>CP136055.1:183631972-186373869 GCA_032464435.1 Aegilops umbellulata
ACCGTCTGGGCTGCGCGTACGGGCATTTAATGCCCTTGTCCCCCGCCGTCAGAGTTGGGTACGATAGCACTGTACATCCACTGTGCAGGCAGCTGTACCCACTACAGCATTCTACCGTTTTTGCCCCCACCTACGCTGCCACCTGTGGGTAACCCCTTGAGCATATAAAAGGAGGCCCCATGCGCACGTAGGAGAGGAGGACACCCATTTTCACGCTCGGCCTCGCCATCGGCTCGTGTGTACTGTAGCACCACGCGCCTCCGAGCAAGAACACAATATAAACCACAAAGCAGCAGTAGGGTTTTACGCATCCGTGCGGCCCGAAGCTGGGTAAACCCCTCGTGTGCATCGCCTCGATCTGCTCTTCATGCAACCTCCGCCCCCCGCCGAACCAGTAAGGGGCTCGGTCCCCATAGGTGCTCGAGGAAGCAGATTTCCCCCGACAGCAAGCAATCGAAGAACAAGCAAGAATATGATTAAGCAATCTGAATATTGCGAATATGGATGAAGTATTGATTAAAGTGGGGTTTCATAAGCGGTCTTGGTCTGGTCGTTGGACACAAACGAAGTACACGAAGTTGCTGCGATGGCTAACTTTTAACTAAATAAAACCCAAGTCTAAACGATGCCTTAAGGGCTATATTTATAGGGAAAAGAGAGGGGATTTTGTCCACCCTTGGCAAGGTGGGACTAAAACACCTCCTAAGTCGTTTCCCCTACAATATGGACTCATTACATGGGCCTGGCCCAAAATAAGGTGGCGCAACACCAATAATAAGCTATGCACGAAATTTATGAAAGGCCATCTTGTATATTTCGTCCATCTTCTTGTATGTCATCATGGTGGCTTCAAAGTCCGGAAATCTCCACTTGAACCTCTGTTCTTGTTCTCTTCGCACGCACCTTCATCTCTGTGCTTGACCATGCTCCAATGTTCAACCTTCTTGTCCGTGCTAGGCCCTTCAATTGCAAACAACACAAATGTATCTAAGTTAGGCAGCATCATATTCTCATGAACACTAGAAACATTACCAAGAAACAAAAGTACCTGATAATTTAATTGGCGTATCTGAGCTCTAGCAACTGTTCCAAGAGGTAAAACAGCACGGGATATGGGTGCAACTGTTCCAAGAGGTAAAACAGCTCTAGCAACTCTAATTTTTCCTCATCAGCTATACTATATGCATATATGGCTGGTGGAAAAACTCTATGGTTACAGTTTTGCGTAAAGCCAATTTTTCCCTACTGCAAAGGTATAAATTTTTGTTTAACTATCATGGTGGTTGTAAAACATTGAGAATGGTTGACAGCATCCTCAATCCCAATTAAGCATCATCATTAAAAACCCAACAAGATTAATTAGAGTAACATGATGAGATTCACATGATAATCCAAGTACTAGATACTCAAGACGTCCATAACCGGGGACACGGCTAACCATGATTAGTTTATACACTCTGCAGAGGTTGCGCACTTTTCCCCACAAGACTCGATCTCCTCCGTTGGATTTCTCGCACTACATGGTGTTTGAGAAACGGATGACCGAGACATAGTCTTTCAAAAGCGCTAGCACCTCACGATGTGTAGACCGTTACACCTACTTTCCCCTACATCTGCTCGTCTATCACTATAAGAGCTCACACGACTTAGTCAACTATGCTAGAGCCCATAGTAGCTTGTGGCTGCACACGGAAGTTTCTAGTATGAATAATCTCATGATCCCTTTGAGCCTGGGTGGCGGTCCATAAAGAAAAACAGGCAATCCAGGAATACCCAGGTACCTCAATCCACCCAGATGTGTGTTTAAGTGGCCACCTTAAATAAACCATTAATTAACAATCTCACATCTGTCAATGGATATCACTCACCCAATCCACGTCCACTAGCATAGCATGGCATAATAAGCAAACGTAGAAGTAACTCCCAAGGGTTTGATAATAAAACAGGTAATAAGTACTTCCTCAAGTACTTCCCATCCCACAATTTAATTAGATCCTAATCATGCAATGTTTGAGGATTGATCTAATGCAATTAAAACTGGGTAGTAAAGAGGTATGATCAAAGTGTTACCTGCCTTGCCGAGGATCCGCGAAACCTAGAGATTCGAAGTAATAGGCGGCGCACTCCGGATACTCTATCGCAAGCAAACAAACAAACAAGCATACAATAAGTACTTATCTAATGCACAGGTAAAACTCAAATAAGAGATCTAACCTGAAAGTTCAACTTAAGAACTCCGGTTAGCAAAAAGATTAAAATTAAACGAAGCAACAAAAGTCAAACGGCGAAAGAAAACAACTTCGTTTTACTAATCTGGACCTAAGTCAAATTTTACGGAAGCAAAAACTTGTTTAAGTTGGTTAAACGGAAAGAGGGTTTCGAGACGAAACTCCAGGCGCTTGAATCGCCTGATTCCGATAAACGAGCGAAAGGTTATACTAAAACGAAAATCGGATCAGAAATCCCGGTCAGAAATAATCGTGGAAAATCCGAGAAAAAGAAAAACGATGAACAGATTAACGAGCGAACGTTCGTTATCTGGATCTAAACGATGAACGCGTTCGTTAAAACAAACGAACGAGCGAACGTTCGCAAATTAACCTAACAAAAAAAACGATCTAATAAAAAAAGGATAAAAAACCATGGTTAATAAAAAAACCATTCGGTTTTCTGAGGAAAACCGCCGGCGACGGCGGCTACCTCGGGCGGCGGAACGGCCAGGTCAGCGGCGAGCTTCGGCGCGAGGTCCGGCGCGGGGCGGCACTAGGGTTCGGGCGCGGGGCTCGAGGCGGGCGGCGGCTGGGGGTTTCGGCTGGGCCTCCCCCGGCTTATAAAGCCGGCCGGGCCAGGTATCCGGGTCGGACACGGCCCGTTAGGTCGGTTCGCGTTTCTTTTTTTAAAATAATAACACGCAGAAAAACAAATAAGAGAAATACTAAACAGACTCCAAAACTCCCGAAATAAATTTTCCCCGACTTCTAAAATCAAGCCGGACAAACTGAACATTTATTTGGGGCCTAAATGCAATTTTGAAAAACGCACATTTTCCTAAATTCAAATAAAATAGCAAAAAACTCCGAAATAAAATCTTGTTTGATATTATTATTAAACCCTCAATATTTCTTTATTTTGAGAAAGTGATAGAAGCGAGGGTGTCCCGATCTTTCGATGAGATGATAACTATCGATTTGGTGGAGTCGACTTTGACGATCCGACTACAAACGTGCACGATGTTGCGCCTTAGCAATCGCTAAACCAACTCCGAGAGGTTATTGACCACGCCGGAGCATGATCAACCTGACCACGAAGGTCTATTCCTGCAAACAATCGAAGAACAGGCAAGAATATGATAAAGCAATCTGAATATTGCGAATATATATGAAATATTTGATAATGGTGGGGATCCAAAAGTGGTCTTGGTATGGTCGTTGGACACAAACGAAGTATGATGAGGACATGACTACCTTGGATACGACCAAAAATATTTCATACATGCATATTTGTCAGGTGATTTCTAGTGTCAACTATTCAATATTCTATTTATATTATCCAGAACAAAAATACTTCACACACTTTTGTGTTTTGTCTAATTGCAGGTGTATGGGACTTTTGTACAATCCACACATGAAGATAGGGGAAAATAGAAGTTTAAGTTCTTTTTATAAAGTCCTCTCACGTCACTTCTGGGCCAAGAGAAGATAGAGGCCAAGTCTCTCACGTTCTGGATTCAGATTCGGACTACACAGACATACCTGACTCAAAATGCCAAGAACTTTTTCATACGGACTCCGAATTGGGTGATTCTTTTTTTGTTGTAAAGTAGATTTCATCCTCTTTCTAAACCAATTGGAATCACCTTTAAATTCGTCTGGAGTGTTGAGATATGGACGAAACAATCTGACGCTGCAGCAGAATCTGAGTCAAACAACAAGTCCAAAGGTGTTGCATCACCTCCACTTGGGCCCATGAGCCTTGTACGGCCTAGGGTTGGTTTTAGGCTTCCTTGGGACGTCCTACCACCTCCTGGGCCTCCACCCCTTGCTCCTATATAAGTAGATCCATCTAGTAGCTTTTTCCTTGGGATTTGTTAGTTAAAAGTTAGCCATTGCAACTTCGTGTACTTCGTTTGTGTCCAACGACCAGACCAAGACCACTTTCGGATCCCCACCATTATCAATACTTCATATATATTCGCAATATTTAGATTGCATTATCATATTCTTGCTTGTTCTTCGATTGCTTGCAGGAATAGACCTTCGTGGTCAGGCTGATCGTGCTTCCGGCATCGTCAGTAACCTCAGGAGATTGGTTTAGCGATTGCTAAGGTGCAACGTCATGCACGTTTGTAGTCGGATCGTCAAAGTCGGCTCCACCAAATCGATAGTTATCATCTCATCGAAAGTTCGGGACACCCTCGCCTCTACCAAGTGGTATCAGTTTTCAGGTTGCTCGGTGAGAATTTCCTGTTTTCCCTAGATTGGATTTATTTTCTTACCTATTGTCCAAGAAAAAGCCACAAAAAAGTTAGATCTATTCATCCTTTTGTCTAAGCCAGTCTGAGCCTTTGCAATTTTCTTTTCATTGCTTGCATTATTGAATTATCGGTTTCATCATCGTGTCGAGTTGCTGGTCTTAGTGTTTAGTTCGTTTAGAGTTTCGAGTTCTGTTCACATTAGTCACATCGCCGCTGCATCGTTCTCCCTTCCGCTGTCCACCACACCATCCATCAATTTCCACCACGTGCTACCCATAGTTCATTATCACAATCATAGTTGAGGTCGTTCACATCTTCGCTTGATCCAATCTGCATCTTATCTAGTTTGTCTTGGAAAGAGGGAGAAAAAAAAGACAGAGAAAAAAAGAAAAAAAAAGTCAGAGAAAAAAAAGAGAGAAAGAAAAAGGAAAAAAGTGCGAGGAAAAAAAAGAGAGAAGAAAAAAACAAAATTCGGATCTATCTAGACTCAATCTCGTAGTTGAATTCGGATTGGAATCTGTTTTGTGCACTATTCAGTAAAACAGGCATAACTTCCTCACACGAAGTCCGTTTTTGCTCCGCGAGTACTCATTTGAAAGCTAGCGACGAGCCGCATCTAAATAGTTCCATAAGCTAGTTCAATATTTGACACCTCAAAATCGTCTTCTAAATAGGTCTTTTTGCCCTCTGAAGTTCGCGGACACAGCTTATTCCAGTTTTTCAGGCCAGTTTTCGAATTCTTTGACTCCTCATATCAATTCGGAATTGAGTGATTCTTTTTGCATTGGAAAGCTTGAGCTAGTAGCATTCTTTGAAAAAAGTTATCAGAAAATTTGCTCAAACTTTTCAAGAGGAAAGTTGGAGAGAGAGTTGTTGTATATCCTGCTTGGCAGTTGTTTCACATCATTATCTTTACTGCTATTGTGATCTTCACTTATATCTTGCTGTCCAGAGCTACTTCATATCATTTATTGATGCTAGTTTTGCTACGCCGTGACCTTATTACTGTTCTAGGCTCGCGTCTCTAGTCCGGTCTAGCCTAGGACCAGCACAGTACCGTCGTTGAGCGTTTATTCAACATTGCATCTTTGAATTGGTTATTGCTACACCGTGTATAGGTATGTTCCCCTGGCAATCGCTTTACACAATCTTCAGAGTTATTTGACACTGCTGGTTGCCTGTAACCACCTGCCGCATGGTAAGAACTTGTAAGATATTATATTTGCTTTACTGTGAGCACTTTACTACCACATCCTAGTAGTTCATAGGAACATTATTCTCGAATTTTGTTTCTTGTTTCTACTAATCATGACAGGTTCCGGAGACATAAGTTCTTGGACGACGAACACATCATCACCATCACGAGAGTTCAACACACACAAGCACATGGTCAGGTTATCTCTTTACCATCATTTGAGGGTAGATTTAATCCAGCTATTTATCTAGCTTGGGAGCTTGAAGTAGAACAAGTTTTTAGTCACCATGACTTTTCTGAACTTGAACGAGTACGAGCTGTCACTAGAGCATTTACTGGTTTTGCTTCTGTTTGGTGGAGTGTGCATTGTAAGAAAAACATTGATAACCAACCCACAACTTGGAAAGATTTGAAAGATGTAATGAGACAATAATTTTTCCCTCCTTACTATCTTCGTGAATTGCTTCGCAAATTTGAACAATTTAAACAAGGCAACAACACTGTTCATGCTTACTACCAAGAGTTCAAATCTTATATGCATCATTGTGACATAGAAGAATCTGAGGATGATACAATGAATGGATTTTTTGGTGGTTTGAACCATGATATTCAGGCATGATTTCAGTATATTCCTCGTTGCATTACTGGTATGTATGTTCGTGCTTGTACCTTTGAGAGACAGTTACAGGAGGATGCATTGGGTGACTACAACAACTACTATTCTAGTTCATGCTCACCACCACCGCTTGGTTCCTCCACCGTTGCACCTACTAGAGCAGCCACACCTCAGATTGTGAGCGCGACATCATCTCAAGAGTATGGTACATTGCCATCATCTGTACCTACATCAGCTACATCTTTGCGACAAGGTAACTGTAAAGGTATTGATGATATAACTTCACATGAGAATGATGCATGCCTAGTTAACTTGAATACATTGTGTGTTGAGTTACCTGTTGATTTGAGCGCATCACCTATTTTAGAGAATCATGTTACTGTCATGAATGCGTCATGTGATCAAACAACTGAAATACCAACAATTTTGAGTGCACCCAATGAATTAACTGTTGATGCAAAAGAACCAATGTTTAATTATTTTGATATGACCTCTAATCTTGGTGATGATTCTGTGTCAAATGACTTATTGCATGTTGGCTTATTTAAGCATGTTGTAGCATGTAAATTTTATGCAAGTAAGGTTTATTCACCAATATTGGGTTGGTTTAATGATGAATATTGTCAATCTTTTCATATGAATAAGAGCTTCACTTATATGTGCAAACCGAGTTGCAATACTTTAATGCCTTCTACTTCTTGTGATAATATTTTGGCTTTATATTTTATTCACTATGAAAGTTACTCATGTATACATGTGTCATATGTGCAAAATCCACGGGAAGGAAAAATTGATGACATATACATATACAACATGTACACCTTGTCTCTTTTGATAGCCACATTTCAGATAAAGCAACACCGACGACGGCTTTATTTTCAAGAAGGGGAGGATGATGAGGACATGACTACCTTGGATACAACCAAAAATATTGCATACATGCATATTTGTGAGGTGATTTCTAGTGTCAACTATTCAATAATCTATTTATATTATCCAGAACAAAAATACTTCACACACTTTTGTGTTTTGTCTAATTGCAGGTGTATGGGACTTTTGTACAATCTACATATGAAGATAGGGGAAAAGGAGCAGTTTAAGTTCTGTTTATAAAGTCCTCTCATGTCACTTTTGGGCCAAGAGAAGATAGAGTCCAAGTCTCTCACGTTCTGGATTCAGATTCGGACTACACAGACATACCTGACTCAAAACGCCAAGAACTTTTTCATACGGAGTCCGAATTGGGTGATTCTTTTTTTGTTGGAAAGTAGATTTCATCCTCTTTCCAAAACAATTGGGATCATATTTAAATTCGTCTGGAGCGTTGAGATATGGACGAAACAATCTGACGCTACAGCAGAATCTGAGTCAAACAACAAGTCCAAAGGTGTTGCATCACCTCCACTTGGACCCATGAGCCTTGTACGACCTAGGGTTGGCTTTAGGCTGCCTTGGGACGTCCTCCCACATCCTTGGCCTCCACCCCTTGCTCCTATATAAGTAGATCCATCTAGTAGCTTTTTCCTTGGGATTTGTTTAGTTAAAAGTTAGCCATTGCAACTTCATGTACTTCGTTTGTGCCCAACGACCAGACCAAGACCACTTTCGGATCCCCACCATTATCAATACTTCATCTATATTCACAATATTTAGATTGAATTATCATATTCCTTCTTGTTCTTTGATTGCTTGCAGGAATAGACTTTCGTGGTCAGGCTGATCGTGCTTCTGGCATCGTCAGTAACCTCAGGAGATTGGTGATAGAGGCGAGGTGTCCCGATCTTTCGATGAGATGATAACTATCGATTTGGTGGAGTCGACTTTGACGAACCGACTACAAACATGCACGACGTTGCGCCTTCGCAATCGCTAAACCAATCTCCTGAGGTTACTGACGATGCCGGAAGCACGGTCAGCCTGACCACGAAGGTCTACTCCTGCAAGCAATCGAAGAACAAGCAAGAATATGATTAAGCAATCTGAATATTGCGAATATGGATGAACTATTGATAAAAGCGGGAATCCGTAAGCGGTCTTGGTCTGGTCGTTGGACACAAACGAAGTACACGAAGTTGCAATGGCTAACTTTTAACTAAACAAATCCCAAGGAAAAAGCTACTAGGTGGATCTACTTATATAGGAGCAAGGGGTGGCGGCCAAGGAGGTGCGAGGACGTCCCAAGGCAGCCTAAAACCAACCCTAAGTCGTACAAGGCTCATGCTCCCAAGTGGAGGTGATGCAACACCTTTGGACTTGTTGTTTGACTCGGATTCTGCTGCAGCATCAGATTGTTTCATCCATATCTCAACGCTCAGGACGAATTTAAAGGTGATTCCAATTGGTTTGGAAATAGGATGAAATCTACTTTCCAACAAAAAAAGAATCACCCAATTCGGAGTCCGTATGAAAAAGTTCTTGGCGTTTTGAGTTAGGTATGTTTGTGCAGTCCGAATCTGAATCCAGAATGTGAGAGACTTGGACTCTATCTTCTCTTGGCCCAAAAGTGACGTGAGGGAACTTTTTGAACAGCACCTAAACTTCTCTTTTTCCCTTATCTTCATATGTGGATTGTACAAATGTCCCATACACCTGCAATTAGACAAAACACAAAAGTGTGTGAAGTATTTTTATTCTGGGTAATATAAATAGATTATTGAATAGTTGACACTAGAAATCACCTGACAAATATGCATGTATGCAATATTTTTGGTCGTATCCAAGGTAGTCATGTCCTCATCATGAATAAACACTCAACGACGGTACTTTGCTAGTCCTAGGCTAGACCGGACTAGAGACGCGAGCCTAGAACATTAATAAGGTCATATGTAGCACAACTAGTATCAATAAAGGATATGAAGTAGCTCTGGACAGTAAGATATAAGTGAAAATAACAATAGCAGTAAAGATAATGATGTGAAACAACTGCCAAGGAGGATATACAACAACTCTCTCTCCAATTTTCCTCTTGAAAAGTTTGAGCCAATTTTCTGATAACTTTTTTCAAAGAATGCTATTAGCTCAAGCTTTCCAATGCAAAAAAGAATCACTCAATTCCGAATTGATATGAGGAGTTAAAGAATTTGAAAACTGGCCTGAAAAACTGGAATAAGCTGTGTCCGCGAATTTCGAAGGGCAAAAAGACCTATTTAGAAGAAGATTTTGAGGTGTCAAATATTGAACTTGCCTCTGCAACTATTTAGATGCGGCTCGTCTCTAGCTTTCATTCAAGTACTCGCGGAGCCAAAAAGGACTTCGTATGAGGAAGTTATGTCTGTTTTACTGAACAGTGCGCAAAACAAATTCCAATCCGAATTCAACTATGAGATTGAGTCTAGATAAATCCGAATTTTCTTTCTCTCTCTTTTTTCACACTTTTTTTTTCTTTTTCTTTCTCTCCTTTTTTTCTCAGACTTTTTTCTCTCTTTTTCCAAAACAAACTAGATAAGATGCAGATTGGATCAAGCGAAGAGGTGAACGATCTTAACTATGATGAAGATAATGAACGGTGAATAGCACGTGGTGGAAATTGATGGGTGAGACGGTGGACAATGGAAGGAATAACGATGTAGTGGCGGTGTGACTAATATGCACAGAACTCGAAACTCTAAACGAACTAGACACTAAGACCAGCAACTCGACACGACGATGCAACCGATAATTCAATAATGCAAACAATGAAAAGAAAATTGCAAAGGCTCAGACTGGCTTTGACAAAAGGATGAATAGATGTGACGCCCGGATAATTAAGCTACAGTAAACTCACGTTAATGGTGCCACGTCACCTCTGTCACTGTAGTTAATCTCGGGTTAATTCGAAACCGTTTCAAAATTCAAAATTCAAATTAATGTCGACAATAAATTTTTCAAAAGTTATAACAAAAATGTTCGGGTAGTGCCTAATATCACTTAGGTAGTTATAGTGAAGAGGACACCTTTTTAGGAAAATGCGTTAATATTTTAAATTGTAATAAAACAGAAAAGAAAGTAAATAAAGAAAAAATGAAAACCAGAAAACAAAAGAACCAAAAAAAAGAAAGAGAAACCCCCTGCCCCAATGTGCTTCGGCCCAACAGGCCGGGCCCAACTGGCCATCCAGGCCACCAGGAGGCCCATCCCATCCCACCTTATCCCCGCGACCAACCGAACCCTAGCAACTACCGCACCCATTCCCCCCACTATCCTCGCTCTCCCACTCCCCCCGATCCCCTTCTGGATCGGGGCAACAACCTCGGCGCCTGGCGCCCCGCTGCCTACTCCGGCGTCCCCCGTCGCCAGCCGTCGTCTCTCCCTCGCCTTTCCCCCTCGCTCAAGATCGTGCCCGAAGGCTGAAAACGCCGCGGCCACCGCCGCCCCGCCTGGACCTCGCCGGAACGCTCCATCGTCGGATCTCCTTCCCGTCTCCGTCGGTCGTCCCCATCCTCCTCCACAATGGCTCCCTCGAGCCTCGCCGCCCCCTGGTCTCTACTCGAACGTGAGGACCGCGTCCTGTCTCTGCCCTCCCTGTCCGGCGCCGCCTCCCACTCATCCGCGCGCTAGCACGAGCCGCATCCGCCCTGCCTCACTCCCCTCGCCCGCGGTCGCCCGCGACCGCGCTCGCCCCCCCCCCCCCCCCCCCGCATCCTGCCGCTGCCTTGCGCGCAGCTGCCGCATCTACTCTGCTCCCCCATGCTGCTCGCTGTCGTTGCTTCGCTCGAAGTCCGCCGCACACTCCCGCCGTGGCTCGCCCTCCTGCAGCGCTACCGCCGCCATCTCGCGCGATCGTCGTCACAGCAGCCGGCGCCCTGCTCCCTCACCCGCTCCGTGCCCTGGCCGCGTCGGCTCCGTCCGGCCGCGCCCGCGCTAGGCCAGCGCGCGCCGACTGCAGCGCCCCGGCCGCCTAGCTCCGGCACCGCCCCGCCGTGGCCTGCCGCTGCCATCCCCGGCGTCCGCGTGCTCGCGCCGCATCGGCGCCCCTCCGCACCCGCTTGCCCTCGCCCAGGTCGGGCACTTGCAGCGCACCAGTGCCCGTAACCCGCAGGCCCGCTAAGGCTCACCTTGAGCCACTGACGAGGGGGCCCCACCCCTGAAAACGATTAAAATAAATAAATAAATAAAAATAATAATTAAAATATTAATTAATTAGTTAAATTAATTAATTAACTTAATTAAACCTAATTAGATTAGCCAAATTAACGAGTTCAACTAATTAACTGTGATTGATTAACTAACAATGAATGACATGCGGGACCCACACGTCAGTTGACCCAGTCAACGCCCTGTTGACTGCTGACGTCATCTTGACATCAGCATGCACTATTCTGGATAATGTTGCTTTAAAATAATTAAATAAATTCTAAAAATAATTAAAACTTTAGAAAATTAATATAAAATAAACCGTAGCTCGGATGGAAAAACTTTGTACATGAAAGTTGCTCAAAACGACGAGACGAATCCGGATACGCAACCCGTTGGTCCGTCAGACATCCCTAGCATAGCAAACACGCAACTTTTCCCCTCCGGTTCACCTGTCCGAAAATGCGAAACACCGGGGATACTTTTCCCGGATGTTTCCCCTTTCGCCGGTATCACCTATCCCTGCGTTAGGTCACCCCTAGCACAACGTATTGCTGCGTCTTGCTTTGTGTTACATTTGATTGCTCTGTTATTTATTATGTTCCCCTCCGTTACTTATTTGCGGTAGACTCCAAGACCGACGCCGCTGCTACCCAGTACGCCTACGGAGTAGACGACCCCTCTCTCTTGCCAGAGCAACCAGGAAAGCCCCCCCCCCTTGATCACCAGATATCGCCTATTCTTCTCTATACTGCTTGCATTAGAGTAGTGTAGCAAGTTACTGCTTTCCGTTAATCCTATAATGCTGCATAGTCTGTCCTTGCTACTACTGTTGTTACCTTTACCTGATATCCTACTGTTTGGTATAGGATGCTAGTGTTCCATCAGTGGCCCTACACTCTTGTCCGTCTGCCATGCTATACTACTGGGCCGTGATCTCTTCGGGAGGTGATCACGGGCATATACTATATACTTTACACTGTTACATTACCTGTGATACTGTTGGGAGATGGGGGCTGAAGGGGCAGGTGGTTCCACCCAGGTAGTGGTGGGCCTGGGTTCCCGACGGCCCCCGACTGTTACCTTGTGGCGGAGCGGCAGGGCAAGTTCAGACCACCTAGGAGAGAGGTGGGTCTGGCCCTGGTCGGCGTTCGTGGATACTTAACACGCTTAACGAGATCTGGGTATTTGATCTGAGTCTGGCCATTTGGTCTATACGCACTAACCATCTACGCGGGAGTAGTTATGGGTATCCCGGCGTCGTGGTATCAGCTGAAGCCTTCGTGACGTCAGCGACTGAGCGGCGCGCGCCAGATTGGGCCGCGTAACGTAATTTCCGTTGTACTGGAGGTTGCTAAGTCTGCTTCTGGCCGCCCACGCAACATGCAGGTGTGCTCAGGGCGATGGGCCCAGACCCCTGCGCGCTTAGGTTTAGACCGGCGTGCTGACCTCTCTGTTGTGCCTAGGTGGGGCTGCGACGTGTTGATCTTCCGAGGCCGGGCATGACCCTGGAAAGTGTGTCCGGCCAAATGGGGTCAAGCGTGTTGGGTTATGTGGTTCACCCGTGCAGGGAAGTTTATCTATTCGAATAGCCGTGTCCCTCGGTAAAAGGACGACCCGGAGTTGTACCTTGACCTTATGACAACTAGAACCGGATACTTAATAAAACACACCCTTCCAAGTGCCAAATACAACCCGGTGGTCGCTCTCTAACAGGGCATCGAGGAGGGGATATCCGGGTAGGATTATGCTATGCGATGCTACTTGGAGGACTTCAGCCTACTCTCTTCTATATGCTGCAAGAAGGAGGCTGCCAGAAGCGTAGTCTTTGACAGGATTAGATATCCCCCTCTTATTCTGGCATTCTGTAGTTCGGTCCACTGATATGGCCCTTTACACATATATCCATGCATATGTAGTGTAGCTCCTTGCTTGCGAGTACTTTGGATGAGTACTCACGGTTGCCTTGTTTCCCCTTTTCCCCATCTCTCTACCCGATTGCTGCAACCAGACGATGGAGCCCAGGATCCGAACGCCACCGTCGACGACGACTCCTACTACACTGGAGGTGCCTACTACTACGTGCAGCCCACAGGCGACGACCAGGAGTAGTTAGGAGGATCCCAGGCAGGAGGCCTGCGCCTCGTTCGATCTGTATCCCAGTTTGTGCTAGCCTTCTTAAGGCAAACTTGTTTAACTTATGTCTGTACTCAGATATTGTTGCTTCCGCTGACTCGTCTATGATTGAGCACTTGTATCCGAGCCCTCGAGGCCCCTGGCTTGTATTATGATGCTTGTATGACTTATTTTTATTTGTAGAGTTGTGTTGTGATATCTTCCCGTGAGTCCCTGATCTTGATCGTACACATTTGCGTGCATGATTAGTGTATAATTGAATCGGGGGCGTCACAAGTTTGTATCAGAGCCAACTGCCTGTAGGAATCCCCCTTCAACACTCCTTGGCCGAAGTCGAGTCTAGACATTGCAAAAACTTTTACTAACATGGCTGTGTGTCTTACGGGCACACGTCACCATTGGGTGGTAGTAGGATCTTTTATTCCTCTACCTATACTCTGGGACTCTAAGCTCTCTTCTATTCGGGTTAAAAATGAATTTTGCTAAATCTAACATTAGGATCTCGTTATCACTTTCATCCGAAGAGCACCTTATTACCGATGATCGTCTGCTGCACCAGAAGACCCTGAAGATACTCTCTGCTGTTAACCCGAGAACTTGTGTTCATCGCATTTGCAATTCCCCTTCCACCGTCATCCCTTATGGATAACTACTTGAAGTTGTTATTCTTACATTCATCCCCAGTTAGTCTTGTTATTACAAGATACCCCAAAATACTCGTCATTGTTTCGATAATCCTTTGAGCTTACTGCCTTGCTGTTCTTTGTCACCTGAATACCCCTACGGATAGTTCTCGAACTTATCGAGTATCCGCTCATCCCCCGGTTGTCCATGTGTTTCACAATGGTCTTCGAAATACTATTCGATCCTCCAAAAATTCTTAGTGGCTTATTGCTCTGCAATACTTGTCTGCTTGAATGATGGATGCTTTCCATATGTCTGGCAATATTCGTTAGTATCCTTAGGCACCGTCATTTTAATCGTATTGATTCAACATGGGTGCGAATGCACACAATCATCAATTGACCCTTCTAAATATCTTTCCGGCTCAAACGTCATTTTGAACATGAGCTGGTTCTCGACCAAACTATTGTCGTCGATTGTGCCTCTGGTATATTCAACTTATTCATCCTTGATTAAGAGCGTCTGCTCCTGATCCCTTGATTTGAAAATCATAATTCCTTTGCTATTTAGATGTTGGATTATTAAGATGTTCTATAAATCGATGCATTTGCATTCTTTCTTCCTCTGATTGTGTATCGATACTCACATCCGCTCCATTGTGGATCGCCATATCCACTGTTGGGTTGTTATCCGACAGTGTCCTTCATAATTAATCACCTTCTGAGTCTTCCTAGGATACATAATGCCTTTGCGAAATTGTATCCTCTACTTTCTCAACCATGCTCTGCTTTCGAGCTAGTGATAATTACTCCCGAAGCTTGAGGTATATGTTTCTAAGATGCCCCGATGGGTTGAACCTATACCTTCTCTAAAACCGTGTGAACCCGAAAGTTTTCACGAGTCTTACTCTTCTGGTGCTTCGCCAGATAAAATTTCAACACTGCAACTTCTTCGAAGACGAGAAGTGAATGAAAGGTTATGCATTAAAGAAGTGGGAGTCGACCTTGAACTTTGTGTTCATGCCCATGGACCTGATGTGGAACTTATCATGGAATCTTCTTGTATTAATAACTATTTCCTCGATATAATATCCTTTGGTAACAGTGAATTGATCCTTTGCAATCGTGGTTTCGACCATATGATCTTCTTAGATCCCATTTCTCGGGCAAGTTTAAGCACTTGTCTTCTGTGGATCAATACACCAGTCCAACCTTACTTTGATCTTTCATCGAGTATTACACCTTGGTATATCGAGGTTATCACGGAACTACATAACTTCTTATGAGTTCTTCATCAAATATTATTCTCACCGATTCCAACCCCCCCGGGTTTTGAGTTAATAGTCACTCGAGAACACCGATAAGTGAATCGATTCCGCACTCGGATTCAATAACTCTAATAATTTTTGTTGCTTATGAGTTTAATAATCCTTCAAGTCATTCATAGCCTGATCGTCTATACCTTTATCGTGCAACTTTTTAACTGTGGTACCTGGCCTTATTTCCGGAACATAAATTTCGACGGTGAGCTAATCTTACAATCGATCTTCCTCGTCATATCGTTTGTCCTTGAACAGCAAGCTTGATTTCGAGTTTGTGTCGAACCCATGGTTCCAATAACTTTTTGCTTCATCATTCCGTGACTTGATGTCATCGCCGATCGACAACATCTTAATGAAATCTCTCGACAAATATGTCGTGATCATCATCGACAATGATATGCCTTCTTCCAAGTGTGAATC
Source organism: Aegilops umbellulata (assembly GCA_032464435.1). Taxonomy (NCBI): domain Eukaryota; kingdom Viridiplantae; phylum Streptophyta; class Magnoliopsida; order Poales; family Poaceae; genus Aegilops; species Aegilops umbellulata. Next base: position 183,647,811 of record CP136055.1, read on the forward strand.
CGATTCATGATGGGAAATACCATCCTTTCCCCTCGATGATTGGTATTAACATCGACAACATTCTTGCATTCCCTCCAACACAAAACTTGTTCTTGTTTTGTGTTATAACTTGAGTTCCTTGTTATCCGACTTATGTTATGTTCTAACTTGAAGTATTACTATCTTCTGTGCTAAGTATGTCGTGAGAATTTCATCACTTCTTAAGAATTCTTGATACAAGTGATACTTCTTGCCATCTTCGTTCACTCCTTGGTCCCTGTGTTGTTTCTAACCGGGAATATCGACAAGTGAACGATGCTGCTTGGACTCTGTAATTCAAGCAACCCAGTTCCTCTGAAATTAATGGCCGATAGTTCGATTTTAGACTATTGATTGTTGAACCACCATTCTAACGTTGATCATGCTACCTAAGCCAACATTTCAGGTGCACCTTTCAACCCATGTTTAATTGTGTGTGTCTTCCTCGAGCATACCTCATTATGTCATCTGATCTGACAAAGGTTATCTCCTTATTCACATACTTGTGGAAATCCATCCTTTTGGAAATCTCAAGGAATTGTCGCTTAGTCCCTTAGCCACCTCCCCGTCCTCTCCTTGGTTAAATGATGAACTCTTGATTTGGAACTCGCTTCCATAGTTCATATCCCGAGAATCTTAAAATGACATCTCGTCAATTTGTGTTGCACCTTTTCTTCTCAGGCATCCCGAGTCCGAGGCATCCTAGCACCAATCAGATCTGGATCTCGATCAGATATGATGATTGGGACATATGTACAAGAGTTATAACAGTCTTTATATGACCCGGTAAGATGATGTCATGCCTAGCACACCTGGCCGGAGGACCTATTGTTATAGTTTCCTTTTTAGCAAGCTTAGCAATTCTTCCATGAGGAAATTGTAAGACTTATTTTATAAGTTGTTCCAGATGAATCCTTTGCGTTTGCAAAGTCCGACCTTTGCTTGAAGACCTTGTCAATGCTATCTCAAAGCATGTATGTGGTACTCCTATCATCAATAAGGACATATGAAGCACAGTGCTAAATTTTCCTTATCAGTTATCCAAACACCGTTTTATGGGTACATATCATGATTCTTCTTACCCCTTTTGTCTGAATGGTCATGCCTTTGGTCTCGTGTCATGGGTATCATTCGCTACTTGTCCTTGGTAAGGATATACCCTTGAAATATGTGTTTAAACTCATTTTCCTTTCCATTGTTCTGTTTAAACCTAATAATCACTTTTCCTTTCCATTGGTTTGTTTAAACCTTCTTGTGATCTATATAATATAAGCAGTAATATCCCTGCTTATGTGAACACCTCGTTGTACCACTCTGTCAGAAAGACCCTGTTACTTTTGTTGATGACATTCCGGTAACCACCGATGGACGAGAACTTTGCCTACTGGTCCGCCTCGTTCAACGAGCGGGAAAATGGTTCTCTTCGTCCCTCGCCCTTGGTACCTATGTTGTTGCCGACATGACCGACAGACTATCGTCTGACATGCCTTTCTTACACGATCGTCCAAGATGTCAGCGACCTTCCTACTTTTAACCACATGGTGGGACCATAACCCACAGTTCCACAAGATCGAAACCTGACTCTCCGGTACCCCCCCTTGTTTCCAAAGTTATTCCTCATGTGAGGCCTCATAAGTAATTCACGAGCCACCTTCTGAGTAATCATCCATTATGGTATCAAATATGATACTTATTCTCGTTACTCTAAACCCCTCTCACACTCGGTTTCAGGCAATGAACGATTGCCTATATGCTCGAAACTTCTTATTGCACCGTCTTGCTAACTCTCGAAGTTTTCTCAAGTTTGAATGAGAGAGTTACTTCCCGTCACATTCCCTGATTTTATCTACCAGATAAGCAACCTTGTAGAGGACCGTCCTTCCCGAGTCTTCCCCATATCCTTTATCGTAAGTACGATGAAGATCCCGAAGAAAGGATGTGTGCCACATCATGATGACCTGAAGCAGAGGAATGAAGACATCAGCATAATGGATCAACCGCTTCGAGAAGATCCGTTAGAATTTCGTAACCAGACTTTTCCCCCTTACTCTACCTCTTAAATCTCGGGACGAGATTTCTTGTAGTGGAGGAGAATTGTGACGCCCGGATAATTAAGCTACAGTAATCTCACGTTAATGGTGCCACGTCACCTCTGTCACTGTAGTTAATCTCGGGTTAATTCGAAACTGTTTCAAAATTCCAAATTCAAATTAATGTCGACAATAAATTTTTCAAAAGTTATAACAAAAATGTTCGGGTAGTGCCTAATATCACTAAGGTAGTTATAGTGAAGAGGACACCTTTTTAGGAAAATGCATAAATATTTTAAATTGTAATAAAACATAAAAGAAAGTAAATAAAGAAAAAATTAAAACCAGAAAACAAAAGAACAAAAAAATTAGAAAGAGAAACCCCCTGCCCCACTGGGCTTCGGCCCAACAGGCCGGGCCCAACTGGCCATCCAGGCCACCAGGAGGCCCATCCCATCCCACCTTATCCCCTCGAGCAACCGAACCCTAGCCACTACCGCACCCATTCCCCCCACTATCCTCGCTCTCCCACTCCCCCCGATCCCCTACTGGATCGGGGCAACAACCTCGGTGCCTGGCGCCTCGCTGCCTACTCCGGCGTCCCTCGTCGCCAGCCGTCGTCTCTCCCTCGCCTTTCCCCCTCCCTCAAGATCGTGCCCGAAGGCCGCAAACGCCGCGGCCACCGCCGCCCGGCCTGGACCTCGCCGGAACGCTCCATCGTCGGATCTCCTTCCCGTCTCCGTCGGTCGTCCCCATCCTCCTCCACAATGGCTCCCTCGAGCCTCGCCGCCCCCTGGTCTCTACTCGAACGTGAGGCCCACTTCCCCTCTCTGCCCTCCCTGTCCGGCGCCGCATCCCACTCGTCCCCGCGCGCTAGCACGAGCCGCATCCGCCCTGCCTCACTCCCCTCACCCGCGGTCGCCCGCGACCGCGCTAGCCCCCCCGCATCCCGCCGCTGCCTTGCGCGCAGCTGCCGCATTTCTCTGCTCCCCCATGCTGCTCGCTGTCGTTGCTTCGCTCGAAGTCCGCCGCACACTCCCGCCGTGGCTCGCCCGCCTGCAGCGCTACCGCCGCCATCTCGCGCGCTCGTCGTCGCAGCAGCCGACACCCCGCTCCCTCACCCGCTCCGTGCCCTGGCCGCGTCGGCTCCGTCCGGCCACGCCCACGCTAGGCCAGCGCGCGCCGGCTGCAGCGCCCCGACCACCTAACCCCAGCATGTAACGCCCCAGATGTAACTTGCCATATTTGTAATCCAACTCTTACCATTTTCGGCTATGTGCTATGTTATTCCCTCCGTGGTTGGGTTCTCTCCGTTTTGCATTTTGGTCATGTCATGCATTTCATATCATGTCATCATGTGCATCGCATTCGCATACGCGTTCGTCTCATAAATCCGAGCATCTTTCCCGTTGTCCGTTTTGCAATCCGGCGCTCCTATGTCTCCCGGCGTCCCCTTTTACATTTCTTCGTGAGCGGGTATTAAACATTCTCGGAATGGTCCGAGGTTTGACATGCGGCCTCGGTATAGCACCGGTAGACCGCCTGTCAAGTTTCGGGTCAATCGGAGTTCGTTTGGTACTCCAACGGTTAACCGGGTAACCGTGAAGGCCTCGTGTGTGTTGCAGCCCAACACCCCTTCAAAACAGCCCAATAACCCATCTAAGTCACTCCCATGTCCTCCGCCGTTCGATCACGATCGCGTGGGCGAAAACCGCACTCCGTTTGGAGCCTCCTAGCTCCCCCCCCCTCGCGTCCGGAGCGTCCGATCACGATCCGAGGGTCCAAAAACGGTGAAAACCCCCATTAAACCCTAGCAAACTACTATTTATAGACCCCATGCCATTTTTGGCAGCAGCTAAACCCCCCTCCTCGAAACCCGCGCGCCGCCAGCCTCCTCCCACCTCGAGGGTCGCGCCGCCGCCTTCCTGTCCAGATCCGGCGCGCCCCCAAGCCCTCGCCCCGCCACATGGCGCTGCCCTAGTGGCCAGCCGCCACCAGCCGCCGCCTCCAGCCACTGGGCGGGCGCCACGTCGCCCCGCCTCCCTCCTCCTCCCGCAGGGCCCGCCGGAGCCCATCGCAGGCCCGCCCCGGGCCAGATCTGGGCCCGAGGGAGCCCGCGCCCGCCGTCGCCTGCGCGCCCGCCTCTCCGCCCGAGCTCCCCACCGTCGCCAGCCACTGCCTCGCCCGCGCCGGCCGCTGCCTCGCCGCGCCGTCGCCGCCACGCGCCCGAGCCGCGCCGCCCCGCCTCCCCGCGCCTCGGCGTCCGCGCCCGCCGCCTTCCTCGTCGGCGTCCGCGCCCGGATCCGGCGAGATCCGGCCGGATCCGCCGCCCCCTCGCCGTCCCTCTCCTCCTCCGGCCTCCCGCCGGCGAGATCCGGCGAATCTCGAAAACCGTGCCCTGGGTTGACTTCTCCTTCGCCCCCCCTCTATATTTCTAAGTCATTAATTTTTATCATCATCATGCCATGTTCATCATTCCTTAACTTTGCATCCGTAGCTCCGATTCGTGCGTATAATATGTCAAACTGTTCGTCTAGAAGGGTACATCATTTTGTTCCATTGCATCATTTTCATTTGAAGTCATCTTGATGCCCGAAGTGCTGTTAGAAGAGGGCTAGTTGTCGTTAGCTGCTGGATCTTATCTGAACATGCACTTTTGTCATTTTTGCCATGATTGATGTGTACCTCCTATGAAGTTGAGTCCTACATGAGTTTTGTAATATGCCATGTTACCTATCCAGAGAATTTTGCCATGTATTTTTGTGATACTTGTGGTGACTAGCACAAGCATGCAAACTAGGTCACTTGATGTTGCTGATTTCAGAGACTTAGTGATTTCACTAAGTCCCTGACTGCTGTTATTTTTATGCCATGTGTTCATGTTGTTTCCGAGAGATCTATGCATAATTTGAGCATGATCAGTAAGGGAGTTTTGAACTTGAGTATTTGCTCTATCCATCCACGCCTTTGTTTGCAATTATGGAGTGTCATAGCTCGAGTCAATCGAGCTCTACTTTTGCTTCAAAATGTTGCTGGCAGATTGTTTACGTGTTATTCGATTTTGCCAAGCTTGGTGTAGTTGATCCTTGCATTATATGATGTTATTCTTGCCATGTTTTGTTAGTATTCCAGTTCTTCTTGATGTATGTATGCTTAGTTTATCATGAAATGCTCTGTAGCGAGTGCATCGAGCTCACGAACATGCCTAGTCGTTATTAGTTTTCTGCCATGTCCAGTTTTCTGCTAAGTCTGAAACCTGTAACGAAACTTGCTTATTTGACATGGGTGTAATCTTATTTTCTGGTCCTTTTTGGCTTATGGTCAGTAAGGGACTTTTGTCAAGTGCTTTGAGTAGATTCATGCCATGCCTTACTTTGCTATGTTATGAACCTATAGCATGTTGTTCCATTGCTCTGAACATGTCATCCTGATGTTAGTTTCTGCTTGTTGATAATTTCACTAAGTCTGGGAACTTGTTATCGTTTGCTCTTTTGCCATGCTTGTTTGAACCTGTTATAATGTGAATTAGCCGTAGCTCAGTGTTCATCTTTTGTCGAGCATCTTGAGTAGATTACTTTCTTTTGCTATATTGCCATGTTTGGGTGCAGTAGCTTAATTATTTGTTGCTTGCTAAGTAGCATCATGCTGTTTATGGCAGATTCGTGTCATTCTTGTACTGCTTGCCATTTGCAAACCGTGCATCCGATTCCGGTGTATTTTATATCGATTTCAACCGAAATCACCTCATCTATCCAGTGGCATGCTTGGTTTGCCAAGATTATGCCCTGTTCACCCTTGTCCTTCCGGAGCATGCATTCGCATTGCATATCACCTCTCGCATATCATGCCATGTTTTGCATCATATTGCTTGCGCATTGCATCATGGTTGATATTGGTTCCTTTGCTTGTTCTCTTGTCTTGGGTAGAGCCGGGAGACGAGTACGTGACCGAGGATTCCGTTGAGAACGCTTACGAGGACCAAGCTTTCGACAACTCTGAGAACCTTGCAGGCAAGATGACCATACCCTCGAAATCACTTCTATCTTTGCTTGCTAGATTGCTCGCTCTTTTGCTATGCCTATGCTGCGATACCCACCACTTGCTATATCATGCCTCCTATATTGCCATGTCAGCCCCTAACCATCCATGTCCTAGCAAACCGTTGTTTGGCTATGTTACTGCTTTGCTCAGCCCCTCTTATAGCGTTGTTAGTTGCAGGTGAAGATGAAGTTTGTTCCTTGTTGGAACATGGACTTGTTGTTCCTTGTTGGAACATGTTTACTTGTTGGGATATCACAATACCTCGTATTTAATTAATGCATCTATATACTTGGTAAAGGGTGGAAGGCTCGGCCTTATGCCTGGTGTTTTGTTCCACTCTTGCCACCTTAGTTCCCGTCATACCGGTGTTATGTTCCCGGAGTTTGCGTTCCTTACACGGTTGGGTGATTTATGGGACCCCCTTGACAGTTCACTTTGAATAAGACTTTTCCAGCAAGGCCCAACATTGGTTTTACCATTTGCCACCTAAGCCTTTTTCCCTTGGGTTCTGCAGACTCAAGGGTCATCTTTATTTTAAACCCCCGGGCCAGTTCTCCTTCGATTGCTGGTCCAAACCGAGCGATGTCCGGCGCCCCTTGGGCAACCAGGGTCTATGCCAACCCGACGTCTTGCTCATCCGGTGTGCCCTGAGAACGAGATATGTGCAGCTCCTATCGGGATTTGTCGGCACATCTGGGAGGTTTTGCTGGACTTGTTTTGTTGCTGCCGAAATGTCTTGTAGTCCGGGATTCCGAGATTGATCGGGTCTTCCCGGTAGAAGGAATATCCTTCGTTGACCGTGAGAGCTTATCATGGGCTAAGTTGGGACACCCCTGCAGGGTATTATCTTTCGAAAGCCGTGCCCGCGGTTATGAGGCAGATGGGAATTTGTTGATGTCCGGTTGTATAAAACCCGAAGTTGACCTTAACTAAAACACATCAACCGCGTGTGTAACCGTGATGGTCTCTTCTCGGCGTGGTCCGGGAAGTGAACACGGTTGTTGGAGTTATGCCTGACGTAGGTTGTTTCAGGATCACTTCTTGATCACTTCTAGCTTCACGACCGTGCTTTGCCTTCTCTTCTCGCTCTCTTTTGCGCTGTAGCCACCATACGCTAGTCGCTTGCTGCAGCTCCACCTCATAAACCCCTTTCCCACCTTTAAGCTTAAATAGTCTTGATCTCGCGGGTGTGAGATTGCTGAGTCCCCGTGACTCACAGATATTATCACCTCAGTTGCAGGTACCAACGATGTCAGTGCAGATGACGCGACCGAGCTCACTTGGGAGTTCGATGAGGAACGTGGCCGTTACTATGTTTCTTTTCCAGATGATCAGTAGTGGAGCCCAGTTGGGTGATCCGGGGATCTGTTTGGCATTTGGGGTAGTCTTCTTTCATTTTTGGTGCCGTAGTCGGACCTTGAGTGTAATCTGTATGATGGATGTTATTTATGTACTTGTGTGAAGTGGCGATTGTAAGCCAACTATGTATCCTTCCCCTTTATTTATTACATGGATTGTGTGAAGATTACCTCACTTGCGACATTGCTTTCAATGCGGTTATGCCTCTAAGTCGTGCCTCGACACGTGGGAGATATAGCCGCATCGAGGGCGTTACAAGTTGGTATCAGAGCCTTTCCCCGACCTTAGGAGCCCCCACTGTTTGATCGTCTTTAGTGGCCGAGTTGTGTCTAGAAAAAAAGTTTTGAGTCATTTAGGAATTATATATCGGAGAGTTTAGGAATTCTTTTTACTCCCCATTCCCTTCGACCTTCTGGTAAGGCATCCTGACGTAGAGTTTGACTCTTCTCTTCTCAAATTTCACTAAAAAAAAATTAGGATCACGCGGGTATATTACAATCGTTCCGATGGTTTTATGATGACAACATTGTCTTGGTTGCCTCCTGACATTTAGGGGTTGTGGCAGTGTCCCGAGGAGTTGAGCTCCGAGGTGTTGTCGTCATAATCTTATCGTTGTGGTTTTGGAATACCTGAGTCTAGTACGACCGACATCGAAAATCTCTTTTGTACAGTTGTTGGTGAGATAACCCTGATAGCCCAGTACTGTGGCGAGTGCAGGGGTATTGCCATGACTTGTATAACGGATGTGTTTTCGAAGGTTGAGGTAGACGATTTCCAAAGGTTTCTTGGTTATGTGTTGAAGGATGGATACAGCTGGTTGTAGGATTTGCTAGTTTGGGTGAGATATTATGCTTCCCCTGTATCCCTAACACCTGATTGCATAACCAGAAAGTTTCGAGAGTTTATAAGTGGGAATTCTTGTAGCTTTAGTATTTCTTCCGCAGATATTTGGTTTGTGATTGGGTAATCCTTACCAAGTATTTGTTCACTTCCGTACCTTGTTGATTTTATTCCTTACCATGTTCTAAGTGGCTTCTCAGCTTTGGAAGTGTGATGATTTACATTGGAATTCATTCGTTCATTCTCGTTCGAATGTTAATTGTGAGGACTATATGTTGCAATTTCGTTCCTTTGATTCAGCTTCATTATATCTCTGTCAAGATGCTAATGGATGTCACCCTCTTCAGGATGGCTCCACCAACGCGTCAGAATCCGGAACGCAATGAAGGGAATCAGGCTAACCCTCCGCCACCGCCTCCTCCTCCGGAAGCTTGGCAAGCCTTGATGACTGCCACAAATGCCAATGCTCAGATTCTGATTCAGCTCTTGCAAGATCGCAACCAAGGGCAAGCTAATCAAGAGAATCAAGGCCAAGGCAACAATCAGCCGCACTTCGCTTCACTGAACCAGTTCCTTGCTAATCAGCCAAAAACCTTCAGCTACTGTGTCGAGGCCACAGACGCAGATGATTGGCTCGTGGACATCAGCAAACATTTCGAGTGCAGCAATGTCAGACCTGAGGACTTTGTCAAGTTTGCCTCTTTTCAACTCAAAGATCAAGCTGCTGAGTGGTTCCAGCAATACAAAGATTCCAGAGGAGGTCGTGTGATTACTTGGGATGATTTTCGTCGTGATTTCAAAGCGCACCACATTCCAGAAAGTGTTGTTGAGCTTAAGCGTGAGGAATTCCGCAATCTCAAGCAAGGCAACATGACTGTCTATCAATACAACACTCAGTTCCAGAAGCTCTCTCGTTTTGCAAGGCAAGACATCCCTGATGAGAAGAGTATGATCTACCAGTTCAGGCGTGGTCTCAGAGAAGATCTGCAGCTTGCTCTCGTGCTTTTCGAGCCATTAAAGTATGATGAATTCTACAACATGGCGCTGAAACAAGAAGCTGCTCAGCTCAAGTGTGAGGCTTCTAAGAAGAGAGTCAGAGACGCAGTTCAGTCTTCTTCTTCTTCACTTGTGGCAGCTAAGCAACAGAAGTTCTGGTTGCCTCCTCCTCCTCCGTTCCGTCAGCCTTATCAACAGAAGAACTTAAGTGGTCGTGGATCTTCCCACCCACCCAACCCTGGCTATCAGAACAAGTCTCAGAATCAAGCTCCAAGGCCAAGTGCTCCTTACCATCATCCGCTCTCAGAGGTGACTTGTAACAAATGTCAGCAGAAGGGTCACTATGCGAACAAGTGCTTCAACCAGAGGCGCCTTCCACCTCCTCCTCCTGTGAAATCTTCCAGTAATGCAGTGGTCAAGCATAATCCTAAGTCCGCAAAGGTGAACATGATGAACGCAGCTCAAGCAGAGGATTCTTCTGAAGTGATCATGGGTAACCTTCCTGTTAATGATATTCCTGCAAAAGTATTATTTGATACTGGAGCAACGCATTCTTTCATTTCAAGACCTTTTGCATCCATGAACAATTTGCATACTGTCGATCTGCCCAAGCCAATGGCGGTTTCCTCACCGGGTTTGTTCATGAATACCAAGATGATGGCTCCGGATGTTTCCATCAAGATGGGCAACTATAAATTTCTATCTTCTCTAATGGTGCTTGGTGATTCTGATATTGATCTTATTCTCGGGATGGACTGGCTTTCTAAGCACAAGGCTCAGCTTGAGTGTGCTGCCAGGGAAATCAAATTGACTCACACTTCTAATGATGTGATCATCTATGCTTGTCGTGATGATACCATTCGGTTGTTTTCTCTCAATGAGATGGGTGAAATGGAGGCTATCTCCCAGATTCCAGTCGTTTGTGAGTACCAAGATGTCTTTCCAGAAGAGCTTCCGGGTATGCCTCCCCGTCGGCCAGTTGAATTTGTTATTGAGCTTGAGCCTGGCACGGAACCCGTTTGCAAGCGTCCTTACAAGCTTGGACCAGATGAGCTCAAGGAACTGAAGATTCAACTGGATAAACAAGAACGTCTGGGCCTGATCAGAACGAGTTCTTCTCCGTGGGGTTGTGGTGTTCTTTTTGTCAAGAAGAAGGATGGCACGGACCGACTTTGCGTCGATTACCGTCCATTGAACAAGAAGACTATCAAGAACAAGTACCCACTTCCCAACATCAATGAGTTATTTGAGCAACTTAAAGGTGCTAAGGTGTTCTCCAAGCTTGACCTTCGTATGGGTTATCATCAGATTCGCATTCGTGAAGAAGATATTCCCAAGACAGCATTCAGAACAAGCTTTGGTTCTTATGAATACACTGTCATGTCTTTCGGCCTCGTAAATGCTCCTCCGTATTTCACTCGCTTGATGAATTTCATCTTCAACCCCTACATCAACGAATTTGTCTTGGTCTATCTCGATGATATTTTGGTCTTCTCCAAGAATAAGAAGGATCATGCCGAACATTTGCGATTGGTACTCGACAATCTCAGAGAATATCAATTATATGCGAAGTTCTCCAAATGTGAATTCTGGCTTGATGAAGTTCTTTATCTTGGTCATATCATCTCTGCCAAGGGCATCGCTGTTAATCCAGAAAGGGTGTCTGCAGTTTTGAATTGGAATCCTCCTCAGAATGTCAAGCAGCTTCGCAGTTTTCTTGGACTTGCAAGCTATTGCAGAAGATTCGTTGAGAATTTCTCCAAGATTGCCAAGCCTCTTTCCAACCTCCTCCAGAAGCATGTGAAATATGTCTAGTCTCCTGAGTGTGACGTTGCTTTCAACACTCTCAAAGAGAAACTCGTCACTGCTCCAGTTTTGACTCCTCCTGACGAATCCAAGCCTTATGAAGTATTCTGTGATGCTTCTCTCCAGGGCCTCGGTGCTGTGTTAATGCAAGAGAAGAAGGTTGTTGCCTATACCTCTCGCCAGTTGAAGCCCAATGAAAGGAACTACCCCACTCACGATCTTGAGTTGGCGGCAGTTGTCCACGCACTAATAACATGGAGACATCTCCTGTTGGGAAGGAAAGTGGACATCTTCACCGATCACAAGAGTCTCAAGTATATCTTCACTCAGCCTCATCTCAACCTCAGACAAACTCGATGGGTCGAAATGATTCAAGAGTATAATCCGAGTATTGAATATACTCCAGGCAAGGCTAATGTGGTTGCAGATGCTTTGAGCAGAAAGGCTTATTGCAACAGCTTAATCCTCAAGCCTTTTCAACCGGATCTTTGTGAAGCTTTCCGCAAGTTGAATCTTCAAGTTGTTCCTCAAGGTTTGCTTGCCAACCTCATCGTCTCTCCTACTTTGGAAGATCAAATTCGTGAGGCACAATTGTTGGATACCATGGTGAAGAAGGTGAAATATGGTATTGAAAAGAGCATCCCCAAATACAAGTGCTGTCGAATTGATGACAGAGATACTCTTTTCTTTGAGGACCGGATCGTGGTTCCAAAGGGTGATCTTCGTAAAGTCATTATGAATGAAGCGCACAACTCTCTCCTGTCTATTCATCCTAGAAGTACAAAGATGTACCATGACCTCAAGCAGTCGTATTGGTGGACTCGAATGAAGCGTGAGATCGCTCAGTTCGTGAATGAGTGTGATGTCTGCAGAAGGGTGAAAGCAGAACACCAACGACCAGCGGGTCTTCTCCAACCTCTTGCTATTCCAGAATGGAAGTTTGATCATATTGAAATGGACTTCGTGACTGGTTTTCCTAAGTCTAAGCGTGGAAATGATGCTATCTTCGTCGTCATCGACAAGCTCACCAAAGTGGCTCATTTTCTTCCTATCAAAGAGTCTATCACAGCAGCGCAGCTGGCAGAGCTCTACACCTCCAGAATTGTCTCGTTGCATGGCATTCCACAATTGATCTCTTCAGACCGTGGCAGCATCTTTACCTCCAAATTTTGGGATTCTTTTCAGAAGGCCAGGGGCACCAACATTCGCTTCAGCACAGCTTTCCACCCTCAGACTAGTGGACAAGTTGAGCGTGTCAATCAAATTCTTGAAGATATGCTCAAAGCTTGTGTTATCTCTTTCGGCATGAAGTGGGAGGATTGTCTTCCTTATGCGGAATTCTCTTACAACAACAGCTTTCAAGCCAGTTCGGGCAAAGCCCCATTCGAGATCCTCTATGGCAGAAAGTGTCGTACTCCTCTCAACTGGTCTGAAACCGGTGAACGTCAATTGCTCGACAATGATTAGATATCAGAGGCTGAGGCTATGTGCAAGGTGATTCGTGAGAACCTCAAAGCCGCGCAGTCGCGCCAGAAGAGCTATTACGATAGCAAACACCGAGATGTGGCATTCGAGATCGGAGACCATGTTTACCTCCGTGTCTCGCCAATGAAAGGAACTCGTCGCTTCGGTATCAACGGGAAACTTGCCCCGCGATACGTCGGTCCCTTCAAGATCATCGGCAAACGAGGCGATCTAGCCTATCAACTCGAGCTTCCCTCCAACTTTGCAAATGTGCACAATGTCTTCCACGTGTCACAGCTTCGCAAGTGTTTCAAGACGCCTGAGCGCACCATCAACTTCGAAGAGATTGATCTTCAAGAAGATTTGTCCTATCATGAGCATCCAGTTGCCATTCTTGAGACAACTGAGCGCAAGACTCGCAACAAGTCAATCAAATTCCTCAAAGTGAAATGGTCACATCATTCAGACCGAGAGGCCACCTGGGAGCGTGAAGACCACCTACGTTCCGAGTACCCGGAGTTCTTCAGTCCTAGATCTCGGGACGAGATCCTCTCATAGTGGTGGTGTGTTGTAACGCCCCAGATGTAACTTGCCATATTTGTAATCCAACTCTTGCCATTTTCGGCTATGTGCTATGTTATTCCCTCCGTGGTTGGGTTCTCTCCTTTTTGCATTTTGGTCATGTCATGCATTTCATATCATGTCATCATGTGCATCGCATTCGCATACGCGTTCGTCTCATAAATCCGAGCATCTTTCCCGTTGTCCGTTTTGCAATCCGGCGCTCCTATGTCTCCCGGCGTCCCCTTTTACATTTCTTCGTGAGCGGGTATTAAACATTCTCGGAATGGTCCGAGGTTTGACATGCGGCCTCGGTATAGCACCGGTAGACCGCCTGTCAAGTTTCGGGTCAATCGGAGTTCGTTTGGTACTCCAACGGTTAACCGGGTAACCGTGAAGGCCTCGTGTGTGTTGCAGCCCAACACCCCTTCAAAACAGCCCAATAACCCATCTAAGTCACTCCCATGTCCTCCGCCGTTCGATCACGATCGCGTGGGCGAAAACCGCACTCCGTTTGGAGCCTCCTAGCTCCCCCCCCCCCTCGCGTCCGGAGCGTCCGATCACGATCCGAGGGTCCAAAAACGGTGAAAACCCCCATTAAACCCTAGCAAACTACTATTTATAGACCCCATGCCATTTTTGGCAGCAGCTAAACCCCCCTCCTCGAAACCCGCGCGCCGCCAGCCTCCTCCCACCTCGAGGGTCGCGCCGCCGCCTTCCTGTCCAGATCCGGCGCGCCCCCAAGCCCTCGCCCCGCCACATGGCGCTGCCCTAGTGGCCAGCCGCCACCAGCCGCCGCCTCCAGCCACTGGGCGGGCGCCACGTCGCCCCGCCTCCCTCCTCCTCCTGTAGGGCCCGCCGGAGCCCATCGCAGGCCCGCCCCGGGCCAGATCTGGGCCCGAGGGAGCCCGCGCCCGCCGTCGCCTGCGCGCCCGCCTCTCCGCCCGAGCTCCCCGCCGTCGCCAGCCGCTGCCTCGCCCGCGCCGGCCGCTGCCTCGCCGCGCCGCCCCGCCTCCCCGCGCCTCGGCGTCCGCGCCCGCCGCCTTCCTCGTCGGCGTCCGCGCCCGGATCCGGCGAGATCCGGCCGGATCAGCCGCCCCCTCGCCGTCCCTCGCCTCCTCCGGCCTCCCGCCGGCGAGATCCGGCGAATCTCGAAAACCGTGCCCTGGGTTGACTTCTCCTTCGCCCCCCTCTATATTTCTAAGTCATTAATTTTTATCATCATCATGCTATGTTCATCATGCCGTAACTTTGCATGCGTAGCTCCGATTCGTGCGTATAATATGTCAAATTGTTCGTCTCGAAGGGTACATCATTTTGTTCCATTGCGTCATTTTCATTTGAAGTCATCTTGATTATGTATGCTTAGTTTATCATGAAATGCTCTGTAGCGAGTGCATCGAGCTCACGAACATGCCTAGTCGTTATTAGTTTTCTGCCATGTCCAGTTTTCTGCTAAGTCTGAAACCTGTAACGAAACTTGCTTATTTGACATGGGTGTAATCTTATTTTCTGGTCCTTTTTGGCTTATGGTCAGTAAGGGACTTTTGTCAAGTGCTTTGAGTAGATTCATGCCATGCCTTACTTTGCTATGTTATGAACCTATAGCATGTTGTTCCATTGCTCTGAACATGTCATCCTGATGTTAGTTTCTGCTTGTTGATAATTTCACTAAGTCTGGGAACTTGTTATCGTTTGCTCTTTTGCCATGCTTGTTTGAACCTGTTATGATGTGAATTAGCCGTAGCTCAGTGTTCATCTTTTGTCGAGCATCTTGAGTAGATTACTTTCTTTTGCTATATTGCCATGTTTGGGTGCAGTAGCTTAATTATTTGTTGCTTGCTAAGTAGCATCATGCTGTTTATGGCAGATTCGTGTCATTCTTGTATTGCTTGCCATTTGCAAACCGTGCATCCGATTCCGGTGTATTTTATATCGATTTCAACCGAAATCACCTCATCTATCCAGTGGCATGCTTGGTTTGCCAAGATTATGCCATGTTCACCCTTGTCCTTCCGGAGCATGCATTCGCATTGCATATCACCTCTCGCATATCATGCCATGTTTTGCATCATATTGCTTGCGCATTGCATCGTGGTTGATATTGGTTCCTTTGCTTGTTCTCTTGTCTTGGGTAGAGCCGGGAGACGAGTACATGACCGAGGATTCCGTTGAGAACGCTTACGAGGACCAAGCTTTCGACAACTCTGAGAACCTTGCAGGCAAGATGACCATACCCTCGAAATCACTTCTATCTTTGCTTGCTAGATTGCTCGCTCTTTTGCTATGCCTATGCTGCGATACCCACCACTTGCTATATCATGCCTCCTATATTGCCATGTCAGCCCCTAACCATCCATGTCCTAGCAAACCGTTGTTTGGCTATGTTACTGCTTTGCTCAGCCCCTCTTATAGCGTTGTTAGTTGCAGGTGAAGATGAAGTTTGTTCCTTGTTGGAACATGGACTTGTTGTTCCTTGTTGGAACATGTTTACTTGTTGGGATATCACAATACCTCGTATTTAATTAATGCATCTATATACTTGGTAAAGGGTGGAAGGCTCGGCCTTATGCCTGGTGTTTTGTTCCACTCTTGCCACCTTAGTTCCCGTCATACCGGTGTTATGTTCCCGGAGTTTGCGTTCCTTACACGGTTGGGTGATTTATGGGACCCCCTTGACAGTTCGCTTTGAATAAGACTTTTCCAGCAAGGCCCAACATTGGTTTTACCATTTGCCACCTAAGCCTTTTTCCCTTGGGTTCTGCAGACTCAAGGGTCATCTTTATTTTAAACCCCCGGGCCAGTTCTCCTTCGATTGCTGGTCCAAACCGAGCGATGTCCGGCGCCCCTTGGGCAACCAGGGTCTATGCCAACCCGACGTCTTGCTCATCCGGTGTGCCCTGAGAACGAGATATGTGCAGCTCCTATCGGGATTTGTCGGCACATCTGGGAGGTTTTGCTGGACTTGTTTTGTTGCTGCCGAAATGTCTTGTAGTCCGGGATTCCGAGATTGATCGGGTCTTCCCGGTAGAAGGAATATCCTTCGTTGACCGTGAGAGCTTATCATGGGCTAAGTTGGGACACCCCTGCAGGGTATTATCTTTCGAAAGCCGTGCCCGCGGTTATGAGGCAGATGGGAATTTGTTGATGTCCGGTTGTATAAAACCCGAAGTTGACCTTAACTAAAACACATCAACCGCGTGTGTAACCGTGATGGTCTCTTCTCGGCGGGGTCCGGGAAGTGAACACGGTTGTTGGAGTTATGCCTGACGTAGGTTGTTTCAGGATCACTTCTTGATCACTTCTAGCTTCACGACCGTGCTTTGCCTTCTCTTCTCGCTCTCTTTTGCGCTGTAGCCACCATACGCTAGTCGCTTGCTGCAGCTCCACCTCATAAACCCCTTTCCCACCTTTAAGCTTAAATAGTCTTGATCTCGCGGGTGTGAGATTGCTGAGTCCCCGTGACTCACAGATATTATCACCTCAGTTGCAGGTACCAACGATGTCAGTGCAGATGACGCGACCGAGCTCACTTGGGAGTTCGATGAGGAACGTGGCCGTTACTATGTTTCTTTTCCAGATGATCAGTAGTGGAGCCCAGTTGGGTGATCCGGGGATCTGTTTGGCATTTGGGGTAGTCTTCTTTCATTTTTGGTGCCGTAGTCAGACCTTGAGTGTAATCTGTATGATGGATGTTATTTATGTACTTGTGTGAAGTGGCGATTGTAAGCCAACTATGTATCCTTCCCCTTTATTTATTACATGGATTGTGTGAAGATTACCTCACTTGCGACATTGCTTTCAATGCGGTTATGCCTCTAAGTCGTGCCTCGACACGTGGGAGATATAGCCGCATCGAGGGCGTTACACGGCACCGCCCCGTCGTGGCCTGGCGCTGCCATCTCCGGCGTCCGCGTGCCCGTGCCGCATCAGCGCCCCTCCGCACCCGCTTGCCCTCGCCCAGGTCGGGCACTTGCAGCGCACCAGTGCCCGTAACCCGCACGCCCGCTAAGGCTCACCTTGAGCCACTGACGAGGGGGGCCCACCCCTGAAAACGATTAAAATAAATAAATAATTAAAATATTAATTAATTAGTTAAATTAATTAATTAACTTAATTAAACCTAATTAGATTAGCCAAATTAATGAGTTCAACTAATTAACTGTGATTAATTAACTAACAATGAATGACATGCGGGACCCACACGTCAGTTGACCCAGTCAACGCCCTGTTGACTGCTGACGTCATGCTGACATCATCATGAGGTCAGCATGCACTATTCTGGATAATGTTGCTTTAAAATAATTAAATAAATTATAAAAATAATTAAAACTTTAGAAAATTAATATAAAATAAACCGTATCTCGGATGGAAAAACTTTGTACATGAAAGTAAACGATGAGACAATTCCGGATACGCAACCCGTTGGTCCGTCACACATCTCTAGCATAGCAAACACGCAACTTTCCCCCTCCGGTTCACCTGTCCGAAAATGCGAAACACCGGGGATACTTTCCCAGATGTTTCCCCTTTCGTCGGTATCACCTATCCCTGCGTTAGGTCACCCCTAGCACAACGTATTGCCGCGTTTTGCTTTGTGTTACATGTGATTGCTCTGTTAGTTATTGTGTTCCCCTCCGTTACTTATTTCCGGTAGACTCCGAGACCGACGCCGCTGCTACCCAGTACACCTACGGAGTAGACGACCCCTCTCTCCTGCCAGAGCAACCAGGCAAGCCCCCCCTTGATCACCAGATAGGGCCTATTCTTCTCTATACTGCTTGCATTAGAGTAGTGTAGCAAGTTACTGCTTTCCGTTAATCCTATACTGCTGCATAGCCTGTCCTTGCTACTACTGTTGTTACCTTTACCTGCTATCCTACTGTTTGGTATAGGATGCTAGTGTTCCATCAGTGGCCCTACACTCTTGTCCGTCTACCATGCTATACTATTGGGCCGTGATCACTTCGGGAGGTGATCACGGGCATATACTATATACTTTTCACTGTTACATTAACTGTGATACTGTTGGGAGATGGGGGCTGAAGGGGCAGGTGGTTCCACCCAGGTAGTGGTGGGCCTGGGTTCCCGACGGCCCCCGACTGTTACTTTATGGCGGAGCGGCAGGGCAGGTTCAGACCACCTAGGAGAGAGGTGGGCCTGGCCCTGGTCGGCATTCGCGGATACTTAACACGCTTAACGAGATCTGGGTATTTGTTCTGAGTCTGGCCATTTGGTCTATACGCACTAACCATCTACGCGGGAGTAGTTATGGGTATCCCGGTGTCGTGGTATCAGCCGAAGCCTTCGTGACGTCAGCGACTGAGCGGCGCACGCCAGATTGGGCCGCGCAACGTAACTTCCGTTGTACTGGAGGTTGCTAGGTCTTCTTCTAGCCGCCCACGCAACGTGCAGGTGTGCTCATGGCGATGGGCCCAGACCCCTGCGCGCTTAGGTTTAGACCGGCGTGCTGACCTCTCTATTGTGCCTAGGTGGGGCTGCGACGTGTTGATCTTTCGAGGTCAGGCATGACCCAGGAAAGTGTGTCCGGCCAAATGGGGTCAAGCGTGTTGGGTTATGTGGTTCACCCGTGCAGGGAAGTTTATCTATTCGAATAGCCGTGTCCCTCGGTAAAAGGACGACCCGGAGTTGTACCTTGACCTTATGACAACTAGAACCGGATACTTAATAAAACACACCCTTCCAAGTGCCAAATACAACCCGGTGGTCGCTCTCTAACAGGGCATCGAGGAGGGGATCGCCGGGTAGGATTATGCTATGCGATGCTACTTGGAGGACTCCAGTCTACTCTCTTCTATATGCTGCAAGACGGAGGCTGCCAGAAGCGTAGTCTTCGACAGGATTAGATATCCCCCTCTTATTCTGGCATTCTGCAGTTCAGTCCACTGATATGGCCCTTTTGTTGGGGAACGTAGTAATTTCAAAAAAAATCCTACGCACACGCAAGATCATGGTGATGCATAGCAACGATAGGGGAGAGTGTTGTCTACGTACCCTCGTAGACCGAAGCGGAAGCGTTGACACAACGTAGAGGAAGTAGTCGTATGTTCTCCTCGCGATCCAACCGATCACAGCACCGTTACTCCGGCACCTCCGAGTTCTTGGCACACGTTCAGCTCGATGACGATCCCCGGGCTCCGATCCAGCAAAGCGTCGAGGAAGAGTTCCGTCAGCACGACGGCGTGGTGACGATCTTGATGTGTTACCGGCGCAGGGCTTCGCCTAAGCACTGCAACGATATGATCGAGGTGGAATTTGGTGGAAGAGGGCACCGCACACGGCTAAGGAAAGATCTCAATGATCAATTGTGTGTTTCTGGGGTGCCCCCTGCCCCCGTATATAAAGGAGCCAAGGGGGAGGGGCTGGCCGGCCAAGCCTGGCGCGCCAGAGAGTCCTACTCCCTCTGGAGTAGGATTCCCCCCCCCCCCAATCCTAGTTGGACTAGGATTCTCCAAGGGGGAGAGAGAGAGAGAGGGGGCGCCCACCTCTCCTAGTCCTAATAGGACTAGGGGAAGGGGGGAGGCGCGCAGCCCATGAGGGCAGCCCTCTCACCTCTCCTCCAAGGCCCATGTTGGCCCATTATGCCCCCGGGGGGTTCCGGTAACCCTCCCGGTATTCCGGTAAAATCCTGATTTCACCTGGAATGCATCCGATGTCCAAACATAGGCTTCCAATATATAATTCTTTATGTCTCGACCATTTCGAGACTCCTCGTCATGTCCGTGATCACATCAGGGACTCCGAACTCCTTCGGTACATCAAAATGCATAAACTCATAATAACTGTCATCGTAACGTTAAGCGTGTGGACCCTGCGGTTCGAGAACAATGTAGACATGACCGAGGCACGTCTCCGGTCAATAACCAATAGCGGGACCTGGATGCCCATATTGGCTCCTACATATTCTACGAAGATCTTTATCGGTCAGACCGCATAACAACATACGTTGTTCCCTTTGTCATCGGTATGTTACTTGCCCGAGATTCGATCGTCGGTATCCAATACCTAGTTCAATCTCGTTACCGACAAGTCTCTTTACTCATTCTGTAATACATCATCTCGCAACTAACTCATTGGTTGCAATGCTTGCAAGGCTTTATGTGATGTGCATTACCGAGAAGGCCCTGAGATACCTCTCCGACAATCGGAGTGACAAATCCTAATCTCGAAATACGCCAACCCAATATGTACCTTCGGAGACACCTGTAGAACACCTTTATAATCACCCAGTTACGTTGTGACGTTTGGTAGCACACAAAGTGTTCCTACGGTAAACGGGAGTTGCATAATCTCATAGTTAAAGGAACATGTATAAGTCATGGATAAAAGCAATAGCAACATACTAAACGATCGGGTGCTATGCTAATGGAATGGGTCATGTCAATCAGATCATTCAACTAATGATGTGATCTCGTTAATCAAATAACAACTCTTTGTTCATGGCTAGGAAACATAACCATCTTTGATTAATGAGCTAGTCAAGTAGAGGCATACTAGTGACACTCTGTTTGTCTATGTATTCACACATGTATTATGTTTACAATTCTAGCATGAATAATAAACATTTATCATGATATAAGGAAATAAATAATAACTTTATTATTGCCTCTAGGGCATATTTCCTTCAGTCTCCCACTTGCACTAGAGTTAATAATCTAGATTACAAAGTAATGATTCTAACACCCATGGAGTCTTGGTGCTGATCATGTTTTGCTCGTGGAAGAGGCTTAGTCAACGGGTCTGCAACATTAAGATCCGTATGTATCTTGCATATTTCTATGTCTCCCACCTGGACCAAATCCCGGATGGAGTTGAAGGGTCTTTTGATGTGTTTGGTTCTTTTGTGAAATCTGGATTCCTTTGCCAAGGCAATTGCACCAGTATTGTCACAAAAGATTTTCATTGGACCCGATACGCTAGGTACAACACCTAGATCGGATATGAACTCCTTCATCCAGACTCCTTCATTAGCTGCTTCCGAAGCGGCTATGTACTCAGCTTCACATGTAGATCCCGCCATGACGCTTTGTTTAGAACTGCACCAACTGACAGCTCCACCGTTTAATGTAAATACGTATCCGGTTTGCGATTTAGAATCGTCCGGATCAGTGTCAAAGCTTGCATCGACGTAACCGTTTACTACGAGCTCTTTGTCACCTCCATAAATGAGAAACATATCCTTAGTCCTTCTCAAGTACTTAAGGATGTTCTTGACCGCTGTCCAGTGATCCACTCCTGGATTACTTTGGTACCTGCCTGCTAAACTTACAGCAAGGCACACATCAGGTCTGGTACACAGCATTGCATACATGATAGAGCCTATGGCTGAAGCATAGGGAACATTTTTCATTTTCTCTCTATCTTCTGCGGTGGTCGGGCATTGAGTCTTACTCAACTTCACACCTTGTGCCACAGGCAAGAACCCTTTCTTTGCCTGATCCATTTTGAACTTTTTCAAAACTTTGTCAAGGTATGTGCTTTGTGAAAGTCCTATTAAGCGTCTTGATCTATCTCTATAGATCTTAATGCCCAATATGTAAGCAGCTTCACCGAGGTCGTTCATTCAAAAACTCTTATTCAAGTATCCCTTTATGCTATCTAGAAATTCTATATCATTTCCGATCAGCAATATGTCATCCACATATAATATCAGAAATGCTACAGAGCTCCCACTCACCTTTTTGTAAATACAGGCTTCTCCAAAAGTCTGTATAAAACCAAATGCTTTGATCACACTATCAAAGCGTTTATTCCAACTCCGAGAGGCTTGCACCAGTCCATAAATGGATCGCTGGAGCTTGCACACTTTGTTAGCTCCCTTTGGATCGACAAAACCTTCTGGTTGCATCATATACAACTCTTCTTCCAGAAATCCATTCAGGAATGCAGTTTTGACATCCATTTGCCAAATTTCATAATCATAAAATGCGGCAACTGCTAACATGATTCGGACAGACTTAAGCATCGCTACGGGTGAGAAAGTCTCATCGTAGTCAATCCCTTGAACTTGTCGAAAACCTTTTGCAACAAGTCGAGCTTTATAGACAGTAACATTACCATCAGCGTCAGTCTTCTTCTTAAAAATCCATTTATTCTCAATTGCTTGCCGATCATCGGGCAAGTCAACCAAAGTCCACACTTTGTTCTCATACATGGATCCCATCTCAGATTTCATGGCCTCAAGCCACTTTGCGGAATCTGGGCTCACCATTGCTTCTTCATAGTTCGTAGGTTCATCATGGTCTAGTAACATGACTTCCAAAATAGGATTACCGTACCACTCTGGTGCGGATCTTACTCTGGTTGATCTACTAAGTTCAGTAGAAACTTGATCTGAAGTTTCATGATCATTATCATTAGCTTCCTCCCTATTTGATGTAGGTGTCACAGAAACAGATTTCTGTGATGTACTACTTCTCAATAAGGGAGTAGATACTGTTATCTCATCAAGTTCTACTTTCCTCCCACTCACTTCTTTCGAGAGAAACTCCTTCTCTAGAAAGTTTCCGACTTTAGCAACAAAAATTTTGCCTTCGGATCTGTGATAGAAGGTATACCCAATAGTCTCCTTTGGGTATCCTATGAAGACACATTTTTCCGATTTGGGTTCGAGCTTATCAGGTTGAAGCTTTTTCACATAAGCATCGCAGCCCCAAACTTTAAGAAACGACAACTTTGGTTTCTTGCCAAACCACAGTTCATAAGGCGTCGTCTCAACGGATCTTGATGGTGCCCTATTTAACGTGAATGCGGCCGTCTCTAAAGCATAACCCCAAAAAGATAGCGGTAAATCGGTAAGAGACATCATAGATCGCACCATATCCAGTAAAGTACGATTACGACGTTCGGACACACCATTACGTTGTGGTGTTCCGGGTGGCGTGAGTTGCGAAACTATTCCGCATTGTTTCAAATGTAGACCAAACTCGTAACTCAAATATTCTCCTCCACGATCAGATCGTAGAAACTTTATTTTCTTGTTACGATGATTTTCCACTTCACTCTGAAATTCTTTGAACTTTTCAAATGTTTCAGACTTGTGTTTCATTAAGTAGATATACCCATATCTGCTTAAATCATCAGTGAAGGTGAGAAAATAACGATATCCGCCACGAGCCTCAACATTCATTGGACCACATACATCAATATGTATGATTTCCAATAAATCTGTTGCTCTCACCACAGTACCGGAGAACGGTGTTTTAGTCATCTTGCCCATAAGGCACGGTTCGCAAGTGCCAAGTGATTCATAATCAAGTGACTCCAAAAGTCCATCAGTATGGAGTTTCTTCATGCGTTTTACACCGATATGACCTAAACGGCAGTGCCACAAATAAGTTGCACTATCATTATCAACTCTGCATCTTTTGGCTTCAACATTATAAATATGTGTATCACTACTATCGATATTAAGTAAGAACAAACCGTTCTTTAATGGTGCATGACCATAAAAGATATTACTCATATAAATAGAACAACCATTATTCTCTGATTTAAATGAATAACCGTCTCGCATCAAACAAGATCCAGATATAATGTTCATGCTCAACGCTGGTACTAAATAACAATTATTTAGATCTAATATTAATCCCGAAGGTAGATGTAGAGGTAGCGTGCCGACCGCGATCACATCGACTTTGGAACCATTTCCCACGCGCATCGTCACCTCGTCCTTAGCCAATCTTCTCTTAATCCGTAGCCCCTGTTTTGAGTTGCAAATATTAGCAACAGAACCAGTATCAAATACCCAGGTGCTACTGCGAGAATTAGTAAGGTACACATCAATAACATGTATATCATATATACCTTTGTTAACCTTGCCATCCTTCTTATCCGCCAAATACTTGGGGCAGTTCCGCTTCCAGTGACCAGTCTGCTTGCAATAGAAGCACTCAGTTTCAGTCTTAGGTCCAGACTTGGGTTTCTTCTCTTGATTAGCAACTTGCTTGCTGTTCTTTTTGAAGTTCCCCTTTTTCTTCCCTTTGCCCTTTTTCTTGAAACTAGTGGTTTTGTTAAAAATCAACACTTGATGCTCCTTTTTGATTTCTACCTCCGCGGCTTTCAGCATCGTGAAGAGCTCGGGCATAGTTTTGGTCATCCCTTGCATATTATAGTTCATCACGAAGCTCTTGTAGCTTGGTGGCAGTGATTGGAGAATTCTGTCAATGACGCAATCATCCGGAAGATTAACTCCCAGTTGAATCAAGTGATTGTTATACCCAGACATTCTGAGTATATGCTCACTGACAGAACCGTTCTCCTCCATTTTACAGCTATAGAACTTATTGGAGACTTCATATCTCTCAATCCGGGCATTTGCTTGAAATATTAACTTCAACTCCTGGAACATCTCATATGCTCCATGGTGTTCAAAACGTCGTTGAAGTCCCGGTTCTAAGCCGTAAAGCATGGCACACTGAACTATAGAGTAGTCATCAGCTTTGCTTTGCCAGACGTTCACAACATCTGGCGTAGCTCTTGCACCAGGCCTGGCACCCAGCGGTGCTTCCAGGACGTAATTCTTCTGTGCAGCAATGAGGATAATCCTCAAGTTACGGACCCAGTCCGTGTAATAGCTACCATCATCTTTCAACTTTGCTTTCTCAAGGAACGCATTAAAATTCAACGGAACAACAGCACGAGCCATCTATCTACACAACATAGACAAGCAAGATACTATCAAGTACTAAGTTCATGATAAATTTAAGTTCAATTAATCATATTACTTAAGAACTCCCACTTAGATAGACATCTCTCTAATCCTCTAAGTGATCACGTGATCCAAATCAACTAAACCATGTCCGATCATCACGTGAGATGGAGTAGTTTCAATGGTGAACATCACTATGTTGATCATATCTACTATATGATTCACGCTCGACCTTTCGGTCTCCGTGTTCCGAGGCCATATCTGTTATATGCTCGGCTCGTCAAGTTAAACCTGAGTATTCTGCGTGTGCAACTGTTTTGCACCCGTTGTATTTGAACATAGAGCCTATCACACCCGATCATCACGTGGTGTCTCAGCACGAAGAACTTTCGCAACGGTGCATACTCAGGGAGAACACTTCTTGATAATTTAGTGAGAGATCATCTTATAATGCTACCGTCAATCAAAGCAAGATAAGATGCATAAAAGGATAAACATCACATGCAATCAATATAAGTGATATGATATGGCCATCATCATCTTGTGCTTGTGATCTCCATCTTTGAAGCACCGTCATGATCACCATCGTCACCGGCGCGACACCTTGATCTCCATCGTAGCATCGTTGTCGTCTTGCCAATCTTATGCTTCCACGACTATACTACCGCTTAGTAATAAAGTAAAGCATTACATCGCGATTGCATTGCATACAATAAAGCGACAACCATATGGCTCCTGCCAGTTGCCGATAACTCGGTTACAAAACATGATCATCTCATACAATAAAATTTAGCATCATGTCTTCACCATATCACATCACAACATGCCCTGCAAAAACAAGTTAGACGTCATCTACTTTGTTGTTGCAAGTTTTACGTGGCTGCTACGGGCTTAAGCAAGAACTCAACTTACCTACGCATCAAAACCACAACGATAGTTTGTCAAATAGACTCCGTTTTAACCTTCTCAAGGACCGGGCGTAGCCACACTCGGTTCAACTAAAGTTGGAGAGACAGTCTTCCGCAAGCCATCTATG
This sequence comes from Aegilops umbellulata, assembly GCA_032464435.1. Lineage (NCBI taxonomy): Eukaryota > Viridiplantae > Streptophyta > Magnoliopsida > Poales > Poaceae > Aegilops > Aegilops umbellulata. The sequence continues at coordinate 183,673,633 of CP136055.1, forward strand.
TGCAAAGCACGTCGAGGGAACCGGTCTCGCGTAAGCGTACGCGTAAGGTTGGTCCGGATTGTCTCGTCCAACAATACCGCTGAACCAAAGTATGACATGCTGGTAGGCAGTATGACTTGTATCGCCCACAACTCACTTGTGTTCTACTCGTGCAAATAACATCAAACCATAAAACCTAGGCTCGGATGCCACTGTTGGGGAACGTAGTAATTTCAAAAAATTTCCTACGCACACGCAAGATCATGGTGATGCATAGCAACGAGAGGGGAGAGTGTTGTCTACGTACCCTCGTAGACCGAAGCGGAAGCGTTGACACAACGTAGAGGAAGTAGTCGTACGTTCTCCTCGCGATCCAACCGATCACAGCACCGTTACTCCGGCACCTCCGAGTTCTTGGCACACGTTCAGCTCGATGACGATCCCCGGGCTCCGATCCAGCAAAGCGTCGAGGAAGAGTTCCGTCAGCACGACGGCGTGGTGACGATCTTGATGTGTTACCGGCGCAGGGCTTCGCCTAAGCACTGCAACGATATGATCGAGGTGGAATTTGGTGGAAGGGGGCACCGCACACGGCTAAGGAAAGATCTCAATGATCAATTGTGTGTTTCTGGGGTGCCCCCTGCCCCCGTATATAAAGGAGCCAAGGGGGAGGGGCTGGCCGGCCAAGCCTGGCGCGCCAGAGAGTCCTACTCCCTCTGGGAGTAGGATTCCCCCCCCCCAATCCTAGTTGGACTAGGATTCTCCAAGGGGGAGAGAGAGAGAGAGGGGGCGCCCACCTCTCCTAGTCCTAATAGGACTAGGGGAAGGGGGGAGGCGCGCAGCCCATGAGGGCAGCCCTCTCACCTCTCCTCCAAGGCCCATGTTGGCCCATTATGCCCCCGGGGGGTTCCGGTAACCCTCCCGGTATTCCGGTAAAATCCTGATTTCACCTGGAATGCATCCGATGTCCAAACATAGGCTTCCAATATATAATTCTTTATGTCTCGACCATTTCGAGACTCCTCGTCATGTCCGTGATCACATCCGGGACTCTGAACTCCTTCGGTACATCAAAATGCATAAACTCATAATAACTGTCATCGTAACGTTAAGCGTGCGGACCCTGCGGTTCGAGAACAATGTAGACATGACCGAGACACGTCTCCGGTCAATAACCAATAGCGGGACCTGGATGCCCATATTGGCTCCTACGTATTCTACGAAGATCTTTATCGGTCAGACCGCATAACAACATACGTTGTTCCCTTTGTCATCGGTATGTTACTTGCCCGAGATTCTATCGTCGGTATCCAATACCTAGTTCAATCTCGTTACCGGCAAGTCTCTTTACTCGTTCTGTAATACATCATCTCGCAACTAACTCATTGGTTGCAATGCTTGCAAGGCTTTATGTGATGTGCATTACCGAGAAGGCCCTGAGATACCTCTCCGACAATCGGAGTGACAAATCCTAATCTCGAAATACGCCAACCCAATATGTACCTTCGGAGACACCTGTAGAACACCTTTATAATCACCCAGTTACGTTGTGACGTTTGGTAGCACACAAAGTGTTCCTACGGTAAACGGGAGTTGCATAATCTCATAGTTAAAGGAACATGTATATGTCATGGATAAAAGCAATAGCAACATACTAAACGATCGGGTGCTATGCTAATGGAATGGGTCATGTCAATCAGATCATTCAACTAATGATGTGATCTCGTTAATCAAATAACAACTCTTTGTTCATGGCTAGGAAACATAACCATCTTTGATTAATGAGCTAGTCAAGTAGAGGCATACTAGTGACACTCTGTTTGTCTATGTATTCACACATGTATTATGTTTCCAGTTAATACAATTCTAGCATGAATAATAAACATTTATCATGATATAAGGAAATAAATAATAACTTTATTATTGCCTCTAGGGCATATTTCCTTCACCTTTACACATATATCCATGCATATGTAGTGTAGCTCCTTGCTTACGAGTACTTTGGATGAGTACTCACGGTTGCCTTGTTTCCCCTTTTCCCCATCTCTCTACCCGATTGCTGCAACCAGACGATGGAGCCCAGGATCCAGACGTCACCGTCGACGACGACTCCTACTACACTGGAGGTGCCTACTACTACGTGCAGCCCGCTGGCGACGACCAGGAGTAGTTAGGAGGATCCCAGGCAGGAGGCCTGCGCCTTGTTCGATATGTATCCCAGTTTGTGCTAGCCTTCTTAAGGCAAACTTGTTTAACTTATATCTGTACTCAGATATTGTTGCTTCCGCTGACTCATCTATGATTGAGCACTTGTATCCGAGCCCTGGAGGCCCCTGGCTTGTATTATGATGCTCGTATGACTTATTTTTATTTGTAGAGTTGTGTTGTGATATCTTCCCGTGAGTCTCTGATCTTGATCGTACACATTTGCGTGCATGATTAGTGTACGATTGAATCGGGGGCGTCACAATAGATCTAACTTTTTTGTGGCTTTTTCTTGGACAATAGGTAAGAAAATAAATCTAATCTAGGAAAAACTGGAAATTCTCACCGAGCAACCTGAAAATTGATACCACATGATAGAGGCGAGGGTGTCCCGATCTTTCGATGAGATGATAACTATCGATTTGGTGGAGTCGACTTTGACGATCCGACTACAAACGTGCACGAGGTTGCGCCTTAGCAATCGCTAGACCAACTCCGAGAGGTTATTGACCACGTCGGAGCATGATCAACCTGACCACGAAGGTCTATTCCTGCAAACAATCGAAGAACAAGCAAGAATATGATAAAGCAATCTGAATATTGCGAATATATATGAAATATTGATAATGGTGGTGTCGGGGGAAATCGGCCTCCACGAGCACCTATGGGGACGGAGCCCCTTTTCGGTTCGGCGGGGGGCGGAGGTTGCACAAAGAGCAGATCGAGGCGACACACACACAACGATTTTACCCAGCTTCGTGCCGCACGGATGCGTAAAACCCTACTGCTGCTTGTCTGGTTGATTCGAGTTCTTGCTCTGGAGCGCAAGAAGCTACAGTAAGTTGGAGCTGGACGTAGACGTGGGTCTATTGGGTGTCCTCCTACCTCTTCCTCTCGGGGGTCCCTTCTTCCTCTCGGGGGTCCCTTCTTCCTCTCGGGGGTCCCCTCTTCCTGGTGCCCTACGTGCGCATGGGCCTCCTTTTATATGCTAAGGGGTTTCCCACAGGTAGCGACGCAGGTGAGGGTAAAAATGGCAAGGAACTGTGCGAACAGTGTCCGCACAGTGCTATCGCACCTAACTCTGACGGCGGGGGACAGAGGCATTAAATGCCCGTCTGGATCGCCCGAACAGTGCCGAGGCGGACCGTTAGGGGCTCCTCCGCTTGCCACGGGGGCGACTCTGCCAACGTCGCATGCCACCGCGCGCCCCAGGTTGCGCGGCGCCCCGCCACGTGCCTCTGGGGAAGCTCCAGAGTGACACGTGGGCAGGTGAGCTAGAGCGCATGCCTGAGGTGGTGGTTTGCCACGGCAAGTGGCTTGCCGCGGTGTTGTCTTGCCGCACCTGAGAGCTTGCCGCTCGTCAGGCCTTGCCGCAGCGCGCGGCGCGCCGCGGCGGGCTTCTCTTGGGGTGCCTTGGTTTGGCCGTCCCGGCGAGCTCCTCCCGCCGGGGCCTTGGCGCTTCGGCTTAGTCGTCCCGGCAAGCTCCTCTTGCCGGGGCCTTGTCGCCTTGGCCCGGCAAGCTCCTCTTGCCGGACCTCGCCTTCTTGGCCCGGCAAGCTCCTCTTGCCGGGGCCTGGTCTTCTAGGCTCGATCACTTGGCCTTCGTCCGGCCCAGAAAGGGCCGTGGAGACTCTTGTCGCTCTCCTGGCAAGCCTTGCCGCAGGACGCTACTACTGCCCGTGCACAAGTTCGGGGTACTAAGGTACCCCTACTTTAGTACACCGACAGGAGCCCCCGGGTCTGGGCCATACACGGTGCCGAGCGCTGTTGGGCCAGGCCCTAACAGTGCACGGGCACGCGTGGCCTGGGTTGCGCTGCTCCTTAACTCTGTGCCCGTCGCGCCCTCCCCATGGGGCGCGCGCTTATCGCGGCGTCGTGGGGGGGCGAGGCGTGCGTGACGTGGGTGGCGTGCGCGGGGCTGGGGCCCGCAGGCACGCGTCACGTCAGGCACGACTTCTTTATTTGGAAAGGCGAAACGTCCGCCCCCGCTCCCCACCCCCTTTATAAGCGGAGGGGAACAGGGGCAGCTCGCCATTCCGCCGGTTGCTGTTCCTCGAAAATCTCCGCCACTTCCTCCTTACTAGAGAAAGCAGCGATTCGCCCTCGCAGCCCTCGGCGCCGCCAACGCCGACAACTCCCCCTCCCCGTTTCTGCCATGGCCCCGAAGAGCGACAAGGCGAAGGGGAAGGTCGTGAAGTCGGCCGAGGCGCTGCGGCTGGAAGCGCTTCGGAAGGAGACGGCGACGTCCCCCCCCCCCCAGCTCGATGCGCTGGGGCTGAAGAACGGATACCGCCTCTTCTGGTCGACGGTGACGCGAGCGCATCCGCGCACGCGAGTTCTTCCCGCCATCGCCCAGAAGCTGTACCCGACCGGGTACCCTTTCTTCGCCGTGTTCTTCCATTGCGGGCTCTGCCCGCCTTTTTCCGAGTTCTTCTGCGACATCATGCACACCTACAACCTCCACCTCCTTGATTTCACCCCCAACGCCGTTCTGACAATGGCGGTTTTCGCACACCTTTGCGAGAACTTTGTCGGAGTCCGCCCCAACGTAGCCCTCTTCCGCCACTTCTTTACTCCTCGGGTGGAGAAAGGAGAGCCGTTGTCCGGGGGAATCGCCTGGGTCTCCAGGACCGGCAAGAAAGAGGTCTACTTGGAGGGGAACTCCGTGGCAGATGGGAGGAGTGGAGGGCCGAGTGGTGCCTGATCGTCGAAGAAAATCCACCGCCGTTCACCGCCGTGCGCCGAACCCCAGTGGTGCGCGGCCGTGACTGGAGCGACCTAGCCCCGGACGACGCCAAGCTAAAGATTGCCGTCACCCGAATCCTGCGCCTCAGGTTTGCCGGGCTCACCGTCGGCGTTGTCGGCGCGGATTTCCTTCGCCGACGTATCGCCCCCCTGCAGGAGAGGGGGAAGCCGGCTTGGGAATTCCAAAACGCGGCGGACATCATGAGGCTGCACCCGGGCCTTAACTACAACTTCACCGTTCTGGAGCTCGTCGCAGTGTTGAAGGAGCTGTTCAAGTACGACTCCGAGCACCCAGAATGGTTCAGGTTGCCGCCGGGTGTCGTCCCCCTGTGCAACAACTCGGCGCTCAGCCGCATCCTCGCGATGATGCCGCTGTGCGACTCACACGGGATCGACGCGACCTGGCAAGAGCCGGCGGACGACGTCGTGCAGGCCTTCTTCGACAACTTGGAGGAGGTGCCGGTCGACCCGGACGAGAAGAGGGGCCTCACGCGGGACACCACCCCCGAGGAGCTGGCTTACATCGCCTCCAGGATGGAGGAGGCGGCGGCCGCCGCGGCCGCGGGCGAGTCTGGCTTCTCCCCGGCCGAAGCAGACGCGGCGGAGGCGGAGAGCCTCGCCGACCAAATGGAGTTCGCCGGCGCGGAGGAACCAGCCGGGCACGGTGGCGCGGGCGAGCCCGCCCAGGACGCGAGCGGCTTGCCGGAGGTTGACGCGCCCTCCTCGCAGCTCCCGGGCAGCTCGTTGCAGGCGGAGCCCCCTGCCCAGCCGAGGAGGCGTCTCCGCAGGGCCGGAGAGGTGGTGCGGCAGGCCGACCAGCAACCGCAGCCCCGCGTGACACGCGCCTCCGAAGCAGCGGGAGCGGGGTCCTCACGGGCCGCGGTTGCTGCTCCTGCCGCTCCCCGTACCGCACCGGCAACGGGGGTGGGGTCGTCCACCGTCCCCGCCAAGCGGTCCCGGGAACCCACTCCCCTGTCTCCTCGCGCTTGGAGCAAGCCGGTTTTTGACTATTCCGCGCTTAGCTCCGACGACGAAGAGGAGGACGAAGAGTAAGTTCCTGGTAGAGCTTGTATCTTCTTGATTTCTGTTGCTTCGTCTTGTTTTGCAGCCCACTCATCCTCCCCCGAAACCGTTCCCATTCAGGAGCCTGGCCCAGAGGAGGGCGAAGAGGGCCAAGATCCCGCTGGTCGTCTTTGAGGGCGGATCTCCCCCGGCAACTGGGGAGGTGCCGGAGACGACCTTGCCGGACTTGGCAGCGGGTCCCCAGGGCAGCCCACAGCGCAGCCTCCAGGGTGAGTGCACGGCTAGTTCTTGCTGTTTGGCGCGCGCGTGAGCTCCCCTTCTCTTTGTTAACATGTGGCTGTTGTTGTTGTTGGGTAGGAGCAGAGCAGCCCCAGCAGGCGACCCCGGGGGGCACTCCTGCTGTGCCGTCTGCGTCGACCACCCCGCCTAGGGAGAAATCTCCGGCAAGGGAGGAGCCCCCGGCAGGGGAGACCTCCCCGGCAAGGGAGGAGCCCCCGGCAAGGAAGACCTCTCCGGCAAGGGAGGGATCTCCGGTGAGGGACGCGGCCAGCGATCCCCCGGCAGCGGAGGCCGCGGCCACGGACCCTGCCACCGGTAAGCCCCCCCTGCACGGAAAACTTCCCCTAGTTATCTTTCCTTATGAGCTTTTTTGTCGGCTATTCGGTTGACTCTTCTCCCCTCTTTCGGCCATCAGACCCGCCCATCGCGGACCCGATGGAGACCGAGGCCATCGTCGAGGAGGGCGCGCGCGGCGACGCCGACGACGTCGTCGTCATCGAGGAGGCGGACGACACCGACGACCCCGCAGGCGGCGGGGAGGCCGAAGCCGCCAAGGCCGCCGCGGCGGCAGACGGCGAGGGGACCGCCGACCGTGCCGACGGCCCCGGGGAGGCAGAGGCATCGAGCACTCCGCCGTCCGGCGATCCCGCCGCTACCGCCGCGTCGGGCCTCGAGGAGCCCCTGGCGAGTGCCTACCTGAAGGCCGGCGATGGCGTCTTCATCAGGCTCCCCTGGGAGCCTAGCTCCAGGGCGCCGGTCGCGGAGGAGGCCTTGGACGGAGAAGTGCTCGCCTCCGTCGGGCTGGCAGTGGTCGACGCGCCAAGCACCAGCAGCGGCGAGCCCGAGGAGGAGTGGCTGCTCCGGAAGCTTGTGTCGCTCTACCGCGCCCGGCAGGCTAAGGTGGAGCGCCAGGAGGCACTCGTCGCGAGGGCCGGCGCGGACATGGAGAAGCGTGCCGGGGAGCTCCGGGAGCTCAACCAGGAGGCTCTCCAGTCTTTGGCGGAGGAGCGGAGGCTGCTCGACGAGGCGCGGACGGCCTTTCTCCTCGAGAAGGCAGAGGCCTAAGAGCAGCAGAGGCTTGCCGCTGCGGGGCTATCCGTGCGGGAAAGCGAACTGGTGCAGCAGAAGGCCAGCCTCGCCAGCCACGAGGAGGAGGTTGCCGCGCGCGAGCAGGCGCTTGGCGGGGCCCTGCGGGAAGTGCAGGACGCTGTCGCGGCCGCCGAGGTCGCCAAGGGGGAGCCTTGGCGAGCTGCAGGGCCGCTTCGCCGAGATGATCCGGGAGCTCGACGCCGCCAAGGATTCCAACGCCGACCTCGAGCTGAAGCTGGACACCCGGGCCAAGGCGCTGGAGAGCGCCAAGGGGCAGGAAGCGACCTTGCGGAAGGAGGTTGCTGGCAACAAGGAGCTATTGAAGCGCGCCGCCGTTACCCAGAACGCCTTCCAGGAGACGGTGGAGCGGTGGACCGAAGGCCTCGTCGACATCGCCACCACCATCGACAAGGAGCTGAAGCTGCTGGGGATGGAGGGCCACGAGTACCCCTCCGGCGAGAACGTCTTGCCGAGCGTCAAGCTCACTTCCTTCTTCAAAGGCTTGGTGGGGGTGCTCCAGCATCTCCGGGAAACGATCCCAGAGCAGCTGGCCGAGGAGACGCGGGAAGCTATCTCCGGGGCCCTCGAGAGGGTGCTGGTGAAGATCGTCTTCCGCAACCCCACCATCAGGCTTACCAACGTCCTCAGGCACCTGCCGGAAGACGCCGACCTGACGGAGATCAGGGCCCTCGTCACCCCCATTGTAGAAAGGGTGGCCGGGATCAGGAGGGTTGAGGGCGACCGCGCGGATTAGGCCGCCCACCTCTTTCTTTTCTTCCCTTGTCGCTGCTGAGCATGCCATAGAAACAGCTGATTAGAGCAGCGGCAAGTCATTTGGGAATATAACTTTTATCTTAGGCAGTTCATCGCGCTGTTATCTCCCTCGTTCGACTTTGTGCTTCGTACATTCGCGCCCTACGCTCCCAGGAACTTGTCGGCGCAAGCCTCCACCTTGCCACGGGTGCCGAGTGCGGGACATCAGCAACCCGCTGGCGGTGCCTCCACCGGCAAGAAACCTTGCCGCGGCTGGCGCAACTCACTTAAAATGTTGAGCAGGCTCAGGGCGAGGTAAGCGTGGCGACTGCAGTCGCAGCACACTCAAGCTGCCGAGCAAGCTCGAAACAAAGTAAGGACGCCACTCTGGATGTAGCACACTTAAGTCGTTGAGCGGACTCGAAACGAAATAAGGGCGCAACCAGCCACGAGCCGGCCCCTCCGCGCACAGGTTTCCCATACGAAGCTCGGTCGTTCGAGGAAGATAACTTAAGGATAAAAAGGAGCTTAATTACTCAAACTTTGGCAACTTAGCTTTTCTATTGTTTGCAGTCCGGCAAGGCGCAGCTTCCTCGGGCGACGCCCAGCCTATCCTATCATCCCCCCTTCTCGAGGTAAGGGAATAACGAGGGCTCGGGGCTTCATGGCCTGCCATCGCTTGCGGGAGCCGAGTGCTGCACAATCGTGTCAAATAATGCATGCGCAAAGTGAAGAGGCGCGAAATCGACAAGATGTGCGGGGCACATAAGCTATGCTTGGGATCTGCGCTCGTCTCTGTACCAAGGATTACATGCAACTGCGGCAATACTTGGAAAGAGAGGATGGCGGACGGAACGGGTTCCGACTACCGCGCTGGCAAGGTCCCTCCCACGGTCGGCGTCGACTCGTTTGGATCTTGGCGGCCTGGGCGCACCGAAGAACGAGGTCGCCTTTCCCGCAACTTCCGGCGCTAACTTCTGCAGCTACGGGAGCGGCGCAGAGTTTGCTGGAGGCGAGAAGCTCGCTCAGCGGCCGGAAGGCGGTCCTCCTCAAGGAGCAGCTACTCTTGCCCGGGCTCTGCGTGAGTGCGTACTCGAGGAGGGCCGTGCACGAGTCCATGAGGAGGAATGCCCCCGCTCTGCGGGTTGGAGCGGAAAGGTACCTGGCCATACCTGAGCTTACCTGTGGTCGCCGAATCTGGTTCGCACAACCTCGACGCAGCCCCCTACCTGGCGCGCCAGAGATGTCGGGGGAAATCGGCCTCCACGAGCACCTATGGGGACGGAGCCCCTTTTCGGTTCGGCGGGGGGCGGAGGTTGCACAAAGAGCAGATCGAGGCGACACACACACAACGATTTTACCCAGCTTCGGGCCGCACGGATGCGTAAAACCCTACTGCTGCTTGTCTGGTTGATTCGAGTTCTTGCTCTGGAGCGCAAGAAGCTACAGTAAGTTGGAGCAGGACGTAGACGAGGGTCTACTGGGTGTCCTCCTCCCTCTTCCTCTCGGGGGTCCCTTCTTCCTCTCGGGGGTCCCTTCTTCCTCTCGGGGGTCCCCTCTTCCTGGTGCCCTACGTGCGCATGGGCCTCCTTTTATATGCTAAGGGGTTTCCCACAGGTAGCGACGCAGGTGAGGGTAAAAATGGCAAGGAACTGTGCGAACAGTGGCCGCACAGTGCTATCGCACATAACTCTGACAGCGGGGGACAGAGGCATTAAATGCCCGTCTGGATCGCCCGAACAGTGCCGAGGCGGACAGTTAGGGGCTCCTCCGCTTGCCACGGGGGCGACTCTGCCAACGTCGCATGCCACCGCGCGCCCCAGGTTGCGCGGCGCCCCGCCATGTGCCTCTGGGGAAGCTCCAGAGTGACGCGTGGGCAGGTGAGCTAGAGCGCATGCCTGAGGTGGTGGTTTGTCGTGGCAAGTGGCTTGTCGCGGTGGTTGTCTTGCCGCACCTGAGAGCTTGCCGCTCGTCAGGCCTTGCCGCGGCGCGCGGCGCGCCGCGGCGGTCTTCTCTTAGGGTGCCTTGGTTTGGCCGTCCCGGCGAGCTCCTCCCGCCGGGGCCTTGGCGCTTCGGCTTAGTCGTCCCGGCAAGCTCCTCTTGCCGGGGCCTTGTCGCCTTGGCCCGGCAAGCTCCTCTTGCCGGACCTCGCCTTCTTGGCCCGGCAAGCTCCTCTTGCCGGGGCCTGGTCTTCTAGGCTCGATCACTTGGGCTTCGTCCGGCCCAGAAAGGGCCGTGGAGACTCTTGTCGCTCCCCTGGCAAGCCTTGCCGCGGGACGCTACTACTGCCCCTGCACAAGTTCGGGGTACTAAGGTACCCCTACTTTAGTACACCGACAGGTGGGGATCCAAAAGTGGTCTTGGTCTGGTCGTTGGACACAAACGACGTAACGAAGTTGCAATGGCTAACTTTTAACTAAACAAATCCCAAGGAAAAAGCTACTAGATGGATCTACTTATATAGGAGCAAGGGGTGGCGGCCAAGGAGGTGGGAGGACGTCCCAATGCAGCCTAAAACCAACCCTAGGTCGTACAAGGCTCATGGGTCCATGTGGAAGTGACGCAACACCTTTGGACTTGTTGTTTGACTCGGATTCTGCTGCAGCGTCAGATTGTTTCGTCCATATCTCAACGCTCCGGGCGAATTTAAAGGTGAATCCAATTGGGTTGGAAAGAGGACGAAATCTACTTTCCAACAAAAAAAGAATCACCCAATTCGGAGTCCTTATGAAAAAGTTATTGCCGTTTTGAGTCAGGTATGTCTGTGCAGTCCGAATCTGAATCCAGAACGTGAGAGACTTGGACTCTATCTTCTCTTGGCCCAAAAGTGACGTGAGGGGACTTTTTGAACAGCACCTAAACTTATCTCTTTCCCTTGTCTTCATATGTGGATTGTACAAATGTCACATACACCTGCAATTAGACATGACACAAAAGTTTGTGAAGTATTTTTGTTCTGGATAACATAAATAGATTATTGAATAGTTTGCACTAGAAATCACCTGACAAATATGAATGTATGCAATATTTTTGGTCATATTCAAGGTAGTCATGTCCTCATCGGAAAGTCATTTTATTCCCTCTCTCATATTTTTGTAACAGAAATAATTGAAGATAAAATAATTAAAATCAAATGATCCTATTCTCAAAATTTGAGAAAACTCAAATATGAAAATAACGAAATCCCCAACTCTCTTCGTGGGTCCTTGAGTTGCGTAGAATTTCTAGGATCAAAACCAAAAGCAAATAAAATATGATATGCAATGATGATCTACTGTATAACATTCAAATTGAAAATTTGGGATGTTACAATATGTAACAGTAGGGCTGTGGGTGTAATAATGGTCCTCATCATCCTCCCCTTCTTGAAATGAAGTCGTCCTCGAAGGAAGCTCATCTTCCTCACCTGATGAGGACATCAATACCATTGTTACACCCACAGCCCCTGCTGCTATACATACTAGACCAATTACTAGAGCTCGCGCACGGCAATTGAATTATCAGGTACTTTCGTTTCTTGGTAACGATTCCAATGTTCATGAGAATATGATGCTGCCTCAATTGGATACATTTGTTTTGCTTACAAATGAAGGGCCTACTATGGACAAAAAAGATGAACCTTGGAGCAAGTTCAAGCATGGAGATGTTGGCATGCGCAAGCAGAACAAGAACAGAGTTACAAGTGATGATTCCAGGACTTCGAAACCACTATAATGGGTGCATGAAGCCTTGGACAAAATATACAAGATGCCACTTCATAATATTCGTCCATAGGCTATTCTAGGTGTTGTGTCACCTTATTATTGGGCCAGGCCCATGTAATTTCGAAATACTTAAGTATAGGCTGTTTTTAGAGTCCGTATGTGTGGGGAAACAAGAGTTAGGGTTGGTTTCTGACCCCTCCCTCAGGGGCCACGAAATTCCCTCCTCTTCCTCCATATATACAGCCCTTAGGGCGTCGTTTAGACTTTGGGTTTTGTTTAGATTAAAAGTTCTCCATAGCTGCAACTTCGCGTACTTCGTTTGTGTTCAACGACCAGACCAAGGCGTCACAGAACCCCACCTTGATCAATAAAGCTTTCCTCTTATATTCGCAATATCCAGATTGCAATCTTAGTTTCTTGCTTGTTCTTCGTTTGCTTGCAGGAAACAGACCTTCATGGTCAGGTTGATCGTGCTCCGGCGTGGTCAATAACCTTTCAGAGTTGGTTTAGCGATTACTAAGGCGCGACGTCCTCGCACGTTCGTAGTCGGATCGTCAAAGTCGACTTCCTCCAAAACGATAGCCACCATCTCATCGAAAGACGGGACACCTTTGCCTCTATCAAGTGGTATCAGATTTTCAGGTTGCTCGGCGAGATTTTACAGTTTTTCGTAGTTTAGATCGAGTATGTTCTTCATACCTACACTCCACGAAAAAGCCACAAAAAAATTTAGGGTTAGTTCGTCATATCCGAACCAATCTGAGCCTTTGCATAATCTTTTCTGTATTTGCTTTGTTGAATTTGCGGTTGCATCGTCGTGTCTAGTTGCTGGTCTTAGCGTCTAGTCTTTTTGAGTTTCGAGTTCTGTTCATGGGTATTCACGCCGCCGCTGCACCATCACCAATCCGAGTCCACCTATACCACCGCTTGTCCATCACCAATCCGAGTCCACATATACCACCGCTTGTTCATCACCAATCCGAGTCCACATATACCACCGCCTGTCCATCACCAATCTGAGTCCACATATACCACCGCCTGTCCATCACAAATCCGAGTTCTTTTCACATTAGGTTTATTTCCGAGATCCATCTAGTTTTCGTTTTGTGTTTCCTTGCCTGCGTAGGTCTCGAAAAAAAAATCGGCGACCAAAAATATTTTTCCCTTTCCTATTTTTAGGCTTTTCTGAGTCTTTTGGGACACTCGCCATCACAGTGATTTCTTGTCGCACTGTTTCGTCATCGTTGCCCTGATTTGCGAAAAAAAATAGTCAAAAAAAATTTCGTGCCCATCCTGTCAGTTTGATCTCGGAAGAGTTTTGAGACACTCGCCATTATAGTGAATTTTCGCAAAAAAAAGAGGAGCGCAAAAAAAATACAGAGTGTGCTTTTCCCTTGTTTACGTGCAGCACCGTGATTTTGTTAGTGTTCTAGGCTCGCGTCTCTAGCACGGTCTAGCCTAGGACCAGCACCGTACCGTCGTTGAGCGTTTATTCAACTTTGCATCTCTGAATTGATTATTGCTGACCCTTTTTGCTACCATACTATAAGCCTTTCCAGCTCCACATACATCTACGTCGTGCGTTTGACTCTCCCTCGTAATCGCTCTATCCAAGCTTTGAGAGTTTTGACTACATCGGTTGACGATCACCGCCTGCTGCTGGGTAAGAACTGGTAAGAATTTGAGATTTGCTTGACGGATTTGTGACTCTCCACCACACCACCACCACCACTTCCTAGTAGTCTATCGAATCATATTCTTGTGTGTTTCTATTGCTGCTAACCATGGGAGGATCACAAGACGATGATATGGACTGGGAGAACATGACAAACAAAGAGTTACCTAATAAGTTTCAACAAATGATGAGTGGACAGGTGGAAGATGTGCTAAATAGATTTCAAGAGGCCATGGAGAAGATAGATGGCATTGAGAAGGCGTTCGAAACAAAGCTCGACAACAAGTTTAATGAATTGCTCGCCCGTCTACCACCACCACCACCGGCTGCACCTAACGCACCTCTACAACAACAACAACGACTACCTCCACATCGCGAAACAGCCCTCCGTCGAGCGAGCTGTGTCCCTCTTCAGCCTGGCCAAGCTGCTGGTGCTGCTGTTGATACTTCTGTGGCTCCTACTACTGATGTGGTGGAGGATGATTATGTGGGAGATTACGAGGATGAGGTTGATCAATATCAGAACTACGTGCAACCACCAACACCACAACCACCAGGTCGTCCACATGCAAATAATGGCAATGTTAGGGCTCCCCCTCAGGTACGAGATCATGACCATCTCCCTAAACTGAAATTGAATATTCCACCATTTGAGGGTAGATATGTTCCTGATATATATCTTACTTGGGAGTTAGATACTGAACAACGATTTACATGTTTACAATATCCTGAGGAGAGACGTGTTCCTGCTGCTGTTTGTGCTTTCACTAGCTTTGCATGTGTTTGGTGGTCTGAACATTGTAGATTATATCCTGTTCCAGCTACTTGGGCTGCTTTGAAAACTGCTATGCGTACTCGTTGTGTTCCACCATATTATCAACGTGAATTACTTCAAAAATTGCAGCGCTTAAGACAAGGGAAAAATTCGTTAGAAGAATATTATCAGGAATTACAAACTGGCTTGATTATATGTGGTATTGTTGAGGAGAATGAAGCTATGCTTGCACGTTTTCTGGGTGGATTAAATAGAGAGATTCAGACCATTCTAGACTATAAGGACTATAATAATATCACTCGTTTATTCCATCTTGCTTGTAAAGCTGAACGTGAAGTGCAGGATCGACAGGCATTGGCGCGAACTAACTTTTCTGCAGGTCGACCTTCATCATGGACACCACGTGCATTATCTACTTCCACATGTTCTGATACACTGGCACCTCCGTCGGCTGCCACCTCCAACCGTGATACAATAAAGTAGGCACAATCACCACTATCTGCCAAGAGCACACCTTCTGGGCCTGCAAAGAGCTCTTCTTCATCCATGGCATCAACAGGGCAGACACGTGATATTATTTGTCGATGTTGCAAGGGTGGAGGTCATTATGCGAGAGAATGCCCATCTAAGCGTGTGATGATTGTTACTGAGGATGGTGGGTATGAGTCCGCTAGTGACTATGATGAGGAGACTTTGTCTCTTATTACACATGAAAACACGGTGCAGATGATTCTGATCATGAGACGCAATACATGGCTGCTGAAGATGCTGACAGGTATGAATGTTTAGTTGCTCAACGTGTTTTGAGTGTGCAGGTTACACAAGCTGAGCAAAATCAGAGGCATAATTTGTTCCATACAAAGGGAGTTGTGAAGGAACGTTCTATTCGCGTCATCATAGATGGAGGGAGCTGCAACAACTTGGCTAGCATGGAGATGGTGGAGAAGCTATCTCTCACCACAAGACCACATCCACATCCTTACTACATCCAATGGTTCCACAACAGCGGCAAGGTTAAGGTAACACGTACTGTTCGGGTGCATTTTAGTATCTCTACATATGCTGATTATGTTGATTGTGATGTGGTACCTATGCAAGCATGTTCCTTATTACTTGGTAGACCATGGCAATTTGATAAAAATTATGTACACCATGGTCGAAACAATCAGTATACTCTTGTTTATAAGGATAAAAGTATTACTTTGCTTCCTATGACTCCTGATTCCATTTTGAAAGATGATATTAATAGATCTAATAAAGCAAAACAGGAGAAAAATAAGAGTGAAATCAGATTGTGGCAAAAGAATTTGAGCAACAAATGAAGCCTAATAATAAACCATCTAGTGTTGCTTCTGAAATTAAATTGAAAACTGCATGTTTACTTGCCACCAAATCTGATATTGATGAGCTAGATTCTAGCAAATCTGTTTGCTATGCTTTTGTGTGCAAAGAGGCATTATTTTCATTCGAGGACGTGCCTTCCTCTTTGCCCCCTGCTGTCACTAACATTTTGCAGTAGTTCGCTGACGTCTTCCCACAAGACGTGCCACCGGGATTACCACCTATTCGAGGGATTGGGCATCAAATTGACTTAATTCCCGGTGCATCGCTACTCAACCGTGCACCATACCGTACCAATCCAAAGGAGACGAAGGAGATTATGCGTCAAGTACAGGAGCTGCTCGACAAAGGTTATATACGCGAATCTCTTAGTCCTTGTGTTGTTCCTACTATACTAGTGCCTAAAAAGGATGGTACGTCGCGTATGTGTGTTGATTGTAGAGGCATTAATAATATTACTATTCATTATCGTCATCCTATTCCTAGGCTAGATGATATGCTTGATGAATTGAGTGGCTCTACAATATTCTCCAAAGTTGATTTGCATAGTGGATACCATCAAATTCGTATGAAATTGGGAGATGAATGGAAAATAGCATTTAAAACTAAGGTTGGTTTATATGAGTGGTTAGTCATGCCTTTCGGGTTAACTAATGCACCTAGTACTTTCATGAGACTCATGAACGAAGTTTTACGTGCTTTCATTGGACGTTTTGTGGTAGTCTATTTTGATGATATATTAATTTATAGCAAATCTTTGGAAGAACATTTGGAACATTTACGTACTGTTTTTAATGCTCTACTTGATGCACGTTTGTTTGGTAACCTATGGAAGTGCACCTTTTGCACCGACCGAGTATCTTTTCTTGGCTATGTTGTTACTCCAGAGGGAATTGAAGTTGATAAAGCCAAGATTGAAGCTATTGAGAGTTGGCCGCAGCCCAAAACGGTCACACAAGTGAGGAGTTTCCTTGGACTTGCTGGTTTCTATAGGCGTTTTGTGAGAGATTTCAGCACCATTGCTGCACCTCTCAACGAGCTTACAAAGAAGGATGTGCCTTTTGTTTGGGGTATTACACAGGAAGAAGCCTTCACGGTATTGAAAGATAAGTTGACACATGCTCCTTTACTCCAACTTCCTGATTTTAATAAGACTTTTGAGCTTGAATGTGATGCTAGTGGAATTGGATTAGGAGGTGTGTTATTACAAGATGGCAAACCTGTTGCATACTTTTCTAAAAAATTGAGTGGGCCTAGTCTGAATAATTCTACTTATGATAAAGAATTATATGCTCTTGTTCGGACTTTAGAAACATGGCAACATTATTTATGGCCCAAGGAATTTCTTATACATTCTGATCATGAATCTTTGAAACACATTAAAAGTCAAGCAAAACTAAATCGTAGACATGCTAAATTGGTTGAATTCATTGAGACTTTCCCTTATGTCATTAAACACAAGAAGGGTAAAGAAAATGTTATTGCTGATGCATTGTCTCATCGTTATACTATGCTTTCACAACTTGACTTTAAAATATTTGGTTTGGAGACCATCAAAGATCAATATGTGCATGATGCTGAATTTAAAGATGTATTGCGGAATTGTAAAGAAGGTAGAACATGGAACAAGTTCGTCGCTAACGATGGATTTGTGTTTCGTGCTAACAAGCTATGCATTTCAGCTAGCTCCGTTTGTCTTTTGTTTTTGCAGGAGGCGCATGGAGGCGGACTAATGGGGCAATTTGAGCGTTTTGTTGCTCGCTGCACTACATGTCAAAAAGTTAAGTCACGACTCAATCCTCATGGTTTATATATGCCTTTGCCTGTACCTAGTGTTCCTTGGTAGGATATATCTATGGACTTTGTTTTGGGTTTACCTCGAAGAAAGAAGGGGAGGGATAGCATATTTGTTGTCATGGATAGATTCTCGAAAATGGCACACTTTATACCATGTCATAAAAGCGATGATGCTGTTAATGTTGCTGATTTGTTCTTTCGTGAAATTATCCGCTTGCATGGTGTGCCAAATACTATTGTTTCAGATCGTGATACTAAATTTCTTAGCCACTTTTGGAGATGTTTATGGGATAAGTTGGGGACTAAACTTCTTTTTGGTACTACTTGTCACCCCCAAACTGATGGACAAACTGAAGTAGTCAATAGAACATTGTCTACTATGCTTAGGGCTGTTTTGAAGAATAATAAGAAAATGTGGGAAGAATGCTTGCCTCATATTGAATTTGCTTATAATCGTTCGTTGCATTCTACTACTAAGATGTGCCCTTTTGAAATTGTGTATGGTTTCCTACCTCATGCACCCATTGATTTGTTGCCTCTTCCATCTTCGGAGAAGGTTAATTTTGATGCTAAAGAACGTGCTAAATTGATTTTGAAAATGCATGAGTTAACTAAGGAAAACATTGAGCGTATGAATGCTAAATATAAACTTGCTGGAGATAAGGGTAGAAAACATGTTGTGTTTGCACATGGAGATCTTGTTTGGTTACATTTGCGTAAGGATAGATTTCCTAATATGCGCAAATCAAAGCTAATGCCACGTGCTGATGGTCCTTTTAAGGTGTTAGAGATAATAAATGATAATGCATATAAACTTGAGTTGCCTGCAGATTTTGGGGTTAGTCCCACTTTTAACATTGCAGATTTGAAGCCTTATTTGGGTGAGGAAGATGAGCTTCCGTCGAGGACGACTTCATTTCAAGAAGGGGAGGATGATGAGGACATCAATACCATTGTTACACCCACAACCCCTGCTGCTATACATACTGGACCAATTACTAGAGCTCGCGCACGCCAATTGAAATATCAGGTACTTTCGTTTCTTGGTAATGATTCTATTGTTCATGAGAATATGATGCTGCCTAAATTGGATACATTTGTTTTGCTTACAAATGAAGGGCCTAGCTTGGAGAAGGATGATCATTGGAGCAAGAACAAGCATGGAGCTGATGGCATGCGCAAGGGAGACAAGAACAGAGTTTCAAGTGATGATTTCAGTACTTTGAAGCCACCATAATGAGTGCATGAAGCCTTGGACGAAATATACAAGATGCCACTTCATAATTTTCGTCCAGAGGCTATTCTAGGTGCTGCGTCACCTTTCTTTTTGGGCCAGGCCCATGTAATTTCGAAATACTTGAATATAGGCTATTTTTAGAGTCCGTATGTGTGGGGAAACAAGGGTTAGGGTGGGTTTCGGACCCCTTCTCCAAGGGCCACAAAATTCCCCCCTCTTCCTCCATATATACAGCCCCTAGGGCATCGTTTAGACT
Source organism: Aegilops umbellulata (assembly GCA_032464435.1). Lineage (NCBI taxonomy): Eukaryota > Viridiplantae > Streptophyta > Magnoliopsida > Poales > Poaceae > Aegilops > Aegilops umbellulata. The sequence continues at coordinate 183,692,491 of CP136055.1, forward strand.
TTGGGTTTTGTTTAGATTAAAAGTTCGCCATAGCTGCAACTTCACGTACTTCGTTTGTGTTCAACGACCAGACCAAGGCGTCACAAAACCCCACCTTGATCAGTGAAGCTTTCCTCTTATATTCGCAATATCCAGATTGCTATCTTAGTTTCTTGCTTGTTCTTCGTTTGCCTGTAGGAAACAGACCTTCGTGGTCAGGTTGATCGTGCTCCGGCGTGGTCAATAACCTTTCGGAGTTGGTTTAGCGATTGCTAAGGCGCGACGTCCTCGCACGTTCGTAGTCGGATCGTCAAAGTCGACTTCCTCCAAAACGATAGCCACCATCTCATCGAAAGATGGGACACCTTTGCCTCTATCATAAACTTGAGCTGCCTGCAGATTTTGGGGTTAGTCCCACTTTTAATATTGCAGATTTGAAGCCTTATTTGGGTGAGGAAGATGAGCTTCCGTCGAGAACGACTTCATTTCAAGAAGGGGAGGATGATGAGGACATCAATACCATTGTTACACCCACAACCCCTGCTGCTATACATACTGGACCAATTACTAGAGCTCGCGCACGCCAATTGAAATATCAGGTACTTCCGTTTCTTGGTAATGATTCTAATGTTCATGAGAATATGATGCTGCCTAAATTGGATACATTTGTTTTGCTTACAAATGAAGGGCCTAGCTTGGAGAAGGATGATCATTGGAGCAAGAACAAGCATGGAGTTGATGGCATGCGCAAGGGAGACAAGAACAGAGTTTCAAGTGATGGTTTCAGGACTTTGAAGCCACCATAATGAGTGCATGAAGCCTTGGACGAAATATACAAGATGCCACTTCATAATTTTCGTCCAGAGGCTATTCTAGGTGCTGCGTCACCTTTCTTTTTGGGCCAGGCCCATGTAATTTCGAAATACTTCAATATAGGCTATTTTTAGAGTCTGTATGTGTGGGGAAACAAGGGTTAGGGTGGGTTTCGGACCCCTTCTCCAAGGGCCACAAAATTCCCCCCTCTTCCTCCATATATACAGCCCCTAGGGCATCGTTTAGACTTTGGGTTTTGTTTAGATTAAAAGTTCGCCATAGCTGCAACTTCGTGTACTTCGTTTGTGTTCAACGACCAGACCAAGGCGTCACAGAACCCCACCTTGATCAGTAAAGCTTTCCTCTTATATTCGCAATATCCAGATTGCTATCTTAGTTTCTTGCTTGTTCTTCGTTTGCCTGCAGGAAACAGACCTTCGTGGTCAGGTTGATCGTGCTCCGGCGTGGTCAATAACCTTTCGGAGTTGGTTTAGCGATTGCTAAGGCGCGACGTCCTCGCACGTTCGTAGTCGGATCGTCAAAGTCGACTTCCTCCAAAACGATAGCCACCATCTCATCGAAAGACGGGACACCTTTGCCTCTATCATAAACTTGAGCTGCCTGCAGATTTTGGGGTTAGTCCCACTTTTAACATTGCAGATTTGAAGCCTTATTTGGGTGAGGAAGATGAGCTTCCGTCGCGGACGACTTCATTTCAAGAAGGGGAGGATGATGAGGACATCAATACCATTGTTACACCCACAGCCCCTGCTGCTATACATACTGGACCAATTACTAGAGCTCCCGCACGACAATTGAATTATCAGGTACTTTCGTTTCTTGGTAACGATTCCAATGTTCATGAGAATATGATGCTGCCTAAATTGGATACATTTGTTTTGCTTACAAATGAAGGGCCTACCATGGACAAGAAAGATGAACCTTGGAGCAAGTTCAAGCATGGAGATGTTGGCTTGCGCAAGGGGAACAAGAATAGAGTTACAAGTGATGATTCCAGGACTTTGAAGCCACCATAATGAGTGCATGAAGCCTTGGACAAAATATACAAGATGCCACTTCATAATATTCGTCCATAGGCTATTCTAGGTGCTGCGTCACCTTATTATTGGGCCAGCCCCATGTAATTTCGAAATACTTAAGTATAGGCCATTTTTAGAGTCCGTATGTGTGGGGAAACAAGAGTTAGAGTTGGTTTCGGACCCCTCCCTCAAGGGCCACGAAATTTCATCCTCTTCCTCCATATATAAAACCCTTAGGGCGTCGTTTAGACTTTGGGTTTTGTTTAGATTAAAAGTTCGCCATAGCTGCAACTTCGCATACTTTGTTTGTGTTCAACGACCAAACCAAGGCGTCACAGAACCCCACCTTGATCAATAAAGCTTTCCTCTTATATTCTCAATATCCAGATTGCAATCTTAGTTTCTTGCTTGTTCTTCGTTTGCCTGCAGGAAACAAACCTTCGTGGTCAGGTTGATCGTGCTCCGGCGTGGTCAATAACCTCTCGGAGTTGGTTTAGCGATTGCTAAGGCGCGACGTCATCGCACATTCGTAGTCGGATCGTCAAAGTCGACTTCCTCCAAAATGATAGCCACCATCTCATCGAAAGACGGGACACCTTTGCCTCTATCATCACCCAAATAAGGCTTCAAATCTGCAATGTTAAAAGTGGGACTAACTCCAAAATCTGGAGGCAGCTCAAGTTTATATGCATTATCATTTATTTTCTCTAACACCTTAAAAGTACCATCAGCACGTGGCATTAGCTTTGATTTGCGCAAATTAGGAAACCTATCCTTACGCAAATGTAACCAAACAAGATCTCCAGGTGCAAAGACAACATGTTTTCTACCCTTATCTTCAGCAAGTTTATATTTAGCATTCATACGCTCAATGTTTTCCTTAGTTTACTCATGCATTTTTAAGATCAATTCAGCACGTTGTTTAGCATGAAAATTAACCTTCTCCGAAGATGGAAGAGGCAACAAATCAATGGGTGCACAAGGTAGGAAAGCATACACAATTTCAAAAGGGCACATCTTAGTAGTAGAATGCAATGAACGATTATAAGCAGATTCAATATGAGGCAAGCATTCTTCCCACATTTTCTTATTATTCTTCAAAACAGCCATAAGCATAGTAGACAATGTTCTATTGACTACTTCAGTTTGTCCATCAGTTTGGGGGTGACAAGTAGTACTAAAATGCAGTTTAGTCCCCAACTTAGCCCATAAACATATCCAAAAATGGCTAAGGAATTTAGTATCACGATCTGAAACAATAGTATTTGGCACACCATGCAAGCGAATAATTTCACGAAAGAACAAATCAGCAACATTAACAACATCATCGCTTTTATGACATGGTATAAAGTGTGCCATTTTCGAGAATCTATCCACGACAACAAATATGCTATCCCTCCCCTTCTTTGTTCGAGGTAAACCTAAAACAAAGTCCATAGATATATCTTCCCAAGGAACACTAGGTACAGGCAAAGGCATATATAAACCATGAGGATTGAGTCGTGACTTAGCTTTTTGACATGTAGTGCAGCGAGCAACAAAACAATCAACATCCCGGCTCATCTTTGGCCAAAAGAAATGTGTAGCAAGTACGTCCTCGGTCTTCTTCACGCCAAAGTGTCCCATTAATCCTCCTCCATGCGCCTCATGCAACAACAAAAGACGAACAGAGCTAGCAGGAATGCATAGCTTGTTAGCACGGAACACAAAACCATCATTAAAAACGAACTTGTTCCATGTTCTTTCTTCTTTACAATTCTGCATTACATCTTTAAAATCAGCATCATGCACATATTGAAATTTGATGGTCTCCAATCCAAATATTTTGAAGTCAAGTTGTGAAAGCATAGTATAGGGACGAGACAAAGCATCAGCAATAACATTTTCTTTACCCTTCTTGTGTTTAATGACATAAGGGAAAGTCTCAATGAATTCAACCCATTTAGCATGTCTACGATTCAGTTTAGCTTGACTTTTAATATGTTTCAAAGATTCATGATCAGAATGTATAACAAATTCTTTGGGCCATAAATAATGTTGCCATGTCTCTAAAGTCCGAACAAGAGCATATAATTCTTTATCATAAGTAGAATAGTTCAGACTAGGCCCACTCAATTTTTCAGAAAAGTATGCAACAGGTTTGCCATCTTGTAATAACACACCTCCTAATCCAATTCCACTAGCATCGCATTCAAGCTCAAAAGTCTTATTAAAGTCAGGAAGTTGAAGTAAAGGAGCATGTGTCAACTTTTCTTTCAATACCGTGAAGGCTTCTTCCTGTGAGGTACCCCAAACAAAAGGCACATCCTTCTTTGTAAGCTCATTGAGAGGTGCAGCAATGGTGCTAAAGTCTCTCACAAAACACCTATAGAAACCAGCGAGTCCAAGAAAACTCCTCACTTGTGTGACCGTTTTGGGCTGCGGCCAACTCTCAATAGCTTCAATCTTGGCTTTATCAACTTCAATTCCCTGTGGAGTAACAACATAGCCAAGAAAAGATGATGAGGACATCAATACCATTGTTACACCCACAGCCCCTGCTGCTATACATACTGGACCAAATACTAGAGCTCACGCACGCCAATTGAATTATCAGGTACTTTCGTTTCTTGGTAATGATTCTAATGTTCATGAGAATATGATGCTGCCTAAATTGGATACATTTGTTTTGCTTACAAATGAAGGGCCTAGCTTGGAGAAGGATGATCATTGGAGCAAGAACAAGCATGGAGTTGATGGCATGCACATGGGAGACAAGAACAGAGTTTCAAGTAATGATTTCAGGACTTTGAAGCCACCATAATGAGTGCACGAAGCCTTGGACGAAATATACAAGATGCCACTTCATAATTTTCGTCCAGAGGCTATTCTAGGTGTTGCGTCACCTTCTTCTTGGGCCAGGCCCATGTAATTTCGAAATACTTCAATATAGGCTGTTTTTAGGGTCCGTATGTGTGGGGAAACAAGAGTTAGGGTGGGTTTCGGACCCCTCCTCCAAAGGCCACGAAATTCCCCCCTCTTCCCCCATATATACAGCCCCTAGGTCATCGTTTAGACTTTGAGTTTTGTTTAGATCAAAAGTTCGCCATAGCTGCAACTTCGCGTACTTCGTTTGTGTTCAACGACCAGACCAGGGCGTCACAGAACCCCACCTTCATTAATAAAGCTTTCCTCTTATATTCGCAATATCCAGATTGCAATCTTAGTTTCTTGCTTGTTCTTCGTTTGCTCGCAGGAAACAGGCCCTCGTGGTCAGGTTGATCGTGCTCCGGCGTGGTCAATAACCCTCGGAAGTTGGTTTAGCGATTGCTAAGGCGCGACGTCTCGCACGTTCGTAGTCGGATCGTCAAGGTCGACTCCCACAGAAACGATAGCCACCATCTCATCGAAACATCGTGACACCTTTGCCTCTATCAAGTGGTATCAGATTTCCAGGTTGCTCGGTAAGATTTTATAGTTTTTTGTAGTTTAGATCGAGTCTATTCTTCATACCTATAGTCTACGACAAAGCCAAAAAAAATTAGGGTTAGTTCATCCCATCCGAACCAATCTGAGCCATTGCATAATCTTTTCTGTATTTGCTTTGTTGAATTTGCGGTTGCATCGTCGTGTCAAGTTGCTGGTCTTAGAGTCTAGTCTTTTAGAGTTTCGAGTTCTGGTCATAAGTTGTCACGCCGCCGCCGCACCATCATCATCGCCTTGCCATCAACCACCATTGCTTATCCGCCACCGCTCTGAATCCGTATCCATATACCACCACCCCTGCCATATACCACCACCATATATCCACCACCAATCCGAGTTCTTCTCATATTAGGTTTGTTTTCGAGATCCATCTAAATTCCGATTTGTGTTTCCTTGCCTGCGTAGGTCTCGGAAAAAAAAAGTCTGGAGACCCCCGGATTGTTTTTAGGCCAAAATTTTGGTGACCGAAAATATTTTTCCCTATCCTATTTTTAGGCTGTTCTGAGTCTTTTGAGACACTCGCCATCGTAGTGATTTTTGGTCGCACTTTTTCATCGTCGCTGCCCTGATTTCTGAAAAGAAAATTGTCAAAAAAACTTTGTACCCATCCTGTCAGTTTGACCTGGGAAGAGTGTTGAGACACTCGCCATTATAGTGATTTTTCGCAAACAAAAAAAAGCGGAGCGCAAAAAAAAAGAGAGCGCAAAAAAAAACAGAGCGAAAAAAATTCCAGAGTGTGCTTTTCCCTTGTTTTCATGCAGCGCCGTGATTTTGTTAGTGTTCTAGGCTCGCGTCTCTAGCACGGTCTAGCCTAGGACCAGCACAGTACCGTCGTTGAGCGTTTATTCAACTTTGCATCTCTGAATTGATTATTGCTGACCTTTTTGCTACCATAATATAAGCCTTTCCAGCTCCACATACATCTACGTCGTGCGTTTGACTCTCCCTGGCATTCGCTCTATCCAAGCTTTGAGAGTTTTGACTACAACGGTTGCCGATCACCGCCTGCTGCTGGGTAAGAACTGGTAAGAATTTGAGATTTGCTTGACGGATTTGTGACTGTCCACCACACCACCACCACCACTTCCTAGTAGTCTGTAGAATCATATTCTTGTGTGTTTCTATTGTTGCTAACCATGGCAGGATCACAAGCTGACAAGACTGACTGGGAGAACATGATAAACAAAGCGTTACATGATAAGTTTCAGCAAATGATGAGTGGACAAGTGGAAGATGTGATAAATAGATTTGAAGAGAACATGGAGAAGATAGATGGCATTGAGAAGGCGTTCGAAACAAAGTTCGGTAACAAGTTCAATGAATTGCTCGCGCGTCTACCACCACCACCACCGGCTGCACCTAACGCACCTCTACAACAGCAACAACGGCTACCTCCACATCGCGAAACAGCCCTCCGCCGAGCGACCCGTGTCCCTCTTCAGCCTGGCTAAGCTGTTGGTGCTGCAGTTGATACTTCTGTAGCTCCTGCTGCTGATGTGGGGGAGGATGATTATGTGGGAGATTACGAGGATGAGGTTGATCAACATCAGAACTACGTGCAACCACCAGCACCACAACCACCAGGTCGTCCACATGCAAATAATGGCAATGTTAGGGCTCCCCCTCAGGTTCGAGATCATGACCATCTCCCTAAATTGAAATTGAATATTCCACCATTTGAGGGTAGATATGTTCCTGATATATATCTTACTTGGGAGTTAGAAACTGAACAACGATTTACATGTTTACAATATCCTGGGGAGAGACGTGTTCCTGCTGTTGTTTGTGCTTTCACTAGCTTTGCATGTGTTTGGTGGTCTGAATATTGTAGATTATATCCTGTTCCAGCTACTTGGGCTGCTTTGAAAACTGCTATGCGTACTCGTTGGGTTCCACCATATTATCAACGTGAATTACTTCAAAAATTGCAGCGCTTAAGACAAGGAAAAAATTCAGTAGAAGAATATTATCAGGAATTACAAACTGGCTTGATTAGATGTGGTATCCTTGAGGAGAATGAAGCTATGCTTGCACGTTTTCTGGGTGGATTAAATAGAGAGACTCAGACCATTCTAGACTATAAGGATTATAATAATATCACTCGTTTATTCCATCTTGCTTGTAAAGCTGAACGTGAAGTGCAGGATCGACAGGCATTGGCGCGAACTAACTTTTCTGCAGGTCGACCTTCATCATGGACACCACGTGCATCATCTATTTCCACACATTCTGCTACACCGGCACCTCCGTCAGCTGCCACCTCCAACCGTGATACAAGAAAGCAGGCACAACCACCACTACCTGCCAAGAGCACACCTGCCGGGCCTGAACAGAGCTCTTCTTCTTCCATGGCGTCTACAGGGCACACAAGTGATATTATTTGTCGTCGTTGTAAGGGAAGAGGACATTTTGCGCGAGAATGCGTATCTCAACGTGTGATGATTGCTACTGAGGATGGTGGGTATGAGTCCGCTAGTGACTATGATGAGGAGACTTTGGCTCTTCTTACACATGAAGAACACGGTGGAGATGATTCTAATCATGAGACACAATACATGGCTGCTGAAGATGCTGACAGGTATGAATGTTTAGTTGCTCAACGTGTTTTGAGTGTGTAGGTCACGCAACCTGAGCAAAATCAGAGGCATAATTTGTTCCATACAAAGGGAGTTGTGAAGGAACGTTCTGTTCGCGTCATCATAGATGGAGGGAGCTGCAACAACTTGGCTAGCATGGAGATGGTGGAGAAGCTATCTCTCACCACAAGACCACATCCACATCCTTACTACATCCAATGGTTCAACAACAGCGGCAAGGTTAAGGTAACACGTACTGTTCGGGTGCATTTTAGTATCTCTACATATGCTGATTATGTTGATTTTGATATGGTACCTATGCAAGCATGTTCCTTATTACTTGGTAGACCATGGCAATTTGATAAAAATTCTGTACACCATGGTAGAAACAATCAGTATACTCTTGTTCATAAGGATACAAATATTACAAATATTACTTTGCTTCCTATGACTCCTGATTCCATTTTGAAAGATGATATTCATAGAGCTAATAAAGCAAAACAGGAGAAAAATAAGAGTGTAAATCAGATTGTGGCAAAAGAATTTGACCAACAAATGAAGCCTAATAGTAAACCATCTAGTGTTGCTTCTGAAATTAAATTGAAAAGTGCATGTTTACTTGCCACCAAATCTGATATTGATGAGCTAGTTTTTAGAAAATCTGTTTGCTATGCTTTTGTGTGCAAAGAGGCATTATTTTCATTCGAGGACGTGCCTTCCTCTTTGCCCCCTGCTGTCACTAACATTTTGCAGTAGTTCGCTGACGTCTTCCCACAAGACGTGCCACCGGGATTACCACCTATTCGAGGGATTGAGCATCAAATTGACTTAATTCCCGGTGCATCGCTACCCAACCATGCACCATACCGTACCAATCCAGAGGAGACGAAGGAGATTATGCGGCAAGTACAGGAGCTGCTCGACAAAGGTTATATTCGCGAATCCCTTAGTCCTTGTGTTGTTCCTATTATTCTAGTGCCGAAAAAGGATGGTACGTCGCGTATGTGTGTTGATTGTAGAGGCATTAATAATATTACCATTCGTTATCGTCATCCTATTCCTAGGCTAGATGATATGCTTGACGAATTGAGTGGCTCTACAATATTCTCCAAAGTTGAGTTGCGTAGTGGATACCATCAAATTCGTATGAAATTGGGAGATGAATGGAAAACAGCATTTAAAACTAAGTTTGGTTTATATGAGTGGTTAGTCTTGCCTTTTGGGTTAACTAATGCACCTAGTACTTTCATGAGACTAATGAACGAAGTTTTACGTGCTTTCATTGGACGATTTATGGTAGTCTATTTTGATGATTTACTGATTTATAGCAAATCTTTGGAAGAACATTTGGAACATTTATGTGCTGTTTTTAATGCTCTACGTGATGCACGTTTGTTTGGTAACCTTGGGAAGTGCACCTTTTGCACCGACCGAGTGTCTTTTCTTGGCTATGTTGTTACTCCATAGGGAATTGAAGTTGATAAAGCCAAGATTGAAGCTATTGAGAGTTGGCCACAGCCCAAAACGGTCACACAAGTGAGGAGTTTTCTTGGACTCGCTGGTTTCTATAGGCGTTTTGTGAGAGATTTTAGCACCATTGCTGCACCTCTCAATGAGGTTACAAAGAAGGATGTGCCTTTTGTTTGGGGTACCGCACAGGAAGAAGCCTTCACATTATTGAAAGATAAGTTGACACATGCTCCTTTACTTCAACTTCCTGACTTTAATAAGACTTTTGAGCTTGAATGTGATGCTAGTGGAATTGGATTAGGAGGTGTGTTATTACAAGATGGCAAACCTGTTGCATACTTTTCTGAAAAATTGAGTGGGCCTAGTTTGAACTATTCTACTTATGATAAAGAATTATATGCTCTTGTCCGGACTTTAGAGACATGGCAACATTATTTATGGCCCAAAGAATTTGTTATACATTCTGATCATGAATCTTTGAAACATAATAAAAGTCAAGCTAAACTGAATCGTAGACATGCTAAATGGGTTGAATTCATTGAGACTTTCCCTTATGTCATTAAACACAAGAAGGGTAAAGAAAATGTTATTGTTGATGCTTTGTCTCATCGATATACTATGCTTTCACAACTTGACTTCAAAATATTTGGTTTGGAGACCAACAAAGATCAATATGTGCATGATGCTGAATTTAAAGAAGTAATGCAGAATTGTAAAGAAGGAAGAACATGGAACAAGTTCGTTGTTAATGATGGTTTTGTGTTCCGTGATAACAAGCTATGCATTCCTGCTAGCTCTGTTTGTCTTTTGTTGTTGTAGGAGGCACATGGAGGAGGATTAATGGGACACTTTGGCGTGAAGAAGATGGAGGACGTACTTGCTACACATTTCTTCTGGGCAAAGATGAGACGGGATGTTGAGCGCTTTGTTGCTCGCTGCACTACATGTCAAAAAGCTAAGTCACGACTCAATCCTCATGGTTTATATATGCCTTTGCCTGTGCCTAGTGTTCCTTGGGAGGATATATCTATGGACTTTGTTTTAGGTTTATCTCGAACAAAGAAGGGGCGGGATAGCATATTTGTTGTCGTGGATAGATTCTTGAAAATGGCACACTTTATACCATGTCATAAAAGCGATGATGCTGTTAATGTTGCTGATTTGTTCTTTCGTGAAATTATTCGCTTGCATGGTGTGCCAAGTACTATTGTTTCAGACCGTGATACTAAATTTCTTAGCCACTTTTGGAGATGTTTATGGGCTAAATTGGGGACTAAACTGGTTTTTAGTACTACTTGTCACCCCCAAACTGATGGACAAACTGAAGTAGTCAATAGAACATTGTCTACTATGCTGAGGGCTGTTTTGAAGAATAATAAGAAAATGTGGGAAGAATGCTTGCCTCATATTGAATTTGCTTATAATCGTTCGTTGCATTCTACTACTAAGATGTGCCCTTTTGAAATTGGGTATGGTTTCCTACCTCGTGCACCCATTGATTTGTTGCCTCTTCCATCTTCGGAGAAGGTTAATTTTGATGCTAAAGAACGTGTTGAATTGATTTTAAAAATGCATTAGTTAACTAAGGAAAACATTGAGCGTATGAATGCTAAATATAAACTTGCTGGAGATAAGGGTAGAAAACATGTTGTGTTTGCACCAGGAGATCTTGTTTGGTTACATTTGCGTAAGGATAGATTTCCTAATTTGCGCAAATCAAAGCTAATGCCACGTGCTGATTGTCCTTTTAAGGTGTTAGAGAAAATAAATGATAATGCATATAAACTTGAGTTGCCTGCAGATTTTGGGGTTAGTCCCACTTTTAACATTGCAGATTTGAAGCCTTATTTGGGTGAGGAAGATGAGCTTCCGTCGAGGAAGACTTCATTTCAAGAAGGGGAGGATGATGAGGACATCAATACCATTGTTACACCCACAGCCCCTGCTGCTATACATACTGGACCAAATACTAGAGCTCGCGCACGCCAATTGAATTATCAGGTACTTTCGTTTCTTGGTAATGATTCTAATGTTCATGAGAATATGATGCTGCCTAAATTGGATACATTTGTTTTGCTTACAAATGAAGGGCCTAGCTTGGAGAAGGATGATCATTGGAGCAAGAACAAGCATGGAGTTGATGGCATGCGCAAGGGAGACAAGAACAAAATTTCAAGTGATGATTTTAGGGCTTTGAAGCCACCATAATGAGTTCATGAAGCCTTGGACGAAATATACAAGATGCCACTTCATAATTTTCGTCCAGAGGCTATTCTAGGTGTTGCGTCACCTTCTTCTTGGGCCAGGCCCATGTAATTTTGAAATACTTCAATATAGGCTGTTTTTAGAGTCCGTATGTGTGGGGAAACAAGAGTTTGGGTGGGTTTCAGACCCCTCCTCCAAGGGCCACGAAATTCCACCCTCTTCCCCCATATATACAGCCCCTAGGGCATTGTTTAGACTTTGGGTTTTGTTTAGATCAAAAGTTCGCCATAGCTGCAACTTCGCGTACTTCGTTTGTGTTCAACGACCAGACCAAGGCGTCACGGAACCCCACCTTCATTAATAAAGCTTTCCTCTTATATTCGCAATATCTAGATTGCAATCTTAGTTTCTTGCTTGTTCTTCGTTTGCTCGCAGGAAACAGGCCCTCGTGGTCAGGTTGATCGTGTTCCGGCATGGTCAATAACCCTCGGAAGTTGGTTTAGCGATTGCTAAGGCGCGACGTCTCGCACGTTCGTAGTCGGATCGTCAAGGTCGACCCCCACAGAAACGGTAGCCACCATCTCATCGAAACATCGGGACACCTTTGCCTCTATCAAAAGACACTCGGTCGGTGCAAAAGGTGCACTTCCCAAGGTTACCAAACAAACGTGCATCACGTAGAGCATTAAAAACAGCACGTAAATGTTCCAAATGTTCTTCCAAAGATTTGCCATAAATCAGTATATCATCAAAATAGACTACCACAAATCGTCCAATGAAAGCACGTAAAACTTCGTTCATTAGTCTCATGAAAGTACTAGGTGCATTAGTTAACCCAAAAGGCATGACTAACCACTCATATAAACCAAACTTAGTTTTAAATGCTGCTTTCCATTCATCTCCCAATTTCATACGAATTTGATGGTATCCACTACGCAAATCAACTTTGGAGAATATTGTAGAGCCACTCAATTCATCAAGCATATCATCTAGCCTAGGAATAGGATGACGATAACGAATAGTAATATTATTAATGCCTCTGCAATCAACACACATACGCGATGTACCATCCTTTTTAGGCACTAGTATAATAGGAACAGCACAAGGACACATAATCTTTGTCGAGCAGCTCCTCTACTTGACGCATAATCTCCTTCGTCTCCTCTGGATTGGTACGGTATGGTGCACGATTGGGTAGCGATGCACCGGGAATTAAGTCAATTTGATGCTCAATCCCTCGAATAGGTCGTAATCCCGGTGGCACGTCTTGTGGGAAGACGTCAGCGAACTCCTGCAAAATGTTAGTGACAGCAGGGGGCAAAGAGGAAGGCACGTCCTCGAATGAAAATAATGCCTCTTTGCACACAAAAGCATAGCAAACAGATTTGCTAGAATCTATCTCATCAATATCAGATTTGGTGGCAAGTAAACATGCACTTATCAATTTAATTTCAGAAGCAACACTAGATGGTTTATTATTAGGCTTCATTTGTTGCTCAAATTCTTTTGCCACAATCTGATTTTCACTCTTATTTTTCTCCTGTTTTGCTTTATTAGCTCTATTAATATCATCTTTCAAAATGGAATCAGGAGTCATAGGAAGCAAAGTAATATTTTTATTCTTATGAACAAGAGTATATTGATTGTTTCTATCATGGTGTACAGAATTTTTATCAAATTCCCATGGTCTACCAAGTAATAAGGAACATGCTTGCATAGGTACCACATCACAATCAACAGAATCATCATATGTAGAGATACTAAAATGCACACGAACAGTACGTGTTACCTTAACCTTGACGATGTTGTTGAACCGTTGGATGTAGTAAGGATGTGGATGTGGTCTTGTGGTGAGAGAGAGCTTCTCCACCATCTGCATGCTAGCCAAGTTGTTGCAGCTCCCTCCGTCTATGATGACGCGAATAGAACGTTCCTTCACAACTCCCTTTGTATGGAACAAATTATGCCTCTGATTTTGCTCAGCTTGTGTAACCTGCACACTCAAAACATGTTGAGCAACTAAACATTCATACCTGTCAGCATCTTCAGCAGCCATGTATTGTGTCTCATGATCAGAATCATCTCCACCGTGTTCGTCATGTGTAATAAGAGCCAAAGTCTCCTCATCATAGTCACTAGCGGACTCATACCCACCATCCTCAGTAACAATCATCACACGCTTAGATGGGCATTCTCTCGCATAATGACCTCCACCCTTGCCACGTCGACAAATAATATCATGTGTTTGCCCTGTTGATGCCATGGATGAAGAAGAACTCTTTGCAGGCCCAGAAGGTGTGCTCTTGGCAGATAGTGGTGATTGTGCCTGCTTTACAGTATCACGGTTGGAGGTGGCAGCCGCTGGAGGTGCCGGTGTAGTAGAACGTGTGGAAGTAGATGAATGCACGTGGTGTCCATGATGAAGGTCGACCTGCAGAAAAGTTAGTTCGCGCCAAGGCCTGTCGATCCTGCACTTCACGTTCAGCTTTACAAGCAAGATGGAATAAACGAGTGATATTATTATAATCCTTGTAGTCTAGAATGGTCTGAATCTCTCTATTTGATCCACCGAGAAAACGTGCAAGCATAGCTTCATTGTCCTCAACAATACCGCATCTAATCAAGCCAGTTCGTAATTCCTGATAATATTCTTCTACCGAATTTTTTCCCTATCTTAAGCGCTGCAATTTCTGAAGTAATTCACGTTGATAATATGGTGGAACCCAACGAGTACGCATTGCAGTTTTCAAAGCAGCCCAAGTAGCTGGAACAGGATATAATCTACAATGCTCAGCGGAGGGTAGTTTCACGATGTGGAGGTAGTCGTTGTTGCTGTTGTAGAGGTGCGTTAGGTGCAGCCGGTGGTGGTGGTAGACGCGAGCAATTCATTGAACTTGTTATCAAGCTATGTTTCGAACGCCTTCTCAATGCCATCTATCTTCTCCATGGCCTCTTCAAATGTATTTAGCACATCTTCCACCTGTCCACTCATCATTTGCTGGAACTTATCATGTAACGCTTTGTTTGTCATGTTCTCCCAGTCAGTCTCGTCGGCTCGTGATCCTGCCATGGTTAGCAGCAATAGAAACACACAAGAATATGATTCTATAGACTACTAGGAAGTGGTGGTGGTGGTGTGGTGAACAGTCACAAATCCGTCAAGCAAATCTCAAATTCTTACCAGTTCTTACCCAGCAGCAGGCGGTGATCGGCAACCGTTGTAGTCAAAACTCTCAAAAGCTTGCATAGAGCGATTGCCAGGGAGAGTCAAACGCACGACGTAGATGTATGTGGAGCTGGGAAGGCTTATAGTATGGTAGCAAAAATGTCAGCCATAATCAATTCAGAGATGCAAAGTTGAATAAACGCTCAACGACGGTACTGTGCTGGTCCTAGGCTAGACCGTGCTAGACACGCGAGCCTAGAACACTAACAAAATCACGGCGCTGCACGGAAACAAGGGAAAAGCACACTCTGGATTTTTTTTCGCTCTATTTTTTTTGCGCTCTTTTTTTTCGCTCCTCTTTTTTTTTGTGAAAAATCACTATAATGGCGAGTGTCTCAAAACTTTTCCCAGGTCAAACTGACAGGATGGGTACGAAATTTTTTGACAATTTTTTTTTCGGAAATCAGGGCAGCGACGACGAAAAAGTACGACAAAAAATCACTATGATGGTGAGTGTCTCAAAAGACTCAGAACAACCTAAAAATAGGATAGGGAAAAATATTTTCGATCGCCGAAATTTTGGCCTAAAAACTGGCCGAAACTTTTATTTTTTTTTCGAGACCTACGCAGGCAAGGAAACACGAATCGACAACTAGATGGATCACGAAAACAAACCTAATATGAAAAGAACTCGGATTGGTGGTGGATATATGATGGTAAGATATGGCAGCGGTGGTGGTATATGGACACAGATCGGTGGTGGTATATGGACACAGATCGGTGGTGGTATATGGACACGGATCGGTGGTGGTATATGGACACGGATTGGTGGTGGTATATGGATACGGATTCAGAGCGATGGCGGATAAGCGGTGGTGGTAAATGGCAAGGCGATGATGATGGTGCGGCGGCGGCGTGACAACTTATGACCAGAACTCGAAACTCTAAAAGACTAGACTCTAAGACCAGCAACTTCACACGACGATGCAACCGCAAATTCAACAAAGCAAAAACCCTAAAAAGATTATGCAAAGGCTCAGATTGGTTCGGATATGATGAACTAACCCTAATTTTTTTGTGGCTTTTTCCTGGACTATAGGTATGAAGAACAGACTCGATCTAATCTACGAAAAACTGTAAAATCTCACCGAGCAACCTGGAAATCTGATACCACTTCACACGACGATACCACTTGATAGAGGCAAAGGTGTCCCGTCTTTCGATGAGATGGTGGCTATCGTTTTGGAGGAAGTCGACTTTGACGATCCGACTACGAACGTGCGAGGACGTCGCGCCTTAGCAATCGCTAAACCAACTCCGAGAGGTTATTGACCACGCCGGAGCACGATCAACCTGACCACGTAGGTCTATTTCCTGCAGGCAAACGAAGAACAAGCAAGAAACTAAGATTGCAATCTGGATATTGCGAATATAAGAGGAAAGCTTTATTGATCAAGGTGGGGTTCTGTGACACCTTGGTCTAGTCGTTGAACACAAACGAAGTACGCTAAGTTGCAGCTATGGCGAACTTTTAATCTAAACAAAACCCAAAGTCTAAACGACGCCCTAAGGGCTGTATATATGGAGGAAGAGGAGGGAATTTCGTGGCCCTTGAGGGAGGGGTCCGAAACCAACCCTAACTCTTGTTTCCCCACACATACGGACTCTAAAAACAGCCTATTGATGAGGACATGACTACCTTGGATACGACCAAAAATATTGGATACATGCATATTTGTCAGGTGATTTCTAGTGTCAACTATTCAATAATCTATTTATATTATCCAAAACAAAAATACTTCACACACTTTTGTGTTTTGTCTAATTATAGGTGTATGGAACATTTGTACAATCCACGTATGAAGATAGGGGAAAAGGAGAAGTTTAAGTTCTGTTCAAAAAGTCATCTCACGTCACTTTTGGGCCAAGAGAAGATAGAGTCCAAGTCTCTCACGTTCTGGATTCAGATTCGGACTGCATAGACATACCTGACTCAAAACGGCAAGAACTCTTTCATACGGACTCCGAATTGGGTGATTCTTTTTTTGCTGGAAAGTAGATTTCGTGCTCTTTCTAGGCCAATTGGATTCACCCTAAAATTCATCCGGAGTGTTGAGTTATTGACGAAACAATCTGACGCTGCAGCAGAATCCGAGTCAAACTACAAGTCCAAAGGTGTTGCATCACCTCCACTTGGGCCCATGAGCCTTGTACGACCTAGGGTTGGTTTTAGGCTGCCTTGGGACGTCCTCCCACCTCCTTGGTCGCCACCCCTTGCTCCTATATAAGTAGATCCATCTAGTAGCTTTTTCCTTGGGATTTGTTTAGTTAAAAGTTAGCCATTGGAACTTCGTGTACTTCGTTTGTGTCCAACGACCAGACCAAGACCGCTTCCGGATCCCCACCTTTATCAATACTTCATATATAATCGCAATATTCAGATTGCTTTTATCATATTCTTTGTTGTTCTTCGATTGCTTGCAGGAATTGACCTTCGTGGTCAGGTTGATTGTGCTCCGGCGTGGTCAATAACCTCTCGGAGTTGGTTTAGCGATTGCTAAGGCGCAATGTCGTGCACGTTTGTAGTCGGATCGTCAAAGTCGTCTCCACCAAATCGTTAGTTATCATCTCATCGAAAGATCGGGACACCCCGCCTCTATCAAGTGGTATCAGTTTTCAGGTTGCTCGGTGAGAATTTCCAGTTATCCCTAGATTAGATTTATTTTCTTACTTATTGTCCAAGATAAAGCCACACAAAAAAGTTAGATCTGTTCATCCTTTGTCCAAGCCAGTCTGAGCCTTTGCATAATCTTTTTAGTGTTTTGCTTTGTTGAATTTGTGGTTACATCGTCGTGTCAAGTTGCTGGTCTTAGTGTCTAGTCCTTTAGAGTTTCGAGTTCTGTTCACAGTTTGTCACGCCACCGCCGCACCATCTTCATTGTCGTTGCCATATACCACCACCGCGTCATTATTGCATCCGCTGTCCACCACCTCCATCCATCAATTTCCACCACGTACTCCCCATCATTCATTGTCATAATCATACTTGAGGTCGTTCTCGTCATCACTAGATCCAATCTGCATCTTATCTAGCTTGCCTGTGAAAAAAAAAGAGAAAGAAAAAAAAAGAAAAAAAAAGTGAGAGAAAAAAAGAAAAAAAAGGAAAAAAAGTGAAAAAAATTCCGTGAAAAAAGGAGAAAAATAAGATATTCAGAGTGTGCTCCGCCTTTGTTACGCGTCGCGCCGTGATTTTTTTTAGTGTTTTAGGCTCGCGTCTCTAGCACGGTGTAGCCTAGGACCAGCACAGTACCGTCGTTGAGCGTTTATTCAACATTGCATCTCTGAATTGATTATTGCTGATATTTTGCTACCACATATTGGCCTTCCAAGCTCCACATATTTCTACACCGTGTATACATACGCTCACCTGGCAATCGCTTTACTCAATCTTCGGAGTTATTTGACACCGCTGGTTGCCGGTCACCACCTGCTGCATGGTAAGAACTTGTAAGACTTTGATATTTGCTATACTGTGAGCGTTTTACCACCACATCCTAGTATTTCATAGGAACATTATTCTCGGATTTTGTTTCTTGTTTTTCTACTAATCATGACAGGTTCCGGAGACAGAAGTTCTTGGACGACGGACACAACATCACCATCACGAGAGTTGGGACAACACACACAACAGCACATGGTCAGGTTATCTCTTTACCATCATTTGAGGGTAGATTTAATCATGTTATTTATCTAGCTTGGGAGCTTGAAGTAGAACAAGTTAGTCACCATGACTTTTCTGAACTTGAGCGAGTACGAGCTGTCACTAGAGCATTTACTGGTTTTGCTTCTGTTTGGTGGAGTGTGCATTGTAAGAAAAACATTGATAACCAACCCACAACTTGGAAAATTTTGAAAGATGTAATGAGACAACAATTTTTCCCTCCTTACTATCGTCATGAATTGCTTCGCAAATTTGAACAATTTAAACAAGGCAACAACACTGTTCATGCTTACTACCAAGAGTTCAAATCTTATATGCATCATTGTGACATAGAAGAATCTGAGGGTGATACAATGAATAGATTTTTTGGTGGTTTGAACCATGATATTCAGGCACGATTTCAGTATATTCCTCGTTGCATTACTGGTATGTATGTTCGTGCTTGTACCTTTGAGAGACAGTTACAGGAGGATGCATTGGGTGACTACAACAACTACTATTCTAGTTCATGCTCACCACCACCGCTTGGTTCCTCCACCGTTGCACCTACTAGAGCAGCCACACCTCAGATTGTGAGCGCGACATCATCTCAAGAGCATGGTACATTGCCATCATCCGTACCTACATCAGCTACATCTTTGCGAAAAGGTAACTGTAAAGGTATTGATGATATAACTTCACATGAGAATGATGCATGCCTAGCTAACTTGAATACAATATGTGTTGAGTTACCTGTTGATTTGAGCGCATCACCTATTTTAGAGAATCATGTTACTGTCATGAATGCGTCATGTGATCAAGCAACTGAAATACCAACAATTTTGAGTGCACCCAATGAATTAATTGTTGATGCAAAAGAACCAATGTTTAATCATTTTGATATGACCTCTAATCTTGGTGATGATTCTGTGTCAAATGACTTATTGCATGTTGGCTTATTTAAGCATGTTGAAGCATGTAAATTTGATGCAAGTAAGGTTTATTCACCAATATTGGGATGGTTTAATGATGAATATTATCAATCTTTTCATATGAATAAGAGCTTCATTTATATGTGCAAACTAAGTTGCAATACTTTCATGCCTTCTACTTCTTGTGATAATATTTTGGCTTTATATTTTATTCACTATGAAAGTTACTCATGTATACATGTGTCATATGTGCAAATTCCACGGGAAGTAAAAATTGATGACATATACATATACAACATGTACACCTTGTCTCTTTTGTTAGCCACATTTCAGATAAAGCAACGCCGAGGACGGCTTTATTTTCAAGAAGAGGAGGATGATGAGGACATGACTACCTTGGATACGACCAAAAATATTGCATACATGCATATTTGTCAGGTTATTTCTAGTGTCAACTATTCAATAATCTATTTATATTATCCAGAACAAAAATACTTCACACACTTTTGTGTTTTGTCTAATTATAGGTGTATGGAACATTTGTACAATCCACGTATGAAGATAGGGGAAAAGGAGAAGTTTAAGTTCTGTTCAAAAAGTCCTCTCACGTCACTTTTGGGCCAAGAGAAGATAGAGTCCAAGTCTCTCACATTCTGGCTTCAGATTCGGATTGCACAGACATACCTGATTCAAAACGGCAAGAACTCTTTCATACGAACTCCGAATTGGGTGATTCTTTTTATGTTGGAAAGTAGATTTCGTGCTCTTTCCAGGCCAATTGGATTCACCCTAAAATTCATCCGGAGTGTTGATTTATTGACGAAACAATCTGACGCTGCAGCAGAATCCGAGTCAAACTACAAGTCCAAAGGTGTTGCATCACCTCCACTTGGGCCCATGAGCCTTGTACGACCTAGGGTTGGTTTTAGGCTGCCTTGGGACGTCCTCCCACCTCCTTGGCCGCCACCCCTTGCTCCTATATAAGTAGATCCATCTAGTAGCTTTTTCCTTGGGATTTGTTTAGTTAAAAGTTAGCCATTGCAACTTCGTGTACTTCGTTTGTGTCCAACGACCAGACCAAGACCGCTTTCGGATCCCCACCTTTATCAATACTTCATATATACTCGCAATATTCAGATTGCTTTTATCATATTCTTGCTTGTTCTTCGATTGCTTGCAGGAATAGACCTTCGTGGTCAGGTTGATTGTGCTCCGGCGTGGTCAATAACCTCTCAGAGTTGGTTTAGCGATTGCTAAGGCGCAACATCATGCACGTTTGTAGTCCGATCGTCAAAGTCGTCTCCACCAAATCGTTAGTTATCATCTCATCGAAAGATCGGGACACCCCGCCTCTATCACCTATACTTAAGTATTTCGAAATTGCATGGGCCTGCCCCAATAATATAGTGACGCAGGACCTAGAATAGCCTATGGACGAATATTATGAAGTGGCATCTTGTATATTTCGTCCAAGGCCTCATGCACTCATTATGGTGGCTTCAAAGTCCTAAAATCATCACTTGTAACTCCGTTCTTGTTCCCCTTGCGCATGCCAACATCTCCATGCTTGGACTTGCTCCAAGGTTCATCTTTCTTGTCCATGGTAGGCCCTTCATTTGTAAGCAAAACAAATATATCCAATTTAGGTAGCATCATATTCTCATGAACATTGAAATCGTGACCAAGAAACGAAAGAACCTGATAATTCAATTGGCGTGCACGAGCTCTAGTAATTGGTCCAGTATGTATAGCAGCAGGGGCTGTGGGTGTAACAATGGTATTGATGTCCTCATCAAATGGACTTCGTATGAGGAAGTTATGCATGTTTTACTGAACAGTGCACAAAACAGATTCCAATCCGAATTCAACGACGAGATTGAGTCTAGATAGATCCGATTTTTTTGTCTTCTCTTTTTTTTCGTCACACTTTTTTTCTTTTTCTGTCTCTCTTTTTTTCTCTCACTTTTTTTCTTTTTTTGTCTCTGTCTTTTTTTTCTCCCTCTTTCCAAGACAAACTAGATAAGATGCATATTGGATCAAGCGAAGATGTGAACGACCTCAACTATGATTGTGATAATGAACTATGGGTAGCACGTGGTGGAAATTGATGGATGGTGTGGTGGACAGCGGAAGGGATAACGAGCGACGACGTGACTAATGTGAATAGAACTTGAAACTCTCAACGAACTAGACACTAAGACCAGCAACTCGACAGGACGATGCAACTGATAATTCAACTATGCAAGCAATGAAAAGAAAATTGCAGAGGCTCAGACTGGCTTCGACAAAGGATGAATAGATCTAACATTTTTTGTGGCCTTTTCTTGGACAATCGGTAAGAAAATAAATCTAATCTAGAAAAATAGAAATTCTCACTGAGCAACCTGAAAACTTATACCACTTGATAGAGGTGAGGGTCCCGATCTTTTGATGAGATGATAACTATCGATTTGGCGGAGACGACTTTGACGATCCGACTACAAACGTGCACGACGTTGCGCCTTAGCAATCGCTAAACCAACTCCGAGAGGTTACTGATGATGCTGGAAGCACGATCAGCCTGACCACGAAGGTCTATTCCTGCAAGCAATCGAAGAACAAGCAAGAATATGATAAAGCAATCTGAATATTGCGATTATATATGAAGTATTGATGAAAGTGGGCTTTCATAAGCGGTCTTGTTCTGGTCGTTGGACACAAACGAAGTACACAAAGTTGCAAACAATGGCTAACTTTTAACTAAATAAAACCCCAGGAAAAAGCTACTAGATGGATCTACTTATATAGGAGCAAGGGGTGGCGGCCAAGGAGGTGGGAGGACGTCCCAAGGCAGCCTAAAACCAACCCTAGGTCGTACAAGGCTCATGGGCCCAAGTGGAGGTGATGCAACACCTTTGGACTTGTTGTTTGACTCGGATTCTGCTGCACCATCAGATTGTTTCGTCCATATCTCAATGCTCCGAACGAATGTAAAGGTGAATCCAATTGGAGTGGAAAGAGGACGAAATCTACTTTCCAACAAAAAAAGAATCACCCAATTCGGAGTCCGTATGAAAAAGTTATTGCCGTTTTGAGTCAGGTATGTCTGTGCAGTCTGAATCTGAATCCAGAACGTGAGAGACTTGGACTCTATCTTCTCTTGGCCCAAAAGTGACGTGAAGGGACTTTTTGAACAGCACCTAAACTTCTCTTTTTCCCTTATCTTTATATGTGGATTGTACAAATGTCCCATACACCTGCAATTAGACAAAACACAAAAGTGTGTGAAGTATTTTTGTTCTAGATAGTATAAATAGATTATTGAACAGTTGACACTAAAAATCACCTGACAAATATGCATGTATGCAATATTTTTGGTCGTATCCAAGGTAGTCATGTCCTCATCAAAGTTAAGCTTGCGATTGGTTCTTTCACTAGTTTTGCTACTGTTTGGTGGAGTGAACATTGTCGGTTATACCCTGATTATGTACCTACTACTTGGGATGATTTAAAACTTGTCATGAGAGATAGATTCGTCGATGTTTATTATACTCGTGGCATGATTGAAAAACTACAACATTTAAAACAAGGTAGTGACACTGTAAGAAAATATTATGATGATTTACAAACTACCTTGTTGCATTCCTTTTTAGAGGAAAGTGAAGAAGATTTTATGGATAGATTTTGGGGAGGATTAAACCGTGATATTCAGGAGATACTAATTCATGAAGAATGTTATCCTATGGACCATTTGTTTCATCTTGCTTGTAAAGCTGAACAGGAAATAAAGAGGCGTGATGCCCACAAGACAAACAAGCATAAGGTGCACATCCAAGGAGTTGAGACGGTCCTTCCTTCTACCACTGCGCCTACTATGACAACAACATTCGTTGTTGTGAGCACTGCATCAGCTCCATATTATGACCCGTCACTGCCGAGAGTTCCAACATCGTCTGAGTTGATAACACGAGGTAATGACAAAGGTACTAATCTTCTAACTTCGCATGTGAATGATGAATGCCTTGTCGATTTAAATACACCATGTGATGCTCTAGCCACTACATTGATCACACCACCTATTTTAGATGATTATGCTGATGATTTGACTTTGCCATGTGATCAAACAACTGCAATATCAAGAATTTTGAGTGCACCCATTGAATTAACCGTTGATGTGAAAGAACCATGTGAATCAGGCACTAAAACAAATTTGGACCAACTACGTTTGAAAATAATTGTGCCAATGTTTAATCATTTTGATATGACCTCTAATCTTGATAATGATTTTGTGTTGAATGACTTGTTGCATGTTTGCTTATTACAGCATGTTGTAGCATGTTATTCTGAAACTATTAAAGTTTATTCACCAATGTTGGGATGGTTTAATGATGAACTTTGTCAATCTTCTGATATGAATAAGAGTTTCACTTATATGTGCAAACGAGTTGCAATATTTTCATGCCTTCTACTTCTTGTGATAATATTTTGGCTTTATATTTTATGAACTTTGAAAGTTACTCATGTATACATGTGTCATATGTGCAAAAACTAAGGGAAATAAAAATGGATGACATATACATATACAACATGTACACCTTGTCTCTTTTGTTAGCCACATTTCAGATTAAGCAACGCCGAGGACGGCTTTATTTTCAAGAAGGGGAGGATGATGAGGACATGACTACCTTGGATATGACCAAAAATATTGCATGCATGCATATTTGTCAGGTGATTTCTAGTGTCAACTATTCAATAATCTATATATATTATCCAGAACAAAAATACTTCACACACTTTTGTGTTTTGTCTAATTGCAGGTGTATGGGACATTTGTACAATCCACATATGAAGATAGGGGAAAAGGAGAAGTTTAAGTTCTATTCAGAAAGTCCTCTCACGTCACTTTTGGGCCAAGAGAAGATAGATTCCAAGTCTCTCACGTTCTGGATTCAGATTAGGACTGCACAGACATACCTGACTCAAAACGCCAAGAACTTTTTCATACAGACTCCGAATTGGGTGATTCGTTTTTTGTTGGAAAGTAGATTTTATCCTCTTTCCAAAACAATTGGAATCACCTTTAAATTCGTCTGGAGCGTTGAGATATGGACGAAACAATCTGACGCTGCAGCAGAATCCGAGTCAAACAACAAGTCCAAAGGTGTTGCATCACCTCCGCTTGGGCCCATGAGCCTTGTATGACCTAGGGTTGGTTTTAGGCTGCCTTGGGACGTCCTCCCACCTCCTTGGCCGCCACCCCTTGGTCCTATATAAGTAGATCCACCTAGTAGCCAACGCAACTTCGTGTACTTCGTTTGTGTCCAACGACCAGACCAAGACCGCTTTCGGATCCCCACCATTGTCAATACTTCATCCATATTCGCAATATTCAGATTGCTTTATCATATTCTTGCATGTTCTTTGATTGCTTGCAGGAATAGACCTTCATGGTCAGGCTGATCGTGCTTCCAGCATCATCAGTAACCTCGGGAGATTGGTTTAGCGATTGCTAAGGCGCAACGTCGTGCACGTTTGTAGTCGGATCGTCAAAGTCGTCTCCACCAAATCGATAGTTATCATCTCATCGAAAGATCCGGACACCCTCGCCTCTATCAAAACATGCACTTTTCAATTTAATTTCTGAAGCAACAGTAGATGGTTTATTATTAGGCTTCATTTGTTGCTCAAATTCTTTTGCCACTATCTGATTCTCACTCTTATTTTTCTCCTTTTTTGCTTTATTAGCTCTATTAATATCATCTTTTAAAATGGAATTAGGAGTCATAGGAAGCAAAGTTATATTTTTATCCTTATGAACAAGAGTATACTGATTCTTTCTACCATGGTGTACAGAATTTTTATCAAATTGCCATGGTCTACCAAGTAATAACGAACATGCTTGCGTAGGTACCACATCACAATCAACATAATCAGCATATGTAGAGATACTAAAATGCACACGAACAGTACGTGTTACCCTTAACATTGCCATTGTTGTTGAACCATTGGATGTAGTAAGGATGTGGATGTGGTCTTGTGGTGAGAGATAGCTTCTCCACCATCTCCATGCTAGCCAAGTTGTTGCAGCTCCCTCCATCTGTGATGACGCGAATAGAACGTTCCTTCACAACTCCCTTTGTATGGAACAAATTATGCCTCTGATTTTGCTCAGCTTGTGTAACCTGCACACTCAAAATACGATGAGCAACTAAACTTTCATACCTGTCAATATCTTCAGCAGCCATGTATTGCATCTCATGATCAGAATCACCTCCACCGTGTTCTTCATGTGTAATAAGAGCCAAAGTCTCCTCCTCATAGTCACTAGCGGACTCATACCCACCATCCTCAGTAACAATCATCACACGCTTAGATGGGCATTCTCTCGCATAATGACCTCCACCCTTGCAACGTCGACAAATAATATCATGTGTTTGCCCTGTTGATGCCATGGATGAAGAAGAGCTCTTTGCAGGCCCAGAAGGTGTGTTCTTGGCAGATAGTGGTGATTGTGCCTGCTTTATTGTATCTCGGTTGGAGGTGACAGCTGACGGAGGTGTCGGTGTAGCAGAACGTGTGGAAGTAGATGATGCACGTGGTGTCCATGATGAAGGTCGACCTGCAGAAAAGTTAACTCGCGCCAATGTCTGTCGATCCTGCACTTCACGTTCAGCTTTACAAGCAAGATGGAATAAACGAGTGATATTATTATAATCCTTATAGTCTAGAATGGTCTGAATCTCTCTATTTAATCCACCCAGAAAATGTGCAAGCATAGCTTCATTCTCCTCAACAATACCACATCTAATCTAGCCAGTTTGTAATTCCTGATAATATTCTTCTACCGAATTTTTTTCTTGTCTTAAGCGCTGCAATTTTTGAAGTAATTCACGTTGATAATATGGTGGAACCCAACGAGTACGCGTAGCAGTTTTCAAAGCAGCCCAAGTAGCTGGAACAGGATATAATCTACAATGTTCAGACCACCAAACACATGCAAAGCTAGTGAAAGCACGAACAGCAGCAGGAACACGTCTCTCCTCAGGATATTGTAAACATGTAAATCGTTGTTCAGTTTCTAACTGCCAAGTAAGATATATATCAGGAACATATCTACCCTCAAATGGTGGAATATTCAATTTCAGTTTAGGGAGATGGTCATGATCTCGTACATGAGGGGGAGCCCTGACATTGCCATTATTTGCATGTGGACGACCTGGTGGTTGTGGTGCTGGTGGTTGCACGTAGTTTTGATGTTGATCAACCTCATCCTCGTAATCTCCCACATAATCATCCTCCTCCACATCAGCAGCAGGAGCCACAGAAGTATCAACAGCAGAACCAGCAGCTTGGCCAGGCTGAAGAGGGACACGACTCGCTCGGCGGAGGGCTGTTTCGCGACGTGGAGGTAGTCGTTGTTGTTGTTGTAGAGGTGCGTCAGGTGCAGCCGGTGGTGGTGGTGGAAGACGCGCGAGCAATTCATTAAACTTGTTATCGAGCTTTGTTTCGAATGCCTTCTCAATGCCATCTATCTTCTCCATGGCCTCTTCAAATCTATTTAGCACATCTTCCACCTGTCCACTCATCATTTGCTGAAACTTATCATGTAACTCTTTGTTTGTCATGTTCTCTCAGTCAATCTCGTCGGCTTGTGATCCTGCCATGGTTAGCAACAATAGAAACACACAAGAATATGATTCTACAGACTACTAGGAAGTGGTGGTGGGGGTGTGGTGGACAGTCACAAATCCGTCAAGAAAATCTCAAATTCTTACCAATTCTTACCCAGCAATAGGCGGTGATCGGCAACCCTTGTAGTCAAAACTCTCAAAGCTTGGATAGAGCGATTACCAGGGAGAGTCAAACGCACAACGTAGATGTATGTGGAGCTAGGAAGGCTTATAATATGGTAGCAAAAAGGGTCAACAATAATCAATTCAGGGATGCAAAGTTGAATAAACGCTCAACGACGGTACTGTGTTGGTCCTAGGCTAGACCGTACTAGAGACGCGAGCCTAGAACACTAACAAAATCACGGCGCTGCACGTAAACAAGGGAGGAGCACTCTCTGAATTTTTTTCTTTTTTTTCACCTTTTTTTGCACTTTTTTTTACACCGCAACAATTTTTTTAGAAAAAGTCTACAAATGTCCTAAAAGTCTGGAAAATTCTGGCTAGGCAGTTTTTAGGACATTTGTAGACTTTTTCGAAAAAAATTTGTTGCGGAGCAGAAAAAAGAGGAAAAAGTGCAAAAAAAGTGAAAAAAAGAAAAAAAATCAGAGAGTGCTCCTCCCTTGTTTACGTGTAGCGACATGATTTTGTTAGTGTTCTAGGCTCGCGTCTCTAGTACGGTCTAGCCTAGGACCAGCACAGTACCCTCGTTGAGCGTTTATTCAACTTTGCATCTCTGAATTGATTATTTCTGACCCTTTTTGCTACCATACTATTAGCCTTCCCAGCTCCACATACATCTACGTCGTGCGTTTGACTCTCCCTGGCAATTTCTCTATCCAAGCTTTGAGAGTTTTGACTACAACGGTTGCCGATCACCGCCTGCTGCTGGGTAAGAACTGGTAAGAATTTGAGATTTTCTTGACGGATTTGTGACTGTCCACCACACCACCACCACCACTTCCTAGTAGTCTATCGAATCATATTCTTGTGTGTTTCTATTGCTGCTAACCATCGCAGGATCACAAGCCGACGAGACTGACTGGGAGAACATGACAAACAAAGCGTTACATGATAAGTTTCAACAAATGATGAGTGGATAGGTGGAAGATGTGCTAAATAGATTGGAAGAGGCCATGGAGAAGATAGATGGCATTGAGAAGGTGTCTGAAACAAAGCTCGATAACAAGTTCAATGAATTGCTCGCGCGTCTACCGCCACCACGACCGGCTGCACCTAACGCACCTCTACAACAGCAACAACGACTACCTCCACATCGTGAAACTGCCCTCCGCTGAGCGACCCGTGTCCCTCTTCAGCCTGGCCAAGCTGCTGGTGCTGCTGTTGATACTTCTGTGGCTCCTGCTGCTGATGTGGGGGAGGATGATTTTGTGGGAAATTATGAGGATGAGGTTGATCAACATCAGAACTACGTGCAACCACCAGCACCACAACCACCAGGTCGTCCACATGCAAATAATGGCAATGTTAGGGCTCCCCCTCAGGTACGAGATCATGACCATCTCCCTAAACTGAAATTGAATATTCCACCATTTGAGGGTAGATATGTTCCTGATATATATCTTACTTGGGAGTTAGAAATTGAACAACGATTTACATGTTTACAATATCCTGAGGAGAGACGTGTTCCTGCTGCTAGTTGTGCTTTCACTAGCTTTGCATGTGTTTGGTGGTCTGAACATTGTAGACTATATCCTGTTCTAGCTACTTGGGCTGCTTTGAAAACTGCTATGCGTACTCATTGGGTTCCACCATATTATAAACGTGAATTACTTCAAAAATTGCAGCGCTTAAGACAGGGAAAAAAATCGGTAGAAGAATATTATCAGGAATTACAAACTGGCTTGAATAGATGTGGTATTGTTGAGGAGAATGAAGCCATGCTTGCACGTTTTCTGGGTGGATTAAATAAAGAGATTCAAACCATTCTAGACTATAAGGATTATAATAATATCACTCGTTTATTCCATCTTGCTTGTAAAGCTGAACGTGAAGTGGAGGATCGACAGGCATTGGCGCGAACTAACTTTTCTGCAGGTCGAC
This sequence comes from Aegilops umbellulata, assembly GCA_032464435.1. NCBI lineage: Eukaryota > Viridiplantae > Streptophyta > Magnoliopsida > Poales > Poaceae > Aegilops > Aegilops umbellulata. Next base: position 183,721,550 of record CP136055.1, read on the forward strand.
CTTCATCATGGACACCACGTGCATCATCTACTTCCACACGTTCTGCTACACCGGCACCCCCGTCAGCTGCCACCTCCAACCGTGATACAATAAAGCAGGCACAATCACCACTATCTGCCAAGAGCACACCTTCTGGGCCTGCAAAGAGCTCTTCTTCATCCATGGCATCAACAGGGCAAACACATGATATTATTTGTCAATGTTGCAAGGGTGGAGGTCATTATGCAAGAGAATGCACATCTAATCATGTGATGATTGTTACTGAGGATGGTGGGCATGAGTCCGCTAGTGACTATGATGAGGAGACTTTGGCTCTTATTACACATGAAGAACACGGTGGAGATGATTCTGATCATGAGACGCAATACATGGCTGCTGAAGATGCTGACAGGTATGAATGTTTAGTTGCTCAACGTGTTTTGAGTGTGCAGATCACGCAAGCTGAGCAAAATCAGAGGCATAATTTGTTCCATACAAAGGGAGTTGTGAAGGAACGTTCTGTTCGCGTCATCATAGATGGAGGGAGCTGCAACAACTTGGCTAGCATGGATATGGTGGAGAAGCTTTCTCTCACCACAAGACCACATCCACATCCTTACTACATCCAATGGTTCAACAACAGCGGCAAGGTTTAGGTAACACGTATTGTTCATGTGCATTTTAGTATCTCTACATATGCTGATTATGTTGATTGTGATGTGGTACCTATGCAAGCATGTTCCTTATTACTTGGTAGACCATGGCAATTCGACAAAATGTTAGTGACAGCAGGGGGCAAAGAGGAAGGCATTATTTTCATTTGAGGACGTGCCTTCCTCTTTGCCCCCTGCTGTCACTAACATTTTGTCGAATTGCCATGGTCTACCAAGTAATAAGGAACATGCTTGCATAGGTACCACATCACAATCAACAGAATCATCATATGTAGAGATACTATAATGCACACGAACAGTACGTGTTACCTTAACCTTGACGCTGTTGTTGAACCGTTGGATGTAGTAAGGATGTGGATGTGGTCTTGTGGTGAGAGAGAGCTTCTCCACCATCTGCATGCTAGCCAAGTTGTTGCAGCTCCCTCCGTCTATGATGACGCGAATAGAACGTTCCTTCACAACTCCCTTTGTATGGAACAAATTATGCCTCTGATTTTGCTCAGCTTGTGTAACCTGCACACTCAAAACATGTTGAGCAACTAAACATTCATACCTGTCAGCATCTTCAGCAGCCATGTATTGCGTCTCATGATCAGAATCATCTCCACCGTGTTCGTCATGTGTAATAAGAGCCAAAGTCTCCTCATCATAGTCACTAGCGGACTCATACCAACCATCCTCAGTAACAATCATCACACGCTTAGATGGGCATTCTCTCGCATAATGACCTCCACCCTTGCCACGTCGACAAATAATATCATGTGTTTGCCCTGTTGATGCCATGGATGAAGAAGAACTCTTTGCAGGCCCAGAAGGTGTGCTCTTGGCAGATAGTGGTGATTGTGCCTGCTTTACAGTATCACGGTTGGAGGTGGCAGCCGCTGGAGGTGCCGGTGTAGTAGAACGTGTGGAAGTAGATGAATGCACGTGGTGTCCATGATGAAGGTCGACCTGCAGAAAAGTTAGTTCGCGCCAAGGCCTGTCGATCCTGCACTTCACGTTCAGCTTTACAAGCAAGATGGAATAAACGAGTGATATTATTATAATCCTTGTAGTCTAGAATGGTCTGAATCTCTCTATTTGATCCACCGAGAAAACGTGCAAGCATAGCTTCATTGTCCTCAACAATACCGCATCTAATCAAGCCAGTTCGTAATTCCTGATAATATTCTTCTACCGAATTTTTTCCCTATCTTAAGCGCTGCAATTTTTGAAGTAATTCACGTTGATAATATGGTGGAACCCAACGAGTACGCATAGCAGTTTTCAAAGCAGCCCAAGTAGCTGGAACAGGATATAATCTACAATGTTCAGACCACCAAACACATGCAAAGCTAGTGAAAGCACAAACAGCAGTAGGAACACGTCTCTCCTCAGGATATTGTAAACATGTAAATCGTTGTTCAGTTTCTAACTCCCAAGTAAGATATATATCAGGAACATATCTACCCTCAAATGGTGGAATATTCAATTTCGGTTTAGGGAGATGGTCATGATCTCGTACCTGAGTGGGAGCCCTAACATTGCCATTATTTGCATGTGGACGACCTGGTGGTTGTGGTGCTGGTGGTTGCACGTAGTTCTGATGTTGATCAACCTCATCTTCGTAATCTCCCACATAATCATCCTCCCCCACATCAGCAGCAGGAGCCACAGAAGTATCAACAGCAGCACCAGCAGCTTGGCCAGGCTGAAGAGGGACACGGGTCGCTCAGCGGAGGGCAGTTTCACGATGTGGAGGTAGTCGTTGTTGCTGTTGTAGAGGTGCGTTAGGTGCAGCCGGTGGTGGTGGTAGACGCGAGCAATTCATTGAAATTGTTATCAAGCTTTGTTTCGAACGCCTTCTCAATGCCATCTATCTTCTCCATGGCCTCTTCAAATGTATTTAGCACATCTTCCACCTGTCCACTCATCATTTGCTGGAACTTATCATGTAACGCTTTGTTTGTCATGTTCTCCCAGTCAGTCTCGTCGGCTCGTGATCCTGCCATGGTTAGCAGCAATAGAAACACACAAGAATATGATTCTATAGACTACTAGGAAGTGGTGGTGGTGGTGTGGTGAACAGTCACAAATCCGTCAAGCAAATCTCAAATTCTTACCAGTTCTTACCCAGCAGCAGGCGGTGATCGGCAACCGTTGTAGTCAAAACTCTCAAAAGCTTGCATAGAGCGATTGCCAGGGAGAGTCAAACGCACGACGTAGATGTATGTGGAGCTGGGAAGGCTTATAGTATGGTAGCAAAAATGTCAGCCATAATCAATTCAGAGATGCAAAGTTGAATAAACGCTCAACGACGGTACTGTGCTGGTCCTAGGCTAGACCGTGCTAGACACGCGAGCCTAGAACACTAACAAAATCACGGCGCTGCACGGAAACAAGGGAAAAGCACACTCTGGATTTTTTTTCGCTCTATTTTTTTTGCGCTCTTTTTTTTCGCTCCTCTTTTTTTTTGTGAAAAATCACTATAATGGCGAGTGTCTCAAAACTTTTCCCAGGTCAAACTGACAGGATGGGTACGAAATTTTTTGACAATTTTTTTCTCGGAAATCAGGGCAGCGACGATGAAAAAGTACGACAAAAAATCACTATGATGGTGAGTGTCTCAAAAGACTCAGAACAACCTAAAAATAGGATAGGGAAAAATATTTTCGATCGCCGAAATTTTGGCCTAAAAACTGGCCGAAACTTTTATTTTTTTTTCGAGACCTACGCAGGCAAGGAAACACGAATCGACAACTAGATGGATCACGAAAACAAACCTAATATGAAAAGAACTCGGATTGGTGGTGGATATATGATGGTAAGATATGGCAGCGGTGCTGGTATATGGACACAGATCGGTGGTGGTATATGGACACAGATCGGTGGTGGTATATGGACACGGATCGGTGGTGGTATATGGACACGGATTGGTGGTGGTATATGGATACGGATTCAGAGCGGTGGCGGATAAGCGGTGGTGGTAAATGGCAAGGCGATGATGATGGTGCGGCGGCGGCGTGACAACTTATGACCAGAACTCGAAACTCTAAAAGACTAGACTCTAAGACCAGCAACTTCACACGACGATGCAACCGCAAATTCAACAAAGCAAAAACCCTAAAAAGATTATGCAAAGGCTCAGATTGGTTCGGATATGATGAACTAACCCTAATTTTTTTGTGGCTTTTTCCTGGACTATAGGTATGAAGAACAGACTCGATCTAATCTACGAAAAACTGTAAAATCTCACCGAGCAACCTGGAAATCTGATACCACTTCACACGACGATACCACTTGATAGAGGCAAAGGTGTCCCGTCTTTCGATGAGATGGTGGCTATCGTTTTGGAGGAAGTCGACTTTGACGATCCGACTACGAACGTGCGAGGACGTCGCGCCTTAGCAATCGCTAAACCAACTCCGAGAGGTTATTGACCACGCCGGAGCACGATCAACCTGACCACGTAGGTCTATTTCCTGCAGGCAAACGAAGAACAAGCAAGAAACTAAGATTGCAATCTGGATATTGCGAATATAAGAGGAAAGCTTTATTGATCAAGGTGGGGTTCTGTGACACCTTGGTCTAGTCGTTGAACACAAACGAAGTACGCGAAGTTGCAGCTATGGCGAACTTTTAATCTAAACAAAACCCAAAGTCTAAACGACGCCCTAAGGGCTGTATATATGGAGGAAGAGGAGGGAATTTCGTGGCCCTTGAGGGAGGGGTCCGAAACAAACCCTAACTCTTGTTTCCCCACACATACGGACTCTAAAAACAGCCTATTGATGAGGACATGACTACCTTGGATACGACCAAAAATATTGCATACATGCATATTTGTCAGGTGATTTCTAGTGTCAACTATTCAATAATCTATTTATATTATCCAAAACAAAAATACTTCACACACTTTTGTGTTTTGTCTAATTATAGGTGTATGGAACATTTGTACAATCCACGTATGAAGATAGGGGAAAAGGAGAAGTTTAAGTTCTGTTCAAAAAGTCATCTCACGTCACTTTTGGGCCAAGAGAAGATAGAGTCCAAGTCTCTCACGTTCTGGATTCAGATTCGGACTGCATAGACATACCTGACTCAAAACGGCAAGAACTCTTTCATACGGACTCCGAATTGGGTGATTCTTTTTTTGCTGGAAAGTAGATTTCGTGCTCTTTCTAGGCCAATTGGATTCACCCTAAAATTCATCCAGAGTGTTGAGTTATTGACGAAACAATCTGACGCTGCAGCAGAATCCGAGTCAAACTACAAGTCCAAAGGTGTTGCATCACCTCCACTTGGGCCCATGAGCCTTGTATGACCTAGGGTTGGTTTTAGGCTGCCTTGGGACGTCCTCCCACCTCCTTGGTCGCCACCCCTTGCTCCTATATAAGTAGATCCATCTAGTAGCTTTTTCCTTGGGATTTGTTTAGTTAAAAGTTAGCCATTGCAACTTCGTGTACTTCGTTTGTGTCCAACGACCAGACCAAGACCGCTTCCGGATCCCCACCTTTATCAATACTTCATATATAATCGCAATATTCAGATTGCTTTTATCATATTCTTTGTTGTTCTTCGATTGCTTGCAGGAATTGACCTTCGTGGTCAGGTTGATTGTGCTCCGGCGTGGTCAATAACCTCTCGGAGTTGGTTTAGCGATTGCTAAGGCGCAACGTCGTGCACGTTTGTAGTCGGATCGTCAAAGTCATCTCCACCAAATCGTTAGTTATCATCTCATCGAAAGATCGGGACACCCCGCCTCTATCAAGTGGTATCAGTTTTCAGGTTGCTCGGTGAGAATTTCCAGTTATCCCTAGATTAGATTTATTTTCTTACTTATTGTCCAAGATAAAGCCACACAAAAAAGTTAGATCTGTTCATCCTTTGTCCAAGCCAGTCTGAGCCTTTGCATAATCTTTTTAGTGTTTTGCTTTGTTGAATTTGTGGTTACATCGTCGTGTCAAGTTGCTGGTCTTAGTGTCTAGTCCTTTAGAGTTTCGAGTTCTGTTCACAGTTTGTCACGCCACCGCCGCACCATCTTCATTGTCGTTGCCATATACCACCACCGCGTCATTATTGCATCCGCTGTCCACCACCTCCATCCATCAATTTCCACCACGTACTCCCCATCATTCATTGTCATAATCATACTTGAGGTCGTTCTCGTCATCACTAGATCCAATCTGCATCTTATCTAGCTTGCCTGTGAAAAAAAAGAGAAAGAAAAAAAAAGAAAAAAAAAGTGAGAGAAAAAAAGAAAAAAAAGGAAAAAAAGTGAAAAAAATTCCGTGAAAAAAGGAGAAAAATAAGATATTCAGAGTGTGCTCCGCCTTTGTTACGCGTCGCGCCGTGATTTTTTTTAGTGTTTTAGGCTCGCGTCTCTAGCACGGTGTAGCCTAGGACCAGCACAGTACCGTCGTTGAGCGTTTATTCAACATTGCATCTCTGAATTGATTATTGCTGATATTTTGCTACCACATATTGGCCTTCCAAGCTCCACATATTTCTACACCGTGTATACATACGCTCACCTGGCAATCGCTTTACTCAATCTTCGGAGTTATTTGACACCGCTGGTTGCCGGTCACCACCTGCTGCATGGTAAGAACTTGTAAGACTTTGATATTTGCTATACTGTGAGCGTTTTACCACCACATCCTAGTATTTCATAGGAACATTATTCTCGGATTTTGTTTCTTGTTTTTCTACTAATCATGACAGGTTCCGGAGACAGAAGTTCTTGGACGACGGACACAACATCACCATCACGAGAGTTGGGACAACACACACACAAGCACATGGTCAGGTTATCTCTTTACCATCATTTGAGGGTAGATTTAATCATGTTATTTATCTAGCTTGGGAGCTTGAAGTAGAACAAGTTAGTCACCATGACTTTTCTGAACTTGAGCGAGTACGAGCTGTCACTAGAGCATTTACTGGTTTTGCTTCTGTTTGGTGGAGTGTGCATTGTAAGAAAAACATTGATAACCAACCCACAACTTGGAAAAATTTGAAAGATGTAATGAGACAACAATTTTTCCCTCCTTACTATCGTCATGAATTGCTTCGCAAATTTGAACAATTTAAACAAGGCAACAACACTGTTCATGCTTACTACCAAGAGTTCAAATCTTATATGCATCATTGTGACATAGAAGAATCTGAGGGTGATACAATGAATAGATTTTTTGGTGGTTTGAACCATGATATTCAGGCACGATTTCAGTATATTCCTCGTTGCATTACTGGTATGTATGTTCGTGCTTGTACCTTTGAGAGACAGTTACAGGAGGATGCATTGGGTGACTACAACAACTACTATTCTAGTTCATGCTCACCACCACCGCTTGGTTCCTCCACCGTTGCACCTACTAGAGCAGCCACACCTCAGATTGTGAGCGCGACATCATCTCAAGAGCATGGTACATTGCCATCATCCGTACCTACATCAGCTACATCTTTGCGAAAAGGTAACTGTAAAGGTATTGATGATATAACTTCACATGAGAATGATGCATGCCTAGCTAACTTGAATACAATATGTGTTGAGTTACCTGTTGATTTGAGCGCATCACCTATTTTAGAGAATCATGTTACTGTCATGAATGCGTCATGTGATCAAGCAACTGAAATACCAACAATTTTGAGTGCACCCAATGAATTAATTGTTGATGCAAAAGAACCAATGTTTAATCATTTTGATATGACCTCTAATCTTGGTGATGATTCTGTGTCAAATGACTTATTGCATGTTGGCTTATTTAAGCATGTTGAAGCATGTAAATTTGATGCAAGTAAGGTTTATTCACCAATATTGGGATGGTTTAATGATGAATATTATCAATCTTTTCATATGAATAAGAGCTTCATTTATATGTGCAAACTAAGTTGCAATACTTTCATGCCTTCTACTTCTTGTGATAATATTTTGGCTTTATATTTTATTCACTATGAAAGTTACTCATGTATACATGTGTCATATGTGCAAATTCCACGGGAAGTAAAAATTGATGACATATACATATACAACATGTACACCTTGTCTCTTTTGTTAGCCACATTTCAGATAAAGCAACGCCGAGGACGGCTTTATTTTCAAGAAGAGGAGGATGATGAGGACATGACTACCTTGGATACGACCAAAAATATTGCATACATGCATATTTGTCAGGTGATTTCTAGTGTCAACTATTCAATAATCTATTTATATTATCCAGAACAAAAATACTTCACACACTTTTGTGTTTTGTCTAATTATAGGTGTATGGAACATTTGTACAATCCACGTATGAAGATAGGGGAAAAGGAGAAGTTTAAGTTCTGTTCAAAAAGTCCTCTCACGTCACTTTTGGGCCAAGAGAAGATAGAGTCCAAGTCTCTCACATTCTGGCTTCAGATTCGGATTGCACAGACATACCTGGTTCAAAACGGCAAGAACTCTTTCATACGGACTCCGAATTGGGTGAATCTTTTTATGTTGGAAAGTAGATTTCGTGCTCTTTCCAGGCCAATTGGATTCACCCTAAAATTCATCCGGAGCGTTGATTTATTGACGAAACAATCTGACGCTGCAGCAGAATCCGAGTCAAACTACGAGTACAAAGGTGTTGCATCACCTCCACTTGGGCCCATGAGCCTTGTACGACCTAGGGTTGGTTTTAGGCTGCCTTGGGACGTCCTCCCACCTCCTTGGCCGCCACCCCTTGCTCCTGTATAAGTAGATCCATCTAGTAGCTTTTTCCTTGGGATTTGTTTAGTTAAAAGTTAGCCATTGCAACTTCGTGTACTTCGTTTGTGTCCAAGGACCAGACCAAGACCGCTTTCGGATCCCCACCTTTATCAATACTTCATATATACTCGCAATATTCAGATTGCTTTTATCATATTCTTGCTTGTTCTTCGATTGCTTGCAGGAATAGACCTTCATGGTCAGGTTGATTATGCTCCGGCGTGGTCAATAACCTCTCAGAGTTGGTTTAGCGATTGCTAAGGCGCAACATCATGCACGTTTGTAGTCCGATCGTCAAAGTCGTCTCCACCAAATCGTTAGTTATCATCTCATCGAAAGATCGGGACACCCTGCCTCTATCACCTATACTTAAGTATTTCGAAATTGCATGGGCCTGCCCCAATAATATAGTGACGCAGGACCTAGAATAGCCTATGGATGAATATTATGAAGTGGCATCTTGTATATTTCGTCCAAGGCCTCATGCACTCATTATGGTGGCTTCAAAGTCCTAAAATCATCACTTGTAACTCCGTTCTTGTTCCCCTTGCGCATGCCAACATCTCCATGCTTGGACTTGCTCCAAGGTTCATCTTTCTTGTCCATGGTAGGCCCTTCATTTGTAAGCAAAACAAATATATCCAATTTAGGTAGCATCATATTCTCATGAACATTGAAATCGTGACCAAGAAACGAAAGAACCTGATAATTCAATTGGCGTGCACGAGCTCTAGTAATTGGTCCAGTATGTATAGCAGCAGGGGCTGTGGGTGTAACAATGGTATTGATGTCCTCATCAAATGGACTTCGTATGAGGAAGTTATGCATGTTTTACTGAACAGTGCACAAAACAGATTCCAATCCGAATTCAACGACGAGATTGAGTCTAGATAGATCCGATTTTTTTGTCTTCTCTTTTTTTTCGTCACACTTTTTTTCTTTTTCTGTCTCTCTTTTTTTCTCTCACTTTTTTTCTTTTTTTGTCTCTGTCTTTTTTTTTCTCCCTCTTTCCAAGACAAACTAGATAAGATGCATATTGGATCAAGCGAAGATGTGAACGACCTCAACTATGATTGTGATAATGAACTATGGGTAGCACGTGGTGGAAATTGATGGATGGTGTGGTGGACAGCGGAAGGGATAACGAGCGACGACGTGACTAATGTGAATAGAACTTGAAACTCTCAACGAACTAGACACTAAGACCAGCAACTCGACAGGACAATGCAACTGATAATTCAACTATGCAAGCAATGAAAAGAAAATTGCAGAGGCTCAGACTGGCTTCGACAAAGGATGAATAGATCTAACATTTTTTGTGGCCTTTTCTTGGACAATCGGTAAGAAAATAAATCTAATCTAGAAAAATAGAAATTCTCACTGAGCAACCTGAAAACTTATACCACTTGATAGAGGTGAGGGTCCTGATCTTTTGATGAGATGATAACTATCGATTTGGCGGAGACGACTTTGACGATCCGACTACAAACGTGCACGACGTTGCGCCTTAGCAATCGCTAAACCAACTCCGAGAGGTTACTGATGATGCTGGAAGCACGATCAGCCTGACCACGAAGGTCTATTCCTGCAAGCAATCGAAGAACAAGCAAGAATATGATAAAGCAATCTGAATATTGCGATTATATATGAAGTATTGATGAAAGTGGGCTTTCATAAGCGGTCTTGTTCTGGTCGTTGGACACAAACGAAGTACACAAAGTTGCAAACAATGGCTAACTTTTAACTAAATAAAACCCCAGGAAAAAGCTACTAGATGGATCTACTTATATAGGAGCAAGGGGTGGCGGCCAAGGAGGTGGGAGGACGTCCCAAGGCAGCCTAAAACCAACCCTAGGTCGTACAAGGCTCATGGGCCCAAGTGGAGGTGATGCAACACCTTTGGACTTGTTGTTTGACTCGGATTCTGCTGCACCATCAGATTGTTTCGTCCATATCTCAATGCTCCGAACGAATGTAAAGGTGAATCCAATTGGAGTGGAAAGAGGACGAAATCTACTTTCCAACAAAAAAAGAATCACCCAATTCGGAGTCCGTATGAAAAAGTTATTGCCGTTTTGAGTCAGGTATGTCTGTGCAGTCTGAATCTGAATCCAGAACGTGAGAGACTTGGACTCTATCTTCTCTTGGCCCAAAAGTGACGTGAAGGGACTTTTTGAACAGCACCTAAACTTCTCTTTTTCCCTTATCTTTATATGTGGATTGTACAAATGTCCCATACACCTGCAATTAGACAAAACACAAAAGTGTGTGAAGTATTTTTGTTCTAGATAGTATAAATAGATTATTGAACAGTTGACACTAAAAATCACCTGACAAATATGCATGTATGCAATATTTTTGGTCGTATCCAAGGTAGTCATGTCCTCATCAAAGTTAAGCTTGCGATTGGTTCTTTCACTAGTTTTGCTACTGTTTGGTGGAGTGAACATTGTCGGTTATACCCTGATTATGTACCTACTACTTGGGATGATTTAAAACTTGTCATGAGAGATAGATTCGTCGATGTTTATTATACTCGTGGCATGATTGAAAAACTACAACATTTAAAACAAGGTAGTGACACTGTAAGAAAATATTATGATGATTTACAAACTAACTTGTTGCATTCCTTTTTAGAGGAAAGTGAAGAAGATTTTATGGATAGATTTTGGGGAGGATTAAACCGTGATATTCAGGAGATACTAATTCATGAAGAATGTTATCCTATGGACCATTTGTTTCATCTTGCTTGTAAAGCTGAACAGGAAATAAAGAGGTGTGATGCCCACAAGACAAACAAGCATAAGGTGCACATCCAAGGAGTTGAGACGGTCCTTCCTTCTACCACTGCGCCTACTATGACAACAACATTCGTTGTTGTGAGCACTGCATCAGCTCCATATTATGACCCGTCACTGCCGAGAGTTCCAACATCGTCTGAGTTGATAACACGAGGTAATGACAAAGGTACTAATCTTCTAACTTCGCATGTGAATGATGAATGCCTTGTCGATTTAAATACACCATGTGATGCTCTAGCCACTACATTGATCACACCACCTATTTTAGATGATTATGCTGATGATTTGACTTTGCCATGTGATCAAACAACTGCAATATCAAGAATTTTGAGTGCACCCATTGAATTAACCGTTGATGTGAAAGAACCATGTGAATCAGGCACTAAAACAAATTTGGATCAACTACGTTTGAAAATAATTGTGCCAATGTTTAATCATTTTGATATGACCTCTAATCTTGATAATGATTTTGTGTTGAATGACTTGTTGCATGTTTGCTTATTACAGCATGTTGTAGCATATTATTCTGAAACTATTAAAGTTTATTCACCAATGTTGGGATGGTTTAATGATGAACTTTGTCAATCTTCTGATATGAATAAGAGTTTCACTTATATGTGCAAACGAGTTGCAATATTTTCATGCCTTCTACTTCTTGTGATAATATTTTGGCTTTATATTTTATGAACTTTGAAAGTTACTCATGTATACATGTGTCATATGTGCAAAAACTAAGGGAAATAAAAATGGATGACATATACATATACAACATGTACACCTTGTCTCTTTTGTTAGCCACATTTCAGATTAAGCAACGCCGAGGACGGCTTTATTTTCAAGAAGGGGAGGATGATGAGGACATGACTACCTTGGATATGACCAAAAATATTGCATGCATGCATATTTGTCAGGTGATTTCTAGTGTCAACTATTCAATAATCTATATATATTATCCAGAACAAAAATACTTCACACACTTTTGTGTTTTGTCTAATTGCAGGTGTATGGGACATTTGTACAATCCACATATGAAGATAGGGGAAAAGGAGAAGTTTAAGTTCTATTCAGAAAGTCCTCTCACGTCACTTTTGGGCCAAGAGAAGATAGATTCCAAGTCTCTCACGTTCTGGATTCAGATTAGGACTGCACAGACATACCTGACTCAAAACGCCAAGAACTTTTTCATACAGACTCCGAATTGGGTGATTCGTTTTTTGTTGGAAAGTAGATTTTATCCTCTTTCCAAAACAATTGGAATCACCTTTAAATTCGTCTGGAGCGTTGAGATATGGACGAAACAATCTGACGCTGCAGCAGAATCCGAGTCAAACAACAAGTCCAAAGGTGTTGCATCACCTCCGCTTGGGCCCATGAGCCTTGTATGACCTAGGGTTGGTTTTAGGCTGCCTTGGGACGTCCTCCCACCTCCTTGGCCGCCACCCCTTGGTCCTATATAAGTAGATCCACCTAGTAGCCAACGCAACTTCGTGTACTTCGTTTGTGTCCAACGACCAGACCAAGACCGCTTTCGGATCCCCACCATTGTCAATACTTCATCCATATTCGCAATATTCAGATTGCTTTATCATATTCTTGCATGTTCTTTGATTGCTTGCAGGAATAGACCTTCATGGTCAGGCTGATCGTGCTTCCAGCATCATCAGTAACCTCGGGAGATTGGTTTAGCGATTGCTAAGGCGCAACGTCGTGCACGTTTGTAGTCGGATCGTCAAAGTCGTCTCCACCAAATCGATAGTTATCATCTCATCGAAAGATCCGGACACCCTCGCCTCTATCAAAACATGCACTTTTCAATTTAATTTCTGAAGCAACAGTAGATGGTTTATTATTAGGCTTCATTTGTTGCTCAAATTCTTTTGCCACTATCTGATTCTCACTCTTATTTTTCTCCTTTTTTGCTTTATTAGCTCTATTAATATCATCTTTTAAAATGGAATTAGGAGTCATAGGAAGCAAAGTTATATTTTTATCCTTATGAACAAGAGTATACTGATTCTTTCTACCATGGTGTACAGAATTTTTATCAAATTGCCATGGTCTACCAAGTAATAACGAACATGCTTGCGTAGGTACCACATCACAATCAACATAATCAGCATATGTAGAGATACTAAAATGCACACGAACAGTACGTGTTACCCTTAACATTGCCATTGTTGTTGAACCATTGGATGTAGTAAGGATGTGGATGTGGTCTTGTGGTGAGAGATAGCTTCTCCACCATCTCCATGCTAGCCAAGTTGTTGCAGCTCCCTCCATCTGTGATGACGCGAATAGAACGTTCCTTCACAACTCCCTTTGTATGGAACAAATTATGCCTCTGATTTTGCTCATCTTGTGTAACCTGCACACTCAAAACACGATGAGCAACTAAACTTTCATACCTGTCAATATCTTCAGCAGCCATGTATTGCATCTCATGATCAGAATCACCTCCACCGTGTTCTTCATGTGTAATAAGAGCCAAAGTCTCCTCCTCATAGTCACTAGCGGACTCATACCCACCATCCTCAGTAACAATCATCACACGCTTAGATGGGCATTCTCTCGCATAATGACCTCCACCCTTGCAACGTCGACAAATAATATCATGTGTTTGCCCTGTTGATGCCATGGATGAAGAAGAGCTCTTTGCAGGCCCAGAAGGTGTGTTCTTGGCAGATAGTGGTGATTGTGCCTGCTTTATTGTATCTCGGTTGGAGGTGGCAGCTGACGGAGGTGTCGGTGTAGCAGAACGTGTGGAAGTAGATGATGCACGTGGTGTCCATGATGAAGGTCGACCTGCAGAAAAGTTAACTCGCGCCAATGTCTGTCGATCCTGCACTTCACGTTCAGCTTTACAAGCAAGATGGAATAAACGAGTGATATTATTATAATCCTTATAGTCTAGAATGGTCTGAATCTCTCTATTTAATCCACCCAGAAAATGTGCAAGCATAGCTTCATTCTCCTCAACAATACCACATCTAATCTAGCCAGTTTGTCATTCCTGATAATATTCTTCTACCGAATTTTTTTCTTGTCTTAAGCGCTGCAATTTTTGAAGTAATTCACGTTGATAATATGGTGGAACCCAACGAGTACGCGTAGCAGTTTTCAAAGCATCCCAAGTAGCTGGAACAGGATATAATCTACAATGTTCAGACCACCAAACACATGCAAAGCTAGTGAAAGCACGAACAGCAGCAGGAACACGTCTCTCCTCAGGATATTGTAAACATGTAAATCGTTGTTCAGTTTCTAACTGCCAAGTAAGATATATATCAGGAACATATCTACCCTCAAATGGTGGAATATTCAATTTCAGTTTAGGGAGATGGTCATGATCTCGTACATGAGGGGGAGCCCTGACATTGCCATTATTTGCATGTGGACGACCTGGTGGTTGTGGTGCTGGTGGTTGCACGTAGTTTTGATGTTGATCAACCTCATCCTCGTAATCTCCCACATAATCATCCTCCTCCACATCAGCAGCAGGAGCCACAGAAGTATCAACAGCAGAACCAGCAGCTTGGCCAGGCTGAAGAGGGACACGACTCGCTCGGCGGAGGGCTGTTTCGCGACGTGGAGGTAGTCGTTGTTGTTGTTGTAGAGGTGCGTCAGGTGCAGCCGGTGGTGGTGGTGGAAGACGCGCGAGCAATTCATTAAACTTGTTATCGAGCTTTGTTTCGAATGCCTTCTCAATGCCATCTATCTTCTCCATGGCCTCTTCAAATCTATTTAGCACATCTTCCACCTGTCCACTCATCATTTGCTGAAACTTATCATGTAACTCTTTGTTTGTCATGTTCTCCCAGTCAATCTCGTCGGCTTGTGATCCTGCCATGGTTAGCAACAATAGAAACACACAAGAATATGATTCTACAGACTACTAGGAAGTGGTGGTGGGGGTGTGGTGGACAGTCACAAATCCGTCAAGCAAATCTCAAATTCTTACCAATTCTTACCCAGCAATAGGCGGTGATCGGCAACCCTTGTAGTCAAAACTCTCAAAGCTTGGATAGAGCGATTACCAGGGAGAGTCAAACGCACAACGTAGATGTATGTGGAGCTAGGAAGGCTTATAATATGGTAGCAAAAAGGGTCAACAATAATCAATTCAGGGATGCAAAGTTGAATAAACGCTCAACGACGGTACTGTGTTGGTCCTAGGCTAGACCGTACTAGAGACGCGAGCCTAGAACACTAACAAAATCACGGCGCTGCACGTAAACAAGGGAGGAGCACTCTCTGAATTTTTTTCTTTTTTTTCACCTTTTTTTTGCACTTTTTTTTCACCGCAACAATTTTTTTAGAAAAAGTCTACAAATGTCCTAAAAGTCTGGAAAATTCTGGCTAGGCAGTTTTTAGGACATTTGTAGACTTTTTCGAAAAAAAATTGTTGCGGAGCAGAAAAAAGAGGAAAAAGTGCAAAAAAGGTGAAAAAAAGAAAAAAAATCAGAGAGTGCTCCTCCCTTGTTTACGTGTAGCGACATGATTTTGTTAGTGTTCTAGGCTCGCGTCTCTAGTACGGTCTAGCCTAGGACCAGCACAGTACCCTCGTTGAGCGTTTATTCAACTTTGCATCTCTGAATTGATTATTTCTGACCCTTTTTGCTACCATACTATTAGCCTTCCCAGCTCCACATACATCTACGTCGTGCGTTTGACTCTCCCTGGCAATTTCTCTATCCAAGCTTTGAGAGTTTTGACTACAACGGTTGCCGATCACCGCCTGCTGCTGGGTAAGAACTGGTAAGAATTTGAGATTTTCTTGACGGATTTGTGACTGTCCACCACACCACCACCACCACTTCCTAGTAGTCTATCGAATCATATTCTTGTGTGTTTCTATTGCTGCTAACCATCGCAGGATCACAAGCCGACGAGACTGACTGGGAGAACATGACAAACAAAGCGTTACATGATAAGTTTCAACAAATGATGAGTGGATAGGTGGAAGATGTGCTAAATAGATTGGAAGAGGCCATGGAGAAGATAGATGGCATTGAGAAGGCGTCTGAAACAAAGCTCGATAACAAGTTCAATGAATTGCTCGCGCGTCTACCGTCACCACGACCGGCTGCACCTAACGCACCTCTACAAGAACAACAACAACGACTACCTCCACATCGCGAAATAGCCCTCCGCCGAGCGACCTGTGTCCCTCTTCAGCCTGGCCAAGCTGCTGGTGCTGCTGTTGATACTTCTGTGGCTCCTGCTGCTGATGTGGGGGAGGATGATTTTGTGGGAAATTATGAGGATGAGGTTGATCAACATCAGAACTACGTGCAACCACCAGCACCACAACCACCAGGTCGTCCACATGCAAATAATGGCAATGTTAGGGCTCCCCCTCAGGTACGAGATCATGACCATCTCCCTAAACTGAAATTGAATATTCCACCATTTGAGGGTAGATATGTTCCTGATATATATCTTACTTGGGAGTTAGAAATTGAACAACGATTTACATGTTTACAATATCCTGAGGAGAGACGTGTTCCTGCTGCTAGTTGTGCCTTCACTAGCTTTGCATGTGTTTGGTGGTCTGAACATTGTAGACTATATCCTGTTCTAGCTACTTGGGCTGCTTTGAAAACTGCTATGCGTACTCATTGGGTTCCACCATATTATAAACGTGAATTACTTCAAAAATTGCAGCGCTTAAGACAGGGGAAAAAATCGGTAGAAGAATATTATCAGGAATTACAAACTGGCTTGAATAGATGTGGTATTGTTGAGGAGAATGAAGCTATGCTTGCACGTTTTCTGGGTGGATTAAATAAAGAGATTCAAACCATTCTAGACTATAAGGATTATAATAATATCACTCGTTTATTCCATCTTGCTTGTAAAGCTGAACGTGAAGTGGAGGATCGACAGGCATTGGCGCGAACTAACTTTTCTGCAGGTCGACCTTCATCATGGACACCACGTGCATCATCTACTTCCACACGTTCTGCTACACCGGCACCCCCGTCAGCTGCCACCTCCAACCGTGATACAATAAAGCAGGCACAATCACCACTATCTGCCAAGAGCACACCTTCTGGGCCTGCAAAGAGCTCTTCTTCATCCATGGCATCAACAGGGCAAACACATGATATTATTTGTCGATGTTGCAAGGGTGGAGGTCATTATGCAAGAGAATGCACATCTAAGCATGTGATGATTGTTACTGAGGATGGTGGGCATGAGTCCGCTAGTGACTATGATGAGGAGACTTTGGCTCTTATTACACATGAAGAACACGGTGGAGATGATTCTGATCATGAGACGCAATACATGGCTGCTGAAGATGCTGACAGGTATGAATGTTTAGTTGCTCAACGTGTTTTGAGTGTGCAGATCACGCAAGCTGAGCAAAATCAGAGGCATAATTTGTTCCATACAAAGGGAGTTGTGAAGGAACGTTCTGTTCGCGTCATCATAGATGGAGGGAGCTGCAACAACTTGGCTAGCATGGATATGGTGGAGAAGCTTTCTCTCACCACAAGACCACATCCACATCCTTACTACATCCAATGGTTCAACAACAGCGGCAAGGTTTAGGTAACACGTATTGTTCATGTGCATTTTAGTATCTCTACATATGTTGATTATGTTGATTGTGATGTGGTACCTATGCAAGCATGTTCCTTATTACTTGGTAGACCATGGCAATTCGACAAAATGTTAGTGACAGCAGGGGGCAAAGAGGAAGGCATTATTTTCATTTGAGGACGTGCCTTCCTCTTTGCCCCCAGCTGTCACTAACATTTTGTCGAATTGCCATGGTCTACCAAGTAATAAGGAACATGCTTGCATAGGTACCACATCACAATCAACAGAATCATCATATGTAGAGATACTAAAATGCACACGAACAGTACGTGTTACCTTAACCTTGACGCTGTTGTTGAACCGTTGGATGTAGTAAGGATGTGGATGTGGTCTTGTGGTGAGAGAGAGCTTCTCCACCATCTGCATGCTAGCCAAGTTGTTGCAGCTCCCTCCGTCTATGATGACGCGAATAGAACGTTCCTTCACAACTCCCTTTGTATGGAACAAATTATGCCTCTGATTTTGCTCAGCTTGTGTAACCTGCACACTCAAAACATGTTGAGCAACTAAACATTCATACCTGTCAGCATCTTCAGCAGCCATGTATTGCGTCTCATGATCAGAATCATCTCCACCGTGTTCGTCATGTGTAATAAGAGCCAAAGTCTCCTCATCATAGTCACTAGCGGACTCATACCAACCATCCTCAGTAACAATCATCACACGCTTAGATGGGCATTCTCTCGCATAATGACCTCCACCCTTGCCACGTCGACAAATAATATCATGTGTTTGCCCTGTTGATGCCATGGATGAAGAAGAACTCTTTGCAGGCCCAGAAGGTGTGCTCTTGGCAGATAGTGGTGATTGTGCCTGCTTTACAGTATCACGGTTGGAGGTGGCAGCCGCTGGAGGTGCCGGTGTAGTAGAACGTGTGGAAGTAGATGAATGCACGTGGTGTCCATGATGAAGGTCGACCTGCAGAAAAGTTAGTTCGCGCCAAGGCCTGTCGATCCTGCACTTCAAGTTCAGCTTTACAAGCAAGATGGAATAAACGAGTGATATTATTATAATCCTTGTAGTCTAGAATGGTCTGAATCTCTCTATTTGATCCACCGAGAAAACGTGCAAGCATAGCTTCATTGTCCTCAACAATACCGCATCTAATCAAGCCAGTTCGTAATTCCTGATAATATTCTTCTACCGAATTTTTTCCCTATCTTAAGCGCTGCAATTTTTGAAGTAATTCACGTTGATAATATGGTGGAACCCAACGAGTACGCATAGCAGTTTTCAAAGCAGCCCAAGTAGCTGGAACAGGATATAATCTACAATGTTCAGACCACCAAACACATGCAAAGCTAGTGAAAGCACAAACAGCAGCAGGAACACGTCTCTCCTCAGGATATTGTAAACATGTAAATTGTTGTTCAGTTTCTAACTCCCAAGTAAGATATATATCAGGAACATATCTACCCTCAAATGGTGGAATATTCAATTTCGGTTTAGGGAGATGGTCATGATCTCGTACCTGAGTGGGAGCCCTAACATTGCCATTATTTGCATGTGGACGACCTGGTGGTTGTGGTGCTGGTGGTTGCACGTAGTTCTGATGTTGATCAACCTCATCTTCGTAATATCCCACATAATCATCCTCCCCCACATCAGCAGCAGGAGCCACAGAAGTATCAACAGCAGCACCAGCAGCTTGGCCAGGCTGAAGAGGGACACGGGTCGCTCAGCGGAGGGCAATTTCACGATGTGGAGGTAGTCGTTGTTGCTGTTGTAGAGGTGCGTTAGGTGCAGCCGGTGGTGGTGGTAGACGCGAGCAATTCATTGAACTTGTTATCAAGCTTTGTTTCGAACGCCTTCTCAATGCCATCTATCTTCTCCATGGCCTCTTCAAATGTATTTAGCACATCTTCCACCTGTCCACTCATCATTTGCTGGAACTTATCATGTAACGCTTTGTTTGTCATGTTCTCCCAGTCAGTCTCGTCGGCTCGTGATCCTGCCATGGTTAGCAGCAATAGAAACACACAAGAATATGATTCTATAGACTACTAGGAAGTGGTGGTGGTGGTGTGGTGAACAGTCACAAATCCGTCAAGCAAATCTCAAATTCTTACCAGTTCTTACCCAGCAGCAGGCGGTGATCGGCAACCGTTGTAGTCAAAACTCTCAAAAGCTTGCATAGAGCGATTGCCAGGGAGAGTCAAACGCACGACGTAGATGTATGTGGAGCTGGGAAGGCTTATAGTATGGTAGCAAAAATGTCAGCCATAATCAATTCAGAGATGCAAAGTTGAATAAACGCTCAACGACGGTACTGTGCTGGTCCTAGGCTAGATCGTGCTAGACACGCGAGCCTAGAACACTAACAAAATCACGGCGCTGCACGGAAACAAGGGAAAAGCACACTCTGGATTTTTTTTCGCTCTATTTTTTTTGCGCTCTTTTTTTTCGCTCCTCTTTTTTTTTGTGAAAAATCACTATAATGGCGAGTGTCTCAAAACTTTTCCCAGGTCAAACTGACAGGATGGGTACGAAATTTTTTGACAATTTTTTTTTCGGAAATCAGGGCAGCGACGACGAAAAAGTACGACAAAAAATCACTATGATGGTGAGTGTCTCAAAAGACTCAGAACAACCTAAAAATAGGATAGGGAAAAATATTTTCGATCGCCGAAATTTTGGCCTAAAAACTGGCCGAAACTTTTATTTTTTTTTCGAGACCTACGCAGGCAAGGAAACACGAATCGACAACTAGATGGATCACGAAAACAAACCTAATATGAAAAGAACTCGGATTGGTGGTGGATATATGATGGTAAGATATGGCAGCGGTGGTGGTATATGGACACAGATCGGTGGTGGTATATGGACACAGATCGGTGGTGGTATATGGACACGGATCGGTGGTGGTATATGGACACGGATTGGTGGTGGTATATGGATACGGATTCAGAGCGGTGGCGGATAAGCGGTGGTGGTAAATGGCAAGGCGATGATGATGGTGCGGCGGCGGCGTGACAACTTATGACCAGAACTCGAAACTCTAAAAGACTAGACTCTAAGACCAGCAACTTCACACGACGATGCAACCGCAAATTCAACAAAGCAAAAACCCTAAAAAGATTATGCAAAGGCTCAGATTGGTTCGGATATGATGAACTAACCCTAATTTTTTTGTGGCTTTTTCCTGGACTATAGGTATGAAGAACAGACTCGATCTAATCTACGAAAAACTGTAAAATCTCACCGAGCAACCTGGAAATCTGATACCACTTCACACGACGATACCACTTGATAGAGGCAAAGGTGTCCCGTCTTTCGATGAGATGGTGGCTATCGTTTTGGAGGAAGTCGACTTTGACGATCCGACTACGAACGTGCGAGGACGTCGCGCCTTAGCAATCGCTAAACCAACTCCGAGAGGTTATTGACCACGCCGGAGCACGATCAACCTGACCACGTAGGTCTATTTCCTGCAGGCAAACGAAGAACAAGCAAGAAACTAAGATTGCAATCTGGATATTGCGAATATAAGAGGAAAGCTTTATTGATCAAGGTGGGGTTCTGTGACACCTTGGTCTAGTCGTTGAACACAAACGAAGTACGCGAAGTTGCAGCTATGGCGAACTTTTAATCTAAACAAAACCCAAAGTCTAAACGACGCCCTAAGGGCTGTATATATGGAGGAAGAGGAGGGAATTTCGTGGCCCTTGAGGGAGGGGTCCGAAACCAACCCTAACTCTTGTTTCCCCACACATACGGACTCTAAAAACAGCCTATTGATGAGGACATGACTACCTTGGATACGACCAAAAATATTGCATACATGCATATTTGTCAGGTGATTTCTAGTGTCAACTATTCAATAATCTATTTATATTATCCAAAACAAAAATACTTCACACACTTTTGTGTTTTGTCTAATTATAGGTGTATGGAACATTTGTACAATCCACGTATGAAGATAGGGGAAAAGGAGAAGTTTAAGTTCTGTTCAAAAAGTCATCTCACGTCACTTTTGGGCCAAGAGAAGATAGAGTCCAAGTCTCTCACGTTCTGGATTCAGATTCGGACTGCATAGACATACCTGACTCAAAACGGCAAGAACTCTTTCATACGGACTCCGAATTGGGTGATTCTTTTTTTGCTGGAAAGTAGATTTCGTGCTCTTTCTAGGACAATTGGATTCACCCTAAAATTCATCCAGAGTGTTGAGTTATTGACGAAACAATCTGACGCTGCAGCAGAATCCGAGTCAAACTACAAGTCCAAAGGTGTTGCATCACCTCCACTTGGGCCCATGAGCCTTGTATGACCTAGGGTTGGTTTTAGGCTGCCTTGGGACGTCCTCCCACCTCCTTGGTCGCCACCCCTTGCTCCTATATAAGTAGATCCATCTAGTAGCTTTTTCCTTGGGATTTGTTTAGTTAAAAGTTAGCCATTGCAACTTCGTGTACTTCGTTTGTGTCCAACGACCAGACCAAGACCGCTTCCGGATCCCCACCTTTATCAATACTTCATATATAATCGCAATATTCAGATTGCTTTTATCATATTCTTTGTTGTTCTTCGATTGCTTGCAGGAATTGACCTTCGTGGTCAGGTTGATTGTGCTCCGGCGTGGTCAATAACCTCTCGGAGTTGGTTTAGCGATTGCTAAGGCGCAACGTCGTGCACGTTTGTAGTCGGATCGTCAAAGTCGTCTCCACCAAATCGTTAGTTATCATCTCATCGAAAGATCGGGACACCCCGCCTCTATCAAGTGGTATCAGTTTTCAGGTTGCTCGGTGAGAATTTCCAGTTATCCCTAGATTAGATTTATTTTCTTACTTATTGTCCAAGATAAAGCCACACAAAAAAGTTAGATCTGTTCATCCTTTGTCCAAGCCAGTCTGAGCCTTTGCATAATCTTTTTAGTGTTTTGCTTTGTTGAATTTGTGGTTACATCGTCGTGTCAAGTTGCTGGTCTTAGTGTCTAGTCCTTTAGAGTTTCGAGTTCTGTTCACAGTTTGTCACGCCACCGCCGCACCATCTTCATTGTCGTTGCCATATACCACCACCGCGTCATTATTGCATCCGCTGTCCACCACCTCCATCCATCAATTTCCACCACGTACTCCCCATCATTCATTGTCATAATCATACTTGAGGTCGTTCTCGTCATCACTAGATCCAATCTGCATCTTATCTAGCTTGCCTGTGAAAAAAAAAGAGAAAGAAAAAAAAAGAAAAAAAAAGTGAGAGAAAAAAAGAAAAAAAAGGAAAAAAAGTGAAAAAAATTCCGTGAAAAAAGGAGAAAAATAAGATATTCAGAGTGTGCTCCGCCTTTGTTACGCGTCGCGCCGTGATTTTTTTTAGTGTTTTAGGCTCGCGTCTCTAGCACGGTGTAGCCTAGGACCAGCACAGTACCGTCGTTGAGCGTTTATTCAACATTGCATCTCTGAATTGATTATTGCTGATATTTTGCTACCACATATTGGCCTTCCAAGCTCCACATATTTCTACACCGTGTATACATACGCTCACCTGGCAATCGCTTTACTCAATCTTCGGAGTTATTTGACACCGCTGGTTGCCGGTCACCACCTGCTGCATGGTAAGAACTTGTAAGACTTTGATATTTGCTATACTGTGAGCGTTTTACCACCACATCCTAGTATTTCATAGGAACATTATTCTCGGATTTTGTTTCTTGTTTTTCTACTAATCATGACAGGTTCCGGAGACAGAAGTTCTTGGACGACGGACACAACATCACCATCACGAGAGTTGGGACAACACACACACAAGCACATGGTCAGGTTATCTCTTTACCATCATTTGAGGGTAGATTTAATCATGTTATTTATCTAGCTTGGGAGCTTGAAGTAGAACAAGTTAGTCACCATGACTTTTCTGAACTTGAGCGAGTACGAGCTGTCACTAGAGCATTTACTGGTTTTGCTTCTGTTTGGTGGAGTGTGCATTGTAAGAAAAACATTGATAACCAACCCACAACTTGGAAAAATTTGAAAGATGTAATGAGACAACAATTTTTCCCTCCTTACTATCGTCATGAATTGCTTCGCAAATTTGAACAATTTAAACAAGGCAACAACACTGTTCATGCTTACTACCAAGAGTTCAAATCTTATATGCATCATTGTGACATAGAAGAATCTGAGGGTGATACAATGAATAGATTTTTTGGTGGTTTGAACCATGATATTCAGGCACGATTTCAGTATATTCCTCGTTGCATTACTGGTATGTATGTTCGTGCTTGTACCTTTGAGAGACAGTTACAGGAGGATGCATTGGGTGACTACAACAACTACTATTCTAGTTCATGCTCACCACCACCGCTTGGTTCCTCCACCGTTGCACCTACTAGAGCAGCCACACCTCAGATTGTGAGCGCGACATCATCTCAAGAGCATGGTACATTGCCATCATCCGTACCTACATCAGCTACATCTTTGCGAAAAGGTAACTGTAAAGGTATTGATGATATAACTTCACATGAGAATGATGCATGCCTAGCTAACTTGAATACAATATGTGTTGAGTTACCTGTTGATTTGAGCGCATCACCTATTTTAGAGAATCATGTTACTGTCATGAATGCGTCATGTGATCAAGCAACTGAAATACCAACAATTTTGAGTGCACCCAATGAATTAATTGTTGATGCAAAAGAACCAATGTTTAATCATTTTGATATAACCTCTAATCTTGGTGATGATTCTGTGTCAAATGACTTATTGCATGTTGGCTTATTTAAGCATGTTGAAGCATGTAAATTTGATGCAAGTAAGGTTTATTCACCAATATTGGGATGGTTTAATGATGAATATTATCAATCTTTTCATATGAATAAGAGCTTCATTTATATGTGCAAACTAAGTTGCAATACTTTCATGCCTTCTACTTCTTGTGATAATATTTTGGCTTTATATTTTATTCACTATGAAAGTTACTCATGTATACATGTGTCATATGTGCAAATTCCACGGGAAGTAAAAATTGATGACATATACATATACAACATGTACACCTTGTCTCTTTTGTTAGCCACATTTCAGATAAAGCAACGCCGAGGACGGCTTTATTTTCAAGAAGAGGAGGATGATGAGGACATGACTACCTTGGATACGACCAAAAATATTGCATACATGCATATTTGTCAGGTGATTTCTAGTGTCAACTATTCAATAATCTATTTATATTATCCAGAACAAAAATACTTCACACACTTTTGTGTTTTGTTTAATTATAGGTGTATGGAACATTTGTACAATCCATGTATGAAGATAGGGGAAAAGGAGAAGTTTAAGTTCTGTTCAAAAAGTCCTCTCACGTCACTTTTGGGCCAAGAGAAGATAGAGTCCAAGTCTCTCACATTCTGGCTTCAGATTCGGATTGCACAGACATACCTGATTCAAAACGGCAAGAACTCTTTCATACGGACTCCGAATTGGGTGATTCTTTTTATGTTGGAAAGTAGATTTCGTGCTCTTTCCAGGCCAATTGGATTCACCCTAAAATTCATCCGGAGCGTTGATTTATTGACGAAACAATCTGACGCTGCAGCAGAATCCGAGTCAAACTACAAGTACAAAGGTGTTGCATCACCTCCACTTGGGCCCATGAGCCTTGTACGACCTAGGGTTGGTTTTAGGCTGCCTTGGGACGTCCTCCCACCTCCTTGGCCGCCACCCCTTGCTCCTATATAAGTAGATCCATCTAGTAGCTTTTTTCTTGGGATTTGTTTAGTTAAAAGTTAGCCATTGCAACTTCGTGTACTTCGTTTGTGTCCAACGACCAGACCAAGACCGCTTTCGGATCCCCACCTTTATCAATACTTCATATATACTCGCAATATTCAGATTGCTTTTATCATATTCTTGCTTGTTCTTCGATTGCTTGCAGGAATAGACCTTCGTGGTCAGGTTGATTGTGCTCCGGCGTGGTCAATAACCTCTCAGAGTTGGTTTAGCGATTGCTAAGGCGCAACATCATGCACGTTTGTAGTCCGATCGTCAAAGTCGTCTCCACCAAATCGTTAGTTATCATCTCATCGAAAGATCGGGACACCCCGCCTCTATCACCTATACTTAAGTATTTCGAAATTGCATGGGCCTGCCCCAATAATATAGTGACGCAGGACCTAGAATAGCCTATGGACGAATATTATGAAGTGGCATCTTGTATATTTCGTCCAAGGCCTCATGCACTCATTATGGTGGCTTCAAAGTCCTAAAATCATCACTTGTAACTCCGTTCTTGTTCCCCTTGCACATGCCAACATCTCCATGCTTGGACTTGCTCCAAGGTTCATCTTTCTTGTCCATGGTAGGCCCTTCATTTGTAAGCAAAACAAATATATCCAATTTAGGTAGCATCATATTCTCATGAACATTGAAATCGTGACCAAGAAACGAAAGAACCTGATAATTCAATTGGCGTGCACGAGCTCTAGTAATTGGTCCAGTATGTATAGCAGCAGGGGCTGTGGGTGTAACAATGGTATTGATGTCCTCATCAAATGGACTTCGTATGAGGAAGTTATGCATGTTTTACTGAACAGTGCACAAAACAGATTCCAATCCGAATTCAACGACGAGATTGAGTCTAGATAGATCCGATTTTTTTGTCTTCTCTTTTTTTTCCTCACACTTTTTTTCTTTTTCTGTCTCTCTTTTTTTCTCTCACTTTTTTTCTTTTTTTGTCTCTGTCTTTTTTTTTCTCCCTCTTTCCAAGACAAACTAGATAAGATGCATATTGGATCAAGCGAAGATGTGAACGACCTCAACTATGATTGTGATAATGAACTATGGGTAGCACGTGGTGGAAATTGATGGATGGTGTGGTGGACAGCGGAAGGGATAACGAGCGACGACGTGACTAATGTGAATAGAACTTGAAACTCTCAATGAACTAGACACTAAGACCAGCAACTCGACAGGACAATGCAACTGATAATTCAACTATGCAAGCAATGAAAAGAAAATTGCAGAGGCTCAGACTGGCTTCGACAAAGGATGAATAGATCTAACATTTTTTGTGGCCTTTTCTTGGACAATCGGTAAGAAAATAAATCTAATCTAGAAAAATAGAAATTCTCACTGAGCAACCTGAAAACTTATACCACTTGATAGAGGTGAGGGTCCCGATATTTTGATGAGATGATAACTATCGATTTGGCGGAGACGACTTTGACGATCCGACTACAAACGTGCACGACGTTGCGCCTTAGCAATCGCTAAACCAACTCCGAGAGGTTACTGATGATGCTGGAAGCACGATCAGCCTGACCACGAAGGTCTATTCCTGCAAGCAATCGAAGAACAAGCAAGAATATGATAAAGCAATCTGAATATTGCGATTATATATGAAGTATTGATGAAAGTGGGCTTTCATAAGCGGTCTTGTTCTGGTCGTTGGACACAAACGAAGTACACAAAGTTGCAAACAATGGCTAACTTTTAACTAAATAAAACCCCAGGAAAAAGCTACTAGATGGATCTACTTATATAGGAGCAAGGGGTGGCGGCCAAGGAGGTGGGAGGACGTCCCAAGGCAGCCTAAAACCAACCCTAGGTCGTACAAGGCTCATGGGCCCAAGTGGAGGTGATGCAACACCTTTGGACTTGTTGTTTGACTCGGATTCTGCTGCACCATCAGATTGTTTCGTCCATATCTCAATGCTCCGAACGAATGTAAAGGTGAATCCAATTGGAGTGGAAAGAGGACGAAATCTACTTTCCAACAAAAAAAGAATCACCCAATTCGGAGTCCGTATGAAAAAGTTATTGCCGTTTTGAGTCAGGTATGTCTGTGCAGTCTGAATCTGAATCCAGAACGTGAGAGACTTGGACTCTATCTTCTCTTGGCCCAAAAGTGACGTGAAGGGACTTTTTGAACAGCACCTAAACTTCTCTTTTTCCCTTATCTTTATATGTGGATTGTACAAATGTCCCATACACCTGCAATTAGACAAAACACAAAAGTGTGTGAAGTATTTTTGTTCTAGATAGTATAAATAGATTATTGAACAGTTGACACTAAAAATCACCTGACAAATATGCATGTATGCAATATTTTTGGTCGTATCCAAGGTAGTCATGTCCTCATCAAAGTTAAGCTTGCGATTGGTTCTTTCACTAGTTTTGCTACTGTTTGGTGGAGTGAACATTGTCGGTTATACCCTGATTATGTACCTACTACTTGGGATGATTTAAAACTTGTCATGAGAGATAGATTCGTCGATGTTTATTATACTCGTGGCATGATTGAAAAACTACAACATTTAAAACAAGGTAGTGACACTGTAAGAAAATATTATGATGATTTACAAACTACCTTGTTGCATTCCTTTTTAGAGGAAAGTGAAGAAGATTTTATGGATAGATTTTGGGGAGGATTAAACCGTGATATTCAGGAGATACTAATTCATGAAGAATGTTATCCTATGGACCATTTGTTTCATCTTGCTTGTAAAGCTGAACAGGAAATAAAGAGGCGTGATGCCCACAAGACAAACAAGCATAAGGTGCACATCCAAGGAGTTGAGACGGTCCTTCCTTCTACCACTGCGCCTACTATGACAACAACATTCGTTGTTGTGAGCACTGCATCAGCTCCATATTATGACCCGTCACTGCCGAGAGTTCCAACATCGTCTGAGTTGATAACACGAGGTAATGACAAAGGTACTAATCTTCTAACTTCGCATGTGAATGATGAATGCCTTGTCGATTTAAATACACCATGTGATGCTCTAGCCACTACATTGATCACACCACCTATTTTAGATGATTATGCTGATGATTTGACTTTGCCATGTGATCAAACAACTGCAATATCAAGAATTTTGAG
This sequence comes from Aegilops umbellulata, assembly GCA_032464435.1. Taxonomy (NCBI): domain Eukaryota; kingdom Viridiplantae; phylum Streptophyta; class Magnoliopsida; order Poales; family Poaceae; genus Aegilops; species Aegilops umbellulata. The sequence continues at coordinate 183,750,139 of CP136055.1, forward strand.
TGCACCCATTGAATTAACCGTTGATGTGAAAGAACCATGTGAATCAGGCACTAAAACAAATTTGGATCAACTACGTTTGAAAATAATTGTGCCAATGTTTAATCATTTTGATATGACCTCTAATCTTGATAATGATTTTGTGTTGAATGACTTGTTGCATGTTTGCTTATTACAGCATGTTGTAGCATGTTATTCTGAAACTATTAAAGTTTATTCACCAATGTTGGGATGGTTTAATGATGAACTTTGTCAATCTTCTGATATGAATAAGAGTTTCACTTATATGTGCAAACGAGTTGCAATATTTTCATGCCTTCTACTTCTTGTGATAATATTTTGGCTTTATATTTTATGAACTTTGAAAGTTACTCATGTATACATGTGTCATATGTGCAAAAACTAAGGGAAATAAAAATGGATGACATATACATATACAACATGTACACCTTGTCTCTTTTGTTAGCCACATTTCAGATTAAGCAACGCCGAGGACGGCTTTATTTTCAAGAAGGGGAGGATGATGAGGACATGACTACCTTGGATATGACCAAAAATATTGCATGCATGCATATTTGTCAGGTGATTTCTAGTGTCAACTATTCAATAATCTATATATATTATCCAGAACAAAAATACTTCACACACTTTTGTGTTTTGTCTAATTGCAGGTGTATGGGACATTTGTACAATCCACATATGAAGATAGGGGAAAAGGAGAAGTTTAAGTTCTATTCAGAAAGTCCTCTCACGTCACTTTTGGGCCAAGAGAAGATAGATTCCAAGTCTCTCACGTTCTGGATTCAGATTAGGACTGCACAGACATACCTGACTCAAAACGCCAAGAACTTTTTCATACAGACTCCGAATTGGGTGATTCGTTTTTTGTTGGAAAGTAGATTTTATCCTCTTTCCAAAACAATTGGAATCACCTTTAAATTCGTCTGGAGCGTTGAGATATGGACGAAACAATCTGACGCTGCAGCAGAATCCGAGTCAAACAACAAGTCCAAAGGTGTTGCATCACCTCCGCTTGGGCCCATGAGCCTTGTATGACCTAGGGTTGGTTTTAGGCTGCCTTGGGACGTCCTCCCACCTCCTTGGCCGCCACCCCTTGGTCCTATATAAGTAGATCCACCTAGTAGCCAACGCAACTTCGTGTACTTCGTTTGTGTCCAACGACCAGACCAAGACCGCTTTCGGATCCCCACCATTGTCAATACTTCATCCATATTCGCAATATTCAGATTGCTTTATCATATTCTTGCATGTTCTTTGATTGCTTGCAGGAATAGACCTTCATGGTCAGGCTGATCGTGCTTCCAGCATCATCAGTAACCTCGGGAGATTGGTTTAGCGATTGCTAAGGCGCAACGTCGTGCACGTTTGTAGTCGGATCGTCAAAGTCGTCTCCACCAAATCGATAGTTATCATCTCATCGAAAGATCCGGACACCCTCGCCTCTATCAAAACATGCACTTTTCAATTTAATTTCTGAAGCAACAGTAGATGGTTTATTATTAGGCTTCATTTGTTGCTCAAATTCTTTTGCCACTATCTGATTCTCACTCTTATTTTTCTCCTTTTTTGCTTTATTAGCTCTATTAATATCATCTTTTAAAATGGAATTAGGAGTCATAGGAAGCAAAGTTATATTTTTATCCTTATGAACAAGAGTATACTGATTCTTTCTACCATGGTGTACAGAATTTTTATCAAATTGCCATGGTCTACCAAGTAATAAGGAACATGCTTGCATAGGTACCATATCAAAATCAACATAATCAGCATATGTAGAGATACTAAAATGCACACGAACAGTACGTGTTACCCTTAACATTGCCATTGTTGTTGAACCATTGGATGTAGTAAGGATGTGGATGTGGTCTTGTGGTGAGAGATAGCTTCTCCACCATCTCCATGCTAGCCAAGTTGTTGCAGCTCCCTCCATCTGTGATGACGCGAATAGAACGTTCCTTCACAACTCCCTTTGTATGGAACAAATTATGCCTCTGATTTTGCTCAGCTTGTGTAACCTGCACACTCAAAACACGATGAGCAACTAAACTTTCATACCTGTCAATATCTTCAGCAGCCATGTATTGCATCTCATGATCAGAATCACCTCCACCGTGTTCTTCATGTGTAATAAGAGCCAAAGTCTCCTCCTCATAGTCACTAGCGGACTCATACCCACCATCCTCAGTAACAATCATCACACGCTTAGATGGGCATTCTCTCGCATAATGACCTCCACCCTTGCAACGTCGACAAATAATATCATGTGTTTGCCCTGTTGATGCCATGGATGAAGAAGAGCTCTTTGCAGGCCCAGAAGGTGTGTTCTTGGCAGATAGTGGTGATTGTGCCTGCTTTATTGTATCTCGGTTGGAGGTGGCAGCTGACGGAGGTGTCGGTGTAGCAGAACGTGTGGAAGTAGATGATGCACGTGGTGTCCATGATGAAGGTCGACCTGCAGAAAAGTTAACTCGCGCCAATGTCTGTCGATCCTGCACTTCACGTTCAGCTTTACAAGCAAGATGGAATAAACGAGTGATATTATTATAATCCTTATAGTCTAGAATGGTCTGAATCTCTCTATTTAATCCACCCAGAAAATGTGCAAGCATAGCTTCATTCTCCTCAACAATACCACATCTAATCTAGCCAGTTTGTAATTCCTGATAATATTCTTCTACCGAATTTTTTTCTTGTCTTAAGCGCTGCAATTTTTGAAGTAATTCACGTTGATAATATGGTGGAACCCAACGAGTACGCGTAGCAGTTTTCAAAGCAGCCCAAGTAGCTGGAACAGGATATAATCTACAATGTTCAGACCACCAAACACATGCAAAGCTAGTGAAAGCACGAACAGCAGCAGGAACACGTCTCTCCTCAGGATATTGTAAACATGTAAATCATTGTTCAGTTTCTAACTGCCAAGTAAGATATATATCAGGAACATATCTACCCTCAAATGGTGGAATATTCAATTTCAGTTTAGGGAGATGGTCATGATCTCGTACATGAGGGGGAGCCCTGACATTGCCATTATTTGCATGTGGACGACCTGGTGGTTGTGGTGCTGGTGGTTGCACGTAGTTTTGATGTTGATCAACCTCATCCTCGTAATCTCCCACATAATCATCCTCCTCCACATCAGCAGCAGGAGCCACAGAAGTATCAACAGCAGAACCAGCAGCTTGGCCAGGCTGAAGAGGGACACGACTCGCTCGGCGGAGGGCTGTTTCGCGACGTGGAGGTAGTCGTTGTTGTTGTTGTAGAGGTGCGTCAGGTGCAGCCGGTGGTGGTGGTGGAAGACGCGCGAGCAATTCATTAAACTTGTTATCGAGCTTTGTTTCGAATGCCTTCTCAATGCCATCTATCTTCTCCATGGCCTCTTCAAATCTATTTAGCACATCTTCCACCTGTCCACTCATCATTTGCTGAAACTTATCATGTAACTCTTTGTTTGTCATGTTCTCCCAGTCAATCTCGTCGGCTTGTGATCCTGCCATGGTTAGCAACAATAGAAACACACAAGAATATGATTCTACAGACTACTAGGAAGTGGTGGTGGGGGTGTGGTGGACAGTCACAAATCCGTCAAGCAAATCTCAAATTCTTACCAATTCTTACCCAGCAATAGGCGGTGATCGGCAACCCTTGTAGTCAAAACTCTCAAAGCCTGGATAGAGCGATTACCAGGGAGAGTCAAACGCACAACGTAGATGTATGTGGAGCTAGGAAGGCTTATAATATGGTAGCAAAAAGGGTCAACAATAATCAATTCAGGGATGCAAAGTTGAATAAACGCTCAACGACGGTACTGTGTTGGTCCTAGGCTAGACCGTACTAGAGACGCGAGCCTAGAACACTAACAAAATCACGGCGCTGCACGTAAACAAGGGAGGAGCACTCTCTGAATTTTTTTCTTTTTTTTCACCTTTTTTTTGCACTTTTTTTTACACCGCAACAATTTTTTTAGAAAAAGTCTACAAATGTCCTAAAAGTCTGGAAAATTCTGGCTAGGCAGTTTTTAGGACATTTCTAGACTTTTTCAAAAAAAAATTGTTGCGGAGCAGAAAAAAGAGGAAAAAGTGCAAAAAAAGTGAAAAAAAGAAAAAAAATCAGAGAGTGCTCCTCCCTTGTTTACGTGTAGCGACATGATTTTGTTAGTGTTCTAGGCTCGCGTCTCTAGTACGGTCTAGCCTAGGACCAGCACAGTACCCTCGTTGAGCGTTTATTCAACTTTGCATCTCTGAATTGATTATTTCTGACCCTTTTTGCTACCATACTATTAGCCTTCCGAGCTCCACATACATCTACGTCGTGCGTTTGACTCTCCCTGGCAATTTCTCTATCCAAGCTTTGAGAGTTTTGACTACAACGGTTGCCGATCACCGCCTGCTGCTGGGTAAGAACTGGTAAGAATTTGAGATTTTCTTGACGGATTTGTGACTGTCCACCACACCACCACCCCCACTTCCTAGTAGTCTATCGAATCATATTCTTGTGTGTTTCTATTGCTGCTAACCATCGCAGGATCACAAGCCGACGAGACTGACTGGGAGAACATGACAAACAAAGCGTTACATGATAAGTTTCAACAAATGATGAGTGGATAGGTGGAAGATGTGCTAAATAGATTGGAAGAGGCCATGGAGAAGATAGATGGCATTGAGAAGGCGTCTGAAACAAAGCTCGATAACAAGTTCAATGAATTGCTCGCGTGTCTACCGCCACCACGACCGGCTGCACCTAACGCACCTCTACAAGAACAACAACAACGACTACCTCCACATCGCGAAATAGCCCTCCGCCGAGCGACCTGTGTCCCTCTTCAGCCTGGCCAAGCTGCTGGTGCTGCTGTTGATACTTCTGTGGCTCCTGCTGCTGATGTGGGGGAGGATGATTTTGTGGGAAATTATGAGGATGAGGTTGATCAACATCAGAACTACGTGCAACCACCAGCACCACAACCACCAGGTCGTCCACATGCAAATAATGGCAATGTTAGGGCTCCCCCTCAGGTACGAGATCATGACCATCTCCCTAAACTGAAATTGAATATTCCACCATTTGAGGGTAGATATGTTCCTGATATATATCTTACTTGGGAGTTAGAAATTGAACAACGATTTACATGTTTACAATATCCTGAGGAGAGACGTGTTCCTGCTGCTAGTTGTGCTTTCACTAGCTTTGCATGTGTTTGGTGGTCTGAACATTGTAGACTATATCCTGTTCTAGCTACTTGGGCTGCTTTGAAAACTGCTATGCGTACTCATTGGGTTCCACCATATTATAAACGTGAATTACTTCAAAAATTGCAGCGCTTAAGACAGGGAAAAAAATCGGTAGAAGAATATTATTAGGAATTACAAACTGGCTTGAATAGATGTGGTATTGTTGAGGAGAATGAAGCTATGCTTGCACGTTTTCTGGGTGGATTAAATAAAGAGATTCAAACCATTCTAGACTATAAGGATTATAATAATATCACTCGTTTATTCCATCTTGCTTGTAAAGCTGAACGTGAAGTGGAGGATCGACAGGCATTGGCGCGAACTAACTTTTCTGCAGGTCGACCTTCATCATGGACACCACGTGCATCATCTACTTCCACACGTTCTGCTACACCGGCACCCCCGTCAGCTGCCACCTCCAATCGTGATACAATAAAGCAGGCACAATCACCACTATCTGCCAAGAGCACACCTTCTGGGCCTGCAAAGAGCTCTTCTTCATCCATGGCATCAACAGGGCAAACACATGATATTATTTGTCGATGTTGCAAGGGTGGAGGTCATTATGCAAGAGAATGCACATCTAAGCATGTGATGATTGTTACTGAGGATGGTGGGCATGAGTCCGCTAGTGACTATGATGAGGAGACTTTGGCTCTTATTACACATGAAGAACACGGTGGAGATGATTCTGATCATGAGACGCAATACATGGCTGCTGAAGATGCTGACAGGTATGAATGTTTAGTTGCTCAATGTGTTTTGAGTGTGCAGATCACGCAAGCTGAGCAAAATCAGAGGCATAATTTGTTCCATACAAAGGGAGTTGTGAAGGAACGTTCTGTTCGCGTCATCATAGATGGAGGGAGCTGCAACAACTTGGCTAGCATGGATATGGTGGAGAAGCTTTCTCTCACCACAAGACCACATCCACATCCTTACTACATCCAATGGTTCAACAACAGCGGCAAGGTTTAGGTAACACGTATTGTTCATGTGCATTTTAGTATCTCTACATATGCTGATTATGTTGATTGTGATGTGGTACCTATGCAAGCATGTTCCTTATTACTTGGTAGACCATGGCAATTCGATAAAAATTCTGTACACCATGGTAGAAACAATCAGTATACTCTTGTTCATAAGGATAAAAATATTACTTTGCTTCCTATGACTCCTCATTCCATTTTGAAAGATGATATTAATAGAGCTAATAAAGCAAAACAGGAGAAAAATAAGAGTGAAAATCAGATTGTGGCAAAAGAATTTGAGCAACAAATGAAGCCTAATAATAAACCATCTAGTGTTGCTTCTGAAATTAAACTGAAAAGTGCATGTTTACTTGCCACCAAATCTGATATTGATGAGCTAGATTCTAGCAAATCTGTTTGCTATGCTTTTGTGTGCAAAGAGGCATTATTTTCATTTGAGGACGTGCCTTCCTCTTTGCCCCCTGCTGTCACTAACATTTTGCAGGAGTTCGCTGACGTCTTCCCACAAGACGTGCCACCGGGATTACCACCTATTCGAGGGATTGAGCATCAAATTGACTTAATTCCCGGTGCATCGCTAACCAACCGTGCACCATACCGTACCAATCCAGAGGAGACGAAGGAGATTATGCGTCAACTACAGGAGCTGCTCGACAAAGGTTATATACGCGAATCTCTTAGTCCTTGTGCTGTTCCTATTATACTAGTGCCTAAAAAGGATGGTACGTCGCGTATGTGTGTTGATTGTAGAGGCATTAATAATATTACTATTCGTTATCGTCATCCTATTCCTAGGCTAGATGATATGCTTGATGAATTGAGTGGCTCTACAATATTCTACAAAGTTGATTTGTGTAGTGGATACCATCAAATTCGTATGAAATTGGGAGATGAATGGAAAACAGCATTTAAAACTAAGTTCGGTTTATATGAGTGGTTAGTCATGCCTTTTGGGTTAACTAATGCACCTAGTACTTTCATGAGATTAATGAACGAAGTTTTACGTGCTTTCATTGGACGTTTTGTGGTAGTCTATTTTGATGATATACTGATTTATAGCAAATCTTTGGAGGAACATTTGGAACATTTGCGTGCTGTTTTTAATGCTCTATGTGATGCACGTTTGTTTGGTAACCTTGGGCAGTGCACCTTTTGCACCGACCGAGTATCTTTTCTTGGCTATGTTGTTACTCCACAGGGAATTGTAGTTGATAAAGCCAAGATTGAAGCTATTGAGAGTTGGCCGTAGGCCAAAACGGTCACACAAGTGAGGAGTTTTCTTGGACTCGCTGGTTTTTATAGGCGTTTTGTGAGAGACTTTAGCACCATTGCTGCACCTCTCAATGAGCTTACAAAGAAGGATGTGCCTTTTGTTTGGGGTACCGCACAGGAAGAAGCCTTCACGGTATTGAAAGATAAGTTGACACATGCTCCTTTACTCCAACTTCCTGATTTTAATAAGACTTTTGAGCTTGAATGTGATGCTAGTGGAATTGGATTAGGAGGTGTGTTATTACAAGATGGCAAACCTGTTGCATACTTTTCCGAAAAATTGAGTGGGCCTAGTCTGAACTATTCTACTTATGATAAAGAATTATATGCTCTTGTTCAGACCTTAGAAACATGGCAACATTATTTATGGCCCAAAGAATTTGTTATACATTCTGATCATGAATCTTTGAAACACATTAAAAGAGAAGGGTAAAGAAAATGTTATTGCTGATGCATTGTCTCGTCGTCATACTATGCTTTCGGAACTTGACTTTAAAATATTTGGTTTGGAGACCATCAAAGATCAATATGTGCATGATGCTGAATTTAAAGATGTATTGAAGAATTGTAAAGAAGGTAGAACATGGAACAAGTTCGTCGTTAACGAAGGATTTGTGTTTCGTACTAACAAGCTATGCATTCCAGCTAGCTCCGTTCGTCTTTTGGTGTTGCAGGAGGCGCATGGAGGAGGACTAATGGGGCACTTTGGCATGAAGAAGACGGAGGACGTACTTGCTACACATTTCTTTTGGCCAGAGATTAGACGGGACGTTGAGCGTTTTGTTGCTCGCTGCACTACATGTCAAAAAGCTAAGTCACGACTCAATCCTCATGGTTTATATATGCCTTTGCCTGTACCTAGTGTTCCTTGGGAGGATATATCTATGGACTTTGTTTTAGGCTTACCTCGAACAAAGAAGGGGAGGGATAGTATATTTGTTGTCGTGGATAGATTCTCGAAAATGGCACACTTTATACCATGTCATAAAAGTGATGATGCCGTTAATGTTGCTGATTTGTTCTTTCGTGAAATTATTCGCTTGCATGGTGTGCCAAATACTACTGTTTCATATCGTGATACTAAATTTCTTAGTCACTGTCGGTGTACTAAAGTAGGGGTACCTTAGTACCCCGAACTTGTGCACGGGCAGTAGTAGCGTCCCGCGGCAAGGCCTGCCAGGGGAGCGACAAGAGTCTCCACGGCCCTTTCTGGGCCGGACGAAGGCCAAGTGATCGAGCCTAGAAGACCAGGCCCCGGCAAGAGGAGCTTGCCGAGGCGAGAAGGCGAGGTCCGGCAAGAGGAGCTTGCCGGGCCAAGGCGACAAGGCCCCGGCAAGAGGAGCTTGCCGGGATGACTAAGCCGAAGCACCAAAGCCCCGGCAAGAGGAGCTTGCCGGGACGACTAAGCCGAAGCACCAAGGCCCCGGCGGTGGGGAGCTCGCCGGGACGGCCGAGCCAAGGCACACCAAGAGAAGCCCACCACGGCGCTCCGCGCGCCTCGGCAAGGCCTGACGAGCGGCAAGCTCTCGGGTGCGGCAAGACAACCACCGCGGCAAGCCGCTTGCCGCGGCAAACCACCACCTCAGGCATGCGCTCCAGCTCACCTGCCCACGCGTCACTCTGGAGCTTCCCCGGAGACACGTGGCGGGGCGCCGCGCAACCTGGGGCGCGCACATGGCATGCGACGTTGGCGGAGTCGCCCCCGTGGCAAGCGGAGGCGCCCCTAACGGTCCGCCTCGGCACTGTTCAGGCGATCCAGACGGGCATTTAATGCCTTTGTCCCCCGTCGTCAGAGTTAGGTGCGATAGCACTGTGCGGCCACTATTCGCACAGTTCCTTGCCATTTTTACCCTCACCTGCGTCGCTACCTGTGGGAAACCCCTTAGCATATAAAAGGAGGCCCATGCGCACGTAGAGAGGGGGGGAACCCTAGAGAGATCGAACCCTAGGAGACCGGAAGAAGGACACCCAGTAGACCCTCGCCTACGTCCAGCTCCAACTTATTGTAGCTTCTTGCGCTCCAGAGCAAGAACTCGAATCAACCAGACAAGCAGCAGTAGGGTTTTACGCATCCATGCGGCCCGAAGCTGGGTAAAATCGTTGTGTGTGTGTGTCGCCTCGATCTGCTCTTTGTGCAACCTTCGCCCCCCGCCGAACCGACAAGGGGCTCCGTCCCCATAGGTGCTCGTGGAGGCCGATATCCCCCGACATCTTTAGCGCGCCAGGTAGGGGGTGCGTCGAGGTTGTGTGAACCAGGTCCGGTGTCCGCGCGAGCCAGAATCTCATTATTTGCGCCGGCATGGCGCCGAAGAAGAAAGCTCCGGAGGCGACCGGTCCGTCAGCGCCGAACCCACCGCCCATGGAGCAGACGGGTGGTGGAGAGGACGCCGGCAGAGGAACGGGTGCCGCCGAACCAGTTCTTGGTCCCGCGACGTCCGAGCTCGCCCCGCGCCCCTCTCAGGAGGCGCGAAACCAGCAGCGTCATGGTACCCATGGTACCATACGCTCGCTGGACCCAGACCGTGCTGGTGGGTCCCAAGGCGCTCAGGACCAGCATGCGATCCAGCGTGCCGGAACGAGCGTCGCGCGGCTGCCTGAACCGGGTGCTGCTCCTTCTAACATAGTTAGGAGTTCGAGCACATCCCGCTCCTCGCGCCGTACGCCGCCTCTGCCCGCCACCCCAGCGGAAGCTCTCGCGCGAGCTCAGCTGCTCCTAGACTACCCTCCAACGGCGGACAAGCTCGACGACTGGAGGGCAACCATCCAGAGCCTCATCGGTTTCGCCAACGGCTACACTCCGCGGCAGCACAGCGCGTCGCAGCCGCGGCCAGTCACCCAGGCGAGAACCGATGGCGCCAAGAATGGCGGGGGTGCGACCACCGTGCACTCCCCGCCCCAGAAGCCGCGGTCGCCGACTCGCCGGGCCCACCTCGACAACGACTTCACCGCGTCGTCGAACCCGCGAACTCGCCGCGACCAACGCCAAGTCCTTCACGAACGAAGGGAAGAAGACGCTCGAACCCGCATCGAGCGCAGCAGAGAGGCGCGGCGTCAATCAGACCAGCGCGTTGAGCCCTCTGGAAACATACCCGCACCGGGGGAACCAGGCGAACTGCCATATTCGGTAGGCTGCCCCGCGTTCACCCGCGAGCTGCGGCAAGTCCAGTGGCCCAGCACGAAGAACTTCAAGCCCGACGTGCCCGAGAAGTACGACGGCAAGTCGCATCCGTCTGAGTTCCTCAGCATCTACACCATTGCGGTGCAGGCTGCCGGGGGACGGGACGATAAGATCCTTGCCAACTACTTCCCGCTGGTACTCAAGCCCAACGTCAGATCCTGGCTCATGCACTTGCCGGACGGCTCCATCTCCTCCTGGCCAGATCTATGCCATCAGTTCGTTGGCGCCTTCACGGGCGGCCACAAACCCCATGGCCAGGCGAGCGACCTTCATCTGCTTGTTCAGAAGGAGGGGGAGCCTTTGTGCAAGTTCATCCAGAGGTTCAACCGTGTGCACTACAACATCCCAGACGTCCACCCCGCCGCGGTGATCAGCGCGTTCCACCAGAATGTGCGTAACCGCAGGAAGTGGGAGGAGATGGCGATGTGCAAAATCAAGGAGGTCAGCGAGCTTTACGCCCTGGCCGACAAGTGTGCACGCGCTGAGGAGGGGAGGAAGCTCCCCGGAGAAAGTGTTGGAGAAGGAGAATCCGACAGTGAAGGTACCGCCCCGGCAAGGAGAGGCCGGCGGCGGAACGGCAAAAAGAAGAAAAACCCAGAGGTACTGGTTGTCGAGAAGTCCGGCAGCGAGGGCTCCGCCAAGAAAGCCCAGGCGGGAGGCCCCGGCAAGGAGATTGTCGGGTGCGCCAACCGCCGGGCGGTGGCCGCTGCCGATAAGCGAGACGGTACCGACAAGAAGTACTGCAAGATCCACCGTACCAGGGGCCACGACCTCCAGAGTTGCAAGCAAGTCGAGCGGCTCGTCGACCTGCAGAAGGCCGAGTACGCATGACGCGACAAGGAGAGAGCCCAAGCAGGTGGCGGGGGATCCGGCACGAAGCGCCCCGGCCCGGGGGAGCGCCGCGGCAAGGACAAGCAGCGGCAAGCAGACAGACCTCCCCGGGGGCGCGACAAGGACGAAGACGATGACGACGACGAAGACATGGAAGACCCCAAGACCAGCGAGCAGGAGTTTCAGAAAGCCACTAAGGTCTTGTGTGTGGACGGCGGTGCCTCCCTGCACACTTCCCACCACCAGCTTAAACGGTGGGTGCGGGAGGTCAATGCAGCGGAGCCGCCCGTCGAGTCACGCAGACCCCTGAGATGGTCCAGCACGCCTATCATCTTCGACATTGAGGACCACCTTGATCGCACAACCGCGGTTGGGTGCTTGCCGATGTTGGTTTCCCCAACGATCCGCAACCTCAAGGTCACTAAGATGCTAGTTGACGGCGGAGCCGGCTTGAATCTGATCTCCTCTGCTGTCCTCCGGAGACTCCAAGTTCCCGACAGCGGGCTCGAAGAAACCGGCACATTCCAAGGAATCAACCCGGGAAGGAGCAAGCCGAAGGGAAAGATCACGCTGCCGGTGACATTTGGCAGCGAGCTGAATTTCAGGACTGAGAAGGTCACCTTTGATGTCGCCGACTTCCCGTTGCCTTACAACGGGATCCTCGGCCGACCAGCGCTCGCCAAGTTCATGGCGGCCTCCCACTACGCGTATAACATGCTCAAGATGCCTGGCCCGATAAGCGTCATTTCTGTCCCCGGCGACAAGAAGGATGCCCTTATCTGCGCCGACCAAATATACCGGGACGCAACAGCAGCAACGGCCCGCGGCCCGCTTGCCGCTAGAGCTTCCGGGGGAAAGAAGAAGTCCGGCAAGTGCTCTGGCGCCCACTCCGGCAAGCGCGCCTCTTCGGAGTGCTGCGCTGCCGTCGAGGACGTGCCATCGAGCCCCGCCGGCATGAAGACCAAGTTCGGCAAGTGCTTTGGCGCCCACTCCGGCAAGCGCGCCTCTTCGGAGTGCTGCGCTGCCGTCGAGGATGTGCCATCGAGCCCCGCCGGCATGAAGACCAAGTCCGCCGAATGCCCTGGCGCCCACTCCGGCAAGCGCGCCTCTTCGGAGTGCTACGCTACCGTCGAGGACGTGCCATCGAGCCCCGCCGGCATGAAGACCAAGTCCGGCGAATGCCCTGGCGCCCACTCCGGCAAGCGCGCCTCTTCGGAGTGCTGCGCTGCCGTCGAGGACGTGCCATCGAGACCCGCCGGGAAGAAGGCCAAGCCCGGCGAATGCTCTGGTGCCCACTCCGGCAAGCGCGCCTCTTCGGAGCGCTGCGCTGCCGTTGAGGACGCACCATCGAGCCACGCCGGTAAACACAAGGAGACGACGGCTGCTCCACCAGCGACCAAGAAGGTGCCCGCCAAGGAGGACGGCACTGGTGGTACCTTCACCATCAGTGCCACTCTCGACCCCAAATAGGAAGGCGCGCTCGTTGCTTTCCTGCGGGCGAATGTCGATGTGTTTGCCTGGCAACCATCTGACATCCCCGGCGTTCCCAGGGAAGTGATTGAGCACCACCTCGCCGTCTGTCCTCATGCGCGGCCCATCAAGCAAAAGGTCAGGAAACAAGCGGTGGAGCGCCAAGAGTTTATCGCGGAGGAGATCAGGAAGTTGGAAGCGGCAGGCCTCATCAGAGGCGTGCTCCATCCGACGTGGTTGGCCAATCCTGTTGTCGTGCGCAAAGCAAACGGGAAGTGGAGGCTTTGCATCGATTTCACCGATGTCAACAGAGCTTGCCCTAAAGATCCATTTCCCTTGCCGCGCATCGACCAGATTGTTGACTCCACGGCCGGATGCGACCTGCTTTCATTCCTTGACGCCTACTCCGGGTACCACCAGATCTTCATGGCTGAAGAAGACGAAGAGAAGACTGCGTTCATCACTCCATGCGGCACGTACTGTTTTGTGCGGATGCCTTTTGGACTGAAGAACGCAGGCTCGACGTTCGCGAGGGTTGTCCACACCGCTTTCGAGCCACAGATCCACAGAAATGTGGAGGCCTACATGGACGACATTGTGGTCAAGAGCAGAGACAAGGCAACCTTGGTTCAAGACTTGGAAGAGACCTTTGCGAACTTGCGCAAGATCAGCCTCAAGCTCAACCCCGAGAAGTGTGTGTTCGGAGTTCCCTCCGGCAAGCTTCTCGGGTTCTTCGTGTCTCAGCGTGGGATCGAAGCCAACCCCGGCAAGATCAAGGCCATCGAGCAGATTGAAGCACCAACGCGTGTCAAGGACGTGCGAAGACTTGCCGGCTGCGCGGCGGCTCTCAGCAGGTTTATTTCCAGGTCTGCGGAATGCGCCCTGCCGTTTTTCAAAATCTTGAAAAAGGCAGGTCCAGTAAAATGGACTCCGGAAGCGGAGGCTGCGCTGCAAGACTTGAAGAAATACCTGTCCTCCGCTCCTATACTTGTCGCGCCTAGACCGCAAGAGAAGTTGTTGCTCTACCTAGCGGCAACCAATCAAGTGGCTAGTGCTGCGTTAGTTGCGGAGAGGGAAGCTGATGACGAGCCAGCAACCACGGCAAGCGCGTCCGACGGCAAGCAGGGGGCTTCCCCGACAAGCTCTGGCCCTGGCAAAGGCGGATCCGCGCAAGCGCAAGGGGAAGTGCAGAGGAAGAGGATGGTGCAGCGCCCAGTTTACTTCGTCAGTTCCCTCCTGCAGGGGGCTAGGTCGAGGTACTCTGGTGTGCAGAAATTGCTCTTCGGCCTCCTCATGGCCTCGAGGAAGCTGCGCCATTACTTCCAAGCACACGAGATCACCGTGGTCACTCGCTTTCCGCTTAAGAGGATACTGCAGAATCCCGAAGCAACAGGCAGGATTGTCGAGTGGGCACTAGAACTGTCAAGCTTTGGCCTCAAGTTCGAGAGCACATCGACCATCCAGAGCAGAGCATTGGCAGAGTTCATAGCAGAGTGGACGCTGACACCGGACGAAGAAATTCCAGAGACGAGCATCCCCGGCAAGGAAGCAACCAAAGAGTGGTTGATGTACTTTGATGGTGCCTTTTCGCTGGAAGGCGCCGGTGCCGGCGTGCTGCTCATCGCGCCCACCGGAGAGCACCTCAAGTACGTCGTCCAGATGCACTTTCCCAAGGAGCAAGCAACCAACAATACGGCAGAGTATGAAGGTTTGCTCGCCGGTCTTAGGATCGCGGCGGAACTTGGGATCAAGAAGCTCATTGTCAGGGGTGACTCCCAGCTCGTCGTCCGCCAAGTGAACAAGGATTACCAGTGCCCGTTGATGGAGGCTTACATTGATGAAGTGAGGAAGCTGGAAGAGCGCTTTGACGGCCTGGAAATGGAATACGTTCCAAGAGCAGAGAACGACATCGCCGACGGCCTATCAAAATACGCCGCACTAAAGCTACCTGTGGAACCAGGGACTTTTGTGCTCAAGCTGACTCAGCCATCCGTGACACCATCGACTGGGCCAAGCAAGAAGAGAAGATCGGTCTCTGGTGAATATCTCCCGGCAGAGCTTCCCGAAGCCGCCGCCAAGAGAGTCCCCAAGATCGACGCCAAGAGTGCTGAGGAGCTGCCCGCTCCGGCAAGCCCCAGAGTTTGTCCCGACGAAGCAGGCGCTCCCGGCAAGCCATGCCCCGGCAAGCTTGCCGGGGAACGTCAAGCTCCGGCTGAGCCCCAAGTCCTCGCCGTAGAAGCTGATGTTCCCGCAGCCGCCGACATGCCTTTGCTCCTCGTCGTCGAGCCACAGGCTCCGACGTGGGCACAGCAGATCGTCCGTTTCCTCCAGACAGGAGAACTTCGCGAAGAACAAGAAGAAGCGGAAAGAGTAGCCCGGCAGTCCAGTATGTACCAGTTTGTCGACGACGCACTGTACAGAAGAGGATGCAATGGGGTGAAATTGAAGTGCATTCACCGGGAAGACGGACAGGAGCTGTTGGCGGAGATACACGGAGGCATATGTGGACACCACATTGGCGCCAGAGCACTTGCCGGCAAAGCGTTCCGGCAAGGTTTCTTCTGGCCCACAGCCCTCCAGGATGCAACTGCACAAGTAACCAAGTGTGAAGTGTGCCAGTTCCATTCCAAGAAGATACACCAGCCAGCTCAAGCTCTCCAGATGATCCCTTTATCCTGGCCCTTCTCGGTCTGGGGGCTCGATATCCTCGGCCCCTTCCCCCGAGCCGTCGGGGGCTTTGAGTACTTGTTCGTTGCCATCAACAAGTTCACAAAGTGGCCAGAAGTGGAGCCGGTGAGGAAGGTGACTGCCCAGTCCGCGATCAAATTCTTCAGGTCGATTGTTTGCCGCTTCGGGATCCCCAACAGGATCATCACCGACAACGGTACGCAGTTCACAAGCCACGCTTTCATGCAGTACACCCAAAACCTCGGCACCAAGGTCTGCTTCGCTTCTGTTGCTCATCCCCGGAGCAACGGTCAAGCGGAAAGGGCCAACGCTGAGGTACTGCGCGGGCTCAAGATCAGAAGTTTTGACAAGCTGCTCAAGCGCGGACGGAACTGGATCGAGGAGCGGCCGACGGTTCTTTGGTCGGTCAGAACGACGCCAAATCGAGCCACCGGCCAGACACCATTTGCTCTAGTCTATGGAGCAGAAGCAGTTACCCCCACGGAACTCGTATACGGGTCACCTCGAGTGCTCGCTTATGATGAGCTTGAGCAAGAGCGGTCGCGTGAAGATGACGCACTGCTCCTCGAGGAGGATCGTCTCCAGGCTGCTGTGCGATCCGCTCGCTACCAGCAAGCTCTGCGTCGCTATCATAGCCGCAAAGTTAAAGCCAGGAGCCTGGAGGAAGGCGACCTTGTTCTTCGGCGCGTTCAGTCGGCCAAGATACACAACAAGTTGACGCCGAAGTGGGAAGGCCCTTACCGGGTGAAACGAGTCACGAGGCCCGGCGCCGTTGTAACGCCCCGAGACCGATGCTCCAGACGCCTTCCATGTTTTGCGTGACCGCCGTGTGTTTTATTTGTTTGTTGCATTCTTCATCGCATCACCCGCATTGCATCAGCACTTCGTTGCCGTCATTTTTTTCAAAACTTGCATCTGCTCGTAGTTGCCACGTCCCCCCTTGCCTTCGTTGCCCGTTCCGAGACCAACCGTGTTTTCGGTTCCCTCTTGTCAAACCACCTAATCTCTCTTCTCCTCTCTCAGCTCGAGAACGTCTACAAAACTCCGCCAGGTCCAACCTAACCTCTCTCGTCAGCCCGCGGCCCTACTCGCGCGCACGTCCGAAAGCTGCCCCGGACCCGACCCGGACAGTCGTCACCGTTGCTTTCAGATCATCCCCTAACGTCTACAAAACATCTCCGTTTTGTTAATTGAGCTCCCTACCTATTTATTCTCGACCGTTCGAGTTCGATCAGACGGACCGGATTAGTCCCTAATCTAATCCGCAGGCTATATATAAACTAGTCCCCCCTAGTCATTTTTTTGCAAACCCTAGAACCTAGGCCTCCTGTCCCATCCACCCATCGCCGCCGCCGCACTCAAATCCCACCTCGGGATCCTCCCAGATCCATCTCCCCCAACCAGCGCCCGAGGCTGTGCCTCCTCTTCCCTCCTCTGCCCGATCCTCCTCTTTCCCCCTCTGCTCGATCCCGAATGGATCGTGACCACCGAGCACCTCTCCTCTCGTTCCCGCAGCGCCCCAGTGTTGGGGAACGTAGTAATGTCAAAATTTTCCTACGCACACGCAGGATCATGGTGATGCATAGCAACGAGAGGGGAGAGTGTTGTCTACGTACCCTCATAGACCGAAAGCGGAAGCGTTATATCAACGCGGTTGATGTAGTCGTACGTCTGCACGATCCGACCGATCCAAGCACCGTTACTCCGGCACCTCCGAGTTCTTGGCACACGTTCAGCTCGATGACGATCCCCGGGCTCCGATCCAGCAAAGCTTCGTGGAGGAGTTTCGTCAGCATGACGGCGTGGTGACGATCTTGATGTACTACCGACGCAGGGCTTCGCCTAAGCACCGCGACAATATGACCGAGGTGGAATATGGTGGAGGGGGGCACCGCACACGGCTAAGGAACGATCACGTTGATCAATTGTGTGTCTATGGGGTGCCCCCTGCCCCTGTATATTAAGGATCCAAGGGGGAGGGGCTGGCCGGCCAAACCTGGCGCGCCAGGAGAGTCCTACTCCCTCTGGGAGTAGGATTCCCCCCCCCCCCAATCCTAGTTGGACTAGGATTCTCCAAGGGGGAGAGAGAGAGAGAGGGGGTCGGCCACCTCTCCTAGTCCTAATAGGACTAGGGGAAGGGGGGAGGCGCGCAGCCCATGAGGGCAGCCCTCTCACCTCTCCACCAAGGCCCATGTTGGCCCATTATGCTCCCGGGGGGTTCCGGTAACCCTCCCGGTATTCCGGTAAAATCCTGATTTCACCTGGAACACATCCGATGTCCAAACATAGGCTTCCAATATATCATTCTTTACGTCTCGACCATTTCGAGACTCCTCGTCATGTCCGTGATCACATCCGGGACTCCGAACTCCTTCGGTACATCAAAATGCATAAACTCATAATAACTGTCATCGTAACGTTAAGCGTGCGGACCATACGGTTCGAGAACAATGTAGACATGACCGAGACACGTCTCCGGTCAATAACCAATAGCGGGACCTGGATGCCCATATTGGATCCTACATATTCTACGAAGATCTTTATCGGTCAGACCGCATAACAACATACGTTGTTCCCTTTGTCATCGGTATGTTACTTGCCCGAGATTCGATCGTCGGTATCCAATACCTAGTTCAATCTCGTTACCGGCAAGTCTCTTTACTCGTTCCGTAATACATCATCTCGCAACTAACTCATTGGTTGCAATGCTTGCAAGGCTTATGTGATGTGCATTACCGAGAAGGCCCTGAGATACCTCTCCGACATTCGGAGTGACAAATCCTAATCTCGAAATACGCCAACCCAACAAATACTTTCGGAGACACCTGTAGAGCACCTTTATAATCACTCAGTTACGTTGTGACGTTTGGTAGCACACAAAGTGTTCCTACGGTAAACGGGAGTTGCATAATCTCATAGTTAAAGGAACATGTATAAGTCATGGATAAAAGCAATAGCAACATACTAAACGATCGGGTGCTATGCTAATGGAATGGGTCATGTCAATCAGATCATTCAACTAATGATGTGATCTCGTTAATCAAATAACAAATCTTTGTTCATGGTTAGGAAACATAACCATCTTTGATTAATGAGCTAGTCAAGTAGAGGCATACTAGTGACACTCTGTTTGTCTATGTATTCACACATGTATTATGTTTCCGGTTAATACAATTCTAGCATGAATAATAAACATTTATCATGATATAAGGAAATAAATAATAACTTTATTATTGCCTCTAGGGCATATTTCCTTCAGTCTCCCACTTGCACTAGAGTCAATAATCTAGTTCACATTGCCATGTGATTTAATAGCAATAGTTCACATCACCATGTGATTAACACCCATAGTTCACATCGATATGTGACCAACACCCAAAGGGTTTACTAGAGTCAGTAATCTAGTTCACATCGCTATGTGATTAACACCCAAAGAGTACTAAGGTGTGATCATGTTTTGCTTGTGAGATAATTTTAGTCAACGGGTCTGTCACATACAGATCCGTAAGTATTTTGCGAATTCTATGTCTACAATACTCCGCATAGAGCTACTCTAGCTAATTGCTCCCACTTTCAATATGTATCTAGATCGTGACTTAGAGTCATCCAGATCGGTGTCAAAACTTGCATCGACGAAACCCTTTACGATGAACCTTTTGTCACTTCCATAATCGAGAAACATATCCTTATTCCACTAAGGATAATTTTGACCGCTGTCTAGTGATCTACTCCTAGATCACCATTGTTCTTCCTTGCTTAACTCAGTGTAGGGTATACAATAGATCTGGTAAACAGCATGGCATACTTTATAGAACCTATGGCCGAGGCATAGGGAATGACTTTCATTCTCTTTCTATCTTCTGCCGTGGTCGGGCTTTGAGTCTTACTCAATTTCACACCTTGTAACACAGGCAAGAACTCTTTCTTTGACTGTTCCATTTTGAACTACTTCAAAATCTTGTCAAGGTATGTACTCATTGAAAAAACTTATCAAGCGTCTTGATGTATCTCTATAGATTTTGATGCTCAATATGTAAGCAGCTTCACTGAAGTCTTTCTTTGAAAAACTCCTTTCAAACATTCCTTTATGCTTTACAGAATAATTCTACATTATTTCCGATCAACAATATGTCATTTACATATACTTATCAGAAATGTTGTAGTGCTCCCACTCACTTTCTTGTAAATACAGGCTTCACCGCAAGTCTGTATAAAACTATATGCTTTGATCAACTTATCAAAGTGTATATTCCAACTCCGAGATGCTTCCACCAGTCCATAGATGGATCGCTGGAGCTTGCATATTTTGTTAACACCTTTAGGATCGACAAAACCTTCTTGTTGCATCGTATACAACTCTTCTTTAATAAATCCATTGAGGAATGCAGTTTTGTTGATCCATTTGCCAAATTTCATAAAATGCGGCAATTGCTAACATGATTCGGACAGACTTAAGCATAGATACGAGTGAGAAACTCTCATAGTCAACACCTTGAACTTGTCGAAAACCTTTTGCAACAATTCTAGCTTTGTAGATAGTAACACTACTATCAGCGTCCGTCTTCCTCTTGAAGATCCATTTATTTTCTATGGCTTGCCGATCATCGGGCAAATCCATCAAAGTCCATACTTTGTTCTCATACATGGATCATATCTCAGATTTCATGGCCTCAAACCATTTCGCGGAATCTGGGCTCACCATCGCTTCCTCATAGTTCGCAAGTTCATCATGGTCTAGTAACATGACTTCCAGAACAGGATTACCGTACCACTCTGGTGCGGATCTCACTCTGGTTTACCTACGAGATTCGGTAGTAACTTGATCTGAAGTTACATGATCATCATCATTAGCTTCCTCACTAATTGGTGTAGTAGTCACAGGAACAGATTTCTGTGATGAACTACTTTCCAATAAGGGAGAAGGTACAATTACCTTATCAAGTTCTACTTTCCTCCCACTCACTTCTTTCGAGAGAAACTCCTTCTCTGGAAAGGATCCATTCTCAGCAACAAATGTCTTGCCATTGGATCTGTGATAGAAGGTGTACCCAACAGTTTCCTTTGGGTATCCTATGAAGACATATTTCTCCGATTTGGGTTTGAGCTTATCAGGATGAAACTTTTTCATATAAGCATCGCAACCCCAAACTTTAAGAAACGACAGCTTTAGGTTTATTGCTAAACCATAGTTCATACGGTGTCGTCTCAACGGATTTAGATGGTGCCCTATTTAATGTGAATGCAGCTGTCTCTAATGCATAATCCCAAAAACGATAGTGGTAGATCGATAAGATACATCATAGATTGTACTATATCTAATAAAGTACGGTTATGACGTTCGGACGCACCATTATGTTGTGGTGTTCCAGGTGGCATGAGTTTGTGAAACTATTCCACATTGTTTTAATTGAAGGCCAAACTCGTAACTCAAATATTTTACCTCTGCGATCATATCGTAGAAACTTTTATTTTCTTGTTCCGATGATTCTCTACTTCACTCTGAAATTCTTTGAACTTTTCAAACGTTTCAGACTTATGTTTCATCAAGTGGATATACCCATATCTTCTCAAATCATCTGTGAAGGTCAGAAAATAATGATACCTGCTGCAAGCCTTTAATATTCATCGGACCACATACATCAGTATGTATGATTTCCAATAAATCTGTTGCTTGCTTCATTGTTCCGGAGAATGGCGTTTTTAGTCATCTTGCCCTTAAGGCATGGATCGCAAGCATCAAGTGATTCATAATCAAGAGATTCCAAAATTCCATCAGCATGGAGTTTCTTCATGCGCTTTACACCAATATGACCTAAACGGCAGTGCCACAAATAAGTTGCACTATCATTATTAACTTCGCATCTTTTGGCTTCAATATTATGAATATGTGTATCACTACGATCGAGATTCAACAAACCATTTTCGTTGGTGTGTATGACCATAGAAGGTTTTATTCATGTAAACAGAACAACAATTGTTCTCTAACTTAAATGAATAACTGTATTGCAATTAACATGATCAAATCATATTCATGCTCAACGCAAACACCAAATAACACTTATTTAGTTTCAACACTAATCCCGAAAGTATAGGGAGTGTGTGATGATGATCATATCAATCTTGGAACCACTTCCAACACACATCGTCACCTTGCCCTTTAACTAGTCTTTGTTCATTCTGCAACTCCCGTTTCGAGTTACTAATCTTAGCAACTTGAACTAGTACCAAATACTGAGGGGTTGCTATGAACACTAGTAAAGTACACATCAATAACATGTATATCAAATATACTTATGTTCACTTTGCCATCCTTCTTATCTGCCAATCACTTGGGGTAGTTCCGCTTCTAGTGACCAGTCCCTTTGCAGTAGAAGCACTTAGTCTCAGACTTAGGACCAGACTTGGGCTTTTTCACTTGAGAAGCAACTTGCTTGCCGTTCTTCTTGAAGTTCCCCTTATTTCCTTTTGCCCTTTTCTTGAAACTAGTGATCTTGTCAACCATCAACACTTGATGTTTTTCTTTGATTTCTACCTTCGCCGATTTTAGCATCGCGAAGAGCTTGGGAATACTTTCTGTTATCCCTTGCATATTATAGTTCATCACGAAGTTCTACTAACTTGGTGATGGTGACTAGAGAATTCTGTCAATCACTATCTTATCTGGAAGATTAACTCCCACTTGATTCAAGCGATTGTAGTACTCAGACAATCTGAGCACATGCTCACTAGTTGAGCGATTCTCCTCCATCTTTTAGCTATAGAACTTGTTGGAGACTTCATATCTCTCAACTCGGGTATTTGCTTGAAATATTAACTTCAACTCCTGGAACATCTCGTATGGTCCATGACGTTCAAAAACGTCTTTGAAGTCCCGATTCTAAGCAGTTAAGCATGGTGCACTAAACTATTAAGTAGTCATCATATTGAGCTAGCAAAACGTTCATAACGTCTGCATCTGCTCCTGCAATAGGTCCATCACCTAGCAGTGCATCAAGGACATAATTCTTCTGTGCAGCAATGAGGATAAACCTCAGATTACGGATCCAATCCGCATCATTGCTACTAACATCTTTCAACACAATTTTCTCTAGGAACATATCAAAATAAACACAGGGAAGCAACAATGCGAGCTATTGATCTACAACATAGATAGGCTAATACTACCAGGACTAAGTTCATGATAAATTAAAGTTCAATTAATCATATTACTTAAGAACTCCCGCTTAGATAGACATCCCTCTAATCTTCTAAGTGATCACGTGATCCAAATAAACTAAACCATAACCGACCATCACGTGAAATGGCTTAGTCTTCAATGGTGAACATCATTATGTTGATCATATCTACTATATGATTCACGCTCGACCTTTCGGTCTCCGTGTTCCGAGGTCATATCTTATATGCATAGCTCGTCAAGTATAACCTGAGTATTCCGCGTGTGCAACTGTTTTGCACCCGTTGTATTTGAACGTAGAGCCTATCACACCCGATCATCACGTGGTGTCTCAGCACGAAGAACTTTTGCAACGGTGCATACTCAAGGATAACACTTCTTGATAATTTAGTGAGAGATCATCTTATAATGCTACCGTCAATCAAAGCAAGATAAGATGCATAAAAAGATAAACATCACATGCAATCAATATAAGTGATATGATATGGTCATCATCATCTTGTGCTTGTGATCTCCATCTCCGAAGCACCGTCATGATCACCATCGTCACCGGCACGACACCTTGATCTCCATCGTAGCATCGTTGTTGTCTCGCCAATCTTATGCTTCCACGACTATCACTACCGCTTAGTAATAAAGTAAAGCATTACATCGCGATTGCATTGCATACAATAAAGCGACAACCATATGGCTCCTGCCAGTTGCCAATAACTCGGTTACAAAACATGATCATCTCATACAATAAAATTTAGCATCATGTCTTGACCATATCACATCACAACATGCCCTGCAAAAACAAGTTAGACGTCCTCTACTTTGTTGTTGCAAGTTTTACGTGGCTGCTACGGGCTTAAGCAAGAACTCATCTTACCTACGCATCAAAACCACAACGATAGTTTGTCAAATAGACTCCGTTTTAACCTTCTCAAGGACCGGGCGTAGCCACACTCGGTTCAACTAAAGTTGGAGAGACAGTCTTCCGCAAGCCATCTATGTGCAAAGCACGTCGAGGGAACCGGTCTCGCGTAAGAGTACGCGTAAGGTTGGTCCCGATCGTCTCGTCCAACAATATCGCTGAACCAAAGTATGACATGCTGGTAGGCAGTATGACTTGTATCGTCCACAACTCACTTGTGTTCTACTCGTGCAAATAACATCAAACCATAAAAACCTAGGCTCTGATACCACTGTTGGGGAACGTAGTAATTTCAAAATTTTCCTACGCACACACAGGATCATGGTGATGCATAGCAACGAGAGGGGAGAGTGTTGTCTACGTACCCTCGTAGACCGAAAGCGGAAGCGTTATATCAACGCGGTTGATGTAGTCGTACGTCTTCATGATCCGACCGATCCAAGCACCGTTACTCCGGCACCTCCGAGTTCTTGGCACACGTTCAGCTCGATGACGATCCCCGGGCTTCGATCCAGCAAAGCTTCGGGGAGGAGTTCCATCAGCACGACGGCGTGGTGACGATCTTGATGTACTACCGACGCAGGGCTTCGCCTAAGCACCGCGACAATATGACCGAGGTGGAATATGGTGGAGGGGGGCACCGCACACGGCTAAGGAACGATCACGTTGATCAATTGTGTGTCTATGGGGTGCCCCCTGCCCCTGTATATAAAGGAGCCAAGGGGGAGGGGCTGGCCGGCCAAGCCTGGCGCGCCAGGAGAGTCCTACTCCCTCTGGGAGTAGGATTCCCCCCCCCCCCCAATCCTAGTTGGACTAGGATTCTCCAAGGGGGAGAGAGAGAGAGAGAGAGGGGGGGCCGGCCACCTCTCCTAGTCCTAATAGGACTAGGGGAAGGGGGGAGGCGCACAGCCCATGAGGGCAGCCCTCTCACCTCTCCACCAAGGCCCATGTTGGCCCATTATGCTCCCGGGGGGTTCCGGTAACCCTCCCGGTATTCCGGTAAAATCCTGATTTCACCTGGAACACATCCGATGTCCAAACATAGGCTTCCAATATATCATTCTTTATGTCTCGACCATTTCGAGACTCCTCGTCATGTCCGTGATCACATCCGGGACTCCGAACTCCTTCGGTACATCAAAATGCATAAACTCATAATAACTGTCATCGTAACGTTAAGCGTGCGGACCCTACGGTTCGAGAACAATGTAGACATGACCGAGACACGTCTCCGGTCAATAACCAATAGCGGGACCTGGATGCCCATATTGGCTCCTACATATTCTACGAAGATCTTTATCGGTCAGACCGCATAACAACATACGTTGTTCCCTTTGTCATCGGTATGTTACTTGCCCGAGATTCGATCGTCGGTATCCAATACCTAGTTCAATCTCGTTACCGGCAAGTCTCTTTACTCGTTCCGTAATACATCATCTCGCAACTAACTCATTGGTTGCAATGCTTGCAAGGCTTATGTGATGTGCATTACCGAGAAGGCCCTGAGATACCTCTCCGACATTCGGAGTGACAAATCCTAATCTCGAAATACGCCAACCCAACAAATACTTTCGGAGACACCTGTAGAGCACCTTTATAATCACTCAGTTACGTTGTGACGTTTGGTAGCACACAAAGTGTTCCTACGGTAAACGGGAGTTGCATAATCTCATAGTTAAAGGAACATGTATAAGTCATGGATAAAAGCAATAGCAACATACTAAACGATCGGGTGCTATGCTAATGGAATGGGTCATGTCAATCAGATCATTCAACTAATGATGTGATCTCGTTAATCAAATAACAAATCTTTGTTCATGGTTAGGAAACATAACCATCTTTGATTAATGAGCTAGTCAAGTAGAGGCATACTAGTGACACTCTGTTTGTCTATGTATTCACACATGTATTATGTTTCCGGTTAATACAATTCTAGCATGAATAATAAACATTTATCATGATATAAGGAAATAAATAATAACTTTATTATTGCCTCTAGGGCATATTTCCTTCACCCAGCGCCTGCCTCCCTCGTTTTCCCCTTTCAATCACCAGCACCCGAGCTCCTCGTCGGACCTCTTCGCGCCTGCAGCACCCGAGCTCCTCGCCGGACCTCTTCGCGCCTGCAACTCCTCGCCGGAGCAGGCAACCGGACCGCAGCCTGGCCTCTCCCTCTTCCCTCTGCTTCCCCTTCCCTCTGCTCTCCATTCCCCTCTCTGACCCCCCTGCTTTTTCCCTCTTGTCGACAGGAACAACGGCGCCATGGCGCCAGGAGCTTGAGCTCGTCTGGCACCATCTAGAACCATCTCCGGGGATCGGATTCACCTCCCTCCGCCTGGAATCGGTTCCCCTCGACCTCGCCCCGCCTCCGGTAGTCGTCCCACCGACTGCCGTCGACGGGAGACGCCGGCGCCAAGCCCTGCTTCAAATCCCTGCCATGGCTGCTGCCCTTCTGTAGAACCTCGTCGACTCCCGCCCGCCAAGTCCCTGCGCCCCGGCCTCGTCCCTGCCTCCAGGTCGCCGCTCCGCCGCCGGAGACCAAGCTGCCGGAGCCCCAAGACCTCGCGCCCAAGTCCCACGTCGCCGGCAGCCGTTCTCGACGTCCGTCTCCCTGAACCCGCTATTGGTTCTGCTCTTCAGAAACAAGCAGCAGCAGCCGCTCGCCCCTGTACCCCTCGCGCGTTGACCGCAGCTCCCCATAGCGCGTGGGTCGCATCCCGCGTCAAAGCCCAGCGCGCCAGCCTCCTGGCCTCAAGGCCCAATGTGAGCAGCCCCCCCTCCAGTCCCTCTCCTGTACACTATCGGGCCAGACAGTTTCGGCCCGTGATGTTTTTTTTCTTGCCAGGACGAATTTCCTAATTATCCAGAGTATTACAGATTTGCAGAAAAACCCTCCTTGTTCATGCATTTAATAACTCACAATTGGTGCATCGGATTAAAATGAATTATACATGAAACTTGCTTAAAATTATGTGTAGATTAATAGTATCCCACTTTCATCCATGTTTAAAATATTTAAAATTGCTGTTTGCATTAATTTGCTTAAATGACATGTTAAAATGATTTAATTCATAACTAATTAACCGTAACTCGGATTTAAATAAATTATATATGTAAATGGGGTAGAAAGATGCATAGATTAACGTGTTGCACTTCATTTTCCTGTTTAACAATATTAAAATATGTTTTAGGCAGAACAGTACCAAATTTGAAATGTGCATATGAGGAGTTTCCGGAATTGTTGTTTGTTGTTCCGGCCTCATTTAAACTTGTCTAGATAGATAGTTTTGTTGTGCTTCACCCCTTGCCATTTAAAAACATTTAATATTGTTGGGTACATAAACAAGAGAGAACTAAATAATTGTTGTGGTGTTTCGTCAATATGCAACTCGTTGCATATTGAGCTCCACTTAATTTGTAGTGTTGTTTGTTGCATTTGCCATGCCATGCTTCATTAAACCGGACATGCATCATTCCTGTTTATGCATCATGTCATATTCATGTGTTGTTTGTTTACTATATTGTGTGCTTCTTTCCGGTGTAGCTTCTTCGGGTTGATTTCCGTTATCATCGCGTTTGTGAGGACCCGTACGACTACGTCCGTTTGTCTTCTTCATGGGCTCGTTCTTCTTCCTTGCGGGATCTCAGGCAAGATGACCATACCCTCGAAATCACTTCTATCTTTGCTTGCTAGTTTGCTCGCTCTTTTGCTATGGCTATGCTGCGATACCTACCACTTGCTTATCATGCCTCCCATATTGTCAAACCAAGCCTCTAACCCACCTTGTCCTAGCAAACCGTTGTTTGGCTCTGATACCGCTTTGCTCAGCCCCTCTTATAGCGTTGTTAGTTGCAGGTGAAGATGAAGTTTGTTCCTTATTGGAACATGGAGTTGTTGTTCCTTGTTGGAACATGTTTACTTGTCGGGATATCACAATATATCTTATTTAATTAATGCATCTATATACTTGGTAAAGGGTGGAAGGCTCGGCCTTATGCCTGGTGTTTTGTTCCACTCTTGCCGCCCTAGTTTCCGTCATATCGGTATTATGTTCCCGGATTTTGCGTCCCTAACGCGGTCGGGTGATTTATGGGACCCCCTTGACAGTTCGCTTTGAATAAGACTTTTCCAGCAAGGCCCAACCTTGGTTTTACCATTTGCCTACCACCTATCCCTTTTCCCTTGGGTCTGATCAACCCGAGGGTCATCTTTATTTAGCCCCCCCCGGGCCAATGCTTGTCTAAATGTTGGTCCGAACCGAGCAACCTGCGGGGCCACCACGGGGAAACTCGAGGGCTGGTTTTACTCGTAGCTTGACTTATCTGGTGTTGCCCTGAGAACGAGATATGTGCAGCTCCTATCAGGATGTTGGCGCAACGAGCGGTTTTGCTGGACTTGTTTTATTGCTGTCGAAATGTCTTGTAGCCGGGATTCCGAGACTGATCGGGTCTTCCCGGGGAGAAGGAATATCCTTCGTTGATCGCGAGAGCTTATCATGGGCTAAGTTGGGACACCCCTGCAGGGTTTTGAACTTTCGAAAGCCGTGCCCGCGGTTATGTGGCAGATGGGAATTTGTTAATGTCCGGTTGTAGAAAACCCGAAGTTGATCTTAACTAAAATACACCAACCACGTGTGTAACCGTGATGGTCTCTTCTCGGCGGGGTCCGGGAGGTGAACACGGTTGTTGGAGTTATGCTTGACGTAAGTAGTTCAGGATCACTTATTGATCATAGTTGTTCGATCGTGCTTTGCCTTCTCTTCTCGCTCTCTTTTGCGTATGTTAGCCACCATATATGCTAGTCGCTTGCTGCAGCTCCACCTCATACCTTTTACCCTACCTATAAGCTTAAATAGTCTTGATCTCGCGGGTGTGAGATTGCTGAGTCCTCGTGACTCACCAGATACTTCCAAACCAGTTTGCAGGTGCCGATGAGACCGTGCAGGTGACGCACCCAAGCTCAAGGAGGAGTTCGAGGGAGATCTTGTCCTTTTGTTGTTTCGTTCTAGTCGATCAGTAGTGGAGCCCAGTTGGGGTCGATCTTGGTCCTTTGTCGCTTTTGGGGTTTCTTCTTTTATTTTGGCTCCATAGTCGGGCCCTGATTGTAACTGTATGATGTATTGTTTTATTCATGTATTTGTGTGAAGTGGCGATTGTAAGCCAACTATGTATCTCTTTCCCTTATGTATTAGATGGGTTGTGTGAAGATTACCTCACTTGCGACATTGCTTTCAATGCGGTTATGCCTCTAAGTCGTGCTTCGACACGTGAGAGATATAGCCGCATCGAGGGCGTTACAAGTTGGTAATCAGAGCCATCCCCGACCTTAGGAGCCCCCACTGATTGATCGTTTTTAGCGGCCGAGTTGTGTCTAGAAAAAATGTTTTGAGTCATTTAGGAATTATATATCGGAGAGTTTATGAATTATTTTTACTCCCCAGTCCCTTCGACCTTCTGGTAAGGCATCCTGACGTAGAGTTTTGACTCTTCTCTTCTCAAATTTCACTAAAAAAAATTTAGGATCACTCGGGTATATTACAATCGTTCCGATGGTTTTATGATGACAACATTGTCTTGGTTGCCTCCTGACATTTAGGGGTTCTGGCAGTGTCCCGGGGAGTTGAGCTCCGAGGTGTTGTCGTCATAATCTTATCGTTGCGGTTTTGGTTTACCTGAGTTTAGTATGCCGACATTGAAAATCTCTTTTGTACAGTTGTTGGTGAGATAACCCTGATAGCCCAGTACTGTGGCGAGTGCGGGAGTATTGCCATAACTCGTATAACGGATGCTTTTCGAAGGTTGAGGTAGGCGATTTCCGAAGGTTTCTTGGTTATGTGTTGAAGGATGGATACAGCTGGATCTAGGTATTGTTAGTTTGGGTGATATATTTTGTGTCCCCTGTATCCCCAACACCTGATTGCATAACCAGAAAGTTTCGGGAGTTTATAAGTGGGAATTCAAGTATCTCGTAGGATATCTTTCCAACAGACACATGATACGATATGGGATCTATCATATGTTTGTTTCCGGCTTATTCTGCAAGCCAATCCTTTGTTTGATTTGTTTTATGGTATTCGAGTTGCTTCGAAGTCAAATGTGGATTCCATACCTTCCCTAAATGGTGTTCTCATATTGCTATGTGAATACTAATCCTTCTTGATCATCGAGGTTGTCATGTTAATTCCTTTTCAACCAGTGTGTCCCTCTTCAAGTGGATCCGGTCACTTCAACATTTGCGAGATCAATTTTCAGTTCTTTGCAATGGTGCTTGATTCATCCGTTCCAAGTTGTCTTTGTTTTCCCGCCCTCCCACCCTTTTTCTTCAAGGACTCAGATTTCTCAATCAAGTATCCTTTTTATTGATGGAAGCTTCTTCATTCTTTCCTTCAATGTTCTTATCCGGTGATTCCCATGAAGATGCTCAACAGTTTCAAGTTCATCATTCGTCATTCTTTTTCTTCTCCGGTGGTTCCAATACAAGCTTTATCGATCATATTTTTCCTTGTTTCTAATGTTTTCTCGTACCGGTGCACCTCATAATAATTCACTTCTCGCTTTCCATTTGTTCCGGAGTGATGAAGATATCTCAGAAGAATCAAGTTTCCATTCTCAATTCACTCAAGTTCTTTTGAGGATGTTATCTCATTTTAGCCATTTAATTCAACCGGTGCAATCTCTCTTTTCAAGCAATCGTTCAACGGTGTTTCTTTTGAGTGGGCCCTAACCCACAGGTCTTTTTCCCAGGTTCTTACCTGACTCTTTTAATTTTCCCGGAGATTAAAAATTCATTTCAAAGTTTGACGTAAGAATGAATTATCATCAGTCAAATGTCTTTCTCCAGAATCGCTTCAAATTCTTTTCATCGTTGGTTCAACTTTTCCAATTTTCATTACGGAGTGTCTCAACTAAATTCTTGGTGTTTCTCGTCGTCATTCTCAACATTTGAAGACCGAAGAAGAGTTTCTCTTAAATCTTGCTCCATTCTCTTCAAGATTCATGGTTCTAGCTTGATGCCATCCTCTCATAATTGTTTTCGATTGTGAGAATTCTTTTTTCATACCCATTCGGAGCATTTCAGAGGTCATTTTAGTTTGATTCTCCAAAGCCCATCATCTCAATATTATCCATTCTCAGTTTTCAGCTCTCGTTCCCCAAATCATACCGGTGCATCATTCAAGTATACTCTAATCAGTTCATGATCTCTTCGTTCTCATGTATCTAAATCCTAGCAAGCATCTTCGTTAATTTGCTAATTCTTCCCGGTGTTTCTTTATCTTTTCTTCGTCCATTTTAAATTCTTACGGTGGTTCGTTCAAGATCATTCTTCCTTTGTTATCATATAGATTCATTCTTTCCAATCCTACCGGTGGTTCGCCGAAGACCTTCTCAAGTTTGCGCCATATCTATATTAATCCTTTCTATGAGAATAAGTAGTATGCCAAATCCATTGCTTGTCATCAAGTTAATTGGTGAAGGACACGCATAATGTAATTCTTATTCTTGTTTCATCCAAGTGATTAATTCTTTTTTTTCGGAGTTTATTCATGATGAATAAATTCTTGGTCTCAATTGTTTCATGTTTTCTTTTCCCGGAGTTCCAAGATCTCATCGTCCCGAAGCTCCATCCAAATCATTGCAAGACTTCACCTTGTTCTTTCAACTTCTCTTTCTTTCTATCATCCTTTTTACCGGAGTTCCTCAAGGAGTTTCTACATGATGGTTCATCAAGGATTTAATTCCTTCTCGAAGTGTTCATCGAGATTCTTTTCAGAGGAGCTCAAGTATTCTTTATCTTGCATTTTAAAGTGCAATCCTTTCAACCGTATCATTCGAGGTGGTATTATGTCATTCTTGATAATTGGAGTTCATGTCTCATGACTCACGTGTTGTCAAGAATGAGGTATTTTAAATCCATCAATCTCTTCATTGGAGTTATCTTGAGTTATATTTCACCTTAAGCTTTCCCTAAGGATGTTGCTATTTATGGTGCTTATAAATGATCCAAGTTCTTCATTTGTCCTCCCGGTGAAATAAGTTTCTCGTCTCCTTGTTGATAACAATCCAATTAATTTATCGTTAGTGGCCGGTTGTCACCTCATCATTTTGAGATGTTTGCCATAAGTCCACTACAAGTTTATTCTTTTCGTTGTTGGTTTTTCCAACAACTCCGTTCAATCTTTCTTTTAAGGAGACCCTTTCAAATTCAATTGTGATAGAAGTTGTTGTTTTTCTTCCCTGTTCTCTTGATTCCACTCTTTCATTTGTCCCGAAGGCATTGTGATGTTGCTCTCTTCGCACATCATCTCAAATTGTGAGGATCGTGTCCTTTTCCTTGCTTATCGATTTAACCGGAGTGTTATGTCTATCATTCCTCTTCTAACCGGAGTCTCATCTAACTGCTTTCATTTTGCCAAGATCATGTTCAATCCCTTCCTTTTCCAGTCGGAGTGCTGCCATATCATTCTTATCCCTTCCTATCTTGTTTTAACCGGAGTGATTTCAATATCTATCTTATCACTAAACCTCTTGATTCTCGTCGTATCCCTTGTTCCTTTTTTCTAACGGAGTGTTTTCAACTTTGTTCATCTTCATTGTTTTCGTTCTTTCATTTTGTTCAACCTTTCAAGGTTCATTGGTTTCACTCTTTTGTCAAAGAAGCAACATTGTTTTACCTCTTCTCTTTCTCTTCCGTTTTCCCCTCCGGTGCCATTCTAGATCTCGGGACGAGATCCTCTCGTAGTGGTGGAGTGTTGTAACGCCCCGAGACCGATGCTCCAGACGCCTTCCATGTTTTGCGTGACCGCCGTGTGTTTTATTTGTTTGTTGCATTCTTCATCGCATCACCCGCATTGCATCAGCACTTCGTTGCCGTCATTTTTTTCAAAACTTGCATCTGCTCGTAGTCGCCACGTCCCCCCTTGCCTTCGTTCCCTGTTCCGAGACCAACCGTGTTTTCGGTTCCCTCTTGTCAAACCACCTAATCTCTCTTCTCCTCTCTCAGCTCGAGAACGTCTACAAAACTCCGCCAGGTCCAACCTAACCTCTCTCGTCAGCCCGCGGCCCTACTCGCGCGCACGTCCGAAAGCTGCCCCGGACCCGACCCGGACAGTCGTCACCGTTGCTTTCAGATCATCCCCTAACGTCTACAAAACATCTCCGTTTTTTTAATTGAGCTCCCTACCTATTTATTCTCGACCGTTCGAGTTCGATCAGACGGACCGGATTAGTCCCTAATCTAATCCGCAGGCTATATATAAACTAGTCCCCCCTAGTCATTTTTTTTGCAAACCCTAGAACCTCGGCCTCCTGTCCCATCCACCCATCGCCGCCGCCGCACTCAAATCCCACCTCGGGATCCTCCCAGATCCATCTCCCCCAACCAGCGCCCGAGGCCATGCCTCCTCTTCCCTCCTCTGCCCGATCCTCCTCTTTCCCCCTCTGCTCGATCCCGAATGGATCGTGACCACCGAGCACCTCTCCTCTCGTTCCCGCAGCGCCCCAGCGCCTGCCTCCCTCGTTTTCCCCTTTCAATCACCAGCACCCGAGCTCCTCGCCGGACCTCTTCGCGCCTGCAGCACCCGAGCTCCTTGCCGGACCTCTTCGCGCCTGCAACTCCTCGCCGGAGCAGGCAACCGGACCGCAGCCAGGCCTCTCCCTCTTCCCTCTGCTTCCCCTTCCCTCTGCTCTCCATTCCCCTCTCTGACACCCCTGCTTTTTCCCTCTTGACAGGAACAACGGCGCCATGGCGCCAGGAGCTTGAGCTCGTCCGGCACCATCTAGAACCATCTCCGGGGACCGGATTCACCTCCCTCCGCCTGGAATCGGTTCCCCTCGACCTCGCCCCGCCTCCGGTGGTCGTCCCACCGACTGCCGTCGACGGGAGACGCCAGCGCCAAGCCCTGCTTCAAATCCCTGCCATGGTTGCTGCCCTTCTGCAGAACCTCGTCGACTCCCGCCCGCCAAGTCCCTGCGCCCCGGCCTCGTCCCTGCCTCCAGGTCGCCGCTCTGCCACCGGAGACCAAGCTGCCGGAGCCCCAAGACCTCGCGCCCAAGTCCCATGTCGCCGGCAGCCGTTCTCACCGTCCGTCTCCCTGAACCCGCTGTTGGTTCTGCTCTTCAGAAACAAGCAGCAGCAGCCGCTCGCCCCTGTACCCCTCGCGCGTTGACCGCAGCTCCCCATAGCGCGTGGGCCGCATCCCGCGTCAAAGCCCAGCGCGCCAGCCTCCTGGCCTCAAGGCCCAATGTGAGCAGCCCCCCCTCCAGTCCCTCTCCTGTACACTATCGGGCCAGACAGTTTCGGCCCGTGATGTTTTTTTTTCTTGCCAGGACGAATTTCCTAATTATCCAGAGTATTACAGATTTGCAGAAAAACCCTCCTTGTTCATGCATTTAATAACTCACAATTGGTGCATCGGATTAAAATGAATTATACATGAAACTTGCTTAAAATTATGTGTAGATTAATAGTATCCCACTTTCATCCATGTTTAAAATATTTAAAATTGCTGTTTGCATTAATTTGCTTAAATGACATGTTAAAATGATTTAATTCATAACTAATTAACCGTAACTCGGATTTAAATAAATTATATATGTAAATGGGGTAGAAAGATGCATATATTAACGTGTTGCACTTCATTTTCCTGTTTAACAATATTAAAATATGTTTTAGGCAGAACAGTACCAAATTTGAAATGTGCATATGAGGAGTTTCCGGAATTGTTGTTTGTTGTTCCGGCCTCATTTAAACTTGTCTAGATAGATAGTTTTGTTGTGCTTCACCCCTTGCCATGTTAAAAACATTTAATATTGTTGGGTACATAAACAAGAGAGAACTAAATAATTGTTGTGGTGTTTCGTCAATATGCAACTCGTTGCATATTGAGCTCCACTTAATTTGTAGTGTTGTTTGTTGCATTTGCCATGCCATGCTTCATTAAACCGGACATGCATCATTCCTGTTTATGCATCATGTCATATTCATGTGTTGTTTGTTTACTATATTGTGTGCTTCTTTCCGGTGTAGCTTCTTCGGGTTGATTTCCGTTATCATCGCGTTTGTGAGGACCCGTACGACTACGTCCGTTTGTCTTCTTCATGGGCTCGTTCTTCTTCCTTGCGGGATCTCAGGCAAGATGACCATACCCTCGAAATCACTTCTATCTTTGCTTGCTAGTTTGCTCGCTCTTTTTCTATGGCTATGCTGCGATACCTACCACTTGCTTATCATGCCTCCCATATTGTCAAACCAAGCCTCTAACCCACCTTGTCCTAGCAAACCGTTGTTTGGCTATGATACCGCTTTGCTCAGCCCCTCTTATAGTGTTGTTAGTTGCAGGTGAAGATGAAGTTTGTTCCTTATTGGAACATGGAGTTGTTGTTCCTTGTTGGAACATGTTTACTTGTCGGGATATCACAATATATCTTATTTAATTAATGCATCTATATACTTGGTAAAGGGTGGAAGGCTCGGCCTTATGCCTGGTGTTTTGTTCCACTCTTGCCGCCCTAGTTTCCGTCATATCGGTATTATGTTCCCGGATTTTGCGTCCCTAACGCGGTCGGGTGATTTATGGGACCCCCTTGACAGTTCGCTTTGAATAAGACTTTTCCAGCAAGGCCCAACCTTGGTTTTACCATTTGCCTACCACCTATCCCTTTTCCCTTGGGTCTGATCAACCCGAGGGTCATCTTTATTTAGCCCCCCCCCCGGGCCAATGCTTGTCTAAATGTTGGTCCGAACCGAGCAACCTGCGGGGCCACCACGGGGAAACTCGAGGGCTGGTTTTACTCGTAGCTTGACTTATCTGGTGTTGCCCTGAGAACGAGATATGTGCAGCTCCTATCAGGATGTCGGCGCATCGGGCGGTTTTGCTGGACTTGTTTTATTGCTGTCGAAATGTCTTGTAGCCGGGATTCCGAGACTGATCGGGTCTTCCCGGGGAGAAGGAATATCCTTCGTTGATCGCGAGAGCTTATCATGGGCTAAGTTGGGACACCCCTGCAGGGTTTTGAACTTTCGAAAGCCGTGCCCGCGGTTATGTGGCAGATGGGAATTTGTTAATGTCCAGTTGTAGAAAACCCGAAGTTGATCTTAACTAAAATACACCAACCGCGTGTGTAACCGTGATGGTCTCTTCTCGGCGGGGTCCGGGAGGTGAACACGGTTGTTGGAGTTATGCTTGACGTAAGTAGTTCAGGATCACTTATTGATCATAGTTGTTCGATCGTGCTTTGCCTTCTCTTCTCGCTCTCTTTTGCGTATGTTAGCCACCATATATGCTAGTCGCTTGCTGCAGCTCCACCTCATACCTTTTACCCTACCTATAAGCTTAAATAGTCTTGATCTCGCGGGTGTGAGATTGCTGAGTCCTCGTGACTCACCAGATACTTCCAAACTAGTTTGCAGGTGCCGATGAGACCGTGCAGGTGACGCACCCGAGCTCAAGGAGGAGTTCGAGGGAGATCTTGTCCTTTTGTTGTTTCGTTCTAGTCGATCAGTAGTGGAGCCCAGTTGGGGTCGATCTTGGTCCTTTGTCGCTTTTGGGGTTTCTTCTTTTAATTTGGCTCCGTAGTCGGGCCCTGATTGTAACTGTATGATGTATTGTTTTATTCATGTATTTGTGTGAAGTGGCGATTGTAAGCCAACTATGTATCTCTTTCCCTTATGTATTAGATGGGTTGTGTGAAGATTACCTCACTTGCGACATTGCTTTCAATGCGGTTATGCCTCTAAGTCGTGCTTCGACACGTGAGAGATATAGCCGCATCGAGGGTGTTACAGCCGTCCGCCTCGAGACCGAAGATGGTACTCCGGTGAGCAATTCCTGGAACATTGAGCATCTTCGCAAGTTTTACCCGTAAGGCGCGGTTGTCGGACCCCGTCCGGCAACCAACTCTTTGTACAAAAGTCTTGCCGCAGTTGCATGTAATCCTTTGTACAAAGCCAGGCGCAGACCCTGGCAGCAATGAAGCGCTGGCGCCCCCAAGCTTTAGCATGCATGCTGAGTCGAGTCTCGTCCTTGGTTAGGGTTGATAGTGCCTAACAGTCGCTAACCCCTAACTTAGAGGTCGAGTCCGCGTCTTTTTCCCGTCCTTTCCCTTTGGCTCGCAGGAGTTGCATACCCTTGCCGAGCCGCTCAAGGACGAAGAAGGGGAGAAGGGCGAGCCAGCACCCGCACCCCGGCAAGCCAGAGTTGCCGGGGGCTGCAACCTCAGATAAGTCTTTACATCCCTTATCATGCATTCTCTCATGAGCTGCGGAATGCGAAAACCTTGCTTCCTCCTAAAAGTTGTCGTGCTCTCTTAAGCGACAAACCCCAGAGCGCGTTCCCGGGGCCCGCTTCTGATAGTAGCCGCGACGGCAAGAGGAGGAAGCGAGGGGCCAGAACCCGCCGTCTCCCTGCCTCCGCCAAGAGCGTGAGGAGGGCCAAGAGGCGCGGGGATACGGCAGGGTCCGTTGCCGGGCGGGGAAGTGTCTATCTTAACGATGCAAAGGGTTCGCTCCTTGCCGCGGGATGTACACGCGAGACAAATGGTCCGGCAAACACTCCCTTTTCATTAAAAACATTCCACTCAGGTACAGCTCAGAGAGAATGAAAAACATGAAGGATGGGATTACAAGATTTAAACACAATTAAGGCCCGAGGGCTTACAAGATAAAAAGAGATAAGGTGCCCGTAATCCCTTTCTTGTCTCTCTCCTCAGGAGGTACGGCAAGGAGGCAAGAAGGGCAAAAGGGGCGCCTAGACGAGCTACGGGTGGCAGAAGACGCCAAGAGAGCGTCCGAGGCTCCGCCCCGGAGCTCCGGAGGCTGGATGGAGACGGCGACGCCGGAAGCGGAGCTCGAGAAGGAGGCTGCGGGACGTCAACACGCTGTCGAGGGCATCTGGCCCTCGTACTCCGAGTTGACGGCCTTGCCGCCAGCCTCTTCCGCAGCCTCGCCACTCCGGCCGCCCGAGAAGACGATGCCCCGGCAAGAGGAGCTTGCCGGGCTGGAGAGAAGACCCCGGCGGTCGTCGCCGCGAGCAGGGGTGGTAACGGCGTCTGGGGCGAAGTTGGAAGACGAGGCAGCGGCCTTGCCGCCCGCCCTCTTCCTCTTCCGCAACCTCCCTACGCCAGCCGCCCAAGGAGACGACCCCGGGGAGTTCACGGCGCCAGCGACGCGGACGATGGGGGCCGCCGGTGCCATGCGGAGCTGCGACCGGCACCTAGTCGGACCCGTCATCCCGACGGCCACTCCCCTCGTCGTTGCTGTCGCTCCCCTCCTCGCCACTCTTGCTCGAGGAGGAGCCTCCGCTGTCGGAGGAGCTATCCACACAGCACCGGGCCCGGGTGCCGAGGTCCCCGAAGGCCTTGACGGAGAGGAGATCACCCTCCATCAGCTTAAAATGGAGGGTGAACCCCTCCATCAAGCTGTGGATCCGGGCGAACGTCTTCCACCCTCGGCCAAGACACGCCACGCCGGGGGCTCGGGATACGACGTGGACTCACGTACCACTGATCCCGCAGCCCCTCATACGCAGTCTCAGCGTCTTGTGTTGTTCCGCCTCCAAGACGTCCGCGAAGGGAGCCGAGAGGCGGAGGCGACGGCGAGGCGCCCGGCGCAGCCTGATGATGAACTCGCAGGGGTCGTCCCCGAGATGAACCGCCGGGGGAAACGGAGCCGCCGGCAGAGGCGAGGCCGGCGCGCCGCCCCGCCCGCCTCGAGCGCCTCGGCCCCGTCCACGTCCTCGTCCACGACCTCGCCCCCTCCCCCTTCCCCTTACAGTTGGCTCCGCCGCCGCGGGTGCAAGGGGAGGAGGGGCGCGCTGCCTGGCGGCAACCCTTGCCGCCACCGAAGAAGGACCAGGGTTCCCTTCCTCCATGACAGTTGGGGAGAAGGGACCAGGGATCTAAGAGAAGGAAGAATGAAGGAGTGCGGACCCTCGTCATCCCCTTCCGCTCCTTATAAAGGGGCGGAGTGGGGGCTCGGCGGCCCCGCCCAACCAATCGAAGCAGAGGAAGGGCAGGCGACGGGGCCGACCCTCTACTTCGACCCGCGTCGGCCCGGCTTCCTGCCTCCACCACCGCAACCCCCAGCGCATGGAGGACGCGTGGCGGGCGAGCAGGGCCGAGGCGACAGATGAGGCGACCTCTCCCCCCCCTACTCGAAAGTGGGGGCGGACGTTTCGCCTTTCCAAATAAAGGAATCGTGCCCGACGTGACGCATGCCTGCGGGCCTCAAGCCCCGCGCACGCCACCCACGTCACGCACGCCTCACACGCCTCGCCCCCCACGACACCGCGATAAGCGCGCGCCACTTGGGGAGGGCGCGACGGGCACGGAGTTAAGGAGCAGCGCAACCCAGGCCACGCGTGCCCGTGCACTGTTAGGGCCTGGCCCAACAACGCTCGGCACCGTGTATGGCCCAGACCCGGGGGCTCCTGTCGGTGTACTAAAGTAGGGGTACCTTAGTACCCCGAACTTGTGCACGGGCAGTAGTAGCGTCCCGCGGCAGCGCCTGCCAGGGGAGCGACAAGAGTCTCCACGGCCCTTTCTGGGCCGGACGAAGGTCAAGTGATCGAGCCTAGAAGACCAGGCCCCGGCAAGATGAGCTTGCCGGGGCGAGAAGGCGAGGTCCGGCAAGAGGAGCTTGCCGGGCCAAGGCGACAAGGCCCCGGCAAGAGGAGCTTGCCGGGACGACTAAGCCGAAGAACCAAGGCCCCGGCAAGAGGAGCTTGCCGGGACGACTAAGCCAAAGCACCAAGGCCCCGGCGGGGGGGAGCTCGCCGGGACGGCCGAGCCAAGGCACACCAAGAGAAGCCCGCCGCGGCGCTCCGCGCGCCTCGGCAAGGCCTGACGAGCGGCAAGCTCTCGGGTGCGGCAAGACAACCACTGCGGCAAGCCGCTTGCCGCGGCAAACCACCACCTCAGGCATGCGCTCCAGCTCACCTACCCACGCGTCACTCTGGAGCTTCCCCGGAGACACGTGGCGGGGCGCCGCGCAACCTGGGGCGCGCGCATGGCATGCGACGTTGGCGGAGTCGCCCCCGTGGCAAGCGGAGGCGCCCCTAACGATCCGCCTCGGCACTGTTCAGGCGATCCAGACGGGCATTTAATGCCTTTGTCCCTTGCCGTCAGAGTTAGGTGCGATAGCACTGTGCGGCCACTATTCGCACAGTTCCTTGTCATTTTTACCCTCACCTGCGTCGCTACCTGTGGGAAACCCCTTAGCATATCAAAGGAGGCCCATGCGCACGTAGAGAGGGGGGAACCCTAGAGAGATCGAACCCTAGGAGACCGGAAGAAGGGCACCCAGTAGACCCTCGCCTACGTCCAGCTCCAACTTACTGTAGCTTCTTGCGCTCGAGAGCAAGAACTCGAATCAACCAGACAAGCAGCAGTAGGGTTTTAAGCATCCATGCGGCCCGAAGCTGGGTAAAATCATTGTGTGTGTGTGTGTCGCCTCGATCTGCTCTTTGTGCAACCTCCGCCCCCCGCCGAACCGACAAGGGGCTCCGTCCCCATAGGTGCTCGTGGAGGCCGATATCCCCCGACAGTCACTTTTGGAGATGTTTATGGGCTAAGTTGGGGACTAAACTTCTTTTTAGTACTACTTCTCACCCCCAAACTGATGGTCAAACTGAAGTAGTCGATAGAACATTGTCTACTATGCTTAGGGCTGTTTTGAAGAATAATAAGAAAATGTGGGAAGAATACTTGCCTCATATTGAATTTGCTTATAACCGTTCGTTACATTCTACTACTAAGATGTGCCCTTTTGAAATTGTGTATGGTTTCCTACCTCGTGCACCCATTGATTTGTTGCCTCTTCCATCTTCGGAGAAGGTTAATTTTGATGCTAAACAACGTGCTGAATTGATCTTAAAAATGCATGAGTTAACTAAGGAAAACATTGAGCGTATGAATGCTAAATATAAACTTGCTGGAGATAAGGGTAGAAAACATGTTGTCTTTGCACCTGGAGATCTTGTTTGGTTACATTTGCGTAAGGATAGGTTTCCTAATTTGCGCAAATCAAAGCTAATGCCACGTGCTGATGGTCCTTTTAAGGTGTTAGAGAAAATAAATGATAATGCATATAAACTTGAGCTGCCTGCAGATTTTGGGGTTAGTCCCACTTTTAACATTGCAGACTTAAAGCCTTATTTGGGTGAGGAAGATGAGCTTCCGTCGAGGACGACTTCATTTCAAGAAGTGGAGGATGATGAGGACATCAATACCGTTGTTACACCCACAACCCCTGCTACTATACATACTGGACCGATTACTAGAGCTCGCGCACGCCAATTAAATTATCAGGTACTTTCGTTTCTTGGTAATGATTCTAATGTTCATGAGAATATGATGCTGCCTAAATTGGATACATTTGTTTTGCTTACAAATGAAGGGCCTAGCTTGGAGAAGGTTGAACATTGGAGCAAGAACACGCATGGAGTTGATGGCATGCGCAAGGGGATCAAGAACGGAGTTACAAGTGATGATTTCAGTACTTTGAAGCCACCATAAGGAGTGCGTGAAGCCTTGGACGAAATATACAAGATGCCACTTCATAATTTTCGTTTAGAGGCTATTCTAGGTGCTGCGTCACCTTAATATTGGGCCAGGCCCATGTATTTTCGAAATACTTAAGTATAGGCTGTTTTTAGAGTCCGTATGTGTGGGGAAACAAGAGTTAGGGTTGGTTTTGGACTCCTCTTCCAAGGGCCACGAAATTCCCCCCTCTTCCTCCATATATACAGCCCTTAGGGCGTCGTTTAGACTTTGGGTTTTGTTTAGATTAAAAGTTCGCCATAGCTGCAACTTCGTGTACTTCGTTTGTGTTCAACGACCAGACCAAGGCGTCACATAACCCCACCTTGATCAATAAAGCTTTCCTCTGATATTCACAATATCCAGATTGCAATCTTAGTTTCTTGCTTGTTCTTCGTTTGCCTGCAGGAAACAGACCTTCGTGGTTAGGTTAATCGTGCTCCGGCGTGGTCAATAACCTCTCGGAGTTGGTTTAGCGATTGCTAAGGCGCGACATCCTCGCACGTTCATAGTCGGATCGTCAAAGTCGACTTTGTCCAAAACGATAGCCACCATCTCATCGAAAGACGGGACACCTTTTCCTCTATCACTTGCGCTTGGCCAAACTGTTGGTGTTGTTGTTGACACTTATGTGGCTCCTGCTGCTGATGCGGAGGAGGATGATTATGTGGGAGATTACGAGGATGAATATGATCAAAATCAGAACTACATGCAACCACCAGCACCACAACCACCAGGTCGTCCACATGCAAATAATGGCAATGTTAGGGTTCCCCCTCAGGTACGAGTTCATGACCATCTCCCTAATCTGAAATTGAATATTCCACCATTTGAGGGTAGATATGTTCTTGATATATATCTTACTTGGGATTTAGAAACTGAACAACGATTTACATGTTTACAATATCCTAAGGAGAGACGTGTTCTTGCTGTTGTTTGTGCTTTCACTAGCTTTGCATGTGTTTGGTGGTCTGAATATTGTAGATTATATCCTGTTCCAGCTACTTGGGCTGCTTTGAAAACTGCTATGCGTACTCGTTGGGTTCCACCATATTATCAATGTGAATTACTTCAAAAATTGCAGCGCTTAAGACAAGGAAAAAATTCTATAGAAGAATATTATCAGGAATTACAAACTGGCTTGATTAGATGTGGTATTGTTGAGGAGAATGAAGCTATGCTTACACTTTTATGGGTGGATTAAATAGAGAGATTCAGACCATTTGATGAGGAAATGACTACCTTGGATACGACCAAAAAAATTGCATACATGCATATTCGTCAGGTGATTTCTAGTGTCAACTATTCAATAATCTATTTATATTATCCAGAACAAAAATACTTCACACACTTTTGTGTTTTGTCTAATTGCAGGTGTATGGGACATTTGTACAATCCACATACGAAGATAGGAGAAAAGGAGAAGTTTAAGTTCTGTTCAAAAAGTCCTCTCACGTCACTTTTGGGCCAAGAGAAGATAGAGTCCAAGTCTCTCATGTTCTGTATTCAGATTCGGACTTCACACACATACCTGACTCAAAACGGCAAGAATGTTTTCATACGGACTCCGAATTGGGTGATTCTTTTTTTGTTTGAAAGTAGATTTCGTCCTCTTTCCACTCCAATTGGATTCACCTTTACATTTGTCCGGAGCATTGAGATATGGACAAAAAAATCTGATGTTGTAGCAGAACCCGAGTCAAACAACTAATCCAAAGGTGTTGCATCACCTCCACTTGGGCCCATGAGCCTTGTACGACCTAGGGTTGGTTTTCGGCTGCCTTGGGACGTCCTCCCACCTCCTTGGCCGCCACACCTTGCTCCTATATAAGTAGATCCACCTAGTAGCTTTTTCCTGGGGATTTGTTTAGTTAAAACTTAGCCATTGCAACTTCGTGTACTTTGTTTGTGTCCAACGACCAGACCAAGACCGCTTACGGATTCCCACCATTATCAATACTTCATATATACTCGCAATATTCAGATTGCTTTTATCATATTCTTGCTTGTTCTTTGATTGCTTGCAGGAATAGACCTTCGTGGTCAGGTTGATTGTGCTCCGGCGTGGTCAATAACTTCTCGAAGTTGGTTTAGCGATTGCTAAGGCGCAACGTCGTGCATGTTTGTAGTCGGATCATCAAAGTCATCTTCACCAAATCGATAATTATCATCTCATCGAAAGATCGGGACACCCCGCCTCTATCAAGTGGTATCAGTTTTTAGGTTGCT
Source organism: Aegilops umbellulata (assembly GCA_032464435.1). NCBI lineage: Eukaryota > Viridiplantae > Streptophyta > Magnoliopsida > Poales > Poaceae > Aegilops > Aegilops umbellulata. Next base: position 183,793,670 of record CP136055.1, read on the forward strand.
TGGTGAGAATTTCCAGTTTCCCCTAGATTAGATTTATTTTCTTACCTATTGTCCAAGAAAAAGCCACAAAAAAAGTTAGATCTATTCATCCTTTTGTCCAAGCCAGTCTGAGCCTTTGCAATTTTCTTTTCATTGTTTGCATTATTGAATTATCAGTTGCATCGTCGTGTCGAGTTGCTGGTCTTAGTGTCTAGTTCGTTTAGAGTTTCGAGTTCTGTTCACATTAGTCACGCCGCCCCTGCATCGTTATCCCTTCCGCTGTCCACCACACCATCAATCAATTTCCACCACGTGCTACCCATAGTTCATTGTCACAATCATAGTTGAGGCTGATCACATCTTCGCTTGATCCAATCTGCATCTTATCTAGTTTGTCTTGGAAAGAGGGAGAGAAAAAAAGACAGAGAAAAAAAAGAGAGAAAAAAAGAAAAAGAAGTCGAAGAAAAAAAAAGAGAGAAAGAAAAAGAAAAAAGTGTGAGGAAAAAAAAGAGAGAAGAAAAAAAAACAAAATTCGAATCTATCTATACTCAATCTCGTAGTTGAATTCGGATTGGAATCTGTTTTCTGCACTGATCAGTAAAACAGGCGTAACTTCCTCATATGAAGTCCGTTTTGACTCCGCGAGTACTCAAATGAAAGCTAGCGACGAGCCGCATCTAAATACTTGCAGAAGCTAGTTCACTATTTGGCACCTCAAAATCGGTTTCTCAATAGGTCTTTTTGCCCTTCGAAGTTCGCGACACATCTTATTCCAGATTTTCCAGCCAGTTTTAGAATTTTTTTACTCCTCATATCAACTCGGAATTGAGTTATTATTTTTGCGTTTGAAAGCTTGGGTCAGTGTCATTCTTGAGAAAAGTTATCAGAAAATTGGCTCAAACTTTTTAAGAGGAAAGTTGGAGAGAGAGTTGTTGTATATCCTGCTTGGCAGTTGTTTTTCATCATTATCTTTACTGCCGTTGTGATCTTCACTTATATCTTGTTGTACAGAGCTACTTAGTATTCTTCATTGATGCTACTTGTGCTACACCATGACCTCATTAGTGTTCTAGGCTCGCATCTCTAGTCCGGTCTAGCCTAGGACCAGCACAGTACCGTCGTTGAGCGTTTATTCAACATTGCATCTTCGAATTGATTATTGCTAATCTTTTGCTACCATATATAGCCAACCCAACTCCACATATTTCTACATCGTGTATACGTACGTTAACCTGGCAATCGCTTTATACAATCTTCAGAGTTATTTGACACCGCTGGTTGCCTGTCACCACCTGCCGCATGGTAAGAACTTGTAAGATATTGATATTTGCTTTACTGTGAGCACTTTATAGGCACATCCTAGTAGTTCATAGGAACATTATTCTCGAATTTTGTTTCTTGTTTCTACTAATCATGAAAGGTTTGGGAGACAGAAGTTGTTGGACGACAGACACATCATCACCATCACGAGACTTGGGACAACACACACAAGCACATGGTCAAGTTATCTCTTTGTCGTCATTTGAGGGTAGATTTAATCCTGCTATTTATCTAGCTTGGGAGCTTGAAGGAGAACAAGTTTTTAGTCACCATGACTTTTCTGAACTTGAGTGAGTACGAGCTGTCACTAGAGCATTTACTGGTTTTGCTTCTGTTTGGTGGAGTGTGCATTGTAAGAAAAACATTGATAACCAACACACAACTTGGAAAGATTTGAAAGATGTTATGAGGCAACAATTTTTCCCTCCTTAATATTGTCGTGAATTGCTTCGCAAATTTGAACAATTTAAACAAGGCAACAACACTGTTTGATGAGGACATCAATACCATTGTTACACCCACAGCCCCTACTGTTACATATACTGGACCAATTACTAGAGCTCGCGCACGGCAAATAAATTACCAGGTACTTTTGTTTCTTGGTAATGCTTCTAATGTTCATGATAATATGATGCTGCCTAAATTGAATACATTTGTTTTGCTTACAAATGAAGGGCCTAGCTTGGAGAAGGATGAACATTGGAGCAAGAACACGCATGGAGTTGATGGCATGTGCAAGGGGATCAAGAACGGAGTTACAAGTGATGATTTCAGCACTTTGAAGCCACCATAAGGAGTGCATGAAGCTTTGGACGAAATATACAAGATGCCACTTCATAATATTCGTCCACAGGCTATTTTAGGTGCTGTGTCACCTTATTATTGGGCCAGACCCATGTAATTTCGAAATACTTAAGTATAGGCTATTTTTAGAGTCCGTATGTGTGGGGAAACAAGAGATAGGGTTGGTTTCGGACCCCACCCTCAAGGGCCACGAAATTCCCTCCTCTTCCTCCATATATACAGCCCTTAGGGCGTCGTTTAGACTTTGGGTTTTGTTTAGATTAAAAGTTCGCCGTAGATGCAACTTCGCGTACTTCGTTTGTGTTCAACGACCAGACCAAGGCGTCATAGAACCCCACCTTGATCAATAAAGCTTTCCTCTTATATTCGCAATATCCAGATTGCAATCTTAGTTTCTTGCTTGTTCTTCGTTTGCCTGCAGGAAACAGACCTTCGTGGTCATGTTGATCGTGCTCCGGCGTGGTCAATAACCTCTCGGAGTTGGTTTAGCGATTGCTAAGGCGCAACGTCCTCGCACGTTCGTAGTCGGATCGTCAAAGTCGACTTCCTCCAAAACGATAGCCACCATCTCATCGAAAGACGGGACACCTTTGCCTCTATCACTGTTCATGCTTACTACCAAGAGTTCAAATCTTATATGCATCATTGTGACATAGAAGAATCTGAGGATGATACAATGAATAGATTTTTTGGTGGTTTGAACCATGATATTCAGGCATGATTTCAGTATATTCCTTGTTGCATTACTGGTATGTATGTTCGTGCTTGTACCTTTGAGAGACAGTTACAGGAGGATGCATTGGGTGACTACAACAACTACTATTCTAGTTCATGCTCACCACCACTGCTTGGTTCCTCCACCGTTGCACCTACTAGAGCAGCCACACCTCAGATTGTGAGCGCGACATCATCTCAAGAGTATGGTACATTGCCATCATCCGTACCTACATCAGCTACATCTTTGCGACAAGGTAACTGTAAAGGTATTATGATATAACTTCACATGAGAATGATGCATGCCTAGTTAACTTGAATACATTATGTGTTGAGTTACCTGTTGATTTGAGCGCATCACCTATTTTAGAGAATCATGTTACTGTCATGAATGCGTCATGTGATCAAACAATTGAAATACCAACAATTTTGAGGGCACCCAATAAATTAACTATTGATGCAAAAGAACCAATGTTTAATCATTTTGATATGACCTCTAATCTTGGTGATGATTCTGTGTCAAATGACTTATTGCATGTTGGCTTATTTAAGCATGTTGTAGCATGTAAATTTTATGCAAGTAAGGTTTATTCACCAATATTGGGATGGTTTAATGATGAATATTGTCAATCTTTTCATATGAATAAGAGCTCCACTTATATGTGCAAACTGAGTTGCAATACTTTCATGCCTTCTACTTGTGATAATATTTTGGCTTTATATTTTATTCACTATGAAAGTTACTCATGTATACATGTGTCATATGTGCAAATTCCACGGGAAGTAAAAATTGATGACATATACATATACAACATGTACACCTTGTCTCTTTTGTTAGCCACATTTCAGATAAAGCAACGCCGATGACGGCTTTATTTTCAAGAAGGGGAGGATGATAAGGACATGACTACCTTGGATACGACCAAAAATATTGCATACATGCATATTTGTCAGGTGATTTCTAGTGTCAACTATTCAATAATCTATTTATATTATCTAGAAAAAAATACTTCACACACTTTTGTGTTTTGTCTAATTGCAGGTGTATGGGACATTTGTACAATCCACATATGAAGATAAGGGAAAAAGAGAAGTTTGGGTGTTGTTCAAAAAGTCCCTTCACGTCACTTTTGGGCCAAGAGAAGATAGAGTCCAAGTCTCTCACGTTCTGGATTCAGATTCGGACTGCACAGACATACCTGACTCAAAACGGCAAAAACTTTTTCATACGGACTCCGAATTGGGTGATTCTTTTTTTGTTTGAAAGTAGATTTCGTCGTCTTTCCACAGTAATTGGATTCACCTTTAAATTCGTCGGGAGCATTGAGATATGGACGAAACAATCTAACGCTGCAGCAGAATCCGAGTCAAACAACAAGTCCAAAGGTGTTGCGTCACCTCCACTTCGGCCCACGAGCCTTGTACGACCTAGGGTTGGTTTTAGGCTGCCTTGGGACGTCCTCCCACCTCCTTGGCCGCCACCCCTTGCTCCTATATAAGTAGATCCATGATGTGGGGTGGAACCCTAGATGGCTGATCTTTCACGAAAGGAGCGAGATCCCTCGAAGAACGCGACAAGCACGGGGAAGAACGGAGGGAAAACCATGAGAGAAACACTCAACCAACAAGAAATAGATCACACATGCACTAGATCGATGAACACAAAGAGATAAACGATGATCCAAGGTCAACAAAGGACGATACAAAGTAACCGGTTCTTCTCCTAGAAGGAGGTCTTGATGGGGCCACCCAAGAGGGGGTCTTGAATCCAATGATCTTCTCCGAAGAGGGGCCGCAGTCTCTCTCGGGGAGGAGATCCGTATGGATGAGCGAAGCTCTATCTCACATATGAGCTAAACTAACGCTAACCCTAACTAGGAGGAGGGTAAGGAGTATTTATAGTGCTAGTACAAGTTGGGGCAAGTTGGAGGGGTACATGGGCCCTTGGCCCGTTCGCTGTGCGCAGACAGGCGCCGCATGTCCGGGCTGGGGGCCGGATGCCAGCGTTCGCGGGAGGCCGGATGTCCGGGGCACGGGCCGGATGTCCGGGCTAGCGTGCAAACTTCTGTGGTCCCTGGTTAGACAAGGCCGGATTTCCGGGCTGGGGCCGGATGTCCGGGGCTTCACGAGGCGCCGGATGTTCGGGGCTCGGGCCGGATGTCCGGGCTGAGGTGGTCAGCCTACGGGTGTCTTTTGGCATTGGAGCCGGATATCCGGGCTAGAGGGGCCGGATGTCCGGGGGTTCCGGAGGGGCCGGATGTCCGGGCCCTGGAGCTTCCTTTGCCTCCTTCCGTTGGTTCTCTTCATCCGTGGACTTGGCGACATGTCCGTCTTCACGTGCATCTTCGGGTGGGTCCTCTCGATACCTGATCATGCATAGCATATCGGACTTAGGTAGTAGCCATGTCTCGAGTGGATCATATGTGATATCACTAAGGAAGGAAGTCACCTCGTTCTCGAGAGCTCTAGCTCGTGCTCGTGTCATCGGTCCTCTTGGCTCTTGATGAGACGGTTGTAGGTCCATGGGGGTGATCATGGGATGCTCCGCATCATCTCCCCTCCCTTGGGAAAGATCCTACCTCGGATCGAAATCCTCATCACCATGGTACGGGGAGAGATCTTTGATGTTGAAGATGTCGCTCACGGAGTACTTGTCGCGTGGGATGTCGATCTTGTATGCGTTGTTGTTGTAGCGTGCAAGCACCTTGAATGGTCCATCCGCTCGGGTTAGTAGCTTGGACTTGCGTTCACTGGGGAAACGATCCTTGCGAAGGTGTAGCCACACAAGATCTCCAACATGGAACATCATGGGTTGCTTGTTGACGTTGAGCTTGGTCGTGAGTCGTTGTACTTGACGCTCGATGGTGTTCCTTCTATCTTCATGCATTTTCTTGAGGATGTTGGCTCGGGCACTCACGTCCAAGTTTGTGCGCTCTTGAAGCGGAAGGGGTAGAATGTCCAATGGTGACAATGGGTTGAAGCCATAGACGACCTCGAAGGGGGACTTTCCGGTAGTCGAATGTCTTGCTCGGTTGTAGGCATACTCAGCGATGGGTAGGCATTCTTCCCACTCCTTGATGTTCTTCTTGATCAACACGCGTAGGAGGGTGGAGAGTGTACGGTTGGTCACCTCCGTTTGGCCGTCGGTTTGTGGATGGTATGCCGAAGAGAACAAGAGCTTGACTCCAATCTTGGCGCACAAGGTCTTCCAAAAGTAACTCAAGAACTTGACGTCGCGGTCCGAGACAATCGTCTTTGGCACTCCATGAAGGCGCAAGATTTCCCTACAAAACAAATTTGCAATATGTGAAGCATCATCTATCTTGTTGCAAGGAATGAAATGAGCCATTTTGGAGAAACGATCCACAACAACAAAAACGGAAACTTTGCCATTTAGAGTTCTAGGCGAACCAAGCACAAAGTCCATGCTAATATCTTCCCATGGTTGATATGGAATAGGAAGTGGCATATAGAGGCCATGAGATTGAGCTTTGGACTTAGCTTTGCAACAAGTAGAACACCGGTTGGTGAAGCGATTGACATCGCGATGCATCATGGGCCAAAAGTAGTTCTTGGAGAGCGTAGCAAATGTCTTTTCATGTCTGAAGTGTCCCATGAGTCCACCGCCATGAGATTCCTGCAAAAGCAACAAACTCAAAGAGGACTCGGGGATGCAAAGTTTGTTATCTCTCATAAGATATCCATCTTTGATGTAGTATCGATCCCAAGAACTATGCATCAAACACTTGGCATAGGGCATTGCAAATGTAGGATCATGTTCATACAATTCTTTGATATGCTCAAAACAAATGACATTCAACTCAACTGTAGTGACAAGCGTGCATATACGATAAAGCGCATCCGCCACAACATTTTCTTTACCCTTAATGTACTTGATGACATAAGGAAATGATTCAATAAATTCACTCCATTTAGCATGACGCTTTGATAGAGGCAAAGGTGTCCCGTCTTTCGATGAGATGATGACTATCGTTTTGGAGGAAGTCGACGTTGACGATCCGACAACGAACGTGCGAGGACGTCGCGCCTTAGCAATCGCTAAACCAACTCCGAGAGGTTATTGACCACGCCGGAGCACGATCAACCTGACCACGAAGGTCTTTTTCCTGCAGGCAAACAAAGAACAAGCAAGAAACTAAGATTGCAATCTGGATATTGCGAATATAAGAGGAAAGCTTTATTGATCAAGGTGGGGTTCTGTGACGCCTTGGTCTGGTCGTTGAACACAAATGAAGTACGCGAAGTTGCAGCTATGGCGAACTTTTAATCTAAACAAAACCCGAAGTCAAAACGATGCCCTAGGGGCTGTATATATGGAGGAAGAGGGGGGAATTTCGTGGCCCTTGGAGGAGGGGTCCGAAACCCACCCTAACTCTTGTTTCCCCACACATACGGACTCTAAAAACAGCCTATATTGAAGTATTTCCAAATTACATGGGCCTGGCCCAAAAAGAAGGTGACGCAGCACCTAGAATAGCCTTTGGACGAAAATTATGAAGTGGCATCTTGTATATTTCGTCCAAGGCTTCATGCGATCATTATGGTGGCTTCAAAGTCCTGAAATCATCACTTGAAACTCTGTTCTTGTCTCCCTTGCGCATGCCATCAACTCCATGCTTGTTCTTGCTCCAATGATCATCCTTCTCCAAGCTAGGCCCTTCATTTGTAAGCAAAACAAATGTATCCAATTTAGGCAGCATCATATTCTCATGAACATTAGAATCATTACCAAGAAACGAAAGTACCTGATAATTCAATTGGCGTGCGCGAGCTCTAGTAATTGGTCCAGTATGTATAGCAGCAGGGGCTGTGGGTGTAACAATGGTATTGATGTCCTCATCATCCTCCCCTTCTTGAAATGAAGTCGTCCTCGACGGAAACTTATCTTCCTCACCCAAATAAGGCTTCAAATCTGCAATGTTAAAAGTGGGACTAACCCCAAAATCTGCAGGCAACTCAAGTTTATATGCATTATCATTTATTTTCTCTAACACCTTAAAAGGACCATCAGCACGTGGCATTAGCTTTGATTTGCGTAAATTAGGAAATCTATCCTTACGCAAATGTAATCAAACAAGATCTCCAGGTGCAAACACAACACGTTTTCTACCCTTATCCCCAGCAAGTTTATATTTAGCATTCATACGCTCAATGTTTTCCTTAGTTAACTCATGCATTTTTAAAATCAATTCAGCACGTTCTTTTGCATCAAAATTAACCTTCTCCGAAGATGGAGGAGGCAACAAATCAATAGGTGCACGAGGTAGGAAACCATACACAATTTCAAAAGGGCACATCTTAGTAGTAGAATGCAATGAACGATTATAAGAAAATTCAATATGAGGCAAGCATTGTTCCCACATTTTCTTATTATTCTTCAAAACAGCCCTAAGCATAGTAGACAATGTTGTATTGACTACTTCAGTTTGTCCATGAGTTTGGGGGTGACAAGTAGTACTAAAAAGCAGTTTAGTCCCCAACTTAGCCCATAAACATCTCCAAAAGTGGCTAAGAAATTTAGTATCACGATCTGAAACAATAGTATTTGGCACACCATGCAAGCGAATAATTTCACGAAAGAATAAATCAGCAACATTAACAGCATCATCGCTTTTATGACATGGTATAAAGTGTGCCATTTTCGAGAATCTATCCACGACAATAAATATACTATCCCTCCCCTTCTTTGTTCGAGGTAAACCTAAAACAAAGTCCATAGATATATCCTCCCAAGGAACACTAGGTACAGGTAAAGGCATATATAAACCATGAGGATTGAGTCGTGACTTAGCTTTATGACATGTAGTGCAGCGAGCAACAAAACGCTCAACATCCCGTCTCATATTTGGCTAAAAGAAATGTGTAGCAAGTACGTCCTCCGTCTTCTTCACGCCAAAGTGTCACATGAGTCCTCCTCCATGCGCCTCCTGCAACAACAAAAGACGAATAGAGCTAGCAGGAATGCATAGCTTGTTAGCACGGAACACAAAACCATCATTAATAATGAACTTGTTCCATGTTCTTCCTTCTTTACAATTCTGCATTACATCTTCAAAATCAGCATCATGCACATATTGATCTTTGATGGTCTCCAAACCAAATATTTTAAAGTCACGTTGTGAAAGTATAGTATAGCGACGAGACAAAGCACCAGCAATAACATTTTCTTTACCCTTCTTGTGTTTAATAACATAAGGGAAAGTCTAAATGAATTCAACCCATTTAGCATGTCTACGGTTCAGTTTAGCTTGACTTTTAATATGTTTCAAGGATTCATGATCAGAATGTATAACGAATTCTTTGGGCCATAAATAATGTTGCCAAGTCTCTAAAGTCCGAACAAGAGCATATAATTCTTTATCATAAGTAGAATAATTCAGACTAGGCCCACTCAATTTTTCAGAAAAGTATGCAACAGGTTTGCCATCTTGTAATAACACACCTCCTAATCCAATTCCACTAGCATCACATTCAAGCTCAAAAGTCTTATTAAAGTCAGGAAGTTGGAGTAAAGGAGCATGTGTCAACTTATCTTTCAATACCGTGAAGGCTTCTTCCTATGTGGTACCCCAAACAAAAAGCACATCCTTCTTTGTAAGCTCATTGAGAGGTGCAGCAATGGTGCTAAAATCTCTCACAAAACGCCTATAGAAACCAGCAAGGCCAAGGAAACTCCTCACTTGTGTGACCGTTTTGGGCTGCGGCCAACTCTCAATAGCTTCAATCTTGGCTTTATCAACTTCAATTCCCTGTGGAGTAACAACATAGCCAAGAAAAGATACTCGGTCGGTGCAAAAGGTGCACTTCCCAAGGTTACCAAACAAACGTGCATCACGTAGAGCATTAAAAACAGCACGTAAATGTTCCAAATGTTCTTCCGAAGATTTGCTATAGATCAGTATATCATCAAAATAGACTACCACAAATCGTCCAATGAAAGCACGTAAAACTTCGTTCATTAGTCTCATGAAAGTACTAGGTGCATTAGTTAACCCAAAAGGCATGACTAACCACTCATATAAACCAAACTTTGTTTTAAATGTTGTTCTCCATTCATCTCCCAATTTCATACGAATTTGATGGTATCCACTACGCAAATAAACTTTGTAGAATATTGTAGAGCCACTCAATTCATCAAGCATATCATCTAGCCTAGGAATAGGATGACGATAACGAATAGTAATATTATTAATGCCTCTACAATCAACAGACATACGCGACGTACCATCCTTTTTAGGCACTAGTATAATAGGAACAACACAGGACTAAGAGATTCGCGTATATAACCTTTGTCGAGAAGCTCCTGTACTTGACGCATAATCTCCTTCGTCTCCTCTGGATTGGTACGGTATGGTGCACGGTTGGGTAGCGATGCACCGGGAATTAAGTCAATTTGATGCTCAATCCCTCGAATAGGTGGTAATCCCGGTGGCACGTCTTGTGGGAAGACGTCAGCGAACTCCTGCAAAATGTTAGTGACAGCATGGGGCAAAGAGGAAGGCACGTCCTCAAATGAAAATAATGCCTCTTTGCACACAAAAGCATAGCAAACAGATTTGCTAGAATCTAGCTCATCAATATCAGACTTGGTGGCAAGTAAACATGCACTTTTCAATTTAATTTCTGAAGCAGCACTAGATGGTTTATTATTAGGCTTCATTTGTTGCTCAAATTATTTTGCGACAATCTGATTTTCACTCTTATTTTTCTCCTGTTTTGCTTTATTAGCTCTACTAGCTAAAGAGCCCGTGCGTTGCAGCTGGAGAAAAAAATAACACACACTCTTAACCCAATAACCATAATATGGTCATGCCCTTTATTTTAGCGAGGCATCATTTTTGTGTTGCCGCTTATCCTCCTTCTCACCCTCAGTGGCCTCAGTGTTCACACAAACCAAAGTGTGTTTGAATGTTGTTTTTCCCCTGCTAGATTTTTCAGAGGTGCTCATGTGTAGTTATCGATGTTTTCTTTCATCTTTTTATGATTTTACCGATTGTTTATTTGCAATCCAGATCATCACGGTACGAAAAAAAACGGACGTGCCCTATAGGTAACAAGTTTGCTTTTAAAATAATATTTTAAAATATTTAATAGGTAAAAGTAACATCATATTCAAATTCTACATATTTTTCTATTCAAATTTCATATATAACATGTTAAAACCGGAGTTACGGTTTAATAGATATGGATAATTAAGAAAAATACTTGTTTGACTTAAATATCTTCCAAAATAATATTTAAAAAGTATTTAACATACAGAATAACATCTTATTCAGATTCTACACATTTTTCTAATCAGTTTTCATATATAACATCTCAAAATCGGAGTTACGGTTTAAAAGATATGGGTAATTTAGAAAAACATGTGTTTGACTTATATATGATCGGCAGGTGAATTATCTAATACGTCAGGGGGGTTTCTGTAAAAATGTAAAATAACGGTTCGGTTATGACTTAAGTGTGTACTGCGGGTTAATTCATCAAAAATGCAGGGGGTTTTCTGCAAAAGTGTGTGACGGACGGCCGAAACCCAATTTGCTTTATTATTAGGTATAGATTAATATCATCTTTCAAAATGGAATCAGGAGTTATAGGAAGCAAAGTAATGTTTTTATCCTTATGAACAAAAGTATACTGATTGTTTCTACCATGGTGTACAGAATTTTTATTAAATTGCCATGGTCTACCAAGTAATAAGGAACATGCTTGCATAGGTACCACATCACAATCAACATAATCAGCATATGTAGAGATACTAAAATGCACACAAACAGTACGTGTCACCTTAACCTTGCCGCTGTTGTTGAACCATTGGATGAAGTAAGGATGTGGATGTGGTCTTGTGGTGAGAGATAGCTTCTCCACCATCTCCATGCTAGCCAAGTTGTTGCAGCTCCCTCCATCTATGATGACGCGAATAGAACGTTCCTTCACAACTCCCTTTGTATGGAACAAATGATGCCTCTGATTTTGCTCAGCTTGTGTAACCTGCACACTCAAAACACGTTGAGCAACTAAACATTCATACCTGTCAGCATCTTCAGCAGCCATGTATTGCGTCTCATGATTAGAATCATCTCCACCGTGTTCTTCATGTGTAATAAGAGCCAAAGTCTCCTCATCATAGTCACTAGCGGACTCATACCCACCATCCTCAGTAACAATCATCACACGCTTAGATGGGCATTCTCTCGCATAATGACCTCCACCCTTGCAACGTCGACAAATAATATCATGTGTTTTCCCTGTTGATGCCATGGATGAAGAAGAGCTCTTTGCAGGCCCAGAAGGTGTGCTCTTGGCAGATAGTGGTGATTGTGCCTGCTTTATTGTATCACGGTTGGAGGTGGCAGCCGACGGAGTTGCCGGTGTAGCAGAACGTGTGGAAGTAGATGATGCACGTGGTGTCCATGATGAAGGTCGACCTGCAGAAAAGTTAGTTCGCGCCAATGCCTGTCGATCCTGCACTTCACGTTCAGCTTTACAAGCAAGATGGAATAAACGAGTGATATTATTATATTCCTTATAGTCTAGAATGGTCTGAATCTCTCTATTTAATCCACCCAGAAAACATGCAAGCATAGCTTCATTCTCCTCAACAATACCACATCTAATCAAGCCAGTTTGTAATTCCTGATAATATTCTTCTACCGAGTTTTTTCCTTGTTTTAAGCGCTGCAATTTTTGAAGTAATTCACGTTGATAATATGGTGGAACCCAACGAGTACGCATAGCAGTTTTCAAAGCAGCCCAAGTAGCTGGAACAGGATATAACCTACAATGTTCAGACCACCAAACACATGCAAAGCTAGTGAAAGCACAAACAGCAGCAGGAACACGTCTCTACTCAGGATATTGTAAACATGTAAATCGTTGTTCAGTTTCTAACTCCCAAGTAAGAGATATATCAGGAACATATCTACCCTCAAATGGTGGAATATTCAATTTCAGTTTAGGGAGATGGTCATGATCTCGTACCTGAGGGGGAGCCCTAACATTGCCATTATTTGCATGTGGACGACCTGGTGGTTGTGGTGCTGGTGGTTGCATGTAGTTCTTATGTTGATCAACTCCATCCTTGTAATCTCCCACATAATCATCCTCCCCCACATCAGCAGCAGGAGCCACAGAAGTATCAACAGCAGCACCAGCAGCTTGGCCAGGCTGAAGAGGGACACGGGTCGCTCGGCGGAGGGCTGTTTCGCTATGTGGAGGTAGTCGTTGTTGTTGTTGTAGAGGTGCGTTAGGTGCAGCTGGTGGAGGTAGTGGTAGACGCGCGAGCAATTCATTAAACTTGTTATCGAGCTTTGTTTCGAACGCCTTCTCAATGCCATCTATCTTCTCCATGGCCTCTTCAAATCTATTTAGCACATCTTCCACCTGTCCACTCATCATTTGTTGAAACTTATCATGTAACGCTTTGTTTGTCATGTTCTCTCAGTCAGTCTCGTCGGCTTGTGATCCTGGCATTGGTAGCAGCAATAGAAACACACAAGAATATGATATTACAGACTACTAACAAGTGGTGGTGGCGGGTGTCACAGATCCGTCAAGCAAATCTCAAATTCTTACCAGTTCTTACCCAGCAGCAGGTAGTGATCGGCAACCGATGTAGTCAAAACTCTCAAAGCTTGGATAGAGCGATTACCAGGGATCAAGAGTCAAACACACAATGTAGATGTATGTGGAGCTAGGAAGGCTTTTAATATGGTAGCAAAAAGGGTCAGCAATAATCAATTCAGAGATGCAAAGTTGAATAGACGCTCAACGACGGTACTGTGCTGGTCCTAGGCTAGACCGTGCTAGAGACGCGAGCCTAGAACACTAACAAAATCACGGCGCTGCACGTAAACAAGGGAGGAGCACACTCTAATTTTTTTTCTTTTTTTTCACTTTTTTCCTCTTTTTTTTGCTCCGCAACAAATTTTTTTCGAAAAAGTCTACAAATGGTCTAAAAACTGCCTAGCCAGAATTTTCCAAACTTAGTTTTTTTTAACTGGAACTATTTTTCTTCTGCGGATGGCTCGGATGTTGGGGAGTCCTACTCTGTCACGACTCAGAGTATCGCGTGATCTGGAAATCAAGAACAAAGCAACAATTACTGGATTCGGACTAGGACTCGTGGCGGAGATGAATCTGGTGGAAACTCGGACTGGTGGCGGATATTTGCAGGGCGATGGAACACGGACTGGTGGCGAATCTGTGATGGAGGTGGACTCGGATTAGCGTGATGGCAGTGGATATGTGGTATATGGTAGCGGCGATGGCGATGGTGGTATATGGCAGCAGTGATGACGATGGTGGTATATGGCAGCGGTGATGATGATGATGCGGTGGTAATATATGGCAGCAGCGACGTGACAACCTGTGAACAGAACTCGAAACTCTAAAGGACTAGACGCTAAGACCAGCAACTTGACACGACGATGCAACCGCAAATTCAACAAAGAAAATACATAAAAGATTATGCAAAGGCTTAGATTGGTTTGGATAGGATGAACTAACCCTAATTTTTTTGGCTTTTTTGTAGACTGTAGGTATGAAAAACAGACTCGATCTAAAATATGAAAAACTGTAAAATCTCACCGAGCAACCTGGAAATCTGATACCACTTGATAGAGGCAAAGGTGTCCCGTCTTTCGATGAGATGGTGGCTATCGTTTTGGCGGAAGTCGACGTTGACGATCTTACTACGAACGTGCGAGGACGTCGCGCCTTAGCAATCGATAAACCAACTCCAAGAGGTTATTGACCACGCCGGAGCACGATCAACCTGACCACGAAGGTCTGTTTCCTGCAGGCAAACGAAGAACAAGCAAGAAACTAAGATTGCAATCTGGGTATTGCGAATATAAGAGGAAAGCTTTATTGATCAAGGTGGGGTTCTATGACGCCTTGGTCTGGTCATTGAACACAAAAGAAGTACGCAAAGTTGCAGCTATGGCGAACTTTTAATCTAAACAAAACCCAAAGTCTAAACGATGCCCTAGGGGCTGTATATATGGAGGAAGAGGGGGAATTTTGCGGCCCTTGGAGGAGGGGTTCGAAACCCACCCTAACTCTTGTTTCCCCACACATACGGACTCTAAAAACAGCCTATATTGAAGTATTTCGAAATTACATGGGCCTGGCCCAAAAAGAAGGTGACGCAGCACCTAGAATAGCCTCTGGACGAAAATTATGAAGTGGCATCTTGTATATTTCGTCCAAGGCTTCATGCACTCATTATGGTGGCTTCAAAGTCCTGAAATCATCACTTGAAACTCTGTTCTTGTCTCCCTTGCGCATGCCATCAACTCCATGCTTGTTCTTGCTCCAATGATCATCCTTCTCCAAGCTAGGCCCTTCATTTGTAAGCAAAACAAATGTATCCAATTTAGGCAGCATCATATTCTCATGAACATTAGAATCATTACCAAGAAACAAAAGTACCTGATAATTCAATTGGCGTGCGCGAGCTCTAGTAGTTGGTCCAGTATGTATAGCAGCAGGGGCTGTGGGTGTAACAATGGTATTGATGTCCTCATCACGCTTGTTCAACTTAGTTTGACCCTTAAGGTATTTAAGTGTTTCATGGTCGGTATGGATGATGAATTCATGTGGGCGAAGGTAATGTTCCCATTCATGCAAAACTCGCACTAAAGCATATAGCTCTTTGTCATAGATGGGATAATTGAGTTGCGCTCCGGATAGTTTCTCACTAAAATATGCAATGGGGCGCTTCTCTTGCGTTAACACGCCTCCTATACCATTGCCACTAGCATCGCAATGAATTTCGAAGGGTTTGTCAAAGTTGGGTAATGCAAGCACGGGGGCATGAGTAAGCAAATTCTTAAGCTCATTGAAAGCAATATCTTGAGATTTTTCCCCAAACAAACGGTGCATTTTTCTTACTCAAAGCATGCAAAGGTGAAGCAATGGTGCTAAAATCCTTCACAAATCGACGGTAGAAACCGGCTAAACCAAGAAAACTACGCACTTGTTGCAAATTGGTTGGTTGGGGCCAAGTTTTAATAGCATTGTCTTAGATTCATCAACATGAACACCCTTAGACGATACTACGAAACCCAAGAAACCAAGATTGTCAACACCAAATAGGCATTTTTCCATATTAGCATAAAGTTGCTCTTTTCGAAGAGTTTGTAGCACGGTGCCAAGGTGGGTGACATGCTCTTTGAGAGATTTGCTAAACACAAGGATATCGTCGAAGTAGACAACAACAAATTCACCAATGTACGGACGAAACACGTAATGCATAGGACGCATGAAAGTACCGGGTGCTTCCGATAAACCCATAGGCATGACTAACCATTCATATAGACCAAACTTTGTTTTGAAAGTGGTTTTCCATTCATCACCCTCTTGTATGCGGATTTGATAGTAACCACTTTTAAGATCAATTTTGGAAAAGATAGTGGCACTGCTAAGCTCATCAAGCATATCATCAAGGCGTGGAATGGGGTACCTATATCTAACGGTGATAGCATTGATAGGTCTACAATCGGAGCACATGCGAAAGCTACCGTCACGTTTTGGTACAAGAATGACCGGTACGACACAAGGACTCAAACTTTCACGCACATGTCCATGGTCTATTAGATGCTTTACTTGCCTTTGTATTTCTTTGGTTTCTTCGGGGTTGACGCGGTATGGAGCTTTGTTGGGAAGCGGCGCTCCGGGGATGAGATCAATTTGGTGCTCAATGCCTCGTAGTGGAGGTAGACCCGGAGGTAGCTCATCGGGGAAAACATCTTGGAATTCCTGCAATAGAGAAGATAACACCAAAGGTAGATCGTGAGAGTTGTTAGTTTTTGTGACCTCGTCCTTACACAATAGGACATAGTGTAGGACACTTGATGGGTTCTCACACACTTCTCTCATCTCACGTTTGGTGGCCAAGAGAACTAAGTTTTTCTTGTCGCTCATCATGGAGGCACTCAATTTGGGCTTGTGGCGCTCACTCTCTTTTTGGTGGTTCGCTCTCTCACTATTTTCCCCACAATGGTTGGATTGCTTGTCGGCGAGCACTTGGCTTGGAGACATAGGACGTAGCACTAACTCTTTCCCTTTCATCTTGAAGCTATAGTGATTTGTACGCCCATTGTGAACGACACCTTGGTCAAATTGCCATGGTCGTCCAAGGAGGAGGTGGCAAACGGTCATCGGAAGGACATCACATTCCAATGTGTCTTCATTGGCGCCGATCTTGAAAGAGACTTGTACTCTATGCTCGACTTGTATGGTGCCGGTGTCGCTTAGCCATTGAACCTTGTAGGGGTGAGGGTGCTTCATCTTGACCAATTGGAGCTTGGAGCAAAGTTCTTCACTTGCTAAGTTGTGGCAACTACCTCCATCGATGATGACCTTGACGGAACGTCCATTGATGCCGGCCTTTGTGTGGAAGATATGGCATCTCTGATCTTCGTCTTGTTGATGTTGAAGAGTCAAGACCTTGGAAACAACAAGAGCAGGACTTGAATGTTCATCGCAAAAGACTTGGTCATCTTCATCTTCATTGTTCACTTGTCGGTGCATGGCCACTTGCTCAAGAGCTTCCATTTCTCCTTCACTCATGGAGTCATAGGTTCCGTCATCGTTGAGGATCATGGTGCGTTTGTTTGTGCACTCGAAGGACTTGTGACCTCGGCCGCCGCATGTGAAGCATTTGATAGAGCTTGTCTTGACGGTCTCATCGGGTGGAGTAGATGATGATGAAGCTTTCTTGAAGTTGCTTGTAGTAGGAGGACGACTTGAGGTTGTCGAAGCTTTCTTGTAACTTGACTTGTCGCCGTTGTTTGTAGAAGGCTTTGTAGAGGTAGAAGGTGTTGGAGTCGTCGAAGCTTGATTTTTGGAGAGGCCATAGGACTTTGATGAGAACTTGGCGTACTTGAAGTCGTCTTGTACTTGCCATTCCGCTTTGCTAGCTTGGTGCACTAACTCGATGAGGGTCGAGTATGGTTGGAAGTCGGCGATCTTCTTGATAGGATGATTGAGTCCATTCAAGAACCTTGCCATAGTTTGCTCATCATCTTCCATGACGTTGGCTCGTATCATGGCAATCTCCATTTCCTTGTAGTACTCTTCAACACTCTTGGTTCCTTGATTGAGTTGTTGAAGTTTCTTGAAGAGGTCGCGGTTGTAGTAGTTTGGCACAAATCGTGCTCTCATGACATCCTTCATTTGTCTCCAAGTGGTGATGGGTGGTTCACCTCTTGCCGCTCGGCGCTCAATGACTTGTTCCCACCAAATGAGGACGTAGTCTTGGAATTCAAGGGATGCCATTGTGATCTTCTTCTCTTCTTCGTAGTTGTGCAAGCGGAAGATTTTGTCAACCTTCAATGCCCATGAGATGTACTCTTCGGGGTCATTGCTTCCATTAAACTTGGGCATGGTGAACTTTAGCTTGCCATATCGCTGCTCTTCATTGTGTTGGGGTCGGGGATGATGACGCCCATGTCGTTGAGGATTGACGGTGTTATCGTGCTCTTGGCGAAGTTGGTTGTCTTCCTCATGTTGCTCTTGGCGAGGAGGGTTGTCAACCTCAAGTTGCTCTTGGTGAGGAGGTGGTCCATTATCTTCTTGCTCTCGATGGACTTGACGTTCTTGTCTCGCTTAAGGAGAAGCTTGTCTATCTTGACGAGGAGCTTCTCGATATTGACGAGGAGCTTGTCGATGCACACATGCTTGGTAAAGCCTTTCTTGAGCTTCATCACGAAGTGCTTCTTGATGTAGTCGAGCTTGTCGGCCACGGTTGGCTACGGCACGACTTGAGACATGAAGGGCACGTTGCGCTTCAAGTGCTTGAGCTTCGCATAGTTGTTGTTCTTGGCATTCCGCCTCGGCGTCTTGTGCATCTTGATGTTGTCACGCTCGCTCCTCTTGTTCTTGTTGTCGTTGACGCTGTCGTTCTTGTGCTTGTGCGAAAGCGGCTTGGTTTTGGTGATGTCGATGCTCTTGAGAGTCGGTGTCGTGTAGAGGATTGCGATTTGCTTGACGATCTTGACGCGCGGCACGACGAAGAGTGTTCGATGTCGGTGTACTTGAACCGGAGATGGTGTCATCGGAGTGTCGACTTGAGCGGCTCCGTCTTGATGTTGACGAAGTAGAAGAGCGGACCATCATGGTTCGGATATCTTCTTTGAGGGAACTCATAGATGTGTCGAAGTAGTCCCTTGTACGTTGCTCGGATTGTCGTAAGTCGGTGGCGAGGTTGTCGATGCGATCGCCCAAAGCAAGTTGTTCTTGATGCAAAGCCCGTTGTGCACCAAATAGTTGATTCTTGGTGACGAAGGAAGACATGTCGTCGTCTTGCTCCAAGAAGAGTCAGTTTGTAGAAGTACTTGGCCTATCCATCATTCCAAACAAAGATATGTTAGTGGGAGAAAGGGAAGAACCAATATCCAATGTACCTTGACCGATGTTGACAATGGATCAAAGATGACTCCAATGTGTAGCAAGGAAATAGCACAATTGGTACCAATTCTTGTCGGTTCTCACACCTACACAAGTAAAAGCTTATGGTGGAGCTCGGTTAGGATGGTGGCACAAAATTTGATGCAATTGTAAGTGAGACTCAATAATGTTGGAAAAGATTCACAAATTTGCAAATGCAACAAGTAGACCAATAGCAAGATATGGTACACGGAAACGCACACGCAAATAGATAAGATGGGGTTATGCAACCAAGGATGAGCCAAAATGTGAAATTCACCAAGATGCTCTTGTTACACAACATTAGAGAGACGCTAGCACGATTGCACAATAGGCGGATACGAACTTGTGCACAACCTACTAAGCAAAAATGTAACGACTTCTATCCCAGGTATGCTATATGTATGATGTTCCTATGTGTTGATCCAAGCTGATCGAGAATGACAATCTTAATGTTGTATGATGCTATGGTTCTTGCTTATAAGCTCTTTGCTTATCTTTCCTCTTTTGCTTAAAAGCTTGTTTGGCTCTTTGATGTTTGAGCTCTTTTCTCATGCAATGCTTCGCGAACCAAGATAGCAATTATGTATGCGACGACAACTTTGTGACACAAGTGATGATAGCAAGATATATGCAACATGATGATAGTATGTATGCTATGGGAAGTATGAACACTAATGTGCACAAGTCACATTGCCGGCAATACTCAAAGGCTAGTCTCGATGGTTAAGTGACGCAAAAGTAAGGCCATGGGGTTATCAATGCAATTGCAAAAGAGTATGATGATATGACGATACCAAGTCGATATCCAAAGTGAAGGTGATACCAAAGTGATGTTGATGTAGCCGTCCGTAGTAGTCCTTGGCGAAGTTGAGCGGTGGTGATGTTGATGTTGAACCGTACCTAGATAGCCGAAACACAAAAGGACACGGAAACCACAACTCAAATTCTCAAAGCAAAATTTGGTAAAATTGTCGGAGTTGGTATTGGGAAAGGCTATGGTGGTGTTATGCGGAAGTGGTGGAGGTATGCGGAAGTGTAAGTGGCACCAGGACAAAATTTGGCGAGGGTTGGCCTGGAAAAGGGATGGTGGATGGGTGGTTTTGCTGCCAGGGGCCGGATGTCCGGGGGTGATGGCCGGATGTCCGGGGTGCCGGATGTCCGGGCTGTTCGGGCCGGATGTCCGGGCTTGGAGAGGTCAAATCCGGGTAAAATTGGGACGATTTTGTGGATGGGAATTGGGGAAAAGGTGGGGGAATGCTAGATCTACCTGCAACACATGAAATCCGCGGATCAAATCCAACAAAACTTCATCACACCAACAAATCACAAAAAAAATTGGGGGCTATTTTTGTGGGGCAATTTTCGGATTAGGACGAAAAACAACAAAATCAAGCTAGAAAACAAAGAGAGGGGGCTCCGAAATCGTGATCAACGTGGCTCATGATACCAAGATGATGTGGGGTGGAACCCTAGATGGCCGATCTTTCACGAAAGGAGCGAGATCCCTCGAAGAACGCGATGAGCACGGGGAAGAACGGAGGGAAAACCACAAGAGAAACACTCAACCAACAAGAAATAGATCACACATGCACTAGATCGATGAACAAAGAGATACACGATGATCCAAGGTCAACAAAGGACGATACAAAGTAACCGGTTCTTCTCCTAGAAGGAGGTCTTGATGGGGCCACCCAAGAGGGGGTCTTGAGTCCAATGATCTTCTGCAAAGAGGGGCCGCAGTCTCTCTCGAGGAGGAGATCCGTATGGATGAGCGAAGCACTATCTCACATATGAGCTAAACTAACGCTAACCCTAACTAGGAGGAGGGGAAGGAGTATTTATAGTGCTAGTACAAGTTGGGGCGAGTTGGAGGGGTACATGGGCCCTTGGCCCATTCGCTGTGCGCAAACAGGCGCCGGATGACCGGGCTGGGGGCCGGATGTCCGGGCGTTCGCGGGAGGCCGGATGTCCGGGCTAGCGTGCAAACTTCTGTGGTCCCTGGTTAGACGAGGCCGGATTTCCGGGCTGGGGCCAGATGTCCGGGGCTTCACGAGGCGCCGGATGTCCGGGGCTCGGGCCGGATGTCCAGGCTGAGGTGGTCAGCCTACGGGTGTCTTTTGGCGTTGGAGCTGGATATCCGGGCTGGAGGGGCCGGATGTCCGGGGGTTCCGGACGGGCCGGATGTCTGGTCCCTGGAGCTTCCTTTGCCTCCTTCCGTTGGTTCTCTTCATCCGTGGACTTGGCGACTTGTTCTTCTTCACGTGCATCTTCGGGGGGGGGGGGGGGGGGTCCTCTCGACACCTGATCATGCATAGCATATCGGACTTAGGTAGTAGCCATGTCTCGGGTGGATCATATGTGATATCACTAAGGAAGGAAGTCACCTTGTTCTCGAGAGCTCTAGCTCGTGCTCGTGTCATCAGTCCTCTTGGCTCTTCATGAGACAGTTGTAGGTCCATGGGGGTGATCGTGGGATGCTCCGCATCAATCCACCTAGTAGCTTTTTCCTGGGGATTTGTTTAGTTAAAAGTTAGCCATTGCAACTTCGTGTACTTCGTTTGTGTCCAACGACCAGACCAAGACCGCTTACGGATTCCCACCATTATCAATACTTCATATATACTCGCAATATTCAGATTGCTTTTATCATATTCTTGCTTGTTCTTCGATTGCTTGCAGGAATAGACCTTCGTGGTCAGGTTGATTGTGCTCTGGCGTGGTCGATAACCTCTCGAAGTTCGTTTTGCGATTGCTAAGGCGCAACGTCGTGCACGTTTGTAGTCAGATTGTCAAAGTCATCTTCACCAAATCGATAGTTATCATCTCATCGAAAGATCGGGATACCCTGCCTCTATCACCATTCTAGAGTATAAGGATTATAATAATATCACTCGTTTATTTCGTCTTGCTTGTAAAGCTGAACGTGAAGTGCAGGATCGACAGGCATTGGCGCGAACTAACTTTTCTGCAGGTCGACCTTCATCATGGACACCACATGCATCATCTACTTCCACTGCACCATCACCTCCTTCAGGTGCCACCTCCAACCGTGATACAGGAAAGGAGGCACAACCACCACTAGCTGCCAAGAGCACACCTGTCAGGCCTGCACAGAGCTCTTCTTCTTCCATGGCATCAACAAGGCACACAAGTCATATTATTTGTCGTCGTTGTAAGGGAAGAGGAAATTTTGCGAGAGAATGCAAATCTCAACGTGTGATGATTGCTACTGAGGATGGTGGGTGTCGGTGTCAAAACCGTCGGATCTCGGGTAGGGGGTCTCGAACTATGTGTCAAGGTCGGATGGTAACAGGAGACAAGGGACACTTTATTTTACCCAGGTTCAGGCCCTCTCGATGGAGGTAAAACCCTACTCCTGCTAGATTAATATTGATGATATGGGTAGTACAAGAGTGGATCTACCACGAGATCAAGGAGGCTAAACCCTAGAAGCTAGCCTATGGTATGATTGTGTATGATGATGGTTTTTCTATGGACTACAACCCTCCGGTTTATATAGACACCGGATAGGGTTAGGGTTTACACAGAGTCGGTTACAATGGTAGGAGATCTCGAATATCCGCACGCCTAGCTTGCCTTCCACGCCAAGAAAAGATCCTTCCGGACACGGGACGAGGTCTTCAATCTTGTATCTTCATAGTCCTGGAGTCCGGCTGAAGGTATAGTCCGGCTATCCGAACACCCCCTAATCCAGGACTCCCTCAGTAGCCCCCGAACCAGGCTTCAATGACGACGAGTCCGGCGCACAAATCGTCTTCGGCATTGCAAGGCGGGTTCCTCCTCCGAATCCTGTGTACCTGTACGAATAATGTCTGCTTTTTGTAATGTAGCACTCCTCGGCTTCAGTGCCCAATAATGGCCGTCTTCCACGTGCTGAACGAATGCGAAGAGCTTGGGGTGTTTTTACATCCTCACCCTTAGTCACATAAACGAGCCGCCTATTTAACGGGATGGGGATTTAGATCCAAACCACATCTCCTCCTCTCCGCGATTTATCATCAGAGCGTCTCCAGCAAAGGTCCATTCCAACATGGCCAGCCGTCGCAGCTCCTCCCCTCGCCCTTCCAGTCCTAAACCCGGAGACTGGGAGAGATGCACCATCCCACAAAGCGAGTTAGTGTCGCTCCAAGCCAAGGGATTTCTCCCTCAAGCCTATATGGTCTCGGCCGGAGCCGGACTCGCCACTTATCAAGGCGGAAAACAAGCGGAGAACTCACCTAGTCCCTCTAAAGGGGAACGGGTGTGCCTGGCCTCTTATCTAATAAGGGGACTGGGATTTCCAATTCATCCCTTTCTCCGCGGGCTTTTGGAGTTCTATGGCCTCCAGCTGCACCACCTTACGCCCGGTTCCGTGTTACACATCGCGGGCTTCGTTGCTCTCTGCGAGCTATTTTTAGGCGTCGAGGCTCATTTTGCGCTGTGGAAGAAGATATTCTGCCTGGTGCCCCGTTCCCAAAAGGGGTCTATATATCAAGTGGGCGAAGCCGAAGTATGGCGCATCGCCGGGACCGGATACCCGTCCGGAACCCCGAAGAAGGCGTCCGAGGACTGGCCTTCAGAATGGTTCTACATAGACGATGTTCCCCTGCCGGACCCTGTCCGGGCCGGTCTCCCTGAGTTCAACAATGCTCCCCTGAAGAAACGCCTGAGCTGGCGCCCTCGGAGCTATCAGAGAGAGAATGACAGAGACGCCCTTTACTTAATGGGCCGGATTAAGCTCCTGGCTCATTCCGGACTAACCATGATTAAAGTCATGGCCATATGCATTATGCGAGGGGTGCAGCCGCTCCAATACAGAAGCCACCCCATGTGGGATTTCAACGGGGAGGATGACGCCACCCGTTACGGCCGTAAGGGGCCAGACTCGCCTGCTGCTCTAACGAAGATTTTATCCTCTTTGTACAAGGGAGAAGAAGAGGAATTCCTCCGCGTCAACCCGTAGGGTGGATTTTCCATGTATAGTCCTCCGAATTGGGTAAGCGGACAGTCGTATTTCCCTGTTTCATTTTACATTCCCATGATTAAATAGGCAGTCTAACGACTTTAATGCAGGACCTGCGTCAGGAGGTAAAAAACATAAACAGTCGTCCTCCACAGCCAGAGGACCCAGAACGGTCCCTCGATCCGGACTCCGAAGAGGATCCGGACTTAGCGGTGGATTTCATCGACGGAGTGTTTCATCAGCTAAGCAAGGACGATACCTTGGTAGCTATTATAGCTGATTACCCAGGGTTGATCCCGGCCTCCCAGGTGACAGATACCGGAGCTTCACCCCCTTAAGAGGGGTTCCGTTTTCATGGGTTTGGTTGTTCTGACAACAACCGCGCTTTGTAGGGGAGATTCCCGAGGGGGGAAGCCGACCCCGCTGCAGCTAACTGGCGGGGGGGCGCAGGGCCCCGTGGGGCAAAAAGGAACGTAGTCCGGTCTAAGGTGCCCGAGCAAAGGTATGGCGTACCCTCTCTTTTTCCCTGGTGTTTTACTCCTCCCGGGTATATTAACATTCATGCTATCTTCAGTACGAAGAGACCTCGCCGGACTATATCCGGAGAAGTTGCCAACCGGGCCTCCACCAGCCAGACTCCAACGCCCGGCCCGGAGGCGGAGGTCAGCACAAGGCACGCACCGGACGCTCCTCCATCAGAGGATGCGGACAGGCTGTCTACCACCAATTCCGAGGTGGAGAGTGCCATGAACCACAGGCGTCGCCGGACAGTTCTTCGCGACGCTTGTTTCTCCCAGGAGGCTTTAAATGCCTTTAATTCAGGAGACGCGTACCTCCGTGCCGCTCAAAATGGTTTAGCCAGAGCCACGGAGCAGTATGTAAAAGACATACGGGTGAGAAAATTTTGGTAAATATAGATATGCCAGTAGCCCCCGAGACTTGAAGCAGTGGAAATAACTGATTCGAGAATCATATAACATGCAGTTTCTTACCGAGAAGAATACCGCGCTGTCCCAGGAGCTGGAAAGGTGCAGGGCCCAACTAGAGGCCGCACGAACGGCAGCAGGAGGGTCTAAAGAGACCCCTGCAGGTAAACAATACTCTAGAATATTTAGTATTGTACGGATTTAAGTGCCAATCTGACAAATTGTATTGTAGATGGCGCCGGACTCGATCCGGACAGGCTACAGCTTCTACACCGGTTAGAGTCTGGTGAAAGCGTGCTAACAAAGGTGAGGCGGGAGAAGAATGATCTCCAGGATGCCAACACCAGGCTGGATGTTGAACTAAAAGATGTTCGTGGCCAGCTGTCGGACTCCAATAAGGAGAATCAGCGACTTCGACGCGGCATTTTTACTAAGTGCTTAAGCGAACTCTTGAAAAAGGAGTTCGGCGAGGAAGACGACTAACAGAGTTATGTCTATAGGTATGCTGACAGGTTGTCCTGCAGAGGATATGCCCGGTTCAACGGGCGATCTTCTTCCCGAACTCTTGCAACTGCACGAACGAGTTCGGCAGGCGATGCGAGGTATTGCCCAAGCCTTGTGGCCTGCTCACTCCATACCCGAGGGCCTTGGAGAACTTGCGGAGAAGTTGAAGGGAGCTCGGCGGCGCTTCCGGTTGTGGAAGATATCGACCTGCCGGCAGGGCGCTAGGAAGGCTTGGGCTATGGTGAAGACCCGCTTTACGAAGTCTGACCCCAATCACATGGCCGAGGTTGGACCGGTGGGGCCTGACGGGAAGGAGATCCCTGTGAGCTTAGTGTATGGCCAGGTAGAATTGGCCGCAAAGTATTCCCAGCAGGACTGTAAATTAGACAGCCTGTTAGATGTAATAGAAGAGGAATACAATCAGTCAGGATGACTATGTAATTTATAATTGACATGTGTAATGCCTTCTAGCCGGATTGTAGATCGTTTGTCGTTGCCGACCTTTTCGCTTCGACCTCGGGACCTGACGGTCCGGAGTGTGTCCGAATACCATAACGGTTATATAAGAACCGAGGTATGCGTGGAGACTAGGCGTAGGGGTCATTAGTGCTTTATCAGACAAGTGCCCAACTAGTTATGTTATATTACATGGTTAGTAAGAAACATCTTCCAGAGAGAATAGTTCCGTTAAGGGTTCCTTTCGCTGGGGTGGCGTGCCCTGAAGTGCACGTCCGGACTGCAAGTGCAGGAAAACATCTGGGGGCATGTATAAGTAAAAAAGGTTCATCTCTAGTTCACCGACCGAATATTCCCTTAAGAACGCTAGCTTTCGGCTTCACCCAGTCTGAGGTACACATCCGGCTTATCCGGCAGTAACAATCGCAGAGGTGCTCCCTTTACCGCCTAGCCGAACAATCGGGAACGTAGGGGTAAGCACAGGAGCCAGGAAACCCAGCTTGGCCAAAACTTAAGTCATATCGATGCATATAATGGTGAAGAAAAGGTGCATGCGGAAGTCTGACGCATGCGTTGGGCGTGAAACCCATATAAACAAGCTTCTGTTAGAGAAGCCCCCAGGTTTAAGGAGCGCGAGTGGCGCGTCACATGATGAGCCTTTAAGGGCTATAAAAGGAGAGAGTGGGGGGAGACAAAAACAGAAAAATATATATATAAGTGGACAGAGGAAGGAGACAAACCCCGAGTCCGGCGCTAGGCATAGAATCTTCGGAGACGTGCGGCGTTCCATGGGTTCGGCTCGAGTCGGTTATCCGACGCATCTCGCAGGCTGTACGCTCCACCAGTCAGGACTTGGTCAATTATGAAGGGACCTTCCCATTTGGGCTTGAGTTTGTCCTTTTTCTTATCCGGCAGGCGTAGGACTAGTTCGCCAACGTTGTAATTTTTGGCTCGTACTTCTCTGCTTTGATATTTTCGAGCCTACTGTTGATAAAATGCGGAACGGGCTTTAGCCACGTCGCGCTCCTCCTCTAAGGCGTCCAGGTTGTCCTGCCGATCAAGCTCGGCTTCTCTTTCTTCGTACATGCACACTCGAGGTGAGTCATGAATTATATCGCAGGGCACAACTGCCTCTACGACGTATACCATAAAGAATGGTGTGAATCCGGTGGTGCGATTCGGCGTGGTTCGCAGCCCCCAGAGTACGGAGTCGAGCTCCTCTACCCAGTGCGTATTGGATTCCTTTAGGGACCGCACTAGTCTGGGTTGGATACCGCTCATGATGAGACCATTTGCACGTTCGACCTGACCGTTAGTTTGTGGGTGATAGACAGAAGCAAAATCGAGCTTAATGCCCATGCGTTTGCACCACAGCTTTACTTCGTCAGAGGTGAAGTTTGTGCCGTTATCGGTGATAATGCCGTGGGGGACACCGTAACGGTGTACGACCCCGGATATGAAGTCTATCACGGGTCCGGATTCAGCCGTCTTAACAGGCTTGGCTTCTATCCATTTGGTGAATTTATCCACCATGACCAATAAGTATTTTTTCTTGTGGGTTCCACCCTTAAGGGGTCCCACCATATCAAGCCCCCAGACCTCAAAAGGCCAAGTGATGGGGATGGTTCGGAGGGCGTTGGGCAGCATATGGCTTTGATTTGCAAAGAGCTGGCAACCGACGCATCGTTTGACTAAGTCATGAGCGTCTGCTCGGGCCGTCGGCCAATAAAAGCCCGTACGGAAAGCCTTGCTTACCAGGGACCGAGCTGCAGCGTGGTGGCCCCCGAGTCCGGCATGAATTTCAGCCAACAGACTCTGCCCTTCCTCTTCGAAGATACATCTTTGAAGGACTCCTGTAGTGCTTTTCTTATATAGCTCTCCCTCGTGGACTTTATAAGATTTAGATCGCCGCACTATGCAGCGTGCCTCGTTTTGGTCCTCTGGGAGTTCCTGCCTAGTAAGGTAGGCTAGGAATGGTTCTGTCCACGAGGCGATGACCGCCATTATTACGTGGGCTGAAGGTGTGATTTCGGTGGCAGGGCCTCCGATTATGTCGAATTGTTCGGCGTCGGGTTGTGCGGTTATGTCCAGACTGTTATCTGAGGGTTCCCCCTCCCATGCTACAGATGGCTTGAATAATCTTTCTAAGAAGATGTTGGGGGGGACCGCATCTCGTTTTGCTCCGATGCGTGCCAGGACGTCTGCTGCCTGATTGTTTTCTCGGGCTATATGGTGAAACTCGAGTCCCTCGAACCGAACTGACATTTTTAGGACGGCATTGCGATAAGCTGCCATTTTTGGGTCTTTGGCGTCAAAGTCGCCATTTATTTGGGATATCGCGAGGTTTGAGTCCCCGCGTACTTCCAGGCGTTGAATGCCCATGGATACTGCCATCCGGAGACCATGTAGAAGGGCCTCGTATTCGGCTGCATTGTTGGAGTCCGTGTACATAATTTGGAGTACATATTGGACTGTGTCCCCTGTAGGGGACGTCAAAACGACGCCAGCCCCTAGTCCGGACAACATTTTGGAGCCGTCGAAATGCATGATCCAGTTTGAATATGTGTCGTACTCTTTAGGGAGTTTGGCCTCTGTCCATTCGGCGACGAAGTCGGCTAGGACTTGCAATTTAATGGCTCGCCGTGGTTTGTAGGTTATGTCGATCGGGAGGAGCTCTATGTCCCATCTCGCTATCTGGCCCGTTGCATCGCGGTTGTTGATAATATCATTGAGTGGTACTTCCGAGGCTACTGTTATAGAACACTCTTGAAAGTAGTGTCGTAGCTTCCGGGATGCCATAAACACCGCGTACGCGATCTTTTGGTAATGCGGGTACCACGATTTGCATGGTGTGAGGATGGTGGACACGTAGTAAACCGGCCTTTGAAGGGGGAGTTTGTGTCTGTTCGTTGCCCGCTCGACGACGAGTACTGCGCTAAGAACTTGATGGGTTGCGGCGATGTACAATAGCATGGGTTAGCCAGTGTTCGGCGCGGCCAGGACTGGGTTTGTTGCCAAGATGGCCTTTATTTCCTCGAGTCCGGCTGTGGCAACGTCTGTCCACTCGAAGTGTTTGGTGCGCCTAAGGAGGCGGTAAAGGGGCAATGCCTTTTCTCCCAGGCGGGAGATAAAGCGGCTTAAAGCCGCCACGCATCCGGTGAGTTTCTGTATTTGTTTGAGGTCTTTTGGGACGTCTAATTGTGACAGAGCTCGGATTTTAGCTGGATTTGCTTCAATTCCTCTACCGGATACAATGAAGCCCAGGAGCTTTCCAGCTGGAACGCCGAAAACGCATTTTTCCGGATTGAGCTTAATGTCGTATTTTCGGAGGTTGTTGAAGGTGAGCCTTAAGTCGTCTACTAGATATTCGACATGTCTTGATTTAATGACCACATCATCTACATACGCCTCCACTGTTTTGCCGATCTGGTTTGCCAGACATGTTTGAATCATGCGCCGATATGCCGGCGTTTTTTAGCCCAAAGGGCATTGTGTTGAAGCAGAATGGGCCGTATGGTGTGATGAATGCTGTTGCGGCTTGGTCTGATTCTGCCATCTTGATTTGATGGTAACCGGAGTATGCGTCGAGGAAGCACAACGAATCGTGTCCTGCAGTGGCATCGATGATTTGATCTATTCGAGGGAGGGGGAAGGGATCCTTTGGGCAAGCCTTATTAAGGTCTTTGAAATCGACACACAGGCGCCAGGATTTGTCCTTCTTTGGTACCATCACCAGGTTTGCTAGCCAGTTCGGATGTTTTATGTCTCTAATGAATCCGGCTTCCAATAACTTGGCTAGCTCCTCTCCCATAGCCTGTCTCTTTGGTTCGGAGAAACGCCGAAGAGCCTGTTTGACAGGTTTGAATCCTTTCTGGATGTTTAGGCTGTGTTCGCCAAACTGCGTGGGATTCCTGGCATGTCTGAGGGGTGCCAAGCGAAAATGTCCCAGTTCTCTCGTAGGAACTCTCGCAGTGCGGCGTCTACATCAGGGTTCAGTCGTGCCCCGATGGAGGCTGTTTTGTTGGGGTCCGTTGGGTGGACCTGGAATTTGACTATTTCATCTGCTGGTTTGAAGGATGTGGATTTGGATCTCTTATCGAGTATCACATCATCCCTATTGACCGTGGATCGCAGCGCAGTCAGTTCTTCGGCTGCTAAGGTTTCGGATAGTGCCTCGAGGGCCAATGCGGCTGTCTTGTTTTCGGCGCGGAGTGCTATGTCCGGATCACTAGTGAGGGTGATAATTCCGTTTGGCCCAGGCATCTTAAGCTTCATGTACCCGTAATGGGGTATAGCTTGAAATAATGTGAAAGCCTCCCGTCCTAGTATAGCGTGGTATCCGCTTTTAAACGGGGCCACCTGGAACGTGATCTGTTCGGACCTGTAATTATCCGGCGTGCCGAATACCACATCTAGTGTGATCTTTCCGGTGCAGCGTGCTTCCTGACTGGGGATTATTCCTCTAAAGGTTGTGCTGCTTCGCTCAATGCGGTTCCAGTCTATTTCCATTTTTCGGAGGGTTTCCTCGTAAATGAGGTTCAATCCACTGCCTCCGTCCATGAGTACCTTTGCGAGGCGACAGCTGTCCACTATGGGACTGAGGACCAATGCGGCTAGTGCTCTGGCTGCTCGAATTTTAGGCTCGTCACTTGCGTCAAAGGTGATAGCAGTATTACTCCATGGGTTTATTGTCGCTACTTGATAGACTTCAGTGAGGCTGCGGAGTGTTCTTTTTTGCATGTTATTTGATGCGAAAGTCTCAAAGACTGTGAGAACTGAACTGAAATTCTCGGGCTGGTTTCCTTCGACCTCTGGAATTAGGAGGTCCTCGCCAATTTTGGCCACCTGCTGGAGTATCCAACATGCCCTGAGGCTGTGAGTTGGGGTGGCGTCCTCTGCACTGTGAATCTTGCAGGGTCCGTCTAGCCACTTTTCCAGTACGGTTCCATGCCCCCTAGAGGGTTTTGATTTTTTAGCGTTTAGTCCGGGCGCCTTACTGCGGTGCGCCCTCTTGATTCGGACGGGCGCCTTACTGCGGGTGTTGTTGAATCTGAGACCTCGCCCAGTTTGTTGTTCGGAGGCCGAAGAACTTCCGGATTCTGAGATCTGGAGTCTTGGATGCTATCCGATTTGCCTGATTTTAGGCTCAGGTCTTGGATTATATCCCCCTCTCCGCGGATGTCCGGCATGGAGGGTTCGAGGATTCGGACGTAGCTAGTCCTTAAGATAGATGAAGGGTCGCTGTATTGTGTTTCCACCACATCAACGTGGTGGGTGACCTGGGGAGAGTTAATTTCTCTCAGATCGGGTTTAAGCGCAACCTGGTCGTAATTTGTGGCGACGCCCAGTGCGGCGATACGATCCAGGAGCTCGTCTATAGAAGAGAGCTCCATCGGATCCAATTGCTCGGCGAGTTCTGAGCCGACGTGGAGGTTGCTTTCGATGACCCGGGAGGTCACCGTCGGCGCAACAGCCGAACAGGCGGTTGCGAGAAAACCACCTAGCCGGAGAGTTTGGCCGACAGCCAAGGCTCCTTTCGTAATGGCGCCGTCTTTAAAGACGGGAAGAGGCATCCTTCCTGATTGCGACGGCACAGAGGAACTCTCAATGAAAGCACCAATGTCGGTGTCAAAACCGGCGGATCTCGGGTAGGGGGTCCCGAACTGTGCGTCAAGGTCGGATGGTAACAGGAGACAAGGGACACTTTATTTTACCCAGGTTCGGGCCCTCTCGATGGAGGTAAAACCCTACTCCTGCTAGATTAATATTGATGATATGGGTAATACAAGAGTGGATCTACCACGAGATCAAGGAGGCTAAACCCTAGAAGCTAGCCTAAGGTATGATTGTGTATGATGATGCTTTTTCTACGGACTACAACCCTCCGGTTTATATAGACACCGGATAGGGTTAGGGTTTACACAAAGTCGGTTACAATGGTAGGAGATCTCGAATATCCGCACGCCTAGCTTGCCTTCCACGCCAAGAAAAGATCCTTCCGGACACGGGACGAGGTCTTCAATCTTGTATCTTCATAGTCCTGGAGTCCGGCTGAAGGTATAGTCCGGCTATCCGAACACCCCCTAATCTAGGACTCCCTCAGTGGGTATGAGTCCGCTAGTGACTATGATGAGGAGACTTTGGCTCTTATTACACATGAAGAACACGGTGGAGATTGTTCTGATCATGAGACGCAATACATGGCTGCTGAAGATGCTGACAGGTATGAATGTTAAGTTGCTCAACGTGTTTTGAGTGTGCAGGCAAGGAAACACGAATCGGAATTTAGATGGAAACACAAATACATGACTCATTTTTTTCCGAGACCTACGCACGCAAGGAAACATGAATCGGAATTTAGATGGATCTCGGAAACAAACCTAATATGAGAAGAACTCGGATTGGCGGTGGATATATGGTGGTGGTATATGGCAGCGGTGGTGGTATATGGTAGCGGTGGTGGTATAGGGTAGCGGTGGTGGTATATGGATACAGATTGGTGGTGGTATATGGATACGGATTGGTGGTGGTATAGGGATACAAATTGGTGGTGGTATATGGATACGGATTCAGAGCGGTGGCGGATAAGCAATGGTGGTAGATGGCAAGGCGATGATGATGGTGCGGCGGCGGCGTAACAACTTATGACCAGAACTCGAAACTCTAAAAGACTAGACTCTAAGACCAGCAACTGGACACGACGATGCAACCGCAAATTCAACAAAGCAAAAACCCTAAAAAGATTACGCAAAGGCTCAGATTGGTTCGGATATGATGAACTAACCCTAATTTTTTTATGGCTTTTTCGTGGACTGTAGGTATGAAGAACAGACTCGATCTAATCTACGAAAAACTGTAAAATCTCACCGAGCAACCTGGAAATCTGATACCACTTGATAGAGGCAAAGGTGTCCCGTCTTTCGACTTTGACGATCCGAATCAAAACACGTTGAGCAACTAAACATTCATACCTGTCAGCATCTTCAGCAGCCATGTATCGCGTCTCATGAGCAGAATCATCTCCACCGTGTTCTTCATGTGTAATAAGAGCCAAAGTCTCCTCATCATAGTCACTAGCGGACTCATACCCACCATCCTCAGTAACAATCATCACACGCTTAGATGGGCATTCTCTCGCATAATGACCTCCACCCTTGCAACGTCGACAAATAATATCATGTGTTTGCCCTGTTGATGCCATGGATGAAGAAGAGCTCTTTGCAGGCCCAGAAGGTGTGCTCTTGGCAGATAGTGGTGATTGTGCCTGCTTTATTGTATCACGGTTGGAGGTGGCAGCCGACGGAGTTGCCGGTGTAGCAGAACGTGTGGAAGTAGATGATGCACGTGGTGTCCATGATGAAGGTCGACCTGCAGAAAAGTTAGTTCGCGCCAATGCCTGTCGATCCTGCACTTCACGTTCAGCTTTACAAGCAAGATGGAATAAACGAGTGATATTATTATATTCCTTATAGTCTAGAATGGTCTGAATCTCTCTATTTAATCCACCCAGAAAACATGCAAGCATAGCTTCATTCTCCTCAACAATACCACATCTAATCAAGCCAGTTTGTAATTCCTGATAATATTCTTCTACCGAATTTTTTCCTTGTCTTAAGCACTGCAATTTTTGAAGTAATTCACGTTGATAATATGGTGGAACCCAACGAGTACGCCAGTTTTCAAAGCAGCCCAAGTAGCTAGAACAGGATATAATCTACAATGTTCAGACCACCAAACACATGCAAAGCTACTGAAAGCACAAATAGCAGCAGGAACACGTCTCTCCTCAGGATATTGTAAACATGTAAATCGTTGTTCAGTTTCTGACTCCCAAGTAAGATATATATCAGGAACATATCTACCCTCAAATGGTGGAACATTCAATTTCAGTTTAGGGAGATGGTCATGATCTCGTACCTGAGGGGGAGCCCTAACATTGCCATTATTTGCATGTGGACGACCTGGTGATTGTGGTGCTGGTGGTTGCACGTAGTTCTGATGTTGATCAACCTCATCCTCGTAATCTCCCACATAATCATCCTCCCCCACATCAGCAGCAAGAGCCACAGAAGTATCAACAGCAGCACCAGCAGCTTGGCGAGGCTGAAGAGGGACACGGGTCGTTCGGCGGAGGACTGTTTTGCGATGTGGAGGTAGTTGTTGTTGTCGTAGAGGTGCGTTAGGTGCAGCCGGTGGTGGTGGTGGTGGTAGACGCGCGAGCAATTCATTAAACTTGTTATCGAGCTTTGTTTCGAACGCCTTCTCAATGCCATTTTTCTTCTCCATGGCCTCTTCAAATCTATTTAGCACATCTTCCACCTGTCCACTCGTCATTTGTTGAAACTTATCATATAACGCTTTGTTTGTCATGTTCTCCAGTCAGTCTCGTCGGCTTGTGATCCTGCCATGATTAGCAGCAATACAAACACACAAGAATATGATTTGACAGACTACTAGGAAGTGGTGGTGGTGGTGTGGTGGACAGTCACAAATCCGTCAAGCAAATCTCAAATTCTTACCAGTTCTTACCCAGCAGCAGGCGGTGAACGACCACCATTGTAGTCAAAACTCTCAAAAGCTTGAAAAGAGCGATTGCCAGGGAGAGTCAAACGCACGACGTAGATGTATGTGGAGCTGGTGATAGAGGCAAAGGTGTCCCGTCTTTCGATGAGATGGTGGCAATCGTTTTGTAGGAAGTCGACTTTGACGATCCGACTACGAACGTGCGAGGACGTCGCGCCTTAACAATCGCTAAACCAACTCCGAGAGGTTATTGACCACGCCGGAGCACGATCAATCTGACCACGAAGGTCTGTTTCCTGCAGGCAAACGAAGAACAAGCAAGAAACTAAGATTGCAATCTGGATAATGCGAATATAAGAGGAAAGCTTTATTGATCAAGGTGGGGTTCTGTGACGCCTTGGTCTGGTCGTTGAACACAAACGAACTACGCGAATTTGCAGCTATGGCGAACTTTTAATCTAAACAAAACCCAAAGTCTAAACGATGCCCTAGGGGCTGTATATATGGAGGAAGAGGGGGGAATTTCGTGGCCCTTGAAGGAGGGGTCCGAAACCCACCCTAACTCTTGTTTCCCCACACATACGGACTCTAAAAACAGCCTATATTAAAGTATTTCGAAATTACATGGGCCTGGCCCAAAAAGAAGGTGACGCAACATCTAGAATAGCCTCTGGACGAAAATTATGAAGTGGCATCTTGTATATTTCGTCCAAGGCTTCATGCACTCATTATGGTGGCTTCAAAGTCCTGAAATCATCACTTGAAACTCTGTTCTTGTCTCCCTCGCGCATGCCATCAACTCCATGCTTGTTTTGCTCCAATGATCATCCATCTCCAAGCTAGGCCCTTCATTTATAAGGAAAACAAATGTATCCAATTTAGGCAGCATCATTATCAAGAAACGAAAGTACCTGATAATTCAATTTGCGTGCTCGAGCTCTAGTAATTGGTCCAGTATGTATAGCAGTAGGGGTTGTGGGTGTAACAATGGTATTGATGTCCTCATCAGCTGGGAAGGCTTATAGTATGGTAGCAAAAAGGTTAGCAATAATCAATTCAGAGATGCAAAATTGAATAAACGCTCAACGGCGGTACTGTGCTGGTCCTAGGCTAGACCGTGCTAAAGACGCGAGCCTAGAACACTAACAAAATCAAGGCGCTGCACGAAAACAAGGGAAAAGCACACTCTGGAATTTTTTTCCCGCTCTGTTTTTTTTGCGCTCTTTTTTTTCGCTCCTCTTTTTTTTGCGAAAAATCACTATAATGGCGAGTGTCTCAAAACTCTTCCCAGGTCAAACTGACAGGATGGATACGAAATTTTTTGACAATTTTTTTTTGGAAATCAGGGAAGCGACGACGAAAAAGTGCGACCAAAAATCACTATGATGGCGAGTGTCTCAAAAGACTCAGAACAACCTAAAATAGGATAGGAAAAAAATATTTTCGGTCGCTGAAATTTTGGCCTAAAAACTGCCCAGGGGTTTCTAGATGGCGGAATTTTTTTGTTCCGAGACCTACTCAGGCAAGGAAACACAAAACGAAAACTAGATGGATCACGAAAACAAACAAATATGAAAAGAACTCGGATTGGTGGTGGATATATGATGGTAAGATATGACAGCGGTGGTGGTATATGGTAGCGGTGGTGGTATATGAATACGGATTGGTGGTGGTATATGGATACGGATCGGTGGTGGTATATGGAAACCGATTGGTGGTGGTATATGGATACTAATTCAGAGCAGTGGCGGATAAGCAGTGGTGGTAGATGGCAAGGCGATGATGATGGTGCGGCGGCGGCGTGACAACTTATGACCAGAACTCGAAACTATAAAAGACTAGACTCTAAGACCAGCAACTTGACACGACGATGCAACCGCAAATTTAACAAAGCAAAAACCCTAAAAAGATTATGCAAAGGCTCAGATTGGTTCGAATATGATGAACTAACCCTAATTTTTTTTGTGGCTTTTTCGTGGACTATAGATATGAAGAACAGACTCGATCTAAACTACGAAAAACTGTAAAATCTCACCGAGCAATCTGGAAATCTGATACCACTTGATAGAGGCAAAGGTGTCTGATGTTTCGATGAGATGGTGGCTATCGTTTCTGTGGGAGTCAACCTTGACGATCCGACTATAATAGAGGGTAATTCTTATCGAGATTTGACGTGACAATAAACTATAAATGAGCTTCATACTATGAAAGAATGAGCATAAAATTATTCCCTCCGCTACAGACTAAAAGAGACATCAGTACTAGAATGACTCTGAGAAGAACTTTAGATTTGTAGCAGCACATGCACCAAACTTACTGATTTTTTCTTGAACTTATTTTAGGCGATTGTATCAGTACTAGAATGTCTAGACAGATAGTTCAGATTTGTAGCAGCACACACGAGAAGCTTCCAGAATTTTATAGAATCAAAACAAACTTCCAGAAATTTTGAAAACTGGACTGACGATTTTTCTGCACATGCACCCAACAACTTCTACAACCGTATGCATAAGTACCAAAAAATAGTATGCTAATAAACCTTTTTTACGACGGTGGCGGCTCACTCCGTTCAACGTCTCTAAACTTGGTGTATGTCGGTGGTAGAACTTCCTAGCCTTCCAAACTTGTACTGAAGATATGTACCAAACAACAGTATACGTAAGTATTCCGAAGACATACAAGAGCTACACACACCCGTGAGTTACCAATAAACACAACAGTTTGCGCATTTTTTATAAAGCTTTTATATGCATAACACAATGACATTTTTTTGGCACTACTTCTGCATTTTAGACATGCTATGCCAGAAATAACCATAGAATTTGCTATACTTAGCAAAGGTGAACTACTACCAGAGAACAACAAAATCTTTGTATCGTTGTATGTTTTCTTTTTTAATTTTTAGAATCTCTACAGTTTGCACGCAGAGCAATCTAACAAATACACAATTTATGCGCTAGCCGCTAATTTTTTCGATTGACAAAGGAAGATGGAGATGAGAGAGCAAAATTACTGCCAACAAGAGAGAGGTTCTGCCTTATTCCCTCAGGTCTGAATCAATAGCATACAAGTTCAATTAAAAATTAACTGAAAATTCAAACGGGATGCATGGAGATCTTCACCGCTGGGAGCCAAAAAAGAGAGATTCGAGCAGTGTGTACATGGACCAACACCGTATGCAGCAGGCAGACAAATTGCTCTTGTATGTGTATGTCAACTTATAGTCTACAACTTACAGAATGGCCGTGTGTGTATGTCAACTTATAGTCTACAACTTACATAATATTTCTTCAACTTTTTTAGGTGATTGCATTAGTACTAGTATGATTGGAAAAATACTTCAGATTTGTAGCAGCACACACATGAAACTTACAGAATTTTATGGGAATGGACGAGTTCTTATTTTTTGAACTCCTCCAATGGTTGCACATGAACTGAGCAATATAGAGACTTACGGTACATCATTTTGATCTGAAAAGCTACTTGACTGAAAATTGACATACACATCCAAAAGTTCAAAACTACAAGACCTGCCCTATGTTTTTCTGCTACTACACTATCAACACTTTTATTCAAAACGTCTCTGAACTTTAAGCCTCAATCTTCCTTCAACTGTAATTTTCATTTTGCCCAACAAACTAGCACAATAACTAAAAAAGTAGAGCAATCTTTCTCATGTGCGCTGCTTGGTGTCCAGCATGGAAAAACACGAGTAGCATACCTGGTGTTCCCACCGCGGCCGGAAGCAGAGATCCATTTGGTGTGGAAGCCCTCTATTTTGATAAAAAAAAGAGATCAAGGCTTCGGTATGGATAACTAAATTGGTAGCAATGCACAGTCAACATCTTTTTGTTTTCAATTCTTTTCCTGAACTTATTAAGTTTCTCTGTATGAACGTACAAACTTTCTAAGCATGAACTTTTTGCTAGCTTTTGTTTTTTGGTTTTAAAAAATGTTTTCTGCATTACAACAAACACCTTTAAAAGATATCAAAATGGCACATGGATTCAAAATGAACTCAAACAGAAAAAATTCAGTAGTAACATTCCTGGAGACATTGCAAGTTTTGAACTGAACCTCTGGGTGTTCAAAGTTTTGAACTGAACCTCTTTTTGAAGCTGAGAGAAACAAAATTCCACGGGGTTGACAGGGGTGTTAACGCATGGGGTCTTTGGGGCAGCCTTGGACGGGGACTGGTGGTGGTGAACGACCTCAGGTGGCAGAGGTGAACGGCGTCAGGTGGCGGAGTTGAACGGCCTGTGTGCTGAGGCCGCGGAGGGCGACGCCGGAACATGGGTCACACATGGCGCATTGCTGCGAGAAGTGGTCACGTGGCAGGAGGCGCGGGGAGGCGAGCACGTCCTTGGGAGGAGGCGTGTCACGCCTGGCAACTGTCGATGTGTCGGGGGTGAATTAGCGTAGCAACACTTGTGTTTTTGATTGCCTTGGCACAACATGATAGCACATCTAGAAATCTAGGCCGAATAAAATCCATAGATTACACATTGACCAAACCAAAAATCTGTGTACTGAACTTATGTATCTATACACTTGACTCCTTTATGTTTTATCTTATAGAGAAATACTGAAGCAAAATCTGAACATGATCACATTACCACAAGGAGGTAAAAGACACACTCAAATTTCAGGATTTTCTATAACATTTTGCATGCTATATTTTAACAAAACAAGAACACCAAAGCGTTTTTCTTACAATGCTTGTGGTCACCGTGAGCACGCAGCATAGGATGCCCGTTAGAGAAAGATTACTTGCTGAAGGCCACCATATTTTCCTACAGTAAGACATAGGAAAGATAATATATAAAGGCCATTACAGAAAGAATCAGCAGTGCAGTTTTAAACAAAAACATTTTACTAGAATTGAAAGCAATGATTTTTTTTCAAACTTCTGGGTGAGGGCATGGTGCTCTAGTCCATTTTGTCATATCTAAACCTCCATTTTTTTGGTGACCAAAACTGATGCATAATAGCACAAGTGCAGAATAGTCCGTAGGCATAAGAACAAATACGTAGAGTGCACAAGTGATATTTCAGGATTTCATCAATACATTAAAGTTTATGAACTGAAAAGAACACAAAAGGTGAACTGAAAATCAAATAAAAGTTGTATCCTATATAGTTCAAGGTCAAAAGAACATCCTATATAGTTCAAGGTCAAAAGAACAACACAGGGTAATGGTGGGCAGGGACGTGTGCACCTGCTGGGGTAGGGGACGCATACGGGAGCCCAAGGTGCGGGCGGAAGGTGGGTAGACACAGTCGGCCTAGGAGCTGCGGCGGTGAATGGCCTGGGGCGGCTGGGTTGGACTGCTGATCACATCGGCGGCGAACCCAACGGCCTGGCCACACCGGGATGAGTAGCAACCAGGAGGTAGAGGGGCGTGTTAACGATGGAGAGATTGAACGGCCTGTGGTTGCAGCGTTGAACTACATGTACACGGCGGTGGAGCGATAGCAGCTCATGAATCTGGTGCGGGGCTACATCCACAGTGCCGGTTGTGTTGTGGGCGGCTGCGGAATCTAGGAAGGAGGCAGCATCTGGCGGGGCAGGGAAAGGAGACAGCGACCGGAGACATGGGGAAGGGAGGCGTCGTCCGGCGGCGCGGAGGAGGAAGGCGGGGTCCGGCGGCGCGGGGGAGGGAGGCGGCGTCCGGTGGCGCAGGGGAGCAAGGCGGCGTCCGACGGCGCGGCGGAGGGAGGCGGCGTCTGGCGGCGCGGGGGAGGGAGGCGGCGGCCGGCAGCGCACGGGAGGGAGTCGGCGGTCGGCTCGCGCGAGGGTGTAGGTGGTGGTCGCTCGGGATGGAGACAAGGTTGTGGGGGTTGACCAGATGCAAGAGGTTCTGGTGGGCTTTTGTTTCGTACTTCGGGACGGATTGTCTCCTCTATACGAGGGTAACAGATTACTATTGTGTTACTAGTAAGATCATTTGTGTGTCGCTTTACGAGTTTTCATTCATTGTGACGAGAAACGGGAAAAAACTTCAAACAGTTCGGCCGCAGGGTGCGGCCAGAGGTGTAGTCCTTTTTGGTATTTTAATTTTAGGAAATGCATATAGGTTCCGGAAAATAAAGAAAAACATTGTGTCACTGTGGCGTGCTCTCACGATCGCATGAAAAAAATTGGTAAAGTTTGGCACAAATTTTGGTGCTCGCACCTTCCATACCGGGGCATCTCACAAGAAGGATCATAGTTTCCAAAAGGAGACGTGGCACTTCGGACTCAAAATCGCCAGTTACTACATTGTTCCGCCTCGAAAAAAAATCATGGTAGACGCGGATATACCCTTGGTTTGATTTTCTGTCCCATTTCAGGTCTCGTCTGCTATGTTTAAGTCATTCTTTGCACTTACCTTGCATTTTAGTGCATATAATTAAAGTCAAAAACCCTACTGCAACTGCGTGTGGGTGTTTTAGTTAGGCTACACTTAGGCTACTCATAGTGGAGAGTTTCATATACTAGTATCATGCATAATATATATATATATATATATATGATACTAGTGTATGATACTACCTTTAATTATAGTGCATAGTATAATAGAGTAGTATCATAGATGATCATATTTATTGCCATGCATGACACAAATTAGCATCGCATTTAACATCGTACGATATCTACCTATATGTTACTCTAACCCTCTCTATCTTATTTAATTATTTGCCACGTCGGCATACTTACTATTTCCGAGTGCATGATATCTGCTATGATACCACCACTATGGCCAGCCTTATAGTGGGGAGTATCATATACTATAGTATCATGCATATGATACTACTATATGATACTATGTACATACATACCTTCATAGTGCATATAGTATCATAGAGTAGTATCATA
Source organism: Aegilops umbellulata (assembly GCA_032464435.1). Lineage (NCBI taxonomy): Eukaryota > Viridiplantae > Streptophyta > Magnoliopsida > Poales > Poaceae > Aegilops > Aegilops umbellulata. The sequence goes on from CP136055.1 coordinate 183,835,173, forward strand.
GATGACCGTATTTATGGCCATGCATGACACAAAGTAGTATAGCATATTTATTATGTTACAGTATCTATCTATGTTACTTCTTTTCCACATCATCATATTTGCTATTCCCGAGTTTATGATACCGGCTATGACCACCACTATGGCCACCCTAAGGCTCGTCGTAATGGGAGTATCATAAGCTGATAGAGGCAAAGGTGTCCCGTCTTTCGATGAGATGGTGGCTATCGTTTTGGAGGAAGTCGACTTTGACGATCCGACTACGAACGTGCGATGACGTCGCGCCTTAGCAACTGCTAAAACAACTCCGAGAGGTTATTGACCACGCCGGAGCACGATCAACCTGACAACGAAGGTCTGTTTCCTGCAGGCAAACGAAGAACAAGCAAGAAACTAAGATTGCAATTGGATATTTCGAATATAAGAGGAAAGCTTTATTGATCAAGGTGGGGTTCTGTGACGCCTTGGTCTGGTCGTTGAACACAAACGAAGTACGCGAAGTTGCAGCTATGGCGAACTTTTAATCTAAACAAAACCCAAAGTCTAAACGATGCCCTAGGGGCTATATATATGGAGGAAGAGGGGGGAATTTCGTGGCCCTTGGAGGAGGGGTCCGAAACCCACCCTAACTCTTGTTTCCCAACACATACGGACTCTAAAAACAGCCTATATTGAAGTATTTCAAAATTACATGGGCCTGGCCCAAGAAGAAGGTGACGCAGCACCTAGAATAGCCTCTGGACGAAAATTATGAAGTGGCATCTTGTATATTTCGTCCAAGGCTTCATGCACTCATTATGGTGGCTTCAAAGTCCTGAAATCATCACTTGAAACTCTGTTCTTGTCTCCCTTGCGCATGCCATCAACTCCATGCTAGTTCTTGCTCCAATGATCATCCTTCTCCAAGCTAGGCCCTTCATTTGTAAGCAAAACAAATGTATCCAATTTAGGCAGCATCATATTCTCATGAACATTAGAATCACTACCAAGAAACGAAAGTACCTGATAATTCAATTGGCGTGCGCGAGCTCTAGTAATTGGTCCAGTATGTATAGCGGCAGGGGCTGTGGGTGTAACAATGGTATTGATGTCCTCATCATCCTCCCCTTCTTGAAATGATGTCGTCCTCGACGGAAGCTCATCTTCCTCACCCAAATAAGGCTTCAAATCTGCAATGTTAAAAGTGAGACTAACCCCAAAATCTGCAGGCAACTCAAGTTTATATGCATTATCATTTATTTTCTCTAACACCTTAAAAGAACCATCAACACGTGGCATTAGCTTTGATTTGCGCAAATTAGGAAATCTATCCTTACGCGCGGGGAGGCGAGCACGTCCTTGGGAGGAGGCGTGTCACGCCTGGCAACTGTCGATGTGTCGGGGGTGAATTAGCGTAGCAACACTTGTGTTTTTGATTGCCTTGGCACAACAAGATAGCACATCTAGAAATCTAGGCCGAATAAAATCCATAGATTACACATTGACCAAACCAAAAATCTGTGTACTGAACTTATGTATCTATACACTTGACTCCTTTATGTTTTATCTTATAGAGATATACTGAAGCAAAATCTGAACATGATCACATTACCACAAGGAGGTAAAAGACACACTCAAATTTCAGGATTTTCTATAACATTTTGCATGCTATATTTTAACAAAACAAGAACACCAAAGCGTTTTTCTTACAATGCTTGTGGTCACCGTGAGCACGCAGCATAGGATGCCCGTTAGAGAAAGATTACTTGCTGAAGGCCACCATATTTTCCTACAGTAAGACATAGGAAAGATAATATATAAAGGCCATTACAGAAAGAATCAGCAGTGCAGTTTTAAACAAAAACATTTTACTAGAATTGAAAGCAATGATTTTTTTTCAAACTTCTGAGTGAGGGCATGGTGCTCTAGTCCATTTTGTCATATCTAAACCTCCATTTTTTTGGTGACCAAAACTGATGCATAATAGCACAAGTGCAGAATAGTCCGTAGGCATAAGAACAAATACGTAGAGTGCACAAGTGATATTTCAGGATTTCATCAATACATTAAAGTTTATGAACTGAAAAGAACACAAAAGGTGAACTGAAAATCAAATAAAAGTTGTATCCTATATAGTTCAAGGTCAAAAGAACATCCTATATAGTTCAAGGTCAAAAGAACAACACAGGGTAATGGTGGGCAGGGACGTGTGCACCTGCTGGGGTAGGGGACGCATACGGGAGCCCAAGGTGCGGGCGGAAGGTGGCTAGACACAGTCGGCCTAGGAGCTGCGACGGTGAATGGCCTGGGGCGGCTGGGTTGGACTGCTGATCACATCGGCGGCGAACCCAACGGCCTGGCCACACCGGGATGAGTAGCAACCAGGAGGTGGAGGGGCGTGTTAACGATGGAGAGATTGAACGGCCTGTGGTTGCAGCGTTGAACTACATGTACACGGCGGTGGAGCGATAGCAGCTCATGAATCTGGTGCGGGGCTACATCCACGGTGTCGGTTGTGTTGTGGGCGGCTGCGGAATCTAGGAAGGAGGCAGCATCTGGCGGGGCAGGGAAAGGAGACAGCGACCGGAGACATGGGGAAGGGAGGCGTCGTCCGGCGGCGCGGAGGAGGAAGGCGGGGTCCGGCGGCGCGGGGGAGGGAGGCGGCGTCCGGTGGCGCAGGGGAGCAAGGCGGCGTCCGACGGCGCGGCGGAGGGAGGCGGCGTCTGGCGGCGCGGGGGAGGGAGGCGGCGGCCGGCAGCGCACGGGAGGGAGTCGGCGGTCGGCTCGCGCGAGGGTGTAGGTGGTGGTCGCTCGGGATGGAGACAAGGTTGTGGGGGTTGACCAGATGCAAGAGGTTCTGGTGGGCTTTTGTTTCGTACTTCGGGACGGATTGTCTCCTCTATACGAGGGTAACAGATTACTATTGTGTTACTAGTAAGATCATTTGTGTGTCGCTTTACGAGTTTTCATTCATTGTGACGAGAAACGGGAAAAAACTTCAAACAGTTCGGCCGCAGGGTGCGGCCAGAGGTGTAGTCCTTTTTGGTATTTTAATTTTAGGAAATGCATATAGGTTCCGGAAAATAAAGAAAAACATTGTGTCACTGTGGCGTGCTCTCACGATCGCATGAAAAAAATTGGTAAAGTTTGGCACAAATTTTGGTGCTCGCACCTTCCATACCGGGGCATCTCACAAGAAGGATCATAGTTTCCAAAAGGAGACGTGGCACTTCGGACTCAAAATCGCCAGTTACTACATTGTTCCGCCTCGAAAAAAAATCATGGTAGACGCGGATATACCCTTGGTTTGATTTTCTGTCCCATTTCAGGTCTCGTCTGCTATGTTTAAGTCATTCTTTGCACTTACCTTGCATTTTAGTGCATATAATTAAAGTCAAAAACCCTACTGCAACTGCGTGTGGGTGTTTTAGTTAGGCTACACTTAGGCTACTCATAGTGGAGAGTTTCATATACTAGTATCATGCATAATATATATATATATATATATATATGATACTAGTGTATGATACTACCTTTAATTATAGTGCATAGTATAATAGAGTAGTATCATAGATGATCATATTTATTGCCATGCATGACACAAATTAGCATCGCATTTAACATCGTACGATATCTACCTATATGTTACTCTAACCCTCTCTATCTTATTTAATTATTTTCCACGTCGGCATACTTACTATTTCCGAGTGCATGATATATTCTATGATACCACCACTATGGCCAGCCTTATAGTGGGGAGTATCATATACTATAGTATCATGCATATGATACTACTATATGATACTATGTACATACATACCTTCATAGTGCAGATAGTATCATAGAGTAGTATCATAGATGACCGTATTTATGGCCATGCATGACACAAAGTAGTATAGCATATTTATTATGTTACAGTATCTATCTATGTTACTTCTTTTCCACATCATCATATTTGCTATTCCCGAGTTTATGATACCGGCTATGACCACCACTATGGCCACCCTAAGGCTCGTCGTAATGGGAGTATCATAAGCTGATAGAGGCAAAGGTGTCCCGTCTTTCGATGAGATGGTGGATATCGTTTTGGAGGAAGTCGACTTTGACGATCCGACTACGAACGTGCGATGACGTCGCGCCTTAGCAACTGCTAAAACAACTCCGAGAGGTTATTGACCACGCCGGAGCACGATCAACCTGACAACGAAGGTCTGTTTCCTGCAGGCAAACGAAGAACAAGCAAGAAACTAAGATTGCAATCTGGATATTTTGAATATAAGAGGAAAGCTTTATTGATCAAGGTGGGGTTCTGTGACGCCTTGGTCTGGTCGTTGAACACAAACGAAGTACGCGAAGTTGCAGCTATGGCGAACTTTTAATCTAAACAAAACCCAAAGTCTAAACGATGCCCTAGGGGCTATATATATGGAGGAAGAGGGGGGAATTTCGTGGCCCTTGGAGGAGGGGTCCGAAACCCACCCTAACTCTTGTTTCCCAACACATACGGACTCTAAAAACAGCCTATATTGAAGTATTTCAAAATTACATGGGCCTGGCCCAAGAAGAAGGTGACGCAGCACCTAGAATAGCCTCTGGACGAAAATTATGAAGTGGCATCTTGTATATTTCGTCCAAGGCTTCATGCACTCATTATGGTGGCTTCAAAGTCCTGAAATCATCACTTGAAACTCTGTTCTTGTCTCCCTTGCGCATGCCATCAACTCCATGCTAGTTCTTGCTCCAATGATCATCCTTCTCCAAGCTAGGCCCTTCATTTGTAAGCAAAACAAATGTATCCAATTTAGGCAGCATCATATTCTCATGAACATTAGAATCACTACCAAGAAACGAAAGTACCTGATAATTCAATTGGCGTGCGCGAGCTCTAGTAATTGGTCCAGTATGTATAGCGGCAGGGGCTGTGGGTGTAACAATGGTATTGATGTCCTCATCATCCTCCCCTTCTTGAAATGATGTCGTCCTCGACGGAAGCTCATCTTCCTCACCCAAATAAGGCTTCAAATCTGCAATGTTAAAAGTGGGACTAACCCCAAAATCTGCAGGCAACTCAAGTTTATATGCATTATCATTTATTTTCTCTAACACCTTAAAAGGACCATCAGCACGTGGCATTAGCTTTGATTTGCGCAAATTAGGAAATCTATCCTTACGCAAATGTAACCAAACAAGATCTCCAGGTGCAAACACAACATGTTTTCTACCCTTATCTCCAGCAAATTTATATTTAGCATTCATACGCTCAATGTTTTCCTTAGTTAACTCATGCATTTTTAAAATCAATTCAACACGTGCTTTAGCATCAAAATTAACCTTCTCCGAAGATGGAAGAGGCAACAAATCAATAGGTGCACGAGGTAGGAAACCATACACAATTTCAAAAGGGCACATCTTAGTAGTAGAATGCAATGAATGATTATAAGCAAATTCAATATGAGGCAAGCATTCTTCCCACATTTTCTTATTATTCTTCAAAACAACCCTAAGCATAGTAGACAATGTTCTATTGACTACTTCAGTTTGTCCATCAGTTTGGGGGTGACAAGTAGTACTAAAAAACAGTTTATGTCGGGACCCCGATCCTAAGCCCATACTCAAGTCAAAGTTTTGTCAAGGCAATAGACCCAACAACTGATCACGAGGACCAATCGATGAAGATATCACCTTTCTTCAACACACACACACACGCAAGGATATCCCCTTGGAATGAACTAATTCAGACAAGCTTTTATCTTCCAACTCTCCAAGTTGTTGTTTGGCTTAACCAACTAGCTCAGGGGTATCCCACACAGATTCTTGGAGAAGAGGTGGTTTATAAGAAACCAACGTGATCACGAACTCAAGATAGTGGTCAGATGACAACCTGGTGATACTTCCGAGAAGATCTTCGGAAAACCACGAACCACCGATATGATACTAAGCTCGAGATCAATCTTGCTTTTCAGGGCAAGACGATATGATCAAAAGAGCAAGGGTTTGGCGAAATCTCAACTCGCTGATCGAAGAGTGCACCAGGAATAAGGACTAGGTAGCACGATTAATCTTAGGATGATGAGTTGATAACCAACACGCTAAGAATGAGAATATTGTCCATTTACTACCAAGCAACGAGTTGCTCGGAGTATTGATTTCACACATCACAATTCACTTGTCGGCATTCCGGTTACAACAACACGGAAACCGAGGAATGAACAATGATGGCAAGAGGTATTACTGCATCAAGAATTCATAAGAGGTGGTGCAATTCTCATGTCACTCTTGACATAAAGATGGTAACACTCCAAGATAGAGCAGAGCAAAAGCTGGATTGGCATTTTGATCCACGGAATACAATTTCTTTGACCAAATCCGAGAAATGGATGAGGTACTGGAGCTTGTTTCTTCTAGTCATCCTGGAATAGAATGGCTTGACGGACCACAAGAATAATAGGCATCGATGAACGAATGCACGCATACTCTTGACTATCAATTGATAGACGAAGGTCAGAAAACGACTAAGGAGGGACAACTCAAGGAACATATGATTTTCTGAGTTGTGGGTGCATGGATTAGTATGTCAAACGAGTTCAACGAATTTCTTCCGGATAATCCATGCGGAGAGGTAGGACTGGCAGATTCACAATTATGGATGGAGAACTCCTCAAGAGTACTCTGGTTGTGATCTTTTGGTTCAGCAGAACTTCTGCCATAAGCAGTTCATGGTATTTGGAAAAATGAAATACCACGGACCTCGATGACTATCGCAAAGGTTACTAATGTCCTAAAGGAACTAGCAAGCACTATCCACATGAAGTAAGTAGGGTGAATCTCGGGTTCGAAAACCCAGGAGTAGAATACCTACTACTAAACGGCATCACGGGATGCTTTCGAGAATAGTGGCCAGACTTATCACACTGGGAACACATAGCATTGCTAGATTATTAGATGACTCCCTAAGACACCTAGGGTCATAATAATAGCTCCAACATATATGTCAAGGCAACGGAGTACCTCAACAGACCGATTAGTGTGCTTATTCTGACCAAAAGGACATCAGGAATGGAAGGAAAGGATTTTCAAATGCATCAGATTGTTTGGAAACCTGGGATGACTCGGACAGCATAACGGCTGTAAATGCTCAAAACTATTTGAGACATCCTGCAAAATGGTGGCATAACCACTCTCATCACAAAATTAGGATTCTGAGATCAACTAAGAACACATGGAAGTAGTAGGAACTGAACTGGGCTGGAATCCAACAATCTTATAAGTCTATGGATTAGTAACACGTCATCCTGATAGATAGATGAGAAGGCCTAGTTCTTAATCCCCGTAGAAGAGAAGAGATTGACTCAGATCAGAAAACCATGAGGTCTAAGGAGTAAAAAGAGCCTTACGTTCCATCCCACAATCAATTCCCTTACATAACTAAAGCATTTCTAGACACAACTTCGACCAGTCTGGCTTGGTAATCCTACAGGCAGTCAGGCTCTGATACCAACGCTGTCGGGACCCCGATCCTAAGCCACATCGATCCAGCATGTAACACATCATATCACTTTGCGGCCTCACGCACGGTACTCCCACGGGTGCCACCTTACCTGGCCCGGGACAGTTTGCGTCTTTTGGCTCATGTATATGATAGTGTCGCTAGCATCCATATGACAGAGAACCCGGGCCGACATGGCTAGTCGTGAACCCAAAGCGGCGCTAACCTATGAGGACAGGCATACATGAATCACATCGAGCATGTCGGTCATCAACGTGTGAATCCGGGCTGTAGCACTGGGCTAACAAGACTCCGGTAACCCGGGCTGTAGCAGGCTAGGCAGGACTCCGGAAGTCACCGCGTGACATTTCCCCGAAGGGACAGACACAGGAACGAAGTGAATCACATGCCGGCCAGTCAAGCGTTCCGAGCAGTAGTGCTGGGCTAGCAGGACTCCGGTGAACCGGGCTGTAGCGGACTACTATCGCTCAGAAGCACTAGACTACATTTCCCCATATGATAGGCTGCCATGGATAAACAACTAGATAGTCGGATCCCACACATTCCAAGCATTTCAATCATACACACAATATGCTCGATATGTGCAAATACAACTTGGCATCACAACAAGACTCTACGACTCAAAGTATTTATTCATTAGGCTCCGAGGAGCGAGATATTACAATCATGGGTCTCATGACCCAACATTCAGAGCATACAAGTCAAACACATGCGGAAGCTTAACATGTCTGAGTACAGACATCTACAAATGAAAAAGGCTGAGAAGCCTGACTATCTACCAGATCCTGCCGAGGGCACAAGATCGTAGCTGAGGTATCAAGCTAAACGTCGAAGTCCACACGGAACTACTAGCGAGACTGACGTCTCTCTGCAAAACATAAAATAGGCAAACGTGAGTACAAATGTACCCAGCAAGACTTACATCAGAACTAGCTACATATGCATCAGTATCAATAAACGGGGTGGTGGAGTTTGACTGCAGCAAGCCAGCTTTGACTCGGTGGCTATCCTGAACTACGACTGCAAGCAACTCTTTGAGGTGGCGCACACGAGTCCACATATTCACCATATCAATACACCACTATGGATCCGCTCCCGTCTCCCTACGAGAAGGCCATCCATAGCACTCACGCTTATCTTGCGCATTTTAGAGTATCCACTTTCACTTGTCTATGAACTATGCAAGGGGTCCAAGTTTCCATATCCGAGGAATCCGGCTATTCGAATAGATAATGATAACCCTGCAGGGGTGTACTTCTTCACACACGCTCTCGCCACTTATCGCCCTGTACACGTCATGTACCTCGGCAACCTTCAAGCGGAAGCCGGCCGAGGGAGTCGGCCACGACCTGACTAACCACGCAAGTCTCTAGTCCAGGTTTATCGCCTATTCGGGTTCCATCCGCAAGGAGATCCGGCCGGGGTGTCGCTCACGGCCCCAAACGATGTGAGCAGGGTTCCCAAGCCCACCAACCGGGTGCCACTTGGTACACCGTGCCACTGTGCCTAGTCTGTCCCAAGCCCACCTGTACCGGGTGCCACTTGGTAGACTACTAACACTACCTACAAACACCAGAAACTAGTTGCAACTCCTAGACAGAGATCGAGTTGATTAATAAGTCGAGAGGTGTCGAGTTACCGGAACCCAATGTGTGGTAGTAACTGTTCATGGATCACAAACACAGAACTCAGTTCCTGAGGACGGCTGCAATGAGACAACCCACCATGTACTCCTACATGGCCTCTCACCGTTACCTTTACCAAATCGTGTTCACACACTTAGCTCTCAACAGTAGGACATGTTCACCACATTCCAATTCATTCCCGATGAATCAGACCTGACCCAACTCTAAGCAGTAGCAGGCATGACAAACAAGCATGAATGAGTAGGCACATCAGGGCTCAAACAACTCCTACTCATGCTAGTGGGTTTCATCTATTTACTGTGGAATGACAGGTCATGCAAAGGATAAAGGGGTTCAGCTACCGCAGCAAGTAACACATGAATCGTTGTTGTCCTAATGCAATAAAAGAGAGCAGGAGCGAGAGAGTGGGATTGTATCGAAATGAACAAGGGGGTTTTGCTTGCCTGGCACTTCTGAAGATAATATAGCTCTTCATCGGTGTCATCGATCACATCGTCGGAAACATCGTTTATCGAGAGGGGACAATCACCGGCAATAGAGAAAGAATACAATCAATGCAATGCGACAATATGATGCATGATCATGACATGGCAATATGATGTGGTTTGAGCTAATGCAGCTAGCAACCAGATTAAATGAAGTTGATTTGAATCCAGGATTCAAATTCAAACTCCATATGTGGATATTTAAATGCCATTACATGATTTGTGCTAAGCAGCAACTATAAGTTGTTCTAACATGCATGAAAATGGTACAGATGGATTCCTTGAATTTTTCTGATAATTTTTCATATATAAATCTTTGCATTTGGAGTTACAGATAATTTTCTATGATTTTTAGAAGTTTTGGGCATTTTTTGGAATTTCCTGAATAAAAATAAATCCAGAAAACGTAATACTGCGTCAGCATGACGTCGGGGTGACGTCATCAGGTCAAAGGCGCCAGCCCAGGTCAAACCTGACGGCTGGGACCCGCACGTCAGTGTAACAGGGCAGGGACAGAGGCTGACATGTGGGTCCGGTCAATGTTGACGTGGCCAAGTCAACGGTGACAGGCTGGGCCCACTGAGATTAGTACTAATTTAACAGAAAAGTTAAACTTAATTAATTTAGGCACGGGGGCCCACTTGGCAGTGGCTCTAGGGGTGATTAGCTGGTTGGGTTAGCGCCTAATGACGTCCACGTCATCAGTCGCCGGAGTTTCGCCGGCGGCGACCCAACAACGGCGGCTCGGCTCGGATTTGAGCTACGGGTGGTGGTTTGGGGAGCTGAGGGCTCCGGGGAGCAGCTCTTGCTCGTCCGCATCCAAAGGACCGGACGGGAGGCCGCGGGGTGGCCGGAAAGTAACCGGTGACGAGGTTTGGCGGCGGCGGCACGGTGGGTTGCGGGTTTGGGGTTGTGGTGCGCTAGCTACGGCGTATGAGAGAGGGAGCGGAGAGGAGGAAGCAGGGGCAGGAGCTCACAGCAAAGCCGAAGGCGGTCTTAGCGGGCTCGGGGACGCGTCGGAGACGGCGTACGGTCGCCGGAGATCTTCACGGCCGAGAGTTGAAGAAGCGGGCGAGGACGACGGTACAGGGCTCCCGGCGTCGTGCGGCTCGGCGATGAGGAAGAGGACGGCGAGGCGGAGCTCTCACGCAAGGTAGGGAGGCGAGGGGAGGCCACTAGGCACGTCGGCGGTGAGCTGCGCGCTGCGGGTGTGCTCGGGCGACTGCGGAGAGAGAGCCAGAGCGGTGGGAGAGGCCAGAGAGGCGGGGGGGAGTGGACGAGGGGGTGTTGGGCGTCTCCAGGCGCGGACGGGCTCGAAGGGGAGGCCGCCACGGCGAAGCAGGAGGTGGCGCGGTCGGGTGTGTGCGCTGGCGACTTCGCCTCTGCCTACTGGCAAAGGAGGAAGACGACAGAGGAGGGGCCAGGTGGGCTGGGCCAGCCACTTGGGCCACCAGGTAAGGTCCAGGTGGGCTTCTCTCTCTCTGCTTTTATTCTGTTTTAGTTTTCTTAATGTTTTCTATTATTCTGTAAACTTTAGGGCTTTATTAAAAATGCCAGGGCATTACCAAAAATCATGAAACTACTCCATGTCACTGTTTGGAATGTTTCTAACAGTAAACATTTCAGTTTGTGATTATTTGAGCATTTAAAATATTATTAGCAGTTAAATGCCCAAATGCAAATACTATATAATTTAATTCAAAAATCCAGGAACAGCCTATAAATATGTTCATCATTTTTGGAAGAGGTTTTCACCTTTAACAGAAATCATGAACATTTCCAAAGGGCATTCTGGGTTATTGAAAATATTTTTATTGAACGTAGTTAAATTTCATTTGGTGCTAGGGTTTCAACAATCCCCATTTCAAATTTCTTTAGAATTTAAACATGATGGCATGATGAACAAGCAAAGACAACAGGGCTAATCTAGGGCTGTGACAGTTTAGTCCCCAACTTAGCCCATAAACATCTCCAAAAGTGGCTAAGAAATTTAGTATCACGATCTGAAACAATATTATTTGGCACACCATGCAAGCGAATAATTTCACGAAAGAACAAATCAGCAACATTAACAGCATCATCGCTTTTATGACATGGTATAAAGTGTGCCATTTTCGAGAATCTATCCACGACAACAAATATACTATCCCTCCCCTTCTTTGTTCGAGGTAAACCTAAAACAAATCCCATAGATATATCGTCCCAAGGAACACTAGGTACAGGCAAAGGCATATATAAACCATGAGGATTGAGTCGTGACTTAGCTTTTTGACATGTAGTGCAGCGAGCAACAAAACGCTCAACATCCCGTCTCATCTTTGGCCTAAACAAATGTCTAGCAAGTATATCCTCCGTCTTGTTCACGCCAAAGTGTCCCATTAGTCCTCCTCCATGCGCCTCCTGCAACAACAAAAGACGAACGGAGCTAGATGGAATGCATAGCTTGTTAGCACGAAACACAAATCCATCGTTAACGACGAACTTGTTCCATGTTCTTCCTTCTTTACAATTCTGCAATACATCTTTAAATTGATAATCATGCACATATTGATCTTTGATGGTCTCCAAACCAAATATTTTAAAGTCAAGTTGTGAAAGCATAGTATAACGACGAGACAATGCATCAACAATAACATTTTCTTTACCATTCTTGTGTTTAATGACATAAGGGAAAGTCTCAATGAATTCAACCCATTTACCATGTCTACGGTTCAGTTTAGCTTGACTTTTAATGTGTTTCAAAGATTCATGATCAGAATGTATAACAAATTCTTTGGGCCATAAATAATGTTGCCATGTTTCTAAGGTCCGAACAAGAGCATATAATTCTTTATCATAAGTAGAATAGTTCAGACTAGGCCCGCTCAAATTTTCAGAAAAGTATCCAACAGGTTTGCCATCTTGTAATAACACACCTCCTAATCCAATTCCACTAGCATCACATTCAAGCTCAAAAGTCTTATTAAAATCAGGAAGTTGGAGTAAAGGAGCATGTGTCAAATTATCTTTCAATACCATGAAGGCTTCTTCCTGTGCGGTACCCCAAACAAAAGGCACATCCTTCTTTGTAAGCTCGTTGAGAGGTGCAGCAATGGTGCTGAAATCTCTCACAAAACGCCTATAGAAACCAGCGAGGCCAAGGAAACTCCTCACTTGTGTGACTGTTTTGGGCTGCGGCCAACTCTCAATAGCTTCAATCTTGGCTTTATCAACTTCAATTCCCTGTGGAGTAACAACATAGCCAAGAAAAGATACTCGGTCGGTGCAAAAGGTGCACTTCCCAAGGTTACCAAACAAACGTGCATCACGTAGAGCATTAAAAACAACACGTAAATGTTCCAAATGTTCTTCCAAAGATTTGCTATAAATCAGTATATCATCAAAATAGACTACCACAAATCGTCCAATGAAAGCACGTAAAACTTCGTTCATGAGTCTCATGAAAGAACTAGGTGCATTAGTTAACCCAAAAGGCATGACTAACCACTCATATAAACCAAACTTAGTTTTAAATGCTGTTTTCCATTCATCTCCCAATTTCATACAAATTTGATGGTATCCACTACGCAAATCAACTTTGGAGAATATTGTAGAGCCACTCAATTCATCAAGCATATCATCTAGCCTAGGAATAGGATGACGATAACGAATAGTAATATTATTAATGCCTCTACAATCAACACACATACGCGATGTACCATCCTTTTCAGGCAGTAGTATAATAGGAACAACACAAGGACTAAGAGATTCGCGTATATAACCTTTGTCGAGCAGCTCCTGTACTTGACGCATAATCTCCTTCGTCTCCTCTGGATTGGTACGGTATGGTGCACGGTTGGGTAGCGATGCACTGGGAATTAAGTCAATTTGATGCTCAATCCCTCGAATAGGTGGTAATCCCGATGGCACGTCTTGTGGGAAGACGTCAACGAACTCCTACAAAATGTTAGTGACAGCAGGGGGCAAAGAGGAAGGCACGTCCTCGAATGAAAATAATGCCTCTTTGCACACAAAAGCATAGCAAACAGATTTGCTAGAATCTAGCTCATCAATATCAGATTTGGTGGCAAGTAAACATGCACTTTTCAATTTTATTTCTGAAGCAACACTAGATGGTTTATTATTAGGCATTATTTGTTGCTCAAATTCTTTTGCCACAATCTGATTTTCACTCTTATTTTTCTCCTGTTTTGCTTTATTAGCTCTATTAATATCATCTTTCAAAATGGAATAGTAGTCATACGAAGCAAAGTAATATTTTCATCCTTATGAACAAGAGTATACTCATTGTTTCTACCATGGTGTACAGAATTTTTTATCAAATTGCCATGGTCTACCAAGTAATAAGGAACATGCTTGCATAGGTACCACATCACAATCAACATAATCGGCATATGTAGAGATACTAAAATGCACACGAACAGTACGTGTTACCTTAACCTTGCCGCTGTTGTTCAACCATTGGATGTAGTAAGGATGTGGATGTGGTCTTGTGGTGAGAGATAGCTTCTCCACCATCTCCATGCTAGCCAAGTTGTTGCAGCTCCCTCCATCTATGATGACGCGAATAGAACGTTCCTTCACAACTCCCTTTGTATGGAACAAATTATGCCTCTGATTTTGCTCAGCTTGTGTAACCTGCACACTCAAAACACGTTGAGCAACTAAACATTCATACCTGTCAGCATCTTCAGCAGCCATGTATTGCGTCTCATGATCAGAATCATCTCCACCGTGTTCTTCATGTGTAATAAGAGCCAAAGTCTCCTCATCATAGTCACTAGCGGACTCATACCCACCATCCTCAGTAACTATCATCACACGCTTAGATGGGCATTCTCTCGCATAATGACCTCCACCCTTGCAACGTCGACAAATAATATCATGTGTTTGCCCTGTTGATGCCATGGGTGAAGAAGAGCTCTTTGCAGGCCCAGAAGGTGTGCTCTTGGCAGATAGTGGTGATTGTGCCTGCTTTATTGTATCACGATTGGAAGTGGCAGCCGACGGAGGTGCCGGTGTAGCAGAACGTGTGGAAGTAGATGATGCACGTGGTGTCCATGATGAAGGTCGACCTGCAGAAAAGTTAGTTCGCGCCAATGCCTATCGATCCTGCACTTCACGTTCAGCTTTACAAGCAAGATGGAATAAACGAGTGATATTATTATAATCCTTATAGTCTAGAATGGTCTGAATCTCTCTATTTGATCCACCGAGAAAACGTGCAAGCATAGCTTCATTGTCCTCAACAATACCGCATCTAATCAAGCCAGTTCGTAATTCCTGATAATATTCTTCTACCGAATTTTTTCCTTGTCTTAAGCGCTGCAATTTTCGAAGTAATTCACGTTGATAATATGGTGGAACCCAACGAGTACGCATAGCAGTTTTCAAAGCAGCCCAAATAGCTGGAACAGGATATAATCTACAATGTTCAAACCACCAAACACATGCAAAGCTAGTGAAAGCACAAACAGCAGCAGGAACACGTCTCTGCTCAGGATATTGTAAACATGTAAATCGTTGTTCAGTTTCTAACTCCCAAGTAAGATATATATCAGGACCATATCTACCCTCAAATGGTGGACTATTCAATTTCAGTTTAGGGAGATGGTCATGTTCTCGTACCTAAGGGGGAGCCCTAACATTGCCATTATTTGCATGTGGACGACCTGGTGGTTGTGGTGCTGGTGGTTGCACATAGTTCTGATGTTGATCAACCTCATCCTCGTAATCTCCCACATAATCATCCTCCCCCACATCAGTAGCAGGAGCCACAGAAGTATCAACAGCAGCACCAGCTGAAGGAAATATGCCCTAGAGGCAATAATAAAGTTATTATTTATTTCCTTATATCATGATAAATGTTTATTATTCATGCTAGAATTGTATTAACCGGAAACATAATACATGTGTGAATACATAGACAAACAGAGTGTCACTAGTATGCCTCTACTAGAACTAGCTCGTTAATCAAAGATGGTTATGTTTCCTAACCATGAACAAAGAGTTGTTATTTGATTAACGAGGTCACATCATTAGTTGAATGATCTGATTGACATGACCCATTATATTAGCTTAGCACCCGATCGTTTAGTATGTTGCTATTGCTTTATCCATGACTTATACATGTTCCTATGACTATGAGATTATGCAACTCCCGTTTGCCGGAGGAACACTTTGGGTACTACCAAACGTCACAACGTAACTGGGTGATTATAAAGGAGTACTACAGGTGTCTCCAATGGTAGATGTTGGGTTGGCGTATTTCGAGATTAGGATTTGTCACTCCGATCGTCGGAGAGGTATCTCTGGGCCCTCTCGGTAATACACATCATTTAAGCCTTGCAAGCATTGCAACTAATGAGTTAGTTGCGGGATGATGTATTACGGAACGAGTAAAGAGACTTTCCGGTAACGAGATTGAACTAGGTATTGGATACCGACGATCGAATCTCGGGCAAGTAACATACCGATGGGCAAAGGGAACAATGTATGTTGTTATGCGGTCTGACCGATAAAGATCTTCGCAGAATATGTAGGAGCCAATATGGGCATCCAGGTCCCGCTATTGGTTATTGACCGGAGACGTGTCTCGGTCATGTCTACATTGTTCTCGAACCGTAGGGTCCGCACGCTTAAGGTTACGATGACAGTTATAATGAGTTTATGAGTTTTGATGTACCGAAGGAGTTCGGAGTCCCGGATGAGATCGGGGACATGACGAGGAGTCTCGAAATGATCGAGACGTAAAGATCGATATATTGGACGACTATATTCGGACATCGGAAGGGTTCTGAGTGGTTCGGGTATTTTCGGAGGTACCGGGGAGTTACGGGAATACGAGGAAGAAGCAATGGGCCTTGATGGGCTTTAGTGGGAAGAGAAGAAAGGGCCAAGGGGCTGCTACGCCCCCCCTTCCCTCTGGTCCGAATTGGACTAGGGAAAAGGGGGCCGGCCACCTTTCCTTCTCCTCCACTTCCTTCTCCCTTCCTCCCCTCTTGGTGGACTCCTACTAGGACTTGGAGTCCTAGTAGGACTCCACATCTTGGCCGCACCAATTGGCTTGGCCGGCCTCCTCCTCCTCCATCCTTTATATACTGAGGCAAGGGGCACCCCTTGGACACACACAATTGATCATTGAGATCTTTCCTTAGCCGTGTGCGGTGCCCCCTTCCACCAAATTCCACCTCGGTCATATCGTTGCAGTGCTTAGGCGAAGCCCTGCGCCGGTAACACATCAAGATCGTCACCACGCCGTCGTGCTGACGGAACTCTTCCCTGACGCTTTGCTGGATCGGAGCCCGGGGATCGTCATCGAGCTGAACGTGTGCCAAGAACTCGGAGGTGCCGGAGTAACGGTGCTGTGATCGGTTGGATTGCGAGGAGAACGTACGACTACTTCCTCTATGCTGTGTCAACGCTTTCGCTTTGGTCTACGAGGGTATGTAGACAACACTCTCCCCTCTCGTTGCTATGCATCACCATGATCTTGCGTGTGCGTAGGAAATTTTTTGAAATTACTACGTTCCCCAACAGTGGCATCAGAGCCTAGGTTTTTTATGGTTTGATGTTATTTGCACGAGTAGAACACAAGTAAGTTGTGGACGATATAAGTCATACTGCCTACCAGCATGTCATACTTTGGTTCGGCGGTATTGTTGGACGAGACGATCCGGACCAACCTTACGCGTACTCTTACGCGAGACCGGTTCCCTCGACGTGCTTTGCACATAGATGGCTTGCGGAAGACTGTCTCTCCAACTTTAGTTGAACCAAGTGTGGCTACACCCGGTCCTTGAGAAGGTTAAAACGGAGTCTATTTGACAAACTATCGTTGTGGTTTTGATGCGTAGGTAAGATGAGTTCTTGCTTAAGCCCGTAGCAGCCACGTAAAACTTGCAACAACAAAGTAGAGGACGTCTAACTTGTTTTTGCAGGGCATGTTGTGATGTGATATGGTCAAGACATGATGCTAAATTTTATTGTATGAGATGATCATGTTTTGTAACCGAGTTATCGGCAACTGGCAGGAGCCATATGGTTGTCGCTTTATTGTATGCAATGCAATCGCGATGTAATGCTTTACTTTATTACTAAGCGGTAGTGATAGTCGTGGAAGCATAAGATTGGCGAGACGACAACGATGCTACGATGGAGGTCAAGGTGTCGCGCCGGTGACGATGGTGATCATGACGGTGCTTCGGAGATGGAGATCACAAGCACAAGATGATGATGACCATATCATATCACTTATATTGATTGCATGTGATGTTTATCTTTTTATACATCTTATCTTGCTTTGATTGACGGTAGCATTATAAGATGATCTCTCACTAAATTATCAAGAAGTGTTCTCCCTGAGTATGCACCGTTGCAAAAGTTCTTCGTGCTGAGACACCACGTGATGATCGGGTGTGATAGGCTCTACGTTCAAATACAACGGGTGCAAAACAGTTGCACACGCGGAATACTCAGGTTATACTTGACGAGCTATGCATATAAGATATGACCTCGGAACACAGAGACCGAAAGGTCGAGCGTGAATCATATAGTAGATATGATCAACATAACGATGTTCACCATTGAAAACTACTCCATATCACGTGATGATCGGTTATGGTTTAGTTGATTTGGATCACGTGATCACTTAGAGGATTAGAGGGATGTCTATCTAAGTGGGAGTTCTTAAGTAATATGATTAATTGAACTTTAATTTATCATGAACTTAGTCCTGGTAGTATTTTGCATATTATGTTGTAGATCAATAGCTCGCGTTGTTGCTTCCCTGAGTTTTTGATATGTTCCTAGAGAAAATTGTGTTGAAAAAAAATGTTAGTAGCTATGATGCGGATTGGATCCGTAATATGAGGTTTATCCTCATTGCTGCACAGAAGAATTATGTCCTTGATGCACCGCTAGGTGACGGACCTATTGCAGGAGCAGATGTAGACGTTATGAACGTTTTGCTAGCTCAATATGATGACTACTTAATAGTTTAGTGCACCATGCTTAACGGCTTAGAATCGGGACTTCAAAGACGTTTTGAACGTCATGGACCATACGAGATGTTCCAGGAGTTGAAGTTAATATTTCAAACAAATACCCGAGTTGAGAGATATGAAGTCTCCAACAAGTTCTATAGCTAAAAGATGGAGGAGAATCGCTCAACTAGTGAGCATGTGCTCAGATTGTCTGGGTACTACAATCGCTTGAATCAAGTGGGAGTTAATCTTCCAGATAAGATAGTGATTGACAGAATTCTCTAGTCACCATCACCAAGTTAGTAGAACTTCGTGATGAACTATAATATGCAAGGGATAACGGAAAATATTCCCAAGCTCTTCGCGATGCTAAAATCGGCGAAGGTAGAAATCAAAGAAAAACATCAAGTGTTGATGGTTGACAAGATCACTAGTTTCAAGAAAAGGGCAAAAGGAAAGAAGGGGAACTTCAAGAAGAACGGCAAGCAAGTTGCTGCTCAAGTGAAAAAGCCCAAGTCTGGTCCTAAGCCTGAGACTAAGTGCTTCTACTCCAAAGGGACTGGTCACTGGAAGCGGAACTACCCCAAGTGATTGGCGGATAAGAAGGATGGCAAAGTGAACACAAGTATATTTGATATACATGTTATTGATGTGTACTTTAGTAGTGTTCATAGCAAGCCCTCAGTATTTGGTACTAGTTCAGTTGCTAAGATTAGTAACTCGAAATGGGAGTTGCAGAATGAACAAAGACTAGTTAAAGGGCAAGGTGACGATGTGTGTTGGAAGTGGTTCAAGATTGATATGATCATCATCACACACTCGCTATACTTTCGGGATTAGTGTTGAAAATAAATAAGTGTTATTTGGTGTTTGCGTTGAGCATGAATATGATTTGATCATGTTAATTGCAATACAGTTATTCATTTAAGTTAGAGAACAGTTGTTGTTCTGTTTACATGAATAAAACCTTCTATGGTCATACACACCAACGTAAATGGTTTGTTGGATCTCGATCGTAGTGATACACATATTCATAATATTGAAGCCAAAAGGATGCAAAGTTAATAATGATAGTGCAGCTTGTTTGTGGCACTACTGTTTAAGTCATATTGGTGTAAAGCGCATGAAGAAACTCCATGCAGATGGAATTTTTGGAATCGCTTGATTATGAATCACTTGATGCTTGCGAACCATGCCTCTTGGGCAAGATGACTAAAACGCCGTTCTCCGGAACAATGGAGCGAGCAACAGATTTGTTGGAAATCATACATACTGATGTATGTGGTCCGATGAATATTAAGGCTCGCGACAAGTATCATTATTTTCTGACCTTCACAGATGTTTTGAGCAGATATGGGTATATCTACTTGATGAAACATAAGTCTGAAATGTTTGAAAAAGTTCAAAGAATTTCAGAGTGAAGTGGAAAATCATTGTGACAAGAAAATAAAGTTTCTACGATCTGATCGCGGAGACGAATATTTGAGTTACGAGTTTGGTCTTCAGTTAAAACAATGTGAAATAGTTTCACTACTCACGCCACCTGGAATACCACAGCATAATGGTGCGTCCGAACATCATAACCGTACTTTATTGGATATAGTACAATCTATGATGTCTCTTGCCGATTTACCACTATCGTTTTGGGGTTATGCATTAGAGACAGCTACATTCACGTTAAATAGGGAACCATCTAAATCCATTGAGACGACACTATATGAACTATGGTTTAGCAAGAAACCAAAGTTGTCGTTTCTTAAAAATTTTGGGGTTGTGATGCTTATATGAAAAGGTTTCATCCTGATAAGCTCAAACCCAAATCGGAGAAATATGTCTTCATAGGATACCCAAAGAAGACAGTTGGGTACACCTTCTATCACAGATCCGAAGGCAAGATACTCGTTGCTGAGAATGGATCCTTTCCAGAGAAGGAGTTTCTCTCGAAAGAAGTGAGTGGGAGGAAAGTAGAACTTGATAAGGTAATTGTACCTTCTCCCTTATTGGAAAGTAGTTCATCACAGAAATCTATTCCTGTGACTACTACACCAATTAGTGAGGAAGCTAATGATGATGATCATGTAACTTCTGATCAAGTTACTACCGAATCTCGTAGGTAAACCAGAGTGAGATCCACACCAGAGTAGTACGGTAATCCTGTTCTGGAAGTCATGTTACTAGACCATGACGAACTTGCGAACTATGAGGAAGCGATGATGAGCCCAGATTCCGCGAAATGGTTTGAGGCCATGAAATCTGAGATATGATCCATGTATGAGAACAAAGTATGGACTTTGATGGATTTGCCCGATGATCGGCAAGCCATAGAAAATAAATGGATCTTCAAGAGGAGGACGGACGCTGATAGTAGTGTTACTATCTACAAAGCTAGAATTGTCGCAAAAGGTTTTCGACAAGTTCAAGGTGTTGACTACGATGAGAGTTTCTCACTCGTATCTATGCTTAAGTCTGTCCGAATCATGTTAGCAGTTGCCGCATTTTATGAAATCCGGCAAATGGATAAACAAAACTGCATTCCTTAATGGATTTATTAAAGAAGAGTTGTATACGATGCAACTAGAAGGTTTTGTCGATCCTGAAGGTGTTAACAAAATATGCAAGCTCTAGCGATCCATCTATGGACTGGTGCAAGCATCTCAGAGTTGGAATACACGCTTTGATAAGTTGATCAAAACATATAGTTTTATACAGACTTGCTGTGAAGCCTGTATTTACAAGAAAGTGAGTGGGAGCACTACAGCATTTCTGATAAGTATATGTGAATGACATATTGTTGATCAGAAATAATGTAGAATTATTCTGCAAAGCATAAATGAGTGTTTGAAAGGAGTTTTTCAAAGAAAGACCTCGGTGAAGCTGTTTACATATTGAGTATCAAGATCTATAGAGATAGATCAAGATGCTTGATAAGTTTTTTTTCAATGAGTACATACCTTGACAAGATTTTGAAGTAGTTCAAAATGGAACAGTCAAAGAAAGAGTTCTTTCCTGTGTTACAAGGTGTGAAATTGAGTAAGACTCAAAGCCCGACCACGACAGAAGATAGAAAGAGAATGAAAGTCATTCCCTATGCCTCGGCCATAGGTTCTATAAAGTATGCCATGCTGTTTACCAGATCTATTGTATACCCTACACTGAGTTAAGCAAGGGAGAACAATTGTGATCTAGGAGTAGATCACTGGACAGCGATCAAAATTATCCTTAGTGGAATAAGGATATGTTTCTCGATTATGGAAGTGACAAAAGGTTTGTCGTAAAGGGTTACGTCGATGCAAGTTTTGACACCGATCTGGATGACTCTAAGTCTCGATCTAGATACATATTGAAAGTGGGTGCAATTAACTAAAGTAGCTCCGTGCAGAGCATTGTAGACATAGAAAGTTGCAAAATACATACGGATCTGAATTTTGGCAGACCCGTTGACTAAGCTTCTCTCACAAGCAAAACATGATCACACCTTAGTACTCTTTGGGTGTTAATCACATAGCGATGTGAACTAGATTACTGACTCTAGTAAACCCTTTGGGTGTTGATCACATATCGATGTGAACTATGGGTGTTTATCACATGGTGATGTGAAGTATTGCTGGTAATCACATGGCGATGTGAACTAGATTATTGACTCTAGTGCAAGTGGGAGACTGAAGGAAATATGCCCTAGAGGCAATAATAAAGTTATTATTTATTTCCTTATATCATGATAAATGTTTATTATTCATGCTAGAATTGTATTAACCGGAAACATAATACATGTGTGAATACATAGACAAACAGAGTGTCACTAGTATGCCTCTACTAGAACTAGCTCGTTAATCAAAGATGGTTATGTTTCCTAACCATGAACAAAGATTTGTTATTTGATTAACGAGGTCACATCATTAGTTGAATGATCTGATTGACATGACCCATTATATTAGCTTAGCACCCGATCGTTTAGTATGTTGCTATTGCTTTATCCATGACTTATACATGTTCCTATGACTATGAGATTATGCAACTCCCGTTTGCCGGAGGAACACTTTGGGTACTACCAAACGTCACAACGTAACTGGGTGATTATAAAGGAGTACTACAGGTGTCTCCAATGGTAGATGTTGGGTTGGCGTATTTCGAGATTAGGATTTGTCACTCCGATCGTCGGAGAGGTATCTCTGGGCCCTCTCGGTAATGCACATCATTTAAGCCTTGCAAGCATTGCAACTAATGAGTTAGTTGCGGGATGATGTATTACGGAACGAGTAAAGAGACTTGCCGGTAACGAGATTGAACTAGGTATTGGATACCGACGATCGAATCTCGGGCAAGTAACATACCGATGGGCAAAGGGAACAATGTATGTTGTTATGCGGTCTGACCGATAAAGATCTTCGCAGAATATGTAGGAGCCAATATGGGCATCCAGGTCCCGCTATTGGTTATTGACCGGAGACGTGTCTCGGTCATGTCTACATTGTTCTCGAACCGTAGGGTTCGCACGCTTAAGGTTACGATTACAGTTATAATGAGTTTATGAGTTTTGATGTACCGAAGGATTTCGGAGTCCCGGATGAGATCGGGGACATGACGAGGAGTCTCGAAATGGTCGAGACGTAAAGATCGATATATTGGACGACTATATTCGGACATCAGAAGGGTTCTGAGTGGTTCGGGTATTTTCGGAGGTACCGGGGAGTTACGGGAATACGAGGAAGAAGCAATGGGCCTTGATGGGCTTTAGTGGGAAGAGAAGAAAGGGCCAAGGGGCTGCTGCGCCCCCCCTTCCCTCTGGTCCGAATTGGACTAGGGAAAAGGGGGCCGCCCACCTTTCCTTCTCCTCCACTTCCTTCTCCCTTCCTCCCCTCTTGGTGGACTCCTACTAGGACTTGGAGTCCTAGTAGGACTCCACATCTTGGCCGCACCAATTGGCTTGGCCGGCCTCCTCCTCCTCCATCCTTTATATACTAAGGCAAGGGGCACCCCTTGGACACACACAATTGATCATTGAGATCTTTCCTTAGCCGTGTGCGGTGCCCCCTTCCACCAAATTCCACCTCGGTCATATCGTTGAAGTGCTTAGGCGAAGCCCTGCGCTGGTAACACATCAAGATCTTCACCACGCCGTCGTGCTGACGGAACTCTTCCCCGACGCTTTGCTGGATCGGAGCCCGGGGATCGTCATCGAGCTGAACGTGTGCCAAGAACTCGGAGGTGCCGGAGTAACGGTGTTGTGATCGGTTGGATTGCGAGGAGAACGTACGACTACTTCCTCTACGTTGTGTCAACGCTTCCGCTTCGGTCTACGAGGGTACGTAGACAACACTCTCCCCTCTCGTTGCTATGCATCACCATGATCTTGCGTGTGCGTAGGAATTTTTTTGAAATTACTACGTTCCCCAACACCAGCAGCTTGGCCAGGCTGAAGAGGGACATGGGTCGCTCGGCAGAGAGCTGTTTCGTGATGTGGAGGTAGTCGTTGTTGCTGTTGTAGAGGTGCGTTAGGTGCAGTCGGTGGTGGTGGTGGTGGTAGACGCGTGAGCAATTCATTAAACTTGTTATCGAGCTTTGTTTCGAACGCCTTCTCAATGCCATCTATCTTCTCCATGGCCTGTTCAAATCTATTTAGCACATCGTCCACCTGTCCACTCATCACTTTTTGAAACTTATCATGTGACGCTTTGTTTGTCATGTTCTCTCAGTCAGTCTCGTCGGCTTGTGATCCTGCCATGGTTAGCAGCAATAGAAACACACAAGAATATGATTCGATAGACTACTAGGAAGTGGTGGTGGTGGTGTGGTGGAAAATCACAAATCCGTCAAGCAACTCTCAAATTCTTACCAGTTCTTACCCAACAGTAGGCGGTGATCGGCAACCGATGTTGTCAAAACTCTCAAAAGCTTGGATAGAGCGATTGCCAGGGAGAGTCAAACGCACGACGTAGATGTATGTGGAGCTGGGAAGGCTTATAGTATGGTAGCAAAAAGGGTCAGCAATAATCAATTCAGAGATTCAAAGTTGAATAAACGCTCAACGACGGTACTGTGCTGGTCCTAGGCTAGACCGTACTAGAGACGCGAGCCTAGAACACTAACAAAATCACGACGCTGCACGTAAACAAGGGAGGAGCACACTCTGGATTTTTTTTCTTTTTTTCCTTTTTTCACTTTTTTTTTGCACTTTTTTTCCTCTTTTTTTTTGCCCCGCAACAAATTTTTTTCGAAAAAGTCTACAAATGTCCTAAAAACTGCCTAGCCAGAATTTTCGAGACTTAGTTTTTTTTAGTTTGGAACTATTTTTCTTCTGCGGGTAGCACGAAAGTTGGGGAGTCCTTCTCTGTCACGACTCGGAGTATGGCGTGATCTGGAAATCCAAAACAGAGTAACAAAATACTGGACTCGGAATAGGACTAGTGGCGGAGATGAATCTGGTGGAACTCGGACTGGTGGCGGAGATGAATCTGGTGGAACTCGGACTGGCGGCGGATATATGTTGCCGGTGGACTCGGATTGGCGTGGCGGCGGTGGGTATGTGGTGGCGTATATGGACTCGGATTGGCGGTGAATATGTGGTGGTGGTATATGGCAGCGGTGATGAAGTTGGTGCGGTGGTGGTATATGGCAGGAGCGATGATGATGATGCGATGGTGATATATGGCAGCGGCGACGTGACAACTTGTGAACAGAACTCGAAACTCTAAAGGACTAGACGCTAAGACCAGCAACTTGACACGACGATGCAACCGCAAATTCAACAAAGCAAATACAGAAAAGATTATGCAAAGGCTCAGATTGGTTCGGATGGGATGAACTAACCCTAATTTTTTTTGGCTTTTTCGTGGACTATAGGTATGAAGAACAGACTCGATCTAAACTATGAAAAACTATAAAATCTCACCGAGCAACCTGGAAATCTGATACCACTTGATAGAGGCAAAGGTGTCCCGTCTTTCGATGAGATGGTGGCTATCGTTTTGGAGGAGGTCGACTTTGACGATCCGACTACGAACGTGCGAGGACGTCGCGCCTTAGCAATCGCTAAACCAACTCTGAGAGGTTATTGACCACACCGGAGCACGATCAACCTGACCACAGAGGTCTGTTTCCTGCAGGCAAACGAAGAACAAGCAAGAAACTAAGATTGCAATCTGGATATTGTGAATAAAAGAGGAAAGCTTTATTGATGAAGGTGGGGTAATGTGACGCCTTGGTCTGGTCGTTGAACACAAACGAAGTACGCGAAGTTGCAGCTATGGCGAACTTTTAATCTAAACAAAACCCAAAGTCTGAACGATGCCCTAGGGGTTGTATATATGGAGGAAGAGGGGGGAATTCCGTGGCCCTTGGAGGAGGGGTCCGAAACCCACCCTAACTCTTGTTTCCCCACACATACGGACTCTAAAAACAGCCCATATTGAAGTATTTCGAAATTACATGGGCCTGGCCCAAAAAGAAGGTGACGCAACACCTAGAATAGCCTCTGGACGAAAATTATGAAGTGGCATCTTGTATATTTCATCCAAGGCTTCATGCACTCATTATGGTGGCTTCAAAGTCCTGAAATCATCATTTGAAACTCTGTTCTTGTCTCCCTTGCGCATGCCATCAACCCCATGCTTGTTCTTGCTCCAATGATCATCCTTCTCCAAGCTAGGCCCTTCATTTGTAAGCAAAACAAATGTATCCAATTTAGGCAGCATCATATTCTCATGAACATTAGAATCACTATCAAGAAACGGAAGTACCTGATAATTCAATTGGCGTGCGCGAGCTCTAGTAATTGGTCCAGTATGTATAGCAGCAGGGGCTGTGGGTGTAACAATGGTATTGATGTCCTCATCACCATCATATTTAACAAAGGAGTCTCTCCTCTTCTTGCTACCAAGCTCAAACCAGTCACAGTGAAATAAGACAACCGAGCGATGGATGCATCCACTAGAGTTGTACTGCAACTCTACGATGCTTCTCAACTGACCATAGAAGTCAATGATCTCACCATCATGTGACCCCTCAGTGACGATTCCACTATTCTGTGTCTTCCTTTTTTCCTCGCGGTCAACGGTGTGGTACCGGACACCGTCAGCAATGCATGCTGAATACACTCTCACTCGCTTATCCGGTAAGCATGCCAAAGCAAATAGATCATCACTGACCTTCTTCTCCTCATGCAACTTTCCAATCTGCACAAATAAACCATTTAGCAAACAATGGTATTTAACAATGGGTGAATAACACAGAAAACATAAAACATGTGGCTAAAGATCTCACATGATTCTTAAACCACTTAGCAAACACCTTGGCAACCCTTTTATCAACATTGATATTGCTTTCTTCCTGATTTAACTCTTCCTTGCATTTCCTGCAATGCCAACAAAACATGTGAACTAAAACATTAGCTGGTGCCAACCCAAGCAAAAAATATATACATAATGAGTGCACAAGATATAACGTACTCGATATATGGTAGAACCTCGGCGCAATTGCTGAGCACAAAAAAAACCATCTTGTCATACTCATCACCGGCCTCCAAGTATTGTGAGGCTCCAAGAAAGTTGACACCATGGTTGAAAACAAAGACATCACCACTTTGCGAATCAGACCACTCTCTATTTCTGCCCGGCCGGTTCCATCTTGTTTCCACATCACCAAAGTATCTAGAGCAAAAAGTCAAGCACTCGTCAACAACATATGCTTCAACAATAGAACCTTCAGGTCTTGCTGTGTTTCGCACATAACGCTTACAAGTAAGCAGCCTTCTTTCGATTGGGTACATCCAACCGTATTGCACAGGGCCTCTAAGCATTGCCTCTTTGGGTAAGTGCACCGCCAAATGGACCATCATGGTGAAGAAAGCTGGAGGGAAAATCTTCTCGAGCTTGCAAAGAATAATTGGGATTTCTTTTTCAAGTCTTTCCAGGACAGTTAACTTGAGGGTTTTGCAGCACAGTTCTCTAAAGAAATTTCCTAGCTCAGCAACCGCTTCATATATATCCTTGTGCATGATTCCTCGGAGGCCCGTCGGTAAAATCCTTTGGAGGAGGATGTGACAATCATGTGTTTTCAGTACTGAAAGCTTGAATCCATCAAAAGTAACACACTTTGCTAGGTTAGCAGCATAACCATCTAGAAATTTCACTGCTCTTAGGAATTCACAGAATGCAAGCTTTTGTTCTTTATTCATTGTATACCATGCTCGTGGAATTTCAAATGAATCTTCATCGTCATTGTGCTGTAGATGCAAATCTTCTCTTATGCCCATGTCCTCCAAATCAAGCCTAGAACTAATCATGTCCTTTGTCTTCCCTTCAATGTTCAGAAGCGTCCCCAGCAGATTCTCGCATATGTTTTTCTCAATGTGCATTACATCGAGATTATGCCTTAATTTCAGATCAGCCCAGTATGGCAGGTCCCACAAACAAGACCTCCGGTCCCAACATTGACCTTCCTCACGCTTTCTTTTCTTCGCCAGCTTTCCTGGTCTCACATCTTTCACCTTTTCAAGTTGCTGCTCCAGCTCTTCTTTAGTGAATTCAGCTGGCTTGTCACGGGTTTCATTCTCACCATTAAAATCTTTGCTTCTTCGC
This sequence comes from Aegilops umbellulata, assembly GCA_032464435.1. Lineage (NCBI taxonomy): Eukaryota > Viridiplantae > Streptophyta > Magnoliopsida > Poales > Poaceae > Aegilops > Aegilops umbellulata. The sequence continues at coordinate 183,863,346 of CP136055.1, forward strand.
CAGCGATGGCTTCGGGGAAGAAAGCGGCGGTGCCCAATATAGCAGATCTTGCTCCTTATTCTCTTTGAGCAAGGGTCTTTGTCACAATGGACACAAGCCTGATAACCCGCTGTGATCCTCCCAGGCAGAGTGTGCAGAGCCGGGAAATCATGGATGGACCATATGATCGCAGCACGTAGATTGAACTTTTCTTCCGGACTCAAGGCATCGTATGTAGGTACACCAGTCCAGAGCTGGAGCAGTTCTTCTAAGAGAGGCTCCATAAAGACATCAAAATCATTTCCTGGAGAATCTGGACCCGGGATAAGCAATGACATCATGAAGTTGGACTGATCCATGCATGCCCATGGTGGCAGGTTGTACGGCACCACAAAAACTGGCCACATGCTATAAGACGTGCTCATGTTCCCAACGGATTATACCCATCTGTGGCAATGCCAAGTTTTATGTTCCTTGGATCTGCAGCAAAATCTAAATGTATACGGTCAAACTCTTTCCATGCCTCTCCATCCGCTGGATGGCTCAGCTCATTGTCCACAGGTTGCCGCTTCAACTTGTGCCACTGTACCTCACGCGATGATTTCTTCGATATGAACATCCGCTGCAGCCTTGGTATCAAGGGAAAGTGCCTCAGTACCTTCTCCGGTATTGACTTCTTCCCATCAGCATCTTTCCACCTAGATGCATTGCATTTTGGACATTTGTCATGCTTTGCTAAATCCTTCCGAAACAAGACACAGTTATTTGGGCACACATGTATTGACACATAACCTAACCCCAGCCTGCGGATTATGCTCAATGCTTCATCATAAGATCTGGGAACACAACTATCAGGGAATTGCAAGCTCAAAAGACGGAGTATTGCGTTGAATGCGACATTGCTAATCCGGTAGAAAGACTTGATGTGGAGTAACTTCACGGTGAAGGTAAATCTTGAAAATTTACCCCCTTCATGAGCTGCGCGCTTCGCCTCCTCTAACACCTCAGAAAACAACGATTTCTGTCCATCAGCACGATCTTCAGCATCGTACAAATCCTTCAATAGGTTAGGAATCCTACCATCTTCATGCCCATCCTCTTCCTCCAAAACAGCATTATCTCGCAAAACCTTTTCCATGAAATCAATGCCAACATCGCCACCACCCATCATATGAGGGGCCTCTGTATCAGCTTCAAAATGTTGAGGTTGTCTGTCTAAAGGTTCTCCATGATATATCCATCTATCATATGTGCTGGACATCCCATTAAGAAGCAGATGATCTTCCACTCTTCCTTGAGCCATTCTTGGACGGTTGAGGCATGCACAACATGGGCAAATAATGTGAGCATCGTTGGCAAAATTTGCCCGAACAAATGCCATGAAATCATCAACTCCTTTCATATGTTCTTTCGAAAACTTTCTAACTCCTTCTCTAATCCGGCTTCTGTCCATCTGCCAAAGACAACAAATTGTTGCAACTTAGCAAATCAATCTAAGTGCATCAACATTAATTAATGAAAATGGATGGAAGTAATGGAAGCTAAAATTCCAGAAAATTTTATATGCTAATTGCCTAACCACAAGGCCTGAAGAATTCTTAACAAACAAGCTGAACAATTCCTAACAGTACATCAAGAAAATTCATCTATGCATTATCTACCAAACAAGCAAGCTATCTCCTAACTACTAATAGTGCATCAACAAAATTCATCTATGCTGAAGAACATCTGACTGAAATCCATCTCCCACTGCTCGGTAACGAGAGAGGAGAGGGGGGAAGAGGTGAGGGGTGCATACCGGGAGGTGTGCTTGCGGCAGCGGCGAGTCCCCCATGCTCGGCGAGCCCCCACCACCGTCGGTCGCCTACGCCCTTGCTGGCCCCCGCCTCCACGCCCTGCCTCGCCTCCGCCCCCTACCGGCCCCGCCCCTGCCTCCGCTGCCGGCCCCGCCCCCGCCTCCGCCCGCTGCTGGTTGCTTCCGCCGCGAGGCCGTGGGCGAGGTCACCTGTGGCGAGGCCGTGGGCGAGGTCACCTGGTTGCTTCCGCCGCCGCCCGCCGCCACCTGGTCGGAAGACCTAGAAAAACGCTAAGTGTTGCTCTGTTCGATGCCACCCGCCGCCACCTGGTCGGAAGGTACTTGTCACTGATACGTGAGAGCCGTGGTTTTATATACTATATGGAAAACTACCCACACATTAGCAACAATCCCTCTCTAGCCCAGCGGTAGCATGCGAGCAAACCAAGCGCGAGGTCGTGGGTTCGAGTCCCGCCTCGTGCATCTTTTTTGGGCGAATTAAGCGCTCGGCCCCACCTGTCAAATGGGTCCCGCCTGTCAGTGTGTGCCCCGTCTGTCTGTTGAATATTAAAACTCAAGCAAAAATGACACCTAGACAGTGACACATAAGCGAGGTTGCTGAGGTGGCTGCCTAATCATCCTAATTCATTCAAACTCAAGTGTAGTGACCATTTTATATTGGTCGTTATCAGCTAGGCATGAGGCAGTGGACAGTGCTACTAGCTTTATGACCATTTCCTCTAATGAAATTATGACCTTTCTGACCAAAATGGTCGTTGTGGTTTAGGGTTTAGAGCCCGCCAGACAGCTTTTGACCAATTGGTCTAAAATGGTCATAAATTTATGACCAATTCTTCGAGGGTCACTGACAGAAGGTCATAAGTTGACATATTTCTTGTAGTGCATATTCATTGCGTGAGCTGACAGCATATCAAGTTCAACATATTAACGGTTCTTACATGAACAGATAACTGGGCATAACTCACAAATTCAATACATGCGACAGTTCTAAATTGAACCAATTAAGTTGCAGGGTAGGCATAAAGACTAGTATTACGGCTTAATTCCCATGTACATGGGGGAACCGGGATCATTACGTTGACCCCGAATGAACTTGGTTTTTCTGATGATTTTACGATGCTCTGTTACACGGGTGCGTGATCCCTTGGCTAGAAACTCAGCAAATTCATCGTACTCGTCCTCATCGGCAACATCCTCGACACCCAGTACCCTACTCTTCCCATGCATTACTACATGGCAGTTCTTGTGCAAGGGGTCTTCCACAAAGAAAATCTGGGTAGGATCGCTAGCAAGAATGAACGGGTCCGCATGATATGCCATCGTTCTCCTATTAACACAGGTCTTCCTGTAATCATCAACCTTTACATGATCAAGAGGGATCCATGCACACCTGAATAATGCCACCTTAACTTTCACATAGTCAAGCTCCCAAATATCTTTGATGGTTCCATAGTATACCCTTTTATTAGCTTCATCTACAGTCATGCATTCTATTCGAACAAATATGTTCTGATATGTGGTATTCTGATCATGTTCCTTAGTGTAGAACGTGTATCTATTTATTTCATATGCTTGGTCCGTCAACACCGTAGGTGATGGCTTTTGTGCCAACCACGTAGCAATGTCATTGATGGATCCTTGTGCCAAACGATTCTTCAGCCATTCAGCGTAGTTCTTAGTGTGCTCCTTCATCTCCACATCTGATGAAGGCACCATTGGTAAGAAGCTTTGGCGTATCTCCGCCAAGTGTTCTTCGGCATAAGCGTTGAGATCTGGGCTGCTAAGCAGTACCATCAAATGGGCTTTCTCTGTCAATACTCCGGGTGCAGCCATTTGCATGCCATCAAGGACCGGCTTACCTTTCGGCCTTCCCTCGTGGCGAGAGAGGGGCAAACCTATAGGTCTTTGTTTGATGTATTCGGTGCAAAACTCAACCACCTCCTCTGCGGTATAACCTTGTAGGATGCTTGCCTCTGGATGGTTTCGGTTTCGACAAAAGCGCTTCAGTATTCCCATGAACCACTCGAAGGGATACATGTTGTGAAGAAACACAGGACCACAATACTTTATCTCGTCGACAAGGTGCACGGTGAGATGGACCATGACATCAAAGAATGATGGTGGGAAAACATCTGTAGGGTGGACAATATTATTGCAATATCATCTTGCATATGATCCAACTCTTCAGGATCTAGAACTTTCTGCCATAGTTGGTCGAAGAAATCACAGAGCTCAATGAGTGTGTTTCTTATATCTTTGTCCATCAGATTCCTGATGGCCACCGGGAGGATTTCTGTCAACATTACATGCAAATCATGTGACTTCATGTGTCCCAACACTACTAGGGAAAACCCTAGCAGTAGCGCGGGTACTTTGCCTATCAGTAGCATGGGACGACGCGCTACTGATAAGGCGCTACACCTAACGTTTAGCAATAGCGCCTGTCGTCCCACGCTACTTCTATACATGTCTAGCAGTAGCGCGCTTTAGTGAAGAGCGCTGCGGCTAATATCTGCAGCGCTTTTTAGCAGGAAGCGTGTGGGGACCCCGACTCATAAGTCGTGATCACCGAATGCACGTGTACAGTGATCCCGGAGATCAATGCTCACTAGACACACAGAAGCCGAATAACAAGAGTCTTACATCCATACATACCGTCTTACACAAGTTATGACCATTATGGTCAAGTCTTACATAGATAAAGCCACAAGGGCTGAATACCAAATAAACTTAAGCAGCGGAAATCTTCGTTGATGAGTAGATCCCATGCCATCTGCCTTAACCCTACAGGCATTCTGACTTGGAAGCGTCCTAGCTCGCATGTTCGTCATCGAAGTATTCTTCATCATATCCTGTTCTTTCATGCCTGGCCAATAAAATAACCAGTGGCAAGCCAATGAGTATTTTGAATGTACTCGCAAGCAACCCATGTTTTGGTTCAAGATACAACAATGCATGATATAGGTAAATTTTTGCGGAAAGCTAGTTTTGAGTGCAATGACATGTTCAACAACTTGTAAGACATGCATCAAGAGAATTCAATTAACCATGAGGATAGGTTACATATATCAACATAAATAGAGTGGGCATCAACCCAACTCAATCATGTCAAGTCCTTTGACTTGACCCAAGTAGTTCTCCCCACTTATCCAAACACACACTGGTTTGTAAACATGTGGACATAGCCCAAGAGCGGTTACCCAACTATCCTTGACCGTGGACACGGCTATTCGAATAGTTTTACACTCTGCAGAGGTTGCACACTTTACCCACAAGATCCGGGGAACTTCCATGTCATCCACGACCCGCGGTAAGCACCCGATCACTATCTTTCCCTAGACGACAATAACATAGAGTCCACTCGATTGGTAGCAGCCCCCATGCCCAGCAATTCACATCTCAAAATTTGTGGAGCCATGCTCCCATATTCATCACATACCACAAGCACGGGGTACCAACGGTGTGTCCGGTGCCCTGTAAAAATAGTCATGGCCGCCCTACCTGGCACGACCCCGTCCCGAGAGAGAGCACCAACTCTCCCTCATCACTAGTAATGCAGGCTCCAAGCTAGTATCGGCCTAGGTAATCAATAATGCCCTTTCCCATACAAGGGTAGAGTGGTTGTGCATGTAAGGTTGGAATAACGATCGCAACTTAAACCAATCCGTTTTTTTAAAGCAACACACACACTTGCCTCGGTACACCACTTCGTCATCAAGTGGCTACCCAACTCATCATCTCCCCCGGGCATAAGTGGCACCCGATGGGGTTTTCGGAAAGTATTTTGAAAATACTTTGTCTCCACCACCATGCATATTCCCGTCCCTTTTTGCGTAGCAACTACTTTAGCATCCTATCTACTCCCACCGGCATAACCCTCATAAGGAGGTAGGGTCATGCACAATGCAAGTATCAGCGAGGAAGTAACAGAGGCAACCCATCAAAGTGGTTACCACCTCATCATGATTCTGTTGCAACAACCATATGGTGCTATATGACATGCATAAAAAGGGTTTCATAGACATGGTCAAATTGCTGCTTGCCTGTTTTAACAAATTCTTCGAGGTCTTCAAATACCTTTGGTCCAACTCCGAGCATTTCGTCTACTTCGTCAACTGTCGTCGAAAGTAACCATAACAAGCAACACAACAAGGCGGAAAATAAAAGTGCTCTAAAAATATTAATTTGTCTTTTCTAGGATATCTCTGGTTATATGAAAAATAACCAGACTGGTTTCATTGGAATTGGGTCAGTGGATGTTTCTAAACATTTTGATATGGTGGAATCAAGGGGTTTATGGATTTGCGAGAAGTGTACAGAAATATATTTTTGAAAAATGAGCAAAGGCACCCATTTAACAAACCATGATTTTAGAAGCATCTAGGAGTTGGTTTCACTGGATTTGGAGTTCAAATGATTTTCCTATGAATTTGCAAAGTTGACAAATATGAAGAAATGGCTCATTATTTTGTGTGGTACAGAAAGTATTAAGACAAATGTTCATAAACTAAGTTATGAACTTAGAAGCATCTAGGAATTTTAATCATGGCATTTGGATCAAATATCAGCCCTTTGTGATTTTCTAAAGTTTATGCCAGAAATGGAAAAGTAAGATTTGCTAATTATTTGTGAAGAAAGTTTTTCTGGAAAAATGATAAAGTTGCACCATGTGATATAGCATGAATTTATGAACTACTAGAAATTTGAATCATCTAATTTGGAGTCCATTTGAATTATTTGTGTTTTTTTGAAGTTTACTAGAAAAAGAAAAAGAAAAAGGAGATGGGTTTTGCCCTTATCATGCGCACCAGGCAGGAGATAGCAGCGGGCCATCCCAGCTACTCGGCCGCGCGCGGTGGCTGGGCGACGTCGAAGGCGCACCAGAGCGAGTACGCGTTTGCTCTGGGGGAAGCGGGTTGCACCCGGTCTGTCTCCACTTAAATGGGCGGGGCCCGCCCACCGGGTCACTGACGAGCGGGGCACGGTGCTCAGGCCGTCTCCTACCTCCCGCTCGAACAGAGCAAGGGCAGGGGAGGCGAGGCCGAGCGGGCGCCGGTGATCTCCCTGGCGGTACCGACCACCTCCGGCGACGCCCGGCGTACCGGCGTGCTCAGGAGAGTGTGCCACATCCTCCGAGGTGCGCCACAACCGCAGGGGTGGCCAGACATGAGTGCATCCTCGGCTGCGGCGGGCAAGGCCGACGGTGGTGATGGAACTCGACGGCATGGCCATGGAGAGGAGAGGGAGAAGCGCGGGAGGGGCCCGCGGTGATGGTGGAAGTGCTCTGGTGCGTTCTAGAGGGGAGGAGGAGGAGTGGTGGGCGCGAATTTAGGCGGAGGCCGACGGGAAGGCTCTGGCCATGGTGGTGGATGGAGGGCAGGAGGAGACAGTTGGCTTGGTCCAGGGGGTCGCTGGGAGGGAGAGAGAGAGCGAAGGGGATCCATAGGGAGGCCTCGGGAGCCCTTAAATGGCGAGGCCATGGCTCACCATGGACGTGGCCTACGGGCACCCATGGAAATGGCCGTGGTGGCCACGGGAGGAGGCTCGGGGCTGTCTGCAGCCCTCGTGGGCGTTGAGTGGGGCGCCAGGAAGAGAGAGGAGGAGCCGGGCGAGCTCGAGGGGTCCCTGGCATGGGTGCATGCATTGGCCGAGCTGGGCGGCGCCTGGCGCGCGCCTTAGGGGGTGAGAGAGAGAGGGGAAGGAGGGGGACAGCACGGTGGAGTGGTGCAGACGTCGAGGCACCTTGACTGGCGCGAGGGGGAGGCTCGAGGTGGTCGGGTGGCTTCGGCAGAGAGCAGCTATAGTGCGTGGGAGAACTGTAGCGCGCTCTTGAGCATGCCTTTGGCATGCCATGGCATAAAAAAGGGGGAAGTGGGCGCAGCCACTTGTGTCCAGTAGTGCTAGGGAGTAGTAAAGAAAGGGGAGGAAGCATTGGATGCTTTGGAGAGCCTCTAGGAGAGGAGAGAGGTTGAGGGAGAGAGAGAGAAAAGGGCTGTCCAGAGAAGTAAATGGGGTTTTTACCCCTCAATCATTGTGCAATGGCCAGGGGAAAGTTACTGGTGGTAGAAGAGGGCCAGGAGTAGTTGTGGTAAAAAGTTGACCTCAAGGAGAATAGTGTAAGTGGTCAAAATGGTGATTTTTGAAAAAGGACACAAGGTGTTTGATGCAAATTTGGGCAAGCAAATTAATTCCAATTGACATGATAATTAACAGGATCAAGTGGCATATATAATTCAGGTTGACCACCAATTTTGAGTCTATTTGAGGAAAGTTGCCAATGTAACTTTAGCAAACCCTAGAAATCAAGATAAATGGATTTTCCAAGATTTAGTCATGCAAATATATTCTCCTTGATGCTCCACTTTTTGTAGTGTCATCATTTGGGCTTTTGAGCATGACCACAAAGTTTGGGATCAAATGGAGAAAGTTTCCAGTGTAAATTTCAAAATGGACAGAAATGGTTTTGAGGGGATTCATGGGGTTATAGTATTCTCCATGACATGGTACTTGGCAATATTATCAAAAATGTCATATGTGACATGCTAGAATTTTCCTGGATTTATTTGAAAATATTTCTTATAGAAATATTTCAAATATTTGAAATGAGCTGAAATGGTTCGGGAGGGTTTTGTCCAATATTTTGATCATGACCATATGTTGAAACTCATATATATGGAAAATATATGTCCATTGAGTCTCCCTAATTTTTCTCAATTATTTTTAAACCTTTAAAATAATTTTAACCTATTAAAGACCATTTCTGGCCTTAAGAAACAGCCTTTAAATAAAATAGGAAAATAACTTTTGAAATTATATTTTTGTGGTTTCTGGGTATCCTATATCTAATAGGAGTCAAAAATATTTTAGGAAAGATTTTTACTGCCCTTAATTAAGTACTTGCAGTGCAAACCTCAATTCAGGGGTTTTGAAAAACTAAATTTTGAAAATACTATTTGGCCAATTTTTTTTAAGAAATTATTTTTATGTCCTATACACATGGCATGATCATTGGTTGAAGAGTTTGGAGCAAGGAGATGAAGTATACGAGTTGGAGGATTTTATTTGATTTTTAGAGCACTTGCAAAAAAAACCTTAGGGCGTCGTTTAGACTTTAGGTTTTGTTTAGATTAAAAGTTCGCCATAGCTGCAACTTTGCGTACTTCGTTTGTGTTCAACGACCAGATCAAGGCGTCACAGAACCCCACCTTCATTAATAAAGCTTTCCTCTTTTATTCGCAATATCCAGATTGCAATCTCAATTTCTTGCTTGTTCTTCGTTTGCTCGCAGGAAATAGACCCTTGTGGTCAGGTTGATCGTGCTCCGGCGTGGTCAATAACCCCTCGGAAGTTGGTTTAGTGATTGCTAAGGCGCGACGTCTTCGCACATTCATAGTCAGATCGTCAAAGTCGACTCCCACAAAAAAACGATTGCTATCTCATCGAAACATCGGGACACCTTTGCCTCTATCAAGTGGTATCAGATTTCCAGGTTGCTCGGTGAGATTTTACAATTTTTCATAGATTAGATCGAGTCTGTTCTTCATACCTGACGTCCACGAAAAAGCCACAAAAAAATTAGGGTTAGTTCATCATATCCGAACCAATCTGAGCCTTTGCATAATCTTTTTAAGGTTTTTGCTTTGTTGAATTTGCAGTTGCATCGTCGTGTCAAGTTGCTGGTCTTAGAGTCTAGTCATTTAGAGTTTCGAAATCTGGTCATAAGTTGTCACTCCGCCGCTGCACCATCATCATCGTCTTGCCATCTACCACCATTGCTTATCCGCCACCGCTCTGAATCCGTATCCATATACCACCACCAATCCGTATCCATATACCACCACCGCTACCATATACCACCACCGCTGCCATATACCACCACCATATATCCACCACCAATCCGAGTTCTTCTCATATTAGGTCTAGCCTAGGACCAACATAGTACCGTCGTTGAGCGTTTATTCAACTTTGCATCTGTGAATTGATTATTGCTCACCTTTTTGCTACCATACTATAAGCCTTCCCAGCTCCACATACATCTACGTCGTGCGTTTGACTCTCCCTGGCAATCGCTCTATCCAAGCTTTTCAGAGTTTTGACTACAATGGTTGTCGTTCAACGCCTGCTGCTGGGCAAGAACTGGTAAGAATTTGAGATTTGCTTGACGGATTTGTGACTGTCCACCACACCACCACCACCACTGATAGAGGCGAGGGTGTCCCGTCTTTCGATGAGATGGTGGCTATTGTTTTGGAGGAAGTCGACTTTGACGATCCGACTATGAACGTGCTAGGACGTCGCGCCTTAGCAATCGCTAAACCAACTCCGAGAGGTTATTGACCACGCCGGAGCACGATCAACCTGACCACGAAGGTCTGTTTCCTGCAGGCAAACGAAGAGCAAGCAAGAAACTAAGATTGCAATCTGGATATTGCGAATAAAAGAGGAAAGCTTTATTGATGAAGGTGGGGTTCTGTGACGCCTTAGTCTGGTCGTTGAACACAAACGAAGTACACGAAGTTGCAGCTATGGCCAACTTTTAATCTAAACAAAACCCAAAGTCTAAACGATGCCCTAGGGGCTGTATATATGGGGGAAGGGGGGGGGAATTTCGTGGCCCTTGGAGGAGGGGTCCGAAACCCACCCTAACACTTGTTTCCCCACACATTTGGACTCTAAAAACAGCCTATATTGAAGTATTTCGAAATTACATGGGCCTGGCCCAAGAAGAAGGTGACGCAGCACCTCGAATAGCCTCTGGACGAAAATTATGAAGTGGCATCTTGTATATTTCGTCCAAGGCTTCATGCACTCATTATGGTGGCTTCAAAGTCCTGAAATCATCACTCGAAACTCTGTTCTTGTCTCCCTTGCGCATGCCATCAACTCCATGCTTGTTCTTGCTCCAATGATCATCCTTCTCCAAGCTAGGCCCTTCATTTGTAAGCAAAGCAAATGTATCCAATTTAGGCAGCATCATATTCTCATGAACATTAGAATCATTACCAAGAAACGAAAGTACCTGATAATTCAATTGGCGTGCGCGAGCTCTAGTAATTGGTCCAGTATGTATAGCAGCAGGGGCTGTGGGTGTAACAATGGTATTGATGTCCTCATCATCCTCCCCTTCTTGAAATGAAGTCGTTCTCGACGGAAGCTCATCTTCCTCACGCAAATAAGGCTTCAAATCTGCAATGTTAAAAGTGGGACTAACCCCAAAATCTGCAGGCAACTCAAGTTTATATGCATTATCATTTATTTTCTCTAACACCTTAAAAGGACCATCAGCACGTGGCATCATCGCTTTTATGACATGGTATAAAGTGTGCAATTTTCGAGAATCTATCCACGACAACAAATATACTATCCCTCCCCTTCTTTGTTCGAGGTAAACCTAAAACAAAGTCCATAGATATATCCTCCCAAGGAACACTAGGTACAGGCAAAGGCATATATAAACCATGAGGATTGAGTCGTGACTTAGCTTTTTGACAGGTAGTGCAGCGAGCAACAAAACGCTCAACATCCCGTCTCATCTTTGGCCAAAAGAAATGTGTAGCAAGTATATCCTCCGTCTTCTTCATGCCAAAGTGTCCCATTAGTCCTCCTCCATGCGCCTCCTGCAACAACAAAAGACGAACGGAGCTAGCTGGAATGCATAGCTGTTAGCACGAAACACAAATCTATCGTTAACGACGAACTTGTTCCATGTTCTTCCTTCTTTACAATTCTACAATACATCTTTAAATTCAGCATCATGCACATATTGATCTTTGATGGTCTCTAAACCAAATATTCTAAAGTCAAGTTGTGAAAGCATAGTATAACGACGAGACAATGCATCAGCAATAACATTTTCTTGACCCTTCTTGTGTTTAATGACATAAGAGAAAGTCTCAATGAATTCAACCCATTTAGCATGTCTACGGTTCAGTTTAGCTTGACTTTTAATGTGTTTCAAAGATTCATGATCAGAATGTATAACAAATTCTTTGGGCCATAAATAATGTTGCCATGTTTCTAAGGTCCGAACAAGAGCATATAATTCTTATCATAAGTAGAATAGTTCAGACTAGGCCCACTCAATTTTTCAGAAAAGTATGCAACAGGTTTGCCATCTTGTAATAACACACCTCCTAATCCAATTCCACTAGCCTCACATTCAAGCTCAAAAGTCTTATTAAAATCAGGAAGTTGGAGTATAGGAGCATGTATCAACTTATCTTTCAATATCGTGAAGGCTTCTTCTTGTGCGGTACCCCAAACAAAAGGCACATCCTTCTTTGTAAGCTCACTGAGAGGTGCAGCAATGGTGCTAAAATCTCTCACAAAACGCCTATAGAAACCAGCGAGTCCAAGAAAACTCCTCACTTGTGTGACCGTTTTGGGCTGCGGCCAACTCTCAATAGCTTCAATCTTGGCTTTATCAACTTCAATTCCCTGTGGAGTAACAACATAGCCAAGAAAAGACACTCGGTCGGTGCAAAAGGTGCACTTCCCAAGGTTACCAAACAAACGTGCATCACGTAGAGCATTAAAAACAGCACGTAAATGTTCCAAATGTTCTTCCAAAGATTTGCTATAAATCAGTATATCATCAAAATAGACTACCACAAATCGTCCAATGAAAGCACGTTAAACTTCGTTCATTAGTCTCATGAAAGTACTAGGTGCATTAGTTAAACCAAAAGGCATGACTAACCACTCATATAAACCAAACTTAGTTTTAAATGGTGTTTTCCATTCATCTCCCAATTTCATACGAATTTGATGGTATCCACTACGCAAATCAACTTTGAAGAATATTGTAGAGCCACTCAATTCATCAAGCATATCATCTAGCCTAGGAATAGGATGACGATAACGAATGGTAATATTATTAATGCCTCTACAATCAACACACATACGCGACGTACCATCCTTTTTTGGCACTAGAATAATAGGAACAGCACAAGGACTAAGGGATTCGCGAATATAACCTTTGTCGAGCAGCTCATGTACTTGCCGCATAATCTCCTTCGTCTCCTCTGGATTGGTACGGTATGGTGCACGGTTGGGTAGCGATGCACCGGGAATTAAGTCAATTTGATGCTCAATCCCTCGAATAGGTGGTAATCCCTGTGGCGCGTCTTGTGGGAAAACGTCAGCGAACTCCTGCAAAATGTTAGTGACAGCAGGGGGCAAAGAGGAAGGCACACCCTCGAATGAAAATAATGCCTCTTTGCACACAAAAGCATAGCAAACGGATTTGCTAAAAACTAGCTCATCAATATCAGATTTGGTGGCAAGTAAACATGCACTTTTCAATTTAATTTCAGAAGCAACACTAGATGGTTTACTATTAGGCTTCATTTGTTGGTCAAATTCTTTTGCCACAATCTGATTTTCACTCTTATTTTTCTCCTGTTTTGCTTTATTAGCTCTATGAATATCATCTTTCAAAATGGAATCAGGAGTCATAGGAAGCAAAGTAATATTTGTATCCTTATGAACAAGAGTATACTGATTGTTTCTACCATGGTGTGTAGAATTTTTATCAAATTGCGATGGTCTACCAAGTAATAAGGAACATGCATGCATAGGTACCACATCACAATCAACATAATCAGCATATGTAGAGATACTAAAATGCACCCGAACAGTACGTGTTACCTTAACCTTGCCGCTATTGTTGAACCATTGGATGTAGTAAGGATGTGGATGTGGTCTTGTGGTGAGAGATAGCTTCTCCACCATCTCCATGCTAGCCAAGTTGTTGCAGCTCCCTCCATCTATGATGACGCGAACAGAACGTTCCTTCACAACTCCCTTTGTATGGAACAAATTATGCCTCTGATTTTGCTCAGCTTGCGTGACCTGCACACTCGAAACACGTTGAGCAACTAAACATTCATACCTGTCAGCATCTTCAGCAGCCATGTATTGTGTCTCATGATCAGAATCATCTCCACCGTGTTCTTCATGTGTAAGAAGAGCCAAAGTCTCCTCATCATAGTCACTAGCGGACTCATACCCACCATCCTCAGCAGCAATCATCACACGCTGAGATGTGCATTCTCGCGCAACATGTCCTCTTCCCTTACAATGACGACAAATAATATCACTTGTGTGCCCTGTAGACGCCATGGAAGAAGAAGAGCTCTGTGCAGGCCCGGCAGGTGTGCTCTTGGCAGATAGTGGTGGTTGTGCCTGCTTTCTTGTATCACGGTTGGAGGTGGCAGCTGACGGAGGTGCCGGTGTAGCAGAACGTGTGGAAGTAGATGATGCATGTGGTGTCCACGATGAAGGTCGACCTGCAGAAAAGTTAGTTCGCTCCAATGCCTGTTGATCCTGCACTTCTCGTTCAGCTTTACAAGCAAGATGGAATAAACGAGTGATATTATTATAATCCTTATAGTCTAGAATGGTCTGAATCTCTCTATTTAATCCACCCAGAAAACATGCAAGCATAGCTTCATTCTCCTCAACGATACCACATCTAATCAAGCCAGTTTGTAATTCCTGATAATATTCTTCTACCGAATTTTTTCCTTGTCTTAAGCGCTGCAATTTTTGAAGTAATTCACGTTGATAATATGGTGGAACCCAACGAGTACGCATAGCAGTTTTCAAAGTAGCCCAAGTAGCTGGAACAGGATATAATCTACAATATTCAGACCACCAAACACATGCAAAGCTAGTGAAAGCACAATCAGCAGCAGGAACACGTCTCTCCTCAGGATATTGTAAACATGTAAATCGTTGTTCAGTTTCTAACTCCCAAGTAAGATATATATCAGGAACATATCTACCCTCAAATGGTGGAATATTCAATTTCAGTTTAGGGAGATGGTCATGATCTCGTACGTGAGGGGGAGCCCTAACATTGCCATTATTTGCATGTGGACGATCAATCTGAGCCTTTGCGTAATCTTTTTAGGGTTTCTGCTTTGTTGAATTTGCAGTTGCATCGTCGTGTCAAGTTGCTGGTCTTAGAGTCTAGTCATTTAGAGTTTCGAGTTCTGGTCATAAGTTGTCATGCCGCCGCTGCACCATCATCATCGTCTTGCCATCTACCACCATTGCTTATCCGCCACCGCTCTGAATCCGTATCCATATACCACCACCAATCCGTATCCATATACCACCACCACTACCATATACCACCACCGTTGCCATATACCACCACCATATATCCACCAGCAATCCGAGTTCTTGGCATATTAGGTTTGTTTTCGAGATGCATCTAAATTCCGATTCGTGTTTCCTTGCCTGCGTAGGTCTCGGGAAAAAAATTTAAAAAAAATTCGGCGACCGAAAATATTTTTTCCCTATCCCATTTTTAGGCTGTTCTGAGTCTTTTGAGACACTCGCCATCATCGTGATTTTTGGTCGCACTTTTTCGTCGTCGCTGCCCTGATTTCCGAAAAAAAATTGTCAAAAAAATTTCGTACCCATCCTGTCAGTTTGACCTAGGAAGAGTTTTGAGACACTCGCCATTATAGTGATTTTTCGCAAAAAAAAGGAGGAGCGCAAAAAAAAGGAGCGCGAAAAAAACAGAGCGAAAAAAAAATTCCAGAGTGCGCTTTTCCCTTGTTTTCGTGCAGCGCCATGATTTTGTTAGTGTTCTAGGATCGCGTCTCTAGCACGATCTAGCCTAGGACCAGCACAGTACCGTCGTTGAGCGTTTATTCAACTTTGCATCTGTGAATTGATTATTGCTCACCTTTTTGCTACCATACTATAAGCCTTCCCAGCTCCACATACATCTACGTCGTGCGTTTGACTCTCCCTGGCAATCGCTCTATCCAAGCTTTTGAGAGTTTTGACTACAACGGTTGTCGTTCAACGCCTGCTGCTGGTTAAGAACTGGTAAGAATTTGAGATTTGCTTGACGGATGTGACTGTCCACCACACCACCACCACCACTGATAGAGGCGAGGGTGTCCCGTCTTTCGATGAGATGGTGGCTATCGTTTTGGAGGAAGTCGACTTTGACGATCCGACTACGAACGTGCGAGGACGTCGCACCTTAGCAACCGCTAAACCAACTCCGAGAGGTTATTGACCACGCCGGAGCACGATCAACCTGACCACGAAGGTCTGTTTCCTGCAGGCAAACGAAGAACAAGCAAGAAACTAAGATTGCAATCTGGATATTGCGAATATAAGAGGAAAGCTTTATTGATCAAGGTGGGGTTCTGTGACGCCTTGGTCTGGTCGTTGAACACAAACGAAGTACGCGAAGTTGCAGCTATGGCGAACTTTTAATCTAAACAAAACCCAAAGTCTAAACGATGCCCTAGGGGCTATATATATGGAGGAAGAGGGGGGGGGGGAATTTCGTGGCCCTTGGAGGAGGGGTCCGAAACCCACCCTAACTCTTGTTTCCCCACACATACAGACTCTAAAAACAGCCTATATTGAAGTATTTCGAAATTACATGGGCTTGGCCCAAGAAGAAGGTGACGCAGCACCTAGAATAGCCTCTGGACGAAAATTATGAAGTGGCATCTTGTATATTTCGTCCAAGGCTTCATGCACTCATTATGGTGGCCTCAAAGTCCTGAAATCATCACTTGAAACTCTGTCCTTGTCTCCCTTGCGCATGCCATCAACTCCATGCTTGTTCTTGCTCCAATGATCATCCTTCTCCAAGCTAGGCCCTTCATTTGTAAGCAAAGCAAATGTATCCAATTTAGGCAGCATCATATTCTCATGAACATTAGAATCATTACCAAGAAACGAAAGTACCTGATAATTCAATTGGCGTGCGCGAGCTCTAGTAATTGGTCCAGTATGTATAGCAGCAGGGGCTGTGGGTGTAACAATGGTATTGATGTCCTCATCAACCACTTCCTAGTAGTCTGTCGATTCATATTCTTGTGTGTCTCTATTGCTGCTAAGCATGGAAGGATCACAGGCCGACGAGACTGACTGGGAGAACATGACAAACAAAGCGTTACATGATAAGTTTCAACAGATGATGATTGGACAGGTGGAAGATGTGCTAAATAGATTTGAAGAGGCCATGGAGAAGATAGATGGCATTGAGAAGGCGTTCAAAACAAAGCTCAATAACAAGTTTAATGAATTGCTCGCGCGTCTACCACCACAACCACCGGCTGCACCTAACGCACCTCTACAACAACAACAACGACTACCTCCACATCACGAAACAGCCCTCCGCCGAGCGACCCGTGTCCCTCTTCAGCCTGGCCAAGCTCCTGGTGCTGCTGTTGATACTTCTGTGGCTCCTACTGCTGATGTGGGGGAGGATGATTATGTGGGAGATTACGAGGATGAGGTTGATCAACATCGGAACTACGTGCAACCACCAGCACCACAACCACCAGGTCATCCACATGCAAATAATGGCAATGTTAGGGCTCCCCCTCAGGTACGAGATCATAACCATCTCCCTAAACTGAAATTGAATATTCCACCATTCGAGGGTAGATATGTTCCTGATATATATCTTACTTGGGAGTTAGAAACTGAAAAACGATTTACATGTTTACAATAACCTGAGGAGAGACGTGTTCCTGCTGCTGTTTGTGCTTTCACTAGCTTTGCATGTGTTTGGTGGTTTGAACATTGTAGATTATATCCTGTTCCAGCTACTTGGGCTGCTTTGAAAACTCTATGCGTACTCGTTGGGTTCCACCATATTATCAACGTGAATTACTTCAAAAATTGCAGCGCTTAAGACAAGGAAAAAATTCGGTAGAAGAATATTATCAGGAATTACAAACTGGCTTGATTAGATGTGGTATTGTTGAGGAGAATGAAGCTATGCTTGCACGTTTTCTGGGTGGATTAAATAGAGAGATTCAGACCATTCTAGACTATAATAATATCACTCGTTTATTCCATCTTGCTTGTAAAGCTGAACGTGAAGTGCAGGATCGACAGGCATTGGCGTGAACTAACTTTTCTGCAGGTCGACCTTCATCATGGACACCACATGCATCATCTACTTCCACACGTTCTGCTACACGGGCACCTCCGTCGGCTGCCACCTCCAACCGTGATACAATAAAGCAGGCACAATCACCACTATCTGCCAAGAGCACACCTTCTGGGCCTGCAAAGATCTCTTCTTCATCCATGGAATCAATAGGGCAAACACATGATATTATTTGTCGACGTTGCAAGGGTGGAGGTCATTATGCGAGAGAATGCCCATCTAAGCGTGTGATGATTGTTACTGAGGATGGTGGGTATGAGTCCGCTAGTGACTATGATGAGGAGACTTTGGCTCTTCTTACACATGAAGAACACGGTGGAGATGATTCTGATCATGAGACGCAATACATGGCTGCTGAAGATGCTGACAGGTATGAATGTTTAGTTGCTCAACGTGTTTTGAGTGTGCAGGTTACACAAGTGGAGCAAAATCAGAGGCATAATTTGTTCCATACAAAGGGAGTTGGGAAGGAACGTTCTATTCGCGTCATCATAGATGGAGGGAGCTGCAACAACTTGGCTAGCATGGAGATGGTGGAGAAGCTATCTCTCATCACAAGACCACATCCACATCCTTACTACAACCAATGGTTCAACAACAGCGGCAAGGTTAAGGTAACACGTACTGTTCGTGTGCATTTTAGTATCTCTACATATGCTGATTATGTTGATTGTGATGTGGTACCTATGCAAGCATGTTCCTTATTACTTGGTAGACCATGGCAATTTGATAAAAATTCTGTACACCATGGTAGAAACAATCAATATACTCTTGTTCATAAGGATAAAAATATTACTTTGCTTCCTATGACTCCTGATTCCATTTGGACAGATGATATTAACAGAGCCAATAAAGCAAAACAGGAGAAAAATAAGAGTGAAAATCAGATTGTGGCAAAAGAATTTGAGCAACAAATAATGCCTAATAATAAACCATCTAGTGTTGCTTCAGAAATAAAATTGAAAAGTGCATGTTTACTTGCCACCAAATCTGATATTGATGAGCTAGATTCTAGCAAATCTGTTTGCTATGCTTTTGTGTGCAAAGAGGCATTATTTTCATTCGAGGACGTGCCTTCCTCTTTGCCCCCTGCTGTCACTAACATTTTGTAGGAGTTCGTTGACGTCTTCCCACAAGACGTGCCATCGGGATTACCACCTATTCGAGGGATTGAGCATCAAATTGACTTAATTCCCAGTGCATCGCTACCCAACCGTGCACCATACCGTACCAATCCAGAGGAGACGAAGGAGATTATGCGTCAAGTACAGGAGCTGCTCGACAAAGGTTATATACGCGAATCTCTTAGTCCTTGTGTTGTTCCTATTATACTAGTGCCTGAAAAGGATGGTACATCGCGTATGTGTGTTGATTGTAGAGGCATTAATAATATTACTATTCGTTATCGTCATCCTATTCCTAGGCTAGATGATATGCTTGATGAATTGAGTGGCTCTACAATATTCTCCAAAGTTGATTTGCGTAGTGGATACCATCAAATTCGTATGAAATTGGGAGATGAATGGAAAACAACATTTAAAACTAAGTTTGGTTTATATGAGTGGTTAGTCATGCCTTTTGGATTAACTAATGCCCCTAGTACTTTCATGAGACTAACGAACGGAGTCTTACGTGCTTTCATTGGACGATTTGTGGTAGTCTATTTTGATGATATAGTGATTTATAGCAAATCTTTGGAAGAACATTTGGAACATTTACGTGCTGTTTTGAATGCTCTACGTGATGCACGTTTGTTTGGTAATCTTGGGAAGTGCACCTTTTGCACCGACCGAGTGTCTTTTCTTGGCTATGTTGTTACTCCACAGGGAATTGAAGTTGATAAAGCCAAGATTGAAGCTATTGAGAGTTGGCCGCAACCCAGAACGGTCACACAAGTGAGGAGTTTTGTTGGACTCGCTGGTTTCTATAGGCGTTTTGTGAGAGACTTTAGCACCATTGCTGCACCTCTCAATGAGCTTACAAAGAAGGATGTGCCTTTTGTTTGGGGTACCGCACAGGAAGAAGCCTTCACGGTATTGAAAGATAAGTTGACACATGCTCCTTTACTTCAACTTCCTGACTTTAATAAGACTTTTGAGCTTGAATGTGATGCTAGTGGAATTGGATTAGGAGGTGTGTTATTACAAGATGGCAAACTTGTTGCGTACTTTTCTGAAATATTGAGTGGGCCTAGTCTGAACTATTCTACTTATGATAAAGAATTATATGCTCTTGTTCGGACTTTAGAGACATGGCAACATTATTTATGGCCCAAAGAATTTGTTATACATTCTGATCATGAATCTTTGAAACATATTAGAAGTCAAGCTAAACTGAATCGTAGACATGCTAAATGGGTTGAATTCATTGAGACTTTCCCTTATGTCATTAAACACAAGAAGGGTAAAGAAAATGTTATTGTTGATGCTTTGTCTCGTCGTTATACTATGCTTTCACAACTTGTCTTCAAAATATTTGGTTTGGAGACCATCAAAGATCAATATGTGCATGATGCTGATTTTAAAGAAGTAATGCAGAATTGTAAAGAAGGAAGAACATGGAACAAGTTTGTTGTTAATGATGGTTTTGTGTTCCGTGCTAATAAGCTATGCATTCCTGCTAGCTCTGTTCGTCTTTTGTTGTTGCAGGAGGCGCATGGAGGAGGATTAATGGGACACTTTGGCGTGAAGAAGACGGAGGACGTACTTGCTACACATTTCTTTTGGCCAAAGATGAGACGTGATGTTGAGCGTTTTGTTGCTCGCTGCACTACATGTCAAAAAGCTAAGTCACGACTCAATCCTCATGGTTTATATATGCCTTTGCCTGTGCCTAGTGTTCCTTGGGAGGATATATCTATGGACTTTATTTTAGGTTTACCTCGAACAAAGAAGGGGAGGGATAGCATATTTGTTGTCGTGGATAGATTCTCGAGAATGGCACACTTTATGCCATGTCATAAAAGCGATGATGTTGTTAATGTTGCTGATTTGTTCTTTATTGAAATTATTCGCTTGCATGGTGTGCCAAATACTATTGTTTCAGACCGTGATACTAAATTTCTTAGCCACTTTTGGAGATGTTTATGGGCTAAGTTGGGGACTAAACTGCTTTTTATTACTACTTGTCACCCCCAAACTGATGGACAAACTGAAGTAGTCAATAGAACATTGTCTACTATGCTTAGGGCTGTTTTGAAGAATAATAAGAAAATGTGGGAAGAATGCTTGCCTCATAATGAATTTGCTTATAATCGTTCGTTGCATTCTACTACTAAGATGTGCCCTTTTGAAATTGTGTATGGTTTCCTACCTCGTGCACCCATTGATTTGTTGCCTCTTCCATCTTCGGAGAAGGTTAATTTTGATGATAAACAACGTGCTAAATTGATCTTAAAAATGCATGAGTTAACTAAGGAAAACATTGAGCGTATGAATGTTAAATATAAACTTGCTGGAGATAAGGGTAGAAAACATGTTGTCTTTGCACCTAGAGATCTTGTTTGGTTACATTTGCGTAAGGATAGGTTTCCTAATTTGCGCAAATCAAAGCTAATGCCACGTGCTAATAGTCCATTTAAGGTGTTAGAGAAAATAAATGATAATGCATATAAACTTGAGCTGCCTGCAGATTTTGGGGTTAGTCCCACTTTTAACATTGCAGATTTGAATCCTTATTTGGGTGAGGAAGGTGAGCTTCCGTCGAGGACGACTTCATTTCAATAAGGGGAGGATGATGAGGATATCAATACCATTGTTACACCCACAGCCCCTACTGTTACATATACTGGACCAATTACTAGAGCTCGCGCACGCCAATTAAATTACCAGGTACTTTCGTTTCTTGGTAATGATTCTAATGTTCATGAGAATATGATACTGCCTAAATTGGATACATTTGTTTTGCTTATAAATGAAGGGCCTAGCTTGGAGAAGGATGAACATTGGAGCAAGAACACGCATCGAGTTGATGGCATGCGCAAGGGGATCAAGAACGGAGTTACAAGTGATGATTTCAGGACTTTGAAGCCACCATAAGGAGTGCATGAAGCCTTGGATGAAATATACAAGATGCCACTTCATAATATTCGTCCATAGGCTATTCTAGGTGCTGCGTCACCTTATTATTGGGCCAGGCCCATGTAATTTCGAAATACTTAAGTATAGGCTATTTTTAGAGTCCATATGTGTGGGGAAACAAGAGTTAGGGTTGGTTTCGCACCCCACCCTCAAGGGCCACGAAATTCCCTCCTCTTCCTCCATATATACAGCGCTTAGGGTGTCGTTTAGACATTGGGTTTTGTTTAGATTAAAAGTTCGCCATAGCTGCAACTTCGCGTACTTCGTTTGTGTTCAACGACCAGACCAAGGCGTCACAGAACCCCACCTTCATTAATAAAGCTTTCCTCTTTTATTCGCAATATCCAGATTGCAATCTCAGTTTGTTGCTTGTTCTTCGTTTGCTCGCAGGAAACAGACCCTCATGGTCAGGTTGATCGTGCTCCAGCGTGGTCAATAACCCCTTGGAAGTTGGTTTAGCGATTGCTGAGGCGCGGCGTCTTCGCACATTCGTAGTCGGATCGTCAAAGTCGACTCCCACAAAAAAAAAGATTGCTATCTCATCGAAACATCGGGACACCTCTCCCTCTATCAGCAACTATTGGCTCGGTGCTACTTGAAAACAACGACGGCTGCAACCTCAGAAAACGGGCTAAGTTCAACTGGAGGTGGTGGCGGTGGGTTGTTGTTTTTGTTGTTGTTGCCTTGGTTCTGGACTAGTAATTGCATCAAGGCATTTTGCTGTCGGATCAACTGAGTGAGCTCCGATGAGAAGACAAATCCGGGGTCACGGCTCGGAGGCATCTGATGGGTTTAGAGGGGGAGAGATTAGAATAGAATGAGGTCTAGTGAGAAAGCACTACCCATATGCACATGAGACAAACACATTCATATCACACCAATCAATTCAAACAAGGGCATACAATCGATCTAACTATCGTTACAGTGCTCGGACTACTACTATATACTTGGGGGAATACTACTGATAATGTGGTGGTCGGCTAGAAATTTTTATCGGTGGAAGACTCCATGATTTCCGCTCCAGCTTCGTCTTCATAATCATCATCACTACTATCGGGGTCGGAGTCGGTGTCGTCGATGATGATGTAGTCTTCAGAACGAATGTCCTCGGGATGGTCGCCATCTCCTCCTGGCGCTGGGTCTCCCATGAATACCCCTAGCTTCCTTGTTAGGTCATCATTCTTCTCCACTAGTATTGCGATTTCCTCCTCATATCCGTCGCGTGTAGACTTGAGTTCCTCTTCAAGCTCCATGTTCCTGGTCATCACCTTCAGTCGCGTGTAGACTTGCGCACATTTGGTTCTCCTGGCGATGAATGTGTTGGTTTAAATCCTGGATGAAGGCTGCAATGGACCTGTCCCTCCTGGTGTTGATCATCTCCCATTGCTCATTTTGACGCCCACATATCTGGTAGATGGTGTCCTTAAGATCCTTGTGATAAACTTCGCCGATGCGTCCCATGGCGATGTGGGCTGCCATGCTCTTACCTAAACTCCAGGTTGGTGCATCAAAGGAAAACTCTACGGGTTCAGTAACTGGCGTGAATGTCCTTCCTGTAACTTGAACTTGAATCATCCAATGCTCCTCTACTGGTAAAGTGGCAGTGTAGGTCCTAGTGCAGCTTGGTATTCCGATATTCAGGTACCTAGTGACTTCCTTCAAGTGTCTTCCAAAAGGGGTGTCTTCATCTGGTTGTGCAAACATGTTCCTTGAGTCTGCCATCCTATGGAGTGGAAAATGGAGAGGAGTCAAAAATGAGTAGAGAAGAGTGACCTATGGCTTATCTTAATGGTCGTGTCCTACAATCAGCGTGTGCTCTTATACCATCTTGTAGCGATCCGACCTCAAACGGTCAAATCTCTGTGCATAAGTGTCATCCCTACATCGGCAATGCTGACACACACAGTACCTGAAGGAATTATAACAGAGTGCAATCACACACTTAATACATCGAATGTCTCAAAAGAGAACTTATTACAATAATATGGCTTAAGCCCATCTAAATAAGATAACAGCGGAAGACTTGGAAGATAAAGTGAGTCCATCAACTCCAACGGCATAGCTGAGTGCACGACAATGACCTAGCGCACCTTACTCTTCATCTGAAAAGTCGGCAACATGATAAGTTGCAGCTTGAAACGGGTCAGCACATGGAATATGCTGGCAATATAACACAGTAGAGCAATGAGCAGGTAAATGCTATCACTACATGCATATATGGCTGGTGGAGGCTCTATGGTTATAACGTTTTGCAAAAAGCCAAATTTTCCCAACATCAAAGGAATATATTTTCTTTAACTATCATGGTAATTGATAAAACATTGAGAATGGAAACCCCATCTCAATCCAATTAAACAGTAAATAATAACCCACCGAATTAATTTAGAGTGATGAGATCAACATGATAATCCAAGAACCAGATACTCAAGACGTCCATAACCGGGGACACGTCTAACCATGATTAGTTTATACACTCTGCAGAGGTTTGCGCTCTTTTCCCCACAGGACTCGATCTCCTCCGTTGGATTTCTCACACTACATGGTGTTTGAGAAATGGATGATCGTGACACAGTCTTTCAGAAACATAACTCTTTACTCTGGGTAGATAGTAGCAACCTACATCCCCTACATCTGCTAGTCTACCACTGAAAGAGGTCATGCAACATACTCAACTATGCTAGAGCCCATAATAGCTTGTGGCTGCACACGCAAGTTTCTAGCATGAATAATTTTATGATCCCTTTGAGCCTGGGTGGCGAACCAAAGGACAACACTGGCATATCCCCAGGTGCCCGCAACTCATGAGGACATCAATACCATTGTTACACCCATAGCCCCTGCTGCTATACATACTGGACCAATTACTAGAGCTCGCGCACGCCAATTGAATTATCAGGTACTTTCGTTTCTTGGTAACGATTCCAATGTTCATGAGAATATGATGCTGCCTAAATTGGATACATTTGTTTTGCTTACAAATGAAGGGCCTACCATGGACAAGAAAGATGAAGCTTGGAGCAAGTTCAAGCATGGAGATGTTGGCATGCGCAAGGGGAACAAGAATGGAGTTACAAGTGATGATTCCAGGACATTGAAGCCACCATAATGAGTGCATGAAGCCTTGGACGAAATATACAAGATGCCACTTCATAATATTCGTCCATAGGCTATTCTAGGTGCTGCGTCACCTTATTATTGGGCCAGGCCCATGTAATTTCGAAATACTTAAGTATAGGCTGTTTTTAGAGTCCGTATGTGTGGGGAAACAAGAGTTAGGGTTGGTTTCGGACCCCTCCCTCAAGGGCCACGAAATGCCCTCCTCTTCCTCCATATATACAACCCTTAGGGCGTCGTTTAGACTTTGGGTTTTGTTTAGATTAAAAGTTCTCCATAGCTGCAACTTCGCGTACTTCGTTTGTGTTCAACGACCAGACCAAGGCGTCACAGAACCCCACCTTGACAATAAAGCTTTCCTCTTATATTCGCAATATCCAGATTGCAATCTTAGTTTCTTGCTTGTTCTTCGTTTGCCTGCAGGAAACAGACCTTCATGGTCAGGTTGATCATGCTCCGGCGTGGTCAATAACCTCTCGGAGTTGGTTTAGCGATTGCTAAGGCGCGACGTCCTCGCACGTTCGTAGTCGGATCATCAAAGTCGACTTCATCCAAAACGATAGCCACCATCTCATCGAAAGACGAGACACCTTTGCCTCTATCAGCAACCAATCCACCCAGATGTGTATTTAAGCATCCACCTTAAGTTAACCATTAATTAACAATCTCACATCTGTCATGGATCACTCAAACCAAACCACGTCTACGAGCATAGCATAGCAACCTAAGCATAACGTAGAAGTAACTCCCAAGGGTTTGATAATAAAAGGGCAATAGGTTCTACCTCATCATCTACTTCCCAATACCCAAAAGTTAAATCACATCCTAATCATGCAGTGTTTGAGGATTGTAATAATGCATAAAAATTGGGTATAAAGGGGTATGATCAAAGTGTTACTTGCCTTGCTCACGACTACAAACCCTAGAGACTCGCAGTAGCATGTTTCGCACCCCAGGAATTCTATTGCAAACAAACAATATCATACATCAGCACTCACTCAAGCATGGATGCAATGGTAAAACTCAAATAAAAAGATCCAATCTAAAAGTTCAACTGAAGAACTTCGATTTGCAAAAAGAATCAATGGAATCGGAGCTACGGAACTGAAACTACGATCAAAAGAACTTCGAGTACAAATCTGCTTGAAACCAAATTTTAAATTGTGAAAGCCACGTTCAAGTTGATTAACCAGAAAGAGGGGTTCGAGACGAGGATTTCAGCGTTGGTTCACTGGATTTGGACGAACGGTTAAAAAGTTGCGAGGGTTTGAAAATCAAGGGCTAATCTGTGATAAAAATTATCACAGATAGGTCCCTGGCCGAAAAATAACCAGAGAAAAATCTATTGGACGAACGTCCGCTAACAGAGAAGAACGAACTAACGAACGAAAGTCCGCGGAAAAGACCTAAACCAAGAAAACCGACCGGTTAAAAAAACCCAGAGTAGATCTAGGGTTAAAAAAATAAAAACGGACCAGAACAAAAACCGGCGGCGGGCGTTGGGTCAATGGCGACGGAGGGCAGTGGCTCGGCGAGGCGGCGGCAGCAGCAGCAGCGCGGGGCGGCGGCTGCGGCGGTGGGGCGCGGCTTGCGGCAGTGGGCGGCACTGGCGGCGGCGGCGGTGGTGGTGCTGGATGAGGGAAGGAGGCGGCGGGGCGGCGGTATTTAAAGGGGGTCGGGGCTGCTAGCTTGGGGGAGGGGGTGACGGCAGGCGGTGTCCAGCTCGGAAACGGCGGCGGCGAAGCCGGACTCCGGCTTGGGCGCGGGATGGGCGAGGCGGTGGCGCGCTGGGCCTTTGGCCCAGTTCGGTCATGGTATCTTTTTTTTAAATAAATTCCGCCGTAAGGAAAAATCCTAAGTAAAAAAATTCTAAAAATTCCAAAAACAATTTTCGCCGTCTAAAGAAAATATTTGGAACATAGTGAACATTTATCTGGCCTAATAATGCAATTTTGAAAAATGCATATTTTTCTAATTCAAATAAAATAACAAATAAAATCCAAATAAATTATTTATTTGATTTTAACATTTTTCCTCCAATATTTATTTTGTTTTGGAGAAGTCATTTTATCTCCTCTCTTTTATTTTTAATACTGGAAATATTTTGGAGAGAAAAATAATTAAAACCAAAATGATCCTCTTTTCAAATTTGAGAAAATTCAAATATGATAATAAACGAAATCTCCAACTCTTTCTGTGGGTCCTTGAGTTGCATAGAATTTCTAGGATCAAAACCAAAATGCAAATAAAATATGATATGCATATGATGACCTCTGTATAACATTCCAAATTGAAAATTTGGGATGTTACAATCAAGATCGTCGTCCTCTACGTTGACGTCTTGGTTTTCCAGTGGGTGTTTCGGCTTTCTAGTGTTCCATTGGTAGCTTGACGCCTCTGCCCCGATGTTAGATTCAACATCCATGTGACGCTGATCGGGGTTTGGCATCTCGCGGCCCTGGGTATCTTCATCCATGACCTCCTCTTCACCGTGTCTGGTCCAACGTGTATATCCATCCATGAACCCCCGAGAGACTAAGTGCCACTGGACATCTGCAACTTCACACGACTCTGTATTCGCACAATCAGTACATAGACACATGATGTTATCCGCATCACCAATTCTCCCCTTTGTACTTTCAGCCAAATTCATGAACTCTGTCACACCACTGATAAAATCTGCGATTTTCCGATCCTTCATCCATCGAGATCGTTCCATCTGCACCACGCGAATGGTAATTAAAAACAAAACAAGAACATTAATACACGGTTAACTGCTGCCTAAAGATGCGTGCATAAATCACAAGGCTTTATTTTCATAATTACTTAGGGAAATCTATATTATTATCCACATGTGCAATGACAAAAATTAATGGCCAGCCAATTTACACGTGAGTACTAGTACAACACTACCCTTAGGAATTGAATACCTTAATTAAGCCACTCACGGAAAGAATACCTTAATTAGTTAGCCGCGCGGCGACCTCCACCCAGCAGACAGTGAAGCGCGATGTGGCAGCATGCCGAGACAACAGGGTTGAGGAGAAAAGCTTAGTGCGGCTGCCGCCTTAAGTTCGACCTCCACTATCCCGCCATCGACCGCGATGGATGTGCTCGAATCATGCCGCCGCTGACCTCGATGGTTGAGCTCCTCCTATCTCCCGCCACAGACCGAGGATTGACCTCCTATGACGCCGCCACCGCCCACCTACCGAGGATTGACCTCTTCTCCGATACCGCTGCCTCCATCTCTATATGCAGAGCGACTGTTTTTTTACGGATATCCGCAGAGTGGCTGTTTACACGGTATCACTATAACTCAATTATATGTACAGGGTAGTACATCACATATGGATATGTAATGGCAACGGTGTCTCACCTACGTTGTCTTCTCACACGGTTTGGTGCGGAAATCGTGTGTGACGTTGTAGTAATACCTAACACAAACGACATGTATAAACAGTGTGCCGTATACAACATATAGTGCCATAAGTAGTTCCCGACCGTTAGCTTATCCTGACAGTTTCCCCATTTCCCGCAAATCCCTACATAGCCTCCAAATTCCCTCGCGTGGCTCTGACATTGGGGGAATGCGAACGAGTGGTGATGATGGTTTCGGTGCTCCTGCTCCTGCTCGTATCGCCGCCACGACGGCGGTCGCCACCGAGCACTTTCCTAAGGTCATCAGAAGGCAGGTGTACTACGGATCCGAATCGTCCTGTCAGGTTCCAATATATCCTGATCTTTTTTAGCATGTCCAAAGTAGCTCCTTGTTGAATCTGTCCTGAATGAACCTCCCCCCCTAGGAAAGTGATCTGCCGCTGGATCTGGAGCATGACTCCAGACTCCCACAACACAAGTTCGACTCCGAGTTTTGCGCCACCGAGAAGTACCAAAAGATAATTTGTGTGCACGGACACACTCCCGCTCGACGTGTATGCACTGAGGGATATGACATTGGTAGGCGGTTTCTCAGTTGCCCCTTAGAGGTTAGTGCTAAGTTCATCATTTTACTTGAGTTAATGCCATCGCTCATCCTAAATACTGTTTAACAATGGAAGGGATATGAGGCGTGTGCCTTTGTTAACTGGCTGGATGAAGAATGGCATGGCAAGGCTCGGAGTGTTATCACCAAGATCGCAGAAGATAACGTAAAGCTTAAGAAGAAATGATGAGGACATGACTACCTTGGATACGACCAAAAATATTGCATACATGCATATTTTTCAGGTGATTTCTAGTGTCAGCTATTCAATAATCTATTTATATTATCCAGAACAAAAATACTTCACACACTTTTGTGTTTTGTCTAATTGCAGGTGTATGGGACATTTTTACAATCCACATATGAAGATAGGGGAAAAGGAGAAGTTTAGGTCTGTTCAAAAAGTCCTCTCACGTCACTTTTGGGCCAAGAGAAAATAGAGTCCAAGTTTCTCACGTTCCGGATTCAGATTCGGACTGCACAGACATACCTGACTCAAAACGCCAAAAACTTTTTCATACGGACTCCGAATTGGGTGATTCTTTTTTTGTTGGAAAGTAGATTTCATCCCCTTTCCAACCCAATTGGAATAACCTTTAAATTCGTCCGGAGCGTTGAGATATGGACGAAACAATCTGACGCTGCAGAAGAATCCGAGTCAAACAACAAGTCCAAAGGTGTTGCATCACCTCCATTTGGGCCCATGAGCCTTGTACGACCTAGGGTTGGTTTTAGGCTGCCTTGGGACGTCCACCCACCTCCTTGGCCGCCACCAACCCTAGGTCGTACAAGGCTGATGTAGGGTAGAACCCTAGACGGCCGATCTTTCACGAAAGGAGCGAGATCCCTCGAAGAACACGACGAACACGGGGAAGAACGAGGGGAAAACACGAGAGAAACACTCAACCAACAAGAAATAGATCACACATATGCTAGATCGATGAACACAAAGAGATACACGATGATCCAAGGTCAACAAAGGACGATACAAAGTAACCGGTTCTTCTCCGTGAGGAGGTCTTGATGGGGGTCTTCTCCGTGAGGAGGTCTTGAATCCACGAGGATCTTCTCCGAGGAGGGGCCACGGTCACTCTCGAAGAGACGATCCGGGATGGAAGAGCGAAGCTCTATCTCACATATGAGCTAAATCAACGCTAACCTCAGCTCGAATGAGGTGGGGGAGTATCTATAGTCTAAATCCACGAAAGGGTAAGTGAAAGTGGGGGTACATGGGCCCTAGGCCCGCTCTCTGCGCGCAGGCAGGGAGGTAGTATCTGCCAGAGGGCGGTAGTACCGCGATCAGCGGTAGTACCGCTTGGGCCGAGCGGTATGTAACGCCCCGAGACCGATGTCCCAGTTGTCCTCCAGTTATTCGCTGTTGTTGCTTTGTCATTCGCTTGCGTGTTGCATCTTGCCATGTCTTCATCCACATTGCATCATCATGTTTTCAAAACTTGCATCCGTCCCGGTCTCATTTGTTCTCTCCGTTGTCCGTTCTGAGCCAAGACACACTTGCACGCGCCCGCGGCATGTCTGAAATATTATTTTATAAGTGGCCGGAAAATGTTCTCGGAATGGGATGAGAGTTGACGTGTGGTCTTATTATAGTGTAGATAGACCGCCTGTCAAGTTTTATCGCATTCGGAGTTCGTCTGATAGCCCAACCGTTAAACTATAGCGGCAGTATAGCCGGTCTAACGTCGGACGTTTTCGGTCTCCGGAAACCGTGCCGGGCTGCATCTCTCCTCCCTTCTCTCAGACCAACCCGCTCTTCCCAATTCGCCAGACCCAACCTAACGTCTCTCGGTTATGCCCGCGGCCCTCCTCGCGCGCGCGTCCGAAAGGCGTCCCGAACCCGACCAAGGCTGTCGCCACCGTTGTGTCCAGATCATCCTCTAACGTCTACAAAACATCTCCGTTTTGTTAATTGGACTCCCTAACCTATTTATCTTAGCCGTCTGATTCCGATCCGGTGATCCAAATCTTCCTCCTTTCTCTATTTAGAGCCCAACCTCACCTAATCTAGCCTAACCCTAAATTTTAGGCAGGCTGTCCCATCCATCTCGTCGCCGCCGCCACCAAATCCCCTCGGGATCCCTTCTCCTAGTTTTCCTCCAGCTACCAACCAGCGCTCCCCACTGCTCCTCCCCGATTCGCTCGCCCGGCCAACCAGAGCAGCTCCTCGATCCTCCTCCACGCCGACCCCCGCCTCGTCTCCGCGCCACCGACGAGCTTCGTTCAAGATAAGCCCCGCGCCCCTTCTTTTCCTTTCTCTCCTTTCCCCTGGTGTTTCTCTCCCCTGACCGCACTGTCTTCCTCTTCTCTGGTTCGCAGGAAGGCCATGGCCTTGGAGCTTCACCCACGTCCATCTCCCTCAGTGCGCCCAAGATCCACCCGCCCGAGACCAGGCCACCGCCCCCTGCCTCGCGCCCTGCCCAGAGCAGCCAAGCCGCCGGAGCTACTCCGTTCCTCACCGATCCAGCAGGCTGAGGCCGTCCCCGCCGCCATGGAGCTGCCGTCCTGGAGCTCGTCCGCCTCCCCACGTCTGGAACCGGCCACCCCGACGCCCGTTCCCGCCGTGTCCCTGCTGCACCGCTGTTTCCTCGCCGGGCCGCCAAGTCCCTCGACTCGCCCCTGCCTCCATTCCCGCGCCGTCCCTGCCGGAGTTCTTGCTGCCGCCATCGGCGTTCCGGGCCAGTGCCTCTGCTTCTACTGCTCCAGATCGAGCGCCTGGCCTTCGCTCGCCTGAATCGCGCCCAAGTCCCGTTGCCGGAGAGCCTTTGCATCGAGCAGCTGCTCTGCTTCGTCAGAAAATGAGCGCCTGCCCGCTCGCTTCCTCTGCTTGGACGAGACGACCAGCGCCGTCCGCGTTGGCCTACCCATCCACTAGCCCAGCTCCAGCCACTCCCAGCCGGCCTGCCAGGCCTCTCCACCGACTGGGCCAAGGCCCATGGTGAGCCTCTAGCGCCCCTGCTCCTATTGGGCCAACTAGATACGGCCCGATGTGTTTTTTTTCGTCTGGCGAATTTCTCTTTTATCCAGTAATTTACAGTTTTACAGTTTGGACCCTAAACTTCATGCATTTAATAACTCATCAACGATGCATCATATGCTAAAACTTAATATATGAAACTTGCCTAAAATTTTGTGTAGTTTAATAATTTGCCACTTTCATCTATGTTTAAAATGTTTAAGATGATGTTTGTTTAAATTTGCTCAAATGCCATGTTAAAATGATTTATTTCATAAGTAAATAACCGTAACTCGGAATTTAATAATTTATATATGTAAATGGGGTAGAAAAATGCATAGAATAACTTGGTTCACTTTATTTTCCTGTTTAACAACAATAAAATATGCTTTAGGGCAGAACAGTACCAAACCTAATATATGCATATGAGGAGTTTCCGGACTTGTTATTTTGTTGTTCCGGCCTCATTTAAACTTGCCTAAATAGTTAGTTTAATTATGCTTCACCTCTTGCCATGTTAATCAACATTTAACATTGTTGGGTACATCAACAAGAGAGAACTAAATAATTGATGTGGTGTTTAGTCAATATGCAACTCGTTGCATATTGAGCTCCACTTAATTTGTAGTGTTGGTTGTTGCACTTTGCCATGCCATGCCTCATTAAACCGGACATGCATCATACTTGGTTGTGCATCATTCCATGCTTATGTGGTGGTTGTTTACCATGTTGTTTGCTCTTTTCCGGTGTTGCTTCTTCGGGTTGGTTCCGATAACGTTGCGATTGTGAGGATTCGTTCGACTACGTCCGTTTGTCTTCTTCATGGTCTCGTTCTTCTTCCTTGCGGGATCTCAGGCAAGATGACTATACCCTCGAAATCACTTCTATCTTTGCTCGCTAGATTGCTCGCTCTTTTGCTATGCCTATGCTGCGATACCTACCACTTGCTATATCATGCCACCCATATTGCCATGTCAGCCTCTAACCATCCATGCCCTAGCAAACCGTTGATTGGCTATGTTACCGCTTTGCTCAGCCCCTCTTATAGCGTTGTTAGTTGCAGGTGAAGATGAAGTTTGTTCCTTGTTGGAACATGTTTACTTGTTGGGATATCACAATATCTCTTATATTATTAATGCATCTATATACTTGGTAAAGGGTGCAAGGCTCGGCCTTATGCCTGGTGTTTTGTTCCACTCTTGCCGCCCTAGTTTTCCGTCATATCGGTGTTATGTTCCCGGATTTTGCATCCCTAACGCGGTCGGGTGATTTATGGGACCCCCTTGACAGTTCGCTTTGAATAAGACTTTTCCAGCAAGGCCCAACATTGGTTTTACCATTTGCCTCAGCCTATTATTTTTTCCCTTGGGAGTCGCGCATCCCGAGGGTCATCTTTGTTTCAGCCCCCCCCGGGCCAATGCTTGTCTAAGTGTTGGTACGAACTAGAGCCCTTTGCAGCGCCACCTCAAGGAAACTTGAGGGCTGGTTTTAGTTGTACGGAGTGTTCATCCGGTGTTGCCCTGAGACCGAGATATGTGCAGCTCCTATCAGGATGTCGGCGCATCGGGCGGCTTTGCTGGACTTGTTTTACTACTGTCGAAATGTCTTGTAGCCGGGATTCCGAGATTGATCGGGTCTTCCCGGGGAGAAGGAATATCCTTCGTTGATCGCGAGAGCTTATCATGGGCTAAGTTGGGACACCCCTGCAGGGTTTGAAATTTCGAAAGCCGTGCCCGCGGTTATGGGCAGATGGGAATTTGTTAATGTCCAGTTGTAGAAAACCCGAAGTCGATCTTAACTAAAATACATCAACCGCGTGTGTAACCGTGATGGTCTCTTCTCGGCTGGGTCCGGGAAGTGAACACGGTTTGTTGGAGTTATGCTTGACGTAAGTAGTTTCAGGATCACTTCTTGATCATAGTTGCACGACCGTGCTTTTGCCTTCTCTTCTCGCTCTCTTTTGCGTATGTTAGCCACCATATATGCTAGTCGCTTGCTGCAGCTCCACCTCATACCTTTTACCCCTACCTATAAGCTTAAATAGTCTTGATCTCGCGGGTGTGAGATTGCTGAGTCCTCGTGACTCACCAGATACTTCCAAAACCAGTTTGCAGGTGCCGATGAAACCGTACAGGTGACGCACCTGAGCTCAGGGAGGAGTTCGATGAGGATCTTTGTTCATTGTGTTGTTTCGTTCTAGTCGATCAGTAGTGGAGCCCAGTTGGGGTCGATCGTGGACCTTTGTCGCTTTTGGGGTTTCTTCTTTTATTTTTGGCTCCGCAGTCGGGCCCTGATTGTAACTGTTTGATGTAATGTTTTATTCATGTATTTGTGTGAAGTGGCGATTGTAAGCCAACTATGTATCTCTTTCCCTTATGTATTACATGGGTTGTGTGAAGATTACCTCACTTGCGACAATGCTTTCAATGCGGTTATGCCTCTAAGTCGTGCTTCGACATGTGGGAGATATAGCCGCATCGAGGGCGTTACACGGTAGTACCGCTCGTGTCGTAGTTTTTTAGTACCGGACGCCTGGCGGTAGTACTGCTCATCGGTGGTGGCGCGGCAGTGGGGAGCGGTAGTACCGCTGGAGGGAGCGGTAGTACCGCTGGTTCTGGAGCGGCCAGATTCTCTTCCATCTCTTGACGTCCATCTTCCTCCTTCTCCTTCCTTCGCTTCCGCGCATGCTTGGCCTTGGTTCTTGGGCTCTCCATAGCCTCCTCGGGTGTACCTGAGTATGCACAAGGTCCGCGCTTGAAGTAGCATCCATGTCTTGCATGTGGAAAGGGAAGATTCAGAAAGGAGCGAATTCACCTTAGGTCCAATGGCATAGGCTCGAGTGTACATGGGGATGATCGTCGGATGCTCCGCATCATCTCCCCTCCCTTGGGAAAGATCCGACCTCGGATCGAAATCCTCATCACCATGGAAACGGTTGTCGCTGACGGACTTGTAATTGGACGGACTGGAAGTCATGGCGCATTCCAAGTACTCCAAGGTGTCTCCGGAGTGGTATACATGCAAAAAGAGCAAACACAAGCGACACTTGGAAATACAATGGTTAGCGCACACAAAGTGTCCATCAAGTAAGTATGAGTTTGTCCAAAGGAATTGTTCATGACAAAACGCGTGAAGCTTATCAAGATGATCTAGAATGGTATGCAAAGCGTTCATGGGAGCAAAAGCATTCGTTGTGCACACAAATGTGTCGTTAATATGGTCAATGCAACCACGGTGCAAAATGATGTCATAGTGAGACGGTTTATCAATAGCATGAATATGGCAATGTATGCTCGATATGATTATGTCATCATGCAATTGATGGTAGGCAATATGATCACGAGTTATGAATATGTCATCAAGAAAGATCACAACAAATTTGCTAAGAAAATGCACAAGCTCATATATCATGGATGACATGGGAATAAGTGCAACAAGACAATCATAATATGTGTCAATCCATGCATAGGGTGCAAATTTGTCATGGGTGGTGTTGTACCATAGCTCGATGTCGTGGCACTCCTCAACTTGAAGGTCCATAGGGTTCATCTCCAATGTCGGTCCTCCATCCAATAGATGTATCATGTAGACAATAAGAAGGAAACAACAATGAAAGAATGACCCGTCCAATATGCATATATGAGGATAGCTCAAAGGGAATGAGTTCACCTTTATGAGGATGTCGAAAATGTTGGTGTTGCACATCATGTACGCCTTCACATAACCAATATGTCTCGCGATGGTACCGCCTTGTGAATCCTTCAAAATGAAAGAACATGACAAACACTCGGAAAAACAAATGTGGTTAGTGCAAATGCAAGACCTATCATTCGAGGGGCGAGATACCCAACAAGTGTTTGCATCATTCTTATCATAAGAAAGGACAAGGTGTGGTATGGTATGAAAGCATATGATGCAACTACAACCAAAGACAATAGGCTTAAACAAGCAAGCATGCATCACAAGTAATATGTCCAAGTCTCCACGATCAATAAGCATAGCATGGGTGCACTCACTACAGTGGCATATGAGAGGTGCAACTAATGGAGACAAGAGACAAAGATCAAGATATATCATGTGAGAGGCATGAACATATATGTCATCAACCCAAGAAAGCGAGTAATAGAACATGGGTGATGCAACAAAGCAAGCAATCATAGAGATCAAGTCAAGCAAGCTAGTAGTGCGAAGATGCAACGTACTAGAAGGAATCATGGCAAACATGTCATGTGTGCAAATAGTGGGCATATATAATGCACATGACATTTCACAAGCATAAGGGCAAGATATGAGCAAAATAGCATCAATAGCATGGGGCACATGATAAACATGGCAATAGCAACAAGGATCTCCGCCAAGCATGCAAATACACATAGGAGTATCATAATGGTGCATCATGGGTAAATGCAAGCAAGGGTCACAATTGCATGGCAAAATCATAGAAAGAGGCATAACATGCAAAGTGAACACGATAGAATGGGCATAATGTGACAAGTGGTAAATAGCCCAAAGCCGTGTGAGAGCCAAGTAGAAGAGATGCGCGTAGTCCTTGCGCGAAGGGAATGGTGGTAAGGATAGTCCACGGGATCCCAAATCATCGTTGCTCTCAAGAGCTCGTTTCGTCAACTCTTGGGATTGAGAGATTGACGAGTATACGTGAGTACCTACACAAAAGAGACATAAACCAAAGAAATTGTGTGCGTGGTAAATGTACACATCATCCATCATGATGTGCATGTTCATGTGTGAGTTAGCACAAGATAAGCATCGTTCAAAGAAATTTGATGCATGGTATAAGAACATGTCATCCATCATGAAAGAATAGTTGTTATGTATGACACTATGGGGATGCAAATTGAGCATACTTGTGTATGGCACAACAATATCATTATGATTCATGGGGAGCATATTGTGCACACAATTATGGGAATCATGCAAAGTATGGAATGCATCAAGATCTCCTAATATGTATGAGGAAACTATGGTGGTATCCTCATGATCATTAATGGAAACATCACAAGGAGAATATTGACAACATCCAAAACAATGCATATTTGGAACAATGTGATCATGGCATGGCATAGTAGATGAATTGCGCAAATCATGTAAAGGAAGCATAGCAATCTCATCACATGAAAAACAAAAACCAATGACCATCATTTTGTCATCTATGCCACAAGTGCAAATGGGATTTATTTTAATGGGGCATGCATAGTTACTATGTTGAGATTGAAATGAAGCAATATGAGAGATCTCACTCATAGCATATGACAAGTTCAATGGATTGTCAAACATGAAGTGACCAATAGAATTTTCACATGATATCCTATGAAGCATAGCATCACAACTAGGCAACTCAACATGCTCATCATCATATTCGTCATAAATTGGTAAGTCATGACATGAAGAAGTCACACTAGCATGAAGCATGGGAATAGGTGGATCAACATCATGCAAACAATCATTGGTGAGATAGTCCACTACTGGGACAAGAGAAGCACCATCACCTATGTTACCTTTGGAGCAGCGCTCATGTGTTGTAGGTGAGGTGTCGAAGATCCACTCGTTGTCATCTTCCTCTTGATGGAACCATGTGGGGGGTGCATCATATTCCACCATGGCCATCGTCATGTCTAAAGGAAGGACGTAGTCGTCGCGAATTGGCGCGTCATCATGTATAGGACCTAGCACCAAATGAGAAGACACAATAGAGGTAGAGGTTAAGTCGTTAGAAATCATAGTGGCCTCACTCTCTCTATGTGGTGGTTCACTCACTCCCTCACGGTAGGTGCACTCAATCTCATGTATGGTGGAGTCACTCATCTCACTCAAGTGGTGGGGGTTGTGGCTCTCCTCACATGGGAATTGGGGCAACACATCATGTGTGGGGCTAGTGGTGAAGTCACTCTCACTCTCAATATGGTGGCACAAGTCACTCAAGTCATCATACGTCGCCGTGGTCGAAGGGAAAATCCCATGCTCAACCATCTCATCGCCGTCACCATGGTTGAAGGCCGAAGATGGCACATCATCGCTCTCGCCTCCTAAGATGGAAGCATCATCCTTGCTCGTCACCAAGTCGCTCGCCTCCAAAGCGTGGTCCTTGAAGGTCTCAGTAGTCGTACTTGTCGCCGCACCATCTTGAAAAAGAGTCGTGGAGGACTCGGCATCATCAATGCCACAAAGAGGAATGGCGGTGAAGTCGAACTTGGGAGCATCGTCTTGGAGCTCATCGGGCTTGGACATCTTGGTGGTACTAGCCTCATGCTTGTCGTCTTTGATTTTGGTCTTCGAGAAGTGTTCTTGGGGTGGAGAAGCCTTGGCCTTCATGAGTTCTTGTTCCGCCTTGAGAGCACCAATGTGGTAGTCGTCGATGGACTTGTAGTTCTCGAGGAAGATAGTCTTGGAGATGTCATTGTTCAATCCCATCATGAAGTGGAACTTCATTGACATGGGGTCGTCCACGCCGGCACGTCGCAAGGCATGCTTCATCTCCTTGAAGTACTCGTCGATGGACTTGAATCCTTGGGTGGTGTTCTCCAATTGGCGTAGAAGTTGTTCCGTATAGGTTGGAGGCACAAACTCTCACCGCAACGCTCTCTTCGTCTTGGGCCAACTCATGTCGTAGCTCTCCGAAGGTGTGTGAAACCACCATGTCGAGGCGTAGTCGTGGAAGTTTCTTGTGGCGCACTTCACTTGATCTTCGGGAGGAACTTGATGTAGCTTGAGGTAGTCGTCCATCAAACGCTCCCACTCGAGATACTCCTTGGGTTCTAGAGTCCCATAGAAAGGAATCTCATGGTCGGTGTCGAGGTCGTAGTAGCTCGTGGAGGCCGCGGACTTGAGCTTGGGGAGCTTCTCTTGAGCGTAGTCTTGAGGTGCTTGTTGGCGAAGATGCCGTATATCCGAAGGCGAAGATGCCTTGAAGTCGCTTGGCGAAGATGCCAAGGGAGATGGTGAAGTCGTTGAGCGGTTGTTGGTGTTGAGCTCTTGACCTTCACGTACTTGGTGGTGATGGTGTCGATGCCGATGTGAGCTTGCCGGAGATGGTAGCTCGGAAGAATGTGCTCTTGAGCGTCTTCTCGAAGATGAGGCAGATCTCTTGTAGGCCTTGATGAGTGCTTTGATCTCCTCCATTTGAGCGTGCATCTTGGCGTCGGTGTAGTGGTTCTTGGCATCGAACTCATCGTTGTTGTAGACCGAGGGTGAAATGCCTTGCCTATCCATCACAAGACTCGAGCAAATATGAGTGGGAGAAAGAGAAGAACTTATACCAAATGTACCTTGACCGATGTTGAAGATGGATCAATGATCACTCAATGTGTAACAAGGAAATAGCACAATTGGTATCAATTCTTGTCGGTTTCTCACACCTACACAAATAAGGCTTATGGTGGAGCTCGGTGAGGATAGTGGCACAAAATTTGATGCAAAATGTTAGCAAGAGTCAATAATGTTGAAAGAGATTCACAAATACGCAAGTGAAACAAGTAGACCAATAGCAAAGAATGGGACACGGAAACACACACACGGATAGATAGATGGGGTCGTGCAACCAAGGAAATGAGCACAAAATGTGGAGTCCACGGAAAACGCTCGTGTTGCACAACTCAAGAGAGACGCTAGCACGATTGCTCTATAGGCGGATACGACACTTGTGCACAACCTATGATATGCAAAATGGATAAACTTCTATCCCAAGTATG
This sequence comes from Aegilops umbellulata, assembly GCA_032464435.1. Classification (NCBI taxonomy): domain Eukaryota; kingdom Viridiplantae; phylum Streptophyta; class Magnoliopsida; order Poales; family Poaceae; genus Aegilops; species Aegilops umbellulata. The sequence continues at coordinate 183,902,942 of CP136055.1, forward strand.
CTATATATATATGGTTCCCGGTGTTTGATCCAAGATGATCGGATATGACAATCTTATATGCAATGTGGTATGATGCTATGGCACTTGCTTACAAGCTTCTTTGCTCTTCTCTTTTGCTTAAAAGCTTATTCTCTTCTTTTTTTGTATGTATGGCCACTTTGCGAAATGCACAAACCAAGATAGCAATTGTGTATATGCGGGAACAATCTTGTGACACAAGGGATGATAAGATACCAATATGATATGGTATGTATGCAATGGAAGGTGTAGATCACTAATGTGCACAAGTAACGTTGCCAGGCAATACTCAAATGGCTAGTCTCGATAGGTAAGTGACGCAAAATGGGCTAGGGGTTATCAATGCAATGTGCAAGGGAAATATACAATGGTGTCGTCGAGGTTACCGTCCGTTGCGATGATGAGTGGTGGTGTTCTTGATGTAGATACCAAGATGATGGAGACTCATCCCTAAGTAGCCGAAACACCTTAGGAAACGGAAAAACCACAACTCAAAATCTCAAGGACAAAAGTCAAACGGTGGTAGCGGGAATGTGGTGGTGGTTGCGGAAGCTCAATGGGATTGCCTAAATGCAATGATGGGGTTTTGAGACGCAATGCGGAAGTCGAGGGTAAAGCGGTGTACTATACACGGTGTCGGAGTTGGAAGCACGTCCCTAAGTAGCCGAAACACCTTAGGAGACACAACTCACAACACAAACAAAATTGGGTTAGGTTGGGATGGCGGAAGTGTGTGTTGGGTAAGTCTATGCGGAAGTTATGGTGGTGGTTGATGAAGAAGAAACCGTCCCTAAGTAGCCTAAATACCTTAGGAGACTCAAATCACAACTCAAACAACCTCAAATGTGATGGGGAACAAAATTGGTTAGGTTGCGGAAGGCTATGGAGGTTTTGCGGAGGATGTGGTGGAAGTCCTAGGCAAAGATGCCAAAGTTCCAAAAATTTGATGGAGTCAAATGGTGGTGGTAGTATTTTTATGGGATGGAGGATGTCAATAGCTTCAAAACGAGCTAAAGAACATCCAAAACGGACTCCGGATGAATTAGTTATGGACAAAACGGTGAAACTCGGAATGCTGAAACAGTCATGGGCGGTAGTACCGCTCGGGATTTTTTTAGTACCGCGCCAGGGACGGTAGTACCGCTTGGATGGGCGGTAGTACCGCTCCGGACTTTTTTTGTACCGCTCGCGGGACGGTAGTACCGCTCCGGACTTTTTTTTGTACCGCGCAAGGGACGGTAGTACCGCTTTGGTGGGCGGTAGTACTGCTCGGGTCGGGAACTTTCGTGGATCGAATCGGGACGCGATTTTGGGGCGGAGATGGATGATTTCGGGGTCAAAATTAGAGAGATTTCGTGGATGGAAAGTGGGGAAACTTGGGGAGATGCTAGATCCACTCGAAACCAAGCAAATCCATGGATCAAAATCAACAAAACATCATCAAACCAACAAATCACAAAAACTTTTGGGGCTATTTTTGGTGGGGAATTTTCGAATTTAGGACGAAATCAACAAAACTAGGCTAGAAAACACAACGGGGAGGCTCCAAATTCGTGATAAACCTAAGCTCTGATCCAAGATGATGTAGGGTAGAACCCTAGACGGCCGATCTTTCACGAAAGGAGCGAGATCCCTCGAAGAACACGACGAACACGGGGAAGAACGAGGGGAAAACACGAGAGAAACACTCAACCAACAAGAAATAGATCACACATATGCTAGATCGATGAACACAAAGAGATACACGATGATCCAAGGTCAACAAAGGACGATACAAAGTAACCGGTTCTTCTCCGTGAGGAGGTCTTGATGGGGGTCTTCTCCGTGAGGAGGTCTTGAATCCACGAGGATCTTCTCCGAGGAGGGGCCGCGGTCACTCTCGAAGAGACGATCCGGGATGGATGAGCGAAGCTCTATCTCACATATGAGCTAAATCAACGCTAACCTCAGCTCGAATGAGGTGGGGGAGTATCTATAGTCTAAATCCACGAAAGGGTAAGTGAAAGTGGGGGTACATGGGCCCTAGGCCCGCTCTCTGCGCGCAGGCAGGGCGGTAGTACCGGCCAAAGGGCGGTAGTACCGCAATCAGCGGTAGTACCGCTTGGGCCGAGCGGTAGTACCGCTCGTGTCGTAGTTTTTTAGTACCGGACGCCTGGCGGTAGTACTGCTCGTCGGTGGTGGCGCGGCAGTGGGGAGCGGTAGTACCGCTGGAGGGAGAGATAGTACCGCTGTAGGGAGCGGTAGTACCGCTGGTTCTGGAGCGGCCGGATTCTCTTCCATCTCTTGACGTCCATCTTCCTCCTTCTCCTTCCTTCGCTTCCGCGCATGCTTGGCCTTGGTTCTTGGGCTCTCCATAGCCTCCTCGGGTGTACCTGAGTATGCACAAGGTCCGCGCTTGAAGTAGCATCCATGTCTTGCATGTGGAAAGGGAAGATTCAGAAAGGAGCGAATTCACCTTAGGTCCAATGGCATAGGCTCGAGTGTACATGGGGATGATCGTCGGATGCTCCGCATCAAAGGCTCATGGGCCCAAGTGGAGGTGATGCAACACCTTTGGACTTGTTGTTTGACTCGGATTCTGCTGCAGCGTCAGATTGTTTCGTCCATATCTCAACGCTCCGGACGAATTTAAAGGTTAATTCAATTGGGTTGGAAAGAGGATGACATCTACTTTTCAACAAAAAAAACCACCCAATTCGGAGTCCATATGAAAAAGTTCTTTGCGTTTTGAGTCAGGTATGTCTGTGCAGTCCGAATCCGAATCCAGAACGTGAGAAACTTGGACTCTATCTTCTCTTGGCCCAAAAGTGACGTGAGAGGACTTTTTGAACAGAACCTAAACTTCTCCTTTTCCCCGATCTTCATATGTGGATTGTACAAATGTCCCATACACCTGCAATTAGACAGAACACAAAAGTGTGTGAAGTATTTTTGTTCTGGATAATATAAATAGATTATTGAATAGTTGACACTAGAAATCACCTGAAAAATATGCATGTATGCAATATTTTTGGTCGTATCCAAGGTAGTCATGTCCTCATCATCGTCCCCTTCTTAAAAATAAAGCCGTCCTCGGCGTTGCTTTATCTGAAATGTGGCTAACAAAAGAGACAAGGTGTACATGTTGTATATGTATATGTCATCAATTTTTACTTCCCGTGGATTTTGTATATATGACACATGTATACATGAGTAACTTTCATAGTGAATAAAATATAAAGCCAAAATATTATCACAAGAAGTAGAAGGCATGAAAGTATTGCAACTCAGTTTGCACATATAAGCGAAGCTCTTATTCATATGAAAAGATTGACAATATTCATCATTAAACCATCCCAACATTGGTGAATAAACCTTACTTGCATCAAATTTACATGCTACAACATGCTTAAATAAGCAAACATGCAATAAGTCATTTGACACAGAATCATCATCAAGATTAGAGGTCATATCAAAATGATTAAACATCGGTTCTTTTGCATCAACAATTAATTCATTGGGTGCACTCAAAATTGTTGGTATTTCAGTTGTTTGATCACATGACACATTCATGACAGTAACATGATTCTCTAAAATAGGCGATGCGCTCAAATCAACAGGTAACTCAACACATAATGTATTCAAGTTAACTAGGCATGCATCATTCTCATGTGAAGTTATATCATCAATACCTTTACAGTTACCTTGTTGCAAAGATGTAGCTGATGTAGGTACGGATGATGGCAATGTACCATACTCTTGAGATGATGTCGCACTCACAATCTGAGGTGTGGCTGCTCTAGTAGGTGCAACGATGGAGGAACCAAGCGGTGGTGGTGAGCATGAACTAGAATAGTATTTGTTGTAGTCACCCAATGGATCCTCCTGCAACTGTGTCTCGAAGGTACAAGCACGAACATACATACCAGTAATGCAACGAGGAATATATTGAAATCTTGCCTGAATATCATGGTTCAAACCACCAAAAAATCTATTCATTGTATCATCCTCAGATTCTTCTATGTCACAATGATGCATATAAGATTTGAACTCTTGGTAGTAAGCATGAACAGTGTTGTTGCCTTGTTTAAATTGCTCAAATTTGCGAAGCAATTCACGACGATAGCAAGGAGGGAAAAATTGTTGTCTCGTTACATCTTTCAAATCTTTCCAAGTTGTGGGTTGGTTATCAATGTTTTTCTTACAATGCACACTCCACCAAACAGAAGCAAAACCAGTAAATGCTCTAGTGGCAGCTCGTACTCGCTCAAGTTCAGAAAAGTCATGGGGACTAAAAACTTGTTCTACTTCAAGCTCCCAAGCTACATAAATAGTAGGATTAAATCTACCCTCAAATGACGGTAAAGAGATAACCTGACCATGTGCTTGTGTGTGTTCTCCCAAGTCTTGTGATGGTGATGATGTGTCCGTCGTCCAAGAACTTCTATCTCCGGAACCTGTCATGATTAGTAGAAACAAGAAACAAAATTCGAGAATAATGTTCCTATGAACTACTAGGATGTGGTTGTAAAGTGCTCACAGTAAAGCAAATATCAATATCTTACAAGTTCTTACCATGCGGCAGGTGAGGACAGGCAACCAGCGGTGTCAAATAACTCCGAAGATTGTGTAAAGCGATTGCCAGAGAAACGTACGTATACACGGTGTAGAAATATGTGGAGCTGGGTTGGCTATATATGGTAGCAAAAGATTAGCAATAATCAATTCAAAGATGCAATGTTGAATAAACGCTCAACAACGGTACTGTGCTGGTACTAGGCTAGACCGGACCGGAGACGCGAGCCGAGAACACTAATGAGGTCACGGTGTAGCACAACTAGCATCAATGAAGTATACTAAGTAGCTCTGGACAGCAAGATATAAGTGAAGATCACAATGGCAGTAAAGATAATGATGAAAAACAACTGCCAAGCAGGATATACAACAACTCTCTCTCAAACTTTCCTCTTAAAAAGTTTGAGCCAATTTTCTGATAACTTTTTTTAAAAGATGCTACTAACTCAAGCGTTCCAATGCAAAAACAATCACTCAATTCCGAATTGATATGAGGAGTCAAAGAATTCTAAAACTGGTCTGAAAAAGTGGAATAAGCTGTGTCGCGAACTTCGAAGTGCAAAAAGACCTATTTAGAAGCCGATTTTGAGGTGTCAAATAGTGAACTAGCCTCTGAAACTATTTAGATGTGGCTCGTCGCTAGCTTTCATTTGAGTACTCGTGGAGCCAAAACTGACTTCGTATGAGGAAGTTATGCCTGTTTTACTGAACAGTGCACAAAACAGATTCCAATCCGGATTCAACTACAAGATTGAGTCTCTTTTTTTTCCTCTCTTTTTTTCTATCCAATCCGAATTCAACTACCCATAGATGTGAATTTTATTTTTTCTTCTCTTTTTTTACACTTTTTTTTCTTTTTCTTTCTCTTTTTTTCTCTGACTTTTTTTTTCTTTTTCTCTGTGTCTTTTATTCTCTTCCTCTTTCCAAGATAAACTAGATAAGATGCAGATTGGATCAAGCGAAGATGTGAACGACCTCAACTATGATTGTGACAATGAACTATGGGTAGCACATGATGGAAATTGATGGATGGTGTGGTGGACAGCGGAAGGGATAACGATGCAGCGGCGACGTGACTAATGTGAACAGAACTCGAAAGTCTAAACGAACTAGACACTAAGACCATCAACTCGACACGACGATGCAACTGATAATTCAAGAATGCAAACAATGAAAAGAAAATTGCAAAGGCTTAGACTGGCTTGGACAAAAGGATGAATAGATCTAACTTTTTTGTGGCTTTTTCTTGGACAATAGGTAAGAAAATAAATCTAATATGGGGGAAACTAGAAATTCTCACCGAGCAACCTGAAAACTGATACCACTTGATAGAGGCGAGGGTGTCCCGATCTTTCGATGAGATGATAACTACCGATTCGGTGGAGACGACTTCGACGATCCGACTGCAAACATGCACGACGTTGAGCCCGCGCAGTACCTCGGCGTTGGCCCTTTCCGCTTGACCGTTGCTCCGGGGATGAGCAACAGAAGCGAAGCAGACCTTGGTGCCGAGGTTTTGGGTGTACTGCATGAAAGCGTGGCTTGTGAACTGCGTACCGTTGTCGGTGATGATCCTGTTGGGGATCCCGAAGCAGCAAACAATCGACCTGAAGAATTTGATCGCGTACTGGGCGGTCACCTTCCTCACTGGTTCCACTTCTGGCCACTTTTTGAACTTGTCGATGGCAACGAACAAGTACTCAAAGCCCCCGACGGATCGGGGGAAGGGGCCGAGGATATCGAGCCCCCAGACCGAGAAGGGCCAGGACAAAGGGATCGTCTGGAGAGCTTGAGCTGGCTGGTGTATCTTCTTGGAATGGAACTGGCACGCTTCACAATTGGTTACTTGTGCAGTTGCATCCTGGAGGGCTGTTGGCCAGTAGAACCCTTGCCGGAACGCTTTGCCGGCAAGTGCTCTGGCGCCGTTGTGGTGTCCACATATGCCTCCGTGTATCTCCGCCAACAGCTTCTGTCCGTCTTCCCGGTGAATGCACTTCAATTTCACCCCATTGCGTCCTCTTCTGTACAGTGCGCTGTCGACGAATTGGTACATACTGGACTGCCGGGCTACTCTTTCAGCTTCTTCTTGTTATTCGGGAAGTTCTCCTGTCTGGAGGAAACGGACGATCTGTTGTGCCCACGTCGGAGCCTGTGGCTCGACGACGAGGACTAGAGGCATGTCGGCGGCTGCGGGAACATCACCTTCTACGGCGAGGACTTGGGGCTCAGCCGGAGCTTGACGTTCCCCGGCAAGCTTGCCGGGGCGTGGCTTGCCGGGAGCGCCTGCTTCGTCGGGACAAACTCTGGGGCTTGCCGGAGCGGGCAGCTCCTCAGCACTCTTGGCGTCGATCTTGGGGACTCTCTTGGCTGCGGCTTGAGCACAAAAGTCCCTGGTTCCACAGGTAGCTTTAGTGCGGCGTATTTTGACAGGCCGTCAGCGATGTCGTTCTCTGCTCTTGACCACAATGTCGTCCATGTAGGCCTCCACATTTCTGTGGATCTGTGGCTCGAAAGCAGTGTGGACAACCCTCGCGAATGTCGAGCCTGCGTTCTTCAGTCCAAAAGGCATCCGCACAAAACAGTACGTGCCGCATGGAGTGATGAACGCAGTCTTCTCTTCGTCTTCTTCAGCCATGAAGATCTGGTGGTACCCGGAGTAGGCGTCAAGGAATGAAAGCAGGTCACATCCGGCCGTGGAGTCAACAATCTGGTCGATACGCGGCAAGGGAAATGGATCTTTAGGGCAAGCTCTGTTGACATCGGTGAAATCGATGCAAAGCCTCCACTTCCCGTTTGCTTTGCGCACGACAACAGGATTGGCCAACCATGTCGGATGGAGCATGCCTCTGACGAGGCCTGCCGCTTCCAACTTCCTGATCTCCTCCGCGATAAACTCTTGGCGCTCCACCACTTGTTTCCTGACCTTTTGCTTGATGGGCCGCGCATGAGGACAGACGGCGAGGTGGTGCTCAATCACTTCCCTGGGAACGCCGGGGATGTCAGATGGTTGCCAGGCAAACACATCGACATTCTCCCGCAGGAAAGCGACGAGCGCGCCTTCCTATTTGGGGTCGAGAGTGGCACTGATGGTGAAGGTACCACCAGTGCCGTCCTCCTTGGCGGGCACCTTCTTGGTCGCTGGTGGAGCAGCCGTCGTCTCCTTGTGTTTACCGGCGGGGCTCGATGGTGCGTCCTCAACGGCAGCGCAGCGCTCCGAAGAGGCGCGCTTGCCGGAGTGCGCGCCAGAGCATTCGCCGGGCTTGGACTTCTTGCCGGCGGGGCTCGATGGCACGTCCTCGACGGCAGCGCAGCACTCCGAAGAGGCGCGCTTGCCGGAGTGGGCGCCAGGGCATTCGCCGGACTTGGTCTTCATGCCGGCGGGGGTTGATGGCACGTCCTCAACGGCAGCGCAGCACTCCGAAGAGGCGCGCTTGCCAGAGTGGGCGCCAAAGCACTTGCCGGACTTGGTCTTCATGCCGGCGGGGCTCGATGGCACGTCCTCGATGGCAGCGCAGCACTCCGAAGAGGCGCACTTGCTGGAGTGGGCGCCAGAGCACTTGCCGGACTTCTTCTTTCCCCCGGAAGCTCCAGCGGAAAGCGGGCCGCGGGCCGTTGCTGCTGTTGCGTCCCGGTATATTTGGTCGGCGCAGATAAGGGCATCCTTCTTGTCGCCGGGGACAGAAATGACGCTTATCGGGCCAGGCATCTTGAGCATGTTATACGCATAGTGAGAGGCCGCCATGAACTTGGCGAGTGCTGGTCGGCCGAGGATCCCGTTGTAAGGCAACGGAAGGTCGGCGACGTCAAAGGTGACCTTCTCAGTTCTGAAATTCAGCTCGCTGCCAAATGTTACCGGCAGCGTGATCTTTCCCTTCGGCTTGCTCCTTCCCGGGTTGATTCCTTGGAATATGCCGGTTTCTTCGAGCTCGCTGTCGGGAACTTGGAGTCTCCGGAGAACAGCAGAGGAGATCAGACTCAAGCCGGCCCCGCCGTCAACTAGCATCTTAGTGACCTTGAGGTTGCGGATTGTTGGGGAAACCAACACCGGCAAGCACCCGACCGCGGTTGTGCGATCAGGGTGGTCCTCAATGTCGAAGATGATATGCGTGCTTGACCATCTCAGGGGTCTGCGTGACTCGACGGGTGGCTCCGCTGCATTGACCTCCCGCACCCACCGTTTAAGCTGGTGGTGGGAAGCGTGCAGGGAAGCACCGCCGTCCACACACAAGACCTCAGTGGCTTTCTGGAACTCCTGCTCGCTGGTCTCGGGTTCTTCCATGTCTTCGTCGTCGTCTTCGTCTTCGCTCTTGTCGCGTCCCCGGGGAGGTCTGTCTGCTTGCCGCTGCTTGTCCTTGCCGCGGCGCTCCCTCGGGCCGGGACGCTTCGTGCCGGATCCCCCGCCGCCTCCCTGGGCCCTCTTCTTGTCGCGTCGTGCGTACTCGGCCTTCTGCAGGTCGACGAGTCGCTCGACTTGCTTGCACGCTGGATCGCATGCTGGTCCTGAGCGCCTTGGGACCCACCAGCACGGTCCGGGTCCAGCGAGCGTATGGTACTATGGGTACCATGACGCTGCTAGTTTCACGCCTCCTGAGAGGGGCGCGGGGCGAGCTCGGACGTCGCGGGACCAAGAACTGGTTCGACGGCGCCCGTTCCTCCGCCGGCGTCCTCCCCACCACCCGTCTGCTCCATGGGCGGTGGGTTCGACGCTGACGGACCGGTCGCCTCCGGAGCTTTCTTCTTCGGCGCCATGCCGGCGCAAACGATGAGAGTCTGGCTTGCGCGGACGCCAGACCTGGTTCACACAACCTCGACGCACCCCCTACCTGGCGCGCCAAAGATGTCGGGGGAAATCGGCCTCCACGAGCACCTATGGGGACGGAGCCCCTTGTCGGTTCGGCGGGGGGCGGAGGATGCACAAAGAGCAGATCGAGGCGACACACACACACAACGATTTTACCCAGCTTCGGGCCGCATGGATGCGTAAAACCCTACTGCTGCTTGTTTGGTTGATTCGAGTTCTTGCTCTGGAGCGCAAGAAGCTACAGTAAGTTGGAGCTGGACGTAGGCGAGGGCCTATTGGGTCCGATCCCTTCTCTACGTGCGCATGGGCCACCTTTAATATGCTAAGGGGTCTCCCACAGGTAGCGACGCAGGTGAGGGTAAAAATGGCAAGGAACTGTGCGAACAGTGGCCGCACAGTGCTATCGCACCTACTCTGACGGCGGGAGACAAAGGCATTAAATGCCCGTCTGGAACGCCTGAACAGTGCCGAGGCGGACCGTTAGGGACGCCTCCGCTTGCCACAGGGGCGACTCTGCCGACGTCGCATGCCACCGCGCGTCTCAGGTTGTGCAGCGCCCCGCCACGTGCCTTCGGGGAAGCCCCAGAGCGACGCGTGGGCAGGTGAGCTGGAGCGCAGGCCTGAGGTGGTGGTTTGCCGTGGCAAGTGGCTTGCCGCGGTGGTTGCCTTGCCGCACCTGAGAGCTTGCCGCTCGCCAGGCCTTGCCGGGGCGTGCGGCGCGCCGCGGCGGGCTTCTCTTGGTGTGTCTTGGTTCGGCCGTCCCGGCGAGCTCCTCCCGCCGGGGCCTTGGTGCTTCGGCTTAGTCGTCCCGGCAAGCTCCTCTTGCCGGGGCCTTGTCGCCTTGGCCCGGCAAGCTCCTCTTGCCGGACCTCGCCTTCTCGCACCGGCGAGCTCCTCTTGCCGGGGCTTGGTCTTCTCGGCTCGATCACTTCGCCTTCGTCCGGCCCAGAAAGGGCCGTGGAGACTCTTGTCGCTCCCCTGGCAGGCCTTGCCGCGGGACGCTACTACTGCCCGTGCACAAGTTCGGGGTATTAAGGTACCCCTACTTTAGTACACCGACAGTTCTTTTGCATCAACAATTAATTCATTGGGTGCACTCAAAATTGTTGGTATTTCAGTTGTTTGATCACATGACACATTCATGACAGTAACATGATTCTCTAAAATAGGTGATGCGCTCAAATCAACAGGTAACTCAACACATAATGTATTCAAGTTAACTAGGCATGCATCATTCTCATGTGAAGTTATATCATCAATACCTTTACAGTTACCTTGTTGCAAAGATGTAGCTGATATAGGTACGGATGATGGCAATGTACCATACTCTTGAGATGATGTCGCGCTCACAATCTGAGGTGTGGCTGCTCTAGTAGGTGCAACGGTGGAGGAACCAAGCGGTGGTGGTGAGCATGAACTAGAATAGTATTTGTTGTAGTCACCCAATGGATCCTCCTGCAACTGTGTCTCGAAGGTACAAGCACGAACATACATACTAGCAATGCAACGAGGAATATATTGAAATCTTGCCTGAATATCATGGTTCAAACCACCAAAAAATCTATTCGTTGTATCATCCTCAGATTCTTCTATGTCACAATGATGCATATAAGATTTGAACTCTTGGTAGTAAGCATGAACAGTGTTGTTGCCTTGTTTAAATTGTTCAAATTTGCGAAGCAATTCACGACGATAGTAAGGAGGGAAAAATTGTTGTCTCATTACATCTTTCAAATCTTTCCAAGTTGTGGGTTGGTTATCAATGTTTTTCTTACAATGCACACTCCACCAAACAGAAGCAAAACCAGTAAATGCTCTAGTGGCAGCCCGTACTCGCTCAAGTTTAGAAAAATCATGGGGACTAAAAACTTGTTCTACTTCAAGCTCCCAAGCTACATAAATAGTAGGATTAGATCTACCCTCAAATGACGGTAAAGAGATAACCTAACCATGTGCTTGTCTGTGTTGTCCCAAGTCTTGTGATGGTGATGATGTGTCTGTCGTCCAAGAACTTCTATCTCCGGAACCTGTCATGATTAGTAGAAACAAGAAACAAAATTCGAGAATAATGTTCCTATGAAGTACTTGGATGTGGTTGTAAAGTGCTCACAATAAAGCAAATATCAATATCTTACAAGTTCTTACCATGCGGCAGGTGGGGACAGGCAACCAGCGGTGTCAAATAACTCCGAAGATTGTGTATAGCGATTGCCAGGGAAACGTACGTATACACGGTGTAGAAATATGTGGAGCTGGGTTGGTTATATATGGTAGCAAAAGATTAGCAATAATCAATTCAAAGATGCAATGTTGAATAAACGCTCAACAACGGTACTGTGCTGGTACTAGGCTAGACCGGACCGGAGACGCGAGCCGAGAACACTAATGAGGTCACGGCATAGCACAACTAGCATCAATGAAGTATACTAAGTAGCTCTAGACAGCAAGATATAAGTGAAGATCACAATGGCAGTAAAGATAATGATGAAAAACAACTGCCAAGCAGGATATACAACAACTCTCTCTCAAACTTTCCTCTTAAAAAGTTTGAGCCAATTTTCTGATAACTTTTTTTAAAAGATGCTACTAACTCAAGCGTTCCAATGCAAAAACAATCACTCAATTCCGAATTGATATGAGGAGTTAAAGAATTCTAAAACTGGTCTGAAAAAGTGGAATAAGCTGTGTCGCGAACTTCGAAGTGCAAAAAGACCTATTTAGAAGCCGATTTTGAGGTGTCAAATAGTGAACTAGCCTCTGAAACTATTTAGATGTGGCTCGTTGCTGGCTTTCATTTGAGTACTCGTGGAGCCAAAACGGACTTCGTATGAGGAAGTTATGCCTGTTTTACTGAACAGTGCACAAAACAGATTCCAATCCGGATTCAACTACGAGATTGAGTCTGTTTTTTTTTCTTATCTTTTTTTTCTATCCAATCCGAATTCAACTACCCAGAGATCGGAATTTTATTTTTTTCTTCTCTTTTTTTTCACACCTTTTTTTCTTTTTCTTTCTCTGACTTTTTTTTTCTTTTTTTCTCTGTCTTTTATTCTCTCCCTCTTTCCAAGACAAACTAGATAAGATGCAGATTGGATCAAGCGAAGATGTGAACGACCTCAACTATGATTGTGACAATGAACTATGGGTAGCACGTGATGGAAATTGATGGATGGTGTGGTGGACAGCGGAAGGGATAACGATGCAGCGGCGACGTGGCTAATGTGAACAGAACTCGAAAGTCTAAACGAACTAGACAATAAGACCAGCAACTCGACACGACGATGCAACTGATAATTCAATAATGCAAACAATGAAAATAAAATTGCAAAGGCTCGGACTGGCTTGGACAAAAGGATGAATAGATCTAACTTTTTTGTGGCTTTTTCTTGGACAATAGGTAAGAAAATAAATCTAATCTGGGGGAAACTGGAAATTCTCACCGAGCAACCTGAAAACTGATACCACTTGATAAAGGCGAGGGTGTCCTGATCTTTCGATGAGATGATAACTACCGATTTGGTGGAGACGACTTTGACGATCCGACTGCAAACGTGCACGATGTTGCTCCTTAGAAATCGCTAAACCAATCTCCGTGAGGTTACTGACGATGCCTGAAGCACGATCAGCCTGACCACGAAGGTCTATTCCTGCATGCAATCAAAGAACAAGCAAGAATATGATAAAAGCAATCTGAATATTGCAAATATGGTAGAAGTATTGATAAAGGTGGGGATCCGGAAGCGGTCTTGGTCTGGTCGTTGGACACAAACGAAGTACATGAAGTTGCAATGGCTAACTTTTAACTAAACAAATCCCAAGGAAAAAGCTACTAGATGGATCTACTTATATAGGAGCAAGGGGTGGCGGCCAAGGAGGTGGCAGGACGTCCCAAGGCAGCCTAAAACCAACCCTAGGTCGTACAAGGCTCATGGGCCCAAGTGGAGGTGATGCAACACCTTTGGACTTGTTGTTTGACTCGGATTCTGCTGCAGCGTCAGATTGTTTTGTCCATATCTCAACGCTCCGGACGAATTTAAAGGTTAATCCAATTGGGTTGGAAAGAGGATGCCATCTACTTTTCAACAAAAAAAACCACCCAATTCGGAGTCCATATGAAAAAGTTCTTGGCGTTTTGAGTCAGGTATGTCTGTGCGGTCCGAATCTGAATCCAGAACGTGAGAAACTTGGACTCTATCTTCTCTTGGCCCAAAAGTGACGTGAGAGGACTTTCTGAACAGAACCTAAACTTCTCCTTTTCCCCTATCTTCATATGTGGATTGTACAAATGTCCCATACACCTGCAATTAGACAAAACACAAAAGTGTGTGAAGTATTTTTGTTCTGGATAATATAAGTAGATTATTGAATATTTGACACTGGAAATCACCTGAAAAATATGCATGTATGCAATATTTTTGGTCGTATCCAAGGTAGTCATGTCCTCATCAAGAAACTGGCTGATCTGGAATGTACAATCAGTACGATGAAGCAAGAAAGAATCAATCACACGCAATAGATGAAAGCAGGAGACAAGAAGGAACTAGCATGTGTAGTTGTGGTTGTCGCATTAACCATGTTCTATGCGCTATTTGCAATGATGATTAGGGGTTTTGTTTGACAGCATTGCTAAAGCACATCTAGATGTGCTCTAAGTAATGCACATCTAGGTCCTATGCCGTTGATGTTACGCGAAGATTCGTGCAGATATTTTCCTTTGTCTTTTTTTATTTTCCTTTATAATTTGACTATGACTGGCTTCATCAATAAGAAGAGCTCAATGTATTGCTTGGCAACGATCCTACTCCGTTCGTACTGGTACCGGTGCATAATGCCAAAACCCGTTCCTTGTTTTTGTCCTTAGAAAAGAAACCAGCCAAATAGCCAATAGGAGTCCTACGCAACCCCGGGAATTTGGAGCGACTGGGTACAAATAATTGCAGTTGATTATATCAGCGTTTAGATACTACGTCAACCCCCGCTTCAATTGGCATTTCCTCTTCTCTGCATACCCCGCTTAAGTGTCAACCATCTTCATCGTCCTCGGCAGGTCGTGCTACACACTGGCACACACTTTGCAGCCATGTCGAGCGACAGCAAGGAGGACAGTTTGGCCAGCAGTCTGGCGCCTGATGATAGGTCAACATCGGAATCATCCCGCTCGTCTTCCATGAGTCCGGCGTCGAGCCCAGACCTCAGTTATATCCAGATCATGGAAGGGATGCCGCCTCCGGAGTCGTCAAACGACAAACAGACGGACGAGTAGCTGTCAGAGGACGATGAAGAGGACGACGATGACGAGGAGGAGGAATGGTCAAACAAGGAGGAGGACGATGACGACAGCAACGACGATGACGACGGCGGCGGTGATGAAAAGTCAACGGTCAGCACCAAGAAGCGTCCTCGCCAAGACGATGTCGCAGGGCCATCCAACAACAACAACAACAACAACAACAACAACAACAACAACAACAACAACAACAACAACAACAACAACAACAACAACAACAACAACAACAACAACAACAACAACAACAACAACAACAACAACAAGGACTAAATTAAGCAGAGTGTATATATCTCTGTTTCTGTTCGCTCATATTAATTTGTTATCTCTGTTTATCCTGTCAATCTCATCGCAGATGGTTAGTAATACATATTCGACACAGATCTTCTACATTATCGCCCACAGGTTGGGTTGTTGAACTATGTGCCCTGATGAGCACACAATTCACAAAAATAAGACCGTTTGGGTTGTCTATAATGATCGCACACAATTCTGATTACCGACCTATTTGCTGGGTATCACACACATCTTGTTACGCCGAATCATTTGTGTTCACCTCGATCATTGCAAACGGTTCATTGGAGCGAACTGGATGATGTATATTGCACACACCTTGATCTGGCTACCCATCTCTGTTGTTCTGTCTCATCATAAACGTTTCGTATGGATCAATCGTATGCCCAGCATCGCAAACACAACTAAAATCTGAACCGTGTTTGATATATCATTGATCGCAAACGTTTTGCGTCTTTTTGATGGGCTTTTTACATCACCATTTGCGATTAATGCATCGCACACAATTTCTTCAAAGGGCCTCTGATTGTAGTGTCGCATTGGCAGCATCCTGCAGTAGTGATGCACAAGTACTATTTCTACTTACTACAAGTGGAGGCTAGCAAATAGATTGAGAAGCAACCAACCAAGAAACCAAAATCACATAAGCGAGCATTAAGCATAACTAACACCGAATAATGCACCACAAGTAGGGATGTAATTTCATTGCATAACTCTTGACTTTCGTGCTTGCATAGGGAATCACAAACCTTAGCACCAATATTCTTACTAAAGCATAATTACTCACCAACATGACTCATATATCATTACCATCATATCACAAAACTATTACAAAGAATCAAGTTTGTTTTGTCCAATGATTGTCGGGGGAAATCTGCCTCCACGAACACCTATGGGGACCAAGCCCCTTTCTGGTTCGGCGGGGGGCAGAGGTCGCGTGAAGAGCGGATCGAGACGATGCACACAAGGGGTTTACCCAGCTTCGGGCCGCACGGATGCGTAAAACCCTACTGCTGCTTTGTGGTTTGTATTGTGTTCTTGTTCGGGAGCGCTGAGTGCTACAGTACACTCAGGTAACTAATCAGACCGAGCGTGAGTGGCCTCCTCCCTCCCCTTTCTACGTTGCGCATGGGGCCTCCTTTTATATGCGCAAGGGGTTACCCACAGGTGGAAACGTAGGCGGGGGTTAAACTGGAAGACGCTGTGTTGGGTACAGCTGTTTGCACAGTGCTATCATACCTAACTCTGACGGCAGGGGACAAGGGCATTAAATGCCCGTCTAGGTCACCCAAACAGTGTAGAAAAGGGACCGTCAGGGGCGCCTCCGTTTGCCACGACGGCTATCCTGTCAGCGTTGCTTCGCCATAGCACGCCCCTGGCTGCGCAGCATTTCGCCACGTACGCCTGGAATGGCCCCAGAGCGACACGTTGGTGGATGAGCTGGAACGCAGGCGCGGGGTGGTGACTTGCTGCGGCAAGCGCCTTGCCGCGGTTGATGCCTTGTCGCGCCCGGGAGCTTGTTGCTCACCGGTCCTTGCCGGGACGCGTGGCGCGTCGCAGCAAGTCTCTTGTCATGCCCTGGTCGTCCTTCCCGGCAAGCTCCTCTTGCCGGGGCCTTGTGCTTCGAGCAGCCGTCCTGGCAAGCTCCTCTTGCCGGGGCCTTGCTCTCTTCGGGTGGCCTTCCCGGCAAGCTCCTCCTGCCGGGGCCTTGGCTCAAATACTTTGTTCTTGGATGGCCCAAAAAGGGACCATGGAGAGTTTTGGCGATCACCTGGCAAGCCTTGCCGCGGGGTGCTACGACTGCCCGTGCACAAGTTCGGGGTACTAAGGTACCCCTACTTTAGTACACCGACAGGAGCCCCCGGGCCTGGGCCATACACGGTGCCGAGCGCTATTGGGCCAGGCCCAAAACAGTGCACGGGCACGCGCGGCCTGGGTCACGATGTATCTTCTTCTGCATCCACCACGTCCTTCCCGAACGGCACGCGTCGAACGCGGCATCGTGGGAGAGGTGTGCATGACGTGGGCGGCGTGCGCGGGGCTGAGCCCCGCAGGCATGCATCACGTCGCAAAAAAGGGGGGGCGGTTCGCGCCATCTCCATAAGTGGAGGGAGGCGTGGAGGCGTGGCTCGTTTGCTGGACGGGGCCGAGGCACGGTTTCCGAGGCGTCCGCTCCCCACGATCACGGGGCGGGGGGAGGTCGCCTCATCCGTCGCCTTGGTCCTGCACGCCAGCCACGCGGCTTCCATGCACCTTGAGTTGCGGACGGTGGATGCAGGAAACCAGGCCATCGCGGGTCGAGGCAGCAGGCCGGTCCCAGTCGTCTGCTCTTCCTGCGTCTTGATTGGCTGAGCGGGGCGGTCGAGCCCCCACCCTGCTCCTTTATAAAGAGCAAGAGGGGGTGACGGAAATCCATACTCCTTCATCTTTTCTTCCCTTCAGCTTCTGATCCCCTCTCTCCATTCGCCATGGAGAAAGGGAACCCTGGTCCTTCATCGATGGCGGCGAGGGTCGCCGCTAGGCAACGCGCCCCTCCTCCCCTTGCACCCGCGGTGGCAGAGCCAACCGTAAGGGGAAGGGGGAGGGGGCGAGGTCGTGGACGAGGCCGAGGCGCTCGGGGACGAGGCGGACGGGGCGACGCGCCGGCCTCGCCTCCGCCGGCGGCTCCTCTTCTCACGGCGGTCCACATCGGGGACGACCCTTGCGAGTTCTTCGTCAGGCTGAGCCGGGCGCCTCGTCGTCGCCTCCGTCTCCCAGCTCCCTTCGCAAGCGTGATGGAGATGGAACAACCCGAGACGCTAAGACTGCGCATGAGGGGCTGCGGGATCAGCGGCACGCGGGTCCACGTTGAGTCCCCAGCCCCCGGCGTGATGTATCTTGGTCGAGGGTGGAAGTCGTTCGCCCGTATCCACAGCTTGATGGAGGGGTTCACCCTCCATTTTAAGTTGATGGAAGGCGATCTCCTCTCCGTCAAGGACTTCGGGTGCTACGGGACTCGGGCCCGGTGCTGCGTGGATAGCTCCTCCGACAGCGAAGGCTCCTCCTCGAGCGAGAGCGACGAGGAGGGGAGCGACAGCAACGACGAGGGTAGCGGTCGTCGGGGTGACGGGTCTGACTAGGCGCCGGTTGCGGCTCCGTGTGGCACCGGCAACCCCATCATCCGTGTCGCCGACTCCTTGAGCTTCTCGGGGTCGTCTCCTTGGCGGCTGGCGTAGGGAGGTTTCGGAAGAGGAAGAGGGCGGGCGGCAAGGCCGTCAACTCGGAGTACGGGGGCACGGCGCCCTCGACAGCGTGCTGACGTCCTGCCGCCTCGTCGAGCCCTGCTTCCGGCGCCGCCGTCACCGTCCAGCTTTTAGACGGCCCCCGGGGTGTTCTCTTGGTGTCTTCTACCACCCGTAGCTCGCCTAGGCGCCCCTTTTGCCCTTCTCGCCTCCTTGTCCTACCTCCTGAGGAGAGAGACAAGAAAGGGATTACGGGCACCTTATCTCTTTTTAACTCGTAGGCCCTCGGGGTTTAGTTGCATTTAAAGCTTGTAATCCCATCTCTTATGTTTTTCATTCTCTCTGAACTGTACCTGAGCAGAATGTTTTTTTAATGAAAAGGGGATGTTTGCCGGGCCATTTGTCCCATGGGTAAAACCCACACCAAGGAGTGAATCCTTTATATCGTTAAGATAGACACTTCTTTGCCCGGCAGCAGGCCCTGCCGTCTTCCCGCACCACTCGACCTTTCTCACACCTTTGGCGGAGGTAGGGATGAGGCGGGTTCGGGCTCCTCATTCCGTCCCTTTGCCGCCGCGGCTACTACCAAAACTGGCCCCAAGAACGCGCTCTGGGGCCCAGAGTTAAGGGAGCACGGTAGCTTTTTAGGAAGAAACAAGGTTTTCGCATTCCTCAGTCCATAAGAGAATGCATGACAAGGGATGAAAAACTTATCTGGGATTGCAGCCCCCGGCAACTTTGGCTTGCCGCGGGCGAATCCTTGTACTTGCAGCCCCCGGCAACACTGGTTTGCCAGGGACCAGATGCTGGTCCGCCCATCTTCTCTTCTTCGTCCTTAAGCGGTCTGGCCAGGATATGCAAAACCCTGCGAACCAAGGGAAACGAAAGAACAGGAAAAAAGGACGCAGACTCGACCTCTAAGCTAGGGGTTAGCAGCTGTTAGGCACTATCAACCCTAACCAAGGACGAGACTCGACTCAGCATGCATGCTAAAACTTAGGGCGCCAGCGCTTCATTTACTGCTGCTCAGGGTCTGCGCCTGGCTTTGTATAAAGGATTACATGCAACAGCGGCAAGACTTGTACAAAAGGGTGGTTGCCGGATGGGGTCCGACAACCGCGCCTTACGGGTAAAACTTACGAAGATGCTCAATATTCCAGGAGTTGCTCACCGGAGTGCCATCTTCGGTCTCAAGGCGGACAGCGCCGGGCCTCGTGACTCGTCTCGCCCGGTAAGGGCCTTCCCACTTTGGCGTCAACTTGTTGTGATTCTTGGCGGACGGAGCGCGCCGAAGAACAATGTCGCCTTCCTCGAAGCTTCTGGCTTTAACTTTGCGGCTATGGTAGCGACGCAAAGCTTGCTGGTAGCGAGCGGCTCGCACAGCAGCCTGAAGACGATCTTCCTCAAGGAGCAGCGCGTCATCTTCACGCAGCCGCTCTTGCTCAAGCTCATCATAAGCGAGCACTTAAGGTGACCCGTATACGAGTTCCGTGGGGGTAACTGCTTCTGCTCCATAGACTAGAGCAAATGGTGTCTGGCCAGTGGCTCAATTTGGCGTCGTTCTGATCGACCAAAGAGCCACCGGCAGCTCCTCTATCCAGTTTCTTCCGCACTTGTGCAGCCTGTCGAAAGTTCTGGTCTTGAGCCCGCGCACCACTTCGGCATTGGCCCTCTCCGCTTGACCGTTGCTCCTGGGATGAGCAACAGAAGCGAAGCAGACCTTGGCGCCGAGATCTTGGACGTATTGTATGAAGGCGCGGCTCGTGAATTGCGTACCGTTGTCGGTGATGATCCTGTTGGGGATCCCGAAGCGGCAAACAACCGACCTGAAGAACTTGACTGCTGACTGTGCTGTCACCTTCCTCACTGGTTCCAATTCCGGCCACTTTGTGAACTTGTCGATTGCGACGTACAAGTACTCAAAGCCCCTGACAGCTCAGGGGAAGGGGCCGAGGATGTCGAGCCCCCAGACCGAAAATGGCCAGGATAAAGGGATCGTCTGGAGAACTTGAGCTGGTTGGTGTATCTGCTTGGAATGGAACTGGCACGCTTCACACTTGGTTACTTGTGTAGTTGCATCCTGGAGGGCTGTTGGCCGGAAGAAACCTTGCCAGAACGCTTTGCCGGCAAGTGCTCTTGCGCCAGTGTGGTGACCACATATGCCTCCATGTATCTCTGCCAACAGCTTTTGTCCGTCTTCCCGGGGAATACACTTCAATTTCACACCGTTGCACCCCCTTCTGTACAGTGTGTTGTCGACAAACTGGTACATACTTGAGCGTCGGGCTACTCTTTCCGCTTCTTCTTGTTCTTCAGGAAGTTCTCCGTTCTGGAGGAAACGGACAGTCCGCTGCGCCCATGCTGGAGCCTGTGGCTCGACAACAAGGACTGAAGGCACATCTGCTGCTGCGGGAACGTCCGCTTCTACGGCGAGGATCTGGGGCTCAGCCGGAGCTTGATGTTCCCCGGCAAGCTTGCCGGAGCAAAACTTGTCGGGAGCGCCTGCTTCTACGGAACAAACCCTTGGGTTTGCCGGAGCAGACTGCTCCTCAGCACTCTTGGCGTCGATCTTGGGGACCTTCTTGGCAGCGGCTCCGGGGAGCTCTGCCGGAAGATAGTCACCGGAGACCAACTTCCTCTTCTTGCTCTGTCCGGTTGATGGTGTTACGGATGGCTGAGTCAGCTTGAGCACAAAGGTTCCTGGCTCCATAGGTAACTTAAGTGCTGTGCACTTTGACAGGCCATAAGCAATGTCGTTCTCAGCTCTTGGAATGTGTTCCATTTGCAGGCCGTCAAAGTGCTCTTCTAGCTTCCTCACTTCATCAACGTACGCTTCCATCAACGGACTCTGGTAATCTTTGTTCACTTGGTGGACGACAAGCTGCGAGTCACCCCTGACAATGAGCTTCTTGATCCCAAGTTCCACCGCGATCCTGAGACCGGCAAGCAAACCTTCATACTCTGTAGTATTGTTGGTTGCTTGCTCCTTGGGGAAGGTCATCTGGACTATGTACTTGAGATGCTCTCCGGTGGGCGCGATAAGCAACGCGCCAGCACCGGCGCCTTGCAGCAAGAAGGCACCATCAAAATACATCAGCCACTCTTTGCTTGCTTCTTTGACGGGGATGCTCATCTCTGGAATCTCTTCGTCCGGTGTCGGTGTCCGCTCTGCTATGAAATCCGCCAATGCTCTGCTTTGGATAGTTGAAGTGCTCTCGAATTTGAGACCGAAGCTTGACAGTTCCAGTGCCCACTCGACAATCCTGCCTGTTGCTTCTGGATTCTGCAGTATCCTCTTCAGCGGAAAGCGGGTGACAACTGTAATCTCATGTGCTTGGAAGTAATGGCGCAGCTTTCTTGAGGCCATGAGAAGGCCGAAAAGCAATTTCTGCACACCAGAGTACCTTGACCTAGCCCCCTGCAGAAGGGAGCTAACAAAGTAAACTGGCGCTGCACCATTCTCTTCTTCTGCACCTCCACTCGCTCCTGCGCAGATTCATCCTTGTCGGGGCCAGAGCTTGTCGAAGAAGCCTCCTGCTTGTCGCTGGACGCGCTTGCCGCGGTTGCTAGCTCATCATCTGCCTCCCTCTCCGCTACTAACGCAGCACTAACCACTTGATTGGTTGCCGCCAGGTACAGCAGCAACTTCTCTTGTGGTTTAGGCGCGACAAGTATTGGAGCGGAGGACAGGTATTTCTTCAAGTCCTGCAGCGCAGCCTCCGCTTTCGGAGTCCATTTCACTGGACCCGCCTTTTTCAAAACTTTGAAAAATGGCAGGGCGCATTCTGCAGACTTGGAAACAAACCTACTGAGAGCCGCGACGCAGCCGGCAAGCCTTCGTACATCCTTGATGCGTGTTGGTGCTTCAATCTGCTCGATGGCCTTGATTTTGTCTGGATTGGCTTCGATTCCTCGCTGAGACACGAAGAACCCGAGAAGCTTGCCGGAAGGGACTCCAAACACACACTTCTCGGGGTTGAGCTTGAGGCTAATCTTGTGCAGGTTCGTAAAGGTCTCTTCTAAATCTTGAATCAGGGTTGCCCTGTTCCTGTTTTTGACCACTATGTCATCCATGTAGGCTTCCACATTTCTGTGGATTTGCGGCTCAAAAGTGGTATGGACAACCCTCGCAAACGTCGAACCAGCATTCTTCAAACCGAAAGGCATCCGTACGAAATAGTACGTGCCACATGGAGTGATGAATGCGGTCTTTTCCTCATATTCTTCAGCCATGAAGATCTGATGGTATCCTGAGTATGCGTCAAGAAATGAAAGCAGGTCACATCCGGCCGTGGAGTCAACAATCTAGTCAATGCGCGGCAAGGGAAAGGGATCTTTGGGGCAAGCTTTGTTAACATCAGTAAAGTCGATGCAAAGCCACCATTTCCCATTTGCTTTGCGCACGACAACAGGATTGGCCAACCACGTTGGATGGAGCACACCTCTGACAAGGCCTGCCGCTTCCAATTTCTTGATCTCTTCTGTGATGAACTCTTGGCGCTCCACCGCTTGCTTCCTGAATTTCTGCTTGACGGGCCGCGCATGAGGACAGACGGCGAGGTGGTGCTCAATCACTTTCTTGGGAACGCCGGGGATGTGAGATGGTTGCCAGGCAAACACATCGACATTCGCCCGCAGGAAAGCAACGAGCGCGCTTTCCTATTTGGGGTCGAGAGTGGCACTGATGGTGAAGGTACCACCAGTGCCATCCTCCTTGGCGGACACCTTCTTGGTCGTTGGCGGGGCTGCCATTGACTTCTTACTCTTGCCGGTGGAGCTCGATGGCGCGTCCTCGACGGTAGCGCAGCACTCCGAAAGAGGCGCGCTTGCCGGAGTGGGCACCAGAGCACTTGCCGGGCTTGGTCTTCTTCTTCCCTCCGGGAGCTTCAGCGGCAAGTGGCTTGTCATCCATTGCGGCCGCTGCTTCCCGGTAGATCTTGTCGGCACAGATAAGAGCGTCTTTCTTGTCGCCATGTACAGAGATGACACTTATCGGGCCTGGCATCTTCAGCATGTTGTACGCGTAGTGAGAGGCCGCCATGAACTTGGCGAGCGCTGGACGGCCGAGAATTCCATTGTAAGGCAATGGAAAATCGGCAACGTCGAAAGTGATCCTCTCAGTCCTGAAGTTCAGCTCGCTGCCAAATGTCACTGGCAACGTTATCTTCCCCTTCGGCTTGCTCCTTCCCGGGTTGATTCCTTGGAACGTGCCGGTCTCTTCGAGCTCGCTGTCGGGGACTTGGAGTTTCTGGAGCACAGCGGAGGAGATCAGGTTCTAGCCGGCCCCGCCATCGACTAGCTCTTAGTGACCTTGAGGTTGCGGACTGTTGGTGAGACCAACATCGGCAAGCACCCGATCGCAGTTGTGCGGTCAGGGTGGTCCTGAATATCGAAGATGATAGGCGTGCTGGACCATTTCAGAGGCTTGCGTGACTCGACGGGTGGTTCTGCTGCATTGACTTCCCACGCCCACTGCTTGAGCTGGCGGCGAGAAGTATGCAGAGAAGCACCGCCGTCTACGCACAAGACCTCCGTGGCTTTCTGAAACTCCTGCTCACTGGTCTCGACATCATCCATGTCTTCGTCTTTGTCGTCGTCTTCGTCCTTGTCGCGGCCGCGGGGAGGTCTATCTGCTTGCCGCTGCTTGTCCTTGTCGCGGCGTCCTCCCTGGCCGGGGTGCTTCGTGCCGGATCCTCCGCCACCTCCCCGGGCTTTCTCCTTGTCGCGTCGCTCGTACTCGGCCTTTTGCAGCCCGACGAGCCGCTCGACCTGCTTGCAGCTCTGGAGGTCATGGCCCTTGGTGCGGTGGATCTTGCAGTACTATTTGTTGGTGCCGTCCCGCTTGTCGGCGACCGCCACAGCCTGGCAGTTGGTGCATCCGGCAACCTCCTTGCCGGAGCTACCAGCCTGGGCCTTCTTGGCGGCGCCTTCATCGCCGGACTGCTCAACAACCAGTACTTCTTGGCTCTTCTTCTTCCTGTTGCTCCGCCGCCGGTTCTTCCTTGCCGGGGCGGTATCCTCCTGTCAGATTCTCCTGCTCCAGTGTTCTCTCCGGGGAGTTTCCTTCCTTCCTCAGCACGCGCACACTTGTCAGCCAGGGCATATAGCTCGCTGACATCTTTGATCTTGCACATCGCCATCTCCTCCCGCATCCTGCGGTTACGTACGTTCTGATGGAACGCGCTGATGACCGCGGCAGAGTGGATGTCTGGGATGTTGTAGTGTACGCGGCTGAATCTCTGGATGAACTTGCGCAAGGGTTCCCCTTCTTTCTGGACGAGCAGATGAAGGTCGCTCGCTTGCCATGGGGTTTGTGGCCGCCTGTAAAGGCGCCAACAAACTGATGGCACAATTCTATCCAGGAGGTTATTTAGTTGTCCGGCAAGTGCATGAGCCAGGATCAGACGTTGGATTTGAGTACCAGCGGGAAGTAGTTGGCAAGGATGTTGTCGTCTCGCCCTCCAGCAGCCTGCACCGCAATGGTGTAGATGCTGAGGAACTCTGACGGATGCGACTTGCCGTCGTACTTCTCTGGTACGTCTGGCTTGAAATTCTTCGTGCTGGGCCACTGGACTTGCCGCAGCTCACGTGTGAACGCAGGGCAGCCTACCGCGTACGGCAGGTCGCCTGGTCCCCCCGGCGCATGCATGTCAACAGAGGTCTCAGCGCGCTGGTCTGATTGACGCCGCGCTTCTCTTCGACGCTCGATGCGAGTACGAGCGTCCTCTTGCTTTCGTTAGTGAAGAACTTGGCGTTGATCGCGACGAGTTTGCGGATTTGACGACGCGGTGGAGTCGTTGTCGTGATGGTTCCGACGAGTCGGCGATCTTGGCCTTTGGGGCGGGGAATGCACGGTGGTCACACCCCCACCGGTCTTGGCGCCATCGGTTCTCGCCTGGCCGACCTGCCGCGGCTGCGACGCACTGTGCTGCCGCGGGGTGTCGCCGTTAGCGAAGCCGGTGAGACTCTGTATCGTGGCCCTCCAGTCGTCGAGCTTGTCCACCGTTGGAGGGTAGTCTAGGAGCAGTTGAGCTCGTGCTAGAGCTTCTGCTGGAGTGGCGGGCAGCGGTGGCGAACGGCGCGTGGAGCGGGATGTGCTCGAACTTCTAACTATGTTAGAAGGAGCAGCACCCGGACCAGGCAGTCGCGCCACGCTCGCGCCAGCACGTTGGTGTGTATGCTGGCCTTGGGCACCCTGGGATCCGCCAGCTCGATCTGGGTCCAGCGAGCGTATGGTACCGTGAGTGCCAAGACGCTACTGGTCCCGTGCCTCCTGAGAGGGGCGCGGTGCATGTTCGGACGCCGTGGCACCATGAGTTGGCTCGGCGACGCCCGTTCCGCCGCCGGTGCCGTCCCCACCACCCGTTTGCTCCAGGGGCGATGGGTTCGACGCGGACGGACCAGCCACCTCCGGAGCCTTCTTCTTCGGTGGCATGTCGATGAAGACGATGGAGATCTAGCTTGTGCAGACGCCGGATCAGGTTCACACAACCTCGACGCCCCCTACCTGGCGCGCCAAAGATGTCGGGGGAAATCTTCCTCCACGAACACCTATGGGGACAGAGCCCCTTTCTGGTTCGGTGGGGGGCGGAGGTCGCGCGAAGAGCGGATCGAGACGATGCACACAAGGGGTTTACCCAGCTTCGGGACGCACGGATGCGTAAAACCCTACTGCTGCTTTGTGGTTTGTATTGTGTTCTTGTTCGGGAGCGCTGAGTGCTACAGTACACTTAGGCAACTAATCAGACCGAGCGTGAGTGGCCTCCTCCCTTCCCTTTCTACGTTGCGCATGGGGCCTCCTTTTATATGCGCAAGGGGTTACCCACAGGTGGCAACGTAGGCGGGGGTAAAACTGGAAAACGCTGTGTTGGGTACAGCTGTTTGCACAGTGCTATCATACCTAACTCTGACGGCAGGGGACAAGGGCATTAAATGCCCGTCTAGGACACCCAAACAATGCAGAGAAGGGACCGTCAGGGGCGCCACCGTTTGCCACGACGGCTATCCTGTCAGCGTTGCTTCGCCACCGCACGCCCCTGGCTGCGCAGCCTTTCACCACGTACGCCTGGAATGGCCCCAGAGCGACACGTTGGTGGATGAGCTGGAATGCAGGCGCGGGGTGGTGACTTACCGCAGCAAGCGCCTTGCCGCGGTTGATGCCTTGTCGCGCCCGGGAGCTTGTTGCTCACCGGTCCTTGCCGGAACGCGTGGCGCGTCGCAGGAGGGGCCTTGGCTTTCCCGGCAAGCTCCTCTTGCCGGGGCCTTGTGCTTTGAGCGGCCGTCCTGGCAAGCTCCTCTTGCCGGGGCCTTGCTCTCTTCGGGTGGCCTTCCCGGCAAGCTCCTCCTGCCGGGGCCTTGGCTCAAATACTTTGTTCTTGGATGGCCCAAAAAGGGACCATGGAGAGTTTTGGCGATCACCTGGCAAGCCTTGCCGCGGGGTGCTACGACTGCCCGTGCACAAGTTCGGGGTACTAAGGTACCCCTACTTTAGTACACCGACAATGATCTTCATGAAAGTTTTTATTATATCCCCCTTGAATATCTATCACTTTGGGACTAGTTTCATATGTTGCTTTTGATAATCTCAAACAAATTTAAGTGAAGAACATGAGCATAAATTTTTTCATCTCTCAAAATAATATAAGTGAAGCATGAGAGAATTTCTTCAAAAATTTACTAACTGTCAAATAAATCTAAGTGAAGCATGAGAGCATTTCTTCAAAAATACTAAAGCACACCGTGCTCAAAAAAAGAAATAAGTGAAGCACTCGAGCAATTCCATTGCTCAAAGATTTAAGTGAAGAATATAGAGCAACTCTTATAAAAATCATAGCATAATTTTGGCTCTCTCAAATAGGTGTGTTCAGCAAGGAAAGATGACAGAAACTAAAAAGCAAAACAAGCAAAGACTCATATAATACAAGACGCTCCAAGCAAAACTCATGATATGTGACGAATAAAAATATAGCTCCAAGTAAAATACCGATGGTCATTAGAATAAAGAGGGGATGCCTTCCGAGGCATCCCCAAGCTTAGTTGCTTGTTTCTTCATGAATAATAACCTGGGGTTCCATGGGGCATCCCCAAGCTTAGGCTCTTAGTACTCCTTATTCCTTCATCTATCGTGATCTCACCCAAAACATGAACTTCAATCACACAAAACTTAACAAAACCTTCATAAGATCCATTAGTGTAAGAAAGCAAATCACCACTCTAAGTATTGTTGCAAACCCATTCATATTTTATGTTTTGCATTATACCAACTGTATTCCAACTTTACCATGGCTTATACCCCCCGATACAATCCATAGATTCATCAAAATAAGCAGACAACGCAAAAAAATAGAATATGTCCAAAACAGAACAATTTGTAGTAATATGAAAACTTCGTATACTTGTGTAACTCCAAAAATTCTAAAAAAATTAGGACAACGTAGAAAATTTGTATATCAATCTTGTGTCCAAAATTCGGAATTTTCTGTCACTTCTGTGATTTTCAAAAAATCTGCTACTAGACGCAAAAGTTTCTATTTTCCAACAAGATCAAATCAACTATCACCCAACATAATCCCAAAGGCTTTACTTGGCAGAAAAACAAATTAAAACTTAAAAAACACAATCATAACAGTAGCATAATTGTCCAATCACTCAAGAATAGAAAGAAAAAGGCAAAAGTAAAATTTGTTCATTGGGTTGCCTCCCAACAAGCGCTATCGTTTTATGCCCCTAGCTAGGCATTGAGATTTCTATGATGCTCACATGAAATATAGCAATTTAAAAACGAAGAGAGCATCATGTAGCATGTGAAAAACAAGTTTAAGTCTAACATACTTACTATGCATAGGCATTTTATAGGAACACAATTTATCACGGCAAGCAAGAACTACCATATGAAAGGAAGAAGAAAGAAACAACAACAATCTCAACATAACGAGAGGTAATTTAGTAACATGAAAATTTCTACAACCATACTTGCCTCTCTCATAAAAATTACATGTAAGATCATAATCAAATTCAACAATATAACTATCATATAAAATTTTCCCTTCATGATCCACATGCATAAAATTCTCATAGTCTTCCAAAATAGTGGGATTAACATCAACTAAAGTCATGACTTCTCCAAACCCACTTTCATCAAAAATTTAAAAAATTGAACACTCTCCAAATATGTGGGATTATTTTTCCCTCAAGTTGACGCTCTCCCAAACCCACTTTCAATATTATTGCAAACATTACTATCAATATCATATTCATCCCGAGGCTTAAATAAATTTTCAAGATCATAAGAAAAATCACCCAAATCATGATCATTGCAATAAGTAGTGGACATAGAAAACTTAACATCCCCAACCTTGGGGTTCTGCATATTATTAGCACAATTTACATTAATAGAATTTATAGTAAAATCATTGCAATCATGCTTTTCATTAAAGGAGCTATCATGAATCACTTTATAAATTTCTTCTTCACGATTTTCAAATTCACGAGTCTCAAGCAAAACTTCATAAAGATAATCTAGTGTACTCAATTCACTACCACTTGGTTCATCATAATTGGATCTTTTAAACAAATTATCAAGTGGATGAGGATCCATATCAATTTTTTTAGCAAGCAAAGATGCCAGCAAATAGAAGGCACATGGCAACACAAGCAAACAAAAGATCGAAGGAGGAAAAGGCAAAAGGAAAAGAAGGCAATTTTTTGTAAAGTGGGGGAGATGAAAATGAGAGGCAAATCGCAAATAATGTAAATTGTAAGGAGATGAGATTTGTGATTAGGATCCTAATAGATGTTGATGACGCCTCCTCGACAACGGCGCCAGAAATTCTTTTTGATGTCGCTTGAACTATGTCGGCATCTCCCCAATGAGGAAGGGATGATGCAGCACAACTACGGTAGGCATTTCCGTCAGTTATGAAACCAGGCTATAAATCCAGTAGGAGAACCAAGAAACACTATGTAAACTGTACCTCCACACAAAGAACAAATACTTGCAACCCAACGCGTAAGATGGGTTGTCAATCCCTCCACGGTAAAAAGATAGATTGGTTTGTGGTAGATTAGATAAACAGATCTCGAAAAAAATGCGAGATAAAAGGTGCAAATAAAAAGTGCAGCAAGGTATTTTTGGGGTTTTCAAATAATATATCTAAAAATAGAAGTTGCAAATAATATATCAGAAAGCAAATATGATAAAGAATAGACCCGGGGGCCGTAGATTTCACTAGTGGCTTCTCTCAAGAAATAGCACACGGTGGGTAAACAAATTACTATTGGGAAATTGATAGAAAATAGAATAGTTATGACGATATCCAAGGCAATGATCAATATATAGGCATCACGTCCAAGATTAGTAGATCGACTCTTGCCTTCATCTACTACTATTACTCCACACATCGACTGCTATCCAGCATGCATCTAGTGTATAAAGTTCAAGAAGAAACGGAGTAATGCAATAAGAACGATGGCATGATGTAGATGAGATCTATTCATGTAGGAATAGCCCCCATCTTGTTATACTTAATAGCAATGATACATGTGTGTCTTGCTGCCCCTTCTGGCACTGGGAAAGAACACTGCACGATCGAACCCATCACAAAGCACCTCTTCCAATGGCAAGAAAAACGATCTAGTTGGCCTAACTAAACCAAAGATTCGAAGAACAAATACGAGGCTATAAATAATCATGCACATAAGAGATCAAAAGAAGACTCAAATAATACTCATGGATATAGATCTGATCATAAACTCAAAGTTCATCGGATCCCAACAAACACACCGCAAAAAAGAGATACATCAAATAGATCTCCGAGAGACCATTTGTCGGTGTACTAAAGTAGGGGTACCTTAGTATCCCGAACTTGTGCACGGGCAGTCGTAGCACCCCGCAGCAAGGCTTGCCAGGCGATCGTCAAGACTCTCCGTGGTCCCTTTTTGGGCCATCCAAGAACAAAGTATTTGAGCCAAGGCCCCGGCAGGAGGAGCCTGCCGGGAAGGCCACCCGAAGAGAGCCGGGCCCCGGCGAGAGGACCTTGCCGGAACGACCGCTCGAAGCACAAGACCCCGGCAGGAGGAGCTTGCCGGGAAGGCCAACCACGGCACGACAAGGACCTTGCCACGGCGCGTCCCGCGCTCCGGCAAGGCCCGGTGAGCGACGAGCTCCCGGGCGCGACAAGGCATCCACCACGGCAAGGCGTTTGCCGCGGCGAGTTACCACCCCGTGCCTACGCTCCAGCTCACCCACCAATGTGTCGCTCTGGGGGCATTCCAGGCGCACGTGGCGGGAGGTTGTGCAGCCAGGGGCATGCGGTGGCGAAGCGAAGCTGACAGAGTAGCCATCGTGGCAAATGGTGGCGCTCCTGACGGTCCACTTCCCTACACCGTCTGGGCGACGCGGACGGGCATTTAATGCCCTTGTCCCCCGCCGTCAGAGTTAGGTATGATAGCACTATACAGCCACTGTGCAGGCAGCTGTACCCACTACAGCGTTCTCCCATTTTTGCCCCCACCTGTGCTGCCACCTGTGGGTAACCCCTTGAGCATATAAAAGGAGGCCCCATGCGCACGTAGGAGGAGGGGGACACCCATCGCCACGCTCGGTCTCGCCAGCGGCTCGTGTGTACTGTAGCACCACGCGCTCCCGAGCAAGAACACAATACAATCCACAAAGCAACAGTAGGGTTTTACGCATCCTTGCGGCCCGAAGCTGGGTAAAATCCCCTTGTGTGCAGCGCCTCGATCCGCTCTTTGTGCAACCTCCGCCCCCCGCCGAACCAGTAAGGGGCTCGGTCCCCATAGGTGTTCGAGGAAGCCGATTCCCCCCGACATCTTTGGCGCGCCAGGTAGGGGGCGTCGAAGTTGTGCGAACCTGATCCGGCGTCTGCACCAGCTAGATCTCCATCATCTTCGTCGACATGCCACCGAAGAAGAAGGCTCCGGAGGTGGCCGGTCCGTCCGCGTCGAACCCGCCGCCCTTGGAGTAAACGGGCGGTGGGGACGGCACCGGCGGCGGGACGGGCGTCGTCGAGCCAGCTCATGGCGCCACGGCGTCCGAACATGCACCGCGCCCCTCTCAGGAGGCACGGGACCGACAGCGTCTTGGCGCCCACGGTACCATACGCTCGCTGGACCAAAATCGAGCCGGCGGATCCCAGGGCGCTCAAGGCCAGCACTCACACCAACGTGCTGGCGCGAGCGTGGCGCGGCTGCCTGGTCCGGGGTGTTGCTCCTTCTAACGTAGTTAGAAGTTCGAGCACATCCCGCTCCACGCGTCGTTCGCCACCACTGCCCACCACTCCAGCAGAAGCTCTGGCGCGAGCTCAACTGCTCCTAGACTACCCTCCAGCGGCGGACAAGCTGGACGACTGGAGGGCCACGATACAGAGCCTCATCGGTTTCGCCAACGGCGACACCCCGCGGCAGCACAGCGCGTCGCAGCCGCGGCGGGACGGCCAGGCGAGAACCAATGGCGCCCGGACCGGCGGGGGTGCGACCACCGTGCACTCCCCGCCCCAGAGGCCGAGGTCGCCGACTCGCCGGAATCATCACGACAACGACTCAATCGCGTCGTCGAATCCGCGGACTCGCCGCGATCAACGCCAAGTTCTTCACGAGCGAGAGCAAGAGGACGCTCGTACTCGCATCGAGCGCCGGAGAGAAGCGCGGCGTCAATCAGACCACCGCGTTGGGCCCTCTGTCGACATGCATGCACCGGGGGAACCAGGCGACCTGCCGTACGCGGTGGGCTGCCCTGCGTTCACCCGTGAGCTGCGGCAAGTCCAGTGGCCCAGCACGAAGAATTTCAAGCCAGACGTACCAGAGAAGTACGACGACAATTCGCATCCGTCGGAGTTCCTCAGCATCTACACCATCGCGGTGCAGGCTGCTGGAGGGCGAGACGACAAGATCCTTGCCAACTACTTCCCGCTGGTACTCAAATCCAACGTCAGATCCTGGCTCATGCACTTGCCGGATAACTCCATAACCTCCTGGACAGACTTGTGCCATCAGTTTATTGGCGCCTTTACGGGCGGACAGAAACCCCATGGCCAAGGAGCGACCTTCATCTGCTCGTCCAGAAGGAAGGGGAACCCTTGCGCAAGTTCATCCAGAGATTCAGCCGTGTACACTACAACATCCCAGACGTCCACCCCGCCGCAGTCATCAGCGCGTTCCATCAGAACGTGCGTAACCGCAGGATGCGGGAGGAGATGGCGATGTGCAAGATCAAAGACGTCAGTGAGCTGTATGCCCTGGCCGACAAGTGTGCCCGTGCTGAGGAAGGGAGGAAACTCCCCGGAGAGAACACTAGAGTAGGAGAATCTGACAGTGAGGATACCGCCCCGGCAAGGAAGGGCCGGCGGCGGAGCAACAGGAAGAAGAAGAGCCAAGAAGTACTGGTTGTTGAGCAGTCCGGCGATGAAGGCGCCGCCAAGAAGTCCCAGGTTGGTAGCTCTGGCAAGGAGATTGCCGGATGCGCCCACTGCCAGGCTGTGGCGGTCGCCGACAAGCGGGACGGCACCAACAAACAGTACTGCAAGATCCACCGCACCAAGGGCCATGACCTCCAGAGCTGCAAGCAGGTCGAGCGGCTCGTCGAGCTGCAAAAGGCCGAGTATGAGCGACGCGACAAGGAGAGAGCCCGGGGAGGTGGCGGAGGATCAGGCACGATGCGCCCCGGCCAGGGAGGACGCCGCGACAAGGACAAGCAGTGGCAAGCGGACCGACCTCCCCGCGGCCGCGACAAGAACGAAGACGACGACGAAGACGAAGACATGGATGACGTCGAGACCAGTGAGCACGAGTTTCAGAAAGCCACAGAGGTCTTGTGCGTAGACGGCGGTGCCTCCCTGCATACTTCTCACCGCCAGCTCAAGCAGTGGGCGCGGGAAGTCAATGAAGCGGAGCCACCCGTCGAGTCGCCCAAGCCTCTGAAATGGTCCAGCACGCCTATCATCTTTGACATTGAGGACCACCCTGATCGCACGACGGCGATCGGGTGCTTGCCGATGTTGATCTCACCAACAGTCCGCAACCTCAAGATCACTAAGATGCTAGTTGACAGCGGGGCCGGCTTGAACCTGATCTCCTCAGCCGTGCTCCGGAAATTCCAAGTCCCCGACAGCGAGCTCGAAGAGACCGGCACGTTCCAAGGAATCAACCCGGGAAGGAGCAAGCCGAAGGGGAAGATAACATTGCCAGTGACATTTGGCAGCAAGCTGAACTTCAGGACAGAGAGGATCACTTTTGACGTTGCCGATTTTCCATTGCCTTACAATGGAATTCTCGGCCGTCCAGCGCTCGCCAAGTTCATGGCGGCCTCTCACTACACGTACAACATGCTCAAGATGCCAGGCCCGATAAGCGTCATCTCTGTCCCCGGCGACAAGAAGGGTGCCCTTATCTGTGCCGACAAGATCTACCGGGAAGCAGCAGCCATAGCGGATCACAAGCCGCTTGCCGCTGAAGCTCCTGGAGGGAAGAAGAGGACCAAGCCCGGCAAGTGCTCTGGCGCCCACTCCGGCAAGCGCACCTCTTCGGAGTGCTGCGCTACCGTCGAGGACGCGCCATCGAGCTCCACCAGCAAGAGTAAGAAGACAATGGCAGCTCCGCCAACGACCAAGAAGGTGCCCGCCAAGGAGGACGGCACTGGTGGTACCTTCACCATCAGTGCCACGCTCGACCCCAAATAGGAAAGCGCGCTCGTGCTTTCCTGCGGGTGAATGTCGATGTGTTTGCCTGGCAACCATCCGACATCCCCGGCGTTCCCAGGAAAGTGATTGAGCACCACCTCGCCGTCTGTCCTCACGCGCGGCCCGTCAAGCAGAGAGTCAGGAAGCAAGCAGTGGAGCGCCAAGAGTTCATCGCAGAAGAGATCAAGAGGTTGGAAGCGGCAGGCCTCGTCAGAGGTGTGCTCCATCCGACGTGGTTGGCCAATCCTGTTGTCGTGCGCAAAGCAAATGGGAAATGGAGGTTTTGCATCGACTTCACCGATGTTAACAAAGCTTGTCCCGAAGATCCCTTTCCCTTGCCGCGCGTTGACCAGATTGTTGACTCCACGGCCGGATGTGACCTGCTTTCATTTCTTGACGCCTACTCAGGATATCATCAGATCTTCATGGCTGAAGAAGATGAAGAGAAGACCGCGTTCATCACTCCATGTGGCACGTACTGTTTCGTACGGATGCCTTTCGGACTGAAGAACGCCGGTTCAACATTTGCGAGGATTGTCCACACCGCTTTTGAGCCACAAATCCACAGAAATCTAGAGGCCTACATGGATGACATAGTGGTCAAGAGCAGAGACAGGGCAACCCTGATTCAAGACTTATAAGAGACCTTTGCGAACCTGCGCAGGATCAGCCTCAAGCTCAACCCCGAGAAGTGCGTGTCCGGAGTCCCTTCCGGCAAGCTTCTCGGGTTCTTCGTGTCTCAGCGAGGAATAGAAGCCGACCCAGACAAGATCAAGGCCATCGAGCAGATTGAAGCACCAACACGTGTCAAGGACGTACGGAGGCTTGCCGGCTGTGTCGCGGCTCTCAGCAGGTTTATTTCCAAGTCTGCAGAACGCGCCCTGCCGTTTTTCAAAAATTTGAAAAAGGCGGGTCCAGTAAAATGGACTCCGGAAGCGGAGGCTGCGCTGCAGGACCTGAAGAAATACCTGTCCTCCGCTCCAATACTTGTCGCGCCTAAACCACAAGAGAAGTTGCTGCTATACCTGGCGGTAACCAATCAAGTGGTTAGTGCCGCGTTAGTAGCGGAGAGGGAGGCAGATGATGAGCCAGCAACCACGGCAAGCACGTCCAACGATAACCAGGGGGCTTCCCCGACATGCTCTGGCCCCGACAAGGATGAATCCGCGCAGGAGCAAGTGGAGGTGCAGAAGAAGAAAATGGTGCAGCGCCCAGTTTACTTTGTCAGTTCCCTTTTGCAGGGGGCTAGGTCAAGGTACTCTGGCGTGCAGAAATTGCTTTTCGGCCTCCTCATGGCCTCGAGAAAGCTGCGCCATTACTTCCAAGCACACGAGATTACAGTTGTCACCCGCTTTCCGCTGAAGAGGATACTGCAGAATCCAGAAGCAACAGGCAGGATTGTCGAGTGGGCACTAGAGCCGTCGAGCTTCGGTCTCCAGTTCGAGAGCACCTCGACTATCCAAAGCAGGGCATTGGCGGAGTTCATAGTGGAGTGGACACCGACACCGGACGAAGATATCCCAGAGACGAGCATCCCCGCCAAAGAAGCAAGCAAAGAGTGGCTGATGTACTTTGATGGTGCTTTCTCGCTGCAAGGCGCCAGTGCTGGCGCGTTACTCGTCGCGCCCACCGGAGAGCACCTCAAGTACGTAGTCCAGATGCACTTTCCCAAGGTGCAAGCAACCAATAATACTGCAGAGTATGAAGGTCTGCTCGCCGGTCTCAGGATCGCGGCAGAACTTGGGATCAAGAAGCTCATTGTCAGGGGTGACTCGCAGCTTGTCGTCCGCCAAGTGAACAAGGATTACCAGAGTCCGTTGATGGAAGCGTACGTTGATGAAGTGAGGAAGCTGGAAGAGCACTTTGATGGCCTGCAAATGGAACACATTCCAAGAGCTGAGAATGACATCGCTGATGGCCTGTCGAAGTGCGCAGCATTTAAGTTACCTGTGGAAACAGGAACCTTTGTGCTCAAACTGACTCAACCATCCAAAACGCCATCAACCAGACAGAGCAAGAAGAGGAAGTTGGTCTCCGGCGACTATCTTCCGGCAGAGCTCCCTGGAGCCGCCGCCAAGAAGGTCCCCAAGATCGACGCCAAGAGCGCTGAGGAGCCGTCTGCTCCGGAAAACCCCAGGGTTTGTTCCGTAGAAGCAGGCGATCCCGATAAGTTTTGCTCCGGCAAGCTTGCCGGGGAACGTCAAGCTCCGGCTGAGCCCCAGATCCTCGCCGTAGAAGCGGACGTTCCCGCAGCAGCAGAAGTGCCTTCAGGCCTTGTTGTCGAGCCGCAGGCTCCAGCATGGCCGCAGCAGACTGTCCATTTCCTCCAGCACGGAGAACTTACCGAAGAGCAAGAAGAAGTGGAAAGAGTAGCCCGGCGCTCGAGTATGTACCAGTTCGTCGACAACACACTGTACAGAAGAGGGCGCAATGGTGTGAAATTGAAGTGCATTTCCCGGGAAGACGGACAACAGCTGTTGGCAGAGATACATGGAAGCATATGTGGTCACCACATCGGCGCAAGAGCACTCGCCGGCAAAGCGTTCCGGAAAGGTTTCTTCTGGCCGATAGCCCTCCAGGATGCAACTGCACAAGTAACCAAGTGTGAAGCGTGCTAGTTCCATTCCAAGCAGATACACCAGCCAGCTCAAGCTCTCCAGACGATCCCTTTATCCTGGCCATTTTCGGTCTGGGGGCTCGACATCCTCGGCCCCTTCCCCCGAGCTGTCGGGGGCTTTGAGTACTTGTACGTCGCAATCGACAAGTTCACAAAGTGGCCGGAAGTGGAACTAGTGAGGAAGGTGACAGCACAGTCATCCATCAAGTTCTTCAGGTCGATTGTCTGCCGCTTCGGGATCCCCAACAGGTTCATCACCGACAACGGTACACAATTCACGAGCCGCGCCTTCATGCAATACGTCCAAGATCTCGGCGCCAAGGTCTGCTTCGCTTCTGTTGCTCATCCCAGGAGCAACGGTCAAGCTGAAAGGGCCAACGCCGAAGTACTGCGCGGGCTCAAGACCAGAACTTTCGACAGGCTGCACAAGTGCGGAAGAAACTGGATCGAGGAGCTGCCGGTGGCTCTTTGGTCGATCAGAACGACGCCAAATCGAGCTACTGGCCAGACACCATTTGCTCTAGTCTATGGAGCAGAAGCAGTTACCCCCACGGAACTCGTATACGGATCACCTCGAGTGCTCGCTTATGATGAGCTTGAGCAAGAGCGGCTGCGTGAAGATGACGCGCTGCTCCTTGAGGAAGATCGTCTTTAGGCTGCTGTGCGAGCCTCTCGCTACCAGCAAGCTTTGCGTCGCTACCATAGCCGCAAAGTTAAAGCCAGAAGCTTCGAGGAAGGCGACCTTGTTCTTCGGCGCGCCCCGTCCGCCAAGAATCATAACAAGTTGACGCCGGAGTGGGAAGGCCCTTACCGGGTGAGACGAGTCACGAGGCCCGGTGCTGTCTGCCTCGAGACCGAAGATGGCACTCCGGTGAGAAACTCCTGGAATATTGAGCATCTTCGTAAGTTTTACCCATAAGGCGTGGTTGTCGGGCCCCGCCTGGCAACCAACCTATTGTACAAGTCTTGCCGCAGTTGCATGTAATCCTTTGTACAAAGCCAGGCGCAGACCCTGAGCAGCAGAAATGAAGGGCTGGCGCCCTAAGTTTTAGCATGCATGCTGAGTCGAGTCTCGTCCTTGGTTAGGGTTGATAGTGCCTAACAGCTGCTAACCCCTAGCCTAGAGGTCGAGTCTGCGTCCTTTTTCTGGTTCCTTCGTTTCCTTTGGTTCGCAGGGTTTTGCTTATCCTGGCCAGGCAGCTTAAGGACGAAGAAGAGAAGAAGGGCGGAGTCCCCGGCAAGCCAGTATTGCCGGGGGCTGCAAGTACGAAGATTCGCCCACGGCAAGCCAAGGTCGCCGGGGGCTGCAATCCCAGATAAGTTTTTGCATCCCTTGTCATGCATTCTCTTATGAACTGTGGAATACGAAAACCTTGTTTCCTCCTAGAAGCTACCGTGCTCCCTTAACGACCGGCCCCAGAGCGCGTTCCTGGGGCCCGTTTTGGTAGTAGTCGCGGCGGCAAAGGGGCGGAACGAGGGGCCCGAACCCGCTTCATCCCTTCCTCCGCCAAAGGCATGAGAGAGGTCGAGTGGCGCGGGAAGACGGCAGGGCCTGTTGCCGGGCAAAGAAGTGTCTATCTTAACGATATAAAGGATTCGTTCCTTGGCGTGGGTTTAACCCACGGGACAAATGGCCCAGCAAACATCCCCTTTTCATTAAAAACATTCCGCTCAGGTACAATTCAGAGAGAATGAAAAACATGAAAGGATGGGATTACAAGTTTTAAACACAGCTAAGGCCCGAGGGCTTACAGATTGAAAAAAGATAAGATGCCCGTAATCCCTTTCTTGTCTCTCTCCTCAGGAGGTAGGACAAGGAGGCGAAAAGGGCAAAAGGAGCGCCTAGGCGAGCTACGGGTGGCAGAAGACACCAACAGAACGCCCCGGGGGCCGGCTGAAAGCTGGACGGTGATGGCGGCGCCGGAAGAAGGGCCCAACAAGGCGGCAGGGCGTCAGCACGCTGTCGAGGGCGCCGTGCCCTCGTACTCCGAGTTGACGGCCTTGCCGCCAGCCCTCTTCCTCTTCCGCAGCCTCGCCACGCCAGCCGCCAAGGAGGCGACCCCGAGAAGCTCAAGGGGCTGGCGACCCGGATGATGGGGTCGCCGGTGCCACACGGAGCTGCGACCGGCGCCTAGTCGGACCCGTCATCCCGACGACCGCTGCCCTCGTCGTCGCTGTCGCTCCCCTCCTCGTCACTCTCGCTCGAGGAGGAGCTTTCGCTGTCAGAGGAGCTATCCACGCAGCACCGGGCCCGGGTCCCGAAGTCCCCGAAGGCCTTGACGGAGAGGAGATCGCCCTCCATCAACTTAAAATGGAGGGTGAACCCCTCCGTCAAGGTGTGGATACGGGCGAATGTCTTCCACCCTCGGCCAAGATACACTACGCCGGGGGCTGGGAACTCGACGTCGACCCGCGTGCTGCTGATCTCGCAGCCCTTCATGCGCAGCCTTAGCGTCTCGGGTTGCTCCATCTCCATCACGCTTGCGAAGGGAGCCGGGAGGCGGAGGCGGCGGCGAGGCGCCCGGCGCAGCCCGACGAAGAACTCGCAAGGATCGTCCCCGAGGTGGACCGCCGTGGGAAGAGGAGCCGCTGGCGGAGGCGAGGCCGGCGCGTCGCCCCGCCCGCCTCTTCCCTGAGCGCCGCGGCCTCGTCCACGCCCTCGTCCACGACCTCGCCCCCTCCCCCTTCCCCTTACGGCTGGCTCCGCCACCGCGGGTGCAAGGGGAGTAGGGGCCCGCTGCCTGGCGGCAACCCTTGCCGCCACCGATGAAGGACCCGGATTCCCTTTCTCCATGGTGAATGGAGAGAGGGGGTCAGGAGATGAAGAGGAGAAGAGATGGAGGAGTGTGGGTTCCCGTCGCTCCCTCTTGCTCTTTATAAAGGAGCAGGGTGGGGGCTCGATCGCCCCGCTCATCCAATCAAGACGCAGGAAAGCCAGGCGACTGGGGCCGACCTGCTGCCCCGACCCGCGACGGCCCGGTCTCCTGCCTCCACCATCCGCAACCCCGGGTGCATGGAAGCCGCGTGGCTGACGCGCAGGACCGAGGCGACGGATGAGGCGACTTCTCCCCACCCCGTGATCGTGGGGAACGGGCGCCTCAGAAACCGTGCCTCGGCCCCGTCCAGCGAACAAGCCACGCCTCCACGCCTCCCTCCACTTATGGAGCTAGCGCAAACCGTCCCCCTTTATGGCGACGTGACGCGCGCCTGCGGGGCTCAGCCCCGCGCACGCCGCCCACGTCACGCACGCCTCTCCCCACGATGCCGCGTTCAACGCGTGCCTTTCGGGGAGGACGTGGTGGGCGCAGAAGCAGATGCAGCGTGACCCAGGCCGCGCGTGCCTGTGCACTGTTTTGGGCCTGGCCCAACAGCGCTCGGCACCGTGTATGGCCCAGGCCCAGGGGCTCCTGTCGGTGTACTAAAGTAGGGGTACCTTAGTATCCCGAACTTGTGCACGGGCAGTCGTAGCACCCCGCGGCAAGGCTTGCCAGGCGATCGCCAAGACTCTTCGTGGTCCCTTTTTGGGCCATCCAAGAACAAAGTATTTGAGCCAAGGCCCCGGCAGGAGGAGCCTGCCGGGAAGGCCACCCGAAGAGAGCCAGGCCCCGGCAAGAGGAGCTTGCCGGGACGACCGCTCGAAGCACAAGACCCCGGCAGGAGGAGCTTGCCGGGAAGGCCAACCACGGCACGACAAGGACCTTGCCACGGCGCGTCCCGCGCTTCGGCAAGGCCCGGTGAGCGACGAGCTCCCGGGCGCGACAAGGCATCCACCGCGGCAAGGCGTTTGCCGCGGCGAGTTACCACCCCGTGCCTGCGCTCCAGCTCACCCACCAACGTGTCGCTCTGGGGGCATTCCAGGCGCACGTGGCGGGAGGTTGTGCAGCCAGGGGCATGCGGTGGCGAAGCGAAGCTGACAGAGTAGCCATCGTGGCAAACGGTGGCGCTCCTGACGGTCCACTTCCCTGCACCGTCTAGGCGACGCAGACGGGCATTTAATGCCCTTGTCCCCCGCTGTCAGAGTTAGGTTTGATAGCACTGTACAGCCACTGTGCAGGCAGCGGTACCCACTACAGCGTTCTCCCATTTTTCCCCCACGTGCGCTGCCACCTGTGGGTAACCCCTTGGGCATATAAAAGGAGGCCCCATGCGCACGTAGGAGGAGGGGGACACCCATTGCCACGCTCGGTCTCGCCAGCGGCTCGTGTGTACTGTAGCACCACGCGCTCCCGAGCAAGAACACAATACAATCCACAAAGCAGCAGTAGGGTTTTACGCATCCTTGCGGCCCGAAGCTGGGTAAAATCCCCTTGTGTGCAGCGCCTCGATCCGCTCTTTGTGCAACCTCCGCCCCCCGCCGAACCAGTAAGGGGCTCGGTCCCCTTAGGTGTTCGAGGAAGCCGATTCCCCCTGACACCATTGTATTGAGAATGAAAAGAGAGAGAGGAAGCCATCTACGGAAGCCATCCAAGAGACCATCTAGCTACTGCCTACGGACTTGTAGGTTGCTACTTTTTGAGCTTGCGTTGGTTTTCCCTTGAAGAGGAAAGGGTGATGTAGAACAGTAGAGATAAGTATTTCCCTCAGTTAAGAACTAAGGTATCAATCTAGTAGGAGAAACGCGCAAGTCCCAAATAGATGCACATGCACAAACAATCAAACATTTGCACCCAACGCGATAAAGGGTTGTCAATCCCTTCACGGTCACTTGCAAAGGTGAGATCTGATAGAGATAGGTAAAACTAAATAAAAGATAAAATATTTTTTGTTTTTTTGGTTTATAGATCAGAAAAATAAAGTATTGCACAATAGTAGATCGGAAACAAGTATGATGGAAAATAGACCCAGTGGCCATAGGTTTCACTAGAGGCTTCTCTCATGAAGGCAAATAATACGGTGGGTGAAAAAATTACAGTCGACCAATTGATAGAAAAGTGCAAAGTTATGACGATAACCAAGGCAACGTTATGCATATAGGCATCACATTCGCGTCAAGTAGACTGACTCCTGCCTACATCTATAACTATTAATGCACACATCGATCGCTATCCAGCATGCGTCTAGAGTATTAAGTTCATAAAGAACGGAGTAACTCCTTAAGTAAGATGACATGATGTAGAGCAATAAACTCAAGCAATATGACGAAAACCCCATGTTTTTATCCTCGATGGCAACAATTCAATACGTGTCTCGCTACCCCTACTTTGTCACTGGGTGAAATCACGAAGATTGAACCCAAAGCTAGCACCTCTCCCATTGCAAGAAAAACCAATCTAGTTGGCCAAACCAAACCAATAATTCGAAGAGACATACATAGATATCAAATCATGCATAAAAGAATTCAGAGAAGATTCAAATAATATTCTATCAGATTTCGGGTTCCGGCAAAACCCTTAAGGTTCGAACACTGGGTGCGCATGAAGATCTCTCCCTCCCTCTAGCTCGCTTTCTCACCACGATCTCAAGGCTCAGCACGTCGAACTCAAAGAACGAGGGATGCAGGGTTTATACTGGTTCGAGCCACCGATGTGGTGTAATACCCTACTCCAGTGTGGTGTGGTGGATTGCCTCTTGGGCTGAGGATGAACAAGTACAAGGGAAGAACAGCCTCCTGATACGTCTCCGTCGTATCTACTTTTCTAAACACTTTTGCCCTTGTTTTGGACTCTAACTTAGATGATTTGAATGGAACTAACCCGGACTGATGCTGTTTTCAGCAGACTTTCCATGGTGTTATTTATGTGCAGAAACAAAAGTTCTCGGAATGACCTGAAACTTCACGGAATGTCTATTTGGAATTAATAAAAAATCCTTGCAAAAGATGAAGACCAGGGGGCTCACACCCTGTCCACGAGGGTGGGGGCGCACCCTCCCCCCTAGGGCACGCCCCCTACCTCATGGGCCCCCTGGAGCTCCTCCAACCTCAACTCTAACTCTATATATTTGCTTTCAGGGATAAAAAAGCCAGAGAGAAGAATTCATCTCGTTTTACGATACGGAGCCGCCGCCAAGCCCTAAAACCTCTCAGGAGGGCTGATCTGGAGTCTGTTTGGGGCTCCGGAGAGGGGGATTCGTCGCCATCGTCATCATCAACTATCCTCCATCACCAATTTCATGATGCTCACCGCCGTGCGTGAGTAATTCCATCGTAGGCGTGCTGGACGGTGATGGGTTGGATGAGATCTATCATGTAATCGAGTTAGTTTTGTTAGGGTTTGATCCCTAGTATCCACTATGTTCTGAGATTGATGTTGCTATGACTTTGCTATGCTTAATGCTTGTCACTAGGGCCCGAGTGCCATGATTTCAGATCTGAACCTATTATGTTTTCATGAATATATGTGAGTTCTTGATCCTATCTTGCAAGTCTATAGTCACCTACTATGTGTTATGATCCAGCAACCCCAAAGTGACAATAATCGGGACCACTCCCGATGATGACCATAGTTTGATGACTTCATGTATTCACTATGTGCTAATGCTTTGTTCCGGTACTCTATTAAAAGGAGTCCTTAATATCCCTTAGTTTCCATTAGGATCCCGCTCCCACGGGAGGGTAGGACAAAAGATGTCATGCAAGTTCTTTTCCATAAGCACGTATGACTATATTCGGAATACATGCCTACATTACATTGATGAATTGGAGCTAGTTCTGTATCACCCTATGTTATGATTGTTACATGATGAACCGCATCCGACATAATTCTCCATCGCCGATCCAATGCCTACGAGCTTTTCACATATTGTTCTTCACTTATTTACTTTTCCGTTGCTACTATTACAATCACTACAAAACCCCAAAATATCACTTTTGCTTCTGTTACCGTTACTTCCATATTACTTTGCTACTAAATAATTTGCTGCAGATACTAAGTTATCCAGGTGTGGTTGAATTGACAACTCAACTGCTAATACTTGAGAATATTCTTTGGCTCCCCTTGTGTCGAATCAACAAATTTGGGTTGAATACTCTACCCTCAAAAACTGTTGCGATCCCCTATACTTGTGGGTTATCAAGACTATTTTCTGGCGCAGTTGCCGGGGATCATAGCTCTATTCTTTGAGTACCTTGGGATTTAAATCTGCTGGTCATTATTAAGAACTTGAAAGACGCTAAGACAACAATTTATCCCTCCACTACGAGGGGAGGTAAGGAACTGCCATCTAGCTCTGCACTTGATTCACCTTCTGTTTTGAGTAAGCTTGCGACACCTAAACCTACTTCTGCTATTCGTTCTGATATGTCGCATGTTGTTGATGATGCCACTTCTGCTATGCATGATACTTATGATGAAACTACTTCTATGCTTGATACTACTGTGCCACTTGGTGAATTTCTTGATGAAAAAATTGCTAGGGCTAGAGA
The DNA here is from genome assembly GCA_032464435.1 of Aegilops umbellulata. NCBI lineage: Eukaryota > Viridiplantae > Streptophyta > Magnoliopsida > Poales > Poaceae > Aegilops > Aegilops umbellulata. The sequence continues at coordinate 183,946,789 of CP136055.1, forward strand.
GAAAGAAATTATTGAAACTGATTATATTGATGAAAGTGATGATGAAGACTTGCCTGTTATTCCTGAGGGTTATGTTTTTGATAAAGAAGCTTCTTTAGCTATTTTAGCTAGCAAAGATAGATATGATCTCAAGGGATTATTAGTTAAATGGAATCAGCAATCTCTTAATGATAGAATGAAACCTGACCCTACTTTTGCTACTTCACCTATCTATGTTACTGATAAGGATTATGAATTCTCTATTGATCCTGATATAATTACTTTGGTTGAATCTCATCCTTTTCATGGCTATGAATTTGAAACTGTTGTGGCACATCTTACTAAATTAAATGATATAGCCACCCTGTTTACTAATGATGAGAGATCTCGCTGCTTCTATATCCTTAAAAAAATATTTCCGTTCTCAATTAAGGGTGATGCTAAGATATGGTTTAATTCTCTTGATCCTAGTTGTGTGCATAGTCCCCAGGATATGATTTATTACTTCTCTGCTAAATATTTCCATGCTCATAAGAAACAAGCTGCTTTGTGGGAAATATACAACTTTGTGCAAATTGAAGAAGAGAGTCTCCCACATGCTTGGGGGAGGCTTCTCAAGTTACTTAATGCTTTGCCTGATCATCCTCTTAATAAAAATGAAATACTTGATATCTTTTATAATGGACTAACCGATGCTTCCAGAGATTACCTGGATAGTTGTGCTGGTTCTGTTTTCAGGGAAAGAACACCGGATGAAGCTGAAATCCTATTGAATAATATGTTGGCAAATGAAAATAATTGGACACTTCCTGAGCCAGCTCCTGAGCCAATTCCTAAACCAACTCCGAAGAAAAGAGGTGTTCTATTTCTCAGTCCTGAAAATATGCAAGAGGCAAAGAAATCTATGAAAGAAAAAGGTATAAAAGCTGAAGACGTTAAGAATTTACCTCCTATTGAAGAAATACATGGTCTTAATCTACCACCTGTTGAAGAAACATATGATCTTAATCCATTACCTATTGAAGAAACTCATGGTCTTGATAACCCAACACATGTAGTAAAGGTAAATTCTCTCTATAGATATGATAAAGCTGAAATCCCTCTTATTAAGTTTGCTAGCCCATGCTTAGATGAGTTTGATAATTTTATTGTCAAATAAGAAGACTTTAATGCTTATTTTGGTAGACAATTGAAATACAATTCCGATATGTTTAAACACTTGGGTGATTATATGGCTAATGTTAAAGGTGAACTTAAACTTATTAGCAAACATGCTTCTATGGTTACCAATCAAGTAGAACAAGTACTTAAAGCTCAAAATGATTTGCTCAATGAAATGAATAGTAAGAAAAATGATTATGCTATTAGAGTGGCTACTAGAACTGGTAGAATGACTTAGGAACCTTTGTATCCTCAAGGCCACCCTAAAAGAATTGAGCAAGATTCTCAGAGAAATAATATTGATGCACCTAGTCCTTCTAAAAAGAAGAAAAAGAAAAATGATAGGACTTTGCATGCTTCTAGTGAACCTATTGCTGAACCACCTGAGAATCCAAATGATATATCTATTTACGATGGTGAAACACAATCTGGTAATGAACATGAACCTAGTGAAAATGTTAATGATGATGTTCATGATGATGCTCAACCTAGTAATGATAATGATGTAGAAATTGAACCTGATGTCGATCTTGATAACCCACAATCAAAGAATCAACGTTATGATAAAAGAGACTTTGTTGCTAGGAAACATGGTAAAGAAAGAGAACCTTGGGTTCAGAAACCCATGCCTTTTCCTCTGAAACCATCCAAGAAAAAGGATGATGAGGATTTTGAGCGCTTTGCTGAAATGATTAGACCTATCTTTTTGCGTATGCGATTAACTGATATGCTCAAAATGAATCCTTATGCTAAGTATATGAAAGATATTGTTACTAATAAAAGAAAGATACCGGAAGCTGAAATTTCCACCATGCTTGCTAATTATACTTTTAAGGGTGGAATACCAAAGAAACTTGGTGATCCAGGAGTACCAACTATACCATGCTCCATTAAAAGAAATTATGTTAAAACTGCTTTATGTGATCTTGGAGCCGGTGTTAGTGTTATGCCTCTCTCTTTATATCGTAGACTTGACTTGAATAAGTTGACACCTACTGAAATATCTTTGCAAATGGCTGATAAATCAACTGCTATACCTGTCGGTATTTGTGAGGATGTGCCTGTTGTAGTTGCAAACGTTACTATTTTAACGGACTTTGTTATTCTTGATATTCCCGAGGACGATAGTATGTCTATTATTCTTGGAAGACTTTTTTTGAATACTGCAGGGGCTGTTATTGATTGCAACAAAGGCAATGTCACTTTTCATGTTAATGGTAATGAGCATATGGTACACTTTCCGAGGAAACAACCTCAAGTTCATAGTATGAACTCTATTGAAAAATTCCATCGATTATTATTGGAGGTTTTGAATTTCCTCTTCCTACTGTCAAGAAGAAATATGATATTCTTATTATTGGGGATGTGCATATCCCCATTGAGGTAACATAGTGTTATTCGAAATTTCTCCGGTTCCATGTTATTCGGAATGAGTCCGTTAACAAGACTTGATCAACCTTGTTATTGGTTCCTTTTGATGAGCATGAGATGGATGAAACTAGAAGGCACAACCTTCTGTACCCTCTCTATACTTTCTATTATTTAGTTGAAATAAACTAAAAATAGTATTTTTCTGTCTGTTTTCTGATTTATCCGTGCAATATAAAAATACCACGAAAATAAAAGTTCTCCAAATGCCCTGAAAATGGAATATGTTTTTTCTGGAATATTTGAGAATATCTGGCACCGATGACTCAGCAGGAGGGGCAAGCACCTGACCACGAGGGTGGAGGGCGCGCCCTACCCCCCAAGGCGCGTCCCCTGCCTCGTGGGCCCACGGTGGCCCTCCTCCACTTATTCCTGCACTCACACACTTCTTCTTTCTCGCACAAACACCAATATCCAGCTCAAGCACGAGTTCTAGTTTAGTTTGCTGTGATTTTCGATCTCCTTTCTCAAAGCACCTCTCACAAAACTGCTTGGGGAGATTGTTCCTTGGTATGTGACTCCTCCATTGGTCCAATTAGTTTTCGTTCTAGTGCTTTATTCGTTGCAAATTTGTGCTGCCTAGGTGACCATGTTCTTGAGCTTGCATGTCAAATTTATATGGTTCCAAGTAGTTCTAATGCTTGATATAGGCCCCAGGCACTTGTAGGAGTAGTTGCTATCAATTTTTATTGAGCTTGGTTCACTTTTATTTGAAGTTACTAAAAATTTCAGAATATTTCAGAAAATGATGAAGAGATTTTTGAGGGGCTCATCGAGCCAAAGCTTGAAGGAAAAGCAGAATGAAGAAGCACAGAGGCCCAAATATAATTTGCCTCGCACCACGGAGGTCCAGCCGTGTGAATGGCCTTCCGATGATTCCTTGAGAGAAGCCGAGATTTATGATGATTTATATTCATTGGCTGAGAATGTCGGCCTTACCGACTTCCTCCATGACCAATGTCATTAGTATCTCTTACTCACTAATACTTTTGTGCAAAACTTCTACTATTTTCCTAAGGAAACACCTCCTTCAGTAGAGTTTCATTTATATGATGTTGTTAAGAAGATGCCACTAGATGAGTTTTGCAATGTTTGCAAAATACCCTTCGAGGGTACTTTAGATGAACCACATCGTAAAGATGTGGACGGATTTATTGACACCATTACCGTGGGGGAAACTAGGAAGGTTTCCGATGCAAGAATCACTAGCATACATTTTCCTGTTTTACGCTACTTTGCTATAGTTGCTAGTCGTTGCTTGATTGGTCGTGGAAACTGTGGAAACCTTAGTGTTCCTGATATTATCGTTTTGTTCCATGGTTTATTTTCCGATAACACTGTTAGTATGGGCGGTATTATTGCTAAATCGTTAAGTTTGAACTGTACAAAGGGCCCCATCTTTGGACGTATTTATGCTTCACGCCTAGCTGCGCATTATAGCATACCTATTAGGCTCTACGAGAAATAAGAAAAATTACTGCCCAATGCTTATTTAGATTAAAAGAGTATGGTAGCGCATGATGATGAGGACATCAATACCATTGTTACACCCACAGCCCCTACTGTTACATATAATGGACCAATTACTAGAGCTCGCGCACGCCAATTAAATAACCAGGTACTTTCGTTTCTTGGTAATGATTCTAATGTTCATGAGAATATGATGCTGCCTAAATTGGATACATTTGTTTTGCTTACAAATAAAGGGCCTAGCTTGGAGAAGGATGAACATTGGAGCAAGAACACGCATGGAGTTGATGGCATGCGCAAGTGGATCAAGAACGGAGTTACAAGTGATGATTTCAGGACTTTGAAGCCACCATAAGGAGTGCATGAAGCCTTGGAAGAAATATACAAGATGCCACTTCATAATATTCATCCATAGGCTATTCTAGGTGCTGCGTCACCTTATTATTGGGCCAGGCCCATGTAATTTCGAAATACTTAAGTATAGGCTATTTTTAGAGTCCGTATGTGTGGGGAAACAAGAGTTGGTGTTGGTTTCGGACCCCACCTTCAAGGGCCACGAAATTCCCTCCTCTTCCTCCATATATACAACCCTTAGGGTGTCGTTTAGACTTTGGGTTTTGTTTAGATCAAAAGTTCGACATAGCTGCAACTTCGCGTACTTCGTTTGTGTTCAACGACCAGACCAAGGTGTCACAGAACCCCACCTTCATTAATAAAGCTTTCCTCTTATATTCGCAATATCCAGATTGCAATCTTAGTTTCTTGCTTGTTCTTTGTTTGCTCGCAGGAAACAGGCCCTCGTGGTCAGGTTGATCGTGCTCCGGCGTGGTCAATAACCCTCGGAAGTTTGTTTAGCAATCGCTAAGGCGCGACGTCTCGCACGATCGTAGTCGGATCGTCAAGGTCGACTCACATAGAAAACGATACCCACCATCTCATCGAAACATCGGGACACCTTTGCCTCTATCAAGTGGTATCAGATCTGAGTCTTTTGAGACACTCGCCATCATAGTGATTTTTGGTCGCACTTTTTCGTTGTCGCTGCCCTGTTTTCCGGAAAAAAATTGTCAAAAAATTTTTGTACCCATCCTGTCAGTTTGACCTGGGAAGAGTTTTGAGACACTCGCCATTATAGTGATTTTTCGCAAAAAAAAGAGGAGCGCAAAAAAACAGAGCAAAAAAAATTCCAGAGTGTGCTTTCCCCTTGCTTCCGTGCAGCGCCGTGATTTTGTTAGTGTTCTAGGCTCGCGTCTCTAGCACGGTCTAGCCTACGACCAGCATAGTACCGTCGTTGAGCGTTTATTCAACTTTGCATCTCCGAATTGATTATTGCTGACCCTTTTTGCTACCATATTATAAGCCTTCCCAGCTCCACATACATCTACATCGTGCGTTTGACTCTCCCTGGTAACCGCTCTATCCAAGCTTTGAGAGTTTTGACTACATCGGTTGCCGATCACCGCCTGCTGCTGGGTAAGAACTGGTAAGAATTTGAGTTTTGCTTGACGGATTTGTGACTATAAACCACACCACCACCACCACTTCCTAGTAGTCTGTTGAATCATATTCTTGTGTGTTTCTATTGCTGCTAACCATGGCAGGATCACAAGCCGACGAGACTGACTAGGAGAATGATAGAGGCAGAGGTGTCCCGATGTTTCGATGAGATAGCAATCGTTTTCTGTGGGAGTCGACTTTGACGATCCGACTACGAACGTGCGAAGACGTCGCACCTGAGCAATCGCTAAACCAACTTCCGAGCGGTTATTGACCACGCCGGAGCACGATCAACCTGACCACGAGGGTCTATTTCTTGCGAGCAAATGAAGAACAAGCAAGAAACTAAGATTGCAATCTGGATATTGCGAATAAAAGAGGAAATCTTTATTAATGAAGGTGGGGTTCTATGACGCCTTGGTCTGGTCGTTGAACACAAACGAAGTATGCGAAGTTGCAGCTATGGCGAACTTTTAATCTAAACAAAACCCAAAATCTAAACGACGCCCTAAGAGCTGTATATATGGAGGAAGAGGAGGGAATTCCGTGGCCCTTGAGGGTGGGGTCCGAAACCAACACTAACTCTTGTTTCCCCACACATACGGACTCTAAAAATAGCCTATACGTAAGTATTTCGAAATTACATGGGCCTGACGCAATAATAAGGTGACGCAACACCTAGAATAGCCTATGAACAAATATTATGAAGTGGCATCTTGTATATTTTGTCCAAGGCATCACGCCCTCCTTATGGTGGCTTCAAAGTCCTGAAATCATCACTTGTAACTCCGTTCTTGATCCCCTTGCGCATGCCATCAACTCCATGCGTGTTCTTGCTCCAATGTTCATCCTTCTCCAAGCTAGGCCCTTCGTTTGTAAGCAGAACAAATGTATCCAATTTAGGCAGTATCATATTCTCATGAACATTAGAATCATTACCAAGAAACGAAAGTACCTGGTAATTTAATTGGCGTGCGCGAGCTCTAGTAATTGGTCCAGTATATGTAACAGTAGGGGCTGTGGGTGTAACAGTGGTATTGATGTTGATGAGGACATGACTACCTTGGATACGACCAAAAATATTGCATACATGCATATTTTTCAGGTGATTTCTAGTGTCAACTATTCAATAATCTATTTATATTATCCAGAACAAAAATACTTCACACACTTTTGTGTTTTGTCTAATTGCAGGTGTATGGGACATTTGTACAATCCACATATGAAGATAAGGGAAAAAGAGAAGTTTATGTGCTGTTCAAAAAGTCCCTACACGTCACTTTTGGGCCAAGAGAAGATAGAGTCCAAGTCCCTCACGTTCTGGATTCAGATTCGGACCGCACAGACATACCTGACTCAAAACGGCAAGAACTTTTTCATACGGACTCCGATTCTTTTTTTGTTGGAAAGTAGATTTCGTCCTCTTTCCACTCCAATTGGATTCACCTTTAAATTCGTCCGGAGCATTGAGATATGGACGAAACAATCTGACGCTGCAGCAGAATCTGAGTCAAACAACAAGTCCAAAGGTGTTGCATCACCTCCACTTGGGCCCATGAGCCTTGTACGACCTAGGGTTGGTGTTAGGCTGCCTTGGGACGTCCTCCCACCTCCTTGGCCGCCACCCCTTGCTCCTTTATAAGTAGATCCACCAAGTAGCTTCTAGCATCGTGCTTCCAGCATCGTCAGTAACCTCGGGAGATTGGTTTAGCGATTGCTAAGGCGCAACATCATGCACGTTTGTAGTCGGATCGTCAAAGTCGTCTCCACCAAATCGATAGTTATCATCTCATCGAAAGATCGGGACACCCTCGCCTCTATCAAGTGGTATCAGTTTTCAGGTTGCTCGGTGAGAATTTCCAGTTTCCCCTAGATTAGATTTATTTTCTTACCTATTGTCCAAGAAAAAACCACAAAAAAGTTAGATCTTTTCATCCTTTTTGTCCAAGCCAGTCTGAGCCTTTGCAATTTTCTTTTCATTGTTTCCATTATTGAATTATCGGTTGCATCGCCGTGTCGAGTTGCTGGTCTTAGTGTCTAGTTCGTTTAGAGTTTCGAGTTCTGTTCACATTAGTCACGTCGTCGCTGCATCGTTATCCCTTCTGTTGTCCACCACCTATCCATCAATTTCCACCACGTGCTACCCATAGTTCATTATCACAATCATAGTTGAGGTTGTTCACATCTTCGCTTGATCCAATCTGCATCTTATCTAGTTTGTCTTGGAAAGAGGGAGAAAAAAGACAAAGAAAAAAAAGAAAAAAAAGTCAGAGAAAGAAAAACAGAAAGAAAAAGAAAAAAAGTGTGAGGAAAAATAGAGAAAAAAAAACAAAATTCGGATCTATCTATTCTCAATCTCTTAGTTGAATTCGGATTGGAATCTGTTTTGTGCACTGCTCAGTAAAACAGGTATAACTTCCTCATACGAAGTCCGTTTTGGATCCGCGAGTACTCAAATGAAAGCTAGCGACAAGCCGCATCTAAATAGTTGCAGAGGCGAGTTCAATATTTTACACCTCAAAATCATCTTCTAAATAGGTCTTTTTGCCCTCCGAAGTTCGCGGACACAGCTTATTCCAGTTTTTCAGACCAGTTTTAGAATTCTTTGACTCCTCATATCAATTCGGAATTGAGTGATTATTTTTGCATTGGAAAGCTTGAGTTAGTAGCATTCTTTGAAAAAATTTATCAGAAAATTGGCTCAAACTTTTCAAGAGGAAACTTGGAGAGAGAGTTGTTGTATATCCTGCTTGGCAGTTGTTTTTCATCATTATCTTTACTGCCATTGTGACCTTCACTTATATCTTGCTGTCCAGAGCTACTTAGTATCCTTAATTGATGCTATTTGTGCTACGCCGTGACCTTATTAGTATTCTAGGCTCGCGTCTCTAGTCCGGTCTAGCCTAGGACCAGCACAGTGCCGTCGTTGAGCGTTTATTCAACATTGCATCTTTGAATTGATTATTGCTAATCTTTTGCTACCATATATAGCCAACCCAGCTCCACATATTTCTACACCGTGTATACGTATGTTCCCCTGGCAATCGCTTTACACAATCTTCAGAATTATTTGACACCGCTGGTTGCCTGTCACCACCTGCCGCATGGTAAGAACTTGTAAGATATTGATATTTGCTTTACTGTGAGCAATTTACAACCACATCCCAGTAGTTCATAGGAACATTATTCTCGAATTTTGTTTCTTGTTTCTACTAATCATGACAGGTTCCGGAGATAGAAGTTCGACAGACACATCATCACCATCACGAGAGTTGGGACAACATAGACAAGCACATGGTCAGGTTATCTCTTTACCGTCATTTGAGGGTAGATTTAATCCTGTTATTTATCTAGCTTGGGAGCTTGAAGTAGAACAAGTTTTTAGTCACCATGACTTTTCTGAACTTGAGCGAGTACGAGCTGTCACTAGAGCATTTACTGGTTTTGCTTCTGTTTGGTGGAGTGTGCATTATAAGAAAAACATTGATAACCAACTCACAACTTGGAAAGATTTGAAAGATGTAATGAGACAACAATTTTTCCCTCCTTACTATCGTCGTGAATTGCTTCGCAAATTTGAACAATTTAAACAAGGCAACAACACTGTTCATGCTTACTACCAAGAGTTCAAATCTCATATGCATCATTGTGACATAGAAGAATATGAGGATGATACAATGAATAGATTTTTTGGTGGTTTGAACCATGATATTCAGGCACGATTTCAGTATAGTCCTCGTTGCATTACTATTATGTATGTTCGTGCTTGTACCTTTGAGAGACAGTTACAGGAGGATGCATTGGGTGACTACAACAACTACTATTCTAGTTCATGCTCACCACTACCGCTTGTTTCCTCCACCGTTGCACCTACTAGAGCAGCCACACCTCAGATTATGAGCGCGACATCATCTCAAGAGTATGGCACATTGCCATCATCCGTACCTACATCAGCTACATCTTTGCGACAAGGTAACTGTAAAGGTATTGATGGTGTAACTTCACATGAGAATGATCCATGCCTAGTTAACTTGAATACATTATGTGTTGAGTTACCCGTTGATTTGAGCGCATCACCTGTTTTAGATAATCATGTTACTGTCATGAAAGCGTCATGTGATCAAGCAACTGAAATACCAACAATTTTGAGTGCACCCAATGAATTAACTATTGATGCAAAAGAACCAATTTTTAATCATTTTGATATGACCTCTAATCTTGGTGATGACTCTGTGTCAAATGACTTATTGCATGTTGGATTATTTAAGCATGTTGTAGCCTGTAAATTTGATGCAGGTAAGGTTTATTCACCAATATTGGGATGGTTTAATGATGAATATTGTCAATCTTTTCATATGAATAAGAGCTTCAGTTATATGTGCAAACTGAGTTGCAATACTTTCATGCCTTCCACTTCTTGTGATATTATTTTGGCTTTATATTTTATTCACTATGAAAGTTACTCATGTATACATGTGTCATATGTGCGAATTCCACGGGAAGTAAAAATTGATGACATATACATATACAACATGTACACCTTCTCTCTTTTGTTAGCCACATTTCAGATAAAGCAACGCCGAGGACGGCTTTATTTTCAAGAAGGGGAGGATGATGAGGACATGACTACCTTGGATACGACCAAAAATATTGCATACATGCATATTTGTCAGGTGATTTCTAGTGTCAACTATTCAATAATCTATTTATATTATCCAGAACAAAAATACTTCACACACTTTTGTGTTTTGTCTAATTGCAGGTGTATGGGACATTTGTACAATCCACATATGAAGATAAGGGAAAAAGAGAAGTTTATGTGCTGTTCAAAAAGTCCCTTCATGTCACTTTTGGGCCAAGAGAAGATAGAGTCCAAGTCTCTCACATTCTGGATTCAGATTCGGACTACACAGACATACCTGACTCAAAACGGCAAGAACTTTTTCATACGGACTCCGATACTTTTTTTGTTGGAAAGTAGATTTCGTCCTCTTTCCAGTCCAATTGGATTCACCTTTAAATTCGTCCGGAGCATTGAGATATGGACGAAACAATCTAACGCTGCAGCAGAATCCGAGTCAAACAACAAGTCCAAAGGTGTTGTATCACCTCCACTTGGGCCCATGAGCCTTGTACGACCTAGGGTTTGTGTTAGGCTGCCTTGGGACGTCCTCCCACCTTCTTGGACGCCACCCCTTGCTCCTATATAAGTAGATCCACCAAGTAGCTTTTTCCTTGGGATTTGTTTAGTTAAAAGTTAGCCATTGCAACTTCGTGTACTTCGTTTGTGTCCAACGACCAAACCAAGACCACTTACGGATCCCCACCTTTATCAATACTTCATCTATATTCGCAATATTCAGATTGCATTATCATATTCTTGCTTGTTCTTCAATTGGTTGCAGGAATAGACCTTCGTGGTCAGGCTGATCGTGCTTCTAGCATCGTCAGTAACCTCGGGAGATTGGTTTAGTGATTGCTAAGGCGAAACATCATGCACGTTTGTAGTCGGATCGTCAAAGTCGTATCCACCAAATCGACAGTTATCATCTCACCGAAATATCGGGACACCCTCGCCTCTATCAGATGTCCTCATCAGAGAACATGACAAACAAAGCGTTACATGATAAGTTTCAACAAATGATGAGTGGACAGGTGGAAGATGTGCTAAATAGATTTGAAGAGGCCATGGAGAAGATAGATGGCATTGAGAAGGCGTTCGAAACAAAGCTCGATAACAAGTTTTAATGAATTGATCGCGCGTCTACCACCACCACCACCGGGTGCACCTAACGCACCTCTACAACAAAAACAATGACTACCTCCACATCGTGAAACAGCCCTCCGCCGAGCGAGCCGTGTCCCTCTTGAGCCTGGCCAAGCTGCTGGTGCTGCTGTTGATACTTCTGTGGCTCCTGCTGCTGATGTGGGGGAGGATGATTATGTGGGAGATTACAAGGATGAGGTTGATCAACATCAGAACTACGTGCAACCACCAGCACCACAACCACCAGGTCGTCCACATGCAAATAATGGCAATGTTAGGGCTCCCCCTCATGTACGAGATCATGACCATCTCCCTAAACTGAAATTGAATATTCCACCATTTGAGGGTAGATATGTTCCTGATATATATCTTAGTTGGGAGTTAGAAACTGAACAACGATTTACATGTTTACAATATCCTGAGGAGAGACGTGTTCCTGCTGCTGTTTGTGCTTTCACTAGCTTTGCATGTGTTTGGTGGTCTGAACATTGTAGATTATATCATGTTCCAGCTACTTGGGCTGCTTTGAAAACTGCAATGCATACTCGTTGGGTTCCACCATATTATCAACGTGAATTACTTCAAAAATTGCAGCGCTTAAGACAAGGAAAAAATTCGGTAGAAGAATAATATCAGGAATTACAAACTGGCTTGATTAGATGTGGTATTGTTGAGGAGAATGAAGCTATGCTTGCATGTTTTCTGGGTGGATTAAATAGAGAGATTCAGACCATTCTAGACAATAAGGATTATAATAATATCACTCGTTTATTCCATCTTGCTTGTAAAGCTGAACGTGAAGTGCAGGATCGACAGGTATTGGCACAAACTAACTTTTCTGCAGGTCGACCTTCATCATGGACACCACATGCATCATCTACTTCCACACGTTCTGCTACACCGGCACCTCCGTCGGCTGCCACCTCCAATCGTGATACAATAAAGCAGGCACAATCACCTCTATCTGCCAAGAGCACACCTTCTGGGCCTGCAAAGAGCTCTTCTTCATCCATGGCATCAACAGGGCAAACACATGATATTATTTGTCGACGTTGCAAGGGTGGAGGTCATTATGCGAGAGAATGCCCATCTAAGCGTGTGATGATTGTTACTGAGGATGGTGCGTATGAGTCCGCCAGTGACTATGATGAGGAGACGGTGGAGATGATTCTGATCATGAGACGCAATACATGGCTACTGAAGATGCTGACAGGTATGAATGTTTAGTTGCTCAACGTGCTTTGAGTCTGCAGGTTACACAAGCTGAGAAAAATCAGAGGCATAATTTGTTCCATACAAAGGGAGTTGTGAAGGAACGCTCTATTCGCGTCATCATAGATGGAGGGAGCTGCAACAACTTGGCTAGCATGGAGATGGTTGAGAAGCTATCTCTCACCACAAGACCACATCCACATCCTTACTACATCCAATGGTTCAACAACAGCGGCAAGGTTAAGGTAACACGTACTGTTCGTGTGCATTTTAGTATCTCTACATATGCTGATTATGTTGATTGTGATGTGGTACCTATGCAAGCATGTTCCTTATTACTTGGTAGACCACGGCAATTTGATTAAAGTTCTGTACACCATGGTAGAAACAATCAGTATACTCTTGTTCATAAGGATAAAAATATTACTTTGGTTCCTATGACTCCTGATTCCATTTTGAAAGATGATATTAATAGAGCTAATAAAGAAAAACAGGAGAAAAATAAGAGTGAAAATCAGATTGTGGCAAAAGAATTTGAGCAACAAATGAAGCCTAATAATAAACCATCTAGTGTTGCTTCTGAAATTAAATTGAAAATTGCATGTTTACTTGCCACCAAATCTGATATTGATGAGCTAGATTCTAGCAAATCTGTTTGCTATGCTTTTGTGTGCAAAGAGGCATTATTTTCATTCGACGACGTTCCTATTCGAGGGATTGAGCATCAAATTGACTTAATTCTCGGTGCATCGCTACCCAACCGTGCACCATACCGTACCAATCCAGAGGAGACGAAGGAAATTATGCGTCAAGTACAGGAGCTGCTCGACAAAGGTTATATACGCGAATCTCTTAGTCCTTGTGCTGTTCCTATAATACTAGTGCCTAAAAAGGATGGTACATCACGTATGTGTGTTGATTGTAGAGGCATTAATAATATTACTATTCGTTATCGTCATCCTATTCCTAGGCTAGATGATATGTTTGATGAATTGAGTGGCTCTAAAATATTCTCCAAAGTTGATTTGCGTAGTGGATACCATCAAATTCGTATGAAATTGTGAGATGAATGGAAAACAACATTTAAAACTAAGTTTGGTTTTATGAGTGGTTAGTCATGCCTTTTGGGTTAACTAATGCACCTAGTACTTTCATGAGACTAATGAACAAAGTTTTACGTGCTTTCATTGGACGATTTGTGGTAGTCTATTTTGATGACATACTGATTTATAGCAAATCTTTGGAAGAACATTTGGAACATTTACGTGCTGTTTTTAATGCTCTACGTGATGCACGTTTGTTTGGTAACCTTGGGAAGTGCACCTTTTGCACCGACCGAGTATCTTTTCTTGGCTATGTTGTTATTCCATAGGGAATTGAAGTTGATAAAGCCAAGATTGAAGCTATTCAGAGTTGGCCGCAGCCCAAAACGGTCACACAAGTGAGGAGTTTTCTTGGACTCGCTGGTTTCTATAGGCGTTTTGTGAGAGATTTTAGCACCATTGCTGCACCTCTCAATGAGCTTACAAAGAAGGATGTGCCTTTTGTTTGGGGTACCGCACAGGAAGAAGCCTTTACGGTATTGAAAGATAAGTTGACACATGCTCCTTTACTTCAACTTCCTGACTTCAATAAGACTTTTGAGCTTGAATGTGATGCTAGTGGAATTGGATTAGGAGGTGTGTTATTACAAGATGGCAAACCTGTTGCATGCTTCTCTGAAAAATTGAGTGGGCCTAGTCTGAACTATTCTACTTATGATAAAGAATTATATGCTCTTGTTCGGACTTTAGAGACATGGCAACATTATTTATGGCCCAAAGAATTTGTTATACATTCTGATCATGAATCTTTGAAACATATTAAAAGTCAAGCTAAACTGAATCGTAGACATGCTAAATGGGTTGAATTCATTGAGACTTTCCCTTATGTCATTAAACACAAGAAGGGTAAAGAAAATGTTATTGTTGATTCTTTGTCTCGTCGTTGTACTATGCTTTCACAACTTGACTTCAAAATATTTGGCTTGCAGACCATCAAAGATCAATATGTGCATGATGTTTATTTTAACGAAGTAATGCAGAATTGTAAAGAAGGAAGAACATTGAACAAGTTCGTTGTTAGTGATGGTTTTGTGTTCCGTGCTAACAAGCTATGCATTCCTGCTAGCTCTGTTCGTCTTTTGTTATTGTAGGAGGTGCATGGAGGAGGATTAATGGGACACTTTGGCGTGAAGAAGACGGAGGACGTACTTGCTACACATTTCTTTTGGCCAAAGATGAGACAGGATGTTGAGCGTTTTGTTGCTCGTTGTACTACATGTCAAAAAGCTAAGTCACGACTCAATCCTCATGGTTTATATATGCCTTTGCCTGTGCCTAGTGTTCCTTGGAAGGATATATCTATGGACTTTGTTTTAGGTTTACCTCGAACAAAGAAGGGGAGGGATAGCATATTTGTTGTCATGTATAGATTCTCAAAAATGGCACACTTTATACCATGTCATAAAAGCGATGTTGCTGTTAATGTTGCTGATTTGTTCTTTCGTGAAATTATTCGCTTGCATGGTGTGCCAAATACTATTGTTTTAGACCGTGATACTAAATTTCTTAGCCACTTTTGGAGATGTTTATGGGCTAAGTTGGGGACTAAACTGCTTTTTAGTACTACTTGTCACCCCCAAACTGATGGACAAACTGAAGTAGTCAATAGAACATTGTCTACTATGCTTAGGGCTGTTTTGAAGAATAATAAGAAAATGTGGGAAGAATGCTTGCCTCATATTGAATTTGCTTATAATCGTTTGTTGCATTCTACTACTAAGATGTGCCCTTTTGAAATTGTGTATGGTTTCCTACCTCGTGCACCCATTGATTTGTTGCCTCTTCCATCTTTGGAGAAGGTTAATTTTGATGGTAAACAACGTGCTGAATTGATCTTAAAAATGCATGAGTTAACTAAGGAAAACATTGAGCGTATGAATGTTAAATATAAACTTGCTGGAGATAAGGGTAGAAAACATGTTGTCTTTGCACCTGGAGATCTTGTTTGGTTACATTTGCGTAAGGATAGGTTTCCTAATTTGCGAAAATCAAAGCTAATGCAACGTGCTGATGGTCCATTTAAGGTGTTAGAGAAAATAAATGATAATGCATATAAACTTGAGCTGCCTGCAGATTTTGGGGTTAGTCCCACTTTTAACATTGCATATTTGAAGCCTTATTTGGGTGGGGAAGATGAGCTTCCGTCGAGGACGACTTCATTTCAAGACGGAGAGGATGATGAGGACATCAATACCGTTGTTACACCCACAGCCCCTACTGTTACATATACTGGACCAATTACTAGAGCTCGCGCACGCCAATTAAATTACCTGGTACTTCCGTTTCTTGGTAATGATTCTAATGTTCATGAGAATATGATACTGCCTAAATTGGATACATTTGTTTTGCTTACAAATGAAGGGCCTAGCTTGGAGAAGGATGAACATTGGAGCAAGAACACGCATGGAGTTGATGGCAGGCGCAAGGGGATCAAGAACGGAGTTACAAGTAATGATTTCAGGACTTTGAAGCCACCATAAGGAGTGCATGAAGCCTTGGATGAAATATACAAGATGTCACTTCATAATATTCGTCCATAGGCTATTCTAGGTGCTGCGTCACCTTATTATTGGGCTAGGCCCATGTAATTCCGAAATACTTAAATATAGGCTACTTTTAGAGTCCGTATGTGTGGGGAAACAAGAGTTAGTGTTGGTTTCGGACCCCACCTTCAAGGGCCACGAAATTCCCTCCTCTTCCTCCATATATACAACCCTTAGGGTGTCGTTTAGACTTTGGGTTTTGTTTAGATCAAAAGGTCGCCATAGCTGCAACTTCGCGTACTTCGTTTGTGTTCAACGACCAGACCAAGGTGTCACAGAACCCCACCTTCATTAATAAAGCTTTCCTCTTATATTCGCAATATCCAGATTGCAATCTTAGTTTCTTGCTTGTTCTTTGTTTGCTCGCAGGAAACAGGCCCTTGTGGTCAGGTTGATCGCGCTCCGGCGTGGTCAATAACCCTCGGAAGTTGGTTTAGCGATTGCTAAGGCGCGACGTCTCGCACGATCGTAGTCGGATCGTCAAGGTCGACTCCCACAGAAAACGATAGCCACCATCTCATCGAAACATCGGGACACCTTTGCCTATATCAAGATCAATGGCAGCTAGTGCTCGGGGTGCGCCTGCTTCATCGCGTCCAATGGTAGCAACGCGATTTGGTAGGTCGGGAAGAACGCGGAAGAGTTCTGGAACAAGTGGATCTTCATGGACGCCAAGTGCTCCTATCCTCGGCTAGAGCTGCCGACCGGGCTGCCGACGCCCCGAGAGGGGTGGTCTCACGAGAAGATCGCAGATCTCCGGGAAGAGCAGTTGCTGGAGAAGATGGTGGCCAACCTGAAGGTGGACGACCTAAAGGCGGAGAGGCTGACGAGGGCCATGATCATCAAGGAGTTCCTGACACAGTGCCTGGCCCCGCTCCAGGCGCGCTCGTGCCCCCTATGGAGATTCAAGGGCGCGGAGGACAACCTCCGACTGCACCCCGACAACTTGCCTGACAAGGGGCTGGGCAAGGTCATGCGCACCCTGCTCGGGAAGGACCAGGATTGCCCTCCTAACACCCATCTCCCGTTGTATCGCTGCCCCGACGGGGAGAAGATCGCCGATGCCATGCCTGTCTTCGATGAGCGTGGGGTCATGCCTCTGGAGCCTTCCCGGCCATCGGGCTCCCCGGTTACGATCTCCTCCGGCGGGTCCGATGAGGAGGAGAAGGCGGACTCGGAGGCAAGGTGGGGAGATGTGCAGGGGAGACCTCTCCCCCGCGCCAGACCGATCTCCTCCACGTCCTTTCTGATGATGATGACGCCGGCGAGCACCCGGTCAGGGAGTCGCCGCGCTCCGCTGGGGTGACCACGATGTCCAAGGGCACCCTTTCAAAGAAGGTGAAGCTGGGGGTCCCGAAGAAGGGCAGGTCGGCGCTGATCCCTCGAGGCGACGACTCCGCTTCGTCGCCAGCCGCCACCATTCCAGAGCCAGCCATACGCCCGTGTGCCCCTAAGGGCATGACGGCTCTCATGCCCATGAATCATGCGGACCTCGTGCTCCTGAAGAGGACGAGGGATTACATCTCCACGGACCAGTAAGCGCGCCGCCTAGTCTTTACTTCTTGCCCTTTCCATGGTGTCTTGATGTTTGCCTCCTCTACGTCTAGGACAACACCGGTGTGGAAGAAGAAGAAGGAGGGGGCCGGAACCACCGAGGTCAAGCAGCTTGCCGCGGTCGCGCCACCTCCGGCGCAGAAGAATGGGGCCGACCGCACGCTCCTAAGGCTGGGTCGTCCTCCCGAGGCTCAGAAGCCCATTCTATGGAGGAGGCAATCTCTGCGGTCAGGCCGGCTAAAGAGGCGCCCGCCCTCAGCTCGCCTGCTGAGGTCCCGAAGGCTTCGGTGCCCCCAGCCCTCTCTGTCGTTGCTGCTTCGACGGTCCTGACGTCGGCGCCGCTTCCTCCCTCATCCGTTACACCGCTGAACCACGACTCTTCTGCCGCACCAGGTGCTCTGGAGGAGGCTCTTTCCACGCTGAACCAGCTTCATGACGACCTTCAAGGCACCGACCGGCGCCTAGCATCGGGGCGCCTGGAGCTGATCTCGGGATGGCTCAGAGCCGACGCGGGGCGGCATGGCGCCATGCCGTGGCGGCCTTAGAGGAGGGCGAACAGGCTGCCGGCCTGGCTGCACCGCCCGTGACATGGCGGTGAAGGATGCCGAGGCTGCCGAGGAGCGCTGCCGAGCGGCTGAGGCTGAGTTGCAGAGTCTCTATGATAGGCAGGCCGCCGAGGCTCGTCAGCACAAGGCGCGGGAGGAGGAGCTGAAGGCCTGGGAAGCTTCAGTCGCCGATCGTGACACCGAGCTAGAGCAAGCGGCACATAAGCGGGCCACAGAGCATGGATGCCTGGAGAAGTTGAAGGAGGAGGTGGAGGAGGAGAAGGACCAGCTGGAGGCCAAGGCAAAAGTTCTTGCCGAGGGGCATGCCGCCTTCGACTCCCTTGAGCACAGGTCCTGCAAGGCAATGCGGGATCTCTATGGGAGGGGGTTGAAAGAGCCGTTGGTGACTGTGCATGAAGGCCCCATCGAGGTGCTCCCCCAGCTTGTCATGATGCTCGAGGGCGTTGTCGTTGGAGTCGGCCCCATGGTGGAAGGAGAAGCCCGTGCACTCTCCAGTTCGGCTGTGACGCGCGTCTTCAGCGACCTCCATCTTCGCAACCCCAGCTTCGACTTTGGTGCCTTGCTTGAGCCTGTGGACCTAGAGTGCTGCACCGTCGATGCCGAAGCCGTGAAGGACCAGGTGGAGGCCCTGCTGCGGAAGTTCCTCGCCGTCGACCCCGCGACCACGGCTGTGAAGGAAATATGCCCTAGAGGCAATAATGAAGTTATTATTTATTTCCTTATATCATGATAAATGTTTATTATTCATGCTAGAATTGTATTAATTGGAAACATAATACATGTGTGAATACATAGACAAACAGAGTGTCACTAGTATGCCTCTACTTGACTAGCTCATTAATCAAAGATGGTTATGTTTCCTAACCATGAACAAAGAGTTGTTATTTGATTAACGAGATCACATCATTAGTTGAATGATCTGATTGACATGACCCATTCCATTAGCATAGCACCCGATCGTTTAGTATGTTGCTATTGCTTTTATCCATGACTTATACATGTTCCTTTAACTATGAGATTATGCAACTCCCGTTTACCATAGGAACACTTTGTGTGCTACCAAACGTCACAACGTAACTGGGTGATTATAAAGGTGCTCTACAGGTGTCTCCGAAAGTATTTGTTGGGTTGGCATATTTCGAGATTAGGATTTGTCACTCAGAATGTCGGAGAGGTATCTCAGGGCCTTCTCGGTAATGCACATCACATAAGCCTTGCAAGCATTGCAACTAATGAGTTAGTTGCGAGATGATGTATTATGGAACGAGTAAAGAGACTTGCCAGTAACGAGATTGAACTAGGTATTGGATACCGACGATCGAATCTCGGGTAAGTAACATACCGATGACAAAGGGAACAACGTATGTTGTTATGCGGTCTGACCGATAAAGATCTTCGTAGAATATGTAGGAGCCAATATGGGCATCCAGGTCCCGCTATTGGTTATTGACCGGAGACGTGTCTCGGTCATGTCTACATTGTTCTCGAACCGTAGGGTCCGCACGCTTAAGGTTTCGATGACAGTTATATTATGAGTTTATGAGTTTTGATGTACCGAAGGAGTTCGGAGTCCCGGATGAGATCAGGGACATGACGAGGAGTCTCGAAATGGTCGAGACGTAAAGATCGATATATTGGACGACTATATTCGGACATCGGAAGGGTTCTGAGTGGTTCGGGTATTTTCGGAGGTACCGGGGAGTTACGGGATTACGGGAGAAGTAATGGGCCTTGATGGGCTTTAGTGGGAAGAGGAAAAAGGCTGCTGCGCCCCCCCCCTCCCCTCTAGTCCGAATTGGACTAGGGAAAAGGGGGCCGGCCACCTCTCCTTCTCCTCCTATTCCTTCTCCCTTCCTCCCCTTTTGGTGGACTCCTACTAGGACTTGGAGTCCTAGTAGGAATCCATATCCTGGCCGCACCTTTGCCTTGGCCGGCCTCCTCCTCCTCCATCCTTTATATACAGGGGCAGGGGGCACCCCATAGACACACAAGTTGATCTACGGATCGTTCCTTAGCCGTGTGCGGTGCCCCCTTCCACCAAATTCCACCTCGGTCATATCGTTGCAGTGCTTAGGCGAAGCCCTGCGCCGGTAACACATCAAGATCGTCACCACGCCGTCGTGCTGACGGAACTCTTCCCCGACGCTTTGCTGGATCGGAGCCCGGGGATCGTCATCGAGCTGAACGTGTGCCAAGAACTCGGAGGTGCCGGAGTAACGGTGTTGTGATCGGTTGATCGCGAGGAGAACGTACGACTACTTCCTCTACGTTGTGTCAACGCTTCCGCTTCGGTCTACGAGGGTACATAGACAACACTCTCCCCTCTCGTTGCTATGCATCACCATGATCTTGCGTGTGCGTAGGAATTTTTTTGAAATTACTACGTTACCCAACAGTGGTATCAGAGCCTAGTTTTTTATGGTATGATGTTATTTGCACGAGTAGAACACAAGTGAGTTGTGGACGATACAAGTCATACTGCCTACCAGCATGTCATACTTTGGTTCAGCGGTATTGTTGGACGAGACGATCCGGACCAACCTTACGCGTACGCTTACGTGAGACCGGTTCCCTCGACGTGCTTTGCACATAGATGGCTTGCGGAAGACTGTCTCTCCAACTTTAGTTGAACCGAGTGTGGCTACGCCCGGTCCTTGAGAAGGTTAAAACGGAGTCTATTTGACAAACTATCGTTGTGGTTTTGATGCGTAGGTAAGATGAGTTCTTGCTTAAGCCCGTAGCAGCCACGTAAAACTTGCAACAACAAAGTAGAGGACGTCTAACTTGTTTTTGCAGGGCATGTTGTGATGTGATATGGTCAAGACATGATGCTAAATTTTATTGTATGAGATGATCATGTTTTGTAACCGAGTTATCGGCAACTGGCAGGAGCCATATGGTTGTCGCTTTATTGTATGCAATGCAATCGCGATGTAATGCTTTACTTTATTACTAAGCGGTAGTGATAGTCGTGGAAGCATAAGATTGGCGAGACGACAACGATGCTACGATGGAGATCAAGGTGTCGCGCCGGTGACGATGGTGATCATGACGGTGCTTCGGAGATGGAGATCACAAGCACAAGATGATGATGACCATATCATATCACTTATATTGATTGCATGTGATGTTTATCTTTTTATGCATCTTATCTTGCTTTGATTGACGGTAGCATTATAAGATGATCTCTCACTAAATTATCAAGAAGTGTTCTCCCTGAGTATGCACCGTTGCAAAAGTTCTTCGTGCTGAGACACCACGTGATGATCGGGTGTGATAGGCTCTACGTTCAAATACAACGGGTGCAAAACAGTTGCACACGCGGAATACTCAGGTTTAACTTGACGAGCCTAGCATATAACAGATATGGCCTCGGAACACAGAGACCGAAAGGTCGAGCGTGAATCATATAGTAGATATGATCAACATAAGATGTTCACCATTGAAACTACTCCATCTCATGTGATGATCGGACATGGTTTAGTTGATTTGGATCACGTGATCACTTAGAGGATTAGAGGGATGTCTATCTAAGTGGGAGTTCTTAAGTAATATGATTAATTGAACTTAAATTTATCATGAACTTAGTCCTGGTAGTATTAGCATATCTATGTTGTAGATCAATAGCTCGCGTTGTTGCTTCCCTGTGTTTATTTTGATATGTTCCTAGAGAAAATTGTGTTGAAAAATGTTAGTAGCAATGATGCGGATTGGATCCGTGATCTGAGGTTTATCCTCATTGCTGCACAGAAGAATTATGTCCTTGATGCACCGCTAGGTGACGGACCTATTGCAGGAGCAGATGCAGACATTATGAACGTTTTGCTAGCTCAATATGATGACTACTTAATAGTTTAGTGCACCATGCTTAACTGCTTAGAATCGGGACTTCAAAGACGTTTTGAACGTCATGGAGCATATGAGATGTTCTAGGAGTTGAAGTTAATATTTCAAGCAAATACCCGAGTTGAGAGATATGAAGTCTCCAACAAGTTCTATAGCTAAAAGATGGAGGAGAATCGCTCAACTAGTGAGCATGTGCTCAGATTGTCTGGGTACTACAATCGCTTGAATCAAGTGGGAGTTAATCTTCCAGATAAGATAGTGATTGACAGAATTCTCTAGTCACCATCACCAAGTTAGTAGAACTTCGTGATGAACTATAATATGCAAGGGATAACGGAAAATATTCCCAAGCTCTTCGCGATGCTAAAATCAGCGAAGGTAGAAATCAAAGAAAAACATCAAGTGTTGATGATTGACAAGATCACTAGTTTCAAGAAAAGGGCAAAAGGAAAGAAGGGGAACTTCAAGAAGAACGGCAAGCAAGTTGCTGCTCAAGTGAAAAAGCCCAAGTCTGGTCCTAAGCGTGAGACTAAGTGCTTCTACTGCAAAGGGACTGGTCACTGGAAGCGGAACTACCCCAAGTGATTGGCGGATAAGAAGGATGGCAAAGTGAACATAAGTATATTTGATATACATGTTATTGATGTGTACTTTACTAGTGTTCATAGCAACCCCTCAGTATTTGGTACTAGTTCAAGTTGCTAAGATTAGTAACTCGAAACGGGAGTTGCAGAATGAACAAAAAAACTAGTTAAAGGGCAAGGTGACGATGTGTGTTGGAAGTGGTTCCAAGATTGATATGATCATCATCGCACACTCCCTATACTTTCGGGATTAGTGTTAAACCTAAATAAGTGTTATTTGGTGTTTGCGTTGAGCATGAATATGATTTGATCATGTTAATTGCAATACAGTTATTCATTTAAGTTAGAGAACAATTGTTGTTCTGTTTACATGAATAAAACCTTCTATGGTCATACACACCAATGAAAATAGTTCATTGGATCTCGATCGTAGTGATACACATATTCATAGTATTGAAACCAAAAGATGCGAAGTTAATAATGATAGTGCAACCTATTTGTGGCACTGCCGTTTAGGTCATATTGGTGTAAAGCGCATGAAGAAACTCCATGCTGATGGGATTTTGGAATCACTTGATTATGAATCACTTGATGCTTGCGAACCATGCCTCTTGGGCAAGATGACTAAAACGCCGTTCTCCGGAACAATGGAGCAAGCAACAGATTTGTTGGAAATCATACATACTGATATATATGGTCCGATGAATATTAAGGCTCGCGACAAGTATCATTATTTTCTAACCTTCACAGATGATTTGAGCAGATATGGGTATATCTACTTGATGAAACATAAGTCTGAAACGTTTGAAAAGTTCAAAGAATTTTAGAGTGAAGTGAAAATCATCGTGACAAGAAAATAAGGTTTCTACGATCTGATCGCGGAGACAAATATTTGAAGTTACGAGTTTTGGCCTTCAGTTAAAACCGTGTGGAATAGTTTCACAAATTCATGCCACCTGGAACACCACAGCATAATGGTGTGTCCGAACGTCATAACCGTACTTTATTGGATATAGTACAATCTATGATGTTTCTTACCGATTTACCAATATCGTTTTGGGATCATGCATTAGAGACAGCTGCATTCACGTTAAAAGGGGCACCATCTAAGTCCGTTGAGACGACACAATATGAACTGTGGTTTAGCAAGAAACCAAAGTTGTCGTTTCTTAAAGTTTGGGGTTGTGATGCTTATATGGAAAAGTTTCATCCTGATAAGCTCAAACCCAAATCGGAGAAATATGTCTTCATAGGATACCCAAAGGAAATTGTTGGGTACACCTTCTATCACAGATCCAAAGGCAAGACATTTGTTGCTGAGAATGGATCCTTTCTAGAGAAGGAGATTCTCTCGAAAGAAGTGAGTGGGAGGAAAGTAAAAACTTGATAAGGTAATTGTACCTTCTCCCTTATTGGAAAGGAGTTCATCACAGAAATCTGTTCTTGTGAGTACTACACCAATTAGTGAGGAAGCTAATGATGATGATCATGTAACTTCAGATCAAGTTACTACCAAATCTCGTAGGTAAACCAGAGTGAGATCCGCACCAGAGTGGTACGGTAATCCTGTTCTGGAAGTCATGTTACTAGACCATGATGAACTTGCGAACTATGAGGAAGCGATGATGAGCCCAGATTCCGCGAAATGGTTAGAGGCCATGAAATCTGAGATATGATCCATGTATGAGAACAAAGTATGGACTTTGATGGATTTGCCCGATGATCGGCAAGCCAAAGAAAATAAATGGATCTTGAAGAGGAAGACGGACACTGATAGTAGTGTTACTATCTACAAAGCTAGAATTGTCGCAAAAGGTTTTCGACAAGTTCAAGGTGTTGACTACGATGAGAGTTTCTCACTCGTATCTATGCTTAAGTCAGTACGATCATGTTAGCAATTGCCGCATTTTTTTAAATCTGGCAAATGGATAAACAAAACTGCATTGGATTTATTAAAGAAAAGTTGTATATGATGCAACCAGAAGGTTTTGTCAATCCTAAAGGTGCTAACAAAATATGCAAGCTCCAGCGATCCATCTATGGACTAGTGCAAGCATCTCGGAGTTGGAATATACGCTTTGATAAGTTGATCAAAGCACATTGTTTTATACAGACTTGCGGTGAAGCCTGTATTTACAAGAAAGTGAGTGGGAGCACTACAGCATTTCTGATAAGTATATGTAAATGACATATTATTGATCGGAAATAATGTAGAATTATTCTGTGAAGCATAAGGGAGTATTTGAAAGGAGTTTTTCAAAGAAAGACCTAGGGGAAGCTACTTACATATCGAGCATCAAGATCTATAGAGATAGATCAAGACGCTTGATAAGTTTTTTCAATGAGTACATACCTTGACAAGATTTTGAAGTAGTTCAAAATGGAACAGTCAAAGAAAGAGTTCTTGCCTGTGTTACAAAGTGTGAAATTGAGTAAGACTCAAAACCCGACCACGGCAGAAGATAGAAAGAGAATGAAAGTCATTCCCTATGCTTTGGCCATAGGTTCTATAAAGTATGCCATGCTGTGTACCAGACCTATTGTATACCCTACCCTGAGATTGGCACGGGAGTACAATAGTGATCTAGGAGTAGATCACTGGACGGCGGTCAAAATTATCCTTAGTGGAATAAGGATATGTTTCTCGATTATGGAGGTGACAAAAAGGTTCGTCGTAAAAGGTTACGTCGATGCAAGTTTTGACACTAATCTAGATGACTCTAAGTCTCAATCTAGATACATATTGAAAGTGGGAGCAATTAGCTAAAGTAGCTCCGTACAGAGCATTGTAGACATAGAAAATTGCAAAATACATAACGGATCTGAATGTGGCAGACCCGTTGACTAAATTTCTCTCACAAGCAAAACATGATCACACCTTAGTACTCTTTGGGTGTTAATTACATAGCGATGTAAACTAGATTACTGAATCTAGTAAACCCTTTGGGTGTCGGTCACATAGCGATGTGAACTATGGGTGTTAATCACATGATGATGTGAACTATTGATGTTAATCACATGGTGATGTGATCTAGATTATTGACTCTAGTGCAAGTGGGAGACTGAAGGAAATATGCCCTAGAGGCAATAATGAAGTTATTATTTATTTCCTTATATCATGATAAATGTTTATTATTCATGCTAGAATTGTATTAATTGGAAACATAATACATGTGTGAATACATAGACAAACAGAGTGTCACTAGTATGCCTCTACTTGACTAGCTCATTAATCAAAGATGGTTATGTTTCCTAACCATGAACAAAGAGTTGTTATTTGATTAACGAGATCACATCATTAGTTGAATGATCTGATTGACATGACCCATTCCATTAGCATAGCACCCGATCGTTTAGTATGTTGCTATTGCTTTTATCCATGACTTATTCATGTTCCTTTAACTATGAGATTATGCAACTCCCGTTTACCATAGGAACACTTTGTGTGCTACCAAACGTCACAACGTAACTGGGTGATTATAAAGGTGCTCTACAGGTGTCTCCGAAAGTATTTGTTGGGTTGGCATATTTCGAGATTAGGATTTGTCACTCCGAATGTCGGAGAGGTATCTCAGGGCCTTCTCGGTAATGCACATCACATAAGCCTTGCAAGCATTGCAACTAATGAGTTAGTTGCGAGATGATGTATTATGGAACGAGTAAAGAGACTTGCCAGTAACGAGATTGAACTAGGTATTGGATACCGACGATCGAATCTCGGGTAAGTAACATACCGATGACAAAGGGAACAACGTATGTTGTTATGCGGTCTGACCGATAAAGATCTTCGTAGAATATGTAGGAGCCAATATGGGCATCCAGGTCCCGCTATTGGTTATTGACCGGAGACGTGTCTCGGTCATGTCTACATTGTTCTCGAACCGTAGGGTCCGCACGCTTAAGGTTTCGATGACAGTTATATTATGAGTTTATGAGTTTTGATGTACCGAAGGAGTTCGGAGTCCCGGATGAGATCGGGGACATGACGAGGAGTCTCGAAATGGTCGAGACGTAAAGATCGATATATTGGACGACTATATTCGGACATCGGAAGGGTTCTGAGTGGTTCGGGTATTTTCGGAGGTACCGGGGAGTTACGGGATTACGGGAGAAGTAATGGGCCTTGATGGGCTTTAGTGGGAAGAGGAAAAAGGCTGCTGCTCCCCCCCTCCCCTCTAGTCCGAATTGGACTAGGGAAAAGGGGGCCGGCCACCTCTCCTTCTCCTCCTATTCCTTCTCCCTTCCTCCCCTTTTGGTGGACTCCTACTAGGACTTGGAGTCCTAGTAGGAATCCATATCCTGGCCGCACCATTGCCTTGGCTGGCCTCCTCCTCCTCCATCCTTTATATACGGGGGCAGGGGGCACCCCATAGACACACAAGTTGATCTACGGATCGTTCCTTAGCCGTGTGCGGTGCCCCCTTCCACCAAATTCCACCTCGGTCATATCGTTGCAGTGCTTGGGCGAAGCCCTGCGCCGGTAACACATCAAGATCGTCACCACGCCGTCGTGCTGACGAAACTCTTCCCCGACGCTTTGCTGGATTGGAGCCCGGGGATCGTCATCGAGCTGAACGTGTGCCAAGAACTCAGAGGTGCCGGAGTAACGGTGCTGTGATCGGTTGATCGCGAGGAGAACGTACGACTACTTCCTCTACGTTGTGTCAACGCTTCCGCTTCGATCTACGAGGGTACATAGACAACACTCTCCCCCCTCGTTGCTATGCATCACCATGATCTTGCGTGTGCGTAGGAAATTTTTTGAAATTACTACGTTACCCAACAGGCTGACGGTGCCACCGTCCCCACGACCACGACTGATGGCACAGGCGATGGCGACGTCATCGACGACGGGACTCCGCTCACGGGTGATGGCAGTACACAAGGTTGAAGAAGAGGCTCGATGGTGGCACTCCACTCCATTTAACTCCTGCAACATGTATCGTGCCTCGTGGAGGCATAAGAACTTATGCTTGGTACTTTTAAGAGACAGTATGTTTTGTAGTAATTTGCTAGGATTCTGCGATTTCCTTCCCGTTTGCTTTAATGTTCTGCTCTGGCAGGGCCCGTTCCCGCGCGTACATCAGCCACCACTGGGTCGTCCGGATCACCAGGACGAGGCCACGGGGTGAGGGTATACGTGACCAGTTCGGGTCCTGAGTCATTATGCACATGATTCCCCCTTGACATGCAAACATCCCTCGGGAAGGAGATGTGAGAGTAGGCCTTAGCGTTCTGCATACCTCAGCCGTCGTTGGGTCGTCCGGATCACCAGGACGAGACCAAGGGGTGAGGGGCTATTTGGCCAGTTAGGCTCCTGAGTCATGATGCTCAGGAGTCCCCCTTGACGTACGAACAGACCTCCATACCTTTCCTCGCTGAGTTCCTGCTCGGGAGGGGCACGCGAAGACCATGTCCGAGGGACCTGGCAAGGTGGCATACGCTAGGCGTGACCTGAGCATAGCCCCCGTGACCAGCCCCCTCGC
The DNA here is from genome assembly GCA_032464435.1 of Aegilops umbellulata. NCBI lineage: Eukaryota > Viridiplantae > Streptophyta > Magnoliopsida > Poales > Poaceae > Aegilops > Aegilops umbellulata. The sequence continues at coordinate 183,974,985 of CP136055.1, forward strand.
GCGACTCTCCCGAAGGGAAAGCGTTGCCGTGAGGCTGAATACCGAGCCTGGTGACTCCTTGAGGTTATTGCGGCCATGGGGCTGCCCTCAACTGTTTATCACCAGCGCGGAGCATGGCGCTTCCGCACTTGCACGGGCATAGCTGCTCCTTGACCATGTGGACTGCCAGCGCAGAGCATGGTGCTTCCACTGGTGCGTGGGTGGGGGATCCCTCTGAGTGGAGCTCCTGGGGCGTGTATAACCCCACGCTGACATGTGGCTTGCACGGCATGGCTAGAGGAGGTGTGTCTGGGCACTCATGAGCCAGCGCAGGACTCACCGGGCCCTATCTCAAGGCGGGTTGCGCCTGAATTTGATTAGGAACACCTGTGACGATCCTGCGAGATAGTTAGGCGACCTGCGCCAAATGAATCTCCTGAGGTTATCACATGAGAAGGCCAAACACCAACGACCCCAGGAGGTGACGTGAATGGGGCCGGCCCGTCAGACAGAGCTCAGTCGTTGGGTTTGTCAACGCTGCAGGGACGAACCTGAGCACAGACGCCGTGCCCAGTCTTCTCATGCGGAAGTCCTGAAGAAAAACAACCGGCAAGCGGCTCTCGTGGTGACGAGGTACCGGGTCGCGCGCTGTAGCTCATCCGCCCGTGATTAGCTCATGCGAGAAGAAAGCACCAAGGGCCATGGGAGGTGATGTTCACGGGAGCTGGCCCGTGAGCCAGAGCTCAACCTCTTAGGTTTTGCAACGCTGCAGGGACAGAGCCGAGCATAGACGCCGTTCCAGTCCTTAATCATGAGGCGGTCATGGGTGGGTTCGCAAGGGTGTACGATGTTCATGGCAATGAAGTAAAGCTAATTTTGATAGATGCAAACGGTATATGCCACTGGGACGGACCCATGTGGCTTGGGGATGATGCAGCCCGAGGGGCGCCCCCAACTGAATAAACCAGAAAATGTCACATGGCGCCACTGCTGAAGAAGTGTTGGAGTAGCTGAAGATGCATGTTGAATAAGTCGCTCCTCATGAGCCACCCAGGTCTTGAACCTCGGGAGGCTCTGGGGGCCCGGGAGGCTCGTGAAGAATTGTCGCCATTTTCGCCAGGACCGCCTGGTGCCTGGCCTCCTGAGCCGCTAGGACACTCCACATGCGGCGCTGGAAGGTGACGACTGCGTTCGGCAGGCCAAAAGGCATGCGAACGTATCTATACACTACAAAAAAATACACTTCCGTGATGAAACGTGTTTGTCACAGTAGGTCGCGTTTTTTGTCATGCATGTACATCCCTGACAAATTTATGACAGAATCAAGATAGTCATACCTGTGCTGTCGTAGAAGTGTTCCATGACATTACCAAAATTATCATCACGGAAGTGTCCACTTCCATGACGATAAATCGCGCGTCACAGAAGTGCTTTCGTGAAGGGTGACCGATACGTGGCATCCACCGTAACGGAACGCCGTTAAGCTATCGGGTCGGGTTTTGGATCCGATAACCCGTTAACAGGCTCGACCAATGGGGATTTTCCACGTGTAAAATCATCATTGGCTGGAGGAGACACGTGTCAGGTCCGCGTTGGCACAGGTGTCACTCATCCAATGGGCGAGACGCGCCTATGATATGTTGACACGTGGACCAGCCCATCAAGTTTAAATGGGCCGGCCCAACTGAAGGCCCACAAGATTTTGCGGACCATAATGGGCCGGCCCAGCTAAAGGCCCACGAGATTTTGCGGGCCATAATGGGCCGGCCCAGGTAAGGGCCCACAAGATTTTTGTGTGCCATAATGGGCCGGCCCAGGTAAAGGCCCACAAGATTCTTATGGATCATAATGGGCCGGCCCAGCTAAAGGCCCACAAGATTTCACCGACATTAATGGGCCGGCCCAGCTATAGCCCACAAGGTTTTGAGGACCCTAGTAGGCCGGCCCATTAACTAGCTGCCATGTATTGGGCCAAATGCCGGCCCATATTTGATCTGGTCCATTAATGGCCTGCCACGCTCCGGGCCTAATAGTGCCCCATATGAGATCCGGCCCGTTAAAAGCCTACCACGTTCTGGGCCAAATTATGGCCCAGATCAGGTCCGACCCTTTAAGAGGCTCTGGGCTCAATTATGGCCCATATCAGATTCAACCCATTAACTGGACACTATGCTTTTGGGCCCACTTGCTAAAGGCGCACTTAGTAATTCGGCCTGATATTAGTTTTGGCCTGTTAAGGGCCCGTTTAACATTTCGGCCCTATATTAATTTTGGCCTGTTAAAAGCCCGTCATATAGTTGGGCCTAACTATGGCCCGGTTTGCATCCGGCCTGCTCACAGCCGATATCTGATTGGGCCAAACAAGGACCGAGACAATTTGGGCCTGTTAAAAGCCCGTGATTTGATTCGCACAGTCATGGGCCGGGGTTCATTTCGGGCTGCTGACGGCCCGTGAGCTGTTGGGCACGTTTCAGGCCCAACTTACATCGTGATTGCATGACGGCCCGATTATGTACCGTAATTTTACGGTTTGGCCTGTTTACTACGAAGACAGGATATATATACAGTAAAATAACTACAACATCGTGAATAAGAAAAAAAAATCTGGACTATACAATAAAGAAATTACGGCATATTACATCCACTGGGCATCAAAGTTCGCCACTATAATAATAAAGCACAAGCAGACAGCAGATTACATACACTGGGCATCAAAGATCGCCACCAGTGCAAATAAACACACGGACAAAATAATATACAAAACCGACAGCACTTCAATAGAGTTCAAGAAAGGTTAGCCCTGCTGGGGAGCTGCAGCACAAGCAGCTGATGATGAGGACATCACTACCTTGGATATGACCAAAAATATTGCATACATGCATATTTGTCAGGTGATTTCTAGTGTCAAATATTCAATAATCTACTTATATTATCCAGAACAAAAATACTTCACACACTTTTGTGTTTTGTCTAATTGCAGGTGTATGGGACATTTGTACAATCCACATATGAAGATAGGGGAAAAGGGTAAGTTTAAGTTCTGTTCAAAAAGTCCTCTCACGTCACTTTCGGGCCAAGAGAAGATAGAGTCCAAGTCTCTCACGTTCTGGATTTAGATTCGGACTGCACAGACATACCTGACTCAAAACGCCAAGAACTTTTTCATACAGACTCCAAATTGGGTGATTTTTTTGTTGGGAAGTAGATTTCATCCTCTTTCCAAACCAATTGGAATCACCTTTAAATTCTTCCGGAGCGTTGAGATATGGACGAAACAATCTGACGATGCAGCAGAATCCGAGTCAAACAACAAGTCCAAAGGTGTTGCATCACCTTCATTTGGGCCCATGAGCCTTGTACGACCTAGGGTTGGTTTTAGGCTGCCTTGGGACGTCCTACCACCTCCTTGACCGCCACCCCTTACTCCTATATAAGTAGATCCACCTAGTAGCTTTTTGCTGGGGATTTGTTTAGTTAAAAGTTAGCCATTGCAACTTCGGGTACTTCGTTTGTGTCCAACGACCAGACCAAGACCGCTTATGGATCCCCACCTTTATCAATACTTCATTTATATTTGCAATATCCAGATTGCATTATCATATTCTTGCTTGTTCTTCGATTGCTTGCAGGGATAGACCTTCATGGTCAGGTTGATTGTGCTGCTGCATGGTCAATAACCTCTCGGAGTTGGTTTAGCGATTGCTAAGGTGCAACGTTGTGCACGTTTGTAGTCGGATCGTCAAAGTCGTATCCACAAAATTGATAGTTATCATCTCATCGAAAGATCGGGACACCCCGCCTCTATCAGTTGAGCAAGATGATGAGACTGCACTTGTTCAACACTTATATCTTCCTCACTCTGAAAGATAAACAAGCAGACATATGAGAGATTTTGCACATAAAAGTATCAGTGCTGACAATTCATCACATTTCTTACTGACGAATAAAGTGACACAGTTTAAAATTGCATTAACACAATATGGTATTGTTTAGGTCAAGACATGGCAGGAAATGACATTGTGAAGGAGTTGGCAGCTTCACGACACCACTGGATTACAGATGAAGAACTCATAAGTATCAATGGTTAGTGTGCTGTCAATTTATACCATTTCAGATTGGCAAATAAAGAGATGGTTTAAATAATAGTAGAATGATATGACATTGTTCATAGTTCAGACATTGCAGAATATGACATGGTGTTGTGGTGGGTAGGTTCACCACACCAATGGATTACGGATGAAGAACAGAAGCATACATGCAGTGCAAAAGAAGATCACTTGCTCTGTATAGTTTAATTTACATGGTATGAAGAAGGAACTTGGTTGTACAACTGAAAACTTAAATTGAGAAAGGACAAACTTTTGTTTATGAACTACATAATAAACTTTAAACAAGCAATTTGATGCAAACACCAAAAATAAACAGCTATTGCAGTCATGCCTAACCAAATATATGCAACAAAGTTTGAAGGCTTGAGATGCACAAACTTACATTATTGGTGAAGACAGGCTCTATAAAGGCCTTGTCCATGCTGATGGGGGGGGCAATTCAAGAAGTTTACCATAGATTCTTCTTCAAAAGCATTGCCTTTATTCTACATTTTGTTAAAAGTAAATATAGATGTGATAATATACGAAAAATGGAGAATATTTAAGATAAGATGAAGAGTGATGCTACATAACCAAGTAGCTATAAATGTAAGTGCAGCGATACAGGCAAAAGGTACAGCCAAGAGCAATGCACAGCTAAAATTCTTCAGTACCAACTTTATGGTAAGAGTAAATATAGATCTAATGTGTAGAAAATGGAGGCCAAAGGAAAATAAGCTGCAGAGTGATGGTACATGAACAACTACCTGTAATTATAAGTACGCTGATAAAGGACAACATGTACTTACAAGAACAATGCAGAGCTAAAAAAACATTGGCGTTGGATATATTCTACACTAATTTAACCATTCATACAGATCAGATAATTTGGAGCAAACAATTGATAAGCAAGCTATCATGCATACTACTGTCACATAATGAACCAGGTATGTATGCAAGTACAGTGATACAGGATAACAGGTACTAACAAGAGCAAAGCAGCGGGCAACATATTTGCGATATCCTGTCGTTCTTGTCAAACCGGAATTCTTCTTCGAGCAGTTTCCTGCAAAAAAAATCCGTAAGGCACATGCGGAAAAGTAGAAGTTCAAATTGTCATGTGATTTAGTAGACAGTACCTCATCCTGGGAACGAGATCAGTGCATAACAAGGTTTTGCCATTCAATGTCTTCTAAATTTAGCACATGAGACTTCACCGGAAATTCTTTTATAGACTTGCCATCAAAGTGTGATTTCCACAGGTAACACCGATACTGCTGCAATGCTTCCTTGAAAAGCACAAGCAAGCTTTGCTCGTCATGCCTATCCAGATTGACCCTCGCCTAGTTACAACAATGTAATGTAAATCATTGATGTGTTCAATCAGGAAAAAACAGGAAAATAATAACCATGAATAATAGCACTTACACGTAAGTTGGACAGGAAGATGTGAAAATGGTGTTTGTCTTCACAATAATCTTCCCACGATGGGAATATATGCACGTAGTCCCTAACAACATTGAAAGCATTGTCTTTTAAACTAGGAATAAATGGAATGGGGTTCCAATCTAAATGAATTGGCCGTCTCTGCAGTTGGGATAGGTCTTCGGTCGGTGGACTTGCTGTACTTTTTGCTGGAGTGTGATTTTTCTGTGGTACGTCTGGTGCTATGGCAACTGAAATCGGCATACCTTTTGCTGGAGTGCAGGTCATGTGTGATGGGGCTAGTGGTGTGGCCAGTGAAGTATGGGTACAGTCTGCTGGAGTCGGTACTACGTTTTGTGTCACTGGTTGTACAACCAATATAAGTGGGTTGTTGTCTGATTTCTCCGACACAACCACGTTTTTCAAGGTCGTTGCTGGTGCTCCTTCAAGTTCGGCAATCACCCTCTTCCTTTTTGATGTCTGATGCACAAGAATAGCATTTGAGTGAAAAAAACATGGTATGATGACAGATGGAATATGTATTGATAATGGATGGGCATGGCATCTCGACATATATGACGAGTAAACTAAGCAGATGGGGGTGCAACAAAGTAGAAGAAATGCAAGACAACATATGCAAGATACGCGCAATCAATAAAACCTTTACAAACTAGAACAGGCACCTTGATGGGTGAACATGACAAGCCATTTGCCTTTGACTCCTCGAGGTTAGAATAGTCATTAGGATCATATTCTGAACAAGAATCTACAGGTGGGGAGCGTATGAGTTTCATTGCATCCAGAATGGCACTCAATGCCTTGGTGCCAATTTTGTAAGTCATTGCAGTGTTCCACAATATTCTTCTGATGCGCGGATTCTGATATTCATTGTAATTATGTATAATATCTGGGAACCATGAAAACATAAATAGTTGAGAGATTATCTTTGTAATGCAGAGGATATTCTAATATAGGTGCGCCCCTGTAAACACTTGTGTGCTATCACTGGATTCTGATGAGAGAGCTCATGTGTGCTATAATATGGTGCGTGCATTTATATAATCTGGCACAAGTACACAAAAAATAGGCTCCAGAAGTAAGTATAGTTGGCAGATGATAGGTTTAAAATATACTGTATAGAGGGTTTATTGCCAAACCATGATAACAAGAGCACACATCAACTAGGCAGATCATAGTGTACATAAAGGGGTACACCATAACGACGATATATAAATCGGGAAAGTGGAACTGGCTTGAAAATACGATGTTGTATTGCCGCTAGTAATTGAAAGCCTATCGATCACGTACGGGCCAGCTCTATGAGCTGTTGACTGCAGATGTCCCTGCTCCCCTTCCTGACAAGGAACATACTGTACGTACTAAATACAAAATAACAAAAGAGGAACATGTTCAAGAACAGAAAAGGAAGCATATTCTTGAGGTTCCGCTTAATTGCATACAATGTTGGTTGCCCACTCATGATGAATCACAAGGCCCAAAGAAATGCAATTCAATGTTGTCTCTCTATATGTGGCAATTTTGAACAAGAGTCATTAGGATCATATTCTGAACAAGAGTCAACATCTGGGGAGCGTATGAGTTTCATTGCATCCAGAATGGCACTCAATGCCTTGGTGCCAATTTTGTAAGTGATTGCAGTGTTTAGCTTCAAGAGTGGACTGCTGCTAGTGTGACACAAAGCAGCTACACAGATCATAGTGTAGATATAATAGGAAAACTGTAAGCATCAGAGTAAAATCAGCAAAGTGGAACTTGCTGGAATATATGTGCTGGTATTGCCGGTACGACTAGAAAGCTTTCAGATACCGTCTCTCTTCAACTGAAGGTGCGGTACTGTTAATATCAGTGTAACTCTCAAAGGCGACACAACTCCCCGCATTTCCTTGCTATTCTTATAGGATTCAGGTGGGTGGGCCACTACAAATCCTATTCCCATGTTTACAAAATACTACAAATCAAAGAGGCCCGAAGAGTTCAAAGTGTCCATCACAACCGAGCGTATAGACCTCTACACTGCAAATGTCCCTGCTCATCTTCACTACAAGGAACACATTGTACTACTATCATACTCCCTCCGTTCCAAAATATTAGTCTTGGTAGAGATTTCCACTATGGATCACATACAGATGTATCCAGATACATTTTAGAGTGTAGATTCACTCATTTTGCTCCATATTTAGTCCATGGTGGAATCTATACAAAGACTTGTATTTAGGAACGGAGAGAGTACTTATTAAAGAAGAACGTAAGAGGAACATGCTAAAGAAGAGCAAGCAGATTTTGGATAATAAAATGTTCGTTGCATAGTGCCCACACATGATGAACCAGAGCGCATCAGGAAAGCAACTCCCTGTTGTCTCTCTATATGTTGTGCACGTGCTTTTCGAAAGTAAAGTAGGAACATTAGCTGAACAATTAAATGTTTTCTGTTTTAGTAATATTAGCATCATATCTGATTCGTACTTGAGCAACAAGTTTGGAATTATGAGTGGCACGTTGTTTAGCTTGATGGATTCAGGAGCAGTGCTAAGTAGGTACGATGATGGTACTGAATATAAAGGCATGTATGCATGCAAGTTGTGTGACTTGTGTGACTTTTGTCATTTGGGTCAGTCGACCATTTCAGGCGGTTGGATGAAGATCCTACGTCTCCTAACCCTTCTTCTTCCTCGTCTCTGATTCTTCCCATACAGAACACCGCACGGGCAGCCGGCCGGACCACCGGCCCCACCACCTGTGTTCCTCTGCCACCCCCACCCCCACCCCCGTCCCCACCAGAGCCCCTTCGTTCGCACTGGCGAACTCCGGCGAGCTCTGAAAAATCGACTGACCCAATTTTGAAATTTAGTCTACTATGATTTAACTAGTGTGGAATATAAAAGGGGGAAACCATAAGCATTGGGAGTATAGTGTTGAGCGTGCCATGGTGGATCTCAAGGTGCAAACCGGACAAAGGCAACTTCGCAACCAAGACAAGAAATCAGAGTAAAGAAGTGACAAAATGAATGGCTTGAGGGCTCCTATGTGGAGACCATAAAGGGGTGGCAATCGGGGTGGTTCTACATCACCGAGCTGCGCGACACCAACTGGGTGGCGCCCCCGAGTTCCGATCCGGAATCCCCATGCGGCTTACCTCCTGGAAAAAGAAGGGCTTGTCCTGGGGTTCATCGGTGGAGCTGGCCGGACTCCAGAAATGTATCTGAAACATGATAAGCAAGAAAGTCAAGCTTGTCAACGTGGTCCAGGTCATGCTCTTCCGCCGGATCCTCCCGTGTCAACAACGAGCGTTTAATTTATGGGAGTTCGACCCGGCCCAGTACCAGACTCTGCACGAGCTCTTCGACCCGACGCACAAGGACGTCTGGAGGGTGCTGTTCAAGGGCGTCGAGGTCCCCCTTCCCTTACCGAGGACCGCAAACTTAGCGCGAAGCGCCCTGCGAATCCGGTAAGTTCTCTACACACTACTAGAAAAAAGGCTATTAGTGGCGCACCCAATATTGCCATTAGTGGCGCACCATGGGTGGGCCACTAATACCACGCCACTAATAAGGAATACTAATGGCGCACCTCTGATGCGCCACTGTTAATCCAAATAACAGTGGCGCACCACTGGTGCGCCATTGGTATGCCACCTAGTGCGCCACTGGTATTCATATGGGTGCGCCACTGATATTCATATGGGTGCGCCACTGATATTCATATGGGTGCGCCACTGATATTCATATGGGTGCGCCACTGTTATTTAATTGGGTGCGCCACTAATATGCAAGATGGTGCGCCACTGGTATTGCAGCAGGGGTCCCTACTGATGCGCCACTTATATCCATATGGGTGCGCCACTGTTATTTAACTGGGTGCGCCACTAATGTGCAATATGGTGCGCCACTACTATTAATTCTAGGAATTTTTTTTCTGCATTTCTGGTATTTGCACAGGTTACAAAATACAATACATCACAGAATATAAACATCACATAATACAAATCATCACATTAGTCTCCGAATTCGAAATAGCGAACAAAGTTCAAATATTAGACAAGTTTAGGTCTCGAGACCGAGTAGCGAGTTTGTCGTCACATTACAAAGTTGATATCATCTAAACTACCATCACATAGAAGAGAGCTGCGGTCACGATGAGCATCATCGCGATGAAACTAGTCTTCATCCAGTTCCTCCTCCGCTCCCTCCTCTCTCCCTCTAGATAGCGCTCGTATCTAGCTTCCGCCTCCGCCCTAGTGGTGTACCCTTTGTAACTGTTACCGCTGAAACGGTGAACCTATCTCCGACACTCCTCCCAGTCGTCATAGACTCCGGGAACCCTACCCTTGTACACGACATACGACGGCATCTCTATGCACTAGACAAACAAAACATTAGTAGCAATTCACAGATAATATATAAGTATGCAACAAAAGGATCGGAAGAGAAAAGCAACACATTAATAGCACGGTTCATGGTCCTACTAATAAATAGCATCGATTACATATAAGTTGAACGTCTCTCCAAACTAAAGAGACATACAAGTTCATTAAAGTTTAATTACAACACGAGCTAATCGACATTTCAGAACTATATACCATCAATACTTTCTTCGACTCGACTCAGGGACCGAAGCGTGGATGAAGCCGCCGTCATCCGTCGGCGTCATGAATGTGCGGTAGTTGTCAGCCTGCATTTGTAGCGTTGTTTCTATTTCCCTGTTGGACGGTTGATATTTGAGGTGGAACTGCCCCGAGGTACGAAGGACATCTTGACAGATGATTTCCGCAAACTCCGACTGGATGCGAAAGAATTCTTGTCTGATGTCCATGTCCTGGATTGCCGACAAGCGTGCGGCCCAATCTTGGAGACCCTTTGGTAGCATAAGGTGATTATGGTCCCGTACGATCGCCCGCATGTGATGGAGGGCGTAGTAGGCATCCTTCTGACTGCTAGGCGGCTGCTTAACGCAGGGGAACGTCGTTACGTGGGTGAACACGTGCTTGCCGTACCTACACATTTCCTTCCTGAAGGTGCCTCCAGATTTGGCGTAGCCGGGGAGAGCATCATCAAGAACTTTCTTGATATTTGTGTAGTCTTTCTTCGACTGACGGTCCGAGTCGAAATACGTGGCCGTGGAATATTTCGGGCTTAAGAGGATGAGTGTGCAACGTGTGTCACTGCACAAAACACGGAATGTTAGAAAAAAAAAAGAACGATCGAAATCTAAGAAATCATATGTTACGGGGCGGTGAGGGGATGACTTACTCGGGAAAGTAAGGCACGAGGAAGGTATCCTTATCTTTGTTCGCCATAATGACGCCTTCGAGGTATGAACTCGCGATTTGCCGGTCCCCAGCGCTGTCCAAGTGCTTGGCACGCATGTAGAAGGGGTCGACTATCACGATGTCCGGGGTCTTGTCTCTAATGATCTGCATCTCCATATGGAGCGAAAATAGCCGAATGAAGGTGTAGTGCAGCGGATGAAGGTTAAACATCGCGAAGATGTCATCAAACCGCAGGACGATCATACTCCCGATGGTGCCATCGACAAAGCCCTTGCCCTCTGGCACCTTGGCCACGAAAACCGGGTATAAGTCATCTTTCTCGGAGAGACGCCGCTTCTCCATAGAAAGAACACTGTCATGCAGTCTCCGCATAGCACCGGTTGCAGCCTTGAGCAGATTAGCCGGTAGCATCGGCCTACCCGCCACATGCACCGCCCTCATGATATCCTTAGGTATTGGTGGCCCGTCCTGAGCACGGATCGTACTCGGTGCCGGCTGGCTCGCACCCTTGTTAGTTTTTCTTTTCCGTCCCTTCTTTGGCTTCTGCTAATGTAATGGGATCGAGGTCTTCTCAGAGACCACCTTCTTGAGTGTGGTGGGGCTGATAATATTTCCCACCTCGGCTGTTTGAGTCTCGGTGAAGGCGGCAGCTGGAGGCGTCTCCTGAGAACCGAACAGACGACGCCTGTTGCAATTGGGTTTCTCCGCGGTACCAGCTAGATCGCGATCGACTTTTGCAGGGTTGGGTTCTTGAGAAGGAGGCGCCAAGAATTCGTCACCGTACCCACCATGTTCGTTGAAGTAGTCATCGACGTTGACAAATGTACCGTCGTCGACGTCCGGATCCTGTGCCATATGCATGCCCGGATCAACTGACGGCGGTAGCGTTGCGGCGGTCTTGCCATGGCTTGGCGCCGGCAGGACTGGCGGTGTTGTCTGTGGGGTGGTGACCCCCGCCCCCAAACGAATCTGGCTCTTCGGCCAAAGCAATGGCCAGTTGAAGCAGGCGCCGAGGGTCATCACATCCTCTTCGTCGGCCCCATGGGGTCGATACGGAGGTAACAAGTCGTCGCAGCCCTGCAGCACCCGAACCAGTTGAACCCTATACATGGTGGGTGGCATCGGATTATGGTGGAACACGCGGTTGCCCGGTTCAACGATTTTGGCCTTGGCGACATCGATCAACTTGCCGTCCACGAAGTGCAGGAGAGTGCATGGAACTTCGTTGGCGGCGCCCTGCGAAAACATGTAGGGCGTCAGGGATGCCCAGTCAAAGGCAAGGAGATGAAGTCATCGGCCGAGGCTTAGTTACCGTGATGGCGTCGAGCTCGGCTAATGTCGAGGCACCGCCAACGGCGGGCGTGCAAGTGACGGAGGGGCCGCTTGCTGCCGAGGTGCCGGCCGGCGTATTCTTCCCACACCCGGGTGCATCAAGCTCCAATGCCGGCGCCGGCACTGGAGACACCAATGACGCCTCCGCCGGAGACACCACTGCCGGCGCGTTGTGCGAGTTGCTGCCCGTCAAGCTGGGAATCGGGGGCGGCCCCTGTTGGCCGCCCACAAACCACCCCCGCAGCCCCTCAACCAAGGTAGGCATAATGGCGGTGATCGTCGCTCCCAGTTGGTCTCGCACTTGCTCTTCGACTATCTGAGGAATCTGCGCCACTTTTGCCTTGAGTTCTTTAACCTCCTGGCTTTCCAAGCTGGTCTTTCTCTCCTTTCGCCCAGTCTTATAGTATTCCGACCATTTCGTGGACAAGCCTTCGCCGGCCACACGACCAGCTGACGTCGGCTTAGTTAACTTATCCTTCTGTTTCATTACATTCAACGCCCTATTTAAAGTGGTGTCCCAAGGGGCAGACGGGGAGCTCTGAGACCCCGCGCTACTGCTTTCAGTTTCCTGCGGAAGGAACGTGAACCATTTAGAAATTTGGCTTCATTAATTAGAATGCAACCATATGGAGCTAATTACGCGGGGGTGTATTCCTTACCAGAACAAGCTCAAGCGCCTTCACCTTCGGATCCGTGGTAAGCTCCTTTGTTACCGGGTCCTCCTTGTACCGGGCTCTGATATAGTTCCTGGTCTGCTTTTCATGGCGGTATTTATCGAAGAGGGGCGGTAGGCCTTGCTCGACACGCTCCGCGTCCTCCTTGTCCCATTTAGGTTCCGCCACTCTGTAACCGCCGGGACCGAGTTTGTGGACCCCTAAGTTCAATTCCCGCATTTCTTTCCCCCACTGACTTGATTCCACGGATGCGTTGCTCTCGCACTTGGTCTTGAACTCCAGGTAGTCAGCTTTGCTGATCGAAGGATTTTTCTCCTTGATCTTCTCATAACTATCACCTCTTTCAATCATTTTCTTTACCCGGGCTCTCCAAGAAGCCAGGGCCGTGCTCATCTTCGTGAGGGCGGCACTGTTCACTTTATTCCCTGAGAGGCGTGTGTTTGCGAAGTCACCGGGGAACTTGTATCGTTCGTGCAGCTTCGTGAAGAGGAGGATCCGCAAATTCCCTCGTTCACGATGCCTTAGGTTCTCGGTGTTGATCGTGACGGTGCTCCGGACAATGCACCCGAGTTGTCCCGCGTACCCACTGACTAATTCTTTGGGCGCCGTTGGATGCCCACTGGAGGACACTTCAGTAAATTCCTCCTTGACGGTGCCGAGCACGTTCGGGCACCGGTCCTTCCGTTGCCTCTTCGGTTGGCTGCCATCTGTGCGTTCGCTGCCATCATCAGTGGTGGCATCCCCGGCGGCACCATCAGTGGTGTCATCCCCGACGCCACTAGGGGTTGTGTAGTCGGGATCGGTGTCTTCCGCGGCGTCCTCATAGCGGTGAGGGTATTCCTCCATCTCCTGGGACAGCTCCCAGAATGGCTTGCCGCCCGAACCGCCGGCCTCATCGTTGTCGGCCATGTTCGCTCTAAATAGGAAAAAAGTTTGGTCAAAAAGTTGGTTATTGTCAAGGAACAAGATCTCATCATTTAGGGTTTGTGAGGAATTATCATGGTCTCATCACTTAGGGTTTGTCGACACCGAGGCATCCTAAAAGCTACGGTTTTATCATTTAGAGTGCCGTTGATAGAAGCTATTCAGAACTAGTCCTACTTAATTCTTGATCCTACTTAATTAAGTACTAAGATACCCCGGCCCATGCATTAGTCGCAAGTACCCCATATGTCCTATTTTTAGCAAAGTCATGCTAAAATTCACGGAAAATTTCAGCATGACCTTTGCTGAAAATAGGACATATGGAGTACCCGAACTTGCCAGAACGGAAGTTAATCGACATTCCGGCAAACTCAAGGGCCTCTCGGGGTACCTGCAAAATCATCACGACACGATGGTCGGAGACAAAACCCAGCAAACTAGCACCACAATGTGCCTCTACTTTCATATGGATGAAAAGGCCACAGACCATATGGTCCTCTGGCGCCTTTCGCTTCTTTCCCGGCGGTGGGCACTCTTTCCAATTTTTCAACAGCTCGTCTATTTCCTCGCCGCTCCTCGTACGTGGGGGTCTTCGGGGTTCGGTTTCACCATCGAACAGATCCTTGCGTTTTCTCCATGCGTCATCGTCGCGAAGCCACCTTCGATGTCCCATGAACACGGTTTTCGAAGACCCGGGATCTCTATCTAGCTGGCGATACGTTGTGTCATCCATGCACCGTACGCATCCAGAAAATCCATGGACTACCTGCCCCGCGAGATATCCGTAACCGAGATAGTCGTGCACCGTCGTGAGCAGTGCGGCTCTCATAGGGAAATATTCTTTCTCTGCAGCGTCCCACGTATTGGCTGGCGTTTTCCACAGCGTGTCTAGCTCCTCCTTCAGCAGCCCTAGATATAGATTGATGTCGTTCCCTGGTTGTTTCGGCCCTTCAATTAGCATACTCATGTGAATGTACTTCCTCTTCATGCACAACCAGGGGGGAAGGTTGTACATCCACACAAACACAGGCCAGGTGCTATGTGTGCTTCTCTGGCTGCCAAACGGATTGACTCCATCGGTGCTCGCGCCGAGCACGATGTTCCTTGGATCCTTCCCAAATTCTGGGTATTCAAAATTCAACGCTTGCCACTGGCTCGCATCCTTAGGGTGACTCAGCATCTTGTCTTTTTTATCTATCTCCGGATCATTTGCGTCATCTTCTCGCTTCTTCTCCTCCCTATCCGCGTGCCAACGCAAGAGCTTTGCTACCTTAGGATCCGCGAAATACCGCTGCAGACGAGGAGTGATCGGAAAGTACCACACCACTTTTCGAGGATCTTTCTTCCTCTTCTTGTATCGAGTGACGCCGCACACCGGACATATGGTAGACTCCGCGTGCTCGCCCCGATAAATGATGCAATTGTTCATGCAGACATGGTATTTCACGTGCGGTAAATCCAGAGGACACACGATTTTCTTCGCCTCCTCCAAACTGGTCGGGCACTTGTTCCCCTTCGGAAGACGTTCGTGCCAGAATGACATGTTCTCGTCGAAGCATGCGTCCGTCATTTTGTGTTTTACCTTCATCTCCAGATCCATGAGCGTTACTTTCAGGCGGGTATCCTCGGGCCTGCATCCTTCATACAATGGAGTAACCGCGTCTGTCTCCAGTTGATCCAGCTTGGCTTTCTCTCGGGCGGCAGCTCTTGCGTTACCCGTCTGCTTGCGAAGCAGCTCTTGAATATGAGGGTCATGCACCCAGCCCATCGATGGTCCATCGTCGTCTGCTCCGGCATCTTCATCTTCATGATCATGCCCTTCGTCTTGATCTTCCTCATCATCATGTCCGGCATCTTCTACATGATGACCGTGTCCTGCATCTACTTCGTGATCATGTCCTGGAGATTCTTCGTCTTCTCGCCCGCCCTCGCCGCTATTGTCTTGCTGCCCTTCCTTTTTTCTGCTTGCCCGGCCCCCATGGATGACTTCATAGTCATCTTCATCACCTTGCCACCGATAGCCATCCATGAAACCACGCAAGAGCAAGTGGTCCCGCACCTGCCCGGAATCCGGGTCCGCAATAAGGCTCTTCAGCTTGCATCTTCGACACAGACATCTTATCTCCGTCTCGTTCTTTTGAAGCATCTCGGCCTTCGCGGAGCTCAAAAACCTATTTACGATGCCTTCGGTCATCGTGCGGACCATGGTCGCCTGCGGGGTAGAGCAAAATGATATTTTAGAACAAAAAAAAATTTGGCATGACTTTGCCTAAAAATAGGACCAAAAAGAATGCATATAGTGCCAAATTCTTGCCGAAACGGAAATGAATCAACATTCCGGCAAAATATTGGCAACTATCGCATTTCAAATACCGGTAGCTGCAAACACAAACATATGCAACAACACAAACATACGTAGATCTCTAGGCCATAAAAAGTGTGTACGTTGTTGGAGACGGAGAGAAAAGTAGATCCAGAACATAAAGAAAGCTTTCCCCTTACTTACCTATCAAAAAAAGGAAATTTAACCACTTAATTTGGGTGAATCTATGGTGCAAATGAGGTGAGGAGGAGGAGCAAGAAGACCAAATCTGTTTTGGTGGAGGGGGGAAAGTGAGTGTGTGGTAGGTGTGGCTGCCTAATTATAGCTACTGCTCCCAGGTTACCAGTGGCGCACCCCATCACTGGTGCGCCACTAGTAGCCAGGAATACTAGTGGCGCACCAGTGAAGGGGTGCGCCACTGCTATGTTTTTTTTTGGACCACCACGCCCAGCCTTACCAGTGGCGCACCAGGGCAACGTGCGCCACTACTATCAAAAATAGTAGTGGCGCACCATGGCCTGGTGCGCCACTGGTAATCCTGGGCATGGCTGGCTACTGTTCAAAAAAATAGTAGTGGCGCACCAGGGCAAGGTGCGCCACTACTATCAAAAATAGTAGTGGCGCACCTTGTCCTGGTGCGCCACTGGTAAGCCTGGGCATGGCTGGTTACTGTTCAAAAAAATAGTAGTGGCGCACCCCACACCTGGTGCGCCACTAGTAATGTCACTATTAGTGGAGCACCTGTTTGTGGTGCGCCACTGCTATATAGTAGTGGCGCACCACATCTCTGGTGCGCCACTAACAGTGATATTACCTATAGCCGTTTTTCTAGTAGTGACACCTTGTAGGGTATTTACTTTCCCCAGTTTAATCATGTGCTGGATCTGAGCTCCCATGCCTTTAACAGGACTGGGTCGTGACAGCAGAGCAGATCGACTGCTCGGCCCCCCCGGCCAAAGATCCAGCCAACGCTCTCCTGACGGAGATGCTCGCTCCGGCACCTTATGAGGTGCCGGAGAAGAAGACCAAGAAGAAGGCCACGGGGACTCGAAAGAGTTCCCGGCGTCAGGTGATATCAAACTCATCGTCCGATAACTCCGAGACGCACTCCTCTCGTGAAAACGAGGAGGAGGAAGACGAAGGTTCTCCTCCTCCAGCCAGGGGAGACAGGAAAAGGAAGGTCGCCCCAACCAGGGAGGCCGAAGGGTCCAAGAAGGGAAGGACTCTCCTTCCGGACTGTTCCACGACCGCCGCTCAGAGCGAAGACGAGTGGTTGCCCAGGGACAAGCCCCTGGTGAAGTAGTAAGTATTCAGATACTAGAGTAATTCATGGTATGCTTTTATCGCACTTCTTCTCCTTACGTCGAACATGATTATGCAGTCCGTCTCGAGCCTGTATCGACGTATCTTCGTCGGACGGTTCTTTGGACCCGTGGGATATGAATAGTGATTCACTTCCGACCGCCTCCTCCCCACGCCCTACGGACAACGTCGACGTGTTGTCTCAAAGGGCACCAAGCCGAGGGGAGGTAGTCCTGGAGGCGCCTCAAGGCGACCTTGCGGACCCTAGGCGCAGAGGGAGCAAGGCTCCCACGGGCTCCAAGTTCGGCCCTCAGCCGAACACCGCACCGAAACCACCAGTGGTCCTGGACTCCGGCAGGCGGCCCCCTGTTAAGAGGGGCAGGCCGCCTGTGCCAGTGACCTCTGTCCATCCAGAGGCGCTGGACAACTTGCTGGAAGTGCTTCGCAGCGCTTCCATCAATGAAGAGCACCGCACTATCATGAGTGCGGTGATCAAGAAGGTTCAGTCCGCCAAGAGCGGACTGACTGAAGCCTGTGCCAGCCTCCTGACAGGCTTTGAGGTGAGTAATCGAAATATAGGAAAATATTACCGCATAGACAGTAGCCCCTGATGCTCTGTTCGGTGTTCGTGAATAAAAGCCGAATGGAGGATCAAATAGTAGCTGAAGGAGTCTAATCAAATATGTCTATATGCGTATGCAGGCTTCACTGCTGGCCGCTGCCGCACGTACTGCGGAGGTCGCCGCCCTGAAGCAGGACCTCGAGCGGTCCAAGGAAGAACTCGGCGTTGCCAAGAGGCATCTCGAGGAGAACAAAGGTAAGCAATACCTTGTCTATATAAAAATCAGTTTTGGTTGTAAGATAATAGGATCATCATGAATGTGCCAGGGACCACGACCGAAGTGGCGACCCTGAAGCAGGCGTTGTCCGAGGCCAAAAACAAAGCGGCCAAGGAGCTCCTCGAGCGAGAAAGGAAAGAAGCCCGAGTAGGCGAGGTGCAGCAAGAGCTCCAGGTGCTCGTGAAGAAGCACGAGTCCTTGGAGCTTGACTCGAAGGCGCGAGAGTCCGAGCTTGCCAAGGCCCTCGAAAGCGCAAAACATGCCAAGGCCGAGGCTCAAAAGGCCCTCCAGGAGATTGAGGCAATGAAGAAATAGCAGTGGGTAAGGCATTCATTATGCAACGCAAGCATGTGAAAGAAAATTTTTATTTACTTAGCCGAGTTCGGAGCTCTCCAGGAGCGTTCGCATATTTGCCCCGCAGTGTGTCTGACACCGCGGAGTTCTACCGGGCCGAGGAGGGGAGCTCGACAGAGAAGGTGTTCTGGTCTCAATATACTGGGACCGAACACCCGATGCGCATGAGCGACCAGCTGAAGCAACTGGTCGAGCTCCACAAGGCGGCCGAACAGACCATGAAGGGCCTTATAGTCCGGATGTGGCCTGGCGATGCCCTTTCGAACAGCTACTTCGGCCTGGTGAGGCGGCTTGCGGATGCCTACCCACGGTTGGAAGTCATAAAGCGGTCTGTCTGCATTGAAGGTGCATGCAGGGCCTTTGCCTGTGCGAAGGTGCACTGGGCCAAGATGGACGCCGAAAAGCTGGTGAAGGAGGGGTCGCCGCTGGGCAAGGAGCATCGCCACCCCGAAATGTATTATGAGGGTGTCCTGAAGGGTGCCCGTCTTGTGGCGGGCGAGTGTACCAAAGATGTAATTTTTGAATGAACATGCTCATGTGATCCTATATGATGAAAACTAGTTCATGTGCGCTATGCAACGCTATTTTATTTAAAATATTACCTTCTGTGCGGCGGTTTATAAATCTAAGAGTTGGCTAGCCGTCGGCTTCTGCCCCCATGCAACTAGTGTTGGGGTGCTCGGGATAAACCTGAGCACTCTTGTTCCCTTTTTTGGGTCCTTCGAGGGAGGTGCTCAGCGCAACGAACCAAGCATATAATGCTTTCTCACTCTCACTTAGCCATAGAAGTCTACAATTTTAAATTTTGGCGAAGCCCCTAGTATTCGGAAGGCTGAATTTGGGGCACTATACACGCCTAAGTCGGACAAGGCCGACTCCTCGCCCGAAGCAGAAAAAGTCTTTAGGGACTTGAGACCTCTCGAACAACGACCAGCACAGTACAGTCGTTGAGCGTTTATTCAACTTTGCATCTCTGAATTGATTATTGCTGACCCTTTTTGCTACCATATTATAAGCCTTCCTAGATCCACATACATCTACGTCGTGCGTTTGACTCTCCCTGGTAATCGCTCTATCCAAGCTTTGAGAGTTTTGACTACAATGGTTGCCGATCACCGCCTGCTGCTGGGTAAGAATTGGTAAGAATTTGAGATTTGCTTGTCAGATTTGTGACTGTCCACCACACCACCACCACCACCACTTCCTAGTAGTCTGTAGAATCATATTCTTGTGTGTTTCTATTGCTGCTAACCATGGCAGGATCACAAGCCGATGAGACTGACTGGGAGAACATGACAAAAAAAGAGTTACGTGATAAGTTTCAACAAATGATGAGTGCACAGGTGGAAGATGTGCTAAATAGATTTGAAGTGGCCATGGAGAAGATAGATGGCATTGAGAAGGCGTTCGAAACAAAGCTCGATAACAAGTTTAATGAATTGCTCGCGCGTCTACCACCACCACCACCGGCTGCACCTGACGCACCTCTACAACAACAACAGCGACTACCTCCACGTCGCGAAACAGCCCTCCGCCGAGCGAGCCATGTCCCTCTTCAGCCTGGCCAAGCTGCTAGTGCTGCTGTTGATATTTCTGTGGCTCCTACTGCTGATGTGGAGGAGGATGATTATGTGGGAGATTACGAGGATGATGTCGATCAACATCAGAACAACGTGCAACCAATAGCACCACAACCACCAGGTCGTCCGCATGCAAATAATGGAAATGTTAGGGCTCCCCCTCAGGTACGAGATCATGACCATCTCCCTAAACTGGAATTGAATATTCCACCATTTGAGGGTAGATATGTTCCTGATATATATCTTACTTGGGAGTTAGAAACTGAAGATCGATTTACATGTTTACAATATCCTGAGGAGAGGCGTGTTCCTGCTGCTGTTTGTGCTTTCACTAGCTTTGCATGTGTTTGGTGGTCCGAACATTGTAGATTATATGTTGTTCCAGCTACTTGGGCTGCTTTGAAAACTGCTATGTGTACTCGTTGGGTTCCACTATATTATCAATGTGAATTACTTCGAAAATTGCAGCGCTTAAGACAAGGGAAAAATTCGGTAGAAGAATATTATCAGGAATTACAAACTGGCTTGATTAGATGTGGTATTGTTGAGGAGAATGAAGCTATGCTTGCATGTTTTCTGGGTGGATTAAATAGAGAAATTTAGACCATTCTAGACTATAAGGATTATAATAATATCACTCGTTTATTCCATCTTGCTTGTAAAGCTGAACGTGAAGTACAGGATCGACAGGCATTGGCGCGGACTAACTTCTGTGCAGGTCGACCATCATCATGGACACCACGTGCATCATTTACTTCCACTCGTTCTGCTACACCGGCACCTCCGTCAGCTGCCACCTCCAACCATGATACAATAAAGCAGGCACAATCACCATTATCTACCAAGAGCACACCTTCTAGGCCTGCAAAGAGCTCTTCTTCATCCATGGCATCAACAGGGCAAACACTTGATATTATTTGTCGATGTTGCAAGGGTGGAGGTCATTATGCGAGAGAATGCCCATCTAAGCGTGTGATGATTGTTACTGAGGATGGTGGGTATGAGTCCGCTAGTGACTATGATGAGGAGACGTTGGCTCTTATTACACACGAAGAACACGGTGGAGATGATTTTGATCATGAGACGCAATACATGGCTGCTGAAGATGCTGACAGGTATGAATGTTTAGTTGCTCAACGTGTTTTGAGTGTGCAGGTCACGCAAGCTGAGCAAAATCAGAGGCATAATTTGTTCCATACAATGGGAGTTGTGAAGGAACGTTCTGTTCGCGTCATCATAGATGGAGGGAGCTGCCACAACTTGGCTAGCATGGAGATGGTGGAGAAGCTATCTCTCACCACAAGACCACATCCACATCCTTACTACATCCAATGGTTTAACAACAGCGGCAAGGTTAAGGTAACACGTACTGTTCGGGTGCATTTTAGTATCTCTAGATATGCTGATTATGTTGATTTTGATGTGGTACCTATGCAAGAATGTTCCTTATTACTTGGTAGACCATGGCAATTTGATAAAAATTCTGTACACCATGGTAGAAACAATCAGTATACTCTTGTTCATAAGGATACGAATATTACTTTGCTTCCTATGACTCCTGATTCCATTTTGAAAGATGATATTCATAGAGCTAATAAAGCAAAACCGGAGGAAAATAAGAGTGAAAATCAGATTGTGGCAAAAGAATTTGAGCAACAAATGAAGCCTAATAATAAACCATCTAGTGTTGCTTCTGAAATTAAATTGAAAAGTGCATGTTTACTTGCCACCAAATCTGATATTGATGAGCTAGATTTTAGCAAATCTGTTTGCTATGCTTTTGTGTGCAAAGAGGCATTATTTTCATTCGAGGACGTGCCTTCCTCTTTGCCCCCTGCTGTCACTAACATTTTGCAGGGCTTCGCTGACGTCTTCCCACAAGACGTGCCACCGGGATTACCACCTATTCGAGGGATTGAGCATCAAATTGACTTAATTCCCGGTGCCTCGGTACCCAACCGTGCACCATACCGTACCAATCCAGAGGAGATGAAGGAGATTATGCGTCAAGTACAGGAGCTGCTCGACAAAGGTTATATACGTGAATCTCTTAGTCCTTGTGTTGTTCCTATTATACTAGTGCCTAAAAAGGATAGTACGTCGCGTATGGGTGTTGATTCTAGAGGCATTATGATACCACTTGATAGAGGCGAGGGTGTCCCGATCTTTCGATGAGATGATAACTATCGATTTGGTGGAGACGACTTTGATGATCCGACTACAAACATGCACGATGTTGCACCTTAGCAATCGCTAAACCAATCTCCTGAGGTTACTGACGATGTCGGAAGCACGGTCAGCCTGACCACGAAGGTCTATTCCTGCAAGCAATCGAAGAACGAGCAAGAATATGATAAAGCAATCTGAATATTGCAAATATATATGAAGTATTGATAATGGTGGTGATCCGTAAGCGGTCTTGGTTTGGTCATTGGACACAAACGAAGTACACGAAGTTGCAATGGCTAACTTTTAACTAAACAAATCCCAAGGAAAAAGCTACTAGATGGATCTACTTATATAGGAGTAAGGGGTGGCGGTCAAGGAGGTGGTAGGACGTCCCAAGGCAGCCTAAAACCAACCCTAGGTCGTACAAGGCTCATGGGCCCAAATGAAGGTGATGCAACACCTTTGGACTTGTTGTTTGACTCGGATTCTGCTGCATCGTCAGATTGTTTCGTCCATATCTCAACGCTCCGGAAGAATTTAAAGGTGATTCCAATTGGTTTGGAAAGAGGATGAAATCTACTTCCCAACAAAAAAATCACCCAATTTGGAGTCTGTATGAAAAAGTTCTTGGCGTTTTGAGTCAGGTATGTCTGTGCAGTCCGAATCTAAATCCAGAACGTGAGAGACTTGGACTCTATCTTCTCTTGGCCCGAAAGTGACGTGAGAGGACTTTTTGAACAGAACTTAAACTTACCCTTTTCCCCTATCTTCATATGTGGATTGTACAAATGTCCCATACACCTGCAATTAGACAAAACACAAAAGTGTGTGAAGTATTTTTGTTCTGGATAATATAAGTAGATTATTGAATATTTGACACTAGAAATCACCTGACAAATATGCATGTATGCAATATTTTTGGTCGTATCCAAGGTAGTCATGTCCTCATCATCCTCCCCTTCTTGAAAATAAAGCCATCCTCGGCGTTGATTTATCTGAAATGTGGCTAACAAAAGAGACAAGGTGTACATGTTGTATATGTATATGTCATCAACTTTTACTTCCCGTAGATTTTGCACAGATGACACATGTATACATGAGTAACTTTCATAGTGAATAAAATATAAAGCCAAAATATTATCACAAGAAGTAGAAGGCATAAAAGTATTGCAACTCAGTTTGCACATATAAGTGAAGCACTTATTCTTATGAAAAGATTGACAATATTCATCATTAAACCATCCCAATATTGGTGAATAAACCTTATTTGCATCAAATTTACATGCTACAACATGCTTAAATAAGCAAACATGCAATAAGTCATTTGACACAGAATCATCACCAAGATTAGAGGTCATATCGAAATGATTAAACATTGGTTCTTTTGCATCAACAGTTAATTCATTGGGTGCACTCAAAATTGTTGGTATTTCAGTTGTTTGATCACATGACGCATTCATGACAGTAACATGATTCTCTAAAATAGGTGATGCGCTCAAATCAACAGGTAACTCAACACATAATGTATTCAAGTTAACTAGGCATGAATCATTCTCATGTGAAGTTATATCATCAATACCTTTACAGTTACCTTGTCGCAAAGATGTAGCTGATGTAGGTACGGATGATGGCAATGTACCATACTCTTGAGATGATGTCGCTCTCACAATCTGAGGTGTGGCTGCTCTAGTAGGTGCAACGGTGGAGGAACCAAGCGGTGGTGGTGAGCATGAACTAGAATAGTAGTTGTTGTAGTCACCCAATGCATCCTCTTGTAACTGTCTCTCAAAGGTACAAGCACGAACATACATACCAGTAATGCAACGAGGAATATACTGAAATCGTGCCTGAATATCATGGTTCAAACCACCAAAAAATCTATTCATTATATCATCCTCAGATTCTTCTATGTCACAATGATGCATATAAGATTTGAACTCTTGGTAGTAAGCATGAACAGTGTTGTTGCCTTGTTTAAATTGTTCAAATTTGCGAATCAATTCACGATGATAGTAAGGAGGGAAAAATTGTTGTCTCATTACATCTTTCAAATCTTTCCAAGTTGTGGGTTGGTTATCAATGTTTTTCTTACAATGCACACTCCACCAAAGAAAAGCAAAACCAGTAAATGCTCTAGTGACAGCTCGTACTCGCTCAAGTTTAGAAAAGTCATGGTGAGTAAAAACTTTTTCTACTTCAAGCTCCCAAGCTAGATAAATAGCAGGATTAAATCTACCCTGAAATGATGGTAAAGAGATAACCTGACCATGTGCTTGTGTGTGTTGTCCCAAGTCTCGTGATGGTGATGATGTGTCCGTCGTCCAACAACTTCTGTCTCCGGAACCTGTCATGATTAGTAGAAACAAGAAACAAACTTCGAGAATATGTTCCTATCAACTACTAGGATGTGGTTGTAAAGTGCTCGCAGTAAAGCAAATATCAATATCTTACAAGTTCTTACCATGCGGCAGGTGGTGACAGGCAACCAGCGGTGTCAAATAACTCTGAAGATTGTGTAAATCGATTACCAGGGGAGTGTACGTATACACGGTGTAGAAATATGTGGAGCTGGGTTGGCTATATATGGTAACAAAAGATTAGCAATAATCAATTCAAAGATGCAATGTTGAATAAACGCTCAACGATGGTACTGTGCTGGTCCTAGGCTAGACCGGAGTAGAGACGCGAGCCTAGAACAGTAATGAGGTCACGGCGTAGCAGAACTCGCATCAATGAAGAATACTAAGTAGCTCTGGACAGCAAGATATAAGTGAAGATCACAACGGCAGTAAAGATAATGATAAAAACAACTGCCAAGCAGGATATACAACAACTCTCTCTCCAATTTTCCTCTTAGAAAGTTTGAGCCAATTTTCTGATAACTTTTCTCAAGAATGGCACTGACCCAAGCTTTCAAACCCAAAAAGAATCACTCAATTCCGAGTTGATATGAGGAGTCAAAAAATTCTAAAACTAGAATAAGCTGTGTCACGAACTTCGGAGGGCAAAAAGACCTATTTAGAAGCCGATTTTGAGGTGCCAAATAGTAAACTAGCTTCTGCAACTATTTAGATGCGTCTCGTCTCTGGCTTTCATTTGAGTACTCGCGCAGCCAAAACGGCTTTCGTATGAGGAAGTTATGTCTGTTTTACTGAACAGTGCGTAAAACAGATCCCAATCCGAATTCAACTACGAGATTGAGTCTAGATAGATCCGAATTTTGTTTTCTTTTCTTCTCTATTTTTTTTACTCACACTTTTTTTTCTTTTCTTTCTCTCTTTTTTTCTTTGTTTTTTTTCTTTTTTTCTCTCTTTTTTTCTCTCTTTTTTTGTCCCTCTTTCCAAGACAAACTAGATAAGATGCAGATTGGATCAAACGAAGATGTGAACGACCTCAATTATGATTGTGAGAATGAACTATGGGTAGCACGTGGTGGAAATTGATGGATGGTGTGGTGGACAGCAGAAGGGATAACGATGTAGCGACGACGTGACTAATGTGAACAGAACTCGAAACTCTAAACGAACTAGACATTAAGACCAGCAACTCGACACGACGATGCAA
Organism: Aegilops umbellulata; assembly: GCA_032464435.1. Lineage (NCBI taxonomy): Eukaryota > Viridiplantae > Streptophyta > Magnoliopsida > Poales > Poaceae > Aegilops > Aegilops umbellulata. The sequence goes on from CP136055.1 coordinate 184,000,825, forward strand.
CCGATAATTCAATAATGCAAACAATGATAAGAAAATTGCATAGGCTCAGACTGGCTTGGACAAAGGATGAATAGATCTAACTTTTTTTGTGGCTTTTTCTTGGACAATAGGTAAGAAAATAAATCTAATCTAGGGAAAGCTAGAAATTCTCACCGAGCAACCTGAAAACTGATACCACTTGATACCACTTGATAGAGGCGAGGGTGTCCCGATCTTTCGATGAGATGATAACTATCGATTTGGTGGAGAGGACTTTGATGGTCTGACTACAAATGTGCACGACGTTGTGCCTTAGAAATCGCTAAACCAATCTCCTGAGGTTACTGACGATGCCGAAAGCACGGTCAGCCTGACCACGAAGGTCTATTCCTGCAAGCAATCGAAGAACAAGCAATAATATGATAAAGCAATCTGAATATTGCAAATTTATATGAAGTATTGATAATTGTGGGGATCCGTAAGCGGTCTTGGTCTGGTCGTTGGACACAAACGAAGTACACGAAGTTGCAATGGCTAACTTTTAACTAAACACACTACAGGAATCTGCTACTTTGCCGTCTGCCATGGCGGACGGCAAAGGCATGAACAGCGGACGGCAAATGCCTTTGCCGTCAGCCGCGGACGGCAAAAGGCTCCAGCAACGTATGCTACGGTAAACAGCTACTTTGCCGTCTGCCACTGATGGCAAAGTCTTTGCCGTCCGCCGCAGACGGCAAAGAGAGCGCGGCAGATGGCAAAGAGAGCGGACGGCAATAATTGCGCTGTCAGTCCGTTAAGTGGCTAACGGCAGGTCTTTGCCGTCTGCCACTGATGGCAAAGTCTTTGCCGTCTGCCACTGATGGCAAAGTCTTTGCCGTCTGCCACTGATGGCAAAGTCTTTGCCGTCTGCCACTGATGGCAAAGTCTTTGCCGTCTGCCACTGTAAGCAAACTGGCCAAATGGGTCAGCTCCCAGGAAGCACAGCTGGATGCCACGTGTCCTCTTTGCCGTCCGCGGCGGACGGCAAAGAGCTCTTTGCCGTCGGTGGCAGACGGCAAAGAGCCTGCATATTGGGTTTTTTTTTCTGTTTTTTATTAAATCCCACAATTTGCACAGAAAATATATATGACATATAGATATATTTCACAGGCATTCATAAGCAAGCAAGTCCATAAGCAAGTTCCATCCGTACATATTACATAAGCAAGTTCCATCCATCATTTCATACATAAACAAGTTCCATCCATCATTTCATACATAAAGAAGTTCCATCCATACATAAACAAGCACTCCATAGCTAAGGTGACTAGAATGAGAAGACAAGAACAAGAAGAGTAGAACAAGCACTCCATCCAGCACATAATGAAATCTACAAAATGGCAAAATAAGAAAGTTAGAAATGGATCTTTTTTAGCTCACTTAGGTGAAATAGATCGTTTTTTAGGCAACTAAGGTGAAATGGATCGTTTTTTAGCTCACTTAGGTCAAATGGATCGTTTTTTAGCTAACTTAGTTGAAATGGATCGTTTTTGAGCTAACTTTGTTGAAATGGATCATTTTTGAGCTAATTTAGTTGAAATGGATCGTTTTTGAGCTAACTTAGGTGAAATGGATCATTTATGAGCTAATTTAGTTGAAATGGATCTTTTTGAGCTAACTTGGGTGAAATGGATCATTTAAGAGCTAATTTAGGTGAAATGGATCGTTTTTTAGGTAACCTAGGTGAAATGGATCGTTTATGAGCTAAATTAGTTGAAATGGATCGTTTATGAGATAACCTAGGTAAGATTGGTCATTTTGGAGTTAACCTAGGTGAAATGGGTCATTTTAGAGCTAACTTAGGTAAAATGGATCGTCTATGAGCTAACTAAGCTAATTATGCAATTTTTGACATAAGTAAGCTAAGTACAGATCGTTTTAGAGCTAACTTAGGTAAAATGGATGGTTTTGGAGGTCAGTAAGCTTATTAAGTCATTTTGGAGGAGAAGAAGCTAAGTCTAGGTCATTATGGTAAGCATTGGAGAAAATAAAGCTAAGTCTAGGTCTTTATGCATGTGTTAAGCAAAACACTAGATAAACTTACCAAGATCCAGGAGGTGTAGGAGCGTGGTGGCTCGTGTCGGTAGCTGGAGAAGGATCGTGCGATGCTTGTCTGGAGTTACGCTGCACCAAAGATCATTTCCAATGTCTTGTTAGCATGATGACACTCAAATGTTAAGACTAGCAAGTAATGTCCTTTCAAATAAAACTCACCGTGGTCCCAGGAGCAATCACTGGCATCGGCGGAGCGGTCTGACCTGCCTTCTCGCACACAGACTGCACATTTGGTTTTGACGACTCAATCATACTAGTTAGTAATGAGACAAACACTACATGAATGTTTTGGCTAATCTGCAGAAGAAACTTACCACAAGGAGCTCGTACATGGCCCTTGCCTGCATGTCATTCCGTGCCCTCTCCTCCTCCATCATCTTTGCCGTCCTCTCCTCCAACTCCCGCTGCCTCTCCGCCGCCTCCGCCAGAAGTTTCTCTGTTCTATCTCTCTCACTCTGTATAGCAGCCTGCAACACCACTCACATGACAATTCGTAATCATTGATGGAAGCGCACACAATGTAATGGAGAAAGATAACTGAGTACGTATCACTAACCTTGATGGCGAGTTGCACTGGCCGTTCACGAGGCCTTATCTCAGGAGCGGAGCTCGACTGACGCGCCTTGATCTCCGGGAGAGTGCTAGGACAACGGATAAGTTCATCTCCAATGGCTATGGAGCCATGGGACCTCCCGCCACCAGATATCATCAACAGCTCTGGATCAATGGGACCCTGGCTCGGGTTAAAGTCCTCCCCTTTCCTCGCCTTCCCCTCATCTCTATATCTCACGAGCTTGTTGTGGGAGGAGATGTTGGTGAAGTTGTTTGCATCATCGAGGTCAGACTGAGAGAAGGCCTTGACTTTCTTGAAAGAGGCAGTGTGGGCCATGGCATACAGGTCGTACACCTCTGGCACCTTATCCGCCTTATTGTAGCGTGCCTGAAAGAGAGAAACAATGAAAATTAGTAATTAAAGGGCTCAAGCTAGCATGATGAATGAATTGCATGAATCATGAAGCAAACCACATACCCAGTTGCGCCCGAACTGATATAAGTTGGAGCTGCCTTGATGGTGTGGCACACCTTCCATTTGGGCACGTTTGTCCTTGGCCTCCTTGTGGAGGGCTAGCCATCGTTGTGAGCACCACTCATCGACCAACACCTCCCAACAATCCATCCGATCCGCACACCATCTCGGAGGCGCCTAAGTTAGCAAATAGAAACTTGAGCGCTACCGCTAAGAATTACTAAATGAAGGAACTTAAGTAGAGAAGGCCTTAAGAATTACCTTCATGTACTGCTCCTTACTCAGGAACTTATCGCGGCACGCCGGCTTGGTCTTCTTGATACCACGCAAGGCGTAGTAGTCTCGAACAGCCTGCACCCGAGCCTCGTGCCGTAAGTTCTGGAGTAGGCGCTTGCAGACGTTCTCGATAACATGTGTCGCGTCCTCCTCGTATCCCTCCTCACACCTGTAGAATGTCTGCGATCAAATGAGACAATATTGATTAGTACAATTAATAACTAGCTAGTTGAAGATTTTTAAATGTGTAAAGGAGAAATTACCCAGAACTTTCTGATCACCATGTCTGCCCTCGTGTCGCACACGACACCATCGATAATCTCATCCGGCGGGGCCGGGGCAGCCACGTAGTGCTCCCAGCTCAATCCAAGCTCTGGAAGCCGACCCTCACCAGGCAACGTGACAAACCCCGGGAAGTTTTGCCGGCAAAGAACTCCAAGGACGGAGTTGGGCCGGCGGACACTATGATGGTGGTCCCAACCCCTGCAGCATGACAAGGCCAACGCATTAGTTATTTGAAAAAACGTGAATGCACAAGGTACAAAAATATTAAATGCACTTACGTACCTCTCCCCATCAGGGAAAATCAACCACCTCTGCTCACGGGTCACCGGCACGGACGGGAGCCGTGTAGCACCACGCTGGTAGACGGTGCCCCCCTCCTCCTCAAGATCAGTCGGCTCCCCGCCATCATCAGCATGGCCACTCGGCTCCTCGGGCTGATCCGGCCAGGTACCCCATCCGGACGTGTGCTCCTCCGGGGTCACGTGGGCCGAACTCTCGGGGGCCGAAGGCCAGTCGACCCGAGGCTCGTGGGCCCAAGACCCGTGGACCGGAGGCTCGTGGACCGGAGTCCGTGTAGCCTCCTCCTGGGACGAGTCCACCCTAGCAGTCACGTGCTCGGGTGAAACGGCTGGGGGTGGCGGTGAGGAAGGCGCCGTAGCAGTCACCCTACTTCCTCTCCCACGACCACGTGCCCCACCTCCTTTCTTCCTACCTCGTCCCCTGCTGGGCACCGCGGTCGACGAAGAAGGGCCCGGCGGTGTGGCCATACTGTCCAGCAACGCTCGGCGGAGAGGTGCGTCTGGAATGGAAGACCTCAGACCACGCTCCCGACCAGCGCCCACCATCTTTCAACACCTGCCATGACAAACAGTAAACGAAATTAGTACAACATAAAAAAAGACCGACATGAATAATAATATGTGTATCACTTAAGTGTATCATCATCAAGTACAACATAAAAAAATGTAATACCTGACACTACTAATAATCTCGATCAGTATCATCAATAAATGCATAATCATCATCATCACTATAATCAATGACGGGCTCATAGGGTTCATTGGCATCAACATGTGCAAGGCCACCTTGACGTAATCGGTCAAGCATTGACAGGTCATCCGCAGCAGTAACCTCTTCTTGTTCCGGCTCTTCTTGTTCCTCCTCTGGGGTGATGTCGGATTCATTGTCACTGTCTACTTCAATGTTTTGGGGTGAAGTATAGCGGTTCTTGAAACGCTTTTTGGAAAGACGTGTCTCTTGGAAGAATTCTCCTTCATATGTGTCTGGGTTAATGTGAGGTTCATAATCTTCTTCCTTTGGGGGAGAAAGTCTAGCACGTGGCGGCACTTCATAAACGACATCCCAACCTTTCAGATTTGGATTAGTTTGGCAGGCCCACGGTAGATAGAATACTTGGGTCGCCTGTTGAGCCATAATATAGACATCTGGAACATCTAAATGAGTGCTTTGGTTGATTTCAACTAGCCCTACATGTTCATGAGTCCTTCTAGTCTCCTTCGGCTGAAACCAATAACATTTGAAGACTACGACATTCGGTGGATTTTCACCATAGAACAGAAGTTCATAAATTGCTTCAACTCTCCCATAATACTCGGTACCTCCTTCGCCGATAGCAGATACACAACAATTTGTTGACTTTCGGTCGGCCATAGATAGCTCTTTGCCATAGGTACGAAAGCGATACCCGTTGATGTCGTACTTGTCAAATGAACGAACCTTATAGTCAAAACCATTAGCGACTTGTCTCAATTCGGCGTCCATAGACTCTGAATTAGCCTACAAGTTTAATATGAAAGGATTGTTGCACTATGCACAAATTAGCGAATGAAATGAAATTGTCTAATAGAAATTACCGTTTGTTTGAACCAAGAGATGAAACCGGGATAGCCACCTCCTTGCTTTGCGAGAAGCTCATACTCTTGGACGGAATCCTTTTGGATCTCCGCTCCATACGAGAATATGGTGACGTATCGACTGTATGACATATCCAGGAATAAGAGTAGTTCAAAGGAAATAGAAGTTGCGAAACAATGTACCGAGAACTTACTCGATGTACGGCCGCACTTCTATCAGGTTGTTGAAGATATACAACGAAATGGTCCGCCATTCTTCGTTATCCAAAGATACTGGATGTGAAGCACTAGCTGGTGCGAGATTCCCTTTGAATAGGCTGAGGTTGGATCCACCTTTTTTAGGCTCGTCAGCATTGTACCGAGGCTTCGGATTATGCAAATGACGATTTTTGGCTTCGTAGTGCGCTGTTACGAAGTTTGCCGCCTCCTCTGTGATGAATGCCTCAGCCATCGATGCTTCAATTCTACGTTTATTTTTACATTTTTCTCAAAGCGTCTTCTGCATCCTCTCAGTTGGGTAGCACCAACGATTTTGCACGGGCCCGCCCAATCTTGCCTCGGTTGGGAGATGCAAAATCAAATGCTGCATTGGATTAAAGAAGCCCGGTGGAAAGATCTTCTCTAACTTGCAGATCAACTCCGGCGCCAACTCTTCCATTTCTTCTAGCACGCCAGGCGATAGTTCTTTCGCACAAAGAACACGGAAGAAATAGCTGAGTTCTGCCAGTACTAGCCATTCATCCTCAGGGATGAAGCCACGCAACATCACCAGCATTACCCGCTCAATCCATATGTGCCAATCATGACTCTTGAGACCAAATATCTTCAGTTTATCAAGATTCGCTCCCCTCTTTAGATTCGCTGCATACCCATCGGGGAACATCAACTGTTGTTGCACCCACAAGAGAATTTCCCTCATAGCTGGCCTTCCAAGATTGAACCATGCCTTTGGCTTTGTCCAGTTCTGCTTTCCTTTCGGTTCTTTCATGTTTTGTAACGGCCTATCACATAGCGCTTCCAGATCGACTCTAGCCTTAGTATTATTCTTTGACTTCCCATCTATGCCGAACAATGTACCAAAAAGTGCCTCAGCGATATTCTTCTCAGTGTGCATCACGTCGATGTTGTGTGGGCAAAGGAGGTCTTTGAAGTAAGGCAGATCCCATAAGCATGTTTTGTGATTCCACGCGTGCTTAGTATTATACCCCTTGAAGTACCCTGGACGTTGTGGATCTGGCTCGAGAGCGTTTAACTGATCCAGGGTCTGTTGGCCTGTCAATGCAGGTGGTGCAGAGTTTTTGACAACTCTACCCCTGATGAAGTTCTTCTTGTCTTTCCTGAACTTATGGCGAGGATCCAGGAACTGTCTATGCATGTCGAAGCAAGAAAACTTGCGACCGGCCTGAAGCCAACGAAACTCAAGAGCTCCCTTGCATGTGGGGCACGGGAACCTTCCATGCACACACCAGCCAACGAATAGCGCATACGCCGGCAAGTCATGCGTCGAGTACATGTACCAGACACGCATTATGAAGTTCCGTTTGCTAAAGGCGACGTATGTCTTGAACCCATTATTCCAGGCTTCTTGCAATTCGTCCTTAAGCGGCTGCATGTACACATTCATATTTTTGCCCGGATAGTTGGGTCCTGGAATTATCAACGTCAGGAAAATGTTCTTTCTTTGCATAATCTGTCCGGGGGGGGAGATTGAGTGGAAAGACAAATACGGGCCAACAACTGTATTGGGCTGCCGTCATACCAAACACACTGAACCCATCCGTGCTGATGCCGACTCGAGGATGCCTCGGATCTGCCGCTTTGTCAGCATGTAATTCATCAAACTTTTTCCACGCAACACCATCCGATGTGTGTACCATCATCAGATTCCCATCTGCATCTAGTTCGGTTCTTTTGCCTGTTTTGTGCCATGTCATCTGTCTGGCCGTCTCTTCGACCATGAAAAGACGTTGAAGTCTTGGTATGATTGGCATATACCGAAGAACACTAACGGGGATTTGGTCTGTGTCTTCTCACCCATACCGTTGTCTACCACAATATACCTGGAAGACTTGCAAATGGGACAATAGTTCAAGTACGCATAGCCAAGCCTAAATAAGGCACATCCTTTCTCACAGGCATGTATCTTCTCATAGGGCATCTTCAGTGCACGGAGGATTTTGTCCGACTGGTACAGGTTTGCAGGCATTACATGGCCTTTGGGTAGAAAGCGTCCAAATACTGTCATAATTGCGTCATAGCATTCTCTGCCCAAGTTGAACTGAGCCTTCAGAGCCATTACTTGTGAGATGGCATCCAACTGACAAAGCTCAGTGTGCTCGTCTAGCGGACGTTTCGAAGACTCCAACATTTCATTGAAGGCCTTTGCAGATTCCTCCATCTCCTCGTCCGAATCCCGAGCATCATCATAGCCTTGCACCATGTTTTCCATCCCGGTACCATGCTCGTCAGTGCGACGACGATCCACCTCAGCTCGGTCACGTTGGGCAGACTCACCATGAAATGTCCACACCGTATAATCGGGCGTAAAACCACTCTTCTGCAGGTGTTTGCCCATTTCAGCCTCTGTCTTCTTTTCCCAATTGCCGCACCGGAAACAGGGGCACCAGGTTTTCTTTTGGACATTTGCAAATGCGGCTTGCACAAACCCCTTAGTTTTTGTGAACCATTCAGCGCTCCATTTGTTCTGACCAGTGTGACCGGTATACATCCAAGCACGGTCACTCATCTTGACTTTCAGAGCTACTGGACACACAACAATTATATATGTAATTCACCATGTATATATTCATCAGTTGATCTACTTTGTCAATTTTATTACGTCCATGCAACCTACACTCTAATAGGTAATGATAGGTCCTAATCCCACCCGTGTATGTGTAGATTGGGTTCATTTTCCCATGCTATGCTCCGGATCCGACGCAAAATTTTGGCAGCACCTCCCCGCTGTTCTCCTGATACACGTCTCTGCAATAAACAGAGAGGATGTGTACCCGGAGAACAACAGGGGAGGCACTGACGAAATTTATGCGTCGGATCCGGAGCAAAGCATATGGGAAAACGAACCCAATCTACACATACTTGGGCTGTCCATGGATAGCGTTGGACAATTCGAAAGAATCAAGGTTATAAATATGCAAATGCATGCATATTTATAACTATGACGCTTTCGAACGGGAGACACATATAGGTTACGCATACTGATGATTCAAGACACATATATAGTTAGCTATCAAGTTTCATCGGAATAGATCAAATAATTAATGGGGGATGAGGACTTGTCATTTGTGCTCACCCACGAACGAAGGGGCAGAGCTCGTCAAACGCACAGCGAGGTCGTCGAACACCAAACCTCGCAGCGATGAAACAACTGCACATTTAAAACTACACGATCAACACAATTATATATGATGTTTTTCATAACAAAATTGAAAAATATATGACCTAACTAATAATTCACAAATATATGACCCCGTCGGCCTCTGGAAGGCCAAAGAACACCTTTTCGGGAGGTGTCGGTGGTCGGGGTGTCCTGTCGGTGTCTCGGGGTCTCGGGGTCGGTTTCTCGGGGTCTCGGGGTCGGGGTGTCGGGTCGGGGTGCCGGGTTGGGGTCGGGGTGCCGTGTCGGTGTCGGAGTCGGGGTCTCGGGTCAGGCTCGTGGTCGGGGTGTCGGGGTCGGGGTCGGGGTCGGGGTCTCGGGGTCGGGGTGTCGGGTCGGGGTGCCGTGTCAGTGTCGGGGTCGGGGTCTCGGGGTCGGGGTGTCGGGGTCGGGGTGCCGTGTCGTTGTCGGGGTCGGGGTGTCGGGTCAGGCTCGGGGTCGGGGTGTCGGGGTCGGGGTCGGGGTCGGGGTGTCGGGGTCGGGGTCGGGGTGTCGGGTCAGGCTCGGGGTCGGGGTGTCGGGGTCTGGGTCGGGGTGTCGGGGTCGGGGTCGGGGTCGGGGTCTAGGGGTCGGGGTGCCGGGTCGGTGTCGGGGTCGGGGTGCCGTGTCGGTGTCGGGGTCGGGGTGTCGGGTCAGGCTCCGGGTCGGGGTGTCGGGGTCGCGGTCGGGGTCGGGGTGTCGAGGTCGGGGTCGGGGTCGGGGTGTCGGGGTCGGGGTCTAGGGGTCGGGGTGTCGTGTCGGGGTGCCGTGTCGGGGTCGGGGTGCCATGTCGGGTCGGGGTGCCGTGTCGGGTCGGGTTTTCCCCCTCTTTTTTCCTTTTCTTCTTCTTCCTATTCTTCCTTTTCTTCCTTTTTTTCCTTCTTCTTCTTCTTCTTCTTCTTCTTCTTCTTCTTCTTCTTCTTCTTCTTCTTCTTCTTCTTCTTCTTCTTCTTCTTCCTCCTCCTTTCCTTTTTCCTCTTCTTCTTCTTCTCCTCCTCTCCTCTTTTTTCTTCTTCTTCTTCTTCCTCTTCTTCTTTTTTCTCCTCCTCCTCCTCTTCTTCTTCTTCCTTTCCTTTTTCCTCTTCTTCTTCTCCTCCTCTCCTCTTTTTCTCTCTTCTTCCTCTTCTTTCCTCAAACCAAACTAAACCTAAAACTAAAACTAAAACTAAAACTAAACTAAACATAAACCTAAAACTAATAAAACAGAAAACCTAAAACTAATAAAACTAAATCTAAACCTAAAACTAAACCTAAAACTAAAACTAAAAGTAAATCTAAACTAAAACTAAAAAGGAAAAAAACAGAAAAAAAAAGAAAACAATGAGGGGGGCTCACCTGGGGCAGGACCGGTAGAGGAGGGGGGCGGGGTGGTGGAGGAGCTGGCTGGGGCGGTGGAGGAGGCCCCCGGTGGAGGAGCTGGCCGGGGCGCGGGGGCAGCCTGGGGCGGCGGGGGGCCGGGCCAGGGGCGGTGGGGCGCGGGGCGAAGGGGGGCTGGGGCGCGGGGGGGCCGGGGCGCAGGGGGGCCGGGGCTGCGGGGGCGACGGGGCGGCGGCGGCGGGGGCGAGAGGCCGCGGCGCGAGGCGGGCGGCAACGGCGGCGGGTGGGGTGGGAACTGTGGCGGGGCAAGGAGAAGAAGGAGAAAAGAGAGGGGCGGGGGTAACGGGCCGTTAGTATGTGAAGCTCTTTGCCGTCCGCCCCTCTTTGCCGTCCGCCCTTGTGCCTCTTTGCCGTCTGCCGGCGGACGGCAAAGAGGTGGAACATTAAATTTTTTCCAAACCGGCGGGGGGTGGGGGCCACCTCTCTCTTTGCCGTCCGCAAGCGGACGGCAAAGATTCTTTGACGTCCGCTGGCGGACGGCAAAGAGCTAGCGGACGGCAAAGAGCTTCTTTGCCGTCCGCTAGATCTTTGCCGTCCGCTTTTGGGTAGCTGATGGCAAAGAGCTTCTTTGCCGTCAGCTAGCGGACGGCAAAGATCTAGCAGATAGCAAATTAGCTGATTCCAGTAGTGACAAATCCCAAGGAAAAAGCTACTAGATGGATCTACTTATATAGTAGTAAGGGGTGGCGGCCAAGGAGGTGGGAGGACGTCCCAAGGCAGCCTAAAACCAACCCTAGGTCGTACAAGGCTCATGGGCCCAAGTGAAGGTGATGCAACACCTTTGGACTTGTTGTTTGACTCGGATTCTGCTGCAGCGTCAGATTGTTTCGTCCATATCTCAACGCTCCGGACGAATTTAAAGGTGATTCCAATTGGTTTGGAAAGAGGATGTGATGAGGACATCAATACCATTGTTACACCCACAGCCCCTACTGTTACATATAATGGACCAATTACTAGAGCTCGCGCACGCCAATTAAATTACCAGGTACTTTCGTTTCTTGCTAATGATTCTAATGTTCATGAGAATATGATGCTGCCTAAATTGGATACATTTGTTTTGCTTACAAATGAAGGGCCTAACTTGGCGAAGCATGAACATTGGAGCAAGAACAAGCATGGAGTTGATGGCATGCGCAAGGGGAACAAGAACGGAGTTACAAGTGATGATTTCAGGACTTTGAAGCCACCATAAGGAGTGAATGAAGCCTTGGACGAAATATACAAGATGCCACTTCATAAATATCGTCTAGAGGCTATTCTAGGTGCTGCGTCACCTTGTTATTGGGCCAGGCCCATGTAATTTCGAAATACATAAGTATAGGCTGTTTTTAGAGTCCGTATGTGTGGGGAAACAAGAGATAGGGTTGGTTTCGGACGCCTTCCCCAAGGGCCACGAAATTTCCGCCTCGTCCTCCATATATACAGCCCTTAGGGCACCGTTTAGACTTTGGGTTTTGTTTAGATTAAAAGTTCGCCATAGCTGCAACTTCGCGTACTTCGTTTGTGTTCAACGACCAGACCAAGGCGTCACAGAATCCCACCTTGATCAATAAAGCTTTCCTCTTATATTCGCAATATCCAGATTGCAATCTTAGTTTCTTGCTTGTTCTTCGTTTGCCTATAGGAAATAGACCTTCGTGGTCAGGTTGATCGTGCTCCGGCGTGGTCAATAACCTCTCGGTCTCGGAGTTGGTTTAGCGATTGCTAAGGCGCGACGTCCTCGCACGTTCGTAGTCGGATCGTCAAAGTTGACTTCGTCCAAAACGATAGCCACCATCTCATCGAAAGACGGGACACCTTTGCCTCTATCAAGTGGTATCAGATTTCCAGGTTGCTCGGTGAGATTTTACAGTTTTTCGTAGTTTAGATCGAGTCTGTTCTTCATACCTACAGTCCACGAAAAAGCCACAAAAAAATTAGGGTTAGTTCATCATATCCGAACCAATCTGAGCCTTGGCATAATCTTTTTAGGGTTTTTGCTTTGTTGAATTTGCGGTTGCATCGTCGTGTCAAGTTGCTGCTCTTAGAGTCTAGTCGTTTAGAGTTTCGAGTTCTGGTCATAAGTTGTCACGCCGCCGCCGCACCATCATTATCGCCTTGCCACCTACCACCATTGCTTATCCGCCACCGCTCTGAATCCGTATCCATATACCACCACCAATCCGTATCCATATACCACCACCGCTACCATATACCACCACCATATATCCACCACCAATCCGAGTTGTTCTCATATTAGGTTTCTTTTCGAGATCCATCTAAACTCCGATTCGTGTTTCCTTGATTGTGTAGGTCTGGAAAAAAAAGAGTCTGGAGACCCCCGGGCTGTTTTTAGGCCAAAATTTCAGCGACCGAATTTTTTTTCCTATCCTATTTTTAGGCTCTTATGAGTTTTTTGAGACACTCGCCATCATAGTGATTTTTTGTCGCACTTTTTCGTCGTCGCTGCCCTGATTTTCGAAAAACAAATTGTCAAAAAAATTTCGTACCCATCCTGTCAGTTTGACCTGGGAAGAGTTTTGAGACACTCGCAATTATAGTGATTTTTCACAAAAAAAAGAGGAGCGCAAAAAAAATAGAGCGAATTTTTTTCCAGTGTGTACTTTTCCCTTGTTTCCGTGCAGCGCCGTGATTTTTTTAGTGCAGGATCGGAAGTATGCCTAGAGGGGGGGGGTGATTAGACTACTTGACCAAATAAAAGCTACGCCTTTTCCCAATATTAGTTCTTGGCAGATTTTAGCTATTTTAGGACAAGTCAAGCAATCATCACACAATTCAAGCAAGCATGCAAAGAGTATATAGGCAGCGGAAAGTATAGCATGCAACTTGCAAGAATGTAAAGGGAAGGGTTTGGAGAATTCAAATGCTATTGGAGACACGGATGTTTTTCCCGTGGTTCGGATAGGTGGTGCTATCCTACATCCACGTTAGTGGAGACTTCAACCCACGAAGGGTAACGGTTGCTCGAGTCCACGGAGGGCTCCACCCACGAAGGGTCCACGAAGAAGCAACCTTGTCTATCCCACCATGGCCATCGCCCACGAAGGACTTGCCTCACGAGCGGTAGATCTTCACGAAGTAGGCGATCTCCTTGCCCTTACAGACTCCTTGGTTCAACTCCACAATCTTGTCAGAGGCTCCCAAGTGACACCTAGCCAATCTAGGAGACACCACTCTCCAAGAAGTAACAAATGGTGTGTTGATGATGAACTCCTTGCTCTTGTGCTTCAAATGATAGTATCCCCAACACTCAACTCTCTCTCACAGGATTTGGATTTGGTGGAAAGAAGATTTGAGTGGAAAGCAACTTGGGAAAGGCTAGAGATCAAGATTCATATGGTAGGAATGGAATATCTTGGTCTCAACACATGAGTAGGTGGTTCTCTCTCAGAACATATGAGTTGGAAGTGTAGGTGTGTTCTGATGGCTCTCTCCACGAATGAATAGGAGGTGGAGGGGTATATATAGCCTCCACTTAAAATCCAACCGTTACACACAATCTACCAAACTCGGTGGGACCGAATCAACAAACTCGGTCGGACCGAAATGGTAAACCTAGTGACCGTTAGAGATTTTCGGTGGGACTGACATGCATCTCGGTAGGACCGATGTTGTTAGGGTTTGGGCATAACGTAATCTCGGTGAGACCGATTACACAAACTCGGTGAGACCGATTTGGTAATTGGCTAACCAGAGAGTTGGTCAGGCAAACTCGGTGGGACCGATTTGCTCTTTCGGTGAGACCGAAAAGTTACAAAAGGGAAACAGAGAGTTTGCATTGTAATCTCGGTGGGACCGATCCGCTCTTTCGGTGAGACCGGAAAGTTACGAAAAGGAAACAGAGAGGTTGCAATCCCATCTCGGTGAGACCGAGATCCCTATCAGTGAAACCGATTTGCTAGGGTTTTGCAGTGGCTTATGACATATGAGAAACTCGGTGGCAACGGATAGAAAGAATCGGTAGGACCGAGTTTGGCTTAGGGTTTAGGTCATATGTGGATATGGGAAAGTAGTTGAGGATTTTGGAGCATATCATTAAGCACATAAGGCAAAGAGCTCATTAAGCAACACCTCATCCCTCCTTGATAGTATTGGCTTTTCCTATAGACTCAATGTGATCTTGGATCACTAAAATGTAAAATGAAGAGTCTTGAGCATTTGAGCTTGAGCCAATCCTTTGTCCTTAGCATTTTGAGGGTTCCACTTTAACCATCCATGCCATGCCAATCATTGAGCTTTCCTGAAATAATTGTCTTGGAATTGCATTAGCTCAATGAGCTATATGTTGTTATAAATTACCAAAACCACCTAGGGATAGTTGCACTTTCAATCTCCCCCTTTTTGGTAATTGATGACAACATATAGATCAAAGCTTCGACAAATGATAATAAGAATGAAATACATCGTCGCTTTGAGAAGTATGTGATAAGTAAGAGCTCCCCCTAAATTTGTGCATATTTAAAATTTTGCTTTGGACTGCAAATGCACAAAGAGTTAGAGTCATGGGTTACTCTTCCATGTCACATACATCTTGGTGGAGCGCTCAAAATGATGAATAATGAAATACATGCACTCATCACCAAGGCAAAAGTGAATGACCACATAAGATAGATAAGATATATCAAGCATGCATAAATGTAGCTTATGATCAAACACATGATCATCAATGTCTCACAAAGCATATCAAAGTATCTCAACCAAAAGCAAATAATGTACCAAAGACCATCAAATAACAAAAGAGAAAAAAGTAACACTCTCTCTCTCGAAGCCTATGATCTATACATCTTCTCCCCCTTTGGCAACAAGTTACCAAAAAGTTCCTAGAAAATGCATAGTGCTATATCGACACTCAGGCTTGATCTTCAGGAGGCGGTGGAGTTCGGATCACTCCAAGGACGAAGGCTTCTGTTGATGCTGATGGAGTTGGAGCTGAAGTGGATGCTAGAGCAGGTTGGGTTGATGCTGCGGCTGGAGCTGAGGCGGTTGCTCTTGTGTCAGGAACTGGCACTGCACTGGACCTCTGAGTTCGTGGAACTCTAGCAAATGCATCTGTAGTTGTCTTCCCTCTCCTCTCCTGCATGTCATCCTGGAGCTGCTCCACTGCTGTCTGTATCTCTGTCACCTTGATATCCAAGTCATAGAACTTCTGTTCTACGATCCTCTCTAAGCTCGCCTGGTTCTGAGTTAGGTTGGCCAAACCTTTCTCAATGCGCAGGGTGGATGTAATCAGGTAACTAAGCTGCTCTTGCTTGTTCTTCAAGAAGTATTCTGATGCCTCCTCTTGAGTTGGCATCCTAGCAGCTTTCTCCTTTCTAGCCTTCTCCTTTTGTGCTTGGAGTGCTCCTGCTGCCATCATCTGAAGAACTTGAGGGACTAGTGCCCTCACTCATATGCACAAGCTGCTCTGACTGAATCTGACTGTTACTCTGGTCTGACATGTTGAACAAGCTGACTGCTGACTGCTGACCCTGTGAATAGTTTATAGATGAGGTAGAATGGATGAGCATCACAAAAAGCAGAGATTTTTGCAAAAGAATGATTCGAAAACTTAGTTTTAGTTTCCCACAGAAAGCATTTCGGATCTACCGATTTCTAAACTCGGTGATACTGAAGCAACATTTGGAACCTAAACTAGTGATCTCGGTCAGACTGAGTCATAGTTCGGTGGCACCGAGACTGCTAGGGTTTCACAAAGTTCAAAAATCGGTCACACCGATTAGTTACACTCGGTCAGACCAAGTTTCACTTGTGCAATGGCATAGGCCAAATCGGTGGGACCGAGTTTTTCAACTCGGTGGGTCCGAGATGGTTTCGGCGGAAACCTAACCCTAAATTTTTTGAATCAAACCTAATCTACGAGTTCTTTGACTGGATAGAAGTTTATCAAACGTGGCAAGAATCATTATGATCACAATGTGCTAGGAATCGGATTGGGAATAGCACAAAGATCGAGTCCATACCCTAGTTCGGCGGAGACTCGCTACGGCGGCAACGGCGGAGGAGATTTCCGTTGACGGTGACGGAGACCAGCGACTGGAGGCTGCTGGCGGCGAGAAGAAGATCCGAAGACCACGTCGGCAGAGCGAGCTATGGCGCGGGCGAAGAGGTTCGGAGAAATTTCCAATTTTTTTCCCGTGACTATATATAGCCCGACCCTGTCGGTGTGACCGAGCGGAACGACTCGGTGGCACCGAGATGCAAAACTGTATACAGTTATTGCAACTCGGTGTGACCGAATAGTTCAAGTCGGTTGCACCAAGATTGAAAACATAGATCAACTTGATGATCTCGGTAGGACCGAAAGTGGGGTATCGGTCAGACCGAGAATCACAAAGAGGTTTTGGAAGTTTAAGTCTATGATGAATCGGGGACTCCGAGTGCTCCTCACACAGAGTGGTTCAAATCTGATGTAGCATGAATAGAGTTTGAGACGAGAAAAGCATAGATAGCAAGAGGAGGTTCTTAGGCATTCTTGTCCATCCACTTGGCTAAAGAAAAGATAAAGCCAAACAATCAAAACAACAAGTGGATGTCCTCGAATGAGTAAAATATGCAACCAGCATGCTCACACAATAAAATGGCAATAGAAATATGTGACAAAGCATGCACAATCAATTCTAGCATCTATCAAGCAATTGGCGATGACTAGGTCATCTATATATGAGTATATTGACTTAGGAGTCAAATGAGAACATTTGATCATAGGTCATACTCATCGTTTAAGCTCAAGTGGGGTTACCACTTTTACATAAAGCATTGTTGTGTTCACATCATTAGAGTTGCTTTAGCTCAAGTCTTAGAGTAAAGCTCCCCCTAGATGTGATATCCCCCCTTAAGAGGGATGAACTAACCTTGGGTTTTGTCGATGATGACTTCATGTAGATGTTGAAGATGTGGATGCTCAATATTGATGTAGATCACTTGGAGCTATCCTTTTGAGTGAATTGCACTTTCAATACCTACATGGGTTAGTCCCACAAGGAACAAGCAAGTGTATCCATAGACACAGAGTGATGCACATACAATAAAATGTCTATGAAAGCTTTTTAGATTACCTTGTCCCTTGACTTACCAACAAGAGGGTTTGTGACTCCTTGAACTAGTGCAAGATGTGGAAGTTGATTGCACTTGTTCTTGCCAAAATGATAAGAATGAACTATGTTGGCGGAGTCACCCTCAAGAACTCTCTAGTTCTTCTTATTTTGGATCCACACCATCTTGATGGGAATCCTTGGAGTTGTAGTCGTACTTGATGAAGTGGAACTTGAAGTAGTCTTGGGAATCCACTTGACTAAGGTCTTAGGAGCTTCTTCAAATGCATCTATTTCCTCTTGAAGCTTGTCCTTGCCTTTTTGCTTGTAGTCTTGTGGTGGAAGATCATCTTGAGTTTGTGTCCCCTTGAAAGAAGTTGGATCATACTTCTCTTGTTGAGGAACAAACTTTGTCTTGGAGTATTGATCTTCTTCCCACTCAACTCCATTGGCATTGAACTTTCGTTCAAAACCAACACCTTGATTCTTCCGGTGCCTTCCTTGCTTGCGTACAATCTCCTCGAATTGCTTACTTCCGGCAAGGCTTTTGTACACTCCTTTCTCTATGATTTCCTTCAATATGCTATTTTCTTGCTCAAGTGTAACTTGGCTAAGAGAATCATTAGTGGAATCAAGAGAACTACTAGAAGCAACAATATTGGATTTAACATGGTCATTGTTACTACTAGAGGAAGAATCTTTCTTGTTCTTGTTACTAAACTTGACTTGAGGCATGTAAGTGGATAAGAGTAAATGTTTGGCAATGTAAGAAGAACTTTTCTTGCGGAGATCATCATTGATTGCCTTTAAAAGCTCATGCTCTTGCTCAAGATTGAGCTTTTCAAAGCGTAACTTCTCATGAGCCCTTAAAAGTTATCGATGATCTTCGAAGATAGTTTCATGAGCTAACTTAAGAGTGTTTAGTTCTTTAGTTAGAGCCTCAATTTTCTCCTTGTCATTGTCATTCGTTTTAGCATGATTAATTGACGTTTCATCATAGGATTCATCACTAGAGTTGTCAACAAGTAAATCATCATCGCCTAACAAGTCATCTTCATCACTATTAAAATCAACATACTCAGGGTGAATTACCTTAGGACCTTTGGCCATGAAGCATATTCCAATTCCTTCATTGGGTGAATCAAATATGTCGTAGGAGTTGGTTGACACAAGTGCTAGTCCGGCAACACCTTCATCTTGAGTATATTCGGAGTTGGAGTGATAACTTCTTTCGGAGTGGTTGTCGGAGTCGGAGCCGGATACCCATTCACCAACATGAGCTTGATGTCTTCGTTTTGTGTAGCTCCTTGATGATTTTTCCTTCCTTTCCGAATCCTTGCTTCTCCGCGAGTGTCTTCGTTCATAACGATCATCTCTACACCTTCTCTCTCGTGATGGTGATTCCTCTCTTTTGCTTCTTCTTTTTGGAGAATCTTCTCTTCTTTTGTAGGGAGCCATACACTCATTGGAATAGTGTCCGGGTCTTCCACAATTGTAGCAGTTTCGCACTCGACTAGAAGATCTTTTGTCATTGTAGGATCTTGACTTGGAGCTTCTATCTTTGCTTCTACTCTTGTAGAACTTGTTGAAGTTCTTCACCATTAAGCTCAATTCTTCGTTGAAGTTTTGCTTCTCACTTGATGATGTGGGGGCTTCACATGAGGCTTTATAAGCACCACTTGATTTGTTGTGAAGTTCCTCTTTGTCCTTGAGCGACATCTCATGAGCAACAATTTTTCCAATGACTTCCGTTGGCTTGAGATTTTTGTAATTGGGCATCATTTGGATCAATGTACACACGGTATCATATTTTCCATCCAAGGCTCTTAGGATCTTCTTGATGATGAATCTGTCGGTCATCTCTTCACTCCCTAAGCCGACAATCTCCTTTGTGATGAGAGCAAGCCTAGAGTACATTTCAGCGACACCTTCACCATCCTTCATTTTGAACTTGTCAAGTTGACTTTGAAGCACATCCAATTTAGATTCCTTGACGGAGTCGGTACCTTCATGCATATCAATCAAAGTATCCCAAATTTCCTTTGCATTCTCAAGACGGATGATTTTGTTGAATTCTTCGGGGCACAATCCGTTGAAGAGAATATCACAAGCTTGAGCGTTGTATTGTAGCATCTTCAACTCATCCGCGGTAGCTTCACGGTTTGGTTCTTTCCCTTCAAAGAAGTCACGTTGCAAACTAACACACACAATCGCCCATTCGACAGGGTTATGTCCAAGAATATGCACTTTCATTTTATGCTTCCAACTAGCAAAGTTAGTGCCATCAAAGTAAGGACCTCTACGATGATAATTTCCCTCACTAGACGCCATACTCTCCTAGGTTGTGAAACCAAGGCTATGACCACCAAAAGCTATGGGAATCAAAGCAAATGGAGACCAAGGCTCTGATACCACTTGTAGGATCGGAAGTATATCTAGAGGGGGGGTGATTAGACTACTTGACCAAATAAAAGCTACGACTTTTCCCAATTTTAGTTCTTGGCAGATTTTAGCTATTTTAGGACAAGTCAAGCAATCATCACACAATTCAAGCAAGCATGCAAAGAGTATATAGGCAGCGGAAAGTAAAGCATGCAACTTGCAAGAATGTAAAGGGAAGGGTTTGGAGAATTCAAACGCTATTGGAGACACGGATGTTTTTCCCGTGGTTCGGATAGGTGGTGCTATCCTACATCCACGTTAGTGGAGACTTCAACCCACGAAGGGTAACGGTTGCGCGAGTCCACGGAGGGCTCCACCCACGAAGGGACCACGAAGAAGCAACCTTGTCTATCCCACCATGGCCATCGCCCACGAAGGACTTGCCTCACTAGCGGTAGATCTTCATGAAGTAGGCGATCTCCTTGCCCTTACAGGCTCCTTGGTTCAACTCCACAATCTTGTCGGAGGCTCCCAAGTGACACCTAGCCAATCTAGGAGACACCACTCTCCAAGAAGTAACAAATGGTGTGTTGATGATGAACTCCTTGCTCTTGTGCTTCAAATGATATTCTCCCCAACACTCAACTCTCTCTCACAGGATTTGGATTTGGTGGAAAGAAGATTTGAGTGGAAAGCAACTTGGGAAAGGCTAGAGATCAAGATTCATATGGTAGGAATGGAATATCTTGGTCTCAACACATGAGTAGGTGGTTCTCTCTCAGAACATGTAGGTGTGTTCTGATGGCTCTCTCCACGAATGAAGAGGAGGTGGAGGGGTATATATAGCCTCCACTTAAAATCCAACCGTTACACACAATCTACCAATCTCGGTGGGACCGAATCAACAAACTCGGTCGGACCGAAATGGTAAACCTAGTGACCGTTAGAGATTTTCGGTGGGACTGACATGCATCTCGGTAGGACCGATGTGGTTAGGGTTTGGGCATAACGTAATCTCGGTGAGACCGAGTACACAAACTCGGTGAGACCGATTTGGTAATTAGCTAACCAGAGAGTTGGTCAGGCAAACTCGGTGGGACCGATTTGCTCTTTCGGTGAGACCGAAAAGTTACAAAAGGGAAACAGAGAGTTTGCATTGCAATCTCGGTGGGACCGATCCGCTTTTTCGGTGAGACCGAAAAGTTACGAAAAGGAAACAGAGAGGTTGCAATCCCATCTCGGTGAGACCGAGATCCCTATCGGTGAAACCGATTTGCTAGGGTTTAGCAGTGGCTTATGACATATGAGAAACTCGGTGGCGCCGGATAGAAAGAATCGGTAGGACCGAGTTTGGCTTAGGGTTTTGGTCATATGTGGATATGGGAAAGTAGTTGAGGATTTTGGAGCATATCATTAAGCACATAAGGCAAAGAGCTCATTAAGCAACACCTCATCCCTCCTTGATAGTATTGGCTTTTCCTATAGACTCAGTGTGATCTTGGATCACTAAAATGTAAAATGAAGAGTCTTGAGCATTTGAGCTTGAGCCAATCCTTTGTCCTTAGCATTTTGAGGGTTCCACTTTCACCATCCATGCCATGCCAATCATTGAGCTTTCCTGAAATAATTGTCTTGGAATTGCATTAGCTCAATGAGCTATATGTTGTTATATATTACCAAAACCACCCAGGGATAGTTGCACTTTCAGTTAGTGTTCTAGGCTCGCGCCTCTAGCACGGTCTAGCCTAGGACCAGCACAGTACCGCCGTTGAGCGTTTATTCAACTTTGCATCTCTGAATTGATTATTCCTGACCCTTTTTGCTACCATATTATAAGCCTTCCTAGCTCCACATACATCTACGTCGTGCGTTTGACTCTCCCTGGTAATCGCTCTATCCAAGCTTTGAGAGTTTTGACTACGACGGTTGCCGATCACCGCCTGCTGCTGGGTAAGAACTGGTAAGAATTTGAGTTTTGCTTGACGGATTTGTGACTCCAACCACCACCTCTTGTTAGTAGTCTGTAGGATCATATTCTTGTGTGTTTCTATTGCTGCTAACCATGGCAGGATCACAAGCCGACGAGACTGACTGGGAGAACATGACAAACAAAGCGTTACATGATAAGTTTCAACAAATGATGAGTGGACAGGTGGAAGATGTGCTAAATAGATTTGAAGAGGCCATGGAGAAGATAGATGGCATTGAGAAGGCGTTCTAAACAAAGCTCGATAACAAGTTTAATGAATTGCTCACGCGTCTACCACCACCACCACCGGCTGCACCTAACGCACCTCTACAACAGCAACAACGACTACCTCCACATCGCGAAACAGCCCTCCGCCGAGCAACCCGTGTCCGTCTCCAGCCTGGCCAAGCTGCTGGTGCTGCTGTTGATACTTCTGTGGCTCCTGCTGCTGATGTGGGGGAGGATGATTATCTGGGAGATTACGAGGATGAGGTTGATCAACATCAGAACTACGTGCAACCACCAGCACCACAACCACCAGGTCGTCCACATGCAAATAATGGCAATGTTAGGGCTCCCCTTCAGGTACGAGATCATGACCATCTCCCTAAACTGAAATTGAATATTCCACCATTTGAGGGTAGATATGTTCCTGATATATATCTCACTTGGGAGTTAGAAACTGAACAACGATTTACATGTTTACAATATCCTGAGGAGAGACGTGTTCCTGCTGCTGTTTGTGCTTTCACTAGCTTTGCATGTGTTTGGTGGTCTGAACATTGTAGATTATATCCTGTTCCAGCTACTTGGGCTTCTTTGAAAACTGCTATGCGTACTCATTGGGTTCCACCATATTATCAACGTGAATTACTTCAAAAATTGCAGCGCTTAAGACAAGGAAAAAATTCGGTAGAAGAATATTATCAGGAATTACAAACTGGCTTGATTAGATGTGGTATTGTTGAGGAGAATGAAGCTATGCTTGCACGTTTTCTGGGTGGATTAAATAGAGAGATTCAGACCATTCTAGACTATAAGGATTATAATAATATCACTCGTTTATTCCATCTTGCTTGTAAAGCTGAACGTGAAGTGCAGGATCGACAGGCATTGGCGCGAACTAACTTTTCTACAGGTCGACCTTCATCATGGACACCACGTGCATCATCTACTTCCACACGTTCTGCTACACCGACACCTCCGTCGGCTGCCACCTCCAACCGTGATACAATAAAGCAGGCACAATCACCACTATCTGCCAAGAGCACACCTTCTGGGCCTGCAAAGAGCTCTTCTTCATCCATGGTATCAACAGGGCAAACACATGATATTATTTGTCGACGTTGCAAGGGTGAAGGTCATTATGCGAGAGAATGCCCATCTAAGCGTGTGCTGATTGTTACTGAGGATTGATAGAGGCAAAGGTGTCCCGATGTTTCGATGAGATGGTGGCTATCGCTTTCTGTGGGAGTCGACCTTGACGATCCGACTACGAATGTGCGAGACGTTGCGCCTTAGCAATCGCTAAACCAACTTCCGAGGGTTATTGACCACGTCGGAGCACGATCAACCTGACCACGAGGGCCTGTTTCCTGCGAGCAAACAAAGAACAAGCAAGAAACTAAGATTGCAATCTGGATATTGCGAATATAAGAGGAAAGCTTTATTAATGAAGGTGGGGTTCTGTGACGCCTTCGTCTGATCGTTGAAGACAAACGAAGTACGCGAAGTTGCATCTATGGCGAACTTTTGATCTAAGCAAAACCCAAAGTCTAAACGATGCCCTAGGGGCTGTATATATGGAGGAAGAGGGGGAATTTCGTGTCCCTTGGAGGAGGGGTCCGAAACCCACCCTAACTCTTGTTTCCCCACACATACGGACTCTAAAAACAGCCTATATTCAAGTATTTCGAAATTACATGGTCCTGGCCCAAAAAGAAGGTGACGCAGCACCTAGAATAGCCTCTGGACGAAAATTATGAAGTGGCATCTTGTATATTTCGTCCAAGGCTTCATGCACTCATTATGGTGGCTTCAAAGTCCTGAAATCATCACTTGAAACTCTGTTCTTGTCTCCCTTGCGCATGCCATCAACTCCATGCTTGTTCTTGCTCCAATGATCATCCTTCTCCAAGCTAGGCCCTTCATTTGTAAGCAAAACAAATGTATCCAATTTAGGCAGCATCATATTTTCATGAATATTAGAATCATTACCAAGAAATGAAAGTACCTGATAATTCAATTGGCGTGCGCGAGCTCTAGTAATTGGTCCAGTATGTATAGCAGCAGGGGCTGCGGGTGTAACAATGGTATTGATGTCCTCATCATCCTCCCCTTCTTGAAATGAAGTCGTCCTCGACGGAAGCTCATCTTCCTCACCCAAATAAGGCTTCAAATCTGCAATGTTAAAAGTGGGACTAACCCCAAAATCTGCAGGCAACTCAAGTTTATATGCATTATCATTTATTTTCTCTAACACCTTAAAAGGACCATCAACACGTGGCATTAGCTTTGATTTGCGCAAATTAGGAAATCTATCCTTACGCAAATGTAACCAAACAAGATCTCCAGGTGCAAACACAACATGTTTTCTACCCTTATCTGCAGCAAGTTTATATTTAGCATTCATACGCTCAATGTTTTCCTTAGTTCACTCATGCATTTTTAAAAGCAATTCAACATGTTCTTTAGCATCAAAATTAACCTTCTCCGAAGATGGAAGAGGCAACAAATCAATAGGTGCACGAGGTAGGAAACCATACACAATTTCAAAAGGGCACATCTTAGTAGTAGAATGCAATGAACGATTATAAGCAAATTCAATATGAGGCAAGCATTCTTCCCACATTTTCTTATTATTCTTCAAAACAGCCCTGAGCATAGTAGACAATGTTCTATTGACTACTTCAGTTTGTCCATCAGTTTGGGGGTGACAAGTAGTACTAAAAAGCAGTTTAGTCCCCAACTTAGCCCATAAACATCGCCAAAAGTGGCTAAGAAATTTAGTATCATGATCTGAAACAATAGTATTTGGCACACCATGCAAGCGAATAATTTCACGAAAGAACAAATCAGCAACATTAACAACATCATCGCTTTTATGACATGGTATAAAGTGTGCCATTTTCGAGAATCTATCCACGACAACAAATATACTATCCCTCCCCTTCTTTGTTCGAGGTAAACCTAAAACAAAGTCCATAGATATATCCTCCCAGGGAACACTAGGTACAGGCAAAGGCATATATAAACCATGAGGATTGAGTCGTGACTTAGCTTTTTGACATGTAGTGCAGCGAGCGACAAAACGCTCAACATCCCGTCTCATCTTTGGCCAAAAGAAATGTGTAGCAAGTATATCCTCCGTCTTCTTCACGCCAAAGTGTCCCATTAGTCCTCCTCCATGCGCCTCCTGCAACAACAAAAGACGAACGGAGCTAGCTGGAATGCATAGCTTGTTAGCACGAAACACAAATCCATCATTAATGACGAACTTGTTCCATGTTCTTCCTTCTTTACAATTCTGCAATACACCTTTAAATTCAGCATCATGCACATATTGTTCTTTGATGGTCTCCAAACCAAATATTTTAAAGTCAAGTTGTGAAAGCATAGTATAACGACGAGACAATGCATCAACAGTAACATTTTCTTTACCCTTCTTGTGTTTAATGACGTAAGGGAAAGTCTCAATGAATTCAACCCATTTAGCATGTCTACGGTTCAGTTTAGCTTGAATTTTAATGTGTTTCAAAGATTCATGATCAGAATGTATAACAAATTCTTTGGGCCATAAATAATGTTGCCATGTTTCTAAGGTCCGAACAAGAGCATATAATTCTTTATCATAAGTAGAATAGTTCAGACTAGGCCCACTCAATTTTTCAGAAAAGTATGCAACAGGTTTGCCATCTTGTAATAACGCACCTCCTAATCCAATTCCACTAGCATCACATTCAAGCTCAAAAGTCTTATTAAAATCAGGAAGTTGGAGTAAAGGGGCATGTGTCAACTTATCTTTCAATACCGTGAAGGCTTCTTCCTGTGCGGTACCCCAAACAAAAGGCACATCCTTCTTTGTAAGCTCGTTGAGAGGTGCAGCAATGGTGATGAAATCTCTCACAAAACACCTATAGAAACCAGCGAGGCCAAGGAAACTCCTCACTTGTGTGACCGTTTTGGGCTGCGGCCAACTCTGAATAGCTTCAATCTTGGCTTTATCAACTTCAATTCCCTGTGGAGTAACAACATAGCCAAGAAAAGATACTCGGTCGGTGCAAAAGGTGCACTTCCCAAGGTTACCAAACAAACGTGCATCACGTAGAGCATTAAAAATAGCACGTAAATGTTCCAAATGTTCTTCCAAAGATTTGCTATAAATCAGTATATCATCAAAATAGACGACCACAAATCGTCCAATGAAAGCACGTAAAACTTCGTTCATTAGTCTCATGAAAGTACTAGGTGCCTTAGTTAACCCAAAAGGCATGACTAACCACTCATATAAACCAAACTTAGTTTTAAATGCTGTTTTCCATTCATCTCCCAATTTCATACGAATTTGATGGTATCCACTACGCAAATCAACTTTGGAGAATATTGTAGAGCCACTCAATTCATCAAGCATATCATCTAGCCTAGGAATAGGATGACGATAACGAATAGTAATATTATTAATGCCTCTACAATCAACACACATACACGACGTACCATCCTTTTTAGGCACTAGTACAATAGGAACAGCACAAGGACTAAGAGATTCGCGTAAATAACCTTTGTCGAGCAGCTCCTGTACTTGACGCATAATCTCCTTCGTCTCCTCTGGATTGGTATGGTATGGTGCACGGTTGGGTAGCGATGCACTGGGAATTAAGTCAATTTGATGCTCAATCCCTCGAATAGGTGGTAATCCCGGTGGCACGTCTTATGGGAAGACGTCAGCGAACTCCTGCAAAATGTTAGTGACAGCAGGGGGCAAAGAGGAAGGCACGTCCTCGAATGAAAATAATGCCTCTTTGCACACAAAAGCATAGCAAACATATTTGCTAAAATCTAGCTCATCAATATCAGATTTGGTGGCAAGTAAACATGCACTTTTCAATTTAATTTCAGTAGCAACAGTAGATGGTTTATTATTAGGCTTCATTTGTTGCTCAAATTCTTTTGCCACAATCTGATTTTCACTCTTATTTTTCTCCTGTTTTGCTTTATTAGCTCTATTAATATCATCTTTCAAAATGGAATCAGGAGTCATAGGAAGCAAAGTAATATTTTTATCCTTATGAACAAGAGTATACTGATTGTTTCTACCATGGTGTACAGAATTTTTATGAAATTGCCATGGTCTACCAAGTAATAAGGAACATGGTTGCATAGGTACCACATCACAATCAACATAATCAGCATATGTAGAGATACTAAAATGCACACGAACAATACGTGTTACCTTAACCTTGCCGCTATTGTTGAACCATTGGATGTAGTAAGGATGTGGATGTGGTCTTGTGGTGAGAGAAAGCTTCTCCACCATCTCCATGCTAGCCAAGTTGTTGCAGCTCCCTCCATCTATGATGACGCGAATAGAACGTTCCTTCACAACTCCCTTTGTATGGAACAAATTATGCCTCTGATTTTGCTTAGCTTGTGTAACCTGCACACTCAAAACATATTGAGACATTCATACCTATCAGCATCTTCAGCAGCCATGTATTGCGTCTCATGATCAGAATCATCTCCACCGTGTTCTTCATGTGTAATAAGAGACAAAGTCTCCTCATCATAGTCACTAGCGGACTCATACCCACCATCCTCAGTAACAATCATCACACGTTTAGATGGGCATTCTCTCGCATAATGACCTCCACCCTTGCAACGTGGACAAATAATATCATGTGTTTGCCCTGTTGATGCCATGGATGAAGAAGAGCTCATTGCAGGCCCAGAAGGTGTGCTCTTGGCAGATAGTGGTGATTGTGCCTGCTTTACTGTATCACGGTTGGAGGTGGTAGCCGACGGAGGTGCCGGTGTAGCAGAACGTGTGGAAGTAGATGATACACGTGGTGTCCATGAGGAAGGTCGGCCTGCAGAAAAGTTAGTTCACGCCAATGCATGTCGATCCTGCACTTCACGTTCAGCTTTACAAGCAAGATGGAATAAACGAGTGATATTATTATAATCCTTATAGTCTAGAATGGTCTGAATCTCTCTATTTAATCCACCCAGAAAACGTGCAAGCATAGCTTCATTCTCCTCAACAATACCACATCTAATCAAGCCAGTTTGTAATTCCTGATAATATTCTTCTACCGAATTTTTTCCTTGTCTTAAGCGCTGCAATTTTTGAAGTAATTCACGTTGATAATATGGTGGAACCCAACGAGTACGCATAGCAGTTTTCAAAGCAACCCAAGTAGTTGGAACAGGATATAATCTACAATGTTCAGACCACCAAACACATGCAAAGCTAGTGAAAGCACAAACAGCAGCAGGAACACGTCTCTCCTCAGGATATTGTAAACATGCAAATCGTTGTTCAGTTTCTAACTCCCAAGTAAGATATATATCAGGAACATATCTACCCTCAAATGGTGGAATATTCAAATTTAGTTTAGGGAGATGGTCATGATCTCGTACCTGAGGGGGAGCCCTAACATTGCCATTATTTTCATGTGGACGACCTGGTGGTTGTGGTGCTGGTGGTTGCACGTAGTTCTGATGTTGATCAACCTCATCCTCATAATCTCCCACATAATCATCCTCCCCCACATCAGCAGCAGGTGCCACAGAAGTATCAAGAGCAGCACCAGCAGCTTGGCCAGGCTGAAGAGGGACAAGGGTCGCTCGGCGGAGGGCTGTTTCGCGATGTGGAGGTAGTTGTTGTTGTTGTTGTAGAGGTGCGTTAGGTGCAGCCGGTGGTGGTGGTGGTAGACGCGCGAGCAACTCATTGAACTTGTTATCGAGCTTTGTTTCGAACGCCTTCTCAATGCCATCTATCTTCTCCATGGCCTCTTCAAATCTATTTAGCACATCTTCCACCTGTCCACTCATCATTTGTTGAAACTTATCATTTAACGCTTTGTTTGTCATGTTCTACCAGTCAGTCTCGTCGGCTTGTGATCTTGCCATGGTTAGCAGCAATAGAAACACACAAGAATATGATCCTACAGACTACTAACAAGAGGTGGTGGTTGGAGTCACAAATCCGTCAAGCAAAACTCAAATTCTTACCAGTTCTTACCCAGCAGCAGGCGGTGATCGGCAACCGTTGTAGTCAAAACTCTCAAAAGCTTGGATAGAGCGATTGCCAGGGAGAGTCAAACGCACGACGTAGATGTATGTGGAGCTGGGAAGGCTTATAGTATGGTAGCAAAAAGGGTCAGCAATAATCAATTCAGAGATGCAAAGTTGAATAAACGCTCAACGACGGTACTGTGCTGGTCCTAGGCTAGACCGTGCTAGAGACGCGAGCCTAGAACACTAACAAAATCACGGTGCTGCACGGAAACAAGGGAAAGCACACTCTGGAAAAAAAAATTCGCTCTGTTTTTTTTGCGCTCCTCTTTTTTTTTGCGAAAAATCACTATAATGGCGAGTGTCTCAAAACTCTTCCCAGGTCAAACTGACAAGATGGGTACGAATTTTTTTGACAATTTTTTTTTCGGAAATCAGGGCAGCGACGACGAAAAAGTGCGACCAAAAATCACTATGATGGCGAGTGTCTCAAAAGACTCAGAACAACCTAAAAATAGGATAGGAAAAAAATATTTTCGGTCGCCGAAATTTTGGCCTAACAACAGCCCGGGGGCCACGAAATTTTTCCCTCTTCCTCCATATATACAGCCCTTAGGGCACCGTTTAGACTTTGGGGTTTTGTTTAGATTAAAAGTTCGCCATAGCTGCAACTTCGCGTACTTCGTTTGTGTTCAACGACCAGACAAAGGCGTTACGGGACCCCACCTTGGTTAATAAAGCTTTCCTCTTATATTCACAATATCCAAATTGCAATCTTAGTTTCTTGCTTGTTCTTCGTTTGCCTGCAGGAAATAGACCTTCGTGGTCAGGTTGATCATGCTCCGGCGTGGTCAATAACCTCTCCGAGTTGGTTTAGCGATTGCTAAGGCGCGACGTCCTCGCACGTTCGTAGTCGGATCGTCAAAGTCGACTTCCTCCAAAACGATAGCCACCATATCATCGAAAGACAGGACACCTTTGCCTCTATCACGTGCCAGGCGATCCTGTTGCAGGTTACTCTGGACGCGCTTGACGGTGTCCGAGGGCTTTATCGCCGAACTAGTGGATTGCCTTAAAAGGCTACTTTGTGCCTCTGCTGCGAGGGCCGCAATGTGCTCCTCTGTATGGAGCGAGCGCTCTGTGTTTCCATTGACTGTGATGACCCCCCTAGATCCTGGCATCTTGAGCTTGAGGTATGCATAATGTGGTACCGCATTGAATCTTGCAAATGCAGTTTGCCCAAGCAGTGCGTGATAGCCGTTGCGGAACGGGACAATATCGAAGATTAACTCCTCGCTTCGGAAGTTGTCCGGAGATCCGAAGACCACTTCCAGTGTGATTGAGCCTGTACAATGGGCCTCTACACCTGGAATGGCGCCTTTAAAGGTTGTTTTTGTGGGTTCGATCCTTGAGGGGTCTATACCCATTTTGCGCACTGTATCCTGATAGAGCAGGTTCAGGCTGCTGCCGCCGTCCATAAGGACTCGAGTGAGGTGAAATCCATCAATGATGGGGTCTAGGACCAATGCGGCAAATCCACCATGACGTATACTAGTGGGGTGGTTCCTGCGATCGAAGGTGATCGGACAAGAGGACCATGGGTTGAACTTTGGGGCGACGGGCTCCATCGAATATACGTCCCTTAGTGCACTCTTTCGTTCCCTTTTGGGGATGTGGGTTGCGTATATCATGTTCACTGTCCTCACTTGTGGGGGGAACCTCTTCTGTCCTCCCGTGTTCGGCGGCCGTGGCTCCTCCTCGTCATCGTTGTGTAGCCCCTTGTCCTTTTTTTCGACGTTTAACTTGCCGGCATGCTTGAACACCCAGCATTCTCTGTTGGTGTGATTGGCTGGCTTATCGGTTGTGCCGTGTATTTGACACGAGCGCTTGAGTATGCGGTCCAAACTGGACGGTCCTGGAGTGCTTCTTTTGAATGGTTTTTTCCGCTGACCGTGTTTGGAGACTCTGAATCCGGCATTGACTGTCGTATCCTCGGCGTTATCGCCGTTGTTGCGGCGCTTGTGTTTGCTGCGATGTGGCATGCTGTTACTGTCCTTGGTATCCGAAGTGCCAAGGTTCCTTGATATGTTGTTGCTGCGAGCCAGCTGATGAGGACATGACTACCTTGGATACGACCAAAAATAATGCATACATGCATATTTGTCAGGTGATTTCTAGTGCAAACTATTCAATAATCTATTTGTGTTATCCAGAACAAAAATACTTCACACACTTTTGTGTTTTGTCGAATTGCAGGTGTATGGGACATTTGTACAATCCACATACGAAGATAGGGGAAAAGAAGAAGTTTAGGTTCTGTTCAAAAAGTTCTCTCACGTCAATTTTGGGCCAAGAGAAGATAGAGTCCAAGTCTCTCACGTTCTGGATTCAGATTCGGACTGCTCAGACATACCTGACTCAAAACACCAAGAACCTGTTCATACGGACTTCGAATTGGGTGATTCTTTTTTGTTGGAAAGTATATTTCGTTATCTTTCCAACCCAATTTGATTCACCTTTAAATTCGTCCGGAGCGTTGTGATATGGATGAAACAATCTGACGCTGCAGCACAATCCGAGTCAAATAACAAGTCCAAAGGTGTTGCATCACCTCCACTTGGGCCCATGAGCCTTGTACGACTTAGGGTTGGTTTTAGGCTACCTTGGGACATCCTCCCACCTCCTTGGACGCCACCCCTTGCTCCTATATAAGTAGATCCATCTAGTAGCTTTTCCCTTGGGATTTGTTTAGTTAAAAGTTAGCCATTGCAGCTTCGTGTACTTCGTTTGTGTCCAACGACCAGACCAAGACCGCTTACGGATCCCCACCATTATCAATACTTCATATATATCTGCAATATTCAGATTGCTTTATCATATTCTTGCTCGTTCTTCGATTGCTTGCAGGAATAGACCTTCGTGGTCAGGCTGACCGTGCTTCTGACATCGTCAGTTACCTCAGGAGATTGGTTTAGCGATTGCTAAGGCGCAACGTCGTCCATGTTTGTAGTCAGATCGTCAAAGTCATCTCCACCAAATCGATAGTTATTATCTCATCAAAAGATCGGGACACCCTCGCCTGTATCAAGTGGTATCTGTTTTCAGGTTGCTCGGTGAGAATATCCAGTTATCCCTAGACTAGATTTATTTTCTTAACCTATTGTCCAAGAAAGCCACAAAAAAGTTAGGTATATTCATCCTTTATCCTAGCCAGTCTGAGCCTTTGCAATTTTCTTTTCATTGTTTGCATTATTGAATTATCGGTTGCATCGCCGTGTCGAGTTGCTGGTCTTAGTGTCTAGTTCGTTTAGAGTTTCGAGTTATGTTCACATTAGTCACGCCGCCGCTGCATCATTATTCCTTCCGCTGTCCACCATCGCATTCATCAATTTCCACCACGTGCTACCCACCGTTCATTGTCTTCATTATAATTGAGGTTGTTCACACCTTCGCTTGATCCAATCTGCATCTTATCTATTTTGTTTTGGAAAGAGCGAGAGAGAAAAAAAATAGAAAAAAAGTTCAGAAAAAAAAGAGAGAAAGAAAAAGAAAAAAGTGTGAGGAAAAAAAGAGAGAAAAAAAACAAAATTCGGATCTATCTAGACTCAATCTCGTAGTTGAATTCGGATTGGAAGCTGTTTTGTGCACTGTTCAGTAAAACAGGCATAACTTCCTCATACGAAGTCAGTTTTGGCTTCACGAGTACTCAAATGAAAGCTAGCAACGAGCCGCATATAAATAGTTGCAGACACTTGTTCACTATTTGACACCTCAAAATCGGCTTCTAAATAGGTCTTCTTGCCCTCTAAAGTTCGCGGATATAGCTTATTCCAGTTTTTCAGGCCAGTTTTAGAATTCTTTGACTCCTCATATCAATTCGGAATTGAGTGATTCTTTTGGCATTTGAAAGCTTGAGTTAGTAGCATTCTTTGAAAAAAGTTATCAGAAAATTGGCTCAAACTTTTCAAAAAGAAACTTGGAGAGAGAGTTGTTGTATATCCTGCTTGGCAGTTGTTTTTCATCATTATCTTTACTGCTGCTGTGATCTTCACTTATATCTTGTTGTCTAGAGCTACTTAGTATCCTCAATTGATGCTAGTTGTGCTACACCGTGACCTCATTAGTGTTCTAGGCTCGCGTCTCTAGTCCGGTCTAGCCTAGGACCAGCACAGTACCATCGTTGAGCGTTTATTCAACATTGCATCTTTGAATTGATTATTGCTAATATTTTGCTACCATATATAGCCGACCCAGCTCCACATATTTCTACACTGTATATACGTACGTTCCCTTGGCAGTCGCTTTACAAAATCTTCAAAGTTACTTGACACCGCTGGTTGCTTGTCACCACCTGCCGCATTGTAAGAACTTGTAAGATATTGATATTTGCTTTACTGTGAGCACTTTACAGCCACATCATAGTAGTTCATAGGAACATTATTCTCGAGTTTTGTTTCTTGTTTCTACTAATCATGACAGGTTCCAGAGATAGAAGTTCTTGGACGACAGACACATCTTCTTGTTGGACGACGGACACATCTTCACCATCACGAGAGTTGGGACAACACACACAAGCACATGGTCAGGTTATCTCTTTACCATCATTTGAGGGTAGATTTAATCCTGCTATTTATCTAGCTTGGGAGCTTAAAGTAGAACAAGTTTTTAGTCGCCATGACTTTTCTGAACTTGAGCGAGTAGAGATGCCACTAGAGCATTTACTGGTTTTGCTTCTGTTTGGTGGAGTGTGCATTGTAAGAAAAACATTGATAACCAACACACAACTTGGAACGATTTGAAAGATGTAATGAGACAACAATTTTTCCCTCCTTACTATCGTCATGAATTGCTTCACAAATTTGAACAATTTAAACAAGGCAACAACACTGTTCATGCTTACTACCAAGAGTTCAAATCTTATATGCATCATTGTGACATAGAAGAATTTGAGGGTGATACTATGAATAGATTTTTTGGTGGTTTGAACCATGATATTCATGCACGATTTCAGTATATTCCTCGTTGCATTACTGGTATGTATGTTCGTGCTTGTACCTTTGAGAGACAGTTACAGGAGGATGCATTGGGTGACTACAACACCTACTATTCTAGTTCATGCTCACCACCACCGCTTGGTTCCTCCACCGTTGCACCTACTAGAGCAGCCACACCTCAGATTGTGAGCGCGACATCATCTCAAGAGTATGGTACATTGCCATCATCCGTACCAACATCAGCTACATCTTTGCAACAAGGTAACTGTAAAGGTATTGATGATATAACTTCACATGAGAATGATGCATGCCTAGTTAACTTGAATACATCATGTGTTGAGTTACCTGTTGATTTGAGCGCATCACCTATTTTAGAGAATCATGTTACTGTCATGAATGCGTCATGTGATCAAACAACTGAAATACCAACAATTTTGAGTGCACCCAATGAATTAACTGTTGATGCAAAAGAACCAATGTTTAATCATTTTGATATGACCTCTAATCTTGGTGATGATTCTGTGTCAAATGACTTATTGCATGTTTGCTTATTTAAGCATGTTGTAGCATGTAAATTTGATGCAAGTAAGGTTTATTCACCAATGTTGGGATGGTTTAATGATGAATATTGTCAATATTTTCATATGAATAAGAGCTTCACTCATATGTGCAAACTGAGTTGCAATACTTTCATGCCTTCTACTTCTTGTGATAATATTTTTGGTTTATATTTTGTTAACTATGAAAGTTACTCATTTATACATGTGGCATATGTGCAAAATCCACGGGAAGTAAAAATGGATGACATATACATATACAACATGTACACCTTGTCTATTTTGTTAGCCACATTTCAGATTAAGCAACGCCGAGGACGGCTTTATTTTCAAGAAGGGGAGGATGATGAGGACATGACTACCTTGGATACGAACAAAAATATTGCATACATGCATATTTGTCAGGTGATTTCTAGTGCAAACTATTCAATAATCTATTTGTGTTATCCAGAACAAAAATACTTCACACACTTTTGTGTTTTGTCTAATTGCAGGTGTATGGGACATTTGTACAATCCACATATGAAGATAGGGGAAAAGGAGAAGTTTAGATAGGGGAAGATAGGGGAAAAAGTCCTCTCACGTCACTTTTGGGCTAAGAGAAGATAGAGTCCAAGTGCCTCACGTTCTAGATTCAGGTTCGGACTGCACAGACATACCTAACTCAAAACGCCAAGAACTTGTTCATACGGACTCCGAATTGGGTGATTCATTTTTTGTTGGAAAGTATATTTCTTCCTCTTTCCAACCCAATTGGATTCACCTTTAAATTCGTCCGGAGCGTTGAGATACGGACGAAACAATCTGACGCTGTAGCAGAATCCGAGTCAAACAACAAGTCCAAAGGTGTTCCATCACCTCCACTTGGGCCCATGAGCCTTGTACGACTTAGGGTTGGTTTTAGGCTGCCCTGGGACGTCCTTCCACCTCCTTGGCCGCCACCCCTTGCTCCTATATAAGGAGATCCATCTAGTAGCTTTTCCCTTGGGATTTGTTTAGTTAAAAGTTAGCCATTGCAACTTCGTGTACTTCGTTTGTGTCCAACGACCAGACCAAGACCGCTTACGGATCCCCACCATTATCAATACTTCATATATATTCGCAATATTCAGATTGCTTTATCATATTCTTGCTTGTTCTTCGATTGCTTGCGGGAATAGACCTTCGTGGTTAGGTTGATTGTGCTCCGGCGTGGTCAATAACCTCTCGAAGTTGGTTTAGCGATTGCTAAGGCGCAACATCGTGCACGTTTGTAGTCGGATCGCCAAAGTCGTCTCCACCAAATCGATAGTTATCATCTCATCGAAAGATCGGGACACCCTCGCCTCTATCATCATGCTGGAGTCCGGACCGCTTCCGGAGCCCACCCTCAAGGGCCACGAAATTCCCTCCTCTTCCTCCATATATACATCCCTTAGGGCGTCGTTTAGACTTTGCGATTTGTTTAGTTAAAAGTTAGCCATTGCAACTTCGTGTAATTCGTTTGTGTCCAACGACCAGACCAAGACCGCTTACGGATCCCCACCATTATCAATACTTCATATATATTTGCAATATTCAGATTGCTTTATCATATTCTTGCTCGTTCTTCGATTGCTTGCAGGAATAGACCTTCGTGGTCAGGCTGACCGTGCTTCCGGCATCGTCAGTAACCTCAGGAGATTGGTTTAGCGATTGCTAAGGTGCAACGTCGTGCACGTTTGTAGTCGGATCGTCAAAGTCGTCTCCACCAAATCAATAGTTATCATCTCATCGAAAGATCGGGACACCCTCGCCTCTATCACCAGCCAGCTATCCTCTCCCGCGCAAAAGCGGGTCATGAGTGTCGTGAGGACTACCATAGACTTTGGCTTTTCCTGGATGAGGTGCCGGGCGAACCACTCATCACGGATGTTGTGCTTAAATGCCGCTAAGGCCTCTGCATCCGGACAGTCGACAATTTGATTTTTCTTGGTTAGGAACCGTGTCCAGAATTGCCTGGCCGATTCCCTTGGCTGCTGAATTATGTGGCTTAAGTCACCAGCATCTGGTGGTCGCACATAAGTGCCCTAGAAGTTGTGAAGGAATGCGTCTTTCAGATCCTCCCAACAGCCAACGGAGTCTGCTGGCAAACTATTCAGCCAATGCCGAGCTGGTCCTTTAAGTTTTAACGGGAGGTACTTGATGGCATGTAGATCATCACCGCGGGCCATGTAGATGTGGAGGAGGAAGTCCTCGATCCATACCGTGGGATCTATTGTACCATCATATGATTCGATATTTACGGGTTTAAAACCCTCTGGGAATTCATGCTCCATTACTTCGTCAGTGAAGCATAGGGGGTGTGCCGCGCCTCTGTGCTAGGCTATATCGCGACTCAGCTCGTATGAGTATTGCCTGCTGTATTCGGCATGGCCAGATTTGCTTTTACAGTATCCGGCGTGGCGGTCACCGTCCCGCGTAGGGGTGTGCCCTCGTGATCCGTAGATCGATCTTGCGTGTTTTGCCCTATCTTCCAATATGTCTCGCAGGTCTCGCGTGTTTCCCGGTGCCTTAGTGTTTTTGTTTGAGTGGCGGCGGGGTGCGGGCGGAGCTTCTGGCTGAAATGCCTCTCTGTCTCAGCCACGAGGTGGCCGATCAGCCGCATCATACGCTGGTGATGTAGGTTTCCATGCTTCCTCCTCAAGTCGGGGTAGCAACCTGTGCTTTGGGTGACCCTTGGAGGGGCGTTCGAGTTCGTATTCCTCGGCTGCAAGGACTTCAGTCCATCTGTCTGCTAGCAAATCCTGATCAGCTCGAAGTTGTTGTTGTTTTTTCTTCAGGCTATTTTTTGTGGCTATAAGCCGGCGCTTAAAGTGCTCCTGCTCGACGGGATCCTCAGGCATGACAAATTCTTCGTCTTCGAGGCTCGCTTCATCTTTGGAGAGAGGCATGTAATTGTCATCCTCCGCTTCTCCCTCTGCCGCTCCCTTAGGAGGGCTGGCTTGTTCATCCTCCTGCTCTAGATCATGCTGGAGGGGATTGTCATCATCCTCGGCACTGTCCGGAGTACTGTTATCTCCAGTGCCGTTATCACCGCTTTTGTTGTGGCGAGACTTAGAGCGGCGCTGCTGACGTCGGCGCTTGGGTTGCTTCTTGGAGGGGTCATCCTCCGCTGTCTTGTCGCCATTGCCTTCTTTGGGTGTATCCGCCATATATATATATCATATGATGAGGTGGCGGTCCAGTGCCCCGTGGGCAGTGGTTCCTGTTCGTCTCCTTCATCGTTGTCCATACCATCGATGTCTTCGGAGTCGAAGTCGAGCATGTCAGTTAAATCATCGACAATGGCTACTAAGTGGGTGGTGGGTGGGGAGTGATTTTCTCCGTCATCCGCATCCCATTCAAGTCGGACATAGTTCGGCCAAGGTTCTCATGATAGGGAGAGAGACCTTAACAAGTTTAGTACATCGCCGAAGGGCGAGTGTTGAAAGATATCCGTTGAGGTGAACTCCATGATCGGCACCCAATCGAATTCGACAGGCACGTGTGCAGGCGGTTCGGAGTCCGTGGCCGGAGACGAGTCCAGTGGTTCGGTGTCACGACTCTCGTGAAGGGTAAGGTCAATGTTCGGCTCTATTGCCGCTGAGAGTATGGCCTCCGAGGCAGGGTCTATCCGCCCGTCCTCGGATGGCGCAATCTGCTCCGGATTGGAGGCCAGAGTAGTTACTGGTGTGATCTCCCGAGCACTGTCCGACGACAGAGCTATACCATGCTCGTCGTGATCGTGCGGCACACCTGGCATGGGCCCGAATCCGTCGAAGATCAAGTCTCCATGGATATTGGCAGTGTAATTCAAGTTTCTGAACCTTAGCTGGTGGCCAGGGGCGTAGCTCTCGATCTGCTCCAGATGGCCAAGCGAGTTGGCCCGCAGTGCGAAGCCGCCGAATACAAAGATCTGTTCGGGGAGGAAGACCTCACCCTAGACCGCATCGTTACCGATGATCAAAGGGGCCATCAAGCCTTACAACGACGGCACAGTGGAACTCTTAATGAAAGCACCAATGTCAGTGTCAAAACCAGCGGATCTCGGGTAGGGGGTCCCGAACTGTGCGTCTAAGGCGGAAGGTAACAGGAGGCAGGGGACATGATGTTTACCCAGGTTCGGGCCCTCTCGATGGAGGTAATACCCTACTTCCTGCTTGATTGATCTTGATGATATGAGTAGTACAAGAGTTTATCTACCACGAGATCATAGAGGCTAAACCCTAGAAGCTAGCCTATGGTATGATTGTTATTGTCCTACAGACTAAAGCCTCCGGTTTATATAGACGCCGGAGGGGGCTAGGGTTACACAGAGTCGGTTACAAGGGAGGAGATCTACATATCCGTATCGCCAAGCTTGCCTTCCACGCCAAGGAGAGTCCCATCCGGACACGAGACAAAGTCTTCAATCTTGTATCTTCATAGTCCATCAGTCCGGCCAAAGGATATAGTCCGGCTGTCCGGATACCCCCTAATCCAGGACTCCCTCAGCTACAGTTAGTTCAGGGTTAGTCATGACTTAGTCTAACCTCTAGCTAAGTTAGAGTATCAAACAGGAGCAGTATAGGACATGCAAGTTGCTCAAAGCATACAGGCAAATTCGTACGTGAAAGGATTTTTTTCTTTTTGAAAACGTGTCGGGACCCTGATCCTAAGTCACACCGATCTAGCATGTAACACATCATATCACTTTGCGGCCTCACACACGGTATTCCCACGGGTGCCACCTTACCTGGCCCGGGACCGTTTGTGCCTTTTGGCTCACGTATATGATAGTGTCGCTAGCATCCATATGACAGAGAACCCGGGCCGACACGGCTAGTCGTGAACCCAAGGCGGCGCCAACCTATGAGGACAGGCATACATGAATCACATCGAGCATGTCGGTCATCAACGTATTTATCCGGGCTGTAGCACTGGGCTAACAGGACTCCGGTAACCCGGGCTGTAGCAGGCTAGGCAGGACTCCGGATAACACCGCGTGACATTTCCCCGAAGGGACAGACACAGGAACGACGTGAAACACATGCCGGCCAGTCAAGTGTTCCGAGCAGTAGTGCTAGGCTAGCAGGACTCCGGTGAACCGGGCTGTAGCGGACTACTATCACTCAGAAAGCACTAGACTACATTTCCCCATAAGATAGGCTGCCAAGGATAAACAACTAGATTGTCGGATCCCACACATAACAAGCATTTCAATCATACACACAATATGCCCGATATGAGTAAATACAACATGGCATCACAACATAACTCTACGACTCAAAGTATTTATTTATTAGGCTCCGAGGAGCGAGATATTACAAACATGGGTCTCATGACCCAACATTCAGAGCATACAAGCAACAAGCACATGCGGAAGCTTAACATGTCTGAGTACAGACATCTACAAATGAAAAAGGCTAAGAAGCCTGACTATCTACCAGATCCTGCCGAGGGCACAAGATTGTAGCTGAGGTAACAAGCTAAACGTCGAAGTCCAAGCGGTACTACTAGCGAGACTAAAGTCTCTCTGCAAAAACATAAAATAGGCAAACGTGAGTACAATTGTACTCAGCAAGACTTACATCAGAACTAACTACATATGCATCAGTATCAATAAAGGGGGTGGTGGAGTTTAACTGCAGCAAGCCAGCTTTGACTCGGTGGCTATCCTGAACTACGATTGCAAGTAACTCTTTTGAGGTGGCGCACACGAGTCCACATATTCAGCATATCAATACACCACTATGGATCCGCTCCCGTCTCCCTACGGGGACGCCATCCATAGCACTCACGCTTATCTTGCGCATTTTAGAGTATCCACTTTCACTTGTCTATGAACTGTACAAGGGGTCCAAGTTTCCATATCCGAGGAATCCGGCTATTCGAATAGATAATGATAACCCTGCAGGGGTGTACTTCTTTACACACGCTCTCGCCACTTATCGCCCTGTACACGTCATGTACCTCGGCATCCTTCAAGCGGAAGCCGGGCGAGGGAGTCGGCCACGACCTGACTAACCACACAAGTCTGTAGTCCAGGTTTATCGCCTATTCGGGTTCCATCCGCAAGGAGATCCGGCCGGGGTGTCCCTCACGGCCCCAAACGATGTGTGCAGGGTTCCCAAGCCCACCTCGACGGGTGGATCTACGCTTGGTACACCGTGCCATGGTGCCTAGTCTGTCCCAAGCCCACCTGTACAGGCTACCACTTGGTACACTACTAACACTACCTACAAACACCAGAAACTAGTTGCAACTCCTGGACAGAGATCAGGTTGATTAATAAGTCGAGAGAGCTTGGAGTGCCCGGAGCCCAATGTGTGGTAGTAACTGTTCATGGATCACAAACACAGAACTCAGTTCCTGAGGACGGCTGCAATGAGACAACCCACCATGTACTCCTACATGGCCTCTCACCGCTACCTTTACCAAATCATGTTCACACACTTAGATCTCAACAGTAGGACATGTTCATCACCATTCTAATTCATTCCCGATGAATCAGACCCGACTCAACTCTAAGCAGTAGCAGGCATGACAAACAAGCATGAATGAGTAGGCACATCAGGGCTCAAACAACTCCTACTCATGCTAGTGGGTTTCATCTATTTACTGTGGAATGACAGGTCATGCAAAGGATAAAGGGGTTCAGCTACCGCAGCAAGTAACACATGAATCGTTGTTGTCCTAATGCAATAAAAGAGAGCAGGAGCAAGATAGTGGGATTGTATCGGAATGAACAAGGGGGTTTTGCTTGCCTGGCACTTCTGAAGATAATATAGCTCTTCATCGGTGTCATCGAATTCATCGTCGATACCACGTCTATCGAGAGGGGACAAATACCGGCAAACAAGGAAGAACACAATTAATGCAATGCACAATATGATGCATGATCATGACATGGCAAAATGCTGTGATTTGAACTAATGCAACTAAAACCAGAAGGGTTTGAGCTAATTTGAACCAAGGGTTCAAATTCAAGCTCAACTTATGAATTTATAATGTGCCTTAACATGTTTTGATCTGAACAGCGAGGTTAAGTTGCTTTGTCATGCATGAAAACAGCATAAATGGATAGATTGGATTTTTCTGATCATTTTTCATATATAAATTATTTGAATCTGAGCTACGGTTGAATTACTATGATTTTTAGAAGTTTAGGCAAATTTCTGGATTTTCCTGAATAAGAATAAATCCAGAAAATATAATACTGCGTCAGCATGACATCACCCTGATGTCAGCAGGTCAACTGGGCGCCTCCAGGTCAAACCTGACGTGTGGGGTCCACACGTCAGTGGCACAGAGCTGGCTAGTGTGGCTGACAGGTGGGACCGGTCAACGTCCACGTCAGCAAAGTCAATGCTGACGTGTCGGTCCCGCTGGGTTATGAACTAATCTAAACAGAAATTAAATTAACCTAAATAGGCACAGGGGCCCACATGGCAGTGGCTCTTGGGGTGTTTAGTAGGGCCGTTAGTGCTAATTAAACTAGCGCCACGTCAGCTCGCCGGAGCTTGGC
This sequence comes from Aegilops umbellulata, assembly GCA_032464435.1. Lineage (NCBI taxonomy): Eukaryota > Viridiplantae > Streptophyta > Magnoliopsida > Poales > Poaceae > Aegilops > Aegilops umbellulata. Next base: position 184,042,789 of record CP136055.1, read on the forward strand.
CGGCGGCGACCAAATACGCGACGGGGTTTCACCGGAGTTGCTCGGGTTTCTCGTACGGGTCACCGTTTGGCGCACTGGGGACACCAGGAAGAAGCCCTCACTCGGCCGCATCGAGCAGAGGCAGCAGCAGGGCGCGGGGTGGCCGAAGCTCTCCGGAGCAGAGCTTGCGGCGGCGCCGGAGTTCGGGCGGGGAGGGAAAAAGGGCTACGGTTCATGGCAGGGTGAGGGAGTGCGTGCGTTAGGCTCCTGAGGACGCACTGAGTGCGGTGGTGCGCTCGAACGCGTGCTTGCACGGCCGTAGCCACGACGACGACATGGCCGGCGGCGAGGAGCGCTCGGGCTCGAAGGGGGCAGTGGCTACGCGGCGTAATCGAGCACGGGAAGTAGAGGGATAGGTAGAGGAGCTCACGGCGGATCCAGAGAGCTGGTCGGCGACCTTGGGGAAGCGCGGACGGCGGCGAACAACGGTGGCGATCTCCGGTGGCCGAGGTTGAAGAAGACGACGCCGAGGACGAAGCAAGGCTTCCTGGCTCGCTTGGCTCGGTGCAGAAGGCGTAGGCGACAGTGGCGGAGCTTCCACGCAACAGGGGAAGGCGAGAGGGGGTCGGGGAGCGCGGTGGCCGCGGTGGTGGCAAGCGGCGGCGACGGCTGCATTCGGGTGTGCTGCGGGGAGAGGAACAGAGGAGGGGAGAAGGCACGGGAGAGAGAGGGAGCGGTGCGGGGCGTCGTGGCGACGCGCAGGGCATCCAGGCGACAAGGGGGAGCCAGGCAGGCAGGTGGCGTGGCGGCACGGCCGTGCGCGCGCGCCGGCCACACGCCTGGCCGACTGGCGCCAGGAGGACGACGGCGCGGGTGGGCTTGCCCAGCTGGGCCGCACAGGAACGGGCTGCACAGGGAGGTAAGCGCCAGGTAAGGGTTTTTCCCTTTTTGTTTTCTTTTCTAATTTTCTGACATTTGTTTGGTTTAATAAAAATACTAAACCATTTTATTTACTTATGCCAATTTTTGCAGGGGCTAATGGTATTATTCCAGAGCTCCTCGGTTACTGGCATAATTTTTGGACAATATTTCATATATATAACAATATATATCCAAAGCAAATAACTTTTCATTAATTCCAAATGCCCAAAATAAATATTTATGAGCTCCCAAAAATATTGGTTGATTTTTATCTCTGCCCAATATTTTCAGAGAGAGACATGAACATTTCTTGGACCCTTTTGGAGCAATTTTTATCTGGGTCATTTCCAGAAATGATTCTGAGGGTTTCACAAATCCTCATTTCAAAATTTAATGAAATTTTAAACATGATGCACACATGACTAGCTAGCCTTGAGCATACCAGAACTAGGGATGTGACAACTCGCCCCCACTAAACAAGAATCTCGTCCCGAGATTCAGGACGTGAGGTAAGAAGACAGAGGGGACACAAGTTAACATGATCTTGTCGATCCAATTGCCCTTCCCAAAGATGTTGGTTCATTGCTCCAATTAATCTTGACGTCCTTGCTTTCGAGATCTTCATCCAACACGATGGCGACAGAAAGAAACTCTATAGGAAACGATCTCCTCGAAGGTTGAGCACGCAAGATCAACTCATGGAATGAGACGTAAGAACATCTCTCGAGTTGAGACACATAACACACCTAGAGTGTGATGGAAGAAACAATTTGACGAGGGTTTCAAAGTAGCGAGGAAAAATTCCCATGATTCCATAACGGGGCACCTCAAGGAAGGTGACTCAAAGAACTATTCCCTTAAGTGGCAAAAAGAATTACTTTTGATACAGAGATCATTGAAATTCTTTGTATCAGCCTAAGGCAATCACAAACGATCATGTGAACGAATTCGAAGGGATGGCATACCCATACCAGAATGGATGATGTGGACTACCTTGTTGAAGACAACGCAATGGATGACTCTTGCTTATCACCGGAAATGGATGGGACCATGACATGACCACTTTTGAAAATGATCCTAAACAGTACTTGCTGAGGTGCAAGCTGGGAACAAGATGCAAATGCTGGGAATGACTCTGGTAACTGGGAATAACTCAACGAGGGTGATTCCACCGTTTGAATGGTTATAGCTTAATCGAAGAAACTAGGAGCACAAGAATCCCTAGGAAGCAACTCCTGGAATAAGTCGCACGAGATCCTCATGGAGAAGATGTCAAATAGCTCAATCAAGATACTACAATGATAGATCTTCCGGCTAGATGTGTCGGCCAGACATCAACCTTGTCGGGACCTACATAATAGATCTTGGAAAAAGTTCCAACCATCATATCTGCCTGAGATTCAGATCTGGTTGGTAACGGAATATTTCAGACAGCCTGTCTGGAAAAGAAAGTTTGCAACACAATTCGACGATATGACGTTGCGAGATTCTCGGGATATGAAATATGATAGCAAGCTCCAAAACATGAGCTGGTTATGCTGCAAGCATGTGAACACGCTGTCCCAGACAAGCATGGTCACCTGGTAGTCTTACAACGAAACACTACCGAGTTCGGGGGGAAACCATCAACGAGGATATCGAAGTCCTTGCGTAAGTCTAGCTCTTAGGAAGAACTTCTTCTCCTTGAACAAATCAATCAGTGGCTTGGTGTGCTACGGAATTCGTATGGAACGAAGATGATCAGTCTAACAGACCACGAAATACTTCGCACATGCATGACCGATTTGGGAGGATTCCAAGGAAAACAAAACAAACTTTCTCAAATTCATGGCGGCAACTTACACCTAATGCACGTGAACCTGGAGAAAGTCACTTCTCGCAGCCAATCATATGCCTCATGAACGGAACACGAAGGCATTGCTTACAAATTTTCAACACTAGGTTGATGTTCAACATGAGTCATGGGGGAGACAAAATGTTGCTGATGGGTTCAACAACAACTCATCAGTATTTCCATATCACTGGACTTCCACCATCATGTGAACACGATGATAGCATTGGTCAGACCAAAAGATGTAATGGTGTATGCTCGAGGGATGAACCACGAGTAAGACAACATTACGAATATCGTTGGTTCTGATTTGACTTGACGATAGCCCATACTCAAGTCAAAGTTTTGTCAAGGCAATAGATCCAACAACTGATCATGAGGACCAATCGATGAAGATATCAGCTTTCTTCAACACACACGCACACAAAAGGGTATCCCTTTGGATTGAACTAAGTAAGGCAAGCTTTTATCTTCCAACTCTCCAAATTGTTGTTTAGCTCGACCAACTAGCTCAGGGGTATCCAACACAGATTCTTGGAGAAGGGGTGGTTTATAGGAAACCAACTTGATCACGAACTCAACATAGCGGTCAGGTGACAACCTGGTGATACTTCCGAGAAGATATTCAGAATATCACGAACCACCGGTATGTTACTAAGCTCGAGAACAACCTCGCTTTTCAGGGCAAGATGATATGATCAACAGAGCGAGGGATTGACACAATCCTAACTCATTGATCAAAGAGTACACCAGAAATAAGGACTAGGTAGCACAATCAATCTTATAATGATGATTCCATAACCAACACGCTAAGAATGAGAATATTGTCCATTTACTACCAAGCAACACAGTTGCTAGGAGTATTGATTTCACGCAACACGATTCACTTGTCGGCATTCCGGTTACGATAACACGGAACCGAGGAATGAACAATGATGGCAAGAAGTATTACTGCGTCAAGAACTCATAAGAGGTGGTGCTATTCTCATGACTCTCTTGACATAAAGATGGTAACACTCCAAGGTAGAGCAGAGCAGAAGCTGGATTGGCATTTCGATCTTCGTAGTCATTGATCGTCTTTCCAAAGTGGCTCACTTCCTACCTGTTCGAGAGTGTATCACCGCTAGTCAGCTCGCTGACTTATATATTTCTCGAATAGTTTCACTTCATGGTGTTCCACTAGAGATCAATTCAGACCGTGGTAGTCTTTTCACTTCTCATTTCTGGGAGAGTTTCCAAACTGCCATGGGCACCCATCTTTCCTTCAGTACCGCTTTCCACCCTCAATCAAGTGGTCAGGTGGAAAGGGTTAACCAAATCCTCGAAGACATGCTTAGAGCTTGCGTTATCTCATTCGGTATGGATTGGGAGAAGTGTCTTCCTTTCGCCGAGTTTGCTTATAACAATAGCTACCAATCCAGTCTCGAGAAAGCTCCTTTTGAGATTCTGTATGGACGAAGATGTCGAACACCTTTGAACTGGTCAGAAACCGGTGAAAGACAATTCTTTGGACTGGACATGATCCAGGAGGCAGAAGAGCAAGTTCGCATCATTCGTGAGAATTTGAAAACAGCCCAATCTCGTCAAAAGAGCCAGTATGACCGTCGTCATAAGGAAGTGGCTTATGAAGTTGGCGACAAGGCTTACCTTCGGGTTACTCCTTTGAAGGGTACCCATTGATTCGGTATCAAGGGCAAGTTGGCTCCTCGTTACATTGGTCCTTTTCGCATTCTCGCTAAACGAGGAGAGGTTGCCTACCAGTTGGAACTACCGCCACACCTTTCTCGAGTACATGATGTCTTCCACGTCTCTCAACTCAGGCGTTGCTTCTCGGATCCCATCCGCGGAGTGGACCACGAAAGGCTTGATCTCCAAGATAACCTCACCTACCGAGAGTATCCTATTCGCATTCTTGATCAAGCAGAGCGTGTCACTCGACGCCAGAACATCAAGTTTCTCAAAGTTCAGTGGTCTCATCATTCCGAGAGAGAAGCTACCTGGGAGCGAGAAGATCGTCTTCGACTGGAGTACCCCGCTTTCTTTCCGTCGACCCCTGAATCTCGGGACGAGATTCTTTCGAGTGGGGGCGAGTTGTCACATCCCTAGTTCTGGTATGCTCAAGGCTAGCTAGTCATGTGTGCATCATGTTTAAATTTCATTTAAATTTTGAATTGGGGATTTGTGAAACCCTCAGAATTATTTCTGGGAATGACCCAAATAAAAATTGCTCCAAAAAGGTCCAAGAAATGTTCATGTCTCTCTCTGAAAATATTGGGCAGAGATAAAAATCAAACCAATATTTTTGGGAGCTCATAAGTATTTATTTTGGGCATTTGGAGTTAATGCATAATTATTTGCATCGGATATATAAATGTTATATATTTTTTTATATGTCCAAAAGTTGTGCCATTTGTTGAGGAGCTCTGGAATAATACCATTAGCCCCTACAAAAATTGGCATAATTAAATAAAATAGTTTAGTATTTTTATTAAACCAAACAAATGTCAGAAAATAGAAAAGAAAACAAAAAAATGGTAAAACCCTTACTGGACTTACCTGGGCCACCTGCTGGCCTGGCTCTGTGCCGGCCCAGCCGACTGGACAGCGCCAGTCGTCGTCTCCACCGCGCCAGGAGGACGCCGGGCGCGTGGTCGCCACACGCCGTGCGCATGCGCGCCATGGCAGCTGCCTGCCTGCCCCTCCCCTCCTCGCCTGGATGTCTGGAACGTCGCCACGCGACACCCCGCACCTCTCTCCCTCTCCCTCGCTCTACCTCCTCCCCTGGAATCCTCCCTCTCCCCACCACCGAATGGGTCGTCGCCGCAGCTCACCGCCGACGCGCTCCCCGCCGTCCCCTCGCCCTCTCTCCGAGTCCGGGTGCTTCGCCTCATCGCCCGCATCGTCCTCGACGAGCCAAGCGACCAGGGACGCGCTGCATCGCCGCCACCATCATCGTCTTCGTCACCGACTGCCCGAGATCGCCGACGACGCTCCGGCCGCACCAGTGCTTCCCCGAGCTCGTTGACGCCTCCGCTGGATCCGCTGTGAGCTCTACTCCATTTCCCCCTCCTCCCCGTGCTCGTTTGCCCCGTCCAGCTAGCTCAACCACCGTGCCCGCGAGCTCCACGCCGCCGGCCATGGCGCCACGGTGGCCAGAGCCCAAGGCAGCCACTTCCACGCGCGTCACCGTGCTCCTGGTGACGCCAGGAGGCCGTAGATGCCCTCCGCAGCCCCCGCCGTGCCGCGCAGCTCGCTCCCGTTCAAAGTCGTGCTCCGGCCGCCGGCCTGAGCTCCGCTCCGGCGAGCTCCGGCGCCCCCGCAGCCTCTCACCAGCTCCCCTGGATGCGGACGACGACGGGCTACGCCCCGGTGGTCTTCGCGCGTCCAAACGCCGCTCGCAGCGCAAGTCCGGCGAGTCGCCGCCGCGGTTTTTGGTCGTCGCCGGCGAAACTCCGGCGAGGCTGACGTGGCGTGATTAGCTGCTAACCCTGCCACCTAAACCACCCCCCTAAGCCACTGACCGTGGGCCCTAGGGCCAAGTCAAACCCCGGTCAACGCGGGTTTGACCGGGTTTAGCCCCTGTGTCACTGACGTGTGGACCCCACACGCCAGGTTTGACTAGTCAGCGCTGTTGACTTGCTGACGCAAGCATGATGCAGTGCTGAAGCAATTATTTATTTTCTGGATTTAATTTTAAACAGGAAATTCCAGAAAATGATATAAACTTCTAAAATTCATATCAATTCAACCGTAGCTCAGATTGAAATAAGTTATATATGAAAAATCATCAGAAAAATGCAAGCTATCCATCTGTACCAGTTTCATGCATGAAAAACCAAGTTAAACCTGCTGTATAGATGAAAACATATGAATGGCATATATAAGAACTTACTTGGAGTTGCATTTGAACCTTTAGTGCAAATGGACCTCAAACAAATGAATGCTAGTTGCATTAGCTCAAACAGCATCACATCTTCATGCCATGTTCATGCATCATATTGTTGCATATGCTTGAGTATTGATTGTTGGCACCGTTCCTTCTCGATAGGTCCTGCTCCGGAGACCGTTCCAGAGTACCTGTCTGTGAAGCAGCGCCCCCCTGTTGATCTACCAGGCAAGCAAACCCCCTTGTTCATTCCAATATGATCCCACTCTCGCTCCTGCTCTCTTTTTATTGCATTAGGACAACAACGATTCAACTGCTACTTTATGTTGCGGTAGTTGAACCCATTCCTCTGCATGACCTGTCATTGCCACAGTAAATAGATGAAACCCACTAGCATGTGTAGGAGTTGATTGAGCCATGTTGTGTTCCTACCATGCTATGCCTGCTATTGCTTAGAGTTGTGTCAGGTCTGATTCATTGGGAATGGATTAGAGTGATATGATATGTTCTGATGCTGAGAGTTAAGCGTGTGAACACGATTTGGAAAAGGTAGCGGTGAGAGGCCATGTAGGAGTACATGGTGGGTTGTCTCACTGGAACCGTCCTTAAGCACCGAGTTCCGTGTATGTTGTCCAATGAGTAGCTACTACCACGCATTGGAATGCTTAAGTGCCCCTCTCGACTTATTAACCAACTCGATCTCTGTCCAGGAGTTGCAACTAGTTTCTGGTGTTTGTAGGTAGTGCTATTTTTCTACCGAGTGGCACCCGGCAGGGTGGGCTCGGGGCAGACTAGGCACAGGTGGCACGGTGTACCAAGTGGCACCCGGATGGTGGGCTTGGGAACCCTGCTCACATCGTTTGGGGCCGTGAGTGACACCTCGGCCGGATCTCCTTGCGGATGGAACCCGAATAGGCGATAAACCTGGACGAGAGACTTGTGTGGTTAGTCAGGTCGTGGCCGACTCCCTCGCCCGGCTTCCGCTTGAAGGTTGCCGAGGTACATGACGTGTACAGGGCGATAAGTGGCGGGAGCGTGTGTGAAGAAGTACACCCCTGCAGGGTTATCATGATCTATTCGAATAGCCATGTCCTCGGTTATGGACTTCTTGGATGCTTACGTGGTACATAGACAACTTGAAGTGGATACTCTAAAATGCTCAAGATAAGTGTGAGTGCTATGGATGGCCTTCTCGTAGTGAGACGGGGATGAATCCATAGTAGTGTATTGATGTGGTGATTAGTGGACTCGTGTGCGCCTTTTCAAAAGAGTTACCAGCAGTCGTAGAACAGGATAGCCACAGAGTCAAAGCTGGCTTGCTGCAACTAAACTCCACATTACCTTTGATACAAATGCATGTATGATAGGATCTGATGTAAGTCTTGTTGAGTACCTTTGTACTCATGTTGCTTTATTTATGTTTTGCAGCGGAGACTTCGGTCTTACTAGTAATTCCGCTTGGACTTCGACGAGTAGCTTGTACCTCAGCTACGATCTTGATCGGATCTTGTAGATAGTCAGGCTTCTCAGCCTTTTTCTTTTGTAGTTGTCTGTACTCAGACATGTAATGCTTCCGCTTGTTGCTTGTATGCTCTGAATGATGGGTCATGTGACCCCTGTTTGTATTTAATGCTATGTGGCTCTTCTGAGCCTTTATCTATATGAGTTTGCGTTATGTTGTGATGCCATGTTGTACAACACATACTTGCATGTTATGCGTACGTGTAATGTGTATTGCTATGTGTGGGATCCGACAATCTAGTTGTTTATCCTTGGCAACCTATCTTATGGGGAAATGTAGTCTAGTGCTTTCTGAGCGATAGTAGTCCGCTACAGCCCGGTTCACCGGAGTCCTGCTAGCCTAGCACTACTGCTCGGAACACTTGACTGGCCGGCATGTGTTTCACGTCGTTCCTGTGTCTGTCCCTTCGGGGAAATGTCACGCGGTGTTATCCGGAGTCCTGCCTAGCCTGCTACAGCCCGGGTTACCGGAGTCCTGTTAGCCCAGTGCTACAGTGAGGACAGGCATACATGAATCACATCGAGCATGTCGGTCAACAACGTATAAATCCGGGCTGTAGCACTAGGCTATCAGGACTCCGGTAACCCGGGCTGTAGCAGGCTAGGCAGGATTCCGGATAACACCGCGTGACATTTCCCCGAAGGGACAGACACAGGAACGACGTGAATCACATGCCGGACAGTCAAGTGTTCCGAGCAGTAGTGTTGGGCTAGCAGGACTCCGGTGATCCGGGCTGTAGCGGACTACTATCGCTCAGAAGCACTAGACTACATTTCCCCATATGATAGGCTGCCACGGATAAACAACTAGATAGTCGGATCCCACTCATACCAAGCATTTCAATCATACACACAATATGGCCGATATGAGTAAATACAACATGGCATCACAACATAACTCTACGACTCAAAGTATTTATTTATTAGGCTCCGAGGAGCGAGATATTACAAACATGGGTCTCATGACCCAACATTCAGAGCATACAAGCAACAAGCACATGCGGAAGCTTAACATGTCTTAGTACAGACATCTACAAATGAAAAAGGCTGAGAAGCCTGACTATCTACCAGATCCTGCCGAGGGCACAAGATCGTAGATGAGGTAACAAGCTAAACGTCGAAGTCCAAGCGGTACTACTAGCGAGACTAAAGTCTCTCTGCAAAAACATAAAATAGGCAAACGTGAGTACAATTGTACTCAGCAAGACTTACATCAGAACTAACTACATATGCATCAGTATCAATAAAGGGGGTGGTGGAGTTTAACTGCAGCAAGCCAGCTTTGACTCGGTGGCTATCCTGAACTACGATTGCAAGTAACTCTTTTGAGGTGGCGCACACGAGTCCACATATTCACCATATCAATACACCACTATGGATCCGCTCCCGTCTCCCTACGGGGACGCCATCCATAGCACTCACGCTTATCTTGCGCATTTTAGAGTATCCACTTTCACTTGTCTATGAACTGTACAAGGGGTCCAAGTTTCCATATCCGAGGAATCCGGCTATTCGAATAGATAATGATAACCCTGCAGGGGTGTACTTCTTCACACACGATCTCGCCACTTATCGCCCTGTACACGTCATGTACCTCGGCAACCTTCAAGCGGAAGCCGGGCGAGGGAGTCGGCCACGACCTAACTAACCACACAAGTCTCTAGTCCAGGTTTATCGCCTATTCGGGTTCCATCCGCAAGGAGATCCGGCCGGGGTGTCGCTCACGGCCCCAAACGATGTGTGCAGGGTTCCCAAGCCCACCTCGACGGGTGGATCTACACTTGGTACACCGTGCCACGGTGCCTAGTTTGTCCCAAGCCCACCTGTACATGGTAGCACTTGGTAGACTACTAACACTACCTACAAACACCAGAAACTAGTTGCAACTCCTGGACAGAGATCAGGTTGATTAATAAGTCGAGAGAGCTTGGAGTGCCCGGAGCCCAATGTGTGGTAGTAACTGTTCATGGATCACAAACATAGAACTCAGTTCCTGAGGACGGCTGCAATGAGACAACCCACCATGTACTCCTACATGGCCTCTCACCGCTACCTTTACCAAATCGTGTTCACACACTTAGCTCTCAACAGTAGGACATGTTCATCACCATTCTAATTCATTCCCGATGAATCAGACCCGACTCAACTCTAAGCAGTAGCAGGCATGACAAACAAGCATGAATGAGTAGGCACATCAGGGCTCAAACAACTCCTACTCATGCTAGTGGGTTTCATCTATTTACTGTTGAATGACAGGTCATGCAAAGGATAAAGGGGTTCAGCTACCGCAGCAAGTAACACATGAATCGTTGTTGTCCTAATGCAATAAAAGAGAGCAGGAGCGAGATAGTGGGATTGTATCTGAATGAACAAGGGGGTTTTGCTTGCCTGGCACTTCTGAAGATAATATAGTTCTTCATCGGTGTCATCGAATTCATCGTCGAAACCACGTCTATCGAGAGGGGACAAATACCGGCAAACAAGGAAGAACACAATTAATGCAATGCACAATATGATGCATGATCATGACATGGCAAAATGCTGTGATTTGAACTAATGCAACTAAAACCAGAAGGGTTTGAGCTAATTTGAACCAAGGGTTCAAATTCAAGCTCAACTTATGAATTTATAATGTGCCTTAACATGTTTTGATCTGAACAGCGAGGTTAAGTTGCTTTTTCATGCACGAAAACAGCATAAATGGATAGATTGGATTTTTCTGATCATTTTTCATATATAAATTATTTGAATCTGAGCTACGGTTGAATTACTATGATTTTTAGAAGTTTATGCAAATTTCTGGATTTTCCTGAATAAGAATAAATCCAGAAAATATAATACTGCGTCAGCATGACATCACCCTGATGTCAGCAGGTCAACTGGGCGCCTCCAGGTCAAACCTGACGTGTGGGGTCCACACGTCAGTGGCACAGAGCTGGCTAGTGTGGCTGACAGGTGGGACCGGTCAACGTCCACGTCAGCAAAGTCAATGCTGACGTGTCGGTCCCGCTGGGTTATGAACTAATCTAAACAGAAATTAAATTAACCTAAATAGGCACAGGGGCCCACATGGCAGTGGCTCTAGGGGTGTTTAGTAGGGTCGTTAGTGCTAATTAAACTAGCGCCACGTCAGCTCGCCGGAGCTTGGCCGGCGGCGACCAAATACGCGACGGGGTTTCATCGGAGTTGCTCGGGTTTCTCGTACGGGTCACCGTTTGGCGCACTGGGGACACCAGGAAGAAGCCCTTGCTCGGCCGCATCGAGCAGAGGCAACAGCAGGGCGCAGGGTGGCCGAAGCTCGCCGGAGCAGAGCTTGCGGCGGCGCCGGAGTTCGGGCGGGGAGGGAAAAAGGGCTACGGTTCATGGCAGGGCGAGGGAGTGCGTGCGTTAGGCTCCTGAGGACGCACTGAGTGCGGTGGTGCGCTCGAACGCGTGCTTGCACGGCCGTAGCCACGACGACGACATGGCCGGCGGCGAGGAGCGCTCGGGCTCGAAGGGGGCGGTGGCTACGCGGCGTAATCGAGCACGGGAAGTAGAGGGATAGGTAGAGGAGCTCATGGCGGATCCAGAGAGCTGGTCGGCGACCTTGGGGAAGCGCGGACGGCGGCGAACAACGGTGGCGATCTCCGGTGGCCGAGGTTGAAGAAGACGATGCCGAGGATGAAGCAGGGCTTCCTGGTTCGCTTGGCTCGGTGCAGAAGGCGTAGGCGACAGTGGCGGAGCTTCCACGCAACAGGGGAAGGCGAGAGGGGGTCTGGGAGCGCGGTGGCCGCGGTGGTGGCAAGCGGCGGCGACGGCTGCATTCGGGTGTGCTGCGGGGAGAGGAACAGAGGAGGGGAGAATGCACGGGAGAGAGAGGGAGCGGTGCGGGGCGTCGTGGCGACGCGCAGGGCATCCAGGCGACGAGGGGGAGCCAGGCAGGCAGGTGGCGTGGCGGCACGGCCGTGCGCGGGCGCCGGCCACACGCCTGGCCGACTAGCGCCAGGAGGACGACGGCGCGGGTGGGCTGGCCCAGCTGGGCCGCACAGGAACGGGCTGCACAGGGAGGTAAGCGCCAGGTAAGGGTTTTTCCCTTTTTGTTTTCTTTTCTAATTTTCTGACATTTGTTTGGTTTAATAAATATACTAAACCATTTTATTTACTTATGCGAATTTTTGCAGGGGCTAATGGTATTATTCCAGAGCTCCTCAGTTACTGGCATAATTTTTGGACAATATTTCATATATATAACAATATATATCCAAAGCAAATAACTATTGCATTAATTCCAAATGCCCAAAATAAATATTTATGAGCTCCTAAAAATATTGGTTGATTTTTATCTCTGCCCAATATTTTCAGAGAGAGACATGAACATTTCTTGGACCCTTTTGGAGCAATTTTTATCTGGGTCATTTCCAGAAATGATTCTGAGGGTTTCACAAATCCTCATTTCAAAATTTAATGAAATTTTAAACATGATGCACACATGACTAGCTAGCCTTGAGCATACCAGAACTAGGGATGTTGATACCAAAGCTGTCAGGACCCCGATCCTAAGCCACATCGATCCAGCATGTAACACATCATATCAATTTGCGGCCTCACGCACGGTACTCCCACGGGTGCCACCTTACCTAGCCCGGGACCGTTTGCGTCTTTTGGCTCACGTATATGATAGTGTTGCTAGCATCCATATGACAGAGAACCCGGACCGACATGGCTAGTCATGAACCCAAGGCGGCACTAACCCATGAGGACAGGCATACATGAATCACATCGAGCATGTCGGTCAACAACGTATAAATCCGGGTTGTAGCACTGGGCTATCAGGACTCCGGTAACCCGGGCTGTAGCAGGCTAGGCAGGATTCCGGATAACACCGCGTGACATTTCCCCGAAGGGACAGACACAGGAACGACGTGAATCACATGCCGGCCAGTCAAGTGTTCCGAGTAGTAGTGCTGGGCTAGCAGGACTCCGGTGATCCGGGCTGTAGCGGACTACTATCGCTCAGAAGCACTAGACTACATTTCCCCATATGATAGGCTGCCACGGATAAACAACTAGATAGTCGGATCCCACTCATAACAAGCATTTCAATCATACACACAATATGCCCGATATGAGTAAATACAACATGGCATCACAACATAACTCTACGACTCAAAGTATTTCTTTATTAGGCTCCGAGGAGCGAGATATTACAAACATGGGTCTCATGACCCAACATTCAGAGCATACAAGCAACAAGCACATGCGGAAGCTTAACATGTCTGAGTACAGACATCTACAAATGAAAAAGGCTGAGAAGCCTGACTATCTACCAGATCCTGCCGAGGGCACAAGATCGTAGCTGAGGTAACAAGCTAAACGTCGAAGTCCAAGCGGTACTACTAGCGAGACTAAAGTCTCTCTGCAAAAACATAAAATAGGCAAACGTGAGTACAATTGTACTCAGCAAGACTTACATCAGAACTAACTACATATGCATCAGTATCAATAAAGGGGGTGGTGGAGTTTGACTGCAGCAAGCCACCTTTGACTCGGTGGCTATCCTGAACTATGACTGCAAGTAACTCTTTTGAGGTGGCGCACACGAGTCCACATATTCACCATTTCAATACACCACTATGGATCCGCTCCCGTCTCCCTACGAGAACGCCATGCATAGCACTCACGCTTATCTTGCGCATTTTAGAGTATCCACTTTCACTTGTCTATGAACTGTACAAGGGGTCCAAGTTTCCATATCCGAGGAATCCGGCTATTCGAATAGATAATGATAACCCTGCAGGGGTGTACTTCTTCACACACGCTCTCGCCACTTATCGCCCTGTACACGTCATGTACCTCGGCAACCTTCAAGCGGAAGCCGGGCGAGGGAGTCGGCCACGACCTGACTAACCACACAAGTCTCTAGTCCAGGTTTATCGCCTATTCGGGTTCCATCCGCAAGGAGATCCGGCCGGGGTGTCGCTCACGGCCCCAAACGATGTGTGCAGGGTTCCCAAGCCCACCTCGACGGGTGGATCTACGCTTGGTACACCGTGCCACGGTGCCTAGTCTGTCCCAAGCCCACCTGTACAGGGTACCACTTGGTAGACTACTAACACTACCTACAAACACCAGAAACTAGTTGCAACTCCTGGACAGAGATCAGGTTGATTAATAAGTCGAGAGAGGTTGGAGTGCCCGGAGCCCAATGTGTGGTAGTAACTGTTCATGGATCACAAACACAGAACTCAGTTCCTGAGGATGGCTGCAATGAGACAACCCACCATGTACTCCTACATGGCCTCTCACCGCTACCTTTACCAAATCGTGTTCACACACTTAGCTCTCAACAGTAGGACATGTTCATCACCATTCTAATTCATTCCCGATGAATCAGACCCGACTCAACTCTAAGCAGTAGCAGGCATGACAAACAAGCATGAATGAGTAGGCACATCAGGGCTCAAACAACTCCTACTCATGCTAGTGGGTTTCATCTATTTACTGTGGAATGACAGGTCATGCAAAGGATAAAGGGGTTCAGCTACCGCAGCAAGTAACACATGAATCGTTGTTGTCCTAATGCAATAAAAGAGAGCAGGAGCGAGAGAGTGGGATTGTATCGGAATGAACAAGGGGGTTTTGCTTGCCTGGCACTTCTGAAGATAATATAGCTCTCCATCGGTGTCATCGAATTCATCGTCGAAACCACGTCTATCGAGAGGGGACAAATACCGGCAAACAAGGAAGAACACAATTAATGCAATTCACAATATGATGCATGATCATGACATGGCAAAATGCTGTGATTTGAACTAATGCAACTAAAACCAGAAGGGTTTGAGCTAATTTGAACCAAGGGTTCAAATTCAAACTCAACTTATGAATTTATAATGTGCCTTAACATGTTTTGATCTGAACAGCGAGGTTAAGTTGCTTTGTCATGCATGAAAACAGCATAAATGGATATATTGGATTTTTCTGATCATTTTTCATATATAAATTATTTGAATCTGAGCTACGGTTGAATTACTATGATTTTTAGAAGTTTAGGCAAATTTCTGGATTTTCCTGAATAAGAATAAATCCAGAAAATATAATACTGCGTCAGCATGACATCACCCTGATGTCAGCAGGTCAACTGGGCGCCTCCAGGTCAAACCTGACGTGTGGGGTCCACACGTCAGTGGCATAGAGCTGGCTAGTGTGGCTGACAGGTGGGACCGGTCAACGTCCACGTCAGCAAAGTCAATGCTGACGTGTCGGTCCCGCTGGGTTATGAACTAATCTAAACAGAAATTAAATTAACCTAAATAGGCACAGGGGCCCACATGGCAGTGGCTCTAGGGGTGTTTAGTAGGGTCGTTAGTGCTAATTAAACTAGCGCCACGTCAGCTCGCCGGAGCTTGGCCGGCGGCGACCAAATACGCGACGGGGTTTCACCGGAGTTGCTCGGGTTTCTCGTACGGGTCACCGTTTGGCGCACTGGAGACACCAGGAAGAAGCCCTCGCTCGGCCGCATCGAGCAGAGGCAGGAGCAGGGCGCAGGGTGGCCGAAGCTCGCCGGAGCAGAGCTTGCGGCGGCGCCGGAGTTCGGGCGGGGAGGGAAAAAGGGCTACGGTTCATGGCAGGCCGAGGGAGTGCGTGCGTTAGGCTCCAGAGGACGCACTGAGTGTGGTGGTGCGCTCGAACGCGTGCTTGCACGGCCGTAGCCACGATGACGACATGGCCGGCGGCGAGGAGCGCTCGGGCTCGAAGGGGGCGGTGGCTACGCCGCGTAATCGAGCACGGGAAGTAGAGGGATAGGTAGAGGAGCTCACGGCGGATCCAGAGAGCTGGTCGGCGACCTTGGGGATGCGCGGACGGCGGCGAACAACGGTGGCGATCTCCGGTGGCCGAGGTTGAAGAAGACAACGCGGAGGACGAAGCAGGGCTTCCTGGCTCGCTTGGCTCGGTGCAGAAGGCGTAGGCGACAGTGGCGGAGCTTCCACGCAACAGGGGAAGGCGAGAGGGGGTCGGGGAGCGCGGTGGCCGCGGTGGTGGCAAGCGGCGGCGACGGCTGCATTCGGGTGTGCTGCGGGGATAGGAACAGAGGAGGGGAGAAGGCACGGGAGAGAGAGGGAGCGGTGCGGGGCGTCGTGGCGACGCGCAGGGCATCCAGGCGACGAGGGGGAGCCAGGCAGGCAGGTGGCGTGGCGGCACGGCCATGCGCGCGCGCCGGCCACACGCCTGGCCGACTGGCGCCAGGAGGACGACGGCGCGGGTGGGCTGGCCCAGCTGGGCCGCACAGGAACGGGCTGCACAGGGAGGTAAGCGCCAGGTAAGGGTTTTTCCCTTTTTGTTTTCTTTTCTAATTTTCTGACATTTGTTTGGTTTAATAAAAATACTAAACCATTTTATTTACTTATGCCAATTTTTGCAGGGGCTAATGGTATTATTCCAGAGCTCCTCAGTTACTAGCATAATTTTTGGACTATATTTCATATATATAACAATATATATCCAAAGCAAATAACTATTGCATTAATTCCAAATGCCCAAAATAATTATTTATGAGCTCCTAAAAATATTGGTTGATTTTTATCTCTGCCCAATATTTTCAGAGAGAGACATGAACATTTCTTGGACCCTTTTGGAGCAATTTTTATCTGGGTCATTTCCAGAAATGATTCTGAGGGTTTCACAAATCCTCATTTCAAAATTTAATGAAATTTTAAACATGATGCACACATGACTAGCTAGCCTTGAGCATACCAGAACTAGGGATGTGACAACTCGCCCCCACTAAACAAGAATCTCGTCCCGAGATTCAGGACGTGAGGTAAGAAGACAGAGGGGACACAAGTTAACATGATCTTGTCGATCCAATTGCCCTTCCCGAAGATGTTGGTTCATTGCTCCAATTAATCTTGACGTCCTTGCTTTCGAGATCTTCATCCAACACGATGGCGACAGAAAGAAACTCTATAGGAAACGATCTCCTCGAAGGTTGAGCACGCAAGATCAACTCATGGAATGAGACATAAGAACATCTCTCGAGTTGAGACACAAAACACACCTAGAGTGTGATGGAAGAAACAATTTGACGAGGGTTTCAAAGTAGCGAGGAAAAATTCCCATGATTCTATAACGGGCAGGAACGAAGTGAAACACATGCCGGCCAGTCAAGTGTTCCAAGCAGTAGTGCTGGGCTAGCAGGACCCCGGTGATCCGGGCTGTAGCGGACTACTATCGCTCAGAAGCACTAGACTACATTTCCCCATATGATAGGCTGCCAAGGATAAACAACTAGATAGTCGGATCCCACACATAGCAAGCATTTCAATCATACACACAATATGCTCGATATGTGTAGATACAACATGGCATCACAACAAGACTCTACGACTCAAGTATTTATTCATTAGGCTCCAAGGAGCGAGATATTACAATCATGGGTCTCATGACCCAACACTCAGAGCATACAAGTCAAAGCACATGCGGAAGCTTAACATGTCTGAGTACAGACATCTACAAATGAAAAAGGCTGAGAAGGCTGACTATCCTCTAGATCCTGCCGAGGGCACAAGATCGTAGCTGAGGTATCAAGCTAAACGTCGAAGTCCGAGCGGTACTACTAGCAAGACAGGAGTCTCTCTGCAAAACATAAAATAGGTAAACATGAGTACAATTGTACTTAGCAAGACTTACATCAGAACTAACTACATATGCACCAGTATCAATAGAGGGGGTGGTGGAGTTTGAGTGCAGCAAGCCAGCTTTGACTCGGTGGCTATCCTGAACTACGACTGCAAGTAACTCTTTTGAGGTGGCGCACACGAGTCCACATATTCACCATTTCAATACACCACTATGGATCCGCTCCCGTCTCCCTACGAGAACGCCATTCATAGCACTCACGCTTATCTTGCGCATTTTAGAGTATCCACTTTCACTTGTCTATGAACTATGCAAGGGGTCCAAGTTTCCATATCCGAGGAATCCGGCTATTCGAATAGATAATGATAACCCTGCAGGGGTGTACTTCTTCACACACGCTTTCGCCACTTATCGCCCTGTACACGTCATGTACCTCGGCAACCTTCAAGCGGAAGCCGGGCGAGGGAGTCGGCACGACCTGACTAACCACACAAGTCTCTAGTCCAGGTTTATCGCCTATTCGGGTTCCATCCGCAAGGAGATCCGGCCGGGGTGTCGCTCACGGCCCCAAACGATGTGTGCAGGGTTCCCAAGCCCACCTCGACGGGTGGATCTACGCTTGGTACACCGTGCCACGGTGCCTAGTCTGTTCCAAGCCCACCTGTACAGGGTACCACTTGGTAGACTACTAACACTACCTACAAACACCAGAAACTAGTTGCAACTCATGGACAGAGATCAGGTTGATTAATAAGTCGAGAGAGCTTGGAGTGCCCGGAGCCCAATGTGTGGTAGTAACTGTTCATGGATCACAAACACAGAACTCAGTTCCTGAGGACGGCTGCAATGATACAACCCACCATGTGCTCCTACATGGCCTCTCACCGCTACCTTTACCAAATCGTGTTCACACACTTAGCTCTCAACAGTAGGACATGTTCACCACATTCCAATTCATTCCCGATGAATCAGACCTGACTCAACTCTAAGCAGTAGCAGGCATGACAAACAAGCATGAATGAGTAGGCACATCAGGGCTCAAACAACTCCTACTCATGCTAGTGGGTTTCATCTATTTACTGTGGCATGACAGGTCATGCAAAGGATAAAGCGGTTCAGCTACCGCAGCAAGTAACACATGAATCGTTGTTGTCCTAATGCAGTAAAAGAGAGCAGGAGCGGGAGAGTGGGATTGTATCGGAATGAACAAGGGGTTTTGCTTGCCTGGCACTTCTGAAGATATTATAGTTCTTCATCGGTGTCATCGATCTCATCGTCGAAACCACGTCTATCGAGCGGGGACAATTGAAGGAAATATGCCCTGGAGGCAATAATATAGTTATTATTTATTTCCTTATATCATGATAAATGTTTATTATTCATGCTAGAATTGTATTAACTGGAAACATAATACATGTGTGAATACATAGACAAACAGAGTGTCACTAGTATGCCTCTACTTGACTAGCTCATTAATCAAAGATGGTTATGTTTCCTAACCATGAACAAAGAGTTGTTATTTGATTAACGAGATCACATCATTAGTTGAATGATCTGATTGACATGACCCATTCCATTAGCATAGCACCCGATCGTTTAGTATGTTGCTATTGCTTTTATCCATGACTTATACATGTTCCTTTAACTATGAGATTATGCAACTCCCGTTTACCGTAGGAACACTTTGTGTGCTGCCAAACGTCACAACGTAACTGGGTGATTATAAAGGTACTCTACAGGTGTCTCCGAAGGTACATGTTGGGTTGGCGTATTTCGAGATTAGGATTTGTCACTCCAATTGTCGGAGAGGTATCTCAGGGCCTTCTCGGTAATACACATCACATAAGCCTTGCAAGCATTGCAACCAATGAGTTAGTTGCGAGATGATGTATTACGGAACGAGAAAAGAGACTTGCCAGTAACGAGATTGAACTAGGTATTGGATACCGACGATCGAATCTCGGGCAAGTAACATACCGATGACAAAGGGAACAAACGTATGTTGTTATGCGGTCTGACCGATAAAGATCTTCGTAGAATATGTAGGAGCCAATATGGGCATCCAGGTCCCGCTATTGGTTATTGACTGGAGACATGTCTCGGTCATGTCTACATTGTTCTCGAACCCGTAGGGTCCGCACGCTTAAGGTTTCGATGACAGTTATATTATGAGTTTATGAGTTTTGATGTACCGAAGGAGTTCGGAGTCCCGGATGAGATCGGGGACGTGACGAGGAGTCTCGGAATGGTCGAGACATAAAGAATTATATATTGGAAGCCTATGTTTGGACATCGGATGCATTCCGGGTGAAATCAGGATTTTACCGGAATACCGGGAGGGTTACCGGAACCCCCCGGAAGCATAATGGGCCAACATGGGCCTTGGAGGAAAGGTGAGAGGGCAGCCCTAGGGGCTGCGCGCCTCCCCCCCCTTCCCTAGTCCTATTAGGACTAGGAGAGGTGGGCGCCCCCTCTCTCTCTTTCTCTCCCCCTTGGAGCAATCCTAGTCCAACTAGGATTGGGGGGGGAATCCTACTCCCACAGGGAGTAGGACTCTCCTGGCGCACCAAACCTGGCCGGCCAGCCCCTCCCCCTTGGATCCTTTATATACGGGGGCAGGGGGCACCCCAAAGACACACAAGTTGATCTACGGATCGTTCCTTAGCCCCCTTCCACCAAATTCCACCTCGATCATATTGTTGCAGTGCTTAGGCGAAGCCCTGCGCCGGTAACACATCAAGATCGTCACCACGCCGTCGTGCTGACGGAACTCTTCCCCGACGCTTTGCTGGATCGGAGCCCGGGGATCGTCATCGAGCTGAACGTGTGCAGAACTCGGAGGTGCCGTACGTTCGGTGCTTAGATCGGTTGGATCGCGAGGAGAACGTACGAATACTTCCTCTACATACGACTACTTCCTCTACGTTGTGTCAACGCTTCCGCTTCGGTCTACGAGGGTACGTAGACAAACACTCTCCCCTCTCGTTGCTATGCATCACCATGATCTTGCGTGTGCGTAGGAAAATTTTTGAATTTACTGCGTTCCCCAGCAACAATCACTGGCAACAGAGAAAGAATACAATCAATGCAATGCGACAATATGATGCATGATCATGACATGGCAATATGATGTGGTTTGAGCTAATGCAACTAGCAACCAGATTAAATGAAGTTGATTTGAATCCAAGATTCAAATTCAAACTCCATATGTGGATATTTAAATGCCATTATAAGATTTGTGCTAAACAGCAACTATAAGTTGTTCTAACATGCATGAAAATGGTACAGATGGATTCCTTGAATTTTTCTGATAATTTTTCATATATAAATTATTTCATTCTGAGCTATAGATTATTTTCTATGATTTTTTAAAGTTTTGGATATTTTCTGAATTAAACAAATCATTTGAGATTTATTTAAATTCCAGAAAAGGATTACTGCGTCAGCCTGACATCATCATGACGTCAGCAGGTCAATAGGGCACGGTCCAGGTCAAACCTGGACGGTGGGGCCCGCGTGTCAGTGTCGTTAGACTAACTAATTTCAGTTAGTACTAATCCTAGTAAATTAGCGGGGGTGGCCCCACATGTCAGTGAAATAACGGGTCATTAGTCCTAATCTGATTTAGTCAGAGGCGGGGCCCACGTGTGTTGACCCCAGGGAGGTCAAACCCCGGGTCAAACGGGTCAAACCCGCCGGCGGCTCGTCGCCGGCGAGGCCAGGCGCGGCGGAGCAGCGCGAAATTCGCCTACAGGGCGCGGTTTGGCGCGCGGAGCACGTCTACGTGATGCGGGAAGTGAGCCGCATCGAGTGGTGGTGGTGATTGGCCTCAGGGTCGCCGGAAACGTCGCCGGCGATGACCTTGGCGGCTGCCGGAGCTCGGGCAAGGTCGGGGTTGGCGCTAGGGGGCACAGCAGGCCGAAAGGGTGGGTGCTACGGACTCCTACGAGTACGGTGAAGACGATGGCGTGCTCGGAATCGAGCCATCGTGGCTGTGGCCACGACGGTGACGTGCAGTGGCGGCGGCGGGTGCGGCCGAGCTCGGTGTGGTCGTTGTGGTGCGCAAGAAGGCAAACGGAGAGGGGGAGAAGGTGCAGGAGCTCACAGCGGGGTCGGAGAGGGAGTCAGTGAGCTCGGGGAGGTCCTGGCGGCGCCGAATCGACCGGAGGCGGCTCGGGTGCCCGAGGTTGAAGACGAGGGCGAGGTCGGCGCTCGAAGGCGTTTGGAGTCGCGTGGGTCAGCGGAGAGGTCCGGGGCGACGAGGCGGAGCTCTTGGGCTAGTCAGGGAGGCGAGGGGGAGGCGGTGGCTACGGTGAACGGCGTCGGCGGTGACGAACTCGCTCGGTGGAGCTCGACGAAGGGGAATGGAGGAGGGGATCGACTCGGGAGAGAGTGAGAGGGGCCGGGGAGGGTACGTGTCGGCGTCCAGGGCGTCCAGAGGGGAAAGGGGGCAGCCAGGCAGGGAGGAGGTGGCCGGGCGCGTGCCGGTGCGCGGTGGCCACACGCCTCGCGTCCTTCTGGCGCGAGGTGGGAGACGGTGGTGGCTCTGGTGGGCTGGGCCGCCAGGTGGACTGGCCAGCCGGGTCGGCCAGGTAAGCGGCTGGGCTTCTCTCTCTCTGCCCTTTTCTAATTTCCTTTCTGTTTTGCTATTTTTTGTAATTTGTTTTGATTTAGTTTTAGAAACTAAATCATTTTTATAAATCCTGAAAATAGTTTTGGGCATTAACTGAAATATTACAGAGGCCCTTAGCTATTTCCAGAATATGTTGGAGCAATTAAAATTATTTATAGAATTTAAGTGCCCCAATTCAAATACAATATGGGTTGATTCAAATACCAAAATGTCTGGAAAAATATCCATCATCACTGGATATGGTTTTCACCTTTTTCCATTAATCATGAACATTTTTGCAAACCAGTTTGGGTTCTTTGAAAATATTTTGAAGTTGAACCTATTTGCATTGTTTCAGTACTAGGGGTTCGATCAATCCCCATTTCAAATTTCATGAAATTTAAACATGATGCATGGATGCAATGCCACAAGCTACAAGCAAACTCTAGGGCTGTGACAACTCACCCCCACTAAACAAGAATCTCGTCCCAAGATTCAAGACGTGAGGTAAGAAGACAGAGGGGTAGCAAGTTACCACAACCTTCTCGATCCAACTGACCTTCTTGAAGAAGTAGCTTCATTGCATCATATTGATCTTGACGTCCTCGCTTTGAGATCTTCATCCAACACGATGGCGACAGAAAGAAACTCTATAGGAAACGATCTCCTCGAAGATCGAGCATTCCAGATCAATTCGTGGAATGAGATGTTGGAACATCTCGAGTTGAGACACAAAACACAACGAGAGGGATGGAAAAACATCGACGGGGTTTGATTTGATGGGCAAAAATTCCACACTTAGAAAGATGGTGGAGGGTGTCACGGTAGCGAGGAAAATTGCCATGATTCCATAACGGGGCACCTCAGGGAAGGTGACTCGCAGAAATATTCCCTTAAGTGGCAAAAAGAATTACTTTTGATACTGAGATCATTGGAACTCTTTATTCCAGCCTAAGGCAATCACAAACGATCGTTTGAAGGAGTTTGGAAAGGTGACATACTCGGACTAGGTTGGATGATGTGGACTACCTTGTTGAAGACAACGCAATGAATGATTTTGCTTATCACCAGAAATGGATGGAGCCCAAGGTAGAATGGCACAACAGCGGTGCAAGCTGGGAACAAAATGCAAATGTTGGGAATGATTCTGGTAACTGGGAGATAACTCAACAGTCGAGAGCAATTCCACTGTTTGAATGGTTATAGCATAACCGAGGAGTACTAATAGCACAAGAGTCTCTAAGGAACAACTTCTAAAATAAGTCGCACAAGATCCTCACGGAGAAGATGGTGAAATTGACCAGTCAAGATGCTACAATGATAGATCTTCCGGCTAGGTGTGTCGGTCAGACCATCAACCTTGTCGGGACCTACATAGTAGATCATGGAAAAGTTCCAGCCATCATATCTGCCTGAGATTCAGATCTGGCTGGTAACAGGATTTTTCAGACAACATGTCCAGAAAAGAAAAGGTTGCAACACAAGTCGACGAGATAACGTTGCGAGACTCTCGGGAGATGAACTACGATAGCGAGCTCCAAACCATGAGCTGGTTTTGCTAAACACATGTGAACATGCTGTCCCAGACAAGCATGACCACATGGTAGTCTTACAACAAAACACTACCGAGTTCAGGTGGGGAAACCATCATCTAGGGTAACGAAGTCTTGTGCATGACCTAGGATTTGCACAACAACTCCTTTTCCTAGAACAAATCAGTCAGTGGCTTGGTGTGCTATGGATTACCACGGAGTGGAGGTAATTAATCTACCAAACCATAGAATACTTCGCACGTATGCATGCCTGACTTGGGATGATTCCAAGGGAAACAAAACAAACCTTTCTCGAATTCATGGCGGCAACTTACACCTAAAGCACATGAATTTGAGGAAGTCACTTCTTCCATCTAAGCATAAGCCTCATGAACTGAACACGAAGGCATTGCTTACAAAGCTTTCAACACTAGGTTGATGTTCAACAAGAATCATGGGGAGACAAAATGCTGCTGATGGGCTCAACAACACCTCATCGGAATTTCCATATCACTGGACTTCCACCATCATGTGAACACGGTGATAGTATTGGCTAGACCAAAAGATGTAATGGTGTATGCTCGAGGGATCAACCACGATTAAGACAACATTACAAACATCGTTGGTTCTGATTTGATTTGATGATGGCCCATACTCAAATCAAAGTTTTGACAAGACAATAGATCCAACAACTGATCACGAGGACCAGTCGATGAAGATATCATCTTTCTTCCACACACGATCAAAAGTATATCCCTTAGAAATGAACTAAGTCGGACAAGCTTTTATCTTCCAACTCTCCAAGTTGTTGTTTAGCTCAACCAACTAGCTCAGGGTATCCAACACAGATTCTTGGAGAAAGAGTGGTTTATTGGAAAACCAACTTGAGCACGAACTCAACATAACGGCCAGGGAACAACCTGGTAATGCTTCCGAGAAGATATTCGGAACATCACGAACCACCGATATGTTACTAAGCTCGAGAACAATCTTGCTTTTCAGGGCAAGATGATATGATCAAATAAACAAGGGATTGAACAATCCTTACTCATTGATCGAAGAGTGCACCAGGGATAAGGACTAGGTAGCACGATTAATCTTAGGATGATGAGTTGATAACCAACACGCTAAGAATGAGAATATTGTCCATTTACTACCAAGCAACGAGTTGCTCGGAGTATTGATTTCACGCAACACGATTCACTTGTCGGCATTCCGGTTACGATAACACGGAACCGAGGAATGAATAATGATGGCAAGAAGTATTACTGCGTCAAGAACTCATAAGAGGTGGTGCTATTCTCATGACTCTCTTGACATAAAGATGGTAACACTCCAAGGTAGAGTAGAGCAGAAGCTGGATTGGCATTTTGATCTGCGGGATACAATTCTTTTGACCCAATCCTAGAAATGGATGAGGCACTGGAGTTTGTTTCTCCTAGTCATTCCGGAATAGAATGGCTTGACGGACCACAAGAATAATAGGCATCGATGAACACGAATGCACAACTATTCCTGACTATCAATTGACAGACTAGGGTCGGAATACAGCTGAGGAGGGTCAACTCAAGGAACATATAACTTTCTGAGTTGTGGATTCATGGGTTAGTATGTCAAACGATTTCAACAAATTTCTTCCGGATAACCCATGCATAATGATAGAACTGGCAGAGTCACAATATGAATGGAGTACTCCTCAAGAACACCCTGGTTGTGACCTTTTGATTCAAACGAATTTCTGCCAGGGATGGTTCGTGGTAATTGGAATAAGGATGTACCACGAACCTTGAGGACTATCGCAAAGGTTACTAATATCCTAAAGGAACTAGCAAGCACTATCGACATGAGGTAAGTAGGGTGGATCTCAGGTTCAAGAACCCAAGAGTAGAATACCTACTAACTAATAACATCACGGGATGCTTTCGAGAATGATGGCCAGAATCATCACACCGAGAACACATAGCGTTGCAAGATTACTAGATGAACCCCTAAGACACCTAGGGTCATAATAATAGCTCCAACATATATGTCAAGGCAACGGGGTACCTCAACAGACCGATTAGTGTGCTTATTCCGACCAAAAGGACATCGGGAATGGAAGGAAAGGATTTGCAAATGCATCAGACTAGTTAGAAACCTGGGATGACTCGGACAGCATAACGGCTGTAAATGCTCAAAAATGTTTTGAGACAACCTGCAAAAATGGTGGCATAGCCACTCAACATCACAATATCAATGTTCTGAGGCCAGTTATGAACATATGGAAGTAGTAGGAACTGAATTGAGGCTTGAACTCAACAATCCTAGGCAACTACGGTTTAGTAACACGTCATCCTGAGAGATAGAAGAGAAGCCTAGTTCTTAACCCCCGTAGAAGAGAAGAGGTTGACTCAGATTAGAAGGGCATGAGGTATAAGGAGTAAAAAGAGCCTTACGTTCCCTTCCACAATCAATTCCCTTATATAACTAAAGCATTTCTAGACACAACTTCGACCAGTTTGCGCATTTTAGAGTATCCACTTTCACTTGTCTATGAACTATGCAAGGGGTCCAAGTTTCCATATCCGAGGAATCCGGCTATTCGAATAGATAATGATAACCCTGCAGGGGTGTACTTCTTCACACACGCTTTCGCCACTTATCGCCCTGTACACGTCATGTACCTCGGCAACGTTCAAGCGGAAGCCGGGCGAGGGAGTCGGCCACGACCTGACTAACCACACAAGTCTCTAGTCTAGGTTTATCGCCTATTCGGGTTCCATCCGCAAGGAGATCCGGCCGGGGTGTCGCTCACGGCCCCAAATGATGTGTGCAGGGTTCCCAAGCCCACCTCGACGGGTGGATCTACGCTTGGTACACCGTGCCACGGTGCCTAGTCTGTCCCAAGCCCACCTGTACAGGGTACCACTTGGTAGACTACTAACACTACCTACAAACACCAGAAACTAGTTGCAACTCCTGGACAGAGATCAAGTGGATTAATAAGTCGAGAGAGCTTGGAGCGCCCGGAGCCCAATGTGTGGTAGTAACTGTTCATGGATCACAAACACAGAACTCAGTTCCTGAGGACGGCTGCAATGAGACAACCCACCATGTACTCCTACATGGCCTCTCACCGCTACCTTTACCAAATCGTGTTCACACACTTAGCTCTCAACAGTAGGACATGTTCACCACATTCCAATTCATTCCCGATGAATCAGACCTGACTCAACTCTAAGCAGTAGCAGGCATGACAAACAAGCATGAATGAGTAGGCACATCAGGGCTCAAACAACTCCTACTCATGCTAGTGGGTTTCATCTATTTACTGTGGCAATGACAGGTCATGCAGAGGATAAAGGGGTTCAACTACCGCAGCAAGTAACAGATGATTCGTTGTTGTCCTAATGCAGTAAAAGAGAGCAGGAGCGGGAGAGTGGGATTGTATCGGAATGAACAAGGGGGTTTTGCTTGCCTGGCACTTCTGAAGATATTATAGTTCTTCATCGGTGTCATCGATATCATCGTCGAAACCACGTCTATCGAGCGGGGACAATCACCGGCAACAGAGAAAGAATACAATCAATGCAATGCGACAATATGATGCATGATCATGACATGGCAATATGATGTGGTTTGAGCTAATGCAACTAGCAACCAGATTAAATGAAGTTGATTTGAATCCAAGATTCAAATTCAAACTCCATATGTGGATATTTAAATGCCATTATAAGATTTGTGCTAAACAGCAACTATAAGTTGTTCTAACATGCATGAAAATGGTACAGATGGATTCCTTGAATTTTTCTGATAATTTTTCATATATAAATTATTTCATTCTGAGCTATAGATTATTTTCTATGATTTTTCAAAGTTTTGGATATTTTCTGAATTAAACAAATCATTTGAGATTTATTTAAATTCCAGAAAAGGATTACTGCGTCAGCCTGACATAATCATGACGTCAGTAGGTCAACGGGGCACGGTCCAGGTCAAACCTGGACGGTGGGGCCCGCGTGTCAGTGTCATTAGACTAACTAATTTCAGTTAGTACTAATCCTAGTTAATTAGCGGGGGTGGCCCCACATGTCAGTGAAATAATGGGTCATTAGTCCTAATCTGATTTAGTCAGAGGCGGGGCCCACGTGTGTTGACCCCAGGGAGGTCAAACCCGCCGGCGGCTCGTCGCCGGCGAGGCCAGGCGCGGCGGAGCAGCGCGGAATTCGCCTACAGGGCGCGGTTTGGCGCGCGGAGCACGTCTACGTGATGCGGGAAGTGAGCCGCATCGAGTGGTGGTGGTGATTGGCCTCGGGGTCGCCGGAAACATCGCCGGCGACGACCTTGGTGGCTGCCGGAGCTCGGGCGAGGTCGGGGTTGGCGCTAGGGGGCACAGCAGGCCTAAAGGGTGGGTGCTACGGACTCCTACGAGTACGGTGAAGACGATGGCGTGCTCGGAATCGAGCCATCGTGGCTGTGGCCACGACGGCGACGTGCAGTGGCGGCGGCGGGTGCGGCCGAGCTCGGTGTGGTCGTTGTGGTGCGCAAGAAGGCAAACGGAGAGGGGGAGAAGGTGCAGGAGCTCACAGCGGGGTCGGAGAGGGAGTCAGTGAGCTCAGGGAGGTCCTGGCGGCGCCGAATCGACCGGAGGTGGCTCGGGTGCCCGAGGTTGAAGACGAGGGCGAGGTCGGCGCTCGAAGGCGTTTGGAGTCGCGTGGGTCAGCGCAGAGGTCCGGGGCGACGAGGCGGAGCTCTTGGGCTAGTCAGGGAGGCGAGGGGGAGGCGGTGGCTACGGTGAACGGCGTCGGCGGCGACGAACTCGCTCGGTGGAGCTCGACGGAGGGGAATGGAGGAGGGGATCGACTCGGGAGAGAGTGAGAGGGGCCGGGGAGGGTACGTGTCGGCGTCCAGGGCGTCCAGAGCGGAAAGGGGGCAGCCAGGCAGGGAGGAGGTGGCCGGGCGCGTGCCGGTGCGCGGTGGCCACACGCCTCGCGTCCTTCTGGCGCGAGGTGGGAGACGGTGGTGGCTCTGGTGGGCTGGGCCGCCAGGTGGACTGGCCAGCCGGGTCGGCCAGGTAAGCGGCTGGGCTTCTCTCTCTCTGCCCTTTTCTAATTTCCTTTCTGTTTTGCTATTTTCTGTAATTTGTTTTGATTTAGTTTTAGAAACTAAATCATTTTTATAAATCCTGAAAATAGTTTTGGGCATTAACTGAAATATTACAGAGGCCCTTAGCTATTTCCAGAATATGTTGGAGCAATTAAAATTATTTATAGAATTTAAGTGCCCCAATTCAAATACAATATGGGTTGATTCAAATACCAAAATGTCTGGAAAAATATCCATCATCACTGGATATGGTTTTCACCTTTTTCCATTAATCATGAACATTTTTGCAAACCAGTTTGGGTTCTTTGAAAATATTTTGAAGTTGAACCTATTTGCATTGTTTCAGTACTAGGGGTTCGATCAATCCCCATTTCAAATTTCATGAAATTTAAACATGATGCATGGATGCAATGCCACAAGCTACAAGCAAACTCTAGGGCTGTGACAACTCACCCCCACTAAACAAGAATCTCGTCCCGAGATTCAAGACGTGAGGTAAGAAGACAGAGGGGTCGCAAGTTACCACAACCTTCTCGATCCAACTGCCCTTCTCGAAGAAGTAGCTTCATTGCATCATATTGATCTTGACGTCCTCGCTTTGAGATCTTCATCCAACACGATGGCGACAGAAAGAAACTCTATAGGAAACGATCTCCTCGAAGATCGAGCATTCAAGATCAATTCGTGGAATGAGATGTTGGAACATCTCGAGTTGAGACACAAAACACAACGAGAGGGATGGAAAAACATCGACGGGGTTTGATTTGATGGGCAAAAATTCCACACTTAGAAAGATGGTGGAGGGTGTCACGGTAGCGAGGAAAATTGCCATGATTCCATAACGGGGCACCTCAGGGAAGGTGACTCGCAGAAATATTCCCTTAAGTGGCAAAAAGAATTACTTTTGATACTGAGATCATTGGAACTCTTTATTCCAGCCTAAGGCAATCACAAACGATCGTTTGAAGGAGTTTGGAAAGGTGACATACTCGGACTAGGTTGGATGATGTGGACTACCTTGTTGAAGACAACGCAATGAATGATTTTGCTTATCACCAGAAATGGATGGAGCCCAAGGTAGAATGGCACAACAGCGGTGCAAGCTGGGAACAAAATGCAAATGTTGGGAATGATTCTGGTAACTGGGAGATAACTCAACAGTCGAGAGCAATTCCACTGTTTGAATGGTTATAGCATAATCAAGGAATACTAATAGCACAAGAGTCTCTAAGGAACAACTTCTAAAATAAGTCGCACAAGATCCTCACGGAGAAGATGGTGAAATTGACCAGTCAAGATGCTACAATGATAGATCTTCCGGCTAGGTGTGTCGGTCAGACCATCAACCTTGTCGGGACCTACATAGTAGATCATGGAAAAGTTCCAGCCATCATATCTGCCTGAGATTCAGATCTAGCTAGTAACAGGATTTTTCAGACAACATGTCCAGAAAAGAAAAGGTTGCAACACAAGTCGACGAGATAACGTTGCGAGACTCTCGGGAGATGAACTACGATAGCGAGCTCCAAACCATGAGCTGGTTTTGCTAAACACATGTGAACATGCTGTCCCAGACAAGCATGACAACATGGTAGTCTTACAACAAAACACTACCGAGTTCAGGTGGGGAAACCATCATCTAGGGTAACGAAGTCTTGTGCATGACCTAGGATTTGCACAACAACTCCTTTTCCTAGAACAAATCAGTCAGTGGCTTGGTGTGCTAGGGATTACCACGGAGTGGAGGTAATTAATCTACCAAACCATAGAATACTTCGCACGTATGCATGCCTGACTTGGGATGATTCCAAGGGAAACAAAACAAACCTTTCTCGAATTCATGGCGGCAACTTACACCTAAAGCACATGAATTTGAGGAAGTCACTTCTTCCATCTAAGCATAAGCCTCATGAACTGAACACGAAGGCATTGCTTACAAAGCTTTCAACACTAGGTTGATGTTCAACAAGAATCATGGGGAGACAAAATGCTGCTGATGGGCTCAACAACACCTCATCGGAATTTCCATATCACTGGACTTCCACCATCATGTGAACACGGTGATAGTATTGGCTAGACCAAAAGATGTAATGGTGTATGCTCGAGGGATCAACCACGATTAAGACAACATTACAAACATCGTTGGTTCTGATTTGATTTGATGATGGCCCATACTCAAATCAAAGTTTTGACAAGACAATAGATCCAACAACTGATCACGAGGACCAGTCGATGAAGATATCATCTTTCTTCCACACACGATCAAAAGTATATCCCTTAGAAATGAACTAAGTCGGACAAGCTTTTATCTTCCAACTCTCCAAGTTGTTGTTTAGCTCAACCAACTAGCTCAGGGTATCCAACACAGATTCTTGGAGAAAGAGTGGTTTATTGGAAAACCAACTTGAGCACGAACTCAACATAACGGCCAGGGAACAACCTGGTAATGCTTCCGAGAAGATATTCGGAACATCACGAACCACAGATATGTTACTAAGCTCGAGAACAATCTTGCTTTTCAGGGCAAGATGATATGATCAAATAAACAAGGGATTGAACAATCCTTACTCATTGATCGAAGAGTGCACCAGGGATAAGGACTAGGTAGCACGATTAATCTTAGGATGATGAGTTGATAACCAACACGCTAAGAATGAGAATATTGTCCATTTACTACCAAGCAACGAGTTGCTCGGAGTATTGATTTCACGCAACACGATTCACTTTTCGGCATTCCGGTTACGATAACACGGAACCGAGGAATGAATAATGATGGCAAGAAGTATTACTGCGTCAAGAACTCATAAGAGGTGGTGCTATTCTCATGACTCTCTTGACATAAAGATGGTAACACTCCAAGGTAGAGCAGAGCAGAAGCTGGATTGGCATTTTG
Organism: Aegilops umbellulata; assembly: GCA_032464435.1. NCBI lineage: Eukaryota > Viridiplantae > Streptophyta > Magnoliopsida > Poales > Poaceae > Aegilops > Aegilops umbellulata. Next base: position 184,074,664 of record CP136055.1, read on the forward strand.
ATCTGCGGGATACAATTCTTTTGACCCAATCCTAGAAATGGATGAGGCACTGGAGTTTGTTTCTCCTAGTCATTTCGGAATAGAATGGCTTGACGGACCACAAGAATAATAGGCATCGATGAACACGAATGCACAACTATTCACAACTATTCCTAGTCATCCATTCCCCTCCGTCGAGCTCCACCGAGCGAGTTCGTCGCCGCCGACGCCGTTCACCGTAGCCACCGCCTCCCCCTCGCCTCCCTGACTAGCCCAAGAGCTCCGCCTCGTCGCCCCGGACCTCTCCGCTGACCCAAGAATAATAGTTGTGCATTCGTGTTCATCGATGCCTATTATTCTTGTGGTCCGTCAAGCCATTCTATTCCGGAATGACTAGGAGAAACAAACTCCAGTGCCTCATCCATTTCTAGGATTGGGTCAAAAGAATTGTATCCCGCAGATCGAAATGCCAATCCAGCTTCTGCTCTGCTCTACCTTGGAGTGTTACCATCTTTATGTCAAGAGAGTCATGAGAATAGCACCACCTCTTATGAGTTCTTGACGCAGTAATACTTCTTGCCATCATTATTCATTCCTCGGTTCCGCGTTATCGTAACCGGAATGCCGACAAGTGAATCGTGTTGCGTGAAATCAATACTCCGAGCAACTCGTTGCTTGGTAGTAAATGGACAATATTCTCATTCTTAGCGTGTTGGTTATCAACTCATCATCCTAAGATTAATCGTGCTACCTAGTCCTTATCCCTGGTGCACTCTTCGATCAATGAGTAAGGATTGTTCAATCCCTTGTTTATTTGATCATATCATCTTGCCCTGAAAAGCAAGATTGTTCTCGAGCTTAGTAACATATCGGTGGTTCGTGATGTTCTGAATATCTTCTCGGAAGCATTACCAGGTTGTTCCCTGGCCGTTATGTTGAGTTCGTGCTCAAGTTGGTTTTCCAATAAACCACTCTTTCTCCAAGAATCTATGTTGGATACCCTGAGCTAGTTGGTTGAGCTAAACAACAACTTGGAGAGTTGGAAGATAAAAGCTTGTCCGACTTAGTTCATTTCTAAGGGATATACTTTTGAGTGTGTGTGGAAGAAAGATGATATCTTCATCGACTGGTCCTCGTGATCAGTTTTTGGATTTATTGTCTTGTTAAAACTTTGATTTGAGTATGGGCCATCATCAAATCAAATCAGAACCAACGATGTTTGTAATGTTTTCTTAATCGTGGTTGATCCCTCGAGCATACACCATTACATCTTTTGGTCTAACCAATACTATCACCGTGTTCACATGATGGTGGAAGTCCAGTGATATGGAAATTCCGATGAGGTGTTGTTGAGCCCATCAGCAGCATTTTGTCTCCCCCATGATTCTTGTTGAACATCAACCTAGTGTTGAAAGCTTTGTAAGCAATGCCTTCGTGTTCAGTTCATGAGGCTTATGCTTAGATGGAAGAAGTGACTTCCTCAAATTCATGTGCTTTAGGTGTAAGTTGCCGCCATGAATTCGAGAAAGGTTTGTTTTGTTTCCCTTGGAATCATCCCAAGTCAGGCATGCATACGTGCGAAGTATTCTATGGTTTGGTAGATTAATTACCTCCACTCCATGGTAATCCCTAGCACACCAAGCCACTGACTGATTTGTTCTAGGAAAAGGAGTTGTTGTGCAAATCCTAGGTCATGCACAAGACTTCGTTACCCTAGATGATGGTTTCCCCACCTGAACTCGGTAGTGTTTTGTTGTAAGACTACCATGTGGTCATGCTTGTCTGGGACAGCGTGTTCACATGTGTTTAGCAGAACCAGCTCATGTTTTGGAGCTCGCTATCGTAGTTCATCTCCTGAGAGTCTCGCAACGTTATCTCGTCGACTTGTGTTGCAACCTTTTCTTTTCTGGACATGTTGTCTGAAAAATCCTGTTACCAGCCAGATCTGAATCTCAGGCAGATATGATGGCTGGAACTTTTCCAAGATCTACTATGTAGGTCCCGACAAGGTTGATGGTCTGACCGACACACCTAGCCGGAAGATCTATCATTGTAGCATCTTGACTGGTCAATTTCACCATCTTCTCCGTGAGGATCTTGTGCGACTTATTTTAGAAGTTGTTCCTTAGAGACTCTTCTGCTATTAGTATTCCTCGATTATGCTATAACCATTCAAACAGTGGAATTGCTCTCGACTGTTGAGTTATCTCCCAGTTACCAGAATCATTCCCAACATTTGCATTTTGTTCCCAGCTTGCACCGCTGTTGTGCCATTCTACCTTGGGCTCCATCCATTTCTGGTGATAAGCAAAATCATTCATTGCGTTGTCTTCAACAAGGTAGTCCACATCATCCAACCTAGTCCGAGTATGTCACCTTTCCAAACTCCTTCAAACGATCGTTTGTGATTGCCTTAGGCTGGAATAAAGAGTTCCAATGATCTCAGTATCAAAAGTAATTCTTTTTGCCACTTAAGGGAATATTTCTGCGAGTCACCTTCCCTGAGGTGCCCCGTTATGGAATCATGGCAATTTTCCTCGCTACCGTGACACCCTTCCACCATCTTTCTAAGTGTGGAATTTTTGCCCATCAAATCAAACCCCGTCGATGTTTTTCCATCCCTCTCCTTGTGTTTTGTGTCTCAACTCGAGATGTTCCAACATCTCATTCCACGAATTGATCTTGAATGCTCGATCTTCGAGGAGATCGTTTCCTATAGAGTTTCTTTCTGTCGCCATCGTGTTGGATGAAGATCTCAAAGCGAGGACGTCAAGATCAATATGATGCAATGAAGCTACTTCTTCGAGAAGGGCAGTTGGATCGAGAAGGTTGTGGTAACTTGCGACCCCTCTGTCTTCTTACCTCACGTCTTGAATCTCGGGACGAGATTCTTGTTTAGTGGGGGTGAGTTGTCACAGCCCTAGAGTTTGCTTGTAGCTTGTGGCATTGCATCCATGCATCATGTTTAAATTTCATGAAATTTGAAATGGGGATTGATCGAACCCCTAGTACTGAAACAATGCAAATAGGTTCGACTTCAAAATATTTTCAAAGAACCCAAACTGGTTTGCAAAAATGTTCATGATTAATGGAAAAATTGAAAACCATATCCAGTGATGATGGATATTTTTCCAGACATTTTGGTATTTGAATCAACCCATATTGTATTTGAATTGGGGCACTTAAATTCTATAAATAATTTTAATTGCTCCAACATATTCTGGAAATAGCTAAGGGCCTCTGTAATATTTCAGTTAATGCCCAAAACTATTTTCAGGATTTATAAAAATGATTTAGTTTCTAAAACTAAATCAAAACAAATTACAGAAAATAGCAAAACAGAAAGGAAATTAGAAAAGGGCAGAGAGAGAGAAGCCCAGCCGCTTACCTGGCCGACCCGGCTGGCCAGTCCACCTGGCGGCCCAGCCCACCAGAGCCCCCACCGTCTCCCACCTCGCGCCAGAAGGACGCGAGGCGTGTGGCCACCGCGCACCGGCACGCGCCCGGCCACCTCCTCCCTGCCTGGCTGCCCCCTTTCCCCTCTGGACGCCCTGGACGCCGACACGTACCCTCCCCGGCCCCTCTCACTCTCTCCCGAGTCGATCCCCTCCTCCATTCCCCTCCGTCGAGCTCCACCGAGCGAGTTCGTCGCCGCCGACGCCGTTCACCGTAGCCACCGCCTCCCCCTCGCCTCCCTGACTAGCCCAAGAGCTCCGCCTCGTCGCCCCGGATCTCTCCGCTGACCCACGCGACACCAAACGCCTTCGAGCGCCGACCTCGCCCTGGTCTTCAACCTCGGGCACCCGAGCCGCCTCCGGTCGATTCGGCGCCGCCAGGACCTCCCCGAGCTCACTGACTCCCTCTCCGACCCCGTTGTGAGCTCCTGCACCTTCTCCCCCTCTCCGTTTGCCTTCTTGCGCACCACAACGACCAACCGAGCTCGGCCGCACCCGCCGCCGCCACTGCACGTCGCCGTCGTGGCCACAGCCACGATGGCTCGATTCCGAGCACGCCATCGTCTTCACCGTACTCGTAGGGGTCCGTAGCACCCACCCTTTCGACCTGCTGTGCCCCCTAGCGCCAACCCCGACCTCGCCCGAGCTCTGGCAGCCGCCAAGGTCATCGCCGGCGACGTTTCCGGCGACCCCGAGGCCAATCACCACCACCACTCGATGCGGCTCACTTCCCGCATCACGTAGACGTGCTCCGCGTGCCAAACCGCGCCCTGTAGGCGAATTCCGCGCTGCTCCGCCGCGCCTGGCCTCGCCGGCGATGAGCCGCCGGCGGGTTTGACCCGTCTGACCCGGGGTTTGACCTCCCTGGGGTCAACACACGTGGGCCCCGCCTCTGACTAAATCAGATTAGGACTAATGACCCGTTATTTCACTGACATGTGGGGCCACCCCCGCTAATTAACTAGGATTAGTACTAACTGAAATTAGTTAGTCTAATGACACTGACACGCGGGCCCCACCGTCCAGGTTTGACCTGGACCGTGCCCCGTTGACCTGCTGACGTCATGATTATGTCAGGCTGACACAGTAATCCTTTTCTGGAATTTAAATAAATCTCAAATGATTTGTTTAATTCAGAAAATATCCAAAACTTTGAAAAATCATAGAAAATAATCTATAGCTCAGAATGAAATAATTTATATATGAAAAATTATCAGAAAAATTCAAGGAATCCATCTGTACCATTTTCATGCATGTTAGAACAACTTATAGTTGCTGTTTAGCACAAATCTTATAATGGCATTTAAATATCCACATATGGAGTTTGAATTTGAATCTTGGATTCAAATCAACTTCATTTAATCTGGTTGCTAGTTGCATTAGCTCAAACCACATCATATTGCCATGTCATGATCATGCATCATATTGTCGCATTGCATTGATTGTATTCTTTCTCTGTTGCCGGTGATTGTCCCCGCTCGATAGACGTGGTTTCGACGATGAGATCGATGACACCGATGAAGGACTATAATATCTTCAGAAGTGCCAGGCAAGCAAAAACCCCTTGTTCATTCCGATACAATCCCACTATCCCGCTCCTGCTCTGTTTTACTGCATTAGGACAACAACGAATCATCTGGTACTTGCTGCGGTAGTTGAACCCCTTTATCCTCTGCATGACCTGTCATTGCCACAGTAAATAGATGAAACCCACTAGCATGAGTAGGAGTTGTTTGAGCCCTGATGTGCCTACTCATTCATGCTTGTTTGTCATGCCTGCTACTGCTTAGAGTTGAGTCAGGTCTGATTCATCGGGAATGAATTGGAATGTGGTGAACATGTCCTACTGTTGAGAGCTAAGTGTGTGAACACGATTTGGTAAAGGTAGCGGTGAGAGGCCATGTAGGAGTACATGGTGGGTTGTCTCATTGCAGCCGTCCTCAGGAACTGAGTTCTGTGTTTGTGATCCATGAACAGTTACTACCACACATTGGGCTCCGGGCGCTCCAAGCTCTCTCGACTTATTAATCCACTTGATCTCTGTCCAGGAGTTGCAACTAGTTTCTGGTGTTTGTAGGTAGTGTTAGTAGTCTACCAAGTGGTACCCTGTACAGGTGGGCTTGGGACAGACTAGGCACCGTGGCATGGTGTACCAAGCGTAGATCCACCCGTCGAGGTGGGCTTGGGAACCCTGCACACATCGTTTGGGGCCGTGAGCGACACCCCGGCCGGATCTCCTTGCGGATGGAACCCGAATAGGCGATAAACCTGGACTAGAGACTTGTGTGGTTAGTCAGGTCGTGGCCGACTCCCTCGCCCGGCTTCCGCTTGAAGGTTGCCGAGGTACATGACGTGTATAGGGCGATAAGTGGCGAAAGCGTGTGTGAAGAAGTACACCCCTGCAGGGTTATCATTATCTATTCGAATAGCCGGATTCCTCGGATATGGAAACTTGGACCCCTTGCATAGTTCATAGACAAGTGAAAGTGAATACTCTAAAATGCGCAAGATAAGCGTGAGTGCTGAAAATGGCGTTCTCGTAGGGAGACGGGAGCGGATCCATAGTGGTGTATTGAAATGGTGAATATGTGGACTCGTGTGCGCCACCTCAAAAGAATTACTTGCAGTCGTAGTTCAGGATAGCCACCGAGTCAAAGCTGGCTTGCTGCAGTCAAACTCCACCACCCCCTCTATTGATACTGGTGCATATGTAGTTAGTTGTGATGTAAGTCTTGCTGAGTACAATTGTACTCACGTTTACCTATTTTATGTTTTGCAGAGAGACTCCTGTCTCGATAGTAGTACCGCTCGGACTTCGACGTTTAGCTTGATACCTCAGCTACGATCTTGTGCCCTCGGTAGGATCTAGAGGATAGTCAGGCTTCTCAGCCTTTTTCATTTGTAGATGTCTGTACTCAGACATGTTAAGCTTCCGCATGTGCTTTGACTTGTATGCTCTGAGTGTTGGGTCATGAGACCCATGATTGTAATATCTCGCTCCTCGGAGCCTAATGAATAAATACTTGAGTCGTAGAGTCTTGTTGTGATGCCATGTTGTATCTACACATATCGAGCATATTGTGTGTATGATTGAAATGCTTGCTATGTGTGGGATCCGACTATCTAGTTGTTTATCCTTGGCAGCCTATCATATGGGGAAATGTAGTCTAGTGCTTCTGAGCGATAGTAGTCCGCTACAGCCCGTTACACCGGAGTCCTGCTAGCCCAGCACTACTGCTTGGAACACTTGACTGGCCGGCATGTGTTTCACATCGTTCCTATGTCTGTGCCTTCGGGGAAATGTCACGCGGTGTTATCCGGAGTCCTGCCTAGCCTGCTACAGCCCGGGTTACCGGAGTCCTGTTAGCCCAGTGCTACAGCCCTGATTCACACGTTGATGACCGACATGCTCGATGTGATTCATGTATGCCTGTCCTCATAGGTTAGCGCCGCTTTGGGTTCACGACTAGCCATGTCGGCCCGGGTTCTCTGCCATATGGATGCTAGCGACACTATCATATACGTGAGCCAAAAGACGCAAACGGTCCCGGGCCAGGTAAGGTGGAACCCGTAGGAGTACCATGCGTGAGACCGCAAAGTGATATGATGTGTTACATGCTAGATCGATGTGGCTTAGGATCGGGGTCCTGACAGCGTTGGTATCAAAGCTGTCGGGACCCCGATCCTAAGTCACACCGATCTAGCATGTAACACACCATATCACTTTGCGGCCTCACGCACGGTATTCCCACGGGTGCCACCTTACCTGGCCCGGGACCGTTTGCGCCTTTTGGCTCACGTATATGATAGTGTCGCTAGCATCCATATGACAGAGAACCCGGGCCGACATGGCTAGTCGTGAACCCAAGGCGGCGCCAACCTATGAGGACAGGCATACATGAATCACATCGAGCATGTCGGTCATCAACGTATTTATCCGGGCTGTAGCACTGGGCTAACAGGACACCGGTAACCCGGGCTGTAGCAGGCTAGGCAGGACTCCGGATAACACCGCGTGACATTTCCCCGAAGGGACAGACACAGGAACGACGTGAAACACATGCCGGCTAGTCAAGTGTTCCGAGCAGTAGTGCTAGGCTAGCAGGACTCCGGTGAACCGGGCTGTAGCGGACTACTATCGCTCAGAAAGCACTAGACTACATTTCCCCATAAGATAGGCTGCCAAGGATAAACAACTAGATTGTCGGATCCCACACATAGCAATACACATTACACGTACGCATAACATGCAAGTATGTGTTGTACAACATGGCATCACAACATAATTCAAAATCATATAGATAAAGGCTCAGAAGAGCCACATAGCATTAAATACAAACAGGGGTCACATGACCATCATTCAGAGCATACAAGCAACAAGCGGAAGCATTACATGTCTGAGTACAGACAACTACAAAAGAAAAAGGCTGAGAAGCCTGACTATCTACAAGATCCGATCAAGATCGTAGCTGAGGTACAAGCTACTCGTCGAAGTCCAAGCGGAATTACTAGTAAGACCGAAGTCTCCGCTGCAAAACATAAATAAAGCAACATGAGTACAAAGGTACTCAGCAAGACTTACATCAGATCCTATCATACATGCATTTGTATCAAAGGTAATGTGGAGTTTAGTTGCAGCAAGCCAGCTTTGACTCTGTGGCTATCCTGTTCTACGACTGCTGGTAACTCTTTTGAAAAGGCGCACACGAGTCCACTAATCACCACATCAATACACTACTATGGATTCATCCCCGTCTCACTACGAGAAGGCCATCCATAGCACTCACACTTATCTTGAGCATTTTAGAGTATCCACTTCAAGTTGTCTATGTACCACGTAAGCATCCAAGAAGTCCATAACCGAGGACACGACTATTCGAATAGATCATGATAACCCTGCAGGGGTGTACTTCTTCACACACGCTCCCGCCACTTATCGCCCTATACACGTCATGTACCTCGGCAACCTTCAAGCGGAAGCCGGGCGAGGGAGTCGGCCACGACCTGACTAACCACACAAGTCTCTCGTCCAGGTTTATCGCCTATTCGGGTTCCATCCGCAAGGAGATCCGGCCGGGGTGTCGCTCACGTCCCCAAACGATGTGAGCAGGGTTCCCAAGCCCACCATCCGAGTGCCACTTGGTACACCGTGCCACCTGTGCCTAGTCTGCCCCGAGCCCACCCTGCCGGGTGCCACTCGGTAGAAAAATAGCACTACCTACAAACACCAGAAACTAGTTGCAACTCCTGGACAGAGATCGAGTTGGTTAATAAGTCGAGAGGGGCACTTAAGCATTCCAATGTGTGGTAGTAGCTAGTCATTGGACGACATACACGGAACTCGGTGCTTAAGGACGGTTCCAGTGAGACAACCCACCATGTACTCCTACATGGCCTCTCACCGCTACCTTTTCCAAATCGTGTTCACACGCTTAACTCTCAGCATCAGAACATATCATATCACTCTAATCCATTCCCAATGAATCAGACCCGACACAACTCTAAGCAATAGCAGGCATAGCATGGTAGGAACACAACATGGCTCAATCATCTCCTACACATGCTAGTGGGTTTCATCTATTTACTGTGGCAATGACAGGTCATGCAGAGGAATGGGTTCAACTACCGCAACATAAAGTAGCAGTTGAATCGTTGTTGTCCTAATGCAATAAAAAGAGAGCAGGAGCGAGAGTGGGATCATATTGGAATGAACAAGGGGGTTTGCTTGCCTGGTAGATCAACAGGGGGGCGCTGCTTCACAGACAGGTACTCTGGAACGGTCTCCGGAGCAGGACCTATCGAGAAGGAACGGTGCCAACAATCAATACTCAAGCATATGCAACAATATGATGCATGAACATGGCATGAAGATGTGATGCTGTTTGAGCTAATGCAACTAGCATTCATTTGTTTGAGGTCCATTTGCACTAAAGGTTCAAATGCAACTCCAAGTAAGTTCTTATATATGCCATTCATATGTTTTCATCTATACAGCAGGTTTAACTTGGTTTTTCATGCATGAAACTGGTACAGATGGATAGCTTGCATTTTTCTGATGATTTTTCATATATAACTTATTTCAATCTGAGCTACGGTTGAATTGATATGAATTTTAGAAGTTTATATCATTTTCTGGAATTTCCTGTTTAAAAATAAATCCAGAAATAAATAATTGCGTCAGCACTGCATCATGCTTGCGTCAGCAAGTCAACAGCGCTGACTAGTCAAACCTGGCGTGTGGGGTCCACACGTCAGTGACACAGGGGCTAAACCCGGTCAAACCCGCGCTGACCGGGGTTTGACTTGGCCCTGGGGCCCACGGTCAGTGGCTTAGGGGGGTGGTTTAGGTGGCAGGGTTAGCAGCTAATCACGCCACGTCAGCCTCGCCGGAGTTTCGCCGGCGACGACCAAAAACCGCGGCGGCGACTCGCCGGACTTGCGCTGCGAGCGGCGTTTGGACGCGCGAAGACCACAGGGGCGTAGCCCGTCGTCGTCCGCATCCAGGGGAGCTGGTGAGAGGCTGCGGGGGCGCCAGAGCGGAGCTCAGGGCGGCGGCCGGAGCACGACTTTGAACGGGAGCGAGCTGCGGGGCACGGCGGGGGCTGCGGAGGGCATCTACGGCCTCCTGGCGTCACCAGGAGCACGGTGACGCGCGTGGAAGTGGCTGCCTTGGGCTCTGGCCACCGTGCCGCCATGGCCGGCAGCGTGGAGCTCGCGGGCGCGGTGGTTGGGCTAGATGGACGGGGCAAACGAGCACGGGGAGGAGGGGGAAACGGAGTAGAACTCACAGCGGATCCAGCGGAGGCGTCAACGAGCTCGGGGAAGCACTGGTGCGGCCGGAGCGTCGTCGGCGATCTCGGGCAGTCGGTCACGAAGACGATGATGGTGGCGGCGATGCAGCGCGTCCCTAGTCGCTTGGCTCGTCGAGGACGATGCGGGCGACGAGGCGGAGCACCCGGACTCGGAGAGAGGGCGAGGGGACGACGGGGAGCGCGTCGGCGGTGAGTTGCGACGACGACCCATTCGGTGGTGGGGAGAGGGAGGATTCCAGGGGAGGAGGGAGAGCGAGGGAGAGGGAGAGAGGTGCGGGGCGTCGCGTGGCGACGTTCCAAACGTCCAGGCGAGGAGGGGAGGGGCAGGCAGGCAGCTGCCGTGGCGCGCATGCGCGCGGCGTGCGGCGACCACGCGCCCGGCGTCCTCCTGGCGCGGTGGAGACGACGACTGGCGCTGGCCAGTCGGCTGGGCCGGCACAGAGCCAGGCCAGCAGGTGGCCCAGGTAAGTCCAGTAAGGGTTTTACCATTTTTTTGTTTTCTTTTCTATTTTCTGACATTTGTTTGGTTTAATAAAAATACTAAACCATTTTATTTAATTATGCCAATTTTTGTAGGGGCTAATGGTATTATTCCTGAGCTCCTGAACAAATGGCACAACTTTTGGACATATAAAAAAATATATAACATTTATATATCCGATGCAAATAATTATGCATTAACTCCGAATGCCCAAAATAAATACTTATGAGCTCCCAAAAATATTGGTTTGATTTTTATCTCTGCCCAATATTTTCAGAGAGAGATATGAACATTTCTTGGACCTTTTTGGAGCAATTTTTATTTGGGCCATTCCCAGAAATAATTCTGAGGGTTTCACAAATCCCCAATTCAAAATTTAAATGAAATTTAAACATGATGCACACATGACTAGCTAGCCTTGAGCATACCAGAACTAGGGATGTGACAACTCGCCCCCACTCGAAAGAATCTCGTCCCGAGATTCAGGGGTCGACGGAAAGAACACTTGTTATGTAAGGGGATTGATTGTGGAAGGGAACGTAAGGCTCTTTTACTCCTTTACCTCATGGCCTTCTGATCTGAGTCATCCTCTTCTCTTCTGCGGGGTTTAAGAACTAGGCCTTCTCATCTATCTCTCAGGATGACGTGTTACTAAACCGTAGTTGCCTAGGATTGTTGGTTTCCAGCCCCAGTTCAGTTCCTACTACTTCTGTATGTTGTTAGTTGATCTCAGGACCTTGTTATTGTGATGTAGAGTGGTCATGCCACTATTTTGCAGGATGTCTCAAATCATCTTGAGCATTTACAGCCGTTATGCTGTCCGAGTCATCCCAGGTTTCTAACTAGTCTGATGCATTTGCAAATCCTTTCCTTCCATTCCCGATGTCCTTTTGGTCGGAATAAGCACACTAACCGGTCAGTTGAGATACTCCGTTGCCTCGTCATACATGTTGGAGCCATTATTATGACCCTAAGCATCTTAGAGAACCACCCATAATCTAGCCATGCTCGATGTTCCCAGTGTGTTGAATCTGACCACCATTCTGGAAGCATCCCGTGATGCCATTTAGTAGTAGGTATTCTTCTCCTGGGTTTTGAACCCGAGATTCACCCTACTTACTTCATGTTGTTAATATTTGCTAGTTCCCTTAAGGTATTAGTACCCTTTTCATTAGTCCTCGAGGTCCGTGGTATCTCCTTCTTCCAAATACCATGAACCATTAAGGCAGAAGTTCTTTGAACCAAAAGATCACAACCAGGGTGCTCTTGAGGAGTACTCCACCCATATTGTGATTCTGCCAGTACCTCCTTCCTGCATGGGTGATCCGGAAGAAATTTGTTGAACTCGTTTGACATACTAACCCATGAATCCACAACTCAGGAAGTTATATGCTCCTCGAGTTGTTCCCCTTAGTTGTCTTCTGACCTTCGTCCATCAATTGATAGTCAAGAGTATGTGTGCGATCGTGTTCATCGATGCCTATTATTCTTGTGGTCCGTCAAGCCATTCTAGTCCGGAATGACTAGGAGAAACAAACTCCAGTGCCTCATCCATTTCTAGGATTGGGTCAAAGTAATTGTATTCCGCAGATCGAAATGCCAATCCAGCTTCTGCTCTGCGCTACCTTGGAGTGTTACCATCTTTATGTCAAGAGAGTCATGAGAATAGCACCACCTCTTATGAGTTCTTGACGCAGTAATACTTCTTGCCATCATTATTCATTCCTCGGTTCCGTGTTATCGTAACCGGAATGCCGACAAGTGAATCGTGTTGCGTGAAATCAATACTCCTAGCAACTGTGTTGCTTGGTAGTAAATGGACAATATTCTCATTCTTAGCGTGTTGGTTATGGAATCATCATTATAAGATTGATTGTGCTACCTAGTCCTTATTTCTGGTGTACTCTTTGATCAATGAGTTAGGATTGTGTCAATCCCTCACTCTGTTGATCATATCATCTTGCCCTGAAAAGCAAGGTTGTTCTCGAGCTTAGTAACATACCGGTGGTTCGTGATATTCTGAATATCTTCTCGGAAGTATCACCAGGTTGTCACCTGACCGCTATGTTGAGTTCGTGATCAAGTTGGTTTCCTATAAACCACCCCTTCTCCAAGAATCTGTGTTGGATACCCCTGAGCTAGTTGGTCGAGCTAAACAACAACTTGGAGAGTTGGAAGATAAAAGCTTGCCTTACTTAGTTCAATCCAAAGGGATACCCTTTTGTGTGCGTGTGTGTTGAAGAAAGGTGATATCTTCATCGATTGGTCCTCATGATCAGTTGTTGGATCTATTGCCTTGACAAAACTTTGACTTGAGTATGGGCTATCGTCAAGTCAAATCAGAACCAACGATATTCGTAATGTTGTCTTACTCGTGGTTCATCCCTCGATCATACACCATTACATCTTTTGGTCTGACCAATGCTATCACCGTGTTCACATGATGGTGGAAGTCCAGTGATATGGAAATACGGATGAGTTGTTGTTGAACCCATCAGCAACATTTTGTCTCCCCCATGACTCATGTTGAACATCAACCTAGTGTTGAAAATTTGTAAGCAATGCCTTCGTGTTCCGTTCATGAGGCATATGATTGGCTGCGAGAAGTGACTTTCTCCAGGTTCACTTGCATTAGGTGTAAGTTGCCGCCATGAATTTGAGAAAGGTTTGTTTTGTTTTCCTTGGAATCCTCCCAAACCGGTCATGCATGTGCGAAGTATTCCGTGGTCTGTTAGACTGATCATCTTCGTTCCATACGAATTCCGTAGCACACCAAGCCACTGATTGATTTGTTCAAGGAGAAGAAGTTCTTCCTAAGAGCTAGACTTACGCAAGAACTTCGATATCCTCGTTGATGGTTTCCCCCCGAACTCGGTAGTGTTTCGTTGTAAGACTACCAGGTGACCATGCTTGTCTGGGACAGCGTGTTCACATGCTTGTAGCATAACCAGCTCATGTTTTGGAGCTTGCTATCACAGTTCATATCCCGAGAATCTCGCAACGTCATCTCGTCAAATTGTGTTGCAAACTTTCTTTTCCAGACAGGCTGTCTGAAATATTCCGTTACCAACCAGATCTGAATCTCAGGCAGATATGATGGTTGGAACTTTTTCCAAGATCTATTATGTAGGTCTCGACAAGGTTGATGTCTGGCCGACACATCTAGCCGGAAGATCTATCATTGTAGTATCTTGATTGAGCTATTTGACATCTTCTCCATGAGGATCTCGTGCGACTTATTCCAGGAGTTGCTTCCTAGGGATTCTTGTGCTCCTAGTTTCTTCGATTAAGCTATAACCATTCAAACGGTGGAATCACCCTCGTTGAGTTATTCCCAGTTACCAGAGTCATTCCCAGCATTTGCATCTTGTTCCCAGCTTGCACCTCAGCAAGTACTGTTTAGGATCATTTTCAAAAGTGGTCATGTCATGGTCCCATCCATTTCTGGTGATAAGCAAGAGTCATCCATTGCGTTGTCTTCAACAAGGTAGTCCACATCATCCATTCTGGTATGGGTATGCCATCCCTTCGAATTCGTTCACATGATCGTTTGTGATTGCCTTAGGCTGATACAAAGAATTTCAATGATCTCTGTATCAAAAGTAATTCTTTTTGCCACTTAAGGGAATAGTTCTTCGAGTCACCTTCCTTGAGGTGCCCTGTTATGGAATCATGGGAATTTTTCCTCGCTACTTTGAAACCCTCGTCAAATTGTTTCTTCCATCACACTCTAGGTGTGTTTTGTGTCTCAACTCGAGAGATGTTCTTACGTCTCATTCCATGAGTTGATCTTGCGTGCTCAACCTTTGAGGAGATCGTTTCCTATAGAGTTTCTTTCTGTCGCCATCGTGTTGGATGAAGATCTCGAAAGCAAGGATGTCAAGATTAATTGGAGCAATGAACCAACATCTTCGGGAAGGGCAATTGGATCGACAAGATCATGTTCACTTGTGTCCCCTCTGTCTTCTTACCTCACGTCCTGAATCTCGGGACGAGATTCTTGTTTAGTGGGGGCGAGTTGTCACATCCCTAGTTCTGGTATGCTCAAGGCTAGCTAGTCATGTGTGCATCATGTTTAAAATTTCATTAAATTTTGAAATGAGGATTTGTGAAACCCTCAGAATCATTTCTGGAAATGACCCAGATAAAAATTGCTCCAAAAGGGTCCAAGAAATGTTCATGTCTCTCTCTGAAAATATTGGGCAGAGATGAAAATCAACCAATATTTTTAGGAGCTCATAAATATTTATTTTGGGCATTTGGAATTAATGCAATAGTTATTTGCTTTGGATATATATTGTTATATATATGAAATATTGTCCAAAAATTATGCCAGTAACTGAGGAGCTCTGGAATAATACCATTAGCCCCTGCAAAAATTGGCATAAGTAAATAAAATGGTTTAGTATTTTTATTAAACCAAACAAATGTCAGAAAATTAGAAAAGAAAACAAAAAGGGAAAAACCCTTACCTGGCGCTTACCTCCTTGTGCAGCCCGTTCCTGTGCGGCCCAGCTGGGCCAGCCCACCCGCGCCGTCGTCCTCCTGGCGCCAGTCGGCCAGGCGTGTGGCCGGCGCGCGCGCACGGCCGTGCCGCCACGCCACCTGCCTGCCTGGCTCCCCCTCGTCGCGTGGATGCCCTGCGCGTCGCCACGACGCCCCGCACCGCTCCCTCTCTCTCCCGTGCCTTCTCCCCTCCTCTGTTCCTCTCCCCGCAGCACACCCGAATGCAGCCGTCGCCGCCGCTTGCCACCACCGCGGCCACCGCGCTCCCCGACCCCCTCTCGCCTTCCCCTGTTGCGTGGAAGCTCCACCACTGTCGCCTACGCCTTCTGCACCGAGCCAAGCGAGCCAGGAAGCCCTGCTTCGTCCTCGGCGTCGTCTTCTTCAACCTCGGCCACCGGAGATCGCCACCGTTGTTCGCCGCCGTCCGTGCTTCCCCAAGGTCGCCGACCAGCTCTCTGGATCCGCCGTGAGCTCCTCTACCTATCCCTCTACTTCCCGTGCTCGATTACGCCGCGTAGCCACCGCCCCCTTCGAGCCCGAGCGCTCCTCGCCGCCGGCCATGTCGTCGTCGTGGCTACGGCCGTGCAAGCACGCGTTCGAGCGAACCACCGTACTTAGTGCGTCCTCAGGAGCCTAACGCACGCACTCCCTCGCCCTGCCATGAACCGTAGCCCTTTTTCCCTCCCCGCCCGAACTCCGGCGCCGCCGCAAGCTCTGCTCCGGCGAGCTTCGGCCACCCTACGCCCTGCTGCTGCCTCTGCTCGATGCGGCCGAGCGAGGGCTTCTTCCTGGTGTCCCCAGTGCGCCAAACGGTGACCCGTACGAGAAACCCGAGCAACTCCGGTGAAACCCCGTCGCGTATTTGGTCGCCGCCGGCCAAGCTCCGGCGAGTTGACGTGGCGCTAGTTTAATTAGCACTAACGACCCTACTAAACACCCCTAGAGCCACTGCCATGTGGGCCCCTGTGCCTATTTAGGTTAATTTAATTTCTGTTTAGATTAGTTCATAACCCAGCGGGACCGACACGTCAGCATTGACTTTGCTGACGTGGACGTTGACCGGTCCCACCTGTCAGCCACACTAGCCAGCTCTGTGCCACTGACGTGTGGACCCCACACATCAGGTTTGACCTGGAGGCGCCCAGTTGACCTGCTGACATCAGGGTGATGTCATGCTGACGCAGTATTATATTTTCTGGATTTATTCTTATTCAGGAAAATCCAGAAATTTGCCTAAACTTCTAAAAATCATAGTAATTCAACCGTAGCTCAGATTCAAATAATTTATACATGAAAAATGATCAGAAAAATCCAATCTATCCATTTATGCTGTTTTCATGCATGACAAAGCAACTTAACCTCGCTGTTCAGATCAAAACATGTTAAGGCACATTATAAATTCATAAGTTGAGCTTGAATTTGAACCCTTGGTTCAAATTAGCTCAAACCCTTCTGGTTTTAGTTGCATTAGTTCAAATCACAGCATTTTGCCATGTCATGATCATGCATCATATTGTGCATTGCATTAATTGTGTTCTTCCTTGTTTGCTGGTATTTGTCCCCTCTCGATAGACGTGGTTTCGACGATGAATTCGATGACACCGATGAAGAGCTATATTATCTTCAGAAGTGCCAGGCAAGCAAAACCCCCTTGCTCATTCCGATACAATCCCACTATCTCGCTCCTGCTCTCTTTTATTGCATTAGGACAACAACGATTCATGTGTTACTTGCTGCGGTAGCTGAACCCCTTTATCCTTTGCATGACCTGTCATTCCACAGTAAATAGATGAAACCCACTAGCATGAGTAGGAGTTGTTTGAGCCCTGATGTGCCTACTCATTCATGCTTGTTTGTCATGCCTGCTACTGCTTAGAGTTGAGTCGGGTCTGATTCATCGGGAATGAATTAGAATGGTGATGAACATGTCCTACTGTTGAGAGCTAAGTGTGTGAACACGATTTGGTAAAGGTAGCGGTGAGAGGCCATGTAGGAGTACATGGTGGGTTGTCTCATTGCAGCCGTCCTCAGGAACTGAGTTCTGTGTTTGTGATCCATGAACAGTTACTACCACACATTGGGCTCCGGGCACTCAAGGCTCTCTCGACTTATTAATCAACCTGATCTCTGTCCAGGAGTTGCAACTAGTTTCTGGTGTTTGTAGGTAGTGTTAGTAGTCTACCAAGTGGTACCCTGTACAGGTGGGCTTGGGACAGACTAGGCACCGTGGCACGGTGTACCAAGCGTAGATCCACCCGTCGAGGTGGGCTTGGGAACCCTGCACACATCGTGTGGGGCCGTGAGCGACACCCCGGCCGGATCTCCTTGCGGATGGAACCCGAATAGGCGATAAACCTGGACTAGAGACTTGTGTGGTTAGTCAGGTCGTGGCCGACTCCCTCGCCCGGCTTCCGCTTGTAGGTTGCCGAGGTACATGACGTGTACAGGGCGATAAGTGGCGAGAGCATGTGTGAAGAAGTACACCCCTGCAGGGTTATCATTATCTATTCGAATAGCCGGATTCCTCGGATATGGAAACTTGGACCCCTTGTACAGTTCATAGACAAGTGAAAGTGGATAATCTAAAATGCGCAAGATAAGCGTGAGTGCTATGGATGGCGTCCCCGTAGGGAGACGGGAGCGGATCCATAGTGGTGTATTGATATGGTGAATATGTGGACTCGTGTGCGCCACCTCAAAAGAGTTACTTGCAATCGTAGTTCAGGATAGCCACCGAGTCAAAGCTGGCTTGCTGCACTCAAACTCCACCACCCCCTCTATTGATACTGGTGCATATGTAGTTAGTTCTGATGTAAGTCTTGCTGAGTACAATTGTACTCACGTTTACCTATTTTATGTTTTGCAGAGAGACTCCTGTCTCGCTAGTAGTACCGCTCGGACTTCGACGTTTAGCTTGATACCTCAGCTACGATCTTGTGCCCTCGGCAGGATCTAGAGGATAGTCAGGCTTCTCAGCCTTTTTCATTTGTAGATGTCTGTACTCAGACATGTTAAGCTTCCGCATGTGCTTTGACTTGTATGCTCTGAGTGTTGGGTCATGAGACCCATGATTGTAATATCTCGCCCCTTGGAGCCTAATGAATAAATACTTGAGTCGTAGAGTCTTGTTGTGATGCCATGTTGTATCTACACATATCGAGCATATTGTGTGTATGATTGAAATGCTTGCTATGTGTGGGATCCGACTATCTAGTTGTTTATCCTTGGCAGCCTATCATATGGGGAAATGTAGTCTAGTGCTTCTGAGCGATAGTAGTCCGCTACAGCCCGGTTCACCGGAGTCCTGCTAGCCCAGCACTACTGCTTGGAACACTTGACTGGCCGGCATGTGTTTCACTTCGTTCCTGCCCGTTATGGAATCATGGGAATTTTTCCTCGCTACTTTGAAACCCTCGTCAAATTGTTTCTTCCATCACACTCTAGGTGTGTTTTGTGTCTCAACTCGAGAGATGTTCTTAAGTCTCATTCCATGAGTTGATCTTGCGTGCTCAACCTTCGAGGAGATCGTTTCCTATAGAGTTTCTTTCTGTCGCCATCGTGTTGGATGAAGATCTCGAAAGCAAGGACGTCAAGATTAATTGGAGCAATGAACCAACATCTTCGGGAAGGGCAATTGGATCGACAAGATCATGTTAACTTGTGTCCCCTCTGTCTTCTTACCTCACGTCCTGAATCTCGGGACGAGATTCTTGTTTAGTGGGGGCGAGTTGTCACATCCCTAGTTCTG
Organism: Aegilops umbellulata; assembly: GCA_032464435.1. Taxonomy (NCBI): domain Eukaryota; kingdom Viridiplantae; phylum Streptophyta; class Magnoliopsida; order Poales; family Poaceae; genus Aegilops; species Aegilops umbellulata. Next base: position 184,093,645 of record CP136055.1, read on the forward strand.
GTATGCTCAAGGCTAGCTAGTCATGTGTGCATCATGTTTAAAATTTCATTAAATTTTGAAATGAGGATTTGTGAAACCCTCAGAATCATTTCTGGAAATGACCCAGATAAAAATTGCTCCAAAAGGGTCCAAGAAATGTTCATGTCTCTCTCTGAAAATATTGGGCAGAGATAAAAATCAACCAATATTTTTAGGAGCTCATAAATATTTATTTTGGGCATTTGGAATTAATGCAATAGTTATTTGCTTTGGATATATATTGTTATATATATGAAATATTGTCCAAAAATTATGCCAGTAACTGAGGAGCTCTGGAATAATACCATTAGCCCCTGCAAAAATTGGCATATGTAAATAAAATGGTTTAGTATTTTTATTAAACCAAACAAATGTCAGAAAATTAGAAAAGAAAACAAAAAGGGAAAAACCCTTACCTGGCGCTTACCTCCCTGTGCAGCCCGTTCCTGTGCGGCCCAGCTGGGCCAGCCCACCCGCGCCGTCGTCCTCCTGGCGCCAGTCGGCCAGGCGTGTGGCCGGCGCGCGCGCACGGCCGTGCCGCCACGCCACCTGCCTGCCTGGCTCCCCCTCGTCGCCTGGATGCCCTGCGCGTCGCCACGACGCCCCGCACCGCTCCCTCTCTCTCCCGTGCCTTCTCCCCTCCTCTGTTCCTCTCCCTGCAGCACACCCGAATGCAGCCGTCGCCGCCGCTTGCCACCACCGCGGCCACCGCGCTCCCCGACCCCCTCTCGCCTTCCCCTGTTGCGTGGAAGCTCCGCCACTGTCGCCTACGCCTTCTGCACCGAGCCAAGCGAGCCAGGAAGCCCTGCTTCGTCCTCGGCGTCGTCTTCTTCAACCTCGGCCACCGGAGATCGCCACCATTGTTCGCCGCCGTCCGCGCTTCCCCAAGGTCGCCGACCAGCTCTCTGGATCCGCCGTGAGCTCCTCTACCTATCCCTCTACTTCCCGTGCTCGATTACGCCGCGTAGCCACCGCCCCCTTCGAGCCCGAGCGCTCCTCGCCGCCGGCCATGTCGTCGTCGTGGCTACGGCCGTGCAAGCACGCGTTCAAGCGCACCACCGCACTCAGTGCGTCCTCAAGAGCCTAACGCACGCACTCCCTCGCCCTGCCATGAACCGTAGCCCTTTTTCCCTCCCCGCCCAAACTCCGGCGCCGCCGCAAGCTCTGCTCCGGCGAGCTTCGGCCACCCTGCGCCCTGCTGCTGCCTCTGCTCGATGCGGCCGAGCGATGGCTTCTTCCTGGTGTCCCCAGTGCGCCAAACGGTGACCCGTACGAGAAACCCGAGCAACTCCGGTGAAACCTCGTCGCGTATTTGGTCGCCGCCGGCCAAGCTCCGGCGAGCTGACGTGGCGCTAGTTTAATTAGCACTAACGACCCTACTAAACACCCCTAGAGCCACTGCCATGTGGGCCCATGTGCCTATTTAGGTTAATTTAATTTCTGTTTAGATTAGTTCATAACCCAGCGGGACCGACACGTCAGCATTGACTTTGCTGACGTGGACGTTGACCGGTCCCACCTGTCAGCCACACTAGCCAGCTCTGTGCCACTGACGTGTGGACCCCACACGTCAGGTTTGACCTGGAGGTGCCCAGTTGACCTGCTGACATCAGGGTGATGTCATGCTGACGCAGTATTATATTTTCTGGATTTATTCTTATTCAGGAAAATCCAGAAATTTGCCTAAACTTCTAAAAATCATAGTAATTCAACCGTAGCTCAGATTCAAATAATTTATATATAAAAAATGATCAGAAAAATCCAATCTATCCATTTATGCTGCTTTCATGCATGACAAAGCAACTTAACCTCGCTGTTCAGATCAAAACATGTTAAGGCACATTATAAATTCATAAGTTGAGCTTGAATTTGAACCCTTGGTTCAAATTAGCTCAAACCCTTCTGGTTTTAGTTGCATTAGTTCAAATCACAGCATTTTGCCATGTCATGATCATGCATCATATTGTGCATTGCATTAATTGTGTTCTTCCTTGTTTGCCGGTATTTGTTCCCTCTCGATAGACGTGGTTTCGACGATGAATTCGATGACACCGATGAAGAGCTATATTATCTTCAGAAGTGCCAGGCAAGCAAAACCCCCTTGTTCATTCCGATACAATCCCACTATCTCGCTCCTGCTCTCTTTTATTGCATTAGGACAACAACGATTCATGTGTTACTTGCTGCGGTAGCTGAACCCCTTTATCCTTTGCATGACCTGTCATTCCACAGTAAATAGATGAAACCCACTAGCATGAGTAGGAGTTGTTTGAGCCCTGATGTGCCTACTCATTCATGCTTGTTTGTCATGCCTGCTACTGCTTAGAGTTGAGTCGGGTCTGATTCATCGGGAATGAATTAGAATGGTGATGAACATGTCCTACTGTTGAGAGCTAAGTGTGTGAACACGATTTGGTAAAGGTAGCGGTGAGAGGCCATGTAGGAGTACATGGTGGGTTGTCTCATTGCAGCCGTCCTCAGGAACTGAGTTTTGTGTTTGTGATCCATGAACAGTTACTACCACACATTGGGCTCCGGGCACTCCAAGCTCTCTCGACTTATTAATCAACCTGATCTCTGTCCAGGAGTTGCAACTAGTTTCTGGTGTTTGTAGGTAGTGTTAGTAGTCTACCAAGTGGTACCCTGTACAGGTGGGCTTGGGACAGACTAGGCACCGTGGCACGGTGTACCAAGCGTAGATCCACCCGTCGAGGTGGGCTTGGGAACCCTGCACACATCGTTTGGGGCCGTGAGCGACACCCCGGCCGGATCTCCTTGCGGATAGAACCCGAATAGGCGATAAACCTGGACTAGAGACTTGTGTGGTTAGTCAGGTCGTGGCCGACTCCCTCGCCCGGCTTCCGCTTGAAGGTTGCCGAGGTACATGACGTGTACAGGGCGATAAGTGGCGAGAGCGTGTGTGAAGAAGTACACCCCTGCAGGGTTATCATTATCTATTCGAATAGCCGGATTCCTCGGATATGGAAACTTGGACCCCTTGTACAGTTCATAGACAAGTGAAAGTGGATAATCTAAAATGCGCAAGATAAGTGTGAGTGCTATGGATGGCATCCCCGTAGGGAGACGGGAGCGGATCCATAGTGGTGTATTGATATGGTGAATATGTGGACTCGTGTGCGCCACCTCAAAAGAGTTACTTGCAATCGTAGTTCAGGATAGCCACGGAGTCAAAGCTGGCTTGCTGCAGTTAAACTCCACCACCCCCTTTATTGATACTGATGCATATGTAGTTAGTTCTGATGTAAGTCTTGCTGAGTACAATTGTACTCACGTTTGCCTATTTTATGTTTTTGCAGAGAGACTTTAGTCTTGCTAGTAGTACCGCTTGGACTTCGACGTTTAGCTTGTTACCTCAGCTACGATCTTGTGCCCTCGGCAGGATCTGGTAGATAGTCAGGCTTCTCAGCCTTTTTCATTTGTAGATGTCTGTACTCAGACATGTTAAGCTTCCGCATGTGCTTGTTGCTTGTATGCTCTGAATGTTGGGTCATGAGACCCATGTTTGTAATATCTCGCTCCTCGGAGCCTAATAAATAAATACTTTGAGTTGTAGAGTTATGTTGTGATGCCATGTTGTATTTACTCATATCGGGCATATTGTGTGTATGATTGAAATGCTTGGTATGAGTGGGATGCGACTATCTAGTTGTTTATCCGCGGCAGCCTATCATATGGGGAAATGTAGTCTAGTGCTTCTGAGCGATAGTAGTCCGCTACAGCCCGGATCACCGGAGTCCTGCTAGCCCAACACTACTGCTCGGAACACTTGACTGGCCTATCCTCGTTGATGGTTTCCCCCCGAACTCGGTAGTGTTTCGTTGTAAGACTACCAGGTGACCATGCTTGTCTAGGACAGCGTGTTCACATGCTTGTAGCATAACCAGCTCATGTTTTGGAGCTTGCTATCATAGTTCATATCCCGAGAATCTCGCAACGTCATCTCGTCGAATTGTGTTGCAAACTTTCTTTTCCAGACAGGCTGTCTGAAATATTCCGTTACCAACCAGATCTGAATCTCAGGCAGATATGATGGTTGGAACTTTTTCCAAGATCTATTATGTAGGTCCCGACAAGGTTGATGTCTGGCCGACACATCTAGCCGGAAGATCTATCATTGTAGTATCTTGATTGAGCTATTTGACATCTTCTCCATGAGGATCTCGTGCGACTTATTCCAGGAGTTGCTTCCTAGGGATTCTTGTGCTCCTAGTTTCTTCAATTAAGCTATAACCATTCAAACGGTGGAATCACCCTCGTTGAGTTATTCCCAGTTACCAGAGTCATTCCCAGCATTTGCATCTTGTTCCCAGCTTGCACCTCAGCAAGTACTGTTTAGGATCATTTTCAAAAGTGGTCATGTCATGGTCCCATCCATTTCCGGTGATAAGCAAGAGTCATCCATTGCGTTGTCTTCAACAAGGTAGTCCACATCATCCATTCTGGTATGGGTATGCCATCCCTTCGAATTCGTTCACATGATCGTTTGTGATTGCCTTAGGCTGATACAAAGAATTTCAATGATCTCTGTATCAAAAGTAATTCTTTTTGCCACTTAAGGGAATAGTTCTTCGAGTCACCTTCCTTGAGGTGCCCTGTTATGGAATCATGGGAATTTTTCCTCGCTACTTTGAAACCCTCGTCAAATTGTTTCTTCCATCACACTCTAGGTGTGTTTTGTGTCTCAACTCGAGAGATGTTCTTACGTCTCATTCCATGAGTTGATCTTGCGTGCTCAACCTTCGAGGAGATCGTTTCCTATAGAGTTTCTTTTTGTCGCCATCGTGTTGGATGAAGATCTCGAAAGCAAGGACTTCAAGATTAATTGGAGCAATGAACCAACATCTTCGGGAAGGGCAATTGGATCGACAAGATCATGTTAACTTGTGTCCCCTCTGTCTTCTTACCTCACGTCCTGAATCTCGGGACGAGATTCTTGTTTAGTGGGGGCGAGTTGTCACATCCCTAGTTCTGGTATGCTCAAGGCTAGCTAGTCATGTGTGCATCATGTTTAAAATTTCATTAAATTTTGAAATGAGGATTTGTGAAACCCTCAGAATCATTTCTGGAAATGACCCAGATAAAAATTGCTCCAAAAGGGTCCAAGAAATGTTCATGTCTCTCTCTGAAAATATTGGGCAGAGATAAAAATCAACCAATATTTTTAGGAGCTCATAAATATTTATTTTGGGCATTTGGAATTAATGCAATAGTTATTTGCTTTGGATATATATTGTTATATATATGAAATATTGTCCAAAAATTATGCCAGTAACTGAGGAGCTCTGGAATAATACCATTAGCCCCTGCAAAAATTGGCATAAGTAAATAAAATGGTTTAGTATTTTTATTAAACCAAACAAATGTCAGAAAATTAGAAAAGAAAACAAAAAGGGAAAAACCCTTACCTGGCGCTTACCTCCCTGTGCAGCCCGTTCCTGTGCGGCCCAGCTGGGCCAGCCCACCCGCGCCGTCGTCCTCCTGGCGCCAGTCGGCCAGGCGTGTGGCCGGCGCGCGCGCACGGCCGTGCCGCCACGCCACCTGCCTGCCTGGCTCCCCCTCGTCGCGTGGATGCCCTGCGCGTCGCCACGACGCCCCGCACCGCTCCCTCTCTCTCCCGTGCCTTCTCCCCTCCTCTGTTCCTCTCCCCGCAGCACACCTGAATGCAGCCGTCGCCGCCGCTTGCCACCACCGCGGCCACCGCGCTCCCCGACCCCCTCTCGCCTTCCCCTGTTGCGTGGAAGCTCCGCCACCGTCGCCTACGCCTTCTGCACCGAGCCAAGCGAGCCAGGAAGCCCTGCTTCGTCCTCGGCGTCGTCTTCTTCAACCTCGGCGACCGGAGATCGCCACCGTTGTTCGCCGCCGTCCGCGCTTCCCCAAGGTCGCCGACCAGCTCTCTGGATCCGCCGTGAGCTCCTCTACCTATCCCTCTACTTCCCATGCTCGATTACGCCGCGTAGCCACCGCCCCCTTCGAGCCCGAGCGCTCCTCGCCGCCGGCCATGTCGTCGTCGTGGCTACGGCCGTGCAAGCACGCGTTCGAGCGCACCACCGCACTCAGTGCGTCCTCAGGAGCCTAACGCACGCACTCCCTCGCCCTGCCATGAACCGTAGCCCTTTTTCCCTCCCCGCCCGAACTCCGGCGCCGCCGCAAGCTCTGCTCCGGCGAGCTTCGGCCACCCTGCGCCCTGCTGCTGCCTCTGCTCGATGTGGCCGAGCGAGGGCTTCTTCCTGGTGTCCCCAGTGCGCCAAACGGTGACCCGTACGAGAAACCCGAGCAACTCCGGTGAAACCCCGTCGCGTATTTGGTCGCCGCCGGCCAAGCTCCGGCGAGCTGACGTGGCGCTAGTTTAATTAGCACTAACGACCCTACTAAACACCCCTAGAGGCACTGCCATGTGGGCCCCTGTGCCTATTTAGGTTAATTTAATTTCTGTTTAGATTAGTTCATAACCCAGCGGGACCGACACGTCAGCATTGACTTTGCTGACGTGGACGTTGACCGGTCCCACCTGTCAGCCACACTAGCCAGCTCTGTGCTACTGACGTGTGGACCCCACACGTCAGGTTTGACCTGGAGGCGCCCAGTTGACCTGCTGACATCAGGGTGATGTCATGCTGATGCAGTATTATAATTTCTGGATTTATTCTTATTCAGGAAAATCCAGAAATTTGCCTAAACTTCTAAAAATCATAGTAATTCAACCGTAGCTCAGATTCAAATAATTTATATATGAAAAATGATCAGAAAAACCCAATCTATCCATTTATACTGTTTTCATGCATGACAAAGCAACTTAACCTCGCTGTTCAGATCAAAACATGTTAAGGCACATTATAAATTCATAAGTTGAGCTTGAATTTGAACCCTTGGTTCAAATTAGCTCAAACCCATCTGGTTTTAGTTGCATTAGTTCAAATCACAGCATTTTGCCATGTCATGATCATGCATCATATTGTGCATTGCATTAATTGTGTTCTTCCTTGTTTGCCGGTATTTGTCCCCTCTCGATAGACGTGGTTTCGACGATGAATTCGATGACACCGATGAAGAGCTATATTATCTTCAGAAGTGCCAGGCAAGCAAAACCCCCTTGTTCATTCCGATACAATCCCACTATCTCGCTCCTGCTCTCTTTTATTGCATTTGGACAACAACGATTCATGTGTTACTTGCTGCGGTAGCTGAACCCCTTTATCCTTTGCATGACCTGTCATTCCACAGTAAATAGATGAAACCCACTAGCATGAGTAGGAGTTGTTTGAGCCCTGATGTGCCTACTCATTCATGCTTGTTTGTCATGCCTGCTACTGCTTAGAGTTGAGTCGGGTCTGATTCATCGGGAATGAATTAGAATGGTGATGAACATGTCCTACTGTTGAGAGCTAAGTGTGTGAACACGATTTGGTAAAGGTAGCGGTGAGAGGCCATGTAGGAGTACATGGTGGGTTGTCTCATTGCAGCCGTCCTCAGGAACTGAGTTTTGTGTTTGTGATCCATGAACAGTTACTACCACACATTGGGCTCCGGGCACTCCAAGCTCTCTCGACTTATTAATCAACCTGATCTCTGTCCAGGAGTTGCAACTAGTTTCTGGTGTTTGTAGGTAGTGTTAGTAGTCTACCAAGTGGTACCCTGTACAGGTGGGCTTGGGACAGACTAGGCACCGTGGCACGGTGTACCAAGCGTAGATCCACCCGTCGAGGTGGGCTTGGGAACCCTGCACACATCGTTTGGGGCCGTGAGCGACACCCGGCCGGATCTCCTTGCGGATGGAACCCGAATAGGCGATAAACCTGGACTAGAGACTTGTGTGGTTAGTCAGGTCATGGCCGACTCCCTCGCTCGGCTTCCGCTTGAAGGTTGCCGAGGTACATGACGTGTACAGGGCGATAAGTGGCGAAAGCGTGTGTGAAGAAGTACACCTTGAAATGGGGAATTATTAAATCCTCAGAAATCATTTCTGGAAATGACCCAAATAAAAATTGCTCCAAAAAGGTCCAAGAAATGTTCATGTCTCTCTCTGACAATATTGGGCAGAGATAAAAATCAAACCAATATTTTTGGGAGCTCATAAGTATTTATTTTGGGCATTTGGAGTTAATGCATAATTATTTTCATCGGATATATAAATGTTATATATTTTTTTATATGTCCAAAATTTGTGCCATTTGTTGAGGAGCTCTGGAATAATACCATTAGCCCCTACAAAAATTGGCATAATTAAATAAAATGGTTTAGTATTTTTATTAAACCAAACAAATGTCAGAAAATAGAAAAGAAAACAAAAAATGGTAAAACCCTTACTGGACTTACCTGGGCCACCTGCTGGCCTGGCTCTGTGCCGGCCCAGCCGACTGGCCAGCGCCAGTCGTCGTCTCCACCGCGCCAGGAGGACGCCGGGCGCGTGGTCGCCGCACGCCGCACGCATGCCCGCCACGGCAGCTGCCTGCCTGCCCCTCCCCTCCTCGCCTGGACGTCTGGAACGTCGCCACGCGACGCCCCGCACCTCCCTCCCTCTCCCTCGCTCTCCCTCCTCCCCTGGAATCCTCCCTCTCCCCACCACCGAACGGGTCGTCGCCGCAGCTCACCGCCGACGCGCTCCCCGCCATCCCCTCGCCCTCTCTCCGAGTCCGGGTGCTCCGCCTCGTCGCCCACATCGTCCTCGACGAGCCAAGCGACCAGGGACGCGCTGCATCGCCGCCACCATCATCGTCTTCGTCACCGACTGCCCGAGATCGCCGACGACGCTCCGGCAGCACCAGTGCTTCCCCGAGCTCGTTGACGCCTCCGCTGGATCCGCTGTGAGCTCTACTCCGTTTCCCCCTCGTCCCCGTGCTCGTTTGCCCTGTCCAGCTAGCTCAACCACCGCGCCCGCGAGCTCCACGCCGCCGGCCATGGCGCCACGGTGGCCAGAGCCCAAGGCAGCCACTTCCACGCGCGTCACCGTGCTCCTGGTGACGCCAGGAGGCCGTAGATGCCCTCCGCAGCCCCCGTCGTGCCCCGCAGCTCGCTCCCGTTCAAAGTCGTGCTCCGGCCGCCGCCCTGAGCTCCGCTCCGGCAAGCTCCGGCGCCCCCGCAGCTTCTCACCAGCTCCCCTGGATGCGGACGACGACGGGCTACGCCCCGGTGGTCTTCGCGCGTCCAAACGCCGCTCGCAGCGCAAGTCCGGCGAGTCGCCGCCGCGGTTTTTGGTCGTCGCCGGCGAAACTCCAGCGAGGCTGACGTGGCGTGATTAGCTGCTAACCCTGCCACCTAAACCACCCCCCTAAGCCACTGACCGTGGGCCCCAGGGCCAAGTCAAACCCCGGTCAGCGCGGGTTTGACCGGGTTTAGCCCCTGTGTCACTGACGTGTGGACCCCACACGCCAGGTTTGACTAGTCAGCGCTGTTGACTTGCTGACGCAAGCATGATGCAGTGCTGACGCAATTATTTATTTTCTGGATTTAATTTTAAACAGGAAATTCCAGAAAATGATATAAACTTCTAAAATTCATATCAATTCAACCGTAGCTGAGATTGAAATAAGTTATATATGAAAAATCATCAGAAAAATGCAAGCTATCCATCTGTACCAGTTTCATGCATGAAAAACCAAGTTAAACCTGCTGTATAGATGAAAACATATGAATGGCATATATAAGAACTTACTTGGAGTTGCATTTGAACCTTTAGTGCAAATGGACCTCAAACAAATGAATGCTAGTTGCATTAGCTCAAACAGCATCACATCTTCATGCCATGTTCATGCATCATATTGTTGCATATGCTTGAGTATTGATTGTTGGCACCGTTCCTTCTCGATAGGTCCTGCTTCGGAGACCGTTCCAGAGTACCTGTCTGTGAAGCAGCGCCCCCCTGTTGATCTACCAGGCAAGCAAACCCCCTTGTTCATTCCAATATGATCCCACTCTCGCTCCTGCTCTCTTTTTATTGCATTAGGACAACAACGATTCAACTGCTACTTTATGTTGCGGTAGTTGAACCCATTCCTCTGCATGACCTGTCATTGCCACAGTAAATAGATGAAACCCACTAGCATGCGTAGGAGTTGATTGAGCCATGTTGTGTTCCTACCATGCTATGCCTGCTATTGCTTAGAGTTGTGTCGGGTCTGATTCATTGGGAATGGATTAGAGTGATATGATATGTTCTGATGCTGAGAGTTAAGCGTGTGAACACGATTTGGAAAAGGTAGCGGTGAGAGGCCATGTAGGAGTACATGGTGGGTTGTCTCACTGGAACCGTCCTTAAGCACCGAGTTCCGTGTATGTCGTCCAATGACTAGCTACTACCACGCATTGGAATGCTTAAGTGCCCCTCTCGACTTATTAACCAACTCGATCTCTGTCCAGGAGTTGCAACTAGTTTCTGGTGTTTGTAGGTAGTGCTATTTTTCTACCGAGTGGCACCCGGCAGGGTGGGCTCGGGGCAGACTAGGCATAGGTGGCATGGTGTACCAAGTGGCACCCGGATGGTGGGCTTGGGAACCCTGCTCACATCGTTTGGGGCCGTGAGTGACACCCCGGCCGGATCTCCTTGCGGATGGAACCCGAATAGGCGATAAACCTGGACGAGAGACTTGTGTGGTTAGTCAGGTCGTGGCCGACTCCCTCGCCCGGCTTCCGCTTGAAGGTTGCCGAGGTACATGACGTGTACAGGGCGATAAGTGACGGGAGCGTGTGTGAAGAAGTACACCCCTGCAGGGTTATCATGATCTATTCGAATAGCCGTGTCCTCGGTTATGGACTTCTTGGATGCTTACGTGGTACATAGACAACTTGAAGTGGATACTCTAAAATGCTCAAGATAAGTGTGAGTGCTATGGATGGCCTTCTCGTAGTGAGACGGGGATGAATCCATAGTAGTGTATTGATGTGGTGATTAGTGGACTCGTGTGCGCCTTTTCAAAAGAGTTACCAGCAGTCGTAGAACAGGATAGCCACAGAGTCAAAGCTGGCTTGCTGCAACTAAACTCCACATTACCTTTGATACAAATGCATGTATGATAGGATCTGATGTAAGTCTTGCTGAGTACCTTGTACTCATGTTGCTTTATTTATGTTTTGCAGCGGAGACTTCGGTCTTACTAGTAATTCCGCTTGGACTTCGACGAGTAGCTTGTACCTCAGCTACGATCTTGATCGGATCTTGTAGATAGTCAGGCTTCTCAGCCTTTTTCTTTTGTAGTTGTCTGTACTCAGACATGTAATGCTTCCGCTTGTTGCTTGTATGCTCTGAATGATGGGTCATGTGACCCCTGTTTGTATTTAATGCTATGTGGCTCTTCTGAGCCTTTATCTATATGAGTTTGCGTTATGTTGTGATGCCATGTTGTACAACACATACTTGCATGTTATGCGTACGTGTAATGTGTATTGCTATGTGTGGGATCCGACAATCTAGTTGTTTATCCTTGGCAGCCTATCTTATGGGGAAATGTAGTCTAGTGCTTTCTGAGCGATAGTAGTCCGCTACAGCCCGGTTCACCGGAGTCCTGCTAGCATAGCACTACTGCTCGGAACACTTGACTGGCCGGCATGTGTTTCACGTCGTTCCTGTGTCTGTGCCTTCGGGGAAATGTCACGCGGTGTTATCCGGAGTCCTGCCTAGCCTGCTACAGCCCGGGTTACCAGAGTCCTGTTAGCCCAGTGCTACAGCCCGGATAAATACGTTGATGACTGACATGCTCGATGTGATTCATGTATGCCTGTCCTCATAGGTTGGCGCCGCCTTGGGTTCACGACTAGCCATGTCGGCCCGGGTTCTCTGTCATATGGATGCTAGCAACACTATCATATACGTGAGCCAAAAGGCGCAAACGGTCCCGGGCCAGGTAAGGTGGCACCCGTGGGAATACCGTGCGTGAGGCCGCAAAGTGATATGATGTGTTACATGCTAGATCGGTGTGACTTAGGATCGGGGTCCCGACAGCTTCACAACAACTCCTTTTCCTAGAACAAATCAGTCAGTGGCTTGGTGTGCTAGGGATTACCACGGAGTGGAGGTAATTAATCTACCAAACCATAGAATACTTCGCACGTATGCATGCCTGACTTGGGATGATTCCAAGGGAAACAAAACAAACCTTTCTCGAATTCATGGCGGCAACTTACACCTAAAGCACATGAATTTGAGGAAGTCACTTCTTCCATCTAAGCATAAGCCTCATGAACTGAACACGAAGGCATTCCTTACAAAGCTTTCAACACTAGGTTGATGTTCAACAAGAATCATGGGGGAGACAAATGCTGCTGATGGGCTCAACAACACCTCATCGGAATTTCGATATCACTGGACTTCCACCATCATGTGAACACGGTGATAGTATTGGTTAGACCAAAAGATGTAATGGTGTATGCTCGAGGGATCAACCACGATTAAGACAACATTACAAACATCGTTGGTTCTGATTTGATTTGATGATGGCCCATACTCAAATCAAAGTTTTGACAAGGCAATAGATCCAACAACTGATCACGAGGACCAGTCGATGAAGATATCATCTTTCTTCCACACACACTCAAAAGTATATCCCTTAGAAATGAACTAAGTCGGACAAGCTTTTATCTTCCAACTCTCCAAGTTGTTGTTTAGCTCAACCAACTAGCTCAGGGTATCCAACACAGATTCTTGGAGAAAGAGTGGTTTATTGGAAAACCAACTTGAGCACGAACTCAACATAACGGCCAGGGAACAACCTGGTAATGCTTCCGAGAAGATATTCGGAACATCACGAACCACCGATATGTTACTAAGCTCGAGAACAATCTTGCTTTTCAGGGCAAGATGATATGATCAAATAAACAAGGGATTGAACAATCCTTACTCATTGATCGAAGAGTGCACCAGGGATAAGGACTAGGTAGCACGATTAATCTTAGGATGTTGAGTTGATAACCAACACGCTAAGAATGAGAATATTGTCCATTTACTACCAAGCAACGAGTTGCTCGGAGTATTGATTTCACGCAACACGATTCACTTGTCAGCATTCCGGTTACGATAACACGGAACCGAGGAATGAATAATGATGGCAAGAAGAATTACTGCGTCAAGAACTCATAAGAGGTGGTGCTATTCTCATGACTCTCTTGACATAAAGATGGTAACACTCCAAGGTAGAGCAGAGCAGAAGCTGGATTGGCATTTCGATCTGCGGGATACAATTCTTTTGACCCAATCCTAGAAATGGATGAGGCACTGGAGTTTGTTTCTCCTAGTCATTCCGGAATAGAATGGCTTGATGGACCACAAGAATAATAGGCATCGATGAACACGAATGCACAACTATTCCTGACTATCAATTGATAGACTAGGGTCGGAATACAGCTGAGGAGGGTCAACTCAAGGAACATATAACTTTCTGAGTTGTGGATTCATGGGTTAGTATGTCAAACGATTTCAACAAATTTCTTCCGAATAACCCATGCATAATGATAGAACTGGCAGAGTCACAATATGAATGGAGTACTCCTCAAGAACACCCTGGTTGTGACCTTTTGATTCAAACGAATTTCTGCCAGGGATGGTTCGTGGTAATTGGAAGAAGGATGTACCACGAACCTTGAGGACTATCGCAAAGGTTACTAATATCCTAAAGGAACTAGCAAGCACTATCGACATGAGGTAAGTAGGGTGGATCTCAGGTTCAAGAACCCAAGAGTAGAATACCTACTAACTAATAACATCACGGGATGCTTTCGAGAATGATGGCCAGAATCATCACACCGAGAACACATAGCATTGCAAGATTACTAGATGAACCCCTAAGACACCTAGGGTCATAATAATAGCTCCAACATATATGTCAAGGCAACGGGGTACCTCAACAGACCGATTAGTGTGCTTATTCCGACCAAAAGGACACCGGGAATGGAAGGAAAGGATTTGCAAATGCATCAGACTAGTTAGAAACCTGGGATGACTCAGACAGCATAACGGCTGTAAATGCTCAAAAATGTTTTGAGACAACCTGCAAAAATGGTGGCATAGCCACTCAACATCACAATATCAATGTTCTGAGGCCAGTTATGAACATATGGAAGTAGTAGGAACTGAATTGAGGCTTGAACTCAACAATCCTAGGCAACTACGGTTTAGTAACACGTCATCCTGAGAGATAGAAGAGAAGCCTAGTTCTTAACCCCTGTAGAAGAGAAGAGGTTGACTCAAATTAGAAGGGCATGAGGTATAAGGAGTAAAAAGAGCCTTACTTTCCCTTCCACAATCAATTCGCTTATATAACTAAAGCATTCCTAGACACAACTTCGACCAGTTTGGCTTGGTAATCCTACAGGCACTCAGGCTCTGATACCAACGCTGTCAGGACCCCGATCCTAAGCCACATCGATCCAGCATGTAACACATCATATCACTTTGCGGTCTCACGCACGGTACTCCCACGGGTGCCACCTTACCTGGCCCGGGACCGTTTGCATCTTTTGGCTCACGTATATGATAGTGTCGCTAGCATCCATATGGCAGAGAACCCGGGCCGACATGGCTAGTCGTGAACCCAAAGCGGCGCTAACCTATGAGGACAGGCATACATGAATCACATCGAGCATGTCGGTCATCAACGTGTGAATCCGGGCTGTAGCACTAGGCTAACAGGACTCCGGTAACCCGGGCTGTAGCAGGCTAGGCAGGACTCCGGATGACACCACGTGACATTTCCCCGAAGGGACAGACATAGGAACGAAGTGAAACACATGCTGGCCAGTCAAGTGTTCCAAGCAGTAGTGCTGGGCTAGCAGGACTCCGGTGAACCGGGCTGTAGCGGACTACTATCGCTCAGAAGCACTAGACTACATTTCCACATATGATAGGCTGCCAAGGATAAACAACTAGATAGTCGGATCCCACACATAGCAAGCATTTCAATCATACACACAATATGCTCGATATGTGTAGATACAACATGGCATCACAACAAGACTCTACGACTCAAGTATTTATTCATTAGGCTCTGAGGAGCGAGATATTACAATCATGGGTCTCATGACCCAACACTCAGAGCATACAAGTCAAAGCACATGCAGAAGCTTAACATGTCTGAGTACAGACATCTACAAATGAAAAAGGCTGAGAAGCCTGACTATCCTCTAGATCCTGCCGAGGGCACAAGATCGTAGCTGAGGTATCAAGCTAAACGTCGAAGTCCGAGCGGTACTACTAGCGAGACAGGAGTCTCTCTGCAAAACATAAAATAGGTAAACGTGAGTACAATTGTACTCAGCAAGACTTACATCAGAACTAACTACATATGCACCAGTATCAATAGAGGGGGTGGTGGAGTTTGACTGCAGCAAGCCAGCTTTGACTCGGTGGCTATCCTGAACTACGACTGCAAGTAACTCTTTTGAGGTGGCGCACACGAGTCCACATATTCACCATTTCAATACACCACTATGGATCCGCTCCCATCTCCCTACGAGAACGCCATTCATAGCACTCACGCTTATCTTGCGCATTTTAGAGTATCCACTTTCACTTGTCTATGAACTATGCAAGGGGTCCAAGTTTCCATATCCGAGGAATCCGGCTATTCGAATAGATAATGATAACCCTGCAGGGGTGTACTTCTTCACACACGCTTTCGCCACTTATCGCCCTGTACACGTCATGTACCTCGGCAACCTTCATGCGGAAGCCGGGCGAGGGAGTCGGCCACGACCTGACTAACCACACAAGTCTTTAGTCCAGGTTTATCGCCTATTCGGGTTCCATCCGCAAGGAGATCCGGCCGGGGTGTCGCTCACGGCCCCAAACGATGTGTGCAGGGTTCCCAAGCCCACCTCGACGGGTGGATCTACGCTTGGTACACCGTGCCACGGTGCCTAGTCTGTCCCAAGCCCACCTGTACAGGGTACCACTTGGTAGACTACTAACACTACCTACAAAAACCCGAAACTAGTTGCAACTCCTGGACAGAGATCAAGTGGATTAATAAGTCGAGAGAGCTTGGAGCGCCCGGAGCCCAATGTGTGGTAGTAACTGTTCATGGATCACAAACACAGAACTCAGTTCCTGAGGACGGCTGCAATGAGACAACCCACTATGTACTCCTACATGGCCTCTCACCGCTACCTTTACCAAATCGTGTTCACACACTTAGCTCTCAACAGTAGGACATGTTCACCACATTCCAATTCATTCCCGATGAATCAGACCTGACTCAACTCTAAGCAGTAGCAGGCATGACAAACAAGCATGAATGAGTAGGCACATCAGGGCTCAAACAACTCCTACTCATGCTAGTGGGTTTCATCTATTTACTGTGGCAATGACAGGTCATGCAGAGGATAAAGGGGTTCAACTACCGCAGCAAGTAACAGATGATTCGTTGTTGTCCTAATGCAGTAAAAGAGAGCAGGAGCGGGAGAGTGGGATTGTATCGGAATGAACAAGGGGGTTTTGCTTGCCTGGCACTTCTGAAGATATTATAGTTCTTCATCAGTGTCATCGATCTCATCGTCGAAACCACGTCTATCGAGCGGGGACAATCACCGGCAACAGAGAAAGAATACAATCAATGCAATGCGACAATATGATGCATGATCATGACATGGCAATATGATGTGGTTTGAGCTAATGCAACTAGCAACCAGATTAAATGAAGTTGATTTGAATCCAAGATTCAAATTCAAACTCCATATGTGGATATTTAAATGCCATTATAAGATTTGTGCTAAAAAAGCAACTATAAGTTGTTCTAACATGCATGAAAATGGTACAGATGGATTCCTTGAATTTTTCTGATAATTTTTCATATATAAATTATTTCATTCTGAGCTATAGATTATTTTCTATGATTTTTCAAAGTTTTGGATATTTTCTGAATTAAACAAATCATTTGAGATTTATTTAAATTCCAGAAAAGGATTACTGCGTCAGCCTGACATCATCATGACGTCAGCAGGTCAACGGGGCACGGTCCAGGTCAAACCTGGACGGTGGGGCCCGCGTGTCAGTGTCATTAGACTAACTAATTTCAGTTAGTACTAATCCTAGTTAATTAGCGGGGGTGGACCCACATGTCAGTGAAATAACGGGTCATTAGTCCTAATCTGATTTAGTCAGAGGCGGGGCCCACGTGTGTTGACCCCAGGGAGGTCAAACCCCGGGTCAGACGGGTCAAACCCGCCGGCGGCTCGTCGCCGGCGAGGCCAGGCGCGGCGGAGCAGCGCGGAATTCGCCTACAGGGCGCGGTTTGGCGCGCGGAGCACGTCTACCTGATGCGGGAAGTGAGCCGCATCGAGTGGTGGTGGTGATTGGCCTCGGGGTCGCCGGAAACGTCGCCGGCGACGACCTTGGCGGCTGCCGGAGCTCGGGCGAGGTCGGGGTTGGCGCTAGGGGGCACAGCAGGCCAAAAGGGTGGGTGCTACGGACTCCTACGAGTACGGTGAAGACGATGGCGTGCTCGGAATCGAGCCATCGTGGCTGTGGCCACGACGGCGACGTGCAGTGGCGGCGGCGGGTGCGGCCGAGCTCGGTGTGGTCGTTGTGGTGCGCAAGAAGGCAAACGGAGAGGGGGAGAAGGTGCAGGAGCTCACAGTGGGGTCGGAGAGGGAGTCAGTGAGCTCGGGGAGGTCCTGGCGGCGCCGAATCGACCGGAGGCGGCTCGGGTGCCCGAGGTTGAAGACGAGGGCGAGGTCGGCGCTCAAAGGCGTTTGGAGTCGCGTGGGTCAGCGGAGAGGTCCGGGGCGACGAGGCGGAGCTCTTGGGCTAGTCAGGGAGGCGAGGGGGAGGCGGTGGCTACGGTGAACGGCGTCGGCGGCGACGAACTCGCTCGGTGGAGCTCGACGGAGGGGAATGGAGGAGGGGATCGACTCGGGAGAGAGTGAGAGGGGCCGCGGAGGGTACGTGTCGGCGTCCAGGGCGTCCAGAGGGGAAAGGGGGCAGCCAGGCAGGGAGGAGGTGGCCGGGCGCGTGCCGGTGCGCGGTGGCCTCACGCCTCGCGTCCTTCTGGCGCGAGGTGGGAGACGGTGGTGGCTCTGGTGGGCTGGGCCGCCAGGTGGACTGGCCAGCCGGGTCGGCCAGGTAAGCGGCTGGCTTCTCTCTCTCTGCCCTTTTCTAATTTCCTTTCTGTTTTGCTATTTTCTGTAATTTGTTTTGATTTAGTTTTAGAAACTAAATCATTTTTATAAATCCTGAAAATAGTTTTGGGCATTAACTGAAATATTACAGAGGCCCTTAGCTATTTCCAGAATATGTTGGAGCAATTAAAATTATTTATAGAATTTAAGTGCCCCAATTCAAATACAATATGGGTTGATTCAAATACCAAAATGTCTGGAAAAATATCCATCATCACTGGATATGGTTTTCACCTTTTTCCATTAATCATGAACATTTTTGCAAACCAGTTTGGGTTCTTTGAAAATATTTTGAAGTTGAACCTATTTGCATTGTTTCAATACTAGGGGTTCGAACAATCCCCATTTCAAATTTCATGAAAAATCAGAACATATCATATCACTCTAATCCATTCCCAATGAATCAGACCCGACACAACTCTAAGCAATAGCAGGCATAGCATGGTAGGAACACAACATGGCTCAATCAACTCCTACACATGCTAGTGGGTTTCATCTATTTACTGTGGCAATGACAGGTCATGCAGAGGAATGGGTTCAACTACCGCAACATAAAGTAGCAGTTGAATCGTTGTTGTCCTAATGCAATAAAGAGAGAGCAGGAGCGAGAGTGGGATCATATTGGAATGAACAAGGGGGTTTGCTTGCCTGGTAGATCAACAGGGGGGCGCTGCTTCACAGACAGGTACTCTGGAACGGTCTCCGGAGCAGGACCTATCGAGAAGGAACGGTGCCAACAATCAATACTCAAGCATATGCAACAATATGATGCATGAACATGGCATGAAGATGTGATGCTGTTTGAGCTAATGCAACTAGCATTCATTTGTTTGAGGTCCATTTGCACTAAAGGTTCAAATGCAACTCCAAGTAAGTTCTTATATATGCCATTCATATGTTTTCATCCATACAGCAGGTTTAACTTGGTTTTTCATGCATGAAACTGGTACAGATGGATAGCTTGCATTTTTCTGATGATTTTTCATATATAACTTATTTCAATCTGAGCTACGGTTGAATTGATATGAATTTTAGAAGTTTATATCATTTTCTAGAATTTCCTGTTTAAAATTAAATCCAGAAAATAAATAATTGCGTCAGCACTGCATCATGCTTGCGTCAGCAAGTCAACAGCGCTGACTAGTCAAACCTGGCGTGTGGGGTCCACACGTCAGTGACAGAGGGGCTAAACCCGGTCAAACCCGCGCTGACCGGGGTTTGACTTGGCCCTGGGGCCCACGGTCAGTGGCTTAGGGGGGTGGTTTAGGTGGCAGGGTTAGCAGCTAATCACGCCACGTCAGCCTCGCCGGAGTTTCGCCGGCGACGACCAAAAACCGCGGCGGCGACTCGCCGGACTTGCGCTGCGAGCGGCGTTTGGACGTGCGAAGACCACCGGGGCGTAGCCCGTCGTCGTCCGCATCCAGGGGAGCTGGTGAGAGGCTGCGGGGGCGCCGGAGCTCGCCGGAGCGGAGCTCAGGGCGGCGGCCGGAGCACGACTTTGAACGGGAGCGAGCTGCGGGGCACGGCGGGGGCTGCGGAGGGCATCTACGGCCTCCTGGCGTCACCAGGAGCACGGTGACGCGCGTGGAAGTGGCTGCCTTGGGCTCTGGCCACCGTGGCGCCATGGCCGGCGGCGTGGAGCTCGCGGGCGCGGTGGTTGAGCTAGCTGGACAGGGCAAACGAGCACGGGGACGAGGGGGAAACGGAGTAGAGCTCACAGCGGATCCAGCGGAGGCGTCAACGAGCTCGGGGAAGCACTGGTGCTGCCGGAGCGTCGTCGGCAATCTCGGGCAGTCGGTGACGAAGACGATGATGGTGGCGGCGATGCAGCGCGTCCCTGGTTTCTTGGCTCGTCGAGGACGATGCGGGCGTCGAGGCGGAGCACCCGGACTCGGAGAGAGGGCGAGAGGACGGCGGGGAGCGCGTCGGCGGTGAGCTGCGGCGATGACCCGTTCGGTGGTGGGGAGAGGGAGGATTCCAGAGGAGGAGGGAGAGCGAGGGAGAGGGAGAGAGGTGTGGGGCGTCGCGTGGCGACGTTCCAGACGTCCAGGCGAGGAGGGGAGGGGCAGGCAGGCAGCTGCCGTGGCACGCATGCGCGCGGCGTGCGGCGACCACGCGCCCAGCGTCCTCCTGGCGCGGTGGAGACGACGACTGGCGCTGGCCAGTCGGCTGGGCCGGCACAGAGCCAGGCTAGCAGGTGGCCCAGGTAAGTCCAGTAAGGGTTTTACCATTTTTTTGTTTTCTTTTCTATTTTCTGACAATTGTTTGGTTTAATAAAAATACTAAACCATTTTATTTAATTATGCCAATTTTTGTAGGGGCTAATGGTATTATTCCAGAGCTCCTCAACAAATGGCACAACTTTTGGACATATAAAAAAATATATAACATTTATATATCCGATGCAAATAATTATGCATTAACTCCAAATGCCCAAAATAAATACTTATGAGCTCCCAAAAATATTGGTTTGATTTTTATCTCTGCCCAATATTTTCAGAGAGAGACATGAACATTTCTTGGACCTTTTTGGAGCAATTTTTATTTGGGTCATTCCCAGAAATGGTTTAGTGTCGGGACCCCGATCCTAGGTCACACCGATCTAGCATGTAACACATCAGATCACTTTGCGGCCTCACGCACGGTATTCCCACGGGTGCCACCTTACCTGGCCCGGGATCGTTTGCGCCTTTTGGCTCACGTATATGATAGTGTCGCTAGCATCCATATGACAGAGAACCCGGGCCGACATGGCTAGTCGTGAACCCAAGGCGGCGCCAACCTATGAGGACAGGCATACATGAATCACATCGAGCATGTTGGTCATCAACGTATTTATCCGGGCTGTAGCACCGGTCTAACAGGACTCCGGTAACCCGGGCTGTAGCAGGCTAGGCAGGACTCCGGATAACACTGCGTGACATTTCCCCGAAGGGACAGACACAGGAACGACGTGAAACACATGCCGGCCAGTCAAGTGTTCCGAGCAGTAGTGCTAGGCTAGCAGGACTCCGGTGAACCGGGCTGTAGCGGACTACTATCACTCAGAAAGCACTAGACTACATTTCCCCATAAGGTAGGCTGCCAAGGATAAACAACTAGATTGTCGGATCCCACACATAGCAATACACATTACACGTACGCATAACATGCAAGTATGTGTTGTACAACATGGCATCACAACATAACGAAACTCATATAGATAAAGGCTCAGAAGAGCCACATAGCATTAAATACAAACAGGGGTCACATGACCCATCATTCAGAGCATACAAGCAACAAGCGGAAGCATTACATGTCTGAGTACAGACAACTACAAAAGAAAAAGGCTGAGAAGCCTGACTATCTACAAGATCCGATCAAGATCGTAGCTGAGGTACAAGCTACTCGTCGAAGTCCAAGCGGAATTACTAGTAAGACCGAAGTCTCCGCTGCAAAACATAAATAAAGCAACATGAGTACAAAGGTACTCAGCAAGACTTACATCAGATCCTATCATACATGCATTTGTATCAAAGGTAATGTGGAGTTTAGTTGCAGCAAGCCAGCTTTGACTCTGTGGCTATCCGGTTCTACGACTGCTGGTAACTCTTTTGAAAAGGCGCACACGAGTCCACTAATCACCACATCAATACACTACTATGGATTCATCCTCGTCTCACTACGAGAAGGCCATCCATAGCACTCACACTTATCTTGAGCATTTTAGAGTATCCACTTCAAGTTGTCTATGTACCACGTAAGCATCCAAGAAGTCCATAACCGAGGACACGGCTATTCGAATAGATCATGATAACCCTGCAGGGGTGTACTTCTTCACACACGCTCCCGCCATTTATCGGCCTGTACACGTCATGTACCTCGGCAACCTTCAAGCGGAAGCCGGGCGAGGGAGTCGGCCACGACCTGACTAACCACACAAGTCTCTCGTCCAGGTTTATCGCCTATTCGGGTTCCATCCGCAAGGAGATCCGGCCGGGGTGTCAAGCCCACCATCCGGGTGCCACTTGGTACACCGTGCCACCTGTGCCTAGTCTGCCCCGAGCCCACCCTGCCGGGTGCCACTCGGTAGAAAAATAGCACTACCTACAAACACCAGCAACTAGTTGCAACTCCTGGACAGAGATCGAGTTGGTTAATAAGTCGAGAGGGGCACTTAAGCATTCCAATGCGTGGTAGTAGCTAGTCATTGGACGACATACACGGAACTCGGTGCTTAAGGACGGTTCCAGTGAGACAACCCACCATGTACTCCTACATGGCCTCTCACCGCTACCTTTTCCAAATCGTGTTCACACGCTTAACTCTCAGCATCAGAACATATCATATCACTCTAATCCATTCCCAATGAATCAGACCCGACACAACTCTAAGCAATAGCAGGCATAGCATGGTAGGAACACAACATGGCTCAATCAACTCCTACACATGCTAGTGGGTTTCATCTATTTACTGTGGCAATGACAGGTCATGCAGAGGAATGGGTTCAACTACCGCAACATAAAGTAGCAGTTGAATCGTTGTTGTTCTAATGCAATAAAAAGAGAGCAGGAGCGAGAGTGGGATCATATTGGAATGAACAAGGGGGTTTGCTTGCCTGGTAGATCAACAGGGGGGGCGCTGCTTCACAGACAGGTACTCTGGAACGGTCTCCGGAGCAGGACCTATCGAGAAGGAACGGTGCCAACAATCAATACTCAAGCATATGCAACAACATGATGCATGAACATGGCATGAAGATGTGATGCTGTTTGAGCTAATGCAACTAGCATTCATTTGTTTGAGGTCCATTTGCACTAAAGGTTCAAATGCAACTCCAAGTAAGTTCTTATATATGCCATTCATATGTTTTCATCCATACAGCAGGTTTAACTTGGTTTTTCATGCATGAAATTGGTACAGATGGATAGCTTGCATTTTTCTGATGATTTTTCATATATAACTTATTTCAATCTCAGCTACGGTTGAATTGATATGAATTTTAGAA
This sequence comes from Aegilops umbellulata, assembly GCA_032464435.1. NCBI lineage: Eukaryota > Viridiplantae > Streptophyta > Magnoliopsida > Poales > Poaceae > Aegilops > Aegilops umbellulata. The sequence continues at coordinate 184,116,770 of CP136055.1, forward strand.
GTTTATATCATTTTCTGGAATTTCCTGTTTAAAATTAAATCCAGAAAATAAATAATTGCGTCAGCACTGCATCATGCTTGCGTCAGCAAGTCAACAGCGCTGACTAGTCAAACCTGGCGTGTGGGGTCCACACGTCAGTGACACAGGGGCTAAACCCGGTCAAACCCGCGCTGACCGGGGTTTGACTTGGCCCTGGGGCCCATGATCAGTGGCTTAGGGGGTGGTTTAGGTGGCAGGGTTAGCAGCTAATCACGCCACGTCAGCCTCGCCGGAGTTTCGCCGGCAACGACCAAAAACCGCGGCGGCGACTCGCCGGACTTGCGCTGCGAGCGGCGTTTGGACGCGCGAAGACCACCGGGGCGTAGCCCGTCGTCGTCCGCATCCAGGGGAGCTGGTGAGAGGCTGCGGGGGCGCCGGAGCTCGCCGGAGCGGAGCTCAGGGCGGCGGCCGGAGCACGACTTTGAACGGGAGCGAGCTGCGGGGCACGGCGGTGGCTGCGGAGGGCATCTACGGCCTCCTGGCGTCACCAGGAGCACGGTGACGCGCGTGGAAGTGGCTGCCTTGGGCTCTGGCCACCGTGGCGCCATGGCCGGCGGCGTGGAGCTCGCGGGCGCGGTGGTTGAGCTAGCTGGACGGGTCAAACGAGCACGGGGAGGAGGGGAAACGGAGTAGAGCTCACAGCGGATCCAGCGGAGGCGTCAACGAGCTCGGGGAAGCACTGGTGCGGCCGGAGCGTCGTCGGCGATCTCGGGCAGTCGGTGACGAAGACGATGATGGTGGCGGCGATGCAGCGCGTCCCTGGTCGCTTGGCTCGTCGAGGACGATGTGGGCGACGAGGCGGAGCACCCGGACTCGGAGAGAGGGCGAGGGGACGGCGGGGAGCGCGTCGGCGGTGAGCTGCGGCGACGACCCGTTCGGTGGTGGGGAGAGGGAGGATTCCAGGGGAGGAGGGAGAGCGAGGGAGAGGGAGAGAGGTGCAGGGCGTCGCGTGGCGACGTTCCAGACGTCCAGGCGAGGAGGGGAGGGGCAGGCAGGCAGCTGCCGTGGCGCGCATGCGCGCGGCGTGCGGCGACCACGCGCCCGGCGTCCTCCTGGCGCGGTGGAGACGACGACTGGCGCTGGCCAGTCGGCTGGGCCGGCACAGAGCCAGGCCAGCAGGTGGCCCAGGTAAGTCCAGTAAGGGTTTTACCATTTTTCTGTTTTCTTTTCTATTTTCTGACATTTGTTTGGTTTAATAAAAATACTAAACCATTTTATTTAATTATGCCAATTTTTGTAGGGGCTAATGGTATTATTCCACAGCTCCTCAACAAATGGCACAACTTTTGGACATATAAAAAAATATATAACATTTATATATCCGATGCAAATAATTATGCATTAACTCCAAATGCCCAAAATAAATACTTATGAGCTCCCAAAAATATTGGTTTGATTTTTATCTCTGCCCAATATTTTCAGAGAGAGACATGAACATTTCTTGGACCTTTTTGGAGCAATTTTATTTGGGTCATTCCCAGAAATGGTTTCTGAGGGTTTTACAAATCCCCAATTCAAAATTTAAATGAAATTTAAACATGATGCACACATGACTAGCTAGCCTTGAGCATACCAGAACTAGGGATGTGACAACTCGCCCCCACTCGAAAGAATCTCGTCCCGAGATTCAGGGGTCGACGGAAAGAAAGCGGGGTACTCCAGTCGAAGACGATCTTCTCGCTCCCAGGTAGCTTCTCTCTCGGAATGCTGAGACCACTGAACTTTGAAAAACTTGATGTTCTGGCGTCGAGTGACACGCTCTGCTTGATCAAGAATGCGAATAGGATACTCTCGGTAGGTGAGGTTATCTTGGAGATCAAGCATTTCGTGGTCCACTCCGCGGATGGGATCCGAGAAGCAACGCCTGAGTTGAGAGACGTGGAAGACATCATGTACTCGAGAAAGGTGTGGCGGTAGTTCCAACTGGTAGGCAACCTCTCCTCGTTTAGCGAGAATGTGAAAAGGACCAATGTAACGAGGAGCCAACTTGCCCTTGATACCGAATCGATGGGTACCCTTCAAAGGAGTAACCCGAAGGTAAGCCTTGTCGCCAACTTCATAAGCCACTTCCTTATGACGACGGTCATACTGGCTCTTTTGACGAGATTGGGCTGTTTTCAAATTCTCACGAATGATGCGAACTTGCTCTTCTGCCTCCTGGATCATGTCCGGTCCAAAGAATTGTCTTTCACCGGTTTCTGACCAGTTCAAAGGTGTTCGACATCTTCGTCCATACAGAATCTCAAAAGGAGCTTTCTTGAGACTGGATTGGTAGCTATTGTTATAAGCAAACTCGGCAAAAGGAAGACACTTCTCCCAATCCATACCGAATGAGATAACGCAAGCTCTAAGCATGTCTTCGAGGATTTGGTTAACCCTTTCCACCTGACCACTTGATTGAGGGTGGAAAGCGGTACTGAAGGAAAGATGGGTGCCCATGGCAGTTTGGAAACTCTCCCAGAAATGAGAAGTGAAAAGACTACCACGGTCTGAATTGATCTCTAGTGGAACACCATGAAGTGAAACTATTCGAGAAATATATAAGTCAGCGAGCTGAGTAGCGGTGATACACTCTCGAACAGGTAGGAAGTGAGCCACTTTGGAAATACGATCAATGACTACGAAGATAGCATTATTCCCTTTCTTGGTCCTAGGAAAGCCGGTGATGAAGTCCATACCAACCTTATCCCATTTCCATTCAGGAATATCTAAAGGCTGAAGGGTGCCAGCAGGTCTTTGATGTTCTGCCTTAACGCGACAACAAACGTCACAGTTAGCAATGAACTCAGCGATTTCTCTCTTCATCCTGGTCCACCAGAACCTCTGGCGTAGGTCTTGATACATCTTAGTACTACCGGGATGAATCGTGAGAGGGGATTCATGCGCCTCCTTAAGAATCAATTGTCGCAGATGTTGATTCTTGGGAACCACCAAGCGATTCTCGAAGAAAACAACACCTCGATCATCCATAGAGAAACATCCACCAACTCCCTTCTTAATGTTTCTCTTCATGCGGATAACACCCCTATCAAACTTCTGGTTAGAAATGATCTGATCTTCAAGGGTAGGTTTCGCCACCAAGGTAGAAAGGAATCCGCGAGGAGCAATGTGAAGGTTAAGCTTACAGAATTCCTCATGGAGAAGTGGTTGGCCCTGCTGCAACATGAGATTGTTGCAATAGGACTTACGACTTAGCGCATCAGCCATGACATTTCCCTTGCCTGGAGTGTAGGTAATCCCTAAGTCGTAATCTGAGATCAACTCCAACCAACGTCTTTGCCTAAGGTTCAAATCTGGTTGGGTGAAGATATACTTGAGACTCTGGTGGTCGGTGAGCTCCTCTACCTATCCCTCTACTTCCCGTGCTCGATTACGCCGCGTAGCCACCGCCCTCTTCGAGCCCGAGCGCTCCTCGCCGCCGGCCATGTCGTCGTCGTGGCTACGGCCGTGCAAGCACGCGTTCGAGCGCACCACTGCACTCAGTGCGTCCTCAGGAGCCTAACGCACGCACTCCCTCGCCCTGCCATGAACCGTAGCCCTTTTTCCCTCCCCGCCCGAACTCCGGCGCCGCCGCAAGCTCTACTCCGGCGAGCTTCGGCCACCCTGCGCCCTGCTGCTGCCTCTGCTCGATGCGGCCGAGCGAGGGCTTCTTCCTGGTGTCCCCAGTGCGCCAAACGGTGACCCGTACGAGAAACCCGAGCAACTCCGGTGAAACCCCGTCGCGTATTTGGTCGCCGCCGGCCAAGCTCCGGCGAGCTGACGTGGCGCTAGTTTAATTAGCACTAACGACCCTACTAAACACCCCTAGAGCCACTGCCATGTGGGCCCCTGTGCCTATTTAGGTTAATTTAATTTCTGTTTAGATTGGTTCATAACCCAGCGGGACCGACACGTCAGCATTGACTTTGCTGACGTGGACGTTGACCGGTCCCACCTGTCAGCCACACTAGCCAGCTCCGTGCCACTGACATGTGGACCCCACACGTCAGGTTTGACCTAGAGGCGCCCAGTTGACCTGCTGACATCAGGGTGATGTCATGCTGACGCAGTATTATACTTTCTGGATTTATTCTTATTCAGGAAAATCCAGAAATTTGTCTAAACTTCTAAAAATCATAGTAATTCAACCGTAGCTCAAATTCAAATAATTTATATATGAAAAATGATCAGAAAAATCCAATCTATCCATTTATGCTGTTTTCATGCATGACAAAGCAACTTAACCTCGCTGTTCAGATCAAAACATGTTAAGGCACATTATAAATTCATAAGTTGAGCTTGAATTTGAACCCTTGGTTCAAATTAGCTCAAACCCTTCTGGTTTTAGTTGCATTAGTTCAAATCACAGCATTTTGCCATGTCATGATCATGCATCATATTGTGCATTGCATTAATTGTGTTCTTCCTTGTTTGCTGGTATTTGTCCCCTCTCGATAGACGTGGTTTCGACGATGAATTCGATGACACCGATGAAGAGCTATATTATCTTCAGAAGTGCCAGGCAAGCAAAACCCCCTTGTTCATTCCGATACAATCCCACTATCTCGCTCCTGCTCTCTTTTATTGCATTAGGACAACAACGATTCATGTGTTACTTGCTGCGGTAGCTGAACCCCTTTATCCTTTGCATGACCTGTCATTCCACAGTAAATAGATGAAACCCACTAGCATGAGTAGGAGTTGTTTGAGCCCTGATGTGCCTACTCATTCATGCTTGTTTGTCATGCCTGCTACTGCTTAGAGTTGAGTCGGGTCTGATTCATCGGGAATGAATTAGAATGGTGATGAACATGTCCTACTGTTGAGAGCTAAGTGTGTGAACACGATTTGGTAAAGGTAGCGGTGAGAGGCCATGTAGGAGTACATGGTGGGTTGTCTCATTGCAGTCGTCCTCAGGAACTGAGTTCTGTGTTTGTGATCCATGAACAGTTACTACCACACATTGGGCTCCGGGCACTCCAAGCTCTCTCGACTTATTAATCAACCTGATCTCTGTCCAGGAGTTGCAACTAGTTTCTGGTGTTTGTAGGTAGTGTTAGTAGTCTACCAAGTGGTACCCTGTACAGGTGGGCTTGGGACAGACTAGGCACCGTGGCACGGTGTACCAAGCGTAGATCCACCCGTCGAGGTGGACTTGGGAACCCTGCACACATCGTTTGGGGCCGTGAGCGACACCCCGGCCGGATCTCCTTGCGGATGGAACCCGAATAGGCGATAAACCTGGACTAGAGACTTGTGTGGTTAGTCAGGTCGTGGCCGACTCCCTCGCCCGGCTTCCGCTTGAAGGTTGCCGAGGTACATGACGTGTACAGGGCGATAAGTGGCGAGAGCGTGTGTGAAGAAGTACACCCCTGCAGGGTTATCATTATCTCTTCGAATAGCCGGATTCCTCGGATATGGAAACTTGGACCCCTTGTACAGTTCATAGACAAGTGAAAGTGGATACTCTAAAATGCGCAAGATAAGCGTGAGTGCTATGGATGGCGTCCCCGTAGGGAGACGGGAGCGGATCCATAGTGGTGTATTGATATGGTGAATATGTGGACTCGTGTGCGCCACCTCAAAAGAGTTACTTGCAATCGTAGTTCAGGATAGCCACCGAGTCAAAGCTGGCTTGCTGCAGTTAAACTCCACCACCCCCTTTATTGATACTGATGCATATGTAGTTAGTTCTGATGTAAGTCTTGCTGAGTACAATTGTACTCACGTTTGCCTATTTTATGTTTTTGCAGAGAGACTTTAGTCTCGCTAGTAGTACCGCTTGGACTTCGACGTTTAGCTTGTTACCTCAGCTACGATCTTGTGCCCTCGGCAGGATCTGGTAGATAGTCAGGCTTCTCAGCCTTTTTCATTTGTAGATGTCTGTACTCAGACATGTTAAGCTTCCGCATGTGCTTGTTGCTTGTATGCTCTGAATGTTGGGTCATGAGACCCATGTTTGTAATATCTCGCTCCTCGGAGCCTAATAAATAAATACTTTGAGTCGTAGAGTTATGTTGTGATGCCATGTTGTATTTACTCATATCGGGCATATTGTGTGTATGATTGAAATGCTTGGTATGAGTGGGATCCGACTATCTAGTTGTTTATCCGTGGCAGCCTATCATATGGGGAAATGTAGTCTAGTGCTTCTGAGCGATAGTAGTCCGCTACAGCCCGGATCACCGGAGTCCAGCTAGCCCAGCACTACTGCTCGGAACACTTGACTGGCCGGCATGTGATTCACGTCGTTCCTGTGTCTGTCCCTTCGGGGAAATGTCACGTGGTGTTATACGCTGTCAGGACCCCGATCCTAAGCCACATCGATCCAGCATGTAACACATCATATCACTTTGCGGTCTCACGCACGGTACTCCCACGGGTGCCACCTTACCTGGCCCGAGACCGTTTGCGTCTTTTGGCTCACGTATATGATAGTGTCGCTAGCATCCATATGGCAGAGAACCCGGGCCGACATGGCTAGTCGTGAACCCAAAGCGGCGCTAACCTATGAGGACAGGCATACATGAATCACATCGAGCATGTCGGTCATCAACGTGTGAATCCGGGCTGTAGCACTGGGCTAACAGGACTCCGGTAACCCGGGCTGTAGCAGGCTAGGCAGGACTCCGGATAACACCGCGTGACATTTCCCCGAAGGGACAGACATAGGAACGAAGTGAAACACATGCCGGCCAGTCAAGTGTTCCAAGCAGTAGTGCTGGGCTAGCAGGACTCCGGTGAACCGGGCTGTAGCGGACTACTATCGCTCAGAAGCACTAGACTACATTTCCCCATATGATAGGCTGCCAAGGATAAACAACTAGATAGTCGGATCCCACACATAGCAAGCATTTCAATCATACACACAATATGCTCGATATGTGTAGATACAACATGGCATCACAACAAGACTCTACGACTCAAGTATTTATTCATTAGGCTCAGAGGGGCGAGATATTACAATCATGGGTCTCATGACCCAACACTCAGAGCATACAAGTCAAAGCACATGCGGAAGCTTAACATGTCTGAGTACAGACATCTACAAAAGAAAAAGGCTGAGAAGCCTGACTATCCTCTAGATCCTGCCGAGGGCACAAGATCGTAGCTGAGGTATCAAGCTAAACGTCGAAGTCCGAGCGGTACTACTAGCGAGACAGGAGTCTCTCTGCAAAACATAAAATAGGTAAACGTGAGTACAATTGTACTCAGCAAGACTTACATCAGAACTAACTACATATGCACCAGTATCAATAGAGGGGGTGGTGGAGTTTGACTGCAGCAAGCCAGCTTTGACTCGGTGGCTATCCTGAACTACGACTGCAAGTAACTCTTTTGAGGTGGCGCACACGAGTCCACATATTCACCATTTCAATACACCACTATGGATCTGCTCCCGTCTCCCTACGAGAACGCCATTCATAGCACTCACGCTTATCTTGCGCATTTTAGAGTATCCACTTTCACTTGTCTATGAACTATGCAAGGGGTCCAAGTTTCCATATCCGAGGAATCCGGCTATTCGAATAGATAATGATAACCCTGCAGGGGTGTACTTCTTCACACACGCTCTCGCCACTTATCGCCCTGTACACGTCATGTACCTCGGCAACCTTCAAGCGGAAGCCGGGCGAGGGAGTCGGCCACGACCTGACTAACCACACAAGTCTCTAGTCCAGGTTTATCGCCTATTCGGGTTCCATCCGCAAGGAGATCCGGCCGGGGTGTCGCTCACGGCCCCAAACGATGTGTGCAGGGTTCCCAAGCCCACCTCGACGGGTGGATCTACGCTTGGTAAACCGTGCCATGGTGCCTAGTCTGTCCCAAGCCCACCTGTACAGGGTACCACTTGGTAGACTACTAACACTACCTACAAACACCAGAAACTAGTTGCAACTCCTGGACAGAGATCAAGTGGATTAATAAGTCGAGAGAGCTTGGAGCGCCCGGAGCCCAATGTGTGGTAGTAACTGTTCATGGATCACAAACACAGAACTCAGTTCCTGAGGACGGCTACAATGAGACAACCCACCATGTACTCCTACATGGCCTCTCACCGCTACCTTTACCAAATCGTGTTCACACACTTAGCTCTCAACAGTAGGACATGTTCACCACATTCCAATTCATTCTCGATGAATCAGACCTGACTCAACTCTAAGCAGTAGCAGGCATGACAAACAAGCATGAATGAGTAGGCACATCAGGGCTCAAACAACTCCTACTCATGCTAGTGGGTTTCATCTATTTACTGTGGCAATGACAGGTCATGCAGAGGATAAAGGGGTTCAACTACCGCAGCAAGTAATAGATGATTCGTTGTTGTCCTAATGCAGTAAAAGAGAGCAGGAGCGGGAGAGTGGGATTGTATCGGAATGAACAAGGGGGTTTTGCTTGCCTGGCACTTCTGAAGATATTATAGTTCTTCATCGGTGTCATCGATCTCATCGTCGAAACCACGTCTATCGAGCGGGGACAATCACCGGCAACAGAGAAAGAATACAATCAATGCAATGCGACAATATGATGCATGATCATGACATGGCAATATGATGTGGTTTGAGCTAATGCAACTAGCAACCAGATTAAATGAAGTTGATTTGAATCCAAGATTCAAATTGAAACTCCATATGTGGATATTTAAATGCCATTATAAGATTTGTGCTAAAAAAGCAACTATAAGTTGTTCTAACATGCATGAAAATGGTACAGATGGATTCCTTGAATTTTTCTGATAATTTTTCATATATAAATTATTTCATTCTGAGCTATAGATTATTTTCTATGATTTTTCAAAGTTTTGGATATTTTCTGAATTAAACAAATCATTTGAGATTTATTTAAATTCCAGAAAAGGATTACTGCGTCAGCCTGACATCATCATGACGTCAGCAGGTCAACGGGGCACGGTCCAGGTCAAACCTGGACGGTGGGGCCCGCGTGTCAGTGTCATTAGACTAACTAATTTCAGTTAGTACTAATCCTAGTTAATTAGCGGGGGTGGCCCCACATGTCAGTGAAATAACGGGTCATTAGTCCTAATCTGATTTAGTCAGAGGCGGGGCCCACGTGTGTTGACCCCAGGGAGGTCAAACCCCGGGTCAGACGGGTCAAACCCGCCGGCGGCTCGTCGCCGGCGAGGCCAGGCGCGGCGGAGCAGCGCGGAATTCGCCTACAGGGCGCGGTTTGGCGCGCGGAGCACGTCTACGTGATGCGGGAAGTGAGGCGCATCGAGTGGTGGTGGTGATTGGCCTCGGGGTCGCCGGAAACGTCGCCGGCGACGACCTTGGCGGCTGCCGGAGCTCGGGCGAGGTCGGTGTTGGCGCTATGGGGCACAGCAGGCCGAAATGGTGGGTGCTACGGACTCCTACGAGTACGGTGAAGACGATGGCGTGCTCGGAATCGAGCCATCGTGGCTGTGGCCACGACGGCGACGTGCAGTGGCGGCGGCGGGTGCGGCCGAGCTCGGTGTGGTCGTTGTGGTGCGCAAGAAGGCAAACGGAGAGGGGGAGAAGGTGCAGGAGCTCACAGCGGGATCAGAGAGGGAGTCAGTGAGCTCGGGGAGGTCCTGGCGGCGCCGAATCAACCGGAGGCGGCTCGGGTGCCCGAGGTTGAAGACGAGGGCGAGGTCAGCGCTCGAAGGCATTTGGAGTCGCGTGGGTCAGCGGAGAGGTCCAGGGCAACGAGGCAGAGCTCTTGGGCTAGTCAGGGAGGCGAGGGGGAGGCGGTGGCTACGGTGAACGGCGTCGGCGGCGACGAACTCGCTCGGTGGAGCTCGACGGAGGGGAATGGAGGAGGGGATCGACTCGGGAGAGAGTGAGAGGGGCCGGGGAGGGTACGTGTCGGCGTCCAGGGCGTCCAGAGGGGAAAGGGGGCAGCCAGGCAGGGAGGAGGTGGCCGAGCGCGTGCCGGTGCGCGGTGGCCACACGCCTCGCGTCCTTCTGGCGCGAGGTGGGAGACGGTGGTGGCTCTGGTGGGCTGGGCCGCCAGGTGGACTGGCCAGCCGGGTCGGCCAGGTAAGCGGCTGGGCTTCTCTCTCTCTGCCCTTTTCTAATTTCCTTTCTGTTTTGCTATTTTCTGTAATTTGTTTTGATTTAGTTTTAGAAACTAAATCATTTTTATAAATCCTGAAAATAGTTTTGGGCATTAACTGAAATATTACAGAGGCCCTTAGCTATTTCCAGAATATGTTGGAGCAATTAAAATTATTTATAGAATTTAAGTGCCCCAATTCAAATACAATATGGGTTGATTCAAATACCAAAATGTCTGGAAAAATATCCATCATCACTGGATATGGTTTTCACCTTTTTCCATTAATCATGAACATTTTTGCAAACCAGTTTGGGTTCTTTGAAAATATTTTGAAGTTGAACCTATTTGCATTGTTTCAGTACTAGGGGTTCGATCAATCCCCATTTCAAATTTCATGAAATTTAAACATGATGCATGGATGCAATGCCACAAGCTACAAGCAAACTCTAGGGCTGTGACAACTCACCCCCACTAAACAAGAATCTCGTCCCGAGATTCAAGACGTGAGGTAAGAAGACAGAGGGGTCGCAAGTTACCACAACCTTCTCGATCCAACTGCCCTTCTTGAAGAAGTAGCTTCATTGCATCATATTGATCTTGACGTCCTCGCTTTGAGATCTTCATCCAACACGATGGCGACAGAAAGAAACTCTATAGGAAACGATCTCCTCGAAGATCGAGCATTCAAGATCAATTCGTGGAATGAGATGTTGGAACATCTTGAGTTGAGACACAAAACACAACGAGAGGGATGGAAAAACATCGACGGGGTTTGATTTGATGGGCAAAAATTCCACACTTAGAAAGATGGTGGAGGGTGTCACGGTAGCGAGGAAAATTGCCATGATTCCATAACGGGGCACCTCAGGGAAGGTGACTCGCATAAATATTCCCTTAAGTGGCAAAAAGAATTACTTTTGATACTGAGATCATTGGAACTCTTTATTCCAGCCTAAGGCAATCACAAACGATCGTTTGAAGGAGTTTGGAAAGGTGACATACTCGGACTAGGTTGGATGATGTGGACTACCTTGTTGAAGACAACGCAATGAATGATTTTTCTTATCACCAGAAATGGATGGAGCCCAAGGTAGAATGGCACAACAGCGGTGCAAGCTGGGAACAAAATGCAAATGTTGGGAATGATTCTGGTAACTGGGAGATAACTCAACAGTCGAGAGCAATTCCACTGTTTGAATGGTTATAGCATAATTGAGGAATACTAATAGCACAAGAGTCTCTAAGGAACAACTTCTAAAATAAGTCGCACAAGATCCTCACGGAGAAGATGGTGAAATTGACCAGTCAAGATGCTACAATGATAGATCTTCCGGCTAGGTGTGTCGGTCAGACCATCAACCTTGTCGGGACCTACATAGTAGATCTTGGAAAAGTTCCAGCCATCATATCTGCCTGAGATTCAGATCTGGCTGGTAACAGGATTTTTCAGACAACATGTCCAGAAAAGAAAAGGTTGCAACACAAGTCGACGAGATAACGTTGCGAGACTCTCGGGAGATGAACGACGATAGCGAGCTCCAAAACATGAGCTGGTTCTGCTAAACACATGTGAACACGCTGTCCCAGACAAGCATGACCACATGGTAATCTTACAACAAAACACTACCGAGTTCAGGTGGGGAAACCATCATCTAGGGTAACGAAGTCTTGTGCATGACCTAGGATTTGCACAACAACTCCTTTTCCTAGAACAAATCAGTCAGTGGCTTGGTGTGCTAGGGATAAGCTTAACATGTCTGAGTATAGACATCTACAAATGAAAAAGGCTGAGAAGCCTGACTATCCTCTAGATCCTACCGAGGGCACAAGATCGTAGCTGAGGTATCAAGCTAAACGTCAAAGTCCGAGCGGTACTACTAGCGAGACAGGAGTCTCTCTGCAAAACATAAAATAGGTAAACGTGAGTACAATTGTACTCAGCAAGACTTACATCAGAACTAACTACATATGCACCAGTATCAATAGAGGGGGTGGTGGAGTTTGACTGCAGCAAGCCAGCTTTAAGTACATGGTGGGTTGTCTCACTGGAACCGTCCTTAAGCACCGAGTTCCGTGTATGTCGTCCAATGACTAGCTACTACCACGCATTGGAATGCTTAAGTGCCCCTCTCGACTTATTAACCAACTCGATCTCTGTCCAGGAGTTGCAACTAGTTTCTGGTGTTTGTAGGTAGTGCTATTTTTCTACCGAGTGGCACCCGGCAGGGTGGGCTCGGGGCAGACTAGGCACAGGTGGCACGGTGTACCAAGTGGCACCCGGATGGTGGGCTTGGGAACCCTGCTCACATCGTTTGGGGCCGTGAGTGACACCCCGGCTGGATCTCCTTGCGGATGGAACCCGAATAGGCGATAAACCTGGACGAGAGACTTGTGTGGTTAGTCAGGTTGTGGCCGACTCCCTCGCCCGGCTTCCGCTTGAAGGTTGCCGAGGTACATGATGTGTACAGGGCGATAAGTGGCGGGAGCGTGTGTGAAGAAGTACACCCCTGCAGGGTTATCATGATCTATTCGAATAGCCGTGTCCTCGGTTATGGACTTCTTGGATGCTTACGTGGTACATAGACAACTTGAAGTGGATACTCTAAAATGCTCAAGATAAGTGTGAGTGCTATGGATGGCCTTCTCGTAGTGAGACGGGGATGAATCCATAGTAGTGTATTGATGTGGTGATTAGTGGACTCGTGTGCGCCTTTTCAAAAGAGTTACCAGCAGTCGTAGAACAGGATAGCCACAGAGTCAAAGCTGGCTTGCTGCAACTAAACTCCACATTACCTTTGATACAAATGCATGTATGATAGGATCTAATGTAAGTCTTGCTGAGTACCTTTGTACTCATGTTGCTTTATTTATGTTTTGCAGCGGAGACTTCGGTCTTACTAGTAATTCCGCTTGGACTTCGACGAGTAGCTTGTACCTCAGCTACGATCTTGATCGGATCTTGTAGATAGTCAGGCTTCTCAGCCTTTTTCTTTTGTAGTTGTCTGTACTCAGACATGTAATGCTTCCGCTTGTTGCTTGTATGCTTTGAATGATGGGTCATGTGACCCCTGTTTGTATTTAATGCTATGTGGCTCTTCTGAGCCTTTATCTATATGAGTTTGCGTTATGTTGTGATGCCATGTTGTACAACACATACTTGCATGTTATGCGTACGTGTAATGTGTATTGCTATGTGTGGGATCCAACAATCTAGTTGTTTATCCTTGGCAGCCTATCTTATGGGGAAATGTAGTCTAGTGCTTTCTGAGCGATAGTAGTCCGCTACAGCCCCGTTCACCGGAGTCCTTCTAGCCTAGCACTACTGCTCGGAACACTTGACTGGCCGGCATGTGTTTCACGTCGTTCCTGTGTCTGTCCCTTCGGGGAAATGTCACGCGGTGTTATCCGGAGTCCTGCCTAGCCTGCTACAGCCCGGGTTACCGGAGTCCTGTTAGCCCAGTGCTACAGCCCGGATAAATAAGTTGATGACCGACATGCTCGATGTGATTCATGTATGCCTGTCCTCATAGGTTGGCGCCGCCTTGGGTTCACGACTAGCCATGTCGGCCCGGGTTCTCTGTCATATGGATGCTAGCGACACTATCATATACGTGAGCCAAAAGGCGCAAACGGTCCCGGGCCAGGTAAGGTGGCACCCGTGGGAATACCGTGCGTGAGGCCGCAAAGTGATATGATGTGTTACATGCTATATCGGTGTGACTTAGGATCGGGGTCCCGACAGCTTTGGTATCAGAGCCGACACAACTCTAAGCAATAGCAGGCATAGCATGGTAGGAACACAACATGGCTCAATCAACTCCTACACATGCTAGTGGGTTTCATCTATTTACTGTGGCAATGACAGGTCATGCAGAGGAATGGGTTCAACTACCGCAACATAAAGTAGCAGTTGAATCGTTGTTGTCCTAATGCAATAAAAAGAGAGCAGGAGCGAGAGTGGGATCATATTGGAATGAACAAGGGGGTTTGCTCGCCTGGTAGATCAACAGGGGGGCGCTGCTTCACAGACAGGTACTCTGGAACGGTCTCCGGAGCAGGACCTATCGAGAAGGAACGGTGCCAACAATCAATACTCAAGCATTTGCAACAATATGATGCATGAACATGGCATGAAGATGTGATGCTGTTTGAGCTAATGCAACTAGCATTCATTTGTTTGAGGTCCATTTGCACTAAAGGTTCAAATGCAACTCCAAGTAAGTTCTTATATATGCCATTCATATGTTTTCATCCATACAGCAGGTTTAACTTGGCTTTTCATGCATGAAACTGGTACAGATGGATAGCTTGCATTTTTCTGATGATTTTTCATATATAACTTATTTCAATCTGAGCTACGGTTGAATTGATATGAATTTTAGAAGTTTATATCATTTTCTGGAATTTCCTGTTTAAAATTAAATCCAGAAAATAAATAATTGCGTCAGCACTGCATCATGCTTGCGTCAGCAAGTCAACAGCGCTGACTAGTCAAACCTGGCGTGTGGGGTCCACACGTCAGTGACACAGGGGCTAAACCCGGTCAAACCCGCGCTGACCGGGGTTTGACTTGGCCCTGGGGCCCACGGTCAGTGGCTTAGGGGGGTGGTTTAGGTGGCAGGGTTAGCAGCTAATCACGCCACGTCAGCCTCGCTGGAGTTTCGCCGGCGACGACCAAAAACCGCGGCGGCGACTCGCCGGACTTGCGCTGCGAGCGGCGTTTGGACGCGCGAAGACCACCGGGGCGTAGCCCGTCGTCGTCCGCATCCAGGGGAGCTGGTGAGAGGCTGCGGGGGCGCCGGAGCTCGCCGGAGCGGAGCTCAGGGCGGCGGCCGGAGCACGACTTTGAACGGGAGCGAGCAGCGGGGCACGGCGGGGGCTGCGGAGGGCATCTACGGCCTCCTGGCGTCACCAGGAGCACGGTGACGCGCGTGGAAGTGGCTGCCTTGGGCTCTGGCCACCGTGGCGCCATGGCCGGCGGCGTGGAGCTCGCGGGTGCGGTGGTTGAGCTAGCTGGACGGGGCAAACGAGCACGGGGAGGAGGGGGAAACGGAGTAGAGCTCACAGCGGATCCAGCGGAGGCGTCAACGAGCTCGGGGAAGCACTGGTGCGGCCGGAGCGTCGTCGGCGATCTCGGGCAGTCGGTGACGAATACGATGATGGTGGCGGCGATGCAGCGCGTCCCTGGTCGCTTGGCTCGTCGAGGACGATGCGGGCGACGAGGCGGAGCACCCGGACTCGGAGAGAGGGCGAGGGGACGGCGGGGAGCGCGTCGGCGGTGAGCTGCGGCGACGACCCGTTCGGTGGTGGGGAGAGGGAGGATTCCAGGGGAGGAGGGAGAGCGAGGGAGAGGGAGAGAGGTGCGGGGCGTCGCGTGGCGACGTTCCAGACGTCCAGGCGAGGAGGGGAGGGGCAGGCAGGCAGCTGCCGTGGCGCGCATGCGCGCGGCGTGCGGCGACCACGCGCCCGGCGTCCTCCTGGCGCGGTGGAGACGACGACTGGCGCTGGCCAGTCGGCTGGGCCGGCACAGAGCCAGGCCAGCAGGTGGCCCAGGTAAGTCCAGTAAGGGTTTTACCATTTTTTTGTTTTCTTTTCTATTTTCTGACATTTGTTTGGTTTAATAAAAATACTAAACCATTTTATTTAATTATGCCAATTTTTGTAGGGGCTAATGGTATTATTCCAGAGCTCCTCAACAAATGGCACAACTTTTGGACATATAAAAAATATATAACATTTATATATCCGATGCAAATAATTATGCATTAACTCCAAATGCCCAAAATAAATACTTATGAGCTCCCAAAAATATTGGTTTGATTTTTATCTCTGCCCAATATTTTCAGAGAGAGACATGAACATTTCTTGGACCTTTTTGGAGCAATTTTTATTTGGGTCATTCCCAGAAATAATTCTGAGGGTTTCACAAATCCCCAATTCAAAATTCAAATGAAATTTAAACATGATGCACACATGACTAGCTAGCCTTGAGCATACCAGAACTAGGGATGTGACAAAACGGAACGTGAAAGGAATTTTTTTAGAATGCTCTTGGCATGTCGCTAACATGTGATAGTTAACCGACCTCAATAGACGGCAGAAACGCCAGCCCACCGCACTTTCATAGAGACGAGGAGGGAGAAGCGATACAGGCTGCTGGATTACTAGAGATAGATGTCGCACGGAAGCCAAGAAATATGGTGATAGCGTGGGTTAGCCATGTACTAGTATGATGTAACTACACTGGGCTGCCGTGTTTCGTACTCTTCAAGTCCACTTTGGAGATGATTGGTTAATTTTATATCGCTGAATAATATTAAATATTATGAGTGTAGACTCTCCACCACGAGGTTCCTTCCTCCTTCTCGGTCGTCCGGAATCTATGTTCTTCCACTCTATTTTTTTACGTGAGCTTTGTTCATCCTTTTGCCAACACGCGAGACATCTAGCATCAAGGTGCACGTGTTATGCAAGGATCGTCCCATCTATATGAAGAACACGTGAGACTGGAACTACGAGACGGACATGTACCCAGGAGTGGACGTACGAACCTGAGTATTGTAGCGCAATAAGTGAAGTAGAAAGGCACAAATGGTATGAACATGCGTGGCATATAGGGTGTGTTTGGTTGCGTTCTCATCTCAGCATAGTTGTTCCCTCTTCATGCATGCTCAACTCAACACCCCTCTTCATGCATGCTCTCTTCATGCATGCTTCTGGTGTATTTGTGCTAAACTAGTGTGGACTCATGCACCCTCCATACACTCTACCAAACACCCAAAAGTAGGTCGAGAAGGGAACTCTGGGGTGGCATTTGTCTCTTACTACGTACTACCACTAAATGTTGTACGTGCAATGCACGGTGATGTTATGGAGTACGTGCCTAAGTACTCTACTACTACTATATTAGTCGGAGGCACATATTAACTTTTATATTTGTTTACGTGTATGCCCAGAGACCTTCCAACTAGATGTGTCTTTCTCTCCAGGTCACACTTTGTATCGCTCATACCACTAAGTAATACTACATGTGGTCTCCGACCCAGAAGTGGAAGAAGTGGAGACGCTCTGCCACGCTATTTTTTTACGCTGGGCTCTACCACGCTGTTCATGTCCCACTCCTTTCGCTGAAGTGTGGGGCATCCAGCACGTGCCGTGTTTGGCACCCTTCGTCGTAAGAGTTAAAACGCTAGCATTCATCAGAAATAAAAAATAATTATAAATCAGCAGTGATACTATTTTTTTGCGAACCAATCAGCAGTGATACTATACCACGCGGTTTCCTTGCTCCTCGATATCGGAAAGAATACTTCCGTTCGCCAACATGTGGGACGTCGACCATCCTGGTCCACTTGCCATGCACACAGAACTCCAAGGGAGAGTCACCCAGGTCGTCGCGCCGCAGTAACAATGACTAATGAGCCGTCAAATCACAGACCCACTTCCCACTTTGAAGTTTCTCGGACGAAGGAACCATCATGACTTCGTTGAATTCCGCTTCTTGAAGAAAACTACTGTACCAGCAGTACTGCTAGCTACAGTAGTTACTCCAACAGAGGCCTCCTTTCGTTCATAGGATAGGAATATGAAAATCATAGGAAGTGAGATGACATGCATCTCAATTCCTATAGAGAAAGAGATGCCATTTGATGCTTAGGATAGGAATTTTTCCATTTAGTCTAGGCTAATGTACTGGTAATTTGCTCTAAAAACTACAGTAGTAACTAGTAGTATTGGTACATGCTCGTACTTAGACACAGACACACACACTAACTACTAGTACTACTACTTCTCACATGCTGGCCAGACGCCGTCGTTCTCCTTCCCGGCTTTGTCGGTGACACCCCACCGTTCTTGGATCTTCGTCGTCCTCTCCGCAGCAGCGCATGCGTCCTTTTCTTTCTTGAGGTGACAGGCCTCTCTTTTCTTGAGTGCTTTCTGACTTTTCCGCTCCCTCTGAGCGGCTTTGGCTGCCTCTTGCTCTACCGCCCATTCGGCCTTGGCATTTTCAAATTCCTCCCACATAGTTGTGAGATCGCGAGCGGCGATGAACTCGGCACGGCGGGATGCCACAGCTTCCCTACCATTTGGTGTGCGGTCGTGGGCGGCGAGGAACTCGGCGCGGCGGGATGCCATCGCTACCTTACCGGTTAGTGTGTGGCGCGGTGGCATGAACGACGCTTGGTGAGAGCTCTGGGGTGGAGTGGCTGGACAACCGTATAGTGCACTGGTTTGTCAAGAGCTCAAGGACAGAAGACGAAGCAAATTTGGATTCCCCTTCAATCCTGGTCATTCATTACCGAGTAAAATGCATTGGCGGTCATCGAACTTGTCTTGATGGCTCACTCTGATCATTCTATACGAGATATGGTGATTATACGGTCACTGGCTCAGCGTATAGCTCCGTATTTGTCTGGTTGACCAGTCAAACAGTCCGCATGCGCCTCATCAGCTCGTGGTTCTTTATCTATCTACGCGGGCCTACGTGTCAATGGAGAAAGAAATACTGTAAAAACCAAAATTATGCATATGTGGGGAATCAAACCACGGACTCGTCGCTGCAACGCACCATCGTCAGCCAAATGAAAATGAAATACTTCGCATCAGACACTCACGCTCACGCTGTCAAAGCATGCTAATGCATGCACGGCGCCCTCTAAATCAAAGTCCTACTCATGGCGCAACGCAAACGGCGAGCCCATCACCTGCGCGCCCCGGCGGTGCCTGGAATTACTGTTTAGACGTTTGATGGAGGTCTACGCGAACGCCGAGCATGTATTCACCAGGCTCAACACCAACGGTCATACTCGGACCGCCTTGCTCATGTATATCGTCCATTACAACGACAATCTATAAAACAGCCTAAGCTAGAGAGGGTACTATGGTAGTATGGTACGGTGTATGTACTATCATGAGCGACCGATCTTAGTGCCACTGCACACCGAAACCCCTTCCATCGCTAGTTCGCGCTTCCCGCCTGAAATGGTCACCGTCTCTCCAAAATATCAATGCTGCATTCACCGGGCTTAACTGCAGGTGCAATTGGTGTGTCACTGACATGCGGGCCAGATGCCCATTGGGCCCACATGTCAGTAACCCAAACGCATCAGCAGTTAAGTCACTGAAGCAGCGTCCGCATTCACGCCCGATGAACCTACTCCGGCGCTAGTTGTCCATCCGTCTGCCGCAGCTCATTGCCATTCGCCCGCTATATTAACTTGAGCCCCAGCTCCCAGCCATAGCCAAAGACCCACACTTATTCTCCTCCGGTCTCTTCCTTCTGTCGGCACCACTTCAACCATGGCCTCCTGGCGCTCCGAAGCTCTCTTGGACATATTGTCGCAGGAGCAGACGAGGGACATCAGAGGCCCCTCTCCGGGTGCGCTCGAAAGCTCTCTTTGATGTACTGTCGGAGGAGCAAACGCAGGAGATCGCCGGCACCCCCCGACCGCCCTCCGCCGCCACGACCACGAAGCCGGCACGCGTGCGCGGGCGCGAGCGCAGCCGGCAACGAGGAAGAGTAGTACACGGTAGGTCGGCGCCGCTCTAGTCCCGGGAAGGCCACCGCTACTCCACTCAGTCGACGCCAAGCTTTGTGGGGTAAACATTGGCGACTGATTAGCCGCTTGACGGCGATGTGGAGGCGGAAATCTTCAGAACCATGTGCTCCGGAGTAGGATGTTATCGAGGCGGATGAGGAGGAGGCAAAGGCAATGGCCGTTTTTCTCGGGTTCATGGCCGGACATGGTGGTCGGGCGCCGACAATCGTTTAGATTAGGTTTAAAGTAGGTTTTTAGTACGGTTTGTGCCAAATATGTAATGAAGTTCGTCCAGTTTGTAGGAAAAGTTTTCAAAATGTAATGAATTTCATCCGGTTAATTTGAAATATGCTTTGTTTGCACGAATTTCGTCGGGTTAGTTCATATAGTTGTCGAAAGGTATGCGGGCAGCATCGGATGGCATCCATCAGTGTCCTCGGACAGATGCCGGTGTAAATTTGTGGGCCGGCGCTGGAGATGCCCTAACTAACATGCTATAATCGCTAACAATCCTCCATTATTTGGCAGGGAACAGTTATCCCTCGATCAAAATCACATCCGCGGTGTTTCGCACTCCTCCCGCGTAAGTGTGTAAACTCTTACTTACATAAAACTGGAGCAAGTGGACGACATTGTAGCACGTCATAGCACTCGAACTAGATCGCCTAACGAGCGGGAAAGCACCACCCTCGTCATTTTGTTCTGGATTTTTATCGACCGATCGCGCGAAAATGTTACGCTTTGCAAGTTCTAAAGGAAAAGGCGGCACACTTACGACTCGTACGCGTCGCAACCCCGACAATCCGGCTTGCGCCGCTCACCAGAGGGGACACGCGTTGTCTTGCAATTTCACAGACATGTGGGACCGTAATTGAATAAACTGTCGATAGCCGAAATCTAATCGCTCGGCGGGCGTCGGCTGAGAAGAGAGAAACAGGGGAGGGAGAAGAGATAGCCCGCCCGCCGCGCAAGGACTCCAAGAAATATATGGTGATAATGTGAGGTGGGCCATGTGATGAGGACATCAATACCATTGTTACACCCACAACCCCTACTGTTACATATACTGGACCAATTACTAGAGCTCGCGAACGCCAATTAAATTACCAGGTACTTTCGTTTCTTCGTAATGATTCCAATGTTCATGAGAATATGATACTGCCTAAATTGGATACATTTGTTTTGCTTACAAATGAAGGTTCTAGCTTGGAGAAGGATGAACATTGGAGCAAGAACACACATGGAGCTGATGGCATGCGCAAGGGGATCAAGAACGGAGTTACACATTGGAGCAAGAACACACATGGAACACCATAAGGAGTGCATGAAGCCTTGGACGAAATATACAATATGCCACTTCATAATATTCGTCCATAGGCTATTCTAGGTGCTGCGTCACCTTATTATTGGGCCTGGCCCATGTAATTTTGAAATACTTAAGTATAGGCTATTTTTAGAGTCCGTATGTGTGGGGAAACAAGAGTTAGGGTTGGTTTCATACCCCACCCTCAAGGGCCACGAAATTCCCTCCTCTTCCTCCATATATATAGCCCTTAGGGCGTCGTTTAGACTTTGGGATTTGTTTAGTTAAAAGTTAGCCATTGCAACTTCGTGTACTTCGTTTGAGTCCAACGACCAGACCAAGACCGCTTACGGATCCCCACCATTATCAATACTTCATATATATTCGAAATATTCAGATTCCTTTATCATATTCTTGCTTGTTCTTCGATTGCTTGCAGGAATAGACCTTCGTGGTCAGGTTGATTGTGCTCCGGCATGGTCAATAATCTCTCGGAGTTGGTTTAGCGATTGCTAAGGCGCAACATCGTGCACGTTTGTAGTCGGATTGCCAAAGTCGTCTCCACCAAATCTAATGATGACATCAATACCATTGTTACACCCACAACCCCTGCTGCTATACATACTGTACCAATTACTAGAGCTAGCGCACGCCAATTGAATTATCAGGTACTTTCGTTTCTTGGTAATGATTCTAATGTTCATGAGAATATGATGCTGCCTAAATTGGATACATTTGTTTTGCTTACAAATGAAGGGCCTGGCTTGGAGAAGGATGATCATTGGAGCAAGAACAAGCATGGAGTTGATGGCATGCGCAAGGGAGACAAGAACAGAGTTTCAAGTGATGATTTCAGGACTTTAAAGCCACCATAATGAGTGCATGAAGCCTTGGACGAAATATACAAGATGCCACTTCATAATTTTCGTCCAGAGGCTATTCTAGGTGCTGCGTCACCTTCTTTTTGGGCCAGGCCCATGTAATTTCGAAATACTTCAATATAGGCTGTTTTTAGAGTCCGTATGTGTGGGGAAACAAGAGTTAGGGTGGGTTTCGGACCCCTCCTCCAAGGGCCACGAAATTCCCCCCTCTTCCCCCGTATATACAGCCCCTAGGGCATCGTTTAGACTTCAGGTCTTGTTTAGATTAAAAGTTCGCCATAGCTGCCACTTCGCGTACTTCGTTTGTGTTCAACGACCAGACCAAGGTGTCACAGAACCCCACCTTCATCGATAAAGCTTTCCTCTTTTATTCGCAATATCCAGATTGCAATCTTAGTTTCTTGCTTGTTCTTCGTTTGCCTGCAGGAAACAGACCTTCGTGGTTAGGTTGATCGTGCTCCGGCGTGGTCAATAACCTCTCGGAGTTGGTTTAGCGATTGCTAAGGCGCGACGTCCTCGCACGTTCGTAGTCGGATCGTCAAAGTCGACTTCCTCCAAAACGATAGCCACCATCTCATCGAAAGACGGGACACCTTTTCGTCTATCAAGTGGTATCAGATTTCCAGGTTGCTCGGTGAGATTTTACAGTTTTTCGTAGTTTAGATCGAGTCTGTTCTTCATACCTATAGTCCACGACAAAGCCAAAAAAAATTAGGGTTAGTTCATCCCATCCGAACCAATCTGAGTCTTTGCATAATCTTTTCTGTATTTGCTTTGTTGAATTTGCAGTTGCATCGTCGTGTCAAGTTGCTGGTCTTAGAGTCTAGTCTTTTAGAGTTTCGAGTTCTGGTCATAAGTTGTCACGCCGCCGCCGCACCATCATCATCGCCTTGCCATCTACCACCATTGCTTATCCACCACCGATCTGAATCCGTATCCATATACCACCACCAATCCGTATCCATATACCACCACCGCTACCATATACCACCACCCCTGCCATATACAACCACCATATATCCACCACCAATCCGAGTTCTTCTCATATTAGGTTTGTTTTCGAGATCCATCTAAATTCCGATTCATGTTTCCTTGCCTGCGTAGCTCTCAAAAAAAAGAGTCTGGAGACCCCCGGGCAGTTTTTAGGCCAAAATTTCGGCGACCGAAAATATTTTTTCCCTATCCTATTTTTAGGCTCTTCTGAGTCTTTTGAGACAGTCGCCATCACAGTGATTTTTGGTCGCACTTTTTCGTCGTCGCTTCCCTGATTTCCGACAAAAAAATTGTCAAACAAAAATTTCGTACCCATCCTGTCAGTTTGACCTTGGACGAGTTTTGAGACACTCGCCATTATAGTGATTTTTTGCAAAAAAAGAGGAGCGCAAAAAAAACTGAGCGAAAAAAATACCAGAGTGTGCTTTTCCCTTGTTTTCGTGCAGCGCTGTGATTTTGTTAGTGTTCTAGGCTCGCGTGTCTAGCACGGTCTAGCCTAGGACCAGCACAGTACTGTCGTTGAGCGTTTATTCAACTTTGCATCTCTGAATTGATTATTGCTGACATTTTTGCTACCATACTATAAGCCTTCCCAGCTCCACATACATCTACGTCGTGCGTTTGACTCTCCCTGGCAATCACTCTATCCAAGCTTTGAGAGTTTTGACTACAACGGTTGCCGATCACCGCCTGCTCCTGGGTAAGAACTGGTAAGAATTTGAGATTTGCTTGACGGATTTCTGACTGTCCACCACACCACCACCACCACTTCCTAGTAGTCTGTAGAATCATATTCTTGTGTGTTTCTATTGCTGCTAACCATGGCAAGATCACAAGCCGACGAGACTGACTGGGAGAACATGACAAACAAAGCGTTACATGATAAGTTTCAGCAAATGATGAGTGGACAGGTGGAAGATGTGCTAAATAGATTTGAAGAGGCCATGGAGAAGTAGATGGCATTGAGAAGGCGTTCGAAACAAAGCTCGATAACAAGTTCAATGAAGTGCTCGCGCGTCTACCACCACCACCACCGGCTGCACCTAACACACCTCTACAACAGCAACAACGACTACCTCCACATCGCGAAACAGCCCTCCGCCGAGCGACCCGTGTCCCTCTTCAGCCTGGCCAAGCTGCTGGTGCTGCTGTTGATACTTCTGTGGCTCCTGCTGCTGATGTGGGGGAGGATGATTATGTCGGAGATTACGAGGATGAGGTTGATCAACATCAGAACTACGTGCAACCACCAGCACCACAACCACCAGGTCGTCCACATGCAAATAATGGCAATGTTAGGGCTCCCCCTCAGGTACGAGATCATGACCATCTCCCTAAACTGAAATTGAATATTCCACCATTTGAGGGTAGATATGTTCCTGATATATATCTTACTTGGGAGTTAGAAACTGAACAACGATTTACATGTTTACAATATCCCGAGGAGAGACGTGTTCCTGCTACTGTTTGTGCTTTCACTAGCTTTGCATGTGTTTGGTGGTCTGAATATTGTAGATTATATCCTGTTCCAGCTACTTGGGCTGCATTGATAACTGCTATGCGTACTCGTTGGGTTCCACCATATTATCAACGTGAATTACTTCAAAAATTGCAGCGCTTAAGACAAGGAAAAAATTCGGTAGAAGAATATTATCAGGAATTACAAACTGGCTTGATTAGATGTGGTATCGTTGAGGAGAATGAAGCTATGCTTGCACGTTTTCTGGGTGGATTATATAGAGAGATTCAGACCATTCTAGACTATAAGGATTATAATAATATCACTCGTTTATACCATCTTGCTTGTAAAGCTGAACGTGATGTGCACGATCGACAGGCATTGGCGCGAACTAACTTTTCTGCAGGTCGACCTTCATCGTGGACACCATGTGCATCATCTACTTCCACACGTTCTGCTACACCGGCACCTTCGTCAGCTGCCACCTCCAACCGTGATACAAGAAAGCAGGCACAACCACCACTATCTGCCAAGAGCACACCTACCGGGCCTGCACAGAGCTCTTCTTCTTCCATGGTGTCTACAGGGCACACAAGTGATATTATTTGTCATCGTTGTAAGGGAAGAGGACATTTTGCGCGAAATGCACATCTCAGCGTGTGATGATTGCTACTTAGGATGGTGGGTATGAGTCCGCTAGTGACTATGATGAGGAGACTTTGGCTCTTCTTACACATCAAGAACACGGTGGAGATGATTCGGATCATGAGACGCAATACATGGCTGCTGAAGATGCTGACAGGTATGAATGTTTAGTTGCTCAACGTGTTTTGAGTGTGCAGGTCACCCAAGCTGAGCAAAATCAGAGGCATAATTTGTTCCATACAAAGGGAGTTGTGAAGGAACGTTCTGTTCGCGTCATCATAGATGGAGGGAGCTGCAACAACTTGGCTAGCATGGAGATGGTGGAGAAGCTATCTCTCACCACAAGACTACATCCACATCCTTACTACATCCAATGGTTCAACAACAGCGGCAAGGTTAAGGTAACACGTATTGTTCGGGTGCATTTTAGTATCTCTACATATGCTGATTATGTTGATTGTGATGTGGTACCTATGCAAGCATGTTCCTTATTACTTGGTAGACCATGGCAATTTGATAAAAATTTTGTACACCATGGTAGAAACAATCAATATACTCTTGTTCATAAGGATAAAAATATTACTTTGCTTCCTATGACTCCGGATTCCATTTTGAAAGATGATATTAATAAGAGTGAAAATCAGATTGTGGCAAAAGAATTTTAGCAACTAATGAAGCCTAATAATAAACCATCTACTGTTGCTTCTGAAATTAAATTGAAAAGTGCATGTTTACTTGCCACCAAATCTGATATTGATGAGCTAGATTTTGGCAAATCTGTTTGCTATGCTTTTGTGTGCAAAGAGGCATTATTTTCATTCGAGGACGTGCCTTCCTCTTTGCCCCCTGCTGTCACTACCATTTTGCAGGAGTTCGTTGACGTCTTCCCACAAGACGTGCCACCGGGATTACCACCTATTCGAGGGATTGAGCATCAAATTGACTTAATTCCCGGTGCATCGCTACCCAACCGTGCACCATACCGTACCAATCCAGAGGAGACGAAGGAGATTATGCGGCAAGTACAGGAGCTGCTCGACAAATGTTATATTCGCGAATCCCTTAGTCCTTGTGCTGTTCCTATTATTCTAGTGCCGAAAAAGGATGGTACGTCGCGTATGTGTGTTGATTGTAGAGGCATTAATAATATTACCATTCGTTATCGTCATCCTATTCCTAGGCTAGATGATATGCTTGATGAATTGAGTGGCTCTACAATATTCTCCAAAGTTGATTTGCGTAGTGGATACCATCAAATTTGTATGAAATTGGGAGATGAATGGAAAACAGCATTTAAAACTAAGTTTGGTTTATATGAGTGGTTAGTCATGCCTTTTTGGTTAACTAATGCACCTAGTACTTTCATGAGACTAATGAACGAAGTTTTGCGTGCTTTCATTGGACGATTTGTGGTAGTCTATTTTGAAGATATACTGATTTATAGCAAATCTATGGAAGAACATTTGGAACATTTACGTGTTGTTTTTAATGCTCTACATGATGCACGTTTGTTTGGTAACCTTGGGAAGTGCACCTTTTGCACCGACCGAGTGTCTTTTCTTGGCTATGTTGTTACTCCACAGGGAATTGAAGTTGATAAAGCCAAGATTGAAGCTATTGAGAGTTGGCCGCAGCCCAAAACGGTCACACAAGTGAGGAGTTTTCTTGGACTCGCTGGTTTCTATAGGCGTTTTGTGAGAGATTTTAGCACCATTGCTGCACCTCTCAATGAGATTACAAAGAAGGATGTGCCTTTTGTTTGGGCTACCGCACAGGAAGAAGCCTTCACGGTATTGAAAGATAAGTTGACACATGCTCCTTTACTCCAACTTCCTGATTTTAACAAGACTTTTGAGCTTGAATGTGATGCTAGTGGAATTGGATTAGGAGGTGTGTTATTACAAGATGGCAAACCTGTTGCATACTTTTCTGAAAAATTGAGTGGGCCTAGTCTGAACTATTCTACTTATGATAAAGAATTATAAGCTCTTGTTCGGACCTTAGAAACATGGCACCATTATTTATGGCCCAAAGAATTTGTTATACATTCTGATCATGAATCTTTGAAACACATTAAAAGTCAAGCTAAACTGAACCGTAGACATGCTAAATGGGTTGAATTCATTGAGACTTTCCCTTATGTCATTAAACACAAGAAGGGTAAGGAAAATATTATTGCTGATGCATTGTCTCGTCGTTATACTATGCTTTCACAACTTGACTTTAAAATATTTGGTTTGGAGACCATCAAAGATCAATATGTGCATGATGCTGAATTTAAAGATGTATTGCAGAATTGTAAAGAAGGAAGAACATGGAACAAGTTCGTCATTAATGATGGATTTGTGTTTCGTGCTAACAAGCTATGCATACTAGCTAGCTCCGTTCGTCTTTTGTTGTTGCAGGAGGCGCATGGAGGAGGACTAATGGGACACTTTGGCGTGAAGAAGACGGAGGATATACTTGCTACACATTTCTTTTGGCCAAAGATGAGACGGGATGTTGAGCGTTTTGTTGCTCGCTGCACTACATGTCAAAAAGCTAAGTCACGACTCAATCCTCATGGTTTATATATGCCTTTGCCTGTACCTAGTGTTCCTTGGGAGGATATATCTATGGACTTTGTTTTAGGTTTACCTCAAACAAAGAAGGGGAGGGATAGTATATTTGTTGTCGTGGATAGATTCTCGAAAATGGCACACTTTATACCATGTCATAAAAGCGATGATGCTGTTAATGTTGCTGATTTGTTCTTTCATGAAATTATTCGCTTGCATGGTGTGCCAAATACTATTGTTTCAGATCATGATACTAAATTTCCTAGCCACTTTTGGAGATGTTTATGGGCTAAGTTGGGGACTAAACTGCTTTTTAGTACTACTTGTCACCCCCAAACTGATGGACAAACTGAAGTAGTCAATAGAACATTGTCTACTATGTTTAGGGCTGTTTTGAAGAATAATAAGAAAATGTGGGAAGAATGCTTGCCTCATATTGAATTTTCTTATAATCGTTCATTGCATTCTACTACTAAGATGTGCCCTTTTGAAATTGTGTATGGTTTCCTACCTCGTGCACCTATTGATTTGTTGCCTCTTCCATCTTCGGAGAAGGTTAATTTTGATGCTAAAGAACATGCTGAATTGATTTTAAAAATGCATGAGTTAACTAAGGAAAACATTGAGCGTATGAATGCTAAATATAAACTTGCCGGAGATAAGGGTAGAAAACATGTTGTGTTTGCACCTGGAGATCTTGTTTGGTTACATTTGCGTAAGGATAGATTTCCTAATTTGCGCAAATCAAAGCTAATGTCACGTGCTGATGGTCCTTTTAAGGTGTTAGAGAAAAGAAATGATAATGCATATAAACTTGAGTTGCCTACAGATTTTGGGGTTAGTCCCACTTTTAACATTGCAGATTTGAAGCCTTAATTGGGTGAGGAAGATGAGCTTCCGTCGAGGACGACTTCATTTCAAGAAGGGGAGGATGATGAGGACATCAATACCATTATTACACCCACAGCCCCTGCTGCTATACATACTGGACCAATTACTAGAGCTCGCGCATGCCAATTGAATTATCAGGTACTTTCGTTTCTTGGTAATGATTCTAATGTTCATGAGAATATGATCCTGCCTAAATTGGATACATTTGTTTTGCTCACAAATGAAGGGCCTAGCTTGGAGAAGGATGATCATTGGAGCAAGAACAAGCATGGAGTTGATGGCATGCGCAAGGGAGACAAGAACAGAGTTTCAAGTGATGATTTCAGGACTTTGAAGCCACCATAATGAGTGCATGAAGCCTTGGACGAAATATACAAGATGCCACTTCATAATTTTCGTCCAGAGGCTATTCTAGGTGCTGCATCACCTTCTTTTTGGGCCAGGCCCATGTAATTTTGAAATACTTCAATATAGGCTGTTTTTAGAGTCCGTATGTGTGGGGAAACAAAAGTTAGGTTGGGTTTCGGACCCCTCCTACAAGGGCCACGAAATTCCCCCCCTCTTCCCCCATATATACAGCCCTTAGGGCGTCGTTTAGACTTCGGGTTTTGTTTAGATTAAAAGTTCGCCATAGCTGCAACTTCGCGTACTTCGTTTGTGTTCAATGACCAGACCAAGGCGTCACAGAACCCCACCTTCATCAATAAAGCTTTCCTCTTTTATTCGCAATATCCAGATTGCAATCTTAGTTTCTTGCTTGTTCTTCGTTTGCCTGCAGGAAACAGACATTCGTGGTCAGGTTGATCGTGCTCCGGCGTGGTCAATAACCTCTCGGAGTTGGTTTAGCGATTACTAAGGCGAGATGTCCTCGCACGTTCGTAGTCGGATCGTCAAAGTCGACTTCCTCCAAAACGATAGCCACCATCTAATCGAAAGACGGGACACCTTTGCCTCTATCAAAATCGATAGTTATCATCTCATCGAAAGTTGTCACGTCGCCGCCGCACCATCATCATCGCCTTGCCATCTACCACCACTGCTTATCCGCCGCCGCTCTGAATCCATATCCATATACCACCACCGATCTATATCCATACACCACCACGGCTACCATATACCACCACCTCTGCCATATCGTACCACCATATATCCACCACCAATCCGAGTTCTTTCCATATTAGGTTTGTTTTCGAGATCCATCTATTTTCTGTTTCCTGTTTCCTTGCCTGAATAGGTCTCGAAAAAAAAAGAGTCTAGAGACCCCCGGGCAGTTTTTAGGCCAAATTTTCGGCGACCAAAAATATTTTTCCCTATCCTATTTTTAGGCTTTTCTGAGTCTTTTGAGACACTCGCCATCATAGTGATTTTTGGTTGCACTTTTTCGTCGTCGCTGCCCTGATTTCCAAAAAAAAATGTCAAAAAAATTTCGTACCCAGCCTGTCAGTTTGACCTGGGAAGAGTTTTGAGACACTCGCCATTATAGTGATTTTTCGCAAAAAAAAGAGGAGCGCAAAAAAAAATGAGAGCGCAAAAAAAAACAGAGCGAAAAAAAAATTCCAGAGTGTGCTTTTCCCTTGTTTCGCTGCAGCGCCGTGATTTTGTTAGTGTTCTAGGCTCGCGTCTCTAGCACGATCTAGCCTAGGACCAGCACAGTACCGTCGTTGAGCGTTTATTCAACTTTGCATCTCTGAATTGATTATTGCTGACCTTTTTGCTACCATACTATAAGCCTTCCCAGCTCCACATACATCTACGTCGTGCGTTTGACTCTCCCTGGCAATCGCTCTATATATCCAAGCTTATGAGAGTTTTGACTACAACGGTTGTCGTTCACCGCCTGCTGCTGGGTAAGAACTGGTAAGAATTTGAGATTTGCTTGACGGATTTGTGACTGTCCACCACACCACCACCACCACTTCCTAGTAGTCTGTCGAATCATATTCTTGTGTGTTTCTATTGCTGCTAACCATGGCAGGATCACAAGCCGACGAGACTGACTGGGAGAACATGACAAAAAAAGTGTTACATGATAAGTTTCAACAAATGATGAGTGGACAGGTGGAAGATGTGCTAAATAGATTTGAAGAGGCCATGGGGAAGATAGATGGCATTGAGAAGGCGTTCAAAACAAAGCTCGATAACAAGTTTAATGAATTGCTCGCGCGTCTGCCACCACCACCACCGGCTGCACCTAACGCACCTCTACAACAACAACAACGACTACCTCCACATCGCGAAACAGCCCTCCGCCGAGCGAGCCGTGTCCCTCTTCAGCCTAGCCAAGCTGCTGGTGCTGCTGTTGATACTTCTGTGGCTCGTGCTGCTGATGTGGTGGAGGATGATTATATGGGAGATTACGAGGATGAGGTTGATCAACATCAGAACTACGTGCAACCACCAGCACCACAACCACTAGGTCGTCCACATGCAAATAATGGCAATGTTAGGGCTCCCCCTCAGGTACGAGATCATGACCATCTCCCTAAACTGAAATTTAATATTCCACCATTTGAGGGTAGATATGTTCCTGATATATATCTTACTTGGGAGTTAGAAACTGAACAACGATTTACATGTTTACAATATCCTGAGGAGAGATGTGTTCCTGCTGCTGTTTGTGCTTTCACTAGCTTTGCATGTGTTTGGTGGTCTGAACATTGTAGATTATATCCTGTTCCAGCTACTTGGGCTGTGATGAGGACATGACTACCTTGGATACGACCAAAAATATTGCATACATGCATATTTGTCAGGTGATTTCTAGTGTCAACTATTCAATAATCTATTTATATTATCTAGAACAAAAATACTTCACACACTTTTGTGTTTTGTCTAATTGCAGGTGTATGGGACATTTGTACAATCCACATATGAAGATAAGGGAAAAAGAGAAGTTTAGGTGCTGTTCAAAAATTCCCTTCACGTCACTTTTGGGCCAAGAGAAGATAGAGTCCAAGTCTCTCACGTTCTGGATTCAGATTCGGACTGCACAGACATACCTGACTCAAAACGGCAAGACCATTTTCATACGGACTCCGAATTGGGTGATTCTTTTTTTGTTGGAAAATAGATTTCGTCCTCTTTCCACTCCATTTGGATTCACCTTTAAATTCGTCCGGAGCATTGAGATATGGACGAAACAATCTGACGCTGCAGCAGAATCTGAGTCAAACAACAAGTCCAAAGGTGTTGCATCACCTCCACTTGGGCCCATGAGCCTTGTACGACCTAGGGTTGGTTTTAGGCTGCCTTGGTACGTCCTCCCACCTCCTTGGCCGCCACCCCTTGCTCCTATATAAGTAGATCCACCTAGTAGCTATTTCCTTGGGATTTGTTTAGTTAAAAGTTAGCCATTGCAACTTCGTGTACTTCGTTTGTGTCCAACGACCAGACCAAGACCGCTTACGGACCCCCACCTTTATCAATACTTCATATATATACTCGCAATATTCAGATTGCTTTTATCATATTCTTGCTTGTTCTTCGATTGCTTGCAGGAATAGACCTTCGTGGTCAGGTTGCTTGTGCTCCGGCGTGGTCAATAACCTCTCGAAGTTGGTTTAGCGATTGCTAAGGCGCAACGTCGTGCACGTTTGTAGTCGGATCGTCAAAGTCGGCTCCATCAAATCGATAGTTATCATCTCATCGAAAGATCGGGACACCCCGCCTCTATCAGGCTGCTTTGAAAACTGCTATGCGTACTCGTTGGGTTCCACCATATTATCAACGTGAATTACTTCAAAAATTGCAGCGCTTAAGACAAGGAAAAAATTCGGTAGAAGAATATTATCAGGAATTACAAACTGGCTTGATTAGATGTGGTATTGTTGAGGAGAATGAAGCTATGCTTGCATGTTTTTTGGGTGGATTAAATAGAGAGATTCAGACCATTCTAGACTATAATGATTATAATAATATCACTCGTTTATTCCATCTTGCTTGTAAAGTTGAACGTGAAGTGCAGGATCGACAGGCATTGGCGCGAACTAACTTTTCTGCAGGTCGACCTTCATCATGGACACCACGTGCATCATCTACTTCCACACGTTCTGCTACCATGATACAATAAAGCAGGCACAATCACCACTATCTGCCAAGAGCACACCTTCTGGGCCTGCAAAGAGCTCTTCTTCATCCATGGCATCAACAAGGCAAACACATGATATTATTTGTCGACGTTGCTAGGGTGGAGGTCATTATGCGAGAGAATGCCCATCTAAGCGTGTGATGATTGTTACTGAGGATGGTGGGTATGAGTCCGCTAGTGACTGTGATGAGGAGACTTTGGCTCTTATTACACATGAAGAACACGGTGAAGGTGATTATGATCATGAGACGCAATACATGGCTGCTGAAGATGCTGACAGGTATGAATGCCTAGTTGCTCAACGTGTTTTTAATGTGCAGGTTACACAAGCTGAGCCAAATCAGAGGCATAATTTGTTCCATACAAAGGGAGTTGTGAAGGAACGTTCTATTTGCGTCATCATAGATGGAGGGAGCTACGACAACTTGGCTAGCATGGAGATGGTGGAGAAGCTATCTCTCACCACAAGACCACATCCACATCCTTACTACATCCAATGGCTCAACAACAGCGGCAAGGTTAAGGTAACACGTACTGTTCGTGTGCATTTTAGTATCTCTACATATGCTGATTATGTTGATTGTGATGTGGTACCTATGCAAGCATGTTCCTTATTACTTGGTAGACCATGGCAATTTGATAAAAATTCTGTACACCATGGTAGAAACAGTCAGTATACTCTTGTTCATAAGGATAAAAAATATTACTTTGCTTCCTATGACTCCTGATTCCATTTTGAAAGATGATATTAATAGAGCTAATAAAGCAAAACAGGAGAAAAATAAGAGTGAAAATCAGATTGTGGCAAAAGAATTTGAGTAACAAATGAAGCCTAATAATAAACCATCTAGTGTTGCTTCTGAAATTAAATTGAAAAGTGCATGTTTACTTGCCACCAAATCTGATATTGATGCGCTAGATTCTAGCAAATCTGTTGCTATGCTTTTGTGTGCAAAGAGGCATTATTTTCATTCGAGGACGTGCCTTCCTCTTTGCCCCCTACTGTCACTAACATTTTGGAGGAGTTTGCTGACGTCTTCCCACAAGACGTGCCACCGGGATTACTACCTATTCGAGGGATTGAGCATCAAATTGACTTAACTCCCGGTGCATCGCTACCCAACCGTGCACCATACCGTACCAATCCAGAGGAGACGAAGGAGATTATGCGTCAAGTACAGGAGCTGCTCGACAAAGGTTATATACGCGAATCTCTTAGTTCTTGTGATGTTCGTATTATACTAGTGCCTAAAAAGGATGGTACATCGCGTATGTGTGTTGATTGTGGAGGAATTAATACTATTACTATTCATTATCGTCATCCTATTCCTAGGCTAGATGATATGCTTGATGAATTGAGTGGCTCTACAATATTCTCCAAAGTTGATTTGCATAGTGGATACCATCAAATTCGTATGAAATTGGGAGATGAATGGAAAACAGCATTTAAAACTAAGTTTGGTTTATATGAGTGGTTAGTCATGCCTTTTGGGTTAACTAATGCACCTAGTACTTTCATGAGAGTAATGAACAAAGTTTTACGTGCTTTCATTGGATGATTTGTGGTAGTCTATTTTGATGATATACTGATTTATAGCAAATATTTGGAAGAACATTTAGAACATTTACGTGTTGTTTTTAATGCTCTACGTGATGCACGTTTGTTTGGTAACCTTAGGAAGTGCACCTTTTGCACCAACCGAGTATCTTTTCTTGGCTATGTTGTTACTCCACAGAGAATTGTAGTTGATAAAGCCAAGATTGAAGCTATTGAGAGTTGGCCGCAGCCCAAAAAGGTCACACAAGCGAGGAGTTTTCTTGGACTCGCTGGTTTCTATAGGCGTTTTGTGAGAGATTTTAGCACCATTGCTGCACCTCTCAATGAGCTTACAAAGAAGGATGTGCCTTTTGTTTGGGGTACCGCACAGGAAGAAGCCTTCACGGTATTGAAAGATAAGTTGACACATGCTCCTTTACTTCAAATTCCTGACTTTAGTAAGACTTTTGAGCTTGAATGTGATGCTAGTGGAATTGGATTAGGAGGTGTGTTATTACAACATGGCAAACCTGTTGCATACTTTTCTGAAAAAATGAGTCGGCCTAGTCTAAACTATTCTACTTATGATAAAGAATTATATGCTCTTGTTCCGACTTTAGAGACATGGCAACATTATTTATGGCCCAAAGAATTTGTTATACATTCTGATCATGAATCTTTGAAACATATTAAAAGTCAAGCTAAACTGAATCGTAGACATGCTAAATGGGTTGAATTCATTGAGACTTTCCCTTACGTCATTAAACACAAGAAGGGTAAAGAAAATGTTATTGCTGATGCTTTGTCTCGTCGCTATACTATGCTTTCACAACTTGACTTCAAAATATTTGGTTTGGAGACCATCAAAGATCAGTATGTGCATGATGCTGCTTTTAAAGAACTAATGCAGAATTGTAAAGAAGGAAGAACATGGAACAAGTTTGTTGTTAATGATGGTTTTGTGTTCCGTGCTAACAAGCTATGCATTCCTGCTAGCTCTGTTCGTCTTTTGTTGTTGCAGGAGGCGCATGGAGGAGGATTAATGGGACACTTTGGCGTGAAGAGGACGGAGGACGTACTTGCTACACATTTCTTTTGGCCAAAGATGAGACGGGATGTTGAGCATTTTGTTGCTCGCTGCACTACATGTCAAAAAGCTAAGTCACGACTCAATCCTCATGGTTTATATATGCCTTTGCCTGTGCCTAGTGTTCCTTGGGAGGATATATCTATGGACTCTGTTTTAGGTTTACCTCGAACAAAGAAGGGGAGGGATAGCATATTTGTTGTCATGGATAGATTCTCGAAAATGGCACACTTTATACCATGTCATAAAAGCGATGATGCTGTTAATGTTGCTGATTTGTTCTTTCGTGAAATTATTCGCTTGCATGCTGTGCCAAATACTATTGTTTCAGACCGTGATACTAAATTTCTTAGCCACTTTTGGAGATGTTTATGGGCTAAGTTGGGGACTAAACTGTTTTTTAGTACTACTTGTCACCCCCAAACTGATGGACAAACTGAAGTAGTCAATAGAACATTGTCTACTATGCTTAGGGCTGTTTTGAAGAATAATAAGAAAATGTGGGAAGAATGCTTGCCTCATGTTGAATTTGCTTATAATCGTTCATTGCATTCTACTACTAAGATGTGCCCTTTCGAAATTGTGTATGGTTTCCTACATCGTGCACCCATTGATTTGTTGCCTCTTCCATCTTTGGAGAAGGTCAATTTTGATGCTAAACAACGTGCTGAATTGATCTTAAAAATTCATGAGTTAACTAAGGAAAACATTGAGCGTATGAATGTTAAATATAAACTTGCTGGAGATAAGGGTAGAAAACATGTTGTCTTTGCACCTGGAGATCTTGTTTGGTTACATTTGCGTAAGGATAGGTTTCCTAATTTGCGCAAATTAAAGCTAATGCCACGTGCTGATGGTCCATTTAAGGTGTTAGAGAAAATAAATGATAATGCATATAAACTTGAGCTGCCTGCAGATTTTGGGGTTAGTCCCACTTTTAACATTGCAGATTTGAAGCCTTATTTGGGTGAGGAAGATAAGCTTCCGTCGAGGACGACTTCATTTCAAGAAGGGGAGGATGATGAGGACATCAATACCATTGTTACACCCACAGCCCCTACTGTTACATACACTGGACCAATTACTAGAGCTCACGCACGCCAATTAAATTACTAGGTACTTTCGTTTCTTGGTAATGATTCTAATGTTCATGAGAATATGATACTGCCTAAATTCGATACATTTGTTTTTCTTAAAAATGAAGGGCCTAGCTTGGAGAAGGATGAACATTGGAGCAAGAACACGCATGGAGTTGATGGCATGCGCAAGGGGATCAAGAACGGAGTTACAAGTGATGATTTCAGGACTTTGAAGCCACCATAAGTAGTGCATGAAGCCTTGGACCAAATATACAAGATGCCACTTCATAATATTCGTCCATAGGCTATTCTAGGTGCTGCATCACCTTATTATTGGGCCAGACCCATGTAATTTCGAAATACTTCAGTATAGGCTACTTTTAGAGTCTGTATGTGTGGGGAAACAAGGGTTAGGGTTGGTTTCAGACCCCACCCTCAAGGGCCACGAAATTCCCTCCTCTTCCTCCATATATACAGCCCTTAGGGCGTCGTTTAGACTTTGCGATTTGTTTAGTTAAAAGTTAGCCATTGCAACTTCGTGTAATTCGTTTGTGTCCAACGACCAGACCAAGACCGCTTACGGATCCCCACCATTATCAATACTTCATATATATTCGCAATATTCAGATTGCTTTATCATATTCTTGCTTGTTCTTCGATTGCTTGCGGGAATAGACCTTCGTGGTCAGGTTGATTGTGCTCCGGCGTGGTCAATAACCTCTCGAAGTTGGTTTAGTGATTGCTAAGGCGCAACGTCATGCACGTTTGTAGTCGGATCGCCAAAGTCGTCTCCACCAAATCGATAGTTATCATCTCATCGAAAGATCGGGACACCCTCGCCTCTATCATCATGCTGGAGTCCGGACCGCTTCCGGAGCCCGCTCTCACCGCCCTGGCCCCTCAAGACGCCAGCTGCCCGCCGCATGCATGCATAGCAAGTAGTACTCCTTATGTGGAGGAGAGAGAGGCATTGACAAAGTCAAGGAGTGGGCTCTGCAAGAGCCCGTCTCTACACGTGCTCATAGGTATAAAAAAATAATTCTAAAAAGGCATAAAAAACAATTGTGTCTTGAAAAAAGAAAGGTAAAAAACATTTGAGAGGAAATAGATAGAGAGAAAGTGAGAAAAAGCTGTAACCTGGGCATTACATGAGGAAGGAGTGAGTGGTGCACATGCCAAGTTCACTGGGTTGCCGTGTTTCACACTCCTCCGTCGTAACAGTGGAGACAATAGCTTTTATAAAAAATAAACAATGGATATTCCTTGCTCATCCTCTATATCGGAAAGAATACTTTCATTCGCCGACATGTGGGACGTCGACCATCCTGGTCCACCTACCATGCACAAAATAATCCTGGTCTACCCCGGTCGTATCGCAGGCCCAACCTTTCCCACTGTAAGTTGTTCGGACGAAGGAACCATCATGACTTCGTTGAATTCCACTTCTTCAAGAAAACTTACTGTACCCGCAATACCGCTACCACACGCGAATACTGGATGGCACTGTACCACGTCATATCACTGAAACCCACTAGACCAAACTAGCCCGCCTAGGTCATCTATTTTGGAAACAGAGGGAGTACGTCTCTGCACTACTATGATTTTGTGTTGCACATTCTCTGTACTTTTGCTACGATTTTCCTACCCTATGAACCAAATGAGGCCTGAATGTATGTCGACTATTGTCTGATCGGTCGCTAAGCCTACAATTATAGGAGCTAGGGCTATTGGTCAATCGACGAGGGATAAGTATAAGTGTACCACGATCTCATCAGCCCCAACATTTCTCTTCGGTGAGTGTTTTGCAAGTACTATAGCTCGCACAGTAGCTAGCCTACT
Organism: Aegilops umbellulata; assembly: GCA_032464435.1. Lineage (NCBI taxonomy): Eukaryota > Viridiplantae > Streptophyta > Magnoliopsida > Poales > Poaceae > Aegilops > Aegilops umbellulata. The sequence goes on from CP136055.1 coordinate 184,154,724, forward strand.
AACACCAAGAATCATCAAACAAGCCCTGTTGATATGATAAACAGTTCAAACTTACATCTGTTTCCATAACTCGGAGAGGGTTCGCATGATTCACTATCAAACAAAAATAGCAAGATCCACCCACACAAGACAGTGCACTAGCCCTAAGATGGTTTGATAACACGGATCATTCTGGTATTTAAACACAAGGCAGTGCAAACTACCCTGAAGGATTAGCGCGACCAACTATTTCTTGTCATCGATCTCTCGGGCAATGACCACAGCACGGACAGCGGCATGTGAATCGATTTCTGGGGCGATGTCCACAGGACTGACCGTGATATCGGAATCGATCTCTGGGGCGATGTCCACAGGATGGACAGCGGCCTCGAAATCGATCTCCGGGGCGATGGCAACAGGACGGGCCACGACGTCGGAATCATCAAGGACGTCCACCGGAACCTACACAACCCTAACATATTAGCAAGCACATTGCAAATAATCAAAAACCACAACTATGGTAATAAGCCATTATTTTTTACCTTGTGCAGCTCACCGGGGCATCTCATCCCTCCGGGGGCCATCTCCTCGTCCTCGATGGGGGCCATCACCTTGCCAGGGGAATACTGCTTCTCAACGGCGACTATCTCCTCAAACTCGGTATTGAGCCTCACATAGGTGGCAATCAGAGTTCCTGGGGTAGGCACGGTGGGGCCCTTGCTGTTGTTCCAACTTTCTTTGAGGAGTTCGTCCGCCAACATCCTCAACTATTTGTCAAGTGCTTGTTTCTTGGAGTTCTTCGTCTCCATGGGTTGGCCCGCCAACATGGTCAACTCGTTGGTCGGTGCTCGCTTCCTAGAGATCTCTATCTCCAGTGGGTTGTCCGCCGACAACTCTTTGCCTAGTGCTCCAGGATCCATCAATGAACTGACAAACAAAAAGCAATCGAAAGGAAACCACAATCGCAATGAAAACGGGAAAAGAATAGGATGTGAGAATCGGTCGGTGCTTCGCAAAAAGAAGATTCTTGGAATGAAAATATAGCAGCATAACTGATTCGCCCACCTTTCCTTCGTCGGTACAGAAGAAAAATGGCAGAAGTGAGTAGCCTGGAGTGAGGTTTTCTTCAAGAAAGGGAAGAAAGGGATTCAACGAGCATTCCAGTGAAATGATGGTTGCTTCGTCCAGCCCAACTTGGAGGCCACCTTACCACTGCTGGTAAAGGTGCGGGTTATGTGATATGACGGGTGACAGGTGAGTCTCGACTGTAGCACCTTGCTATCATTTGGTGGATAGCACGCGGGCCCGGATGCTTTGAAATGTCCCGCATGTAGATGGAGAGGCTAGTCATATAGGAGTGCTCAATATTGTGCACCGCGACCAAGGCGGGGAGGAAAACAAGAGAACTACGTAATTAATGCATGAGTTTAATTAGGGTAGTTTTGTAAAGTACGGGATACATTCCTCCAATCGCAAAATGCCTTGGTTTATGAGATTTGAGATTTGAGCCCTATAAACCGGAAGGGAGGGAGTACTACACACGGTGTAGTCTAGTCACTTGTTGAAGTCTCTAGAAAGGCAAATACTCCTTTCCGGTTTACAGGGCTATACTACTCCCTCCGTCTAGGTGTGTAAGTCATCTTACGAAAACCAAATAGTCCCAAAACACTTAGGCATGGTGCATTAACTTATACATTGTTTCTTGTTTGTCACAGCCCTAGAATTTGCTTGTAACTAGTGGCATTGCATCCATGCATCATGTTTAAAATTCCAAAGAAATTTGAAATGGGGATTGTTGAAACCCTAGCACTAAATGAAATTCACTAGGTTCAACTAAAATATTTTCATTGATTCCAAATGGCTTTTAAAATGTTCATCATTTCTGGAAAAATGCTTTGAACCATAACTAGAGGTGTTGCACATTTTTCATGACATATCAGGTCACTGGATTAAATCTTTAATTATTTGAGTTTGGGCATTTAAATTATATAAAATATTTCAAATGCTCAAATAACCCCAAACTAAAATGTTCCATGCTGGATATATTCCAAGTAGTGGCCATGTGCAGTTTGGTGATTTTTGAAGTTGCCTAAGTATTTTTAATAAAGCCAAAGCAGTAGCAGAAAAATAGAAAACATAAACTAAATTTACAAAAGACAGAAGAGGCCCCAGGCCACTTACCTGGACTGGGCCGGCCACCTGGCCCATGCCAGTCACCTCCTTCCTTTGCCAGTAGGCAGAGGAGGGGGACAGCGCACCGCCGCCGAGCACGTGGAGGCCTCCACCTCCTGCTTCACCGTGGCGGCCTCCCCTTCGAGCCCGTCCGCGCCTGGAGACGCCCGACGCCGCCCCTCGCTTCCCCCCCCCCACTCTGGACTCTCTTCCCCCCCGTACTCTCTCTCCCTCCTCTGTTCTCCCTCCCTCTCGTCACCGAGCGCTGCCGTCGCCGGCGCTCACCGTAGCCATGGCCACCGGCACTTCCTAGTCCACCCAGCGTGTCCAAAGGCTCTGCCTTGACCCCCTCTCTCTTCCACCCCGAGCCACGCCACCGGAGGAGCACTGCATCACCGTCGCCATCGTCTTCTTCAACCCCGGGGCACTGAGATCGCCGGCGACCTCCTGCCGTCACCAGCCCCTCCCCGAGCTCCCCGTGGCCACCGTCGCAACCACTGTGAGCTCATGGACCTACTTCCCCTCCTCTCCTACTCCCGTTCTCGCTCGAGCTCCATTCCCCACCTCCGCCGTGAGCTTAGCTCCGCCAGCCATGGCGCCGCCGCGGCCACCGGCCCTGCCACTCGTGTCCGAGCTCGTCAGCGTGCTCAGCGAACCCCCAGGAGCATGTAGCACCCTCCGATTTCTCCTCTGGTGCACCGTAGCATCACCACCGCCTGCACCCGAACTCCGGCCGCCGCGAAAGCGGACACCGCCGTCGATTTAGGTCGTCTCCGGCGACCCCTCCAGCACCAGCCGACGCGGACGAGGCTCAGGGTTCCAACGGTCCAATCCGCGGCCAAAACCGAGGCCTGTGGGCATTTTCCGAAGCCTTCCGCCGCGCCTGTCGTCGCCGGCGGCAAGTCGCCGGTGGGGGTTGACCCGCCGACCGGCGTGGCTTGACCCCGCCGACTTCTGACCACGGGTGGGCCCAGTTGACCCCCCTGGGTCCTGACGTGTGGGCCCAGGCCCCTGTCTAATTGATATTAGCTTAATTAATGGCTAATTAACTTATTTAACCCCTGGGTCACTGACATGTGGGCCCATGCCCCACTGACACCTTTAGTTAGGATTAAATTAGCACTAACAGTCTCTGTTAATTAGCCTAGTCACTGACACATGGGCCCCACCGTCCAGGTTTGACCTAGACCGCGCAGTTGACTTGTTGTCACTATGACGTCATGCTGACGCAGTAAATAATTTCTATAATTAAAATAATTCAGAAAATCCAGAAAATATCCAAAACTTGAAAAATCATAGAAAATAATCTATAACTCCAATGGAAATAATTTGTATATGAAAAATTATCAGAAAAATTCAAGGAATCCATTTGTACCATTTTCATGCATGTTTGAACAATGTTTGTCCTATGTTTTGGACAAAACAAATAAAGGGCATTTAAATAATCATATATGGAGTTGGAATTTGAATCATGTATTCAAACCAACTTCATTTAAACCATAGCTAGATGCATTAGATCAAATCACAGCATCTTGCCATGTCATGATCATGCATCATATTGTTGCATTACATTGATTGCGTTCTTCCTCTGTTTGCCGGTAATTGTCCCCTCTCAGTAGATGACGTTCCGACGCTGTGATCGATGACACCGATGAAGAACTATATTATCTTCAGAAGTGCCAGGCAAGCAAAACCCCCTTGTTCATTTCGATATAATCCCACTCTCTCGCTCCTGCTCTCTTTTACTGCATTAGGACAACAACGATTCATGTGTTACTCGCTGCGGTAGTTGAACCCCTTATCCTCTGCATGACCTGTCATTGCCACAGTAAATAGATGAAACCCACTAGCATGAGTAGGAGTTGTTTGAGCCCTGTTGTGCCTACTCATTCATGCTTGTTTGTCATGCCTGCTACTGCTTAGAGTTGAGTCGGGTCTGATTCATCGGGAATGAATTGGAATGGTGATGAACATGTTCTACTGTTTGTGAGCTAAGTGTGTGAACACGATTTGGTAAAGGTATTGGTGAGAGGCCATGTAGGAGTACATGGTGGGTTGTCTCATTGAAGCCGTCCTCAGGAACTGAGTTCTGTGTTTGTGATCCATGAAACAGTTACTACCACGCATTGGGCCCGAAACCAATGGACCCTCTCGGCTTCTTGATCACCCTTGTCCTCTGTCCAGGAGTTGCAAGTAGTTTCTGGTGTTTGTAGTATGCTGGGGGCCGCACGCAGCGCTGACCGTGGGGGTGGGCTGTGTTGCGGTAGGCACGTGGCCGGGCCAGCCGGGCGCCCGTTTGGTGTCTCGGACCCTGTACACATCGTTTGGGGCTGTGAGCGAAACTCCGGCCGGATCTCCTCATGGATGGAACCCGAATAGGCGATAAACCTGGACTAGGGACTTGAGTGTTTAGGTAGGCCGTGGACGACACCCTCGCTGGGCTTCCGCTTGAAGGTTGCCGAGTACATGTCGTGTAAATGGCGGTAAGTGGTGAGAGCGTGTGTGAAGAAGTACACCCCTGAAGGGTTAACATCATCTATTCGAATAGCCGTGTCCGCGGTAATGGACTTCTGGGTTGCCTATAACAGTTCATAGACAAGTGAAAGTGGATACTCTAAAATACGCAAGATAAGCGTGAGTGCTATGGATGGCCTTCTCGTAGGGAGACGAAAGTGGATCCATAGTGGTGTATTGGATGGTGAATATGTGGACTCGTGTGCGCCACCTCAAAAGAGTCGCTTGCAGTCGTAGTTCAGGTTAGCCACCGAGTCAAAGCTGGCTTGCTGCAGTTAAACTCCACTACCCCCTTTTGATACTGATGCATATGTAGTTAGTTCTGATGTAAGTCTTGCTGAGTACGTTTGTACTCACGTTTGCCTATTTATGTTTTTGCAGAGAGACTTCAGTCTCGCTAGTAGTATCGCTTGGACTTCGACGTTTAGCTTGATACCTCAGCTATGATCTTGTTCTCTCGGCAGGATCTAGTAGATAGTCAGGCTTCTCAGCCTTTTTCATTTGTAGATGTCTGTACTCAGACATGTTAAGCTTCCGCATGTGTTTGACTTGTATGCTCTGAATGTTGGGTCATGAGACCCATGTTTGTAATATCTCGCTCCTCGGAGCCTATTGAATAAATACTTTGAGTCGTAGAGTTATGTTGTGATGCCATGTTGTATCTACTCATATCGGGCATATTGTGTGTATGATTGAAATGCTTGGTATGGGTGGGATCCGACTATCTAGTTGTTGATCCTTGGCAGCCTATCATATGGGGAAATGTAGTCTAGTGCTTCTGAGCGATAGTAGTCCGCTACAGCCCGGTTCACCGGAGTCCTGCTAGCCCAGCACTACTGCTCGGAACACTTGACTGGCCGGCATGTGATTCACTTCGTTCCTGTGTCTGTCCCTTCGGGGAAATGTCACGCGGTGTTACCGGAGTCCTGTTAGCCCAGCGCTACAGCCCGGATAAATATGTTGATGACCTACATGCTCGATGTGATTCATGTATGCCTGTCCTCATGGGTTAGCGCCGCTTTGGGTTCACGACTAGCCCTGTCGGCCCGGGTTCTCTGCCATATGGATGCTAGCGACACTATCATATACGTGAGCCAAAAGACGCAAACGGTCCCGGGCCAGGTAAGGTGGCACCCGTGGGAGTACCGTGCGTGAGGCCGCAAAGTGATATGATGTGTTACATGCTGGATCGATGTGGCTTAGGATCGGGGTCCTGACAGCGTTGGTATCAGAGCCTGACTGCCTGTAGGATTACCAAGCCAAACTGGTCGAAGTTGTGTCTAGAAATGCTTTAGTTATGTAAGGGAATTGATTGTGGAAGGGAACGTAAGGCTCTTTTTACTCCTTATACCTCATGCCCTTCTGATCTGAGTCAACCTCTTCCTTTCTACGGGGATTAAGAACTAGGCTTCTCTTCTATCTCTCAGGATGACGTGTTACTAAACCGTAGTTGCCTAGGATTGTTGAGTTCAAGCCTCTGTTCATTTTCTACTACTCCCATGTGTTCCTAGTTGATCTCAGAACATTGATATTGTGATGTTGAGTGGTTATGCCACCATTTTGCTTGATGTCTCAAATCTTTTTGAGCATTTACAGCCGTTATGTTGTCCGAGTCATCCCAGGTTTCTAAATACTCTGATGCAATTGTAAACCCCTTCTTCCCGTTCTCGATGTTCTTTTGGGCCAGATTAATCACACTAATCGGTCTGTTGAGGTACTCCGTTGCCTCGACATATATGTTGGATCTATTATTATGACCCTAGGTGTCTTAGAGAGTCACCTAGTAATCTAGCCATGTTTTGTGTTCCCAGTGTGATGATTCTGGCCACCATTCTCGAAAGCATCCCGTGATGCCATTTAGTATGTAGGTATTCTATTCCTGGGTTCTTGAACCCGAGATTCACCCTACTTACTTCGTGTTGATAGTGTTGCTCGTACCTCTAGAATATTAGTAACCTTTGTGATAGCCCTCGAGGTCCGTGGTATATCATTCTTCCAAATACCATGAACTGCTTATGGCAGAAGTTCTGTTGAACCAAAAGATCACAACCAGAGTACTCTTGAGGAGTTCTCCATCCATAATTGTGAATCTGCCAGTCCTACCTCTCCGCATGGATTATCCGTAAGAAATTCGTTGAACTTGTTTGACATACTAATCCATGCCTCCACAACTCAGAAAATCATATGTTCCTTGAGTTGTCCCTCTTTAGTTATTTTCTAGCCCTCGTCTGTCAATTGATAGTCAAGAATATGTGTGCAACCGTTTAACGATGCCTATTATTCTTGTGGCCCGTCAAGTCGTTCTGTTCCGGAATGACTAGGAGAAACAAACTCCAGTACCTCATCCATATCCAGGATTGGATCAAAGCAGTTGTATTCCACAGATCAAAATGCAATCCGGCTCTTGTTCTGTTCTACCTTGGAGTGTTACCATCTTTATGTCAAGAAAGTCATGAGAATTGCACCACCTCTTATGAATTCTTGACGCAGTAATACTTTTTGCCATCATTGTTCATTCCTCGGTTTCGTGTTGTTGCAACCGGAATGCCGACAAGTGATTCGTGATGTGTGAAATCAATACTCTGAGCAACTCGTTGCTTTGTAGTAAATGGACAATATTCTCATTCTTAGCGTGTTGGTTACTAAATCATCATCCTAAGATTGATCGTGCTACCTAGTCCTTATTTCTGGTGCACTCTTCGATCAATGAGTAAGGATTGTTCAATCCCTTGTTTATTTGATCATATCGTCTTGCCCTGAAAAGCAAGGTTGATCTCGAGCTTAGTATCATATCGGTGGTTCGTGATTTTCCGAATATCTTCTCGGAAGTATTACCAGGTTGTCCCCAGACTGTTATGTTGAGCTCGTGATCAAGTTGGTTCCTTGTGAACCACCCTTTCTCCAAGAATCTGTGTTAGATATCCCTGAGCTAGTTGGTTGAGCTAGACAACAACTTGGAGAGTTGGAAGATAAAGCTTGTCTGACTTAGTTCATGTTAAGGGATATCTTTTGTGGTGTGTGTTGAAGAAAGATGACATCTTCACCAATTGGTCCTCGTGATCAGTTGTTGGATGTATTGTATTATCAAAACTTTGACTTGAGTATGGGCTATTGTCAAGTCAAATCAGAACCAACGATATTCGTAATGTTGTTTTACTCGTGGTTCATCCCTCGACCATACACCATTACATCTTTTGGTCTGACCAATGCTATCACCGTGTTCACATGATGGTGGAAGTCCAGTGATATGGAAATACTGATGAGTTGTTGTTGAACCCATCAGCAACATTTTGTATCCCCCCATGACTCATGTTGAACATCAACCTAGTGTTGAAAACTTGTAAGCAATGCCTTCGTGTTCCGTTCATGAGGCATATGATTGGCTGCGAGAAGTAACTTTCTCCAGGTTCACGTGCATTAGGTGTAAGTTGCCGCCATGAATTTGAGAAAGGTTGTTTTGTTTTCCTTGGAATCCTCCCAAATCGGTCATGCATGTGCAAAGTATTCCGTGGTCTGTTAGACTGATCATCTTCGTTCCATACGAATTCCGTAGCACACCAAGCCACTGATTGATTTGTTCAAGGAGAAGAAGTTTCTTCCTAAGAGCTAGACTTATGCAAGGACTTCGATATCCTCGTTGATGGTTTCCCCCCGAACTCGGTAGTGTTTCGTTGTAAGACTACCAGGTGACCATGCTTGTCTGGGACAGCGTGTTCACATGCTTGTAGCATAACCAGCTCATGTTTTGGAGCTTGCTATCATAGTTCATTTCCCGAGAATCTCGCAACGTCATCTCGTCGGTTTGTGTTGCAAACTTTCACTTTTCTTTCTAGATTCGATGAGTATGGAATATCTTGACGCCAACTAGATCTGAATCTCAGGCAGATATGATGGTTGGAACGTTTTCCCAAGAACTATACTAATGGTCTCTCTGTAACCCGGTAGGTGGATGTCGTGGCCAACACACCCAGCTGGAAGACCTATTATTGTAGTATTTTGATTGAGAAAGTTGGCCACCTCTCCATAAGGATTTCGTAGGATTTGCTTCCGTAGTTTTCCTTATGGATTTTTGTGCTCCCGAAGTCCGACCTTTACTTGATGGCCTTATTGATGCTTTTAGGCATTGACCGTGGTACATAGTACATCAAGGAGAACATTAGAAGCGGAGGGCTAAATGTCTCTCGGTCGATCATCCAGTTTTTGTTTCTTTGGCCTCGCTAAGGTGAAATCTGAGAAGGTGTTATCTTCCTTTGCGTCTGCATCGTCTATCACTATTCATCATGGTGGTATGTTGTGTTGCCAAGATCCTTGACACGGATGTTGGTAAGACCTTGATGGCTATGGAAATGCTCAAGTTCTTGAGAGCACGTGTATGCAAATCATCCATTGCGTTGCCTTCAACAAGGTAGTCCACATCATCCATCCTAGTCCGAGTATGTCATTTCTTCGAGCTCCGTTAAACGATCATTCGTAAATTGCCTTAGGACGGTATAAAGAGTTGCAATGATTTTTGAATCAAAAGTAATTCTTTTTGCCACTTAAGGGAATATTTCTGCGAGTCACCTCCCTCAAGGTGCCCCGTTATGGAATCATGGCAATTATTTCCTCGCCACCTTGACACCATCCACCATCTCTCTAAGCGTTGAATTGATCCCACCAAATCAAACCTCGTTGTTTGTTCTTCCGTCCCTCTCGATGTGTTTTGTGTCTCAACTCAAGATGTTCCAACATCTCACTCCACGAGTTGATCTTGAATGCTCGATCTTCGAGAAGATCGTTTCCTATAGAGTTTCTTTCTGTCATCGTCGTGTTGGATGAAGTTCTCAGAGCATGACGTCGAGACAGGATGGTGATCGTGTCAACGTTCTTATGAAGTGCAACCTGGATCGTGAAGACCGTGTTAGCTTTGTGCTCCCTCTGTCTTCTTACCTCACGTCTTGAATCTCGGGACGAGATTCTTGTTTAGTGGGGGTGAGTTGTCACAGCCCTAGAGTTTGCTTGTAACTAGTGGCATTGCATCCATGCATCATGTTTAAAATTCCAAAGAAATTTGAAATGGGGATTGTTGAAACCCTAGCACTAAATGAAATTCACTAGGTTCAACTAAAATATTTTCATTGATTCCAAATGGCTTTTAAAATGTTCATCATTTCTGGAAAAATGCTTTGAACCATAACCAGAGGTGTTGCACATTTTTCATGACATATTAGGTCACTGGATTAAATCTTTAATTATTTGAGTTTGGGCATTTAAATTATATAAAATATTTCAAATGCTCAAATAACCCCAAACTAAAATGTTCCATGCTGGATATATTCCAAGCAGTGGCCATGTGCAGTTTGGTGATTTTTGAAGTTGCCTAAGTATTTTTAATAAAGCCAAAGCAGTAGCAGAAAAATAGAAAACATAAACTAAATTTACAAAAGACAGAAGAGGCCCCAGGCCACTTACCTGGACTGGGCCGGCCACGTGGCCCATGCCAGTCACCTCCTTCCTTTGCCAGTAGGCAGAGGAGGGGGACAGCGCACCGCCGCCGAGCACGCGGAGGCCTCCACCTCCTGCTTCGCCGTGGCGGCCTCCCCTTCGAGCCCGTCCGCGCCTGGAGACGCCCGACGCCGCCCCTCGCTTCCCCCCCCCTCTCTGGACTCTCTTCCCCCCCCCCCCCCCCGAACTCTCTCTCCCTCCTCTGTTCTCCCTCCTTCTCGTCACCGAGCGCTGCCGTCGCCGGCGCTCACCGTAGCCATGGCCACCGGCCCTTCCTAGTCCACCCAGCGTGTCCCAAGGCTCTGCCTTGACCCCCTCTCTCTTCCACCCCGAGCCACGCCACCGGAGGAGCACTGCATCGCCGTCGCCATCGTCTTCTTCAACCCCGGGGCAATGAGATCGCCGGCGACCTCCTGCCGTCACCAGCCCCTCCCCGAGCTCCCCGTGGCCACCGTCGCAACCACTGTGAGCACATGGACCTACTCCCCCTCCTCTCCTACTCCCGTTCTCGCTCGAGCTCCGTTCCCCACCTCCGCCGTGAGCTTAGCTTCGCCGGCCATGGCGCCGCCGCGGCCACCGGCCCTGCCGCTCGTGTCCGAGCTCGTCAGCGTGCTTAGCGAACCCCCAGGAGCACGTAGCACCCTCCGGTTTCTCCTATGGTGCACCGTAGCATCACCACCGCCTGCACCCGAACTCCGGCCGCCGCGAAAGCGGACACCGCCGTCGATTTAGGTCGTCTCCGGCGACCTCTCCAGCACCAGCCGACGCGGACGAGGCTCAGGGTTCCAACGGTCCAATCCGCGGCCAAAACCGAGGCCTGTGGGCATTTTCCGAAGCCCTCCGCCGCGCCTGTCGTCGCCGGCGGCAAGTCGCCGGTGGGGGTTGACCCGCTGACCGGCGTGGTTTGACCCCGCCGACTTCTGACCACGGGTGGGCCCAGTTGACCCCCCCTGGGTCCTGACGTGTGGGCCCAGGCCCCTGTCTAATTGATATTAGCTTAATTAATGGCTAATTAACTTATTTAACCCCTGGGTCACTGACATGTGGGCCCATGCCCCACTGACACCTTTAGTTAGGATTAAATTAGCACTAACAGTCTCTGTTAATTAGCCTAGTCACTGACACATGGGCCCCACCGTCCAGGTTTGACCTAGACCGCGCAGTTGACTTGTTGACGTCACTATGACGTCATGCTGACGCAGTAAATAATTTCTATAATTAAAATAATTCAGAAAATCCAGAAAATATCCAAAACTTGAAAAATCATAGAAAATAATCTATAACTCCAATGGAAATAATTTGTATATGAAAAATTATCAGAAAAATTCAAGGAATCCATTTGTACCATTTTCATGCATGTTTGAACAATGTTTGTCCTATGTTTTGGACAAAACAAATAAAGGGCATTTAAATAATCATATATGGAGTTGGAATTTGAATCATGTATTCAAACCAACTTCATTTAAACCATAGCTAGATGCATTAGATCAAATCACAGCATCTTGCCATGTCATGATCATGCATCATATTGTTGCATTACATTGATTGCGTTCTTCCTCTGTTTGCCGGTAATTGTCCCTCTCAGTAGATGACGTTCCGACGCTGTGATCGATGACACCGATGAAGAACTATATTATCTTCAGAAGTGCCAGGCAAGCAAAACCCCCTTGTTCATTTCGATATAATCCCACTCTCTCGCTCCTGCTCTCTTTTACTGCATTAGGACAACAACGATTCATGTGTTACTCGCTGCGGTAGTTGAACCCCTTATCCTCTGCATGACCTGTCATTGCCACAGTAAATAGATGAAACCCACTAGCATGAGTAGGAGTTGTTTGAGCCCTGTTGTGCCTACTCATTCATGCTTGTTTGTCATGCCTGCTACTGCTTAGAGTTGAGTCGGGTCTGATTCATCAGGAATGAATTGGAATGGTGATGAACATGTTCTACTGTTTGTGAGCTAAGTGTGTGAACACGATTTGGTAAAGGTATTGGTGAGAGGCCATGTAGGAGTACATGGTGGGTTGTCTCATTGAAGCCGTCCTCAGGAACTGAGTTCTGTGTTTGTGATCCATGAAACAGTTACTACCACGCATTGGGCCCGAAACCAATGGACCCTCTCGGCTTCTTGATCACCCTTGTCCTCTGTCCAGGAGTTGCAAGTAGTTTCTGGTGTTTGTAGTATGCTGGGGGCCGCACGCAGCGCTGACCGTAGGGGTGGGCTGTGTTGCGGTAGGCACGTGGCCGGGCCAGCCGGGCGCCCGTTTGGTGTCTCGGACCCTGTACACATCGTTTGGGGCTGTGAGCGAAACTCTGGCAGGATCTCCTCATGGATGGAACCCGAATAGGCGATAAACCTGGACTAGGGACTTGAGTGTTTAGGTAGGCCGTGGCCGACACCCTCGCTGGGCTTCCGCTTGAAGGTTGCCGAGTACATGTCGTGTAAACGGCGGTAAGTGGTGAGAGCGTGTGTGAAGAAGTACACCCCTGCAGGGTTAACATCATCTATTCGAATAGCCGTGTCCGCGGTAATGGACTTCTGGGTTGCCTATAACAGTTCATAGACAAGTGAAAGTGGATACTCTAAAATACGCAAGATAAGCGTGAGTGCTATGGATGGCCTTCTCGTAGGGAGACGAAAGTGGATCCATAGTGGTGTATTGGATGGTGAATATGTGGACTCGTGTGCGCCACCTCAAAAGAGTCGCTTGCAGTCGTAGTTCAGGTTAGCCACCGAGTCAAAGCTGGCTTGCTGCAGTTAAACTCCACTACCCCCTTTTGATACTGATGCATATGTAGTTAGTTCTGATGTAAGTCTTGCTGAGTAGGTTTGTACTCACGTTTGCCTATTTATGTTTTTGCAGAGAGACTTCAGTCTCGCTAGTAGTATCGCTTAGACTTCGACGTTTAGCTTGATACCTCAGCTACGATCTTGTGCTCTCGGCAGGATCTGGTAGATAGTCAGGCTTCTCAGCCTTTTTCATTTGTAGATGTCTGTACTCAGACATGTTAAGCTTCCGCATGTGTTTGACTTGTATGCTCTGAATGTTGGGTCATGAGACCCATGTTTGTAATATATCGCTCCTCGGAGCCTATTGAATAAATACTTTGAGTCGTAGAGTTATGTTGTGATGCCATGTTGTATCTACTCATATCGGGCATATTGTGTGTATGATTGAAATGCTTGGTATGGGTGGGATCCGACTATCTAGTTGTTTATCCTTGGCAGCCTATCATATGGGGAAATGTAGTCTAGTGCTTCTGAGCGATAGTAGTCTGCTACAGCCCTGTTCACCGCAGTCCTGCTAGCCCAGCACTACTGCTCGGAACACTTGACTGGCCGGCATGTGATTCACTTCGTTCCTATGTCTGTCCCTTCGGGGAAATGTCATGCGGTGTTACCGGAGTCCTGTTAGCCCAGCGCTACAGCCCGGATAAATACGTTGATGACCGACATGCTCGATGTGATTCATGTATGCCTGTCCTCATGGGTTAGCGCCGCTTTGGGTTCACGACTAGCCATGTCGGCCCGGGTTCTCTGCCATATGGATGCTAGTGACACTATCATATACGTGAGCCAAAAGACGCAAACGGTCCCGGGCCAGGTAAGGTGGCACCCGTGGGAGTACCGTGCGTGAGGCCGCAAAGTGATATGATGTGTTACATGCTGGATCGATGTGGCTTAGGATCGGGGTCCTGACATTGTTTCTTGACATATCAACCAATAAGAGATTAGAGGTGTGCATGCTTTTAATGACTTGCAATGGCTAGTTCATTGCATGCAATGCTATTAATTAGCAAATAAACATTGGTGACCCCAGGAGGAAACGGTGCTAAGCGCGTGGACCTATGCAGATTGAGTATCAACCAATGGATAATGGAGTTTAATTGTTAAACAATAGCAATTTTGTCTCATGTAAGAGCCTGGCTAGTACACCAAGGAACGCACCACGCGAGCGTTCGCAACTGCCACGTTGGGGTTGCGCTTGGCTCTTCGCCTCTTCGAGAAGACGAACAATGATGTTACTCCTACTTCTACAGTATCGAATCCACTGTTGCATGTCCGTCCACCTCGTGCGGGAGGGATAGCGTGTAGCGAAAGCTTCTACTTACTGCTCCTGCCTTTGCGTCTATGATAGGTGGGCCCAACAGGTGGTTGGCCTTCCTATCATGGAGCCAAAGGCAGGTGCAGTTAAGGCACCGGAGCTCAGTCCACGAGGGAGAGGGTGTCGTAGTAATCAAATTTCTCGGTCTTGTACGAGTTGACGCGACACATCAAAGCATTGCACTCAATATAAGTCTTTTTACACATTTCAAATGGGCTACTTCGTATGTAGGACTAGACATATTCTGCTTCGTATGTAGTCACTTGTTGCAATCTCTAAAAAGACTTATATTTGGAAACGGAGGGAGTACAACGCATGCATGCATGCCGTGACTTTCTTTTTGATACTTGCATGTGTTGATTTGATGCACCATGCCAAATTATGACTATAAATTTAACTAACCAAATTTTCATGCATGTCACAAAAAATTACGGGGCTGTTTGGATTGTGACTATGTTTGTCTTATGTTGCCACATTATTTTTCCCACACTTGCCTAACCTGAGTTGCTCAAATTGTTAGACACAATTTGGCTTGCCTAGGGGAATCTTACCACAATTTTTGTGTCGATGACATATGGGGTTCACTGCTAATAAAAAATTCTTGTCTTAGGTGTGTCTAATCAAAAAGACTTACATTTAGGAACGGAGGGAGTAGAAAATATAAATAATAATGCATGTTGGGGCAACCCACGTTTCCGCTAATTTTAGCCGTGGGCTTGTTCACAATTTTTACGAGGGGGTGGTTGTTCATTTAATGGAGGGACTTGTAGTACCAGACTTGAACGATACAAAGTGCTACCTGGCACACCGTAACACCACTTGGAACAAGTGGGTAGCTATCTCAAAAAACAATCAACAACTAAAAAAACCGCGACCTGGCATGTAGTAGTACACAATTTTAAACGATTGTTTTGATGTAGTGAAAAAGGAAAACTACCCCACTACGTATATATAGGCCGGAGCCTCCACGCTTGCTTGCTAGGGTTGCTCTATTCACACACTCTCATCCTCTCGAGATCTAAACAAGATAGGGGTAGTAACTCTATCTTTCTCCCTTCAAAAAACACTGGCTTTCTATCCTCACCGCTGGTTACAGATCCGGACGTATCCCCCTCCGCCGGTGAAGGGGAGGAGGGGCAGCGTTTAGGCCGTCGTCGACAGTGAAGGAGGAAACCCACTACCGGCCGCACCGTTATCTCTGGCTGAGCGCCGGTGCGGGAGGTCCTCCGATCCCTTTGTCGTTGCCTGTGGGCGGATCCGGCCTCCCGCCGCCCACCTATCCACATCCCGATGACCTTCAGGTATATCTTCATTCGAAACGGCCTTAGCTCTACTTCCCCAGCTCGCTACGTCGCTGCATGTGCATCTTTTTTACCTCTCAGCCCCTCTCGATCGGATGGTCCAACGTCACATATTTTTTTTCTTCTATTGTTAGAGGTAAAGCTACTTCATGGAGTCGAATCTTGTACTCCCTCCGTCCGAAAATACTTGTCATTGAAATGGATGTATCTAGATGTATTTTAGTTCTAGACACATCCATTTTCATGACAAGTAATTCCGGACGAAGGGAGTACTTGGTTCAAACAAGAAATAAAGTGGGGGTGGGGGAATTTAGTATGTACATCAGACATGGTACAAACAGGAAGGAAATGGGGTGAAAGTTGTACAGACTGGTCATCTAACCGGTCTCTTGGTCGAAAAGGGAAATATAGGGGTAACGCTGTACACAATGGTATGACCAGGACTAGATTTGCTATGCACACATAGGAGTAGGTGGCTAGAGTGAACAAAAATGGGACCAACCTAGATATGTTTCATGGATGTTTGTTTCTCGGGGCAACAAACTATGAATCACCACTTTATGCCCCTGTTTACGTACATGGTGCTAGACTGCTGGTGCACCCACTGTCCCATGCCCTTATACCAAATATTTAGGCTCCGTTCGGAATAAAGGGGCAGAAAACATAGGTCTTGATGAAAATAGAGGAATAGGGAAGGAATGTAGGTATAAAACTATGGAACAGCGAACCGGAGGAAACTCTCAAGAGAATGTGTTCGGATGGACTACGAAATGTACAGATTTTTTTTTAGAATAGCATGCTTGGCAGTATGAGATGCTACCTGTTTATTCAGCTGCACAGTGACTATTCTTGTCCTCACCTCACGTACCACACATAGGTTGATTTTTTTATTCTGGCAACACAACACAACAACCTGTCTAACGCATGGCAGCGAGCGCCTGCCTTGGGCTTCCGCCCAAAAAATGAGCAGCGCGTGGATGTTTCTAATCCTATGGAATCAGTACTACCAGACCAGCTTTCTTATGAAACACTATTCACCTTTCCCGTGTTCCGAACGGTTGGAAGGGAAAGAATACCATAGGAATTGTGTTCCTACGAAAATCCTGCACCAAACCTGTGAACCGAACGCAGCCTTAGCTGTTCTTAATCTAATGTCCCTGGTAAAAATGAAGCCATGCCACTGTTATAAGACATGACAAGTTTAGCCAAATGTTTTTACCTGTAATTGTTTGAGACTCTAACTGTTTCCTCTATGCCTTTTTGTGCAAACAGGGATATCCAATTCACCTGGTTGCTGTTGTGACCTTTTGGTGCACTGCACAAAACTCTTCTTAAAAGAAGTGACTTTTGTGCTGTTTAACTGGAATGTCAGAATGGAACAGTTGGTTCATTTTGGTGGAACTGCACAAAGGGAGATCTGTGTTCCAATCCTCATCATCCATATTGGCGCCATAACCTTCCTTTAGGTAAGAATGATATTTAATGCATGTGTCCATCTCTATTTTCCGACTGCCATGAGAAAATAATGTTGTTTTTTACTAGTACACTTGTACCCCCTCACCGACAAAACCAATTATGAATTAGAAGGCCAATCATGTACTTGGTTTGACCAACTGGCGAGGAGAAAGAGAAACGGAGCACGAAGAGGAAGAAGAAGAAGAATAAACAGTGCCAAGGCGATCTTGCTGAAGCCAGAGGCCTCAGTCGAGGCCATTCAAGGGCTCCGGCAACGACTACCTTACATGTGAGACAATCCTCCAGGGAGCCCTTCCACTTCTGCTGTCTCACTTAATTAATTAGGAGTACTTACGTACCACTAATTTATTACTGCCTAATTTTCCTGTTGGAATTAAACCAATCTTCAGTAGGACCATATGTTGAATCATGTACGTGTGTATGTTTGTCTATGGAGGTGAATCATGTGGTGGAGCAGGGAGGGAATATTATTAGTGTCATGACATAATAGTGCTATTGTTTTGCATGTCAATTTATTGCCATTGGTCAATGAGGCAATGTTTTGCGTATTGTCCATCATGAATTTGATGCTACTGTTTGAGTAATATGCTAATGTCTTTCTATCCTTTCTCACTAAGCTAATGAAGGTTTCACCTTGTTCCTACTTGTGCAAATAGGGATCATGTTGTGCCAATCATACATTTTAGTCGAACTACACAAGACAATACAATGAACTGTATCCCAGCCAGTGCTTTAACTCTGCTGGAAGTTCTTGATAATCTTTCGATATAATCTCAGCACTGGTAAACAAGAGTGATTTCAACCATACATTTGAAGTGCACAAAAATATATACTATTGTGTGATTCCAGTGAGTGCTTTATCATCTCTTATGGGACTACATTAATAAGCTTTTTTTCTCAAGTTGGTACGGGCCTAAGGCCTTCATCCATATTAGTTTGCTGTCATCTCTATTTGTATCATGCTACTATCATGAGAAACTCCTTTATCATTGCATGTTAAAGTTTTGCAACCTATGATAAATGGCAATGCTTTGAGTGTTGAGTTGAGCTAATTGGCATAGATTAAATAAACCAATACGTCTATTTAAGCAAGACTACCATGTTGCAAACTTTACCCATTAAGGTAATGAGGGTTCTTCTATTTGTTAGTGTATGTTTCATCAACTAGTCCCACTTGTCGGTGTACTAAAGTAGGGGTACCTTAGTACCCCAGACTTGTGCACAGGCAGTTGTAGCACCCTGCGGCGAGGCCCGCCCAGGAAGCGCCAAGAGAAGACCAAGCATTCAAGACAAGGCCCCCGGCAAGAGGAGCTTGCCGGGCCAAGAAGACAAGACCCCGGCAAGAGGAGCTTGCCGGGACGACTTAGCCCATGTAATACCATCCAAGAACAAAGTATACGAGACAGAAGATCGAGACCCCGACAAGAGGAGCTTGTCGGGAAGGCCGAACCCAGGCACCACAAGAGAAGCCCGCCACGGCGCGCCATGCGCCCCGGCAAGGCCTGATAGCCGGCAAGCTATCAGGCACAGGAAGACGACCCCCGCGGCAAGCCACTTGCCGCGGCAAATCGCCACCTCAGGACTGCGCTCCAGCTCACCCGCCCACGCGTCGCTCCGGGGTTTCCCCCAAGGGCACGTGGCGGGGCACCGCGCAGCCTGGGGTATGCGGTGGCATGCAGCCACCACCGTGGCGAGCGGTGGCGCACCTAACGGTCCGCCTCGGTGCTGTCCAGGCGACCGTGACGGGCATTTAATGCCCTTGTCCCCTACCGTCAGAAGTAGGTATGATAACACTGTGCCGCACTGTAGCGCCACTGTTCCCGCACTGTTACAACTTCCACCCCTTTTACACTTTTACCCCTTTCTCTTACGTTGACACCTGTCGGTGACCCCTTTGCGCTATAAAAGGGGGCCCGTGTGCAACGTAGAAAAGGGGGAGATTCGGAATCCAGACAGCAATACGCTCGGTGTAGCTAGCTCTCCAAGCTCCCGAGCTCCCCAGTTCAATAAAACCAAGAAGGAGTAGGGTTTTACGCGTCCATCACGGCCCGAACCTGGGTAAACCGCCCGTGTGCTCGCCTCGATCTGCTCTCCGTGCTCCCTCCGCCCCCCTCACCGGACAACGAAAGGGGCTCCGGCCCAATAGGTGCTCGCGGGGGACGCCGTCCACCCCGACATCTTTTTCTGGGTAAACCGCCCGTGTGCTCGCCTCGATCTGCTCTCCGTGCTCCCTCCGCCCCCCTCACCGGACAACGAAAGGGGCTCCGGCCCCATAGGTGCTCGCGGGGGACGCCGTCCACCCCGACATCTTTGGCGCGCCAGGTAGGGGGACGCGTCGAATTTGTGCGGATCTGATTCAGGCGAACACTGGTAAGTTCAGGTATGAACAGGTACCTTTCCGCCCCGCTCCGCGGGGCGGAGGCATTCCTCCCTACGGAATCGTGCACGGCCCTCCTCGAGTACCCACTCACGCAGATTTCGAGCAAGAAGCGGCTGCTCCTTGAGGAGGACCGCCTTCCGGCCGCTGGGCGAACCGCTCGCTTCCAGCGAATCCTGCGCCGCTCCTGTAGCCGCAGCGGTTAGCGCCGGAAGCCGCGAAAAAGGCGACCTCGTTCTTCGGCGCGTTTCGTCCGCCAAGATCCAAACGAGTCGACGCCGACCGTGGGAGGAGTTTCGCCAGCGCGGTTGCCGGAACCCGTTCCGTCAACCAACCTCCCTGCCCAAGTCTTGCCGCAGTTGCATGTGATCCTTGGCGCAGGGGCGGGTGCAGACCCCGCGCATTAGTGAAAGCTCCTATGCTTTGCGCTTTTTGCCTTTTACATGCTCCTCTTCGTTATTTGCATGTATTATTTGGCATCCTGCGTAACATGCATGTCCAGTAAGCATCAGCACGCCGAAAGGCCATGTGCTTGCTTCCCTCTTTATTTTCCTTGCCTCTTAGACAGAGGGAGCGTTCCTCGCGCACAAAGTTTGCCGGGGGAAGGAGATGGGAGAGGAACCAAGTGCTGGAACCAAGTGCTGTCCGAGAAAAAGAAGCCTCGTCGAGGAACGAGCGTTATACATAAGCTAAGTTATTAGAATTTGAGCAGTTCAGATTCTTAATTTTCGGTTGTCTTCCTTGAACAGTCACACTTTGTATGGAAAACCTGTGCGCGGAGGAACCTACCCGCGGCTAGCCGCACCCTCACCTTGTTTCGAGTACGCTCAACGATTTAAGTGAGCTGCGATGAGCGTCGCGCCCTTGTTTCGTTTCCGAGCTCACTCAACAAGCTGAGCGCGATTGCGACTGGCTGCGGCGAGGTTGCTTCCCGGTGAGGCCTTGGCCGGCAGGCTGCTATAAGCCCAAGGGCCCCTTGCCGGAAAGTTCCCCGGGAGCGTAGGGTGAAAAGCATACAAAGTAAAGGGCCAGGACAAGGAAGATAACAATGCACTGATTGGTTCAGATAAGATAAAAACCTTACGTAACTTATCACAGTGACTAATGAGCTCATAACACCGTGTACAGCGACAAAAAGAGATAAGATAAAGGAGGCCTAGTCTACGCGACCGCCCTCAATCCTGGAAATCTTGCCCACTCTGGCGATGATGTCGGCGACCTGCTCCTTCAGCGCCTCCATGTCAGCGTCGGCCGGCAGGCTGCGAAGAACGTTGATGAGATTTATACCGGGATTGCGGTATACAATCTTCGTCAGCACACGCTCCAAGGTTCCCGTGCAGGCCCGGCGCGTCTCCTCGGCCAGTTGCGCGGGGATCTTCTTCCGAAGATCCGCAAGAGCCGGCGCGACCCCTCTGAAGAAGAGGCTGAGCTTGGCGCTGTGAGGGTGGTCCGGGTCCGGAGAGTAGATGAGGTGTTCCAACTTCAACGCCAGCAACTCCTGGTCGATGTTGGATGCAGAAGACACCAGGTCCTCGGTCCACACCACGACGGTCCGACGGAAGTCCTCGGCCGTAGTGTTGGCGCTCTCCGCCAAGCTTCGCTCCTTGCGGAGCCCCTCCTCCAGCGCGGAGACTTTCAGCTCCAGGGCCTCGATGGAGTCCTTGGCGGCCTTCAGCTCGTCGCCCTGCTTGGAGAGACGCGCCTGGAGTTCGGAGTTGGCGTTGGCGTCCTTCTCCCGCTCCGCATTGAGCGCGCTGACCCTCTCCGCGCTCGCCTTCAACGACTCCTCTAGCTGCGCGACCTTGGCGGCAAGCTCCTCCCTGGCGGTCTCCGCGGCAGCCGCGGCGGCTTTCGCCTCTTCCAGCTCCTCGCCAAGGGCCCGCTCCCGAGCGGCAAGTTCCTCCTCGTGGGAGTTGAGATTGGCCTGCAGCTGGGCAAGCTCTCCCTCTCGCCGGGACAGCTCCACCCCGGCGAGCCGCTGCTGCTCTTCGGCGTCGGCCTTCTGCAGCACCCACTCCTGGTACTCCCCGGCGAGCCTCTCGCGCTCCTCCGCCACGCCGCGGAGGGCAGCTTGGTTGGCGGCGCGGAGCTCCGTCGCACGCTTCTCCATCTCGACGGCGGCCTCCGCAGCGAGGGTCTCCCGGGAAGCAAGCTTCGCCTGCCTGGCCCGGTAAAGGGCCAGGAGCCGGCGAAGCAGCTTCTCCTCCTCGGGCTCTTCGGCCCCGCCGGGCGCCTCGACAATCTTCAGGCCCGCGGAGGCGAGGACCTCCCCATCAAGGGCCTCGCCCTCCGCGGGGGCCCGCGCAGAAGAGCCCCATGGCACCTGGATGAAGATGCCATTGGGGGCTTCAAGGTAATGACCCGCCCGCTCCTTTTCGGCGGAGGGGTCGGCGGCCGGCGCAGCGCCTGATGCTCCTGCTGCCTCCGGGTCGGCAGTGCGACCGCCGTCCCCCTCCCCGGCCGTTGCGTCCGCCGCTGGGGCGGTCTCCTGCGCGGATGGCTCGGCAGCTCCCGCCGCGTCCTCAGCGGCAGGGGCGTCGCCGCTGCCGCCGCGCGCACCCTCCTCCTCCTCGATGTTGATGACCTCCGTCTCCATCTGCTCGGGGGGAGGGGAATCTAGAAGAAGGAGAATAGCGAGCAAAAGAAATTCAAGCAAACATCCAAAAAAAAAAAGACGAACCCAAGATGACTAGGTCACAGAGCTTACCTTGGCGGACGTCATCAGCGGCGGGTTCCCTCACCGGGGAGCTCTGCCTTGGCGGGGTCACCGCCCTCGCCGGGCTACCCGCCCCTGGCGGGGTACTCGCCCTCGGCGGAGTGCTCGCCCTTGGCGGGATGCTCTCCTTTACCGGAGAGCTCGGCCTTGGCGGGGACGGCGGGGCCCGCGGCTCCTCGGGGGCGGTTTCTGGACGCTCCTGCGGCTGCGGCCCCACCTCTGCACGAGACAGTATTATCAAGATACCAGCGCAGGGACGATCCCTCAAGCACGCCCGACGAGCGAAAGTACGGAACCCAGACTTACGCTGGGGGCTGCGCTGGGGGCTACGCTGGGGGCTGCCCCTCGGAGCAGCGCTCGGATCCGGCAGGCTGGGCTCCGGCACGCCCCCAGTTGCCGCGGTGGGCGAGTCGCCCACAACCTCAACCACGGGCGCCTTGGCTTTCTTCGCCACTCGCTCCGCCAAGGTCCTGAAGTTAAGATAAGGAACAAGATCAGAGCCTGCGACAATCAAGGCAAAGTTTACGAAGATGCAAGACCTCAAAGCTCTTACTCCCGTTCGTCCTCGTCGTCGTCGTCGCTCAAGGCGGAGAAATCAAACTCCACCTGACGCGCGGTCACGCGGGGAGCGGGAGGCGAGGTCTCCCTCGGGCGCTTGGCGGTCCCGACGGTTGCCGGGGCCCGGGGAGCGGGCGGAGCCGCCGCTCCACCCTCCAAGGGCTCCTTTCCGTGCGGCGCTGCCTTACGGGGCGCCCCCGACGTGGCTGACGCGCCGGGCGCCCTCGTCGCAACCTGGCTCCCCCGGGAGGCTCGTGCCGCTTGGCGGGGTGGTTGTTGCCGGGAGGCCGGCGCCTTTGCCCCCATCGCCGTCCTGCGGAGACGCTTCGCTGGAGAACGCCTGGGGCTTACACGGGACGAGGAGGTCTCCGACGCTGAGGGAAGGTCATCGGCGTAGAGCTCCAAGGATCCGTCGGAGTCGTCGTCACCACCGTCCTCCTCCTCCACCCCGGCAAGCCCGCTGGACCCAGCGTCCTGCGCTGTGGCCCCTTGTCCTCCGGCGGTGGTGGCCCTCGCCGCGGCCTCGATCAAGATCCCCTGGATCCCGGAGTGCCTCAGAGAGGGAACCCCGGCGAGCTCGTCGGGGGGCAGCTTCAGCAGTCTGCGGATCTCCGCCACCTCCGCTTGGCGGGACGCCTCCGCGGCCTCCGCCTCCTCGGGCGAGAAGCCGAACTCCCCGGCCGCTGCGGCTGCGGTGGCCTCTTCAGCCCAAGAAGCTATGCATGCTACCTCTCGCGCGGTGGTGTCCCGCGTCAGCCCCTGGGCCTCATCCTTCTTCTTCGCCACCTCCGCCAGGTTGTCGAAGAAGTTCATGATGACGTCTGGCTTGGGCGGAATCCACGTGCGGTCGACGCCGTGCGAGTCGCACGCGGGCATCATGGCGCGAAGGGAATCCCGGGCCGAGCTGTTGCAAAGAGGCACAACTCCCCGGGGCTCCCTGAACCACTCTGGGTGGGCCGGGTCATGCTTGAATAGCTCCCGGACCATCCCCTTCAGCTCCACCGACGTGAAGTTGAAGTTGAGCCCGGGGCGCAGCCTCATTATGTCCGCCGCGTTGCTATACTCCCAGACTGGCCTCTTCCTATCTTGAAAAGGGGCGATGCGGCGGCGGAGGAAGTCTGCGCCCACCTCTCCGACGGACAGCCTCGCTGACCGAAGACGGAGAATCCTGATGAGGGCGACGTCGAGCTTGCGGTCGTCCGAATCCAGCTCGCTCCAATCCTTGCCGCGCATAATAGGTGTTGCGCGCGGCGCGGTGAAAGGTTGTGGCTGGTCCTCGACAACCCAGCACCAGTCGGCACGCCACTCCTCCCATTTGCCGCGGAGCTCCCCCGGCAAGTAGGAATCCTTCTTGTTCAGGCGAAAGACCCAAGATATCCCTCCGGCGAGGGGGGCGCCGGCCTCTACTCTAGGGATGAAGAAGTGCCTAAAAAGCGCGACGTTTGGATATACCCCAATATAGTTTTCGCACATATGCGCGAAAACCGCCATCGTGAGGACGGCGTTGGGAGTGAAGTCAAGAAGGTGGAGGCCAAAGGTGTTCATTATGTCGCAGAAGAAGTCAGAAAAAGGAGGGCAAAGACCGCAGTGGAAGAAGGCTGCGAAGAAATAATACCCGCCGGGGTAGTTGCCCTTGGCGGCGGCCGGATAGGCTCGGGTGCGGGGATGCGCCTTGGTCTCCTCGGCCCAGAACAAGTAGTACTTGTTCCAGAGCTCCCGCGCGCTGAGCTTCGGCGAGAAGACGAGGTTCTGCTTCCGCAGCAAGGTGAGCATCGCCGCGTGCTCCGATTTCTCCTTCTTGGTCTTCTCCGCCTTCGCCTTCTCGGTCTTCGGGGCCATGGCGGAGGCGGCGAGGGAAGGGAGACGAAGAATCCGGTAGCACCGCAGGTGCGAGCGAGCGGCGGAGGAAATATGGAGGCGGAGCACAAAGGGGATCTCTGGAGACGGGAGAGGACGCAGTAAAGGCGAAGGAGGGGAGCCGCTCCCGTTTCCTCTGCCTTATATGGGGAAGTGGCGGACACTCCGTTCTTGCCATTAAGAATCATGCGCGACGTGACGCGCGCCTGCGCGGTTCAGCCCCGCGCACGCCACCCACGTCACGCTCACCCCGCACGCCCCGCCCCCACGACGCCGCGATAAGCGCGCGCCGCCTGGGGAAGGTGCGATGGATGCGGAGTTAAGGAGCAGCGCGACCAAGGCCACGCGTGCCCGTGCACTGTTAGGGCCTGGCCCAACGACGCTCGGCACCGTGTGTGGCCCAGGCCCGGGGGCTCCTGTCGGTGTACTAAAGTAGGGGTACCTTAGTACCCCAGACTTGTGCACGGGCAGTTGTAGCACCCTGCGGCGAGGCCCGCCCAGGAAGCGCCAAGAGAAGACCAAGCATTCAAGACAAGGCCCCCGGCAAGAGGAGCTTGCCGGGCCAAGAAGACAAGACCCCGGCAAGAGGAGCTTGCCGGGACGACTAAGCCCATGTAATACCATCCAAGAACAAAGTATACGAGACAGAAGATCGAGACCCCGACAAGAGGAGCTTGTCGGGAAGGCCGAACCCAGGCACCACAAGAGAAGCCCGCCACGGCGCGCCATGCGCCCCGGCAAGGCCTGATAGCCGGCAAGCTATCAGGCACAGGAAGACGACCCCCGCGGCAAGCCACTTGTCGCGGCAAATCGCCACCTCAGGACTGCGCTCCAGCTCACCCGCCCACGCGTCGCTCCGGGGTTTCCCCCAAGGGCACGTGGCGGCGCACCGCGCAGCCTGGGGTATGCGGTGGCATGCAGCCACCACCGTGGCGAGCGGTGGCGCACCTAACGGTCCGCCTCGGTGCTGTCCAGGCGACCGTGACGGGCATTTAATGCCCTTGTCCCCTACCGTCAGAAGTAGGTATGATAACACTGTGCCGCACTGTAGCGCCACTGTTCCCGCACTGTTACAACTTCCACCCCTTTTACACTTTTACCCCTTTCTCTTACGTTGACACCTGTCGGTGACACCTTTGCGCTATAAAAGGAGGCCCGTGTGCAACGTAGAAAGGGGGGAGATTCGGAATCCAGACAGCCATACGCTCGGTGTAGCTAGCTCTCCAAGCTCCCGAGCTCCCCAGTTCAATACAACCAAGCAGGAGTAGGGTTTTACGCGTCCATCGCGGCCCGAACCTGGGTAAACCGCCCGTGTGCTCGCCTCGATCTGCTCTCCGTGCTCCCTCCGCCCCCCTCACCGGACAACGAAAGGGGCTCCGGCCCCATAGGTGCTCGCGGGGGACGCCGTCCACCCCGACACCACTATTCCAATAATCTCACTCTCTCAATATATGTGCCAACAGGGATGCTCGATTTTGGTGGAACTGCACAAAAACTTTGGGTGCTTCATTGCCTCGACAGCTTCCGTCCTTTCGTGTCAGTCGCTAATCTCCGCTTGCTTTCTTCCTTTGCTGTCAGTCGCTTGGCTTATCTCGGCTTCCAGTCAAAGGAAATAGTAATTGATATGCTACCTCACACAGGTTCGTACTGGTCTTTATCCTGATTATTGTGCCTGTCATATGTATTGGTAATTTGGTATTGTGCTACTGTTTGCCAATTTCATAAAGGAGTAATTTGGAGCCTGAACTCGCATGCAAATCATTACATCGGGTGATTTCAGTAGAACTGCACAAAATGATCAGATGGACAGGTACTTATGCTGCTGCTATGTACTCCAAAGTTCACTCAGACAAGCATCGATGTCGGCAAGAAGTGCCTATATTCATTCGAGTATCAACTAGCGTCAACCAATTGTCAAACTCCAAGTATTAGGAGAGTGAACGCCAAAAATATTGCTTGGTGCATAGCCCAAAAAAATGCAGTCCAGTCTTTGGTCCCAACTTGTGCCTTTTGGTTATCGGCACATATGGTAGCAAACTATATGGCATGGAGTCTAAAGATTCCAGACAAGTTGGTTGACGCGTATATTCATCTGGCACTTAATCAGTCTGCACGCCAAGGATGCTCCATTTCAGTTGAACTGCACAAAAAATCTGGGTGGTTTATTTTCTCAACCGCCTCCTTTCTCGTCTGCAATGTAGAATTTCGGCGAGATACAGGACGAAGATGAGGCAGTAAACTAGTTGGATGAAAGTAGTGGCCAAGTTGCTCAAACCTCCCTCGGCACGAGGCCACTATTTGAGGATAAACCTACAAGCAAAGTTTAGATTGTCTGTGCTACCTCCTATGTACTCGAAAGTTTACTCGTACAAGAACTAATTTTAGCAAGAAGTACCTCCGATTGAACACCATTTACCAGTCTGTACCCTAGGTAATTAAAGTTCGTCCATGGATCATATTGGCTGTGATCTCAATCATTTGGATGCATAAACATATTGAACATGTGTATATCTCAATCATTTGGATGCATAGATGACAGAGGCAAAGGTGTCCTGTCTTTCAATGAGATGGTGGTTATCGTTTCTGATGAGGACATCAATACCATTGTTACACCCACAACCCCTGCTACTATACATACTGGACCAATTACTAGAGCTCGTGCACGGCAATTGAATTATCAGGTACTTTCGTTTCTTGGTAATGATTCTAATGTTCATGAGAATATGATGCTGCCTAAATTGGATACATTTGTTTTGCTTACAAATGAAGGGCCTAGATTGGAGAAGGATGATCATTGGAGCAGGAACAAGCATGGAGTTGATGGCATGCGCAAGGGAGACAAGAACAGAGTTTCAAGTGATGATTTCAGGACTTTGAAGCCACCATAATGAGTGCATGAAGCCTTGGACGAAATATACAAGATGCCACTTCATAATTTTCGTCCAGAGGCTATTCTAGGTGCTGCGTCACCTTCTTTTTGGGTCAGGCCCATGTAATTTTGAAATACTTCAATATAGGCTATTTTTTGAGTCCGTATGTGTGGGGAAACAAGAGTTAGGGTGGGTTTCGGACCCCTCCTCCAAGGGACACGAAATTCCCCCTCTTCCTCTATATATACAGCCCCTAGGGCATCATTTAGACTTTGGGTATTGTTTAGATTAAAAGTTCGCCATAGCTGCAACTTCGCGTACTTCGTTTGTGTTCAACGACCAGACCAAGGCGTCACAGAACCCCACATTGATCAATAAAGCTTTCCTCTTATATTCGCAATATCCAGATTGCAATCTTTGTTTCTTGCTTGTTCTTTGTTTTCCTGCAGGAAACGGACCTTCGTGGTCAGGTTGATCGTGCTCCAGCGTGGTCAATAACCTCTCGGAGTTGGTTTAGCGATTGCTAAGGCGCGACGTCCTCGCACGTTCCTAGTCGGATCATCAAAGTCGACTTCCTCCAAAACGATAGCCACCATCTCATCGAAAGACGGGACACCTTTGCCTCTATCAGTTTCGAACGAAGTCGACTTTGACGATCCGACTATGAACGTGTGAGGACGTCGTGCCTTAGCAATCGCTAAACCAACTCTGAGAAGTTATTGACCACGCCGGAGCACGATCAACCTGACCACGAAGGTCTGTTTCCTGCAGGGAAACGAAGAACAAGCAAGAAACTAAGATTGCAATCTGGATATTGTGAATATAAGAGGAAAGCTTTATTGATCAAGGTGGGGTTCTATGACGCCTTGGTCTGGTCGTTGAACACAAACGAAGTACGCGAAGTTGCAGCTATGGCGAACTTTTAATCTAAACAAAACCCAAAGTATAAACGACGCCCTAAGGGCTGTATACATGGAGGAAGAGGAGGGAATTTCATGGCCCTTGAGGGAGGGGTCCGAAACCAACCCTAACTCTTGTTTCCCCACACATACGGACTCTAAAAACAGCCTATACTTAAGTATTTAGAAATTACATGGGCCTGGCCCAATAATAAGGTGACGCAGCACCTAGAATAGCCTATGGACGAATATTATGAAGTGGCATCTTGTATATTTTGTCCAAGGCTTCATGCACTCATTATGGTGGCTTCAAAGTCCTGGAATCATCACTTGTAACTCCGTTCGTATTCCCCTTGCGCATGCCAACATCTCCATGCTTGAACTTGCTCCAAGTTTCATCTTTCTTGTCCATGGTAGGCCCTTCATTTGTAAGAAAAACAAATGTATCCAATTTAGGCAGCATCATATTCTCATGAACATTGGAATCGTTACCAAGAAGCGAAAGTACCTGATAATTCAATTGGCGTGCGCGAGCTCTAGTAATTGGTCCAGTATGTATAGCAGCAGGGGCTATGGGTGTAACAATGCTATTGATGTCCTCATCATCCTCCCCTTCTTGAAATGAAGTCGTCCTCGATGGAAGGTCATCTTCCTCACCCAAATAAGGCTTCAAATCTGCAATGTTAAAAGTGGGACTAACCCCAAAATCTGCAGGCAACTCAAGTTTATATGCATTATCATTTATTTTCTCTAACACCTTAAATGGACCATCAGCACGTGGCATTAGCTTTGATTTGCGCAAATTAGGAAACCTATCCTTACGCAAATGTAACCAAACAAGATCGCCAGGTGCAAAGACAACATGTTTTCTACCCTTATCTCCAGCAAGTTTATATTTAGCATTCATACGCTCAATGTTTTCCTTAGTTAACTCATGCATTTTTAAAATCAATTCAGCACGTTCTTTAGCATCAAAATTAACCTTCTCTGAGTATGGAAGAGGCAACAAATCAATGGGTGCACGAGGTAGGAAACCATACACAATTTCAAAAGGGCACATCTTAGTAGTAGAATGCAACGAACGATTATAAGCAATTTCAATATGAGGCAAGCATTCTTCCCACATTTTCTTATTATTCTTCAAAATAGCGCTAAGCATAGTAGACAATGTTCTATTGAATACTTTAGTTTGTCCATCGGTTTGGAGCTGACAAGTAGTACTAAAAAGCAGTTTAGTCCCCAACTTAGCCCATAAACATCTCCAAAAGTGGCTAAGAAATTTAGTATCACGATGTGAAACAATAGTATTTGGCACACCATGCAAGCGAATAATTTCACGAAAGAACAAATCAGCAACATTAACAGCATCATCGCTTTTATGACATGGTATAAAGTGTGCCATTTTCGAGAATTTATCCATGACAACAAATATGCTATCCCTCCCCTTCTTTGTTCAAGGTAAACCTAAAACAAAGTCCATAGATATATCCTCCCAAGGAACACTAGGCACAGGCAAAGGCATATATAAACTGATAGAGGCGAGGGTGTCCTGATCTTTTGATGAGATGATAACTATCGATTTGGTGAAGATGACTTTGACGATCCGGCTACAAACGTGCACGACGTTGCACCTTAGCAATCGCTAAACCAACTTCGAGAGGTTATTGACCACGCCGGAGCACAATCAACCTGACCACCAAGGTCTATTCCTGCAAGCAATCGAAGAACAAGCAAGAATATGAGAAAAGCAATCTGAATATTGCGAGTATATATAAAGTATTGATAAAGGTGAGGATCCGTAAGCGGTCTTGGTCTGGTCGTTGGACACAAACGAAGTACACGAAGTTGCAATTGCTAACTTTTAACTAAACAAATCCCCAGGAAAAAGCTACTAGATGGATCTACTTATATAGGAGCAAGGGGTGGCAGCCGGAGGTGGGAGGACGTCCCAAGGCAGACTAAAACCAACCCTAGGTCGTACAAGGCTCATGGGCCCAAGTGGAGGTGATGCAACACCTTTGGACTTGTTGTTTGACTCGGATTCTGCTGCAGCGTCAGATTGTTTCGTCCATATCTCAACGCTCCGGAGGAATTTAAAGGTGAATCCAGCTAGGTTGGAAAGAGGACGAAATCTACTTTCCAACAAAAACGAATCACCCAATTCGGAGTCTGTATGAAAAAGTTGTTGGCGTTTTGAGTCAGGTATGTCTGTGCAGTCCGAATCTGAATCCAGAACGTGAGAGACTTGGACTCTATCTTCTCTTGGCCTAAAAGTGAAGTGAGAGGACTTTTTGAATAGAACCTAAACTTCTCCTTTTGCCTTATCTTCATACGTAGATTGTACAAATGTCCCATACACCTGCAATTAGACAAAACACAAAAGTGTGTGAAGTATTTTTATTCTGGATAACATAAATAGATTATTGAATAGTTTGCACTAGAAATCACCTGACAAATATGCATGTATGCAATATTTTTGGTCGTATCCAGAGTAGTCATGTCCTCATCATCCTCCCCTTCTTGAAAACAAAGCCGTCCTCGTCCTTGCTTAATCTAAAACCTGGCTAACAAAAGAGACAAGGTGTACACGTTGTATATGTATATGTGACCGTTTTTACTGTTCTCATTTGGTGCACATGTGACACATTATGCAAGAGCACCCTTCAAAACTCGTGAAATGTAAAGCCAATATATTATCACAAGAAGTCAAAGGCATGAAAATATTGCAACTCAGTTTGCACATATAAGTGAAGCTCTTATTCATATCAAAAGATTGACAATGCTTATCATTAAACAATCCCAACATTGATGAACCATCACCAAGGTTAGAGGTCATATCAAAATGATTAAACATTGGCACAATTATTTTCAAACATATTTGATCCAAATCTGATTTATTCCCTGATTCACTTGATTCTTTTGCGGCGATAGTTAATTCAATGGGTTCACTCAAAATTGTTTGATCACATGACGCATTCATGACAGTAACATGATTCTCTAAAATAGGTGATGCACTCAAATCAACAGGTAACTCAACACATGATGTATTCAAGTTAACTAGGCATGCATCATTCTCATGTGAAGTTATATCATCAATACCTTTATAGTTACCTTGTCGCAAAGATGTAGCTAATGTATGTACGGATGATGGCAATGTACCATACTCTTGAGATGATGTCGCACTCACAATCTGAGGTGTGGCTGCTCTAGTAGGTGCAACGGTGGAGGAACCAAGCGGTGGTGGTGAGCATGAACTAGAATAGTAGTTGTTGTAGTCACCCAATGCATCCTCCTGTAACTGTATCTCAAAGGTACAAGCACGAACATACATACCAGTAATGCAACGAGGAATATACTGAAATCGTGCCTCAATATCATGGTTCAAACCCCCCAAAAATCTATTCATTGTATCATCCTCAGATTCTTCTATGTCACAATGTTGCATATAAGATATAAACTCTTGGTAGTAAGCATGAACAGTGTTGTTGCCTTGTTTAAATTGTTCAAATTTGTGATGCAATTCACGACGATAGTAAGGAGGGAAAAATTGTTGTCTCATTACATCTTTCAAATCTTTCCAAGTTGTGGGTTGGTTATCAATGGTTTTCTTACAATGCACACTCCACCAAACAGAAGCAAAACCAGTAAATGCTCTAGTGGCATCTCGTACTCGCTCAAGTTCAGAAAAGTCATGGTGACTAAAAACTTGTTCTACTTCAAGCTCCCAAGCTAGATAAATAGCAGGATTAAATCTACCCTCAAACGACGGTAAAGAGATAACCTGACCATGTGCTTGTGTGTGTTGTCCCAACTCTCGTGATGGTGAAGATGTGTCCGTCGCCCAAGAGCTTCTATTTCCGGAACCTGTCATGATTAGTAGAAACAAGAAACGAAATTCGAGAATAATATTCCTATGAACTACTAGGATGTGGTTGTAAAGTGCTCACAATAAAGCAAATATCAATATCTTACAAGTTCTTACCATGCGGCAGGTGGTGACAGGCAACCAGCGGTGTCAAATAACTCCAAAGATTGTGTAAAGCGATTGCCAGGGGAACGTACGTATACACGGTGTAGAAATATGTGGAGCTGGGCTGGCTATATATGGTAGCAAAATATTAGCAATAATCAATTCAGAGATGCAATGTTGAATAAACGCTCAACGACGGTACTGTGCTGGTCCTAGGCTAGACCGGACTAGAGACGCGAGCCTAGAACACTAATAAGGTCACGGCGTAGCACAACTAGCATCAATAAAGGATATGAAGTAGCTCTGGACAGCATGATATAAGTGAAGATCACAATAACAGTAAAGATAATGATGTGAAACAACTGCCAAGCAGGATATACAACAACTCTCTCTCCAACTTTCCTCTTGAAAAGTTTGAGCCAATTTTCTGATACATGTTTTCAAATAATGCTACTAACTCAAGCTTTCCAATGCAAAAATAATCACTCAATTCCGAATTGATATGAGGACTCAAAGAATTCTTAAACTGGCCTGAAAAACTGGAATAAGCTGTGTCCGCGAACTTCTGAGGGCAAAAAGACCTATTTCGAAGAAGATTTTGAGGTGTCAAATATTGAATATGCCTCTGCAACTATTTAGATGCGGCTCGTCGCTAGCTTTCATTTGAGTACTCGCGGAGCCAAAACGGACTTCGTATGAGGAAGTTATGCCTGTTTTACTGAACAGTGCACAAAACAGATTCCAATCCGAATTCAACTACGAGATTGAATCTAGATAGATCCGAATTTTTTTCTTCTCTTTTTTTTTCCTCACACTTTTTTTTCTTTTTCTTCCTCTCTTTTTTTTCTTTGTCTTTTTTGTCTCTTTTTTCTCTCTTTCTTATCTCCCTCTTTCCAAGACAAACTAGATAAGATGCAGATTGGATCAAACGAAGATGTGAACGACGTCAACTATGATTGTGACAATGAACTATGGCTAGCACGTGGTGGAAATTGATGGATGGTGTGGTGGACAGCGGAAGGGATTACGATGCAGCGACGACGTGACTAATGTTAACAGAACTCGAGACTCTAAACAAACTAGACATTAAGACCAGCAACTCGACACGACGATGCAACCGATGATTCAATAATGCAAACAATGAAAAGAGAATTGCAAAGGCTCAGACTAGCTAGGACAAAGGATGAATAGATCTAAGTTTTTTTGGCTTTTTCTTGGACAATAGGTAAGAAAATAAATCTAATCTAGAAAAAACTGGAAATTCTCACCGAGCAACCTGAAAACTGATACCACTTGATAGAGGCGAGGGTGTCCCAATCTTTCGATAAGATGATAACTATCGATTTGGTGAAGATGAATTTGACGATCTGACTACAAACGTGCACGACGTTGCGCCTTAGCAATCGCTAAACCAACTTGGAGAGGTTATTGACCACGCCGGAGCACAACCAACCTGATGACGAAGGTCTATTCCTGCAAGCAATCAAAGAACAAGCAAGAATATGATAAAAGCAATCTGAATATTGCGAGTATATATGAGGTATTGATAAAGGTGGGGATCCGTAACCGGTCTTGGTCTGGTCGTTGGACACAAACGAAGTACACGAAGTTGCAATGGCTAACTTTTAACTAAAGAAATCCCCAGGAAAAAGCTACTAGATTGATCTACTTATATAGGAGCAAGGGGTGGCAGCCGGAGGTGGGAGGACGTCCCAAGGCAGACTAAAACCAACCCTAGGTCGTACAAGGCTCATGGGCCCAAGTGGAGGTGATGCAACACCTTTGGACTTGTTGTTTGACTCGGATTCTGCTGCAGCGTCAGATTGTTTCGTCCATATCTCAACGCCCTGGAGGAATTTAAAGGTGAATCCAGCTGGATTGGAAAGAGGACGAAATTTACTTTCCAACAAAAAAGGAATCACCCAATTCGGAGTCCGTATGGAAAAGTTGTTGGCGTTTTGAGTCAGGTATGTCCGTGTAGTCCGAATCTGAATCCAGAACGTGAGAGACTTGGACTCTATCTTCTCTTGGCCTAATAGTGACGTGAGAGGACTTTTTGAACAGAACCTAAACTTCTCCTTTTGCCTTATCTTCATATGTGGATTGTACAAATGTCCCATACACCTGCAATTAGACAAAACACAAAAGTGTGTGAAGTATTTTTGTTCTGGATAACATAAATTGATTATTGAATAGTTTGCACTAGAAATCACCTGACAAATATGCATGTATGCAAAAAATTTGGTCGTATCCAGGGTAGTCATGTCCTCATCATCCTCCCCTTCTTGAAAACAAAGCCGTCCTCGGCGTTGCTTAATCTGAAATCTGGCTAACAAAAGAGACTAGGTGTACATGTTGTATATGTATATGTCATCCATTTTTACTGTTCTCATTTGGTGCACATGTGACACATTATGCAAGAGCACCCTTCAAAAGTCGTGAAATGTAAAGCCAATATATTATCACAAGAAGTCAAAGGCATGAAAATATTGCAACTCAGTTTGCACACATAAGTGAAGCTCTTATTCATATAAAAAGATTGACAATGCTTATCATTAAACCATCCCAACATTGATGAATCATCACCAAGGTTAGAGGTCATATCAAAATGATTAAACATTGGCACAATTATTTTCAAACATATTTGATCCAAATCTGATTTATTCCCTGATTCACTTGATTCTTTTGCAGCGATAGTTAATTCAATGGGTTCACCCAAAATTGTTTGATCACATGACGCATTCATGACAGTAACATGATTCTCTAAAATAGGTTATGCACTCAAATCAACAGGTAACTCAACACATGATGTATTCAAGTTAACTAGGCATGCATCATTATCATGTGAAGTTATATCATCAATACCTTTATAGTTACCTTGTCGCAAAGATGTAGCTGATGTATGTACGGATGATGGCAATGTACCATACTCTTGAGATGATGTCGCGCTCACAATCTGAGGTGTCGCTGCTCTAGTAGGTGCAACGGTGGAGGAACCAAGCGGTGGTGGTGAGCATGAACTAGAATAGTAGTTGTTGTAGTCACCCAATGCATCCTCCTGTAACTGTATCTCAAAGGTACAAGCACGAACATACATACCAGTAATGCAACGAGGAATATACTGAAATCGTGCCTGAATAAAATGGTTCAAACCCCCAAAAAATCTATTCATTGTATCATCCTCAGATTCTTCTATGTCGCAATGTTGCATATAAGATTTAAACTCTTGGTAGTAAGCATGAACAGTGTTGTTGCCTTGTTTAAATTGTTCAAATTTGTGAAGCAATTCACGACGATTGTAAGGAGGGAAAAATTGTTGTCTCATTACATCTTTCAAATCTTACCAAGTTGTGGGTTGGTTATCAATGGTTTTCTTACAATGCACACTCCACCAAACAGAAGCAAAACCAGTAAATGCTCTAGTGGCAGCTCGTACTCGCTCAAGTTCAGAAAAGTCATGGTGACTAAAAACTTGTTCTACTTCAAGCTCCCAAGCTTGATAAATAGCAGGATTAAATCTACCCTCAAACGACGGTAAAGAGATAACCTGGCCATGTGCTTGTGTGTGTTGTCCCAACTCTCGTGATGGTGAAGATGTGTCCGTCGCCCAAGAGCTTCTATTTCCGGAACCTGTCAAGATTAGTAGAAACAAGAAACGAAATTCGAGAATAATGTTCCTATGAACTACTAGGATGTGGTTGTAAAGTGCTCACAATAAAGCAAATATCAATATCTTACAAGTTCTTACCATGCGGCAGGTGGTGATAGGCAACCAGCGGTGTCAAATAACTCCGAAGATTGTGTAAAGCGATTTCCAGGGGAACGTACGTATACACGGTGTATAAATATGTGGAGTTGGGCTGGCTATATATGGTAGCAAAAGATTAGCAATAATCAATTCAGAGATGCAATGTTGAATAAACGCTCAACGACGGTACTGTGCTGGTCTTAGGCTAGACCGGACTAGAGACGCGAGCCTAGAACACTAATAAGGTCACGGCGTAGCA
This sequence comes from Aegilops umbellulata, assembly GCA_032464435.1. Taxonomy (NCBI): domain Eukaryota; kingdom Viridiplantae; phylum Streptophyta; class Magnoliopsida; order Poales; family Poaceae; genus Aegilops; species Aegilops umbellulata. The sequence continues at coordinate 184,191,010 of CP136055.1, forward strand.
CAACTAGCATCAATAAAGGATATGAAGTAGCTCTGGACAGCAAGATATAAGTGAAGATCACAATAACAGTAAAGATAATGATGTGAAACAACTGCCAAGGAGAATATACAACAACTCTCTCTCCAACTTTCCTCTTGAAAAGTTTGAGCCAATTTTCTGATACATTTTTCAAATAATGCTACTAACTCAAGCTTTCCAATGCAAAAATAATCACTCAATTCCGAATTGATATGAGGACTCAAAGAATTCTAAAACTGGCCTGAAAAACTGGAATAAGCTGTGTCCGCGAACTTCTGAGGGCAAAAAGACCTATTTAGAAGACGATTTTGAGGTGTCAAATATTGAACATGCCTCTGCAACTATTTAGATGCAGTTCGTCGCTAGCTTTCATTTGAGTACTCGCGGAGCCAAAACGGACTTCGTATGAGGAAGTTATGCCTGTTTTACTGAACAGTGCACAAAACAGATTCCAATCCGAATTCAACTACGAGATTGAGTCTAGATAGATCCGATTTTTTTCTTCTCTCTTTGTTTTCCTCACACTTTTTTTTCTTTCTCTTTTTTTTTCTTTGTCTTTTTTTATCTCTTTTTTTCTCTCTTTTTTCTCCCTCTTTCCAAGACAAACTAGATAAGATGCAGATTGGATGAAACGAAGATGTGAACGACGTCAACTATGATTGTGACAATGAACTATGGGTAGCACGTGGTGGAAATTGATGGATGGTGTGGTGGACAGCGGAAGGGATAACGATGCAGCGACGACGTGACTAATGTGAACAGAACTCGAAACTCTAAACAAACTAGACATTAAGACCAGCAACTCGACACAACGATGCAACCGATGATTCAATAATGCAAACAATGAAAAGAGAATTGCAAAGGCTCAGACTAGCTAGGTCAAAGGATGAATAGATCAAAGTTTTTTTGGCTTTTTCTTGGACAATAGTTAAGAAAATAAATCTAATCTAGGAAAAACTGGAAATTCTCACCGAGCAACCTGAAAACTGATACCACTTGATAGAGGCGAGGGTGTCCCAATCTTTCGATGAGATGATAACTATCGATTTGTTGAAGATGACTTTGACAATCCGACTACAAACGTGCACGACGTTTTTTTTTTGAATATTTACTGTGAGGCAAAGCCCCACAGCCCTTTATTGAAACAAGAAAAACTGTATAAGCAGAAAACAGACTGTACAATAAAAGAAAGGAGAGAAAAAACTAAGACTAAACATCCCTACCTATTTACAACAGAGAGTTAACCCAAGCCAGTAGTTTTGATCTGATACAGTCCTTCATCCTGTGTGCAAGCAGTGAGATGTCATGGATGAATTTACTCTTCCAGGCACTGAATGTAGCCCTCTCAGCCCTGAAGGTTCTGCCATTTCTTAAAATCCAAATGTTCCAAGCTGCCGTCAGCATGACTTCAAAAAAGAAGGGGTGCCTGAAGCTGGACCTGGCATGCATGATGCGTTGCAGGACGTCAGAGCCACCGATCCAATCAATACCTAGATAATTCCAAACTCTTGAGCTGAATGTGTAGTTAAAGAACATGTGTATTCTATCCTCGTACACCTACTCACTGCAAGTGAGACAGAGATTATCCTCTTGGCTTGAGCGCCAATGCCTTCTAACCAACATGTCCTTGGTGTTTAGCCTGTCAAAGAAGAGGAGCCACCCAAACACCTTTATTTTCATGGTGCACCTACTCTGCCATAACCACTTGCAAGGTTGTATTGTAGGTAGATGGGAGTGCATGATCGTATAGAAGCTATTGGCAGTGTATTCCCCTGATTTGCCAGGCCATATCCAAACATCAGGTATCGTTGGGTCTCTGTCCAACTACATAATCCAACCTTACAGTATGTGTAATTCGGTAGCAGCCTCATGAGAAATAGGCAGATAAAACATGGAGAAGAGATCATGTGACTGGAGAAATTCTTGCACAGAGATCTTATCATTATTTGCAAATGAAAACAACCTTGGCAATCTCCAACATAAAGGCCTAGTAGAACCCCCAACGTGCCAAGAGCCTGTCCAGAACAAAACTGAATCTCCCATGTTGATGTTAACCGAGGCAATAGCAGTATAGGCCTCATGCAACTTCAGAACATCCCTCCACCAGAAAGATCCAACTTCAGCTGTTTCCTGTGGAACACCATGATCATAGTAACTGTTCCATATTAGTGTCACCCAAGGGATGTCAACCTTGTTATAGAACTTATGGAGGTGCTTGATAAGGAGTCCTTTGTTCTGAATATTCAGATTGATAATTCCCAAACCCCCTTTATCTTTAGGCCTGCAAACAAGGTCCCAGGCTGCCAGAGACTGTTTGGAAGCATCACTATTCCCCCTCCAAAGGCATTGCCTAAAGATTCTGTCAAGATGCTTAATGATCCCTGGTGGAATCTGCAAGCTGCAGAGAAAATATATTATTGGCAAAGATGTGAGGACCGAGGTAAGAAGTTGCAAACGAGAGCCCTGATTCAGCATGGAAGAACTTGCAGTTAGCCTCCTCTCAAGACTGTTTACCAGGGGCATTAGGTCAATGATCTTTGGCCTTGTGGTACCCAAAGGCAACCCCAAATAGGTAAAAGGGAGTTGGCCAATCCTACAGCCCAGGATTACAATGATTCTGGAGGCCTCTTCATCACTCATATTCAGAGGGATCATTGAGGATTTAGCAAAGTTAACCTTTAAACCTATGGACTGTTGGAAGGTTAGCAACATGTTCTTCAATGCGACAAGCTCTTCATCCTTAGCTGAAAGAAATAGGATAGTGTCGTCTGCATATTGGATGATGGGAAACTCCCTGTCATGGGTTTGAAGAGGCAGAGATAGGGTGTCATGTGCCAACATTTGGTTGACCACCGACTGCAACAAATCTGCTGCTATGACAAACAACAATGGTGACAGAGGATCACCCTGTCTGACACCACATTTGCACTTAAATTGTTTTCCAGGAATGCCATTTAACAAGACAGACGAAGAACCTGTGGACAGCAATTGCTTAATCCAAGAAATCCATTTGACATCAAACCCTTTATACTGCAACATCTGAAGGATGACTTCATGCTCGACGGTGTCAAATGCCTTGGCAAAATCCAGCTTGAGGATTATAATGGGTTGTTTGGACTGCTTGCATTGATGAATATATTCAAAACTCCAAGCAAGGCAGTCCTGGATAGATCGACCCTTGAGGAATCCATACAGGTTTTTGTGAATACACCGAAGGATCACCTTCTGCAACCGGTTGGCCAACAACTTTGTAAGGAATTTAAGACAGGTATTTGTAAGAGATATTGACCGAAAATCATCGGGCCCTTCAGGTGAAATGATCTTGGGGATGAGCGTATTGAGGGAACCATTGATGTTTTCCAACGAGAGCTTCCCTTCATAAAAGTCCCTAATCATCCGCAAGAAATCCCGCTCAATTATAGGCCAACAACGCTTGACGAACATCCCGTTAAATCCATCCGGTCCAGGTGCCCGATCCACGGGTAATTCCTTCAGAACTTTATTTATCTCTTCATCAGAAAACGGTATGGGGAGCTCCTCCAGCCCCGGGACTGGCTGAATTATCTGAGTCAAATCAAAGCCCATATTGATCCCTTGGGCCTGGCCCATCCTAGATTTGAACGAGGCCCATAGAATTCCCGCCATCTATGCGTGGTCAGTCACAGGTTCACTCAAGGAGTTAGCCTTCAGACTGGCAATTGAATTCCTTCTCATCCTCTCCGATGCCATGGCGTGAAAGAATTTGGAATTCTCCTCGCCAACCTTTATATATCGAACGGTGCACCTCTGCTTCCAGAAGATATAGTGAATTTTCAAAAGATGCTCATAGCGAAGCTTCACTATTTTCCGGAAATTGAATTCTGGCCTAGTTAAAGGCCTCACTTCCTCTAACTGATCAAAGTGCAAGATCACCTTTGAGCAATCGACAGTAAGCTTTTTGATATATGATAACTTTTTGCTCCAAAGTTTTAAATCATGTCGAAGCCGCTTAAATTTCTTTGTGAGAACCGCAGAAGCAGAAAGATCAGAGAAGACCGATGCATTACATGACTCCATAAACCCTGGCATGACAAACCAGAAGTTTTCGAACCGAAAAGTTCTGGCCACAGGAATGGAAGTGTCAATGGACACCACACAAGGCACATGATCCGATCCAGTTTTGGCCAGTGGATTAACCACCGTGTTCGGGTAGTGCGAAATCCAATCAGCCGTAGTGAAGAACCAATCGAGCTGCTCAAGGAGGGGGTTTTGTTGCATGTTGGACCTAGTGAAGCTACGACCTTTCAATGGCAGTTCCAAAAGACCCAAGTGTCCAATTATTTCATTGAAGAGGAAGATATCATTAACGTCACCCCCCGGGAGGTTTCTGTTATCTAAAGACCGGATAAAGTTAAAGTCCCCCAACAACAGCCAATTTTCATCAGGAGGGATGTCTAGATGATAGAGCCAGCTAACAAAATCATCCCTAGGCTGACCTTCACAAGGCCCATATACAGACACTAAGGTCCATTTTTCCGAGTTCTGCATCGATTGGAAGGAAATGACAACACCAAATCGCTGGATGTCAATCAACTGACCCTGAAAGATCGAGGAGTTCCAAATGACGAGAATCCCACCAGACGCTCCAATGGAAGGCGAGAACGCGAATTGATCAAACTGCCTAGGACAAAAGGATCTGATCATTCGAATATCAAAGTTCTCGCATTTAGTTTCCTGTAAGCAAAGTATAGAACATCTGCTTTCCTCAATCTTAGCACGTAAGTCGCGTTGCCTAGCCTCTGAATTTAACCCACGCACATTCCAGCAGAGAACATTCCAATTTCGATAATAGCAATTATCTATAAAAGAACGCTGAGGAATAGTAGCAGATCCAGCTGCCTAACAGCATGGACAATATCATAACAAAAGAACCAACGAAAAGCACCCGGTAGTTCATACAGTCGCAGAAGTAGCAAAAACTAATATAAGACTGGCAGAAAACAAAAGTGCCCCATGTTCCATGATGCTTCTTCTGGCGTCACTCATCATGTGGACCATCTTCTTTTCCAGCAGGGTGAGGAGAAGCCATAAGCTTCTCGACCGAAAGCTCAGATGGGTCAATACCCAGGGCCACTCCAATTGTCTGCATCGTGGATATAGGTGTCGGAGGTGGAAGAGGAAGCTGGCTCTGATCATATTCAAGGCGGAGCTTCTTTGCCCTCGGGCGACGCAGAGGGGCAGACTTTGGAGGGATTGCAGATACTGGATTCATTCCCGTCCTCTTGGCCGAGCTGCGCGTCATTCTTCTGTTGGAAAAATCTAGAACTGGCTCCACAAGAGTGACAGAACACCTGGTGCGAGGTCGTTTACCCAACGCAGTTGGAGTAGCCGAGGTAAATTGAAATTCATCCCGAGGGACCTGTGAAGGAGGAACTTGGGAATTGGAGCAAGGATGATCATCTGATGGTAGCCCTTTAATAACCACTCAGGAGTTGGTTCCACGACTGGGGGCATACTGGTCGTTAGACCAAAGCAAATACTTGTGATGCAGATCGACAGAACCAAAAAGAACTGGCAGCTTCAAGGCAGAAAACTCAGGCAGAGGAGTTGGTATGTTCCTGATGACAAACTCACACAGTAAAGACTTGAAAGATCTCTCCCATATCATTGCCGGTGGTAATACTGGTCCATAAAAGACTCGAACCATGCCAAGATGGATGGGGCCCATCTGCATTACAGGTGGAGCTTGCATAGGTTGCTGGACCTCCAACATGTCCTCATCATCAGAGGAATCTACAGACGGATTCAAGATCATGGAATTCTGATCTTGGGCTGGCTGAATCTCATCTTGCTGTTGCTGAATAGGCTGATCCTAGTCTTCCCAGGGGCCCCATCCTTCATTGGGCTGCATATTGTTAGCCCACCCGTGCACATCATTGTGACCATGGTTTGGACCCGGAGGAACTGCGTTCCATCCAAGAGCTGGGTATGGAGGCATCGCCCAAAACGGTTGCTGAACTTCGACTCCAGGCATCGGGTGGGGGTTCCCATTAAGAGGCATAGGATCTTCATCAGCAGGGATCATGGCGCCAGCAAATTCTCCAGATAAGATATAGCAGCCAGCCGACCAGGATACCATAACATCTCCCCAATTGGCAAATTCCCGAAAGGTTACTGATCGAGGGACTAGCGCATTATCCGGGAAAGAAGCACGGACCAGAGACCTAACCTTGCGCCTGTCAGTGTTGTTCCAATAGTGAAACTGCCCAAAGGTGCCAACCATGTCCGCAATGCATTGAGTGTTTCTATAATCAAGGGGGATGCCGATGAACATCAGCCACCCCGTCCGTTGGCCATGGATAGCATGGAAACCTTCCCCCTGATTATGTGGGATAAAACGGACAAAAAACTCATTGCCTTCCTCATCAACGCCTAAAGGAAACGGCGGATGCAGAGTAAAAGAACCCCTGACAACTGGATCTTCCATCTCGAACAGACCGACCCCTTGAAACCAAGTTTGAGCAGAGATAACGGGGACATGCATCACCTGAACAAGGAAGTCAAGAACTTGCTGCCGACGGACGCCAACCAGCTCTGGAGGTGGGATCGGCTCCACAATGGCCACCATGTACTGCTCGTGCGCCCGGGGCGGAGGAGCAGCCGGCGTGTAGAAAGTGCGGGGGAGACGATCTGCACCTCCATCTTCAATATCAAAGCCAGCGGGGATGAAGCGGTGCGGGTCAATCGCATACACCGCCATTGGAGACGGCGGTGCAGAAGCAGGACTAGAGCTATTGGGAGCTGTTGTGTGCACGGCAGGGTGCATCGGCGGCGATGGTGGTTGGGGAGAAGCAGAGGATGGGGTTTTCTCCGGAGTCATTTGGCCTCGGGAAACTGGAGAGGCAGGGGAGGAAAGGTGGTCTTCTTTTCTGACTCGCTTCCCAAAACCCGGCGAGGGGACTTTGGGTACCCAGATGGACAAGTCAGGCGGCTGGCTAGTGCAGTTTTTTTTAATGTGGCCTGAGCGAAAACAATTATGACATCGGACCTGGTTCGTGCACGTCTCTGACGTGTGGCGCATAGCCAAACAGTTCTGACAATCCCAGTAAGACACAGCCATATCTTCAATCATATCATCAAAACTCCGTAAATCCGAGATAATATCCTGAGGCGAAGTAACTCTTGCTGCCGTAGGTGATGGGCTATTACTTTCATCATCCGAGAGGCAGATGGGCTGGACCCTGGAGCCCAGCTGGGGTGGAGAGTCTAAACTTCCAACGCAAAAACTAATCTACCACCCGAGGATCCAGGGTTTAAACGGGCAGGAGATAAACCCTCTGGGGAAGGCGGGACTGTTCCAAACTGAATCTCTACCCTTGTTGGCGGCGAGGTCGTCGCTGTCGCCGTAGGAGACCAACCAGCATCCTCATGGGACGAAACATGATAACCAGCTTCTCGCACTGTGGTCACCTCAGCGGTGGTCGGGCCATAGCTATAGCCTTTACGAGCCGGATATTGCATGAACGTGGCGAACTTAGCATGCTTTTTAGGAATAGAATTGGCCATACGAGCCCGAAGAGAGGATTTGACCGGAGCCTGTTTCATGGCCTCTAAACCAAGACGAGCTCTTCTCTTAGAAGGACTAACTAAAGTCCATTCCTCCTGGCATTCAGATTGCCATAGGCTAAATTCCTTCTTCCAATCTGGGCCACCATGACCCCAAAGATGGAAGAAACACTTGAACTGATCACAAACAAAACTCCTCTGGTGCAGAATGAAACAATCCACTTCCTTGCAAGAGACGTTGAATGCAAAAACTCCATGATGGAGGAAAGATACCTTGAGATGTGAGCAATATCCTCCGATGGCCGCCTCAAGAGAAAAACCAATGTTCTCCTCATCCAGACGGAATGTGTGCCGAGCAAAGGAAACCACCATGATGAAATGGCCCGTGTCCGACGTGGGATGCACCGATCTGTTGAAGCTACGTTGGATCTCAGACGCCAACTTCATCCCCTGGGAGAAATCCAATCCCAGGGAGATCGCAGCATGGACTGCCATGGAGATGACAACCAGAGGAGAGAGGAGAGGACGCCGGGAACGATGAGCCGATCAGATGGCAAAACCCACGGAGAGATGTGGATATCGCCGGTGGTGGTGGGTGGCTAGGGTTAGGGTGGCGGCGGGGAGGTCATTTTGCGTCTTAGCAATCGCTAAACCAACTTGGAGAGGTTATTGACCACGCCGGAGCACAACCAACCTGACGACGAAGGTCTATTCCTGCAAGCAATCGAAGAACAAGCAAGAATATGATAAAAGCAATCTGAATATTGCGAGTATATATGAAGTATTGATAAAGGTGGGGATCCGTAAGCGGTCTTGGTCTGGTCGTTGGACACAAACGAAGTACACGAAGTTGCAATGGCTAACTTTTAACTAAACAAATCCCCAGGAAAAAGCTACTAGATGGATCTACTTATATAGGAGCAAGGGGTGCCAGCCGGAGGTGGGAGGACGTCCCAAGGCAGACTAAAACCAACCCTAGGTCGTACAAGGCTCATGGGCCCACTTTGGACTTGTTGTTTGACTCGGATTCTGCTGCAGCGTCAGATTGTTTCGTCCATATCTCAACGCTCTGGGGGAATTTAAAGGTTAATCCAGCTGGATTGGAAAGAGGACGAAATCTACTTTCCAACAAAAAAAGAATCACCCAATTCGGAGTCCGTATGGAAAAGTTGTTGGCGTTTTGAGTCAGGTATGTCTGTGCAGCCCGAATCTGAATCAAGAACGTGAGAGACTTGGACTCTATCTTCTCTTGGCCTAAAAGTGACGTGAGAGGACTTTTTGAACAGATCTAAACTTCTCCTTTTGCCTTATCTTCATATGTGGATTGTACAAATGTCCCATACACCTGCAATTAGACAAAACACAAAAGTGCGTGAAGTATTTTTGTTCTGGATAACATAAATAGATTATTGAATAGTTTGCACTAGAAATCACCTGACAAATATGCATGTATGCAATATTTTTGGTCGTATCCAGGGTAGTCATGTCCTCATCATCCTCCCCTTCTTGTAAACAAAGCCGTCCTCGGCGTTGCTTAATCTGAAATCTGGCTAACAAAAGAGACAAGGCGTACACGTTGTATATGTATATGTCATCCGTTTTACCTGTTCTCACTTGGTGCACATGTGAAACATAATGCAAGAGCACCCTTCAAAAGTCGTGAAATGTAAAGCCAATATATTATCACAAGAAGTCAAAGGCATGAAAATATTGCAACTCAGTTTGCACATATAAGTGAAGCTCTTATTCATATCAAAAGATTGACAATTCTTAGCATTAAACCATCCCAACATTGATGAACCATCACCAAGGTTAGAGGTCATATCAAAATGATTAAACATTGGCACAATTATTTTCAAACATATTTGATCCAAATCTGATTTGTTCCCAGATTCACTTGATTCTTTTGCAGCGATAGTTAATTCAATGGGTTCACTCAAAATTGTTTGATCACATGACGCATTCATGACAATAACATGATTCTCTAAAATAGGTGATGCACTCAAATCAACAGGTAACTCAACACATGATGTATTCAAGTTAACTAGGCATGCATCATTCGCATGTGAAGTTAAATCATCAATACCTTTATAGTTACCTTGTCGCAAAGATGTAGCTGATGTATGTACGGATGATGGTAATGTACCATACTCTTGAGATGATGTCGCGCTCACACTCTGAGGTGTGGCTGCTCTAGTAGGTGCAACGGTGGAGGAACCAAGCGGTGGTGGTGAGCATGAACTAGAATAGTAGTTGTTGTAGTCACCCAATGCATCCTCCTGTAACTGTATCTCAAAGGTACAAGCACGAACATACATACCAGTAATGCAATGAGGAATATACTGAAATCGTGCCTGAATATCATCGTTCAAACCCCCAAAAAATCTATTCATTGTATCATCCTCAGATTCTTCTATGTCACAATGTTGCATATAAGATTTAAACTCTTGGTAGTAAGCATGAACAGTGTTGTTGCCTTGTTTAAATTTTTCAAATTTGTGAAGCAATTCACGACGATAGTAAGGAGGGAAAAATTGTTGTCTCATTACATCTTTCAAATCTTTCCAAGTTGCGGGTTGGTTATCAATGGTTTTCTTACAATGCACACTCCACCAAACAGAAGCAAAACCAGTAAATGCTCTAGTGGCAGCTCGTACTCGCTCAAGTTCAGAAAAGTCATGGTGACTAAAAACTTGTTCTACTTCAAGCTCCCAAGCTAGATAAATAGCAGGATTAAATCTACCCAAACAACAGTAAAGAGATAACCTGACCATGTGCTGGTGTGTGTTGTCCCAACTCTCGTGATGGTGAAGATGTGTCCGTCGTCCAAGAGCTTCTATTTCCGGAACCTGTCATGATTAGTAGAAACAAGAAATGAAATTCGAGAATAATGTTCCTATGAACTACTAGGATGTGGTTGTAAAGTGCTCACAGTAAAGTAAATATCAATATCTTACAAGTTCTTACCATGCGGCAGGTGGTGACAGGAAACCAGCGATGTCGAATAACTCCGAAGATTGTGTAAAGCGATTGTCAGGGGAACGTACGTATACACGGTGTAGAAATATGTGGAGTTGGGCTGGCTATATATGGTAGCAAAAGATTAGCAATAATCAATTCAGAGATGCAATGTTGAATAAACGCTCAACGACGGTACTGTGCTGGTCCTAGGCTAGACCGGACTAGAGACGCGAGCCTAGAACACTAATAAGGTCACGGCGTAGCACAACTAGCATCAATAAAGGATATGAAGTAGCTCTGGACAGCAAGATATAAGTGAAGATCACAATAGCAGTAAAGATAATGATGTGAAACAACTGCCAAGGAGGATATACAACAACTCTCTCTCTCCAACTTTCCTCTTGAAAAGTTTGAGCCAATTTTCTGATACATTTTTTCAAATAATGCTACTAACTCAAGCTTTCCAATGCCAAAATAATCACTCAATTCCGAATTGATATGAGGACTCAAAGAATTCTAAAACTGGCCTGAAAAACTGGAATAAGCTGTGTCCGCGAACTTCTGAGGGCAAAAAGACCTATTTAGAAGACGATTTTGAGGTGTCAAATATTGAACATGCCTCTGCAACTATTTAGATGCGGCTCGTCGCTATCTTTCATTTGAGTACTCGCGGAGCCAAAACCGACATGGTATGAGGAAGTTATGCCTGTTTTACTGAACAGTGCACATAACAGATTCCAATCTGAATTCAACTACGAGATTGAGTCTAGATAGATCCAAATTTTTTCCTTATCTCTTTGTTTTCCTCACACTTTTTTTCTTTTTCTTTCTCTCTTTTTTTTCTTTGTCTTTTTCTCTCTTTTTTTCTCCCTCTTTCCAAGACAAACTAGATAAGATGCAGATTTGATCAAACGAAGATGTGAACGACATCAACTATGATTGTGACAATGAACTATGGGTAGCACGTGGTGGAAATTGATGGATGGTGTGGTGGACAGCGAAAGGGCTAACGATGCAGCGACGACGTGACTAATGTGAACAGAACTCGAAACTCTAAACAAACTAGACATTATGACCAGCAACTCAACACGACGATGCAACCGATGATTCAATAATCCAAACAATGAAAAGAGAATTGCAAAGGCTCAGACTAGCTAGGACAAAGGATGAATAGATCTAAGTTTTTTTTGGCTTTTTCTTAGACAATAGATAAGAAAATAAATCTAATCTAGGAAAAACTGGAAATTCTCACCGAGCAACCTGAAAACTGATACCACTTGATAGAGGCGAGGGTGTCCCAATCTTTCGATGAGATGATAACTATCGATTTGGTGAAGATGACTTTGACGATCCGACTACAAACGTGCACGACGTTGCGCCTTAGCAATCGCTAAACCAACTTGGAGAGGTTATTGACCACGCCGGAGCACAACCAACCTGACGACGAAGGTCTATTCCTGCAAGCAATCAAAGAACAAACAAGAATATGATAAAAGCAATCTGAATATTGCGAGTATATATGAAGTATTGATAAAGGTGGGGATACGTAAGCGGTCTTGGTTTGGTCGTTGGACACAAACGAAGTACACGAAGTTGCAATGGCTAACTTTTAACTAAACAAATCCCCAGGAAAAAGCTACTAGATGGATCTACTTATATAGGAGCAAGGGGTGGCAGCCGGAGGTGGGAGGACGTCCCAAGGCATACTAAAACCAACCCTAGGTCGTACAAGGCTCATGGGCCCAACTAGAGGTGATGCAACACCTTTGGACTTGTTGTTTGACTCGGATTCTGCTGCAGCATCAGATTGTTTCGTCCATATCTCAATGCTCCGGAGGAACTTAAAGGTGAATCCAGCTGGATTGGAAAAAGGACGAAATCTACTTTCCAACAAAAAAAGAATCACCCAATTCGGAGTCCGTATGGAAAAGTTGTTGGCGTTTCGAGTCAGGTATGTCTGTGAAGTCCGAATCTGAATCCAGAACGTGAGAGACTTGGACTCTATCTTCTCTTGGCCTAAAAGTGACGTGAGAGGACTTTTTGAACAGAACCTAAACTTCTCCTTTTGCCTTATCTTCATATGTGGATTGTACAAATGTCCCATACACCAGCAATTAGACAAAACAGAAAAGTGTGTGAAGTATTTTTGTTCTGGATAACATAAATAGATTATTGAATAGTTTGCACTAGAAATCACCTGACAAATATGCATGTATGCAATATTTTTGGTCGTATCCAAGGTAGTCATGTCCTCATCATCCTCCCCTTCTTGAAAACAAAGCCGTCCTCGGCGTTGCTTAATCTGAAATTTGGCTAACAAAAGAGACAAGGTGTACACGTTGTATATGTATATGTCATCCGTTTTTACTGTTCGCATTTGGCGCACATGTGACACATTATGCAAGAGCACCCTTCAAAAGTCGTGAAATGTAAAGCCAATATATTATCACAAGAAGTCAAAGGTATGAAAATATTGCAACTCAGTATTCACATATAAGTGAAGCTCTTATTCATATCAAAAGATTGACGATGCTTATCATTAAACCATCCCAACATTGATGAACCATCACCAAGGTTAGAGGTTGATAGAGGCGAGGGTGTCCCGATCTTTCGATGAGATGATAACTATCGATTTGGTGGAGACGACTTTGGTGATCCGACTACAAACGTGCACGACGTTGCGCCTTAGCAATCGCTAAACCAACTCTGAGAGGTTATTGACCACGCCGGAGCACAATCAACCTGACCACGAAGGTCTATTCCTGCAAGCAATCGAAGAAGAAGCAAGAATATGATAAAGCAATCTGAATATTGCGAATATATATGAAGTATTGATAATGCTAGGGATCCGTAAGCGGTCTTGGTCTGGTCGTTGGACACAAATGAAGTACACGAAGTTGCAATGGCTAACTTTTAACTAAACAAATCCCAAGTCTAAATGATGCCTTAAGGGCTATATATATATAGGGAAAAGAGAGGGGATTTTGTCCACCCTTGGCAAGGTGGGACTAAAACACCTCCTGAGTCATTTCCCCTACAATATGGACTCTAAAAATAGATTACATGGGCCTGGCCCAAAGTAAGGTGGCGCAACACCAGTAATAAGCTATGGACGAATTTTATGAAAGGCCGTCTTGTATATTTCGTCCATCTTCTTGTATGTCATCATGGTGGCTTCAATGTCCGGAAATCTCCACTTGAACCTCTGTTCTTGTTCTGTTGGCATGCACCTTCATCTCCATGCTTGATGATGCTCCAATGTTCATCCTTCTTGTCCGTGCTAGGCCCTTCAATTGCAAGCAACACAAATGTATCTAAGTTAGGGAGCATCATATTCTCATGAACACTAGAAACATTGATGAGGACATCAATACCATTGTTACACCCACAGCCCCTACTGTTACATATACTGGACCAATTAGTAGAGCTCGCGCACGCCAAATAAATTACCAGGTACTTTCGTTTCTTAGTAATGCTTCTAATGTTCATGAGAATATGATGCTGCCTAAATTGGATACATTTGTTTTGCTTACAAATGAAGGGCCTAGCTTGGAGAAGGATGAACATTGGAGCAAGAACACGCATGGAGTTGATGGCATGCGCAAGGGGATCAAGAACGGAGTTACAAGTGATGATTTCGGGACTTTGAAGCCACCATAAGGAGTGCATGAAGCCTTGGACGAAATATACAAGATGCCACTTCATAATATTCGTCCATAGGCTATTTTAGGTGCTGCGTCACCTTATTATTGGGCCAGGCCCATGTAATTTCGAAATACTTAAGTATAGGCTATTTTTAGAGTCCGTATGTGTGGGGAAACAAGAGATAGGGTTGGTTTCGGACCCCACCCTCAAGGGCCACAAAATTCCCTCCTCTTCCTCCATATATACAGCCCTTAGGGCGTCGTTTAGACTTTGGGTTTTGTTTAGATCAAAAGTTCGCCATAGCTGCAACTTCGCGTACTTCGTTTGTGTTCAACGACCAGACCAAGGCGTCACAGAACCCCGCCTTCATTAATAAAGCTTTCCTCTTATATTCGCAATATCCAGATTGCAATCTTAGTTTCTTGCTTGTTCTTCGTTTGCTCGCAGGAAACAGGCCCTCGTGGTCAGGTTGATCGTGCTCCGGCGTGGTCAATAACCCTCGGAAGTTGGTTTGGCAATTGCTAAGGCGCGACGTCTCGCACGTTCGTAGTCGGATCGTCAAGGTCGACTCCCACAGAAACGATAGCCACCATCTCATCTAAACATCGGGACACCTTTGCCTCTATCAAGTGGTATGAGATTTCCAGGTTGCTCGGTGAGATTTTACAGTTTTTCGTAGATTAGATCGAGTCCGTTCTTCATACCTACAGTCCACGAAAAAGCCACACAAAAAATTAGGGTTAGTTCATCATATCCGAACCAATCTGAGCCTTTGCATAATCTTTTTAGGGTTTTTGCTTTGTTGAATTTGCGGTTGCATCGTCGTGTCAAGTTGCTGGTCTTAGAGTCTAGTCTTTTAGAGTTTCGAGTTCTGGTCATAAGTTGTCACGCCGCCGCCGCACCATCATCATCGCCTTGCCATCTACCATCATTGCTTCTCTGCCACCGCTCTGAATCCGTATCCATATACCACCACCAATCCGTATCCATATACCACCACCAATTTGTATCCATATACCACCACCGCTACCATATACCACCACCACTGCCATATACCACCACCATATATCCACCACCAATCCGAGCTCTTCTCATATTAGGTTTGTTTTCGAGAGCCATTTAAATTCCGATTCGTGTTTCCTTGCCTGCGTAGGTCTCAGAAAAAAAAAGAGTCTGGAGACCCCCGGGCAGTTTTTAGGCCAAAATTTCGGCGACCGAAAATATTTTTTCCCTATCCTATTTTTAGGCTGTTCTGAGTCTTTTGAGACACTCGCCATCATAGTGATTTTTGGTCGCACTTTTTCGTCGTCGCTGCCCTGATTTCTGAAAAAAAATTGTCAAAAAAATTTCGTACCCATCCTGTCAGTTTGACCTGGGAAGAGTTTTGAGACACTCGCCATTATAGTGATTTTTCGCAAAAAAAAATGTGGAGCGCAAAAAAAACAGAGCGATTTTTTTTTTCAGAGTGTGCTTTTCCCTTGTTTTCGTGCAGCGCCGTTATTTTGTTAGTGTTCTAGGCTCGCGTCTCTAGCACGGTCTAGCCTAGGACCAGCACAGTACCGTCGTTGAGTGTTTATTCAACTTTGCATCTTTGAATTGATTATTGCTGACCTTTTTGCTACCATACTATAAGCCTTTTCCAGCTCCACATACATCTACGTCGTGCGTTTGACTCTCCCTGGCAATCGCTCTATCCAAGCTTTGAGTGTTTTGACTACAATGGTTGCCGATCACCGCCTGCTGCTGGGTAAGAACTGGTAAGAATTTGAGATTTGCTTGACGGATTTGTGACTGTCCACCACACCACCACCACCACTTCCTAGTAGTCTGTAGAATCATATTCTTGTGTGTTTCTATTGCTGCTAACCATGGCAGGATCACAAGCCGACGAGACTGACTGGGAGAACATGACAAACAAAGCGTTACATGATAAGTTTCAGCAAATGATGAGTGGACAGGTGGAAGATGTGCTAAATAGATTTGAAGATGGCCATGGAGAAGATAGATGGCATTGAGAAGGTGTTCGAAACAAAGCTCGATAACAAGTTCAATGAATTGCTCGCACGTCTACCACCACCACCACCAGCTGCACCTAACGCACCTCTACAACAGCAACAACGACTACCTCCACATCGCGAAGCAGCCCTCCGCCGAGTGACCCGTGTTCCTCTTCAGCCTGGTCAAGCTGCTGGTGCTGCTGTTGATACTTCTGTGGCTCCTGCTGCTGATGTGGGGGAGGATGATTATGTGGGAGATTATGAGGATGAGGTTGATGAACATCAGAACTACGTGCAACCACCAGCACCACAACCACCAGGTCGTCCACATGAAAATAATGGCAATGTTAGGGCTCCCCTTCAGGTACGAGATCATGACCATCTCCCTAAACTGAAATTGAATATTCCACCATTTGAGGGTAGATATGTTTCTGATATATATCTTACTTGGGAGTTAGAAACTGAACAACGATTTACATGTTTACAATATCCTGAGGAGAGACGTGTCCCTGCTGCTGTTTGTGCTTTCACTAGCTTTGCATGTGTTTGGTGGTCTGAATATTGTAGATTATATCCTGTTCCAGCTACTTGGGCTGCTTTGAAAACTGCTATGCGTACTCGTTGGGTTCCACCATATTATCAACGTGAATTAGTTCAAAAATTGCAGCGCTTAAAACAAGGAAAAAATTCGGTAGATGAATATTATCAGGAATTACAAACTGGCTTGATTAGATGTGGTATCGTTGAGGAGAATGAAGCTATGCTTGCATGTTTTCTGGGTGGATTAAATAGAGAGATTCAGACCATTCTAGACTATAAGGATTATAATAATATCACTCGTTTATTCCATCTTGCTTGTAAAGCTGAACGTGAAGTGCAGGATCGACAAGCATTGGCGCGAACTAACTTTTCTGCAGGTCGACCTTCATCGTGGACACCACGTGCATCATCTACTTCCACACGTTCTGCTACACCGGCACCTCCGTCAGCTGATACAAGAAAGTAGGCACAACCACCACTATCTGCGAAGAGCACAACTGCCGGGCCTGCACAGAGCTCTTCTTCTTCGATGGCGTCTACAGGGCACACAAGTGATATTATTTGTCATCGTTGTAAGGGAAGAGGACATTTTGCGCGAGAATGCACATCTCAGCGTGTGATGATTGCTACTGAGGATGGTGGGTATGAGTCCGCTAGTGACTATGATGAGGAGACTTTGGCTCTTCTTACACATGAAGAACACGGTGGAGATGATTCTGATCATGAGACGCAATACATGGCTGCTGCAGATGCTGACAGGTATGAATGTTTAGTTGCTCAACGTGTTTTGAGTGTGCAGGTCACGCAAGCTGAGCAAAATAAGAGGCATAATTTGTTCCATACAAAGAGAGTTGTGAAGGAACGTTCTGTTCGCGTCATCATATATGGAGGGAGCTGCAACAACTTGGCTAGCATGGAGATGGTGGAGAAGCTATCTCTCACCACAAGACCACATCCACATCCTTACTACATCCAATGGTTCAACAACAGCGGCAAGGTTAAGGTAACACGTACTGTTCGGATGCATTTTAGTATCTCTACATATGTTGATTATGTTGATTGTGATGTGGTACCTATGCAAGCATGTTCCTTATTACTTGGTAGACCATGGCAATTTGATAAAAATTCTGTACGCCATGGTAGAAACAATCAGTATACTCTTGTTCATAAGGATACAAATATTACTTTGCTTCCTATGACTCCTGATTCTATTTTGAAAGATGATATTCATAGAGCTAATAAAGCAAAATAGGAGAAAAATAAGAGTGAATATCAGATTGTGGCAAAAGAATTTGACCAACAAATGAAGCCTAATAGTAAACCATCTAGTGTTGCTTCTGAAATTAAATTGAAAAGTGCATGTTTACTTGCCACCAAATCTGATATTGATGAGCTAGTTTTTCGCAAATCTGTTTGCTATGCTTTTGTGTGCAAAGAGGCATTATTTTCATTCGAGGATGTGCCTTCCTCTTTGCCCCCTGCTGTCACTAATATTTTGCAGGAGTTCGCTGACGTCTTCCCACAAGACGTGCCACCGGGATTACCACCTATTCGAGGGATTGAGCATCAAATTGACTTAATTCCCGGTGCATCGCTACCCAACCGTGCACCATACTGTACCAATCCAGCGGAGACGAAGGAGATTATGCGTCAAGTACAGGAGCTGCTCGACAAAGGTTATATACATGAATCTCTTAGTCATTGTGATGTTCCTATTATACTAGTGACTAAAAAGGATGGTAGGTCGCGTATGTGTGTTGATTGTAGAGGCATTAATAATATTACTATTCGTTATCGTCATCCTATTCCTAGGCTAGATGATATGCTTGATGAATTGAGTGGCTCTACAATATTCTCCAAAGTTGATTTGCATAGTGGATACCATCAAATTCGTATGAAATTGGGAGATGAATGGAAAACAGCATTTAAAACTAAGTTTGGTTTCTATGAGTGGCTAGTCATGCCTTTTGGGTTAACTAATGCACCTAGTACTTTCATGAGACTAATGAACGAAGTTTTACGTGCTTTCATTGGACGATTTGTGGTAGTCTATTTTGATGATATACTGATTTATAGCAAATCTTTGGAACAACATTTGGAACATTTACGTATTGTTTTTAATGCTCTACGTGATGCACGTTTGTTTGGTAACCTTGGGAAGTGCACCTTTTGCACCGACCGAGTGTCTTTTCTTGTCTATGTTGTTACCCCATAGGGAATTGAAGTTGATAAAGCCAAGATTGAAGCTATTGAGAGTTGGCCGCAGCCCAAAACGGTCACACAAGTGAGGAGTTTTCTTGGACTCGCCGGTTTCTATAGGCGTTTTGTGAGAGATTTTAGCACCATTGCTGCACCTCTCAATGAGCTTACAAAGAAGGATGTGCCTTTTGTTTGGGGTACCGCACGGGAAGAAGCCTTCACGGTATTGAAAGATAAGTTGACACATGCTCCTTTACTTCAACTTCCTGACTTTAATAAGAATTTTGAGCTTGAATGTGATGCTAGTGGAATTGGATTAGGAGGTGTGTTATTACAAGATGGCAAACCTGTTGCATACTTTTCTAAAAAATTGAGTGGGCCTAGTCTGAACTATTCTACTTATGATAAAGAATTATATGCTCTTGTTCGGACTTTAGAGACATGGCAACATTATTTATGGCCCAAAGAATTTGTTATACATTCTGATCATGAATCTTTGAAACATATTAAAAGTCAAGCTAAACTGAATCGTAGACATGCTAAATGGGTTGAATTCATTAAGACTTTCCCTTATGTCATTAAACACAAGAAGGGTAAAGAAAATGTTATTGCTGATGCTTTGTCTCGTCGCTATACTATGCTTTCACAACTTGACTTCAAAATATTTGGTTTGGAGACCATCAAAGATCAATATGTGCATGATGTTGATTTTAAAGAAGTAATGCAGAATTGTAAAGAAGGAAGAACATGGAACAAGTTCGTTGTTAATGATGGTTTTGTGTTCCGTGCTAACAAGCTATGCATTCCTGCTAGCTCTGTTCGTCTTTTGTTGTTGCAGGAGGCGCATGGAGGAGGATTAATGGGACACTTTGGCATGAAGAAGACGGAGGACGTACTTGCTACACATTTCTTTTGGCCAAAGATGAGACGGGATGTTGAGCGTTTTGTTGCTCGCTGCACTACATGTCAAAAAGCTAAGTCACGACTCAATCCTCATGGTTTATATATGCCTTTTCCTGTGCCTAGTGTTCCTTGGGAGGATATATCTATGGACTTTGTTTTAGGTTTACCTCGAACAAAGAAGGGGCGGGATAGCATATTTGTTGTCGTGGATAGATTCTCGAAAATGGCACACTGTATACCATGTCATAAAAGTGATGATGATGTTAATGTTGCTGATTTGTTCTTTCGTGAAATTATTCGCTTGCATGGTGTGCCAAATACTATTGTTTCAGACCGTGATACTAAATTTCTTAGCCACTTTTGGAGATGTTTATGGGCTAAGTTGGGGACTAAACTGCTTTTTAGTACTACTTGTCACCCCCAAACTGATGGACAAACTGAAGTAGTCAATAGAACATTGTCTACTATGCTTAGGGCTATTTTGAAGAATAATAAGAAAATGTGGGAAGAATGCTTGCCTCATATTGAATTTTCATATAATCGTTCGGTGCATTCTACTACTAAGATGTGCCCTTTTGAAATTGTGTATGGTTTCCTACCTCATGCACCCATTGATTTGTTGCCTTTTCCATCTTCGGAGAAGGTTAATTTTGATGCTAAAGAACGTGCTGAATTGATTTTAAAAATGCATGAGTTAACTAAGGAAAACATTGAGCGTATGAATGCTAAATATAAACTTGCTGGAGATAAGGGTAGAAAACATGTTATGTTTGCACCTGGAGATCTTGTTTGGTTACATTTGCGTCAGGATAGATTTCCTAATTTGCGCAAATCAAAGCTAATGCCACGTGCTGATGGTCCTTTTAAGGTGTTAGAGAAAATAAATGATAATGCATATAAACTTGAGTTGCCTGCAGATTTTGGGGTTAGTCCCACTTTTAACATTGCAGATTTGAAGCCTTATTTGGGTGAGGAAGATGGGCTTCCGTCGAGGACGACTTCATTTCAAGAAGGGGAGGATGATGAGGACATCAATACCATTGTTACACCCACAGCCCCTACTGTTACATATACTGGACCAATTACTAGAGCTCGCGCACGCCAAATAAATTACCAGGTACTTCCGTTTCTTGGTAATGCTTCTAATGTTCATGAGAATATGATGCTGCCTAAATTGGATACATTTGTTTTGCTTACAAATGAAGGGCCTAGCTTGGAGAAGGATGAACATTGGAGCAAGAACACACATGGAGTTGATGGCATGCGCAAGGGGATCAAGAACGGAGTTACAAGTGATGATTTCAGGACTTTGAAGCCACCATAAGGAGTGCATGAAGCCTTGGACGAAATATACAAGATGCCACTTCATAATATTCGTCCATAGGCTATTTTAGGTGCTGCGTCACCTTATTATTGGGCCAGGCCCATGTAATTTCGAAATACTTAAGTATAGGCTATTTTTAGAGTCCGTATGTGTGGGGAAACAAGAGATAGGGTTGGTTTCGGACCCCACCCTCAAGGGCCACGAAATTCCCTCCTCTTCCTCCATATATACAGTCGTTAGGGCGTCATTTAGACTTTGGGTTTTGTTTAGATCAAAAGTTCGCCATAGCTGCAACTTCGCGTACTTCGTTTGTGTTCAACGACCAAACCAAGGCGTCACAGAACCCCGCCTTCATTAATAAAGCTTTCCTCTTATATTCGCAATATCCAGATTGCAATCTTAGTTTCTTGCGTGTTCTTCGTTTGCTCGCAGGAAACAGGCCCTCGTGGTCAGGTTGATCGTGCTCCGGCGTGGTCAATAACCCTCGGAAGTTGGTTTAGCGATTGCTAAGGCGCGACGTCTCGCACGTTCGTAGTCGGATCGTCAAGGTCGACTCCCACAGAAATGATAACCACTATCTCATCAAAACATCGGGACACCTTTTCCTCTATCAAACATTACCAAGAAACGAAAGTACCTGATAATTTAATTGGTGTATGCAAGCTCTAGCAATTGCTCCAAGAGGTAAAACTGCAGGGGATATGGGTGTAACTGCGGTAGCCATGTCCTCATCAGAGGTCATATCAAAACGATTAAACATTGGCACAATTATTTTCAAACATATTTGATCCAAATCCGATTTATTTCCTGATTCACTTGATTCTTTTGCAGCGATACTTAATTCAATGGGTTCACTCAAAATTGTTTGATCACATGACGCATTCATGACAGTAACATGATTCTCTAAAATAGGTGATGCACTCAAATCAACAGGTAACTCAACACATGATGTATTCAAGTTAACTAGGCATGCATCATTCGCATGTGAAGTTAAATCATCAATACCTTTATAGTTACCTTGTCGCAAAGATGTAGCTGATGTATGTACGGATGATGGCAATGTACCATACTCTTGAGATGATGTCGCGCTCACACTCTGAGGTGTGGCTGCTCTAGTAGGTGCAACGGTGGAGGAACCAAGCGGTGGTGGTGAGCATGAACTAGAATAGTAGTTGTTGTAGTCACCCAATGCATCCTCCTGTAACTGTATCTCAAAGGTACAAGCACGAACATACATACCAGTAATGCAATGAGGAATATACTGAAATCGTGCCTGAATATCATCGTTCAAACCCCCAAAAAATCTATTCATTGTATCATCCTCAGATTCTTCTATGTCACAATGTTGCATATAAGATTTAAACTCTTGGTAGTAAGCATGAACAGTGTTGTTGCCTTGTTTAAATTGTTCAAATTTGTTAAGCAATTCACGACGATAGTAAGGAGGGAAAAATTGTTGTCTCATTACATCTTTCAAATCTTTCCAAGTTGCGGGTTGGTTATCAATGGTTTTCTTACAATGCACACTCCACCAAACAGAAGCAAAACCAGTAAATGCTCTAGTGGCAGCTCGTACTCGCTCAAGTTCAGAAAAGTCATGGTGACTAAAAACTTGTTCTACTTCAAGCTCCCAAGCTAGATAAATAGCAGGATTAAATCTACCCTCAAACAACAGTAAAGAGATAACCTGACCATGTGCTGGTGTGTGTTGTCCCAACTCTCGTGATGGTGAAGATGTGTCCGTCGTCCAAGAGCTTCTATTTCCGGAACCTGTCAAGATTAGTAGAAACAAGAAACGAAATTCGAGAATAATGTTCCTATGAACTACTAGGATGTGGTTGTAAAGTGCTCACAGTAAAGTAAATATCAATATCTTACAAGTTCTTACCATGCGGCAGGTGGTGACAGGCAACCAACGATGTCAAATAACTCCGAAGATTGTGTAAAGCGATTGTCAGGGGAACGTACGTATACACGGTGTAGAAATATGTGGAGCTAGGCTGGCTATATATGGTAGCAAAAGATTAGCAATAATCAATTCAGAGATGCAATGTTGAATAAACGCTCAACGACGGTACTGTGCTGGTCCTAGGCTAGACCGGACTAGAGACGCGAGCCTAGAACACTAATAAGGTCACGACGTAGCACAACTAGCATCAATAAAGGATATGAAGTAGCTCTGGACAGCAAGATATAAGTGAAGATCACAATAGCAGTAAAGATAATGATGTGAAACAACTGCCAAGCAGGATAAACAACAACTCTCTCTCCAACTTTCCTCTTGAAAAGTTTGAGCCCATTTTCTGATACATTTTTTCAAAGAATGCTACTAACTCAAGCTTTCCAATGCAAAAAGAATCACTCAATTCCGAATTGATATGAGGACTCAAAGAATTCTAAAACTGGCCTGAAAAACTGGAATAAGCTGTGTCCGCGCACTTTTGATGGCAAAAAGACCTATTTAGAAGACGATTTTGAGGTGTCAAATATTGAACATGCCTCTGCAACTATTTAGATGCGGCTCGTCGCTGGCTTTCATTTGAGTACTCGCTGAGCCAAAACGGACTTCGTATGAGGAAGTTATGCCTGTTTTACGGAACAGTGCACAAAACAGATTCCAATCCGAATTCAACTACGAGATTGAGTCTAGAGAGATCCGAATTTTTTTTCTTCTCTCTTTTTTTTCCTCACACTTTTTTCTTTTTCTTTCTCTCTTTTTTTCTTTGTCTTTTTTCTCTCTCTTTTTTCTCTCTTTTTTTCTCTCTTTTTTTCTCTCTTTTTTTCTCCCTCTTTCCAAGACAAACTAGATAAGATGCAGATTGGATCAAACGAAGATGTGAACGACGTCAACTATGATTGTGACAATGAACTATGGTTAGCACGTGGTGGAAATTGATGGATGGTGTGGTGGACAGCGGAAGGGATAACGATGCAGCGACAACATGACTAATGTGAACAGAACTCGAAACTCTAAACAAACTAGACATTAAGACCAGCAACTCGACACGACGATTGATAGAGGCAAAGGTGTCCCGTCTTTCGATGAGATGGTGGCTATCGTTTTGGAGGAAGTTGACTTTGACGATCCGACTACGAACGTGCGAGGACGTCGTGCCTTAGCAATCGCTAAACCAACTCCGAGAGGTTATTGACCACACCGGAGCACGATCAACCTGACCACGAAGGTATGTTTCCTGCAGGCAAACGAAGAACAAGCAAGAAACTAAGATTGCAATCTGGATATTGCGAATATAAGAGGAAAACTTTGTTGATCAAGGTGGGGTTCTGTGACGCCTTGGTCTGGTCGTTGAACACAAACGAAGTACGCGAAGTTGCAGCTATGGCGAACTTTTAATCTAAACAAAACCCAAAGTGTAAACGATGCCCTAGGGGCTGTATATATGGAGGAAGAGGGGGCAATTTCGTGGCCCTTGGAGGAGGGGTCCGAAACCCACCCTAACTCTTGTTTCCCCACACATACACACTCTAAAAACAGCCTATATTGAAGTATTTCGCAATTACATGGGCCTGGCCCAAAAAGAAGGTGACCCAGCACCTAGAATAGCCTCTGGACGAAAATTATGAAGTGGCATCTTGTATATTTCGTCCAAGGCTTCATGCACTCATTATGGTGGCTTCAAAGTCCTGAAATCATCACTTGAAACTCTGTTCTTGTCTCCCTTGCGCATGCCATCAACTCCATGCTTGTTCTTGCTCCAATGATCATCCTTCTCCAAGCTAGGCCCTTCATTTGTAAGCAAAACAAATGTATCCAATTTAGGCAGCATCATATTCTCATGAACATTAGAATCATTACCAAGAAACGAAAGTACCTGATAATTCAATTGCCGTGCGCGAGCTCTAGTAATTGGTCCAGTATGTATTGCAGCAGGGGCTGTGGGTGTAACAATGGTATTGATGTCCTCATCATCCTCCCCTTCTTGAAACGAAGTCGTCCTCGACGGAAGCCCATCTTCCTCACCCAAATAAGGCTTCAAATCTGCAATGTTAAAAGTGGGACTAACCCCAAAATCTGCAGGCAGCTCAAGTTTATATGCATTATCATTTATTTTCTCAAACACCTTAAAAGGACCATCAGCACGTGGCATTAGCTTTGATTTGCGCAAATTAGGAAATCTATCCTTACGCAAATGTAACCAAACAAGATCTCCAGGTGCAAACACAACATGTTTTCTACCCTTATCTCCAGCAAGTTTATATTTAGCATTCATACGCTCAATGTTTTCCTTAGTTAACTCATGCATTTTTAAAATCAATTTAGCACGTTCTTTAGCATCAAAATTAACCTTCTCCGAAGATGGAAGAGGGAACAAATCAATAGGTGCACGAGCTAGGAAACCATACACAATTTCAAAAGGGCACATCTTAGTAGTAGAATGCAATGAACGATTATAAGCAAATTCGATATGAGGCAAGCATTCTTCCCACATTTTCTTATTATTCTTCAAAACAGCCCTAAGCATAGTAGACAATGTTCTATTGACTATTTCAGTTTGTCCCTCAGTTTGGGGGTGACAAGTAGTACTAAAAAGCAGTTTAGTCCCCAACTTAGCCCATAAACATCTCCAAAGGTGGCTAAGAAATTTAGTATCACGATCTGAAACAATAGTATTTGGCAGACCATGCAAGCGAATAATTTCACGAAAGAACAAATCAGCAACATTAACAGCATCATCGCTTTTATGACATGGTATAAAGTGTGCCATTTTCGAGAATCTATCCACGACAACAAATATACTATCCCTCCCCTTCTTTGTTCGAGGTAAACCTAAAACAAAGTCCATAGATATATCTTTCCAAGGAACACTAGGGCAAAGGCATATATAAACCACGAGGACTGAGTCGTGACTTAGCTTTTTGACATGTAGTGCAGCGAGCAACAAAACGCTCAACATCCCGTCTCATCTTTGGCCAAAAGAAATGTGTAGCAAGTATATCATCCGTCTTCTTCACGCCAAAGTGTCCCATTAGTCCTCCTCCATGCGCCTCCTGCAACAACAAAAGACGAACAGAGCTAGCTGGAATGCATAGCTTGTTAGCACGAAACACAAATCCATCGTTAACGACGAACTTGTTCCATGTTCTTCCTTCTTTACAATTCTGCAACACATCTTTAAATTCTGCATCATGCACATATTGATCTTTGATAGTCTCCAAACCAAATATTTTAAAGTAAAGTTGTGAAAGCATAGTATAACGGCAAGACAATGCATAAGCAATAACATTTTATTTACCCTTCTTGTGTGTAATGACATAAGGTAAAGTCTCAATGAATTCAACCCATTTAGCATGTCTACGGTTCAGTTTAGCTTGACTTTTAATGTGTTTCAAAGATTCATGATCAGAATGTATAACAAATTCTTTGGGCCATAAATAATGTTGCCATGTTTCTATGGTCTGAACAAGAGCATATAATTCTTTATCATAAGTAGAATAGTTCAGACTAGGCCCACTCAATTTTTCAGAAAAGTATGCAACAGGTTTGCCATCTTGTAATAACACACCTCCTAATCCAATTCCACTAGCATCACATTCAAGCTCAAAAGTCTTATTAAAATCAGGAAGTTGGAGTAAAGGAGCATGTGTCAACTTATCTTTTAGTACCGTGAAGGCTTCTTCCTATGCGGTACCCCAAACAAAAGGCACATCCTTCTTTGTAAGCTCGTTGAGAGGTGCAGCAATGGTGCTGAAATCTCTCACAAAACGCCTATAGAAACCAGCGAGGCCAAGGAAACTCCTCACTTGTGTGACCGTTTTGGGCTGCGGCCAACTCTCAATAGCTTCAATCTTGGCTTTATCAACTTCAATTCCCTGTGGAGTAACAACATAGCCAAGAAAAGATACTCGGTCGATGCAAAAGGTGCACTTCCCAAGGTTACCAAACAAACGTGCATCACGTAGAGCATTAAAAACAGCACGTAAATGTTCCAAATGTTCTTCCAAAGATTTGCTATAAATCAGTATATCATCAAAATAGACTACCACAAATCGTCCAATGAAAGCACGTAAAACTTCGTTCATTAGTCTCATGAAAGTACTAGGTGCATTAGTTAACCCAAAAGGCATGACTAACCACTCATATAAACCAAACTTAGTTTTAAATGCTGTTTTCCATTCATCTCCCAATTTCATACGAATTTGATGCTATCCACTACGCAAATCAACTTTGGAGAATATTGTAGAGCCACTCAATTCATCAAGCATATCATCTAGCCTAGGAATAGGATGATGATAACGAATAGTAATATTGTTAATACCTCTACAATCAACACACATACGCGATGTACCATCCTTTTTAGGCACTAGTATAATAGGAACATCACAAGGACTAAGAGATCCGCGTATATAACCTTTGTCGAGCAGCTCCTGTACTTGACGCATAATCTCCTTCATCTCCTCTGGATTGGTACGGTATGGTGCACGGTTGGGTAGCGATGCACCGGGAATTAAGTCAATTTGATGCTCAATCCCTCGAATAGGTGGTAAACCCGGTGGCACGTTTTGCGGGAAGACGTCAGTGAACTCCTGCAAAATATTAGTGACAGCAGGGGCAAAGAGGAAGGCACCTCCTCGAATTAAAATAATGCCTCTTTGCACACAAAAGCATAGCAAACAGATTTGCTAGAATCTAGCTCATCAATATCATATTTGGTGGCAAGTAAACATGCACTTTTCAATTTAATTTCAGAAGCAACACTAGATGGTTTATTATTAGGCTTCATTTGTTGCTCAAATTCTGTTGCCACAATCTTATTTTCACTCGTATTTTTCTCCTGTTTTTCTTTATTAGCTCTATGAATATCATCTTTCAAAATGGAATCAGGAGTCATAGGAAGCAAAGTAATATTTGTAATATTTGTATCCTTATGAACAAGAGTATACTGATTGTTTCTACCATGGTGTACAGAATTTTTATCAAATTGCCATGGTCTACCAAGTAATAAGGAACATGCTTGCATAGGTACCACATCACAATCAACATAATCAGCATATGTAGAGATACTAAAATGCACACGAACAGTACGTGTTACCTTAACCTTGCCGCTGTTGTTGAACCATTGGATGTAGTAAGGATGTGGATGTGGTCTTGTTGTGAGAGACAGCTTCTCCACCATCTCCATGCTAGCCAAGTTGTTGCAGCTCCCTCCGTCTATGATGACGCGAATAGAACGTTCCTTCACAACTCCCTTTGTATGGAACAAATTATGCCTCTGATTTTGCTCAGCTTGTGTAACCTGCACACTCAAAACACGTTGAGCAACTAAACATTCATACCTGTCAGCATCTTCAGTAGCCATGTATTGTGTCTCATGATCAGAATCATCTCCACCGTGTTCTTCATGTGTAATAAGAGCCAAAGTCTCCTCATCATAGTCACTAGCGGACTCATACCCACCATCCTCAGTAACAATCATCACACGCTTAGATGGGCATTCTCTCGCATAATGACCTCCACCCTTGCAACGTCGACAAATAATATCATGTGTTTGCCCTGTTGATGCCATGGATGAAGAAGAGCTCTTTGCAGGCCCAGAAGGTGTGCTCTTGGCAGATAGTGGTGATTGTGCCTGCTTTATTGTATCACGGTTGGAGGTGGCAGCCGACGGAGGTGCCGGTGTAGCAGAATGTGTGGAAGTAGATGATGCATGTGGTGTCCATGATGAAGGTCGACCTGCAGAAAAGTTATTTCGCGCCAATGCCTGTCGATCCTGCACTTCACGCTCAGCTTTACAAGCAAGATGGAATAAACGAGTGATATTATTATAGTCTAGAATGGTCTGAATCTCTCTATTTAATCCACCCAGAAAACGTGCAAGCATAGCTTCATTATCCTCAACAATACCACATCGAATCAAGCCAATTTGTAATTCCTGATAATATTCTTCTACCGAATTTTTTCCTTGTCTTAAGCGCTGCAATTTTTGAAGTAATTCACGTTGATAATATGGTGGAACCCAACGAGTGCACATAGCAATTTTCAAAGCAGCCCAAGTAGCTGGAACATGATATAATCTACAATGTTCAGACCACCAAACACATGCAAAGCTAGTGAAAGCACAAACAGCAGCAGGAACACGTCTCTCCTCAGGATATTTGATGTAGGGTGGAACCCTAGATGGCCGATCTTTCACGAAAGGAGCGAGATCCCTCAAAGAACACGACGAACACGGGGAAGAACGGAGAGAAAACACAAGGGGAAACACTCAAGAACAAGTCCAATCACACATCCACTAGACAATCAAACACACAAGATCCACAAGGTTCATGAACAACAAAGGGAAAGATACAAGGTAGCGTTCATCCCAATCCTTGGAGGAGTTGAGGTCTTGATATCCCAGAGGATCTTCTCACATGCTCACATGGAGGTCTTGAATCCAAGGTGGATCTTCTCCGTAGAGGGGCCGCGGTCTCTCTCTCATGGAGTAGATCCGATATGGATGAGCAAAGCTCTATCTCTAATGAGCTACTACTTTGCTAACCCTAGAAAGGAGGGGGAGGTGGTCTATTTATAGTCTAAGCCACGAAGGGGTAAGTGAGAGGGGGGATACAAGGCCAAAGGCCCGTGGCTGCGCACAGGCAGAGCGGTAGTACCGCTTGCAAGCGGTAGTGCCGCTTGGACCGGGCGGTAGTACCGGACCCGGGTCGCTCGAGCACAGGAGTTTGTCGGGTTGAGCGGCAGTAGAGCGGAAGTTCGGCGGTAGTGCCGCTCGGTGGCCTCTAGCGGTAGTACCGCTTGGTGTGGGCGGTAGTACCGCTCGTCCTGGGTCTTCTTCCTCCTTCTCTTCCATGCTTCCCTCGTGGATGGTGTAGTTGTTCCTTGGCGCTTGCACTCCTCCTCGTCGTCCGTAGTGTTCCGACAATACCTCTGCATGCACACGAGTGGAGTGTCAAGTAGTATACCATGCTCGAAGGGGTCAAGTGAGAACATGTAAAGGAGATGATTCACCTTCGTGTATGTGAAGTAGATGTTGCACGTGTCACTCGCCGAACGGACTCTTGACATGGTGATGTCCATAGGATGCTCCGCATCATCTCCCCTCCCTTGGGAAAGATCCGACCTCGGATCGAAAACGAAATCACCATGGGAAAGAGATGGCTTCGCCGTGTAGAAGTGGACGTTCACCAAGTACTTGTCATCTTGAATCTCGAAATGTGTTCTCTCCAATGTCGCACCGTGTAGTGATTCCTTCAAAAGGAGCAAAAACAACAAACACTTGGAAAAAAATATGGTTAGCGTTAGTGCAAAACCAAGCATTCAAGTGGTGATTCACCCAACAAGTGTCGCCATCATGCAAAGCATATGGTTTGACAAAGGATTGTGACATGGTATGTAAGCACATAAATTGAGCACAAGCAAATATGGCATGGGGACAATCATGTAAATGTGAGGTAGAGATGCAAATATGTTTGACAAGAGAATAGGCATCTACCTCTAGTTCATAGCAAGCATTCACAAATTGCTCAATGAAAGGTCTATGGTAGGCATATGAATCATTCACAACACCAAATAAGACGAGATGTCTACACACATGGGTCAAGTGCAAGGCAATCCAAGCATAACGTGCATGGGGTGTGGTGAATATAGTGTGGCACTCAACACAATAGAAAGAGAAATTGTTCATCATGTGCGAGGCAATCAAGTCAAGCATGTAGCAATCAATGAGACATGGCATATGTGAAGGAATGACATTATTGCAACCAAACATGTGATAGGAGCAAGTAATCCAAGATTTGGATGCAACACACAAGGCATATATATCATGATGCATGGAATGGTTAAAATGACAAGTCGAAACAAGATCTCTAACAAGTGTGCAAGCAAGTGATCCAAGATGAACAATAAGTCTCATTGTGCAAGCAACACAAGTAGTATGATCCGCAATATCCATGCTCAAGAAAGATGTCACCTTGAAGGCGTGTCCTTGTGCGTCCTTCACAATGCCGAAGCACAAGCAAGTGCGATGTAGAATCGTCGTGGTAGAAGGTGGTTCGCTCTCAAGAGCTCGAATGGTCAACTCACGTGACATGGAAGTCGACACAAAGTCCAAGTATCCTACACATGCACACAACAAAACAAAGAACGTATGTGCATGGTAGATAAACACATCATCCATCATGATGGTTTTCTTCTTTTGCACATAACCATTAGAAGCACAAGTGTATGAATAATATGATGCAACAATGGCTATATTCATGGCACGAGGTATATGGTGCAAAGAGGTAAGACAAGCATGCTTCACAAGGAATATGTCAAAATCTCCAATTATATGTGAGAATGCTATGGGGGCAAACTCATTATCAAGACTAAGGGCATTGTTGCACTCAATACATGGAAAATCATCTAGCATGAGAGAGGCAACACATGGAGATAAATGACAAGAAGCAATCACAATCATGTGCAAAGCATGTAGATAGTTGTCATCAACCGCATGAAATGAGCAAGTATGAATCATTGGTGATGCAACAAGGCAAGCAATCATAGTAATCAAGTCGTGCAAGCTAGTGGAGCGAAGATGCAACACACTAGAGGAAATCATGGCAATCATGTCATGTGAGCAAAGAATAGGCATAGGCAATGTACATGACATATCGCAAGCACGAACACAAATGAAGATCATAGTATCATCATAGGCATGGGGCACAAAGCAATCATGGCAATAACAAACAATATCTCCACCACGCTTGCAAATACACATACACGTACTAGAATTAATCATCATGTGTAATGCAAAGCATGGGTCACAAATGCATGGCAAAGGCATAGGAACGGGCATATCATGCAAAGTGAACATGGCATGATGGGCAAAGGATATATAATGGACAATAACCCATAACCATGTGAGGGCCATGTAAAAGAAATGCGTGAAGTCTTTGCGTGAAGAGAGCGGTGGGAAAGGCAATCCATGGGATCCCAAGTCATCTCTGCTCTCTAAAGCTCGTTTTGTCAACTCGTGGGATTGCGAGGTTGACAAGTATTCATGGGTTCCTACACAAAAGAGACACAAACCAAAGAAATTGTGCGCGTGGTAAATGTACACATCATCCATCATGATGTGTATGTGCAAGTGAGTGTTAGCACAAGATAAGCAACGCTCAAAGAAATTTGATGCACGGTATAAGAACATGTCATCCATCATGAAAGAATAGTTGTTATGTATATCACGATGGTGATGCAAATTTAGCATCGAAGTATATGGCACATCAATAGCATGTTTATTCAAGGGAAGCATATTATGCACACAAGTATTGGGATCATGCAATGGATAGGATGAATCAAAATCTCCTAAAATGTATGAGGAAACTATGGGTGTCTCCTCATGAGCAATATTGGAAACATCATATGGAGAAAATGGACAACATCCAAAACAATGCATATCCGAAGCTAGGTAGTCATGGCATGGCATATGAGATAAATGATGCAAAGGGAGCATATCAATATCATCACAAGAAAAACAAATGCCGATAACCATGGGCTTGTCATCTATGCCATAAGTGCAAATTGGGTTTAGTTTAATGGCATATGCATAGTCACTATGAAGAGATTGCAAATATGACATATGATTGATCTCATGCATAGCATATGACAAGTCAAGCGGATTTTCAAACATGATGTGACCTAAAGAATTTTCACAAGAAATCCTATGTAACATGGCATCACAACCAATAGACTCCACATGAGAATCATCATATTCATCATAAATGGGCAAATCATCGCATGGGGAAATCATACTAGCATGAAGCATGGTAATTGATTGATCAACATCATGCAAGCAATCAATGTCAAGAATGTCCACTAGTGGGACTAGAACATCACCTTCACCTATGTTACCATGTTCATTCCACTCAAGTGGTGTAGGTGAGGTGGCAAAGACCAAATGGTGGTCATCTTCATCTTGATGGAACCATGTGGGGGGTGCATCATATTACACCATGGCCATCGTCATGTCCATAGGAAGGACGAAGTCGTCGAGGATCGATGCGTCATCATAAATGGGACCTAGCACCAAATGAGAAGACACAATAGAGGTAGAGGTTAAGTCGTTAGAAATCATAGTGGCCTCACTCTCTCTATGTGGTGGCTCACTCACTCCCTCAAGGTAGGTGCACTCAAAGTCACATATGGTGGAGTCACTCATCTCACTCAAGTGGTGGGGGTTGTGGCTCTCCTCACATGGGAATTGGGGCAAGTCGTCATATATGTGGCTAGTGGTGAAGTCACTCTCACTCTCAATATGGTGGCACAAGTCACTCAAGTCATCATACGTCGCCGTGGTCGAAGGGAAAATCTCATGCTCAACCATCTCGTCGTGGTCTTGGAGATGTCGTTGTTCAATCCCATCATGAAGTAGAACTTCATTGACATGGGGTCGTCCACGCCGACTCGTCGCAAGTCAATCTTCATCTCCTTGAAGTAATCGTCGATGGACTTGGATCCTTGGATGGTGTTCTCCAATTGGCGTAGAAGTTGTTCCGTGTAGGTTGGAGGCACAAACTCTCGCCGCAACGCTCTCTTCGTCTTGGGCCAACTCATGTCGTAGCTCTCCGAAGGTGTGTGAAACCACCATGTGGACGCGTAGTCATGGAAGTTTCTTGTGGTGCACTTCACTTGATCTTCGGGAGGAACTTGATGTAGTTTGAGGTACTCGTCCATCAAACGCTCCCACTCGAGATACTCCTTGGGTTCTAGAGTCCCATAGAAAGGAATCTCATGGTCGGTGTCGAGGTCGTAGTAGCTCGTGGAGGTCGCGGACTTGAGCTTGGGGAGCTTCTCTTGAGCATAGTCTTGAGGTGCTTGTTGGCGAAGATGCCGTATATCCGAAGGCGAAGATGCCTTGAAGTCGCTTGGCAAAGATGCCAAGGGAGATGGTGAAGTCGTTGAGCGGTTGTTGGTGTTGAGCTCTTGACCTTCACGTTCTTGGTGGTGATGGTGTCGATGCCGATGTGAGCTTGCCGGAGATGGTAGCTCGGAAGAATGTGCTCTTGAGCGTCTTCTCGAAGATGAGGAAGATCACTTGTAGGACTTGATGAGGGCTTTGATCTCCTCCATTTGAGCTTGCATCTTGGCATCGTTGGAATTGTTCGTGGCATCGAACTCGTCGTTGTTGTTGTAGACTGAGGGTGAAATGCCATGCCTATCCATCACAAGACTCGAGTAGAGGTGAGTAGGACATGAGATAAACAATACCAAGTTACCTTTTCCCAAAGTTGAGTATATATCTCGTTTCACTCAATGTGAGATGAAAGAATAGTGGAATTGGTACCGGACTTGTTCACTCACACCTACAAACTAAAGCTTATGGTGTAGCTCGGTGAGGATAGTGGCACAAAAATTTAATGCAAAATGTTAGCAAGAGTCAATAATGTTGAAAGAGATTCACAAATTCGCAAGTGAAACAAGTAGACCAATAGCAAGGAATGGCACACGGAAACACACACATGGATAGATAGATGGGCTCGTGCAACCAAGGAATGAGCACAAAATGTGGAGTCCACGGAAAACGCTCGTGTTGCACAACTCAAGAGAGACGCTAGCACGATTGCTCTATAGGGGGATACAACACTTGTGCACAACCTATGATATGCAAAATGGATAAACTTCTATCCCAAGTATGCTATATATGTATGGTTCCCGGTGTTTCTCTCAAGATGATCCAAGATGATCGGATATGACAATCTTATATGCAATGTGGTATGATGCTATGGCACTTGCTTACAAGCTTCGTTGCTCTTTCTCTTTTGCTTAAAAGCTTATTGTTTTTTTTTTTTGTATGGCCACTTTGCGAAATGCACAAACCAAGATAGCAATTGTGTATATGCGGGAACAATCTTTGTGACACAAGAGATGATATGATACCAATATGATATGGTATGTATGCAATGTATGGTGTCGATCACTAATGTGCACAAGTAACGTTGCCAACAATACTCAAATGGCTAGTCTTGATAGGCAAGTGACGCAAAATGGGCTAGGGTTATCAATGCAATGGCAAGGGAATATACAATGGTGTCGTCGAGGTTACCGTCCTTGGCAATGATGAGTGGCGGTGTTCTTGATGTAGATACCAAGATGAAGGAGACTCGTCCCTAAGTAGCCGAAACACCTTAGGAAACGGAAAAACCACAACTCAAAATCTCAAGGACAAAAGTCAAATGGTGGTAGCGGGAATGCGGTGGTGGTTGCGGAAGCTCAATGGGATTGCGGAAATGCAATGATGGGGTTTGGAGTATGCAATGTGGAAGTCAAGGGTAAAGCGGTGGACTATACACGGTGTCGGAGTTGGAAGCACGGTCCCTAAGTAGCCAAAACACCTTAGGAGACACAACTCACAACACAAACAAAATTGGGTTAGGTTGCGATGGCGGAAGTGTATGGTGGTGGTTGATGAAGAAGCAATCGTCCCTAAGTAGCCGAAACACCTTAGGAGACTCAAATCACAACTCAAACAACCTCAAATGTGATGGGGAACAAAATTGGTTAGGTTGCGGAAGTTGGTGGTGGTTATGCGGAGGATGTGGTGGAAGCCCTAGGCAAAGATGCCAAAGTTCCAAAAATTTGATGGAGTCAAATGTTGGTGAAACCTATCTAGAGGGATAGAGGATGTCAATAGCTACTCAACGAGCTAAAGAACTGATGAGGACATGCCTACCTTGGATACGACCAAAAATATTGCATACATGCATATTTGTCAGGTGATATTCAGGCACGATTTTAGTATATTCCTCGTTGCATTACTGGTATGTATGTTCGTGCTTGTACCTTCGAGAGACAGTTACAAGAGGATGCATTGGGTCACTACAACAACTACTATTCTAGTTCATGCTCACCACCACCGCTTGGTTCCTCCACCGTTGCACCTACTAGAGCAGACACACCTCAGATTGTGAGCGCGACTTCATCTCAAGAGTATGGTACATTGCCATCATCCGTACCTACATCAGCTACATCTTTGTGACAAGGTAACTGTAAAGGTATTGATGATATAACTTCACATGAGAATGATGCATGCCTAGTTAACTTGAATACATTATGTGTTGAGTTACCTGTTGATTTGAGCGCATCACGTATTTTAGAAAATCATGTTAGTGTCATGAATGCGTCATGTGATCAAACAACTGAAATACCGACAATTTTGAGTGCACCCAATGAATTAACTGTTGATGCAAAAGAACCAATGTTTAATCATTTTGATATGACCTCTAATCTTGGTGATGATTCTGTGTCAAATGACTTATTGCATGTTGGCTTATTTAAGCATGTTGTAGAATGTAAATTTTATGCAAGTAAGGTTTATTCACCAATATTGGGATGGTTTAATGATGAATATTGTCAATCTTTTCATATGAATAAGAGCTTCACTTATATGTGCAAACTGAGTTGCAATACTTTCATGCCTTCTACTTCTTGTGATAATATTTTGGCTTCATATTTTATTCACTATGAAAGTTACTCATGTATACATGTGTCATATGTGCAAATTCCACGGGAAGTAAAAATTGATGACATATACATATACAACATGTACACCTTGTCTCTTTTGCTAGCCACATTTTAGATAAAGCAACGCCGAGGACGGCTTTATTTTCAAGAAGGGGAGGATGATGAGGACATGACTACCTTGGATACGACCAAAAATATTGCATACATGCATATTTCTCAGGTGATTTCTAGTGTCAACTATTCAATAATCTATTTATATTATCCAGAACAAAAATACTTCACACACTTTTGTGTTTTGTCTAATTGCAGGTGTATGGGACATTTGTACAATCCACATATGAAGATAAGGGAAAAAGAGAAGTTTAGGTGCTGTTCAAAAAGTCCCTTCACGTCACTTTTGGGCCAAGAGAAGAAAGAGTCCAAGTCTCTCACGTTCTGGATTCAGATTCGGACTGCACAGACATACCTGACTCAAAACGGCAACAACTTTTTCATACGGACTCCGAATTGGGTGATTCTTTTTTTGTTGCGAACTAGATTTCGTCCTCTTTCCATTCCAATTAGATCCACCTTTAAATTCGTCCGGAGCATTGAGATATGGACGAAAAAATCTGACATTGCAGCAGAATCCGAGTCAAACAACAAGCCCAAAGGTGTTGCATCACCTCCACTTGGGCCCATGAGCCTTGTACGGCCTAGGGTTGGTTTTAGGCTGCCTTGGGACGTCCTCCCACCTCCTTGGCTGCCACCCCATGCTCTTATATAAGTAGATCCACCTAGTAGCTTTTTCCTTGGGATTTGTTTAGTTAAAAGTTAGCCATTGCAACTTCGTGTACTTCGTTTGTGTCCAACCACCAGACCAGGACCGCTTCCGGATCCCCACCTTTATCAATACTTCATATATATTCGCAATATTCAGATTGCTTTTTCATATTCTTGCTTGTTCTTCGATTGCTTGCAGGAATAGACCTTCGTGGTCAGGTTGATTGTGCTCCGGCGTGGTCAATAATCTCTCGAAGTTGGTTTAGCGAGTGCTAAGGCGCAACGTCGTGCACGTTTGTAGTCGGATCGTCAAAGTCATCTTCACCAAACCGATAGTTATCATCTCACCGAAAGATCAGGACACCCCGCCTCTATCAAGAACGCAAAAATCGGACTCCGGATGTGAAAGTTATGGACAAAATGGTGAAACTCGGAATGCTGAAACCGGCATGGGCGGTAGTACCGCTCGGATGGGCGGTAGTACCGCTCGTGTCGAGATTTTTCAACTGTTTCGGCTGAAACAGGGCCTGGCGGTAGTACCGTTCGTGGGGCGGTAGTACCGCTTGTGGTACTAAGCGGTAGTGCCGCTCGGATGGGCGGTAGTACCGCTCGTGTCGGGATTCTTTGCAGATTGAATCAGGACGCGATTTTGGGGCGGAAATGGATGATTTCGGGGTCAAAATTGGAGAGATTTCGTGGATGGAAAGTGGGGAAACTTGGGGAGATGCTAGATCCACTCGAAACCAAGCAAATCCGTGGATCAAATCCAACAAAACTTCATCAAACCAACAAATCACAAAAAATTTTGGGGCTATTTTTGGTGGGGAATTTTCGAAATTGGGGAAGAACACAACAAAATTAGGATAGAAAACACAACGGGGAGGCTCCAAATTCGTGATAAAACTAACCTCTGATCCAAGATGATGTAGGGTGTGTTGGGGAAAGTTGCAGAAAACAAAAAATTTCCTACGGTTTCACCAAGATCCATCTATGAGTTCATCTAGCAACGAGTGATCGGATGCATCTAAATACCTTTGTAGATCGCGAGCGGAAGCGTTCAGAGAACGGGGATGAGGTAGTCGTACACGACGTGATCCAAATCACCGGAGATCCTAGCACCGAACGGACGGCACCTCCGCGTTCAACACACGTACGGTCAGTGTGACATCTCCTCCTTCTTGATCCAGCAAGGGGAAAGGAGAGGTTGATGAAGATCCAGCAGCACGACGGCGTGGTGGTGGATGCAGGGCGTCACAGCAGCAGGGCTTCGCCGTGTAGTACGAGAGGAAGAGGTGTAGCAGGGAGAGAGGGAGGCGCCAGGACTCAGGTGCGGTTGCCCCCTCCCCCCCTCATATATATAGCCCCCTAGGGGGGCGCCGGCCCTAGGAGATTGGATCTCCTAGGGGGCGGCGGCCAAGGGCTGGAGTGGGCCCCAAGCCAAGGTGGGGCGCCCCCACCCCTAGGGTTTTAACCCTAGGCGCATGGGGTGGGCCTAGGGGGGCGCACCAGCCCACTATGGGCTGGTTCCCCTCCCCACTTTGGCCCATGGGGCCCTCCGGGATGGGTGGCCCCACCCAGTGGACCCCCGGGACCCTTCTGGTAGTCCCGGTAGAATACCGATGACCCCGAAACTTGTCCCGATGGCCGAAACAGCACTTCCTATATATAATTCTTTACCTCCGGACTATTACGAAACTCCTCGTGACGTCCGGGATATCATCCGGGACTCCGAAAAACATTCGGGTTACTGCATATACATATCTTCACAACCCTAGCGTCACCGAACCTTAAGTGTGTAGACCCTACGGGTTCGGGAGACATGCAGACATGACCGAGACGGCTCTCGGGCAATAACCAACAGCGGGATCTGGATACCCATGTTGGCTCCCACATGCTCCACGATGATCTCATCGGATGAACCACGATGTCGAGGATTTAATTAA
Source organism: Aegilops umbellulata (assembly GCA_032464435.1). Classification (NCBI taxonomy): domain Eukaryota; kingdom Viridiplantae; phylum Streptophyta; class Magnoliopsida; order Poales; family Poaceae; genus Aegilops; species Aegilops umbellulata. The sequence continues at coordinate 184,230,307 of CP136055.1, forward strand.
TCCCGTATACAATTCCCTTTGTCAAACGGTATTTTACTTGCCCGAGATTCGATCGTCGGTATCCCAATACCTTGTTCAATCTCGTTACCGGCAAGTCACTTTACTCGTACTGTAATGCATGATCCCGTGATCAAACACTTTGATCACATTGAGCTCATTATGATGATGCATTACCGAGTGGGCCCGGTGATACCTCTCCGTCATGCGGAGTGACAAATCCCAGTCTCGATCTGTGTCAACCCAACAGACACTTTCGGAGATACCCGCAGTATACCTTTAAAGTCACCCAGTTACGTTGTGACGTTTGGCACACCCAAAGCACTCCTACGGTATCCGGGAGTTACACGATCTCATGGTCTAAGGAAAGGATACTTGACATTGGAAAAACTCTAGCAAACGAACTATACGATCTTATGCTATGTTAGGATTGGGTCTTGTCCATCACATCATTCTCCTAATGATGTGATCTCGTTATCAATGACATCCAATGCCCATAGTCAGGAAATCATGACTATCCATTGATCAACGAGCTAGTCAACTAGAGGCTTACTAGGGACATGTTGGTGTCTATTATTCACACATGTATTACGATTTACGGATAACACAATTTTAGCATGAATAAAGACAATTATCATGAACAAGGAAATATAATAATAATGCTTTTATTATTGCCTCTAGGGCATATTTCCAACAGTCTCCCACTTGCACTAGAGTCAATAATCTAGTTACATTGTGATGAATCGAACACCGATGGAATTCTGGTGTTGATCATGTTTTGCTCTAGGGAGAGGTTTAGTCAATGGATCTGCTACATTCAGGTCCGTATGTACTTTACAAATATCTATGTCTCCATCTTGAACATTTTCATAAATGGAGTTGAAGCGACGCTTGATGTGCCTGGTCTTCTTGTGAAACCTGGGCTCCTTGGCAAGTGCAATAGCTCCAGTGTTGTCACAGAAGAGTTTGATTGGCCCCGACGCATGTAGATCCCGCCACATGTAGATCCCGCCACGACGCTCTGCTTGCAACTGCACCAGCTTACTGCCCCACCATTCAATATATACACGTATTCGGTTTGTGACTTAGAGTCATCCAGATCTGTGTCGAAGCTAGCATCGACGTAACCCTTTACGACGAGCTCTTCGTCACCTCCATAAACGAGAAACATTTCCTTAGTCCTTTTCAGGTACTTCAGGATATTCTTGACCGTTGTCCAGTGTTCCTTGCCGGGATTACTTTGGTACCTTCCTAACAAACTCACGGCAAGGTTTACATCAGGTCTGGTACACAGCATGGCATACATAATAGAACCTATGGCTGAGGCATAGGGGATGACACTCATCTCTTCTATATCTTCTGTCGTGGTCGGACATTGAGCCGAGCTCAATTTCACACCTTGTAACACAGGTAAGAACCCCTTCTTAGATTGATCCATATTGAACTTCTTCAATATCTTATCAAGGTATGTGCTTTGTGAAAGACCTATGAGGCGTCTTGATCTATCTCTATAGATCTTGATGCCTAATATATAAGCAGCTTCTCCAAGGTCCTTCATTGAAAAACTCTTATTCAAGTAGGCCTTAATGATGTCCAAGAGTTCTATATCATTTCCCATCAAAAGTATGTCATCTACATATAATATGAGAAATGCTACAGAGCTCCCACTCACTTTCTTGTAAACGCAGGCTTCTCCATAAGTCTGTGTAAACCCAAACGCTTTGATCATCTCATCAAAGCGAATGTTCCAACTCCGAGATGCTTGCACCAGCCCATAAATCGAGCGTTGGAGCTTGCACACCTTGTCAGCATTCTTAGGATCGACAAAACCTTCCGGCTGCATCATATACAATTCTTCCTTAAGGAAACCATTAAGGAATGCCGTTTTGACGTCCATTTGCCTTATTTCATAATCGTAGAACGCGACAATTGCTAACATGATTCGGAGGGACTTTAGATTCGCTACCGGTGAGAAAGTCTCATCGTAGTCAACCCCTTGAACTTGTCGATAACCCTTAGCGACAAGCCGAGCTTTATAGATGGTCACATTACCATCCGCGTCTGTCTTCTTCTTAAAGATCCATTTATTTTCTATGGCTCGCCGCTCAACAGGCAAGTCAGTCAAAGTCCATACTTTGTTTTCATACATGGATCCTATCTCGGATTTCATGGCTTCCAGCCATTTGTCGGAATCCGGGCCCGCCATTGCTTCTTCATAGTTCGAAGGTTCACCGTTGTCTAACAACATGATTTCCAAGACAGGGTTGCCGTACCACTCTGGTGCGTAACGTGTCCTTGTGGACCTATGAATTTCAGTAGGAGCTTGATCAGAAGTATCTTGATCATCATCATTAATTTCCTCTCTAGTCGGTGCAGGCACCTCAGGAACGTTTTCTTGAGTTGCGCCATTTTCCGGTTCAAGAGGCAACACTTCATCAAGTTCTACTTTCCTCCCACTTACTTATTTCGAGAGAAACTCCTTCTCTAGAAAGGATCCATTCTTGGCAACAAAGATCTTGCCTTCGGATCTGAGGTAGAAGGTATACCCAATAGTTGCTTTAGGGTATCCTATGAAGACGCATTTTTCCGACTTGGATTCGAGCTTTTCAGGTTGAAGTTTCTTGACATAAGCATTGCATCCCCAAACTTTTAGAAACGACAGCTTAGGTTTCTTCCCAAACCATAATTCATACGGTGTCGTCTCAACGGATTTCGACAGAGCCCTATTTAAAGTGAATGCGGCAGTCTCTAAAGCATAGCCCCAAAAGATAGCGGTAAATCGGTAAGAGACATCATAGATCGCACCATATCTAATAAAGTGCGATTACGACGTTCGGACACACCATTACGCTGAGGTGTTCCAGGCGGCGTGAGTTGTGAAACTATTCCACATTTTCTTAAGTGTGTGCCAAATTCGTGACTCAAGTATTCTCCTCCACGATCTGATCGTAGAAACTTGATTTTTCTGTCACGTTGATTTTCAACCTCACTCTGAAATTCCTTGAACTTTTCAAAGGTCTCAGACTTGTGTTTCATTAAGTAGATATACCCATATCTACTCAAGTCATCAGTGAGGGTGAGAACATAACGATAGCCACCGCGAGCCTCAACACTCATTGGACCGCACACATCAGTATGTATGATTTCCAATAAGTTGGTTGCTCGCTCCATTGTTCCTGAGAACGGAGTCTTGGTCATTTTACCCATGAGGCATGGTTCGCACGTGTCAAATGATTCATAATCAAGAGACTCTAAAAGTCCATCTGCATGGAGCTTCTTCGTGCGTTTGACACCTATGTGACCAAGGCGGCAGTGCCACAAGTATGTGGGACTATTGTTATCAACTTTAACTCTTTCGGTATTCACACTATGAATATGTGTATCATCACGTACGAGATTCATTAAGAATAAACCATTAACCATCGGAGCATGACCATAAAACATATCACTCATATAAATAGAACAACCATTATTCTCGGATTTAAATGAGTAGCCATCTCGAATTAAACGAGATCTAGATACAATGTTCATGCTCAAACTTGGCACTAAATAACAATTATTGAGGTTTAAAACTAATCCCGTAGGTAAACGTAGAGGTAGCGTGCCGACGGCGATCACATCGACCTTGGAACCATTCCCGACGCGTATCGTCACCTCGTCCTTCGCCAGTCTCCGCTTATTCCGCAGCTCCTACTTTGAGTTACAAATATGAGCAACTGCACCGGTATCAAATACCCAAGAGCTACTACGAGTACTGGTAAGGTACACATCAATTACATGTATATCACATATACCTTTTGTTTTGCCGGCCTTCTTGGCCGCTATGTATTTGGGGCAATTCCGCTTCCAGTGACCACTTCCCTTGCAATAAAAGCACTCAGTCTCGGGCTTGGGTCCATTCTTTGGCTTCTTCCCGGCAGCTTGCTTGCCGGGCGCGGCAACTTCCTTGCCGGCCTTCTTGAAGTTCTTTTTACCCTTGCCCTTCTTGAACTTAGTGGTTTTATTCACCATCAACACTTGATGTTCCGTCTTGACTTCTACCTCTGCTGATTTTAGCATAGCAAATACTTCAGGAATGGTCTTTTCCATCCCCTGCATATTGAAGTTCATCACAAAGCTCTTGTAGCTTGGTGGAAGCGACTGGAGGATTCTGTTAATGACCGCGTCGTCCGGGAGATTAACTCCCAGCTGGGTCAAGCGGTTATGTAACCCAGACATAGTGAGTATGTGCTCACTAACAGAACTATTTTCCTCCATCTTACAGCTGAAGAATTTGTCGGAGACTTCATATCTCTCGACCCGGGCATGAGCTTGGAAAACCATTTTCAGCTCTTCGAACATCTCATATGCTCCATGTCTCTCAAAACGCTTTTGGAGCCCCGGCTCTAAGTTGTAAAGCATGTCGCACTAAACGAGGGAGTAGTCATCGGTGCGTGCCTGCCAAGCGTTCATAACGTCTTGTTCTGCAGGGAGAACAGGTGCGTCACCCAGCGGTGCTTGTAGGACATAATCTTTCTTGGCAGCTATGAGGATGATCCTCAGGTTCCGGACACAGTCCGTGTAGTTGCTGCCATCGTCTTTCAGCTTGGTTTTCTCTAGGAACGCATTGAAGTTGAGGACTACGTCGGCCATTTGATCTACAAGACATATTGTAAATATTTTAGACTAAGTTCATGACAATAAAGTTCATCTAATCAAATTATTTAATGAACTCCCACTTAGATAGACATCCTTCTTCTAGTCATCTTAAGTATAACATGATCCGAGTCAACTAGGCCGTGTCTGATCATCACATGAGACGGACTAGTCAACATCGGTGAACATCTTCATGTTGATCGTATCTTCTATACGACTCATGCTCGACCTTTCGGTCTTCTGTGTTCCGAGGCCGTGTCTGTACATGCTAGGCTTGTCAAGTCAACCTAAGTGTTTGCATGTGTAAATATGTCTTACACCCGTTGTATGTGAACGTTAGAATCTATCACACCCGATCATCACGTGGTGCTTCGAAATAACGAACTGTCGCAACGGTGCACAGTTAGGGGGAACACTTTCTTGAAATTATTATGAGGGATCATCTTATTTACTACCGTCCGTCTAAGTAAACAAGATGCAAAACATGATAAACATCACATGCAATCAATTAATAAAAGTGACATGATATGGCCAATATCATATAGCTCCTTTGATCTCCATCTTGGGGCTCCATGATCATCTTGTCACCGGCTTGACACCATGATCTCCATCATCATGATCATCATCATCGTGTCTCCATGAAGTTGCTCGGCAACTATTACTTTTACTACTATGGCTAACGCGTTTAGCAATAAAGTAAAGTAATTTACATGGCGTTTCCATTGACACGCAGGTCATAAAAGAATAATGACAACTCCTATGGCTCCTGCCGGTTGTCATACTCATCGACATGCAAGTCGTGATTCCTATTAAAATAGCATGAACATATCATACATCACATATAGATCATTCATCATTCATCACAACTTTGGCCATATCATATCACCAAGCACTTGCTGCAAAAACAAGTTAGACGTCCTCTAATTGTTGTTGCAAGTTTTACGTGGCTGAATTAGGGTTCTAGCAAGAACATTTTCTTACCTACGTGAAAGCCACAACGTGATTTGTCAACTTATATTTACCCTTCATAAGGGACCCTTTTCATCGAATCCGCTCCAACTAAAGTGGGAGAGACAGACACCCGCCAGCCACCTTATGCAACTAGTGCATGTTAGTCGGTGGAACCGGTCTCACGTAAGCGTACGTGTAAGGTTGGTCCGGGCCGCTTCATCCCACAATACCGCTGAAGCAAGATAAGACTAGTAGCGGCAAGAAAGTTGACAAATCTACGCCCACAACAAATTGTGTTCTACTCGCGCAAGAAGAACTACGCATAGACCTAGCTCATGATGCCACTGTTGGGGAACGTTGCAGGAAAAAAAATTCCTACGGTTTCACCAAGATCCATCTATGAGTTCATCTAGCAACGAGTGATCGGATGCATCTACATACCTTTGTAGATCGCGAGCGGAAGCGTTCAGAGAACGGGGATGAGGTAGTCGTACACGACGTGATCCAAATCACCGGAGATCCTAGCACCGAACGGACGGCACCTCCGCGTTCAACACACGTACGGTCAGCGTGACATCTCCTCCTTCTTGATCCAGCAAGGGGAAAGGAGAGGTTGATGAAGATCCAGCAGCACGACGGCGTGGTGGTGGATGCAGGGCGTGACAGCAGCAGGGCTTCGCCGTGTACTACGAGAGGAAGAGGTGTAGCAGGGAGAGAGGGAGGAGCCAGGACTCAGGTGCGGTTGCCCCTCTCCCCCCCTCATATATATAGCCCCCTAGGGGGCACCGGCCCTAGGAGATTGGATCTCCTAGGGGGGCGGGGGCCAAGGGCTGGAGTGGCCCCCAAGCCAAGGTGGGGCGCCCCCCCACCCCTAGGGTTTCAACCCTAGGCGCATGGGGTGGGCCTAGGGGGCGCACCATCCCACTATGGGCTGGTTCCCCTCCCAACTTTGGCCCATGGGGCCCTCCGGGATGGGTGGCCCCACCCGGTGGACCCCCGGGACCCTTCTGGTAGTCCCGGTACAATACCGATGACCCCGAAACTTGTCCCGATGGCCGAAACAGCACTTCCTATATATAATTCTTTACCTCCGGACTATTCCGAAACTCCTCATGACGTTCGGGATCTCATCCGGGACTCCGAACAACATTCGGGTTACTGCATATACATATATTCACAACCCTAGCATTACCGAACCTTAAGTGTGTAGACCCTACGGGTTCGGGAGACATGCAGACATGATCGAGACGGCTCTCGGGCAATAACCAACAGCGGGATCTAGATACCCATGTTGGCTCCCACATGCTCCACGATGATCTCATCGGATGAACCACGATGTCGAGGATTCAATTAATCCCGTATACAATTCCCTTTGTCAAACGGTATTTTACTTGCCCGAGATTCGATCGTCGGTATCCCAATACCTTGTTCAATATCGTTACCGGCAAGTCACTTTACTCGTACTGTAATGCATGATCCCGTGATCAAACACTTTGATCACATTGAGCTCATTATGATGATGCATTACCGAGTGGGCCCGTTGATACCTCTCCGTCATGCGGAGTGACAAATCCGAGTCTCGATCCGTGTCAACCCAACAGACACTTTCGGAGATACCCGCAGTATACCTTTATGGTCACCCAGTTATGTTGTGACATTTGGCACACCCAAAGCACTCTTACGGTATCCGGGAGTTACACGATCTCATGGTCTAAGGAAAGGATACTTGACATTGGAAAAACTCTAGCAAACGAACTATACGATCTTATGCTATGTTAGGATTGGGTCTTGTCCATCACCTCATTCTCCTAATGATGTGATCTTGTTATCAATGACATCCAATGCCCATAGTCAGGAAATCATGACTATCTATTGATCAACGAGCTAGTCAACTAGAGGCTTACTAGGGACATGTTGGTGTCTATTATTCACACATGTATTACGATTTCCGGATAACACAATTTTAGCATGAATAAAGACAATTATCATGAACAAGGAAATATAATAATAATGCTTTTATTATTGCCTCTAGGGCATATTTCCAACAGGGTGGAACCCTAGATGGCCGATCTTTCACGAAAGGAGCGAGATCCCTCGAAGAACACGACGAACACGGGGAAGAACGGAGAGAAAACACAAGGGGAAACACTCAAGAACAAGTCCAATCACACATCCACTAGACAATCAAACACACAAGATCCGCAAGGTACATGAACAACAAAGGGAAAGATACAAGGTAGCGTTCATCCCAATCCTTGGAGGAGTTGAGGTCTTGATATCCCATAGGATCTTCTCACATGCTCACATGGAGGTCTTGAATCCAAGGTGGATCTTCTCCGTAGAGGGGCCGCGGTCTCTCTCTCGTGGAGTAGATCCGATATGGATGAGCAAAGCTCTATATCTAATGAGCTACTACTTTGCTAACCCTAGAAAGGAGGGGGAGGTGGTCTATTTATAGTCTAAGCCACGAAGGGGTAAGTGAGAGGGGGGATACAAGGCCAAAGGCCCGCGGCTGCGCACAGGCAGAGCGGTAGTACCGCTTGCAAGCGGTAGTGCCCTTGGACCGGGCAGTAGTACCGGACCCGGGTCGCTCGAGCACAGGAGTTTGTCGGGTTGAGCGGCAGTAGAGCGGAAGTTCGGCGATAGTGCCGCTCGGGGGCCTCTAGCGGTAGTACCGCTTGGTGTGGGCGGTAGTACCGCTCATCCTGGGTCTTCTTCCTCCTTCTCTTCCATGCTTCCCTCACGGATGGTGTAGTTGTTCCTTGGCGCTTGCACTCCTCCTCGTCGTCCGTAGTGTTCCGACAATACCTATGCATGCACACGAGTGGAGTGTCAAGTAGTATACCATCCTCGAAGGGGTCAAGTGAGCACGTGTAAAGGAGATGATTCACCTTTGTGTATGTGAAGTAGATGTTCCACGTGTCACTCGCTGAACGGACTCTTGACATGGTGATGTCCATAGGATGCTCCGCATCAATATTGTAAACATGTAAATCGTTGTTCAGTTTCTAACTCCCAAGTAAGATATATATCAGGAACATATCTACCCTCAAATGGTGGAATATTCAATTTCAGTTTAGGGAGATGGTCATGATCTCGTACCTGAGGGGGAGCCCTAACATTGCCATTATTTGCACGTGGACGACCTGGTGGTTGTGGTGTTGCTGGTTGCACGTAGTTCTGATGTTGATCAACCTCATCCTCATAATCTCCCACATAATCATCCTCCCCCACATCAGTAGCAGGAGCCACAGAAGTATCAACAGCAGCACCAGCAGCTTGGCCAGGCTGAAGAGGGACACGGGTTGCTCGGCGGAGGGCTGTTTCGCGATGTGGAGGTAGTCGCTGTTGCTGTTGTAGAGGTGCGCTAGGTGCAGTCGGTGGTGGTGGTGGTAGACACGCGAGCAATTCATTGAACTTGTTATCGAGCTTTGTTTCGAACGCCTTCTCAATGCCATCTATCTTCTCCATGGCCTCTTCAAATCTATTTAGCACATCTTCCACCTATCCACTCATCATTTGCTGAAACTTATCATGTAACGCTTTGTTTGTCATGTTCTCCCAGTCAGTCTTGTCGGCTTGTGATCCTGCCATGGTTAGCTGCAATAGAAACACACAAGAATATGATTCTACAGACTACTAGGAAGTGGGGGTGGTGGTGTGGTGAACAGTCACAAATCCGTTAAGAAAATCTCAAATTCTTACCAGTTCTTACCCAGCAGCAGGCGGTGATCGGCAACCGGTGTAGTGAAAACTCTCAAAGCTTGGATAGAGCGATTACCAGGGAGAGTCAAACGCACGATGTAGATGTATGTGGAGCTGGAAAGGCTTTTAATATGGTAGCAAAACGGGTCAGCAATAATCAATTCAGAGATGCAAAGTTGAATAAACGCTCAACGACGGTACTGTGCTGGTCCTAGGCTAGACCGTACTAGAGACGTGAGCCTAGCACGCTAACAAAATCACGGCGCTGCACGTAAACAAGGGAGGAGCACACTCTGAAAATTTTTTCTTTTTTTTCACTTTTTTTTTGCACTTTTTTTCCTCTTTTTTCTCCGCAACAAATTTTTTTCGAAAAAGTCTACAAATGTCCTAAAAACAGCCTAGCCAGAATTTTCCAGACTTAGTTTTTTTTTGAAACTGGAACTATTTTTCTTCTGCGGATGGCTCGGAAGTTTGGGAGTCCTACTCTGTCATGACCCGGAGTACCGCGTGATCTGGAAATCGAGCACAAAGCAACAATTACTGGACTCGGACTAGGACTGGTGGCGGAGATGAATCTGGTGGAAACTCGGACTAGTGGCAGATATATGCAGGGTGGTGGAACACGGACTGGTGGCGAATCTGTGATGGAGGTGGACTCGGATTAGCGTGATGGCGGTGGATATGTGGTATATGGTAGCGGCGATGACGATGGTGGTATATGGCAGCGGTGATGATGATGGTGGTATATGGCAGCGGTGATAACAATGGTGGTATATGGCGGCGGTGATGACGATGGTACGGCGGCGGCGTGACACTTGTGAACAGAACTCGAAACTCTAAAGGACTAGACGCTAGGACCAGCAACTGGACACGACGATGCAACCGCAAATTCGACAAAGCAAATACCGAAAAGATTATGCAAAGGCTCAGATTGGTTCGGATAAGATGAACTAACCCTAATTTTTTTGGCTTTTTCATGGACTATAGGTATGAAGAACAGACTCGATCTAAACTATGAAAAACTGTAAAATCTCACCGAGCAACCTGAAAATCTGATACCACTTGATAGAGGCAAAGGTGTCCCGTCTTTCGATGAGATGGTGGTTATCATTTTGGAGGAAGTCGACTCTGACGATCCGACTACGAACGTGCGAGGACGTCGCGCCTTAGCAATCGCTAAACCAACTCCGAGAGGTTATTGACCACACCGGAGCACGATCAACCTGACCACGAAGGTCTGTTTCCTGCAGGCAAACGACGAACAAGCAAGAAACAAAGATTGCAATCTGGATATTGCGAATATAAGAGGAAAGCTTTATTGATCAAGGTGGGGTTCTGTGACGCCTTGGTCTGGTCGTTTGTAACATCCCAAATTTTCAATTTGGAATGTTATACATTAGATCATCATGCATATCATATTTTCTTGCATTTTGGTCGATCCTAGAAAATTTCACGCAACTCAAGGACCCCTCGGAGAGAGTTGGAGATTTCGTTAGTTTCATATTTGAGTTTTCTCAAATTTTTGAAAAGAGGATCATTTGATTTTATTTATTTCATCTTCAATTATTTTTCCAATAACAAAAATATGAGAAGGGAATAATATGGATTTCCCAATTTTAGGAAAAATAAAGATTTAATAAATAAATCAAATTTTGGATTTTTCCGGAGTTTATTTGCATTTTATTTGCATTAGGGAAAAATGCGAGTTTTTAAAATATTGCATTAGGCCCCGAGTAAAAAGTTCATTTTGTTCAACTCATTTTTAGGAGTCGGGGAAAAAATTAACTTCGGAATTTTTGGAGCTCGTTTAGATTTTCTTTTATTTATTTTTCTGCGCGCATATTTATTTTTGAAAAAAAAGTGTGCAGCGCTCCCGCCTGGGCCAAAGGCCCAGCCGGCCCAGCCGCCGCCCGCCTCGCGCGCGCGCCCGCGCCGCGCAGCCGCCGCCGCCGCCTTGGTTGCCCCCTCCCCCAAGTCAGCCCCCCCTCTCCTCCCCACCCAGCCCCGCCGCCACCCGCCGTAGCAGCAGCAGCAGCCAGCGCTGCCTGCCGCCACCGCCGCCGCCGCCAGCGCCGCCGCGGCCGCTAGCGCCGCCGCCGCCGCCGCCGCGCCGTTGCCCCGCCGCCGCGCCGTCGCCCCGCCGCAGCCCCGCCCTCGCCGGAGCCCGTGCCGCCGAGGTAGCCCCGCGCCGCGCCACCCCCCCCCCCCCCCGGTTCGGTTTTTTTATAAAAAACCGTTCCTGTTTATTTTCGTTTCGGTTTTTTTTCGAAACCCTAGATCGGTTTTTCGTTCTTTTCGGTTTAGTTGTTTAGCGAGCGTTCGCCGGACCGTTCGTCTTAGCGAACGTGATCACCGGTTAGTCTCGGTTAACGAACATCCCTTCGATTAATCGTTCGTCGTTTTTCTTTTTTTTTGTCGGATTTATTCCGCAAATTTTCTGATCGCGATTTCAGATCCGATCTTCTTTCTAGTTTATCTTCTTGCTCGTTTATCGGAATCAGGTGATTCAAGCGCCTAGAGTTTCGTTTCGAAACCGCCGTTCCGACTAATCAACTTAAACAAGTTTTTGCTACTGTAAAATTTGACCTAGTTTCAAATTGCTAGAACCGAGTTGTTTTCTTCCGCAGTTTGTTTTCCGTTGCTTTGTTCGGTTCGTTTCTTTTTGCAACCGGAGTTCTTAAGTTGAACTTTCTGGTTCGATCTTTTGTTCGAGTTTTACCTGTGCATTAGATGAGTACTTATTGTATGCTTGTTGTTTGTCTGCGATAGATCACCCGGAGTGCGCCGCCTGTTACTTCGAAGCTCTAGGTTTCGCAGATCCTCAGCAAGGCAAGTAACACTTTGATCATACCTTCTCATTGCCCAGTTTTTATTGCATTAGATCAATCCTCACACATTGCATGATTAGGATCTAATTAAACTGTGGGATGGGAAGTACTTGAGGTAGTACCTATTACCTGTTTTACTTATGAAACCTTTGGGAGTTACTTCTATGTTTGCTTATTATGCCATGCTATGCTAGTAGACGTGGATTGGGTGAGTGATATCCATGACAGATGTGAGTATTGTTAATTAATGGTTTATCTAAGGTGGCAACTTAAATACACATCTGGGTGGATTGAGGCACCTGGTTTCTATCAGGACTTGCCTGTTTTTCTTTTGGACCGCCACCCAGGCTCAAAGGGATCACAAGATCATTCATGCTAGTAACTTCCGTGTGCAGCCACAAGCCATTATGGGCTCTGGCATAGTTGATTAAGTCGTGCGAACTCTTACAGAGTAGACTAGCAGATGTAGGGGAAAGTAGGTGTACCGGTCTATCCAAACGTAAGGTGCTAGCGCTTCTGAAAGACTATGTCTCGGTCATCCGTTTCTCAAACACCATGTAGTACGAGAAACCAAACGGAGGCGATCGAGTCTTGTGGGGAAAAGTGCGCAAACCTCTGCAGAGTGTACAAACTAATCATGATTAGCCGTGTCCCCGGTTATGGACGTCTTGAGTATCTAGTACTTGAATATCATGTGAATCTCATCATGTTACTTTTAATTAATATTGTTGGGTTTTAATTGTTCACTTACTTGGGATCGGAATGCTGTCAACCATTCTCGATGTTTCAACCACCATGATAGTTAAATAAAATTTATTCCTTTGCAGTAGGGAAAAATTGGCTTTACGCAAAACTGTAACCATAGAGCTTTTCCACCAGCCATATATGCATGTAGTATAGGCTTATCTTTCATTACTCTCTATGTGTTACATTGCCAGCATATTCCATGTGCTGACCCATTTTCAGGCTGCAACTTTCATGTTGCAGACATTTCAGACGACGAGTAAGGTGCTTTTAGGTCGTGGTTCTATACTCAGTGATGCCGTTGGAGTTGATGGACTCACTTATCTTCCAAGTCTTCTGCTGTTATCTTTATTAGATGGCCTTAAGCCATATTTATTGTAATAAGTTCTCTTTGAGACAACGATGTAATAAGTGTGTGATTGCTACTCTGCTATAAATCCTTCAAAGTACTGTGTGGTGTCAGCATTACTGATCCAGGGATGACACCGGAGCACAGAGACTTGACCATCTGAGGTCGGGTCGCTACAGAGATGGTATCAGAGCACACGCTAACTGTAGGACACGACCACTAAGTTAAAGCCATAGTTCACTATTCTCCTCTCATTTTCTAACTCCTCATCTTTTCTACTCTTTTAGGATGACGGACGCGAAGATCAAGTACGCTCAACCGGATGAAGGCACACCTTTTGGATTTCACTTGAAGGAAGTCACCAAGTACATGAACATTGGACTACCAAGCTTCACCGGCACCTTCAACACCACTCTACCTGAAGAGGAGCGCTGGAAGATTCAAGCTCACGTTCCGGGAAGGACATTCGCGCCAATCACGAAGCCCATAGATAGTGTTTTCAGTGCACCAACCTGGAGTCCGGGAAAGAGCATGGCATCTCATATCACCATGGGACGCATTGGAGAAGTTTATCAAGAAGACCTCAAGGACACTATCTACCAGATTTGCGGACGCCGAGATGAACAATGGGAGATAGTCAGCACCAAGAAGGATAGATCCATTGCAGCTTTCATCCAGGAGTTAAACCAGCACATTCGACGCCAAGAGAACCAGATATGCAATGACATGATAGAGTTGAAGAATGCGAAGGCAAGGATCATCGAGCTAGAAGGAGAACTGAAGGGTACACGCAAGGACTACATGGAAGAGATCATAGCTCTAGCAAGGCACAATGTCGATCTTAAGCAGGAGATTGAAGAACTCAAGGAGAGATTAGCATCCAAGAAGGAAGACAAGTACGTCGCATGTTCGGACAACTACATCATCATCGACGACACCAATTCGGATCCAAGTGAACCCGGCTTTGAAGACGAAGCTGGAGCAGACATCATGGAGTCTTCCACCGATTCAAATTTCTAGATGACCACCAAATATTAGTAGTATTACCCCCATGTATACATTATAGTTCGAGCACTTTTGCGATAGTTTTAGACCGTTTGTATGCCCTTGTTTGAATTGAATGAAGTGAATTGTGTGTATTTGCCTCATGTGCATTTGGGTAGTGTTTTCTCTTTAGACCTCACTCTATTCTTAATCCTCATTTTTTCTAAAACCCTCAGATGCCTCCGAGACGTGAGCTCGCCCAGTTGATCCAGCAGCAGAACCAATTGATGCAGTTGTTAGTCCAGAACCAGCAGAACAACAACAACAACAACAACAACAACAACAACAACAACAACAACAACAACAACAACAACAACAACAACAACAACAACAACAACAACCCTCCGCCGCCGCCACCTGTTGATCACCTAACCCGTTTCCTTAGGCTGAATTCGCCGGTGTTTTCCAGTAGCACCGAGCCAATAGTAGCAGACGATTGGCTCCGCAAGACAGGAAGGGAGTTGACCACTGGAGGATGCACAGATGTTGAGAAGGTGAAGTTTGCCGCACATCAGCTTGACGGACCCGCGGCAGCATGGTGGGAGAATTTCACAGCCACTTACCCAGTTGACACTGTCACATGGGATCAGTTTCAGCAAGCTTTCCGCACTGCCCATGTTTCAGCAGGAGCTATGGCCATGAAGAAGCATGAGTTTCGCAACTTACGCCAAGGAGGAAGGACAGTTGGCCAGTACGTTGACGACTTCAGCAAGTTAGCACGTTATGCCCCAGAGGACGTTGCTATAGATGCAGCTAAGCAGGAGAAGTTTCTAGAAGGACTGAATGATGAGCTAAGCATGCAGTTGATGGTAGCAAGTTTCAACAACTACCAAGAGTTGGTAGATCGTGCCATCATGATTGAAGGGAAGCAACAGCAGATTGAGAACCGCAAGAGGAAGTATGGACAAGGGAAGTATAACTCTGGAGCCCAGCAGAAGCCCCGTTTTACCCCTAAACCGGGAGTTCAGTTTCAGCATACCCATGGAGGAGGTAGTTCGCACAACCATAATGGCCACAAGAATGGTAACGGGAATGGAGGAAGCAACGGCCAGAACCGTACCACCCCATCAACCCCAGCCAAGAGAGATCTGAGTCAAGTCACCTGTTTCAAGTGTTCCAAGACCGGACATTATGCCAATGAATGTCCCGAAGGCCAAAATGGAAATGGAAGCTCTGGAAAGAAGCCAAACCCTTTCAACAGGGGACAGGTGAACCACGTTAATGTGGAGGAGGTTGAAGCTTAGCCTGATGCATTAATCGGTAAGTTTTTGGTTAAGTCATTTACTGCACTCGTTCTTTTCGATACTGGTGCATCGCATTCATACATATCAAGGGGATTTGTGGAAAAGTATAACCTGCCCACTAAGATTCTTAAAACACCTATGCTAGTAAGCTCGCCAGGAGCAGAGTACGTGGCCAGACAAGGATGTTTTCAAGTGCCATTAAGTATAGGAAGACATGTTTTTCCAACGGATTTAATCGTTCTGGAATCCCAAGGTTTGGATGTAATTCTCGGTATGGATTGGTTGTCGATGTATGGAGGAAACATCGATTGCGCCAGTAAGACAATTTTGCTTACAACGCCCGAAGGAAGAAGGATCAAGTATGTATCACGACATGGATCAAATAGGAATCAAGTAAATTCTTTATCAGGAGTTGTGCAGGAAGAAGTACCAATGGTGAAGGATTTTCCTGATGTATTTCATGAGGAATTGCCAGGCATGCCACCGGATAGAGACATTGAGTTTTTGATTGAGGTTTTGCCAGGCACTGGGCCAATATCGAAGAGATCGTACAGGATGCCCGCACAGGATTTGGTGGAAATTAAGAAGCAGATTAAGGAGTTATTGGATAAAGGTTACATTCGCCCAAGTTCTTCGCCTTGGGGATCACCCGTACTTCTTGTATAGAAGAAGGATGGATCATTAAGGATGGTTGTTGATTACCATGGATTGAATGAAGTAACCATCACGAACAAGTACCCACTACCAATGATAAATGATCTGTTTGATCGTTTGCAAGGAGCTAAGGTGTTTTCAAGATCGATTTGCGATCAGGGTACCATCAGTTGAAGATTCGAGAGCAGGACATACCCAAGACAGCTTTTACCACGAGATACCGATTGTATGAGTATACCGTTATGTCATTTGGACTAACTAACGCACCTGCCTATTTTACGAACCTGATGAACAAAGTATTTATGGAGTTTTTGGATAAGTTCGTCGTAGTGTCCATTGATGACATTTTGATTTTCTCAAAGAATGAAGAGCATAAGGAACATTTGCGTTTGGTTTTGGAGAAACTAAGGGAACATTAGTTATATGCCAAATTCAGCAAATGTGAGTTTTGGTTGAAGGAAGTTGGATTTCTTGGACATGTTATATCCGGAGAAGGGATAGCAGTTGACCCCACAAAGGTTGAGACCATAACTGAATGGGAAGCACCAACGACAGCTGGGGAGATCCGGAGTTTTCTTGGACTCGCAGGATACTACCGGAGATTCATTGAGAATTTCTCAAAGATTGCTAAGCCTATGACTGAATTGTTGAAGAAGGATACTAAGTTCAATTGGACTGAGGAATGTGAGGCCAGTTTTCAGGAGTTGAAGAAACGATTGGTTTCCTCACCAGTGTTGATTCTGCCGGATCAGACCAAGGATTATGAGGTGTATTGCGACGCTTCACGTCGAGGACTTGGAGCAGTGCTTATGCAGGAAGGAAGAGTTGTTTCGTATGCCTCACGACAACTGAAACCTCATGAATTAAATTATGCTACGCATGATTTGGAGTTGGCAGCCGTAGTGCATGCATTGAAGACGTGGAGACATTTCCTCATTGGAAATCATTGTGAGGTGTACACGGATCACAAGATTTTGAAGTACATTTTCACGCAAAAGGAGTTGAACCTCAGACAAAGGAGATGGTTGGAGCTCATCAAGGATTATGATATGAGATTGCATTACCATCCAGGAAAGGCTAATGTAGTAGCTGACGCATTGAGCCGCAAGAGTCATGTCAATACCCTAATGACGGGAGAAATACCAAGGGAGTTAGCAGAAAATCTTCGTGAGCTATGTTTGGAAATAGTTCCGAGAGGCTATCTAGCAGCATTGGAAATTCAATCTACCTTGATGGATAAAATCAGAGAAGCTCAGAAAACTGACAAGGAGATTGCTGATATAAAGAAGAAAATGAGCGAAGAAAAGCAAAGGGATTTAGTGAGGATGAGCACGATACCCTATGGTTTGAGGACCGTGTTTATGTGCCCAATGACCCGGAGATCAGGAAGTTGATTCTACAAGAGGCACAGGATTCACCCTATTCGATTCACCTAGGAAATACCAAGATGTATTTGGATTTGAAGGAAACATTCTGGTGGACCGGAATGAAGAAGGATATTGCAGCATATGTAGCAGTTTGTGATGTGTGTCATAGAGTGAAGGCAGAACATAAGAAGCCAGCCAGATTGTTACAACCATTACCGATACCCGAATGGAAGTGGGATAAGGTAGGCATGGATTTTATCACAGGACTACCCAGGACGAAGGCAGGCTATGACTCGATATGGGTAGTAGTTGATCGTTTGACGAAGGTAGCACATTTCATCCCAGTTAAGACCACTTACACTAGTGCTAAGTTGGCAAAGATATACATGACCAGGATCATTTGTTTGCATGGAGTTCCGAGGAGTATCGTATCAGATAGAGGAACCCAATTTACCTCAAAATTTTGGAATCAGTTGCATGAAACTTCAGGAACCAGACTAGAGTTCAGCATGGCTTTTCACCCACAGACGGATGGACAGACTGAGAGAGTCAATCAGATTTTGGAAGATATGCTGAGAGCTTGTGCACTAGATTATGGATCTAGTTGGTACGATAACTTGCCGTATGCGGAGTTTTCTTATAACAACAGTTACCAAACCAGTTTGAAGATGGCACCTTTCGAAGCTTTATACGGAAGGAGGTGCAGGACACCGTTGTCATGGGACGAAGTTGGAGACCGTCAGTTGTTTGGACCTGATCTAATTAAAGAGTTTGAACAGAAGGTGAAGCTGATTCGCGATAGGCTCAAGGTAGCCCAATCCTGGCAGAAGAGCTACGCGGATTCTAAACGTAAGGAGACAGTTTACGAAACAGGAGACAGAGTTTATCTTCGAGTATCCCCACTTCGAGGAGTTAAGCGCTTTGGAGTTAAGGGAAAGTTAGCACCACGTTTCCTTGGACCGTATAAGATTTTGCAACGTATGGGAGAAGTTGCTTATAAGTTAGAATTACCAGAGGGACTGTCAGGAGTTCATGTTGTATTCCATGTTTCTCAACTGAAGAAATGTCACGCCGAGATGGCGGAGGTACCGCTAAGAGATACAGTGCCGCTTGAAGCAATTCAGTTGAAGGATGACTTAACATATGAAGAGAAGCCAGTCAAGATTCTCGATTATGCCAGCAGAGTTACCCGCAGCAAGGTTATCAAGTTTTGCAAAGTTCAGTGGAACCACCACTCAGAGGATGAAGCCACCTGGGAGCGAGAAGAAGATTTGCTCAAAGACCACCCTCACCTATTTTCTAGCCAACCCGAATCTCGAGGACGAGATTCATCTTAAGGGGGGTAGGTTTGTAACATCCCAAATTTTCAATTTGGAATGTTATACATTAGATCATCATGCATATCATATTTTCTTGCATTTTGGTCGATCCTAGAAAATTTCACGCAACTCAAGGTCCCTCGCAGAGAGTTGGAGATTTCGTTATTTTCATATTTGAGTTTTCTCAGATTTTGAAAAGAGGATCATTTGATTCTATTTATTTCATCTTCAATTATTTTTCCAATAACAAAAATATGAGAAGGGAATAATATGACTTTCCCAATTTTAGGAAAAATAAATATTTAATAAATAAATCAAATTTTGGATTTTTCCGGAGTTTATTTGCATTTTATTTGCATTAGGTAAAATGCGAGTTTTTAAAATATTGCATTAGGCCCCGAGTAAAAAGTTCATTTTGTTCGACTCATTTTTAGGAGTCGAGAAAAATTAACTTCGGAATTTTTGGAGCTCGTTTAGATTTTCTTTTATTTATTTTTCTGCGCGCATATTTATTTTTTTTTAAAAAAGTGTGCAGCGCCCCTGCCTGGGCCAAAGGCCCAGCCGGCCCAGCCGCCGCCCGCCTTGCGCGCGCGCCCGCCCGCAGAGTCCGGATCGGACTCCGCCGCCGCCGCCTTGCCTGACCCCTCCCCCAAGTCAGCCCCCCCTTTATATACCGGCCCCCCTTCTCCTCCCCACCCAGCCCCGCCGCCGCCTGCCGCCGCCGCCGCCGCGCCGTTGCCCCGCCACCGCGCCATCGCCCCGCTATAGCCCCGCCCTCGCCAAAGCCCATGCCGCCGAGGTAGCCCCGCGCCGCGCCACCACCCCCTGGTTCAGGTTTTTTTATAAAAAACCGTTCAGGTTTATTTTTGTTTCGGTTTTTTTCGAAACCCTAGATCGGTTTTTCGTTTTTTTCGGTTTAATTGTTTAGCGAGCGTTCGCCGGACAGTTCGTCTTAACGAACGTGATCACCGGTTAGTCTCGGTTAACGAACGTCCGTTCGATTAATCGTTCGTCGTTTTTCTTTTTTTTGTCGGATTTAGTCCGCAAATTTTCTGATCGCGATTTCAGATCCGATCTTCTTTCTAGTTTATCTTCTCGCTCGTTTATCAGAATCAGGTGATTCAAGCGCCTGGAGTTTCGTTTCGAAACCGCCGTTCCGACTAATCAACTTAAACAAGTTTTTTCTACTGTAAAATTTGACCTAGTTTCAAATTGCTAGAACCGAGTTGTTTTCTTCTGCAGTTTGTTTTCCGTTGCTTTGTTCGGTTTGTTTCTTTTTGCAACCGGAGTTCTTAAGTTGAACTTTCTGGTTCGATCTTTTGTTCGAGTTTTACCTGTGCATTAGATGAGTACTTATTGTATGCTTGTTGTTTGTCTGCGATAGATCACCCGGAGTGCGCCGCCTGTTACTTCGAAGCTCTAGGTTTCGCAGATCCTCAGCAAGGCAAGTAACACTTTGATCATACCTTCTCATTGCCCAGTTTTTATTGCATTAGATCAATCCTCACACATTGCATGATTAGGATCTAATTAAACTGTGGGATGGGAAGTACTTGAGGTAGTACCTATTACCTGTTTTACTTATGAAACCTTTGGGAGTTACTTCTACGTTTGCTTATTATGCCATGCTATGCTAGTAGACGTGGATTGGGTGAGTGATATCCATGACAGATGTGAGTATTGTTAATTAATGGTTTATCTAAGGTGGCAACTTAAATACACATCTGGGTGGATTGAGGCACCTGGTTTCTATCAGGACTTGCCTGTTTTTCTTTTGGACCGCCACCCAGGCTCAAAGGGATCATAAGATCATTCATGCTAGTAACTTCCGTGTGCAGCCACAAGCCATTATGGGCTCTGGCATAGTTGATTAAGTCGTGCGAACTCTTACAGGGTAGACTAGCAGATGTAGGGGAAAGTAGGTGTACCGGTCTATCCAAACGTAATGTGCTAGCGCTTCTGAAAGACTATGTCTCGGTCATCCGTTTCTCAAACACCATGTAGTACGAGAAACCAAACGGAGGCGATCGAGTCTTGTGGGGAAAAGTGCGCAAACCTCTGCAGAGTGTACAAACTAATCATGATTAGCCGTGTCCCCGGTTATGGACGTCTTGAGTATCTAGTACTTGAATATCATGTGAATCTCATCATGTTACTTTTAATTAATATTGTTGGGTTTTAATTGTTCACTTACTTGGGATCGGAATGCTGTCAACCATTCTCGATATTTCAACCACCATGATAGTTAAATAAAATTTATTCCTTTGCAGTAGGGAAAAATTGGCTTTACGCAAAACTGTAACCATAGAGCTTTTCCACCAGCCATATATGCATGTAGTATAGGCTTATCTTTCATTACTCTCTATGTGTTACATTGCCAGCATATTCCATGTGTTGACCCATTTTCGGGCTGCAACTTTCATGTTGCAGACTTTTCAGACGACGAGTAAGGTGCTTTTAGGTCGTGGTTCTATACTCAGTGATGCCGTTGGAGTTGATGGACTCACTTATCTTCCAAGTCTTCCGCTGTTATCTATATTAGATGGCCTTAAGCCATATTTATTGTAATAAGTTCTCTTTGAGACAACGATGTAATAAGTGTGTGATTGCTACTCTGCTATAAATCCTTCGAAGTACTATGTGGTGTCAGCATTACTGATCCAGGGATGACACCGGAGCACAGAGACTTGACCATCTGAGGTCGGGTCGCTACATCGTTGAACACAAACGCAGTACGCGAAGTTGCAGCTATGGCGAACTTTTAATCTAAACAAAACCCAAAGTCTAAACGATGCCCTAGGGGCTGTATATATGGAGGAAGAGGGGGGAATTTCGTGGCCCTTGGAGGAGGGGTCCGAAACCCACCCTAACTCTTGTTTCCCCACACATACGGACTCTAAAAACAGCTTATATTGAAGTATTTCGAAATTACATGGGCCTGGCCCAAAAAGAAGGTGACGCAGCACCTAGAATAGCCTCTGGACGAAAATTATGAAGTGGCATCTTGTATATTTCGTCCAAGGCTTCATGCACTCATTATGGTGGCTTCAAAGTCCTGAAATCATCACTTGAAACTCTGTTCTTGTCTCCCTTGCGCATGCCATCAACTCCATGCTTGTTCTTGCTCCAATGATCATCCTTCTCCAAGCTAGGCCCTTCATTTGTAAGGAAAACAAATGTATCCAATTTAGGCAGCATCATATTCTCATGAATATTAGAATCATTACCAAGAAACGAAAGTACGTGATAATTCAATTGGCGTGCGTGAGCTCTAGTAATTGGTCCAGTATGTATAGCAGCAGGGGCTGTGGGTGTAACAATGGTATTGATGTCCTCATCAACGATGCTACCGATGATTCAATAATGCAAACAACGAAAAGAGAATTGCAAAGGCTCAGACTAGCTAGGACAAAGGATGAATAGATCTAAGTTTTTTTGGCTTTTTCTTGGACAATAGGTAAGAAAATAAATCTAATCTAGGAAAAACTGGAAATTCTCACCGAGCAACCTGAAAACTGATACCACTTGATAGAGGCGAGGGTTTGCCAATCTTTCAATGAGATGATAACTATCAATTTGGTGAAGATGACTTTGACGATCCGACTACAAACGTGCACGACGTTGCGCCTTACCAATCGCTAAACCAACTTCGAGGGGTTATTGACCACGCCGGAGCACAACCAACCTGACCACGAAGGTCTATTCCTGCAAGCAATCGAAGAACAAGCAAGAATATAATAAAAGCAATCTGAATATTGCGAGTATATATGAAGTATTGATAAAGGTGGGGATCCGTAAGCGGTCTTGGTCTGGTCGTTGGACACAAACGAAGTACACGAAGTTGCAATGGCTAACTTTTAACTAAACAAATCCCTAGGAAAAAGCTACTAGATGGATCTACTTATATAGGAGCAAGGGGTGGCAGCCGGAGGTGGGAGGACGTCCCAAGGCAGACTAAAACCAACCCTAGGTCGTACAAGGCTCATGGGCCCAAGTGGAGGTGATGCAACACCTTTGGACTTGTTGTTTGACTCGGATTCTGCTGCAGCGTCAGATTATTTCGTCCATATCTCAACGCTCCGGAGGAATTTAAAGGTGAATCCAGCTGGGTTGGAAAGAGAACAAAATCTATTTTCCAACAAAAAAAGAATCACCCAATTCGGAGTCCGTATGAAAAAGTTGTTGGCGTTTTGAGTCAGGTATGTCTGTGCAGTCCGAATCTGAATCCAGAACGTGAGAGACTTGGACTCTATCTTCTCTTGGCCTAAAAGTGACGTGAGAGGACTTTTTGAACAAAACCTAAACTTCTCCTTTTGCCTTATCTTCATATGTGGATTGTACAAATGTCCCATACACCTGCAATTAGACAGAACACAAAAGTGTGTGAAGTATTTTTGTTCTGGATAACATAAATAGATTATTGAATAGTTTGCACTAGAAATCACTTGAAAAATATGCATGTATGCAATATTTTTGGTCTTATCCAGGGTAGTCCTGTCCTCATCATAAACCATGAGGATTGAGTCATGACTTAGCTTTTTGACATGTAGTGCAGCGAGCAACAAAACGCTCAACATCCCGTCTTATCTTGGGCAAAAAGAAATGTGTAGCAAGTATATCCTCCGTCTTCTTCACATCAAAGTGCCCCATTAGTCCTCCTCCATGCGCCTCCTGCATCAACAAAAGACGAACAGAGCTAGCTGGAATGCATAGCTTGTTAGCAAGAAACACTAATCCATCGTTAACGACGAACTTGTTCCATGTTCTACCTTCTTTACAATTCTGCAATACATCTTTAAATTCAGCATCATGCACATATTGATCTTTGATGGTCTCCAAACCAAATATTTTAAAGTCAAGTTGTGAAAGTATAGTATAATGACGAGACAATGCATCAGCAATAACATTTTATTTACCCTTCTTGTCTTTAATGACATAAGGGAAAGTCTCAATGAATTCAACCCATTTAGCATGTCTACGATACAGTTTTGCTTGACTTTTAATGTGTTTCAAAGATTCATGATCAGAATGTATAACAAATTCTTTGGGCCATAAATAATGTTGCCATGTCTCTAAAGTCCGAACAAGAGCATATAATTCTTTATCATAAGTAGAATAATTCAGACTAGGCCCACTCAATTTTTCAGAAAAGTATGCAACAGGTTTGCCATCTTGTAATAACACACCTCCTAATTCAATTCCACTAGCATCACATTCAAGCTCAAAAGTCTTATTAAAATCAGGAAGTTGGACTAAAGGAGCATGTGTCAACTTATCTTTCAATACTGTGAAGGCTTCTTCCTATGTAGTACCCCAAACAAAAGGCACATCCTTCTTTGTAAGCTCATTGAGAGGTGCAGCAATGGTGCTAAAATCTCTCACAAAACGCCTATAGAAACCAGCGAGTCCAAGAAAACTCCTCACTTGTGTGACCGTTTTGGGCTGCGGCCAACTGTCAATAGCTTCATTTTTGGCTTTATCAACTTCAATTCCCTGTGGAGTAACAACATAGCCAAGAAAAGATACTCGGTCGGTGCAAAAGGTGCACTTCCCAAGGTTACCAAACAAACGTGCATCACATAGAGCATCAAAAACAGCACGTAAATGTTCCAAATGTTCTTCCAACGATTTGCTATAAATCAATATATCATCAAAATAGACGACCACAAAACGTCCAATGAAAGCACGTAAAACCTCGTTCATTAGTCTCATGAAAGTACTAGGTGCATTAGTTAAACCAAAAGGCATGACTAACCACTCATCTAAACCAAACTTAGTTTTAAATGCTTTTTTTCCATTCATCTCCCAATTTCATAGGAATTTGATGGTATCACTACGCAAATCAACTTTGGAGAATATTGTAGAGCCACTCAATTCATCAAGCATATAATCTAGCCTAGGAATAGGATGACGATAACGAATAGTAATATTATTAATGCCTCTACAATCAACACACATACGCGACGTACCATCCTTTTTAGGCACTAGTATAATAGGAACAGGACAAGGACTAAGAGATTCGCGTATATAACCTTTGTCGAGCAGCTCCTGTACTTTACGCATAATCTCCTTCGTCTCCTCTGGATTGGTACGGTATGGTGCACGGTTGGGCAGCGATGCACCGGGAATTAAGTCAATTTGATGCTCAATCCCTCGAATAGGTGGTAATCCCGGTGGCACGTCTTGTGGGAAGACGTCAGCGAACTCCTGCAAAATTTTAGTGACAGCAGGGGGCAAAGAGGAAGGCACGTCCTCGAATGAAAGTAATGCCTCTTTGCACACAAAAGCATAGCAAACAGATTTGCCAGAATCTAGCTCATCAATATCATATTTGGTGGCAAGTAAACATGCACTTTTCAATTTAATTTCAGAAGCAACAGTAGATGGTTTATTATTAGGCTTCATTTGTTGCTCAAATTATTTTGCCACAATCTGATTTTCACTCTTATTTTTCTCCTGTTTTGCTTTATTTGCTCTATGAATATCATCTTTCAAAATGGAATCAGGACTCATAGGAAGCATAGTAATATTTGCATCCTTATGAACAAGAGTATACTGATTGTTTCTATCATGGTGTACATAATTTTTATCAAATTGCCATGGTCTATCAAGTAATAAGGAACATGCTTGCATAGGTACCACATCACAATCAACATAATCAGCATATGTAGAGATACTAAAATGCACCTGAACAGTACGTGTTACCGTAACCTTGCCGCTGTTGTTGAACCATTGGATGTAGTAAGGATGTGGATGTGGTCTTGTGGTGAGAGATAGCTTCTCCACCAGCTCCATGCTAGCCAAGTTGTTGCAGCTCCCTCCATCTATGATGACACGAACAGAATGTTCCTTCACAACTCCCTTTGTACGGAACAAATTATGCCTCTGATTTTGCTCAGCTTGCGTGACCTGCACACTCAAAACACGTTGAGCGACTAAACATTCATACCTGTCAGCATCTTCAGCAGCCATGTATTGCATCTCATGATCAGAATCATCTCCACCGTGTTCTTCATGTGTAATAAGAGCCGAAGTCTCCTCATCATAGTCAGTAGCGGACTCATACCCACCATCCTCAGTAACAATCATCACACGCTTATGATGCGGAGCATCCTACGATCATCCCCATGTACACTCGAGCGTATGCCATTGGACCTAAGGTGAACCCGTTCCTACATGCTTGCCCTTTCCACTCGTACGAGACATGGTTGCTACCTAATGCAAAGACGCTACATGTGCTTAGGAACAAAGGAGACGACCATGGAGATGCTCGAGGCATACGCCAAGTCCACACGAAAGCGGATCAAGAAGTGCCTCAAGTGGAGTCGCCGTGGAGCTACAGCGGCCGGACATCCGGCAGGAGCCCAGACATCCGGCGCCACCAACTAGAAGAAGACCAGAGAGAGACCCAAGCCAGGCGACTCTACAGCGGCCGGACATCCGGCCGACCCCCGGGCATCCGGCGCCCCGCGACGGGCCGGACATCCGGTGCCTGCCCGGAAATCCGGCGCACGCTATCCAGAGAGCAGAAGAATCGGCCACTCCAGCCCGGACATTCGGCCCGAGGCCCGGACATCCGGCTCCTCGTGAGCCGCCAGACATCCGTCCCCAGCCCGTACATCCGGCGTCTGTCTGCGCACAGTGAACGGGCCAAGGGCCCATGTATCCCCCCTCTAACTTACCCCTTCGTGGGCTAACACTATATATAGACCCCCCTCCTCCTCCTAGTTAGCGTTAGCAAAGGATTAGCTCATATGTGAGATAGAGCTTTGCTCATCCATACGGATCTCCTCCTCGAGAGAGACTGCGGCCCCTCTTCGGAGAAAATCAACTTGGATTCAAGACCCCCTCTTGGGTGGCCCCCATCAAGACCTCCTCACGGAGAAGAACCGGTTACCGTTTGTATCATCCATTGTTGACTTTGGATCTTGTATCTCACCTTTGTGTTCATCGATCTAGAGCATGTGTGATCTATTCTTGTTGGTTGAGTGATTTCTCTCGTGTTCCTCTCGTGTTTCCTTCGTGTTTCCCCTCGTGTTCATCACGTTCTTCATAGGGATCCGCTCCTTTCGTGAAAGATCGGCCGTCTAGGGTTCCACCCTACATCATCTTGGATCAGAGCTTAGGTTGATCACGATTTCGGAGCCTCCCCCTTGTGTTTTCTAGCCTAGTTTTGTTGATTTCATCCTAAATTCGAAAATCCCCACCAAAAATAGCCCCAATTTTTTTTGTGATTTGTTTGTTTGATGATGTTTTGTTGGATTTGATCCATGGATTTGCTTGGTTTCGAGTGGATCTAGCATTCCCCCAAGTTTCCCCACTTTCCATCCACGAAATCTGCGCAATTTTGCCCCCGAAATCATCAATTTTACGCCCCCAAATCGAGTTCCTCGAGTTCATCCTCGGATTTGGAGCCCGGACATCCGGCCCCAGCCCCGGACATCCGGCCACCCCGGAAATCCGGCCATTAGCCCGGACATCCGGCTCCTGGAGCGCATTTTCGCGCAAGTTTCTGGACATCAGGTCCCGAATATCCGGCCCCGACCCCGGATGTCCGACCCCTGGGATTTCAGCTTTTCCCATTTCACCGTTTTGTGCATAACTAATTCATCCGGAGTCCGTTTTTGACGTTCTTTAGCTCGTTGAGTAGCTATTGACATCCCCCATCACATAAAAATACTATCACCACCATTTGACTCCATCAAATGTTTGGAACTTTGGCATCTTTGCCTAGGGCTTCCATCATAACTCCCGCAAAACCACCACCGACTTCCGCAACCTAACCAATTTTGTTCCCCATAGCATTTGAGGTTGTTTGAGTTGTGATTCGAGTTTCCTAAGGTGTTTCAGCTACTTAGGGACGATTGCTTCTTCATCAACCATCACCATAACTTCCGCATAGGTTTACCCACCATACACTCCCGCCAACCCAACTTAACCCAATTTTGTTTGTGTTGTGAGTTGTGTCTCCTAAGGTGTTTCGGCTACTTAGGGACCGTGCTTCCAACTCCGACACCGTGTATAGTCAATCCACCTTACCCTAGACTTCCACATTGCGTACTCCGAACCCCATCATTGCATTTCCGCAATCCCATTGAGCTTCCGCAAAACCACCACCGCTTTCCACTACCACCGTTTGACTTTTGTCCTTCAGATTTTGAGTTGTGGTTTTTCCGTTTCCTAAGGTGTTTCGGCTACTTAGGGACGAGTCGCCATCATCTTGGTATCTCCATCAAGATCACCGCCACTCATCATCGCCACGGACGGTAACCTCCATATCATTTCGGTATCGTGGTATCCCTCCATTGTATATTACCTTGCAATTGCATTGATAACCCCTAGCCCATTTTGCGTCACTTGCCTATCGAGACTAGCCATTTGAGTATTGCCAGCAACGTTACTTATGCACATTAGTGGTTCACCCTTCCATTGCATACATACCATATCATATTGGTATCATCATATCATCTCTTGTGTCACAAGATTGTTCCCGCATATACACAATTGTTATCTTGGTTTGTGCATTTCGCAAAGTGGCCATACAAAAAAAGAGAATAAGCTTTTAAACAAAAGAGAGTGAACAAAGAGCTTGTAAGCAAGTGCCATTGCATCATACCACATCGCATAAGATTGTCATATTCGATCATCTTGGATCATAACACCGGGAACCATACATACATAGCATACTTGGGATAGAAGTTTATCCATTTTGCATATCATAGGTTGTGCACAAGTGTCGTATCCGCCTATAGAGCAATCGTGCTAGCGTCTCTCTTGAGTTGTGCAACACGAGCGTTTTTCGTGGACTCCACATTTTGTGCTCATTCCTTGGTTGCACGACCCCATTTATCTATCCGTGTGTGTGTTTCCGTGTGCCATTCTTTGCTATTGGTCTACTTGTTTCACTTGCGAATTTGTGAATCTGTTACAACATTATTGACTCTTGCTAACATTTTGCATCAAATTTTTGTGCCACTATCCTCACCGAGCTCCACCATGAGCCTTATTTGTGTAGGTGTGAGCAACCGACAAGAATTGGTACCAATTGTGCTATTTCCTTGTTACACATTGAGTGATCATTGATCCATCTTCAACATCGGTCAAGGTACATTTGGTATAGTTCTTCTCTTTCTCCCACTCATATTTGCTCGAGTTTTGTGATGGACAGGCAAGGCATTTCACCCTCGGTCTACAACAACAACAATGAGTTCGATGCCACGAACAACTCCAACGATGCCAAGATGAACGCTCAAATGGAGGAGCTCAAAGCCCTCATTAAGTCTTACAAGCGATCTTCCTCATCTTCGAGAAGACGCTCAAGAGCACATGCTTCCGAGCTACCATCTCCGGCAAGATCACATCGGCATCGACACCATCACCAACAAGAACGTGAAGGTCAAGAGCTCAACACCAACAACCGCTCAATGACTTCACCATCTCCCTTGGCATCTTCGCCAAGCGACTTCAAGGCATCTTCGCCTACGGACATACGGCATCTTCGCCAACAAGCACCTCAAGACTACGCTCAAGAGAAGCTCCCCAAGCTCATGTCCGCGACCTCCACGAGCTACTACGACCTCGACACCGACCATGAGATTCCTTTCTATGGGACTCTAGAACCCGAGGAGTATCTCAAGTGGGAGCGTTTGATGGACGACTACCTCAAGCTACATCAAGTTCCTCCCGAAGATCAAGTGAAGTGCGCCACAAGAAACTTCCATGACTATGCCTCGACATGGTGGCTTCACACACCTTCGGAGAGCTATGACATGAGTTGGCCCAAGACGAAGAGAGCTTTGCGGGGAGAGTTTGTGCCTCCAACCTACACGGAACAACTTCTATGCCAAGTGGAGAACACCATCCAAGGATCCAAGTCCATTGGCGAGTACTTCAAGGAGATGAAGAAAGCCTTGCGATGAGCTGGCATGGACGACCCCATGTCAATGAAGTTCCACTTCATGATGGGATTGAACAACGACATCTCCAAGACTATCTTCCTCGAGAACTACAAGTCCCTCGACGACAACTACATTGGTGCTCTCAAGGCGGAACAAGAACTCATGAAGGCCAAGGCTTTTCCACCCCAAGCACACTTCTCGAAGACCAAGCTCAAAGACGACGAGCATGAGGCTAGTACCACCAAGATTTCCAAGCCCGATGAGCTGCAAGATGATGCTCCCAAGTTTGACTTCACCGCCATCCCTCTTTGTGGCATTGATGATGCCGAGTCCTCCACAACTCTTTTTCAAGATGGTGCGGCGACGAGTACGACTACGGAGACCTTCAAGGAACAAGCTTTGGTGGCGAGTGACTTGGTGACGAGAAAGGAAGATGCTTCCATCTTAGGACGCGAGAGTGATGATGTGCCATCTTCGGCCTTCATCCATGGCGATGGTGACAAGATGGTTGAGCATGGGATTTTCCCCTCGACCACGGCGACGTATGATGACTTGAGTGACTTGTGCCACCATATTGAGAGTGAGAGTGACTTCACCATTAGCCCCATATATGATGTGGTGCCACAATTCCCATGTGAGGAGAGCCACAAGCCCCACCACTTGAGTGAGACGAGTGACTCCACCATATGTGACTTTGAGTGCACCTACCTTTAGGGAGTGAGTGAACCACCACATAGAGAGAGTGAGGCCACTTCGATTCTAACGACTTAACCTCTACCTCCATTGTGTCTTCTCATTTGGTGCTAGGTCCCATATATGATGACGCGCCGATTCACGACGACTACGTCCTTCCTTTGGACAAGACGATGGCCATGGTGGAATATGATGCACCCCCCACATGGTTCCATCAAGATGAAGATGACCACCATTTGGTCTTTTCCACCTCACCTACACCACTTGAGTGGAATGAACAAGGTAACATAGGTGAAGGTGATGCTCTAGTCCCACTAGTGGACATACTTGATATTGATTGCTTGCATGATGTTGATCAACCTATTACCATGCTTCATTCTAGTATGATTTCCCCATGCGATGATTTACCCATTTATGATGAGTTTGATGATTGTCATGTGGAGTCTATTGGTTGTGATGCCATGTTACATAGGATTTCTTGTGACAATTCTTTAGGTCACATAATGTTTGACAATCCGCTTGACTTGTCATATGCTATGCATGAGATCAATCATATGTCATATTTTCAATCTCTTCATAGTGACTATGCATATGCCATTAAAATAAACCCAATTTGCACTTATGGCATAGATGACGAGATGATGGTCATTGGCTTTTGTTTTTCGTGTGATGATATTGCTATGCTTCCTTTACATGATTTGCGCAATTCATCTAATATACCAAGCCATGATCACATTGTTCCAAATATGCATTGTTTTGGATGTTGTCAATATTCTCCATGTGATGTTTCTACTAATGCTCATGAGGAGACCCCCATAGTTTCCTCATACATACTAGGAGATTTTGATGCATTCCATACTTTGCATGATTCCCATAATTGGTTGCACCTATGCATTCCATGAATAACAATACTCTACATATTTCTCATGATGCATTACACAATTTGAGTATCCATTATGCTATACATAATAACAAACCTCTCATGATGGATGACATGTTTCTATATCACGCATCTCATTTATTTGAGCATTGGCTATTGTGTGCTAACCAACACATGCACGTATGCATCATGATGGATGATGTGTACATCCATCTTCGGAGAAGGTTAATTTTGATGCTAAAGAACATGCTGAATTGAATTTAAAAATGCATGAGTTAACTAAGGAAAACATTGAGCGTATGAATGCTAAATATAAACTTGTTGGAGATAAGGGTAGAAAACATGTTGTCTTTGCACCTGGAGAACTTGTTTGGTTACATTTGCGTAAGGATAGGTTTCCTAATTTGCGCAAACCAAAGCTAATGCCACGTGTTGATGGTCCATTTAAGGTGTTAGAGAAAATAAATGATAATGCATATAAACTTGAGCTGCCTGTAGAGTTTGGGGTTAGTCCCACTTTTAACATTGCAGATTTGAAGCCTTATTTGGGTAAGGAAGATGAGCTTCCGTCGAGGACGACTTCATTTGAAGAAGGGAAGGATGATGAGGACATCAATACCATTGGTACACCCACAGCCCCTGCTGCTATACATACTGGACCAATTACTAGAGCTCGCGCACGCCAATTGAATTATGAGGTACTTCCGTTTCTTGGTAACGATTCCAATGTTCATGAGAATATGATCCTGCCTAAATTGGATACATTTGTTTTGCTTACAAATGAAGGGCCTACCATGGACAAGAAAGATGAATCTTGGAGCAAGTTCAAGCATGGAGATGTTGGCATGCGCAAGGGGAACAAGAAGGGACTTACAAGTGATGATTCCAGGACTTTGAAGCCACCATAATGAGTGCATGAAGCCTTGGACGAAATATACAAGATGCCACTTCCTAATATTCGTCCATAGGCTATTCTAGGTGCTGCGTCACCTTATTATTGGGCTAGACCCATGTAATTTCGAAATACTTAAGTATAGGCTGTTTTTAGAGTCCGTATGTGTGGGGAAACAAGAGTTAGGGTTGGTTTCGGACCCCTCCCTCAAGAGCCACGAAATTCCCTCCTCTTCCTCCACATATACAGCCCTTAGGGCGTCGTTTAGACTTTGGGTTTTGTTTAGATTAAAAGTTTGCCATAGCTGCAACTTCGCGTACTTCGTTTGTGTTCAACGACCAGACAAAGGCGTCACAGAACCCCACCTTGATCAATAAAGCTTTGCTCTTATTTTCGCAATATCCGGATTGCAATCTTAGTTTCTTGCTTGTTCTTCGTTTGCCTACAGGAAACAGACCTTCGTGGTCAGGTTGATCGTGCTTCGGCATGGTCAATAACCTCTCGGAGTTGGTTTAGCGATTGCTAAGGCACGACGTCCTCGCACGTTCGTAGTAAGATCGTCAAAGTCGACTTCCTCCAAAACGATAGCCACCATCTCATCGGAAGACGGGACACCTTTGCCTCTATCAAGTGGTATCAGATTTCCAGGTTGCTCGGTGAGATTTCATAGTTTTTCATAGTTTAGATTGAGTATGTTCTTCATACCTATAGTCCACGAAAAAGCCAAAAAAATTAGGGTTAGTTCATCCCATCTTAAACAATCTGAGCCTTTGCATAATCTTTTCTGTATTTGCTTTGTTGAATTTGCGGTTGCATTATCGTGTCCAGTTGCTGGTCTTAGCATCTAGTCCTCTAGAGTTTCGAGTTCTGTTCACAGGTTGTCATGTTGCCGCTGCTATATATCACCACCGCATCATCATCATCACCGCTGCCATATACCACCACCACATATTCACCGCCAATCCGAGTCCATATACGCCACCACATATCCGCCGCCATCACGCCAATCCGAGTCCACCTGGAACATATATCCGCCACCAGTCCGAGTTCCACCAGATTCATCTCCGCCACCAGTCCTATTCCGAGTCCAGTATTTTGTTACTCTGTTTTGGATTTCCAGATCACGCCATACTCCGAGTCGTGACAGAGAAGGTGATGAGGACATCAATACCATTGTTACACCCACAGCCCCTACTGTTAAATATACTGGACCACTTACTAGAGCTCGCACACGCCAATTAAATTACCAGGTACTTTCGTTTCTTGGTAACGATTCTAATGTTCATGAGAATATGATGCTGCCTAAATTGGATACATTTGTTTTGCTTACAAATGAAGGGCCTAGCTTGGACAAGGATGAACATTGGAGCAAGAACACACATGGAGTTGATGGCATGCGCAAGGGGATCAAGAACGGAGTTACAAGTGATGATTTCAGGACTTTGAAGCCACCATAAGGAGTGCATGAAGCCTTGGACGAAATATACAAGATGCCACTTCATAATATTCGTCCATAGGCTATTCTAGGTGCTGCGTCACCTTATTATTGGGCCAGGCCCATGTAATTTCGAAATACTTAAGTATAGGCTATTTTTAGAGTCCGTATGTGTGGGGAAACAAGAGTTAGGGTTGGTTTCGGACCCCACCCTCAAGGGCCACAAAATTCCCTCCTCCTCCTCCATATATACAGCCCTTAGGGCGTCGTCTAGACATTGGGTTTTGTTTAGATTAAAAGTTTGTCATAGCTGCAACTTCGCATACTTCGTTTGTGTTCAACGACCAGACCAAGGCGTCACAGAACCCCACCTTCATTAATAAAGTTTTCCTCTTTTATTCGCAATATCCAGATTGCAATCTCAGTTTCTTGCTTGTTCTTCGTTTGCTCGCAGGAAATAGACCCTCGTGGTCAGGTTGATCGTGCTCCGGCGTGGTCAATAACCCCTCGGAAGTTGGTTTAGCGATTGCTAAGGCGCGACGTCTTCGCACGTTCGTAGTCGGATCGTCAAAGTCGACTCCCACAGAAAACGATTGCTATCTCATCGAAACATCGGGACACCTCTGCCTCTATCAAGTGGTATCAGATTTCCAGGTTGCTCGGTGAGATTTTACAGTTTTTCGTAGTTTAGATCGAGTCTGTTCTTCATACCTATAGTCCACGAAAAAGCCAAAAAAAATTAGGGTTAGTTCATCTTATCCGAACCAATCTGAGCCTTTGCATAATCTTTTCTGTATTTGCTTTGTTGAATTGGCGGTTGCACCGTCGTGTCAAGTTGCTGGTCCTAGCGTCTAGTACTTTAGAGTTTCGAGTTCTGTTCACAAGTTGTCATGCCGCTGCCGCACCATTGTCATCACCGCTGCCATATACCACCATCATCATCACCGCTGCCATATATTACCATCGTCATCACCGCTGCCATATACCACCATCGTCATCACCGCTGCCATATACCACCATCGTAATCACCGCTGCCATATACCATCATCGTCATCGTTGCTACCATATACCACATATCCACCGCCATCACACTATTCCGAGTCCACCTCCATCACAGATTCGCCACCAGTTCGTGTTCCATCGCCCTGCAAATATCTGCCACCAGTCCGAGTTTCCACCAAATTCATCTTCGCCAACCGTCCTAGTCTGAGTCCAGTAATTGTTGCTTTGTTCTTGATTTCCAGATCACGCGATACTCCAAGTCGTGACAGAGTAGGACTCCCCAACATCCGAGCCATCCGCAGAAGAAAAATAGTTCCAGTTTCAGAAAAAACTATGAAAAATTCTGGCTAGGCAATTTTTAGGCCATTTGTAGACTTTTTCGAAAAAAAATTGTTGCGGAGCAAAAAAAAAGAGAAAAAAAGTGCACAAAAAAGTGAAAAAAAAGGAAAAAAAAGTTCAGAGTGTGCTCCACCCTTGTTTACGTGCAGCGCCGTGATTTTGTTAGTGTTCTAGGCTCGTGTCTCTAGTACGGTCTAGCCTAGGACCAGCACAATACCGTCGTTGAGCGTTTATTCCACTTTGCATCTCTGAATTGATTATTGATGACCCTTTTTGCTACCATATTATAAGCCTTCCTAGCTCCACATACATCTATGTCGTGCGTTTGACTCTCCCTGGTAATCGCTCTATCCAAGCTTTGAGAGTTTTGACTACGACGGTTGCCGATCACCGCCTGCTGCTGGGTAAGAACTGGTAAGAATTTGAGATTTGCTTGACGGATTTGTGACTGTTCACCACACCACCACCACCACTTCCTAGTAGTCTGTAGAATCATATTCTTGTGTGTTTCTATTGCTGCTAACCATGGCAGGATCACAAGCCGACGAGACTGACTGGGAGAACATGACAAACAAAGCGTTACATGATAAGTTTCAGCAAATGATGAGTGGACAGATGGAAGATGTGCTAAATAGATTTGAAGAGGCCATGGAGAAGATAGATGGCATTGAGAAGGCGTTCGAAACAAAGCTCGATAACAAGTTCAATGAATTGCTCGCGCGTCTACCACCACCACCGGCTGCACCTAACGCACCTCTACAACAGCAACAACGACTACCTCCACATCGTGAAACAGCCCTCCGCCGAGCGACCCGTGTCCCTCTTCAGCCCAGCCAAGCTGCTGGTGCTGCTGTTGATACTTCTGTGGCTCCTGCTGCTGATGTGGGGGAGGATGATTATGTGGGAGATTACGAGGATGAGGTTGATCAATATCAGAACTACATGCAACCACCAGCACCACAACCACGAGGTCGTCCACATGCAAATAATGGCAATGTTAGGGCTCCCCCTCAGGTACGAGATCATGACCATCTCCCTAAACTGAAGTTGAATATTCCACCATTTGAGGGTAGATATGTTCCTGATATATATCTTACTTGGGAGTTAGAAACTGAAAAACGATTTACATGTTTGCAATATCCTAAGGAGAGACGTGTTCCTGCTGCTGTTTGTGCTTTCACTAGCTTTGCATGTGTTTGGTGATCTGAACATTGTAGATTATATCCTGTTCCAGCTACTTGGTGATGAGGACTTTCCCTTATGTCATTAAACACAAGAAGGGTAAGGAAAATGTTATTGCTAATGCATTGTCTCGTCGTTATACTATGCTTTTACAGCTTGACTTTAAAATATTTGGTTTGGAGACCATCAAAGATCAATATGTGCATGATGCTGAATTTAAAGATGTATTGCAGAATTGTAAGGAAGGAAGAACATTGAACAAGTTCGTCGCTAACGATGGATTTGTGTTTCGTGCTAACAAGCTGTGCATTCCAGCTAGCTCCGTTCGTCTTTCGTTGTTGCAGGAGGCGCATGGAGGAGGACTAATGGGACACTTTGGCGTGAAGAAGACGGAGGATATGCTTGCTACACATTTCTTTTGGCCAAAGATGAGACGGGATGTTGAGCGTTTTGTTGCTCGCTGCACTACATGTCAAAAAGCTAAGTCACGACTCAATCCTCATGGTTTATATATGCCTTTGCCTGTACCTAGTGTTCCTTGGGAGGATATATCTATGGACTTTGTTTTAGGTTTACCTCGAACAAAGAACGGGAGGGATAGTATATTTGTTGTCGTGGATAGATTCTCGAAAATGGCACACTTTATACCATGTCATAAGAGCGATGATGCTGTTAATGTTGCTGATTTGTTCTTTCGTGAAATTATTCGCTTGCATGATGTGCCAAATACAATTGTTTCAGATCGTGATACTAAATTTCTTGGCCACTTTTGGAGATGTTTATGGGCTAAGTTGGGGACTAAACTGCTTTTTAGTACTACTTGTCACCCCCAAACTGATGGACAAACTGAAGTAGTCAATAGAACATTGTCTACTATGCTTAGGGCTGTTTTGAAGAATAATAAGAAAATGTGGGAAGAATGCTTGCCTCATATTGAATTTGCTTATAATCGTTCATTGCATTCTACTACTAAGATGTGCCCTTTTGAAATTGTGTATGGTTTCCTACCTCGTGCACCTATTGATTTGCTGCCTCTTCCATCTTCGGAGAAGGTTAATTTTGATGCTAAAGAACGTGCTGAATTGATTTTAAAAATGCATGAGTTAACTAAGGAAAACATTGAGCGTATGAATGCTAAATATAAACTTGCTAGAGATAAGGGTAGAAAACATGTTGTGTTTGCACCTGGAGATCTTGTTTGGTTACATTTGCGTAAGGATAGATTTCCTAATTTGCGCAAATCAAAGCTAATGCCACGTGCTGATGGTCCTTTTAAGGTGTTAGAGAAAATAAATGATAATGCATATAAACTTGAGTTGCCTGCAAATTTTGGGGTTAGTCCCACTTTTAACATTGAAGATTTGAAGCCTTATTTGGGTGAGGAAGATGAGCTTCCGTCGAGGACGACTTCATTTCAAGAAGGGGAGGATGATGAGGACATCAATACCATTGTTACACCCACAGCCCCTGCTGCTATACATACTGGACCGATTACTAGAGCTTGCGCACGCCAATTGAATTATCAGGTACGTTCATTTCTTGGTAATGATTCTAATGTTCATGAGAATATGATGCTGCCTAAATTGGATACATTTGTTTTGCTCACAAATGAAGGGCCTAGCTTGGAGAAGGATGATCATTGGAGCAAGAACAAGCATGGAGTTGATGGCATGCGCAAGGGAGACAAGAACAGAGTTTCAAGTGATGATTTCAGGACTTTGAAGCCACCATAATGAGTGCATGAAGCCTTGGACAAAATATACAAGATGGCACTTCATAATTTTCGTCCAGAGGCTATTCTAGGTGCTGCGTCACCTTCTTTTTGGGCCAGGCCCATGTAATTTCGAAATACTTCAATATAGGTTGTTTTTAAAGTCTGTATGTGTGGGGAAACAAGAGTTAGGGTGGGTTTCGGACCCCTCCTCCAAGGGCCACGAAATTCCCCCCCCCCCCTCTTCCTCCATATATATAGCCCCTAGGGCGTCGTTTAGACTTTGGGTTTTGTTTAGATTAAAAGATCGCCATAGCTGCAACTTCGCGTCCTTCGTTTGTGTTCAACGACCAGACCAAGGCGTCACAGAACCCCACCTTGATCAATAAAGCTTTCCTCTTATATTCGCAATATCCAGATTGCAATCTTAGTTTCTTGCTTGTTCTTCTTTTGCCTGCAGGAAATAGACCTTCGTGGTCAGGTTGATCGTGCTCCGGTGTGGTCAATAACCTCTCGGAGTTGGTTTAGCGATTGCTAAGGCGCGATGTCCTCGCACGTTCATAGTCGGATCGTCAAAGTCGACTTCCTCCAAAACGATAGCCACCATCTCATCAAAAGACGGGACACCTTTGCCTCTATCAAGTGGTATCAGATTTCCAGGTTGCTCGGTGAGATCTTACAGTTTTTCGTAGTTTAGATCGAGTCTGTTCTTCATACCTATAGTCCACGAAAAAGCCAAAAAAATTAGGGTTAGTTCATCCCATCCGAACCAATCTGAGCCTTTGCATAATCTTTTCTATTTTTGCTTTGTTGAATTTGCGGTTGCATCGTCATGTCAAGTTGCTGGTCTTAGCGTCTAGTCCTTTAGAGTTTTGAGTTCTGTTCACAGGTTGTCACGTCGGCGCTGCCATATATCACCATCGCATCATCATCATTGCTGCTGACATATACCACCACCGCACCAACTTCATCACCGCTGCCATATACCACCACCACATATTCACCACCAATCCGAGTCCATATATGCCACCACATACCCGCCGCCATCACGCCAATCCGAGTCCACCGGCAACATATATCTGCTGCAAGTCCGAGTTCCACCAGATTCATCTCCGCCACCAGTCCGAGTTCCACCAGATTCATCTCTGCTACCAGTCCTATTCCGAGTCCAGTATTTTGTTACTCTGTTTTGGATTTCCAGATCACGCCATACTCCGAGTCGTGACAAAGAAGGACTCCCCAACTTTCGTGCTACCCGCAGAAGAAAAATAGTTCCAAACTCAAAAAAATAACTAAGTCTGGAAAATTCTGGCTAGGCAGTTTTTAGGACATTTGTAGACTTTTTCGGAACAAAAATGTTGCGGAAAAAAAGTGCAAAAAAAGTGGAAAAAAAGAAAAAAAAATCAAAGTGTGCTCCTCCCTTGTTTACGTGCAGCGCCGTGATTTTGTTAGTGTTCTAGGCTCGCGTCTCTAGTACGGTCTAGCCTAGGACCAGCACAGTACCGTCGTTGAGCGTTTATTTAACTTTGCATCTCTGAATTGATTATTGCTGACCCTTTTTGCTACCATATTATAAGCCTTCCTGATGAGGACATGACTACCTTGGATACGACCAAAAATATTGCATACATGCATATTTGTCAGGTGATTTCTAGTGTCAACTATTCAATAATCTATTTATATTATCTAGAACAAAAATACTTCACACACTTTTGTGTTTTGTCAAATTGCAGGTGTATGGGACATTTGTACAATCCACATATGAAGATAAAGGAAAAGGAGAAGTTTAGGTGCTGTTCAAAAAGTCCCTTCACGTCACTTTTGGGACAAGAGAAGATAGAGTCCAAGTCTCACGTTCTGGATTCAGATTCGGACTACACAGACATACTTGACTCAAAACGGCAAGAACTTTTTCATACGGACTCCGAATTGGATGATTCTTTTTTTGTTGGAAAGTAGATTTCGTCCTCTTTCCACTCCAATTGTATTCACCTTTAAATTCACCCGGAGCATTGAGATATGGACGAAACAATCTGACGCTGCAGCAGAATCCGAGTCAAAGAACAAGTCCAAAGGTGTTGCATCACCTCCACTTGGGCCCATGAGCCTTGTACGACCTAGGGTTGGTTTACGCTGCCTTAGGATGTCCTCCCACCTCCTTGGCCGCCACCCCTTGCTTCTATATAAGTAGATCCACCTAGTAGCTTTTTCCTTGGGATTTGTTTAGTTAAAAGCTAGCCATTGCAACTTCGTGTACTTCGTTTGTGTCCAACGACCAGACCAAGACCGCTTACGGATCCCCACCTTTATCAATACTTCATATATACTCGCAATATTCAGATTGCTTTTATCATATTCTTGCTTGTTTTTCGATTGCTTGCAGGAATAGACCTTCGTGGTCAGGTTGATTGTGCTCCGGCGTGGTCAATAACCTCTCGAAGTTGGTTTAGCGATTGCTAAGGCGCAACGTCGTGCATGTTTGTAGTTGGATCGTCAAAGTCGGCTCCATCAAATCGATAGTTATCATCTCATCGAAAGATCAGGACACCCCGCCTCTATCAAGTGGTATCAGTTTTCAGGTTGCTCAGTGAGAATTTCGAGTTTCCCATAGATTAGATTTATTTTCTTACCTATTGTCCAAGAAAAAGCCACAAAAAAGTTAGATCTATCCATCCTATTGTCCAAGCCAGCCTGAGCCTTTGCAATTTTCTTTTCATTGTTTGCATTATTGAATTATCAGTTGCATCGTCGTGTCGAGTTGATGGTCTTAGTGTCTAGTTCGTTTAGAGTTTCGAGTTCTGTTCACATTAGTCACGTCGCCGCTGCATCGTTATCCCTTCCGCTGTCCACCACACCATACATCACTTTCCACCACGTGCTACCTGTAGTTCATTGTCACAATCATAGTTGAGGTCGTTCACATCTTCGCCTGATCCAATCTGCATCTTATCTAGTTTGTCTTGGAAAGAGGGAGAGAAAAAAAGACAGAGAAAAAAAAGAGAGAGAAAAAAAAGAAATAAATTCAGAGAACAGAAAGAGAAAAAGAAAAAAAAAGTGTGAGAAAAAAAGAGAAGAAAAAGCAAAATTCGGATCTATCTAGACTCAATCTCGTAGTTGAATTCGGATTGGAATCTGTTTTGCGCATTGTTCAGTAAAACAGACATAACTTCCTCATACGAAGTCCGTTTTGGCTCCGCGGGTACTCAAATAAAAGCTAGCGACAAGCCTCATCTAAATAGTTGCAAAAGCTTGTTCAGTATTTGACACCTCAAAATCGGCTTCTAAATAGGTCTTTTTGCCCTCCGAAGTTCGCACATACAGTTTGTTTCAGTTTTTCAGGCCAGTTTTAGAATTCTTTGACTCCTCATATCAATTCGGAATTGAGTGATTCTTTTTGCATTGGAAAGCTTGAGTTAGTAGCATTCTTTGAAAAAAGTTATCAAAAAATTGGCTCAAACTTTTCAAGAGGAAAGTTGGAGAGCGAGTTGTTGTATATCCTCCTTGGCAGTTGTTTTTCATCTTTATCTTTAATGCCGTTGTGATCTTCACTTATATCTTGCTGTCCAGAGCTACTTAGTATTCTTCATTTATGCTAGTTATGCTACGTCATGACCTCATTAGTGTTCTAGGCTCGCGTCTCTAGTCTGGTCTAGCCTAGGACCAGCACAGTACCGTCGTTGAGCGTTTATTCAACATTGCATCTTTGAATTGATTATTGCTAATCTTTTGCTACCATATATAGCCAACCCAGCTCCACATATTTCTACACCGTGTATATGTATGTTCCCCTGGCAATCGCTTTACACAATCTTCGGAGTTATTTGACACCGCTGGTTGCCTGTCACCACCTGCCGCATGGTAAGAACTTGTAAGATATTGATATTTGCTTTACTGTGAGCACTTTACAACCATATCCTAGTAGTTCATCGGAACATTATTCTCGAATTTTGTTTCTTGTTTCTACTAATCATGACAGGTTTTGGAGATAG
This sequence comes from Aegilops umbellulata, assembly GCA_032464435.1. Classification (NCBI taxonomy): domain Eukaryota; kingdom Viridiplantae; phylum Streptophyta; class Magnoliopsida; order Poales; family Poaceae; genus Aegilops; species Aegilops umbellulata. The sequence continues at coordinate 184,272,165 of CP136055.1, forward strand.
AAGTTCTTGGATGATGGACACATCTTCACCATCACAAGAGTTGGGACAACACACACAAGCACATGGTCAGGTTATCTCTTTACCGTCATTTGAGGGTAGATTTAATCCTGCTATTTATCTAGCTTGGCAGCTTGAAGTAGAACAAGTTTTTAGTCACCATGACTTTTCTGAACTTGAGCGAGTACGAGTTACCACTAGAGCATTTACTGGTTTTGCTTCTGTTTGGTGGAGTGTGCATTGTAAGAAAAACATTGATAACCAACCCACAACTTGGAAAGATTTGAAAAATGTAATGAGACAACAATTTTTCCCTCCTTACTATCGTCGTGAATTGCTTCGCAAATTTGAACAATTTAAACAAGGCAACAACACTGTTCATGCTTACTACCAAGAGTTCAAATCTTATATGCATCATTGTGACATAGAAGAATCTGAGGATGATACAATGAATAGATTTTTTTGGTGGTTTGAACCATGATATTCAGGCACGATTTCAGTATATTCCTCGTTGCATTACTGGTATGTATGTTCGTGCTTGTACCTTTGAGAGACAGTTACAGGAGGATGCATTGGATGACTACAACAACTACTATTCTAGTTCATGCTCACCACCACCGCTTGGTTCCTCCACCGTTGCACCTACTAGAGCAGCCACACCTCAGATTGTGAGCGCAACATCATCTCAAGAGTATGGTATATTGCCATCATCCGTACCTACATCAGCTACATCTTTGCGACAAGGTAACTGTAAAGGTATTGATGATATAACTTCACATGAGAATGATGCATGCCTAGTTAACTTGAATACATCATGTGTTGAGTTACCTGTTGATTTGAGTGCATCACCTATTTTAGAGAATCATGTTACTGTCATGAATGCGTCATGTGATCAAACAACTGAAATACCAACAATTTTGAGTGCACCCGATGAATTAATTGTTGATGCAAAAGAACCAATGTTTACTCATTTTGATATGACCTCTAATCTTGGTGATGATTCTGTGTCAAATGACTTATTGCATGTTTGCTTATTTAAGCAAGTTGTAGCATGTAAATTTGATGCAAGTAAGGTTTATTCACCAATATTGGGATGGTTTAATGATGAATATTGTCAATCTTTTCATATGAATAAGAGCTTCACTTATATGTGCAAACTGAGTTGCAATACTTTCATGCCTTCTACTTCTTGTGATAATATTTTGGCTTCATATTTTATTCACTATGAAAGTTACTCATGTATACATGTGTCATATGTGCAAATTCCACGGGAAGTAAAAATTGATGACATATACATATACAACATGTACACCTTGTCTCTTTTGTTAGCCATATTTCAGATTAAGCAACGCCGAGGACGGCTTTATTTTCAAGAAGGGGAGGATGATGAGGACATGACTACCTTGGATACGACCAAAAATATTGCATACATGCATATTTGTCAGGTGATTTCTAGTGTCAACTATTCAATAATCTAGTTATTATCTAGAACAAAAATACTTCACACACTTTTGTGTTTTGTCAAATTGCAGGTGTATGGGGAATTGTACAATCCACATATGAAGATAAAGGAAAAAGAGAAGTTTAGGTGCTGTTCAAAAAGTCCTTTCACGTCACTTTTGGGCCAAGAGAAGATAGAGTCCAAGTCTCTCACGTTCTGGATTCAGATTCGGACTGCACAGACATACCTGACTCAAAACGGCAAGAACTTTTTCATACGGACTCCGAATTGGATGATTCTTTTTTTGTTGGAAAGTAGATTCCGTCATCCTTCCACTCCAATTGGATTCACCTTTAAATTCACCCGGAGCGTTGAGATATGGACGAAACAATCTGACGCTGCAGCAGAATCCGAGTCAAACAACAAGTCCAAAGGTGTTGCATCACCTCCACTTGGGCCCATGAGCCTTGTACGACCTAGGGTTGGTTAAGGCTGCCTTAGGATGTCCTCCCACCTCCTTGGCCGCCACCCCTTGCTCCTATATAAGTAGATCCACCTAGTAGCTTTTTCCTTGGGATTTGTTTAGTTAAAAGTTAGCCATTGCAACTTCGTGTACTTCGTTTGTTTCCAACGACCAGACCAAGACCGCTTACGGATCCCCACCTTTATCAATACTTCATATATACTCGCAATATTCAGATTGCTTTTATCATATTATTGCTTGTTCTTTGATTGCTTGCAGGAATAGACCTTCGTGGTCAGGTTGATTGTGCTCCGGCGTGGTCAATAACCTCTCGAAGTTGGTTTAGCGATTGCTAAGGCGCAACGTCATGCACGTTTGTAGTCGGATCGTCAAAGTCGGCTCCATCAAATCGATAGTTATCATCTCATCGAAAAATCGGGACACCCCGCCTCTATCACTTCCTAGCTCCACATACATCTACGTCGTGCGTTTGACTCTCCCTGGCAATCGCTCTATCCAAGCTTTGAGAGTTTTGACTACAACGGTTGCCGATCACCGCCTGATGTTGGGTAAGAACTGGTAAGAATTTGAGATTTTCTTGACGGATTTGTTACTGTCCACCACACCACCACCACCACTTCCTAGTAGTCTGTAGAATCATATTCTTGTGTGTTTCTATTGCTGCGAACCATGGCAGGATCACAAGCCGACGAGTCTGGCTGGGAGAACATGACAAACAAAGAGTTACATGATAAGTTTCAGCAAATGATGAGTGGACAGGTGGAAGATGTGCTAAACAGATTTGAAGAGGCCATGGAGAAGATAGATGGCATTGAGAAGGCGTTCGAAACAAAGCTCGATAACAAGTTCAATGAATTGCTCGCGCGTCTACCACCACCACCACCAGCTGCACCTAACGCACCTCTACAACAGCAACAACGACTACCTCCACATGGCGAAACAGCCCTCCGCCGAGCGACCCGTGTCCCTCTTCAGCCTGGCCAAGCTGCTGGTGCTGCTGTTGATACTTCTGTGGCTCCTGCGGCTGATGTTGGGGAGGATGATTATGTGGGAGATTACGAGGATGAGGTTGATCAACATCAGAACTACGTGCAACCACCAGCACCACAACCACCAGGTCGTCCACATGCAAATAATGGCCATGTTAGGGCTGCCCCTCAGGTACGAGATCATGACCATCTCCCTAAACTGAAATTGAATATTCCACCATTTGAGGGTAGATATGTTCCTGATATATATCTTACTTGGGAGTTAGAAACTGAACAACGATTTACATGTTTACAATATCCTGAGGAGAGACGTGTTCCTGCTGTTGTTTGTGCTTTCACTAGCTTTGCATGTGTTTGGTGGTCTAAACATTGTAGATTATATCCTGTTCCAGCTACTTGGGCTGCTTTGAAAACTGCTATGTGTACTCGTTGGGTTCCACCATATTATCAATGTGAATTACTTCAAAAATTGCAGCACATAAGACAAGGAAAAAATTCGGTAGAAGAATATTATCAGGAATTACAAACTGGCTTGATTAGATGTGGTATTGTTGAGGAGAATGAAGCTATGATTGCATGTTTTCTGGGTGGATTAAATAGAGAGATTCAGACCATTCTTGACTATAAGGATTATAATAATATCACTCGTTTATTCCATCTTGCTTGTAAACCTGAATGTGAAGTGCAGGATCGACACGCATTGGCGCGAACTAACTTTTCTGCAGGTCGACCTTCATTATGGACACCACGTGCATCATCTACTTCCACACGTTCTGCTACACCGGCACCTTCGTCGGCTGCCACCTCCAACCGTGATACAGTAAAGCAGGCACAATCACCACTATCTGCCAAGAGCACACATTCTGGGCCTGCAAAGAGCTCTTCTTCATCCATGGCATCAACAGGGCAAACACATGATATTATTTGTCGACGTTGCAAGGGTGGAGGTCATTATGCGAGACAATGCCCATATAAGCATGTGATGATTGTTACCGAGGATGGTGGGTATGAGTCCGCTAGTGATTATGATGAGGAGACTTTGGCTCTTATTACACATGAAGAACACGGAGGAGACGATTTTGATCATGAGACGCAATACATGGCTGCTGAAGATGCTGACAGGTATGAATGTTTAGTTGCTCAACGTGTTTTGAGTGTGCAGGTTACACAAGCTGAGCAAAATCAGAGGCATAATTTGTTCCGTACAAAGGGAGTTGTGAAGGAACGTTCTATTCGCGTCATCATAGATGGAGGGAGCTGCAACAACTTGGCTAGCATGGAGATGGTGGAGAAGCTATCTCTCACCACAAGACCACATCCACATCCTTACTACATCCAATGGTTCAACAACAACGGCAAGGTTAAGGTAACACGTATTGTTCGTGTGCATTTTAGTATCTCTACATATGATGATTATGTTGATTGTGATGTGGTACCTATGCAAGCATGTTCCTTATTACTTGGTAGACCATGGCAATTTGATAAAAATTCTGTACACCAGGGTAGAAACAATCAGTATACTCTTGTTCATAAGGATAAAAATGTTACTTTGCTTCCTATGACTCCTGATTCCATTTTGAAAGATGATATTAATAGAGCTAATAAAACAAAACAGGAGAAAAATAAGAGTGAAAATCAGAGTGTGGCAAAAGAATTTGAGCAACAAATGAAGCCTAATAATAAACCATCTAGTGTTGCTTCTGAAATTAAACTAAAAAGTGCATGTTTACTTGCCACCAAATCTGATATTGATGAGCTAGATTCTAGCAAATCTGTTTGTTATGCTTTTGTGTGCAAAGAGGCATTATTTTCATTCGAGGACGTGCCTTCCTCTTTGCCCCCTGCTGTCACTAACATTTTGCAGGAGTTCGCTGACGTCTTCCCACAAGACGTGCCACCGGGATTACCACCTATTCGAGGGATTGAGCATCAAATTGACTTAATTCCCGGTGCATCGCTACCCAACCGTGCACCATACCGTACCAATCCAGAGGAGACGAAGGAGATTATGCGTCAAGTACAGGAGCTGCTCGACAAAGGTTATATACGCGAATCTTTTAGTCCTTGTGTTGTTCCTATTATACTAGTGCCTAAAAAGGATGGTACATCGCGTATGTGTGTTGATTGTAGAGGCATTAATAATATTACTATTCGTTATTGTCATCCTATTCCTAGGCTAGATGATATGCTTGATGAATTGAGTGGCTCTACAATATTCTCCAAAGTTGATTTGCGTAGTGGATACCATCAAATTCGTATGAAATTGGGAGATGAACGGAAAACAACATTTAAAACTAAGTTTGGATTATATGAGTGGTTAGTCTTGCCTTTTGGGTTAACTAATGCACCTAGTACTTCATGAGACTAATGAACGAAGTTTTACGTGCTTTCATTGGACGATTTGTGGTAGTCTATTTTGATGATATACTGATTCATAGCAAATCTTTGGAAGAACATTTGGAACATTTACGTGCGGTTTTTAATGCTCTACGTGATGCACGTTTGTTTGGTAACCTTGGGAAGTGCACCTTTTGCACCGACCGAGTGTCTTTTCTTGGCTATGTTGTTACTCCACAGGGAATTGAAGTTGATAAAGCCAAGATTGAAGCTATTGAGAGTTGGCCGCAGCCCAAAACGGTCACACAAGTGAGGAGTTTTCTTGGACTCATTGGTTTCTATAGGCGTTTTGTGGGAGACTTTAGCACCATTGCTGCACCTCTCAATGAGCTTACAAAGAAGGATGTTGCCAGGGTTTTCCTGGGCTCCCCGAGCACCTATGGGGACGGAGCCCCTTCTCGGTTCGGCGGGAGGCGGAGGCCGCGCAAAGAGCGGATCGAGGCGAGGCACACGAGGGGTTTTTACCCAGCTTCGGAGCTCTCCGGAGAGATAATACTCCTACTGCTGCTTTGTGGATTTTATTGAGTTCTCGCTCGGGAGCGCCGAGTGCTACAGTACACTCGAGCAGCTAACGAGACCGAGCGCTTCTCTGAGGATCGATCCCTCCCTACGTTGTGCATGGGCCTCCTTTTATATGTCCAAGGGGTCTCCAACAGGTGACAATGTAGGTAAGGGTAAAAGTGTAAATATGTTGCGGTAGGTACAGCTACCTACACAGTGTATCATACCTAACCCTGAAGGCAGGGGACAAAGGCATTAAATGCCCGTCTACGTCGCCCAGACGGTGCAGAAAAGGGACCGTCAGGGGCGCTATCGCTCGCCACGATGGCGATCCTGTCAGCGCTGCATGCCACAGTGTACCCCTGGCTGCACAGCCTCCCGCCACGTACGCTGGGAAGGGTCCCGGAGCGACACGTAGGTGGGTGAGCTGGAGCGCGGGTACAGAGTGACTGCCTGCCGCGGCAAGTGCCTTGCCGCGGCCGTTGCCTTGTCGCGCCCGGGAACTTGTCGTTCGCCGGGTCCTGCCGGGACGCGTGGCGTGCCGCGGCAGGTTCTTTGAGATGCTCTTGTTGGGCTTCCCGGCAAGCTCCTCTTGCCGGGGACTTGTCTTCTTGACTTAAATATTTTGTTCTCGAATGGCTTCAAAGGAACCATAGAGAGCCTTGGTGATCGCCTGGCGGGTCTTGCCGCGGGGTGCTGCGACTGCCCGTGCACAAGTTCAGGATACTAGAGTACCCCTACCTTAGTACACCGACAGGAGCCCCCGGGCCTGGGCCACACACGGTGCCGAGCGTTGTTGGGCCAGGCCCAAAACAGGGCACGGGCACGCAGGGCCCGGGTCGCGTTGTACCTGGCTCCGCTCCCACCATGCCCCCCCGAACGGCACGCGTTGATTGCGGCATCGAGGGGGAGGTCGTGGGTGGTTCCCTTACTCAGAAAGGCGAAACGTCCGCCCCCTGGTGGTTTGTATCTTCCTCATAAACGGAGGGAGGCGTGGAGGCATGGTCTTCGAGGCGTCCACCCCCCCACGATCACGGGGTGGGGAGAGGTCGCCTCATCCGTCGCCTCAACTCTGCCCTCCCGCCACGCGGCTTCCATGCGCTTGGAGTGGTGAACGGTGGAGGCGGAAAACCGGGTCGCCACGGGTCGAGGCAGCAGGTCGGGCCCAGTTCCCTGCACCTTCTGCGTCTTGATTGGCTGAGTGGGGCGGACGAGCCCCCACCCCGCTCCTTTATAAGGAGCGGGACGGGGGGACGGAAGCCCGCATTCTCTCATCTTCTTCCTTCTTCAGCTTCTTCTCCTCTTTCTTCCATCCGCCATGGAGAAAGGGAACCCTGGTCCTTCGACGGTAGCGTCGAGGGTTGCCGCTAGGCAACGCGTTCCTCCTCCCCCCGCACCTGTGGCGGCAGAGCCAGCCGCAAGGGGAAGAGGGAGGGGACGAGGCCGCGGGTGAGGTCGAGGGCGAGGTCGAGGAGGTCGGGGAAGAGGTGGACGAGGCATCTCGCTGGCCTCGCCTCCGCCAGTAGATCCTCTCCCGGTGGCGGACCATATCGGGGACGACCCTTGCGAGTTCTTCGTCAGGCTGCGTCGGCCGCCTCATCGTCGCCTTCGTCTCCCGACTCCATTTGCGAGTGCGATGGAGTTGGATCCGCCTGAGACACTGAGGTTGCACATGAGGGGCTGCAGAATCAGCGGTACGCGAGTCCGCGTCGACTTCCCGGCCCCTGATGTGATGTATCTTGGTCGAGGGTGGAAGACGTTCACCCGCATCCACAGCTTGACGGCGGGCCTCACCCTCCATTTTAAGCTGATGGAGGGCGGTCTCCTCTCCATCAAGGTCTTCGGGTGCTTCGGGACTCGGGCACGGTGCTGCGTGGAGAGCTCCTCCGATAGCGAAGGCTCCTCCTCGAGCGGGAGTGACGAGGAGGACAGCGACAGCGGCGATGAGGGTAACGGGCCGCGGGATGACGGGTCCGACTAGGTGTCGGGCGCCGCTCCGCGGGGCACCGGCGACCCCATCATCCGCGTCGCTGGTTCCTGGGGCTTCTCGAGGAGGCTGCGGAAGAGGAAGAGGGCAGGCGGCAAGGCCGTCAACTCGGAGTACGAGGGCACGATGCCCTCGACAACGTGCTGACGTCCTGCCGCCTCGTCTTCAAGCTTCTGCCTCCGGCGCCGCCATCACCATGCTGCCGCGATGCCCTTTTGGTGTCTTCTGGCACCCGTAGTTCATCTAGGCGCCCCTTTTGCCCTTTTCGCCTCCTTGACCTGTCTCCTGAAGATAGGGACAAGAGAGGGATTACGGGCACCTTATCTCTTTTTAGTTTGTAAGCCCTCGGGCCTTAGTTGCGTTCAAAACTTGTAATCCCATTACTCATGTTCTTCATCCTCTTATGAACTGTACCTGAGTGGAATGCTTTTTAATGAAAAGGGGATGCTTGCCGGGTCACTTGTCTCGCGGGTGGAACCCACGTCAAGGAGCGAATCCTTTATATCTCTTAAGATAGACACTTTCTTTCCCGGCAGCAGGCCCTGCCTTCTTCCCACGTCGCTCGCCCTTTCTCACGCTCTTGGTGGAGGCAGGGAGGAGGCGGGATCAGGCTCCTCGCTTCGTCCCTTAGCTGCCGCAGCTACGACCTTACCTGGCCCTGGGGTCGGGGCCTAGGGCCTAGAGTTAAGGGAGCATGGTAACTTTCAGGAAGAAACGAGGTTTCGCATACCTCAATCCATAAGAGAATGCATGATAAGGGATGAAAAACTTATCTGAGATAGCAGCCCCCGGCAACTTTGGTTCTCCGTGGGCTAATCCTTGCACTTGCAGCCCCCGGCATTACTGGCTTGCCGGGGTCTTGCAGCCCCCGGCAACACTGGCTTGCCGGGGTCCAGATGTTGGTCCGTCCTCCTTCTCCTTTTCGTCCTCAAGTGGTCTGGCAAGGATATGGTGAGTCCTGCGAACCAGGGAAACGAAATAATGGCAAAGGGACGCACACTCGACCTCTAAGTTAGGGTTTAGCCACTACTAAGCACTATCAACCCTAACCAAGGACGAGACTCGACTCAGCATGCATGCTAAAAATCAGGGCGCCAGCGCTTTATCTTCGCTCAAGGACTGCGCCTGGCTTTGCACAAAGTATTACATGCAACAGCGGCAAGACTTGTACAAAATGGTGGTTGCCGAACAGGGTCCGACAACCGCGCCTTACGGGTAAAACTTACAAAGATGCTTGATGTTCCAGGAGTTGCTCACCGGAAAGCCATCCTCGGTCTCAAGGCAGACAGCGCCAGGCCTCGTGACTCGTTTCACCCGGTAAGGGCCTTCCCACTTCAGCGTCAACTTGTTGGAATTCTTGGCAGAATGAATGCGCCGAAGAACAAGGTCGCCTTCCTCGAGACTTCTGGCTTTAACTTTGCGGCTATGGTAGCGGCGCAAAGCTTGCTGGTATCGAGCAGCTCGTACAACAGCCTGAAGACGGTCTTTGTAATGCCCCGAGACCGATGTGCCAGTTGTCCTCCCGTTATTCGCTGTTGTTGCTTTGTCATTTGCTTGCGTGTCGCATCTTGCCATGTCATCATCCGCATTGCATCATCATGTTTTCAAAACTTGCATCCGTCCGGGTTCTCCGAGTTCTCTCCCTTGTCCGTTCTGAGACCAACCACACTTGCACGCGCCCGTGGCATGTCCGAAATAGTATTTTATAAGTGGCCGGAAAATGTTCTCGGAATGGGATGAAAGTTGGAGTGCGGTGTTGTTTTGGTGTCAGTAGACCGCCTGCCAAGTTTCATCGCATTCGGAGTTTGTTTGACGCCCCAACGGATAAATATAGCGGCATTATAGCCGGTCTAACGTCGGACGTTTTCGGTCTCCGGAAACCGTGCCGGGCTGCATCTCTCCCCTCTTCTCTTATACCAACCCGCTCTTCACAATCCGCCAGACCCAACCTAACCTCTCTCGTCAGCCCGCGGACCTCCTTGCGCGCGCGTCCGAAAGTTGTCCCGGACCCGAACCAGTCTGTCGCTACCGTTGTGTCCAGATCATCCCCTAACATCTACAAAACATCTCCGTTTTGTTAATTGGACTCCCTAACCCTTTTATTCCGAACCGTCCGATTTTAATCGGAGGGACGAGATAACCCCTAACCTAACCCGTGATGTATATATTCATCCCCCTAGTCCATTTTGGCCAAACCCTAGAAATTAGGGGACTTGTCCCATCCCTAGCGCCGCCGCCACTCTACTCCTCGGGATCCATCCCGATCCACCTCGTCTTCATCCACCCACCAACGAGAGCAACGCCCGACCTTCCCTGTCCCATCCATCCCATCGATCCAGCCGCAGCCTTCTTCTTCCTCGAGCCAACCAGCCCCCTCTGGATTTCATCCCGAGACCAACTAGCTCGTCTCCTCGCCGGAGTAGCAGCAGCAGCATTGACTAGCGCCTCCGCCTCATCCGTTCCGCACCCCGCCGGCCTCGTCTTCTGCTGTTGGAGCCCCCGTCGGGCTCTGCTTCGCCGGCCACCGAAGCAGCACCAGGCCGACCCCGTGCCCTCTCCCTCGGTCCCTCCTCCCCGTCCTCTTTCTTTCTCTCACATCTCTCTCTTGCAGGAGCTCTTCCCGAGCGAGAGCGCTCGCTCCAGCCGTCGACCGCGAGCCGCAGCTCGCCGGAGCAGCACCAGGCAGCAACCCCGCGCGCTATGGACCCCTGCTAGACCTCGGCTTCCCGCGCCTGCGCCGCCGTGCCTCGTCGTTGCCGCCCTCTGTCCTTCGCCGCCGGCGCCCCCAAGTCCCTGGAGCCGCCGCGCCTTCCTCCCCTGCTCTGCTTCGTCTCGAGCAGAGGACTGCGCGCCGGCCTCGTCCCCAGCTTCAGGTCGCCGTCCCCCGCCCGGATCCACCGCCTGCAGACCGCCGCCGGACCAGATCCTCGCGCCTCTCTTTCTATTTCCTTCTTCCCACAGTTCTTCTCGCTTCCTTACCTCGTGTCCTCTCTGTTTCTTCAGACGTACAGGAGCCCCAGGAGTCCATGGACGCTCGAACCACCTAGGCCTCGAAGCTCCAGCACCGCATCTTGTCGCGTGGCCGTCCATGCTCGCGCCAGCCAGATCCGGAGGGCCGCCTCCCTTGCCGTTCCCGCCGGTCTCTGCTGCCGATGCCTCTGCTCCCCGCCTCTGCATCGCGCTGCATTGAGCAGTGCTCGACCTGGCAGCACCCGTTGACCGCGCCCCCTTCTCCTCCTCGTTCGATCGAGACAAGACCCAAGACGCCCACCTCGCTAGGGCCCAGCGCGCCTCCTCGCCCAGCCGGCCTGCTTCCTTCCTGGGCTTGGCCCATGGGTGAGCAGTCCCCCGGCCTTTTCCTCTGTTGGGCTTCCTGTTTAGATGCGGCCCGTGGCATGTTTTTTTCCTGTTCTGAGAATTTGCTAATTTTCCAGAGAGTGCAGTTTTACAGAAAAACCCCTAGTATTCATGCATCTAATAACTAATTAATCGTGCATCATATGTAAATAATTTGTATATGAAAAGTGCTTAGATTTCTGTCTAGTTTTATAATATGCAACTTTCATCCATCTTTAAAATGTTTAAATGTCATGTTTGAATTAATTTGCATAATTAGCGTGTTAAAATGATTTAATTCATAACTAAATAACCGTAGCTCGGATTTAAATGTTCTTTATATGTAAATGGGGTAGAAAAATGCCTAGATTAACTTGGTACACTCTATTTTGCTGTTTAACAATATTAAAATTATGTTTAGGGCAGAACAGTACCTAATCCATAAATATGCACATGAGGATTTTTCGGACTTGTTGTTCGTTGTTCCGGCCTCATTTAAACTTGCCTAGGTAAGTAGTTTTGTTATGCTTCATCTCTTGCCATGTTTAACAACATTTAATATTGTTGAGTACCTAAACGAGAGAGAACTAAATAAGTCACGTGGTGTTTCGTCAATATGCAACGGAGTTGCATATTGAACTCCACTTAATTTGTAGAATTGTCCGTTGCACTTTGCCATGCCATGAGTCTTTAAAGCGGACATGCATCATTCTTGTTTGTGCATCGTGCCATGTGTATGTGGTGGTTGTTTACTTTGTTGTTTGCTTCTTTCCGGTGTTGCTTCTTCGGGTTAGTTCCGTTAACGTTGCGATGGTGAGGATTCGTTCGACTACGTCCGTTTGTCTTCTTCACGGACTCGTTCTTCTTCCTTGCGGGATCTCATGCAAGATGACCATACCCTCGAAATCACTTCTATCTTTGCTCGCTAGTTGCTCGCTCTTTTGCTATGCCTATGCTGCGATACCTACCACTTGCTTATCATGCCTCCCATATTGTTAAACCAAGCCTCTAACCCACCTTGTCCTAGCAAACCGTTGTTTGGCTATGTTACCGCTTTGCTCAGCCCCTCTTATAGCGTTGTTAGTTGTAGGTGAAGATGAACTTTGTTCCTTGTTGGAACATGGAGATGTTGTTCCTTGTTGGAACATGATTACTTGTTGGGATATCACAATATATCTTATTTAATTAATGCATCTATATATTTGGTAAAGGGTGGAAGGCTCGGCCTTATGCCTGGTGTTTTGTTCCACTCTTGCCGCCCTAGTTTCCGTCATATCGGTATTATGTTCCCGGATTTTGCGTCCCTAACGCGGTCGGGTGATTTATGGGACCCCCTTGACAGTTCGCTTTGAATAAAGCTTTTCCAGCAAGGCCCAACCTTGGTTTTACCATTTGCCTCACCTAGCCCTTTTTTCCCTTGGGAGTCGCGCCATCTTCATTTTACCCCCCCCCCCGGGCCAGTGCTCGTCGTGAGTGCTGGTCCAAATCGTCAGCCGCCGGTGGCCACCAGGGGCAACTCTGGGTTCGCCTACCGGAAGTTTGGACAATCCGGTGTGCCCTGAGACCGAGATATGTGCAGCTCCTATCAGGATGTCGGCGCATCGGGCGGCTTTGCTGGACTTGTTTTGTTACTGTCGAAATGTCTTGTAGCCGGGATTCCGAGACTGATCGGGTCTTTCCGGGGAGAAGGAATATCCTTCGTTGATCGCGAGAGCTTATCATGGGCTAAGTTGGGACACCCCTGCAGGGTTTGAACTTTCGAAAGCCATGCCCGCGGTTATGTGGCAGATGGGAATTTGTTAATGTCTGGTTGTAGAAAAACCCGAAGTTGATTCTTAATTAAAATACACCAACCGCGTGTGTAACCGTGATGGTCTTTTCTCGGCGGGGTCCGGGAAGTGAACACGGTGTTGGAGTTATGCTTGACGTAAGTAGTTTCAGGATCACTTCTTGATCATAGTTGTTCGACCGTGCTTTTGCCTTCTCTTCTCGCTCTCATTTGCGTATGTTAGCCACCATATATGCTAATCGCTTGCTGCAGCTCAACCTCATACCTTTTGTCCTACCTATAAGCTTAAATAGTCTTGATCTCGCGGGTGTGAGATTGCTGAGTCCCCGTGACTCACAGATACTTCCAAAACCAGTTTGCAGGTGCCGATGAAACCGTGCAGGTGTCACACCCGAGCTTAAGGAGGAGTTCGATGAAGATCTTGTTCGTTGTGTTGTTTCGTTTCAGTTGATCAGTAGTGGAGCCCAGTCGGGACGATCGGGGATCTGTGTAGCATTTGGGGTAGTCTTCTTTTATTTTGGTTCCGTAGTCGGACCTTGATTGTATCTGTTTGATGTAATGCTTTACTCATGTATTATGTGAAGTGGCGATTGTAAGCCAACTATGTATCTCTTTCCCTTATGTATTACATGGGTTGTGTGAAGATTACCTCACTTGCGACATTGCTTTGAATGCGGTTATGCCTCTAAGTCGTGCTTCGACACGTGGGAGATATAGCCGCATCGAGGGCGTTACAAGTTGGTAATCAGAGCCTTCCCCGACCTTTGGAGCCCCCACTGATTGATCGTTTTTAGCGGCCGAGTTGTGTCTAGAAAAAATGTTTTGAGTCTTAGGATTATATATATCGGAGAGTTTAGGAATTCTTTTTACTTCCCAGTCTCCTCATCGCTCTGGTAAGGCATCCTGACGTAGAGTTTTGACTCTTCTCTTCTCAAATTTCACTAAAAAAAATTTTAGGATCACGCGGGTATCTTAGAATCGTTCCGATGGTTTTGTGATGACAACATTGTCTTGGTGCTTCCTGTCAGCAGGGGTTTAGTGGAGGTGTCCCGGGGAGTTGAGCTCTGAGGTGTTGTCGTCATAATTTTATCGTTGCAGTTTTGGAATACCTGAGTTTAGTACGCCGACATCGAAAATCTCTTTTGTACAGTTGTTGGTGAGATAACCCTGATATCCCAGTACTGAGGCGAGTGCGGGAGTATTGCCATAACTCGTATAACGGATGCTTTTCGAAGGTTGAGCTAAACGATTTCCGGAGTTTTCTTGGTTATGTGTTGAAGGATGGATACAGCTGGATCTAGGTATTGTTAGTTTGGGTGATATATTTTGTGTCCCCTGTATCCCCAACACCTGATTGCATAACCAGAAAGTTTCGGGAGTTTATAGGTGGGAATTCAAGTAGCTCCTAGAATATCTGTCCAACAGACACATGATACGATATGGGATCTATCAGATGTTTGTTTCCGACTTATTCTGCAAGCCAAATCCTTTGTTTTGTTTTATTTGTGGTATTCGAGTTGCTTCGAAGTCAAATGTGGATTCCATACCTTTTCCAAGTGGTGTTCTCATGTTTCTATGGGAATACTAATCCTTCTTGTTCATCAAGTTTGTCTTTTCAATCCTTTCCAACCGGCGTGCTTCTCTTCAAGTAAATCCGATCATTCCAACATTCGCAAGACCAATTCTTGGTTTTCTCAACGGTATCCGTTTCACCCGTCCCCAAGTTGCCTTTGTTTTCCCGCCCTCCCACCCTTTTTCTTCAAGGACGCATATCTCTTAATCAAATATCCATTTTATTCATGTGAAATCTCTTCATTCTTTTCCTCAATGCTCTTATCCGGTGATTCTCATGAAGATGCTAAAGTAAGCTTCGAGTTTATCATTCTTCATCCTCATATTTTCTCCGGTGGATTCAATTCAAGCTTTGTCGATCATATCTTTCCTTGTTTCAAATGCTATCCCATGCCGGTGCATCCCATAATCGTTCACCTCTCTCTATTCGTATCAGGAGTGCAAAAGATATCTCAGAAGAATCATGTTTCCATTCTTAATCCGTTCGAGTTACTTCAAGGTTTTTTTTCTTCTCTCATTCAAGCTATTTAATTCAACCGGTGCAACCTCTCTTTAAAATTGGTCAACGGTGTTTTCTTTTGAGTGGGCCCTAACCCACAGGTCTTTTCCCAGGATCTTACCTGACTCTTCTAATTATCCTGAAGTTATTCTCAAATTCTTTTCCAAGTTTGACGTAAGAATGAATTATCATCAGTCAAATGTCTTTCTCCAAGATCTTTCAAATTATTTTCATTATTGGTTCAACCTTTCAAATTTTCATTCCGGAGTGCTTCAACTATTCATGGTGGTGTTTCTCATCGTCATTCTCAACATTTGAAGACCGAAGAAGAAATTCTCTTAAATCTTGCTCCATTCTCTTCAAGATCCATGGTTCTAGCTTCATGCCATCCTCTCATAATTGTTTTCGATCGTGAGAATTCTTTTCACCCATCCAGAGCATTTCACGAGTCTTTTCAGTTTGATTCTCTGGAGCCCATCATCTCAGATTTATTCGTTCTAAGTTTTCAGCCTCGTTCTCCAATTATTTTAAATTAATGTCTCTTCGTTCATTCTCCAAATCTTACCGGTGCGTCGCTCAAGTATCCTCTAATCAGCTCGTGATCTATTCGTTCACTTGTTTCCAAAATCTCTCTAGTATCTTTATTCGTTTTCTAATTCTTCCCGGTGTTTCTTTATCTTTTCTTCATTCATTTTCAATTCTTACGATGGTTTGTTCAAGAGTTCTCTTTCTTGGTTGTCATATCAATTCATTCGTTGTTTCCAAATCCTACCGGTGGTTCCATCAATACCTTCTCAAGTTTGTGCTATATCTCTCTTGATCCTTTCTACGAGAATAAGTGGTATGTCAAATCCATTACTTGTCATCAATTTAATTGGTGAAGGATAATCATAATGTAATTCTTATTCTTGTTTCATCGAGTTGATTCAATTCCTTATTCCGGAGGTTCGTAAAAATTCTTGTTTTCATTGGTTCATCTTTCTTTCCGGAGTTCCAAGTTTTCTCGGTTATATCATTTCAAAGCTTCATCTTATCACTGCAAGGCTTCACCTTGTGTTTTCAACTTCTCGTGTCTTTCTATCATCCTTTTATTACCGGAGTTCTTCATGGAGCCTCTACATAGTGGTTCATCAAGGACCCTTTTCATTCTTCAATTGTTCATCAAGTTTTCTCTCGGAGTTAAGATCCGTCAAGCCATACTCTAAAATAAACATGGTGTCAACACATGTTTTGTTTTGAGGAGTTCAAGCATTCTTCATCTTACATTCCGAAGTGCAATTCTTTCTACCTTATCTTTTGAGGTGGTGTAATGTCATTCTTGACAATTTCCCTTCATGCTTCATGATTCACATGTTGTCAAGAATGAGGTATTTTAAATCCATCAATCTCTTCATTGGAGTTATCTTGGGTTATATTTCACTTAAAGCCTTCCCTTAGGTTTGTTGCTATTATGGTGCTTATCAATGACACTAGTTCTTCTTTTATCCTCCCAGTGAAATAGTTCTAGTCTCCTTGTTTTTTTTATCAACCCAATCTCTTCCGTGAGTGGCAGGTTGTCACCTCATAATTTTGGGATGTCTTCCATAAGTCCACATCAAGTTTAAGCTTTCGTTGTTGATAATCCAACAACTCCGTTCAACCTTTTCTTCGTAAGCTTTCTCTTTCAATTTTATTTGTGAGAGTTATCATTTCCTTCTCCGTTCTCTTATTCCGATGATCTGTTTTCTATTCTTTCTTCCGGAGGCATTGTGATGTTGCTCTCTTCACTCATCATCTCGAATGGTGAGGATCGTGTTCTTTTCATGCTTATCCAATTAACTAAATGTGGTGTTCGCTCTTGAAGTTCTTTCCATCTTATCAAGTTTTCCTTCTCTTTTCTACCGGAGTGATGTCTAAATTATGCCATTCTTGTTCCTTGTTTTTTTTCTACCGGTGTGCTTTCATATTCTTTTTGGTCCGTTAAGCTCTAATTTCATGTCCTTCAACCGCTGGGTTCTCGTCATATCACATGTTTCTCTTTTCTAACGGAGTGTTTTCAACTTTGTTCATCTTCGTTGTTTGCGCTCTTTCATTTTTGCTCAACCTCTCAAGGTTCTTTGGTTTCACTCTCTTGTCAAAGAAGCAACTTAGTTTTACCTCTTCTCTTCCTCTTCCGTACCCTTCCGGTGCCATCCTAGATCTCGGGACGAGATCCTCTCGTAGTGGTGGAGTGTTGTAACGCCCCGAGACCGATGTGCCAGTTGTCCTCCCGTTATTCGCTGTTGTTGCTTTGTCATTTGCTTGCGTGTCGCATCTTGCCATGTCATCATCCGCATTGCATCATCATGTTTTCAAAACTTGCATCCGTCCGGGTTCTCCGAGTTCTCTCCCTTGTCCGTTCTGAGACCAACCACACTTGCACGCGCCCGTGGCATGTCCGAAATAGTATTTTATAAGTGGCCGGAAAATGTTCTCGGAATGGGATGAAAGTTGGAGTGCGGTGTTGTTTTGGTGTCAGTAGACCGCCTGCCAAGTTTCATCGCATTCGGAGTTTGTTTGATGCCCCAACGGATAAATATAGCGGCATTATAGCCGGTCTAACGTCGGACGTTTTCGGTCTCCGGAAACCGTGCCGGGCTGCATCTCTCCCCTCTTCTCTTAGACCAACCCGCTCTTCACAATCCGCCAGACCCAACCTAACCTCTCTCTGTCGGGGCGGACGGGGTCCCCCGCGAGCACCTATGGGGCCGGAGCCCCTTTCGTTGTCCGGTGAGGGGGGCGGAGGGAGCACGGAGAGCAGATCGAGGCGAGCACACGGGCGGTTTACCCAGGTTCGGGCCGCGATGGACGCGTAAAACCCTACTCCTGCTTGGTTGTATTGAACTAGGGAGCTCGGGAGCTTGGAGAGCTAGCTGCACCGAGCGTATGGCTGTCTGGATCCCAAGTCTCCGAACCTCGGACCCCCGGAACCTCCTCTACGTTGCACACGGGCCTCCTTTTATAGCGCAAAGGGGTCACCGACAGGTGTCAACGTAAGAGAAAGGGGTAAAAGTGTAAAAGGGGTGGTAGTTGTAACAGAGCGGGAACAGTGGCGCTACAGTGCGGCACAGTGTTATCATACCTACTTCTGACGGTAGGGGACAAGGGCATTAAATGCCCGTCACGGTCGCCCGGGCAGCACCGAGGCGGACCGTTAGGTGCGCCACCGCTCGCCACGATGGTGGCTGCATGCCACCGCATGCCCCAGGCTGCGCGGTGCCCCGCCACGTGCCCTTGGGGGAAGCCCCGGAGCGACGCGTGGGCGGGCGAGCTGGAGCGCAGTCCTGAGGTGGCGATTTGCCGCGGCAAGTGGCTTGCCGCGGGGGTCGTCTTCCTGTGCCTGATAGCTTGCCGGCTATCAGGCCTTGCCGGGGCGCATAGCGCGCCGTGGCGGGCT
The DNA here is from genome assembly GCA_032464435.1 of Aegilops umbellulata. Classification (NCBI taxonomy): domain Eukaryota; kingdom Viridiplantae; phylum Streptophyta; class Magnoliopsida; order Poales; family Poaceae; genus Aegilops; species Aegilops umbellulata. The sequence continues at coordinate 184,290,572 of CP136055.1, forward strand.
TCTCTTGTGGTGCCTGGGTTCGGCCTTCCCGACAAGCTCCTCTTGTCGGGGTCTCGATCTTCTGTCTCGTATACTTTGTTCTTGGATGGCATTACATGGGCTCAGTCGTCCCGGCAAGCTCCTCTTGCCGGGGTCTTGTCTTCGTGGCCCGGCAAGCTCCTCTTGCCGGGGGCCTCGTCTTCTTGGCCCGGCAAGCTCCTCTTGCCGGGGGCCTTGTCTTGAATGCTTGGTCTTATCTTGGCGCTTCCTGGGCGGGCCTTGCCGCAGGGTGCTACAACTGCCCGTGCACAAGTCTGGGGTACTAAGGTACCCCTACTTTAGTACACCGACAGGAGCCCCCGGGCCTGGGCCACACACGGTGCCGAGCGTCGTTGGGCCAGCCCCTAACAGTGCACGGGCACGCGTGGCCTTGGTCGCGCTGCTCCTTAACTCCGCACCCGTCGCACCTTCCCCAGGCGGCGCGCGCTTATCGCGGCGTCGTGGGGGCGGGGCGCCCGTTCCCTCTTTAAGTGGAGGGAGGTGCGGAGGCGCGGCTCGATAAATGAACGGGGGTGAGGCGCGGCTTTCGAGGCGTCCGTTCCCCATAATCACGGGATGGGGAGAGGTCGTCCCACCCGTCGCCTCGGTTCTGCGCGCCCACCGCGTGGTCCTCATGCACTCGGAGTCACGGCGGCGGAGGCAGGGAGTCGGGCCGGCGTGGGTTGATGCAGTGGGTCGGCCCCAGTCGTCTGCCCTTCCTCCGCTTCTATTGGAGGAGCGGGGCGGCCGCGCGGACTAGGCCGCCTGCCCCTTTCTTTTATCTCCTTTCCCTGCCGCTGTTAAATATGCCATGGAAACGGCTGGTTAGAGCAGCAGTAAGGCATTTTGTAATATAACTTTTTATCTTAGGCAATGCATCGCACTGTTATCTCCTCTACTTGACCGGCGCCTTGTTTGTTTCCGCCCTACGTTTTCGGGGACTTGCCGGCGTAGGCCTCCGCCTTGCCACGGGCGCCGAGTGCGGGACGTCAGCGACCCGCTGGCGGGGCTACCACCGGCAAGAAACCTTGCCGCGTCTGGTTGCCGCTCACTCAGATTGTTGAGCAGGCCCAAGGCAAAGTAAGCGGTGCGACTGCGGTCGCAGCATGCTTAGGGTGCCGGGCGAGCTCGAAACAAAGTGAGGACGCTACTCGGGGTGTAGCACACTCAAGTCGTTGAGCGGACTCGAAACGAAATGAGGGCGCAACCAGTCTCATGCCGGTCCTTCCGCGCTCAGGCCTCTCAACCAAGGCTCGGTCGTTCGAGGGAGATAACTCTCAAAAATTGATGAGGCAATTGCTCGAGCTCCGGCAACTTATCTTTTCTTATCGCTTGCCGCCCGGTAGGGTAAAACCTCCTCGGGCAGCATCCGGCCCATCCTGGGGGTAAGCAAAGGCGCAGGGCCTCACGACCCTCCGGAGCTAGGCATAGCTATGCTTGGGGATCCGCGCCCCTCTCTGCGCCAAGGATCACATGCAACTGCGGCAAGACTTGGGCAGAGAGGATGGTTGGCGGAAACGGGTTCCGGCAACCGCGCTGGCCAGATTCCTCCCACGGTCGGCGTCAACTCGTTCGGCACCCCGGCGGACGAGGCGAGCCGGGGAACGAGGTCGCCTTTCTCGTGACTTCTGGCGCTAACTTCTGCGGCTACGGGAGCGACGCAGAGTTCGCTGGAGGCGAATCGTTCGCCCAGCGGCCAGAAGGCGGTCCTCCTCAAGGAGCAGCTGCTTCTTGCCCAGTCTCTGCGCGAGTGGATACTCGAGGAGGGCCGCACACGAGCCCGTGGGAAAGAATGCCAAAGCTTGTCGGGAACCCCCGCTTCAACTGGACAGATCCTCGGATCCGCAGGAGCGGACTGTTCCTCAGCGTTCAGACTGCTGATCTGCTTGCCGGAGCAAGGCTTATCGGGGGCACCTGCTTCGACTGGACAGATCCTGGGATCCGCAGGAGCGGGCTGTCCCCCGTCCCCCCCCTACCTGGCGCGCCAAAGATGTCGGGGCGGACGGGGTCCCCCGCGAGCACCTATGGGGCCGGAGCCCCTTTCGTTGTCCGGTGAGGGGGGCGGAGGGAGCACGGAGAGCAGATCGAGGCGAGCACACGGGCGGTTTACCCAGGTTCGGGCCGCGATGGACGCGTAAAACCCTACTCCTGCTTGGTTGTATTGAACTGGGGAGCTCGGGAGCTTGGAGAGCTAGCTGCACCGAGCGTATGGCTGTCTGGATCCCAAGTCTCCGAACCTCGGACCCCCGGAACCTCCTCTACATTGCACACGGGCCTCCTTTTATAGCGCAAAGGGGTCACCGACAGGTGTCAACGTAAGAGAAAGGGGTAAAAGTGTAAAAGGGGTGGTAGTTGTAACAGAGCGGGAACAGTGGCGCTACAGTGCGGCACAGTGTTATCATACCTACTTCTGACGGTAGGGGACAAGGGCATTAAATGCCCGTCACGGTCGCCCGGGCAGCACCGAGGTGGACCGTTAGGTGCGCCACCGCTCGCCACGATGGTGGCTGCATGCCACCGCATGCCCCAGGCTGCGCGGTGCCCCGCCACGTGCCCTTGGGGGAAGCCCCGGAGCGACGCGTGGGCGGGCGAGCTGGAGCGCAGTCCTGAGGTGGCGATTTGTCGCGGCAAGTGGCTTGCCGCGGGGGTCGTCTTCCTGTGCCTGATAGCTTGCCGGCTATCAGGCCTTGCCGGGGCGCATAGCGCGCCGTGGCGGGCTTCTCTTGTGGTGCCTGGGTTCGGCCTTCCCGACAAGCTCCTCTTGTCGGGGTCTCGATCTTCTGTCTCGTATACTTTGTTCTTGGATGGCATTACATGGGCTCAGTCGTCCCGGCAAGCTCCTCTTGCCGGGGTCTTGTCTTCGTGGCCCGGCAAGCTCCTCTTGCCGGGGGCCTCGTCTTCTTGGCCCGGCAAGCTCCTCTTGCCGGGGGCCTTGTCTTGAATGCTTGGTCTTCTCTTGGCGCTTCCTGGGCGGGCCTTGCCGCAGGGTGCTACAACTGCCCGTGCACAAGTCTGGGGTACTAAGGTACCCCTACTTTAGTACACCGACACTCTCGTCAGCCCGCGAACCTCCTTGCGCGCGCGTCCGAAAGTTGTCCCAGACCCGAACCAATCTGTCGCTACCGTTGTGTCCAGATCATCCCCTAACATCTACAAAACATCTCCGTTTTGTTAATTGGACTCCCTAACCCTTTTATTCCGAACCGTCCGATTTTAATGGAAGGGACGAGATAACCCCTAACCTAACCCGTGATGTATATATTCATCCCCCTAGTCCATTTTGGCCAAACCCTAGAAATTAGGGGACTTGTCCCATCCCTAGCGCCGCCGCCACTCTACTCCTCGGGATCCATCCCGATCCAACTCGTCTTCATCCACCCACCAACGAGAGCAGCGCCCGACCTTCCCTGTCCCATCCATCCCATCGATCCAGTCGCAGCCTTCTTCTTCCTCGAGCCAACCAGCAACCCCTCTGGATTTCATCCCGAGACCAACCAGCTCGTCTCCTCGCCGGAGTAGCAGCAGCAGCGTTGACCAGCGCCTCCGCCTCGTCCGTTCCGCACCCCGCCGGCCTCGTCTTCTGCCGTTGGAGCCCCCGTCGGGCTCTGCTTCGCCGCCACCGAAGCAGCACCAGGCCGACCCCGTGCCCTCTCCCTCGGTCCCTCCTCCCCGTCCTTCTTTCTATCTCTCACATCTCTCTCTCACAGGAGCTCTTCCCGAGCGAGAGCGCTCTCTCCAGCCGTCGACCGCGAGCCGCAGCTCGCCGGAGCAGCACCAGGCAGCAACCCCGCGCGCTATGGACCCCTGCTAGACCTCGGCTTCCCGCGCCTGCGCCGTCGTTCCTCGTCGTTGCCGCCCTCCGTCCTTCGCCGCCGGCGCCCCCAAGTCCCTGGAGCCGCCGCGCCTTCCTCCCCTGCTCTGCTTCTTCTCGAGCAGAGGACTGCGCCCCGGCCTCGTCCCCACCTTCAGGTCGCCGTCCCCCGCCCGGATCCACCGCCTGCAGACCGCCGCCGGACCAGATCCTCGCGCCTCCCTTTCTATTTCCTTCTTCCCCCAGTTCTTCTCGCTTCCTTACCTCGCGGCCTCTCTGTTTCTTCAGACGTACAGGAGCCCCAGGAGTCCATGGACGCCCGAACCACCTAGGCCTCGAAGCTCCAGCACCGCATCTCGTCGCGTGGCCGTCCATGCTCGCGCCAGCCAGATCCAGAGGGCCGCCTCCCTCGCCGTTCCCGCTGGTCTCTGCCGCCGATGCCTCTGCTCCCCGCCTCTGCATCGCGTTGCGTCGAGCAGTGCTCGACCTGGCAGCACCCGTTGACCGCGCCCCCTTCTCCTCCTCGTTCGATCGAGACAAGACCCAAGCCGCCCACCTCTCCAGGGCCCAGCGCGCCTCCTCGCCCAGCCGGCCTGCTTCCTTCCTGGGCTTGGCCCATGGGTGAGCAGTCCCCCAGCCTTTTCCTCTGTTGGGCTTCCTGTTTAGATGCGGCCTGTGGCATGTTTTTTTTCCTGTTATGAGAATTTGCTAATTTTCCAGAGAGTGCAGTTTTACAGAAAAACCCCTAGTATTCATGCATCTACTAACTAATTAATCATGCATCATATGTAAATAATTTATATATGAAAAATGCTTAGATTTCTGTCTAGTTTTATAATATGCAACTTTCATCCATGTTTAAAATGTTTAAATGTCCTGTTTGAATTAATTTGCATAATTAGCGTGTTAAAATGATTTAATTCATAACTAAATAACCGTAGCTCGGATTTAAATGTTCTTTATATGTAAATGGGGTAGAAAAATGCCTAGATTAACTTGGTACACTCTATTTTGATGTTTAACAATATTAAAATTATGTTTAGGGCAGAACAGTACCTAATCCATAAATATGCACATGAGGATTTTCCGGACTTATTGTTTGTTGTTCCGGCCTCATTTAAACTTGCCTAGGTAAGTAGTTTTGTTATGCTTCATCTCTTGCCATGTTTAACAACATTTAATATTATTGAGTACCTAAACGAGAGAGAACTAAATAAGTCACGTGGTGTTTCGTCAATATGCAACGGAGTTGCATATTGAACTCCACTTAATTTGTAGAATTGTCCGTTGCACTTTGCCATACCATGAGTCTTTAAAGCGGACATGCATCATACTTGTTTGTGCATCGTGCCATGTGTATGTGGTGGTTGTTTACTTTGTTGTTTGCTTCTTTCCGGTGTTGCTTCTTCGGGTTAGTTCCGTTAATGTTGCGATGGTGAGGATTCGTTAGACTATGTCCGTTTGTCTTCTTCACGGACTCGTTCTTCTTCCTTGCGGGATCTCAGGCAAGATGACCATACCCTCGAAATCACTTCTATCTTTGCTCGCTAGTTGCTCGCTCTTTTGCTATGCCTATGCTGCGATACCTACCACTTGCTTATCATGCCTCCCATATTGTTAAACCAAGCCTCTAACCCACCTTGTCCTAGCAAACCGTTGTTTGGCTATGTTACCGCTTTGCTCAGCCCCTCTTATAGCGTTGTTAGTTGTAGGTGAAGATGAACTTTGTTCCTTGTTGGAACATGGAGATGTTGTTCCTTGTTGGAACATGATTACTTGTTGGGATATCACAATATATCTTATTTAATTAATGCATCTATATATTTGGTAAAGGGTGGAAGGCTCGGCCTTATGCCTGGTGTTTTGTTCCACTCTTGCCGCCCTAGTTTCCGTCATATCGGTATTATGTTCCTGGATTTTGCGTCCCTAACGCGGTAGGGTGATTTATGGGACCCCAATTGACAGTTCGCTTTGAATAAAGCTTTTCCAGCAAGGCCCAACCTTGGTTTTACCATTTGCCTCACCTAGCCCTTTTTTTCCCTTGGGATTCGCGCTCTCAAGTGTCATCTTTATTTTACCCCCCGGGCCAGTGCTCGTCGTGAGTGCTGGTCCAAACCGTCAGCCGCCGGTGGCCACCAGGGGCAACTCTGGGTTCGCCTACCAGAAGTTTGGACAATCTGGTGTGCCCTGAGACCGAGATATGTGCAGCTCCTATCAGGATGTCGGCGCATCGGGTGGCTTTGCTGGACTTGTTTTGTTACTGTCGAAATGTCTTGTAGCCGGGATTCCGAGACTGATCGGGTCTTTCCGGGGAGAAGGAATATCCTTCGTTGATCGCGAGAGCTTATCATGGGCTAAGTTGGGACACCCCTATAGGGTTTGAACTTTCGAAAGCCGTGCCCGCGGTTATGTGGCAGATGGGAATTTGTTAATGTCCGGTTGTAGAAAAACCCAAAGTTGATTCTTAATTAAAATACACCAACCGCGTGTGTAACCGTGATGGTCTCTTCTCGGCGGGGTCCGGGAAGTGAACACAGTGTTGGAGTTATGCTTGACGTAAGTAGTTTCAGGATCACTTCTTGATCATAGTTGTTCGACCGTGCTTTTGCCTTCTCTTCTCGCTCTCATTTGCGTATGTTAGCCACCATATATGCTAGTCGCTTGCTGCAGCTCCACCTCATACCTTTTGTCCTACCTATAAGCTTAAATAGTCTTGATCTCGCGGGTGTGAGATTGCTGAGTCCCCGTGACTCACAGATACTTCCAAAACCAGTTTGCAGGTGCCGATGAAACCGTGCAGGTGTCACACCCGAGCTTAAGGAGGAGTTCGATGAAGATCTTGTTCGTTGTGTTGTTTCGTTTCAGTTGATCAGTAGTGGAGCCCAGTCGGGACGATCGGGGATCTGTGTAGCATTTGGGGTAGTCTTCTTTTATTTTGGTTCCGTAGTCGGACCTTGATTGTATCTGTTTGATGTAATGCTTTACTCATGTATTGTGTGAAGTGGCGATTGTAAGCCAACTATGTATCTCTTTCCCTTATGTATTACATGGGTTGTGTGAAGATTACCTCACTTGCGACATTGCTTTCAATGCGGTTATGCCTCTAAGTCGTGCTTCGACACGTGGGAGATATAGCCGCATCGAGGGCATTACAGTCTTCCTCAAGGAGCAGCGCGTCATCTCGTCGCAGCTGCTCTTGCTCAAGCTCATCATAAGCGAGCACTCGAGGTGACCCGTATACGAGTTCCGTGGGGGTAACTCCCTCTGCTCCATAGACTAGAGCGAAAGGTGTCTGGCCAGTGGCTCGATTTGGCGTCGTCCTGATCGACCAAAGAACCACCGGTAGCTCCTCGATCCAGTTTCTTCCGCACTTGTGCAGCCTGTCGAAAGTCCGGGTCTTGAGTCCACGGAGCACTTCAGCATTTGCCCTCTCTGCTTGACCGTTGCTCCTGGGGTGAGCAACAGAAGCGAAGCAGACCTTGGCGCCAAGGTCTCGGACGTACTGCATGAAGTTGCGACTTGTGAATTGTGTACCGTTGTCGGTGATGATCATGTTAGGGATTCCGAAGCGGCAAACAATCGACCTGAAGAACTTGACTGCTGACTGTGCTGTCACCTTCCTCACTGGCTCCACTTCTGGCCACTTTGTGAACTTGTCGATTGCGATGTACAAGTACTCAAAGCCCCCGACAGCTCGGGGGAAAGGGCCGAGATTGTCGAGCCCCCAGACCGAAAATGGCCGGGATAAAGGGATTGTCTGGAGAGCTTGAGCTGGTTGGTGTATCTGCATGGAATGGAACTGGCACGCTTCACACTTGGTTACTTGTGCAGTTGCATCCTGGAGGGCTGTCGGCCAAAAGAAACCTTGCCGGAACGCTTTGCCGGCAAGTGCTCTGGCGCCAATGTGATGACCACATATGCCTCCATGCACCTCTGCCAACAGCTTCTGTCCATCTTCCCGGGGAATACACTTCAATTTCACTCCGTTGAGCCTTCTTCTGTACAGTGCGTTGTCAACGAACTGGTACATACTAGACTGTCGGGCTACTCTTTCCGCTTCTTCTGGCTCTTCGGGAAGTTCTCCTGACTGGAGGAAACAGACGATGTGATGTGCCCATGCTGGAGCCTGCGGCTCGACAACAAGGACTAAAGGCATAACTGTTGCTGCGGGAACATCCGCTTCTACGGCGAGAACCTGTGGCTCAGCCGGAGCTTGATGATCCCCGGCAAGTTTGCCGGAGCGAAACTTGTCGGGAGCGTCTGCTTCAACGAAACAAACCTTGGGGCTTGTCGGAGCAGACTGCTCCTCAGCACTCTTGGCGTTGATCTTGGGGACCCTCTTGGCGGCGGCTTTGGGAAGCTCAGCCGGAAGATAGTCGCCGGAAATCAACTTCCTCTTCCTGCTCTGTCCAGTTGGTGGCGTCACGGATGGCTGAGTCAGCTTGAGCACAAAGATTCCTGGTTCCGCAGGTAACTTAAATGCCGCGCACTTTGACAGGCCGTCAGCGATGTCGTTCTGAGCTCTAGGAACATGTTCCATCTGTAGGCCGACAAAGCGCTCTTCCAGCTTCCTCACTTCATCAACGTAAGCTCCCATCAACGGACTCTGATAATCCTTGTTTACTTGGCGGACAACAAGCTGCGAGTCCCCCCTGACAATGAGCTGCTTGATCCCAAGGTCTGCCGCGATCCTGAGACCGGCGAGCAACCCTTCATACTCTGCAGTATTGTTTGTTGCTTTCTCCTTGGGAAAGTGCATCTGGATCACGTACTTGAGGTGCTCTCCGGTTGGTGCGATAAGCAGCACGCCAGCACCGGCGCCTTGCAGCGAGAACGCGCCATCAAAGTACATCAGCCACTCTTTGTTTGCTTCCTTGACAGGGATGCTCGTCTCTGGGGTTTCTTCGTCAGGTGTTGGCGTCCACTCTGCTATGAATTCTGCCAATGCTCTGCTTTGAATAGTTGAAGTGCTCTCAAGCTTGAGGCCAAAGCTCGACAGTTCCAATGCCCACTCAACAATCCTGCTTGTTGCTTCTGGATTCTGCAGTATCCTCTTCAGCGGAAAGCGAGTGACAACTGTGATCTCATGTGCTTGGAAGTAATGACGCAGCTTTCTCGAGGCCATAAGAAGGCCGAAAAGAAATTTCTGCACACCAGAGTACCTCGACCTAGCCCCCTGCAGAAGGGAACTTACGAAGTAGACTGGGCGCTGCACCATTTTCTTCTGTATCCCTTCGCACATCTGCACAGATCTATCTTCGTCGGGACCAGAGCTCGTCGGTGAAGCCCCTTGCTTGCCGCTGGGTGCCCTTGCCGCGGTTGCTGGCTCATCATCTGCCTCTCTCTCCGCTACTAACGCAGCACTAACCACTTGATTGGTTGCCGCCAGATATAGCAGCAACTTCTCTTGTGGTTTAGGTGCGACAAGTATTGGAGTGGAGGACAGGTATCTCTTCAAGTCCTGCAGCGCAGCCTCTGCTTCCAGAGTCCACTTCATTGGACCTGCCTTTTTCAAGATTTTGAAAAACGGCAGGGCGCGCTCAGCAGACTTAGAGATAAACCTGTTGAGAGCCGCCACGCAGCCGGCAAGTTTCCGTACATCCTTGACGCGCTTCGGTGCTTCGATCTGCTCAATGGCCTTGATCTTGTCGGGATTGGCTTCAATCCCCCGCTGGGACACAAAGAACCCGAGAAGCTTGCCGGAAGGGACTCCAAACACGCACTTCTCGGGGTTGAGCTTGAGGCTGATCTTACGCAGATTTGCAAAAGTTTCTTCTAGATCTTGAATCAGAGTTGACTTGTCCCTGCTTTTGACCACTATATCATCCATGTAGGCTTCCACATTTATGTGTATTTGCGGCTCAAAAGCAGTATGGACGACCCTTGCAAATGTTGAACCAGCATTCTTCAAACCGAAAGGCATCCGTACAAAACAGTACGTGCCACACGGAGTGATGAACGCGGTTTTCTCCTCATCCTCTTCTGCCATGAAGATCTGATGGTATCCTGAGTATGCGTCAAGAAACGAAAGCAAGTCGCATCCGGCTGTGGAGTCGACAATCTGGTCAATGCGCGGCAAGGGAAATGGGTCTTTGGGACAAGCTTTGTTGACATCGGTGAAGTCGATGCAAAGTCTCCATTTCCCGTTCGCCTTGCGCACGACTACAGGATTGGCCAACCACGTAGGATGGAGCACTCCTCTGACGAGGCCTACTGCTTCCAACTTCTTGATCTCTTCGGCGATGAACTCTTGGCGCTCCACCGCTTGTTTCCTGACTCTCTGCTTGACGGGTCGCGCGTGAGGACAGACGACGAGGTGGTGCTCGATTACTTTCCTGGGAACGCCGGGGATGTCAGACGGTTGCCACGCAAACAGGTCGACATTCGCCCGCAGGAAAGCAACGAGCGCGCTTTCCTATTTAGGGTCGAGAGTGGCACTGATGGTGAAGGTACCACCAGTGCTGTCCTCCTTGGTGGACACCTTCTTGGTTGCTGGCGGAGCTGCCATTGTCATCTTACACTTGCCGGTGGACCTCGATGGTGCGTCCTCGACGGTAGCGCAGCACTCCGCAAGAGGTGCGCTTGCCGGAGTGGGCATCAGAGCTCTTGCCGGACTTGGTCTTCTTCTTCCCCCCGGGAGCTTCAGCGGCAAGTGTCTCGCGATCCGCGGCAGCTGCTGCTTCCCGGTAGATCTTGTCGGCACAGATGAGAGCGTCTTTGTTGTCGCCATGTACAGAGATGACACTTATCGGGCCTGGCATCTTCAGCATGTTGTACGCGTAGTGAGAGGCCGCCATGAACTTAGCGAGCGCTGGACGGCCGAGAATCCCATTGTAAGGCAATGGGAAATCGGCAACGTCGAAAGTGATCCTCTCAGTCCTGAAGTTCAACTCACTGCCAAATGTCACCGGCAGCGTGATCTTCCCCTTCGGCTTGCTCCTTCCCGGGTTGATTCCTTGGAACGTGCCGGTCTCTTCGAGCTCGCTGTCAGGGACTTGGAGTCTCCGAAGTACAGCGGAGGAGATCAGGTTCAAGCCGGCCCCGCCGTCAACTAGCATCTTAGTGACCTTGAGGTTGCGGATAGTTGGTGAGACCAACATCGGCAAACACCCGACAGCAGTTGTGCGATCGGGGTGGTCCTCAATATCAAAGATGATAGGCGTGCTGGACCATTTCAGAAGCTTGCGTGACTCGATGGGTGGCTCTGCTACATTAACTTCCCGCACCCACTGCTTGAGTTGGCGGTGTGAAGAATGCAGAGAAGCACCGCCGTCAATGCACAAAACTTCTGTGTCTTTCTGGAACTCCTGCTCGCTGGTCTCGGCGTCATCCATGTCTTCGTCGTCGTCGTCATCTTCATCCTTGTCGCGGCCACGGGGAGGTCTGTCGCCTTGCCGCTACTTGGTGTTGCCGCGGCGTCCCCCCCGGCCAATGCGCTTCGTACCAGATCCTCCAGCACCTCCTTGGGCCTTCTCCTTATCGCATCGCTCGTACTTGGCCTTTTGCAGCTCAACGAGCTATTCGACCTTCTTGCAGCTCTGGAGGTCATGGCCTTTGGTGCGGTGAATCTTGCAGTACTGCTTGTTGGTGCCATCCTGCTTGTCGGCGGCCGCCACAGCCTGGCAGTTGGCGCATGCAGCAACCTCCTTGCCTGAGCCTTTAGTCTTGGCTGTCTTGGCGCCACCTTCGTTGCCGGATTGCTCGACAACTAGCACATCTTTGCCTTTCCTCTTCCGGTTGTTCCGCCGCCTGTTTTTGCTTGCTGGGGCAGCATCGTCGCTGTCAGATCCTGCGGTTCCTACGTTCTCTCCGGGGAGTTTCCTCCCTTCCTCAGCACGTGCACATCTGTTGGCCAGGGCATACAGCTCGCTGACGTCTCTGATCTTGCACATCGCCATCTCCTCCCGCATCCTGCGGTTGCGCACGTTCTAATGGAACGCACTGATGACCGCGACAGGGTGGACGTCTGGGATGTTGCGTTGCACTTGGCTGAATCTTTGGATGTACTTATGCAGAGGCTCCCCTTCCTTCTGGGCAAGCAGGTGAAGATCACTCTCCTGGCCATGGGGTTTGTGGCCGCCTGTAAAGGCGCCGACAAACTGATGGCATAGGTCCGCCCAGGAAGATATGGAGTTTTCCGGCAAGTGCATGAGCCAGGACCTGACGTTGGGCTTGAGCACCAGAGGGAAGTAATTGGCGAGGATCTTGTCGTCCCGCCCCCCGGCAGCCTGCACCGCAATGGTGTAGATGCTGAGGAACTCCGACGGATGCAGCCTGCCGTCGTACTTCTCTGGTACGTCTGGCTTGAAATTCTTCGTGCTGGGCCACTGGACTTGCCGCAGCTCACGGGTAAACGCAGGGCAACCTACCGCGTACGGCAGGTCGCCTGGTTCCCCTGGCGCTTGCATATCGACAGTGGGGCCAGCGCGTCGGTCTGATTGACGCCGCGTTTCTCTCCGGCGCTCGATGCGGGTACGAGCGTCTTCTTGCTGCCGTTCGTGAAGAACGTGGCGCTGATCACGACGAGTTCGCGGATCTGAGGAAGCAGTGGAGTCGCTGTCGTGGCGGACCCGACAAGTCGGCGATCTTGGCCTTCGGGGCGGAGAGTGCACGGTGGTTGCACCCCCACCGGTTTTGTCGCCATCGGCTCGCACTTGGCAGGCCTGCCGCGGCTGCGATGTGGTCGCTGGCCGTGGAGTGTCGCCGTTGGCGAAGCCGATGAGACTCTGAATGGTGGTCCTCCAGTCGTCAATCTTGTCTGGCGCTGGAGGGAAGTCTAGGAGCAGTTGAGCTCGCGCTAGAGCTTCTGCTGGGGTGGCGGGTAGCGGTGGCGAATGGTGCGAGGAGCGGGATATGCTCGGGCTCCCAACGATGTTGGAAGGAGCAGTATTCCGTCCAGGCGACCGTGCCTCGCTCGCGCCAGCACGTCGGCGTGCATGTTGACCTTGAGCGTCCCGGGATCCGCTAGCTCGATTTGGGTCCAGCGAGCGTATGGTACCGTGAGTACCACGACGCTGCCGGTCCTGCGCCTCTTGAGATGGGCGCGGTGCGTCTATGGACGCCCGGTCGTCGGGGGAGCCGACTACACCGCCAGCGGGCAGCGCGGTCTTGTCCTTGGACTTGTTGGCACCGTGGGCTCCCTCGTCGGCGCCCGTTCCACAGCCGGCGTTCTCCCCGCCGGCCGTTTGTTGCGGCGGCGGTGGATTCGACGCGGACGGCGCAGCCGCCTCCGAAGCCTTCTTCTTCGGCGGCATGTCGATGAAGTCGATGAAGATTCAGCTCGCGTGAACGCCGGATCAAGTTCACACGACCTCGACGCCCCCTACCTGGCGTGCCAGAGATGTCGGGGTATTCCTGGGCTCCCCGAGCACCTATGAGGACGGAGCCCCTTCTCGGTTCGGCGGGGGGCGGAGGCCACGCAAAGAGCGGATCGAGGCGAGGCACACGAGGGGTTTTTACCCAGCTTCGGAGCTCTCCGGAGAGATAATACTCCTACTGCTGCTTTGTGGATTGTATTGAGTTCTCGCTCGGGAGCGCCGAGTGCTACAGTACACTCGAGCAGCTAACGAGACCGAGCGCTTCTCTGAGGATCGATCCCTCCCTACGTTGTGCATGGGCCTCCTTTTATATGTCCAAGGGGTCTCCAACAGGTGGCAACGTAGGTAAGGGTAAAAGTGTAAATATGCTGCGGTAGGTACAGCTACCTACATAGTGTATCATACCTAACCCTGACGGCAGGGGACAAAGGCATTAAATGCCCGTCTACGTCGCCCAGACGGTGCAGAAAAGGGACCGTCAGGGGCACTATCGCTCGCCACGATGGCGATCCTGTCAGCGCTGCATGCCACAGTGTACCCCTGGCTCCTCTTGCCGGGGTCTCGTACCTTGAATGGCCTTCCCGGCAAGCTCCTCTTGCCGGCGACTTGTCTTCTTGACTTAAATATTTTGTTCTCGAATGGCTTCAAAGGAACCATAGAGAGCCTCGGTGATCGCCTGGCGGGTCTTGCCGCGGGGTGCTGCGACTGCCCGTGCACAAGTTCGGGATACTAGAGTACCCCTACTTTAGTACACCGACAGATGTGCCTTTTGTTTGAGGTACCGCACAGGAAGAAGCCTTCACGGTATTGAAAGATAAGTTGACACATGCTCCTTTACTTCAACTTCTGACTTTAATAAGACTTTTGAGCTTGAATGTGATGATAGTGGAATTGGATTAGGAGGTGTGTTACTACAAGATGGCAAACCTGTTGCATACTTTTCTGAAAAAATTGAGTGGGCCTAGCTGAACTATTCTACTTATGACAAAGAATTATATGGTCTTGTTCGAACTTTAGAGACATGGCAACATTATTTATGGCCCAAAGAATTTGTTATACATTCTGGTCATGAATCTTTGAAACATATTAAAAGTCAAGCTAAACTGAATCGTAGACATGCTAAATGGGTTGAATTCATTGAGACTTTCCCTTATGTCATTAAACACAGGAAGGGTAAAGAAAATGTTATTGCTGATGCTTTGTCTCGTCGCTATACTATGCTGTCACAACTTGACTTCAAAATATTTGGTTTGGAGACCATCAAAGATCAATATGTGCATGATGCTGATTTTAAAGAAGTAATGCAGAATTGTAAAGAAGGAAGAACATGGAACAAGTTTGTTGTTAATGACGGTTTTGTGTTCCGTGCTAACAAGCTATGCATTCCTGCTAGCTCTGTTCGTCTTTTGTTGTTGTAGGAGGCGCATGGAGGAGGATTAATGGGACACTTTGGAGTGAAGAAGATGGAGGACGTACTTGCTACACATTTCTTTTGGCCAAAGATGAGACGGGATGTTGAGCGTTTTGCTACTCGCTGCACTACATGTCAAAAAGCTAAGTCACGACTCAATCCACATGGTTTATATATGCCTTTGCCTGCGCCTAGTGTTCCTTGGGAGGATATATCTATGGACTTTGTTTTAGGTTTACCTCGAACAAAGAAGGGGAGGGATAGCATATTTGTTGTCGTGGATAGATTCTCGAAAATGGCACACTTTATACCATGTCATAAAAGCGATGATGCTGTTCATGTTGCTGATTTGTTCTTTCGTGAAATTATTTGCTTGCATGGTGTGCCAAATACAATTGTTTCAGACCGTGATACTAAATTTCTTAGCCACTTCTGGAGACGTTTATGGGCTAAGTTGGGGACTAAACTGCTTTTTAGTACTACTTGTCACCCCCAAACTGATGGACAAACTGAAGTAGTCAATAGAACATTGTCTACTATGCTTAGGGTTGTTTTGCAGAATAATAAGAAAATGTGGGAAGAATGCTTGCCTCATATTGAATTTGCTTATAATCGTTCGTTGCATTCTACTACTAAGATGTGCCCTTTTGAAATTGTGTATGGTTTCCTACCTCGTGCACCCATTGATTTGTTGCCTCTTCCATCTTCAGAGAAGGTTAATTTTGATGCTAAACAACGTGCTGAATTGATCTTAAAAATGCATGAATTAACTAAGGAAAACATTGAGCGTATGAATGTTAAATATAAACTTGCTGGAGATAAGGGTAGAAAACATGTTGTCTTTGCACCTGGAGATCTTGTTTGGTTACATTTGCGTAAGGATAGGTTTCCTAATTTGCGCAAATCAAAGCTAATGCCACATGCTGATGGTCCATTTAAGGTGTTAGAGAAAATAAATGATAATGCATATAAACTTGAGCTGCCTGCAGATTTTGGGGTTAGTCCCACTTTTAACATTGCAGATTTGAAGCCTTATTTGGGTGAGGAAGATGAGCTTCCGTCGAGGATGACTTCATTTCAAGAAGGGGAGGATCATGAGGACATCAATACCATTGTTACATTCACAGCCCCTACTGTTACATATACTGGACCACTTACTAGAGCTCGCGCACGCCAATTAAATTACCAGGTACTTTCGTTTCTTGGTAATGATTCTAATGTTCATGAGAATATGATGCTTCCTAAATTGGATACATTTGTTTTGCTTACAAATGAAGGGCCTAGCTTGGAGAAGGATGAACATTGGAGCAAGAACACACATGGAGTTGATGGCATGCGCAAGGGGATCAAGAACGGAGTTACAAGTGATGATTTCAGGACTTCGAAGCCACCATAAGGAGTGCATGAAGCCTTGGACGAAATATACAAGATGCCACTTCATAATATTCGTCCATAGGCTATTCTAGGTCTTGCATCACCTTATTATTGGGCCAGGCCCATATTTTTTCAAAATACTTAAGTATAGCTATTTTTAGAGTCCGTACGTGTGGGGAAACAAAAGTTAGGGTTGGTTTCGGACCCCACCCTCAAGGGCCACGAAATTCCCTCCTCCTCCTCCATATATACAGCCCTTAGGGCGTCGTTTAGACTATTGGTTTTGTTTAGATTAAAAGTTCGTCATAGCTGCAACTTCGCGTACTTTGTTTGTGTTCAACGACCAGACCAAGGCGTCACAGAACCCCACCTTCATTAATAAAGCTTTCCTCTTTTATTCGCAATATCCAGATTGCAATCTCAGTTTCTTGGTTGTTCTTCGTTTGCTCGCAGGAAATAGACCCTCGTGGTCAGGTTGATCGTGCTCCGGCGTGGTCAATAACCCCTCGGAAGTTGGTTTAGCGATTGCTAAGGTGCGACGTCTTCACACGTTCGTAGTTGGATCGTCAAAGTCGACTCCCAGAGAAAACGACTGCTATCTCATCGAAACATCAGGACACCTCTGCCTCTATCAGAAGGACTCCCCAACATCCGTGCTACCCGCAGTAGAAAAATAGTTCCAAACACAAAAAAACTAAGTCTGGAAAATTCTGGCTAGGCAGTTTTTAGGACATTTGTTGACTTTTTCGGAAAAAAATTGTTGCGGAGAAAAAAAAGAGGAAAAAGTGCAAAAAAAGTGAAAAAAAAACGAAAAAAAATTCAGACTGTGCTCGTCCCTTGTTTACGTGCAGCACCGTGATTTTGTTAGTGTTTTAGGCTCGCGTCTCTAGTACGGTCTAGCCTAGGACCTGCACAGTACCATCGTTGAGCGTTTCTTCAACTTTGCATCTCTGAATTGATTATTGCTGACCCTTTTTGTTACCATACAATAAGCCTTCCCAGCTCCACATACATCTACGTCGTGCGTTTGACTCTCCCTGGCAATCGCTCTATCCAAGCTTTTGAGAGTTTTGACAACAACGGGTGCCGTTCACCGCCTGCTGCTGGGTAAGAACTGGTAAGAATTTGAGATTTGCTTGACTGATTTGTGACACCCACCACCACCACCATTTGTTAGTAGTCTGTAGGATCATATTCTTGTGTGTTTCTATTGCTGCTAACCATGCAAGGATCACAAGCCGACAAGACCGACTGGGAGAACTTGACAAACAAGGAGCTTCATGATAAGTTTCAGCAAATGATGAGTGGACTGGTGCAAGATGTGCTAAACAGATTTGAAGAGGCCATGGAGAAGATAGATGGCATGGAGAAGACGTTTGAAACAAAGCTCGATAACAAGTTTGCTGAATTGCTTTCGCGTTTTCCACCACCACCACCGGCTGCACCTGTCGCACCCCTGCAACAACAACAACTACCTCCACGTCGGGAAACGGCCCTCCGCCGAGCGAGCCATGTCCCTCTTCAGCCTGGCCAAACTGCTGGTGCTGCTGTTGATACTTTTGTGGCTCCTGCTGCTGATGTGGAGGAGGATGATTATGCGGGAGATTACGAGGATGAGGTTGATGAAAATCAGAAGTACGTGCAACCACCAGCACCACAACCACCAGGTCGTCCACATGCAAATAATGGCAATGTCGGGATCCCCCTCAGGTACGAGATCATGACCATCTCCCTAAACTGAAATTGAATATTCCACCATTTGAGGGTAGATATGTTCCTGATATATATCTTACTTGGGAGTTAGAAACTGGACAACGATTTACATGTTTACAATATCCTGAGGAGAGACGTGTTCCTGCTGTTGTCTGTGCTTTCACTAGCTTTGCATGTGTTTGGTGGTCTGAACATTGTAGATTATATCATGTTCCAGCTACTTGGGCTGCTTTGAAAACTGCTATGCGTACTCGTTGGGTTCCACCATATTATCAACGTGAATTACTTCAAAAATTGCAGCGCTTAAGACAATGAAAAAATTCGGTAGAAGAATATTATCAGGAATTACAAACTGGCTTGATTAGATGTGGTATTATTGAGGAGAATGAAGCTATGCTTGCACGTTTTCTAGGCGGATTAAATAGAGAGATTCAGACCATTCTAGACTATAAGGATTATAATAATATCACTCGTTTGTTCCATCTTGCTTGTAAAGTGGAACGTGAAGTGCAGGATCGACAGGCATTGGCACGAACTAACTTTTCTGCAGGTCGACCTTCATCATGGACACCACGTGCATCATCTACTTCCACACGCTCTGCTACACCGACACCTCCGTCAGCTGCCACCTCCAACCATGATACAATAAAGCAGGCACAATCACCACTATCTGCCAAGAGCACACCTTCTAGGCCTGCAAAGAGCTCTTCTTCATCCATGGCATCAACAGGGCAAACTCATGATATTATTTGTCGACATTGCAAGGGTGGAGGTCATTATGCGAGAGAATGCCCATCTAAGCGTGTGATGATTGTTTTCGAGGATGGTGGGTATGAGTCCGCTAGTGACTATGATGAGGAGACTTTGGCTCTTATTAGACATGAAGAACATGGTGGAGATGATTCTGATCATGAGACGCAATACATGGCTGCTGAAGATGCTGACAGGTATGAATGTTTAGTTGCTCAACGTGTTTTTAGTGTGCAGGTCACGCAAGCTGAGCAAAATCGGAGGCATAATTTGTTCCATACAAAGGGAGTTGTGAAGGAACGTTCTGTTCGCGTCATCATAGATGGAGGGAGCTGCAACAACTTGGCTAGCATGGATATGGTGGAGAAGTTATCTCTCACCACAAGACCACATCCACATCCTTACTATATCCAATGGTTCAACAACAGCGGCAAGGTTAAGGTAACACGTACTGTTCGGGTGCATTTTAGTATCTCTACATATGTTGATTATGTTGATTGTGATGTGGTACCTATGCAAGCATGTTCTTTATTACTTGGTAGACCATGGCAATTTGATAAAAATTCTGTACACCATGGTAGAAACAATCAGTATACTCTTGTTCATAAGGATACAAATATTACTTTGCTTCCTATGACTCCTGATTCCATTTTGAAAGATGATATTCATAGAGCTAATAAAGCAAAACAGGAGAAAAATAAGAGTGAAAATCAGATGGTGGCAAAAGAATTTGAGCAACAAATGAAGCTTAATAATAAACCATCTACTCTTGCTTCTGAAATTAAATTGAAAAGTGCATGTTTATTGCCACCAAATCTGATATTGATGAGCTAGATTCTAGCAAATCTGTTTGCTATGCTTTTGTGTGCAAAGAGGCATTATTTTCATTCGAGGACGTGCCTTCCTCTTTGCCCCTGCTGTCACTAACATTTTGCAGGAGTTCGCTGACGCCTTCCCACAAGAAGTGCCACCAGGATTACCACCTATTCGAGGGATTGAGCATCAAATTGACTTAATTCCTGGTGCATCGCTACCCAACTGTTCACCATACCGTACCAATCCTGTAACATCCCAAATTTTCAAATTTGGAATGTTATACATTAGATCATCATGCATAACATATTTTCTTGCATTTTTTCGATCCTAGAAATTTCACGCAACTCAAGGACCCTCGGAGAGAGTTGGAGATTTCGTTATTTTCATATTTGAGTTTTTTCAAATTTTGAAAAGAGGATCATTTGATTTTATTTATTTCATCTTCAACTTTTTTCCAATATCAAAAATATGAGAAGGGAAATAATATGACTTTCCCAAAATTAGGAAAAAACTGAAGATTTATTAAATAAATCAAATTTTGGATTTTCCGGAGTTTATTTGCATTTTATTTGGATTAGGGAAAAATGCGTGTTTTCAAAATATTGCATCTAGGCCCCGAGTAAAGTTCATTTTGTTCGACTCATTTTTAGGAGTCGAGGAAAATCTACTTCGGGAGTTTTGGAGCTCGTTTATATTTTCTTTTCTTCGTTTTTCTGCGCGCGTAACTATTTAAAAAAAACGTGTCGCGCCCCGCCTGGGCCAAGGGCCCAGCCGGCCCAGCCGCTCCCCGCGCGCGCGCGCACCGCCAGCGCACCGCCGCGCCTGCCGCCGCCCGCCGCCTCCTAGTTCGAGTCGGACTCGGACTCCTCCCCCTCTTTCTTGCCCCCTCCCCCAAGCAACCCTCCCCCTCCCCTCCTATATATACCCAGCCCCCCCTCTCCTCCCCACACCGCCCGCGCCCCGCCCCGCAGCAGCAGCAGCAGCAGCGCCGTGCCGCCGCCGCCGCCTGCCGCGCCGCCTCGCCCCGCGCAACCCCGCCGCCCTCGCCGGAGCCCCGCGCCGCCAAGGTAGCCGCCTCCCTCGCCACCCCTTCCCCCCGGTTCGGTTTTTTTTTTAAACCGTTCCGATTTCTTTTCGTTTCGTTGTTTCGGTTTTTTTTCGAAACCCTAGATCGGTTTTCGTTTTTTTCGGTTTAGTTGTTTAGCGAGCGTTCGCCGGACCGTTCGTCTTAACGAACGTGATCACCGGTTATTCTCGGTTAACGAACGTCCGTTCGTTTAACCGTTCGTCGTTTTCTTTTTCGTCGGATTTATTCCGCGATTTTCTGATCGCGATTCCAGAACCGATCTTCTTTCTAGTTTATCTTCTCACTCGTTTATCAGAATCAGGTGATTCAAGCACCTGGAGTTTCGTTTCGAAACCGCCGTTCCGACTAATCAACTTAAACAAGTTTTGCTACTATAAAATTTGACCTAGTTTCAACTTGCTAGAACCGAGTTGCTTTCTTCCGCCGTTTGTTTTCCGTTACTTTGTTCGGTTCGTTTTCTCTTTTTAACCGGAGATCTTAAGTTGAACTTTCTCGTTCGCTCTCTTGTTCGAGTTTTACCTGTGCATTAGATGAGTACTTATTGTATGCTTGTTGTTTGTCTGCGATAGATTACCCAGAGTGCGCCGCCTGTTATTTCGAATCTCTAGGTTTCGTGGATCATCAGCAAGGCAAGTAACACTTTGATCATACCCTTTTCTACTACCCAGTTTTATTGCATTAGATCAATCCTCAAACACTGCATGATTAGGATCTAATTTAAATTGTGGGATGGGAAGTAGTTGAGGTAGTACCTAATACCTATTTTACTTATGAAACCTTTGGGAGTTACTTCTACGTTTGCTTATTATGCCATGCTATGCTAGTAGACGTGGATTGGGTGAGTGATATCCATGACAGATGTGAGTATTGTTAATTAACGGTTTATCTAAGGTGGCAACTTAAATACACATCTGGGTGGATTGAGGCACCTGGTTTCTATCAGGACTTGCCTGTTTTTCTTTGGACCGCCACCCAGGCTCAAAGGGATCATAAGATCATTCATGCTAGTAACTTCCGTGTGCAGCCACAAGCCATTATGGGCTCTGGCATAGTTGATTAAGTCGTGCGAACTCTTACAGGGTAGACTAGCAGATGTAGGGGAAAGTAGGTGTACCAGTCTATCCAACGTAAGGTGCTAGCGTTACCGAAAGACTATGTCTCGGTCATCCGTTTCTCAAACATCATGTTGTGCGAGAAATCAAACGGAGGCGATCGAGTCTTGTGGGGAAAAGTGCGCAAACCACTGCAGAGTGTACAATCTGATCATGATTAGCCGTGTCCCCGGTTATGGACAACTTGAGTATCTAGTACTTGAATATCATGTGAATCTCATCATGTTACTCTAATTAATATTGTTGGGTTTTAATTGTTCAGTTAATTGGGATCAGAATGCTGTCAACCATTCTCGATGTTTAACAACCACCATGATAGTTAAATAAATTTATTCCTTTGCAGTAGGGAAAAATTGGCTTTATGCAAAACTGTAACCATAGAGCTTTCCACCAGCCATACATGCATATAGTATAGCTCATTACTGTTCATTACTCTCTATGTGTTACATTGCCAGCATATTCCATGTGCTGACCCATTTTCGGGCTGCAACTTTCATGTTGCAGACTTTTCAGACGACGAGTAAGGTATTTTAGGTCGTGGTTCTATACTCAGTGATGCCGTTGGAGTTGATGGACTCGCTTATCTTCCAAGTCTCTGCTGTTATCGTTATTAGATGGCCTTAAGCCATATTTATTGTAGTAAGTTCTCTTTGAGACACCGATGTAATAAGTGTGTGATTGCTACTCTGCTATAAATCCTTCGAAGTACTGTGTGGTGTCAGCATTACTGATCCAGGGATGACACCGGAGCACAGAGACTTGACCATCTGAGGTCGGGTCGCTACAGAGATTGTATCAGAGCACACGCTGACTGTAGGACACGACCACTAAGTTAAAGCCATAGATCACTATTCTCCTCTCATTTTCTAACTCCTCATCTTTTCTACTCTTTTAGGATGACGGACGCGAAGATCAAGTACGCTCAACCGGATGAAGGCACACCTTTTGGATTTCACTTGAAGGAAGTCACCAAGTACCTGAACATTGGACTACCAAGCTTCACCGGGACCTTCAACGCCACTCTGCCTGAAGAGGAGCGCTGGAAGATTCAAGCTCACGTTCCGGGAAGGACATTCGTGCCAAACACGAAGCCCATAGATAGTGTTTTCAGTGCACCAACCTGGAGTCTGGGAAAGAGCATGGCAGCTCATATCACCATGGGACGCATTGGAGAAGTTTATCAAGAAGACCTCAAGGACACTATCTACCAGATTTGCGGATGCCGAGATGAACAATGGGAGATAGTCAGCACCAAGAAGGATAGATCCATTGCAGCTTTCATCCAGGAGTTAAACCAGCACATTCGACGCCACGAGAACCAGATGTGCAATGACATGATAGAGTTGAAGAATGCGAAGGCAAGGATCATCGAGCTAGAAGGAGAACTGAAGGCTACACGCAAGGACTACATGAACGAGATCATAGCTCTAGCAAGGCACAATGGCGATCTTAAGCAGGAGATTGAAGAACTCAAGGGGAAATTAGCATCCAAGAAGGAAGACAAGTACGTCGCATGTCCGGACAACTACATCATCATCGACGACACCGATTCGGATCCAAGTGAACCCGACTTTGAAGACGAAGCTGGAGCAGACATCATGGAGTCTTCCACCGATTCAAATTTCTAGATGACCACCAAATATTAGTAGTATTTCCCCCATGTATACATTATAGTTCGAGCACTTTTGCGATAGTTCTAGACCGTTTGTATGCCCTTGTTTAAATTGAATGAAGTGATTTTGTGTGCATTTGTCTCATGTGCATTTGGGTAGTGTTTTCTCCTTAGACCTCACTCTATTCTTAATTCTCATCTTTTCTAAACCCTCAGATGCCTCCGAGACGTGACAACGGATTTCCACCGGAACTCACTCACTTGATCCAGCAGCAGAATCAATTGATGCAGTTGTTAGTCCAGAACCAGCAGAACAACAACAACAACCCTCCGCCGCCGCCACCTGTTGATCACCTAACCCGTTTCCTTAGGCTAAATACGCCGGTGTTTTCCAGTAGCACCGAGCCAATAGTAGCAGACGATTGGCTCCGCAAGACAGGAAGGGAGTTGACCACTGCAGGATGCGCAGATGATGAGAAAGTGAAGTTTGCCGCACATCAGCTTGACGGACCCGCGGCAGCATGGTGGGAGAATCTCACAGCCACTTACCCAGTTGACACTGTCACATGGGATCAGTTTCAGCAAGCTTTCCGCACTGCCCATGTTTCAGCAGGAGCTATGGCCATGAAGAAGCGTGAGTTTTGCAACTTACGCCAAGGAGGAAGGACAGTTGGCCGGTATGTTGACGACTTCAGCAAGTTAGCACGTTATGCCCCAGATGACGTTGCTACGGATGCAGCTAAGCAGGAAAAGTTTTTGGAAGGACTGAATGATGAGCTAAGCATGCAGTTGATGGTAGCAAGTTTCAACAACTACCAGGAGTTGGTAGATCGTGCCATCATGATTGAAGGGAAGCAACAGCAGATTGAGAACCGTAAGAGGAAGTATGGACAAGGGAAGTATAACTCTGGAGCCCAGCAGAAGCCCCGTTTTACCCCTAAACCGGGAGTTCAGTTTCAGCATACCCATGGAGGAGGTAGTTCGCACAACCATAATGGCCACAAGAATGGTAACGGGAATGGAGGAAGCAACGGCAGAACCGTACCACCCCATCAACCCCAGCCAAGAGAGATCTGAGTCAAGTCACCTGTTTCAAGTGTTCCAAGACCGGACATTATGCCAATGAATGTCCCGAAGGCCAAAATGGAAATGGAAGCTCTGGAAAGAAGGCAAACCCTTTCAACAGGGGACAGGTGAACCACGTTAATGTGGAGGAGGTTGAAGCTTAGCATGATGCATTAATCGGTAAGTTTTTGGTTAAGTCATTTACTGCACTCGTTCTTTTCGATACTGGTGCATCGCATTCATACATATCAAGGGGATTTGTGGAAAAGTACAGCCTGCCCACTAGGGTTCTTAAAACACCTATGCTAGTAAGCTCACCAGGAGCAGAGTACATGGCCAGACAAGGATGTTTTCAAGTGCCATTAAGTATAGGAAGGCATGTTTTCCCAATGGATTTAATCATTCTGGAATCCCAAGGTCTGGATGTAATTCTCGGTATGGATTGGCTGTCGATGTATGGAGGAAACATCGATTGCGCCAGTAAGACAATTTTGCTGACAACGCCAGAAGGAAGAAGGATCAAGTATGTATCTCGACATGTGCCAAACAGGACAAGTAAATTCTTTATCACGAGTTGTGCAGGAAGAAGTACCAGTGGTGAAGGATTTCCCTGATGTATTTCCTGAGGAATTGCCAGGAATGCCACCTGATAGAGATATCGAGTTCTTAATTGGGCTTTTGCCAGGCACTGGGCCAATATCGAAGAGACCGTACAGGATGCCCGCACAGGATTTGGCAGAAATTAAGAAGCAGATTAAGGAGTTACTGGATAAAGGTTATATTCGCCCAAGTTCTTCGCCTTGGGGATCACCAATACTCCTAGTGGAGAAGAAGGATGGATCGTTAAGAATGGTTGTTGATTATGGAGGATGGAACGAAGTAACCATCAAAAACAAGTACCCACTGCCAATGATTAATTATCTGTTTGATCGTTTGCAAGGAGCTAAGGTGTTTTCCAAGATCAATTTGCGATCAGGGTACCATCAGTTGAAGATTCGAGAGCAGGACATACCCAAGACAGCTTTTACCACGAGATACGGATTTTATGAGTATACCGTTATGTCATTTGGACTGACTAACGCACCTGCCTATTTTATGAACCTGATGAACAAGGTATTTATGGAGTTTTTGGATAAGTTCGTCGTAGTGTTCATTGATGACATTCTGATTTTCTCAAAGAATGAAGAAGAGCATAAGGAGCATTTGTGTTTGGTTTTAGAGAAACTAAGGGAACATCAATTATATGACAAATTCAGCAAATGTGAGTTTTGATTAAAGGAAGTTGGATTTCTTGGACATGTTATATCCGGAGAAGGGATAGCAGTTGACCCCACAAAGGTTGAGACCTTAACCGAATGGGAAGCACCAACGATAGTTGGAGAGATCCAGAGTTTTCTTGGACTCGCAGGATACTACCGGAGATTCATTGAGAATTTCTCAAGGATTGCAAAGCCTATGACTGAATTGTTGAAAAAGGATACCAAGTTCAATTGGACTGAGGATTGTGAGGCCAGTTTTCAGGAGTTGAAGAAACGATTGATTTCCTCACCAGTATTGATTCTGCCAGATCAGAACAAGGATTATGAGGTGTATTGCGACGCTTCACATCAAGGACTTGGAGCAGTGCTTATGCAGGAAGGAAGAGTTGTTTCGTATGCCTCACGACAACTGAAACCTCATGAATTAAATTATGCTACGCATGATTTGGAGTTAGCAGCCGTAGTGCATGCATTGAAAACTTGGAGACATTTTCTCATTGGGAATCATTGTGAGGTCTACACGGATCACAAGAGTTTGAAGTACATTTTCACGCAGAAGGAGTTGAACCTCAGACAAAGGAGAAGGTTGGAGATCATCAAGGATTATGATATGAGATTGCATTACCATCCCGGAAAAGCTAACGTAGTAGCCGACGCATTGAGCCGTAAGAGCCATGTCAATACACTAATGACGGGAGAAATACCAAGGGAGTTAGCAGAAGATCTTCGTGAACTATGTTTGGAGATAGTTCTGAGAGGCTATGTAGCATCATTGGAGATTCAGTCAACATTGATGGATAAAATCAGAGAGGCTCAGAAATCTGACAAGGAGATTGCTTCTATAAAAGAGAAAATGAGCGAAGGAAAAGCAAAGGGATTTCGTGAGGATGAGCATGATACCCTATGGTTTGAGGACCGTGTTTATGTGCCAAACGACCCGAAGATCAAGAAGTTGATTCTGCAAGAGGCACATGATTCACCCTATTCGATTCACCCAGGAAATACCAAGATGTATTTGGATTTGAAGCAAACATTCTGGTGGACCGGAATGAAGAAGGATATTGCAGCATATGTAGCAGTTTGTGATGTGTGTCATAGACTGAAGGCAGAACATCAGAAGCCAGCCGGATTGTTACAACCATTGCCGATACCCTAATGGAAGTGGGATAAGATAGGCATGGATTTTATCACAGGACTACCCAGGACGAAGGCAGGCTATGACTCGATATGGGTAGTAGTTGATCGTTTGACGAAGGTAGCACATTTCATCCCAGTTAAGACCACTTACACCAGTGCTAAGTTGGCAAAGATATACATGACTAGGATCATTTGTTTGCATGGAGTTCCGAGGAGTATCGTATCAGATAGAGGAACCCAATTTACCTCAAAGTTTTGGAAGCAGTTGCATGAAACTTTGGGAACCAGACTAGAGTTCAGCACAGCTTTTCACCCACACACGGATGGACAGACTGAGAGAGTCAATCAGATTTTGGAAGATATGCTGAGAGCCTATGTACTAGATTATGGATCTAGTTGGGACAATAACTTGCCATATGCGGAATTTTCTTATAACAACAGTTACCAAACCAGTTTGAAGATGGCACCTTTCGAAGCCTTATACGGAAGGAGGTGCAGGACACCGTTGTCATGGGACGAAGTTGGAGACCGCCAGTTCTTTGGACCAGATTTGATTAAGGAGTCTGAGCGGAAAGTTAAGTTGATTCGCGATAGGCTCAAGGTAGCCCAATCCAGGTAGAAGAGCTACGCAAATTCTAAACGCAAGGAGACAATTTACGAAACCGGAGACAGAGTTTATCTTCGAGTATCCCCACTTCGAGGAGTTAAGCGCTTTGGAGTTAAGGGAAAGTTAGCACCATGTTTCGTTGGACCGTATAAGATTTTGCAACGTATGGGAGAAGTCGCTTACAAGTTGGAATTACCAGAGGGACTGTCAGGAGCTCATGATGTATTCCATGTTTCTCAGCTGAAGAAATGTCACGCCGAGATGGCGAGGTAGCGCTAAGAGATACAGTGCCGCTTGAAGCGATTCAATTGAAGAATGACTTAACGTATGAGGAGAAACCAGTCAAGATTCTCGATTATGCCAGCAGGGTTACCCGCAGCAAGGTTATCAAGTTTTGCAAAGTTAAGTGGAACCACCACTCAGAGGATGAAGCCACCTGGGAGAGAGAAGAAGATTTGCTCAAGGACCACCCTCACCTATTTTCTAGCCAACCCGAATCTCGAGGGCGAGATTCATCTTAAGGGGGGTAGGTTTGTAACATCCCAAATTTTCAATTTGGAATGTTATACATTAGATCATCATGCATAACATATTTTCTTGCATTTTGGTCAATCCTAGAAATTTCACGCAACTCAAGGACCCTCGGAGAGAGTTGGATATTTCGTTATTTTCATATTTGAGGTTTTTTCAAATTTTGAAAAGAGGATCATTTGATTTTATTTATTTCATCTTCAATTTTTTGTCCAATATCGAAAATATGAGAAGGGAAATAATATGACTTTCCCAAAATTAGGAAAAAACTGAAGATTTAATAAATAAATCAAATTTTGGATTTTCCGGAGTTGATTTGCAATTTATTTGGATTAGGGAAAAATGCGTGTTTTCAAAATATTGCATCTAGGCCCCGAGTAAAGTTCATTTTGTTCGACTCATTTTTAGGAGTCGGGGAAAATCTACTTCGGGATTTTTGGAGCTCGTTTATATTTTCTTTTCTTTGTTTTTCTGCGCGCGTAACTATTTTAAAAAAATGCGCCGCGCCCCGCCTGGGCCAAGGGCCCAGCCGGCACAGCCGCTCCCCGCGCGCGCGTGCACCGCCAGCGCACCGCCGCGCCTGCCGCCGCCCGCCGCCTCCTAGTCCGAGTCGGACTCGGACTCCTCCCCTCTTTCTCGCCCCCTCCCCCAAGCAACCCTCCCCCTCCCCTCCTATATATACCCAGCCCCCCCTCTCCTCCCCACACCGCCCGTGCCCCGCCCCGCAGCAGCAGCAGCAGCGCCGCGCCGCCGCCGCCAGCGCCGCCCGCCGTCGCCGCCTGCCGCGCTGCCTCGCCCCGCGCCACCCCGCCGCCCTCGCCGGAGCCCCGCGCCGCCAAGGTAGCCGCCGCCCTCGCCACCCCTGCCCCTCGGTTCGGTTTTTTTTTAAAACCGTTCCGGTTTCTTTTCGTTTCGTTGTTTCGGTTTTTTTTCGAAACCCTAGACCGGTTTTCGTTTTTTTCGGTTTAGTTGTTTAGCGAGTGTTCGCCGGACCATTCGTCTTAACGAACATGATCACCGGTTATTCTCGGTTAACGAACGTCCGTTCGTCTAACCGTTCGTCGTTTTCTTTTTCGTAGGATTTATTCCGCGATTTTCTGATCGCGATTCCAGAACCGATCTTCTTTCTAGTTTATCTTCTCACTCGTTTATCGGAATCAGGTGATTCAAGCGCGTGGAGTTTTGTTTCGAAACCGCCGTTCCGACTAATCAACTTAAACAAGTTTTGCTACTGTAAAATTTGACCTAGTTTCAACTTGCTAGAACCGAGTTGTTTTCTTCCGCCGTTTGTTTTCCGTTACTTTGTTCGGTTCGTTTTCTCTTTGTAACCGGAGTTCTTAAGTTGAACTTTCTCGGTCGCTCTCTTGTTCGAGTTTTACCTGTGCATTAGATGAGTACTTATTGTATGCTTGTTGTTTGTCTGCGATAGATTACCCAGAGTGCGCCGCCTGTTATTTCGAATCTCTAGGTTTCGCGGATCATCAGCAAGGCAAGTAACACTTTGATCATACCCTTTTATACTACCCAGTTTTATTGCATTAGATCAATCCTCAAACACTGCAAGATTAGGATCTAATTTAAATTGTGGGATGGGAAGTAGTTGAGGTAGTACTAATACCTGTTTTACTTATGAAACCTTTGGGAGTTACTTCTACGTTTGCTTATTATGCCATGCTATGCTAGTAGACGTGGATTGGGTGAGTGATATCCATGACAGATGTGAGTATTGTTAATTAACGGTTTATCTAAGGTGGCAACTTAAATACACATCTGGGTGGATTGAGGCACCTGGTTTCTATCAGGACTTGCCTGTTTTTCTTTAGACCGCCACCCAGGCTCAGAGGGATCATAAGATCATTCATGCTAGTAACTTCCGTGTGCAGCCACAAGCCATTATGGGCTCTGGCATAGTTGATTAAGTCGTGCGAACTCTTACAGGGTAGAGTAGCAGATGTAGGGGAAAGTAGGTGTACCAGTCTATCCAACGTAAGGTGCTAGCACTACCGAAAGACTATGTCTCGGTCATCCATTTCTCAAACATCATGTAGTGCGAGAAATCAAACGGAGGCGATTGAGTCTTGTGGGGAAAAGTGCGCAAACCACTGCAGAGTGTACAATCTGATCATGATTAGCCGTGTCCCCGGTTATGGACAACTTGAGTATCTAGTACTTGAATATCATGTGAATCTCATCATGTTACTCTAATTAATATTGTTGGGTTTTAATTGTTCAGTTAATTGGGATCGGAATGCTGTCAACCATTGTCGATGTTTAACAACCACCATGATAGTTAAATAAATTTATTCCTTTGCAGTAGGGAAAAATTGGCTTTACACAAAACTGTAACCATAGAGCTTTCCACCAGCCATACATGCATATAGTGTAGCTCATTACTGTTCATTACTCTTTATGTGTTACATTGCCAGCATATTCCATGTGCTGACCCGTTTTCGGGCTGCAACTTTCATGTTGCAGACTTTTCAGACGACGAGTAAGGTGTTTTAGGTCGTGGTTCTATACTCAGTGATGCCGTTGGAGTTGATGGACTCGCTTATCTTCCAAGTCTTCCGCTGTTATCGTTATTAGATGGCCTTAAGCCATATTTATAGTAATAAGTTCTCTTTGAGACACCGATGTAATAAGTGTGTGATTGCTACTCTGTTATAAATCCTTCGAAGTACTGTGTGGTGTCAACATTACTGATCCAGGGATGACACCGGAGCACAGAGACTTGACCATCTGAGGTCGGGTCGCTACAGAGATTGTATCAGAGCACACGCTGACTGTAGGACACGACCACTAAGTTAAAGCCATAGATCACTATTCTCCTCTCATTTTCTAACTCCTCATTTTTCTACTCTTTTAGGATGACGGACGCGAAGATCAAGTACGCTCAACCGGATGAAGGCACACCTTTTGGATTTCACTTGAAGGAAGTCACCATGTACCTGAACATTGGACTACCAAGCTTCACCGGGACCTTCAACGCCACTCTGCCTGAAGAGGAGCGCTGGAAGATTCAAGCTCACGTTCCGGGAAGGACATTCGCGCCAAACACGAAGCCCATAGATAGTGTTTTCAGTGCACCAACCTGGAGTCTGGGAAAGAGCATGGCAGCTCATATTACCATGGGACGCATTGGAGAAGTTTATCAAGAAGACCTCAAGGACACTATCTACCAGATTTGCGGACGCCGAGATGAACAATGGGAGATAGTCAGCACCAAGAAGGATAGATCCATTGCAGCTTTCATCCAGGAGTTAAACCAGCACATTCGACGCCACGAGAACCAGATGTGCAATGACATGATAGAGTTGAAGAATGCGAAGGCAAGGATCATCGAGCTAGAAGGAGAACTGAAGGCTACACGCAAGGACTACATGGACGAGATCATAGCTCTAGCAAGGCACAATGGCGATAATAAGCAGGAGATTGAAGAACTCAAGGGGAAATTAGCATCCAAGAAGGAAGACAAGTACGTCGCATGTCCGGACAACTACATCAGCATCGACGACACCGATTCGGATCCAAGTGAACTCGACTTTGAAGACGAAGCTGGAGCAGACATCATGGAGTCTTCCACCGATTCAAATTTCTGGATGACCACCAAATATTAGTAGTATTTCCCCCATGTATACATTATAGTTCGAGCACTTTTGCGATAGTTCTAGACCGTTTGTATGCCCTTGTTTAAATTGAATGAAGTGATTTTGTGTGCATTTGTCTCATGTGCATTTGTGTCGGTGTACTAAAATAGGGGTACCTTAGTACCCCGAACTTGTGCACGGGCGGTCGTAGCACCCCGCGGCAAGGCCTGCCAGGCGATCGCCAAGACCCTCCATGGTCCCCTCTTGGGCCATTCAAGAACAAAGTATTTGAGCCAAGGCCCCGGTAAGAGGAGCTTGCCGGGAAGGCCACCCGAAGAGAGCGAGCCCCTGGCAAGAGGAGCTTGCCGGGACTGCCGCTCAAAGCACAAGGCCCCGGCAAGAGGAGCTTGCCGGGAAGGCCAACCACGGCACGACAAGGACCCTGCCACGGCGCGCCCCGCGCCCCGGCAAGACCCGGTGAGCAACAAGCTCCCGGACGCGACGAGACATCCACCGCGGCAAGTTACCACCTCGTGCCTGCGCTCCAACTCACCCACCAACGTGTCGCTCTTGGGGCATCCCAGGCGCACGTGGCGGGAGGCTGTGCAGCCAGGGGCATGCGGTGGTGAAGCGAAGCTGACAGAGTAGCCATCGTGGCAAACGGTGGCGCTCCTGACGGTCCACTTCCCTGCACCGTCTGGGCGATGCGGACGGGCATTTAATGCCCTTGTCCCCCGCCGTCAGAGTTAGGTATGATAGCACTGTACAGCCACTGTGCAGGCAGCTGTACCCACTACAGCATTCTACCATTTTTGCCCCCCACCTATGCTGCCACCTGTGGGTAACCCCTTGAG
Source organism: Aegilops umbellulata (assembly GCA_032464435.1). Taxonomy (NCBI): domain Eukaryota; kingdom Viridiplantae; phylum Streptophyta; class Magnoliopsida; order Poales; family Poaceae; genus Aegilops; species Aegilops umbellulata. The sequence continues at coordinate 184,322,633 of CP136055.1, forward strand.
CATATAAAAGGAGGCCCCATGCGCACGTAGGGAGGAGGAGAGGGATCGTCATGCTCGACCTCGCGAGCAGCTCGTGTGTACTGTAGCACCGCGCGCTCCCGAGCAAGAACACAATACAATCCACCAAGCAACAGTAGGGTTTTACGCATCCTTGCGGCCCGAAGCTGGGTAAAATCCCTCGTGTGCAGCGCCTCGATCTGCTCTTTGTGCAACCTCCGCCCCCTGCCGAACCAGTAAGGGGCTCGGTCCCCATAGGTGTTCGAGGAAGCCGATTCCCCCCGACATCTTTGGCGCGCCAGGTAGGGGGCGTCGAAGTTGTGCGAACCTGATCCAGCATCTGCACCAGCTAGATCTCCTTCATCCTCGTCGACATGCCGCCGAAGAAGAAGGCTCCGGAGGTGGCCGGTCCGTCCGCGTCGAACCCGCCGCCCTTGGAGCAAACGGGTGGCGGGGACGGCACCGACGGCGGGACGGGCGTCGTCGAGCCAGCTCATGGCGCCACGGCGTCTGAACATGCACCGCGCCCCTCTCAGGAGGCACGGGACCAGCAGCGTCTTGGCGTCCACGGTACCATACGCTCGCTGGACCCAAATCGAGCCGGCGGATCCCAGGGCGCTCAAGGCCAGCACTCACACCAACGTGCTGGCGCGAGCGTGGCGCGGCTGCCTGGTCCGGATGTTGCTCCTTCTAACGTGGTTAGGAGTTCGAGCACATCCCGTTCCACGCGCCGTTCGCCACCGCTGCCCGCCACTCCGCAGGAAGCTCTGGCGCGAGCTCAACTGCTCCTAGACTACCCTCCAACGGCGGACAAGCTTGACGACTGGAGGGCCACGATACAGAGCCTCATCGGTTTCGCTAACGGCGACACCCCACGGTAGCACAGCTCGTCGCAGCCGCGGTGGGACGGCCAGGCGAGGACTGATGGCGCCAGGACCGGCGGGGGTGCGACCACCGTGCACTCCCTGCCCCGGAGGCCAAGATCGCCGACTCGCCGGAATCACCACGACAACGACTCCACCGCGTCGTCGAATCCGCGAACTCGTCGCGATCAACGCCAAGTTCTTCACGAGCAAGAGCAAGAGGACGCTCGTACTCGCATCGAGCGTCGGAGAGAAGCGCGTCGTCAATCAGACCACCGCGCTGGGCCCTCTGTCGACATGCATGCACCAGGGGAACCAGGCGACCTGCCGTACGCGGTGGGCTGCCCTGCGTTCACCCGTGAGCTTCGGCAAGTCCAGTGGCCCAGCACAAAGAATTTCAAGCCAGACGTGCCAGAGAAGTACGACGGCAAGTCGCATCCGTCGGAGTTCCTTAGCATCTACACCATTGCGGTGCAGGCTGCCGGGGGCGAGACGACAAGATCCTTGCCAACTACTTCCTGCTGGTGCTCAAGTCCAACGTCAGATCCTGGCTCATGCACTTGCCGGACAACTCCATAACCTCCTGGACAGACTTGTGCCATCAGTTTGTTGGCGCCTTCACGGGAGGCCACAAACCCCATGGCCAAGCGAGCGACCTCCATCTGCTCGTCCAGAAGGAGGGAGAACCCCTGCACAAGTTCATTCAGAGATCCAGCCGTGTGCACTACAACATCCCCGATGTCCACCCCACCGCGGTCATCAGCGTGTTCCATCAGAACGTGCGTAACCGCAGGATGAGGGAAGAGATGGCGATGTGCAAGATCAAAGACGTCAGTGAGCTATATGCCCTGGCCGACAAGTGTGCACGTGCTGAGGAAGGGAGGAAACTCCCCGGAGAGAACGTTGAAGCAGCAGAATCTGACAGTGAGGATACCGCCCCGGCAAGGAAAGGCCGGCGGCGGACCAACAGGAAGAAGAAGAGCCAAGAAGTACTGGTTGTTGAGCAGTACGGTGATGAAGGCGCCGCCAAGAAGGCCCAGGCTGGTAGCTCCGGCAAGGAGATTGCCGGATGCGTCCACTGCCAGGCCGTGGCGGCCGCCGACAAGCGGGACGGCACCAGCAAACAGTACTGCAAGATCCACTGCACTAAGGGCCATGACCTCCAGAGCTGCAAGCAGGTCGAGCGGCTCGTCGAGCTGCAAAAGGCCGAGTACGAGCGGCGCGACAAGGAGAGAGCCCAGGGAGGTGGCGGAGGATCAGGCACGAAGCGCCCCGGCCAGGGAGGACGCCGCGACAAGGACAAGCAGCGGCAAGCGGAGCGACCTCTCCGCGGCCGCGACAAGAATGAAGATGACGACGAAGACGAAGACATGGATGACGTCAAGACCAGTGAGCAGTAGTTTTAGAAAGCCACAGAGGTTTTGTGCGTAGACGGCGGCGCCTCCCTGCATACTTCTCACCGCCAGCTCAAGCAGTGGGCGCGGGAAGTCAATGCAGCGGAGCCACCCGTCGAGTCGCGCAAGCCTCTGAAATGGTCCAGCACGCCCATCATCTTTGATATTGAGGACCACCCTGATCGCACAACTGCGATCGGGTGCTTGCCGATGTTGGTCTCACCAACAGTCCGCAACCTCAAGGTCACTAAGATGCTAGTTGACGGCGGGGCCGGCTTGAACCTGATCTCCTCCGCTGTGCTCCGGAAACTCCAGGTCCCCGACAGCGAGCTAGAAGAGACCGGCACGTTCCAAGGAATCAACCCAGGAAGGAGCAAGCCAAAGGGGAAGATAACGTTGCCAGTAACATTTGGCAGCGAGCTGAACTTCAGGACAGAGAGGGTCACTTTTGACGTTGCCGATCTTCCATTGCCCTACAATGGAATTCTCGGCCGTCCAGCGCTCGCCAAGTTCATGGCGGCCTCTCACTACGCCTACAACATGCTCAAGATGCCAGGCCCTATAAGCGTCATCTCTGTCCCCGGCGACAAGAAGGATGCCCTTATCTGTGCCAACAAGATCTACCGGGAAGCAGCAGCCGCAGCGGATCACAAGCCGCTTGCCGCCGAAGCTCCCGGAGGAAAGAAGAGGACCAAGCCCGGCAAGTGCTCTGGTGCCCACTCCAGCAAGCGCACCTCTTTGGAGTGTTGCGCTACCGTCGAGGACGCGCCATCGAGCTCCACCGGCAAGAGTAAGAAGACAATGGCAGCTCCGCCAACTACCAAGAAGGTGCCCACCAAGGAGGACGGCACTAGTGGTACCTTCACCATCAGTGCCACGCTCGACCCCAAATAGGAAAGCGCGCTCGTTACTTTCCTACGGGCGAATGTCGATGTGTTTGCTTGGCAACCATCTGACATCCCCGGCGTTCCCAGGAAAGTGATTGAGCACCACCTCACCGTCTGTCCTCACGCGCGGCCCGTGAAGCAGAGGGTCAGGAAGCAAGCAGTGGAGCGCCAAGAGTTCATCGCAGAAGAGATCAAGAAGTTGGAAGCGGCAGGCCTCGTCAGAGGTGTGCTCCATCCGACGTGGTTGGCCAATCCTGTTGTCGTGCGCAAAGCAAATGGGAAATGGAGGCTTTGCATCGACTTCACTGATGTTAACAAAGCTTGTCCCAAAGATCCTTTTCCCTTGCCGCGCATTGACCAGATTGTTGACTCCACGGCTGGATGTGACCTGCTTTCATTTCTTGACGCCTACTCTGGATATCATCAGATCTTCATGGCTGAAGAAGATGAAGAGAAGACCGTGTTCATCACTCCATGTGGCACATACTGTATCGTACGGATGTCTTTCGGACTGAAGAACGCCGGTTCGACATTTGCGAGGGTTGTCCACACTTCTTTTGAGCCACAAATCCACAGGAATGTGGAGGCCTACATGGATGATATAGTGGTCAAGAGCAGAGACATGGCAACCCTGATTCAAGACTTAGAAGAGACCTTTGCGAATCTGCGCAGGATCAGCCTCAAGCTCAACCCCAAGAAGTGCGTGTTCGGAGTCCCTTCCGGCAAGCTTCTCAGGTTCTGTCTCAGCGAGGAATAGAAGCCAACCCAGACAAGATCAAGGCCATCGAGTAGATTGAAGCACCAACCCGTTTCAAGGACGTACGAAGGCTTGCCGGCTGCGTCGCGGCTCTCAGCAGATTTATCTCTAAGTCTGCAGAACGCGCCCTGCCATTTTTCAAAAATTTGAAAAAGGCGGGTCCAGTAAAATGGACTCCGGAAGTGGAGGCTGCGCTACAGGACCTGAAGAAGTACCTGTCCTCCGCTCCAATACTTGTCGCGCCTAAACCACAAGAGAAGTTGCTGCTATACCTGGCGGCAACTAATCAAGTGGTTAGTGCTGCGTTAGTAGCGGAGAGGGAGGCAGATGATGAGCCAGCGACCGCGGCAAGCACGTCCAGCGACAAGCAGGGGGCTTCCCCGACAAGCTCTGGCCCCGACAAGGATGAATCCGCGCAGGAGCAAGTGGAGGTGCGGAAGAAGAAAATGGTGCAGCGCCTAGTTTACTTTGTCAGCTCCCTTTTGCAGGGGGCTAGGTCAAGGTACTCTGGTGTGTAGAAATTGCTTTTCGGCCTCCTCATGGCCTCGAGAAAGCTGCGCCATTACTTCCAAGCACACGAGATTACAGTTGTCACCCGCTTTCCGCTGAAGAGGATACTGCAGAATCCAGAAGCAACAGGCAGGATTGTCGAGTGGGCAATAGAACTGTCGAGCTTCGGTCTCCAGTTCGAGAGCACCTCGACTATCCAAAGCAGAGCATTGGTGGAGTTCATAGCGGAGTGGACACCGACACCGGACGAAGATATCCCAGAGACGAGCATCCCCGCCAAAGAAGCAAGCAAAGAGTGGCTGATGCACTTTGATGGTGCCTTCTCGCTGCAAGGCGCCGGTGCCGGCGCGTTACTTGTCGCGCCCACCAGAGAGCACCTCAAGTACGTAGTCCAGATGCACTTTCCCAAGGAACAAGCAACCAACAATACTGCAGAGTATGAAGGTTTGCTTGCCGGTCTCAGGATCGCTGCAGAACTTGGGATCAAGAAGCTCATTGTCAGGGGTGACTCGCAGCTTGTCGTCCGCCAAGTGAACTAGGATTACCAGAGTCCGTTGATGGAAGCGTACGTTGATGAAGTGAGGAAGCTGGAAGAGCACTTTGACGGCCTGCAAATGGAACACATTCCAAGAGCTAAGAATGACATCGCTGACGGCCTTTCAAAGTGCGCGGCATTTAAGTTACCTGTGGAACCAGGAACCTTTGTGCTCAAGCTGACTCAACCATCCGTAACGCCATCAACCAGACAGAGCAAGAAGAGGAGGTCGGTCTCCGGCGACTATCTTCCGGCAGAGCTCCCTGGAGCCGCCGCCAAGAAGGTCCCCAAGATCGACGCCAAGAGCGCTGAGGAGCCGTCTGCTCCGGAAAACCCCAGGGTTTGTTCCGTAGAAGCAGGCGATCCCGACAAGTTTTGCTCCGGCAAGCTTGCCGGGGAACGTCAAGCTCCGGCTGAGCCCCAGATCCTCGCCGTAGAAGCGGACGTTCCCGCAGCAGCAGAAGTGCCTTCAGTCCTTGTTGTCGAGCCGCAGGCTCTAGCATGGGCGCAGCAGACTGTCCATTTCCTCCAGCACGGAGGACTTCCCGAAGAGCAAGAATAAGCGGAAAGAGTAGCCCGGCGCTCGAGTATGTACCAGTTCATCGACAACGCGCTGTACAGAAAAGGGCGCAACGGTGTGAAATTGAAGTGTATTTCCCGGGAGGACGGACAGCAGCTGTTGACGGAGATACATGGAGGCATATGTGGTCACCACATTGGCGCAAGAGCACTTGCCGGCAAAGCGTTCCGGCAAGGTTTCTTCTGGCCGACAGCCCTCCAGGATGCAACTGCACAAGTAACCAAGTGTGAAGCATGCCAGTTCCATGCCAAGCAGATACACCAGCCAGCTCAAGCTCTCCAGACGATCCCTTTATCCTGGCCATTTTCGGTCTGGGGGCTCGACATCCTCGGCCCCTTCCCCCGAGCTGTCGGGGGCTTTGAGTACTTGTACGTCGCAATCGACAAGTTCACAAAGTGGCCGGAAGTGGAACCAGTGAGGAAGGTGACAGCGCAGTCAGCCATCAAGTTCTTCAGGTCAATTGTGTGCCGCTTCGGGATCCCCAACAGGATCATCACCGACAACGGTACACAATTCATGAGCCGCGCCTTCATGCAATACGTCCAAGATCTTGGCGCCAAGGTCTGCTTCACTTCTGTTGCTCATCCCAGGAGCAACGGTCAAGCTGAAAGGGCCAACGCCGAAGTACTGCACGGGCTCAAGACCAGAACTTTCGACAGGCTGCACAAGTGCGGAAGAAACTGGATCGAGGAGCTGCCGGTGGCTCTTTGGTCGATCAGAACGACGCCAAATCGAGCCACTGGCCAGACACCATTTGCTCTAGTCTATGGAGCAGAAGCAGTTACCCCCACGGAACTCGTATACGGGTCACCTCGAGTGCTCGCTTATGATGAGCTTGAGCAAGAGCGGCTGCGTGAAGATGACGCGCTGCTCCTTGAGGAGGATCGTCTTCAGGCTGCTGTGCGAGCCTCTCGCTACCAGCAAGCTTTGTGCCGCTACCATAGCCGCAAAGTTAAAGCCAGAAGCTTCGAGGAAGGCGACCTTGTTCTTCGGCGCGCCCTGTTCACCAAGAATCATAACAAGTTGACGCCAAAGTGGGAAGGCCCTTACCGGGTGAGACGAGTCACGAGGCCCGGCGCTGTCCGCCTCGAGACCAAAGATGGCACTCCGGTGAGCAACTCCTGGAATATTGAGCATCTTCGTAAGTTTTACCCGTAAGGCGCGGTTGTCGGGGCCCGCCCAGCAACCAACCTTTTGTACAAGTCTTGCCGCAGTTGCATGTAATCCTTTGTACAAAGCCAGGCGCAGACCTTGAGCAGCAGAAATGAAGCGCTGGCGCCCTAAGTTTTAGCATGCATGCTGAGTCGAGTCTCGTCCTTGGTTAGGGTTGATAGTGCCTAACAGCTGCTAACCCCTAGCTTAGAGGTCGAGTCTGCGTCCTTTTTCCTGTTCCTTCGTTTCCTTTGGTTAGGGGTTTGTACATCCTGGCCAGACCACTTAAGGGCGAAGAAGAGAAGAAGGGCGGGCCAGCATCTGGTCCCCGGCAAGCCAGTATTGCCGGGGGCTGCAAGTACGAAGATTCGTCCATGGCAAGCCAAAGTTGCCAGGGGCTGCAATCCCAGATAAGTTTTCGCATCCCTTGTCATGCATTTTCTCATGAACTGTGGAATACGAAAACCCTTTCTCCTCCTAAAAGTTGTCGTGCTCCCTCGACGACAGGCCCCAGAGCGCGTTCCTGGGGCCCGTCTTGGTAGTAGTCGCGGCAGCAAAGGGGCGAAGCGAGGGGCCGGAACCCGCCTTCTCCCCGCCTCCGCCAAGGGCGTGAGAAGGGTCGAGCGGCGCGGGAAGACGGCAGGGCCTGTTGCCGGGCGAAGAAATGTCTATCCTAACGATGCAAAGGGTTCGCTCCTTGGCGTGGGTTCTACCCACAGGACAAATGGCCCGGCAAGCATCCCCTTTTCATTAAAAATATTCCGCTCAGGTACAGTTCAGAGAGAATGAAAAACATGAAAGATGGGATTACAAGTTTTAAATACAACTAAGGCCCGAGGGCTTACAGATTGAAAAAAGATAAGATGCCCGTAATCCCTTTCTTGTCTCTCTCCTCAGGAGGTAGGACAAGGAGGCGAAAAGGGCAAAAGGAGCGCCTAGGCGAGCTACGGGTGGCAGAAGACACCAACAGAACGCCCCGGGGGCTCCGGAGGCTGGATGGTGGCGGTGGCGCCGGAGATGGAGCTCGAAGATGAGGCAGCAGGACGTTAACACGCTGTCGGGGGCACCTAGCCCTCGTACTCCGAGTTGACGGCCTTGCCGCCAGTCCTCCTCCTCTTCCGCAGCCTCGCCACTCCGGCCGCCCGGGAAGACGACCCCGAGAAGCTCAAGGGGCCGGCGACCCGGATGATGGGTTCGCCGGTGCCACACGGAGCTGCGACCGGCGCCTAGTCGGACCCGTCATCCCGACGACCGCTGCCCTCGTCGTCGCTGTCGCTCCCCTCCTCGTCACTCTCGCTCGAGGAGGAGCTTTCGCTGTCGGAGGAGCTATCCACGCAGCACCGGGCCCGGGTCCTGAAGTCCCCGAAGGCCTTGACGGAGAGGAGATCGCCCTCCATCAACTTGAAATGGAGGGTGAACCCCTCCGTCAAGGTGTGGATACGGGCGAATGTCTTCCACCCTCGGCCAAGATACACTACGCCGGGGGCTGGGAACTTGACGTGGACCCGCGTGCCGCTGATCCCGCAGCCCTTCATACGTAGCCTTAGCGTCTCGGGTTGCTCCATCTCCATCACGCTCGCGAAGGGAGCCGGGAGGCGGAGGCGGCGGCGAGGCGCCCGGCGCAGCCTGACGAAGAACTCGCAAGGATCGTCCCCGAGATGGACTGCCATGGGAAGAGGGGCCGCTGGCGGAGGCGAGGCCGGCGCGTCGCCCCGCCCGCCTCTTCCCTGAGCGCCGCGGCCTCGTCCACGACCTCGCCCCCTCCCCCTTCCCCTTGCGGCTGGCTCCGCCACCGCGGGTGCAAGGGGAGGAGGGGCGCGCTGCCTGGCGGCAACCCTCGCCGCCACCGATGAAGGACCCGGATTCCCTTTCTCCATGGCTAATGGAGAGAGGGGGTCAGAGGATGAAGAGGAGGAAGAGATGGATGAGTGTGGGTTCCCGTCGCCCCCCCTCTTGCTCCTTATAAAGGAGCAGGGTGGGGACTCGACCGCCCCGCTCAACCAATCAGGGCGCAGGGAGGCCAGGCGACCGGGGCCGGCCTGCTGCCTCGACCCGCGACAGCCCGGTTTCCTGCCTCCACCGCCCGCAACTCCAGGTGCATGGAAGCCGCGTGGCTGACGCGCAGGACTGAGGCGACGGATGAGGCGACCTCTCCCCCACCCCGTGATCATGGGGAACGGGCGCCTCGGAAACCGTGCCTCGGCCCCGTCCAGCGAAGGAGCCACGCCTCCACGCCTCCCTCCACTTATGAAGATGGCACGAACCGTCCCCATTTATTGCGACATGACGCATGCCTGCAGGGCTCGGCCCCGCGCACGCCACCCACGTCACGCACGCCTCTCCCCACGATGCCGCATTCGACGCGTGCCGTTCGGGGAGGACGTGGTGGGCGCAGAAAAAGATGAAGCGTGACCCAGGCCGCGTGTGCCCGTGCACTGTTTTGGGCCTGGCCCAACAGCGCTCGGCACCGTGTATGGCCCAGGCCCGGGGGCTCCTGTCGGTGTACTAAAATAGGGGTACCTTAGTACCCCGAACTTGTGCACGGGCGGTCGTAGCACCCCCCGGCAAGGCCTGCCAGGCGATTGCCAAGACCCTCCATGGTCCCCTCTTGGGCCATTCAAGAACAAAGTATTTGAGCCAAGGCCCCGGCAAGAGGAGCTTGCCGGGAAGGCCACCCGAAGAGAGCGAGCCCCTGGCAAGAGGACCTTGCCGGGACTGCCGCTCGAAGCACAAGGCCCCGGCAAGAGGAGCTTGCCGGGAAGGCCATCCACGGCACAACAAGGACCCTGCCACGGCGCGCCCCGCGCCCCGGCAAGACCCGGTGAGCAACAAGCTCCCGGACGCAACGAGACATCCACCGCGACAAGGCGCTTGCGGCGGCAAGTTACCACCTCATGCCTGCGCTCCAGCTCACCCACCAACGTGTCGCTCTGGGGGCATCCCAGGCGCACGTGGAGGGAGGCTGTGCAGCCAGGGGCATGCGGTGGCGAAGCGAAGCTGACAGAGTAGCCATCGTGGCAAACGGTGGCGCTCCTGACGATCCACTTCCCTGCACCGTCTGGGCGACGCGGACGGGCATTTAATGCCCTTGTCCCCCGCCGTCAGAGTTAGGTATGATAGCACTGTACAGCCACTGTGCAGGCAGCTGTACCCACTACAGCATTCTACCATTTTTGCCCCCCACCTACGCTGCCACCTGTGGGTAACCCCTTGAGCATATAAAAGGAGGCCCCATGCGCACGTAGGGAGGAGGAGAGGGATCGTCACGCTCGACCTCACCAGCAGCTCGTGTGTACTGTAGCACCGCACGCTCCCGAGCAAGAACACAATACAATCCACCAAGCAGCAGTAAGGTTTTACTCATCCTTGCGGCCCGAAGCTGGGTAAAATCCCTCGTGTGCAGCGCCTCGATCTGCTCTTTGTGCAACCTCCGCCCCTCGCCGAACCAGTAAGGGGCTCGGTCCCCATAGGTGTTCGAGGAAGCCGATTCCCCCCGACAATTTGGGTAGTGTTTTATCCTTAGACCTCACTCTATTCTTAATTCTCATCTTTTCTAAACCCTCAGATGCCTCCGAGATGTGACAACGGATTTCCACCGGAACTCACCCAGTTGATCCAGCAGCAGAATCAATTGATGCAGTTGTTAGTCCAGAACCAGCAGAACAACAACAACAACAACAACAACCCTCCGCCGCCGCCACCTGTTGATCACCTAACCCGTTTACTTAGGCTAAATCCGCCGGTGTTTTCCAGTAGCACCGAGCCAATAGTAGCAGATGATTGGCTCCGCAAGACAGGAAGGGAGTTGACCACTGCAGGATGCACAGATGATGAGAAAGTGAAGTTTGCCGCACATCAGGTTGACGGACCCGCGGCAGCATGGTGGGAGAATTTCACAGCCACTTACCCAGTTGACACTGTCACATGGGATCAGTTTCAGCAAGCTTTCCGCACTGCCCATGTTTCAGCAGGAGCTATGGCCATGTAGAAGCGTGAGTTTCGCAACTTACGCCAAGGAGGAAGGACAGTTGGCCAGTACATTGACGACTTCAGCAAGTTAGCACGTTATGCCCCAGATGACGTTGCTACGGATGCAGCTAAGCTGGAAAAGTTTTTGGAAGGACTGAATGATGAGCTAAGCATGCAGTTGATGGTAGCAAGTTTCAACAACTACCAGGAGTTGGTAGATCGTGCCATCATGATTGAAGGGAAGCAACAGGAGATTGAGAACCGCAAGAGGAAGTATGGACAAGGGAAGTATAACTCTGGAGCCCAGCAGAAGCCCCGTTTTACCCCTAAACCGGGAGTTCAGTTTCAGCATACCCATGGAGGAGGTAGTTCGCACAACCATAATGGCCACAAGAATGGTAACGGGAATGGAGGAAGCAACGGCCAGAACCGTACCACCCCATCAACCCCAGCCAAGAGAGATCTGAGTCAAGTCACCTGTTTCAAGTGTTCCAAGACCGGACATTATGCCAATGAATGTCCCGAAGGCCAAAATGGAAATGGAAGCTCTGGAAAGAAGCCAAACCCTTTCAACAGGGGACAGGTGAACCACGTTAATGTGGAGGAGGTTGAAGCTCAGCCTGATGCATTAATCGGTAAGTTTTTGGTTAAGTGATGCACGTTTGTTTGGTAACCTTGGGAAGTGCACCTTTTGCACCGACTGAGCGAGGATCTTTCTTGGAAAATACGCAATCCAGGAGACTTGGAGTGGAAGTCAAAGACACAACGAGGCGGCCACGAGGCAGGAGGGTGCGCCCAGGGGGGTAGGCACGCCCCACCCTCGTGGGCCCCTAGTAGCTCCACCGACGTAGTTCTTTCGCCTATATATACCCTTGTACCCTAAAAACATCCAGGAGAGCCACGAAACCACTTTTCCCCCGCCGCAACCTTCTGTACCCGTGACATCCCATATGGGGCCTTTTACGGCGATCTGCCGGAGGGTGATTCGATCACGGAGGGCTTCTACATCAACACCATAGCCTCTCCGATAATGTGTGAGTAGTTTACCATAGACCTTCGGGTCCATAGTTATTAGCTAGATAGATAGAGGCAAGGGTGTCCCGATCTTTCGATGAGATGATAACTATCGATTTGGTGGAGTCGACTTTGACGATCTGACTACAAACGTGCAAGACATTTCGCCTTAGCAATCGATAAACCAACTCTGAGTGGTTATTGACCACGCCGGAGCATGATCAACCTGACCACGAAGGCCTATTCCTGCATGCGTTCGAAAAGCAAGCAAGAATATGATAAAAGCAATCTGAATATTGCAAATATGGATGAAGTATTGATAAAGGTGGGGATCCGTAAGCGGTCTTGGTCTGGTCGTTGGACACAAACGAAGTACACGAAGTTGCAATGCCTAACTTTTAACTAAACAAATCCCCACGAAAAAGCTACTAGGTGGATCTACTTATATAAGAGCAAGGGGTGGAGGCTAAGGAGGTGGGAGGACGTCCCAAGGCAGCCTAAAACCAACCCTAGGTTGTACAAGGCTCATGGGCCCAAGTGGAGGTGATGCAACACCTCTGGACTTGTTGTTTGTTCCAAGATTCTTCTATGTCACAACGATGCATATACGATTTAAACTCTTGGTAGTAAGCATGAACAGTGTTGTTGCCTTGTTTAAATTGTTCAAATCTTCGAAGCAATTCACGACGATAGTAAGGAGGGAAAAATTGTTATCTCATTACATCTTTCAAATCTTTCCAAGTTGTGGGTTGGTTATCAATGTTTTTCTTACAATGCACACTCCACCAAACAGAAGCAAAACCAGTAAATGCTCTAGTGGTAGCTCGTACTCGCTCAAGTTCAGAAAAGTCATGGGGACTAAAAACTTGTTCTACTTCAAGCTCCCAAGCTAGATAAATAGCAGGATTAAATCTACCCTCAAATGACGGTAAAGAGATAACCTGGCCATGTGCTTGGGTGTGTTGTCCCAAATCTCGTGATGGTGATGATGTGTCCGTCGTCCAAGAACTTCTATCTCCGGAACCTGTCATGATTAGTAGAAACAAGAAACAAAATTCGAGAATAATGTTCCGAGGAACTACTAGGATGTGGTTGTAAAGTGCTCACAGTAAAGCAAATATCAATATCTTACAAGTTCTTACCAAGCAGCAGGTGGTGACAGGCAACCAGCGGTGTCAAATAACTTCGAAGATTGTGTAAAGCGATTGCCAGGGGAACGTACGTATACACGGTGCAGAAATATGTGGAGCTGGGTTGGCTATATATGGTAGCAAAATATTAGCAATAATCAATTCAGAGATGCAATGTTGAATAAACGGTCAACGACGGTACTGTGCTGGTCCTAGGCTAGACCGGTATAGAGACGCGAGCCTAGAACACTAATGAGGTCATGGCGTAGCACAACTAGCATCAATGAAGAATACTAAGTAGCTCTGGACATCAAGATATAAGTGAAGATCACAACGGCAGTAAAGATAATGATGAAAAACAACTGCCAAGCAGGATATACTCCAACTTTCCTCTTGAAAAGTTTGAGCCAATTTTCTGATAACTTTTTCCAAAGAATGCTACTAACTCAAGCTTTCCCATGCAAAAAGAATCACGCAATTCCGAATTGATATGAGGAGTCAAAGAATTCTAAAACTGGCCTGAAAAACTGGAATAAGTTGTGTCCGCGAACTTCAGAGGGAAAAAAGACCTATTTAGAAGTCGATTTTGATGTGCCAAATATTGAACTAGCTTCTGCAATTATTTAGATGCGGCTCGTCGCATGCTTTAATTTGAGTACTCGCGGAGCCAAAACGGACTTCGTATGAGGAATTTATGCCTGTTTTACTGAACAGTGCACAAAACAGATTTCAATCCGAATTGAACTACGAGATTGAGTCTAGATAGATCCGAATTTTTTTCTCTCTTTTTTTTCTCACACTTTTTTTGGTAGCAAAAAGGTCAGCAATAATAAATTCAGAGATGCAAAGTTGAATAAACGCTCAACGACGGTACTGTGTTGGTCCTAGGCTAGACCGTGCTAGAGACGCGAGCCTAGAACACTAACAAAATCACGGCGCTGCACGGAAACAAGGGAAAAGCACACTCTGAAAATTTTTTCGCTCTGTTTTTTTTTTGCACTCCTCTTTTTTTTGCGAAAAATCACTATAATGGCGAGTGTCCCAAAACTCTTCCCAGGTCAAACTGACAGGATGGGTACGAAATTTTTTGACAATTTTTTTTCGGAAATCAGGGCAGCGACGACGAAAAACTGCGACCAAAAATCACTATGATGGCGAGTGTCTCAAAAGACTCAGAACAGCCTAAAAATAGGATAGGAGAAAAATATTTTCGGTCGCCGAAATTTTGGCCTAAAAACTGCCCGGGGGTCTCCAGACTTTTTTTTCCGAGACCTACTCAGGCAAGGAAACACAAAACGAAAACTAGATGGATCACGAAAACAAACCTAATATGAAAAGAACTCGGATTGGTGGTGGATATATGATGGTAAGATATGGCAGCGGTGGTGGTATATGGTAGCGGTGGTGGTATATGGATACAGATTGGTCGTGGTATATGGATACGAATCGGTGGTGGTATATGGATACAGATTGCTGGTGGTATATGGCAAGGTGATGATGATGCTGCGGCGGCGGCGTGACAACTTATGACCAGAACTCGAAACTCTAAATGACTAGACTCTAAGACCAGCAACTTGACACGACGATGCAACCGCAAATTCAACAAAGCAAAAACCCTAAAAAGATTATGCAAAGGCTGAGATTGGTTCGGATATGATGAACTAACCCTAAGTTTTTTTGTGGCTTTTTCGTGGACTGTAGGTATGAAGAACAGACTCGATCGAAACTATGAAAAACAATAAAATCTCACTGAGCAACCTGGAAATCTGATACCACTTGATAGAGGCAAAGGTGTCCCGTCTTTTGATGAGATGGTGGCTATCGTTTTGGAGGAAGTCGACTTTGACGATCCGACTACGAACGTGCGAGGACATCGCGCCTTAGCAATCGCTAAACCAACTCCGAGAGGTTATTGACCACACCGGAGCACGATCAACCTGACCACGAAGGTCTGTTTCCTGCACGCAAACGAAGAACAAGCAAGAAACTAAGATTGCAATCTGGATATTGCGAATATAAGAGGAAAGTTTTATTGATCAAGGTGGGGTTCTGTGACGCCTTGGTCTGGTTGTTGAACACAAACGAAGTACGCGAAGTTGCAGCTATGGCGAACTTTTGATCTAAACAAAAACCAAAGTCTAAACGACGCCCTAAGGGCTGTATATATGGAGGAAGAGGAGGGAATTTCGTGGCCCTTGAGGGAGGGGTCCGAAACCAACCCTAACTCTTGTTTCCCCACACATACGGACTCTAAAAACAGCCTATACTTAAGTATTTCGAAATTACATGGGCCTGCCCAATAATAAGGTGACGCATCACCTAGAATAGCATATGGACGAATATTATGAAGTGGCATCTTATATATTTCGTCCAAGGCCTCATGCACTCATTATGGTGGCTTCAAAGTCCTGGAATCATCACTTGTAACTCCGTTCTTGTTCCCCTTGCCCATGCCAACATCTCCATGCTTGGACTTGCTCCAAGGTTCATCTTTCTTGTCCATGGTAGGCCCTTCATTTGTAAGCAAAACAAATGTATCCAATTTAGACAGCATCATATTCTCATGAACATTGGAATCGTTACCAAGAAACGAAAGTACCTGATAATTCAATTGGCGTGCGTGAGCTCTAGTAATTGGTCCAGTATGTATAGCAGCAGGGGCTGTGGGTGTAACAATGGTATTGATGTCCTCATCAGCTTTTGTGTGCAAAGAGGCATTATTTTCATTCGAGGACATGCCTTCCTCTTTGGCCCATGCTGTCACTAACATTTTGCAGGAGTTCGCTGACGTCTTCCCACAAGACGTGCCACCGGGATTACCACCTATTCGAGGGATTGAGCATCAAATTGACTTAATTCCCGGTGCATCGCTACCCAACCGTGCACCATACCGTACCAATCCAGAGGAGACAAAGGAGATAATGCGTCAAGTACAGGAGCTGCTCGACAAAGGTTATATACGCAAATCTCTTAGTCCTTGTGTTGTTCCTGTTATACTAGTGCCTAAAAAGGATGGTACATCGCGTATGTGTGTTGATTGTAGAGGCATTAATAATATTACTATTCGTTATCGTCATCCTATTCCTAGGCTAGATGATATGCTTGATGAATTGAGTGGCTCTACAATATTCTCCAAAGTTGATTTGCGTAGTGGACACCATCAAATTCGTATGAAATTGGGAGATGAATGGAAAGCGGCATTTAAAACTAAGTCTGGTTTATATGAGTGGTTAGTCATGCCTTTTGGGTTAACTAATGCACCTAGTACTTTCATGAGACTAATGAACGAAGTTTTACGTGCTTTCATTAGACGATTTGTGGTAGTCTATTTTGATGATATATTGATTTATAGCAAATCTATGGAAGAACATTTACGTGTTGTTTTTAATGCTCTACGTGATGCACGTTTGTTTGGTAACCTTGGGAAGTGCACCTTTTGCACCGACCGAGTGTCTTTTCTTGGCTATGTTGTTACTCCACAGGGAATTGAAGTTGATAAAGCCAAGATTGAAGCTATTGAGAGTTGGCCGCAGCCCAAAACGGTCACACAAGTGAGGAGTTTTCTTGGACTCGCTGGTTTCTATAGGCGTTTTGTGAGAGACTTTAGCACCATTGCTGCATCTCTCAATGAGCTTACAAAGAAGGATGTGCCTTTTGTTTGGGGTACCGCACAGGAAGAAGCCTTCACGGTATTGAAAGATAAGTTGACACATGCTCCTTTACTTCAACTTCCTGACTTTAATAAGACTTTTTAGCTTGAATGTGATGCTAGTGGAATTGGATTGGGAGGTGTGTTATTACAAGATGGCAAACCTGTTGCATACTTTTCTGAAAAAATTGAGTGGGCCTAGTCTGAACTATTCTACTTATGATAAAGAATTATATGCTCTTGTTCGGACTTTAGAGACATGGCAACATTATTTATGGCCCAAAGAATTTGTTATACATTCTGGTCATGAATCTTTGAAACATATTAAAAGACAAGCAAAACTGAATCGTAGACATGCTAAATGGGTTGAATTCATTGAGACTTTCCCTTATGTCATTAAACACAAGAAGGATAAAGAAAATGTTATTGCTGATGCTTTGTCTCGTCGCTATACTATGCTTTCACAACTTGACTTCAAAATATTTTGTTTGGAGACCATCAAAGATCAATATGTGCATGATGCTGATTTTAAAGAAGTAATGCAGAATTGTAAAGAAGGAAGAACATGGAACAAGTTCGTTGTTAATGATGGTTTTGTGTTCCGTGCTAACAAGCTATGCATTCCTGCTAGCTCTGTTCGTCTTTTGTTGTTGCAGGAGGCGCATGGAGGAGGATTAATGGGACACTTTGGCGTGAAGAAGATGGAGGATGTACTTGCTACACATTTCTTTTGGCCAAATATGAGACGGGATGTTGAGCGTTTTGTTGCTCGCTGCACTACATGTCAAAAAGCTAAGTCACGACTCAATCCTCATGGTTCATATATGCCTTTGCCTGTGCCTAGTGTTCCTTGGGAGGATATATCTATGGACTTTGTTTTAGGTTTACCTCGAACAAAGAAGGGGAGGGATAGCATATTTGTTGTCGTGGATAGATTCTCGAAAATGGCACACTTTATACCATGTCATAAAAGCGATGATGCTGTTAATGTTGCTGATTTGTTCTTTCATGAAATTATTCGCTTGCATGGTGTGCCAAATACTATTGTTTCAGACCGTGATACTAAATTTCTTAACCACTTTTGGAGATGTTTATGGGCTAAGTTGGGGACTAAACTGCTTTTTAGTACTACTTGTCACCCCCAAACTGATGGACAAACTCAAGTAGTCAATAGAACATTGTCTACTATGCTTAGGGCTGTTTTGAAAAATAATAAGAAAATGTGGGAAAAATGCTTGCATCATATTGAATTTGCTTATAATCGTTCATTGCATTCTACTACTAAGATGTGCCCTTTTGAAATTGTGTATGGTTTCCTACCTCGTGCACCCATTGATTTGTTGCCTCTTCCATCTTCAGAGAAGGTTAATTTTGATGCTAAACAACGTGCTGATTTGATCGTAAAAATGCATGAGTTAACTAAGGAAAACATTGCGCGTATGAATGTTGAATATAAACTTGCTAGAGATAAGGGTAGAAAACATGTTGTCTTTGCACCTGGAGATCTTGTTTGGTTACATTTGCGTAAGGATAGGTTTCCTAATTTGCGCAAATCAAAGCTAATGCCACATGTTGATGGTCCATTTAAGGTGTCAGAGAAAATAAATGATAATGCATATAAACTTGAGCTGCCTGCAGATTTTGGGGTTAGTCCTACTTTTAACATTGCAGATTTGGGGTGAGGAAGATGAGCTTCCGTCGAGGACGACTTCATTTCAAGAAGGGGCGGATGATGAGGACATCAATACCATTGTTACACCCACAGCCCCTACTGTTACATATACCGGACCAATTACTAGAGCTCGTGCACGCCAATTAAATTACCAGGTACTTTCGTTTCTTGGTAATGATTCTAATGTTCATGAGAATATGATACTACCTAAATTGGATACATTTGTTTTGCTTACAAATGAAGGGCCTAGCTTGGAGAAGGATGAACTTTGGAGCAAGAACACGCATGGAGTTGATGGCATGTGCAAGGGGATCAAGAACGGAGTTACAAGTGATGATTTTAGGACTTTGAAGCCACCATAAGGAGTGCATGAAGACTTGGACGAAATATACAAGATGCCACTTCATAATATTCGTCCATAGGCTATTCAAGGTGCTGCGTCACCTTATTATTGGGCCAGGCCCATGTAATTTCGAAATACTTAAGTATAGGAGGCTATTTTTAGAGTCTGTATGTGTGGGGAAACAAGAGTTAGCGTTGGTTTCGGACCCCACCCTCAAGGGCCACGAAATTCCCTCCTCTTCCTCCATATATACAGCTCTTAGGGCGTCGTTTAGACTTTGGGTTTTGTTGAGATCAAAAGTTCTCCATAGCTGCAATTCGCGTACTTCGTTTGTGTTCAACGACCAGACCAAGGCGTCACAGAACCCCACCTTCATTAATAAAGCTTTCCTCTTATATTCGCAATATCCAGATTGCAATCTTAGTTTCGTGCTTGTTCTTCGTTTGCTCGCAGAAAACAGGCCCTCGTGGTTAGGTTGATCGTGCTCCGGCGTGGTCAATAACCCTCGGAAGTTGGTTTAGCGATTGCTAAGGCGCGACGTCTCGCACGTTCGTAGTCAGATCGTCAAGGTCGACTCCCACAGAAAACGATAGCCACCATCTCATCGAAACATAGGGACACCTTTGCCTCTATCACCTCAACTATGATTGTGACAATGAACTATGGGTAACATGTGGTGGAAATTGATGGATTATGTGGTGGACAGCGGAAGGGATAACGATGCAGCGGCGACGTGACTAATGTGAACAGAACTCAAAACACTAAACAAACTAGACGCTAAGACCAACAACTCGACACGGCGATGCAACCGATAATTCAATAATGCAAACAATAAAAAGAAAAATGCAAAGGCTCAGACTAGCTTGGACAAAAAGGATGAATAGATCTAACTTTTTTGTGGCTTTTTCTTGGACAATAGGTAAGAAAATAAATCTAATCTAGGGGAAACTGGAAATTCTCACTGAGCAACCTGAAAACTGATACCACTTGATAGAGGCGAGGGTGTCCCGATCTTTCGATGAGATGATAACTATCGATTTGGTGGAGTCGACTTTGACAATCCGACTACAAACGTGCAAGACGTTGCGCCTTAGCAATCGCTAAACCAACTCTGAGTGGTTATTGACCACACCGGAGCACGATCAACCTGACCACGAAGGTCTATTCCTGCATGCAATCGAAGAACAAGCAAGAATATGATAAAAGCAATCTGAATATTGCAAATATGGATGAAGTATTGATAAAGGTGGGGATCCGTAAGCGGTCTTGGTCTGGTCGTTGGACACAAACGAAGTACACGAAGTTGCAATGGCTAACTTTTAACTAAACAAATCCCCATGAAAAAGCTACTAGGTGGATCTACTTATATAGGAGCAAGGGGTGGCCGCCAAGGAGGTGGGAGGACGTCCCAAGGCAGCCTAAAACCAACCCTAGGTCATACAAGGCTCATGGGCCCAAGTGGAGGTGATGCAACACCTTTGGACTTGTTGTTTGACTCGGATTCTGCTGCACCTTCTCCTCTCAAACCCTAGTTCATCTCTTGTATCCAATCTTTGTCCCAAAGCCTCAGATTGGTACCTGTGGGTTGCTAGTAGTGTTGATTACCCCTTGTAGTTGATGCTAGTTGGTTTATTTGGTGGGAGATCATATGTTCAGATCCTTTATGCATATTAGTACCCCTCTGATTATGAACATGAATATGATTTGTGAGTAGTTATGTTTGTTCCTGAGGACATGGGAGAAGTCTTGCTATTAGTAGTCATGTGAATTTGGTATTCGTTCGATATTTTGATGAGATGTATGTTGTCTTTCCTCTAGTGGTGTTATGTGAACGTCGACTACATGACACTTCACCATTGTTTGGGCCTAGAGGTAGGCATTGGGAAGTAATAAGTAGATGATGGGTTGCTAGAGTGATAGAAGCTTAAACCCTAGTTTGTGAGTTGCTTCGTAAGGGGCTGATTTGGATCCATATGTTTCAGGCTATGGTTAGGTTTACCTTAATACTTCTTTTGTAGTTACGGATGCTTGCAATAGGGGTTAATCATAAGTGGGATGCTTGTCCAAGGAAGGACATCACCCAAGCACCGGTCCACCCATATACCAAATTGTCAAAGTAACGAACGTGAATCATATGAGCGTGATGAAAACTAGCTTGATGATAATTCCCATGTGTCCTCGGGAGCGCTTTTCTCTATATAGGAGTTTGTCCAGGCTTGTCCTTTGCTACAAAAAGGATTGGGCCATCTTGCTGCACCTTGTTTACCTTCATTACTTGTTACCCGTTACAAATTACCTTATCACAAAACTATCTGTTACCGATAATTTCAGTGCTTGCAGAGAATACCTTACTGAAAACCGCTTGTCATTTCCATCTGCTCCTCGTTGGGTTCGACACTCTTACTTATCTAAAGGACTACGATAGATCCCGTACACTTGTGGGTCATCAAGATTCTTTTCTGGCATCATTGCCAGGGAGTGAAGCGCCTTTGGTAGGTGGAATTTGGTAAGGGAAATTTTATATAGTGTGCTGAAATTTACTGTCACTTGTTACTATGGAAAGTAATCCTCTGAGGGGCTTGTTCGGGGTATGTTCACCCCGACCAGTAGAGCAAAGAGTTGCTCCTCAACCTACTGAACCTACTGAAAATGTTTACTTCGAAATTCCTTCGGGAATGATAGAGAAACTGCTAGCTAATCCTTTTAGAGGAGATGGAACGTTACATCCCAATTTGCACTTAATCCATGTGGATGAAGTTTGTGGATTATTTAAGCTTGCAGGTATGCCCGAGGATGTTATCAAGAAGAAGGTCTCCCTTTATCTTTGAAGGGAGAGGCATTGACATGGTTTAGCTATGTGATCATATGGGATCATGGAACTACAACCGATTGAAATTAGACTTTCATCAGAAGTTTTATCCTATGCATCTTGTTCATCATGATCGTAATTATATATATAATCTTTGGCCTCGCGAAGGAGAAAGCATCGCTCAAGCTTTGGGGAAGCTTAAGTCAATGTTATATTCATGCCCCAATCATGAGCTCTCAAGAGAAATGATTATTCAAAAAATTTATGCTCGGCTTTCTCTCAATAATCGCTCCATGCTCGATACTTCTTGTACTGGATCTTTTATGGTGAAGACTATTGAATTCAAATGGGATTTATTGGAAAGAATTAAACGCAACTCTCAATATTGGGATCTCGACGAAGGTAAGGAGTTAGGTATAACACCTAAGTTTGATTGAGTTAAATCTTTTATGGATACCGATGTTTTTCGTGAATTTAGAACTAAATATGGAGTTGACTCTGAGATAGTTGCTTCTTTTTGTGAATCCTTTGCTACTCATGTTGATCACCCAAAGGAGAAGTGGTTTAAATATAATCCTCCCACTAAAGTAAAAGTAGTTGCACCTATTAAAATTGAAGAAAAGACTATCACATATAATGATCTTGTCGTTCCTACTGCTTATATTGAGAAACCACCTTTCCCTGTTAGAATAAAGGATCATGCTAAAGCTTCAACTGTGGTCAACAAAAGTAACATTAAGACACCTAAACCCCCTGAGCAAATTAAAATTGAACCTAGTGTTGCTATGGCTAAAGATCTCTTGGCTGATAATATTGATGGGCATGTTATTTACTTCTACAATGAAGCTGCTAGAATTGCTAGACCTGATGCTAAAAATAAACATAGACCTGTTGTAGGCATGCCTATTATTTCTGTTAAGATAGGAGATCATTTTTATCATGGCTTATGTGATATGGGTGCTAGTGCAAGTGCAATACCTCACTATTTATACAAAGAAATTATGCATGATATTGCACCTGCTGAGTTAGAGGAGATTGATGTTACAATTAAGCTTGCCAATAGACACTATTTCACCAGTTGGGATTGTTAGAGATGTTGAAGCCTTGTGTGGGAAAATTAAATATCCTGCTGATTTTCTTGCTCTTGGTTCCCCACAAGATAACTTTTATCCCATCATATTTGGTAGACCCTTCTTGAATACTGTTAATGCTAGGATAGACTGCGAAAAGGATGTTGTTACTATTGGTTTGGGGGATATGTCTCATGAGTTTAACTTTGCTAAATTTCGTAGACAACCCCGTGACGAGGAATTGCCTAGTAAAGATGAAATTATCGGTCTTGCTTCTATTGTCGTGCCTCCTAATGACCCTTTAGAACAATATTTGCTCAACCATGAAAATGATATGTTTATGAATAAAAGGAGGGAAATAGATGAAATATTCTTTAAACAGGGACCTATTTTGAAACACAACTTGCCTATTGAAATCCTAGGGGATCCTCCTCCACCTAAGGGTGATCCCGTGTTTGAGCTTAAACGGTTACCTGATACTCTTAAATATGCTTACCTTGATAAAAAAAGATATATCCTATTATTATTAGTGCTAACCTTTCAGAGCATGAAGAAAAGAAATTATTGAAAACTCTGAAGCATCGTGCTGCTATTGGATATACTCTTGATGATCTTAAGGGCATTAGTCCCACTCTATGCCAACACAAAATAAAATTGGAGAAAGACGCTAAACCAGTTGTTGATCACCAACGACGGTTAAATCCTTAGATGAAAGAAGTGGTAAGGAAAGAAATACTAAAGCTTCTGGAGGCAGGTATAATTTATCCCGTTGCTGATAGTCAGTGGGTAAGTCATGTCCATTGTGTCCCTAAGAAGGGAGGTATTACTGTTGTTCCTAATGATAAAGATGAATTGATCCCACAAAGAATTATTACAGGTTATAGAATGGTAATTTATTTCCGCAAATTAAATAAAGCTACTAAAAAGGATCATTACCCTTTACCTTCTATTGATCAAATGCTAGAAAGATTATCCAAACATACACATTTTTGCTTTCTAGATGGTTATTCTGGTTTCTCTCAAATACCTCTGTCAAAAGAGGATCAAGAAAAGACCACTTTTACTTGCCCTTTCGGTACCTTTGCTCTTAAACGTATGCCTTTTGGTTTATATAACGCACCTGCTACCTTTCAAAGATGCATGATGGCTATATTCTATGATTTTTGTGAAAAGATTGTTGAGGTTTTCATGGATGATTTCTCCGTATATGGAACTTCTTTTGATGATTGCTTGAGCAACCTTGATCGAGTTTTGCAGAGATGTGAAGAAACTAATCTTGTCTTGAAATGGGAGAAGTGTTGCTTTATGGTTAATGAAGGTATTGTCTTGGGACATCAAATTTATGAAAGAGGTATTGAAGTTGACAAAGCTAAAGTTCATGCTATTGAAAAGATGTCGTGCCCCAAGGACATTAAAGGTATAAGAAGTTTCCTTGGTCATGCAGGTTTTTATAGGAGGTTCATTAAGGACTTCTCTAAAATCTCCAGGCCTCTGACTAATCTCTTACAAAAGGATATTCCTTTTGTCTTTGATGATGATTGTGTAGAAGCATTTGAAATACTTAAGAAAGCCTTGATTTCTGCACCCATGGTTCAGCCACCTGATTGGAATTTACCCTTTGAAATTATGTGTGATGCTAGTGATTATGTTGTAGGTGCTGTTCTAGGACAAAGAGATGATAAGAAATTAAATGTTATCCAATATGCTAGTAAAACTCTGACAATGCCCAGAGAAATTATGCTACTACTGAAAAAGAATTTTTAGCAGTTGTATTTACTTGTGATAAGTTCATACCTTATATTGTTGATTCTAAAGTAACTATTCACACTGATCATGCTGCTATTAAATACCTTATGGAAAACAAAGATGCTAAACCTAGACTTGTTAGATGGGTTCTCCTGCTACAAGAATTTGATTTGCATATTATTGATAGAAAGGGAGCTGAGAACCCCGTTGCAGACAACTTGTCTAGGTTAGAGAATGTTCTTGGTGACCCCACTGCCTATTGATGATAGCTTCCCTGATGAACAATTAGCTGTCATAAATGCTTCTCGTACTGCTCCATGGTATGATGATTATGCTAATTATATTGTTGCTAAATTTATACCACCTAGTTTCACATACTAGCAAAAGAAAAAGTTTTTCTATGATTTAAGACATTACTTCTGGGATGACCCACACCTTTATAAAGAAGGAGTAGATGGTGTTATTAGACGTTGTATACCTGAGTATGAACAGGAACAGATCCTACGCAAGTGTCACTCCGAAGCTTATGGAGGACACCACGCTGGAGATAGAACTGCACATAAGGTATTGCAATCCGGTTTTTATTGGCCTACTCTCTTCAAAGATGCCCGTAAGTTTGTCTTATCTTGTGAAGAATGTCAAAGAATTGGTAATATTAGTAGACGCCGAGAAATGCCTATGAATTATTCACTTGTTATTGAACCGTTTGATGTTAGGGGCTTTGATTATATGGGACCGTTTCCTTCCTCTAATGGGTATACACATATTTTTGTTGTTGTTGATTACGTTACTAAGTGGGTAGAAGCTATTCCAACTACTAATGTTGATCATAATACCTCTATTAAGATGCTTAAGGAAGTTATTTTTCCGAGGTTTGGAGTCCCTAGATATTTAATGACTGATGGTGGTTCACATTTTATTCATGGTGCTTTTCGTAAAATGCTTGCTAAGTCTGATGTTAATCATAGAATTTCATCCCCTTATCACCCGCAGTCTAGTGGTCAAGTAGAATTGAGTAATAGGGAGCTCAAATTAATTTTGCAAATGACTGTTAATAGATCTAGAAAGAATTGGTCTAAGAAACTTGATGATGCATTATGGGCCTATAGAACTGCATATAAAAATCCTATGGGTATGTCTCCGTATAAAATGGTTTATGGAAAAGCATGTCACTTACCTCTCGAACTAGAACATAAGGCATGTTGGGCCATTAAAGAGCTCAATTATGATTTCAAACTTGCCGGTGAGAAGAGGCTATTTGACATTAGCTCACTTGATGAATGGAACCCAGGCCTATGAGAATGCCAAACTATTTAAAGAAAAGGTTAAAACATGGCATGACAAAAGGATACAAAAGAGTGAGTTTAATGTAGGTGATTATGTGTTGCTATTCAACTCTCGTTTAAGAATTTTTGCAAGAAAACTTCTCTCTAAATGGGAAGGTCCTTACGTTATTGAGGAGGTCTATCGTTTCGGTGCCATAAAAAGCAACAACTTCGAAGGCACAAATCCAAAGGTGGTGAACGGTCAAAGAATCAAACATTACATCTCAGGTAATCCTATAAATTTTGAAACCAATGTTATTGAAACCGTAACCCCCCCGGAATACATAAGAGACACTTTCTAGAACGTTTCAGACTCCGGAAAGGAATAGGTATGTGGTACGGTAAGTAAACCGACTCCAAAACAGTTCTAATGGCAATTTTTCTCCGTTTTGGAATATTTCAGAAAATAGGAAAATAAGAAGTAGTCCGAAGAGGACACGAGGCGTCCACGAGGGTGGAGGGCGCGCCCTAACCCCTCGATGCGCCCCCTGCCTCGTGGGCACCTCGTGTGCTCTCCGGACTCCGCTTTCTTGCACGATACTTCTTTTGGTCGGTAAAAATTCATTATATAATCTCCCGAAGGTTTTGACCACCGTACCACGCAAATATCCTCTATTTTTGTTTCGAGCTGTTTCTGTTGCAGATTTAGAGCAAGATGTCATCTCAGGACTCCGATGGAGAGAGCTATGTCTCACATCTCATTGCTGACCCAAAGACCTATGGGGATCTATCTCCTTGTGGTCGAACTACGGATGATGAGGAGGATCCTCATTCGAGGAGGATCAATGATTCAAGTTCAGAGGAGGAAGATGTTCCTCTACCTCAACCTGGGGATATGCATGTGAAGTTCAAGAAGTCTAGTCTCCCTAAGAGGGCTAAACTATCTAACAACCGATCTATTCCTTCTCGTTTTTGACAGAAAAGCAAGGGGGATTTATGTGACAAGATTTTGAGGCTGGAATCTGAGGTCGATGATTTGAAGGAGGAAATTGCTCTTCTCAATTACAATATGAAAAGGCTAAAGGCATAGTTATCTTCATCATCACCATCTTCTTTACCTCCGAAGAAAGACAAATAATCACATAGGTATGGGCACTGTTGGCGTTCTGGGAACGAGGGTCACCAGACTTGCCTGCCTGCGGCCCACGCCGTGGCTCTGCGAGCAGGCTCGTACATCCCATCTTCACCAACAAGCATTCAAGACCCTCGCGAGGGGCCAAGCCTCGCGAGGGGGACGACACAAGACCTCCTCGGAGCGGCCTCACCAGGCTGGCTCGCGAGGGGCGGAGAGATCAAGGCAAGGCAAACCTCGCGAGATTCTCGTGACGTGAGCCATGACGACCAAGGCCAGGCGGGCGCCAGCGCGCACAGTGTCCTTGTTTCCTCTTTGGTGTTAAGGAGGCAAGCGCAGGCGAGGAGTACCGAGGCGTCAAGCAAAGGTTTCCATACCGGTGCAACAAGACCAAGACTAGCAGGACAGCAGGATGGAGGTCACCATGGAGCCCATGGCGGCGTCACCACCAGAGCCTTTTGCAGGCGAAGACTGCTTTTGTCAGGATAGCTTGTAGTAGCTGTCCCCATTCAAATTGAAATGTGTTGGCTCCCTTCCCGCTCAATATTTGGGGAGATGATAGAGGCGAGGGTGTCCCGATCTTTTGATGAGATGATAACTATCGATTTGGTGAAGATGACTTTGACGATCCGACTACAAACGTGCACGACGTTGCGCCTTAGCAATCGCTAAACCAACTTCGAGAGGTTATTGACCACGCCGGAGCATAATCAACCTGACCACGAAGGTCTATTCCTGCAAGCAATCGAAGAATAAGCAAGAATATGATAAAAGCAATCTGAATATTGCGAGTATATATGAAGTATTGATAAAGGTGGGGATCCTTAAGCGGTCTTGGTCTGGTTGTTGGACACAAACGAAGTACACGAAGTTGCAATGGCTAACTTTTAACTAAACAAATTCCAAGGAAAAAGCTACTAGATGGATCTACTTATATAGGAGCAAGGCGTGGTGGCCAAGGAGGCGGGACGACGTCCCAAAGCAGCCTAAAACCAACCCTAGGTCGTACAAGGCTCATGGGCCCAAGTGGAGGTGATGCAACACCTTTGGACTTGTTGTTTGACTCAGATTCTGCTGCAGCGTCAAATTGTTTCGTCCATATCTCAATGCTCCGGACGAATTTAAAGGTGAATCCAATTGGGTTGGAAAGAGGACGAAATCTATTTTCCAACAAAAAAAGAATCACCCAATTTGGAGTCCGTATGAAAAAGTTGTTGGCGTTTTGAATCAGGTATGTCTGTGCAGTCCGAATCTGAATCCAGAACGTGAGAGACTTGGACTCTATCTTCTCTTGGCCCAAAAGTAACGTGAGAGGACTTTTTGAACAGAACCTGAAATTCTCCTTTTTGCCTATCTTCATATGTGGATTGTACAAATGTCTCATACACCTACAATTAGACAAAACACAAAAGTGTGTGAAGTATTTTTGTTCTGGATAACATAAATAGATTATTGAATAGTTTGCGCTAGAAATCACCTGAAAAATATGCATGTATGCAATATTTTTGGTCGTATCCAAGGTAGTCATGTCCTCATCATCCTCCCCGTCTTGAAAATAAAGCCGTCCTCGGCGTTGCTTAATCTGAAATGTGGCTAACAAAAGAGACAAGGTGTACATGTTGTATATGTATATGTCATCCATTTTTACTTCCCATGGATTTTGCACATATGACACATGTATACATGAGTAACTTTCATAGTTAATAAAATATAAAGCCAAAATATTATCACAAGAAGTAGAAGGCATGAAAGTATTACAACTCAGTTTGCACATATAAGTGAAGCTCTTATTCATATGAAAAGATTGACAATATTCATCATTAAACCATCCCAACATTGGTGAATAAACCTTACTTGTATGAAATTTACATGCTACAACATGCTTAAATAAGCAAACATGCAATAAGTCATTTGACACAGAATCATCACCAAGATTAGAGGTCATATCAAAATGATTAAACATTGGTTCTTTTGCATCAACAGTTAATTCATTGGGTGCACTTAAAATTGTTGGTATTTCAGTTGTTTGATCACATGACGCATTCATGATAGTAACATGATTCTCTAAAATAGTTGACGCGCTCAAATCAATAGGTAACACAACACATGATGTATTCAAGTTAACTAGGCACGCATCATTCTCATGTGAAGTTATATCATCAATACCTTTACAGTTAACTTGTCGCAAAGATGTAGCTGATGTAGGTACGGTTGATGGCAATGTACCATACTCTTGAGATGATGTCGCGCTCACAATCTGAGGTGTGGCTGCTCTAGTAGGTGCAACGGTGGAAGAACCAAGCGGTGGTGCTGAGCATGAACTAGAATAGTCGTTGTTGTAGTCACCCAATGCATCCTCCTGTAACTGCCTCTGAAAGGTACAAGTACGAACATACATACCAGTAATGCAACAAGGAATATACTAGAATCGTGCCTGAATATCATGGTTCAAACCACCAAAAAATCTATTCATTGTATCATCCTCAGATTCTTCTATGTCACAATGATGCATATAAGATTTGAACTCTTGGTAGTAAGCATGAACAGTGTTATTGCCTTGTTTAAATTGTTCAAATTTGCGAAGCAATTCACGAAGATAGTAAGGAGGGAAAAATTGTTGTCTCATTACATCTTTCAAATCTTTCCAAGTTGTGGGTTGGTTATCAATGTTTTTCTTACAATACACACTCCACCAAACAGAAGCAAAACTAGTAAATGCTCTAGTGGCAGCTCGTACTCGCTCAAGCTTAGAAAAGTCATGGTGACTAAAAATTTGTTCTACTTCAAGCTCTCAAGCTAGATAAATAGCAGGATTAAATCTACCCTCAAATGACGGTAAAGAGATAACCTGGCCATGTGCTTGTGTGTGTTGTCCCAAGTCTCGTGATGGTGATGATGTGTTCGTCGTCCAAGAACTACTATCTCCGGAACCTGTCATGATTAGTAGAAAAAAGAAACAAAATTCAAGAATAATGTTCCTATGAACTACTCGGATGTGGTTGTAAAGTGCTCACAGTAAAGAAAATATCAATATCTTACAAGTTCTTACCATGCGGCAGGTGGTGACAGGCGACCAGCGGTGTCAAATAACTCCGAAGATTGTGTAAAGCGATTGCCAGGGGAACGTACATATACACGGTGTAGAAATATGTGGAGCTGGGTTGGCTATATATGGTAGCAAAAGATTAGCAATAATCAATTGAAAGATGCAATGTTGAATAAACGCTCAACAACGGTACTGTGCTCGTCCTAGGCTAGACCGGACTAGAGACGTGAGCCTAGAACACTAATGTGGTCACGGCGTATCATAACTAGCATCAATGAAGGATACTAAGTAGCTCTAGACAGCAAGATAAAAGTGAAGATCACAACGGCAGTAAAGATAATGATGAAAAACAACTGCCAAGCAGGATATACAACAACTCTCTCTCCAACTTTCTTCTTGAAAAGTTTGAACCAATTTTCTTACTTTTCTCAAGAATGGCACTGACTCAAGCTTTCAAACGCAAAAAGAATCACTCAATTCCGAGTTGATATGAGGAGTCAAAAAATTCTAAAGTTGTCTTGAAATACTGGAATAAGCTGTGTCGCGAACTTCGGAGGGCAAAAAGACCTATTTAGAAGCCGATTTTGAGGTGCCAAATAGTGAACTAGCCTCTGAAACTATTTAGATGCGGCTCGTCGCTAGCTTTCGTATGAGTACTCACGGAGCCAGAACGGACTTCGTATGAGGAAGTTATGCCTGTTTTACTGGATAGTGCACAAAACAGATTCCAATCCGAATTCAACTACGAGATTGAGTCTACATAGATCCGAATTTTGTTTTTTTATTCTCTCTTTTTTCCTCACACTTTTTTTTCTTTTCTTATCTTTATTTTTACTTTTTTCTTTCTCTTTTTTCTCTTTTTTTCTCTGTCTTTTTTTTCTCTCTCCCTCTTTCCAAAACAAACTAGATAAGATGCAGATTGGATCAAGCGAAGATGTGAATGATCTCAACTATGATTATGACAATGAACGGTGGGTAGCACATGGTGGAAATTGATGGATGGGCGGTGGACAGCAGAAGGGATAACGATGCAGCGGCCGCGTGACTAATGTGAACAGAACTCGAAACTCTAAACGAACTAGACACTGAGACCAGCAACTCGACACGACGATGCAACCGATAATTCAATAATGCAAACAATGAAAAGAAAACTGCAAAGGCTCAGACTGGCTTGGACAAAGGAATAAATCTAACTTTTTTGTGGCTTTTTCTTGGACAATAGGTAAGAAAATAAATCTAATCTAGAAAAACTGGAAATTCTCACCGAGCAACCTGAAAACTGATACCATTTGATAGAGGCGGGGTGTCCCGATCTGTCGATGAGATGATAACTGTCGATTTGGTGAAGATGACTTTGACGATCCGACTACAAACGTGCACAACGTTGTGCCTTAGCAATCGCTAAACCAACTTCGAGAGGTTATTGACCACGCCGGAGCACAATTAGCCTGACCACAAAGGTCTAGTCCTGCAAGAAAACGAAGAACGAGCAAGAATATGAAAAAGCAATCTTGCGGATATATATGAATTATTGATAATGGTGGGGATCCGTAAGCGGTCTTGGTCTGGTCGTTGGACACAAACGAAGTGCACGAAGTTGCAATGGCTAACTTTTAACTAAACAAATCCCCCGGAAAAAGCTACTAGATGGATCTACTTATATAGGAGCAATGGGTGGCGGCCAAGGAGGTGGGAGGATGTCCCAAGGCAGCCTAAAACCAACCCTAGGTCATACAAGGCTCATGGGCCCAAGTGGAGGTGATGCAACACCTTTGGACTTGTTGTTTGACTCGGATTCTGCTGCTGCGTCAGATTGTTTCTTACATATCTCAACGCTCCGGACGAATTTAAAGGTGAATCCAATTGGGTTGGAAAGAGGACGAAATCTACTTTCCAACAAAAAAGAATCACCCAATTCAGAGTCTGTATGAAAAAGTTGTTGGCATTTTGAGTCAGGTATGTCTGTGCAGTCCGAATCTGAATCCAGAACGTGAGGGACTTGGACTCTATCTTCTCTTGGCCCAAAAGTGACGTGAGAGGACTTTTTGAACAGAACCTAAACTTCTCATTTTCGCCTATCTTCATATGTGGATTGTACAAATGTCCCATACACCTGCAATTGGACAAAACACAAAAGTGTGTGAAGTATTTTTGTTCTGGATAACATAAATAGATTATTGAATAGTTTGCACTAGAAATCACCTGACAAATATGCATGTATGCAATATATGTGGTCGTATCCAAGGTAGTCATGTCCTCATCAGGAGAGGACCAGAGCCTCCATAAATAGGACTAGCCACCATAGTAGGAGGCATCTCATCTTGAGTAATACTCACCCACTCACAAGTTCACCAAGCACAAGAACAGCTTGACTCAGGAGGTTGTTCTTCCCCTTGTACTGTTCATCCTCAGCGCAAGAGGCAATCCACCACCACACACTGGAGTAGGGAATTACACAACAATGGTGGCCTGAACCAGTATAAATCTTGTGTCCCTTGTGTTGCGAGTTCGTCGAGCTAGCCTCTGAGTTCGTAGCGAGGTTAGGGCATGGATCGGTAGGGGGAGATCTTCGTGCGCACCCCAGTGTTCGAACCTTGAGGGTTTTGCAGGAATCCGAGATCCAACATTAGGCACGCCAGGTAGGGGTGCGTCGGAGCTCTTCTTCCGCCGGTCGATCCGCTCGTTGATCCTTCGGCGCTCCGCGGCTCCGATGTCCGGCGACTTAAGAGCCAATACCGACCATTGGGCGGCCTGGCCGGCCCGGGCGGCGCCGTCTGCCCAAGAAGACCTCAACCCCGCACCCCAAGCGGCACGCGCACCACCAAACACCGCGGGGCGTGGGCGGCGTGGTCACTCGCCCTCTGCTCTTACTCCACGACAAGTGCGAGCGGCCGCAAGGGCCTCAAGCCACGCTGCGGCCACGACGCCGCACACCCAACTGGAGCAGGCAAACATGAGGGCCGCGCTCACAGTGGCTCGAGAGCTGATGCGATGCCGGTTAATGGAGAGCGGCCGGGATGCTTTGCTAGAGCGCGTCACCGAGCTCTTGGACGCCGCAGCTTCGGGAGCGCCACCCTTCTGCTCTCTTCTTACGCCACAAGCTGCAGCCGGGTCGCATGGTGGACCACGCCGCGTCTGCGTGCCCACAGGCGCACCACCAGGCTTCATCGACACCGGCGCAACCAACGGAGCTGGGCGCCCGTGCCACCTCCGGTGGGCGCGGGCATGAGCGCTACCACCTACGAACCGGGCGGGATGCAACCCTACCGTCCTCAAGGTGGCACGCTAGGTCGGGCAACATGGAGCATGGGGCACTACGGCGAGGTCTTCGAGGCGGCGGCCTCAGAGGCCTACGTGCCCCGCATGGTGGACCAGGAGTACATGCTAGAAGACGACCCCGGCTCGTTCTTCGAGCCGGGCTGGGAGGAGGAGGCGCTAGAAGCCGGCACCTTTCAGGAGCCCTCCGGAAGCCTCACCAACCGCACCGACGATAACAGCTACAGGGTACCACTAATTACTCGAGGACGACTTCATTTCGAGAAGGGGAGGATGATGAGGACATCAATACCATTGTTACACCCACAGCCCCTACTGTTACATATACTGGACCAATTACTAGAGCTCGCGCACGCCAAATAAATTACCAGGTACTTTCGTTTCTTGGTAATGCTACTAATGTTCATGAGAATATGATGCTGCCTAAACTAGATACATTTGTTTTGCTTACAAATGAAGGGCCTAGCTTGGAGAAGGATGAACATTGGAGCAAGAACACGCATGGAGTTGATGGCATGCGCAAGGGGATCAAGAACGGAGTTATAAGTGATGATTTCAGGACTTTGAAGCCACCATAAGTGTCGGTGTACTAAAGTAGGGGTACCTTAGTACCCCGAACTTGTGCAAGGGCGGTCGTAGCACCCCGCGGCAAGGCTGGCCAGGCGATCGCCAAGACTCTCCATGGTCCCTTTTTGGGCCATCCGAGAACAAATTATTTGAGCCAAGGCCCCGGCAGGAGGAGCCTGCCGGGAAGGCCACCCGAAGAGAGCAAGGCCCCGGCAAGAGGAGCTTGCCGGGACGACCGCTGGAAGCACAAGGCCCCGGCAAGAGGAGCTTGCCGGGAAGGCCGACCGAGGCACGACAAGAAACTTGCTGCGACGCGCTCCGCGTCCCGGCAAGGACCGGTGAGCGACAAGCTCCCGGGCACGACAAGGCATCAACCGTGGCAAGGCGCTTGCCGCGGCAAGTCACCACCCCGCGCCTGCGCTCCAGCTCATCCACCCACGCATCGCTCTAGGGCCATTCCAGGCGTACGTGGCGAGAGGCTGCGCAGCCAGGGGCATGCGGTGGCGAAGCAACGCTGACAGAGTAGCCATCGTGGCAAACGGTGGCGCTCCTGACGGCCCCTTTCCTGCACTGTTTGGGCGACCCAGACGGGCATTTAATGCCCTTGTCCCCTGTCGTCAGAGTTAGGTATGATAGCATTGTGCAAACAGCTGTACCCAACACAGCGTTTTCCAGTCTTACCCCCGCCTACGTTGCCACCTGTGGGTAACCCCTTGCACATATAAAAGGAGGACCCATGCGCAACGGGGGGAGGAGGAGGCCATTCGCGCTCGGTCTCGCCAGCAGCTCGCGTGTACTGTAGCACCACACGCTGCCGAGCAAGAACACAATACAAAACCACAAAGCAGCAGTAGGGTTTTACGCATCGGTGCGGCCCGAAGCTGGGTAAACCCCTTGTGTGCATCGCCTCAATCCGCTCTTCGCGCGACCTCCACCCCCCGCCGAACCAAGAAAGGGGCTCGGTCCCCATAGGTGTTCGAGGAGGCAGATTTCCCCCGACATCTTTGGCGCGCCAGGTAGGGGGCGTCGAAGTTGTGTGAACCTGATCCGGCGTCTGCACAGGCTAGATCTCCATCATCTTCATCGACATGCCACCGAAGAAGAAGGCTCCAAAGGTGGCTGGTCCGTCCGCGTCGAACCCACCGCCCTTGGAGCAAACGGGTGGTGGGGACGGCACCGGCGGCGGAACGGGCGTCGTCGAGCCAGCTCATGGCGCCGCGGCGTCCGAACCTCCACCGAGCTTACGGTGCCCCGGCGTCCGAACATACGCCGACACCTCTCGGCGCAGGTAAGCCCTGGTATGACCAGGCAACCTTTCGCTCTATTCCACGGAGCGGAGGCAGTTAGCCCCACGGATCTCGCATACGGGCCACCTCAAGTGCTCGCTCACGCTGAGCTCGAGCAAGAGCAGCTGCGCCATCTTTGACGCGCTACTCCTCGAGGAGGACCGTCTTCAGGCCGCTGTGCGAGCTGCTCGCTACCAGCAAGCTTTGCGCTGCTTTTATAGCCGCAAGGTTAGTGCCAGAAGTTTCGAGGAAGTGGGAAGGCCCTTACCGGGTGAAACAAGTCGCTGGGCCTGGCGTTGTCCGCCTTGAGACCGAAGATACCACTCCGGTGAGCAACTCCTGGAACGTTGGGCATCTTCGTAAGTTTCGCCCGTAAGGCGCGGTTGTCGGACCCCGTCCGGCAACCACCCTTCTGTAAAAAGTCTTGCCGATGTTGCATGTGATCCTTTGTACGGAGCCAGGCGCAGACCCTGTGCGCAGATTGAGTTTATGTGCTCCGCGCATCTTGTCGATCTCATGCTCTTTATTCTTTGCATGCATTATCTGACACTCTGCGCAGCACTGACCCCCGGTAAGCGATGGCGAGCCCCATGTTTCGCCTTGCCGGAAGGCGACCTTGCCGGGCAGCGAGCCACGGAAAAGCTAAGTTGCCAAAGTTTGAGCAATCGAGTTTTTAAATTTTAAGGTTATCTTCCTCGAACGACCATGCTTTGTATGAAAAACCTATGCGCGGAGGGACCGGCTCGTGGCTAGTTGCGCCCTTACTTCGTTTCGAGTCCGCTCAACGACTTAAGTGTGTTACAACCAGAGTGGCATCCTTACTTTGTTTCGAGCTCGCTCGGCAGCTTAAGTGTGCTGCGACTGCAGTCGCAACACTTACTTTGTTTTGAGCCTGCTCAACAATTTAAGTGAGCTGCAGCTAGCCGCGGCAAGGTTTCTTGCCGGTAATGGCGCCGCTGGCGGGCTGCTGATGTCCCGCACTCAGAGCCCGCAGCAAGGCGGAGGCCTACGCCGGCGAGTCCCCAAAAGCGTAGGGCAAAAACATACAAAACACGGGATCAAGTAGAGGAGATAACAGTGCAATCACTACCTAAGATAAAGTTATATTACAAGATAGTTTGTCGCGGCCCTAATGAATCGCTTCCATAACTTGGCCAGCAGCGACAAGAAAAGAAAAGAGGAGGCGGCCTAATCCACGCAGTCGCCCTCGATCCTCTTGATCCCGGCTACCTTCTCCACAATGGGCGCGACGGGGGCCTTGGTCTCCTCGAGGTCAGCGTCTGCCGGCAGGGATTTGAGGACGTTAGTGAGCCTGATGCCGGGGTTGCGGAAGGCGATCTTCACCAACACCTTCTCGAGGGCTCCGGCGATGGCATCGCGCGTCTTGCCGGCCAGCTGCTCTGGGATCACGTTCCGGAGATGCTGAAGGGCCGCCACCACGCCTTTGAAGAACAAAGTGAGCTTGGCGCTGGGTGGGAGGTTCGCGTCGGAGGGATACTCGTGACCCTCCATCCCCAGCAGCGACAGCTCCTTGTCGATGGAGGCGGCGATGTCCACCAGACCCTCCGTCCACTGCTCCACCATTGCCCTGAATTCGTTCTAGGTGACTGCGGCGCTCTCCAACAGCGCCTCGTTGTCCGCGACCTCCTTCCGCAAGATCACCTCTTGCTCCTTGGCGCTGTCCAGCGCCTTGGACAAGGTGTCCAGCTTCAGCTCGAGATCAGCGTTGGAGTCCTTGGCGGCATCAAGCTCCTTGATCTTCTCGGCGAAGCGGCCCTGCAGCTCGCCGAGGGTATGGGCACCCTTCTCGCGCTCCTGTTTGAGTGCGGCGAGCTCCTCACCACTCGCCTTGAGATCAGTGTCGAGCTGCGCCACCTTCGCCTCCAGCGCCTTCTTGGCGGCCTCGGCGGCCGCGGCAGTATCTTGCACTTCCTTGAGGGCTCCGCCGAGCGCTTGCTCGCGCGCGGCGACCTCCTCCTCGTGGCTGGCGAGGCTGGCTTTCTGCTGCACCGGCTCGCCCTCCCGCGCGGCCAGCCCCGCGGCGGCAAGCCTTTGCTGCTCCTCGGCTTCCGCCTTCTCAAGGATGAAGGCCGTCCGCACCTCGTTGAGCTGCCTTCGCTCCTCCGCCAGAGATCGGAGGGCCTCCTGGTTGAGCTCCCGGAGCTCCCCGGCGCGCTTCTCCATGTCTACTCCCGCCTTCGCGACAAGCGCTTCCCGGCGTTCCACCTGGGCTTGTCGGGCGCGGTGGAGTGACACCAGCTTCCGGAGCAGCCGCTCCTCCTCAGGTTTGCCGCCGCTGCTGCTTGGAGCATCAACCAGCGTCAACCCGGCGGAGGCGAGCACCTCCCAATCCAAGGTCTCCCCCTCGACCTGCGCCCTGGAAGTCGACTCCCAGGGGAGCTTGATGAAGATATCATTGCCGGCCTTCAGGTAGACGCCTGGCTGGGGCTCCTCGGGGCCCGACGCTGCTGCGGAGGCGGGATCGGCGGTCGGCGCAGCGCCTGGCGTTCCTGCGGCCCCAGGGCTGTCAGTACGATCGCCGGCCCCCTCGCCCGCGGCTGCTGCGGCAGCCATGGCGGCCTCTTCGCCGGCCGGATCTTCAGCACCATCCGTCTCTCCGGTGGCGGCCACGTCGTCAGTATGGCCGCGCGCCTCCTCCTCAACGACGACCTCGGCCTCCATCGGGTCCGAGGCGGACGGGTCTGAGGGCCGAAAGAAGGGGAGGGATCAAGCAACTATCCCAAGAAGAAGAACCCCAGGGGAGTTTCGAAGCAAGAAAGTTACCTGCGCCGGGGTCTGCGGTCACGGTCTTCGTCGCCAAAGGGTCGCCGGTGCCGTCCCTCGCCGGAGACTGCTCCCTTGCCGGGGATTCCTCCCTTGCCGGGGAACTCCCCCTTGGAGGTGTAGACGTAGCGGGTGGCTCATCGGGGGCGGTCTCCTGACGCTCCTGGTGGGGCTGCTCTGCTCCTACACAAATCGTCAGCCAGATGTCAAGAAAAGCGAAGAGTACCCGGGCGCGCCCAACAGCAGGGAGCAAATCATATGCTTACGCTGGGGGTTGCGCTGGGGGCTGCTCTGAGGATTAGTTGGCGGGTCTGGCAAGGTCGTCTCGGGCGCACCCCCTGCCATCATGGCGGGCTTGTCATCCAGGATGACCACCTGGACCTTGGCTCTCTTTGCCGCCCTCTGAGCCAGAGTCCTGAAAAGGAATAAAATCAGAGGAAAGCAAATGAGATGCGAGACACAACTACAAGAATCGAAGAAATACAAGTGCAGCGGGGATCTTACTCCTCTCCCTCTTCCTCGTCGGAGCTAAGCACGGAGAAGTCGAAGACTGGCCCGCTTCTGGCGCGGGGAGGCGGGGGAGTAGGCCCCCTCGGCCGCTTGGCGGAGGCAGTGGTGGCGCTAGCCTGAGATGGCCCTGCCCCGGCCGCCGCCGTGGCGCGAGGGGCGGCAGGAGCAGAGGCCGCGGCCCGCGAAGACCCCGCTCCTACTGCCATAGTGGAGCGTGTCACGCGGCGCTGCGGTTGTTGGCTCGCTTGCCGTACCACCTCTCCAGCCTTGCGGAGACGCCTCCGTGGCTGAGCCGGGGGCTCCGCTTGCGACGAGCTGCCCGAAGGTCGGGAGGAAGAGGCGTCAACCTCCGGCAAGCCACTCGTGCCCTCGGTGGACTCGTCCGCCCCTGCGCCGTGCCCGGCAAGCTCTTCCTCGCCGGCAAACTCCGCTCGATCGGCAAGGCTTTCCGCCTCCGCTGCGTCCGCCTCCGCCAATGCGAAGCCAAATTCGCCCGCGGTCGCGGCTGCCGCCGCCTCTTCCATCCTGGAGGCGATGTGCGCCAACTCCGTGTCGGTGGTGTCTCGGGTGAGGCCCTTCTGCTCGTCGGCGTCGACTGGCCTCTCCACCAAGTCGTCAAAGAACGCCCGCACGACATCGTCGGCGGGCTCCTGCCAAGTGGAGTCGATCCCGTGCGAGTCGCACAGCGGCATCATTGCAAGGGTGCGGCTGAGCGACGAATTGTTTCACAACGGGACGATGCCTCGCGGCAGCTTGAACCATTCGGGGTGGTCGGGGTCGTGCTTGAACAGCTCCCTGAGCGTCCCGTCAAGCTCCAAGACGGTGAAATTGAAGTTGAGGCCAGGGCGCAGCCTTATGATGTCCGCTGCATTCTGGAACTCCCAGGCGGGTCTCCCTTTCTCCTGCAGGGGAGCGGTGCAGCGGCGGAGGAAATCTGCGCCAACGGCGCCAACTGTGAGCCAGGCACGCCTGAGCCGCAGGATCCGGGTGACGGCAATCTGCAGCTTGTCGTCGTCCGGAGCCACGTCGCTCCAATCCCTGCCGTGCACCACAGGAGTTTGGCGCACGGCTGTGAACGGCTGCGGGTTCTCCTCGACAATCAGGCACCAGTCTGCTCTCCATTCCTCCCATTTGCTGCAGAGCTCTCCCTCCAGATAAGCATCCTTCTTGCCAAGCTTCGAGATCCAGGCGATTCCACCGGAGAGGGGCTCTCCTCTCTCTACTCGAGGCGTGAAGAAGTGGCGGAAGAGGGCTACGTTTGGATAGACCCCGACGAAGTTTTCGCAAAGATGTGCGAAAATTGCCATGGTCAGGACAGCATTGGGGGTGAAATCAAGGAGATGGAACCCGTAGGTGTTCATGATGTCGCAGAAAAATTCAGAGAAGGGCGGGCAAAGCCCGCAATAGAAGAACAGAGCAAAGAAGGGATACCCGGTCGGATACTCCTTCTGAGCGGCGGCGGGAAGAACCCTCGTGTGCGGATGCGCTCGCGTCCCCGTCGACCAGAAGAGGTAGTATTCCTCCCTCAGGACCAGCGCGTCGAGCTCAGGGTGGAAGGTCGCCTGCTCCTTTCGCAGCGCCTCAAGCCGCTGCGCCTCGCCTGACTTCACGGCCTTCCCTTTCCCCTTGTCGCCCTTCGGGGCCATGGCGGAAAGAGGGAGGGAGGTCGACGGCGTCGGTAGCACTGGTGGCGACAGAAGGGGCGGAACGCTGCTTCTCTTGGGAAGTGGCGGAGATTTTCGGGGAATCGCAACTAGCGGGTGGGCGGACTGCCCCTGTTTCCCCTGCTTATAAGGGGGGAGAGAGGGGGTGTTTCGCCTTTACGAATAAACAAATCACCTACGACGTGACGCATGCCCGCGGGGCTCAGCCCCGCGCACGCCGCCCACGTCACGCACGCCTCTCCCCACGATGCCGCGCTCGACGCGTGCTGTTCGGGGAGGACGTGGTGGATGCAGAAGCAGATGCAGCGTGACCCAGGCCACGCGTGCCCGTGCACTATTTTGGGCCTGGCCCAACAACGCTCGGCACCGTGTATGGCCCAGGCCCGGGGGCTCCTGTCGGTGTACTAAAGTAGGGGTACCTTAGTACCCCGAACTTGTGCACGGGCAGTCGTAGCACCCCGCGGCAAGGCTGGCCAGGCGATCGCCAAGACTCTCCATGGTCCCTTTTTGGGCCATCCGAGAACAAAGTATTTGAGCCAAGGCCCCGGCAGGAGGAGACTGCCGGGAAGGCCACCCGAAGAGAGCAAGGCCCCGGCAAGAGGAGCTTGCCGGGACGACCGCTCGAAGCACAAGGCCCCGGCAAGAGGAGCTTGCCGGGAAGGCCGACCGAGGCACGACAAGAAACTTGCTGCGACGCGCTCCGCGTCCCGGCAAGGACCAGTGAGCGACAAGCTCCCGGGCGCGACAAGGCATCAACCACGGCAAGGCACTTGCCGCGGCAAGTCACCACCCCGCGCCTGCGCTCCAGCTCATCCACCCACTCGTTGCTCTGGGGCCATTCCAGGCGTACGTGGCCAGAGGCTGCGCAGCCAGGGGCATGCGGTGGCGAAGCAACGCTGACAGAGTAGCCATCGTGGCAAACGGTGGCGCTCCTGACGGCCCCTTTCCTGCACTGTTTGGGCGACCCAGACGGGCATTTAATGATGCCCTTGTCCCCTGCCGTCAGAGTTAGGTATGATAGCGCTGTGCAAACAGCTGTACCCAACACAGCGTTTTCCAGTCTTACCCCGCCTACGTTGCCACCTGTGGGTAACCCCTTGCACATATAAAAGGAGGCCCCATGCGCAACGGGGGGAGGAGGAGGCCATTCGCGCTCGGTCTCGCCAGCAGCTCGCGTGTACTGTAGCACCACACGCTCCCGAGCAAGAACACAATACAAAACCACAAAGCAGCAGTAGGGTTTTACGCATCCGTGCGGCCCGAAGCTGGGTAAACCCCTTGTGTGCATCGCCTCGATCCGCTCTTCGCGCGACCTCCGCCCCCCGCCGAACCAAGAAAGGGGCTCGGTCCCCATAGGTGTTCGAGGAGGCAGATTTCCCCTGACAATAAGGAGTGCATGAAGCCTTGGACGAAATATACAAGATGCCACTTCATAATATTCGTCCATAGGCTATTTTAGGTGCTACGTCACCTTATTATTGGGCCAGGCCCATATAATTTCGAAATACTTAAGTATAGGCTATTTCTAGAGTCCTTATGTGTGGGGAAACAAGAGATAGGGTTGGTTTCGGACCCCACCCTCAAGGGCCACGAAATTCCCTCCTCTTCCTCCATATATACAGCCCTTAGGGCGTCGTTTAGACTTTGGGTTTTGTTTAGATTAAAAGTTTGCCATAGCTGCAACTTCGCGTACTTCGTTTGTGTTCAACGACCAGACCAAGGCATCACAGAACCCCACCTTGATCAATAAAGCTTTCCTCTTATATTCACAATATCCAGATTGCAATCTTAGTTTCTTGCTTGTTCTTCGTTTGCCTGCAGGAAACAGACCTTCGTGGTCAGGTTGATCGTGCTCCGGCGTGGTCAATAACCTCTCGGAGTTGGTTTAGCGATTGCTAAGGCGCGACGTCCTCGCACGTCCGTAGTCGGATCGTCAAAGTCGACTTCCTCCAAAACGATAGCCACCATCTCATCGGAAGACGGGACACCTTTGCCTCTATCAGACACTAAGACCGACACTTGACCCATCCCACACTGTAGTCCTTAACAATGGACACGGCTATTCGAATAGGTATAATATCTCGGCAGAGGGTGTACTCTTTACCCACTAGCAATGGATTCCTTTAGTCCATCGGGACTAATTCCGTCTACGGTCTTTCATTCGAAAACACACCTGGCCGCACACACCAGCTTAACTTACCGGCGTCTGGAATCACCCATGACACCTGTTAAGCAAAACTCTAAGTGGGGAGGCTACAACCTCGCGTAGCATGGGATCAAATTTATATCGTGCGCTCTAAGGGGTGCCCCCCTCTCGGTCCCAACCGGAAACATCCATGCCCCCGGACCAGGTGGCATGCCTACCGGATGCAGCCGGTATCTTCCACCATGGCCTCTCGGTGTGTGTGTTCGGACAGGGGTTTACAACTTACTGATCCGTACCCTACCTATGGCAGGGACAAGTGGCAGCACGAAACAAGTATGGGGGTTACTGGAACAAGACTCGATCTACGGCCGACTCAGGAGGTTTAAGCATTCCCTGCATGATTAGCATAACAAATATATTTCAATCCAACAGACAGAATCACCACTCATCATACCTCATCATGCCATACCGGACACAATTGTCTTGATGAGGAACTGGAGACAAGCATCGTGTCTACCCAAGACAGAGGCTTTCCCAGGTTTCCTTCCGGTAGGCATGAAGACTATATGAGGGTGACTACTATCACAACATATCAAAGTTCAAAAGCACAGAATTATCGATATGCACTTATGAGTAGGATCATGTCATCCCAATAAATAACGGAAATTCCGAGGCAAGGTGGTGTTGTAACCGAATCAAACAACACACGATGATATTATGCCAGGATTCAGAATGCTTGCCTTCAAGTTGTGGAGAGGCAGGGTGCATTCCAAAACTTTTGAAATTTTTCTTCTCCCTCTCCATAATCCTATTTTAAATAAATTTGAATTAATACATACTTTAAAAACAGTACAAAAAAGTTGTTTGGAAAATTTTCAAATAAATATGAAAATAAACTAGACAATATTTGGGAAACAACAGAAAAAGATTCAAGTCATTTGGATTTATATTTAAAAAGTTATAGCCAGTCAAAGTTTAGTCAAATTCTGCTTTTTTAATAAAACAGAAAAAGGAAAACGCTTCGATACAGAATACGCTTTCGGGGTAGGGGAGACGTACTTTTGGCTGTTTGCGCTTTCACTTAAAACACGCGGGCGGGGCTGGGTCGCTGACAGTGGGTCCAGGGGGGCCACTAGTCAGGTTTGACCAGTCGCCCCCGCCTCCTTCTTCCTCTGGCCGAACAGAGGCGGGATTCCGGCATCAACGCCGGCCAACGGCGGCTTTCCGTGGTCTCCGGAGGGTAGGGATGGATCCGCCACCCCAGGGCGGTCCTCCCGGTGGTCGCTAGGGTGGTGGGGGCGAAGGGAGTCGCCGGCGGTGAGCTTCGCGGCGGCCGGTGGCTTCGGGAGGTTTGGGACTTTGGGCTACGGTGGTTCCCCGCTGCAGCTGAGGGCTTGGGCGGCTCCGCAAGGCCATGGGGAGTCGGGTGGTGGTGCTGGTTGGACGGGGAGGGCTCTGGTTGCGATGAACAGGGTCGGAAGGCGGCGGCAGCCGAACTGGCCGGAGACGGGGAAGACGGCCTTCCCTGGTTGATTGCAGGCCAAGGGAGACCTAGTGGAACGGCTTGAGCTTGTCTGAGGGATTGAACGAGCTCGGGGGTCCTATTTATAGCGCAACCATGTCGGTTCCGCGGCCGTGGATAGGAACGACGACGAACCGCCATTCTGTAGTGGCCATGGCGACGTGGCGGCGACGAGCGCTTGCAGACGAGCTTGTGGATGAGCTCAGACTACTCCAGAGGGCAGCTGGCGCACGCGTGTGGCTCGGGCGACGCCGACCATGGCAGTGTGGTCGGGGCGGCGGTGGCGGCTTGCGGCGGCGGTGCTGTAGGGCGCCAGGAGGGGGCCAGGGTGGCCCTGCGGTGAGGGAGGGGTCGGGCGCGACGGCTGGGAGAGGGGAGAGGCCAAGACGGGCGCGGGTAGGCGGCAGCGGGACGCGGCGACTCGCGCGCACGCACGTGCAGAACGCGTGCTCTGGGCGCGCCCAGTGCACGCATGCTATGTGCTCGACGCAATGCCAGGGCTTGCTAGAGGGATAGGATGAGGCTGGGGATTAGCAGGCCTGGTTTGGGTTAGCTAGGAGCTTAGTGGACATGCTGGTTTGGTCAGGAGATCAAGTTCACAATGTAAACTAAACCTCATGCCAAATCTGGCTATGCACCCCAAGTGCTCGACAGAATGCCAAGGGCATCTAAGCAACTCTTGGGGTGGCCAAAAGCTCCAGACCAGTGTCTCTCTAGATGAATGAAAGGGTGGTAAGGTTAGTTTGCCAAAAGCAAAAACTTGTTGGTGCAAGTTTGTGAGAAAACTGACTCTGGACAGAAAGAAAAGGGCACTATTG
The DNA here is from genome assembly GCA_032464435.1 of Aegilops umbellulata. NCBI lineage: Eukaryota > Viridiplantae > Streptophyta > Magnoliopsida > Poales > Poaceae > Aegilops > Aegilops umbellulata. The sequence goes on from CP136055.1 coordinate 184,366,726, forward strand.
CATGCACTTAAAATCCTCCAATGTACCCAATCTCCTGGACTTAAGGGTTTTGCATGGTGGTCTATAAGTAGGAAAAAGAATCATAGCTAAAAGGGCAAGTTAAAAAATGGTTGCTGTACAAATCACCAAGCTGGACCAGAATGAAAAAGAGGTTGATTCACTCAAAAATTTCAAAGGACATAACAGTTTTTTTTGCATAAAGTTGAATAATACACTCCTATTAACATCCCATAATTTTGGTGGAGGCTAGAAAGAAATATTTAAATGGGTTGTAGTGCAATACTGCCATCTGGACCAGCTTTGAAAACTTGGTGTAGAGCTCAAAATATCCCATGAATAAAAGATGTTTTTGCACAAAAGTGATTTAAAAACATTACATGACATCTCCAAATTTTGGTTGGAATTTTAAGTAAATTTATCAAGTGGTTGTAGTTCAAAAAGAGCTCCAAAACTAATGAAGAATCATTTTAAGGAATAAAGCTCAAAGAGAAACAATTGTGCAAATAAATTCTACTGACAATAGAAATGTTTTTCTTGAAAGGGCAAACAAGTCCAATACTATATTTGGAAAGTTTTTCACTAGAGGTAAAAACTCCATAATAATAAGGTAAAGAATGGCTCTGAAATCAAAAGAAAATCCAGAAAATAAAAGTTTAAATTCCCTGGAAAAATTTTAATTAATAAAACAAGGTTAAAATTTTGGGGTGTCACAGAGTCTAGTCTTTTAGAGTTTCGAGTTCTGGTCATAAGTTGTCACGCCGCCGCCACACCATCATCATCGCCTTGCCATCTACCACCATTGCTTATCCACCACCGCTCTGAATCCGTATCCATATACCACTACCAATCTGTATCCATATACCACCACCAATCCGTATCCATATACCACCACCGATCCGTATCCATATACCACCACCGCTACCATATACCACCACCGCTGCCATATCTTACCACCATATATCCACCACCAATGCGAGTTCTTTTCATATTAGGTTTGTTTTCGAGATCCATCTATTTTCTGTTTCGTGTTTCCTTGCCTGAGTAGGTCTCAGAAAAAAAGATCGGCGACCCCCGGGCAATTTTTAGGCCAAAATTTCGGCGACCAAAAATATTTCCTTGCTTGAGTAGGTCTCTGGAGACCCCCGGGCAGTTTTTAGGCCAAATTTTCGGCAACCAAAAATATTTTTTCACTATCCTATTTTTAGGCTTTTCTGAGTCTTTTGAGACACTCGCCATCATAGTGATTTTTTGTCGCACTTTTTCGTCGCCGCTGCCCTGATTTCCGAAAAAAATAGTCAAAAAAGTTTTGTACTCATCCTGTCAGTTTGATTGGGAAGAGTTTTGAGACACTCGCCATTATAGTGATTTTTCGCAAAAAAAAAGAGGAGCGCAAAAAAAAGAGGAGTGCAAAAAAAGAGAGCGAAAAAAAATTCTAGAGTGTGCTTTTCCCTTGTTTACGTGTAGCGTCGTGATTTTGTTAGTGTTCTAGGCTCACATCTCTAGCACGGTCTAGCCTAGGACCAGCACAGTACTGTCGTTGAGCGTTTATTCAACTTTGCATCTCTGAATTGATTATTGCTGACCCTTTTTGCTACCACATTATAAGCCTTCCCAGCTCCACATACATCTACATCGTGCGTTTGACTCTCCCTGGTAATCGCTCTATCCAAGCTTTGAGAGTTTTGACTACATCGGTTGCCGATCACCGCCTGCTCCTAGGTAAGAACTAGTATAAATTTGAGATTTGCTTGACGGATTTGTGACACCCACCACCACCACCACTTGTTAGTAGTCTATAGGATCATACTTTTGTGTGTTTCTGTTGCTGCTAACCATGCCAGGATCACAAGCCGACGAGACTGACTGGGAGAACTTAACGAACAAGGAGCTTCATGATAAGTTTTAGCAAATGATGACTGAATAGGTGCAAGATGTGCTGAACAATTTTGAAGAGGCCATGGAGAAGATCACTAGCCTTGAGAAGATGTTCGAAACAAAGCTCGATAACAGATTTAATGAACTGCTTGCGCGTCTTCCACCACCGTCTGCACCTGCCGTACCTCTGCAGCAGCCCTCCACGTCGGGAAACAGCCCTCCGCCGAGCGAGCCGTGTCCCTCTTCAGCCTGGCCAAACTGCTGGTGCTGCTGTCGATACTTCTGTGGCTCCTGCTGCTGATGTGGAGGAGGATGATTATGCAGGAGATTACGAGGATGAGGTTGATCAAAATCAGAACTACGTGCAACCACCAGCACCACAACCACCAGGTCGTCCACACAAAAATAATGGCAATGTTAGGGCTCCCCCTCAGTTACGAGATCATGACCATCTCCCTAAACTGAAATTGAATATTCCACCATTTGAGGGTAGATATGTTCCTGATATATATCTTACTTGGGAGTTAGAAACTGAACAACGATTTACATGTTTACAATATCCTGAGGAGAGACGTGTTCCTGCTGCTGTTTGTGCTTTCACTAGCTTTGCATGTGTTTGGTGGGCTGAACATTATAGATTATATCTTGTTCTAGCTACTTGGGCTTATTTGAAAACTGTTATGCGTACTCGTTGGGTTCCACCATATTATCAACGTGAATTACTTCAAAAATTGCAGCGCTTAAAACAAGGAAAAAATTATGTAGAAGAATATTATCAGGAATTACAAACTGCCTTGATTAGATGTGGTATTGTTGAGGAGAATGAAGCCATGCTTGCATGTTTTATGTGTGGATTAAATAGAGAGATTCAGACCATTCTAGAGTATAAGGATTATAATAATATCAGTCGTTTATTCCATCTTGCTTGTAAAGCTGAACGTGAAGTGCAGGATCGACAGGCATTGGCGCGAACTAACTTTTCTGCAGGTCGACCTTCATCATGGACACCACGTGCATCATCTACTTCCACTGCACCATCACATCCTTCAGGTGCCACCTCCAACCGTGATACAAGAAAGCAGGCACAACCACCACTATCTGCCAAGAGCACACCTGTCGGGCCTGCACAGAGCTCTTCTTCTTCCATGGCGTCAACAGGGCACACAAGTGATATTATTTGTCGTTGTTGTAAGGGAAGAGGACATTTGTGAGAGAATGCAAATCTTAGCGTGTGATAATTGCTACTGAGGATTGTGGGTATGAGTCCGCTAGTGACTATGATGAGGAGACTTTGGCTCTTATTACACATGAAGAACACGGTGGAGATGATTCTCATCATGAGATGCAATACATGGCTGCTGAAGATGCTGACAGGTATGAATGTTTAGTTGCTCAACGTGTTTTGAGTGTGCAGGTTACACAATCTGAGCAAAATCAGAGGCATAATTTGTTCTGTACAAAGGGAGTTGCGAAGGAACGTTCTATTCGTGTCATCATAGATGGAGGGAGATGCAACAACTTGGCTAGCATGGAGATGGTGGAGAAGCTATCTCTCACCACAAGACCACATCCACATCCTTACTACATCCAATGGTTCAACAACAGCGGCAAAGTTAAGGTAACACGTATCGTTCGTGTGCATTTTAGTATCTCAACATATGTTGATTATGTTGATTGTGATGTGGTACCTATGCAAGCATGTTCCTTATTACCTGGTAGACCATGGCAATTGGATAAAATTCTGTACACCATGGTATAAACAATCAGTATGCTCTTGTTCATAAGGATAAAAATATTACTTTGCTTCCTATGACTCCTGATTCCATTTTGAAAGATGATATTAATAGAGCTAATAAAGCAAAACAGGAGAAAAATAAGTGTGAAAATCAGATTGTGGCAAAAGAATTTGAGCAACAAATGAAGCCTAATAATAAACCATCTAGTGTTGCTTCACAAATTAAATTGAAAATTGCATGTTTACTTGCCACCAAATCTGATATTGATGAGCTAGATTTTAGCAAATCTGTTTGATATGCTTTTGTGTGCAAAGAGGCATTATTTTCATTCGAGGACGTGCCTTCCTCTTTGCCCCCTGCTGTCACTAACATTTTGCAGGAGTTCGCTGACGTCTTCCCACAAGACGTGCCACCGGGATTACCACCTATTCGAGGGATTGAGCATCAAATTGACTTAATTCCCGGTGCATCGCTACCCAACCTTGCACCATACCGTACCAATCCAGAGGAGACGAAGAAGATTATGCGTCAAGTACAGGAGCTGCTCGACAAAGGATATATACGCGAATATCTTAATCCTTGTGTTGTTCCTATTATACTAGTGCCTAAAAAGGATGGTACGTCGCGTATGTGTGTTGATTTTAGAGGAATTAATAATATTACTATCCGTTATCATCATCCTATTCCTAGGCTAGATGATATGCTTGATGAATTGAGTGGCTCTACAATATTCTCCAAAGTTGATTTGCGTAGTGGATACCATCAAATTCGTATGAAATTATGATAGAGGCGGGGTGTCCCGATCTTTCGATGAGATGATAACTATCGATTTGGTGAAGATGACTTTGACGATCCGACTTCAAACATGCACGACGTTGCACCTTAGCAATCGCTAAAACAACTTCGAGAGGTTATTGATCACGCCGGAGCACAATCAGCCTGACCACGAAGGTCTATTCCTGCAAGCAATCGAAAAACAAGCAAGAATATGATAAAAGCAATCTGAATATTGCGAGTATATATGAAGTATTGATAATGGTGGGAATCCGTAAGCGGTCTTGGTCTGGTCGTTGGACACAAACGAAGTACACAAAGTTGCAATGGCTAACTTTTAACTAAACAGATCCCAAGGAAAAAGCTACTAGGTGGATCTACTTATATAGGAGCAAGGGGTGGCGGCCAAGGAGGTGGGAGGACGTCCCAAGGCAGCCTAAAACCAACCCTAGGTCGTACAAGGCTCATGGGCCCAAGTGGAGGTGATGCAACACCTTTGGACTTGTTGTTTGACTCGGATTCTGCTGCAGCGTCAGATTGTTCCGTACATATCTCAATGCTCCGGACGAATTTAAAGGTGAATCTAATTGGAGTGGAAAGAGGACGAAATCTACTTTCCAACAAAAAAAAGATTCACCCAATTCGGAGTCCATATGAAAAAGTTCTTGCCGTTTTGAGTCAGGTATGTCTGTGCAGTCCGAATCTGAATCCAGAACGTGAGAGACTTGGACTCTATCTTCTCTTGGCCCAAAAGTGACGTGAAGGGACTTTTTGAACAGCACCTAAACTTCTCTTTTTCCCTTATCTTCATATGTAGATTTTACAAATGTCTCATACACCTGCAATTAGACAAAACACAAAAGTGTGTGAAGTATTTTTGTTCTGGATAATATAAATAGATTATTAAATAGTTGACACTAGAAATCACCTGACAAATATGCATGTATGCAATATTTTTGGTCGTATCCAAGGTAGTCATGTCCTCATCAAATTAGGAGATGAATGGAAAACAACATTTAAAACTAAGTTTGGTTTATATGAGTGGTTAGTCATTGATAGAGGCAGAGGTGTCCCGATGTTTCGATGAGATAGCAATCGTTTTCTGTGGGAATCGACTTTGACGATCCGACTACGAACATGCGAAGACGTCGCACCTTAGCAATCGCTAAACCAACTTCCGACGGGTTATTGACCACGCCGGAGCACAAGCAACCTGACCACAAGGGTCTATTTCCTGCGAGCAAACGAAGAACAAGCAAGAAACTGAGATTGCAATCTGGATCTTGTGAATAAAAGAGGAAAGTTTTATTAATGAAGGTGGGGTTCTGTGACTCCTTGGTCTGGTCGTTGAACACAAACGAAGTACGCGAAGTTGCAGCTATGGTGAACTTTTAATCTAAACAAAACCCAAAGTCTAAACGACGCCCTAAGGGTTGTATATATGGAGGAAGAGGAGGGAATTTCGTGGCCCTTGAGGGTGGGGTCCGAAACCAACCCTAACTCTTGTTTCCCCACACATACGGACTCTAAAAATAGCCTATACTTAAATATTTCGAAATTACATGGGCCTGGCCCAATAATAAGGTGACGCAGCACCTAGAATAGCCTATGGACGAATATTATGAAGTGGCATCTTGTATATTTCGTCCAAGGCTTCATGCACTCCTTATGGTGGCTTCAAAGTCCTGAAATCATCACTTGCAACTCCGTTCTTGATCCCCTTGCGCATGCCATCAACTCCATGCGTGTTCTTGCTCCAATGTTCATCCTTCTCCAAGCTAGGCCCTTCATTTGTAAGCAAAACAAATGTATCCAATTTAGGCAGTATCATATTCTCATGAACATTAGAATCATTACCAAGAAACGAAAGTACCTAGTAATTTAATTGGCGTGCGTGAGCTCTACTAATTGGTCCAGTATATGTAACAGTAGGGGTTGTGGGTGTAACAATGGTATTGATGTCCTCATTCTTGAAATGAAGTCGTCCTTGACGGAAGCTCATCTTCCTCACCCAAATAAGGCTTCAAATCTGCAATGTTCAAAGTGGGACTAACCCCAAAATCTGCAGGCAACTCAAGTTTATATGCATTATCATTTCTTTTCTCTAACACCTTAAATGGACCATCAGCACGTGGCATTAGCTTTGATTTGCGCAAATTAGGAAACCTATCCTTACGCAAATGTAACCAAACAAGATCTCCAGGTGCAAAGACAACATGTTTTCTACCCTTATCTCCAGCAAGTTTATATTTAACATTCATACGCTCAATGTTTTCCTTAGTTAACTCATGCATTTTTAAGATCAATTCAGCACGTTGTTTAGCATCAAAATTAACCTTCTCCGAAGATGGAAGAGGCAACAAATCAATGGGTGCACGAGGTAGGAAACCATACACAATTTCAAAAGGGCACATCTTAGTAGTAGAATGCAACGAACGATTATAAGCAAATAAAATGTGAGGCAAGCATTCTTCCCACATTTTCTTATTATTCTTCAAAACAGCCCTAAGCATAGTAGACAATGTTCTATTGACTACTTTAGTTTGTCCATAATTTTGGGGGTGACAAGTAGTACTAAAAAGCAGTTTAGTCCCCAACTTAGCCCATAAACATCTCCAAAAGTGGCTAAGAAATTTAGTATCATGGTCTGAAACAATAGTATTTGGCACACCATGCAAGCGAATAATTTCACGAAAGAACAAATCAGCAACATTAACAGCATCATCGCTTTAATGACATGGTATAAAGTGTGCCATTTTCGAGAATCTATCCACGACAACAAATATGCTATCCCTCCCCTTCTTTGTTCTAGGTAAACCTAAAACAAAGTCCATAGATATATCCTCCCAAGGAACACTAGGCACAGGCAAAGGCATATATAAACCATGAGGATTGAGTCGTGACTTAGCTTTTTGACATGTAGTGCAGCGAGCAACAAAACGCTCAACATCCCGTCTCATCTTTGGCCAAAAGAAATGTGTAGCAAGTATATCCTCCGTCTTCTTCACTCCAAAGTGTCCCATTAATCATCCTCCATGCGCCTCCTACAACAACAAAAGACGAACAGAGCTAGCAGGAATGCATAGCTTGTTAGCACGGAACACAAAACCATCATTAACAACGAACTTGTTCCATGTTCTTCCTTCTTTACAATTCTGCATTACTTCTTTAAAATCAGCATCATGCACATATTGATCTTTGATGGTCTCCAAACCAAATAGTTTGAAGTCAAGTTGTGAAAGCATAGTATAGCGACGAGACAAAGCATCAGCAATAACATTTTCTTTACCCTTCTTGTGTTTAATGACATAAGGAAAGTCTCAATGAATTCAACCAATTTAGCATGTCTACGATTTAGTTTAGCTTCACTTTTAATATGTTTCAAAAATTCATGATCAGAATGCATAACAAATTCTTTGGGCCATAAATAATGTTGCCATGTCTCTAAAGTCCAAACAAGAGCATATAATTCTTTATCATAAGTAGAATAGTTCAGACTAGGCCCACTCAATTTTTCAGAAAAGTATGCAACGGGTTTGCCATCTTGGAATAACACACCTCCTAATCCAATTCCACTAGCATCACATTCAAGTTCAAAAGTCTTATTAAAGTCAGGAAGTTGAAGTAAAGGAGCATGTGTCAACTTATCTTTCAATACCGTGAAGGCTTCTTCCTGTGCGGTACCCCAAACAAAAGGCAGATCCTTCTTTGTAAGCTCATTGAGAGGTGCAGCAATGGTGCTAAAATCTCTCACAAAACGCTTATAGAAACCAGCGAGTCCAAGAAAACTCCTCACATGTGTGACCATTTTGGACTGCGGCCAACTCTCAATAGCTTCAATCTTGGCTTTATCAACTTCAATTCCCTGTGGAGTAACAATATAGCAAAGAAAAGATACTCGGTCGGTGCAAAAGGTGCACTTCCCAAGGTTACCAAACAAACATGCATCACGTAGAGCATTAAAAACAGCACGTAAATGTTCCAAATGTTCTTCCAAAGATTTGCTATAAATCAGTATATCATCAAAATAGACTACAACAAATCGTCCAATGAAAGCACGTAAAACTTCGTTCATTAGTCTCATGAAAGTACTAGGTGCATTAGTTAACCCAAAAGGCATGGCCAACCACTCATAAAAACCAAACTTAGTTTTGAATGCTGTTTTCCATTCATCTCCCAATTTCATACGAATTTGATGGTATCCACTACGCAAATCAACTTTGGACAATATTGTAGAGCCACTCAATTCGTCAAGCATATCATCTATCCTAGGAATAGGATGACGATAACGAATAGTAATATTATTAATGCCTCTACAATCAACACACATACGCGAAGTACCATCCTTTTTAGGCACTAGTATAATAGGAACAACACAAGGACTAAGAGATTCGCGTATATAACCTTTGTCGAGCAGCTCGTGTACTTGACGCATAATCTCCTTTGTCTCCTCTGGGTTGGTACAGTATGGTGCACGGTTGGGTAGCGATGCACCAGGAATTAAGTCAATTTGATGCTCAATCCCTCGAATAGGTTGTAATCCCGGTGGCACGTCTTGTGGGAAGACGTCAGCGAACTCCTGCAAAATGTTAGTGATAGCAGGGGCAAAGAGGAAGGCACGTAAACAGATTTGCTAGAATCCAGCTCATCAATATCAGATTTGATGGCAAGTAAACATGCACTTCTCAATTTAATTTTAGAAGCAACACTAGATGGTTTATTATTAGGCTTCATTTGTTGCTCAAATTCTTTTGCCACAATCTGATTTTCACTCTTATTTTTCTCCTGTTTTGCTTTATTAGCTCTATGAATATCATCTTTCAAAATGGAATCAGGAGTCATAGGAAGCAATGTAATATTCGTATCCTTATGAACAAGAGTATATTGATTGTTTCTACCGTGGTGTACAGAATTTTTATCAAATTGCCATGGTCTACCAAGTAATAAGGAACATGCTTGCATAGGTACCACATCACAATCAACATAATCAGCATATGTAGAGATATAAAAATGCACCCGAACAGTACTTGTTACCTTAACCTTGCCGCTATTGTTGAACCATTGGATGTAGTAAGGATGTGGATGTGGTCCTGTGGTGAGAGATAGCTTCTCCACCATGCTAGCCAAGTTGTTGCAACTCCATGCGCAAGGGGAACAAGAACGGAGTTACAAGTGATGATTCCAGGACTTTGAAGCCACCATAATGAGTGCATGAAGCCTTGGACGAAATATACAAGATGCCACTTCATAATATTCGTCCAGAGGCTATTCTAGGTGCCGCGTCACCTTATTATTGGGCCAGGCCCATGTAATTTCGAAATACTTAAGTATAGGCTGTTTTTAGAGTCCGTATGTGTGGGGAAACAAGAGTTAGGGTTGGTTTCGGACCCCTCCCTCAAGGGCCACGAAATTCCCTCCTCTTCCTCCATATATACACCCCTTAGGGCGTCGTTTAGACTTTGTGTTTTGTTTAGATTAAAAGTTTGCCATAGCTGCAACTTTGTGTACTTCGTTTGTGTTCAACGACCAGACAAAGGAGTCACACAACCCCACCTTGATCAATAAAGCTTTCCTCTTATATTCGCAGTATCCAGATTGCAATCTTAGTTTCTTGCTTGGTTTTCGTTTGCCTGCAGGAAACGGATCTTCGTGGTCAGGTTGATCGTGCTCCGGCTGTTGGGGAACGTAGTAATTTCAAAAAAATTCCTACGCACACGCAAGATCATGGTGATGCATAGCAACGAGAGGGGAGAGTGTTGTCTACGTACCCTCGTAGACCGAAGCGGAAGCGTTGACTCAACATAGAGGAAGTAGTCGTACGTTCTCCTCGCGATCCGACCGATCCAAGTACCGTTACTCCGGCACCTCCGAGTTCTTGGCACACGTTCAGCTCGATGACGATCCCCGGGCTCCGATCCAGCAAAGCGTCGGGGAAGAGTTCCGTCAGCACGACGGCGTGGTGACGATCTTGATGTGTTACCGGCGCAGGGCTTCGCCTAAGCACTGCAACGATATGACCGAGGTGGAATATGGTGGAGGGGGGCACCGCACACGGCTAAGGAACGATCACGAAGATCAACTTGTGTCTCCATGGGGTGCCCCCTGCCCCCGTATATAAAGGAGCAAGGGAGGGGGTGGCAGGCCTAGGGTTTGGCGCGCCAGGGTGTGGAGTCCTACTAGGTCTCCAAGTCCTAGTAGGAGTCCACCAAGAGGGGAGGAAGGGAGAAGGAATAGGAGGAGAAGGAGAGGTGGCCGGCCCCCTTTTCCCTAGTCCAATTCGGACCAAAGGGGAGGGGGGGCGCAGCAGCCTTTTCCTCTTCCCACTAAAGCCCATCAAGGCCCATTACTTCTCCTGTAATCCCGTAACTCCCCGATACTCCCGAAAATACCCGGATCACTTAGAACCTTTCCGATGTCCGAATATAGTCGTCCAATATATCGATCTTTACGTCTCGACCATTTTGAGACTCCTCGTCATGTCCCCAATCTCATCCGGGACTCCGAACTCCTTCGGTACATCAAAACTCATAAACTCATAATATAACTGTCATCGAAACTTTAAGCGTGCGGACCCTACGGTTCGAGAACAATGTAGACATGACCGAGACACATCTCCGGTCAATAACCAATAGCGGGACCTGGATGCCCATATTGGCTCCTACATATTCTGTGAAGATCTTTATCGGTCAGACCGCATAACAACATACGTTGTTCCCTTTGTCATCGGTATGTTACTTGCCCGAGATTCGATCGTCGGTATCCAATACCTAGTTCAATCTCGTTACCGGCAAGTCTCTTTACTCGTTCCGTAATACATCATCTCGCAACTAACTCATTGGTTGCAATGCTTGCAAGGCTTTATGTGATGTGCATTACCGAGAAGTCCCTGAGATACCTCTCCGACAATCGGAGTGACAAATCCTAATCTCGAAATACACCAACCCAACATGTACCTTTGGTGACACCTGTAGTACTCCTTTATAATCACCCAGTTACGTTGTGACGTTTGGTAGCACCCAAAGTGTTCCTCCGGCAAACGGGAGTTGCATAATCTCATAGTCATAGGAACATGTATAAGTCATGGATAAAAGCAATAGCAACATACTAAACAATCGGGTGCTATGCTAATGGAATGGGTCATGTCAATCAGATCATTCAACTAATGATGTGATCTCGTTAATCAAATAACAACTCTTTGTTCATGGTTAGGAAACATAACCATCTTTGATTAATGAGCTAGTCAAGTAGAGGCATACTAGTGACACTCTGTTTGTCTATGTATTCACACATGTATTATGTTTCCAGTTAATACAATTCTAGCATGAATAATAAACATTTATCATGATATAAGGAAATAAATAATAACTTTATTATTGCCTCTAGGGCATATTTCCTTCAGTCTCCCACTTGCACTAGAGTCAATAATCTAGTTCACATCGCCATGTGATTTATCAGCAATAGTTCACATCACCATGTGATTAACACCCATAGTTCACATCGATATGTGACCAACACCCAAAGGGTTTACTAGATTCAGTAATCTAGTTCACATCGCTATGTGATTAACACCCAAAGAGTACTACGGTGTGATCATGTTTTGCTTGTGAGAGAAGTTTAGTCAACGGGTCTGCCACATTCAGATCCGTTATGTATTTTGCAATTTTCTATGTCTACAATGCTCTGCACGGAGCTACTTTAGCTAATTGCTCCCACTTTCAATATGTATCTAGATTGAGACTTAGAGTCATCTAGATTAGTGTCAAAACTTGCATCGACGTAACCTTTTACGACGACCCTTTTTGTCACATCCATAATCGAGAAACATATCCTTATTTTACTAAGGATAATTTTGACCGATGTCCAGTGATCTACTCCTAGATCACTATTGTACTCCCGTGCCAATCTCAGGGTAGGGTATACAATAGGTCTGGTACACAGCATGGCATACTTTATAGAACCTATGGCCAAAGCATAGGGAATGACTTTCATTCTCTTTCTATCTTCTGTCGTGGTCGGGCTTTGAGTTTTACTCAATTTCACACCTTGTAACACAGGCAAGAACTCTTTCTTTGACTGTTCTATTTTGAACTACTTCAAAATCTTGTCAAGGTATGTACTCATTGAAAAAACTTATCAAGCGTCTCGATCTATCTCTATAGATCTTGATGCTCGATATGTAAGCAGCTTCACGGAGGTCCTTCTTCGAAAAACTCCTTTCAAATACTCCTTTATGCTTCACAGAATAATTCTACATTATTTCCGATCAATAATATGTCATTTGCATATACTTATCAGAAATGCTGTAGTGCTCCCACTCACTTTCTTGTAAATACAGGCTTCACCGCAAGTCTGTATAAAACTATATGCTTTGATCAACTCATCAAAGCGTATATTCCAACTCCAAGATGCTTGCACCAGTCCATAGATGGATCGCTGGAGCTTGCATATTTTGTTAACACCTTCAGGATCGACAAAAACTTCTAGTTGCATCATATACAACTCTTCTTTAATAAATCTATTAAGGAATGCAGTTTTGTTTATCCATTTGCCAGATTTCATAAAATGCGGCAATTGCTAACATGATTCGAACAGACTTTAAGCATAGATACGAGTGAGAAACTCTCATCGTAGTCAACACCTTGAACTTGTCGAAAACCTTTTGCGACAATTCTAGCTTTGTAGATAGTAACACTACTATCAGTGTCCGTCTTCCTCTTGAAGATCCATTTATTTTCTATGGCTTGCCGATCATCGGGCAAATCCATCAAAGTCCATACTTTGTTCTCATACATGGATCATATCTCAGATTTCATGGTCTCTAACCATTTCGCGGAATCTGGGCTCATCATCGCTTCCTCATAGTTCGCAAGTTCATCATGGTCTAGTAACATGACTTCCAGAACAGGATTACCGTACCACTCTGGTGCAGATCTCACTCTAGTTTACTTACGAGATTCGGTAGTAACTTGATCTTGAAGTTACATGATCATCATCATTAGCTTCCTTACTCATTGGTGTAGTAGTCACAAGAACAGATTTCTGTGATGAACTACTTTCCAATAAGGGAGAAGGTACAATTACCTTATCAAGTTTTTACTTTCCTCCCACTCACTTCTTTCGAGAGAATCTCCTTCTCTAGAAAGGATCCATTCTCAGCAACAAATGTCTTGCCTTTGGATCTGTGATAGAAGGTGTACCCAACAATTTCCTTTGGGTATCCTATGAAGACATATTTCTCCGATTTGGGTTTGAGCTTATCAGGATGAAACTTTTCCATATAAGCATCACAACCCCAAACTTTAAGAAACGACAACTTTGGTTTCTTGCTAAACCACAGTTCATATTGTGTCATCTCAACGGACTTAGATGGTGCCCCTTTTAACGGAATGCAGCTGTCTCTAATGCATGATCCCAAAACGATATTGGTAAATCGGTAAGAAACATCATAGATTGTACTATATCCAATAAAGTACGGTTATGACATTCGGACACACCATTATGCTGTGGTGTTCCAGGTGGCATGAATTTGTGAAACTATTCCACACGGTTTTAACTGAAGGCCAAAACTCGTAACTCAAATATTTTACCTCTGCGATCATATCGTAGAAATTTTTTATTTTCTTGTTACGATGATTATCCACTTCACTCTGAAATTCTTTGAACTTTTCAAACATTTCAGACTTATGTTTCATTAAGTAGATATACCCATATCTGCTTAAATCATCTGTGAAGTTCTGAAAATAATGATACTTGTCGCGAGCCTTAATATTCATCGGACCACATACATCAGTATGTATGATCTCCAACAAATCTGTTGCTTGCTCCATTGTTCTGGAGAACGGCGTTTTAGTCATCTTGCCCAAGAGGCATGGTTCGCAAGCATCAAGTGATTCATAATCAAGTGATTCCAAAATCCCATCAGCATGGAGTTTCTTCATGCGCTTTACACCAATATGACCTAAACGGCAGTGCCACAAATAGGTTGCACTATCATTATTAACTTCGCATCTTTTTGGTTTCAATATCATGAATATGTGTATCACTGCGATCGAGATCCAATGAACTATTTTCATTGGTGTGTATGACCATAGAAGGTTTTATTCATGTAAACAGAACAACAATTTATTCTCTTACTTAAATGAATAACTGTATTGCAATTAACATGATCAAATCATATTCATGCTCAACGCAAACACCAAATAACACTTATTTAGTTTCAACACTAATCCTGAAAGTATAGGGAGTGTGTGATGATGATCATATCAATCTTGGAACCACTTCCAACACACATCGTCACCTTGCCCTTTAACTAGTCTTTGTTCATTCTGCAACTCCCGTTTCGAGTTACTAATCTTAGCAACTTGAACTATTACCAAATACTGAGGGGTTGCTATAAACACTAGTAAAGTACACATCAATAACATGTATATCAAATATACTTATGTTCACTTTGCCATCCTTCTTATCCGCCAATCACTTGGGGTAGTTCCGCTTCCAGTGACCAGTCCCTTTGCAGTAGAAGCACTTAGTCTCAGGCTTAGGACCAGACTTGGGCTTTTTCACTTGAGCAGCAACTTGCTTGCCGTTCTTCTTGAAGTTCCCCTTCTTTCCTTTTGCCCTTTTCTTGAAACTAGCGATCTTGTCAACCATCAACACTTGATGTTTTTCTTTGATTTCTACCTTCGCCGATTTTAGCATCGCGAAGAGCTTGGGAATATTTTCCGTTATCCCTTGCATATTATAGTTCATCACGAAGTTCTACTAACTTGGTGATGGTGACTAGAGAATTTTGTCAATCACTATCTTATCTGGAAGATTAACTCCCACTTGATTCAAGCGATTGTAGTACCCAGACAATCTGAGCACATGCTCACTAGTTGAGCGATTCTCCTCCATCTTTTAGCTATAGAACTTGTTGGAGACTTCATATCTCTCAACTCGGGTATTTTCTTGAAATATTAACTTCAACTCCTGGAACATCTCATATGCTCCATGACGTTCAAAATGTCTTTGAAGTCCCGATTCTAAGCAGTTAAGCATGGTGCACTACACTATTAAGTAGTCATCATATTGAGCTAGCAAAACGTTCATAATGTCTGCATCTGCTCCTGCAATAGGTCCGTCACCTAGCGGTGCATCAAGGACATAATTCTTCTGTGCAGCAATGAGGATAAACCTCAGATCACGGATCCAATCCGCATCATTGCTACTAACATTTTTCAACACAATTTTCTCTAGGAACATATCAAAATAAACATAGGGAAGTAACAACGCGAGCTATTGATCTACAACATAGATATGCTAATACTACCAGGACTAAGTTCATGATAAATTAAAGTTCAATTAATCATATTACTTAAGAACTCCCACTTAGATAGACATCCCTCTAATCCTCTAAGTGATCACGTGATCCAAATCAACTAAACCATGTCCGATCATCACGTGAGATGGAGTAGTTTCAATGGTGAACATCACTATGTTGATCATATCTACTATATGATTCACGCTCGACCTTTCGGTCTCCGTGTTCCGAGGTCATATCTTATATGCATAGCTCGTCAAGTATAACCTGAGTATTCCACGTGTGCAACTGTTTTGCACCCGTTGTATTTGAACGTAGAACCTATCACACCCGATCATCACGTGGTGTCTCAGCACGAAGAACTTTTGCAACGGTGCATACTCAGGGAGAACACTTCTTGATAATTTAGTGAGAGATCATCTTATAATGCTACCGTCAATCAAAGAAAGATAAGATGCATAAAAAGATAAACATCACATGCAATCAATATAAGTGATATGATATGGTCATCATCATCTTGTGCTTGTGATCTCCATCTCCGAAGCACCGTCATGATCACCATCGTCACCGGCGCGACACCTTGATCTCCATCGTAGCATCGTTGTCGTCTCGCCAATCTTATGCTTCCACGACTATCACTACCGCTTAGTAATAAAGTAAAGCATTACATCGCGATTGCATTGCATACAATAAAGCGACAACCATATGGCTCCTGCCAGTTGCCGATAACTCGGTTACAAAACATGATCATCTCATACAATAAAATTTAGCATCATGTCTTGACCATATCACATCACAACATGCCCTGCAAAAACAAGTTAGACGTCCTCTACTTTGTTGTTGCAAATTTTACGTGGCTGCTACGGGCTTAAGCAAGAACTCATCTTACCTACGCATCAAAACCACAACGATAGTTTGTCAAATAGACTCCGTTTTAACCTTCTCAAGGACCGGGCGTAGCCACACTCGGTTCAACTAAAGTTGGAGAGACAGTCTTCCGCAAGCCATCTATGTGCAAAGCACGTCGAGGGAACCGGTCTCGCGTAAGCGTACGCGTAAGGTTGGTCCGGATCGTCTCGTCCAACAATACCGCTGAACCAAAGTATGACATGCTGGTAGGCAGTATGACTTGTATCACCCACAACTCACTTGTGTTCTACTCGTGCAAATAACATCAAACCATAAAACCTAGGCTCGGATGCCACTGTTGGGGAACGTAGTAATTTCAAAAAAATTCCTACGCACACGCAAGATCATGGTGATGCATAGCAACGAGAGGGGAGAGTGTTGTCTACGTACCCTCGTAGACCGAAGCGGAAGCATTGACTCAACGTAGAGGAAGTAGTCGTACGTTCTCCTCGCGATCCGACCGATCCAAGTACCGTTACTCCGGCACCTCCGAGTTCTTGGCACACGTTCAGCTCGATGACGATCCCCGGGCTCCGATCCAGCAAAGCGTCGGGGAAGAGTTCCGTCAGCACGACGGCGTGGTGACGATCTTGATGTGTTACCGGCGCAGGGCTTCGCCTAAGCACTGCAACGATATGACCGAGGTGGAATATGGTGGAGGGGGGCACCGCACACGGCTAAGGAACGATCACGAAGATCAACTTGTGTCTCCATGGGGTGCCCCCTGCCCCCGTATATAAAGGAGCAAGGGAGGGGATGGCCGGCCTAGGGTTTGGCGCGCCAGGGTGTGGAGTCCTACTAGGTCTCCAAGTCCTAGTAGGAGTCCACCAAGAGGGGAGGAAGGGAGAAGGAATAGGAGGAGAAGGAGAGGTGGCCGGCCCCCTTTTCCCTAGTCCAATTCGGACCAAAGGGGAGGGGGGGCGCAGCAGCCTTTTCCTCTTCCCACTAAAGCCCATCAAGGCCCATTACTTCTCCTGTAATCCCGTAACTCCCCGATACTCCCGAAAATACCCGGATCACTCAGAACCTTTCCGATGTCCGAATATAGTCGTCCAATATATCGATCTTTACGTCTTGACCATTTCGAGACTCCTCGTCATGTCCCCAATCTCATCCGGGACTCCGAACTCCTTCGGTACATCAAAACTCATAAACTCATAATATAACTGTCATCGAAACCTTAAGTGTGCGGACCCTACGGTTCGAGAACAATGTAGACATGACCGAGACACATCTCCGGTCAATAACCAATAGCGGGACCTGGATGCCCATATTGGCTCCTACATATTCTGCGAAGATCTTTATCGGTCAGACCGCATAACAACATACGTTGTTCCCTTTGTCATCGGTATGTTACTTGCCCGAGATTCGATCGTCGGTATCCAATACCTAGTTCAATCTCGTTACCGGCAAGTCTCTTTACTTGTTCCGTAATACATCATCTCGCAACTAACTCATTGGTTGCAATGCTTGCAAGGCTTTATGTGATGTGCATTACCGAGAAGGCCCTGAGATACCTCTCCGACAATCGGAGTGACAAATCCTAATCTCGAAATACGCCAACCCAACATGTACCTTTGGTGACACCTGTAGTACTCCTTTATAATCACCCAGTTACGTTGTGACGTTTGGTAGCACCCAAAGTGTTCCTCCGGCAAACGGGAGTTGCATAATCTCATAGTCATAGGAACATGTATAAGTCATGGATAAAAGCAATAGCAACATACTAAACGATCGGGTGCTATGCTAATGGAATGGGTCATGTCAATCAGATCATTCAACTAATGATGTGATCTCGTTAATCAAATAACAACTCTTTGTTCATGGTTAGGAAACATAACCATCTTTGATTAATGAGCTAGTCAAGTAGAGGCATACTAGTGACACTCTGTTTGTCTATGTATTCACACATGTATTATGTTTCCAGTTAATACAATTCTAGCATGAATAATAAACATTTATCATGATATAAGGAAATAAATAATAACTTTATTATTGCCTCTAGGGCATATTTCCTTCACCGGCGTGGTCAATAACCTCTCGGAGTTGGTTTAGCGATTGCTAAGGCGCGACGTCCTTGCACGTTCATAGTCAGATCGTCAAAGTCGACTTCCTCCAAAATGATAGCCACCATCTCATCGAAAGACGGGACACCTTTGCCTCTATCAATCAACCTTGGCTTTATCAACCTCAATACCACTTTCAAAAACTTTATGCCCCAAGACAATACCTTCATTAACCATAAAGTGGCACTTCTCCCAATTCAAGACAAGGTTAGTTTCTTCACATCTCTACAAAACTCGATCAAGGTTGCTCAAGCAATCATCAAAAAAGGATCCATAGACGGAAAAATCGTCCATGAAAACCTCACAAATCTTTTCACAGAAGTCAGAGAATATAGCCATCATGCATCTTTGAAAGGTAGTAGGTGCATTACATAAACCAAAAGGCATACATCTATAAGCAAAAGTACCAAAAGGGCAAGTAAAAGTAGTCTTTGATTGATCATTGGCTGACACAGGTATTTAGTCTTTGATTGATCATTGGCTGACACAGGTTTTTGAGAGAAACCAGAATAACCATCTAGAAAGCAAAATTGAGTATGTTTGGATAATCTTTCTAGCATTTGATCGGTAAAAGGTAAGGGGTAATGATCCTTTTTAGTAGCTTTATTTAATTTGCGAAAATCAATTACCATCCTATAACCTATAATAATTCTTTGCGGAATCAATTCATCTTTATCATTAGGAACGACAGTAATACCTCCCTTCTTGGGGACACAATGGACAGGACTTACACACTGACTATCAGCAACGGGATAAATTATACCTGCCTCAAGGTGCTTTAGTATTTCCTTTCTTACCACTTCCTTCATTTTAGGATTCAGCCATCGTTGATGATCATGAACTGGTTTGGCACCTTCTTCCAAATTTATTTTATGTTGACATAGAGTGGGACTAATGCCCTTAAGATCATCAAGAGTATATCCAAAGCAGCACGGTGCTTCTTCAGCATTTTCAATAATCTCTCTTCTTCATGCTCTGAAAGGTTAGCACTAATAATAACAGGATATATCTTCTTTTCATCAAGATAAGCATATTTAAGAGTATCAGGCAATGGTTTAAGCTCAAACATGGGATCACCCTTGGGTGGAGGAGGATCCCCTAGGATTTCAACAGGCAAATTGTGTTTTAGAATAGGTTCCTGTTTAAAGAATACTTGATCTATTTCCCTTCTTTCATTCATAAACATATCATTTTCATGTCTAGCAAATATTGTTCTAAAGGATCACTAGGAGGCACGGCAATAGAAGCAAGACCAATAATTTCATCCTTACTAGGTAATTCCTCTTCACGGTGTTGTCTACTAAATTTAGAGAAATTAAACTCATGATACATATCACCCAAACCAATAGTAACAATATTCTTTTCGCAGTCCATCCTAGCATTAACAATGTTCAAGAAGGGTCTACCAAATATAATGGGACAAAAGCTATCTTGTGGGGAACCAAGAACAAGAAAATCAGCAGGATATTTGGTTTTCCCACACAAAACTTCAACATCTCTAACAATTCCCATTGCTGATATAGTATCTCTATTGGCAAGTTTAACTGTAACATCAATATCTTCTAAGTCAGCAGGTGCAATCTCATGCTTAATTTCTTGGTATAAGTCATGAGGTATAACACTAGCACTAGCACCCATATCACATAAGCCATGATAACAATGATCTCCTATTTTAACAGAAATAATAGGCATGCCTACCACCGGTCTATGTTTATCTTCAGCACAAGGTTTGACAATTCTAGCAGTTTCACCATAGAAATAAATAACATGCCCATCAATATTATCAGCCAAGAGATCTTTAACAATTGCAATATTAGGTTCAACTTTAACTTGCTCAGAGGGTGTATAACTTCTAATATTGCTTTTACAAACCACAGTTGAAGCTTTGGCATGATCCTTTATTCTAACAGGGAAAGGTGGTTTCTCAACATAAGAAGTAGGAACAATAGGATCATTATAAGTGACAGTCTTTTCTTCAACTCTAATAGGTGCAGCTACTTTTACTTCTATGGGAGGATGATATTTAAACCACTTCTCCTTGGGGAGATCAACATAAGTAGCAAAAGATTCATAGAATGAAGCTACTATCTCAGAGTCAAGTCCCCAAGGAGAATCTTTTGCTAAATTTTAGAAGCTACTATCTCAGAGTGCTAAATTTACGGAAAACATCGGTATCCATAAAAGATTTAACACAATCAAACTTAGGTGTCATACCTGACTCCTTACCTTCATCGAGATACCAATCTTCAGAGTTGTGTTTAATTCTATCCAATAAATTGCATTTGAATTCAATAGTCTTCATCATAAAAGAGCCAGCACAAGAAGTATCGAGCATGGTGCGATAGTTATCAGAAAGCCGAGCATAAAAACTTTGAAGAATTATTTCTCTTGAGAGCTCATGATTGGGGCATGAATATAACATTGATTTAAGCCTCCCCCAAGCTTGAGCGATGCTTTCTCCTTCGCGATGCCAAAAATTATATATATAATTGCGATCACGATGAACAAGATGCATAGGATAAAACTTCTGATGAAATTCCAATTTCAATCGTTTGTAGTTCCATGACCTCGTATCATCACATAGCCTATACCATGTCAAAGCATCTCCCTACAAAGATAAGGGAAGACCTTGTTTTTAACAACATCATCGGGTATACCTGCAAGCTTAAATAATCCACAAACTTCATCCACATAAATTAGGTGCTCATCAGGATGCTTTGTTCCATCTCCTTCAAAAGGATTAGCCAACAGTTTTTCTAACATACCCGAAGGAACTTCAAAGGGAACATTTTCATTTTCAGTAGGTTCAGTAGGTTGAGGAGCAACTCTTTGCTCTACTGGTCGGGGTGAAGATACCCCGAACAAGCCCCTCGGAGGGTTACTTTCCATAGTAACAAATGACAGTAAATTTCAGCACACTATATAAATTTTTCCTTGCCAAATTCCACCTACCAAAGGCGCCTCACTCCCCGGCAACGGTGCCAGAAAAGATTCTTGATGACCCATAAGTATAGGGGATCTATCGAAGTCCTTTCAATAAGTAAGAGTGTCGAACCCAACGAGGAGCAGAAGGAAATGATAAGCGGTTTTCAGCAAGATATTCTCTGCAAGTACTGAAATAAGTGGTAACAGATAGTTTTGTAATAAGATAAATTGTAACGAGCAACAAGTAACAAAAGTAAATAAAGTGCAGCAAGGTGGCCCAATCCTTTTTATAGCAAAGGACAAGCCTGGACAAACTCTTATATAGATAAAAGCGCTCCCGAGGACACATGGGAATATTGTCAAGCTAGTTTTCATCACATTCATATGATTCGCGTTCGGTACTTTGATAATTTGATATGTGGGTGTACCGGTGCTTGGGTGCTATTCTTACTTGAACAGGCATCCCACTTATGATTAACCTCTATTGCAAGCGTCTGCAACTACAACAAAAGTATTAAGGTAAACCTAACAATAGCATGAAACATATGGATCCAAATCATCACCTTACGAAGCAATGCATAAACTAGGGTTTAAGCTTCTGTCACTCTAGCAACCCATCATCTACTTATTACTTCCCAATGCCTTCCTCTAGGCCCAAATAATGGTGAAGTGTTATGTAGTCGACGTTCACATAACACCACTAGAGGATAGACAACATACATCTCATCAAAATATCAAACGAATACCAGATTCACATTGACTACTAATAGCAAGACTTCTCCCATGTCCTCAGGAACAAACGTAACTACTCACAAAGCATATTCATGTTCATAGTCAGAGGGGTATTAATATGCATAAAGGATCTGAACATATGATCTTCCACCAAATAAACCAACTAGCATCAACTACAAAGAGTAATCAACACTACTAGCAAACTACTAGTACCAATCCCGAACTTGGAGAGAAGAATTGGATACAAGAGATGAACTAGGGTTTTGACAGGAGATGGTGCTAGTGAGGATGTTGATGGAGACTGCCCTCTCCCGGTGAGAGGAGCGTTGGTGATGACGATGGCGATGATTTCCCCCTCCCGGAGGGAAGTGTCCCCGGCAGAACAGTTCTGTCGGAGCCCTAGATTGGTTCCGCCAAGGTTCCGCCTCGTGGCGGCAGAGTCTCGTCCCGAAAGGTTGCTTATGATTTTCTTCGTACGAAGGGCTTCATATAGCAGAAGATGGCCACCGGAGAGCCAACAGGGGGGCCACAAGGCAGGGGGCGCGCCCTGGGGGTAGGGAGCGCCCCCCACCCTCGTGGGCAGGTGGTGGCCCCCCTGACGTATTTCTTCCGCTCAGTATTTTTTATATATTCTGAAAATAACTTCCGTGGAGTTTCAGGACTTTTGGAGTTGTGCAGAATAGGTCTCTAATATTTGCTCCTTTTCCAGCCCAGAATTCCAGCTGTCGGCATTCTCCCTCCTTATGTAAACCTTGTAAAATAAAAGAGAATACGCATAAGTATTGTGACATAATGTGTAATACAACCCATAATGCAATATATATCGATATAAAAGCATGATGCAAAAATGGACGTATCACTACCCTCAAGACCCGCGCGAGCCTCGGCCACCCGGCGATCGACCTCCTCCTGGGCCTTAGCCTCACGAGCGCCAACGGCATCTTCCGCTTGGGCAACTTGACGCTCCCTTGTCTCCAACCGCTTGGGCTCGAGGCTACGCTCCACGGCTTCCAGTGCCAACGCCTCCTCGCGCTTCCGGATCTCCTCTTCTTCGATGGGCGTCCCCCTCAATGACGCAAGGGCGGCTCTGTGCGCCTCCACTTGCCGCTCCAAGGAGGCGCTCCGGGCTTGGAGCTCCCATGCGTGCTTCTCCGGGGCCTCGCGGCAGCGGTCAGCTTCCCGGGCCTCTTCCAGAGCTCGGGAGCAAGCTTCACGCAAGGTTGCGAGAGAAGCTTTAGCCTTCGCGTTATCAAGCTCACGCTGGTGGCGCCCGAGGTTGATAGCCACCTTCAACTTATGCCGCTCCTCCGCCAACCGAAGACCCTCATCCTTGAGGCGCGCGTCGACATCTACGAGTTCTTCAGCAAGCCGGTTCATCGCACCCATCGCCTCCTGGAAGAGCTCATGACGAACAACGCTCCGTCCGTGCTCGAACTCAAGCGCACGGCCCATCTCGTTCTCCACCGCGGGGGCTGCAGCGGGGCCCGAAGCGGCTCGCCCCCTCCCAGTAGGGGGCTAGGGGCTGGCGCACGCCCGGAGGCCAGACAGGCCTCGCAAGGGGCCCGGATGATTCGAGGCCCGCTGCTTGAAGAGGCGCCCGAGACCGAAGCCATCCAACTGTCATCAATTACCAGAGGAGGAGCCCTCGGCACGCTCGCTGAGCTCCAGGCTAGGCCGCAAAGGAGGGACGACGAGGGCATAGGCTCAAGGCGCCATAGAGGCGGGCGCGCCTCTCCAACTGACCCCGCACCGAAGGCGGCGTGCAGGCTCGGGGCGCTCAAGGTCTGCGGGGGAGACGAGGAGAGAGGAGACTCAGCGGCTCTGGTGGAAGGGATCCTGAAGGACCAACGTCAGGGAGGAAAGCAGCACTCAAGAAACCACAAAGATACATTACTTACTTGTCAATGGCGGTGTACTTCCTCCGGTTCAACGACCCAAAGATACCACCGCTGCCGCTCGGGGATCCCTTCCTCTTCCGGAGCTCCTCGAAGTCCACGCAAAGCCGACCAAAGCGTTGGACATGGCGGCCAGCACGAGGTGCAGCAGGAGAGGCGCTTGGAGGGACAGCCTCAGGGGCGCCAAGCTGAGGAGAGTCATCGGACGCCATCTCACAGCGATCTGCCAAGGTCTCAGGAGCTTCGGCCTCGGGAGTCGTGTGATGCGTTGCCCCGCACCTGCCACCCAGGACAAGGATCACGGGTTCCCGAGGACGACGCCTCGGGAGCCCCAGGCAGCATCAGCACCTCGGCACTCGAGCCACCGGCCTTCGATGGTGCTCACCCCCCTGCATCCACACTCGGGGTGAGCTCGGCGCCAGTAGTGAAGAGGGGGACCATGTTGACGGGGTTCTCGCGGGGCCCCACCAGGCCGTCTGGGCGCAGCCCCCACTCGTCAAAGGAAGGCATGTGCTCCACGAATTCCTCCCTGTTCGAGCAGCGGTACAACAGACAACTCTTTCCAGGCATGCCGTCCGGCAATGGAACACCCGCCAGGACCTCAAGCATCGTTTGCCGCGTCTCAAGGGGGGGCCCGGACTCCTGAAGCCTCATATGGTCCTTGCTGTTGAGCAAGGCCCACATCGGCCGAGAATGGCGCTGAAGCAGAGCAACTCGGCGTTGGACGAACTCCTTCACCACCATAGGCGCAGTTATGCCGCGGTCTTTCAGCCTCTTCAGCCTGAGCCAGACGGAGACAAGGCAAGGGCTCACGAGCTTCTCGTGGCCCCAGCCAGAGTTGGGGACGGCAGGCGACGACGGAGGCGAGAGCAGGGGGCTAAGCACCCCTGCGTCTACGAACACCCATCGCGTCCAGAATCTACCCGCTGGCGGCGGGAGGTCAAAATCGATCCCCGAGTCAGCCGTCTCTGCCCGGCACGGAAACTCACACATCCTGAGCTCTGTCGGGGATCAATCAGATGCAACGAGAAGAAGTGGCGGAGAAGGGCCACGAAAGGGGCAATGCCTACCATGGCCTCACATACAAAGGCGAAGACGGCAAGAAGGGTCACAGATTGGGTATCAAGATGCGGCATGTGGATCTGGTAATGTTCAAGCACTGCATTGAAGAAAGCGGAGAAGGGAGGAACAAGGCCAGCCCAAAGGGCGTCGATGAAAAGCGGGACCTCGGTGGCTGTCCTATCAACACGAGCTCGAGACGCAGGCCAGGCCATTATTCCTCCCCACTCATTGAAGCAAGAGGCGAGCATGGGGCGCACCTTGCCCATGGCCTCATCATTGAGCACCGGCGATCGGCCAACTGCGGGCTCGATGCCCGGAGGCGCACTGGCCGAAGACAGAGGTTTCTTCCCCTTATCCGCTTGTTTCGGCGCCATGGCGATGGAGTGGGCAGAGCTCAGGTCATATTGGAAAGAGGAGCAGAGTCTTGGGGAAGCAGAAGAATTGGGGGAGTATGACACTGGCGATGGAAGAATAACTGTGTAGGTTGCGGTGGCCGCCTAGCCATGTGGATTGTAAGGCTGCGTGGGGAAGCAGAGACGCCCACGTCCAATCAACCGCCACGCGTCGACCAAGGCCGCAGGCTGTGGGGGGCCTGCGGCGCACCGCACTTGCCCTTTGGCTTTGCCTTGAAGCCAAGCCCGAGCGCGCCTTGGGCCCGGGGACTACTGTCGGCGTTCTGGGAATGGGGGTCCCCAGACTTGCGTGCCTGCGACCCACGGCGTGGCTCTGCGAGCAGGCCCGTACGGCCCATCTTCACCAACAAGCATTCAAGACCCTCACGAGGGGCCAAGCCTCGCGAGGGGGACGACACAAGACCTCCTCGGGAGTGGCCTCACCAGGCTGGCTCGCGAGGGGCGGAGAGATCAAGGCAAGGCAAACCTCGCGAGATTCTCGTGTCATGAGCCATGACAACCAAGGCCAGGCGGGCGGCAGCGCGCACAGTGTCCTTGATTCCTCTTTGGTGGTCAGGAGGCAAGCGCAGGCGAGGAATACCGAGGCGTCAAGCAAAGGTTTTCATATGGTGCAACAAGACCAAGACCAGCAGGACGGCATGACGGAGGTCACCATGGAGCCCAAGGCGGTGTCACCACCAGAGCCTTTTGCAGGCGAAGACTGCTTTTGTCAGGATAGCTTGTACTAGCTGTCCCCTTTCAAATTGGCCGTTGTTGGCTCCCTTCCCGCTCTATATTTGGGGAGACGACCAGGGCCTCTATAAATAGGACTAGCCACCATAGTAGGAGGCATCTCATCTTGAGTAATCCTCACCCACTCACAAGTTCACCAAGCACAAGAATACCTCGCCTCAGGAGGTTGTTCTTCCCCTTGTATTGTTCATCCTCAGCCCAAGAGGCAATCCACCACCACACACTAGGGTAGGGTATTACACCACAATGGTGCCCCGAACCAGTATAAATCTTGTGTCCCTTGTGTTGCGAGTTCGTCGAGCTAGCCTCTGAGTTCGTAGCGAGTTAGGGCGTGGATCGGTAGGGGGAGATCTTCGTGCGCACCCCAGTGTTCGAACCTTAAGGGTTTGGGCGGAACCCGATATCCGACAGGCACTCCCCTTGGCAACTGCCAAGCTTGGAGGAGGTGCCCCGGTATCGTGTCACCATCACACTCCTATCTTTACCGTTTTTCTTAGTTCGATCCCTTTGGTAATACCTTGATCTAGTAGTGATGAGGACATCAATACCATTGTTACACCCACAGCCCCTACTGCTATACATACTAGACCAATTACTAGAGCTTGCGCACGCCAATTGAATTATCAGGTACTTTCGTTTCTTGGTAGTGATTCTAATGTTCATGAGAATATGATGCTGCCTAAATTGGATACATTTGTTTTCCTTACAAATGAAGGGCCTAGCTTGGAGAAGGATGATCATAGGATCAAGAACAAGCATGGAGTTGATGGCATGCGCAAGGGAGACAAGAACAGAGTTTCAAGTGATGATTTCAGGACTTTGAAGCCACCATAATGAGTGCATGAAGCCTTGGACGAAGTATACAAGATGCCACTTCATAATTTTCGTACAGAGGCTATTCTAGGTGCTGCGTCACCTTCTTTTTGGGCCAGGCCCATGTAATTTGGAAATACTTCAATATAGGTTGTTTTTAGAGTCTGTATGTGTGGGGAAACAAGAGTTAGGGTGGGTTTCGGACCCCTCCTCCAAGGGCCACGAAATTCCCCCCCCCCCTCTTCCTCCATATATACAGCCCCTAGGGCATCGTTTAGACTTTAGGTTTTGTTTAGATTAAAAGTTCGCCATAGCTGCAACTTTGCGTACTTCGTTTGTGTTCAACGACCAGACCAAGGCGTCATAGAACCCCACCTTGATCAATAAAGCTTTCCTCTTATATTCGCAATATCCAGATTGCAATCTTAGTTTCTTGCTTGTTCTTCGTTTGCCTGCAGGAAACAGACCTTCGTGGTCAGGTTGATCGTGCTCCGGCGTGGTCAATAACCTCTCGGAGTTGGTTTAGCGGTTGCTAAGGCGCGACGTCCTCGCACGTTCGTAGTCGGATCGTCAAAGTCGAGTTCCTCCAAAACGATAGCCACCACCTCATCGAAAGACGGGACACCTTTGCCTCTATCAAGTGGTATCAGATTTCCAGGTTGCTCGGTGAGATTTTACAGTTTTTCATAGTTTAGATGAGTCT
Organism: Aegilops umbellulata; assembly: GCA_032464435.1. Taxonomy (NCBI): domain Eukaryota; kingdom Viridiplantae; phylum Streptophyta; class Magnoliopsida; order Poales; family Poaceae; genus Aegilops; species Aegilops umbellulata. The sequence continues at coordinate 184,394,663 of CP136055.1, forward strand.
GTTCTTCATACCTATAGTCCATGAAAAAGCCAAAAAAAATTAGGGTTAGTTCATCCCATCCGAACCAATCTGAGCCTTTGCATAATCTTTTCTGTATTTGCTTTGTTGAATTTGCGGTTGCATCGTCGTGTCAAGTTGCTGGTCTTAGCGTCTAGTCCTTTAGAGTTTCGAGTTCTGTTCACAGGTTGTCACGTCGCCGCTGCCATATATCACCACCGCATCATCATCATCGCTGCTGCCATATACCACCACCGCACCAACTTCATCACCGCTGCCATATACCACCACCACATATTCATCGCGAATTCGAGTCCATATATGCCACCACATATCCGCCGCCATCACGCCAATCCGATTCCACCTACAACATATATCCGCCACCAGTCCGAGTTCCACCAGATTCATCACCGCCACCAGTCCGAGTTCCACCAGATTCCTCTCCGCCACCAGTCCTATTCCGAGTCCAGTATTTTGTTACTTTGTTTTAGATTTCCAGATCATGCCATACTCCGAGTCGTGACAGAGAAGGACTCCCCAACTTTCATGCTACCGCAGAAGAAAAATAGTTCCAGTTTAAAAAAAACTAAGTCTGGAAAATTCTGGCTAGGCAGTTTTTAGGACATTTGTAGACTTTTTCAAAAAAAATTGTTGCGCAGCAAAAAAAAAGAGGAAAAAAAGTGCGAAAAAATTGAAAAAAAATCAGAGTGTGCTCCTCCCTTGTTTACTGCAGCGCCGTGATTTTTTTAGTGTTCTAGGCTCGCGTCTCTAGTACGGTCTAGCCTAGGACCAGCACAGTACCGTCGTTGAGCGTTTATTCAACTTTGCATCTCTGAATTGATTATTGCTGACCCTTTTTGCTACCATACTATAAGCCTTCCCAGCTCCACATACATCTACGTCGTGCGTTTGACTCTCCCTGGCAATCGCTCTATCCAAGCTTTTGAGAGTTTTGACTACATCGGTTGCCGATCACCGCCTGCTGCTGGGTAAGAACTGGTAAGAATTTGAGAGTTGCTTGACAGATTTGTGACTGTCCACCACACCACCACCACCACTTCCTAGTAGTCTGTCGAATCATATTATTGTGTGTTTCTATTGCTGCTAACCATGGCAGGATCACAAGCCGACGAGACTGACTGGGAGAACATGACAAACAAAGCGTTACATGATAAGTTTAAACAAATGATGAGTGGACAGGTGGAAGATGTGCTAAATAGATTTGAAGAGACCATGGAGAAGATAGATGGCATTAAGAAGGCCTTCGAAACAAAGCTCGATAACAAGTTTAATGAATTGCTCGCGCGTCTACCACCACCACCATCGGCTGCACCTAACGCACCTCTACAACAGCAACAACGACTACCTCCACATTGTGAAACAGCCCTCCGCCGAGCGACCCGTGTCCCTCTTCAGCCTGGCCAAGCTGCTGGTGCTGCTATTGATACTTCTGTGGCTCCTGCTGCTGATGTGGGGGAGGATGATTATGTGGGAGATTACGAGGATGAGGTTGATCAAAATCAGAACTACGTGCAACCACCAGCACCACAACCACCAGGTCGTCCACACGCAAATAATGGCAATGTTAGGGCTCCCCCTCAGTTACGAGATCATGACCATCTCCCTAAACTAAAATTGAATATTCCACCATTTGAGGGTAGATATGTTCCTGATATATATCTTACTTGGGAGTTAGAAACTGAACAACGATTTACATGTTTACAATATCCTGAGGAGAGACGTGTTCCTGCTGCTGTTTGTGCTTTCACTAGCTTTGCATGTGTTTGGTGGGCTGAACATTGTAGATTATATCCTGTTCCAGCTACTTGGGCTGCTTTGAAAACTGCTATGCGTACCCGTTGGGTTCCACCATATTATCAACGTGAATTACTTCAAAAAATGAAGCGCTTAAGACAAGGAAAAAATTTGGTAGAAGAATATTATCAGGAATTACAAACTGGCTTGATTAGATGTGGTATTGTTGAGGAGAATGAAGCTATGCTTGCACGTTTTCTGGGTGGATTAAATAGAGAGATTCAGACCATTCTAGACTATAAGGATTATAATAATATCACTCGTTTATTCCATCTTGTTTGTAAAGCTGAACGTGAAGTGCAGGATCGACAGGCATTGGCGCGAACTAACTTTTTTGCAGGTCGACCTTCATCATGGACACCACGTGCGTCATCTACTTCCACACGTTCTGCTACACCGGCACCTCCGTCGGCTGCCACCTCCAACCGTGATACAGTAAAGCAGGCACAATCACCACTACCTGCCAAGAGCACACCTTCTGGGCCTGCAAAGAGCTCTTCTTCATCCATGGCATCAACAGGGCAAACACATGATATTATTTGTCGACGTTGCAAGGGTGGAGGTCATTACGCGAGAGATGGTGGGTATGAGTCCGCTGGTGACTATGATGAGGAGACTTTGGCTCTTATCACACATGAAGAACACGGTGGAGATGATTCTGATCATGAGACACAATACATGGCTACTGAAGATGCTGACAGGTATGAATGTTTAGTTGCTCAACGTGTTTTGAGTGTGCAGGTTACACAAGCTGAGCAAAATCAGAGGCATAATTTGTTCCATGCAAATGGAGTTGTGAAGGAACGTTCTATTCGCGTCATCATAGATGGAGGGAACTGCAACAACTTGGCTAGCATGGGGATGGTGGAGAAGCTATCTCTCACCACAAGACCACATCCACATCCTTACTACATCCAATGGTTCAACAACAGCGGTAAGGTTAAGGTAACACGTACTGTTCGTGTGCATTTTAGTATCTCTACATATGCTGATTATGTTGATTGTGATGTGGTACCTATGCAAGCATGTTCCTTATTACTTGGTAGACCATGGCAATTTGATAGAAATTCTATACACCATGGTAGAAACAATCAGTATACTCTTGTTCATAAGGATAAAAATATTACTTTGCTTCCTATGACTCCTGATTCCATTTTGAAAGATGATATTAATAGAGCTAATAAAGCAAAACAGGAGAAAAATAAGAGTGAAAATCAGATTATGGCAAAAGAATTTGAGCAACAAATGAAGCCTAATAATAAACCATCTACTGTTGCTTCCAAAATTAAAATGAAAAGTGCATGTTTACTTGCCACCAAATCTGATATTGATGAGCTAGATTCTAGCGAATCTGTTTGCTATGCTTTTGTGTGCAAAGAGGCATTATTTTCATTCGAGGACGTGCCTTCCTCTTTGCCCCCTGCTGTCACTAACATTTTGCAGGAGTTCTCTGACGTCTTCCCACAAGATGTGCCACCGGGATTACCACCTATTCAAGGGATTAAGCATCAAATTGACTTAATTCCCGGTGCATCGCTACCCAACCGTGCACCATACTGTACCAATCCAGAGGAGACGAAGCAGATTATGCGTCAAGTACAGGAGCTGCTCGACAAAGGTTATATACGCGAATCTCTTAGTCCTTGTGCTGTTCCTATTATACTAGTGCCTAAAAAGGATGGTGCATCGCGTATGTGTGTTGATTGTAGAGGCATTAATAATATTACTATTCGTTATCGTCATCCTATTCCTAGGCTAGATGATATGCTTGATGAATTGAGTGGCTCTACAATATTCTCCAAAGTTGATTTGCGTAGTGGATACCATCAAATTCGTATGAAATTGGGAGATGAATGGAAAATAGCATTTAAAACTAAGTTTGGTTTATATGAGTGGTTAGTCATGCCTTTTGGGTTAACTAATGCACCTAGTACTTTCATGAGACTAATGAACGAAGGTTTACGTGCTTTCATTGGACGATTTGTGGTAGTCTATTTTGATGATATACTGACTTATAGCAAATCTTTGGAAGAACATTTGGAACATTTACGTGCTGTTTTTAATGCTCTACGTGATGCACGTTTGTTTGGTAACCTTGGTAAGTGCACCTTTTGCACCGACCGAGTATCTTTTCCTGGCTATGTTGTTACTCCACAGGGAATTGAAGTTGATAAAGCCAAGATTGAAGATATTGAGAGTTGGCCGCAGCCCAAAACGGTCACACAAGTGAGGAGTTTCCTTGGCCTCGCTGGTTTCTATAGGCGTTTTGTGAGAGATTTCAGCACCATTGCTGCACCTCTCAACGAGCTTACAAAGAAGGATCTGCCTTTTGTTTGGGGTACCGCACAGGAAGAAGCCTTCACGGTATTGAAAGATAAGTTGACACATGCTCCTTTACTCCAACTTCCTGATTTTAATAAGACTTTTGAGCTTGAATGTGATGCCAGTGGAATTGGATTAGGAGGTGTGTTATTACAAGATGGCAAACCTGTTGCATACTTTTTCTGAAAAATTGAGTGGGCCTAGTCTGAACTATTCTACTTATGATAAAGAATTGTATGCTCTTGTTCGGACCTTAGAAACATGGCAACATTATTTATGGCCCAAAGAATTTGTTATACATTCTAATCATGAATCTTTGAAACGCATTAAAAGTCAAGCTAAACTGAACCGTAGACATGCTAAATGGGTTGAATTCATTGAGACTTTCCCTTATGTCATTAAACACAAGAAGGGTAAAGAAAATGTTATTCTTGATGCATTGTCTCGTCGTTATACTATGCTTTCACGACTTGACTTTAAAATATTTGGTTTGGATACCATGAAAGATCAATATGTGCATGATGCTGAATTAAAAGATGTATTGCAGAATTGTAAAGAAGGAAGAACATGGAACAAGTTTGTCATTAACGATAGATTTGTGTTTCGTGCTAACAAGCTATGCATTCCAGCTAGCTCTGTTCGTCTTTTGTTGTTGCAGGAGGCGCATGGAGGAGGACTAACGGGACACTTTGGCGTGAAGAAGACAGAGGATATACTTGCTACACATTTCTTTTGGCCAAAGATGAGACGGGATGTTGAGCGTTTTGTTGCTCGCTGCACTACATGTCAAAAAGCTAAGTCACGACTCAATCCTCATGGTTTATATATGCCTTTGCCTTTACCTAGTGTTCCTTGGGAGGATATATCTATGGACTTTGTTTTAGGTTTACCTCAAACAAAGAAGGGGAGGGATAGTATATTTGTTGTCGTGGATAGATTCTCGAAAATGGCACACTTTATACCATGTCATAAAAGCGATGATGCTGTTAATGTTGCTGATTTGTTCTTTCGTGAAATTATTCGCTTGCATGGTGTGCCAAATACTATTGTTTCAGATTGTGATACTAAATTTCTTAGCCACTTCTGGAGATGTTTATGGGCTAAGTTGGGGACTAAACTTCTTTTTAGTACTACTTGTCACCCCCAAACTGATGGACAAACTGAAGTAGTCAATAGAACACTGTCTACTATGCTTAGGGCTGTTTTGAAGAATAATAAGAAAATGTGGGAAGAATGCTTGCCTCATATTGAATTTGCTTATAATCGTTCATTGCATTCTACTACTAAGATGTGCCCTTTTGAAATTGTGTATGGTTTCCTACCTCGTGCACCCATTGATTTGTTGCCTCTTCCATCTTCGGAGAAGGTTAATTTTGATGCTAAACAACGTGCTGAATTGATCTTAAAAAATTCATGAGTTAACTAAGGAAAACATTGAGCGTATGAATGCTAAATATAAACTTGCTGGAGATAAGGGTAGAAAACATGTTGTGTTTGCACCTGGAGATCTTGTTTGGTTACATTTGCGTAAGGATAGATTTCCTAATTTGTGCAAATCAAAGCTAATGCCACGTGTTGATGGTCATTTTAAGGTGTTAGAGAAAATAAATGATAATGCATATAAACTTGAGTTGCCTGCAGATTTTGGGGTTAGTCCCACTTTTAACGTTGCAGATTTGCAGCCTTATTTGGGTGAGGAAGATGAGCTTCCGTCGAGGACGACTTCATTTCAAGAAGGGGAGGATGATGAGGACATCAATACCATTGTTACACCCACAACCCCTGCTGCTATACATACTGGACCAATTACTAGAGCTCGCGCACGCCAATTGAATTTTCAGGTACTTTCGTTTCTTGGTTGTGATTCTAATGTTCATGAGAATATGATGCTGCCTAAATTTGATACATTTGTTTTGCTTACAAATGAAGGGCCTAGCTTGGAGAAGGATGATCATTGGAGCAAGAACAAGCATGGAGTTGATGGCATGCGCAAGGGAGACAAGAACAGAGTTTCTAGTGATGATTTCAGGACTTTGAAGCCACCATAATGAGTGCATGAAGCCTTGGACGAAGTATACAAGATGCCACTTCATAATTTTCGTCCATAGGCTATTCTAGGTGTTGCGTCACCTTCTTTTTGGGCCAGGCCCATGTAATTTCGAATACTTCAATATAGGCTGTTTTTAGAGTCCGTATGTGTGGGGAAACAAGAGTTAGGGTGGGTTTCGGACCCCTCCTCCAAGGGCCACGAAATCCCCCCCCCCCTCTTCCTCCATATATACAGCCCCTAGGGCATCGTTTAGACTTTGGGTTTCGTTTAGATTAAAAGTTCGCCATAGCTGCAACTTCGCGTACTTCATTTGTGTTCAACGACCAGATCAAGGCGTCACAGAACCTCACCTTGATCAATAAAGCTTTCCTCTTATATTCGCAATATCCAGATTGCAATATTAGTTTCTTGCTTGTTCTTCATTTGCCTGCAGGAAACAGACCTTCATGGTCAGGCTAATCGTGCTCCGGCGTGGTCGATAACCTCTCGGAGTTGGTTTAGAGATTGCTAAGGCGCGACGTCCTCGCACGTTCGTAGTCGGATCGTCAAAGTCGAGTTCCTCCAAAACGATAGCCACCATCTCATCGAAAGACGGGACACCTTTGCCTCTTTCAAGTAGAATAAAGTTTTAGTATGATTTAGTTTTGAGTTTTGCTTTATGATCCTTCTATGTAATCGAGTCCGTGAACTATATATAATAAGGATTAGTGTTGAGTCAAGGGCTTCATTATCTTGCTATGATCGTGAGGGGATAAATAGAAAGAGAAAGAATAAAAAGAAATAAAAGAGATCACATATAAAGAGTATGATGAATAAAAGTTGTTGAGAGTTGACAAACATAGTTTTGGTCATCGTTACAATTAATAGGAAGTAGTAAAGAAAGAGAGGTTTTCACATATAAATATACTATCTTGGACATCTTTTATGATTGTGATCACTCATTAAAATATGACATGCTAAAGAGTTGATATTGGACAAGAAAGACAATGTAATGGGTTATGTTTTCTTATATCCGAAATAAAGTATATTGTCATGGATCGTCCAACATGTTGAGCTTGCCTTTCCCTCTCATGCTAGCCAAATTCTTTGCACCAAGTAGAGATACTACTTGTGCTTCCCAATACCCTTAAAACCAGTTTTGTCATGCGTGTCCACCATATCTACCTATGGATTAAGATCCTTCAAGTAAGTTGTCATGTTGCATGCAATAAAAATTTCTCTCTAAATATGTACGATTTATCAGTGTGGAGAAAATAAACTTTATACAACCTTGTGATATGGAAGCAATAAAAGCGATGGACTACATAATAAAGGTCCATATCACAAGTGGCAATATAAAGTGACATTCTTTTGCATTAAGATTTCGTGCATCCAACCCTAAAAGCACATGACAACCTCTGCTTCCCTCTAAATTTTGGAATGTTATAATAAATAGATAGTTTTGATTGATTGTTTGATTGATTGACTGAAAGTGAGTGAATTCGAAACTTTTTGAAAGTTAAATGAGAGGGAATAAAAGGACTTTCCCAAACTTTCATATTTGCTTTCTAATCTCCATGAATTCAAATTCTTTTCAAATACAAAACCCTTGAGCGAAGATGATATGACTTCTTCCATTTAAATTAAATAAAAGGGGTATTTGAAAATAATTGAATTTCATTTGGAAATATTTCAATTCATAAACTTCATGCAGCTCAATGATTTTCATGAGAGAAGATAAAATGACATCTTCAAATTATATGAAATACGAGTTGGGAGTTTCAAAGAATTAAATTCAAAGTTCTTTTGAATTTATTTTCAATTTGGAGTTATTTGAGTTTTATTCAAATTATTTCTCTCCAAAAATAAAATATATGGAAAATAGGGTAACATGGTTCCCTACATCAGAAAATTGGAGATAAATTAATTTGAAATCATTTTGATATTTTTAAAATGATTTTTATTGGATTTTATAAGGGCAGGAGCACTGTTTGAATTATTAAAATTTGTGTGTACTTTATTAAATGCTAGAAAAATGTTCACGTTGTAGAAAATGTTTTTCTGACAAATTTGATATATAATATGCCTATAGTATTTTATTTTATTTTATTTCTTTTTATTTTCTTGTCTGCAAAAGTATTTTTTTTAAAAAAAAGGGGAAACCGCCGAACTGGGCCGGCCCAGCCAACCAGGCCAGGTCAGCCGCAGCCCAGCAGCTCCCCACACCCGAACCGGCTATGCCTCGCGCGCCCGCTCGCTCCCTTGCTCGCACGCCGCCATGCCCAGCCGCCGACAGGTGGGCCCCGTGTCTTCTTCCTCCTCCCGCAAGGCAGCAGGAGTCCCGCTCCTGTACGCCATCGCCGGCCGCCGCGTGCACGAGTCATACGCCTTCCCCTCGCCTTGCCCCTCGCGCAAGCAACCCCGCGCCCTTCCCCCTTTTTTATAGCCCCAACTCCGGCCTCTCTCTCCCTCGAGCCGAAGCCGCCGAAGCCGCAGGCACTCGCCGGAGCTGGGAGCTCCGACGAGATCCGTCGTCGTTGCCCCGTACTTCCCGCGTCGCGCCGCTGCTCGCCTGCGCCGCCGCCTGCTAGCACCGCCGCCCGCGCCGCCCACTGCCATCGCGTGCGCCGCACCCCGCCGCCCGCGCTGCCGCAGCCGCGCCGTCGATCTCCGCCGCCGACGCTGGTTCTCGACGGAAAAACCGGTAAACCCTAGACCGGTTTACTTACGGTTCTTTTCGGTTTTCTGTAAAACTCGGTTTTATTTTTTTTGACTAATTTTATAGAGAACGTGCGTCGTTTAGACCTTTGTAACGAACGGTTTTCGTTAGTTAGCATTCGGCAGCGAACGTTCATCATTTAGTTTTTTTCTTTTTCTTTTATTTTCTGTCTAGGGACCTATTTGTAGTAGTTTCTTTTACAAATTAGTCCTTGTACTTCAAACGATCATAACTTTTTGCTCGTTAGTCGGAATTAGATGAAACCAACGCCCACTTCTTTGTTATGATCCCCTCTATACAGTAATCCAACTCAAACATGTTTTTGAAAGTTTTAAAATTTGAATTCAAATAGATTTGTATTTGAACTTCGTTTGTTCATAACTTGAGTTTCGTAACTCCGTTTGTGTTGATTATTTTTGCAAATTAAAGCTCTTGACCTAAAATTTCTGATAAGGCCAAATTCACATAATTTTGGTACTGTTAGAAAAAAAAATATGTTGCAAGAGTTATTTGCTTGGTTTTGATGTTTTCCGAATCGTTTTCTTCGATCTTTCTGATCTTCTGAGTGATTGCTTATGTGTGGTTACTATTGCTTGCTTACTATAGATTGACCGGAGTGTGACGAGTAGATCTATCAAGTGTGTTGAGTGCGAATCATCTTCATCAACATTGCAGGCAAGTTCACACTTTGATCATATCTCTTTCATACCCAGTTTTATTGCATTAGATCAATCCTCAAACATTGCATGGTTAGGATCTAATTAAATTGTGGGATGGGAAGTAGTTGAGGTAGTACCTATTACCTGTTCATTATCAAACCCTTGGGAGTTACTATTACGTTATGCTTATACTGCCATGCTATGCTCGTAGACGTGGATTGGGTTTGAGAGTATTTCATGACAGATGTGAGATTGTTAATTAATGGTTTACTTAATGTGGCAACTTAAACACACATCTGGGTGGATTGAGGCACCTGGGTATTCCAGGGCTTGCCTGTCTAGGCACCTGGGTATTCCAGGACTTGCCTGTTTTTCTTTTGGACCGCCACCTAGGCTCAAAGGGATCATGAGATTATTCATACTAGAAGCTTCCGTGTGCAGCCACAAGCCATTATGGGCTCTGGCATAGTTGATTAAGTCGTGCGAACTCTTACAGGGTAGACTTGCAGATGTAGGGGAAAGTAGGTGTACCGGTCTATCCAAACGTAAGGTGCTAGCGCTTCTGAAAGACTGTCTCGGTCATCCGTTTCTCAAACATCATGTAGTGCGAGAAATCAAACGAAGGCGATCGAGTCTTGTGGGGAAAAGTGCGCAAACCTCTGCAGAGTGTACAAACTAATCATGATTAGCCGTGTCCCCGGTTATGGACGTCTTGAGTATCTAGTTCTTGGATTATCCTGTTGATCTCATCACGTTACTTTAATTAATTTTGTTGGGTGTTAATGATTACTTTTAATTGGGATTGAGGATGCTGTCAACCATTCTCAATGTTTAACAACCACCATGATAGTTAAATAAAATTTATTCCTTTGCAGTAGGGAAAATTGGCTTTTCACAAAAACATATAACCATAGAACTTTTCCACCAGCCAAATATGCATGTAGTGATAGCCATTGTTCATCATTTTCTCTATGGTGTGAATTTGCCAGTACATTCAATGTACTGATCCATTTCGGGCTGCAACGTCTCATGTTGCAGGTTTCTTACGACGAGTAAGTGATACGTTAGGGTTGCGATTCCTACACTCAACTTTGCCGTTGGTGTTGATGGGAATCCACAACCTTGATTGCTTCCGCTATATTGGATTTGAGGTAATAGTATTTACGTTACTTTATACATGTGATTTACCTCTGTTATAAATCCTTCGAGTACTGTGTGTGTCAGCATACCGATCCAGGGATGACACGTACGCACAGAGACTTGTCCCATTCGGGTCGGGTCGCTACACATTGTGAATAGATTATTACTTGAGCATAAGAAACCATATGACAATATCCATATATGTTGTTGTTATAAGAATGATCATGATGCCCTCATGTCCGTATTTTATTTTATCGACACCTCTATCTCTAAACATGTGGACATATTTATCGTTATCGGCTTCCGCCTGAGGACAAGCGAGGTCTAAGCTTGGGGGAGTTGATACGTCCATTTTGCATCATGCTTTTATATCGATATTTATTGCATTATGGTCTGTTATTACACGTTATGTCACAATACTTATGCCTATTCTCTCTTATTTTACAAGGTTTACATGAAGAGGGAGAATGCCGGCAGCTGGAATTCTGGGCTAGAAAAGGAGCAAATATTAGAGACCTATTCTGCACAACTCCAAAAGCCCTGAAACTCCACGGAAGTTATTTTTGGAATTAAAAAATACTGAGCGAAGAAAGTACTAGAGGGGGGCCACCCACCATCAACGAGGGTGGGGGCACGCCCTACCCCTGTCGGTGCGCCACCTGCCTCGTGGGCCCCCTGGCAGGCCTCTGATGCCCATCTTCTGCTATATGAATTCTTTTACCCTGGAAAAAATCATAAGCAAGCTTTCGGGAAGAAACTCCGCCGCCACGAGGCGGAACCAATCTAGGGCTCCGACAAAGATGTTATGCCGGGGAAACTTTCCTTTGGGAGGGGGAAATCATCGCCATCATCATCACCAATGATCCTCTTATCGGGAGGGGGTCAATCTCCATCAACATCTTCACTAGCACCATCTCCTCTCAAACCCTGGTTCATCTCTTGTATCCAATCTTTGTCCCAAAGCCTCAGATTGGTACCTGTGGGTTGCTAGTAGTGTTGATTACCCCTTGTAGTTGATGCTAGTTGGTTTATTTGGTGGGAGATCATATGTTTAGATCCTTTATGCATATTAATACCCCTCTCATTATGAACATGAATATGATTTGTGAGTAGTTACGTTTGTTCCTGAGGACATGGGAGAAGTCTTGCTATTAGTAGTCATGTGAATCTGGTATTCGTTTGATATTTTGATGAGATGTATGTTGTCTATCCTCTAGTGGTGTTATGTGAACGTCGACTACATAACACTTCACCATTATTTGGGCCTAGAGGAAGGCATTGGGAAGTAATAAGTAGATGATGGGTTGCTAGAGTGACAGAAGCTTAAACCCTAGTTTATGAGTTGCTTCGTAAGGGGCTGATTTGGATCCATATGTTTCAGGCTATGGTTAGGTTTACCTTAATACTTCTTTTGTAGTTGTGGATGCTTGCAATAGGGGTTAATCATAAGTGGGATGCTTGTCCAAGGAAGGACAGCACCCAAGCACCGGTCCACCCACATACCAAATTATCAAAGTAACGAACGCGAATCATATGAGCGTGATGAAAACTAGCTTGACGATAATTCCCATGTGTCCTCGGGAGCGCTTTTCTCTATATAGGAGTTTGTCCAGGCTGTCCTTTGCTACAAAAGGATTGGGCCATCTTGTTGCACCTTGTTTACTTTCATTACTTGTTACCCGTTACAAATTACCTTATCACAAAACTATCTGTTACCGATAATTTCAGTGCTTGTAGAGAATACCTTACTGAAAATCGCTTGTCATTTCCTTCTGCTCCTCATTGGGTTCGACACTCTTACTTATTGAAAGGACAACAATAGATCCCCTACACTTTTGGGTCATCATCTTTCCTGTCCAGCCAGGCCTCGTAGCCGTCGAGTCCTGCAGGTTCGCGTGTTCTTGATCCGTAAATGGACCGAGGCGGCGCTAGGTTTGCCTCTATTCGACGTTGAATGTCGTGAGGATCTAAGTAGTCAACAGGGTCCTTGTCGTGACGGCGTGGCGCTGGTTGGGTGTGGAAACATTCCCGTGCTGGCCTGTCGTGCCCTCTAGGGGGTCGGTCGGGTTGATCCGCATGACCGCGTGTAAAAGGCACATCATCGGTCAATTCTTCATCAAACTTAGGCAGCAAACGCTTGCGTGGATAAGATTTAGGTGCACTATGGTGCCGTTCTTCGAGTTCTTGCTCGGTCGAGAGTATTTCGAACCACTTGTCAATCAGTGCATCTTCATTGGCTTGTAGTTGTTGCTGCTTCCGTTTCATGCTTCGGGCAATGGCGACGAGGCGCTGTCGGAAGCGTTCCTGCTCGATAGGGTCTTCAGGGACTATGAAGTCCTAGGTACCAAGGCTCTCGTCTTCCCAGGATTCTGGCATATAATTGTCATCGGCCCCTTCAAAGAGGTCATCGGGGTCCTGGTCCTCGGGGATTCCTTCGGGGCTGGCGTGTCACTCTGGGGAACCTTGAAGATCCTCCTCCCCTAGGTTGTCAGCCTTCTCGGCTACCGCACCGCCATTATCGGTTGTGGCGTTGTTCCCAGTGGGGTCCCTTGGTGCCCCATCCGCGTTTGCGTCGAAGTCTGGATGGGTTTCTAGGAGTGTCGACCATATATACATCGTAAGTAGATGTTGCGGTCCACTTGCCGGTGTTCATCAACAGTGAAGTGCTTTCTGTAGGGTCGTCGACATCTTCCATGCCAATGGCCTCGTCATAGTCTAACACGTCGGTTAAATCATTGACCATGGCGACTAGGTGGGTGGTGGGTGGGACCTAAATTTCTCGATCGTCGGCTTTAAGTCTGATCCTGTCATAAACCAAGGTATTGCCATCCGAGATCGATAAGCTCTGGATGCGATCGAGCATCTCATGTAGCTGAGATTATTCCTCAGGGTTCATGGCCTGGCCGTAGGCGAGGCTAATTCGAAGTACGCTCGGCGTGTCTTCAGCATGGTGAGGATCCAAAGTTAACTCCAGATCCGGCACAAGGGCCGGTTCTAAATCCGATGTAGTTTCTGAGATGGGGACGGATTAGTGACAGGGCTTGATGTCGAGACGAGATCATCTGGAGTTGACATGTTTGGTTCCTCCGGTGGTGTCAGGGAGCCTGGTCCGACATCCTCGAAGGAGATCGATTTCGGAGTTGAGCCTCCAATGTCTGATAGACCTTCACTCCGACCGGGAGTCCAGCCTGACAGAACGAGCTCGCTACAGGAGTCCGCGGTGTATTCCAAGCCTCTAAAAGTCACGATTTGATCTGGGGCATAGTTCTCGATGGAATCCAGATCACCCGCCAAGTCGGCACAAAAGATCATGCTACCGAACAAAAAAAGTTGGTTGGGGACGTATACGTTCTCGTAGCCAGTGCCACAGTAGATTTGCATATGAGCCATCGATCCCTCTATTGATCGCACAGTGGAACTCTCAATGAAAGCACAAGTGCCGATGTAAAATCCGGCAGACCTCGGGGTAGGGGGTCCCGAGCTGTGTTTATCGAATTGGTGGTAACAGGAACAAAGGGGATGATGTTGATGGAAATATGCCCTAGAGGCAATAATAAAATGGTTATTATTATATTTCCTAAATCATGATAAAGGTTTACTATTCATGCTAGAATTGTATTGACCGGAAACTTAAATACATGTGTGGATACATGAACAAATATCGTGTCCCTAGTGAGCCTCTACTAGACTAGCTCATTGATCAAAGATGGTTAAGGTTTCCTAACCATAGACATGAATGGTCATTTGATAACGGGGTCATATCATTAAGAGAATGATGTGATGGACAAGACCCATCTATAAGCTTAACATTTGATCGTTCAGTTTATTGCTATTGCTTTCTTAATATCAAATACATATTCCTTAAGACTATGAGATTATGCAACTCCTGGATACCGGAGGAACACCTTATGTGCTATCAAATGTCACAACATAACTGGGTGATCATAAAGATGCTCTACAAGTATCTGTGACGGTGTTTGTTGAATTGGCATAGATCGAGATTAGGATTTGTCACTCCATGTATCAGAGAGGTATCTCTGGGCCCTCTCGGTAATACACATCACAAGGAGCTTGCAAGCAAAGTGACTAAGAAGTTAGTTACGAGATGATGTATTACGGAACGAGTAAAGAGACTCGCTGGTAACAAGATTGAACTAGGTAAGAAGATACCGACGATCGAATCTCGGGCGAGTAACATACCGACAACAAAGGGAATTACATATGTTGTCATAAGGTTCGACCGATAAAGATCTTTGTAGAATATGTAGGAACCAATATGGGCATCAAGGTTCCTCTATTGGTTATTGACCGGAGAGGTGTCTCGGTCATGTCTACATAGTTCTCGAACCCGTAGGGTCTGCACGCTTAACGTTCGTTGATGATATAGTATTGTATGAGTTATTTGAGTTGATGACCGAATGTTGTTCGGAGTCCCGGATGAGATCACGGACATGATGAGGAGCTTCGGAATGGTCCGGAGGTAAAGATTGATATATAGGATGATAGTATTTGGTCACCAGAAAGGTTTCGGATGTACCGGGTATTTTATCAGGGTGCCGGAAGGGGTTCCGGGAGGCCATCGGCAAGTAGTGGGCCTTATGGACCAAAGGGGGAAGCACACGAGCCCACAAGGGGGCTGGTGCACCCCTCCAACCCTTTCGCACACACCAAAGAGGGAGGAAAGGAGGTGGAGGCAGCCCAAAGGCAGCCAGTCCCCCTTTCCTCCCCCCCCCCCCCCATGCACAAATATGGAAGGGGGATTCTGCTAGGGCAGCCGCCGGCCACTTGGGGCGCCCTATAGGCTGCCTCCCCTCCCCCTCCACCTATATATATGAGAGGAGGGAGAGGGGAAACACACACCACGATTCTCTAGCCGTGTGCGGCGCCCCTCTCCCTCTAGTCCATCCTCGGTCATATTTTCGTAGTGCTCGGCGAAGCCCCACGGAGATAGTTGCATCACCACCATCACCATGTCATCGTGCTTCTAGAACCCGTTGAAAGTGCGTTATATCGACTAGAGGGAGTGAATAGGCGATTTTTATGAATTCTTCTCTAAGGAATTTGCGGGTGAGGAAATTCCTTAGCGAAGAACTACTAGCAGCGGAATAAGTACTCAAAAGTAAACATAACAGAGCACAAGCATTGTCATCATGATGAAATGAAGACAAGCACAGAGTACAGAAAGCGTAATCACAGGATAACACCCAATGAAGAAAAACAGACTAAAGAAATTGAACTAAGGAAATTGAGAAGGTCTTCAGTCAAAGTCTTCAAACACAGATATGAACAAGTGCACAACACAGTAATGAGGAAATGAAAGAGTTTAGGAAATAGAACCAAAAAGCTTGGTGAAGACAATGATTTGGTAGACCAGTTCCAACTGCTGTCTTAGTTGTACATCTGGTTGGAGCGGCTAGGTATTTAAACCTAAGGACACACAGTCCTCACCGTATTCTCCTTGAGCTAAGGTCACACAGACCTCACTCAATCACTCGTGGTAAGTCTTCAGGTGACTTCCAAACCTTCACAAACTCGGTCACTCGGCGATCCACAATTTCTCTTGGATGCTCTAGACCATGACGCCTAACTGTATGGAAGAAGCACAGTCTTCAAAGGTAACAAGCGTCGGATCCACGAAGGATCAATCTCTTCAGTGATGCTCAATCACTTTGGTTTGTAGGTGTTTGGGTTTGGCTTTTCCTCACTTGATGATTTTCGCTCGAAGTCCTCAGAGGATGGGATGCTCTCAAATGACAAGTGTGTTTCTCTAAGAGCAGCCAACCAGCTAGTGGTTGTAGGGGCGGCTATTTATAGCCTAGGGAGCAGCCCGACATGATAAGACATAAATGCCCTTCAATGATATGACCATTAGGTGGGTAGATATTTTGGGACAGCTGGCACAAGGCACAGCAACAGTCGGAAATTTGAGTATCAAATTCCTCATGGCTATCATGTTCCTCACTATGTAGGCAATCCGCAATGGCGAATTCCTAACTCCTCTGTCAGAACAAATTTCTTAGAGACCAGAATAACTTCGTCTCTATCACCGAAGAATATGACTGAACTGTATGATATTTCCAATGGCTTCACTCGAAGGGATTGGTATCTGTAGGATTTTGAGTTGAACATCACATGGAAATTTTTTCTTAGTATTTCCTCGACCCCCTTTAACAGTGCGGTGTTTCCTATGACTCAAGAAAAGAGAAAATGAAACTACGAAAACAAAAGTCTTCACGCTTCATGTTCCTCGAATGAATACCAAGTCTTCAAGGTTACACCAATTTCTTCAGTTTCAAAGTCTTCAGAAAGTCTTCAGAAGTCCAAAGTCTTCAGACGAAGAACTTCATTTCTAGGGGTCGACTTTCTCTATAAATATCAAACTCCTCATAGACTTATAGACCTGTGTACACTCATAAACACATTAGTCCCTTAACCTATAAGTCTTCAATACACCAAAATCACTAAGGGGCACTAGATGCACTTACAATCTCCCCTTTTTGGTGATTGATGACAATATAGGTTAAGTTTGCAACGGGGATAAACATATGAAGTTTAATACTGAAATTGAGGAATTTGATTGCAAGATATAGAAGAACTCCCACTGAAGATCTGCATAGTGAGGAATTTGCTTTTGAAGCAATGAACACTTGAAGAGTAGAATCGTGGAGATCCCCCCCTATATCTTGTAATTCATACACGCATTTGATATGCAATATGAAGAATTTGAAATGCATGATGAAATATGGTGACTGATGTAATTCAGCATGCATGCATTAACATATATGAGGAATAAGCATGCAGAAAATCAGCAAAAGTATCAGACCACCATAGAGTTTAAGTTTACAACTCGATCCAGCAAAGTCATCAGAAGAACGAGAGTTGTAACTTAGGAGAAAAAATGCCCATAAAGGTAGAACCGCTTGAAGACTAACTCAAATTTCTCCCCCTTTGTCATCGAATGACCAAAAGGATCAAAAGTGAGGAGTAACACCCCGAAGAATATCAAGATGATGAAGGAGCGCCAGCGTTGTTGGGGTCGTTTGTTGATGTTGGGCCTGCCGCAGTGTCGTCCAAGTCTTCATGCTCGTCGGTGTCGCGTGATGAAGAATACGAGCTGGCCACCAAGGAAGGAACCTTGACCTTCTTGTATTTCTTCGGTGGAGGAGCAGACCAGTCAAAATCTTCCTTGAGACCCATATTCTTCAGATCTTCTTCGCTATAAATGTGAGACAGAACAGCCCAGGTACGGTTGAAGGTTTCATGAAGATAGTAATGGTTTTTCTTCACTGCATTATGGGTAGCAGTCATGTTGTGAAGAATTGAACCAAACTGACGCTTGACCCATTTGTGATTGCGATCAACCTTCTGGTGAAGACTGAGGAGAAGCTCACAATCAGTCATCACCCTGGGAGCTGTGCCTTGAGGATTTTGCTTGGTTGCGTTGGCGGCAGAGTCATGAGTGGCAGAGTCATCATTGGTGGAGTAAGATGCAGCCTAGCGAAATTGACCATCCAATGGACGAATGCCTTCATCTATAACAGCAGCGGCCTTGCCCTTGTCATCAGTTGAGGAAAATGTCCATTTGAGGACTTCAATCCGGGGCAAGTAGCTGCAATGGTTCAGTGTATCAGCTTTGTAGTTGAGTGAAGACCTTGTTCTGATGAATCTCATAATCCAAGGTGCATAAGGCTTCAGCTCAAACGGTGACATTGCGACATTGGCCAGAGTCCTCATGAAGAAATCATGGAAGTTGATGAGAACGCCATGAATGATAATGAAAAGCAGATTCTTCATGATGCCAACAACTTCTTCTTCATTCGAGTCGTGGCCCTTGATAGGACTCAATGTCTTCGTCAAAATGCGATAGACAGTCCGAGGCACATATAGCAATTCCTTCACGAGGAATTTGGTTCTTGGGGCCTGACCTGGCTTCAATGGCTTCATCAGCACTTGCATATAGTGATCTTTAAGCTCAGGCTCACTGTAGACGCAACGAGCAGCTTCATGGGGAGGACTGAGAGGCAAAGCACGAAGCAATTCAGTAGATGGTGCCTTATAGTGAGTGTTTTCGGACATCCAGTCCAGCACCCAGGAGTTCACATCTTCAGAGTCTCCGGTGATGTGCAGCGTTGCATAAAATTGAAGAATTAGTTCTTCATTCCAATCATAGATATCAGTGCAAAAGTTTAGCAGTCCAGCGTCGTGAAGAACACTGAGGACTGGCATGAAGCACGGCAGAGATTCCATGTCCACGTGACGAATGTGCTCATGATCAAAGACTTTGT
The DNA here is from genome assembly GCA_032464435.1 of Aegilops umbellulata. Classification (NCBI taxonomy): domain Eukaryota; kingdom Viridiplantae; phylum Streptophyta; class Magnoliopsida; order Poales; family Poaceae; genus Aegilops; species Aegilops umbellulata. Next base: position 184,413,629 of record CP136055.1, read on the forward strand.
CTTTGTTGAACAGCACTGAGGAATAGAAATTGGCCTGGCTGGCAGTCCAGAAACGCCTCTTCCTAATGCGAGCAGTCATAGGGGTTGTAATATGTGAAGAATACACGCTCGCCAAAGAAATCATCAGCCTTGAATTTTTGCTTCCTTGAGAATGGATCCTTTGGCTTGGGTTGAGGAGTGTCAGTCAATTGCATCACAACCTCAGGAATCGCAATCTTAGGTTCTTCACGCTGAGGAATTTCTGGTTCCTCTTCAGTGGCAGTTTGAGTCTTCAAAGATTCAGCTGCAGCAGTTTCTTCGGCACTAGTGGCTGGAATTTCTTCATGGACAGACAGAGTGGGTGAGTTTCTTCAGAGCCCAATGGAACAGTATGTGCTGGGGACCGAGGGATTTTCTGCAATGGCGTGAGCAGAGGAGAGTTGGGATGCTGACTTTCCCAAAAGTCATCATTCATCAATGGAGTAGTACTCCTAATGTCCACGTCAGAGTTGTATTCATCCAATTCCTCAACGCCGGCCTCTTCAGCTGTGAACTGAGGCATGGGCGAGGAGACAATTGGAGTTGAAGGGATTTTGTCCGCTTCAATTTCTTCATCCATTTACTCTGAGAAAGTAGAAGAGGGAATGTCTTAATCAGATCCGCTAGGGATCACATATTCTTCATCGAAGGGTACAAGTTCCTTTGATGGCATGCTGGAAACATGAACAACATCAATAGGATTTGCAAATGAGCTTGTCAATTTCTTCATCTTCTTCGGAGCTGAAGAATCTGATGAAGTTGATGATTTCGTTTTCTTCACAGTTGCATGCTCTGCAGCCTTGGTCTTCTTCACATCTGATGCAGATGGAAGGATTGGAGTCGGGGTAGGCGCAAGAGGAGCAGAGGAATTTGGTTGAATTTCTTCAGGCACAATTGATGTAGTTGTCCTGACTTCTTCATTTTCTTCAGGCGCACCACTAGTGGATGCCCTCGCAATTTCTTCAGTGGCTGGAATGCAGTCATCAGCCTAGAACTCACATTTTCTTCAGCAGCCTGATTTTCATCAGTGGTGTTGGCGTGCTCTTCTGTTGGTTGAGCATATGCTTCGGCTTGAGGAATTTATGGTTGCAATGGAGCTGCAACCTTGGTAGTGGATTTTTCAGTCAGTTTTACAAACCTGACCTTGGCTCCTTGCCAATCAGCATAGTAAGCATTGAAATCATCGCTGAGGACTTTGATTTTAGACTGGATCTTCACAAGTTCTTCAGTTGTCATAGAGACAACGTTCTTCTTCAGAAAGCGCTCCTTTCTGTACTGAGCTTTCTTCAGCTGCCTGGCCTCCTCAAATTTCCATTTTTCTTCTTCAATGAAGGCAGTCAAAACATGACTTTGGCCAGGAGTGAGGTTCATCTCTAGCAAAGGTGTGTTGGGATCCTTGTGCCAGAGGTCGATGAAGTCTAGGATTAGCTTCGGATTCAGAAGCAGTGGCACGTTGCTTCCTTTGGCTCTAGTGGCCTTGACTTGTCTGTCTCTGATGATTTCAGCTAGTTCATCATCATCAGCTTCGTCTTCATCGGACGGTACTTGGAAAGCGACCTGCTTCTTGTGAGGACTTGGGCAAGTGCCTCGTCCAGCAGCGGCCTTTTTCTTCAGCAGAGAGGGGCCTGCTGAGGAACTTGGAGCAGCTGAGGAACTTGCAGAGGCTCCTGGGGCAATAGATATGCCTGTTGTCCTTTGGCACGTGGCGAGATGCACAGGTGCTGAGGATTTGGTCGGAGCAGCCGAAGACTTTGGCCGAGGAGCTGAGGACTTTGGAGTGGGAGCAGCATGAGGATTTGGCCGTGAGGGCTTTGAGGAATCTGGTCGTGAGGGCATTGCTGAGGAACTTGGCCGTGAGGGCATTGAAGGTGAAGCACTTGGCTTATGCGCAGGCTTCTTTGCCATGGCCTTCTTCGGCTTGCTAGCAGATGCCTCAGCAGTGGCAACAGCAGCAGAGTCTTCATTGAATTTCCTCACTGCTTCTCTTGCTTGGCTGGCCAGCTTGGCCTGGCGCTTGGCCCATTCATCAGGATAATCCTCACCGCGTTTGAGGCTGGTTGGATCCGCTTCTTGGCCAGGTGCCAATGGAGGTCTTGGGCATGGAGGATTTAGAGTGGATTTCTTCATGTACTGGGGAGTAACATACCTGTACTCCCTCCACTCTCTTGCCCATCTCCTCTCAATCCTCTGGATGCGCACCTTGCGCTGATTTTTGTCCTCTTTTCCAAACTTGGCCTCATCAGGAGTGCAATAATCAGCATATATGTCATCGGGGATTTCAAAAGCAGTATTGACCTCATGCCTCTTTCCTCCCTTTTGTGGCTTCTTCCCATCAGCCATTTTCTTCAGATGAGGAATTTGAACTATGGAATTCTCTGAAGATGTATGCAATTTTTCTTCGAGGAACGCTGCAAATGAGTTAAGTTGATGAGAACCTAGTGATTCAGCAGCAAACATGTGTACCTGTGAACGGAGTATAGTTGCGAGGAATTTGGAAAGGTCATATGCGTCCTCAGAAGGTTTTTGTAAAAAGAACAAGTTTGAGGAATTTGACCAGATGAGTCTTTAAGAATTTCACTAAGCGTTCTTTGTCTTAGGATCCAGAGTTGTATAGATTGAGAATCCACACAATTGAGGAATCTTAAAGAAAAACATAGCTTAGAGAAATGAATCAAGAACAGATGACATGTGAGGTGTTTTAGTGTGTGAGGAATTGAAGAAATAAAACACCTTTGAAGATTTTGTAGAAATCATTTGAATCAATGAGGGCAGTAAAAGTAACTTTTAATTACCCAGGACGAAGAACACGACGAACTGGGAAGTGTAGATGTGATGTCCGTCAGTTCAGATCTCCCACACCCTAACTTGGTTGAGGAAGATAGCTACGGTGGCGGCGGAGTGAAGAAATCCGCGGCCGGCGTGAGTACGACGGCGATGAGGTCAAGGCAGTGAAGCTCTTCCTCACCGGCAACAATGAAGTAGCGGCAGCGCTAGGGTTTGAGAAGCTCGAGCTGGAGTGAGGTCGAGCGGAGTAAAAGAGAAGTGAGGAAGGGGAGGGGTATATATAGCCACGGTGAAAAATTGTTCGCCCGAAGAAATAGGACGAACGTGCCCCTAACCCTTCTCATTAGCTTGAAATGTGTCACCCACGTACTGAGAAGTGGAGATCGTGTGAGATCATGGGTGAATAGATAAGAGTTTTCGTGGGATGTGGAACGGTTTGAGCGGCAAAATGAAAATTTTGGAAATGACAGGTTAAAAGTTCCGTTCGCAAATTCTTCAGCTGACAAGGACACCATGAAGATTTTGAACGAGTTTCAAATAGAACGCACATGAAGAATTTTCGTTGAGTATAGCATAGAGGGGGAAGGGTCCGGTCACATTCACTTAGTAGAAAACGCAACTTGAAAAAGGAGCAATAAGTGAATGTTGTAGAGGACATAAACTCATATATATATATATATATATATATATATATATATATATATATATATATATATATATATATATATATATATATAGTGAAGACAATGAAGAAAAACGACGGAAATAGTGAAGACAATGCAAAGTTGAAGAATATGAACAACTAAGAAATTTCAAAATTGAGGGAAAACTCAAATTGAAGATTTTCAACTTTTGGTGGTGGCGAGACCCACCGTATAAGAATGATGATTTCAGACGCCGCGTACAATTGTCGTAGGGCTCCGAGAATCAATTTCTTCGTTAATTTCCTCACACTTAGAGTGTTAATCTTCATTGATTGAAGAAAAACGTTTCTTCATGTGTTGCACATCTAATTCAGCAATTTTGCATAAGTGTTAGGATGAGTCTCCTTTTCAAAGAACATTCGAAGATTCTAAGATATTTAGCTCACACCGCAACTTGCTAAATCTCTTCTCATCCAAGGGCTTAGTGAAGTTATCGGCTAGCTGTTCTTCAGTCTTCACATGCTCAATGGAAATGTCGCCCTTCAACACATGATCACGAAGAAAATGATGATGAATCTGAATGTGCTTTGTCTTCGAGTGCTGAACTGGGTTGTGAGAAATCTTGATGGCACTCTCATTGTCACAGAAGAGAGGCACATTCTTCACATTGACGCCGTAGTCCTTGAGAGTTTGCTTCATCCACAACAATTGAGCACAACAAGAACCAGCAGCAATGTACTCAGCTTCAGCAGTAGACAGTGATACGCAGTTCTGTTTCTTCGAGGACCAACAGACCAAAGATCTTCCGAGGAAATGACATGTGCCAGATGTTGACTTGCGGTCCACACGATCACCAGCATAGTCAGAGTCTGAATATCCAATGAGATCAAAAGCCGAGCCCTTGGGGTACCATAATCCAAGTGTTGGTGTGTGAGCTAGATATCGAAGAATATGCTTCACAGCCTTATGGTGTGATTCCTTCGGTGTAGCTTAAAATCAGGCACACATGCAAACACTAAGCATAATATCTGGCCTACATGCACATAAGTACAATAAAGTACCAATCATGGAGCGGTATACCTTTTGATCGAAGTCAATACCATTTTCATCGGTGCACAGATTGCCATTTGTGGGCATTGGAATTTTGACCCCTTTGCAATCTTGCATGCCGAATTTCCTCAGCACATCCTTGAGGTATTTCTCCTGAGATATGAATATGTCGTTGCGCTGTTGACGAATTTGAAGACCTAAGAAGAATTTCAATTCTCCCATCATAGACATTTCATATTCCTCTCTGGTCATATAACCAAATTTTTCAGTGTAACGTTGGTCAGTACAGCCAAAGATAATATCATCAATATATATTTGGCACACAAATAATTCACCATCATAAGACTTAGTGAAAAGAGTAGGATCAAGTGAACCGGGTTTGAAGCCTTTCTTCATGAGGAATTCCTTCAAAGTATCATACCACGCCCAAGGGGCCTGTTTGAGGCCATAGAGGGCCTTATTGAGTCTGAAGACTTTGTCAGGATGCTTTGGATCTTCAAAACCTGGGGGTTGAGCAACATATACTTCTTCCTCAAGCTTACCATTGAGGAATGCACTTTTCACATCCATTTGATATAGAGTGATATCATGATGGTTAGCATAAGCAAGTAATATGCGGATAGCCTCAAGTCTAGCAACAGGTGCAAAAGTTTCATCGAAATCGATTCCTTCAACCTGTGTGTAGCCTTGAGCTACAAGCCATGCCTTATTCCTCACCACAAGGCCATTTTCATCTTGCTTGTTGCGGTAGATCCACTTTGTGCCAATGATATTGTGCTTGCGAGGATCTGGACGTTTGACCAGTTCCCAGACGTTGTTGAGCTCGAACTGATGTAATTCTTTTTGCATGGCTTGAATCCACTCAGGCTCCAAAAATGCTTCATCTACCTTAGTGGGCTCTGTGATAGAGACAAAAGCAAAGTGCCCACAAAAGTTAGATAAATATGAAGCTCTTGAGCGTGTGAGAGGACCTGGTGCTTTAATTTCATCGATGATCTTCTCAATTTGCACTTCTTTAGCAACGCGAGGATGAGTTGGTTGTCGTCGAGGAATTTGATCAGCATTTTCTTCAGCACCATTTTCTTCAGCATTTTCTTCAGGTGCATTCGCTCGACATTCTTCACATTCTGGAATGAATTCTTCAGCAGATTCTTCGGTCGAAATGACATCCTCAGTAGCCTTGAACTTGATAGATTCCTCAGGTGTTGGTTCATCTATCACAGAAGGTAGGTGCTCCCTTTGCGAGCCATTAGTTTCACTGAACCGCCCATCTACAGTTTCAACAACCTTGTGAAGAACATTGTTGAAGACTCTGTAGGTGTGCGAGTCCTTTCCGTAACCAAGCATAAAACCTTCATGTGCTTTCGGCGCAAATTTTGAGTTGTGATGAGGATCTCTAATCCAACATTTAGCAGCGAAGACTTTGAAATAACTCACATTGGGTTTCTTGTTAGTGAGGAGTTCATAGGCAGTCTTCTTGAAGAATTTGTGAAGATATACTCTGTTGTTGATGTGGCATGTAGTATTAATTGCATCAATCCAGAAACGATGAGGCGTTTTGTATTCATCAAGCATAGTGTGAGCCATCTGATGAGGACATCAATAACATTGTTACACCCACAGCCCCTACTATTACATATACTGGACCACTTACTAGAGCTCGCGCACGCCAACTAAATTACCAGGTACTTTCGTTTCTTGGTAATGATTCTAATGTTCATGAGAATATGATGCCGCCTAAATTGGATACATTTGTTTTGCTTACAAATATAGGGCCTAGCTTGGAGAAGGCTGAAAATTGGAGCAAGAACACGCATGGAGTTGATGGCATGCGCAAGGGGATCAAGAATGGAGTTACAAGTGATGATTTCAGGACTTTGAAGCCACCATAAGGAGTGCATGAAGCCTTGGACAAAATATACAAGATGCCACTTCATAATATTCGTCCATAGGCTATCCTAGGTGCTGCGTCACCTTATTATTGGGCCAGGCCCATGTAATTTCGAAATACTTAAGTATAGGCTATTTTTAGAGTCTGTATGTGTGGGGAAACAAGAGTTAGGGTTGGTTTCGGACCCCACCCTCAAGGGCCACGAAATTCCCTCCTCCTCCTCCATATATACAGCCCTTAGGGCGTCGTTTAGGCTTTGGGTTTTGTTTAGATTAAAAGTTTGCCATAGCTGCAACTTCGCGTACTTCGTTTGTGTTCAACGACCAGACCAAGGCGTCACAGAACCCCACCTTCATTAATAAAGCTTTCCTACTTTATTCACAATATCCAGATTGCAATCTCATTTTCTTGCTTGTTCTTTGTTTGCTCGCAGGAAATAGACCCTCGTGGTCAGGTTGATCGTGCTCCAGCGTGGTCAATAACCCCTCGGAAGTTGGTTTAGCGATTGCTAAGGCGCAACGTCTTCGCACGTTCCTAGTCGGATCGTCAAAGTCGACTCCCATAGAAAACGATTGCTATCTCATCGAAACATCGGGACACCTCTGCCTCTACCAAGTGGTATCAGATTTCCAGGTTGCTCGGTGAGATTTTACTGTTTTTCATAGATTAGATCGAGTCTGTTCTTCATACCTACAGTCCACGAAAAAGCCACAAAAAAATTAGGGTTAGTTCATCATATCCGAACCAATCTGAGCCTTTGCATAATCTTTTTAGGGTTTTTGCTTTGTTGAATTTGCGGTTGCATCGTCGTGTCCAGTTGCTGGTCTTAGAGTCTAGTCTTTTAGAGTTTCGAGTTCTGGTCATAAGTTGTCACGCCGCCGCCGCACCATCATCATCGCCTTGCCATCTACCACCACTGCTTATCCGCCACCGCTCTAAACCCGTATCCATATACCACCACCAATCCGTATCCATATACCACCACCGCTACCATATACCACCACTGCTGCCATATCTTACCATCATATATCCACCACCAATCCGAGTTCTTTTCATATTAGGTTTGTTTTGAGATCCATCTAGTTTTTGTTTTGTGTTTCCTTGCCTGAGTAGGTCTCGAAAAAAAAAAGAGTTTGGAGACCCCCGGGCAGTTTTTAGGCCAAAATTTCGGCGACCGAAAATATTTTTCCCCTATCCTATTTTTAGGCTGTTCTGAGTCTTTTGAGACACTCGCCTTCATAGTGATTTTTTGTCGCACTTTTTCGTAGTCGCTGCCCTGATTTCCAAAAAAATTGTCAAAAAAATTTCGTACCCATCCTGTCAGTTTGACCTGGGAAGAGTTTTGAGACACTCGCCATTATAGTGATTTTTCGCAAAAAAAAATTGAGGAGCCAAAAAACAGAGCGAAAAAAAAATTCAGAGTGTGCTTTTCCCTTGTTTCCGTGCAGCGCCGTGATTTTGTTAGTGTTCTAGGCTCGCGTCTCTAGCACGGTCTAGCCTAGGACCAGCACAGTACCGTCGTTGAGCGTTTATTCAACTTTGCATCTCTGAATTGATTATTGCTGACCTTTTTGCTACCATACTATAAGCCTTCCCAGCTCCACATACATATACGTCGTGTGTTTGACTTTCCCTGGCAATCGCTCTATCCAAGCTTTTGAGAGTTTTGACTACAAAGGTTGTCGTTCACCGCCTGCTGCTGGGTAAGAACTGGTAAGAATTTGAGATTTGCTTGACGGATTTGTGGCTGTCCACCACACCACCACCACCACTTCCTAGTAGTCTGTCGAATCATATTATTGTGTGTTTCTATTGCTGCTAACCATGGCAGGATCACAAGCCGACGAGACTGGCTGGGAGAACATGACAAACAAAGCGTTACATGATAAGTTTCAACAAATGATGAGTGGACAGGTAGAAGATGTGCTAAATAGATTTGAAGAGGCCATGGAGAAGATAGATGGCATTGAGAAGGCGTTCGAAACAAAGCTCGATAACAAGTTTAATGAGTTGCTCGCGCGTCTACCACCACCACCACCGGCTGCACCTAACACACCTCTACAACAGCAACAACGACTACCTCCACATCGCGAAACAGCCCTCCGCCGAGCGACCCGTGTCCCTCTTCAGCCTGGCCAAGCTGCTGGTGCTGCTGTTGATACTTCTGTGGCTCCTGCTGCTGATGTGGGGGAGGATGATTATGTGGGAGATTACAAGGATGAGGTTGATCAACATCAAAACTACGTGCAACCACCAGCACCACAACCACCAACGTCCACATGCAAATAATGGCAATGTTAGGGCTCCCCCTCAGGTACGAGATCATGACCATCTCCCTAAACTGAAATTGAATATTCCACCATTTGAGGGTAGATATGTTCCTCATATATATCTTACTTGGGAGTCAGAAACTGAACAACGATTTACATGTTTACAATATCCTTAAGAGAGACGTGTTCCTGCTGCTATTTGTGCTTTCAGTAGCTTTGCATGTGTTTGGTGGTCTGAACATTGTAGATTATATCCTGTTCTAGCTACTTGGGCTGCTTTGAAAACTGCTATGCGTACTCGTTGGGTTCCACCATATTATCAACGTGAATTACTTCAAAAATTGCAGTGCTTAAGACAAGGAAAAAATTCGGTAGAAGAATATTATCAGGAATTACAAACTGGCTTGATTAGATGTGGTATTGTTGAGGAGAATGAAGCTATGCTTGCATGTTTTCTGGGTGGATTAAATAGAGAGATTCAGACCATTCTAGACTATAAGGAATATAATAATATCACTCGTTTATTCCATCTTGCTTGTAAAGCTGAACGTGAAGTGCAGGATCGACAGGCATTGGCGCGAACTAACTTTTCTGCAGGTCGACCTTCATCATGGACACCACGTGCATCATCTACTTCCACACGTTCTGCTACACCGGCACCTCCGTCGGCTGCCACCTCCAACCATGATACAGTAAAGCAGGCACAATCACCACTATCTGCCAAGACACACCTTCTGGGCCTGCAAAGAGCTCTTCTTCATCCATGGCATCAACAGGGCAAACACATGATATTATTTGTCGACGTTGCAAGGGTGGAAGTCATTATGCGAGAGAATGCCCATCTAAGCGTGTGATGATTGTTACTGAGGATGGTGGGTATGAGTCCGCTAGTGACTATGATGAGGAGACTTTGGCTCTTATTACACATGAAGAACACGGTGGAGATGATTCTGATCATGAGATGCAATACATGGCTGCTGAAGATGCTGACAGGTATGAATGTTTAGTTGCTCAACGTGTTTTGAGTGTGCAGGTTACACAAGCTGAGCAAAATCAGAGGCATAATTTGTTCCATACAAAGGGAGTTGTGAAGGAATGTTCTATTCGCGTCATCATAGATGGAGGGAGCTGCAACAACTTGGCTAGCATGGAGATGGTGGAGAAGCTATCTCTCACCACAAGACCACATCCACATCCTTACTACATCCAATGGTTCAACAACAGCGGCAAGGTTAAGGTAACACGTACTGTTCGTGTGCATTTTAGTATCTCTACATATGCTGATTATGTTGATTGTGATGTGGTACCTATGCAAGCATGTTCCTTATTACTTGGTAGACCATGGCAATTTGATAAAAAATCTGTACACCATGGTAGAAACAATCAGTATACTCTTGTACATAAGGATAAAAATATTACTTTGCTTCCTATGACTCCTGATTCCATTTTGAAAGATGATATTAATAGAGCTAATAAAGCAAAACAGGAGAAAAATAAGAGTGACAATCAGATTGTGGCAAAAGAATTTGAGCAACAAATGAAGCCTACTAATAAACCATCTAGTGTTGCTTCTGAAATTAAACTGAAAAGTGCATGTTTACTTGCCACAAAATCTGATATTGATGAGCTAGATTCTAGCAAATCTGTTTGCTATGCTTTTGTGTGCAAAGAGGCATTATTTTCATTCGAGGACGTGCCTTCCTTTTTGCCCCCTGCTGTCACTAACATTTTGCAGGAGTTCGCTGACGTCTTCCCACAAGACGTGCCACCGGGATTACCACCTATTCGAGGGATTGAGCATCAAATTGACTTAATTCCCGGTGCATCGCTACCCAACCATGCACCATACCGTACAAATCCAGAGGAGACGAAGGAGATTATGCGTCAAGTACAGGAGCTGCTCGACAAAGGTTATATACGCGAATCTCTTAGTCCTTGTGTTGTTCCTATTATACTAGTGCCTAAAAAGGATGGTACATCGCGTATGGGTGTTGATTGTAGAGGCATTAATAATATTACTATTCATTATCGTTACCCTATTCCTAGGCTAGATGATATGCTTGATGAATTGAGTGGCTCTACAATATTCTCCAAAGTTGATTTGCATAGTGGATACCATCAAATTCGTATGAAATTGGGAGATGAATGGAAAACAGCATTTAAAACTAAGTTTGCTTTATATGAGTGGTTAGTCATGCCTTTTGGGTTAACTAATGCACCTAGTACTTTCATGATACTAATGAAAGAAGTTTTACGTGCTTTCATTGGACGATTTGTGGTAGCCTATTTTGATGATATACTGATCTATAGCAAATCTTTGGAAGAACATTTCGAACATTTACGTGCTGTTTTTAATGCTCTACGTGATGCACGTTTGTTTTGTAACCTTGGGAAGTGCACCTTTTGCACCGACCGGGTGTCTTTTCTTGGCTATGTTGTTACTCCACAGGGAATTGAAGTTGATGAAGCCAAGATTGAAGCTATTGAGAGTTGGTCGCAGCCCAAAACGGTCACACAAGTGAGGAGTTTTCTTGGACTCGCTGGTTTCTATAGGCGTTTTGTGAGAGACTTTAGCACCATTGCTGCACCTCTCAATGAGCTTACAAAGAAGGATGTGCCTTTTGTTTGGGGTACCGCACAGGAAGAAGCCTTCACGGTATTGAAAGATAAGTTGACAAATGCTCCTTTACTTCAACTTCCTGACTTTAATAAGACTTTTGAGCTCGAATGTGATGCTAGTGGAATTGGATTAGGAGGTGTGTTATTACAAGATGGCAAACCTGTTGCATACTTTTCTGAAAAATTGAGTGGGCCTAGTCTGAACTATTCTACTTATGATAAAGAATTATATGCTCTTGTTCGGACTTTAGAGACATGGCAACATTATTTATGGCCCAAATAATTTGTTATGCATTCTGATCATGAATTTTTGAAACATATTAAAAATCAAGCTAAACTAAATCGTAGTCATGCTAAATTGGTTGAATTCATTGAGACTTTCCTTATGTCATTAAACACAAGAAGGGTAAAGAAAATGTTATTGCTGATGCTTTGTCTCGTCGCTATACTATGCTTTCACAACTTGACTTCAAAATATTTGGTTTGGAGACCATCAAAGATCAATATGTGCATGATGCTGATTTTAAAGAAGTAATGCAGAATTGTAAAGAAGGAAGAACATGGAACAAGTTCGTTGTTATGATGGTTTTGTGTTCCGTGCTAACAAGCTATGCATTCCTGCTAACTCTGTTCGTCTTTTGTTGTTGCAGGAGGCGCATGGAGGAGGATTAATGGGACACTTTAGCGTGAAGAAGACGGAGGACGTACTTGCTACACATTTCTTTTGGCCAAGGATGAGACGGGATGTTGAGCGTTTTGTTGCTCACTCCACTACATGTCAAAAAGCTAAGTCACGACTCAATCCTCATGGTTTATATATGCCTTTGCCTATGCCTAGTGTTCCTTGGGAGGATATATCTATGGACTTTGTTTTAGGTTTACCTCGAACAAAGAAGGGGAGGGATAGCATATTTGTTGTCGTGGATAGGTTCTCGAAAATGGCACACTTTATACCATGTCATAAAAGCGATGATGCTGTTAATGTTGCTGATTTGTTCTTTCATGAAATTATTCGCTTGCATGGGGTGCCAAATACTATTGTTTCAGACCGTGATACTAAATTTCTTAGCCACTTTTGGAGATGTTTATGGGCTAAGTTGGGGGCTAAACTTCTTTTTAGTACTACTTGTCACCCCCAAACTGATGGACAAACTGAAGTAGTCAATAGAACATTGTCTACTATGCTTAGAGCTGTTTTGAAGAATAATAAGAAAATGTGGGAAGAATGCTTGCCTCATATTGAATTTGCTTATAATCGTTCATTGCATTCTACTACTAAGATGTGCCCTTTTGAAATTTTGTATGGTTTCCTACCTCGTGCACCCACTGATTTGTTGCCTCTTCCATCTTCGGAGAAGGTTAATTTTGATGCTAAACAACTTGTTGAATTGATCTTAAAAATGCATGAGTTAACTAAGGAAAACATTGAGCGTATGAATGTTAAATATAAACTTGTTGGAGATAAGGGTAGAAAACATGTTGTCTTTGCACCTGGAGATCTTGTTTGGTTACATTTGCGTAAGGATAGGTTTCCTAATTTGCGCAAATCAAAGCTAATGCCATGTGCTGATGGTCCATTTAAGGTGTTAGAGAAAATAAATGATAATGCATATAAACTTGAGCTGCCTGCAGATTTTGGGGTTAGTCCCACTTTTAACATTGCAAATTTGAAGCCTTATTTGGGTGAGGAAGATGAGCTTTCGTCGAGGACGACTTCATTTCAAGAAGGGGAGGATGATGAGGACATCAATACCATTGTTACACCCACAGCCCCTATTGTTACATATACTGGACCACTTACTAGAGCTCGCGCGCGCCAATTAAATTACCAGGTACTTTCGTTTCTTGGTAATGATACCAGATACATTTGTTTTGCTTACAAATGAAGGGCCTAGCTTTGAGAAGGATGAACATTGGAGCAAGAACACGCATGGAGTTGATGGCATGCGCAAGGGGATCAAGAACGGAGTTACAAGTGATGATTTCAGGACTTTGAAGCCACCATAAGGAGTGCATGAAGCCTTGGACGAAATATACAAGATGCCACTTCATAATATTCGTCCATAGGCTATTTTAGGTGTTGCGTCACCTTATTATTGGGCCAGGCCCATGTAATTTCGAAATACTTAAGTATAGGATATTTTTAGAGTCCGTATGTGTGGGGAAACAAGAGTTAGGGTTGGTTTCGGACCCCACCCTCAAGGGCCACGAAATTCCCTCCTCCTCCTCCATATATACAGTCCTTAGGGCGTCGTTTAGGCTTTGGGTTTTGTTTAGATTAAAAGTTCGCCATAGCTGCAATTTCGCGTACTTCGTTTGTGTTCAACGACCAGACCAAGGTGTCACAGAACCCCACCCTCATTAATAAAGCTTTCCTCCTTTATTCGCAATATCTAGATTGCAATCTCAGTTTCTTGCTTGTTCTTCGTTTGCTCGCAGGAAATAGACCCTCGTGATCAGGTTGATCGTGCTCCAGCGTGGTCAATAACCCCTCGGAAGTTGGTTTAGCGATTGTTAAGGCGCGACATCTTCGCACGTTCGTAGTCGGATCGTCAAAGTCGACTCCCACAGAAAACGATTGCTATCTCATCGAAACATCGGGACACCTCTGCCTCTATCACCATCTCAACAAGAGTCATGTTCTTGCGCTCCACGACGCCATTCTGTTGAGGAGTATAAGGAGCAGATAACTCATGAGTAATACCAAGTTCGTCAAGATAGTCATCCAGACCAGAATTCTTGAACTCAGTTCCATTGTCACTTCTGATGTGCTTAATCTTCACACCAAAGTTGGTTGAAGCCCTCGAGGAGAATCGCTTGAAGACTTCCTGCACTTCATGTTTGTAAGTAACAATTTTTACCCATGTGTAACGAGAGTAATCATCAACAATGACAAAGCCATATAGAGATGCATCATTTGTAACTGCAGAATAATGGTTAGGACCGAAGAGATCCATGTGAAGCAATTCAAATGGTCGAGTAGTAGTCATGATAGTCTTTGCTGGATGATTGGCCTTGGTCATCTTTCCAGCTTCACAGGCACCGCATAAGTGATCCTTGAGGGATTTGACATTCTCGATGCCAATGACATGCTTCTTCTTTGCAAGCGTGTTCAAATTCCTCATGCCTGCATGACCAAGTCGTCGATGCCATAGCCAGCCTTCTGAAGCTTTTGCAAGTAGGCATACGGCTGGTTGTGGTCCTGTAGAGAAATCAACAATATACAAGTCTCCTCTCCTAAAGCCTTCGAAGACTTTGGAATTGTCAGCTTCCATGATCACAACACAACGATACTTGCCAAAGACAACAACCATATCAAGATCGCAGAGCATTGAGACAGACATGAGGACTCAACAAGCATGACTTTGTCCATGTGTTGATCCTTTGAGATCGCAACCTTACCTAGACTCAATACCTGACTTTTGCCTTTGTCAGCGAAAATGATATGCTTCAGATGGGATGAAGATAAGGGAGCATCCATCAATAGATTCTTGTCACCAGTCATGTGGTTTGTACATCCACTATCGAGGACCCACTCAGTGGCTTTGGGTTGATCATCCTGCAGATGAATGAGTGCAGCTTACAAACTCATATACTTCATCAGTGAAGAATATGACATCAATTCATCAGATCAATTTCATCAAGCAGTAGAACAGATAAAGCAGTATGAGGACGTGAGAAATGAGAGTTCATTTCTTCAATGATTAGCCTGCGTCCTTTCAGGCAATTTTCAGGTCTCCAGCAAGTTCTTCAGACGTTTTAGCACGTCTGGAGACCTGACCCTGCATAAGAGATTAGTTCTTTTTCTTCACCACCCACATCTAAAGGGGTGGCAAAGAGTTCATCACTCTGCGAGCTCCATGTAAGAAAGGAGGCATAGAAGCCAGTCCATTTCGTTTCACATAAGATGAATTAGGATAAGCATATGAATAAGCAGAGAAATTCTTCGAGGACTTATGAACATAATGGTTAGAAGAATAATGCTCATATTCATAGCCCTTAGCTCTTCCCTGCGAAACAGAAGGGTTAGCGCGATGATGATCATATGAGGACTTGGATTCTTTTGAGGAATTTGATCCACATGAGGAATTTGGTCCGTATGAGGACTTGGATCCATATGAAGAATTAGGTCCATATGAAGAATTTGATCTGGGGTTCCTATTCTTCACAGGTGGTGTCATGAGGACATTCACCTGAAGAATTTTAAGGCATCTTTTGGGAACCCAAATTTTCTTCATAGGGGAACCGTTCCTGCAGTTAGTACCAACATATCTAGCAAATACTTCACCATTCTGATTTTTGAACAGTTTATAGTTGGAGTCAAATGACTCATCAGAAGAATGAGGAGATTCACAAGTAAAGCCAGATAAATTGGATGGATCAACTGGAGGTCCCTTTGCAGCAACCCATGAGGTTTGGGGTACTGCTCAGGCTTCCAATATGTACCATCAGCATTGAGTTTCCTCTCAAAGGCAATACCCTCTTTCCTAGGGTTCCTGTTGAGGATCTGCTTTTTAAGCACATCACAAAGAGTCTAATGCCCTTTGAGGCTTTTGTACATGCCTATCATGTATAATTCCTTTAGCCCTGCATCATCAGTGATACTAGCAATGTCCTCAGATGAGGAATTAGTGATAGCAAAGACAGGTGAAGAATTTGTAGCATTAGAAGCATTTGAGCATTCATGTGAGGAATTAGCAGATTCACGTTCAATACATCTCAAGCATGGAGGAACAAATTCTTCCTGAGCAGCGCTGATTTGTTGAGAAAGTAATGAATCGCGCTCCTTCTGAAGATCTTCATAACTCACTCTTAGCTTCTCAAGATCTTGCTTTCTTTGAAGAAATTCATAATAAAGCTTCTCATGATCAGATAAGAGAGTGTTATGATGACCTTGAAGGTTGTCAAACCTAGACTGAAGTCTCTGAAGATTTTCAACCAAGGTTTTAGTGTGATCCATTTCTTCACCCAACATATCATCACTTTTGTCTAGCATGTTTTGAACCTTTTCAAAAGCGTTTTGTTGTTTCACAGCAATCTTAGCAAGTTTAGAGTAGCTGGGTTTGAGGTTTTCATCAGATTCATTCTCACTTGATTCAGAGGAGGTATATTTGAGTACCTTGGCACCCTTTGCCATGAAGCAATAGGTGGGAGCGTAATCATCATTGCCTTCATCAGCCTTGTTGGTGAGGTCAGTTTCTTCAGAGTTGAAGATAGACTTGCTGACGAAAGCAGTAGCGATAGCTAGACTCGCCACACCAGACTCGTACTCTTCAGATGCCTCCTCTTCCTCATGTTCCTCAGATTCAGCCTCAGAGTCCATTTCCTTGCCAATGAATGCCCGAGCCTTCTTGGAGTTGCTCTTCTTGTGAGACGAAGACTTCGAGGATTTTGATGATGAAGATTTTGAGGATTTCTTCTTTTTCTTCGCATCATCAGAACTGTAATCCTTGTATTTCTTCTTCTTTGATTCCTTTTCCCACTGAGGACAATCTTGAATGTAGTGTCCAGGTTTCTTGCATTTGTGGCAAAGCCTCTTCAGGATCACCAAGGCTGCTGCCAGAATCTTCATCTTCAGATTCAGACACTGCCTTGGCCTTCAGGGCACGTGATCTGCCATAGCTCGAACCATAGAGATCTCTCTTCTCAGCAAGCTGGAACTCATGAGTATTTACCCTCTCGAGGATATCAGCGGCATCAAGTGACTTGTAATCAGCACGTTCTTACTTGTAGTCACTAGATGAGGAACCATTGCTCCTTGAAGGTTTTCCAAAGCGACCACGTCTTGAGAACTTCTGGAATTTCTTCACGAGCAGTGCTAGCTCATAGCTCAGTTCTTCAGGATCACCAAGGCTGATGCCAGAATCTTCATCTTCAGATTCAGACACTGCCTTGGCCTTCAGGGCACGTGATCTGCCATAGCTCGAACCATAGAGATCTCTCTTCTCAGCAAGCTGGAACTCATGAGTATTTACCCTCTCGAGGATATCAGCGGGATCAAGTGACTTGTAATCAGCACGTTCTTGTATCATCAATGCCAGAGTATCAAATGAGGAATCAAGCGATCTCAGCAGTTTCTTCACCACCTCATGGTCGGTAATGTCACTGGCACCAAGTACTTGAAGCTCATTTGAGATGTCAGTGAGGCGATCGAAGGTTTGTTGAACATTTTCATTGTCGAGTCTTTTGAAGCGGTTGAAGAGATTGCGAAGAACATCAACTCGAGAGTCACGTTGTGTTGAGACTCCTTCATTGACTTTGGATAGCCTATCCCAGATAAGCTTAGCAGTGTCCAAAGCACTCACTCTTCCATACGGTCCTTTGCTCAGATGGCCACATATGATATTCTTTGCTTGAGAGTCGAGTTGCTTGAATATCTTCACATCAGCAGCATTCAGAGAAGGTGTGACTGAGGGAACACCATTTTCCACAACATACCAAAGATCATTATCAATTGCCTCTAGATGCATTCGCATCTTATTCTTCTAGTAGGGGTAGTCCTGTAAGTGCATCTAGTGCCCCTTAGTGATTTTGGTGTATTGAAGACTTATAGGTTAAGTATCTAATGCGTTTATGAGTGTACACAGATCTATAAGTCTTTGAGGAGTTTGATATTTACAAAGAAAGTCGACCCCTAAAAATGAAGTTCTTCGGCTGAAGACTTTGATATACTGAAGACTTTCTGAAGACTTTGAAAGTGAAGAAATTGGTGTGACCTTGAAGACTTGGTATTCATTCGAGGAACATGAAGCGTGAAGACTTTTGTTTTCGTAGTTTCATTTTCTCTTTCTTGAGTCATAGGAAACACCGTATTGTTAAAGGGGGTCGAGGAAATACTAAGGAGAAAATTTCCATGTGATGCTCAACTCAAATCCTACACCTACCAATCCCTTCGAGTGAAGCCATTGGAAATCACATACAGTTCAGTCAAATTCTTCATTGACAGAGACGCAGTTCTTCTGGTCACTGAGGACTTTGCTCTGACTGAGGAGTTAGGAATTCGCCAGTGCGAATTGCCTACACAGTGAGGAACATGATAGCCCTGAGGAATTTGTACCTCAAATTTCTGACCATTGCTGTGCTACGCGCCAGCTGTCCCAAAATATCTTATCCATCCAACGGTCATATCATTGAAAGGCATTTATGTCTTATCATGTCGGCCTGCTCCCTAGGCTATAAATAGTCGCCCCCTACAACCACTAGCTGGTTGGCTGCTCCGCGAGAACTAGACACTTGTCATTTGAGAGCAACCCATCCTCCGAGGACTTTGAGCGAAAATCATCAAGTGAGGAAAATCCAAACCCAAACCCAAAACACCTACAAACCCAAAGTGATTGAGCATCACTGAAGAGATTGATCCTGCGTGGATCCGACGCTTGTTACCTTTAAAGACTGTGCTTCTTCCAGACGGTTAGGCGTTAAGGTCTAGAGCATCCAAGAGGAATTGTGGATTGCCGAGTGACCAAGTCTGTGAAGGTTTGGAAGTCACCTGAAGACTTACCACGAGTGATTGGGCGAGGACTGTGTGTCCTTAGCTCAAGGAGAATACGGTGAGGACTGTGTGTCCGAGACTAGGTGTCCTCGAGTTTAAATACTCAGCCGCTCCAACCAGATGTACAACTGAGGCAGCAGTTGGAACTGGTCTACCAAATCATTGTCTTCACCAAGCTTACTGGTTCTATTTCCTCAACACTTTCATTTCCTCATTACTGTGTTGTGTGTTTGTTCATATCTGTGTTTGAAGACTTTGACTGAAGACTTTCTCAATTTCCTCAGTTCAATTTCTTCAGTCTGTTTGTCTTCATCTTGTGCTATCATGTGTTTACGCTTTCTGTACTCTGAGTTTGTCTTCATTTCATCATGATGACCATGCATGTATTCTGCTATGTTTACCTCTGAGTACTTATTCCACTGCTAGTAGTTCTTCGCTAAGGAATTTCCTCACGAGCAAATTCCTCAGTGAAGAATTTCATAAAAAACGCCTATTCACCCCCCCCCCCCTCTAGTCGATATAACGCACTTTCAAGTCCGTCTCATCGAAGGTAGGACACCCAACGGAGACCTTGATCACACCTGCGGTCGACATAACTAAAACTCCAGGCGGTTAAACCAAAATCACACAGAACAACAGAGTACCTTACTCTGATACCAATTAAAAGTGCATTATATCGACTAGAGGGGGTGAATGGGCGATTTTTATGAATTCTTCTCTGAGGAATTTGCGGGTGAGGAAATTCCTTAGCGAAGAACTACTAGCAGCAGAACAAGTACTCAAAAGTAAACATAACAGAGCACAAGCATTGTCATCATGATGAAATGAAGACAAGCACAGAGTACAGAAAGCGTAATCACAGGATAACGCAGGATGAAGACAAACAAACTGAAGAAATTGAACTGAGGAAATTGAGAAGGTCTTTAGTCAAAGTCTTCAAACACAGATATGAACAAGTGCACAACACAGTAATGAGGAAATGAAAGAGTGTAGGAAATAGAACCAGAAAGTTTGGTGAAGACAATGATTTGGTAGACCAGTTCCAACTGCTGTCTCAGTTGTACATCTGGTTGGAGCGGCTAGGTATTTAAACTTGCGGACACACAGTCCTCACCATATTCTCCTTGAGCTAAGGTCACACAGACCTCACCCAATCACTCGTGGTAAGTCTTTGGGTGACTTCCAAACCTTCACAAACTCGATCACTCGGCGATCCACAATTTCTCTTGGATGCTCTAGACCATGACGCCTAACCGTCTGGAAGAAGCACAGTCTTCAAAGGTAACAAGCGTCGGATCCACGCAGGGTCAATCTCTTCAGTGATGCTCAATCACTTTGGGTTTGTAGGTGTTTGGGTTTGAGTTTTCCTCACTTGATGATTTTCACTCAAAGTCCTCGGAGGATGGGATGCTCTCAAATGACAAGTGTTAGTTTCTCTAGGAGCAGCCAACCAGCTAGTGGTTGTAGGGGGGCGGCTATTTATAGCCTAGGGAGCAACCCGACATGATAAGACATAAATGCCCTTCAATGATATGACCATTAGGTGGGTAGATATTTTGGGACAGCTGGCACAAGGCACAGCAACAGTCGGAAATTTGAGTATCAAATTCCTTAGGGCTATCATGTTCCTCACTGTGTAGGCAATCCGCACTGGCGAATTCCTAACTCCTCAGTCAGAACAAATTTCTCAGAGACCAGAAGAACTTCATCTCTGTCACTGAAGAATATGACTAAACTGTATGAGATTTCCAATGGCTTCACTCGAAGGGATTGGTAGGTGTAGGATTTTGAGTTGAGCATCACATGGAAATTTTTCCTTAGTATTTCCTCGACCCCCTTTAACAGTACGGTGTTTCCTATGACTCAAGAAAAGAGAAAATGGAACTACGAAAACAAAAGTCTTCACGCTTCATGTTCCTCGAATGAATACCAAGTATTCAAGGTTACACCAATTTCTTCACTTTCAAAGTCTTCAGAAGTCCAAAGTCTTCAGACGAAGAACTTCATTTTTAGGGGTCGACTTTCTCTGTAAATATCAAACTCTTCATAGACTTATAGACATGTGTACACTCATAAACACATTAGTCCCTTAACCTATAAGTCTTCAATACACCAAAATCACTAATGGGCACTAGATGCACTTACACTCATCTACTACTTCGTCCATCTTGCTGGATCAAGAAGGTGAGGACGTCACCGAGCTGAACGTGTGCTGAACGCGGAGGTGTCGTACGTTCGGTACTTGATCGGTTGGATCGCAAAGAAGTTCGACTATACCAACCGCATTACTAAACGCTTCCGCTTACGGTCTATGAGGGTGCGTATACACTCCCCCCTCTCACTGCTATGCATCTCCATGGACGTAGAAATTTTTTTGTTTTCCATGCAACATTCCCCAACAGTGGCACCCGAGCCAGGTCTATGCATAGATGATATGCACGAGTAGAACACAAAGAGTTGTGGGCGGTGATAGTCATACCGCTTACCACCAACGTTTTATTTTGATTCGGCGGTATTGTGGGATGAAGCGGCCCGGATCAATCTTACATATCCACGTACATGAGACCAGTTCCACCGATTGACATGCAACTTGTTTTGCATAAAGGTGGCTGGCGGGTGTCTGTTTCTCCTACTTTAGTTTAATCGAATTTGACTACAGTCGATCCTTGAAGAAGGTTAAAATAGCAAACAGTCGGTCCTATTGTTAGATGCCCGTAGCAGACACGTAAAACTTGCAACAACAAAGTAGAGGATGTTTAACTTGTTTTTGCAAGGCATGTTGTGATGTGATATGGTCAAGACATGATATGATATACTTTATCGTATAAGATGATCATGTTTTGTAATATCGACAACCAGCAGGAGCCTTTGGGTTGTCTCTTAATTATTGTATGAAATGCATGCGCCATGTAATTGCTTTACTTTATCACTATGAGTTAGCAATAGTTGTAGAAGCAATAGTTGGCGAGACGACCCTGATGCAGCGATAGAGATCAAGGTGTCGTGCCGGTGACGATGGAGATCATGACCATGCTTTGGAGATGGAGGTCAAAAGCACAAGATGATGAAGGCCATATCATGTCACATATTTTGATTGCATGTGATGTTTATCCTTTATGCATCTATTTTTCTTAGAGCGGCGGTAGCATTATAAGATGATCCCTTCACTAAATTTCAAGATAAAAGTGTTCTCCCCGAGTATGCACTATTGCCAAAGTTCGTCATTTCGAAGTACCTTGTGATGATCGGGTGCGATAGACTCTACGTTCACATACAATGGATGTAAGACAGTTTTGCACATGCAGAATACTTGGGTTAAACTTGACGAGCCTAGCATGTACAGACATGGTCTCAGAACACTAGAGACTGAAAGGTCGAATGTGAGTCATATAGTAGATATGATCAACATAGAGATGTTCACCATTGATGACTGCCCCATCTCACATGATGATCGGACATGGGCTAGTTGATTTGGATCATGTATCACTTAGATAACTTGAGGGATGTTTATTTAGGTGGGAGTTCATTAGTAATTTTATTGATTGAACTTCATTTATCATGAACTTAGTCTTAATACTTTTTGCATATCTATGTTGTAGATCAATAGCTCACAATATAGCTCCCCTATTTTGATATGTTCATAGAGAAAACTAAGTTGAAAGATGATAGTAGCAATGACGTCGACTGGGTCCGTGATCTAAGGATTATCCTCATTGTTGCATAGAAGAATTATGTCCTGGATGCACCGCTAGGTAACAGACCTATTGCAGGAGCAGATGCAGGCGTTATGAGCGTTTGACAAGTTCGATATGATGACTACTTAATAGTTTAGTGTGCCATGCTTTACGGCTTAGAAATGAGACTTCAAAAACGTTTTGAACGCCATGGAGCATATGAGATGTTCCAAGAGCTGAAATTGGTATTTCAGACTCATACCCGTGTTGAGAGGTATGAGACCTCTGACAAGTACTTTCCCTATAAGATGGAGGAGAATAGCTCAGCCAGTGAGCATGTGCTCAGAATGTCTGGGTACTACAATCACTTGAATCAAGTAGAAGTTAATCTTCCAGATAAGATAGTGATTGACAGACTTCTCTAGTCACTATCACCAAGCTACTAGAACTTTGTGATGAAATATAATATGCAAGGGATGACGAAAACGATTATTGAGCTCTTCGCAATGTTGAAATCAGCGAAGGTAGAAATCAAGAAAGAGCATCAAGTGTTGATGGTTAACAAGACCTCTAGTTTCAAGAAAAAGGGCAAGCGAAAGAATAGGAACTTCAAGAAGAATGGAAAGCAAGTTTCCACTCCTGTGAAGAAGCCCAAAGCTGGACCTAAGCCTGAAACTAAGAGCTTCTACCGAAAAGGGAATGGTTACTGGAAGCGGAACTGCCCCAGATACTTGGCGGATAAGAAGGATGGCAAAGTGAACAAAGGTATATTTGATATACATGTTATTGATGTGTACTTTACTAGTGTTCGTAGCAACCCCTGGGTATTTGATACCGGTTCAGTTGCTAAGATTAGTAACTTGAAACAGGAGTTGCAGAATAAACAAAGCCTAGTTAAGGACGAGGTGACGATGTGTGTTGGAAGTGATTCCAAGGTTGATACGATCACCATCGCACACTCCCTCTACCTTCGGGATTAGTGTTGAACCTAAATAAATGTTATTTGGTGTTTGTGTTGAGCATGAATATGACTGGATCATGTTTATTGCAATAGGATTATTCATTAAAGTCGGAGAATAATTGTTGTTCTGTTTACATGAATAAAACCTTCTATGGTCATACACCCAATATGAATGGTTTATTGAATCTCGATCGTAGTGATACACATATTCATAATATTGATGCCAAAAGATGCAAAGTTGATAATGATAGTGCAACATACTTGTGGCACTGTCGTTTAGGTCATATTGGTGTAAAGCACATGAAGAAACTCCATGTGGATGGACTTTTGGAATCACTTGATTATGAATCATTTGGTACATGTGAACCATGCCTCATGGGCAAGATGACTAAAACTCCGTTCTCCAGAATAATGGAGCGAGCTAATGACTTATTGGAAATAATACATACCGATGTATGCGGTTCGATGAGTGTTGAAGCACGCGGTAGGTATCGTTATTTTTCTGACCTTCACAGATAATTTGAGTAGGTATGGGTATATCTACTTGATGAAACACTAAGTCTGAAACATTTGAAAATTTCAAAG
The DNA here is from genome assembly GCA_032464435.1 of Aegilops umbellulata. Classification (NCBI taxonomy): domain Eukaryota; kingdom Viridiplantae; phylum Streptophyta; class Magnoliopsida; order Poales; family Poaceae; genus Aegilops; species Aegilops umbellulata. Next base: position 184,437,617 of record CP136055.1, read on the forward strand.
AATTTCAAAGTGAAGTGGAGAATCATCATAATAAGAAAATAAAGTTTCTACGGTCTGATCGCAGAGGCGAATATTTGAGTTACGAGTTTGGCCTTCATTTAAAACAATGTGGAATTGTTTCACAACTCACGCCACCTGGAGCACCACAGCGTAATGGTGTGTCCGAACGTCGTAACCGTACTTTATTGGATATGGTGCGTTCTATGATGTCTCTTACCGATTTACCACTATCATTTTGGGGTTATGCATTAGAGGCATCTGCATTTACGTTAAATAGGGCACTGTCTAAATCCGTTGAGACGGCACCATATGGACTGTGGTTTGGCAAGAAACCTAAGCTGTCGTTTCTTAAATTTTGGGGATGCGATGCTTATGTCAAAAGGCTTCGTCCTGATAAGCTCGAACCTAAATCGGAGAAGTGCGCCTTCATAGGATACCATAAGGAAACTATTGGGTACACCTTCTACCACTGATCCGAAGGCAAGATCTTTGTTGCTAAGAATGGATCCTTTCTAGAGAAGGAGTTTCTCTCGAAAGAAGTAAGTGGGAGGAAAGTAGAACTTGATGAGGTAATTGTACCTTCTCTCGAATTGAAAAGTAGAACATCAGAGAAAACATTCCCGTGATCCTACACCAACTATAGAGGAAGCTAATGATGATGATCATGAAACTTCAGATCAAGTTACTACTGGATCTCGTAGGTCGACCAGAACACGTTTCGCGCCAGAGTGGTACGACAATCCTGTCCTGGAAGTCATGTTGTTGGACAACAACGAACATACGAACTATGAAGAAACTATGGTGAGCAGATTCCAAAAAATGGCTTGAGGCCATGAAATCTGAGATAGGATCCATGTATGAGAACAAAGTGTGGACTTTGGTGGATTTGCCCGATGATCGGCAAGCCATAAAGAATAAATGGATCTTTAAGATGAAGGCGGACGCTGACGGTAATATCACTGTCTACAAAACTCGACTTGTTGCAAAAGGTTTTCGACAATTTCAAGGGGTTGACTATGATGAGACTTTCTCACCCTTAGAGATACTTAAGTCTGTCCGAATCATGTTAACAATTGCCGCATTTTATGAAATCTGGCAAAAGGATGTCAAAAACTTGCGTTCCTTAAAGGGTTTCTTGAGGAAGAGTTGTATATGATGCAACCGGAAGTTTTTGTCAATCCTAAAGGTGCTAACAAAATGTGCAAGCTCCAGTGATCCATCTATGGACTGGTGCAAGCATCTCAGAGTTGGAATATACGCTTTGATGAGGTGATCAAAGCATATGGTTTTATACAGACTTATGGTGAAGTCTGTATTTACAAGAAAGTGAGTGGGAGCTCTATAGCATTTCTGATATTATATCAGGATGACATATTGTTGACTGGAAATGGTATAGAATTTCTGGATAGCATAAACGGATACTTGAATAAGAATTTTCAATGAAAGACCTCGGTGAAGCTGCTTATATATTGGGCATCAAGATCTATAGGGATAGATCGAGACGCTTAATAGGATTTTCACAAAGCACATACCTTGACAAAGTTTTGAAGAAGTTCAAAATGGTTAAGTCAAAGAAAGGGCTCTTGCCTGTGTTACAAGGTATGAAATTGAGTCAAACTCAAAGCCTGACCACTATAGAAGATAGAGAGAGAACGAAAGTCACTTCCTATGCCTCTGCCATAGGTTCTATAAAGTATGCCATGTTGTGTACCATACCTATTGTGTACCTTTCCATGAGTTTGGCAAAGAGGTACAATAGTGATCCAGGAGTAGATCACTGGACAGCGGTCAAAATTATCCTTAGTTAACTAAGAGGACTAAGGAAATATTTCTTAGTTTTCGTCGTAAAGAGTTACGTCGATGCAAGCTTTGACACCGATTTGGATGACTCTGAGTCTCAATCTGGATACGTATTGAAAGTGGGAGCAATTAGCTAGAGTAGCTCCATGCATAAAGGTTTATTGACTCTATAAATACATACGGATCTGAATATGACAAACCCGTTGACTAAACTTCTCTCACAAGCAAAACATGATCACACCTTAGTACTCTTTGGGTGTTAATCACATGGCGATGTGAACCAGATTATTGACTCTATAAACTCTTTGGGTGTTGGTCACATGGCGATGTGAACTATGGGTGTTAATCACATGGCGATGTGAACTAGATTATTGACTCTAGTGCAAGTGGGAGACTGATGGAAATATGCCCTAGAGGCAATAAAATGGTTATTATTATATTTCCTAAATCATGATAAAGGTTTATTATTCATACTAGAATTGTATTGACCGAAAACTTAAATACATGTGTGGATACATAAACAAATATCGTGTCCCTACTGAGCCTTTACTAGACTAGCTCGTTGATCAAAGATGGTTAAGGTTTCCTAACCATAGAAATGAGTTGACATTTGATAACGGGATCACATCATTAGGAGAATGATGTGATAATCCGTAAGCTTAACATTTGATCGTTCAGTTTATTGCTATTGCTTTCTTAATGTCAAATACATATTCCTTCGACTATGAGATAATGCAACTCTCGGATACCGTAGGAATACCTTGTGTGCAATCAGACGTCACAATGTAACTGGTTGATTATAAATATTATCTATAGGTATCTCGGAAGGTGTTTGTTGAGTTGGCATAGATCGAGATTAGGATTTGCCACTCCATGTATCGGAGAGGTATCTCTGGGCCCTCTCAAGCAAAGTGACTAACGAGTTAGTTACGAGATGATGTATTATAGAACGAGTAAAGAGACTTGCCGGTAACGAGATTGAACTAGGTATGAAGATACCAACGATCGAATCTCGAGCAAGTAACATACCGACAGACAAAGGGAATTACGTATGTTGTCATAAGGTTCGATCGATAAAGATCTTCGTAGAATATGTAGGAACCAATATGGGCATCCAGGTTCCGCTATTGGTTATTGAACGGAGAGGTGTCTCGGTCATGTCTACATAGTTCTCGAACCCGTAGGGTCCGCACGCTTAACGTTCGTTGACGATATAGTATTTTAGGAGTTATGTGAGTTGATGACTGAATGTTGTTCGGAGTCCCGGATGAGATCACGGACATGACGAGGAGCTCTGTAATGGTCTAGAGGTAAAGATTGATATATAGGACGACAGTATTTGGTCACCAGAAAGGTTTTGGAAGTACCGAGTATTTTATCGAGGTGCCGAAAGTGGTTCCGGGAGGCCACCAACAAGCGGTGGGCCTTTGTAACATCCCAAAATTCTAAATTTTGGAATGTTATAATAAATAGATAGTTTTGATTGATTGTTTGATTGATTGACTGAAAGTGAGTGAATTCGAAACTTTTTGAAAGTTAAATGAGCGGGAATAAAAGGACTTTCCCAAACTTTCATATTTGCTTTCTGATCTCCATGAATTCAAATTCTTTTCAAATACAAAACCCTTGAGCGAAGATGATATGAAGTCTTCCATTTAAATTAAATGAAAGGGTATTTGAAAATAATTGAATTTCATTTGGAAATATTTCAATTCATAAACTTCATGCAGCTCAATGATTTTCATGAGAGAAGATAAAATGACTTCTTCAAATTATATGAAATATGAGTTGGGAGTTTCAAAGAATTAAATTCAAAGTTCTTTTGAATTTATTTTCAATTTGGAGTTATTTGAGTTTTATTAAAATAATTTTTCTACAAAAATAAAATATATGGAAATTAGGGTAACATGAGTCCCTACAGCCGAAAATTGGAGAGAAATAAATTTGAAATCATTTTGATATTTTTAAAATGATTTTATTGGATTTTATTAGACCAGTGGCACTCTTTGAATTATCCGAATTTGTGTGAATTTTATTTAATGCTAGGAAAATGTTCATCTTGTAGACATTCTTTTTCTGAAAATTTTGATATATAATATGCCTATATAAAGTTTTATTTTTATTTTCGTTTTTTAGTTTATCGCATTCTGTATAAAAAAACTACGCGCACGCCTGAAACTAACTATCGCCCACATGTGCATCATAGTACCAGCGGGCGCCCTATTTTTTTCTTTATCCTATGGGCCAGGCCCAGCCAGCCTTTTTTTTTCTTAGGACGATTTTGTTATAAAAAAAACTGCAGCCGCAGCGTGCGCGCGGCCGGCCGAAGGCCTTTAGGCCCATCCGTCTTTTTTCTCCTCTGTTTCGTTTAATTACGTCTACGTTTAGTCCCACATTGCCTGGCCTTTAACCCCTAAGCCTCTTTTCCATCAATAAATATAGATCCATAGAGCCTCCAAAAATCATCCGATTCGGGTTAAATCAATATTTTGGTCTGACTAGATTCTTTAAAAAAAATATTTTTCTCCTCTCCGGCGCGACTTTTGGTAATTGTCTTCTTTCCCCGAAGTCATCTTTTCTCTGTCTTATAAAGGTATATTTCTTTGTTTTTTTTCTCTTTTTTTTACCTCCGTAGTTTATTATTTTCTAGACTAATACGATAGAATAATTAGCTTATCAATTAGCCTACGTATTTATACATTGGACCTTAGCCGTAGTTATTTTTCTTCCGTAAACAGCTTGGCCCTGATTTTTCAAATAGCCATAACTTTTTACTCGTTCATCCAAATTAGACGAAACCAACGCCCACTTCTTCGTTATGATCTCCTCTATCCAGTAAAACAACTTAAACATGTTTTTGAAAATTTAAAATATGATTTCAAACAGATTTGAATTTGAATCTTTTTTTGTTCATAACTTGAGTTTTACAACTCCGTTTTAGTTGATTCTTTTTGCTAATCGAAGCTCTTGACCTAAACTTTCTGATAAGGCCAAATTCACATAATTTTGGTACTGTTAGAAATTGTTTTAGGTTGCAAGAGTTATTTGCTTGGTTTTGATGTTTTCTGAATCATCTTCTTCGATCTTTCTGATCTTTTGAGTGATTGCTTATGTGCGGTTACCATTGCTTGATTACGATAGATTGACCGGAGTGTGACGAGTAGAGCTATCAAGAGTTTTGAGTGCGAATCATCTTCATCAACATTGCAGGCAAGTAACACTTTGATCATACCTTCTCATTGCCCAGTTTTATTGCATTAGACCAATCCTCACACATTGCATGTTTAGGATCTAATTAAACTGTGGGATGGGAATTAGTTGAGGTAGTACCTATTACCTGTTTTATTTATGAAACCCTTGGGAGTTACTCTACGCTGCTTATATTGCCATGCTATGCTCGTAGACGTGGATTGGGTTTTGAGAGTATTTCATGACAGATGTGAGATTGTTAATTAATGGTTTACTTAAGGTGGCAACTTAAACACACATCTGGGTGGATTGAGGCACTTGGGTATTCCAGGACTTGCCTGTCTAGGCACCTGGGTATTCCAGGACTTGCCCGTTTTTCTTTTGGACCGCCACCCAGGCTCAAAGGGATCATGAGATTATTCATAATAGAAACTTTCGTGTGCAGCCACAAGCCATTATGGGCTCTGGCATAGTTGACTAAGTCGTGCGAACTCTTACAGTGGTAGACTAGCAGATGTAGGGGATGTAGGTTGGTACGGTCTATCACAACGTAAGGTGCTAGCGCTTCTGAAAGACTATGTCTCAGTCATCCGTTTCTCAAACATCATGTAGTGCGAGAAATCCAACGGAGGCGATCGAGTCTTGTGGGGAAAAGTGCGCAAACCTCTGCAGAGTGTACAATCTAATCATGGTTAGCCGTGTCCCCGGTTATGGACGTCTTGAGTATCTAGTTCTTGGATTTTCCTGTTGATCTCATCACGTTACTTTAATTAATTTTGTTGGGTGTTAATGATTACTTTTAATTGGGATTGAGAATGCTGTCAACCATTCTCAATGTTTAACAACCACCATGATAGTTAAATAAAATTATTCCTTTGCAGTAAGGAAAAATTGGCTTTTCGCAAAAACCTTATAACCATAGAGCTTTTCCACCAGCCATATATGCATGTAGTGATAGCCATTGTTCATCATTTTTCTCTATGGATGTGAATTTGCCAGTACATTCAATGTACCGACCCGTTTCGGGCTGCAACGTCTCATGTTGCAGGATTTCTTACGACGAGTAAGTGATACGTTAGGGTTACGGTTTCTACACTCAACTTTGCCGTTGGTGTTGATGGGAATCCACAACCTTGTTGCTTCCGCTATATTGGATTGAGGTAATAGTATTTACGTTACTTTATACATGTGATTTACCTATGTTATAAATCCTTCGAGTACTATGTGTGTCAGCATACCGATCCAGGGATGACACGTAAGCACAGAGACTTGTCCCATTCGGGTCGGGTCGCTACAAGATGGTATCAGAGCACATGTTGACTGTAGGACGTGGCCCTAGAAACTTTCAAGCCCATAGGAAAGATTTTCTCTACAAACTTTCTTTTCAAAAGATCTTTTACCTCTCTTCTCTTCTGAGCTTATTCAAATATTCCCTTTTAGTGAGACTATACCCCTTTCCCTTTTGACCACTCGAGGATTCGACCGATGAGACCACTCCAAGAAGTACAAGATATCGGACAACCACGATCACTATGGAATGAAGGAGAATTACCGTGCATCTGAATAATGGAAACTACAACAGTTGAAGACTCCGAAGAATTTCCAGATTTGTATGTCCTAGGAAGGCTACCTTTATGGAACTTGGGAGGCTATGGAAGCTGTCAATACCCGAGATCAAGGTGTGTTGGAGAAAGACCGGAACATGGAGCATAGAACTCAAAGTTATGTCAAGGAAACCCCAATGCAGGAGATATCAACTATGGAGAGATAGCTCATGGAAATAACAAGGGCAGAAACACGGCTATCCAAGATGTTATCGCCCGCTTATGCTATTACCACCGTGCTGAGTTAAGCATGCATATTCATGGAAGGATTGGATGGTAGAAGGCTGATGGAGCACCTATCAGCAAGATGAAGTTTTAACTCTAGCCAGTGTATCACCAGGATCTGGAATGTTACATCAAGAAGTTAAGATGAACCTTCAGGAAGCCGTATTTTGACAAGGAAGTATTTTGAGAAGAACTCAGGACTCAGAAGCTGAGAGCAGCCAAGCTGGAGGAGCAAAACCTCGAGATACAGGAGATTCATCAGGAACTGAAGGACAGTAGGACCGTGGTTCATACCAAGGATGTTGAAACCCAGAAGTTTGGAACGCAACTCCAGAAATATTGAAGGACGCCACGAGAGACTTTGCGTTAAACAGAGATGATCTGGCAAAAGAACTTGAGAAGGTCAAGCACGGTCGAAAGAAGCCATCGGAGACATGAACAAGACTTGAAGAGTTTGGCGACTTTGAAGATTTATTGACCTTTAGATGACCAAACCCCTGTTACACTTACGTTAGATGCGACGTTTGTGAGCTGTCATTTGTTTGTTGTTTTTCCGACAGCCACAATAAAATCTGTCTTTTCAAAACCTTTGTTTGTATTGTGTACATCCCTCTCGACCTCTCCTATCCCACCCAAAACCCATGGACCCAATAGAGGATGAATGGAGGTGAGCTCGTATTTTTCTGGACCAATAAGTCAATTGGAGACAGACCGATGGATTCAGAATATGGAGGATCATATGGAGAACAACCCTATAGTCGGAAAGGATATGGCCTAGCATGCTCTTCAGTGCTTTGAAAGAGGTGCTGCTACTTGGTGGAGGATGCACCAAACCCTCAATGGATGGCAAGGAGTAACCACTTGGGAGAATTTAAGTTGACTTTGCTAATATCTCGGTTTGTGTCCCAGAAATTGAAGCCTTCGGGAAAGGATATGAAGAAAACTTGTGCATGCAAGCTCTGTGGAGAAATAGGACACACCCATAAGGAACACAAGGATGAATGCCCTAATTGTGAAGGAAGTCACCCAGCTGAAGAATGCCCAACTAGGCAGGTTACTTGTTTCTTGTGTGAAGGAACTACCCACTACCCTGCTCAGTGTCACTTTTACCCCATGGTACAAAGAACCATCCAGCAGAAAAAAGAAGCAATGAAAGGAGCCCTAATGGGAATTCTAAAAGAACCTGCGATGAAGGAAGAGGTGGAGGACACACCCAAAGAGGAACCAATTAAACCCTGCACCAAGTCTTGTTATTCATGTGGAGAAGAAGGACACATCTCCCAGAATTGTACGAAGGGGAATCTAGTAGAATTCCCGACGGAGGAAGTAGAGTATGACCCACAGGAAATAGAAGCCCTGATTGGAATGGAAAAGTCCAGAAAGAGAAGAAGATTGGATTCCGGGAAGGATCTGAGTCATGTCACCTGTTACAAGTGCAAGGAGTCAGGGCACTACATCAACACTTGCCCAAAAAGGAAGCCAAGGACCCAAGGAGGCTATGTGATCAAGAGGAAACCTCGAAACTTGTCAGAAGTATTATGTTTTCGTTGTAATGAAGCAGGGTACTTTGCCAGGGATTGTCCCAAGGAGAAGAAGACTTGCGCCAAATAGTTGAGTTAGCAGCAATGTAAATATAGTAGTAGTAGTGAGAACATTTTCCTTTATATTGAGGTGTTGAGTTGAGGCATGTAATGGAAAAACAGGAGATTGGAATAATTTGGGAATCAATAAAGTTAGCAGTATTGGTACTAATTTTATGAGTTACTCTATGAGGAAAGATGTTGACCATTTTCGAGGATATGAGAAATATGGTCTATGGAATATTGGAGCATTTTAAGGGTGGTAGTACCCTGTAAGAACCGCTGACCCTGGAAACGATAAGGATACTCCCCTGAGTGGATTTCGGACAAAATGAATACGAGTTTTGTCTCGATATGTTTGATACCCCAAGAGTGTGTGGGATGAAGTTGGAGACCGTTAGTTGTTTAGACCAAATGTGATCAAGGAGTCAGAAGAGAATGTTAAGTTGATGACCCTGGAAAGGATAATGATGTTCCACGAAGTGGAATGTGGACTTCATGAGTATAAATTTTATCTTGCTATGTGGGATATTCCACGAGGATGAAGAGATAAATTACTATTGGATATAAAGGAGGAATGATGTTGGAAATATGGATCAATGGAAATTCCATGATGAGTTTGAGTAATCATGTCCTAGTTTGGTGCCAACAGAAGGAAGAAGGACAGTACAATTGGATGGATTTAAGTATGCTATGAAGTTGGATGTTGGATTTGAGATCCGTTGCCCGATGATGAGTTCAAGGTTTGCAAGTGATGAGATGGGCCATAACCCACAGGCCCCAGGACCTGCCAAGACGCAATCACATTCTTGCTGAAGGAGAAACCCTGGAAGAAGTTACGATTTTACCGATAGACGATCTTATAGGAGTAACGCAAAACCTAAGGGTTGGGAAGGAACGATAGATGTTTGTTTGGCTTGCAGAAACTGTGGATTTATTCGAACTTGGTTCATCGACAAGAGAAATCCTGCAATGCTTGTGAGGATGACTGAGTGTTAGAATGCGAGATTCGCTAAACCGTATACAAGGTAATGATTTGGGTGCGGGATGGATTGATCACCATACCAACTTACTCTTATTATTTGCCTTGCTATGTGGGATGGTAAATCTGAGTGACTTACCTATAGTAAAGAGATGACGATCAAAACCTTGTTTAAACCTTAGAATGGTATAGGTATTTTTTTTCCCTTTGTACAGGGCAGTTTTTGCCAACGGTAGGTTATAGGGTGAGGTTCAACCCAGACCCATTTCCTGCAGGAGAAGCCACAAATTGTTGACCACCATGAGATATCGATAATTGTTTAGCATTGGCGCCAGACCCGTCAGCTAAGAAGACCCAATATCGGAATAACCTTACCAAGAGGAAAGGACAAAAGAATTCAGGAAAAGGTTATGCCACTATCGGAAGAGCACAGAGAAGGAATTACCCTTACGATCTGAGAAGACCGACACCGTCAATAATAAGGATGGAGTATATGTGTTTTGATGGAACCGTAACAATGATCCTAAGGGTGGTAGCACCCCAGACCCCCTATGATGATCAATGGATTTTGTGAAGACCTCCAAACCCTAAACTATTTCTTTCTAGCCTCTCCGAATCTCGAGGACGAGATTCATTTTAAGGGTGGTAGGTTTGTAACATCCCAAAATTCTAAATTTTGGAATGTTATAATAAATAGATAGTTTTGATTGATTGTTTGATTGATTGACTGAAAGTGAGTGAATTCAAAACTTTTTGAAAGTTAAATGAGAGGGAATAAAAGAACTTTCCCAAACTTTCATATTTGCTTTCTGATCTCCATGAATTCAAATTCTTTTCAAATACAAAACCCTTGAGCGAAGATGATATGACTTCTTCCATTTAAATTAAATGAAAGGGTATTTGAAAATAATTGAATTTCATTTGGAAATATTTCAATTCATAAACTTCATGCAGCTCAATGATTTTCATGAGAGAAGATAAAATGACTTCTTCAAATTATATGAAATATGAGTTGGGAGTTGCAAAGAATTAAATTCAAAGTTCTTTTGAATTTATTTTCAATTTGGAGTTATTTGAGTTTTATTAAAATTATTTTTCTCCAAAAATAAAATATATGGAAATTAGGGTAACATGATTCCCTACAACCGAAAATTGGAGAGAAATAAATTTGAAATCATTTTGTTATTTTTAAAATGATTTTTATTGGATTTTATTAGACCAGTGGCACTCTTTGAATTATCTGAATTTGTGTGAATTTTATTTAATGGTACGAAAATGTTCATCTTGTAGAAATTCTTTTTCTAAAAATTTTGATATATAATATGCCTATATAAAGTTTTATTTTTATTTTCGTTTTTCAGTTTATCGCATTCTGTTTAAAAAAAACTACGCGCACGCCTGAAACTAACTGTCGCCCACATGCGCATCATAGTACCAGCGGGCGCCCTATTTTTTTCTTTATCCTATGGGCCAGGCCCAGCCAGCCTTTCTTTTCTTAGGCCGATTTTGTTAAAAAAAACTGCAGCCGCAGCGTGCGCGCGGCCGGCCGAAGGCCTTTAGGCCCATCCGTCTTTTTTCTCCTCTATTTCGTTTAATTACGTCTACGTTTAGTCCCACATTGCCTAGCCTTTAACCCCTAAGCTTCTTTTCCATCAATAAATATAGATCCATAGAGCCTCCAAAAATCATCCGATTCGGGTTAAATCGATATTTTGGTTTGACTAGATTCTTTAAAGAAAAATATTTTTCTCCTCTCCGGCGCGACTTTTGGGAATTGTCTTCTCTCCCCGAAGTCATCTTTTCTCTGTCTTATAAAGGTATATTTCTTTGTTTTTTTTACCTCCGTAGTTTATTATTTTCTAGATTAATACGATAGAATAATTAGATTATCAATTAGTCTACGTATTTATAAATTGGACCTTAGCCATAGCTATTTTTCTTCTGTAAAACAGCTTGGCCCTGATTTTTCAAATAGCCATAACTTTTTACTCGTTGATCCAAATTAGACGAAACCAACGCCCACTTCTTCGTTATGATCTCCTCTATCCAGTAAAACAACTTAAACATGTTTTTGAAAATTTAAAATATGATTTCAAACAGATTTGAATTTGAATCTTTTTTTGTTCATAACTTGAGTTTTACAACTCCGTTTTAGTTGATTCTTTTTGCTAATCGAAGCTCTTGACCTAAACTTTCTGATAAGGCCAAATTCACATAATTTTGGTACTGTTAGAAATTGTTTTAGGTTGCAAGAGTTATTTGCTTGGTTTTGATGTTTTCTGAATCATCTTCTTCGATCTTTCTGATCTTTTGAGTGATTGCTTATGTGCGGTTACCATTGCTTGATTACGATAGATTGACCGGAGTGTGACGAGTAGAGCTATCAAGAGTTTTGAGTGCGAATCATCTTCATCAACATTGCAGGCAAGTAACACTTTGATCATACCTTCTCATTGCCCAGTTTTATTGCATTAGACCAATCCTCACACATTGCATGTTTAGGATCTAATTAAACTGTGGGATGGGAATTAGTTGAGGTAGTACCTATTACCTGTTTTATTTATGAAACCCTTGGGAGTTACTCTACGCTGCTTATATTGCCATGCTATGCTCGTAGACGTGGATTGGGTTTTGAGAGTATTTCATGACAGATGTGAGATTGTTAATTAATGGTTTACTTAAGGTGGCAACTTAAACACACATCTGGTGGATTGAGGCACCTGGGTATTCCAGGACTTGCCTGTCTAGGCACCTGGGTATTCCAGGACTTGCCTGTTTTTCTTTTGGACCGCCACCCAGGCTCAAAGGGATCATGAGATTATTCATACTAGAAACTTTCGTGTGCAGCCACAAGCCATTATGGGCTCTGGCATAGTTGACTAAGTCGTGCGAACTCTTACAGTGGTAGACTAGGGGATGTAGGTTGGTACGGTCTATCACAACGTAAGGTGCTAGCGCTTCTGAAAGACTATGTCTCGGTCATCCGTTTCTCAAACATCATGTAGTGCGAGAAATCCAACGGAGGCGATCGAGTCTTGTGGGGAAAAGTGTGCAAACCTCTGCAGAGTGTACAATCTAATCATGGTTAGCCGTGTCCCCGGTTATGGACGTCTTGAGTATCTAGTTCTTGGATTTTCCTGTTGATCTCATCACGTTACTTTAATTAATTTTGTTGGGTGTTAATGATTACTTTTAATTGGGATTGAGAATGCTGTCAACCATTCTCAATGTTTAACAACCACCATGATAGTTAAATAAAATTATTCCTTTGCAGTAGGGAAAAATTGGCTTTTCGCAAAAACCTTATAACCATAGAGCTTTTCCACCAGCCATATATGCATGTAGTGATAGCCATTGTTCATCATTTTTCTCTATGGATGTGAATTTGCCAGTACATTCAATGTACTGACCCGTTTCGGGCTGCAACGTCTCATGTTGCAGGATTTCTTACGACGAGTAAGTGATACGTTAGGGTTACGATTTCTACACTCAACTTTGCCGTTGGTGTTGATGGGAATCCACAACCTTGTTGCTTCCGCTATATTGGATTGAGGTAATAGTATTTACGTTACTTTATACATGTGATTTACCTCTGTTATAAATCCTTCGAGTACTGTGTGTGTCAGCATACCGATCCAGGGATGACACGTAAGCACAGAGACTTGTCCCATTCGGGTCGGGTCGCTACAGCCTTATGGGCTAAAGGGGGGAAGCACACCATCCCACAAGGGGGTGGTGCGCCCCTCCACCCCTTTCCCACACACCAAAGAGGGAGGGTAGGAAGGGGGAGGCGCCCCAAAGGCAGGCAGCCCCCTTCCCCCCCCCCCCCATGCACAAATATGTAAGGGGGATTCGGCCAAGGCAGGCGCCCTAGGGCAGCCGCTGACCACTTGGGGCGCCCTATGGGCTGCCTCCCCTCCCCCCTCCACCTATATATATGAGAGGAGGGAGAGGGGCAACACACACCACGATTCTCTAGTCGTGTGCGGCGCTCCTCTCCCTCTAGTTCATCCTCGGTCATACTTTCGTAGTGCTCGGCGAAGCCCTGCGGAGATAGTTGCATCACCACCATCACCACACTGTCGTGCTGCCGGAACTCATCTACTACTTCGGTCGTCTTGCTGGATCAAGAAGGCGAGGACGTCACCGAGCTGAACGTGTGCTGAACGCGGAGGTGTCGTACGTTCGGTACTTGATCGGTTGGACCGCGAATAAGTTCAACTACATCAACCGCGTAACTAAACGCTTCCACTTACGGTCTACGAGGGTACGTAGACACACTCGCCCCTCTCGTCGCTATGCATCTCCATGGATAGATGTTGCGTGTGCGTACAATTTTTTTTGTTTTCCATGCAACGTTCCCCAACAAATGTTGTCGGCGCTCTTGATGGAGGTAAAACCCTACGTACTGCTCGTGTTTGTATTGATGGAGATGTATCGAATACAAGCTTGATCTACCTCGAGATCGTAAGTTGTGTTCTAACCCTAGGGCTAGGTGAATGTAATTGTGATTCGGTCCTCTCTACGGCCTAAATCCATCGGCTTATATACACGCCAGGTAGGGCATCTAGGGTTACATGGTCGCTATCAAAGGGATCGCATGGAGGCGGCGGGAGATGTCTTGGAGTATACATTAAGTCTTCGGCAGAGACGGTCTTGGTCACGTTCAAGCGTGTAGCTTCCGGAGTCCACCTTAATGGGAATGAGGGCCCACTGGCCCAGCCTGAGGACTACGGACCGACTAGGTTAGTACCCCCTAGTCCAGGACACCTTCACTTGGGGAAGAATTTTTACGAGATTGGGTGCGTTCATGGATGGAAATGGTGGGGGGGTGGAGAAGCTAGATCCACCTGCACCACTTCAAATCCATGGATCAAAATCAACAAAACATCATCAAACCAACAAATCACAAAAAAATTGGTATGGCTATTTTTGTGGGAATTTTCGAATTTGGGCAAAAGCAAACAAGATTAGGCTAGAAAAGTGGGGGTTGGGGCTCCAAGTTGTGAATTAACCTAAGCTTTGATCCAAGATGTTGTAGGATGAAACCCTAGTTCATGATCCTATCACACTTGGAGGTGGGGAAAGGAGCAAATCAAGAGATGAACACAAGAAGAACACTCCATTGACAAAGATCCAATCACACATGTGCTAAATCCACATACACATAGAGGGGTACAAAGGCTCAAATCCAACACAAGAAGGCAAAAGAGGAACTAGTTCATCCCAATTCTTAGAGGAATTGAGGGCTTGGTATCCAAGAGGATCTTCCCTAGAAGGGGTCTGGAATCCACTAGGGGATCTTCTCACATGAGGCCTTGATATGCATGGGAGAGGGATGGTGGATGAGCAAAACTCAATCTCAAATGAGCTAAACCTTTGTTAACCCTAGCTAGAAGGAGGGGGAGGGGTCCTATATATAGTCTTGGGCGAAATAAGAGAGGAGACGGGTTATATGGGCCTCTGGCCCGGCTGTGCACTCGCAGGTGTCGGATGTCCGGGTTGGGGGTCGGATGTCCAGGGCTGGGGCAGGATGTCCGGCCTGGGGCTTGTCCAATTTATGTAAGCTTCCAGTGTCCTCGGGCCGGATATCCGGGCGGACGACTAATGTCCGGCGGTCGGGGCCATATTTCTGGGGCGGGGCCGGATGTCCAGCTCATGTAGCTTTTGCAACGCAACCTCGCTGTTGTTGCTTGCGTGCTGGGGCGCCGAATGTCTGGGCTGCTGGCCGGATGTTCGGCCGTTGTAGACTTTCAGCAACTCCTTTCTTTGTGCTTTCGCGCATCCGTAGGGACTTGAGTGTCTCTAAGGTCATGTACTCACGTTGTTGATACCTAAGCACGCACGCACAACACTTCCGTTTGAGGTAGTAGCTATGTCTCACGTGGTTCATATGGAAGTCCGTAAGGAGAGATGTCACCTCAGTCTCGACAGCTCTTGCACGTGCTCTTGTCATCGGTCCACTTGGCACTTGGGGAGACGACGGTGTGTCCATGGGGATGACTATGGGATGCTCCAATCACCTTTTAAAAAATCTATATGCACTATATTGTGGAACCGAGGGAGTATAATATAGCATGAACAATCAAAAAATATAAATACATGTGAGACGTATCAAACCACTCCTCCTGCCATTTCTTGTTGGTTTCAAGAACTCTCCACGTAGGTAATCAGATCTGACATGCTTGCTGATGACGGTTCCGCCCTACGCCTAGGTCTTGTCTATGTTCATCTAGAGCTTTACGCGAAAATACTTCCTCAACAAGCTGAAGTTTTGGGAGAAAGGCTTCGTAGAGCGTGATAAAGCATGCAATGTGCAGGATGAAATTTGCGGGGAAATGGTGAAGCTGAATGCAGTAAAACTGTAAAAGGCCTCGAAAGAAGAGATGAATTAGGAAACCCAAACCACAGATGAGGAAGAAAAATCCTCTCATTTGGCTCTGACTACGGCAACACCTCTGCCTTGACATTCCCGTTGCCAGCCACGGTGCCTAGGACCGCGTGAAGGCGGCGGTAGGTTGCGAAAGATATCCATTTGCGGCAAGGAAAACTTGATGAGGAAGAAAAATCCTCTCATTTGGCTCTGACTGCGGCAACACCTCTGCCTTGACATTCCCGTTGCCAGCCACGGTGCCTAGGACCGCGTGAAGGCGACGGTAGGCTGCGGAAGATATCCATTTGCGGCAAGGCAAACTTGTTGGCTGCACGTGGACGACATCCACTTGACCTTTGTCTTGGAGGTGACTCGCTCCTTGTTTGGCGTGGCAGCAACACCTCGGCCAGTGTCGACGGGTTCACCACCCTTCATCAGACGACGGCCGCGGCCCATGGCAGTGCGTAGGGACTGCGAAGAAGCGCTTCTGCGATGGAGCAGCTGAGAAGCACGACATCCACTTGCCCTTTGTCTTGGAGGTGACTCGCTCCTTGTTTGGCATGGCATCAACACCTCAGCCAGTGTCGACGGGTTCACCACCCTTCATCAGACGACGGCCGCGGCCCATGGCAATGCGTAGGGACTGCGAAGAAGCGCTTCTGCGATAGAGCAGCTGAGAAGCGCAGCAATAGCGTGAGAAAGAAGAAAAGGGCATAAGAAAATAAACGTAACCCTCTGCTCCTCTGTCCATCTTCCATATATAGGGTGTTGGAAAGGTGAAAAAGCGACCGTAAATATGTGCCATACGTAGAGTAAGCTCTTTGCATCCCGATTACTATCTCCGTCCTAGTTTATTGGTCCTCATTGTAATCTGTGTAAAATTTTGACCATAAATTTAACTAACAAAATGTTCGCGCATGTCACCAAAAAGTATATCTTGAAAACTATGTTCAAATATGAATCCAATGGTATATTTTTTGTTGATAACTTGACGTATACTTACATTTTATTAGTTAAATCTTTGATCAAAATTTAGCACAAATTACAATGAGACTAATAAACAAGGACGGAGGTAGTACGGTGTTAAGTGCGCATAGGAATTGAGGCACACGATGGGACGTGGCACTGATGGGACCCACACCCACTATGATTAGTCGGTCAAGCCTGAGAAGTTTGGTCTGATGCTCAGATGTATGCACATACACTCACCTTTATGAACCCAATGCACACACTTTACCCTATGAACATCTTCAAGAGACTCGGTCAGCACATCATCTTGAGATTGATGAAGTCACCACAAACGCCGTCGCATTCGACGGGAACATCTCCTTTGAAGTCGGAAGGCCTGAAATAAATCCAACAAAATGCAAGCATCAGTGTCAAGTTTAGAACTTAAACCCTCATGAATTGACCATTTAGGACTTAAACCCTCATGAGTTGACCACTGTCCTCCTAATCATCTCGCTTGAAAAAATTATAATCATCTCACTTGAAAAAACTATGTTGATGTGATGCCCAAAGTGTAATATTTCACGTCGAATCTCTTATCTCCCGCTATTGGGGGTCCTATTTGCGCCACTGCCCAGCCAGAAAATGATGGCATGAACACAAGTGAAAGTTCGATAGCACTTGCCAAAAGGATCTAGCTTCATACAGGTTCTTCCGCAGTCAATATGCACTTCAATTCAGCACCGCACGAGATAATCGTCAGCAAACATCAGGAAAAACCCAATGGAACGTACAAAGCTGAAAAGTGCACTCTTGGAACTTGGAAGTTAGCAAATGTTGTTAACAGAACTCATATCTTGAGATACATCGTCATCTAACGATTCCTGATACCACATAATCGGTTATAGCAAGACACATTTGCGATATACTGCTTAAAAGGCACAATCCAAAATTAGGCACCCGAATTATCTGCATCCTGTAGTATGGTATGGATTTCATTCCTTTATCCTCGGTCTCGATTGCGACTTTCTAGACAGAGACAGGCCCTGATGGTCGTGAAGCTCACTTTGTGGATGCTGGTAGATGCTCATCACTTCTTTGCCTGCCTTCTTGCAGCTCCAAGTAAGAGGGCCTTCCCTACAATTCCGGTGTTAAGCACGCAAACGGCAGCCAGCGCGCCACCGACCACCACCCACTTCCAGTCGAAACCATGTTGGACTGCCCTGGAGTTGTCGTCCTCTGTACTGGCTTGTTCTGTGCTGAAGGGCCCTTGATCCAAGGAGCCATCAGAACCAGCAATGCATGTCTTGGTGGTCACCCGAGCCATGATGGCACTGCGTGACAGTATGTTTTCTGATTTTCTCATTAGCTGATATGCTCTAAAGCCGGACTGCAGCTTTTTAACAGCACCCCACATGCCGTGGCGGACACCAACTTTAGCAACATCCTTGGGTATGCCCATATCCTCGTAGTGAAACAGAGTTACTTCACATGCCATGTGTTGCTGGCCATCTTTTTTGGGCGATTGAACTGCAGTTTTGCACAGAGAAAAGGAACCGAGTGTCAAAAAGGTCTGAAAAATTGGATAGCTATACCTGGAATGTTCAGAACAAATTCAATCGAAGGGAATACTGGCAGTAAGAAAAAGAACTACCAGGTCTAATACGCCAACTCGAGAAGTACAATTCCACACGCCTCGGTTTTTCCTTCTTGGGCAAAGATGGATAAGGAATTCCCTGCAAATGTAAGTTGCACAGGGCTATCAAGTCGAATCATAGTATATGCTCTTACATAGCACACGAGTGAAAAAATTCCATGTACTGTATGCCTCAATATTAAGGCTGGCCATGCAAGCATGTCAAACAATGAGGCACCTAATTCTCTGGGCTGAGATCCCAAGTGTGATTAAGCAGCAAGCTAACTAACAATAAGGTTGAAAGGTTGTTACTGTGTGGGTTTGTTTTCGCTCACATCAGTTGCTCTAGTCAACTACTTTCAGAAAGAAGAGCATTCTTTGCAAGCATGCCACACAACATTGCCAGGAAAAACAGTGTGAAATATAAGCCGGTCTTTTTTCTTTAGAGAAGGTCTGAAACAAACTGCCGAAAAAGTGGAGCAATAGAGATACTCATAAGCAGGTCTATCTTCTCCTAGACCTAGAATACTCGGAAGAAATTGTAATTGTCCAAACAGTTCAGTTACAAAAGATATCATTAGTACAACATCAACCAAAGTCAGGCTAGCACCTAGCATATCACAAAAATTGCTTAATATGAAAATAATTCAAATATTAGTACCAACAGCACTAGATGAGTACTGCGTTATGGCTGCAGGGAATTCAGTGAAACAGAAAACATAACAAAATGTTGATCCTTGAGAAAGGGAAAAGCTGGATCTAGGTCGACACAAAAGTGGTGAGCGATATCCTGCCTTAATAGGAAATATAACTACTGATGTTAACAAGGTGCAGCGTGCTTGACCTAGGGGTAATTTGAGAATGGATGACCGACCAGGAAATTCTTCCTGGGTACGCACGAAACATTAGTTTTGGTCTGTGGGGGGCAATCTAGATCACGCCAGGCGTAACGGCTGGGAACTGGTGGTTGTGGCCGGGTCGCTACCAAATGATATCAGAGCCAACCCTTGTGGTCACACGGCCGTGTGTGGCTCTAGGGCGCGGGCATGTGGTGCATGGCGTGTGTGGCCCGTCATGGCACATGTGCCGGCACTGGACGGATTGACGTGTGCCAAGAGGGAAGGTTCCTACTGAGCCGACGAGAACGTTGGTTCCTTGAGTAGGGGTGTATGTGACATCCTGCTTAATAGGAATGATAGACTACTCAATGCCACAAGCATCAGTCAAAGAAGACCTGCAGCACCCGTCGAAGAACCTGAAGCAGCAAGCAGACGCTTAAGTCTCACAATATCCTGCTCAGTCAAGGCAATGGCTGAAGATTTCGAAGTAGAAGCACGAGTCCCATAAGAACATGTGCACCCCTTGTTGCGCATGTGCCGCTTCTTCGTGAAGCAATCAGACTCGGGGTGACCATCCTTGTTGCAGTAGCTGCAGTGAGTACGAGAGCGACCCTCACCACCAGGAGGAGTGGGTAGGGGCGGCGGAGCACCAGAGCGGGTGCAGCAAACGCGTAGCTGAATCGCGTGCAGTGAGCACAGAGGGAACCTCAAGTAAACCAGCACCACATAGGCAAGTCTCCTCAGTACCACTCTGAAAGCGCCTCCATAAGAGAAACACGACCACGAGCTAAAAGTTGACTGTACTGCGGCTCAAACTCCTTATGGAGCCGAGATAAGAACTCGTAGACGTGCTGAAACTTCAAGTCTGACCGCACAGCCTGATAACACTCGACACTGGCAGGTACCACAACCGGCAGTGCGGAGAGTGACGAGCTGGCGCCAAATAGCAGAACTCTCTACGTAGAAATCATCAACAGTGGAGTCACCTTGCTGAAGAGCATCACCAAATGACTGATAGCAGTGTCAAAAATGGGTCCACATTACCTCAAAGACAATAGTGAGCCCATAAATTCAGAGGCAAACTGAGATAGGACACTGGCACTGAGAACAACCGCAGCACGAGCATCATCATCAAACCACTGAGTGTAGACAGAGCTCATCACGATACATCTCAAGGCTTGCTGCTCATAAGTAGTAACCGCAACATCATCAGCAACCTTGGCAGCATCCTTATCAGCCTAGGAAGCATCCGAGGCAACTGGTGGCGTCGGTGGAGAAGGAGCCACAAGAGGGACAAAGCGCTGCGGACAGAGAATCTTGCTAGAAAGAACGCTCCATAGACGAAGGCCACGCATATGAATGCGCATAAAGGCAAAGAACTCGGTGTAGTTAGTATCATCAAAAATCACCGGGCGATGAGGGATGGCGACATAGCCCGATGACGAAGACATTGTACCATTTTTTACCGATCTAGTTCACGGGTGAGGCCAGCAACTCGATTCAATGGGATCAAACCATAGGGCCGGCTGGGCGCTGAACCAGGAGGTGGCATCGCGTCGAAACTCGGACAGGCGAGCCGACGGGCACGGGGTAGGCAAAGCAAGCCAGCGGGCGAGGCAGAGTTCGGGTGGAGGGGCGGAGTGAGCCGGCATGGAACAGAGGCGGCGAGGCAGAGGATCGGGAGGCAAGCAGGCAGCCAAGGGGGCAGCGGCCAGGAGGGCTGCAGAGGGCAGGCGGCGGGCAGATGGCGAGCAGAGGCGCGCGTGGGTGGCGGAGGGCAGGAACAACGGAATGAGATCAGGCGGCTGCATGGATTGGAGATGGTGGGGTGGGGCAGCAGCAGTCGGAGGTACAGTGGCGACGGAGGAAGGAGCAGCAGCGGCCGGAAAGACGGCGACGACGACGCGAGGACCTGAGCACGAGTAAAAAATTAACCTAGGGCTCTAATACCATGTTAGGAAATATGCAACTTGTATTTCCTAGAGTGTGCCTACGCGTAGATTACCTAATTATGCGCTCCGGCCACCCTACCGCACCGCCGGACCACTTGGATGTGCGCCCCGCCATCCCAATGTAACAATACCCACGTCGCCCATCCATCCGCCCAACAGAACGAGGGTAATCCTATTACCATAATTATGGCTTCTCTTTACTATTTGATCAGGAAAGATGGATAAATTTTACTACTCAATGAACATCTCATTCCTAATATTACTGCCATCCCAGTGTACAATCCCCACGTCGCCAATCCATCCACACCCCCACGTCGCCCATCCATCCACACCCAACAGAACGAGGGTAATCCTATTACCATAATTATGGCTTCTCTGTACTATTTGATCAGGAACGATGGTAAAAAAATAGATAAATTTTACTGCTCAATGAACATCTCATTACTAGTATTACTGCCATCCCAGTGTACAATCCCCACGTCGCCCATCAATCCACCAACAGAATGAGGGTAATCCCATTACCATGATTATGGTTTGTGCTCAACATCTCATTAGATAAACTTTACTAATTGATTAGGAAAGATGGTCAACATTGGATAAATTTTAATAATCAATCCACTTCTCATTACTACTACTACTTAGTGTAAGATGGACGAAACAAAAATTTACCAAAAAAGAAAGTGTCCAGGACATCTACTAGAAGCGGCGCTTTCTTGTTGGTTGATTACTACCTAAATTAGTTTACTAGCATGCATACAATAAAGCAAAGAGGTGGCCTGATTTGGGGAATCGACGGGCCTTTCCATGCATATAAGCATATGGTAACCATGTTGATTATATTACTATGTCTAGCAAGAGTTTTACTAGCATGTGGAAGAAAAAATATGTTTGATTCGGCGAAGCGGGGGCCGTCCCATCCACCCGGTAAGCAATTTAATTAAGTTACTATATTTACCAAAAGTTTTACTAGCGGATGGACAAAGGTACGGCTTGATTTTACGGAGCGGGGAGATTGTGCTTGCATATGGTAACCAAATTAATTCTATTACCATATTTACCAAGCGATCTTACTAGCAGGTGGAACAACAAGCGCTGGTTTGCCTGCATACTTACCACCTGTATGGTAATATATATATATATATATATATATATATATATATATATATATATATATATAAGTATGCAGCCCCCCCCCCCCTACAACAGGGAGAATATACAAGCTATACATGGAACATAATATAACTCTTAACATATCCATGGGCTAGAAAAACATTTTAAAACCCTACATTTTAAGACTAGTGGATAAATCTGCTCAATTGGTTTGTCATTCTTCCATAACACGCGGTAACACTAAGTCAAACACAAGGAAATAATAGATACACGCTGGAGAAATAGTTAGGGAGAGTAAATGATAAATACCATGGCGCGCATATGTGACAGGATTAATAGTATTGTGTTGCATTTTCTTTTTGAATACATGGCATGCATGCATGTTAGGATTAATTGATTGAGCGGTTTATTATAGCCAATGACAGAAAAAATACAATTCATGGGCACTATTGTCACATTAATCGCCTATATCATTTTTTTACCTTGCAATCACCTAAGAGAAGATTTATGATTTTCAGTTCAAAAGATAAAAAGGAAATTAGACATGCCAAACTCGTTCATCATGCTACAAATGTAACCACGTCACAAGATAGGTTTGTTACCCAAACATGAATGTTCTTCAATTGTTGTCATGTTAAAGTATTTGTAACATCATTTCTTCACATACAATCAATTGGTAAGAATATATGGGAATACAATTTTCATATATCAATTGGTATTTCACAAATTTATTGCTTACTTCTATTCTAAATATTGAAACATAAAAGACACTAATACCTATTTAAGAGTCATGGGTGACCGAGATAATATGTCACCATGTTTTATGTAGACCCTTGGATAAAAAGGTATAGTTCAAAATTGTTTGAGAACATCTTACAATTTCTCATCGACAAAAGTATTTTTGCAGATACCTTCGTAACACAATAGTAAGCCTTCCCCGACTCCCAGATACGCCGCCCAAAAATGTATTCACGGTCACTGCAGAAGAAAGGGAACTGGAAAACAAACATGTTGGAATTGTGAAATTAAACAATGAAAGTAAAGGAATTACAACTAATCAAACCTTTTTAATCCAGTGAATAATTGTGGTTCCATTCAGAGGGAACTCATCCAAAATTTTGAAGCACACAAGCATGGGGTCCCACTTTAGACGAAAATCATCATCCCAGAAGAAATCTCTAACCAGTTCAGGAGTAGCATCCTCAAAAATGGTCTGGCTACAATGCATTATAGGTCCCACCTAAAAAAAACATGAACAAATTAGAGCGCTGCACATGAAAAATTAAATGACAAGATGTTGACAGTTTAGCCATGATATATATTCTCTGCATGTTCCTACAGTTTCTCGATCAAGTAACTTCAGAAAAAAGAAGATCGAAATCTAACAAAACACGTAGCAGATGGATAAAGGTATACTAGCAAGTCAATGACATGATGAAAAAAAGGGCAACCCGGTGCATGTAGCTCCCGCTTGCGCAGGGTCCGGCCACTTTGAGTCTATAGTACGCAGCCTTTCCCTGCATTTCTGCAAGAGGCTGTTTCCAGGACTCGAACCCATGACCTCATGGTCACAAGGCAACAGCTTTACCGCTGCGCCAAGGCTCCCCTTCAAGTCAATGACATGATAACATTGCAAAAAAAATGGCATGATAATATTACCATGAGAGAAAAAGGCCATTTCGCCAGGAAAAAATTACCATGGGGTAAAAGAGCGCTACTGGACTTTAAGTATTCATAACCTATGTCCATGGGGTATTTATTTGAAGTGTTGAAATTCTTCTTTGCTTTTAGAGGCTTATACTACCAACCTGAGAAAAGAAGCAAATACTACCTCTTATAATGAAGGAAGCTTATTTTTTATATATAAAAATACTATATCTTAGCATCTGTTTCTCTTTCTAGAATCCCATTGACAAAACAAACCTCGGGCTCATGCCTCCAGGCCTTGTACGTCATGTTGGAAGTGGTACGCTCCATCAAATGCTGCCATGTTGTATGCCCACTCTCCTTATTATCTAAAAGCTGCACGAGGTGATCTAGGTCCTTCTCAGTGACAATACCATGCTTGACCTCAAAAATTGACCTTGTAAAAAAATATGTTTAGTGGAAGAGATCGTTGGATAAATGTACATTGATGGGGCTTTTTGGTGCATTCATATCTGAAGAATACAATTTATCTATGTTACCATGCCTCTACTGAAACATATAAACTGAATAATCAAACTAAAGAAACTTCATCACGATCAATCGGACGAAACAAGCAGGTCAAAATAAATTTAAATGATGCTTATTATTGGTCCTTACACTGAAATCAGTCAACTTTAGTTTTCCTATCACAATTCACAGACAACCAATCATTTATTTAACTATTTTGTCACATTGATTAAGCTTATCCTTCACTGCAATGACCATGCCTACATCAAATGCAATTGTTCAAGTAAGTAGAAGACACTTAACCCTCACCTCCATGACCTGGCCATAACAGTACGCCCAAACACAAGCGGTCAACTACAATTTATAACCTTACTGGCAGTAACTAGTTCTTTATCATAATAGTCAGGCAAGGTAAGCTATATGTTGCAAATCCTTGAACCGTGCAATCTAAACCCAGAAGGCAAAGTTTCGCACAACTGAGGGACACGGGTCATCAGGGAGCCCCAAAACACCCTCAGGAAGTAAACACTACAAAATTTCATCACCACCTATCCAATTAGAAATACAAACCCGCTGTCGCACTAATCTTGCTCCATAACCTCCGTAATCGATTCAGTTTTACTAGTTCAATTTGATGAAAAAACTGTGAAAGCTCCCAAAATTGGTGTTGGTCATTGGCTGAATTGAAGCATATCACACTTCCGTTCTCGTAATTTGTAAATACGGAGACCCGAACCAATTCCAACCAACACAATTGACAAGTCAAATACCGCCCTGTGCTTCACAGCCAGATAGGTTCGACTAGTACGCTCTCACCTGCCGTTAGCGCAAGCGCCAGAATCCCCGCAGGCGTCCGTGTCGTCGTTCGAGGGATCCTTGCGCTGGTACTTCCCATGGCGGCGGAAGGCCGAGGAGAGCAGCTGCGGCGCGACGGAGAAGGCGGAGAGCGCGGTGCAGGCGAGCCATAGGCGGCGCGCGCCGAGCCCGGGAGGCACGTAGAGGAGCCGGAGACGGCTGCGGAAACCGAGGAAGATCAGCCCGGTCCAGCGCGGCCGCCATGCCCACCCTATGAAGAGGCCGATCATGACCGCCGCCCAGATCGGCACGGCGCACAGCAGCACATCTACCGCCATCTCCGCCAACGCCGGCCGGCGCAGCAGCAGACCCGCCGCCTCCTCGTACCACCCCGCCATTGCTAGGGCCGGCACCTTCCTCTCCCTCTCCCTCTCGCCACCTTTTTCGTTTTTGATTGATTGCTTTATTTTCTTGGCAAAAATGGCGGAGAGAACAGGAGGGGAAGACACGAGCCGGGACGAGGTCGTTTCTGTCGGTGAGGCTGACCTGTGGGCCGCGATATGCAAGCCTACCTGTCGGTGACAGCTGGAGCTGAGCGGTTTGTGAGGCAAAATTGACAAATTTGATCTATGGACAAAATCAAATCACAGAATGAACTGTCCGTGAAACTATTTCACGCAGCTGACATTTTTGTGTGACGCCCGACACGAAGGCGCCACACTACACTGTGCAACGCCTCATAGATATTATTGGTCCACACCACACTACACTACAGCGTCGCACCCATGTGATCCGAAAATTACTAAGTCAGTGTGCAACGCCTGAGAGCTAGGCGCCACACTATACAGTATAGCGCCTAGCTTCTAGGCGTTACACTAGTGGTTGCCTCATTTTGTAGTGCAATCACTAGTGCATCGCCTGAGAGCTAGGCGCCACACTATACAGTGCAGCGCCTAGCTCGTAAGCTCTGCACAATGACTTAGCAATTTTTATGCAGTTTGGGGTGCAACGTTGGCCAGGCGTGTAGCGCCTATCTGTGAGGCGTTGCACAATGTAGTATGACGCCGTCGTGTCGGGCGTCACACAAAAAGGTCAGTCGCGTGAAATAGTTTCATGAGCAGTTCATTCTGTGATTTGATTTCGTCCACAGATCAAATTTGTCAAATTTGCCGGTTTGTGAGGCGAGAGGCCGGAGGTCAGTGGGTGGGGTTAGAGGATCTCCAGCCGCGCCCCAACAGCCCCAGGGCGCCTTTTTACGCGTCGGCGCCGAAAAAATCCCCCACTCGCGCCTTCAAGACGCTGAAATCCGTCGGCTCGGCCCGTTTTTGGGCCGGCGACCGCAGGCCGAACTCAGCACACTAGGGCGCTCGGGGGCTTCGGCGCAAGGGGGAAACACGTCTGGGCCACATTGTCAGGCGAAAAGTCAAGTCAATCGTCCAGATTCGTCCCCACCCCCCGCGCGCTCGGCCACCACCCTGCCGATACCGGCGCCGATCGGCGCCGCTAGATAGGCCATTTCCCGTCCAAAAAGAGAGAAGGTTTCGCCACGGAAGCCTCTCCACCATCGTCCGGGCCAGTTTTCTGGCGCTCCGGTCGCGCAGGGCGGTATACCGACGGGTGTGCGCCCACCAAGCCCGCCAGGTGTTCGCGTTTTGTCTGCTCGACGATGGACTCGGACGATGAGGAGGCGCTTGAGGCGCTGCTGCGGGAGGAAGCCGATGCCGGCGTCCAGGACGAGGAACACCTCATGGTCCTCGCCGCCCTCGCCGGCCTGCTCGCAAGCAATGAAAAGCCGCGGCGAGGTGGCTCGGCGCCGGGGCGGCTGAAAGCAAAGAACTGGCATCGTCTTGAAGGCTGTTGCATGCTCTACTCCGACTTGCGAACACCCAATGCGGAAGACACTGCTCGGATCCTAGCACAGAATGCAGCAAGAGAAATTCCTGGGATGCTTGGAAGCATCGACTACATGCATTGGAAATGGAAGAGCTGCCCATTTGTTTTGTAGGGGATGTACAAAGGCGCCAAAGGCGGTTGTAGTGTGGTACTTGAGGTGGTGGCCACACAGGACTCTGGATTTGGCACTCATGTGCTAGGATCCGAGCAGTGTCTTCCGCATTGGGTGTTCACAAGTATTGCGGTCCAAACACTGCCACCACTGCCCCGCAGAATTTGTAGAAACACTCAGTGTCCATGGACTCGGCCATGCGCCCATAGTTGTCGAGTGAATCACCGGGAGCTCCGTATGCAAGCATCCTCATAGCTGTCGTGCACTTCTGGATTAAGGTGAATCCAAGTTTGCCGCTGCAATCCTTCTTGCACTTGAAGTAGTTATCGAACTCCCGAATGGAATTCACAATCCTGAGGAAAAGCTTTCGGCTCATCCGATAACGGCGCCGAAATACTTTGCCGCCGTGCAGTGGAGCGTCGGCGAAGTAGTCAAAGTAGAGCATGCAATAGCCTTCCAGACGATGTCGGATCTCTTCTTTCAGTCGCCCTGGCGCCGAGCCACCTCACGCGCGGCTTTTCATTGCTCGCGAGCAGGGCGGCAAGGACCATGAGGTGTTCCTCGTCCTGAACATCGGCATCGGCTTCCTCCTACAGCAGCGCCACGAGCGCCTCCTCGTCGTCCGAGTCCATCGCCGAGCAGAAAAAATGCCAAACACCTGGCGGGCGTGGTGGGCGCACACCCGCCGGTATACCGCCCTGCATGGCCGGAGCGCCAGAAAACTGGCCCGGACGATGGTGGAGAGGATTCCGCTGTGAAACCTTCTCCCTTTTTCGGCAGGGAATGGCATATCTAGCGGTGCTGGGCGGTGGGCGGCGCCGGGATTGGCAGGGTGGTGGCCGAGCGCGCGTAGGGCGGTGGGGGGGACTGGACGATTGACTTGACTTTCCGCCTGACAGTGTGGCCCAGGCGTGTTTTCCCCTTGCGCCGGAGCCCCCGAGCGCCCCCAGTGCGCTGGGTTCGACCTGCTATCGCCAGGCCCAAAAACAGGGTGAGCCGGCGGATTTCGGCGTCTTGGGGGCACGAGCGGGGGGGGGGGGGGGTTCGGCGCCGGTGCGTAAAAAGGCGCCCTGGGGGCTTGTTGGGGGCGCGGCTGGAGATGCTCTCATGCTACATCGTATCCGCCATCCTGGGCGAGTCTAGACTGGCTAAGCCTATGAAAAAATGGGTAGATATGTATGTTTGGTTGTGTGTATGATATTGGGCAGGCCAATGTGAGATGGTGTTTGGAAGTCTGTATGAGAAATTGGTGA
Organism: Aegilops umbellulata; assembly: GCA_032464435.1. Classification (NCBI taxonomy): domain Eukaryota; kingdom Viridiplantae; phylum Streptophyta; class Magnoliopsida; order Poales; family Poaceae; genus Aegilops; species Aegilops umbellulata. The sequence continues at coordinate 184,466,062 of CP136055.1, forward strand.
GCTCCTGCACCACCAGCGCCCCATGGCGCCGCCGCGACCACCGGCGGTCGGCACAGGCGTGCCTCCCCCTCTGATGCAGCTCCTGCAAGCACGCGCATAAAGGTACCGGTGAGTAGAGGAGCATGGATGTTCAGCGACGGGCTCGCAGCGGATGATGGATCTCGGACTGGTGGCGAAAGAGGGAGCTAGGATGGCGGGGTTTGGATGGACAAGGGGGCTATGGCCAGTTGCGGAGGTGGTAGCTCTGATCGGCGGCACACGAAGAAGCTCCGACGGCGGCGATTTGTTTCCTTGACCCGATCTGTGAGTAAAGGATAGAGAGTTGCGGTGGCAGTTTTGAAGTAATTTTGGACAATATTAGGGTCATTCTCGTGTACCGCTTCGCTTTAAGTGGAAGCGCGGGTGCAGGCGCGAGGCTGCATCGCAGGAACGCTCGATTCATGTGTTCCTCTCAGCCTGGCTGGGAGGCCTACTTTTGCATCAGTTGGGCCAGGCTGAGAAGGCCGCACAGGACACCAAACAGGCCAGCTTTTGCATGCTTGGTGTGATGCAGGTGCGAGCAGAGAAACCAAACACGCCCTAGGTGAACGGTTGCATGTGTTGTCATGTTTGTTCCGAGTGGCGGAGTGGATCAAAACAGTAATTAATGTGGTTTATGATAATATCAGTGTTGGCTTTGCAAAGGGACATTGAATTGGCTGTGGGCAGATCATCCAAAAGGTAGTTCCTAAGACTAGCCATAGCATGGAGTAAGTTAGACTAGTAATATAATAGGGCACTAATCTACGCCGGCGCGGCGGCCCAAATTTGGGTCGGTCGGCCCGCAGCCGTCTGATATGCATGCTAACAACCGTTCGGTTATAGCCTAATCTTCGTCCTCATTCACCACTCGCACACAGAGAAACAAAAAGAAAAGTCAAACCAACACTACGCAATGCCCTCGGCCACGAAGCACCGCACACACGTTCTCCTGTCGTCCCTGCCCTCGTCGCCGGTCACCCTCATCGCCGGTCACCGTCGTCGCCGTCGGTTGTCTTCTTCGGCTTCGTGCATGCAGCAGCATGCTCCCGCGGTTGCAGTTCCCCATGGCGATGATCGCAGCTCCGGTGCGACGGCTGCAGCTCCGGTGCGACGGCTGCAGCTCCGATGGCAGCCGGCCATCCTCGTCGCCGGTTGCAGAATCAAAATGGCACAACCGCGTAGCTTACAACCGAAAAAGTGGTGGTAGCAAAAAGCTATGCCCATTCCAGCAAAACAAACATACTGTGGAAGCAAAAAAAGAAATGGGGCACCGGTTCCAGCAAAAACTCGCACAGGGGGTGGAACCAAAAAAATACGAGACGTCGGTTCCAGCAAAAACATGATATGGTGGAAGCAAAATCACACACCGGTTCCAACAAAAATCAAGACTGCGGTAGCAAAAAAAATGGTTGTTTCCAGCAAAATTCGAAGACAGTAGTAGAAAAAAATGGGGTTGGTTGTAGCAAATGATGAGGACATCAATACCATTGTTACACCCACAGCCCCTACTGTTACATATACTGGACCACTTACTAGAGCTCGCGCACGCCAATTAAATTACCAGGTACTTTCGTTTCTTGGTAATGATTCAAATGTTCATGAGAATATGATGCTGCCTAAATTGGATACATTTGTTTTGCTTACAAATGAAGGGCCTAGCTTGGAGAAGGATGAACATTGGAGCAAGAACACGCATGGAGTTGATGGCATACGCAAGGGGATCAAGAACGGAGTTACAAGTGATGATTTCAGGACTTTGAAGCCACCATAAGGAGTGCATGAAGCCTTGGACGAAATATACAAGATGCCACTTCATAATATTCGTCCATAGGCTATTCTAGGTGCTGCGTCACCTTATTATTGGGCCAGGCCCATGTAATTTCGAAATACTTAAGTATAGGCTATTTTTAGAGTCCGTATGTGTGGGGAAACAAGAGTTAGGGTTGGTTTCGGACCCCACCCTCAAGGGCCACGAAATTCCCTCCTCCTCCTCCATATATACAACCCTTAGGGCGTCGTTTAGACTTTGGGTTTTGTTTAGATTAAAAGTTCGCCATAGCTGCAACTTCGCGTACTTCGTTTGTGTTCAACGACCAGACCAAGGCGTCACAGAACCCCACCTTGATCAATAAAGCTTTCCTCTTATATTCGCAATATCCAGATTGCAATCTTAGTTTCTTGCTTGTTCTTCGTTTGCCTGCAGGAAACAGACCTTCGTGGTCAGGTTGATCGTGCTTCGGCGTGGTCAATAACCTCTCGGAGTTGGTTTAGCGATTGCTAAGGCGCGACGTCCTCGCGCGTTCGTAGTCGGATCGTCAAAGTCGACTTCCTACAAAACGATAGCCACCATCTCATCGAAAGACGGGACACCTTTGCCTCTATCAAGTGGTATCAGATTTCCAGGTTGCTCGGTGAGATTTTACAGTTTTTCGTAGATTAGATCGAGTCAGTTCTTCATACCTAAAGTCCACGAAAAAGCCACAAAAAAATTAGGGTTAGTTCATCATATCCGAACCAATCTGAGCCTTTGCATAATCTTTTTAGGATTTTTGCTTTGTTGAATTTGCGGTTGCATCGTCGTGTCAAGTTGCTGGTCTTAGAGTCTAGTCGTTTAGAGTTTCGAGTTCTGGTCATAAGTTGTCACGCCGCCGCTGCACCATCATCATCGCCTTGCCATCTACCACCATTGCTTATCCGCCACCGCTCTGAATCCGTATCCATATACCACCACTAATCCGTATCCATATACCACCACCGCTACCATATACCACCACCGCTGCCATATACCACCACCATATATCCACCGCCAATCCGAGTTCTTCTCATATTAGGTTTGTTTTCGAGATCCATCTAAATTCCGATTCGTGTTTCCTTGCCTGCGTAGGTCTCGGAAAAAAAAGAGTGTGGAGAACCCCGGGCAGTTTTTAGGCCAAAATTTCGGCGACCGAATTTTTTTCCCTATCCTATTTTTAGGCTGTTCCGAGTCTTTTGAGACACTCGCCATCATAGTGATTTTTGGTCGCACTTTTTCGTCGTCGCTGCCCTGATTTCTGAAAAAAAATTGTCAAAAAATTTCGTACCCATCCTGTCAGTTTGACCTGGGAAGAGTTTTGAGACACTCGCCATTATAGTGATTTTTCGCAAAAAGAAAAAAGAGGAGCGCAAAAAAAAAGAGCGCAAAAAAAACAGAGTGGAAAAAAATTCCAGAGTGTGCTTTTCCCTTGTTTCCGTGCAGCGCCGTGATTTTGTTAGTGTTCTAGGCTCGCGTCTCTAGTACGGTCTAGCCTAGGACCAGCACAGTACCGTCGTTGAACGTTTATTCAACTTTGCATCTCTGAATTGATTATTGCTGACCCTTTTTGCTACCATATTATAAGCCTTCCTAGCTCCACATACATCTACGTCGTGCGTTTGACTCTCCCTGGTAATCGCTCTATCCAAGTTTTGATCACGACGGTTGCCGATCACCGCCTGCTGCTGGGTAAGAACTGGTAAGAATTTTTGATTTGCTTGACGGATTTGTGACTGTTCACCACACCACAACCACCACTTCCTAGTAGTCTATAGAATCATATTCTTGTGTGTTTCTATTGCTGCTAACCATGGCAGGATCACAAGCCGACGAGACTGACTGGGAGAACATGACAAACAAAGCGTTACATGATAAGTTTCAACAAATGATGAGTGGACAGGTGGAAGATGTGCTAAATAGATTTGAAGAGGAAATGGAGAAGATAGATGGGATTGAGAAGGCGTTCGAAACAAAGCTCGATAACAAGTTCAATGAATTGCTCACGCGTCTACCACCACCACCGGCTGCACCTAACGCACCTCTACAACAGCAACAACGACTACCTCCACATCACGAAACAGCCCTCCGCCGAGTGACCCGTGTCCCTCTTTAGCCTGGCCAAGCTGCTGGTGCTGCTGTTGATACTTTTATGGCTCCTGCTGCTGATGTGGGGGAGGATGATTATGTGGGAGATTACGAGGATGAGGTTGATCAACATCAGAACTACGTGCAACCACCAGCACCACAACCACCAGGTCGTCCACATGCAAATAATGGCAATGTTAGGGCTCCCCCTCAGGTACGAGATCATGACCATCTCCCTAAACTGAAATTGAATATTCCACCATTTGAGGGTAGATATGTTTCTGATATATATCTTACTTGGGAGTTAGAAACTGAACAACGATTTACATGTTTACAATATCCTGAAGAGAGACGTGTTCCTGCTGCTGTTTGTGCTTTCACTAGCTTTGCATGTGTTTGGTGGTCTGAATATTGTAGATTATGTCCTGTTCCAGCTACTTGGGCTGCTCTGAAAACTGCTATGCGTACTCGTTGGGTTCCACCATATTATCAACGTGAATTACTTCAAAAATTGCAGCGCTTAAGACAAGGAAAAAATTCGGTAGAAGAATATTATCAGGAATTACAAACTGACTTGATTAGATGTGGTATTGTTGAGGAGAATGAAGCTATGCTTGCACGTTTTCTGGGTGGATTAAATAGAGAGATTCAGACCATTCTAGACTATAAGGATTATAATAATATCACTCGTTTATTTCTTCTTGCTTGTAAAGCTGAACGTGAAGTGCAGGATCGACAGGCATTGGCGCGAACTAACTTTTCTGCAGGTCGACCTTCATCATGGACACCACATGCATCATCTACTTCCACACGTTTTGCTACACCGGCACCTCCGTCGGCTGCCACCTCCAACCGTGATACAGTAAAGCAGGCACAATCACCACTATCTGCCAAGAGCACACCTTCTGGGCCTGCAAAGAGCTCTTCTTCATCCATGGCATCAACAGGGCAAACACATGATATTATTTGTCGACGTTGCAAGGGTGGAGGTCATTATGCGGGAGAATGCCCATCTAAGCGTGTGATGATTGTTACTAAGGATGATGGGTATGAGTCCGCTAGTGACTATGATGAGGAGACTTTGGCTCTTATTACACATGAAGAACACAGTGGAGATGATTCTGATCATGAGACGCAATACATGGCTGCTGAAGATGCGGACAGGTATGAATGTTTAGTTGCTCAACGTGTTTTGAGTGTGCAGGTTACACAAGCTGAGCAAAATCAGAGGCATAATTTGTTCCATGCAAAGGGAGTTGTGAAGGAACGTTCTATTCGCGTCATCATAGATGGAGGGAGCTGCAACAACTTGGCTAGCATGGAGATGGTGGAGAAGCTATCTCTCACCACAAGACCACATCCACATCCTTACTACATCCAATGGTTCAACAACAGCGGCAACGTTAAGGTAACACGTACTGTTCGTGTGCATTTTAGTATCTCTACATATGTTGATTATGTTGATTGTGATGTGGTACCTATCCAAGCATGTTCCTTATTACTTGGTAGACCATGGCAATTTGATAAAAATTCTGTACACCATGGTAGAAACAATCAGTATACTCTTATTCATAAGGATAAAAATATTACTTTGCTTCCTATGACTCCTGATTCCATTTTGAAAGATGATATTAATAGAGCTAATAAAGCAAAACAGGAGAAAAATAAGAGTGAAAATCAGATTGTGGCAAAAGAATTTGAGCAACAAATGAAGCCTAATAATAAACCATCTAGTGTTGCTTCTGAAATTAAATTGAAAAGTGCATGTTTACTTGCCACCAAATCTAATATTGATGAGCTAGATTTTAGCAAATCTGTTTGCTATGCTTTTGTGTGCAAAGAGGCATTATTTTCATTCGAGGACGTGCCTTCCTCTTTGCCCCCTGCCGTCACTAACATTTTGCAGGAGTTCGCTGACGTCTTCCCACAAGACGTGCCACCGGGATTACCACCTATTCGAGGGATTGAGCATCAAATTGACTTAATTCCCGGTGCATCGCTACCCAACCGTGCACCATGCCGTACCAATCCAGAGGAGACGAAGGAGATTATGCGTCAAGTACAGGAGCCGCTCGACAAAGGTTATATACGCAAATCTCTTAGTCCTTGTGTTGTTCCTATTATACTAGTGCCTAAAAAGGATGGTACATCGCGTATGTGTGTTGATTGTAGAGGCATTAATAATATTACTATTCGTTATCGTCATCCTATTCCTAGGCTAGATGATATGCTTGATGAATTGAGTGGCTCTACAATATTCTCCGAAGTTGATTTGCGTAGTGGATACCATCAAATTCGTATGAAATTGGGAGATGAATGGAAAACAGCATTTAAAACTAAGTTTGGTTTATATGAGTGGTTAGTCATGCCTTTTGGGTTAACTAATGCACCTAGTACTTTCATGAGACTAATGAACGAAGTTTTACGTGCTTTCATTGGACGATTTGTGGTAGCCTATTTTGATGATATACTGATTTATAGCAAATCTTTGGAAGAACATTTGGAACATCTACGTGTTGTTTTTAATGCTCTACGTGATGCACGTTTGTTTGGTAACCTTAGGAAGTGCACCTTTTGCACCGACCGAGTGTCTTTTCTTGGCTATGTTGTTACTCCATAGGGAATTGAAGTTGATAAATCCAAGATTGAAGCTATCGAGAGTTGGCCGCAGCCCAAAACGGTCACACAAGTGAGGAGTTTTCTTGGACTCGCTGGTTTCTATAGGCGTTTTGTGAGAGACTTTAGCACCATTGTTGCACCTCTCAATGAGCTTACAAAGAAGGATGTTCCTTTTGTTTGGGGTACCGCACAGGAAGAAACCTTCACGGTATTGAAAGATAAGTTGACACATGCTCCTTTACTTCAACTTCCTGACTTTAATAAGACTTTTGAGTTTGAATGTGATGCTAGTGGAATTGGATTAGGAGGTGTGTTATTACAAGATGGCAAACCTGTTGCATACTTTTCTGAAAAATTGAGTGGGCCTAGTCTGAACTATTCTACTTACGATAAAGAATTGTATGCTCTTGTTCGGACTTTAGAGACATGGCAACATTATTTATGGCCCAAAGAATTTGTTATACATTCTGATCATGAATCTTTGAAACATATTAAAAGTCAAGCTAAACTGAATCATAGACATGCTATATGGGTTGAACTCATTGAGACTTTCCCTTATGTCATTAAACACAAGAAGGGTAAAGAAAATGTTATTGCTGATGCTTTGTCTCGTCGCTATACTATGCTTTCACAACTTGACTTCAAAATATTTGGTTTGGAGACCATCAAAGATCAATATGTGCATGATGCTGATTTTCAAGAAGTAATGCAGAATTGTAAAGAAGGAAGAACATGGAACAAGTTCATTGTTAGTGATGGTTTTGTGTTCCGTGCTAACAAGCTATGCATTCCTGCTAGCTCTGTTCGTCTTTTGTTGTTGCAGGAGGCGCATGGAGGAGGATTAATGGGACACTTTGGCGTGAAGAAGACGGAGGACGTACTTGCTACACATTTCTTTTGGCCAAAGATGAGATGGGATGTTGAGCGTTTTGTTGCTCGTTGCACTACATGTCAAAAAGCTAAGTCACGACTCAATCCTCATGGTTTATATATGCCTTTGCCTGTGCCTAGTGTTCCTTGGGAGAATATATCTATGGACTTTGTTTTAGGTTTACCTCGAACAAAGAAGGGGAGGGATAGCATATTTGTTGTTGTGGATAGATTCTCGAAAATGGCACACTTTATACCATGTCATAAAAGCGATGATGCTGTTAATGTTGCTAATTTGTTCTTTCTTGAAATTATTCGCTTGCATGGGGTGCCAAATACTATTGTTTCATACCGTGATACTAAATTTCTTAGCCACTTTTGGAGATGTTTATGGGCTAAGTTGGGGACTAAACTGCTTTTTAGTACTACTTGTCACCCCCAAACTGATGGACAAACTGAAGTAGTCAATAGAACATTGTCTACTATGCTTAGGGTTGTTTTGAAAAATAATAAGAAAATGTGGGAAGAATGCTTGCCTCATATTGAATTTGCTTATAATCGTTCGTTGCATTCTACTACTAAGATGTGCCCTTTTGAAATTATGTATGGTTTCCTACCTCGTGCACCCATTGATTTGTTGCCTCTTCCATCTTCGGAGAAGGTTAATTTTGATGCTAAACAATGTGCTGAATTGATCTTAAAAATGCATGAGTTAACTAAGGAAAACATTGAGTGTATGAATGTTAAATATAATCTTGCTGGAGATAAGGGTAGAAAACATGTTGTCTTTGCACCTGGAGATCTTGTTTGGTTACATTTGCGTAAGGATAGGTTTCCTAATTTGCGAAAATCAAAGCTAATGCCACGTGCTGATGGTCCATTTAAGGTGTTAGAGAAAATATATGATAATGCATATAAACTTGAGCTGCCTGCAGATTTTGGGGTTAGTATCACTTTTAACATTGCAGATTTGAAGCCTTATTTGGGTGAGGAAGATGAGCTTCCATCGAGGACGACTTCATTTCAAGAAGGGGAGGATGATGAGGACATCAATACCATTGTTATACCCACAACCCCTACTATTACATATACTGGACCACTTACTAGAGCTCGCGCACGCCAATTAAATTACCAGGTACTTTCGTTTCTTGGTAATGATTCTAATGTTCATGAGAATATGATGCTGCCTAAATTGGATACATTTGTTTTGCTTACAAATGAAGGGCCTAGCTTGGAGAAGGATGAACATTGGAGCAAGAACACACATGGAGTTGATGGCATGCGCAAGGGGATCAATAACAGAGTTACAAGTGATGATTTCAGGACTTTGAAGCCACCATAAGGAGTGCATGAAGCCTTGGAGGAAATAGACAAGATGCCACTTCATAATATTCGTCTATAGAGTATTCTAGGTGCTGCGTCACCTTATTATTGGGCCAGGCCCATGTAATTTCGAAATACTTAAGTATAGGCTATTTTTAGAGTCCGTATGTGTGGGGAAACAAGAGTTAGGGTTGGTTTCGTACCCCACCCTCAAGGGCCACGAAATTCCCTCCTCCTCCATATATACAGCCCTTAGGGCGTCGTTTAGACTTTGGGTTTTGTTTAGATTAAAAGTTCGCCATAGCTGCAACTTCGCGTACTTCGTTTGTGTTCAACGACCAGACCAAGGCGTCACAGAACCCCACCTTGATCAATAAAGCTTTCCTCTTATATTCGCAATATCCAGATTGCAATCTTAGTTTCTTGCTTGTTCTTCGTTTGCCTGCAGGAAACAGACCTTCATGGTCAGGTCGATCGTGCTCCGGCGTGGTCAATAACCTCTCGGAGTTGGTTTAGCGATTGCTAAGGCGTGACGTCCTCGCACATTCGTAGTCGGATCGTCAAAGTCGACTTCCTACAAAATGATAGCCACCATCTCATCGAAAGACGGGACACCTTTGCCTCTATCAGCAAAAAACAAACTTGTTGCAGCATCACCGTCGGGTCGTCGTCACCACCGCCATGGGATGACCCCCACTGGTTGTAGCAAATCCCGTCGCTGGTTGTAGCTTTCCAGGTGCCGGCTGCAGCAAAATCGCAGCACCGAAGTCGCCGCCACAAAATCACCGTCGCCTCACTTGTAACAAATTCGATCATCGGTTTTAGCATGGCCGATCACTGGTTGTAGCACGGCTGTGCAGCCGAGGAGCTGCGAGTACGCCATGACCGTGGCCGAAGGAGGACGAGAAGGAAAGTGGTGGACGACCATGGCACCCGCCCAAGGAGCTCAACGGTGTCGACCTCCCGTTCATGCTACATGGAGTCCACCCCAAGCAGCTCGTAGGTGACAATCATGGTGCCCGCGCCAAGGAGCTCGCCATCGGAGAAAGATGAAAGAAAGCGGAGCGGGATATGTGGAGCGGGGATAGGGGTGGGGGAGGGTCGGGTTCGCATGGTCGGGGCACGGGATCGCAGCTGCGGCGATGTGCGGCGACGCCGATGGTGCGGGATGGTGTGATGCGCTGGATGTGAGTAGTAGCAGCGAAGAGAAAGGGGATAAGGAAAAGAGCGGTGTGCAGTGGCCCGATGGCACGTGTTATGACCCGTGGCTGCTAGCGCGGGTTATGTGGCGCACTGTCTAAAAGGATCGTAGGGAGCCCGTGCGACCGGCGCCCCGGCTGTAAATGTTTACCAATATAATATGCATATATTACTAGTCTATGTTACTATCTTTATAGTGAGGAGTAAGGGCATCTTAAACGATAACCTGCAAATTTTCTTCAGCATCCGTCCGTGGACAGGGGGACTGATGTAGCTTGAACTACAACGGTATTTCCCCAAAGAGGAAGGGATGATGCAGCACAGCTACGGTAGGTATTTCCCTCGGTTATGAAACTAAGGTATCAATCCAGTAGGAGAACCAAGCAACACTATGTAAACGGTACCTGCACACAAATACCAAATCCTCGCAACCAGACGCGTAAGAGGGGTTGTCAATCCCTCCACGGTAAAAAGATAGATTGTTTTATGGTAGATTGGATAAATAGATCTCGATAAAACGCGAAATAAAATAAGTAACCAAAAATTGCAGCAAGGTATTTTTGGGTTTTTGGAATAATAGATCTGGAAATAAAAGTGGCAAATAATAGATCGGAAAGCAAATATGATAAAGAATAGACCAAGGGGTGTAGATTTCACTAGTGTCTCTCTCAATAATTAGCAAACGGAGGGTAAACAAACTACTGTTGGGCAATTGTGTCACCAAGGATAGAAGCGCATCTTGAAGACGCTTTTGCAAGGTGGATATCATTACATCAACATTACATAATAGTGGGGATACAACCAAGACATACAATGTCACATGAATACAACAATACATCATATACAAGATCAACATCTGACTACGGATGAAACATAAACAGAAACTCAAACGAAATCCACCTTGCTAGCCCAGGCTGCTGACCAGGAACCTAACCCTCAATCGAAGAAGAAGCAGAAGAAGAACTCCAACACAAATAAACATCGCTCTCACGTCATGATCATCGCAAAACATGTACCTGCAACTGGTGGTGTAGTAATCTGTGAGCCACGAGGACTCAGCAATCCCATTACCATGGGTATCAAGACTAGCAAAGCTTAATGGGAAAGGAAGGGGTAAGGTGGTGAGGTTGCAGCAATGGCTAAGCAATGTATAGTGGCTAACTTACGCAAATCAGAGCGAGAAGAGAAGCAAAGCAAGCGGTCGCCAACTAGTAATGATCAAGAAGTGATCCTGAACTCCTACTTACGTCAAACATAACCCAGAAATCGTGTTCTCCTCCCGAACAAACCCGAAAAGAGACACTCACGGTTATGCACACGGTTGGTGTATTTTAGAAGAGTTTACTTCAAGTTTACTACAACCGGATATTAACAAATTCCCATCTGCCACATAACCGCGGGCACGGCTTTCGAAAGTTCAAACCCTGCAGGGGTGTCCCAACTTAGCCCATGATAAGCTCTCGCGATCAACGAAGGATATTCCTTCTCCCGGGAAGACCCGGTCAGTCTCGGAATCCCGGTTACAAGACATTTCGACAATGGTAAAACAAGACCAGCAAAGCCGCCTGATGTGCCGACAATCCCGATAGGAGCTGCACATATCTCGTTCTCAGGGCAACACCCGATGAGACATCCTACGAGTAAAACCAGCCCTCAAGTTTCCCAAGGTGGCCTCGCAGTCTACTCATTTTGGGCCGACACTTAGAGAAGCATTGGCCCGGGGGGGGGGCGGGCTAAATAAAGATGACCCTCGGGTTGGCCGACCCAAGGGAAAGTGTCGTGGAATTGTCACGGCAGATGTCCTTAGTGTCAGGACTTAGTCGCGAGGCCAACGCATCTATGCGGTAGCTTGAAGGGGTTGGTCGGAATCGAGAGACGCAAGGCGAATCATCACACAAGACGAGGATTTAGACAGCTTCGGGCCCCGGGAAACATCATCCGGAATAGCCCTACATGCTGTTTGTGGTTAGGTCTCATTATGCTCATCAGGGAGTCGTCGTAAGCCGGCTCTCCTCTTTGTGTCTAGCCCTAGATATTGTTTCTTGTTGCCTCTCCCCTCTTGGGGTGCCCTGCCCCTCCTTATATAAGTTAGAGGGGCGGGTTACATGGGGAGTCCTAGTAGGACTAGGACTAGTCTATCTTTTCTTACAAGTTGAATACAAGTCCGGGTCTTGCTTCTTCGTAAAGGAAATATTCTTCATGCCTTCCGTCTTAAGCCGGCCCACCATAATATGAACCGGCCTACTGGGCCTTGGGCCTAATCTTCTATGTGACCCGCCGTCGGGGTCATCCGTGAGTCGTCTGACCAGTGAGCCGTCAGACCCGTGAGTCGCCAATCCTCCGGCGGGTCATCGGTGAAGCGCCAAGCCCGGCCGGGTCATACCGCGGGGTATATCCCCGACATTAGCCCCCAGTTTAATTTGGATTTATCCATGTTAAACTGATCCTGTAAAACAAACACAAGAACAAATTTGACAGATTGTGTTCTGGGTTAAAAATTCTTGTAAGCCGGCACCTGATCATCCTTAATTCCTTGTGCTCCGGGTTAACTATTTCTCCTGAGCCGGGACCTGATTATCCTTAAGTCCAATTGTCATTTCCTTCATCTAGAAAATCCAGGTCAATAAGCTAGCTTCATTCTCAATTTACTGATGTTGGTTTCTCACAGAGAAATATTGTGAAGAATAATCCACTTGAGTCGGCTTCCAAGGCGCCGGGTTAAATAATTTTTGTCTTCAAATACTCATCTGATATTCAGCCGGCTTGAAGATGTAAAACTTGTCGGTTTACCAAAAACTGCCGAATTATAAAATAGCCGATGTCGGGTCATAATTGTTGTTGACACCGATTTATGTAATTGATACTCCTGATTTGCTCAAACTGATAATTTGAAGATTTTTCTCCCTTATATCCATATTACCTGTAGCCCCCAAGTCTTGAGCAGAACAAAGTGATGGTTTAAGACTTGCTCCAATAAATGTTGCAACCTTGAAGAAATCTGGTTTATTCATCTCAATCATATAAACTGAATATTCCACACATGTAGCCCCCAAGTGCCGGGTTGTCATGCTTGCAGCAACCTGGGACTTGTAATTGCTTTATGCTCATGAAAACTTTAACCAGTGTAGCCCCCAAGGGTCGGGTCATTATGCAATAATGAGCAGGGACTTTGCAGATATAACCACGTAAATTTGAACAGCAACGTGTAGCCCCCAAGGGCCGGCTTAGTAAGATAATACCGAGCTGGGACTTTGTATATAATTGATAATAACATCATATAATATAGTCTCCACCATGGGGCTTGAACCCACGTCCACAAGGTTAAGAGCTTTGTACTCCACCAACTGAATAGTGGACCGTTCAATATAATGGATTAATGCTTGTGTACCTTGAATTTTTGACAGGAGTAATTGGTAACCCCAAGGGCCGGCTCATTATGATGTGATGAGTCGGGTCTTCAAATGGTGGAGCAAAAAATGACTTTGCATTAGCCCCCAAAGTGCCATGGTGCATGCTGGCAGTGACATGGGACTTGCATATTTGATATAATCCCAATCTGAATAATGTAGCCCCCAAGTGCCGGGTTGTAAGCCTGCAGCGACTCGGGGATATTCCTTCCATTGTAGAATAAATCATATCCATTGATAAAAATAATAGCCGTTGCGCTAAAGCGACTTTGAAAACCTCGATCGTGACACTGGTTATTGATAATCAAAATAGAAATCCAGACATGTTGGCTATTCAAGATTTGAATAATATAATCCGGTATGAAAACCTCAATCTTTCAATATCATAATGAAAATCCAGCCATGTTGGCTATTAAAGATTTGAATAACCCAGTTTGAAAACCTCAATCACTCAATATCATAACGAGAATTTCAAATACCTTATCTGTTGACAAGTAAATCTGGAGTTTAAATACCCGGCGGCTCCTGGCCGATGGCGATTTAATACGCCTTCATTGTAAACCGGAATTTTTATGACCCGACGGCTTGTAGCCTTTTGAGAAAAATCTAGAACGGATAATCATTTTGAAACACCAACTTTGGTAATGAGCTTGAACTTAATCATTTATATGTCATATTTCTGCAAATCCTGCAGAGGGTTTAAACAACATATGCCCTGGCGACTTAGCGTCAAAACCAGGGCGGGTCATAATATCTCACATATAACCACTGTGATATTGAATTTGTACTGCCGGCTTACATGACCTGTGCAGTAAGGGTGATAACCCAATTCTTAGAAGCCAATGCTTGCACATAGATGATGATTGTCATAAACTGGCGACTTATAATCAAAAGTCAAGCCGGGTTAAGCATAAAACACTTATATATATTTGAGATATAATCCCAAAAAGGTCTCAATTTAAGTGATTGTGGCTGCAATAAACTTTACGAGAGACAGAATAAAACTTTTTGAGGCTTCTGATTCGGATACGATCAGTAAACCGTTCCAAAGGGGTTAAGCTAAGATTCGAATACGATCATATAGCCCCCAGTGGCTTTGGCGATGCCGATCAAGTGGGTATCGTCAGCTATGTTCTCTTTGGTTCGAATACGACCTATGTTTGAACAGGAAGCCCCCAAGTGACCATAAGAGTTGTTTAACGACGCTGATTCGAATACGATCCACGTCAGACCCAAAGGGGTGAATCTATGATTCAAATGTGATCAAGAAGCCCCCAAGTGGGTTTGGCAGTATGCCGATCAAGAGGGTATCGACAACTATGTTCTCTTTGGTTCGAATACGACCTATGTTTGAACAGGAAGCCCCCAAGTGACCATAAGAGTTTTGGCATTGCACCGATCAAGAGGGTACTGATAGCTATGCTCGATGAACAGGAAGCCCCCAAGTGATCATAATAAGATAAGCCGTAAGGCAGGACACCCAAGTTTGAACCGCGCATCATGGCAGCAAGTTCTTTTGGCAACCTTTAATTTTTCCGAGAACTCGAACTTGCGAGGGATTAATTCTTTTTGGACCGGAACTTTAAACCGGATTTGAAAGCTTCAAAAATTTGTGAGAGATAAATTTACCTTGAGCCGGATTTTGAACCGGATTCGAGAGCTTCAAAGCTTTGTGGTAAATAAATTTCCCTTCAACCGATTTTTAAACCGGCTATTAAGGGCTTCAATGCTTTGTGGGAGAGAGATTGTCCTTGAACTGGATTTTGAACCAGAATCCTTATTTTGAGCCGGAAATCTTCTGACGGCCCTTAAATTTTCATCGATCTAGTAGTAATCCCCGGGGTCGGGTTATTTTTCCTTTCAATGACCCGGAGTTCTTGAATTCATTGAAACCGGCTAATTTTGCCGAGTCCTACCATTGTAGCCCCCGTGTCTCAAGACGACTCGAGGAGTTGGCTTGAGATTCTCCATATTTGAGCATAACAGAAGGTGTATATCATTGCCGTTGATAGCGCGATGTGAATCCGCAGAAGGTTGAGGTGACTGCGGCGGGTTATAAATGATCCCGTATGAGTCGTGTCAGCAACCCGGCCAATGGTTCCTTCCAACTGGTTGTTTGAAGTTAACCAAACTGTAGCGGCGGCGACTTGTGCACCTACCCATTGAGCCATCCAGTGCAGACAGCGGCTGATAAGACATGATAATTTGCCTCCAATTTGTTGGAAGAAAAAACCGGGCTTCCCAAGCAGTGACGTGCTCGTACTTAATAACAACTCATGCAAACAGGTGCGGCCCGGTGTGTTGATGTAGACCAGGCCGCGAGAGACGGACGGTAAAGACGACCGCAACATCTGAGGCGGCACAGACAGATGAACCGGCCGTGGCGTTGTAAGCCGGTGCGGACGGGCAAGTTGTCCTCCTTGTTGTAAGCCGGCGTGGTCGCGAGAGACGGCCACGGCGTTGTAAGCCGGTGCGGGAGTCCATTGAGTAACGACGACCACCTGTGCCAAAAGATGTTGGCGTGCCTCCATCTCCGCGGTATAATATCACTTTTTGTCATAAATAATTGCCCTGCATAAAAAATATTGCAGACCAAGGCAAAGATAAACTTGTTGTTTGACAAAAAACAACATGTGCTAATAAAACAAACTTGGACGGATATCACCTGATTTGTTTGGACGACGGATGGTCAGTTTATCGCGACAGAGGTGGCTCCGGCAGACCAGCGACTCAATATAGTTCCGGCGACTCAGGCAGACCGACGATTTAATATAACCCCGGCGGCTCAAAGCGGCAAGGGCGGCTCAACACGGCTCCGGCGGGTTGATGTAGATTAAGCTGCACGAGCGGCGACTTGTGCACACCTATTCCATCAATAAGCGGACGCAGACGTCGGTGCGTGATGATGCTGACGTACACTTCATAGGCACAACATGGTACCACCTTTGCTGCCCACAAAAATATACAGATCAAAGTAATTGTTCTCAAATAATTTATATGTGCTGATAAAATACTAAAAAAGATAGCACCTGGTATTTTCGTCGGGTGATACGGATGCTGGTACTGGATAACATTTGGATATAGTCCAACGTAGTTGTATGTTGTGATCTGATGTAGTACTGCCCCGTATATGTCTCAGTATACAGACTGAAATATCAGATTTTGAAGTCTGTGCAATCCTTAGTATTCAAAACTTAGCACTTGATCACGTGGTCTTCCAGACTTGATTTAGTGCTTGGTCCACATGATGTTGCTATCCACTCAGGTTGAATCCTTCAACAAATGCATGGGTTTTGCCTTGGAAGTTGACCCGCCTGTGGCTGACGATCGTACAGCATGAACCCGTGCGGGTCTTGCTTATGGCTAGCTGTGGCTCTTTGCAGGAACAGACCACAGTAGGGCGCGGACGGTACATTGATAGCTGACAGCGTTTTGGGTGCGTGCCTGTTCTGACGCCTGAACTGACCAGCAAAACACGTACTCCCGTCGTTTTGACTTATTAAGAAATACACATAACGCCTGCAGTCTCTGGCTCGATTTGGGGCGAGTTGAGGCCGGCGGAAAGGCCTGGCGTCCCGCAGCAGAGTCCATACCGGGTCAAAATCACAGGCAGAGGTGAAGGTGTGAGCTTTACCGGTGCCGCGAAGGGAGCTGGCGTGACACAGGAAGCCTAATGCGGAGGCAGCTCGGATGGCCGGAGTGGTAAGGGTAATGCGAGCAGAGGCAGCAGGCCGTCTTGCAAGTTCCGTGAGGTACAGCCGCGGCGACTTGGCGGTGGATAGAAGTTGTGCGGCAGGTTGGTGAGGCGGTAGCAGCAGCTCAAGGCCGCGGTGGCACAACCGTAGGGGTGAGATGGCAGTGTGCAGCAGTAGTTGGTCAGAGCCATGGGCGGAGAAGAGAGCTCGAGCGGCGCTCAAGGCAGAACGGAGGCCGCAAGTGCTCGGGGCACTAGCGAGCTCAGGGCGTAATAGCGACTCAGGTAGGCGGCGGATAGCTCCGCTGCATTTGAGATAGACGGACAGCTGAAGACAGCGAGGGTGACCTGCCGCGGTTGCTCTTGTAGAGATGAGGCGGCACACGCAGGCGGACCGCAGATGCAGCGGCGGAACGCCGGCGAAGGGAGGTCGACCCGAGGCGGGCAGCTCTGCGGTGACTCAACGCAGAGGCAAAACCGGCGAGGCGCGGGCGGCTCAGGTGGAGACAAACCGGGCGTGAAGGTCGAGGGCCTGCTGGTAGCTCGGAAGAAGTACGGCCGGCAGCAGATGGCGCATTGGCGCGAGTAAACCCAGCGGCGGCAGCAGCCGGCAGTGCGGCCAGAAACGGGGCGGTGAGCCGGTCCGTAAGCTGGCGGTTCATGCGGAGGAGACTTGGAGTCGGAGTTACGAGGCCCGGACGTTTTTGGTATTACTGTGGTGGTTGTGGCCGGCTCGAGGAGGCGAGGCGCAGGCAGGTTGGCGAGGCCGAGCTCGGGACGGTTTAGAAACCTGAGGCCGCACGTGCCGCCGCCGGCGGCGGAGGCCAGCCATGAACTGGACCCAAGGTTAAGAACGGGGCGGGTCAACGGAGGAGCCCGAGCCTAAGGATAATCTCCTTCGAGTCGTGGAACGATGCGTTGATCCACCTGGCATACCTTTAATCATTAATTTCTTATTGATCTTCACAAATAGTGTCCGGTCCGTAATCTCATCCGATGGCTTGATTAGGACTTGGCTTTGCATGATTTTCTTCCATCAGACTCGGCTAACCAACGCTGATGCTGAACGAAACCGGTAACTCTAACCATATTGATTGAGTTGCCGATCAAGATTTGACCCGCCGGTGAAAACATGCCATAACAGAAAACGATGGTGTTGGCGATTTATGACTTGATCGCTTGCTCAGACAAACGGTAGTTGAATTTTCTTGAAATCTCACTGATAGTAAAATCTTCATCCGAAAAATTTCAAACTCCTCGATCCCTAGGGAAATCCCTTCAAGAACTCGACACCACCATGCGCAGGCCCCATGGTGGGCGCCAACTGTCGTGAAATTGTCACGGCAGATGTCCCTAGTGTCAGGACTTAGTCGCGAGGCCAACGCATCTATGCGGTAGCTTAAAGGGGTTGGTCAGAATCGAGAGATGCAAGGCGTATCATCACACAAGACGAGGATTTAGACAGCTTCGGGCCCCGGGAAACATCATCCGGAATAGCCCTACATGCTGTTTGTGGTTAGGTCTCATTATGCTCATCAGGGAGTCGCCGTAAGCCGGCTCTCCTCTTTGTGTTTTCTTGTTGCCACTCCCCTCTTGGGGTGCCCTGCCCCTCCTTATATAAGTTAGAGGGGCGGGTTACATGGGGAGTCCTAGTAGGACTAGGACTAGTCTATCTTTTCTTACAAGTTGAATACAAGTCCGGGTCTTGCTTCTTCGTAAAGGAAATATTCTTCATGCCTTCCGTCTTAAGCCGGCCCACCATAATATGAACCGGCCTACTGGGCCTTGGGCCTAATCTTCTATGTGACCCACCGTCGGGGTCATCCGTGAGTCGTCTGACCAGTGAGCCGTCAGACCCGTGAGTCGCCAGTCCTCCGGCGGGTCATCGGTGATAGAGGCGAGGGTGTCCCGATCTTTTGATGAGATGATAACTATCGATTTGGTGGAGACGAATTTGACGGTCCGACTACAAACGTGCACGACGTTGCGCCTTAGCAATCGCTAAACCAACCCCGAGAGGTTATTGACCACGCCGCAGCACAATGAACCTTACCACGAAGGTCTATTCCTGCAAGCAATCGAAGAACAAGCAAGAATATGATAATGCAATCTGAATATTGCGAATATAGATGAAGTATTGATAAAGGTGGGGATCCGTAAGCGGTCTTGGTCTGGTCGTTGGACACAAACGAAGTACACGAAGTTGCAATGGCTAACTTTTAATCTAAACAAATCCCAAGGAAAAAGCTACTAGATGGATCTACTTATATAGGAGTAAGGGGTGGCGGCCAAAGAGGTGGGAGGACGTCCGAAGGAAGCCTAAAACCAACCCTAGGTCGTACAAGGCTCATGGGCCCAAGTGGAGGTGATGCAACACCTTTGGACTTGTTGTTTGACTCGGATTCTGCTGCAGCGTCAGATTGTTTCGTCCATATCTCAATGCTCCGGACGAATTTAAAGGTGAATCCAATTGGATTGGAAAGAGGACGAAATCTACTTTCCAACAAAAAAAGATCACCCAATTCGGAGTCCGTATGAGAAAGTTCTTGCCGTTTTGAGTCAGGTATGTCTGTGCAGTCCGAATCTGAATCCAGAACGTGAGAGACTTGGACTCTATCTTCTCTTGGCTCAAAAGTGACGTGAAGGGACTTTTTGAACAACACCTAAACTTCTCTTTTTCCCTTATCTTCATATGTGGATTGTACAAATGTCCCATACACCTGCAGTTAGACAAAACACAAAAGTGTGTGAAGTATTTTTGTTCTGGATAATATAAATAAATTATTGAATAGTTGACACAAGAAATCACCTGACAAATATGCATGTATGCAATATTTTTGGTCGTATCCAAGGTAGTCATGTCCTCATCATCCTCCCCTTCTTGAAAATAAAGCCGTCCTCGGCATTGCTTTATCTGAAATGTGGCTAACAAAAGAGACAAGGTGTACATGTTGTATATATATATGTCATCAAATTTTACTTCCCGTGGATTTTGCACATATGACACATGTATACATGAGTAACTTTCATAGTGAATAAAATATAAAGCCAAAATATTATTACAAGAAGTAGAAGGCATGAAAGTATTGCAACTCAGTTTGCACATATAAGTGAAGCTCTTATTCATATGAAAAATATTGACAATATTCACCATTAAACCATCCCAACATTGGTGAATAAACCTTACTTGCATCAAATTTACATGCTACAACATGCTTAAATAAGCAAACATGCAATAAGTCATTTAACACAGAATCATCACCAAGATTAGAGGTCATATCAAAATGATTGAACATTGGTTCTTTTGCATCAACAGTTAATTCACTGGGTGCACTCAAAATTGTTGGTATTTTAGTTGTTTGATCACATAACACATTCATGACAGTATCATGATTCTCTAAAATAGGTGATGCAATCAAATCAACAGGTAACTCAACACATGATGTATTCAAGTTAACTAGACATGCATCATTCTCATGTGAAGTTATATCATCAATACCTTTACAGTTACCTTGTCGCAAAGATGTAGCTGATGTAGGTATGGATGATGGCAATGTACCATACTCTTGAGATGATGTTGCGCTCACAATCTGAGGTGTGGCTGCTCTAGTAGGTGCAACGGTGGAGGAACCAAGCGGTGGTGGTGAGCATGAACTAGAATAGTAGTTGTTGTAGTCACCCAATGCATCCTCCTATAACTGTCTCTCAAAGGTACAAGCACGAACATACATACCAGTAATGCAACGAGGAATATACTGAAATCGTGCCTGAATACCATGGTTCAAACCACCAAAAAATCTATTCGTTGTATCATCCTCAGATTCTTCTATGTCACAATGATGCATATAAGATTTGAACTCTTGGTAGTAAGCATGAACAGTGTTGTTGCCTTGTTTAAATTGTTCAAATTTGCGAAGCAATTCACGACGATAGTAAGGAGGGAAAAATTGTTGTCTCATTACATCTTTCAAATCTTTCCAAGTTGTGGGTTGGTTATCAATGTTTTTCTTACAATGCACACTCCACCAAACAGAAGCAAAACCAGTAAATATTCTAGTGACAGCTCGTACTCGCTCAAGTTCAGAAAAGTCATGGTGACTAAAAACTTGTTCTATTTCAAGCTCCCGAGCTAGATAAATAGCAGGATTAAATCTACCCTCAAATGACGGTAACGAGATAACCTGACCATGTGCTTGTGTGTGTTGTTCCAACTCTCGTGATGGTGATGATGTGTCCGTCGTCCAAGAACTTCTGTCTCCGGAACCTGTCATGATTAGTAGAAACAAGAAACACAATTCGAGAATAATGTTCCTATGAACTACTAGGATGTGGTTGTAAAGTGCTCACAGTAAAGCAAATATCAATATCTTACAAGTTCTTACCATGCGGCAGGTGGTGACAGGCAACCAGCGGTGTCAAATAACTCTGAAGATTGTGTAAAGCGATTGCCAGGGGAACATACGTATACACGGTGTAGAACTATGTGGAGCTGGGTTGGCTATATATGGTAGCAAAAGATTAGCAATAATCAATTCAAAGATGCAATGTTGAATAAACGCTCAACGACGGTACTGTGCTGGTCCTAGGCTAGACCGGACTAGAGACGCGAGCCTAGAACACTAATATGGTCACGGCGTAGCACAACTAGCATCAATAAAGGATATGAAGTAGCTCTGGACAGCAAGATATAAGTGAAGATCACAATAGCAGTAAAGATAATGATGTGAAACAACTGCCAAGCAGGATATACAACAACTCTCTCTCCAACTTTCCTCTTGAAAAGTTTGAGCAAATTTTCTGATAACTTTTTTCAAATAATGCTACTATCTCAAGCTTTCCAATGCAAAAAGAACCACTCAATTCCGAATTGATATGAGGAGTCAAAGAATTCGAAAACTGGTCTGAAAAACTGGATTAAGCTGTGTCCGCGAACTTCGGAGGGCAAAAAGACCTATTTAGAAGACGATTTTGAGGTGTCAAATATTGAACAAGCCTCCGCAACTACTTAGACGCGGATCATCATTAGCTTTCATTTGAGTACTCGCGGAGCCAAAACGGACTTTGGATGAGGCAGTTATGTCTATTTTACTGAACAGTGCGCAAAACAGATTGTAATCCGAATTCAACTACGAGATTGAGTCTAGATAGATCCGAATTTTGTTTTTTTCCTTCCCTCTTTTTTTCCTCACACGTTTTTTTCTTTTTCTTTCTCTTTTTTTTCTCTAACTTGTTTTCTTTTTTTTCTCTGTCTTTTTTTCTCTCTCCCTCTTTCCAAGACAAACTAGATAAGATGCAGATTGGATCAAGCGAAGATGTGAACGACCTCAACTATGATTGTGATAATGAACTATGGGTAGCACGTGGTGGAAATTGATGGATGGTGTGGTGGACAGCGGAAGGGATAACGATGCAGCGGTGACGTGACTAATGTGAACAGACTCGAAACTCTAAACGAACTAAACACTAAGACCAGCAACTCGACACGACGATGCAACAGATAATTCAATAATGCAAACAATGAAAAGAAAATTGCAAAGGCTCAGACTGGCTTGGACAAAAGGATGAATAGATCTAACTTTTTTGTGGCTTTTTCTTGGACAATAGGTAAGAAAATAAATCTAATCTAGGCAAAACTGGAAATTCTCACCGAGCAACCTGAAAACTGATACCACTTGATAGAGGCGAGGGTGTCCCGATCTTTCGATGAGATGATAACTATCGATTTGGTGGAGACGACTTTGACGATCCGACTACAAACGTGCACGACGTTGCGCCTTAGCAATCGCTAAACCAACCCCGAGAGGTTATTGACCACGCCGCAGCACAATCAACCTGACCATGAAGGTCTATTCCTGCAAGCAATCGAAGAACAAGCAAGAATATGATAGTGCAATCTGAATATTGCGAATATAGATGAAGTATTGATAAAGGTGGGGATCCGTAAGCGGTCTTGGTCTGGTCGTTGGACACAAACGAAGTACACGAAGTTGCAATGGCTAACTTTTAATCTAAACAAATCCCAAGGAAAAAGCTACTAGATGGATCTACTTATATAGGAGTAAGGGGTGGCGGCCAAGGAGGTGGGAGGATGTCCCAAGGCAGCCTAAAACCAACCCTAGGTCGTACAAGGCTCATGGGCCCAAGTGGAGGTGATGCAACACCTTTGGACTTGTTGTTTGACTCGGATTCTGCTGCAGCGTCAGATTGTTTCGTCCATATCTCAATGCTCCGGACGAATTTAAAGGTGAATCCAATTGGATTGGAAAGAGGACGAAATCTACTTTCCAACAAAAAAAGATCACCCAATTCGGAGTCCGTATGAAAAAGTTCTTGCCGTTTTGAGTCAGGTATGTCTGTGCAGTCCGAATCTGAATCCAGAACATGAGAGACTTGGACTCTATCTTCTCTTGGACCAAAAGTGACGTGAAGGGACTTTTTGAACAACACCTAAACTGATAGAGGCAAAGGTGTCCCGTCTTTCGATGAGATGGTGGCTATCGTTTTGGAGGAAGTCGACTTTGACGATCCGACTACGAACGTGCGAGGGCGTTGCGCCTTAGCAATCGCTAAACCAACTCCGAGAGGTTATTGACCACGCCGGAGCACGATCAACCTGACCACGAAGGTCTGTTTCCTGCAGGCAAACGAAGAACAAGCAAGAAACTAAGATTGCAATCTGGATATTGCGAATATAAGAGGAAAGCTTTATTGATCAAGGTGGGGTTCTGTGACGCCTTGGTCTGGTTGTTGAACACAAACGAAGTACGCGAAGTTGCAGCTATGGCGAACATTTGATCTAAACAGAACCCAAAGTCTAAACGACGCCCTAAGGGCTGTATATATGGAGGAGGAGGAGGGAATTTCGTGGCCCTTGAGGGTGGTGTCCGAAACCAACCCTAACTCTTGTTTCCCCACACATACGAACTCTAAAAATAGTCTATACTTAAGTATTTCGAAATTACATGGGCCTGGCCCAATAATAAGGTGACGCAACGCCTAGAATAGCCTATGGACGAATATTATGAAGTGGCATCTTGTATATTTCGTCCAAGGCTTCATGCACTCCTTATGGTGGCTTCAAAGTCCTGAAATCATCACTTGTAACTCCGTTCTTGATCCCCTTGCGCATGCCATCAACTCCATGCTTGTTCTTGCTCCAATGATCATCCTTCTCCAAGCTAGGCCCTTCATTTGTAAGCAAAACAAATGTATCCAATTTAGGCAGCATCATATTCTCATGAACATTAGAATCATTACCAAGAAACGAAAGTACCTGGTAATTTAATTGGCGTGCGCGAGCTCTAGTAAGTGGTCCAGTATATGTAACAGTAGGGGCTGTGGGTGTAACAATGGTATTGATGTCCTCATCATAAACTTCTCTTTTTCCCTTATCTTCATATGTGGATTGTACAAATGTCCCATACACCTGCAGTTAGACAAAACACAAAAGTGTGTGAAGGATTTTTGTTCTGGATAATATAAATAGATTATTGAATAGTTGACACTAAAAATCACCTGACAAATATGCATGTATGCAATATTTTTGGTCGTATCCAAGGTAGTCATGTCCTCATCAATCGGTGAAGCGCCAAGCCCGGCCGGGTCATACTTCTGGCCGGGTCATACCGCGGGGTATATCCCCGACAGAAAGGTAATAGGTTGTTAGGAAAATGTAAAACCAAGGTTGGGCCTTGTTGGAGGAGTTTTATTCAAAGCGAACTATCAAGGGGGTCCCATAAATCACCCAATCGTGTTAGGGACGCAAAATCCGGGAACATAATACCGATATGACGGAAACTAGGGCGGCAAGAGTGGAACAAAACACCAGGCATAAGGCTGAGCCTTCCACCCTCTACCAAGTATATAGATGCATTTATAATATAAGAAATATTGTGATATCCCAACATAAACATAATCCAACATGGAGCAATCTTCATCTTCACCTGCAAGTAGCAACGCTATAAGAAAGGCTGAGCAAAAGCGGTACATAGCCAAACAACGGTTTGCTAGGAAGGGTGACAAAGGTTAGAGGTTCATGGCAATTTGGGAGGCTTGAGCAGCAAGTGGTAGGCAACGCAGCAAAGCGATAGAACAAAGCAACTAGCATAGCAATGATAGTAATGAGATCCAAGGTGACGGTCATCTTGCCTGAAATCCCGCAAGGAAGAAGAACGAGTCCATGAAGAAGATGAAGCCACGAAGACGAACCAAGCGTAGACGAACGAATCCTCAAGATCGCAACGAAACGGGAACTATCGAGAAGAAGCACACAACATGGTAAACACACCACACATGAACAAGACATGATGCTCAACCAAGTATGATGCATGACAAGGCTACATGAATCTACTCATGGCAAGAGTTGATGCATACAAGAGCAACACAAGAAAGCAAGTTTAAATGAGGCCGGAAACAACATATAACAATTCCGGTAAGTCCTCATATGCAAATTTTGAAATTGGTCCCGATCTAAATAAACCTTATGTTCAAGTTGTTAAAAAGCAAGTTAAGATGCACCACGATGATCTACACGAAATTCTAGTCAAGTTACATATAAAGTTCATTAGATTCGGAGCTCCGGCCTAGAAGATATGAGCAAAACAAGATAATCATGGCATTGATGCAAAATGCATTCAAACAACAAGCATACACCTCAAAACATGGATGCAACATGGTAACATGAAACTACATGCAAAACTAAGCAAGTTTCATATGGAGCACACTCAAAACGGAGCAACGGTTCAACACATACACACCAAACAAGTTAAAGGACATGCTGTCCTAAACAACAACTAGGCATCTTACAAGCATCAAAACAACACGCTACAGGATCTCAATGAAAACAAGAGGCATGGGCATGATTTACAGGTAAAGCATAGCAAAACATGAACACTGAGCTATCTCCATAAACTACTAGAACATGCTCAAAGGGACATGGCAAGATTGCAAATAATAACAGGTTCACAGACTTGGCAGAATTCATAGGACATGGCAGAAATAACATCAGGTTACAATGTTTAGAGCTATCAAACAACATGCTACACGAACTTATTATGGAAACCAAAGGAATGACATGAATCTACTAATTGCATAGAACAAAAGTCCCTTATTGACCATGAGCCAAAAGGGGATATAAAATATGATGGCACCCATGTAAACATAGCAAGTTTCATTATCAGGTTTAGACTAAGCAGAAAAACAGAGCATGGCATAAACAGAATTATGAAGGTATTTTTGCGAGCTCGAATCACTCACCACAAGGCATTTCATGACAAGATAAGCATACCTACAACAATATGACATGTTCATGAAGCTAACAAAGGCAAGAGCAAGTTCATAGCATGCTTGCATCACTAACAACAACCATGGCAAAATTGATTAACATGTAAACAATCTGCCAGGAACATTTTATAGCAAACGTAGAGAAAGATTAAGACATGCTAGAGCACTCTATAAATGCAAACAGAGGCATGGATGGATAGAGCATAACAATATGTCCAAAACATCCTTACTGAACATACTCAAAAGAAGCATGGATCTCACTGTAACAACATGAATACATGGCATGAAAATAATAGCAGAACAAAGACAGTAAAATTCCGAGTCCCTGAAATCAGCAACATCATGGAGGCTACTTTGCAAGCTTGTAACAAACAACACATGGCATATCATGAAGAATGAATTGCACCACAGCAAAGCTGGCATGCAGCTCATAACATATATAGACTTCATGCTCAAAAGAAAATCACACAAAAATATGCAAAAATGACAAATGAGCAAGTTCTGATAAACTACAATAGACAATATTATATAGCACTCTTGCAACGATGATTAGGGCATCAATATGGACTTAAACAAATATGCCACAATGGAACAAAATGAAGATCACATCCTGATGAACATTTCGATATATCGTACGTGAAAAAGGGTGCTATGGATGAGGAGTTAAGGCATGTCAAAGTATGCACCAGAATGTGTGAATCTAGGGACTTAGTGAAATTTCACCTCGCGGGAAAACGGGATCTCGCGGTTCCGGGGACGAGGCGGTGCAGCAGGCGCATTTGGATCGGGGTACGGGGGCGAATCAGGGCAGGGCGATCCCGGCGGCGGTTGGCGGTGACCATGGCGACGCCGGCGACGAACGGGGGCGGGGCGAGGCGCGGGGCGCCCGGATCTGGGATCGGCGAGGCCGGATCCGTCCGCGGGCGATGCGGGCGCGGCATCCCCAGCGAGGAGGGGCCGATCGCTGCAGAGGAGGTCGGACGGCGCGCTCCGGCGAGGAAAAGGAGGCGGCGGCAGACGAGGTCGTTGGCGGCGGGGCGGCGGAGTCCAGCGAGGCGCGGCGCCTGGCACGGCGCGCGAGGCGGCGGAGGCGCGCGATCGTCGGCGACGGGGCGAAGGCGGCAGCGCGGCGACGTTGGAGCTCCGGCGCTCGGGGCGAGGCGCTCGGGCGTGGTGACGGAGAAGTGGGCTCGGGCGTGGGCCCTGATGGGCTTCGCGGGCCTGGCCCGGTCCTGGGCGGGCCGCGACGGCGGGGAGGAGGCTGAGGGGCAAAGTGGCGCTACGAGAGAGGTGGAGAACGCCTGGCCCACGGCGGCTGGCCAGTTGGGCGGCGCCAAGTGGCGCGGAGGGATCCGCCGGTGCGGAAAACGATCCAGGAGGCGGCGGCTGGAAGGTGGAGGTGGCGGCTGCGGGTTGGGGGCTCGGATCCCGAGGGGGGAGGTAGGTGGAGGCCAAAAATGGCATGAGGGGGGGTCTATAAATAGCAGTTTTGGCTAGGGTTTGGTCTAGAGGGTCTTCGGTCCCTCGGATCACGATCGTGCGGCTCCGGACAGAGGGGGGACTAGGTGGGCTGCGAAGAGAGGCCTCGGGCTAAGAGGAGAGAAGAGAAGTGACGCCCGACGACTGTTCCGGATACCGAAACGTCCGGCAAGAATACCGGCAACGGTGCCGCTATATGTTTAATGGTTGGGCTATCAAACGAGCTCCGAATGCGATGAAACTTGATAGGCACTTTGTCTACACTATAATAAGACCGCACGCCAAGTTTCAACCCATTCAGAGAACATTTTTTGGCCACTCACGAAACGAGGTAAAAGGGGGCGCCGGAGGACATAGGAGTGTCAGATTGCAAAACGTACAACGGGGAAAATGGTCGGATGCATGAAACGAGCACGTATGCAAAATGAGATGCACATGATGACATGGCAAAATGCAACACGCAAGCAAATGACATGGCAACGACGACGAATAACTGGCAGACACCTAGCGCATCGGATCCGGGGCGTTACAAATTGATAGAACTTCAAATAATCATGAAGATATCCAGGCAATGATCAATATATAGGCATCATGTCCAATATTAGTAGACCGACTCCTGCGTACATCTACTACTATTACTCCACACATCGACCGCTATCCAGCATGCATCTAGTGTATTAAGTTCATGGAGAAACGGAGTAATGCAATAAGAATGATGACATGATGTAGACAAGATCTATCCATGTAGGAATAGACCCCATCTTGTTATCCTTAATAGCAACGATCAATACGTGTCTTGCTGCCCCTTTTGTCACTGGGAAAGGACACCGCACGATCGAACCCATCACAGAGCACCTCTTCCCATGGCAAGAAAAATCGATCTAGTCGGCCTAACTAAACCAAGGATTCGAAGAAGAAATACGAGACTATAGATAATCATGCATATAAGAGATCAAAACTCAAATAACTTTCATGGATAAAATAGATCTGATCATAAACTCAAAGTTCATCGGATCCCAACAAACACACCGCAAAAGGAGTTACATCAAATAGATCTCCGAGAGACCATTGTATTGAGAATCAAAAGAGAGACAGGAAGCCATCTAGCTACTGCCTATGGACCTGTAGGTCTAAAATGAACTACTCACGCATCATCGGAGAGGCACCAATGAGGACGATGAACCCTCTGTGATGGTGTTTAGATTGGATCTCGTGGTTCTGGAACTTGCGGCGGCTGGAACTGTGTTTTGTCGACTCCCCTAGGGTTTTCGGAATATTTGGGTATTTATAGGGCGAAGAGGCGGTGCGGGAGACCACCGAGGTGGGCATCTCCAGGCGCACCCATGATAGAGGCAAAGGTGTCCCGTCTTTCGATGAGATGGTGGCTATCGTTTTGGAGGAAGTCGACTTTGACGATCCGACTACGAACGTGCGATGACGTCGCGCCTTAGCAACCGCTAAACCAACTCCGAGAGGTTATTGACCACGCCGGAGCATGATCAACCTGACCACGAAGGTCTGTTTCCTGCAGGCAAACGAAGAACAAGCAAGAAACTAAGATTGCAATCTGGATATTGCGAATATAAGAGGAAAGCTTTATTGATCAAGGTGGGGTTCTGTGATGCCTTGGTCTGGTCGTTGAACACAAATGAAGTATGCGAAGTTGCAGCTATGGCGAACTTTTAATCTAAACAAAACCCAAAGTCTAAACGATGCCCTAGGGGCTGTATATATGGGGGAAGAGGAGGGAATTTCGTGGCCCTTGGAGGAGGGGTCTGAAACCCACCCTAACTCTTGTTTCCCCACACATACGGACTCTAAAAACAGCCTATATTGAAGTATTTCGAAATTACATGGGCCTGGCCCAAGAAGAAGGTGACGCAGCACCTAGAATAGCCTCTGGACGAAAATTATGAAGTGGCATCTTGTATATTTCATCCAAGGCTTCATGCACTCATTATGGTGGCTTCAAAGTCCTGAAATCATCACTTGAAACTCTGTTCTTGTCTCCCTTGCGCATGCCATCAACTCCATGCTTGTTCTTGCTCCAATGATCATCCTTCTCCAAGCTAGGCCCTTCATTTGTAAGCAAAACAAATGTATCCAATTTAGGCAGCATCATATTCTCATGAACATTAGAATCATTACCAAGAAACGAAAGTACCTGATAATTCAATTGGCGTGCGCGAGCTCTAGTAATTGGTCCAGTATGTATAGCAGCAGGGGCTGTGGGTGTAACAATTGTATTGATGTCCTCATCATCCTCCCCTTCTTGAAATGAAGTCGTCCTCGACGGAAGCTCATCTTCCTCACCCAAATAAGGCTCCAAATCTGCAATGTTAAAAGTGGGACTAACCCCAAAATCTGCAGGCAACTCAAGTTTATATGCATTATCATTTATTTTCTCTAACACCTTAAAAGGACCATCAGCACGTGGCATTAGCTTTGATTTGCGAAATTAGGAAATCTATCCTTACGCAAATGTAACCAAACAAGATCTCCAGGTGCAAACACAACATGTTTTCTACCCTTATCTCCAGCAAGTTTATATTTAGCATTCATACGCTCAATGTTTTCCTTAGTTTATATTTAGCATTTTTAAAATCAATTCATCACGTTCTTTAGCATCAAAATTAACCTTCTCCGAAGATGGAAGAGGCAACAAATCAATAGGCGCACGAGGTAGGAAACCAGACACAATTTCAAAAGGGCACATCTTAGTAGTAGAATGCAATGAACTATTATAAGCAAATTCAACATGAGGCAAGCATTCTTCCCACATTTTCTTATTATTCTTCAAAACAGCCCTAAGCATAGTAGACAATGTTCTATTGACTACTTCAGTTTGTCCATCAGTTTGGGGGTGACAAGTAGTACTAAGAAGTAGTTTAGTCCCCAACTTAGCCCATAAACATCTCCAAAAGTGGCTAAGAAATTTAGTATCACGATCTGAAACAATAGTATTTGGCACACCATGCAAGCGAATAATTTCAAGAAAGAACAAATCAGCAACATTAACAGCATCATCGCTTTTATGACATGGTATAAAGTGTGCCATTTTTGAGAATCTATCCACGACAACAAATATGCTATCCCTCCCCTTCTTTATTCGAGGTAAACCTAAAACAAAGTCCATAGATATATCCTCCCAAGGAACACTAGGCACAGTCAAAGGCATATATAAACCATGAGGATTGAGTCGTGACTTAGCTTTTTGACATGTAGTGCAGCGAGCAACAAAACGCTCAACATCCTGTCTCATCTTTGGCCAAAAGAAATGTGTAGCAAGTACGTCCTCCGTCTTCTTCACGCCAAAGTGTCCCACTAATCCTCCTCCATACGCCTCCTGCAACAACAAAAGACGAACAGAGCTAGCAGGAATGCATAGCTTGTTAGCGCGGAACACAAAACCATCATTAACAACGAACTTGTTCCATGTTCTTCCTTCTTTACAATTCTGCATTACTTCTTTAAAATCAGCATCATGCACATATTGATCTTTGATGGTCTCCAAACCAAATATTTTGAAGTCAAATTGTTAAAGCATAATATAGCGACGAGACAAAGCATGAGGAACAACATTTTCTTTACCCTTCTTGTGTTTGATGACATAAGGGAAAGTCTCAATGAATTCAACCCATTTAGCATGTCTACGATTCTGTTTAGCTTGACTTTTAATATGTTTCAAAGATTCATGATCAGAATGTATAACAAATTCTTTGGGCCATAAATAATGTTGCCATGTCTCTAAAGTCCGAACAAGAGCATATAATTCCTTATCATAAGTAGAATAGTTCAGACTAGGCCCACTCAATTTTTCAGAAAAGTATGCAACAGGTTTGCCATCTTGTAATAACACACCTCCTAATCCAATTCCACTAGCATCACATTCAAGCTCAAAAGTCTTATTAAAGTCAGGAAGTTGAAGTAAAGGAGCATGTGTCAACTTATCTTTCAATACCGCGAAGGCTTCTTCCTGTGTGGTACCCCAAACAAAAGGCACATCCTTCTTTGTAAGCTCATTGAGAGGTACAGCAATGGTGCTAAAATCTCTCACAAAACGCCTATTGAAACCAGCTAGTCCATGAAAACTCCTCACTTGTGTGACCGTTTTGGGCTGCGGCCAACTCTCAATAGCTTCAATCTTGGCTTTATCAACTTCAATTCCCTATGGAGTAACAACATAGCCAAGAAAAGACACTCGGTCGGTGCAAATGGTGCACTTCCCAAGGTTACCAAACAAACGTGCATCACATAGAGCATTAAAAACAACACATAAATGTTCCAAATGTTCTTCCAAAGATTTGCTATAAATCAGTATATCATCAAAATAAACTACCACAAATCGTCCAATGAAAGCACGTAAAACTTTGTTCATTAGTCTCATGAAAGTACTAGGTGCATTAGTTAACCCAAAAGGCATGACTAACCACTCATATAAACCAAACTTAGTTTTAAATGCTGTTTTCCATTCATCTCCCAATTTCATACGAATTTGATGGTATCCACTACGCAAATCAACTTTGGAGAAAATTGTAGAGCCACTCAATTCATCAAGCATATCATCGAGCCTAGGAATAGGATGACGATAACGAATAGTAATATTATTAATGCCTCTACAATCAACACACATACGCGACGTACCATCCTTTTTCGGCACTAGAATAATAGGAACAACACAAGGACTAAGGGATTCACGAATATAACCTTTGTCGAGCAGCTCCTGTACTTGCCGCATAATCTCCTTCGTCTCCTCTGGATTGGTACGGTATGGTGCACGGTTGGGTAGCGATGCACCGGGAATTAAGTCAATTTGATGCTCAATCCCTCGAATAGGTGGTAATCCCGGTGGCACGTCTTGTGGGAAGACGTCAGCGAACTCCTGCAAAATGTTAGTGACAACAGGGGGCAAAGAGGAAGGCACGTCCTCGAATGAAAATAATGCCTCTTTGCACACAAAAGCATAGCAAACAGATTTGCTAAAAACTAGCTCATCAATATCAGATTTGGTGGCAAGTAAACATGCACTTTTCAATTTAATTTCAGAAGCACCACTATTTGGTTTACTATTAGGCTTCATTTGTTGCTCAAATTCTTTTGCCACAATCTGATTTTCACTCTTATTTTTCTTCTGTTTTGCTTTATTAGCTCTATGAATATCATCTTTCAAAATGGAATCAGGAGTCATAGGAAGCAAAGTAATATTTGTATCCTTATGAACAAGAGTATACTGATTGTTTCTACCATGGTGTATAGAATTTTTATCAAATTGCCATGGTCTACCAAGTAATAAGGAACATGCTTGCATAGGTACCACATCACAATCAACATAATCAGCATATGTAGAGATACTAAAATGCACCCGAACAGTACGTGTTACCTTAACGTTGCCGCTATTGTTGAACCATTGGATGTAGTAAGGATGTGGATGTGGTCTTGTGGTGAGAGATAGCTTCTCCACCATCTACATGCTAGCCAAGTTGTTGCAGCTCCCTCCATCTATGATGACGCGAACAGAACGTTCCTTCACAACTCCCTTTGTATGGAACAAATTATGCCTCTGATTTTGCTCAGCTTGCGTGACCTGCACACTCAAAACACGTTGAGCAACTAAACATTCATACCTGTCAGCATCTTCAACAGCCGCGTCTCATGATCAGAATCATCTCCACCGTGTTCTTCATGTGTAAGAAGAGCCAAAGTCTCCTCATCATAGTCACTAGCGGACTCATACCCACCATCCTCAGTAGCAATCATCACATGCTGAGATGTGCATTCTCGCGCAAAATGTCCTCTTCCCTTACAACGATGACAAATAATATCACTTGTGTGCCCTGTAGACGCCATGGAAGAAGAAGAGCTCTGTGCAGGCCCGGCAGGTGTGCTCTTGGCAGATAGTGGTGGTTGTGCCTGCTTTCTTGTATCACGGTTGGAGGTGGCAGCTAACGGAGGTGCCGATGTAGCAGAACATGTGGAAGTAGATGATGCACGTGGTGTCCACGATGAAGTTCGACCTGCAAAAAAGTTAGTTCGCGCCAATGCCTGTCGATCCTGCACTTCACGTTCAGCTTTACAAGCAAGATGGAATAAACGAGTGATATTATTATAATCCTTATAGTCTAGAATGGTCTGAATCTCTCTATTTAATCCACCCAGAAAACGTGCAAGCATAGCTTCATTCTCCTCAACGATACCACATCTAATCAAGCCAGTTTGTAGTTCCTGATAATATTCTTCTACCGAATTTTTTCCTTGTCTTAAGCGTTGCAATTTTTGAAGTAACTCACGTTGATAATATGGTGGAACCCAACGAGTACGCATAGCAGTTTTTGTTGGGGAACGTAGTAATTTCAAAAAAAATCCTACGCACACGCAAGATCATAGTGATGCATAGCAACGAGAGGGGAGAGTATTGTCTACGTACCCTCGTAGACCGAAGCAGAAGCATTGACACAACGTAGAGGAAGTAGTCGTACGTCCTCCTCGTGATCCGACCGATCCAAGCGCCGTTACTCCGGCGCCTCCGAGTTCTTGACACACGTACAGCTCGATGACGTCCCCGGGTCTCGATCTAGCAAAACCTCCAGGGATGAGTTCCGTAAGCACGACGGTGTGGTGACGATCTTGATGAACTACCGACGCAGGGCTTCGCCTAAACACTGCGACAATATGACCGAGGTGGAATATGGTGGAGGGGGGCACCGCACACGGCTAAGGAACGATCTCAAGGATCAAATTTTTTGTCCTAGGGTGCCCCCCTGCCCCCGTATATAAAGGAGCAAGGGGGGAGGGCGGGCCGGCCTAGAGGCGCGCCAAGGGAGGGGGGAGTCCTCCTCCTAGTAGGAGTAGGACTCTCCTTTCCTAGTCCAACTAGGAGGGAGGAAGGGGGAAGGAAAGAGAGGGAGAGGGAGAGGGAAAGGGGGGCCGCCCCCCCTCCTTGTCCAATTCGGACTGCCCATGGGGGGGGGGCGCGCCACCTCCTGGCGCGGCCCTCTCTCTCCCCTCGCGGCCCAATAAGGCCCATACTTCCCCCGGGGGTTCCGGTATCCCCTCCGGCACTGCGGTATTATCCGAAACCACTCGGAACCATTCCGATGTCCAAACATAGCCGTCCAATATATCAATCTTTACGTCTCGACCATTCCGAGACTCCTCGTCATGTCCGTGATCACATCCGGGACTCCGAACTCCTTCGGTACATCAAAATGCATAAACTCATAATAACTGTCATCGTAACCTTAAGCGTGCGGACCCTACGGTTCGAGAACAATGTAGACATGACCGAGACACCTCTCCGGTCAATAACCAATAGCGGGACCTGGATGCCCATATTGGATCCTACATATTCTACGAAGATCTTTGTCGGTCAGACTGCATAACAACATACGTTGTTCCCTTTGTCATCGGTATGTTAATTGCCCGAGATTCGATCGTCGGTATCCAATACCTAGTTCAATCTCATTACCGGCAAGTCTCTTTACTCGTTCCGTAATACATCATCCCGCAACCAACTCATTGGTTGCAATGCTTGCAAGGCTTATGTGATGTGCATTACCGAGAAGGCCCTGAGATACCTCTCCGACATTCGGAGTGATAAATCCTAATCTCGAAATACGCCAACCCAACAAATACTTTCGGAGACACCTGTAGAGCACCTTTATAATCACCCAGTTATGTTGTGACGTTTGGTAGCACACAAAGTGTTCCTACGGTAAACGGGAGTTGCATAATCTCATAGTCATAGGAACATGTATAAGTCATGGATAAAAGCAATAGCAGCATACTAAACGATCGGGTGCTAAGCTAATGGAATGGGTCATGTCAATCAGATCATTCAACTAATGATGTGACCTTGTTAATCAAATGACAACTCCTTTGTCTATGGTTAGGAAACTTAACCATCTTTGATTAATAAGCTAGTCAAGTAGAGGCATACTAGTGACACTCTGTTTGTCTATATATCCACACATGTATTATGTTTCCGGTTAATACAATTCTAGCATGAATAATAAACATTTATCATGATATGTAAGGAAATAAATAATAACTTTATTATTGCCTCTAGGGCATATTTCCTTCAGTCTCCCACTTGCACTAGAGTCAATAATCTAGATTACACAGTAATGATTCTAACACCCATGGAGTCTTGGTGCTGATCATGTTTTGCCCGTGGAAGAGGCTTAGTCAACGGGTGTGCTACATTTAGATCCGTATGTATCTTGCAAATCTCTATGTCTCCCACCTGGACCAAGTCCCGGATGGAATTGAAGCGTCTCTTGATGTGCTTGGTTCTCTTGTGAAATCTGGATTCCTTCGCCAAGGCAATTGCTCCAGTATTGTCACAAAAGATTTTCATTGGACCCGATGCACTAGGTATGACACCTAGATCGGATATGAACTCCTTCATCCAGACTCCTTCATTTGCTGCTTCCGAAGCAGCTATGTACTCCGCTTCACATGTAGATCCCGCTACGACGCTTTGTTTAGAACTGCACCAACTGACAGCTCCACCGTTTAATGTAAATACGTATCCGGTTTGCGATTTCGAATCGTCCGGATCAGTGTCAAAGCTTGCATCAACATAACCCTTTACGATGAGCTCTTTGTCACCTCCATACACGAGAAACATTTCCTTAGTCCTTTTCAGGTACTTCAGGATATTCTTGACCGCTGTCCAGTGATCCACTCCTGGATTACTTTGGTACCTCCCTGCTAAACTTATAGCAAGGCACACATCAGGTCTGGTACACAGCATTGCATACATGATAGAGCCTATGGCTGAAGCATAGGGAACATCTTTCATCTTCTCTCTATCTTCTGCAGTGGTCGGGCTTTGAGTCTTACTCAACTTCACACCTTGCAATACAGGTAAGAACCCTTTCTTTGCTTGATCCATTTTGAACTTCAAAATCTTGTCAAGGTATGTGCTTTGTGAAAGTCCAATTAAGCGTCTTGATCTATCTCTATAGATCTTAATGCCCAATATGTAAGCAGCTTCACCGAGGTCTTTCATTGAAAAACTCTGATTCAAGTATCCCTTTATGCTATTCAGAAATTCTATATCATTTCCAATCAGTAATATGTCATCTACATATAATATCAGAAATGCTACAGAGCTCCCACTCACTTTCTTGTAAATACAGGCTTCTCCAAAAGTCTGTATAAACCCAAATGCTTTGATCACACTATCAAAGCGTTTATTCCAACTCCGAGATGCTTGCACCAGTCCATAAATGGATCACTGGAGCTTGCACACTTTGTTAGCTCCCTTTGGATCGATAAAACCTTCTGGTTGCATCATATACAACTCTTCTTCCAGAAACCCATTCAGGAATGCAGTCTTTACATCCATTTGCCAAATTTCATAGTCATAAAATGCGGCAATTGCTAACATGATTCGGACAGACTTAAGCATCGCTACGGGTGAGAAGGTCTCATCGTAGTCAATCCCTTGAACTTGTCGAAACCCTTTTGCGATAAGTCGAGCTTTGTAGACAGTAACATTACCGTCAGCGTCTGTCTTCTTCTTAAAGATCCACTTGTTCTCTATTGCTTGCCGACCCTCGGGCAAGTCAACCAAAGTCCACACTTTGTTTTCATACATGGATCCCATCTCAGATTTCATGGCTTCCGGCCATTTTGCGGAATCTGGTCTCACCATCGCTTCTTCATAGTTCGTAGGTTCGTCATGATCTAGTAGCATGATTTCCAGAACAGGATTGCCGTACCACTCTGGTGCGGATCTCACTCTGGTTTATCTACGAGGTTCTGTAGTAACTTGATCTGTAGTTTCATGATCATCATCATTAACTTCTTCTCTGATTGGTGTAGATGTCACAGAAACCGGTTCCTGTGATGAACTACTTTCCAATAAGGGAGCAGGTACAGTTACCTCATCAAGTTCTACTTTCCTCCCACTCACTTCTTTTGAGAGAAACTCCTTCTCTAGAAAGGATCCATTTTTAGCAACAAATGTCTTGCCTTCGGATCTGTGATAGGTGTACCCAACAGTCTCCTTTGGGTATCCTATGAAGACACATTTTTCTGATTTGGGTTCGAGCTTATCAGGTTGAAGCTTTTTCACATAAGCATCGCAGCCCCAAACTTTAAGAAACGACAACTTTGGTTTCTTGCTAAACCACAATTCATAAGGTGTCGTCTCAACGGATTTTGACGGTGTTCTATTCAACGTGAATGTGGCCATCTCTAGAGCATAACCCCAAAACGATAGCGGTAAATCTGTAAGAGACATCATAGATGGCACCATATCTAGTAAAGTGCGATTACGACATTCGGACACACCATTGCGCTGTGGTGTTCCGGGTGGCGTGAGTTGCGAAACTATTCCGCATTGTTTCAAATGTAGACCAAAATCGTAACTCAAATATTCTCCTCCACGATCAGATCGTAGAAACTTTATTTTCTTGTTACGATGATTTTCAACTTCACTCTGAAATTCTTTGAACTTTTCAAATGTTTCAGACTTGTGTTTCATTAAGTAGATATACCCATATCTGCTTAAATCATCTGTGAAGGTGAGAAAATAACGATATCCGCCACGAGCCTCAACATTCATTGGACCACATACATCTGTATGTATAATTTCCAATAAATCTTTTGCTCTCTCCATAGTACCGGAGAACAGTGTTTTAGTCATCTTGCCCATGGGGCACGGTTCGCAAGTTCCAAGTGATTCATAATCAAGTGACTCCAAAAGTCCATCAGTATGGAGTTTCTTCATGCGCTTTATACCGATATGACCTAAACGGCAGTGCCACAAATAAGTTGCACTATCATTATCAACTCTGCATCTTTTGGCTTCAACATTATGAATATGTGTATCACAACTATCGAGATTCATTAAAAATAGACCACTCTTCAAGGGTGCATGACAATAAAAGATATTACTCATATAAATAGAACAACCATTATTCTCTGATTTAAATGAATAACCGTCTCGCATCAAACAAGATCCAGATATAATGTTCATGCTCAACGCTGGCACCAAATAACAATTATTTAGGTCTAATACTAATCCCGAAGGTAGATGTAGAGGGAGCGTGCCGACTGCGATCACATCGACTTTGGAACCGTTTCCTACGCGCATCGTCACCTCGTCCTTTGCCAGTGTTCGCTTAATCCGTAGTCCCTGTTTCGAGTTGCAAATATTAGCAACAGAACCAGTATCAAATACCCAGGTGCTACTGCGAGCTCTAGTAAGGTACACATCAATAACATGTATATCACATATACCTTTGTTCACCTTGCCATCCTTCTTATCCGCCAAATACTTGGGGCAGTTCCGCTTCCAGTGACCAGTCTACTTGCAGTAGAAGCACTCAGTTTCAGGCTTAGGTCCATACTTGGGTTTCTTCTCTTGAGCAGCAACTTGTTTGCTGTTCTTTTTGAAGTTCCCCTTCTTCTTCCCTTTGCCCTTTTTCTTGAAACTAGTGGTCTTATTGACCATCAACACTTGATGCTCCTTCTTGATTTCTACCTCCGCAGCCTTTAGCATTGCGAAGAGCTCGGTGATAGACTTATCTATCCCTTGCATATTATAGTTCATCACGAAGCCTTTGTAGCTTGGTGGCAGTGATTGGAGAATTCTGTCAATGACGCAATCATCCGGAAGATTGACTCCCAGCTGATTCAAGTGATTATAATACCCAGACATCTTGAGTATATGCTCACTGACAGAACCATTCTCTTCCATCTTGCAGCTATAGAACTTATTGGAGACCTCATATCTCTCAATCTGGGCATTCTGTTTGAATATCAACTTCAACTCCTGGAACATCTCATATGCTCCATGGTTCTCAAACCGTCGTTGAAGTCCCGGTTCTAAGTCGTAAAGCATGGCACACTGAACTATCGATTAGTCATCAGCTTTGCTCTGCCAGACGTTCATAACATCTGGCGTTGCTCCAGCAGCAGGCCTGGCACCTAGCGGTGCATCCAGGACGTAACTCTTCTGTGCAGCAATGAGGATAATCCTCAAGTTACGAACCCAGTCCGTGTAATTGCTACTATCATCTTTCAACTTTGCTTTCTCAAGGAACGCATTAAAATTCAACGGAACAACAACACGAGCCATCTTTCTACAACCATCATTAACAAGCAAGATACTATCAGGGACTAAGTTCATGATAAATTTAAGTTCAATTAATCATATTACTTAAGAACTCCCACTTAGATAGACATCCCTCTAATCATCTAAGTGACCACGTGATCCAAATCAAAACTAATCCATAACCGATCATCACGTGAAATGGATTATTTCTCAATGGTGAACATCATCATGTTGATCATATCTACTATATGATTCACGCTCGACCTTTCGGTCTCCGTGTTCCGAGGCCATATCTGCATATGCTAGGCTCGTCAAGCATAACCCGAGTATTCCGGGTGTGCAAAACTGGCTTGCACCCGTTGTAGATGGACGTAGAGCTTATCACACCCGATCATCACGTGGTGTCTGGGCACGACGAACTTTGGCAACGGTGCATACTCGGGGAGAACACTTCTTGATAATTTAGTGAGAGATCATCTTATAATGCTACCATCAATCAAAGCAAGATAAGAAGCATAAAAGATAAACATCACATGCAAATCAATATAAGTGATATGATATGGTCATCATCATCTTGTGCTTCGTGATCTCCATCTCTGCAGCACCATCATGATCACCATCGTCACCGGCCTGACACCTTGATCTCCATCGTAGCATCGTTGTCGTCTCGCCAATCTTATGCTTCTACGACTATCGCTACCACTTAGTGATAAAGTAAAGCATTACAGGGCGATTGCATTGCATACAATAAAGCGACAACCATACGGCTCCTGCCGGTTGCCGATAACTCGGTTACAAAACATGATCATCTCATACAATAAAATATAGCATCATGTCTTGAACCATATCACATCACAACATGCCTTGCAAAAACAAGTTAGACGTCCTCAACTTTGTTTGTTGCAAATTTTACGTGGCTGCTACGGGCTTAAGCAAGAACCAATCTCACCTACGCATCAAAACCACAACGATAGTTTGTCAAATAGAATCCGTTTTAACCTTCTCAAGGACTGGGCGTAGCCATACTCGGTTCAACTAAAGTTGGAGAAACTGACACCGGCCAGCCACCTGTGTGCAAAGCACGGCGGTAGAACCAGTCTCGCGTAAGCGTACGCGTAATGTCGGTCCGGGCCGCTTCATCCAACAATACCGCCGAACCAAAGTATGACATGCTGGTAGGCAGTATGACTTGTATCGTCCACAACTCACTTGTGTTCTACTCGTGCGAAACATCAAACCATAAAAACCTAGGCTTGGATGCCACTGTTGAGGAACGTAGTAATTTCAAAAAATTTCCTACGCACACGCAAGATCATGGTGATGCATAGCAACGAGAGGGGAGAGTATTGTCTACGTACCCTCGTAGACCGAAGCAGAAGCGTTGACACAATGTAGAGGAAGTAGTCGTACATCCTCCTCGCGATCCGACCGATCCAAGCGCCTGATGAGGACATCAATACCATTGTTACATCCACAGCCCCTGCTGCTATACATACTGGACCAATTATTAGAGCTCGCGCACGCCAATTAAATTACCAGGTACTTTCGTTTCTTGGTAATGATTCTAATGTTCATGAGAATATGATACTGCCTAAATTGGATACATTTGTTTTGCTTACAAGTGAAGGGCCTAGCTTGGAGAAGGATGAACATTGGAGCAAGAACACGCATGGAGTTGATGGCATGCGCAAGGGGATCAAGAACGGAGTTACAAGTGATGATTTCAGGACTTTGAAGCCACCATAAGGAGTGAATGAAGCCTTGGACGAAATATACAAGATGCCACTTCATAATATTCGTCCATAGGCTATTCTAGGTGCTGCGTCACCTTATTTTTGGGCCAGGCCCATGTAATTTCGAAATACTTAAGTATAGGCTATTTTTAGAGTCCGTATGTGTGGGGAAACAAGAGTTAGGGTTGGTTTCGGACCCCACCATCAGGGGCCACGAAATTCCCTCCTCTTCCTCCATATATACAGCCCTTAGGGCGTCGTTTAGACTTTGGGTTTTGTTTAGATCAAAAGTTTGCCATAGCTGCAACTTCGCGTACTTCGTTTGTGTTCAACGACCAGACCAAGGCGTCACAGAACCCCACCTTCATTAATAAAGCTTTCCTCTTTATTCGCAATATCCAGATTGCAATCTTAGTTTCTTGCTTGTTCTTCATTTGCTCGCAGGAAACAGGCCCTCGTGGTCAGGTTGATCGTGCTCCGGCGTGGTTAATAACCCTCGGAAGTTGGTTTAGCGATTGCTAAGGCGCGACGTCTCGCACGTTCGTAGTCGGATCGTCAAGGTCGACTCCCACAGAAACGAAACCACCATCTCACCGAAACATCGGGACACCCTCGCCTCTATCAAGTGGTATCAGATTTTCAGGTTGCTCGGTGAGATTTTACAGTTTTTCATAGTTTAGATCGAGTCTGTTTTTCATACCTACAGTCCACGAAAAAGCCAAAAAAAATTAGGGTTAGTTCATCCTATCCGAACCAATCTGAGCCTTTGCATAATCTTTTCTGTATTTGCTTTGTTGAATTTGCGGTTGCATCGTCGTGTCAAGTTGCTGGTCTTAGCGTCTAGTCCTTTAGAGTTTCGAGTTCTGTTCACAGGTTGTCACGTCGCCGCTGCCATATATCACCACCGCATCATCATCATCACCGCTGCCATATACCACCATCGTCATCACCGCTGCCATATACCACCATCGTCATCGCCGCTACCATATACCACATATCCACCGCCATCACGCTAATCCGAGTCCACCTCCA
The DNA here is from genome assembly GCA_032464435.1 of Aegilops umbellulata. Lineage (NCBI taxonomy): Eukaryota > Viridiplantae > Streptophyta > Magnoliopsida > Poales > Poaceae > Aegilops > Aegilops umbellulata. Next base: position 184,508,669 of record CP136055.1, read on the forward strand.
TCACAGATTCACCACCAGTCTGTGTTCCATCGCCCTGCAAATATCCGCCACCAGTCCGAGTTTCCACCAGATTCATCTCCGCCACGAGTCCTAGTCCGAGTCCAGTAATTGTTGCTTTGTTCTTGATTTCCAGATCACGCGATACTCCGAGTCGTGACAAAGAAGGACTCCCCAACTTTCGTGCTACCCGCAGAAGAAAAATAGTTCCAAACTCAAAAAAAAAAACTAAGTCTGGAAAATTCTGGCTAGGCAGTTTTTAGGACATTTGTAGACTTTTTCGAAAAAAATTTGTTGCGGAGCAAAAAAAAAAGAGAAAAAAAAAGTGCAAAAAAAAAGTGAAAAAAAAGAAAAAAAATTTCAGAGTGTGCTCCTCCCTTGTTTACGTGCAGCGCCGTGATTTTGTTAGTGTTCCAGGCTCGCGTCTCTAGTACGATCTAGCCTAGGACCAGCACAGTACCGTCGTTGAGCGTTTATTCAACTTTGCATCTCTGAATTGATTATTGCTGACCCTTTTTGCTACCATACTATAAGCCTTCCCAGCTCCACATACATCTACGTCGTGCGTTTGACTCTCCCTGGTAATCGCTCTATCCAAGCTTTTGAGAGTTTTGACTACAACGGTTGCCGATCACCGCCTGCTGCTGGGTAAGAACTGGTAAGAATTTGAGTTTTGCTTGACGGATTTGTGACTCCCACCACCACCTCTTATTAGTAGTCTGTAGGATCATATTCTTGTGTGTTTCTATTGCTGCTAACCATGGCAGGATCACAAGCCGACGAGACTGACTGGGAGAACATGACAAACAAAGCGTTACATGATAAGTTTCAACAAATGATGAGTGGACAGGTGGAAGATGTGCTCAATAGATTTGAAGAGGCCATGGAGAAGATAGATGGCATTGAGAAGGCGTTCGAAACAAAGCTCGATAACAAGTTCAATGAGTTGCTCGCGCGTCTACCACCACCACCACCGGCTGCACCTAACGCACCTCTACAACAACAACAATGACTACCTCCACATCGCGAAACAACCCTTCGTCGAGCGACCCGTGTTCCTCTTGCGCTTGGCCAACCTGTTGGTGCTGCTGTTGATACTTCTGTGGCTCCTGCTGCTGATGCGGAGGAGGATGATTATGTGGGAGATTACGAGGATGAGGTTGATCAACATCAGAACTACGTGCAACCACCAGCACCACAACCACCAGGTCGTCCACATGCAAATAATGGTAATGTTAGGGCTCCCCCTCAGGTACGAGATCATGACCATCTCCCTAAACTGAAATTGAATATTTCACCATTTGAGGGTAGATATGTTCCTGATATATATCTTACTTGGGAGTTAGAAACTGAACAACGATTTACATGTTTACAATATCCTGAGGAGAGACGTGTTCCTGCTGCTGTTTGTGCTTTCACTAGCTTTGCATGTGTTTGGTGGTCTGAATATTGTAGATTATATCCTGTTCCAGCTACTTGGGCTGCTTTGAAAACTGCTATGCGTACTCGTTGGGTTCCACCATATTATCAACGTGAATTACTTCAAAAATTGCAGCGCTTAAGACAAGGAAAAAATTCTGTAGAAGAATATTATCAGGAATTACAAACTGGCTTGATTAGATGTGGTATTGTTGAGGCGAATGAAGCTATGCTTGCACGTTTTCTGGGTGGATTAAATAGAGAGATTCAGACCATTCTAGACTATAAGGATTATAATAATATCACTCGTTTATTCCATCTTGCTTGTAAAGCTGAACGTGAAGTGCAGGATCGACAGGCATTGGCGCGGACTAACTTTTCTGCAGGTCGACCTTCATCATGGACACCACGTGCATCATCTACTTCCACACGTTCTGATACACCGGCACCTCCGTCAGCTGCCACCTCCAACCGTGATACAAGAAAGCAGGCACAACCACCACTATCTGCCAAGAGCACACCTGCCGGGCCTGCACAGAGCTCTGCTTCTTCCATGGCGTCTACAGGGCACACAAGTGATATTATTTGTCGTCGTTGTAAGGGAAGAGGACATTTTGCGCGCGAATGCACATCTCAGCGTGTGATGATTGCTACTGAGGATGGTGGGTATGAGTCCGCTAGTGACTATGATGAGGAGACTTTGGCTCTTCTTACACATGAAGAACACGGTGGAGATGATTCTGATCATGAGACGCAATACATGGCTGCTGAAGATGCTGACAGGTATGAATGTTTAGTTTCTCAACGTGTTTTGAGTGTGCAGGTCACGCAAGCTGAGCAAAATCAGAGGCATAATTTGTTCCATACAAAGGGAGTTGTGAAGGAACGTTCTGTTCGCGTCATCATAGATGGAGGGAGCTGCAACAACTTGGCTAGCATGGAGATGGTGGAGAAGCTATCTCTCACCACAAGACCACATCCACATCCTTATTACATCCAATGGTTCAACAACAGCGGTAAGGTTAAGGTAACACGTACTGTTCGTGTGCATTTTAGTATCTCTACATATGCTGATTATGTTGATTGTGATGTGGTACCTATGCAAGCATGTTCCTTATTACTTGGTAGACCATGGCAATTTGATAAAAATTCTGTACACCATGGTAGAAACAATCAGTATACTCTCGTTCATAAGGACAAAAATATTACTTTGCTTCCTATGACTCCTGATTCCATTTTGAAAGATGATATTAATCGAGCTAATAAAGCAAAACAGGAGCAAAATAAGAGTGAAAATCAGATTGTGGCAAAAGAATTTCAGCAACAAATGAAGCCTAATAATAAACCATCTAGTGTTGCTTCTGAAATTAAATTGAAAAGTGCATGTTTATTTGCCACCAAATCTGATATTGATGATCTAGATGTTAGCAAATCTGTTTGCTATGCTTTTGTGTGCAAAGAGGTATTATTTTCATTCGAGGACGTGCCTTCCTCTTTGCCTCCTGCTGTTACTAACATTTTGCAGGAGTTCGCTGACGTCTTTCCACAAGACGTGCCACCGGGATTACCACCTATTCGAGGGATTGAGCATCAGATTGACTTAATTCCCGGTGCATCATTACCCAACCGCGCACCATACCGTACCAATCCAGAGGAGACGAAGGAGATTATGCGTCAAGTACAAGAGCTACTCGACAAAGGTTATATACGCGAATCTCTTAGTCCTTGTGCTGTTCCTATTATTCTAGTGCCGAAAAAGGATGGTACCTCGCGTATGTGTGTTGATTGTAGAGGCATTAATAATATTACTATTCGTTGTCGTCATCCTATTCCTAGGCTAGATGATATGCTTGATGAATTGAGTGGCTGTACAATATTCTCCAAAGTTGATTTGCGTAGTGGATACCATCAAATTCGTATGAAATTGGGAGATGAATGGAAAACAGCTTTTAAAACTAAGTTTGGTTTATATGAGTGGTTAGTCATGCCTTTTGGGTTAACTAATGCACCTAGTACTTTCATGAGACTAATGAACGAAGTTTTACGTGCTTTCATTGGACGATTTGTGGTAGTCCATTTTGATGATATACTGATTTATAGCAAATCTTTGGAAGAACATTTGGAACATTTACGTGCTGTTTTTAATGCTCTACGTGATGCACGTTTGTTTGGTAACCTTGGGAAGTGCACCTTTTGCACCGACCGAGTATCTTTTCTTGGCTATGTTGTTACTCCACAGGGAATTGAAGTTGATAAAGCCAAGATTGAAGCTATTGAGAGTTGGCCGCAGCCCAAAACGGTCACACAAGTGAGGAGTTTTCTTGGCCTTGCTGGTTTCTATAGGCGTTTTGTGAGAGATTTCAGCACCATTGCTGCACCTCTCAACGAGCTTACAAAGAAGGATGTGCCTTTTGTTTGGGGTACCGCACAGGAAGAAGCCTTCACGGTATTGAAAGATAAGTTGACACATGCTCCTTTACTTCAACTTCCTGATTTTAATAAGACTTTTGAGCTTGAATGTGATGCTAGTGGAATTGGATTAGGAGGTGTGTTATTACAAGATGGCAAACCTGTTGCATACTTTTCTGAAAAATTGAGTGGGCCTAGTCTGAACTATTCTACTTATGATAAAGAATTATATGCTCTTGTTCGGACTTTAGAAACATGGCAACATTATTTATGGCCCAAAGAATTTGTTATACATTCTGATCATGAATCTTTGAAACACATTAAAAGTCAAGCTAAACTGAACCGTAGACATGCTAAATGGGTTGAATTCATTGAGACTTTCCCTTATGTCATTAAACACAAGAAGGGTAAAGAAAATGTTATTGCTGATGCATTGTCTCGTCGTTATACTATGCTTTCACAACTTGACTTCAAAATATTTGGTTTGGAGACCATCAAAGATCAATATGTGCATGATGCTGAATTTAAAGATGTGTTGAAGAATTGTAAAGAAGGAAGAACATGGAACAAGTTCGTCGTTAACGATGGATTTGTGTTTCGTGCTAACAAGCTATGCATTCCAGCTAGCTCCGTTCGTCTTTTGTTGTTGCAGGAGGCGCATGGAGGAGGACTAATGGGACACTTTGGCGTGAAGAAGACGGAGGATATACTTGCTACACATTTCTTTTGGCCAAAGATGATACGGGATGTTGAGCGTTTTGTTGCTCGCTGCACTACATGTCAAAAAGCTAAGTCACGACTCAATCCTCATGGTTTATATATTGCCTGTACCTAGTGTTCCTTGGGAGGATATATCTATGGACTTTGTTTTAGGTTTACCTCGAACAAAGAAGGGGAGGGATAGCATATTTGTTGTCGTGGATAGATTCTCGAAAATGGCACACTTTATACCATGTCATAAAAGCGATGATGCTGTTAATGTTGCTGATTTGTTCTTTCGTGAAATTATTCGCTTGCATGGTGTGCCAAATACTATTGTTTCAGATCGTGATACTAAATTTCTTAGCCACTTTTGGAGATGTTTATGGGCTAAGTTGGGGACTAAACTGCTTTTTAGTACTACTTGTCACCCCCAAACTGATGGACAAACTGAAGTAGTCAATAGAACATTGTCTACTATGCTTAGGGCTGTTTTGAAGAATAATAAGAAAATGTGGGAAGAATGCTTGCCTCATATTGAATTTGCTTATAATCATTCATTGCATTCTACTACTAAGATGTGCCCTTTTGAAATTGTGTATGGTTTCCTACCTCGTGCACCTATTGATTTGTTGCCTCTTCCATCTTCGGAGAAGGTTAATTTTGATGCTAAAGAACGTCCTGAATTGATTTTAAAAATGCATGAGTTAACTAAGGAAAACATTGAGCGTATGAATGCTAAATATAAACTTGCTGGAGATAAGGGTAGAAAACATGTTGTCTTTGCACCTGGTGATCTTGTTTGGTTACATTTGCGTAAGGATAGGTTTCCTAATTTGCGCAAATCAAAGCTAATGCCACGTGCTGATGGTCCATTTAAGGTGTTAGAGAAAATAAATGATAATGCATATAAACTTGAGCTGCCTGCAGATTTTGGGGTTAGTCCCACTTTTAACATTGCAGATTTGAAGCCTTATTTGGGTGAGGAAGATGAGCTTCCGTCGAGGACGACTTCATTTCAAGAAGGGGAGGATGATCAGGACATCAATACCATTGTTACATCCACAGCCCCTGCTGCTATACATACTGGACCAATTATTAGAGCTCGCGCACGCCAATTAAATTACCAGGTACTTTCGTTTCTTGGTAATGATTCTAATGTTCATGAGAATATGATACTGCCTAAATTGGATACATTTGTTTTGCTTACAAGTGAAGGGCCTAGCTTGGAGAAGGATGAACATTGGAGCAAGAACACGCATGGAGTTGATGGCATGCGCAAGGGGATCAAGAACGGAGTTACAAGTGATGATTTCAGGACTTTGAAGCCACCATAAGGAGTGAATGAAGCCTTGGACGAAATATACAAGATGCCACTTCATAATATTCGTCCATAGGCTATTCTAGGTGCTGCGTCACCTTATTTTTGGGCCAGGCCCATGTAATTTCGAAATACTTAAGTATAGGCTATTTTTAGAGTCCGTATGTGTAGGGAAACAAGAGTTAGGGTTGGTTTCGGACCCCACCATCAGGGGCCACGAAATTCCCTCCTCTTCCTCCATATATACAGCCCTTAGGGCGTCGTTTAGACTTTGGGTTTTGTTTAGATCAAAAGTTCGCCATAGCTGCAACTTCGCGTACTTCGTTTGTGTTCAACGACCAGACCAAGGCGTCACAGAACCCCACCTTCATTAATAAAGCTTTCCTCTTTATTCGCAATATCCAGATTGCAATCTTAGTTTCTTGCTTGTTCTTTGTTTGCTCGCAGGAAACAGGCCCTCGTGGTCAGGTTGATCGTGCTCCGGCGTGGTCAATAACCCTCGGAAGTTGGTTTAGCGATTGCTAAGGCGCGACGTCTCGCACGTTCGTAGTCGGATCGTCAAGGTCGACTCCCACAGAAACGAAACCACCATCTCATCGAAACATCGGGACACCCTCGCCTCTATCAGCGCCGTTACTCCGGCGCCTCCGAGTTCTTGACACACATACAGCTCGATGACGTCCCCGGGTCTCGATCCAGCAAAACCTCCAAGGATGAGTTCCGTAAGCACGACGGCGTGGTGACGATCTTGATGAACTACCGACGTAGGGCTTCGCCTAAACACCGCGACAATATGACCGAGGTGGAATATGGTGGAGGGGGGCACCGCACACGGCTAAGGAACGATCTCAAGGATCAACTTTTTTGTCCTAGGGTGCCCCCTGCCCCCGTATATAAAGGAACAAGGGGGGAGGGCCGGCTGGCCTAGAGGCGCGCCAAGGGAGGGGGGAGTCCTCCTCCTAGTAGGAGTAGGACTCCCCTTTCCTAGTCCAACTAGGAGGGAGGAAGGGGGAAGGAAAGAGAGGGAGAGGGAGAGGAAAAGGGGGGCCGCGCCCCCCTCCTCGTCCAATTCGGACTGCCCATGGGGGGGGCGCCACCTCCTGGCGCGGCCCTCTCTCTCCCCTCGCGGCCCAATAAGGCCCATACTTCCCCCGGGGGGTTCCGGTATCCCCTCCGGCACTCCGGTATTATCCGAAACCACTCGGAACCATTCCGATGTCCGAACATAGCCGTCCAATATATCAATCTTTACGTCTCGACCATTCCGAGACTCCTCGTCATGTCCGTGATCACATCCGGGACTCCGAACTCCTTCGGTACATCAAAATGCATAAACTCATAATAACTGTCATCGTAACCTTAAGCGTGCGGACCCTACAGTTCGAGAACAATGTAGACATGACCGACACACCTCTCCGGTCAATAACCAATAGCGGGACCTGGATGCCCATATTGGCTCCTACATATTCTACGAAGATCTTTATCGGTCAGACCGCATAACAACATACGTTGTTCCCTTTGTCATCGGTATGTTACTTGCCCGAGATTCGATCGTCGGTATCCAATACCTAGTTCAATCTCGTTACCGGCAAGTCTCTTTACTCGTTCCGTAATACATCATCCTGCAACCAACTCATTGGTTGCAATGCTTGCAAGGCTTATGTGATGTGCATTACTGAGAAGGCCCTGAGATACCTCTCCGACATTCGGAGTGACAAATCCTAATCTCGAAATACGCCAACCCAACAAATACTTTCGGAGACACCTGTAGAGCACCTTTATAATCACCCAGTTACGTTGTGACGTTTGGTAGCACACAAAGTGTTCCTACGGTAAACGGGAGTTGCATAATCTCATAGTCATAGGAACATGTATAAGTCATGGATAAAAGCAATAGCAGCATACTAAACGATCGGGTGCTAAGCTAATGGAATGGGTCATGTCAATCAGATCATTCAACTAATGATGTGACCTTGTTAATCAAATGACAACTCCTTTGTCTATGGTTAGGAAACTTAACCATCTTTGATTAATAAGCTAGTCAAGTAGAGGCATACTAGTGACACTCTGTTTGTCTATATATCCACACATGTATTATGTTTCTGGTTAATACAATTATAGCATGAATAATAAACATTTATCATGATATGTAAGGAAATAAATAATAACCTTATTATTGCCTCTAGGGCATATTTCCTTTAGTTTTCAATGCAGCCCAAGTAGCTGGAACAGGATATAATCTACAATATTCAGACCACCAAACACATGCAAAGCTAGTGAAAGCACAAACAGCAGCACGAACACGTCTCTCCTCAGGATATTGTAAACATGTAAATCGTTGTTCAGTTTCTAATTCCCAAGTAAGATATATATCAGGAACATATCTACCCTCAAATGGTGGAATATTCAATTTCAGTTTAGGGAGATGGTCATGATCTCGTACCTGAGGGGGAGCCCTAACATTGCCATTATTTGCATGTGGACGACCTGGTGGTTGTGGTGCTTGTGGTTGCACGTAGTTCTGATGTTGATCAACCTCATCCTCGTAATCTCCCACATAATCATCCTCCCCCACATCAGCAGCAGGACCCACAGAAGTATCAACAGCAGCACCAGCAGGTTGGCCAGGCTGAAGAGGGACACGGGTCGCTCGGCGGAGGGCTGTTTCGCGATGTGGAGGTAGCCGTTGTTGCTGTTGTAGAGGTGCGTTAGCTGCAGCCGGTGGTGGTGGTGGTAGACGCGCGAGCAATTCATTGAACTTGTTATCGAGCTTTGTTTCGAACGCCTTCTCAATGCCATCTATCTTCTCCATGGCCTCTTCAAATCTATTTAGCACATCTTCCACCTGTCCACTCATCATTTGCTGAAACTTATCATGTAACGCTTTGTTTGTCATGTTCTCCTAGTCAGTCTCGTCGGCTTGTGATCCTGCCATGGTTAGCAGCAATAGAAACACACAAGAATATGATTCTACAGACTACTAGGAAGTGGTGGTGGTGGTGTGGTGGACAGTCACAAATCCGTCAAGCAAATCTCAAATTCTTACCAGTTTTTACCCAGCAGGAGGCGGTGATCGGCAACCGTTGTAGTCAAAACTCTCAAAGCTTGGATAGAGCGATTGCCAGGAGAGTCAAACGCACGACGTAGATGTATGTGGAGCTGGAAAGGCTTATCGTATGGTAGCAAAAAGGTCAGCAATAATCAATTCAGAGATGCAAAGTTGAATAAACGCTCAACGACGGTACTGTGCTGGTCCTAGGCTAGACCGTGCTAGAGACGCGAGCCTAGAAAACTAACAAAATCACGGCGCTGCACGAAAACAAGGGAAAAACACACTCTGGATTTTTTTTCCGCTCTTTTTTTTCCGCTCCTCTTTTTTTTTGCGAAAAAACACTATAATGGCGAGTGTCTCAAAACTCTTCCCAGGTCAAACTGACAGGATGGGTACGAAATTTTTTTTACAATTTTTTTTCCGGAAATCAGGGCAGAGACGACGAAAAAGTGCGACCAAAAATCACTATGATGGCGAGTGTCTCAAAAGACTCAGAACAGCCTAAAAATAGGATAGGAAAAAAATATTTTCGGTCGCCGAAATTTTGGCCTAAAAACTGCCCGGGGGTCTCCAGACTTTTTTTTCTCGAGACCTACGCAGGTAAGGAAACATGAATCGAAATTTAGATGGATCTCGAAAACAAACCTAATATGAGAAGAACTCGGATTGGTGGTGGATATATGGTGGTGGTATATGGCAGGGGTGGTGGTATATGGTAGCGGTGGTGGTATATGGATACGGATTGGTGGTGGTATATGGATACGGATTGGTGGTGGTATATGGATACGAATTCAGAGCGGTGGCGGATAAGCAATGGTGGTAGATGGCAAGGCGATGATGCTGGTGCGGCGGCGGCGTGACAACTTATGACCAGAACTCGAAACTCTAAAAGACTAGACTCTAAGACCAGCAACTTGACACGACGATGCAACCGCAAATTCAACAAATCAAATTCAGAAAAGATTATGCAAATGCTCAGATTGGTTCGGATGGGATGAACTAACCCTATTTTTTTGGCTTTGTCGTGGACTATATGTATGAAGAACAGACTCGATCTAAACTACGAAAAACTATAAAATCTCACCGAGCAACCTGGAAATCTGATACCACTTGATAGAGGCAAAGGTGTCCCGTCTTTCGATGAGATGGTGGCTATCGTTTTGGAGGAAGTCGACTTTGACGATCCGACTACGAACGTGCGATGACGTCGCGCCTTAGCAACCGCTAAACCAACTCAGAGAGGTTATTGACCACGCCGGAGCACGATCAACCTGACCACGAAGGTCTGTTTCCTGCAGGAAAACGAAGAACAAGCAAGAAACTAAGATTTCAATCTGGATATTGCGAATATAAGAGGAAAGCTTTATTGATCCAGATGGGGTTCTGTGACGCCTTGGTCTGGTCGTTGAACACAAACGAAGTACGCTGTGACGCCCGGATATTTAAGCTACAATAACCCTCTACTAATGATGCCATGTCATCATGGTTACTGTTGACAAGCACGCGTTGATTCAAACCAAGTTCAAATTCGAATTTAAAATTAAGTCAAATAAAATACTTCTTCAAACTGCAAAACTAAATAGTTCATATTTTTGCAAATATTCCATAGTCATTTTTGATTAGGAAAACAACATAACTAAAATGCCCAAATTGACCCTAGCATCCAAAACAGAACCCAAAACAGCACCGTTTAAATCATTCCTATTTAAGTAAAATTAAAATGAAATCATCTTACTCCCAAACTTTTGTGGCAGTACTATATACTACATAGTATTTGTTTTGACCAGTGGCACTTTTAACAAAATTGGTTTGCTAGCAGAAATAAATAGAGAGCAATGGTGAAATAAAGAAAACAGAAAAACCAAAAAGAAAGAAAGAAAAAGACCCGTAGGCCACTTGGTCCAAATGGCCAAGGCAACCCGCCAGGTCCGATCGGCCCAACCCGGTGCCCCTCATATGACCTAGCCCACACCTCCACGATCCCCACTCCACCCATCTCTCCCTCGCTCCCCTCCTGGTGCCGCCACCCTCCCACTAACGCAGGACGTGCGCCGTACAGAAGGCGCTTGCCCCTCGCGCTACCCGCCGACCGCTGCTGCCAGGAGCCCCCCTCGTCGGAACCACCTCGCCGCCCTCCCCGCCGAACTCCCTTTGCCTCCTCTCGATCTGGATCGAGGGGATCCGCCCCGACCCGACGCCGTCATGGCCATGGCTGCCATCGCCCTCGCACCCACTGAGCTCCCCGACGCCTAGGAGTTTGTCCTTTTGCTTCATCTACGTCTCCTACTTTGCCTACGAGGAGAAAATCGACTGGAGCCGCACCAGCGCGAGCAGATCGACCTCGACTTCGTCTTCGGCCACCAGAGCTCCGTCGTGTCGATCCCCGCCACTGCATCTCCTAACCTCTCGACGGGCCACCTTGTGCCTTCACGGTGAGCCCCCGTACGGAATCCCTCTCCTAGCGCTTTGTTTGGTCGCCTGTAGCCATCGTTGCCATCACCACCGTAGTCTTCGCCTGCGCCTCCTGCTCGCCGCACCCGGCGCCTGTCCCGCCGTGCCTCACCTCGCCTCATCGCCTGGCCACGCCCGTGCGCCAGCTGCACCTGCCGCGCGCCCGCCTCCGCACAGCGCGCGTGCCCGCCGCCTCTCGGCCGCCCGCGTGCTGCTCCCGCTCGCCTCCGGCTGCCGCTGTTGCTGCTACAGAGCTGCTACTGCGCTGCCTGCCACTGCTCAGCTGGCCGCGCCGGCCATGCTTGCCGCCCGCGCCTTGGCCGCCCCGGCCGTGCCCGCAGTCGCTAGCCGGCGACGTCCACGCGCCTCCCCGCGCTGATGCTCTGCTTGCTGCCGCACTTTTGCTGCTTCTTTTCTTTCCATCGCTGCTCTGCATGTATTGCTTGCTACTAGCTAGCTTTCTTATTTTTACAATGACTAACCTTCTAGATTGTCTCTAAACGGTGGCTAACCAACTACTAACCTGAGCAAAAATAATATGAGTAGAAAGTTTGCATGACAAACTCCATTTTATCTCACTGGACCAAATCCCTTCGATGCCTGGATTAAATCATATAAAAATCGCAAAATGCTATGTTCAGATAACAGAATTAACTCCTAGCTACGTGCTGTGTGTGTGGCCAGCTTGGCCACGGCCGTGTGTGGCCGGCCCTTGTTAGTGCTAGTTTAGGTTAGTAGTAGTTAATTAGTAGTCTATGTACAGTTGGCATGTGGCCCCCACTAGTTTAACTTAGTTTGGACTAATTAAATGGCACCTATGACACTTACATGTCGGCCACACCTGCCTCTTCGACTAGTCAAATTTGACTTGGTCAATTCGGATTAAACTAATACAAAAATCTAAGAAAATGATTAAAATTGTAGAAAAACATAGAAAATAAACCGTAGCTCAGATGAAAATGTTTTCTACATGAAAGTCGCTGAGAACGACGAGACGGTTCCGGATACGCAGCCCGTTCGTCCGCCACACACCCTTAACATATCAAACTTGCAACTTTCCCTCTTCGGTTCATCTGTCCGAAAACGTCAAACGCCGGGAATACTTTCTCGGATGTTTTCCCCCTTCTCCGGTATTACCCATCCCTGCGTTAGATCACCTCTATCACCACGTATTGCCATGTTATGCTTTGTGATGCTTTGATTGCTCCGTTATTTATTGTGTTCCCCCTCCGTTACTTTTTCCGGTAGACCCTGAGACCGCTGCAGGTACCCCTATGATCCACTACGGTGTTGACGACCCCCTTCTTGCCAGAGCAACCAGGCAAGCCCCCCCCCTTTTCACCAGATACCGCCTATTCTTCTCTAGTGCTTGCATTAGAGTAGTGTAGCATGTTACTGCTTTCAGTTAATCCTATACTGCTGCATAGCTTGTCCTTGCTACTACTGTTATTACATTTACCTGCTATCCTACTGCTTAGTATAGGATGCTAGTGTTCCATCAGTGGCCCTACACTCTTGTCCGTCTGCCATGCTATACTACTGGGCCGTGATCACTTCGGGAGGTGATCACGGGCATATACTATATACTTTACACTGTTACATTACCTGTGATACTGTTCGGAGATGGGGGCTGAAGGGGCAGGTGGTTCCACTCAGGTAGTGGTGGGCCTGGGTTCCCGACGGCCCCCGACTGTTACTTTGTGGCGGAGCGACAGGGCAGGTTCAGACCACCTAGGAGAGGGGTGGGCCTGGCCCTGGTCGGCGTTCGCGGATACTTAACACGCTTAACGAGATCTGGGTATTTGATCTGAGTCTGGTCATTTGGTCTATACGCACTAACCATCTATGCGGGAGTAGTTATGGGTATCCCGGCGTCGTGGTATCAGCCGAAGCACTTCGTGACGTCAGCGACTGAGCGGCGCGCGCCGGGTTGGACCGCGTAACGTGACTTCCTTTGTAATGGAGGTTGCTAGGTCTGCTCTCCGGCCGCGTACGCAACGTGCAGGTGTGCTCAGGGCGATGGGCCCAGACCCCTGCGCGCTTAGGTTTAGACCGGTGTGCTGACCTCTCTGTTGTGCCTAGGTGGGGCTGCGACGTGTTGATCTTCCGAGGTCGGGCATGACCCAGGAAAGTGTGTCCGGCCAAATGGGATCAAGCGTGTTGGGTTATGTGGTGCACCCCTGCAGGGAAGTTTATCTATTCGAATAGCCATGTCCCTCGGTAAAAGGACGACCCGGAGTTGTACCTTGACCTTATGACAACTAGAACCGGATACTTAATAAAACACACCCTTCCAAGTGCCAGATACAACCCGGTGATCGCTCTCTAACAGGGCATCGAGGAGGGGATCGCCGGGTAGGATTATGCTATACGATGCTACTTGGAGGACTTCAGTCTACTCTCTTCTATATCCTGCAAGACGGAGGCTGCCAGAAGCGTAGTCTTCGACAGGATTAGATATCCCCCTCTTATTCTGGCATTCTGCAGTTCAGTCCACTTATATGGCCCTTTACACATATATCCATGCATATGTAGTGTAGCTCCTTGCTTGCGAGTACTTTGGATGAGTACTCACGGTTGCCTTGTTCCCCCTTTTCTCCATTTCTCTACCCGATTGCTGCAATCAGACGATGGAGCCCAGGATCCAGACGCCACCGTTGACGACGACTCCTACTACACTGGAGGTGCCTACTACTACGTGTAGCCCGCTGACGACGACCAGGAGTAGTTAGGAGGATCCCAGGCAGGAGGCCTGCGCCTTGTTCGATCTGTATCCCCGTTTGTGCTAGCCATCTTATGGCAACCTTGTTTAACTTATGTCTGTACTCAGATATTGTTGCTTCCGCTGACTCGTCTATGATCGAGCACTTGTATTCGAGCCCTCGAGGCCCCTGGCTTGTATTATGATGCTTGTATGACTTATTTTATTTGTAGAGTTGTGTTGTGATATCTTCCCGTGAGTCCCTGATCTTGATCGTACACATTTGCGTGCATGATTAGTGTACGATTAAATCGGGGGCGTCACAAGTTGGTATCAGAGCCAACTGCCTGTAGGAATCCCCCTTCCAAACTCCCTGGCCGAAGTTGAGTCTAGACATTGCAAAACTTTTACTAACTTGGCTGTGTGCCTTACGGGCCCACGTCGCCATCGGGTGGTACTAGGATCTTTTACTCCTTGTCTATACTCTGGGAATATGATCTCTCTTCTATTCGGGTAAAATGAATTTTGCTAAATCTAACATTAGGATCTCGTTATCACTTTCACCCGGAGAGCCCCTTATTACTGCTGATCGTCTGCTGCACGTGAAGACCCTAAAGATACCCTCCGTTATTAACCCGAGAACTTGTGTTCATCGCGTTTGCGATTCCCCTTCCACCGTCAACCCTTATGGATAACTACTTGCAGTTGTTATTCTTACATTCATCCCCAGTTGGTCTTGATATTACAAGATACCCGAAATACTCGTCGTTGTTTTGATAATCCTTTGAGCTTACTGCCTTGCAAATCCTTGCCACCTGAATACCCCTACGGATAATTTCTCGCCCTTATCGAGTATCCGCTCATCCCCAGTTGTTCATGTGTTTCACAATTGTCTTCGAAATACTATTCGATCCTCCAAAACCTCAGTACCTTATTGCTCTGCAATACTTGTCTGCTTGCATTATGGATGCTCTCCATATGTCTAGCAATATTCGTTAGTATCCTTAGGCACCATCATTTTGATCCTATTGATTCAACATGAGTGCGAATGCACGCAATCATCAGTTGATCCTTTTAAATTATTCTTTCCGGCTCAGACGTCATTTTAAACATGAGCTCAATCTCGACCAATCAAGTTATTGTCGATTTTACCCTAAGCTTACTCAACTTATCCATCCTTAATCAGAGCGTTGCTTCTGGTCCTTTGATTTGGAAATCATAGTTCCTTTGTTATCTAAGCATCGAATTATTCAGATGTTTTATAATATGATGTCCGTGCATTATTTTCTTCCTCTGATTGAGTACCGATACTCACATCAGCTCCGTTGTGGATCGCCCGATCCATTGTTGGATTTCATCCGACATCGTCCTTCATGTTCAATAACCTTGTGAGCCTTTCCACGGGTATATAATGCCTTTGGTAAATTGTATCCTCTGCTTTGTCAACCATGCTCTACTTTTGAGCTTGTGTTATTTACTCCTGAAGTTCGTGGTATATGTTCTAAGGAGCCCCGATGGCTTGAACTTATGCCTTCCTTAATATGTGTGAACTCGAAAGTTTTCACGAGTCATACTCTTCAGGTATTTTGCCAGATAAATTTTCAACACTACAACTTCATCGAACGCGAGAAGTAAATGAAAGGTTATGCATTGGAGAAGTGGGAGTCGACCTTGAACTTTGTGTTCATGCCCATGGACACGATTTAGATCCTATCATGGAAGCTTCTTGTAATAATAACTATTTCCTTGATAAATATCATCTGGTATCTATGAATTGATCCTTTGCAACCGTGGTTCCGACCATGTTTCTCCTTGATTCCATTTCTCGTGCAAGTTTGAACACTTGTCTTCTGTAGAGCAATACCCTAGTCTAATCTCTACTTTGATCTGTCGTCGAGCATTACCCCCTGGTATCTCGAGATTAACATGGAACTACATAACCCCTTATGAGTTCTTCATCAGGTATTACATTCTCACGGACTCCAATTTTTCACGGGCTTTGAGTTATGAAACACTCAAGGACACCGATAACGGAATCGAGTCTGCACTATGATTCAACGAGGATTGGAGATCTTCATCGCTTACAAGTTTAATACTCCATGTCTGTCCTAGACTGAACGGATACATCATTATCGTGCTAATTTTAATCATCAGCATTCTGAGCTCTTCAAGGGTATCAACTGAATTCATGAAGAGAGATACCATCCTTGCCCCCGATGATTTGTGTTATCATCGGTCACTTTATTGCCTTCCCTCCAACACAAACTTGTTCATGTTTTGTGTTATACCTTGAGTTCCTTGCTATCCAGCATTTGTCCTTCTTTGCCTTCGAATATTACCACCTTTTATGTCAAGAATGTCGTGGTAATTTTACCACCTCTTGAGAATTCTTGATATAGTAATATCTCTCGCCATTGGCGTTCATTTCTTGGTCTCCGTGTTGTTTCTAAGCGGAATACCGACAATGGTCTGTGATGTGTAAATTCTAAACTTCTAGCAACCCTATTGCTTTGAAGTTATTGGTCTACAGTTTCTTCATAAGTCTATTGCTTATTGAATCATCATTCGAACATTGATCGTGCTACCTAGCCCATATTTCGGGTGCACATTTCAACCAATGTTTAATTGTGCATGTTTTCCTCGAGCATACATCATTAAGTCATTTGATCTAGCTAATGTCATCGCCTTGTTCACATAGTTGTGGAAATCTATCTTTTAGGAAATATCAATGGATTGCCGCTGGGTCAATCAGTCACCTCCTCATCCTCTTCTTGGTTTAATGAAGAACTCTTGTGTCGGAACTCGCTCCCATAGTTCATTTCTCGAAAATCTGACATTATCGTCTCGACAAATTGTTTGGCACCTTTTCTTCTCAGGCATCCTGAGTCTGAGGTATCCTAACACCGATCAGATATGAAGCTCAGTCAGATATGATGGTTGGAACATTTTTCCAAGAGTTATAACACTGGTCTTTTATGATCCGGTAAGGTGATGGCATGCCCAACACACCTGGCTGGAGGATCTACTGTTATGGGTTTCCTTTTAGCAAGGTTAACCGTTCTCCCGTGAGGAAATTGCAAGACTTATACTATAAGTTGTTCCTAATGGATCCTTTTTATTTCCAAAGTCTGACCTTTTCTCGTAGACCATGTCAATGCTATCTCGAAGCATGTTGGTGGTGCTCCGATTTTCAACAAGAACATTTGAAGCCCAATGCTAAATGTTTTCTTGCTCAATTATCCAAACACCATTGTATGGGTAATATCATGAAATCCCTTCCCCTTACCTTAATGGTTTTCTACTTTCTATCCTGTCATGGATATCATGCTCCGCTTGTCCTTGGGAAAGATATACCCCCGAAATATGTGTTTAAACACATTTTCCTTTCCATTGTTCTGTTTAACCTGATGATCACATTTTCCTTTCCATTGGTTTCCTTGACCTTTCTTGTGATCTATGTACTCTAAGCAGTAATAATTCACTGCTTAGGTAGGCACCTCGTTGCACCACTCTGTTGGTATGACCCTGTTACTAGTGTTGATGACATTTTGGAAACCACCGATGGACGAGAACTTTGCCTATTGGTCCGCCTCATACAACGAGCAGAAAAATGGTTCTCTTCGTCCCTCGCCCTTGGTACCGATGTTGTTACCGACATAACAGACATGCTATCCTCTGACATGTCTTGCTTACATGATCGTGCGAGACATTACCGCCCTTCCTACTCTTAACCCACATGGTGGGCCCATAACCCATAGTTCAACAGGGTCGAAACCTGACTCCCCTATACACCCTGTTGTCAAAGTTATTCCTCGCACTTGACTTTGTAAGTAAGTCACAGGCCACCTGCCCGGTGATCTATTCTGGTATCTGATGCAATGCTTATTCACATTGCTCTAAACCCCTTCAGCACTTCGTTTCAAGCATCGAACGATTGCCTGCCCGCTCGAAACTTCCCATGATACCTCTTTACTTTGCTCTCGATATTTTCTTAAGTTTCGATTCGAGAGTTACTTTCCGCCACCTTCCTCGATGTTGTCGACCCGATAGTCAACCTTGCCTAGGTCCGTTCTCCTAGAATGCCCACCCTTTATTCTTTCGTAAGTACGATGGAGTTCCTGAGGAAAGGATGCCAGCTTCATCATGATCACTGAAGCATAGGGATGAAGACATCAACGTAATGGATCAACCTCTTCGAGAAGGGCAACCCGGATCGAGAAGATCCGTTAGATTTTTCGTAACCAAAACCTTTCCCCCTTAGACCCCCTCTTAAATCTCGGGACGAGATTTCTTGTAGTGGAGGAGAATTGTGACGCCCGGATATTTAAGCTACAATAACCCTCTACTAATGATGCCACGTCATCATGGTTACTGTTGACAAGCTCGCGTTGATTCAAACCAAGTTCACATTCAAATTTAAAATTAAGTCAAATAAAATACTTCTTCAAACTGCAAAACTAAATAGTTCATATTTTTGCAAATATTCCATAGTCATTTGTGATTAGGAAAACAACATAACTAAAATGCCCAAATTGACCCTAGCATCCAAAACAGAACCCAAAACAGCACCGTTTAAATCATTCCTATTTAAGTAAAATTAAAATGAAATCATCTTACTCCCAAACTTTTGTGGCAGTACTATATACTACATAGTATTTGTTTTGACCAGTGGCACTTTTAACAAAATTGGTTTGCTAGCAGAAATAAATAGAGAGCAATGGTGAAATAAAGAAAACAGAAAAACCAAAAAGAAAGAAAGAAAAAGACCCGTAGGCCACTTGGTCCAAATGGCCAAGGCAAACCGCCAGGTCCGATCGGCCCAACCCGGTGCCCCTCATATGACCTAGCCCACACCCCCACGATCCCCACTCCACCCATCTCTCCCCTCGCTCCCCTCCTGGCGCCGCCACCCTCCCACTAACGCAGGACGTGCGCCGTACAGGAGGCGCTTGCCCCTCGCGCTACCCGACGACCGTTGCTGCCAGGAGCCCCCCTCGTCGGAACCACCTCGCCGCCCTCCCCGCCGAACTCCCTCTGCCTCCTCTTGATCTGGATCGAGGGGATCCGCCCCGACCCGACGCCGTCATGGCCATGGCTGCCATCGCCCTCGCACCCACTGAGCTCCCCGACGCCTAGGAGTTTGTCTTTTTGCTTCATTTATGTCTCCTACTTCGCCTAGGAGGAGAAAATCGACTGGAGCCGCACCAGCGCGAGCAGATCGACCTCGACTTCGTCTTCGGCCACCAGAGCTCCGTCGTGTCGATCCCCGCCACTGCATCTCCTAACCTCTCGACGGGCCTCCTTGTGGCTTCACGGTGAGCCCCTGTACGGAACCCCTCTCCTAGCGCTTTGTTTGGTCGCCTGTAGCCATCGTTGCCATCACCACCGTAGTCTTCGCCTGCGCCTCCTGCTCGCCGCACCCGGCGCCTGTCCCGCAGTGCCTCACCTCGCCTCGTCGCCTGGCCACGCCCGTGCGCCAGCTGCACCTGCCGCGCGCCCGCCTCCGCACAGCGCGCGAGCCCGCCGCCTCTCGGCCGCCCGCGTGCTGCTCCCGCTCGCCTCCGGCTGCCGCTGTTGCTGCTACAGAGCTGCTACTGCGCTGCCTGCCACTGCTCAGCTGGCCGCGCCGGCCATGCTTGCCGCCCGCGCCTTGGCCGCCCCGGCCGTGCCCGCAGTCGCTAGCCGGCGACGTCCACGCGCCTCCCCGCGCTGATGCTCTGCTTGCTGCCGCACTTTTGCTGCTTCTTTTCTTTCCATCGCTGCTCTGCATGCATTGCTTGCTACTAGCTAGCTTTCTTATTTTTACAATGACTAACCTTCTAGATTGTCTCTAAACGGTGGCTAACCAACTACTAACCTGAGCAAAAATAATATGAGTAGAAAGTTTGCATGACAAACTCCATTTTATCTCACTGGACCAAATCCCTTCGATGCCTGGATTAAATCATATAAAAATCGCAAAATGCTATGTTCAGATAACAGAATTAACTCCTAGCTACGTGCTGTGTGTGTGGCCAGCTTGGCCACGGCCGTGTGTGGCCGGCCCTTGTTAGTGCTAGTTTAGGTTAGTAGTAGTTAATTAGTAGTCTATGTACAGTTGGCATGTGGCCCCCACTAGTTTAACTTAGTTTGGACTAATTAAATGGCACCTATGACACTTACATGTCGGCCACACCTGCCTCTTCGACTAGTCAAATTTGACTTGGTCAATTCGGATTAAACTAATACAAAAATCTAAGAAAATGATTAAAATTGTAGAAAAACATAGAAAATAAACCGTAGCTCAGATGAAAATGTTTTCTACATGAAAGTCGCTGAGAACGACGAGACGGTTCCGGATACGCAGCCCGTTCGTCCGCCACACACCCTTAACATATCAAACTTGCAACTTTCCCTCTTCGGTTCATCTGTCCGAAAACGTCAAACGCCGGGAATACTTTCTCGGATGTTTTCCCCCTTCTCCGGTATTACCCATCCCTGCGTTAGATCACCTCTATCACCACGTATTGCCATGTTATGCTTTGTGATGCTTTGATTGCTCCGTTATTTATTGTGTTCCCCCTCTGTTACTTTTTCCGGTAGACCCTGAGACCGCTGCAGGTACCCCTATGATCCACTACGGTGTTGACGACCCCCTTCTTGCCAGAGCAACCAGGCAAGCCCCCCCCCCTTTTCACCAGATACCGCCTATTCTTCTCTAGTGCTTGCATTAGAGTAGTGTAGCATGTTACTGCTTTCAGTTAATCCTATACTGCTGCATAGCTTGTCCTTGCTACTACTGTTATTACATTTACCTGCTATCCTACTGCTTAGTATAGGATGCTAGTGTTCCATCAGTGGCCCTACACTCTTGTCCGTCTGCCATGCTATACTACTGGGCCGTGATCACTTCGGGAGGTGATCACGGGCATATACTATATACTTTACACTGTTACATTACCTGTGATACTGTTCGGAGATGGGGGCTGAAGGGGCAGGTGGTTCCACTCAGGTAGTGGTGGGCCTGGGTTCCCGACGGCCCCCGACTGTTACTTTGTGGCGGAGCGACAGGGCAGGTTCAGACCACCTAGGAGAGGGGTGGGCCTGGCCCTGGTCGGCGTTCGCGGATACTTAACACGCTTAACGAGATCTGGGTATTTGATCTGAGTCTGGTCATTTGGTCTATACGCACTAACCATCTATGCGGGAGTAGTTATGGGTATCCCGGCGTCGTGGTATCAGCCGAAGCACTTCGTGACGTCAGCGACTGAGCGGCGCGCGCCGGGTTGGACCGCGTAACGTGACTTCCTTTGTAATGGAGGTTGCTAGGTCTGCTCTCCGGCCGCGTACGCAACGTGCAGGTGTGCTCAGGGCGATGGGCCCAGACCCCTGCGCGCTTAGGTTTAGACCGGCGTGCTGACCTCTCTGTTGTGCCTAGGTGGGGCTGCGACGTGTTGATCTTCCGAGGTCGGGCATGACCCAGGAAAGTGTGTCCGGCCAAATGGGATCAAGCGTGTTGGGTTATGTGGTGCACCCCTGCAGGGAAGTTTATCTATTCGAATAGCCATGTCCCTCGGTAAAAGGACGACCCGGAGTTGTACCTTGACCTTATGACAACTAGAACCGGATACTTAATAAAACACACCCTTCCAAGTGCCAGATACAACCCGGTGATCGCTCTCTAACAGGGCATCGAGGAGGGGATCGCCGGGTAGGATTATGCTATACGATGCTACTTGGAGGACTTCAGTCTACTCTCTTCTATATCCTGCAAGACGGAGGCTGCCAGAAGCGTAGTCTTCGACAGGATTAGATATCCCCCTCTTATTCTGGCATTCTGCAGTTCAGTCCACTCATATGGCCCTTTACACATATATCCATGCATATGTAGTGTAGCTCCTTGCTTGCGAGTACTTTGGATGAGTACTCACGGTTGCCTTGTTCCCCCTTTTCTCCATTTCTCTACCCGATTGCTGCAATCAGACGATGGAGCCCAGGATCCAGACGCCACCGTTGACGACGACTCCTACTACACTGGAGGTGCCTACTACTACGTGTAGCCCGCTGACGACGACCAGGAGTAGTTAGGAGGATCCCAGGCAGGAGGCCTGCGCCTTGTTCGATCTGTATCCCCGTTTGTGCTAGCCATCTTATGGCAACCTTGTTTAACTTATGTCTGTACTCAGATATTGTTGCTTCCGCTGACTCGTCTATGATCGAGCACTTGTATTCGAGCCCTCGAGGCCCCTGGCTTGTATTATGATGCTTGTATGACTTATTTTATTTGTAGAGTTGTGTTGTGATATCTTCCCGTGAGTCCCTGATCTTGATCGTACACATTTGCGTGCATGATTAGTGTACGATTAAATCGGGGGCGTCACATACGCGAAGTTGCAGCTATGGCGAACTTTTAATCTAAACAAAACCCAAAGTCTAAACGATGCCCTTAGGGCTGTATATATGGGGGAAGAGGGGGGAATTTCGTGGCCCTTGGAGGAGGGGTCCGAAACCCACCCTAACTCTTGTTTCCCCACACATACGGACTCTAAAAACAGCCTATATTGAAGTATTTCGAAATTACATGGGCCTGGCCCGAGAAGAAGGTGACGCAGCACCTAGAATAGCCTTTGGACGAAAATTATGAAGTGGCATCTTGTATATTTCGTCCAAGGCTTCATGCACTCATTATGGTGGCTTCAAAGTCCTGAAATCATCACTTGAAACTCTGTTCTTGTCTCCATTGCGCATGCCATCAACTCCATGCTTGTTCTTGCTCCAATGATCATCCTTCTCCAAGCTAGGCCCTTCATTTGTAAGCAAAACAAATGTATCCAATTTAGGCAACATCATATTCTCATGAACATTAGAATCATTACCAAGAAACGAAAGTACCTGATAATTCAATTGGCGTGCGTGAGCTCTAGTAATTGGTCCAGTATGTATAGCAGCAGGGGCTGTGGGTGTAACAATGCTATTGATGTCCTCATCAACCCTGGTGGGTTGTGCCCCCCTCGGGGCACCCCTCTGGTACTTCTTTGGCCCATGTTGTTCCATTTGGTCTAGAAATTTTTTCCAAAAAGTTTTGCTGCGTTTGGACTCCGTTTGGTAATGATTTTCTGTGAAGTAAAAAACAAGCAAAAAATAGCATGTGGCACTAGGCATAAGTCAATAGGTTAGTCCCAGAAAATGATATAAAGTTGCTATAAAATGATTGTAAAACATCCAAGAATGATAATATAACAGCATGGAACAATAAAAAATTATAGATACCTTGGAGACGTATCAGTATCCCCGAGCTTAATTCCTACTCGTCCTCGAGTAGGTAAATGATAAAAACAGACTTTTTGATGTGGAATGCTGCCTAACATGTTCATCACATAATCTTTTAATTTGTAGCATGGACGTTTGGACTTTTATATGATTCAAACCAATAGTCTAGTTTTGACATGAAGATTTCAATACTCAAGCATATCAACAAGCAACCATGTCTTTCAAAATATCAACACTAAAGCAAGTTATCCCTAGCCCATCATGCTCAATCATTGACCCATTCGTGAAACACACTCGCATATTAGCTACACCCAATGCTCAAGTACGATCATAGTGCCCCTTAGTTGGTGCTTTATAAGAGAAGATGGAGACTCAAATAAAAATTAAAATTGTATAAAGTAAATAGAAAGGCCCTTCACAGATGGAAGTAGGGATTTGTAGAGATGCCAGATCTCAAAGCTTAAATTGAGAGATAATATTTTTGAGAGGCATACTTTTCCTGTCAACGAAAATGTCCGAGTAATTCCCAACACTTTCCATGCTAGATATATCGTAGGCGGTTCCCAAATAGAAAATAAAGTTTATTCCTTTTTCCACCATTCTTTCACTTTCCATGGCTAGCCGTATCCATGGGTGCCTTCCATACCAACACTTTCCAAGGAATTTATTATTTGACAACATAAAGTAAATTTCTTTTTCATTTTGGGACTGGGCATCCCTATTACTGACGTACTCTCGTGCAATGACAAGTGAATAAACACTCATCTTGAGAATAACACATCTAGCATGGAAAATATTGGCCACCCCCTGCCGCTTCATGAGCCATACGAGCACACAAAAAGGAATTTTATTGTGAAAGTTAGAGATGGCACATACAAATTTGCTTAGAACGGCACAGGAATACTGCATATAGGTAGGTATGGTGGACTCATATGGCAAAATTGGGTTTAAGGATTTTGGATGCACAAGTAGTATCTCTACTTAGTATAAGTGAAGGCTAGCAAATAGATTGAGAAGCATCCAACCAAGAAACGAAAAATCACATAAGCGAGCATTAAGCATAAGTAACACCGAATAATGCACCACAAGTAGGATGTAATTTCATTGTACAACTATTGACTTTCGTGCTTGCATAGGGAATCACAAACCTTAACACCAATATTCTTACTAAAGCATAATTACTCACCAACATGACTCACATATCACTATCATCGTATCGCAAAACTATCACAAAGAATCAAGTTTATTTTGTCCAATGATCTTCATGAAAGTTTTTATTATATCCCTCTCTATCACTTTGGGACTAATTTCATATGTTGCTTTTGATAGCTCAAACAAATCTAAGTGAAGAACATGAGCATAAAATTTTTCATCTCTCAAAATAATATAAGTAAAGCATGAGGGAATTTCTTCAAAAATTTACTAACTCTCAAATAAATCTAAGTGAAGCA
This sequence comes from Aegilops umbellulata, assembly GCA_032464435.1. Classification (NCBI taxonomy): domain Eukaryota; kingdom Viridiplantae; phylum Streptophyta; class Magnoliopsida; order Poales; family Poaceae; genus Aegilops; species Aegilops umbellulata. The sequence goes on from CP136055.1 coordinate 184,533,418, forward strand.
TGAGAGCAATTCTTCAAAAATATTAAAGCACACCATGCTCAAAAAGATATAAGTGAAGCACTAGAGCAATTCCATAGCTCATTTTTTAAGTGAAGCATAGAGAGCAATTCTAACAAATCATAGCATAATTTTGGCTCTCTCAAATAGGTGTGTCTAGCAAGGATAGATGACTCCAACTAAAAAGCAAAACAAGAAAAGACCATATAATACAAGATGCTCCAAGCAAAACTCTTGATATGTGACGAATAAAAATATAGCTCCAAGTAAAATACCGATGGTCGTTAGAAGAAAGAGGGGATGCCTTCTGGGGCATACCCAAGCTTAGTTGCTTGTTTCTCTTTGGATAATAACTTGGGGTGCCATGGGGCATCCCCAATATTAGGCTCTTCTTACTCCTTATTCCTTCATCCATCGTGATCTCACCCAAAACTTGAAAACTTCAATCACACAAAACTCAACAAAACCTTCGTGAGATCCGTTAGTATAAGAAAGCAAATCACTACTCTAAATACTGTTGCAAATCCATTCACATTTTATTTTTGCATTATATCTACTGTATTCCAACTTTACCATGGCTTATACCCTCCAATACAAACCATAGATTCGCCAAAACAAGCACACAACGCAAAGAAAACAGAATGTGTCAAAAAACAGAACAGTCTGTGGCAATATGAAAACTTTGTATACTTATGTAACTCCAAACATTCTGAAAAATTAGGATGATGTAGGCAATTTGTATATCAATCTTGTGGAAAAAATTCAGAATTTTTCGTTGCTTCTGTGATTTATTGAAATTATTTTACTGGACGCAAAAGTTTATGTTTTCCAACAAGATCAAATCAACCATCACCAAACATAATCCCAAAGGATTTACTTGGTACAAACACTAATTAAAAAATAAAAACACAATCATAAAAGTAGCATAATTGTGCAAACACTCAAATACAGAAAGAAAAAGGCAAAAATAAAATTTATTCATTGGGTTGCCTCCCAACAAGCGTTGTCGTTTTATGCCCCTAGATAAGCATAATGCATAGATTCAAGTGTTGTCATCTTTCTCCTTATTTTCCTTAGATGTGTTTTTCTCAGGAGGTTTTGCAAAAATAACTTGAAACACATTATCCATTGATACTTTAGCATTATCAAGTTGCTTATCAGCATATTCCCATTGATTTCCGGCAACAATCCAAGAATAGTGTTAATTAACATCATTGAAAACTTGTTGGATTATATCTAAAACGGGCATTTCCTTTTTAAGATTCTCATGAAAATTTTGATTATTTCCAAGCAAATGTATAATCACCATTATAAAGGATCTCATCTATCACCGGTTGTCACCTTCCTCACTGGTTCCACTTCCGGCCACTTTGTGAACTTGTCGATTGCGACGTACAAGTACTCAAAGCCCCCGACTGCTCGGGGGAAGGGGCCGAGGATGTCGAGCCCCCAGACCGAAAATGGCCAGGATAAAGGGATCGTCTGGAGAGCTTGAGCTGGCTGGTGTATCTGCTTGGAATGGAACTGGCACACTTCACACTTGGTTACTTGTGCAGCTGCATCCTGGAGGGCTGTCGGCCAAAAGAAGCCCTGCCGGAATGCTTTGCCGGCAAGCGCTCTTGCGCCAATGTGGTGACCACAAATGCCTCCATGTATCTCTGCCAATAGCTTCTGTCCATCTTCCTGGGGTATACACTTCAATTTCACTCCGTTGAGTCTTCTTCTGTACAGTGCGTTGTCAACGAACTGGTACATACTAGACTGCTGGGCTACTCTTTCCGCTTCTTCTGGCTCTTCAGGAAGTTCTCCTGACTGGAGGAAACGGACGGTCTGCTGTGCCCATGCTGGAGCCTATGGCTCGACAACAAGGACTAAAGGCATATCTGCTGCTGCGGGAACATCCGCTTCTACGGCGAGAACCTGCGGTTCAGCCGGAGCTTGATGGTCCCCGGCAAGCTTGCCGGAGCGAAACTTGTCGGGAGCGTCTGCTTCAACGAAACAAACCCTGGGGCCTGTCGGAGCAGACTGCTCCTCAGCACTCTTGGCGTTGATCTTGGGGACCTTCTTGGCGGCGGCTTCGGGAAGCTCTGCCGGAAGATAGTCACCAGAAATCAACTTCCTCTTCTTGCTCTGTCCAGTTGATGGCTTCACGGATGGTTGAGTCAGCTTGAGCACAAAGATCCCTGGTTCCACAGGTAACTTAAGTGCCGCGCACTTTGACAGGCCGTCAGCGATGTCGTTCTGAGCTCTTGGAACATGTTCCATCTGTAGGCCGACAAAGCGCTCTTCCAGCTTCCTCACTTCATCGACGTAAGCTTCCATCAACGGACTCTGATAATCCTTGTTCACTTGGCGGACGACAAGCTGTGAGTCACCCCTGACAATGAGTTGCTTGATCCCAAGGTCTGCCGCGATCCTGAGACCGGCGAGCAATCCTTCATACTCTGCAGTATTGTTTGTTGCTTGCTCCTTGGGAAAGTGCATCTGGATCACGTACTTGAGGTGCTCTCCGGTGGGTGCGACAAGCAGCACGCCAGCACCGGCGCCTTGCAGTGAGAACGCACCATCAAAGTACATCAGCCACTCTTTGTTTGCTTCCTTGACGGGGATGCTCGTCTCTGGAATTTCTTCGTCTGGTGTTGGCGTCCACTCTGCTATGAATTCTGCCAATGCTCTGCTTTGAATAGTTGAAGTGCTCTCAAACTTGAGGCCAAAGCTTGACAGTTCCAGTGCCCACTCAACAATCCTGCCTGTTGCTTCTGGATTCTGCAGTATCCTCTTCAGCGGAAAGCGAGTGACAACTGTGATCTCATGTGCTTGGAAGTAATGGCGCAGCTTTCTCGAGGCCATAAGAAGGCCGAAAAGCAACTTCTGCACACCAGAGTACCTTGACCTAGCCCCCTGCAGAAGGGAACTAACAAAGTAGACTGGGCGCTACACCATTTTCTTCTTCTGTATTCCTTCGCACATCTGCGCAGATCCGCTCTTCGCGCGACCTCCGCCCCCCGCCGAACCGAGAAGGGGCTCCGTCCCCATAGGTGCTCGAGGAGCCAGAAAACCCCGGCATCTTTGGCGCGCCAGGTAGGGTGCGTCGAGGTTGTGTGAACCTGATCCGGCGTTCACGCGAGCTAAATCTTCATCGACTTCATCGACATGCCGCCGAAGAAGAAGGCTTCAGAGGCGGCTGCGCCGTCCGCGTCGAATCCACCGCCGCCGCAGCAAACGGCCGGTGGGGAGGACACCGGCGGAAGAACGGGCGTCGACGAGGGAGCCCACGGTGCCACCAAGTCCAAGGACAAGACCGCGCTGCCCATCGGCGGCGTAGCCGGCTCCCACGACGACCGGGCGTCCGTAGACGCACCACGCCCATCTCAAGAGGCGCAGGACTGGCAGCGTCGTGGTACTCATGGTACCATACGCTCGCTGGACCCAAATCGAGCTGGCGGATCCCGGGATGCTCAAGGCCAACATGCACGCCAACGTGCTGGCGCGAGCGAGGCACGGTCGCCTGGACGGAATACTGCTCCTTCTAACATCGTTGGAAGTCCGAGCATATCCCGCTCCTCGCACCATTCGCCACTGCTACCCGCCACTCTAGCAGAAGCTTTGGCACGAGCTCAACTACTCCTAGACTTCCCTCCAACGCCAAACAAGATCGACGACTGGAGGGCCACCATTCAGAGTCTCATCGGCTTCGCCAACGGCGACACTCCACGGCCGGCGACCACATCGCAGCCGTGGCAGGCTAGCCAAGTGCGAGCCGATGGCGACAAAACCGGTGGGGGTGCAACCACCGTGCACTCTCCGCCCCAAAGGCCGAGATCGCCGACACGCCGGGTCTGCCACGACAGCGACTCCACTGCTTCATCAGATCCGCGAACTCGTCGCGATCAGCGCCACGTTCTTCACGAACGGCAGCAAGAAGACGCTCGTACCCGCATCGAGCGCTGAAGAGAAACGCGGCGTCAATCAGACCGACGCGCTGGCCCTGCTGTCGACATGCAAGCGCCAGGGGAACCAGGCGACCTGCCGTACATGGTAGGTTGCCTTGCGTTTACTCGTGAGCTGCGGCAAGTCCAGTGGCCCAGCACGAAGAATTTCAAGCCAGACGTACCAGAGAAGTACGACGGCAGGCAGCATCCGTCGGAGTTCCTCAGCATCTACACCATCGCGGTGCAGGCTGCCGGGGGGCGAGACGACAAGATCCTCGCCAATTACTTCCCTCTGGTGCTCAAGCCCAACGTCAGGTCCTGGCTCATGCACTTGCCGGAAAACTCCATATCTTCCTGGGCATACCTATGCCATCAGTTTGTCGGCGCCTTTACAGGCGGCCAGAAACCTCATGGCCAGGAGAGTGATCTTCACCTGCTTGCCCAGAAGGAAGGGGAGCCTCTACGCAAGTACATCCAGAGATTTAGCCAAGTGCAACGCAACATCCCAGACGTCCACCCTACCGCGGTCATCAGTGCGTTCCACCAGAACGTGCGTAACCGCAGGATGCGGGAGGAGATGGCGATGTGCAAGATCAGAGACGTCAGTGAGCTATATGCCCTGGCCGACAGATGTGCACGTGCTGAGGAAGGGAGGAAACTCCCCGGAGAGAATGTAGGAACAGGAGGATCTGACAGCGATGATGCCGCCCCGGCAAGCAAAAACCGGCGGCGGAACAACAGGAAGAGGAAAGGCAAAGATGTGCTAGTTGTCGAGCAGTCCGACAACGAAGGTGGCGCCAAGACAGCAAAGACTGGTAGCTCCGGCAAGGAGGTTGCCGCATGCGCCAACTGCCAGGCTGTGGCGGCCGCCGACAAGCAGGACGACACCAACAAGCAGTACTGCAAGATTCACCGCACCAAAGGCCGTGACCTCCAGAGCTGCAAGAAGGTCGAGCAGCTCGTTGAGCTGCAAAAGGCCGAATACGAGCAACGCGACAAGGAGAAGGCCCAAGGAGGTGCTGGAGGATCCGGTACGAAGCGCACCGGCCGGGGGGGGGGGGGGACGCCGCGGCAACGCCAAGCAGTGGCAAGGCGACAGACCTCCCCGCGGCCGCGACAAGGATGAAGATGATGATGACGACGAAGACATGGATGACGCCGAGACCAGCGAGCAGGAGTTCCAGAAAGCCACAGAAGTTTTGTGCGTTGACGGCGGTGCTTCTCTGCATACCTCACACCGCCGACTCAAGCAGTGGGTGCGGGAAGTCAATGCAGCAGAACCACCCGTTGAGTCACGCAAGCTTCTGAAATGGTCCAGCACGCCTATCATCTTTGATATTGAGGACCACCCCGATCGCACAACTGCTGTCGGGTGTTTGCCGATGTTGGTCTCACCAACTATCCGCAACCTCAAGGTCACTAAGATGCTAGTTGACGGTGGGGCCGGCTTGAACCTGATCTCCTCCGCTGTGCTCCGGAGACTCCATGTCCCTGACAACAAGCTCGAAGAGACCGGCACGTTCCAAGGAATCAACCCGGGAAGGAGCAAGCCGAAGGGGAAGATCACGCTGCTGGTGACATTTGGCACTGAGTTGAACTTCAGGACTGAGAGGATCACTTTCGACGTTGCCGATTTTCCATTGCCTTACAATGGAATTCTCGGCCGTCCAGCGCTTGCCAAGTTCATGGCGGCCTCTCACTACGCGTACAACATGCTGAAGATGCCAGGCCCGATAAGTGTCATCTCTGTACATGGCGACAAGAAAGACGCTCTTATCTGTGCCGACAAGATCTACCGGGAAGCAGCAGCCGCCGTAAATCGCGAGACACTTGCCGCTGAAGCTCCCGGGGGGAAGAAGAAGACCAAGTCCGGCAAGAGCTCTGGTGCCCACTCCGGCAAGCGCACCTCTTCGGAGTGCTGCACTACCGTCGAGGATGCACCATCGAGCTCCACCGGCAAGTGTAAGAAGACGATGGCAGCTCCGCTAGCGACCAAGAAGGTGTCCGCCAAGGAGGACGACACTGGTGGTACCTTCACCATCAGTGCCACTCTCGACCCTAAATAGGAAAGTGAGCTCGTTGCTTTCCTGCGGGCGAATGTCGATGTGTTTGCGTGGCAACCGTCTGACATCCCCGGCATTCCCAGGAAAGTAATCGAGCACCACCTTGCCGTCTGTCCTCATGCGCGGCCCGTCAAGCAGAGAGTCAGGAAACAAGCAGTGGAGCGCCAAGAGTTCATCGTCGAAGAGATCAAGAAGTTGGAAGCAACAGGACTCGTTAGAGGAGTGCTCCATCCTACGTGGTTGGCCAATCCTGTAGTCGTGCGCAAGGCAAACGGGAGATGGAGACTTTGCATCGACTTCACCGATGTCAACAAAGCTTGTCCCAAAGACCCATTTCCCTTGCCGCGCATTGACCAGATTGTCGACTCCACAGCCGGATGAGACTTGCTTTCATTTCTTGATGCATACTCAGGATACCATCAGATCTTCATGGCAGAAGAGGATGAGGAGAAAACTGCGTTCATCACTCCATGTGGCACGTACTATTTCGTACGAATGCCTTTCGGTTTGAAGAATGCTGGTTCAACATTCGCAAGGGTAGTCCATACTGCTTTTGAGCCGCAAATACACAAAAATGTGGAAGCCTACATGGATGACATAGTGGTCAAGAGCAAGGACAAGGCAACTCTGATTCAAGATCTAGAAGAGACTTTTGCAAATCTGCGCAAGATCAGCCTCAAGCTCAACCCCGAGAAGTGCGTGTTTGGAGTCCCGTCCGGCAAGCTTCTCGGATTCTTCGTGTCTCAGAGGGGAATTGAAGCAAATCCCGACAAGATCAAGGCCATTGAGAAGATTGAAGCACCGAAGCGCGTCAAGGATGTACGAAAACTTGCCGGCTGCGTGGCGACTCTCAGCAGGTTTATCTCTAAGTCTGCTGAGCGCGCCCTGCCGTTTTTCAAGATCTTGAAAAAGGCAGGTCCAGTGAAATGGACTCCAGAAGCGGAGACTGCGCTGCAGGACTTGAAGAGATACCTGTCCTCCACTCCAATACTTGTCGCACCTAAACCACAAGAGAAGTTGCTGCTATATCTGGCGGCAACCAATCAAGTGGTTAGTGCTGCGTTAGTAGCGGAGAGAGAGGCAGATGATGAGCCAGCGACCGCGGCAAGCACATCCAGCGACAAGCAGGGGGCTTCCCCGACAATCTCTGGTCCCGATGAAGAGGGATCTGCGCAGATGTGCGAAGGAATACAGAAGAAGAAAATGGTGCAGCGCCCATTCTACTTTGTCAGTTCCCTTCTTGCAGGGGGCTAGGTCAAGGTACTCTGGTGTGCAGAAGTTGCTTTTCGGCCTTCTTATGGCCTCGAGAAAGCTGCGCCATTACTTCCAAGCACATGAGATCACAGTTGTCACTCGCTTTCCGCTGAAGAGGATACTGCAGAATCCAGAAGCAACAGGCAGGATTGTTGAGTGGGCACTGGAACTGTCAAGCTTTGGCCTCAAGTTTGAGAGCACTTCAACTATTCAAAGCAGAGCATTGGCAGAATTCATAGCAGAGTGGACGCCAACACCAGACGAAGAAATTCCAGAGACGAGCATCCCCGTCAAGGAAGCAAACAAAGAGTGGCTGATGTACTTTGATGGTGCGTTCTCGCTGCAAGGCGCCGGTGCTGGCGTGCTGCTTGTCGCACCCACCGGAGAGCACCTCAAGTACATGGTCCAGATGCACTTTCCCAAGGAGCAAGCAACAAACAATACTGCAGAGTATGAAGGATTGCTCGCCGGTCTCAGGATCGCGGCAGACCTTGGGATCAAGCAACTCATTGTCAGGGGTGACTCACAGCTTGTCATCCGCCAAGTGAACAAGGATTATCAGAGTCCGTTGATGGAAGCTTATGTCGATGAAGTGAGGAAGCTGGAAGAGCGCTTTGTCGGCCACAGATGGAACATGTTCCAAGAGCTCAGAACGACATCGCTGACGGCCTGTCAAAGTGCGTGGCACTTAAGTTACCTGTGGAACCAGGGATCTTTGTGCTCAAGCTGACTCAACCATCCGTGACGCCATCAACTGGACAGAGCAAGAAGAGGAAGTTGATTTCTGGTGACTATCTTCCGGCAGAGCTTCCCGAAGCCGCCGCCAAGAAGGTCCCCAAGATCAACGCCAAGAGTGCTGAGGAGCAGTCTGCTCCGACAGGCCCTAGGGTTTGTTTCGTTGAAGCAGACGCTCCCGACAAGTTTCGCTCCGGCAAGCTTGCCGGGGACCATCAAGCTCCGGCTGAACCGCAGGTTCTCGCCGTAGAAGCGGATGTTCCCGCAGCAGCAGATATGCCTTTAGTCCTTGTTGTCGAGCCACAGGCTCCAGCATGGGCACAACAGACCGTCCGTTTCCTCCAGTCAGGAGAACTTCCTGAAGAGCCAGAAGAAGCGGAAAGAGTAGCCCGGCAGTCTAGTATGTACCAGTTCGTTGACAACGCACTGTACAGAAGAAGACTCAACGGAGTGAAATTGAAGTGTATCCCCCGGGAAGATGGACAGAAGCTGTTGGCAGAGATACATGGAGGCATTTTTGGTCACCACATTGGCGCAAGAGCGCTTGCCGGCAAAGCATTCCGGCAGGGCTTCTTTTGGCCGACAGCCCTCCAGGATGCAGCTGCACAAGTAACCAAGTGTGAAGCGTGCCAGTTCCATTCCAAGCAAATACATCAGCCAGCTCAAGCTCTCCAAACGATCCCTTTATCCTGGCCATTTTCGGTCTGGGGGCTCGACATCCTCGGCCCCTTCCCCCGAGCAGTCGGAGGCTTTGAGTACTTGTACGTCGCAATCGACAAGTTCACAAAGTGGCCGGAAGTGGAACCAGTGAGGAAGGTGACAACACAGTCAGCAGTCAAGTTCTTCAGGTCGATTGTTTGCCGCTTCGGAATCCCTAACAGGATCATCATCGACAACGGTACACAATTCACGAGTCGCACCTTCATGCAGTACATCCAAGACCTTGGCGCCAAGATCTGCTTCGCTTCTGTTGCTCACCCCAGGAGCAACGGTCAAGCCAAATCGAGCTCAGGGTCTGCGTCTGGCTTTGTACAAAGGATTACATGCAACAGCGGCAAGACTTGTACAAAATGGTGGTTGCCGGACAGGGTCTGACAACCGCGCCTTATGGGTAAAACTTACGAAGATGCTCGATGTTCCAGGAGTTGCTCACCGGAAAGCCATCCTCGGTCTCAAGGCGGACACAACCAGGCCTAGTGACTCGTTTCACCCGGTAAGGGCCTTCCCACTTTGGCGTCAACTTGTTGGAATTCTTGGCAGAATGAACGCGCCGAAGAACAAGGTCGCCTTCCTCGAGACTTCTGGCTTTAACTTTGCGGCTATGGTAGCGGCGCAAAGCTTGCTGGTATCGAGCAGCTCGTACAGCAGCCTGAAGACGGTCTTCCTCAAGGAGCAGCGCGTCATCTTGTCGCAGCTACTCTTGCTCTAGCTCATCATAAGCGAGCACTTGAGGTGACCCGTATACGAGTTCCGTGGGGATAACTGCCTCTGCTCCATAGACTAGAGCGAAAGGTGCCTGGCCAGTGGCTCGATTTGGCGTCGTCCTGATCGACCAAAGAACCACCGGCAGCTCCTCGATCCAGTTTCTTCCGCACTTGTGCAGCCTGTCAGAAGTCCGGGTCTTGAGTCCATGCAGCACTTCAGCATTTGCCCTCTCTGCTTGACCGTCGCTCCTGGGGTGAGCAACAGAAGCGAAGCAAACCTTGGCGCCAAGGTCTTGGACGTACTGCATGAAGGTGCGACTCGTGAATTGTGTACCGTTGTCGGTGATGATCCTGTTAGGGATTCCGAAGCGGCAAACAATCGACCTGAAGAACTTGACTGCTGACTGTGCTGTCACCTTCCTCACTGGTTCCACTTTCGGCCACTTTGTGAACTTGTCGATTGCAACGTACAAGTACTCAAAGCCCCCGACTGCTCGGGGGAAGGGGCCGAGGATGTCGAGCCCCCAGACCGAAAATGGCCAGGATAAAGGGATCGTCTGGAGAGCTTGAGCTGGCTGGTGTATCCGCTTGGAATGGAACTGGCACGCTTCACACTTGGTTACTTGTGCAACTGCATCCTGGAGGGCTGTCGGCCAAAAGAAGCCCTGCCGGAATGCTTTGCCGGCAAGCGCTCTTGCGCCAATGTGGTGACCACAAATGCCTCCATGTATCTCTGCCAACAGCTTCTGTCCATCTTCCCGGGGGATACACTTCAATTTCACTCCGTTGAGTCTTCTTCTGTACAGTGCGTTGTCAATGAACTGGTACATACTAGACTGCCGGGCTACTCTTTCCGCTTCTTCTGGCTCTTCGGGAAGTTCTCCTGACTGGAGGAAACGGACGATCTGCTGTGCCCATGCTGGAGCCTGTGGCTCGACAACAAGGACTAAAGGCATATCTGCTGCTGCGGGAACATCCGCTTCTACGGCGAGAACCTGCGGTTCAGCCGGAGCTTGATGGTCCTTGGCAAGCTTGCCGGAGCGAAACTTGTTGGGAGCGTCTGCTTCAACGAAACAAACCCTGGGGCCTGTCGGAGCAGACTGCTCCTCAGCACTCTTGGCGTTGATCTTGGGGACCTTCTTGGCGGCGGCTTCGGGAAGCTCTGCCGGAAGATAGTCACCAGAAATCAACTTCCTCTTCTTGCTATGTCCAGTTGATGGCGTCATGGATGGTTGAGTCAGCTTGAGCACAAAGATCCCTGGTTCCACAGGTAACTTAAGTGTCGCGCACTTTGACAGTCCGTCAGCGATGTCATTCTGAGCTCTTGGAACATGTTCCATCTGTAGGCCGACAAAGCGCTCTTCCAGCTTCCTCACTTCATCAACGTAAGCTTCCATCAACGGACTCTGATAATCCTTGTTCACTTGGCGGACGACAAGATGTGAGTCACCCCTGACAATGAGTTGCTTAATCCCAAGGTCTGTCGCGATCCTGAGACCGGCGAGCAATCCTTCATACTCTGCAGTATTGTTTGTTGCTTGCTCCTTGGGAAAGTGCATCTGGACCACGTACTTGAGGTGCTCTTCGGTGGGTGCGACAAGCACCACGCCAGCACCGGCGCCTTGCAGCGAGAACGCACCATCAAAGTACATCAACCACTCTTTGTTTGCTTCCTTGACGGGGATGCTCGTCTCTGGAATTTCTTCGTCTGGTGTTGGCGTCCACTCTGCTATGAATTCTGCCAATGCTCTGCTTTGAATAGTTGAAGTGCTCTCAAACTTGAGGCCAAAGCTTGACAGTTCCAGTGCCCACTCAACAATCGTGCCTGTTGCTTCTGGATTCTGTAGTATCCTCTTCAGCGGAAAGCGAGTGACAACTGTGATCTCATGTGCTTGGAAGTAATGGCGCAGCTTTCTCGAGGCCATAAGAAGGCCGAAAAGCAACTTCTGCACACCAGAGTACCTTGACCTAGCCCCCTGCAGAAGGGAACTGACAAATTAGACTGGGTGCTGCACCATTTTCTTCTTCTGTATTCCTTCGCACATCTGCGCAGATCCCTCTTCATCGGGACCATAGCTTGTCGGGGAAGTCCCCTGCTTGTCGCTGGATGTGCTTGCCGCGGTCGCTGGCTCATCATCTGCCTCTCTCTCCGCTACTAACGCAGCACTAACCACTTGATTGGTTGCCGCCAGATATAGCAGCAACTTCTCTTGTGGTTTAGGTGCGACAATTATTGGAGTGGAGGACATGTATCTCTTCAAGTCCTGCAGCGCAGCCTCCGCTTCTGGAGTCCATTTCACTGGACCTGCCTTTTTCAAGATCTTGAAAAATGGCAGGGCGCGCTCAGCAGACTTAGAGATAAACCTGCTGAGAGCCGCCACGCAGCCGGTAAGTTTTCGTACATCCTTGACGTGCTTCGGTGCTTCAATCTGCTCAATGGCCTTGATCTTGTCGGGATTTGCTTCAATTCCCCTCTGAGACATGAAGAATCCGAGAAGCTTGCCGGACGGGACTCCAAACATGCACTTCTCGGGGTTGAGCTTGAGGCTGATCTTGCGCAGATTTGCAAAAGTCTCTTCTAGATCTTGAATCAGAGTTGCCTTGTCCCTGCTCTTGACCACTATGTCATCCATGTAGGCTTCCACAATTCTGTGTATTTGCGGCTCAAAAGCAGTATGGACTACCCTTGCGAATGTTGAACCAGCATTCTTCAAACCGAAAGGCATTCGTACGAAACAATACGTGCCACATGGAGTGATGAACGCGGTTTTCTCCTCATCCTCTTCTGCCATGAAGATCTGATGGTATCCTGAGTATGCGTCAAGAAATGAAAGCAAGTCGCATCCGGCTGTGGAGTCGACAATCTGGTCAATGCGCGGCAAGGGAAATAGGTCTTTGGGACAAGCTTTGTTGACATCGATGAAGTCGATGCAAAGTCTCCATTTCCCATTTGCCTTGCACACTACTATAGGATTGGCCAACCACGTAGGATGGAGCACTCCTCTAATGAGGCCTGCTGCTTCCAACTTCTTGATCTCTTCGGCGATGAACTCTTGGCGCTCCACTGCTTGTTTCCCGACTCTCTGCTTGACGGGCCGCGGTGAGGATCCCGCCAGAACGTGCGTAACCGCAGGATGCGGGAGGAGATGGCGATGTGCAAGATCAGAGACGTCAGTGAGCTGTATGTCCTGGCCGACAGATGTGCACGTGCTGAGGAAGGGAGGAAACTCCCCAGAGAGAACGTAGGAACAGGAGGATGTGACAGCGATGATGCCGCCCCGGCAAGCAAAAACCGGCGGCGGAACAACAGGAAGAGGAAAGGCAAAGATGTGCTAGTTGTCGAGCAGTCCGGCAACGAAGGTGGCGCCAAGACAACTAAGACTGGTAGCTCCGGCAAGGAGGTTGCCGCATGCGCCAACTGCCAGGTTGTGGCAGCCGCCGACAAGCAGGACGGCACCAACAAGCAGTACTGCAAGATTCACCGCACCAAAGGCCATGACCTCCAGAGCTGCAAGAAGGTCGAGCAGCTCGTTGAGCTGCAAAAGGCCGAATACGAGCGACGCGACAAGGAGAAGGCCCAAGGAAGTGCTGGAGGATCCGGTACGAAGCGCACCGGCCGGGGGGGACGCCGCGGTAACGCCAAGTAGCGGCAAGGCGACAGACCTCCCCGCGGCCGCGACAACAATGAAGATGACGACGACGACGAAGACATGGATGACGCCGAGACCAGCGAGCAGGAGTTCCAGAAAGCCATAGAAGTTTTGTGCGTTGACGGCGGTGCTTCTCTGCATACCTCACACCACCGACTCAAGCAGTGGGTGCGGGAAGTCAATGCAGCAGAACCACCCGTTGAGTCACGCAAGCTTCTGAAATGGTCCAGCACGCCTATCATCTTTGATATTGAGGACCACCCCGATCGCACAACTGTTGTCGGGTGTTTGCCGATGTTGGTCTCACCAACTATCCGCAACCTCAAGGTCACTAAGATGCTAGTTGACGGCGGGGCCGGCTTGAACCTGATCTCCTCCGCTGTGCTCCGGAGACTCCAAGTCCCTGACAGCGAGCTCGAAGAGACCGGCACGTTCCAAGGAATCAACCCGGGAAGGAGCAAGCCGAAGGGGAAGATCACGCTGCCGGTGACATTTGGCAGCGAGCTGAACTTCAGGACTGAGAAGATCACTTTCGATGTTGCCGATTTTCCATTGCCTTACAATGGAATTCTCGGCCGTCCAGCGCTCGCCAAGTTCATGGCGGCCTCTCACTACGCGTACAACATGCTGAAGATGCCAGGCCCGATAAGTGTCATCTCTGTACATGGCGACAAGAAATACGCTCTTATCTGTGCCGACAAGATCTACCGGGAAGCAGCAGCAGCCGCAGATCGCGAGACACTTGCCGCTGAAGCTCCCGGGGGGAAGAAGAAGACCAAGTCCGGCAAGAGCTCTGGTGCCCACTCCGGCAAGCGCACCTCTTCGGAGTGCTGCGCTACCGTCGAGGACGCACCATCGAGCTCCACCGGCAAGTGTAAGAAGACGATGGCAGCTCCGCCAGCGACCAAGAAGGTGTCAGCAAAGGAGGATGGCACTGGTGGTACCTTCATCATCAGTGCCACTCTTGACCCTAAATAGGAAAGCGCGCTCGTTGCTTTCCTGCGGGCGAATGTCGATGTGTTTGCAAGGCAACCGTCTGACATCCCCGACGTTCCCAGGAAAGTAATCGAGCACCACCTTGCCATCTGTCCTCATGCGCGACCCGTCAAGCAGAGAGTCAGGAAACAAGCAGTGGAGCGCCAAGAGTTCATCGCCGAAGAGATCAAGAAGTTGGAAGCAGCAGGCCTCGTCAGAGGAGTGCTCGGCCAATCCAGTAGTCGTGCGCAAGGCAAACGGGAAACGAAGACTTTGCATCGACTTCATCGATGTCAACAAAGCTTGTCCCAAAGACCCATTTCCCTTGCCGCGCATTGACCAGATTGTCGACTCCACAGCCAGATGCGACTTGCTTTCATTTCTTGACGCATACTCAGGATACCATCAGATCTTCATGGCAGAAGAGGATGAGGAGAAAACCGCGTTCATCACTCCATGTGGCACGTACTGTTTCGTACGAATGCCTTTCGGTTTGAAGAATGCTGGTTCAACATTCGCAAGGGTAGTCCATACTGCTTTTGAGCCGCAAATACACAGAAATGTGGAAGCCTACATGGATGACATAGTGGTCAAGAGCAGGGACAAAGCAACTCTGATTCAAGATCTGGAAGAGACTTTTGCAAATCTGCGCAAGATCAGCCTCAAGCTCAACCCCGAGAAGTGCGTGTTTGGAGTCCCGTCCGGCAAGCTTCTCGGATTCTTCGTGTCTCAGAGGGGAATTGAAGCAAACCCCGACAAGATCAAGGCCATTGAGCAGATTGAAGCACCGAAGCGCGTCAAGGATGTACGAAAACTTGCCGGCTGCGTGGCGGCTCTCAGCAGGTTTATCTCTAAGTCTGCTGAGCGCGCCCTGCCGTTTTTCAAGATCTTAAAAAGGCAGGTCCAGTGAAATGGACTCCGGAAGCGGAGGCTGCGCTGCAGGACTTGAAGAGATACCTGTCCTCCAGTCCAATACTTGTCGCACCTAAACCACAAGAGAAGTTGCTGCTATATCTGGCGGCAACCAATCAAGTGGTTAGTGCTGCGTTAGTAGCGAAGAGAGAGGCAGATGATGAGCCAGCGACCGCGGCAAGCACATCCAGCGACAAGTAGGGGGCTTCCCCGACAAGCTCTGGTCCCGACAAAGAGGGATCTGCGCAGATGTGCGAAGGAATACAGAAGAAGAAAATGGTGCAGCGCCCAGTCTACTTTGTCAGTTCCCTTCTGCAGGGGGCTAGGTCAAGGTACTCTGGTGTGCAGAAGTTGCTTTTCGGCCTTCTTATGGCCTCGAGAAAGCTGCGCCATTACTTCCAAGCACATGAGATCACAGTTGTCACTCGCTTTCCGCTGAAGAGGATGCTGCAGAATCCAGAAGCAACAGGCAGGATTGTTGAGTGGGCACTAGAACTGTCAAGCTTTGGCCTCAAGTTTGAGAGCACTTCAACTATTCAAAGCAGAGCATTGGCATAATTCATAGCAGAGTGGAAGCCAACACCAGACGAAGAAATTCCAGAGACGAGCATCCCCGTCAAGGAAGCAAACAAAGAGTGGCTGATGTACTTTGATGGTGCGTTCTCGCTGCAAGGCGCCGGTGCTGGCGTGCTGCTTGTCGCACCCACCGGAGAGCACCTCAAGTACGTGGTCCAGATGCACTTTCCCAAGGAGCAAGCAACAAACAATACTGCAGAGTATGAAGGATTGCTCCCCGGTCTCAGGATCGCGGCAGACCTTGGGATCAAG
This sequence comes from Aegilops umbellulata, assembly GCA_032464435.1. Taxonomy (NCBI): domain Eukaryota; kingdom Viridiplantae; phylum Streptophyta; class Magnoliopsida; order Poales; family Poaceae; genus Aegilops; species Aegilops umbellulata. Next base: position 184,549,188 of record CP136055.1, read on the forward strand.
CAACTCATTGTCAGGGGTGACTCACAGCTTGTCGTCCGCCAAGTGAACAAGGATTATCAGAGTCCGTTGATGGAAGCTTACGTTGATGAAGTGAGGAAGCTGGAAGAGCGCTTTGTCGGCCTACAGATGGAACATGTTCCAAGAGCTCAGAACAACATCGCTGACGGACTGTCAAAGTGCGCGACACTTAAGTTACCTGTGGAACCAGGGATCTTTGTGCTCAAGCTGACTCAACCATCCGTGACGCCATCATCTGGACACAGCAAGAAGAGGAAGTTGATTTCTGGTGACTATCTTCCGGCAGAGCTTCCCGAAGCCGCCGCCAAGAAGGTCCCCAAGATCAACGCCAAGAGTGCTGAGGAGCAGTCTGCTCCGACAGGCCCCAGGGTTTGTTTCGTTGAAGCAGACGCTCCCGACAAGTTTCGCTCCGGCAAGCTTGCCGAGGACCATCAAGCTCCAGCTGAACCGCAGGTTCTCGCTGTAGAAGCGGATGTTCCCGCAGCAGCAGATATGCCTTTAGTCCTTGTTGTCGAGCCACAGGCTCCAGCATGGGCACAGCAGATCGTCCGTTTCCTCCAGTCAGGAGAACTTCCCGAAGAGCCAGAAGAAGCGGAAAGAGTAGCCCGACAGTCTAGTATGTACCAGTTCTTTGACAACGCACTGTACAGAAGAAGACTCAACGGAGTGAAATTGAAGTGTATCCCACGGGAAGATGGACAGAAGCTGTTGGCAGAGATACATGGAGGCATTTGTGGTCACCACATTGGCGCAAGAGCGCTTGCCGGCAAAGCATTCCGGCAGGGCTTCTTTTGGTCGACAGCCCTCCAGGATGCAGCTGCACAAGTAACCAAGTGTGAAGCGTGCCAGTTCCATTCCAAGCAGATACACCAGCCAGCTCAAGCTCTCCAGACGATCCCTTTATCCTGGCCATTTTCAGTCTGGGGGCTCGACATCCTCGGCCCCTTCCCCCGAGCAGTCGGGGGCTTTGAGTACTTGTATGTCGCAATCGACAAGTTCACAAAGTGGCCGGAAGTGGAACCAGTGAGGAAGGTGACAGCACAGCCAGCAGTAAAGTTCTTCAGGTCAATTGTTTGCCGCTTCGGAATCCCTAACAGGATCATCACCGACAACGGTACACAATTCACGAGTCGCACCTTCATGCAGTACATCCAAGACCTTGGCGCCAAGGTCTGCTTCGCTTCTGTTGCTCACCCCAGGAGCAACGGTCAAGCAGAGAGGGCAAATGCTGAAGTGCTGCGTGGACTCAAGACCCGGACTTTCGACAGGTTGCACAAGTGCGGAAGAAACTGGATCGAGGAGCTGCCGGTGGTTCTTTGGTCGATCAGGACGACGCCAAATCGAGCCACTGGCCAGACACCTTTCGCTCTAGTCTATGGAGCAGAGGCAATTATCCCCACGGAACTCGTATACGGGTCACCTCGAGTGCTCGCTTATGATGAGCTTGAGCAAGAGCAGCTGCGACAAGATGACGCGCTGCTCCTTGAGGAAGACCGTCTTCAGGCTGCTGTACGAGCTGCTCGATACCAGCAAGGTTTGCGCCGCTACCATAGCCGCAAAGTTAAAGCCAGAAGTCTCGAGGAAGGCGACCTTGTTCTTCGGCGCATTCATTCGCCAAGAATTCCAACAAGTTGACGCCGAAGTGGGAAGGCCCTTACCGGGTGAAACGAGTCACTAGGCCTGGCGCTGTCCGCCTTGAGACCGAGGATGGCTTTCTGGTGAGCAACTCCTGGAACATCGAGCATCTTCATAAGTTTTACCCGTAAGGCGCGGTTGTCGGACCCTGTCCGGCAACCACCATTTTGTACAAGTCTTGCCGCTGTTGCATGTAATCCTTTGTACAAAGCCAGGCACAGACCCTGTGCATAAATAAAACTCACGTGCTCCGCACACCCTGTCAATTTCATGCCTTTCTGCATGAATTATCTGACACTTTGTGCAGCGAGCCCCCTCGGTAAGCAATAACGAGCCATAAGGCTCCATACTATTGTTTTCTCTTTTCTCTTTTTCTCAAGGAAAGGAAGGATCCTTCGCCCACAAGTTGGCCGGGGGGGGGGGGGAGGGGAAGATAATGGTATGGACCCGGCGTCGTTCAGGAAAAATTTCGCCTTGCCGGGGAGCAAACGACAGAAAAGCAGCTAAGTGCCAAAGTTTGAGCAATCAGATTTTTTAACTTTAAGTTACTTTCCTTGAACGACCATGCTTTGTATGGAAAACCTGTGCGCGGAGGAACCAGCTCGTGGCTAGTTGCGCCCTTACTTTGTTTCGAGTTCGCTCAACAGTTTAACTGTGCTGCGACTAGAGTCGCGCCCTTACTTTGTTTCGAGTTCACTCAGCAACTTAAGCGAGTTGGGACTAGTCGCGACAAGGTTTCTTGTCGGTAACAGCACCGCCAGCGGGCTGCTGACGTCCCGCACTCAGCGCTCGCGGCAAAGGTGCCTACGCCGGCAGGTTCCCTAAAAGCGTAGGGCAAAAACATACAAAGGAAGGAATCGAGTAAAGGAAGTAGCATTGCGATCATGACCTGAAACAGAGTTATATTACAAGATAGTTTGTCGCGGCTCTAATAGACTGTTTTCATAACATGACCAACAACGACAAAAAAAAGAAAATAGGCGGCCTAGTCCGCGCGGTCGCCCTCAACCCTCTTGATCCCGCTCACCTTGTCCACAATGGGTGCGACGAGGGTCTCGAGCTCCTCCAGATCAGCTTCCGGCGGCAGGGACCTGAGGATGTTAGTGAGGCGGAGGCCCGGGTTGCGGAAGGCCACCTTCATCAGCACCTTTTTGAGAGCTCCCGCGCAGATCTCGCGCGACTTGTCGGCCAGCTGCTTTGGGATCCTCTCCCGGAGTTGCTGGAGGGCCGTCGCCACGCCTTTGAAGAACAAGGTGAGCTTGGCGCTGGATGGGAGGCTCCCGTCAGAGGAATACCCGAGATCCTCCACCCCCAGCAGCGCCAACTCCTTGTCGATGTCTGTAGCAGCATTCACAAGGCCCTCCGTCCACCGCTCCACAGTTCCCCTGAAATCGTTCTGGGTGGCGGCGATGCTCTCCAGCAGCGCCTTGTCGGCCTTGATCTCCTTCTTCAAGGCCGCCTCCTGCTCCCTGGCGCCGTCCAGCATCTTGGTCAAAGCAGCCAGCTTCAGCTCAAGATCAACCTTGGAGTCCTTGGCGGCGTCAAGCTCCTTGACCTTCTCGGCGAGACGACCCTGCAGTTCGCCAAAGGTGTAGGCGTCCTTCTCGCGCTCATGCTTGAGCGCGGCAAGCGCTTCACCGCTCGCCTTGAGATCAGTCTCCAGCTGCGCCACTTTCGCCTCCAGCTCCTTCTTGGCGGCCTCGGCAGCTGCGGCAGCGTCCTTTGCTTCCTTGAGGGCTCTGCTGAGTGCTTGCTCGCGCACAACTAGCTCCTCTTCGTGGCTGTCCAGGCTGGCCTTCAGCTGCACCAACTCACCGTCCCGCACAGATAACTCCTCGGCGGCAAGCCGCTGTTGCTCTGCAATCTCTGCCTTCTCAAGGATGAAAGCCTTCTGCGCCTCATCGAGCTGCACCCGCTCCGCCGCCAGCGACTGGAGAGCTGCCTGGTTGAGGCCTCGGAGCTCCTCCGCGTGCTTCTCCACGTCCACCCCCGCCTTCGCGACAAGCGCTTCGCGGGACTCCAGTTTGGCCTGGCGGGCGCGGTAGAGCAACACCAGCTTCCGCAGCAGTCGCTCCTCCTCGGGCTCGTCGCTGCTGCTGCTTGGTGCGTCGACCAACGTCAGCCCAGCGGAGGCAAGCACCTCCACGTCAAAGCTTTCTCCTTCGACCGGCGCCCTGGACGTTGACGCCCAGGGGAGGTTGATGAAGATGCCAGCGCCAGCCTTCAAGTAGACGCCTGGCTGGGGTTCTTCGGAGCCTGACACTGCGGCAGCGGCGGGAGGATAGGCGGTCGGTGTAGCGCCTGTCGCTCCTGCGGCCCCAGGGTCGTCAGTACGATCGCTGGACCCCTCGTCAGCTGCTGCGGCGGAAGCCTTGGCAGCCTCTTCACCGGCGGAATCCTCAGCGCCGGCCGTTTCTTCGGTGGCAGCGGCGTCATCAATAACAACCTCGGTCTCCATCGGCTCCACAGTGGATGGATCTGACGACCGGAAAAGGAAGAAAAGTCAAGCAAATATCCTAAAAAGAAGAACCCAAGGGAAGTTTAGAAGCAAGGAGTACCTGTACCAGGCTCGGTAGTTGGGATCTCCGCTGCCAGGGGGTCGCCGGTACTATCCCTTGCCGGAGACTTCTCCCTTGCCGGGGAGCTCTCCCTCGTCGGAGACTTCTCCCTTGCCGGGGAGCTCTCCCTTGTCGGGGGATTCCCCCTTGCCGGAGAACTCTCCCTCGGCGACGTAGTCGAAGCAGGTGGCACGTCAGGGGTGGCCTTCGGGCGCTCCTGGTGGAGCTGCTCTGCTTCTACACAAGCCAATGGTCAGATATCAGCAAGCAAATTGTATCCATGCGCGCCTAACAGCTGGAAGTAAACCATATACTTACGCTGGGGGCTGCGCTGGGGGCTGCTCTGAGGAACAGCTGTCGGGTCCGACAAGTTTGTCTCAGGCGCACCCCCTGCTGCCACGGTGGGATCATCCTCGATGACAATCACCGGGACCTTGGCTCTCTTTGCCATTCTCTGGGCCAGCGTCCTAAAAAGGAATAAGTTCAGAGTAAAGCAAATGAGATACAAGACAAGACGACAAGTATTGAAGACATGCAAGTACAACAAGAATCTTACTCATCTTCCTCCTCGTCGGAGCTGAGCGCGGAGAAGTCAAAGCCTGGCCCACCTCCGGCGCGAGGAGGCGGAGGAGTAGGATCCCTTGGCCGCTTGGCGGGAGCTGGAGCGGCAGGCCGAGAGGACCCCGCCCCAGTTGCCGCTGCAGCGTGAGGTGTTTCCGCGGCAACAGAACTTGCCGCGGTGGAGCGTGTCGTGCGGCGCGGCGGGGGTTGACTCGCCCGCCGCTCCGCTACATCCCCGGCCTTGCGAAGACGCCTTCTTGATGGAGCCGGGGGCTCTGCTTGTGGTGCCGGGGGCTCTGCTCGTGGAGTCAGGGGCTCTGCTTGCGGCAAGCTGTCCGAAGACGAAGAGGAAGAGGAGCCGATCTCCAGCGAGCCGCTCGTGTCCTCGGCGGGCCCGCTCGGCCCGACATCGTGCTCGGCGGATCTCTTCTCGCCGGCAAGATCCTCTCGGTCGGCAAGGCTTGCCGCCTCTGCTGCCTCTGCCTCCTCCACGGTGAACCCAAACTCGCCCGCAGCGGCAGCTGCCGCCGCCTCTTCCATCCTGGTGGCGATGCGCTTGAGCTCATCGTCGGTGGTGTCCCGGGTGAGGCCTTTTTTCTCGTCGGCGTCGACCGGCACTTCTATCAAGTTGTCGAAGAATGCCCACACGACATCATCCGCAGGCTCTATCCAGGCTGGATCAATTCCATGCGAGTCGCACAGCGGCATTATTGCACGGATACGGTCGAGTGCGGAGTTGTTGCACAGCGGGACGACGCCCCTCGGCAACCAGAACACTTCGGGGTGCTGTGGGTCGTGCTTGAACAGCTCCTGGAGCATCGCGTTGAGCTCCAGGACAGTGAAGTTGAAGTTGAGGCCCGGCCGCAACATCATGATATCCGCCGCATTCTGAAACTCCCAGGCGGGTCTCCCCCTCTCCTGCAGGGGGGCGATGCGGCGGCGGAGGAAATCTGCACCAACCGTTCCTACAGTAAGCCCGACAAGCCTGAGGCGCAGGATCCGGGTGACGACGATCCTTAGTCTGTCATCTTCCGGGGCCAGGCTACTCCAATCACTGCCGTGCACTAATGGGGTTTCGCGCAGAGCAGTAAACGGTTGCGGGTTCTCCTCAACGATCAGACACCAGTCCGCCCTCCACTCCTCCCACTTGCTGCGGAGCTCACCCTCCAGATAAGCATCCTTCTTGCCAGCTTTTGAGATCCAGGCGATTCCGCCGAATAAAGGTTCTCCTTTCTCAACCCGAGGCGAAAAGAAATGGCAGAAAAGAGCTACGTTTGGATGGATCCCGACAAAGTTTTCGCAGAGATGTGCGAAAACTGCCATGGTCAGGACAACATTGGGGGTGAAATCAAGAAGGTGGAGCTCGTAGGTGTTCATGACATCGCAAAAGAATTCTGAAAAGGGCGGGCAGAGCCCGCAATAGAAGAACAAGGCAAAGAAGGGATACCCAGTGGGATACTTATCCCAAGCAGTGGCTGGGAGTACCTTCGTGCGCGGATGCGCTCGCGTCCCCATCGACCAGAAGAGGTAGAAATCCTCCTTCAGCTCTGCCGCCTCAAGCCTCGGAGGGAAGATTGCCCGCTCCTTCCGCAGCGCCGCGAGCCGCTGCGCCTCGGCCGACTTCTCCTTCTCGGCTTTCGGAGCCATGGCGGGAATGGGGAGTGAGGACGGCGACGTTGATGGTGCTGGTGGCGCTGGGGGCAGGGCGCTGCTCTCCTTCGGCTTTGGGAAGAAGGGGAGTGGCGGAGATTCTCGAGGAGGGAATAGCAACGGGCAGATGGACGAACTGCCCCTGTCCTCCCTGCTTATAAGGAGGGAGGGGGCGGACGTTTCGCCTTCCTGAATAAAGAAACCACCCACGACCTCTCCCACGACGCCGCAATCGACGCGTGCCGTTCGGGGAGGACGCGGTGGATATGGAGCAAGGTGCGACGTGACCCAGGCCGTGCGTGCCCGTGCCCTGTTTTGGGCCTGGCCCAACAGCGCTCGGCACCTTGTGTGGCCCAGGCCCGGGGGCTCCTGTCGGTGTACTAAAGTAGGGGTACCCTAGTATCCCTCTTGTGCACGGGCAGTCGCAGCACCCCGCGGCAAGGCCCGCCAGGTGATCGCCAAGGCTCTCTATGGTTCCTTTGGAGCCATTCGAGAACAAAGTATTTAAGCCAAGGAGACAAGTCCCCGACAAGAGGAGCTTGCCCGGAAGGCCGCTCGAGGCACAAGACCCCGGCAAGAGGAGCTTGCCGGGAAGGCCAACCAGAGCATCTCAAAGAACCTGCCGCGACGCGCCACGCGTCTCGGCAGGACTCGACGAGCGACAAGTTCCCGGACGCGGCAAGACAACGGCCGCGGCAAGGCACTTGCCGGGGCGGGCAACCACCCTGTACCTACGCTCCAGCTCACCCACCTACGTGTCGCTCCGGGACCCTTCCCGGCGTACATGGCGGGAGGCTGTGCAGCCAGGGGTACACTGTGGCATGCGGCGCTGACAAGATCGCCATCGTGGCGAGCGGTGGCGCCCCTGACTGTCCCTTTTCTGCACCGTCAGGGCGACGTAGATAGGCATTTAATGCCTTTGTCCCCTGTCGTCAGGGTTAAGTATGATACACTGTGTAGGTAGCTGTACCTACCACAACATATTTCCATTTTTGCCCTTACCTACGTTGCCACCTGTTGGAGACCCCTTGAACATATAAAAGAAGGCCCATGCACAACGTAGAGGAGGGATCGGCCCCCGGAGAGCGATCTCTGAGAGGAAAATAGAATTACGCTCGGTCTCGTTAGCTGCTTGAGTGTACTGTAGCACTTAGCGCTCCCGAGCAAGAACTCAATACAATCCACAAAGCAGCAGTAGGAGTATTATCTCTCCGGAGAGCTCCGAAGCTGGGTAAAAAAACCCCGTGTGCTTCGCCTCGATCCGCTCTTCGCGTGACCTCCGCCCCCTCGCCGAACCGAGAAGGGGCTCCGTCCCCATAGGTGCTCGAGAAGGGGCTCCGTCCCCATAGGTGCTCGAGGGGGGTATTTACCCAGCTTCGGAGCTCTCCGGAGAGATAATACTCGTACTGCTGCTTTGTGGATTTTATTGAGTTCTTGCTCGGGAGCGCTGAGTGCTACAGTACACTCAAGCAGCTAATGAGACCGAGCGTTCTTCTGTTTTCCTCCCAGAGATTGCTCTCCGGGGGGCGATCCCTCTCTACGTTGTGCATGGGCCTCCTTTTATATGTTCAAGGGGTCTCCAACAGGTGGCAACGTAGGTAAGGGCAAAAATGGAAATATGATGTGGTAGGTACAGCTATCTACACAGTGTATCGTACCTAACCCTGACGGCAGGGGACAAAGGCATTAAATGCCTATCTACGTCGCCCTGACGGTGCAGAAAAGGGACCGTCAGGGGCGCCACCGCTCGCCACGATGGCGATCTTGTCAGCGCCGCATGCCACAGTGTACCCCTGGCTGCACAGCCTCCCGCCACGTATGCCAGGAAGGGTCCCAGAGCGACGCGTAGGTGGGTGAGCTGGAGCGTAGGTACAGGGTGGTTGCCCGCCGCGGCAAGTGCCTTGCCGCGGCCGTTGTCTTGCCGCGCCCAGGAACTTGTCGCTTGTCGAGTCCTGCCGGGACGCGTGGCGCGTCGCGGCAGGTTCTTTGAGATGCTCTGGTTGGCCTTCCCGGCAAGCTCCTCTTGCCGGGGTCTTGTGGCTCGAGCGGCCTTCCCGGCAAGCTCCTCTTGCCGCGGACTTGTCTCCTTGGCTTAAATACTTTGTTCTCGAATGGCTCCAAAGGAACCATAGAGAGCCTTGGCGATCACCTGGCGGGCCTTGCCGCGGGGTGCTGCGAATGCCCGTGCACAAGTTCGGGATACTAGGGTACCCCTACTTTAGTACACCGACACCGGTTTTTCATGGTCCATACCATAAAAATCAAAATTTTCCCTAGCTTCCCGTATTATGTAATCAAATTCATTAGTAAGAACAAGGGTAGCCGACTTTTTAGCTTTGGGATTCTCTATAACGTGTAGCTCATAAAACAATCTTTGCAAGGTAGGATGGGTATGGATAAATTTATTTTCAAGTTTCAGAACTAGTGCTGAAATAGCTTCCGCATAAGATTTAGTTTTTTTAAGTATAGGAGCATCGTCAAGAGTTATATTTCCAACACAATTGAAAAATTCTTGGATATGTTCTTTTCCCATAACATTCCCTTGCCCCAATACAAAAGTTTTAGCATCCAGATTGCCAGATCGTCCAATTTTAGGAGTTAGGACATCATCTGTTTCTGCCATACCAAAATCACTCATGATGACAAGTTCAAGCAAGCAAGAGATCTGACAAAAAAACAGCGAATGAAAAAGAGGGCGAATAAAATGGTAAATTTTTGTGAAGTGGGGGAGATGAGAATGAGAGTCAAATGTCCAATAATATAAATTGCAAGGAGATCAGGTTTTTGATTAGGAACTGGATAGATGTTGATGATGTCTCCCCGGAAACGGCGCCAGAAACTCCTTTTGATGCCGCTTGAACTACGTCGGTATTTCCCAAAGATGAAGGGATGATGCAGCACAACTACGGTAGGTATTTTCCTCAGTTATGAAACCAAGGTATCAATCCAGTAGGAGAACCAAACAACACTATGTAAACGAAACCTGCACACAAAGAACAAATACTTGCACCCGACGTGTAAGAGGGGTTGTCAATCCCTCCACGGTAAAAAGATAGATTGTTTTGTGGTAGATTGGATAAATAGATCTCGATAAAAAGCAAAATAAAATAAGTAACACAAAATTGCAGCAAGGTATTTTTGGGTTTTTGGAATAATAGATCTGGAAATAAAAGTGGCAAATAATAGATCGGAAAGCAGATATGATAAAGAATGGACCCCGGGGCCATAGATTTCACTAGCGGCTTCTCTCAAGAAAGAGCACATGGTGGGTAAACAAATTACCGTTGGGAAATTGATAGAACTTCAAACAATCATGACGATATCCAGGCAATAATCACTATATAAGCATCACGTCCAAGATTAGTAGACCGACTCCTGCCTGCATCTACTACTATTACTCCACACATCGACCGCTTGATAGAGGCAAAGGTCTCCCATCTTTCGATGAGATGGTGGCTGTCGTTTTGGAGGAAGTCCACTTTGACGATCCGACTACGAACGTGCGAGGATGTCGCGCCTTAGCAATCGCTAAACTAACTCCGAGAGGTTATTGACCACGCCGGAGCACGACCAACCTGACCACGAAGGTCTGTTTCCTGCAGGCAAATGAAGAACAAGCAAGAAACTAAGATTGCAATCTGGATATTGCGAATATAAGAGGAAAGCTTTATTGATCAAGGTGGGGTTCTGTGACGCCTTGGTCTGGTCATTGAACACAAACGAAGTACGCGAAGTTGCAGCTATGGCGAACTTTTAATCTAAACAAAACCCAAAGTCTAAACGATACCCTAGGGGCTGTATATATGGAGGAAGAGGGGGGAATTTCGTGGCCCTTGGAGGAGGGGTCCGAAACCCACCCTAACTCTTGTTTCCCCACACATACGGACTCTAAAAACAGCCTATATTGAAGTATTTCAAAATTACATGGGCCTGGCCCAAAAAGAAGGTGACGCAGCACCTAGAATAGCCTCTGGACGAAAATTATGAAGTGGCATCTTGTATATTTCGTCCAAGGCTTCATGCACTCATTATGGTGGCTTCAAAGTCCTGAAATCATCACTTGAAACTCTGTTCTTGTCTCCCTTGCGCATGCCATCAACTCCATGCTTGTTCTTGCTCCAATGATCATCCTTCTCCAAGCTAGGCCCTTCATTTGTAAGCAAAACAAATGTATCCAATTTAGGCAGCATCATATTCTCATGAACATTAGAATAATTACCAAGAAATGAAAGTACCTGATAATTCAATTGGCATGCGCGAGCTCTAGTAATTGGTCCAGTATGTATAGCAGCAGGGGCTGTGGGTGTAACAATGGTATTGATGTCCTCATCACCGCTATCCAACATGCATCTAGTGTATTAAGTTCATGGAGAAACGGAGTAATGCAATAAGAATGATGACATGATGTAGACAAGATCTATTCATGTAGGAACAGACCCCATCTTGTTATCCTTAATAGCAATGATCAATACGTGTCTTGCTGCCCCTTCTGTCACTGGGAAAGTACACCACACGACCGAACCCATCACAAAGCACCTCTTCCCATGGCAAGAAAAATTGATCTATTCGGCCAAACTAAACCAAAGATTCGAAGAAGAAATACGAGGCTATAAATAATCATGCATATAAGAGATCAAAATTCAAATAACTTTCATGGATAAAATAGATCTGATCATAAACTCAAAGAGTTCATCGGATCCCAAAAAACACACCGAAAAAAATAGTTACATCAAATAGATCTTCGAGAGACCATTGTATTGAGAATCAAAAGAGAGACAGGAAGCCATCTAGCTACTGCCAACGGACCAGTAGGTCTACAATGAACTACTCACGCATCATCGGAGAGGCACCAATGAGGATGATGAACCCCTCCGTGATGGTGTTTAGATTGGATCTCGTTGTTCTGGAACTTGCGGCGGCTGGAATTGTGTTTCGTCGACTCCCCTAGGGTTTTCGGAATATTTGGGTATTTATAGGTCGAACAGGCGGTGTGGGAGGCCACCGAGGTGGGCAGAACCCATCAGGGCGCGCCAGGCATGCCCAGGTGGGTTGTGCCCCCCTCAGGGCACCCCTTTGGTACTTCTCTGGCCCATGTTGTTCTTTCTAGTCCAGAAAAATTCTCCAAAAAGTTTCGCTGCGTTTGGACTCCGTTTGGTAATGATTTTCTGTGAAAAACAAGCAAAAAATAGCAAGTGGCACTGGGCACTAAGTCAGTAGTCCCAAAAATGATATAAAGTTACTATAAAATAATTGTAAAACATCCAAGAATGATAATATAACAGCATGGAACAATAAAAAATTATAGATACATTGGAGACGTATCAGGGACCAGTCCCGGACATGGATGCGGGAGGCCGCCATCCAACCATAGCCGCATACATTTTGACAACAGTTCGAACCAAGTGAACGAGATTCGTGCAAACACGGCCGAATTTCATATAAACATGAGAGATGCCATTACATTTACATCAACTACAGTGATAGTCCGGCTTTGGAGGTATAAGTAATACCTAATCTAAATTGTCGCCAGCACCCGATCCCCGTGTCCGGCCATGAGCCCTGAGAACAGAAGTTTCGCCTTCTCCGGCTCTGCCTACAGAGACCTAGGAACTGAAGTTGTCCTCCTCGACGTCGCCGCCAAGCGATTAATTGGCCGACGATGCTCAACCCACCTAGCTCGGCGTTGATAGGAGGGGAGGAGCAGTGGCCTTCCTCGGACCAAAGCAGTGACGACCTACCGTGCACTACTCTTCCTTGCTGCCGGCGGCGCCCACGGACATGCCGGCTTCGTGGTCATGGCGGCGGAGCGCGGCCTCAGCGATGTCCTCCTCATCGTCGATCTCACCGAACACCACCTAGCCCACCTCCTCATTGCACTCCTTGTCGGCAGCTGCCACCTTCGCCACCCACTAGCGGTACCGCTAGAGGGCGAGGCGATTCTCGCGGGCGGAGCAGTAAGACTCAAGCGGGGTCTCCTGCTCCTGTCCATGTCCGGCGCGACTACCCTGCCGTGGCGAGCTGCTCCTCTGTCTACAGATGCTCCTGGAGGTGGTGGTTGTAGGCGGTGTCAGCCTGCCCCTTCCCAAACTGCTTCTACCGCTCCTCCCGGCCTCGCCAATGGTCATGGTGCAATGCACCGGCGAGGGTGACACGGAGGAGGAGGAGGGTGGCGCGGATGAGGATGGTGGCACCAACTCGTCGTCATCAACCGTGTCCTTCATTGGGTCATCGTCGTCCTCTGGCTGGCTGCTGGCCAGCCAGCCGATAGTAATGGCGGTCATCTCCTTCTTCTGGTCCGGCATCAGCCTGTCCCAGAGAGCTTTGGCGAGGAAGGAATCCATGGTGGGAGTGGTGCAGCAAGGGATCGGAGGCAGATGAATGTTGTTATGGCTGGGGCAGTGACTTGTATTGAAATAACGGGCGATAGAGGGATGGACGGGTGGCATCAAAGGAGACGCCTCGGCAACCGCACACCATCAACGTGGGTGGCAGACGGACAGACGGACGGCCGTCGTGTCATTTGAATGCGCAGTAGTCGCCTGCACCGGGAAGCGCTGCGGGCGACACTCTCTCAGTCGATGCGCAGCTTCAATGATGGCGCTAGTGAGCAGTCGTGTCCTCTCTGGCCGGGTATGAATGCGGGCACTGGCGCTCTAGAACGACGCTGACTATTTTGGGTGGAAGCGCACGTGGGAGGGAGGAGGCGTTTTCGGCGGGCCAAGGCGGTCAGAAGCGGACGTGGGATCGATCCCAACTCCACAAAGCCCCCCACATGTTTGTCTCCAGTTTGTGGGAGAAAACGCGTCCGGACCGCGCCACAGACCGATCCAGGGCCTACATTGGATGGCTTCCGATGTCCGGACAACGCGATTCGGATGGATGCGAGAGGTTTGAGAGTCGGTGTTGGAGATGCCCTAACATATGTGTGGTGTCCTGCAACACCTCATTTATTAGGTTATAGACTCATCTTTTGTTGGTAAGTGTGATGTTACCCATAGTGTGAGTAATTATCTATTTTACATATTTTTCTCTCCGCTCATTAATTAGCTGCCAAATCATCTTTTTGCTTAGGTGTCTGATACGTCCATTTTGCATCGTGTTACCCTACTGTTATTTATAATGTTTTGGGACAATATTTCACTTGATGAGGCAATTATAATGATTTTCTCTCTTATTTTGCAAGTTTCACATGAAGAGGGAAATTGCCAGCAGCTGTAATTCTGGACCTGAAAAAGCTACATCGGAGATAGATATTCTCCGGCGCTCCAAATAACCTGAAAATTTATGAATAATTATTTTGGAATTAATAAAATGTACTCTAAGAAGAACCATCGGGTGGGGGCCACCAGCAGGCCTCCATGCCCCCCTTCTCCATATGATGCCATTTTCTCTAGAAAAAAAATGAGAAGAAGACTTTCGGGATGAAGCGCAGCCATCTCGAGGCGGAACCTGGGCAGGAGCACTTTTGCTCTCTGGCGGAGCGATTCTGTCAGGGATACTTCCCACCGGGAGGGGAAATCGAAGCCATCGACATCACCAACGATCCTCTCATCATGGGAGGACCAACCCTCATCAACATCATCACCAACACCATCTCTCTCAAACCCTAGTTCATCTGTTGTATTCAATCCTTGTCTCAAAACCTCAGATTGGTACCTGTGGGTTGCTAGTAGTGTTGATTACATCTTGTAGTTGATGCTAGTTGGTTTATTTGGTGGAATATTATATGCTCAGATCCTTAATCATATACAATACACCTCTAATCTCGAACATGAATATGATTTGTGAGTAGTTACTTTTGTTCTTGAGGACATGGGAGAAGTCTCGTTATAAGTAATCTTGTGAAGCTGGTATTCGTTCAATATTTTGAAGATATGCATGTTGTTCTTCCTCTAGTGGTGTCATGTGAACATCGACTACATGACACATCACCATGTTTGGGCCTAGCGTAAGGCATTGGGGTGTAATGAGTAGATGATGGGTTGCGAGAGTGACAGAATCTTAAACACTAGTTGAAAGTGCTAGTTATCGACTAGAGGAGGGGAGTGAATAGGAGATTTTTATGAAAGCCTTCAGAACATGAGAGTTTCAAAGACAAACAACAGAAATGAACCTATTGACATGCAACGGAAGGTAGATTACACTAAGCAAGCCATAGTCAAGTATTCAATGAAGTGAAGGCACATAGACTAATAGCTGCTAGGTACTAAAGATCAGGATGGAAGATAATATGAAGCCAAACAACGATAGTAGTCACACAGTGAAGTCAAACAGGTAGTGCAAGCAGGCAATGACTTCACGAAGACAAACTGTAAGTAAAGAGAGGGAGAGGATACACCCTGTCACTTGGTGAGGACACATGATTTGTTGGACCATTTCCAGTTGCTGTGACAACTGTACGTCTGGTTAGGGAGGCTGAGATTCAACTCAGAAGACCATGTCTTCACCTTATTACCCTTGAGCTAAGGACACCCAGTCCTCGCCCAATCACTCTGGTAAGTCTTCAAGGTAGACTTCCAAACCTTCACAGACTTCATTCACCGGCGATCCACAATGACTCTTGGATGCTCAGAACGCGATGCCTAACCGGCTGGAGGATTCACAGTCCTCAAGTGTAACAAGTCTTCACGTCATGCGGACAGAAATACTTCAGTGATGCCTAACACTCTTTGGCTCTGGGTGTTTGGGCTTTGTCCTCGCAAGGATTTCTCTCTCTCTAAAGCTTTGGAGGTGGGTTGCTCTCAAACGACAAAAGCCGTGCACTAACTCTGAGCAGCCACCAATTTATGGTGTAGGGGGTGGACTATTTATAGCCACTAGGCAACCCAACCTGATTTGTCCGAAATGACCCTGGGTCACTAAGGAACTGACACGTGTTCCAACAGTCAGATTTCAAAAACACACGGCAACTTTACTTGGGCTACAAGTAAAGCTGACTCATCCAGCTCTGGATAAGATTTGCTCTCATTGTCTTCGCTCGAAGACATAGGATTTTTTGTTGAGCATCACTTCAGTCACTCTGACTTTGTTCACTGGGACCCCACTTAACAGTATGGTGGTTCCTATGACTCAACAAGGAAGAAAAGGAAACAAAGAAACAACTAAGTCTTCGAGCTCCATAGTCTTCATGCAATGTCTTCTCTTGTCATAGTCTTCAATGTGAATATCTTCACATACCACCATTGTCTTCATACATTTTTAGGGGTCATCTCCGGTAGGTAAACCGAATCAATGAGGGACTACTACCTGTGTTATCCTGCAATTCTCACAAACACATTAGTCCCTCAACCAGGTTTGTCGTCAATACTCCAAAACCAACTAGGGGTGGCACTAGATGCACTTACAATCTCCCCCTTTTTGGTGATTAATGACAAACTGGTTGAAGTTTTCGACGGGGATAAAAGTATGTGAAATTGTAAAGGATAAAGGTATTGTCTTCATAAGTAGCAAAAGGCTCCCCCTGAAGATGTGCATATAAGTAATTTGCTTTTGGAATGCAAATGCACATGGCAGGTTGTACTTGTGGAGATCCTCTTCAACTTATGAAGACAATTCATCATGCATGATTTGATATAACAGAGATAAGGACATGCATAATGAAAAATGGACGTCTGCAAAATGACTAAGTGCGGAATTTATCGTCGCACATGCAGAATTTATCATCGCATCACAGAATAGCAGAAAACGTAGCAGACGACCATCAAAAGTGTTACAACTCAAAGAACCAAAAGTATCAAAAGCGAGAGTTGTAAACACTAGGCAAAATATAAAGCAACCGCCCAAAAGCACCCGCTTGAAGACTATCAACTCATATGCTTCTCCCCCTTTTGTCAGTAAGGACCAAAAAGGTTCGAAGACATAGAGCCTCTACTCGTTCCCAAAAGGAGTAGGAGAAGATGCAGGGTCAGCGTCGGGGTTTGGCGGTACAGTCGAACTTGGTGCAGTGTCGATACGTGCTGAAGTTGGAGGAGGTGAAGTAGCATCATCTTGATCATCTATCACTCTGGCATTCACCATTGCAGCGGAGGAGGAATAATCAAAGTCTTCAAGAGAGGGAGTTCGACGCAGGACAACATTCCTTGGGGAGTGGTATCAAACTTGAATCTTTCAGTGAAGCCATCGTCTTGAAGATCCGCTTCAGCACTCAGCAATGTCAAACTCTTCCATGACCTCCGACAAGTTTCATGTGTAACAAAGGCATTCTTGGTGGCAAGGTTGCGAATGCGATTGACATCCACCAAGAGGCTTTGCATCTGACGCTTCAGCCAGAATTGATGCTTATCCTGTTTCTGATGCAGAGCAACGAGAAGCTCTCGGTCATTGAGAACACGAGATCGCTTCCGAGGCCTTTGAGCAATAGTGCTTTTAGTGGCTTCAGTTTGAGCACGGTGAGGTAAACGTGTATTGCAAGCCAATGGATAAACACGAGTGATTGCCTGGACTCCTTCAATGGGTTGCGAGAAGCTTTGGTGATCTGCATTGTGCAGACAAACAGGCTCCTTGGCAGGCTCTGGGTATATGGCTTCAACTGACATATCAACCTCTGGCAGAAAGATCAGATGATTGCGAGTAGAGGGATCATAGTTGACAACTGAGTGTAGCTTGATGAGGCGCATGACCCACGGAGCGTAGAAGTTTAGTCCAAAGTGATCAGAGCTAGATGCAGCCAACTGCCTGATAAAGAAGTCTTGAGCATTGAAGCTAATGCCATTGAAGATATAAAAGACCAAGGTCTTCATTGCTCCTTCAAGTTTTGCCGTTGAAGAATGTCCTTTGATAGGCCATAGAGTTCGCCTGATGATGTGATAAATAGTGCGGGTTAGATACTCTAGGTCTTCGACAAAGCTTTGGGTAATCAGCGTCATGTGGAAGAGGTTTCATCATGCTCAGCATCTAGCTCATGTTGGGCTCTGGCTTATGGAAGATACTCTCTAAAGCATTGCGGTGAAGCTGACAACCAGGTTCATATAATTCTCCTGGAGTGGGCAGGATGGTTAGCTCAATGATGTCAAAAGCTTTAGCTTCATGATGGACATTGCCTGTCATCCACTCAAGGACCCAGGTCTTCGGATCCCTGTTGTAGCCGTGAATGTGGAGGGTGGCATAGAATTGCAGTAGAAGCTCCTCATTCCAATGCTCCTTATCAGTCATAAAGTTCAGCAGTCCAGCATCACGGAAGCAGTCAAGGGCTTCTTCAAGGCATGGAAAACTAGCAATGGCTTCGCAATCAAGATGCATGTGAGGGAAGATGCGCCCTTGATCACAAAGAACACATGAATAATAACTGCGCTGCTGATAGCTCCAGAACCGATCAGACGAAATCCTTGGCCTTGAATGGGGGTTCTTGGCGCTATCAAAGAAGGTGTTCTGTGCTTTGAAGCCATTTGCATTGAAGGACCCTAGTGAAGTGGCAGTACCTGGAAACCTGGGCAATCTTGGTTTCGGCTTCTGGACTTGAGGCCTGTGCTCGACATGGTAATCAAATTGAGGACCAGCAGCAGGTGGAGGAACCAGAATAGGCCATCTGACAGAGACCAGCTGACCATTGTTGTATGCTTGCTCAATAGTATGTGGCCTGGAGGCGGTACCGGAGCAGAGGCAGTGGCTTCAGGCTGCTGATTGGCATCAGGTGCAGCATTGGTTTCAGGTGCTATCACTTCAGGCACCACATTGACTTCAGGCGCCACATTAGCTTCAGCCATGACAACGTCATTGGCTTCAGTATTGGTGTTGGTGGCCGCCTCAATGTTGTTAACCTCCACTTGAGTAGCTAGAGGGTCAGACACGTTCTCCTCGAGAACAACTTGGTTGGTAGGGGGTGTAGCAATACGTGCTTCTTCTTCTCTTGGTTCTTCTTGGTCATCGGCTGATGCAGCCGGAATAGCTTCAGCCGCTTTGGCTTTAGACTCAGGGTTGTTCACAGTTGGAGAGGCTTCAGGAAAAACTTGGCGTGAAACATATTGGCGCTCTTCTCCTTCTGGAACACTTGACAGATTGACTTGAGGCCTTGGTCCTTTGCGAAGCCTGCGGAATGCTAGCGACGCTTGTGGAGATGGAGTTGGTCGGGCCTCAAAGTCTTCATCTTCAATCACCAGAGTGGTGACCTGTGTTGGGGGAGTAACTGGTGTTTCTTCTTAACGGGGGGATTCTTGAGGGTGATCAGCCCATGAGTCTTCCTGAGCAACTAGCGTCAAAGGACGACCAATGCTGATGAGTTCGCTGTTCGTAAGAACAGGCAATGATACCACGTTGTGTTCGATCTGAGGAAGGACTTCATCATCTTCAACATTGTCATGATGACCAATGTCTTCAGCTGTGGTGGGGTCAACAGCTGGAATGTCTTCAACTTCAGAAGCCTGTGTGGAAGCAGGCTCATGAACTATCATTCGACGTTCTTGTTGTGCAGATTCAGGACGAGCAACAGAAATCGGCTCGACTACAAGGGCCTCTTTGGGAGCAGCCCGATCTCTCTTCTTGGTCTTGCGCTTCTTGGTGGGTGGAGCATCATCAGTGGTGTTCTTGGTCTTGCGCTTTCTAGCTTTGGCTTCAGCTGCCCTTGTCTTTTGAAGATCTGAAACCACTGTGGGAACCTTAGGCTTCACGCCTATCATACTGGCTGGGAAGACAATGCGAGGTTCTTCCCGCCTTGTTGGTCAGTTTGGTCCACATATGGCTTCTTCTTCTTGGTAGCCATCCTGGGGTCGATGCCAGGATGCCCAAGTGCCTTGCGCTTCTCAGCTTCATTGTACGCTTGAACACACTTGGCAGCGAGAATCTTCATGCGCTCACAAGAACCTTTGGCTTCATCATGTTTCTTGTGAAACACTTCCTTGAGCTCATGCAGCATGACCTTGAAGTTTTGGACATCTGCCACGCTAAGCTTGGCCATGTGCTTCTAGAACTGAGCCTTTTCAAAATCGATCTTGTGCTTCAGCTCAACAATTTTCTGAGCAAGAGCCAGCTCAGGAGCAATGGCGCCATGGAAGGAGACGCTTAGGCCAATGGGAAGTTGCAGATCGTCAAAGCTGAGATTGGGGGTATCAAACCACTCATCAATGAAGTTGTTCAAAACTTCCACATCAAAGAGAGACAAATCATTGAAGATTTCCGCCTCTTGCACTAAAAAAAAATACACTTCCGTGATGATACGTGTTTGTCACAGTAGGTCGTTTTTTGTCAAGCATGTACATCCATGAAAAATTTATGACAGAATCAAGATAGTCATACCTGTGCTGTCGTAGAAGTGTTCCATGACATTACCAAAATTATCATCACGGAATTGTCCACTTCCATGACAATAAATCGCGCGTCACAGAAGTGTTTTCGTCAAGGGTGACCGACACATGGCATCCACCGTAATGGAACGCAGTTAAGCTATTGGGTCGGGTTTTGGATCCGATAACCCGTTAACAGCCCCGACCAATGGGGTTTTCCACGTGTAAAATCATCATTGTGTGGAGGAGACACGTGTCAACTCATCCAATGGGCAAGACGCGCCCATGATATGTTGACACGTGGACCGGCCCATCAAGTTTAAATGGACCGACCCAACTTGATGAGGACATCAATACCATTGTTACACCCACAGCCCCTACTGTTACATATACTGGACCAATTACTAGAGCTCGCGCACGCCAATTAAATTACCAGGTACTTCCGTTTCTTGGTAATGATTCTAATGTTCATGAGAATATGATATTGCCTAAATTGGATACATTTGTTTTGCTTACAAATGAAGGGCCTAGCTTGGAGAAGGATGAACATTGGAGCAAGAACATGCATGGAGTTGATGGCATGTGCAAGGGGATCAAGAACGGAGTTACAAATGATGATTTCAGGACTTTGAAGCCACCATAAGGAGTGCATGAAGCCTTGGACGAAATATACAAGATGCCACTTCATAATATTCGTCCATAGGCTATTCTAGGTGCTGCGTCACCTTATTATTGGGCCAGACCCATGTAATTTCGAAATGCTTAAGTATAGGCTATTTTTAGAGTCCGTATGTATGGGGAAACAAGAGTTAGGGTTGGTTTCGGACCCCACCCTCAAGGGCCACGAAATTCCCTCCTCTTCCTCCATATATACAACCCTTAGGGCGTCGTTTAGACTCTGGGGTTTTGTTTAGATTAAAAGTTCACCATAGCTGCAACTTCGCGCACTTCGTTTGTGTTCAACGACCAGACCAAGGCGTCACAAAACCCCACCTTCATTAACAAAGCTTTCCTCTTTTATTCGCAATATCCAGATTGCAATCTCAGTTTCTTGCTTGTTCTTCGTTTGCTCGCAGGAAATAGACCCTCGTGGTCAGGTTGATCGTGCTCCGGCGTGGTCAATAACCCCTTGGAAGTTGGTTTAGCGATTGCTAAGGCGCGACATCTTCGGACGTTCGTAGTCGGATCGTCAAAGTCGACTCCCACAGAAAACGAATGCTGTCTCATCGAAACAGCGGGACACCTCTGCCTCTATCAAGTGGTATCAGATTTCCAGGTTGCTCGGTGAGATTTTACAGTTTTTTGTAGATTAGATCGAGTCTGTTCTTCATACCTAATGTCCACAAAAAAGCCACAAAAAATTAGGGTTAGTTCATCATATCCGAACCAATCTGAGCCTTTGCATAATCTTTTTAGGGTTTTTGCTTTGTTGAATTTGCGGTTGCATCATCGTGTCAAGTTGCTGGTCTTAGAGTCTAGTCGTTTAGAGTTTCGCGTTCTGGTCATAAGTTGTCACGCCGCCGCCGCCCCATCATCATCGCCTTGCCATCTACCACCATTGCTTATCCGCCACCGCTCTGAATCCGTATCCATATACCACCACCAATCCGTATCCATATACCACCACCAATCCGTATCCATATACCACCACCGTTACCATATACCACCACCGCTGCCATATACCACCACCATATATCCACCACCAATCCGAGTTCTTCTCATATTAGGTTTGTTTTCGAGATCCATCTAAATTCCGATTCGTGTTTCCTTGCCTGCGTAGGTCTTGGAAAAAAAAAGAGTCCGGAGACCCCCGGGCAGTTTTTAGGCCAAAATTTCGGCGACCGAAAATATTTTTTTCCTATCCTATTTTTAGGCTGTTCTGAGTCTTTTGAGACACTCGCCATCATAGTGATTTTTGGTCGCACTTTTTCGTCGTCGCTGCCTTGATTTCCGAAAAAAATTGTCAAAAAAATTTTGTACCCATCTTGTTAGTTTGACCTGGGAAGAGTTTTGAGACACTCGCCATTATAGTGATTTTTCGCAAAAAAAAAATAGAGCGAAAAAAAATCCAGAGTGTGCTTTTCCCTTGTTTCCGTGCAGCGCTGTGATTTTGTTAGTGTTCTAGGCTCGCGTCTCTAGCACGGTCTAGCCTAGGACCAGCACAGTACCGTCGTTGAGCGTTTATTCAACTTTGCATCTCTGAATTGATTATTGCTGACCTTTTTGCTACCATACTATAAGCCTTCCCAGCTCCACGTACATCTACGTCGTGCGTTTGACTCTCCCTGGCAATCGCTCTATCCAAGCTTTTGAGAGTTTTGACTACAACGGTTGTCGTTCACCGCCTGCTACTAGGTAAGAACTGGTAAGAATTTGAGATTTGCTTGACGGATTTGTGACTGTCCACCACCACACCACCACCACCACTTCCTAGTAGTCTGTCAAATCATATTCTTGTGTGTTTCTATTGCTGCTAACCATGGCAGGATCACAAGCCGACGAGACTGGGAGAACATGACAAACAAAGCTTTACATGATAAGTTTCAACAAATGATGAGTGGACAGGTGGAAGATGTGCTAAATGGATTTGAAGAGGCCATGGAGAAGATAGATGGCATTGAGAAGGCGTTCGTAACAAAGCTCGATAACAAGTTTAATGAATTGCTCGCGCGTCTACCACCACGGGCTGCACCTAACGCACCTCTACAACAACAACAATGACTACCTCCACATCGCGAAACAACCCTCCGCCGAGCGACCCGTGTCCCTCTTCAGCCTGGCCAAGCTGCTGGTGTTGCTGTTGATACTTCTGTGGCTCCTGCTGCTGATGTGGGGGAGGATGATTATGTGGGAGATTACAAGGATGGGGTTGATCAACATCAGAACTACGTGCAACCACGAGCACCACAACCACCAGGTCGTCCACATGCAAATAATGGCAATGTTAGGGCTCCCCCTCAGGTACGAGATCATGACCATCTCCCTGAACTGAAATTGAATATTCCACCATTTGAGAGTAGGTATGTTCCTGATATATATCTTACTTGGGAGTTAGAAACTGAACAATGATTTACATGTTTACAATATCCTGAGGAGAGACGTGTTCCTGCTACTGTTTGTGCTTTCACTAGCTTTGCATGTGTTTGGTGGTCTGAACATTGTAGATTATATCATGTTCCAGCTACTTGGGCTGCTTTGAAAACTGCTATGCGTACTCGTTGGGTTCCACCATATTATCAACGTGAATTACTTCAAAAATTGCAGTGCTTAAGACAAGGAAAAAATTCGGTAGAAGAATATTATCAGGAATTACAAACTGGCTTGATTAGATGTGGTATTGTTGAGGAGAATGAAGCTATGCTTGCACGTTTTCTGGGTGGATTAAATAGAGAGATTCAGACCATTCTAGACTATAAGGATTATAATAATATCACTCGTTTATTCCATCTTGCTTGTAAAGCTGAACGTGAAGTGCAGGATCGACATGCATTGGCGCGAACTAACTTTTCTGCAGGTCGACCTTCATCATGGACACCACGTGCATCATCTACTTCCACACGTTCTGCTACACCGGCACCTCCGTCGGCTGCCACCTTCAACTGTGATACAGTAAAGCAGGCACAATCACCACTATCTGCCAAGAGCAGACCTTCTGGGCCTGAAAGAGCTCTTCTTCATCCATGGCATCAACAGGGCAAACACATGATATTATTTGTCGACGTTGCAAGGGTGGAGGTCATTATGCGAGAGAATGCCCATCTAAGCATGTGATGATTGTTACTGAGGATGGTGGGTATGAGTCCGCTAGTGACTATGATGAGGAGACTTTGGCTCTTATTACACATGAAGAACATGGTGGAGATGATTCTCATCATGAGACGCAATACATGGCTGCTGAAGATGCTGACAGGTATGAATGTTTAGTTGCTCAACGTGTTTTGAGTGTGTAGGTTACACAAGCTGAGCAAAATCAGAGGCATAATTTGTTCCATACAAAGGGAGTTGTGAAGGAACGTTCTGTTCGCGTCATCATAGATGGAGGGAGCTGCAACAACTTGGCTAGCATGGAGATGGTGGAGAAGTTATGTCTCACCACAAGACCACATCCACATCCTTACTACATCCAATGGTTCAACAACAGCGGCAAGGTTAAGGTAACACGTACTGTTCGTGTGCATTTTAGTATCTCTACATATGCTAATTATGTTGATTGTGATGTGGTACCTATGCAAGCATGTTCCTTATTACCTGGTAGACCATGGCAATTTGATAAAAATTCTGTACACCATGGTAGAAACAAGCAGTATACTCTTGTTCATAAGGATAAAAATATTACTTTGCTTCCTATGACTCCTGATTCCATTTTGAAATATGATATTAATAGAGCTAATAAAGCAAAACAGGAGAAAAATAAGAGTGAAAATCAGATTGTGGCAAAAGAATTTGAGCAACAAATGAAGCCTAATAATAAACCATCTAGTGTTGCTTCTGCAATTAAATTGAAAAGTGCATGTTTACTTGCCACCAAATCTGATATTGATGAGCTAGATTCTAGCAAATCTATTTGCTATGCTTTTGTGTGCAAAGAGGCATTATTTTCATTCGAGGACGTGCCTTACTCTTTGCCCCTGCTGTCACTAACATTTTGCAGGAGTTCGCTGACGTCTTCCCACAAGACGTGCCACCGGGATTACCACCTATTAGAGGGATTGAGCATCAAATTGACTTAATTCCCGGTGCATCGCTACCCAACCGTGCACCATACCATACCAATCCAGAGGATATGAAGGAGATTATGTGTCAAGTACAGGAGCTACTCGACAAAGGTTATATATGCAAAACTCTTAGTCCTTGTGTTGTTCCTATTATACTAGTGCCTAAAAAGGATGGTACATCGCGTATGTGTGTTGATTGTAGAGGCATTAATAATATTACTATTCATTATCGTCATCCTATTCCTAGGCTAGATGATATGCTTGATGAATTGAGTGGATCTACAATATTCTCCAAAGTTGATTTGCGTAGTGGATACCATCAAATTCGTATGAAATTGGGAGATGAATGGAAAAAACATTTAAAACTAAGTTTGGTTTATATGAGTGGTTAGTCATGCCTTTTGGGTTAACTAATGCACCTAGTACTTTCATGAGACTAATGAACGAAGTTTTATGTGCTTTCATTGGACGATTTGTGGTAGTCTATTTTGATGATATATTGATTTATAGCAAATCTTTGGAAGAACATTTGGAACATTTACGTGCTGTTTTTAATGCTCTACGTGATGCACGTTTGTTTGGTAACCTTGGGAAGTGCACCTTTTGCACCGATCGAGTGTCTTTTCTTGGCTATGTTGTTACTCCACAGGGAATTGAAGTTGATAAAGCCAAGATTGAAGCTATTGAGAGTTGGCCGCAACCCAAAACGGTCACACAAGTGAGGAGTTTTCTTGGACTCGCTGGTTTCTATAGGCGTTTTGTGAGAGACTTTAGCACCATTGCTGCACCTCTCAATGAGCTTACAAAGAAGGATGTGCCTTTTGTTTGGCGTACCGCACAGGAAGAAGCCTTCATGGTATTGAAAGATAAGTTGACACATGCTCCTTTACTTCAACTTCCTGACTTTAATAAGACTTTTGAGCTTGAATGTGATGCTAGTGGAATTGGATTAGGAGGTGTGTTATTACAAGATGGCAAACATGTTGCATACTTTTCTGAAAAATTGAGTGGGCCTAGTCTAAACTATTCTACTTATGATAAAGAATTATATGCTCTTGTTCGGACTTTAGAGACATGGCAACATTATTTATGGCCCAAAGAATTTGTTATACATTCTGATCATGAATCTTTGAAACATATTAAAAGTCAAGCTAAACTGAATCGTAGACATGCTAAATGGGTTGAATTCATTGAGACTTTCCCTTATGTCATTAAACACAAGAAGGGTAAAGAAAATGTTATTGCTGATGCTTTGTCTCGTCGCTATACTATGCTTTCACAACTTGACTTCAAAATATTTGGTTTGGAGACCATCAAAGATCAATATGTGCATGATGCTGAATTTAAAGATGTAATGCAGAATTGTAAAGAAGGAAGAACATGGAACAAGTTCGTTGTTAATGATGGTTTTGTGTTCCGTGCTAACAAGCTATGCATTCTTGCTAGCTCTGTCTGTCTTTTGTTGTTGTAGGAGGCGCATGGAGGAGGATTAATGGGACACTTTGGCCTGAAGAAGACGGAGGACGTACTTGCTACACATTTCTTTTGGCCAAAGATGAGACGGGATGTTGAGCGTTTTGTTGCTCGCTGCACTACATGTCAAAAAGCTAAGTCATGACTCAATCCTCATGGTTTATATATGCCTTTGCCTGTGCCTAGTGTTCCTTGGGAGGATATATCTTTGGACTTTGTTTTAGGCTTACCTCGAACAAAGAAGGGGAGGGATAGCATATTTGTTGTCGTGGATAGATTCTCGAAAATGGCACACTTTATACCATGTCATAAAAGCGATGATGCTGTTAATGTTGCTGATTTGTTCTTTCGTGAAATTATTCGTTTGCATGGTGTGCCAAATACTATTGTTTGATACCATGATACTAAATTTCTTAGCCACTTTTGGAGATGTTTATGGGCTAAGTTGGGGACTAAACTGCTTTTTAGTACTACTTGTCACCCCCAAACTGATGGACAAACTGAAGTAGTCAATAGAACATTGTCTACTATGCTTAGGGCTGTTTTGAAGAATAATAAGAAAATGTGGGAAGAATGCTTGCCTCATATTGAATTTGCTTATAATCGTTCGTTGCATTCTACTACTAAGATGTGCCCTTTTGAAATTGTGTATGGTTTCCTACCTCGTGCACCCATTGATTTGTTGCCTCTTCCATCTTCGGATAAGGTTAATTTTGATGCTAAACAACGTGCTGAATTGATCTTAAAAAATTCATGAGTTAACTAAGGAAAACATTGAGCGTATGAATGTTAAATATAAACTTGCTGGAGATAAGGGCAGAAGACATGTTGTCTTTGCACCTGGAGATCTTGTTTGGTTACATTTGCGTAAGGATAGGTTTCCTAATTTGCGCAAATCAAAGCTAATGCCATGTGCTGATGGTCCATTTAAGGTGTTAGAGAAAATAAATGATAATGCATATAAACTTGAGCTGCCTGCAGATTTTGGGGTTAGTCCCACTTTTAACATTGCAGATTTGAAGCCTTATTTGGGTGAGGAAGATGAGCTTCCGTCGAGGACGACTTCATTTCAAGAAGGGGAGGATGATGAGGACATCAATACCATTGTTACACCCACAGCCCCTACTGTTACATATACTGGACCAATTACTAGAGCTCGCGCACGCCAATTAAATCACCAGGTACTTTAGTTTCTTGGTAATGATTCTAATGTTCATGAGAATATGATATTGCCTAAATTGGATACATTTGTTTTGCTTACAAATGAAGGGCCTAGCTTGGAGAAGGATGAACATTGGAGCAAGAACACGCATGGAGTTGATGGCATGCGCAAGGGGATCAAGGACGGAGTTACAAGTGATGATTTCAGGACTTTGAAGCCACCATAAGGAGTGCATGAAGCCTTGGACGAAATATACAAGATGCCACTTCATAATATTCGTCCATAGGCTATTCTAGGTGTTGCGTCACCTTATTATTGGGCCAGGCCCATGTAATTTCGAAATACTTAAGTATAGGCTATTTTTAGAGTCCGTATGTATGGGGAAACAAGAGTTAGGGTTGGTTTCGGACCCCACCCTCAAGGGCCATGAAATTCCCTCCTCTTCCTCCATATATACAGCCCTTAGGGCGTCGTTTAGACTCTGGGGTTTTGTTTAGATTAAAAGTTCGCCATTGCTGCAACTTTGCGCACTTCGTTTGTGTTCAACAACCAGACTAAGGCGTCGCAGAACCCCACCTTCATTAATAAAGCTTTCCTCTTTTATTCGCAATATCCAGATTGTAATCTCAGTTTCTTGCTTGTTCTTCGTTTGCTCGCAGGAAATAGACCCTCGTGGTCAGGTTGATCGTGCTCCGGCGTCGTCAATAACCCCTCGGAAGTTGGTTTAGCGATTGCTAATGCGCGATATCTTCACACGTTCGTAGTCGGATCGTCAAAGTCGACTCCCACAGAAAACGATTGCTATCTCATCGAAACATCGGGACACCTCTGCCTCTATCACAACTGAAGGCCCACAAGATTTTGCAGACCATAATGGGCCGGCCCAGCTAAAGGTCCACGAGATTTTGCAGACCGTACTGGGCTGGCCCAGCTAAAGGCCCACAAGATTTTGCGGGCCATAATGGGCCGGCCCAGGTAAAGGCCCACAAGATTTTTTTTGCCATAATGGGCCGGCCCAGGTAAAGCCCACAAGATTTTTGCGGGTCATAATGGGCCGGCCCAGCTAAAGGCCCACAAGATTTCGCCGACATTAATGGGCCGGCCCAGCTGTAGGCCCACAAGATTGTGTGGACCCTTGTAGGCCGGCCCATTAATTGCCTGCCATGTTTTGGGCCAAATGCCGACCCATATTTGACCCGGTCCATTAATGGCCTGCCACACTCCAGGCCTAATAGTGGCCCATATGAGATCCGGCCCGTTAAAGGCCTACCACGTTCTGGGCCAAATTACGGCCCAGATCAGGTCTGGCCCTTTAAGAGGCTTTGGGCTTAATTATGGCCCATATCAGATTCGGCTCGTCAACTGGACACTATGCTTTTGGGCCCACTTGCTAAAGGCCCACTTAGTAATTCGGCCTGATATTAGTTTTGGCCTGTTAAGGGCCCGTTTAACATTTCGGCCCTATATTAATTTCAGCCTGTTAAAAGCCCGTCATATAGTTGGGCCTAACTACGCCCCGGTTTGCATCCGGCCTGCTCGCAGCCGATATCTGATTGGGCCAAACAAGGACCGAGACAATTTCTCGGCCTGTTAAAAGCCCGTGATTTAATTCGCACAATCATGGGCCAGGGTTCATTTCGGGCTGCTGCCGGCCCGTGAGCTGATCGGCACGTTTCAGGCCCAACCTACATCGTGATTGCATGATGGCCCAATTATGTACCGAAACATTACGGTTTGGCCGGTTTACTGCGAAGACAGGATATATATACAGTAAAATAACTGCAGCATCGTGAATAAGAAAAAACCTATACTATACAATAAAGAAATTACGGCATATTTCATCCACTGGGCATCAAAGTTCGCCACTATGATAATAAAGCACAAGCAGACAACAGATTACATACACTGGGCATCAAAGATCGCCACCAGTGCAAATAAACACGCCGACAAAATAATATACAAAACCGACATCACTTAAATAGAGTTCAAGAAAGGTTAGCCCTGCTGGGGAGCTGCAGCGCAAGCAGCTGAGCAAGATGATGAGACTGCGCTTGTTCAACACTTATATCTTCCTCACTCTGAAAGATAAACAAGCAGACAGATGACAGGTTTTGCACATAAAAGTATCAGTGCTGACAATTCATCACATTTCTTACTGACGAATAAAGTGACACAGTTTAAATTTGCATTAACACAATATGGTAATGTTCAGGTCAATACATGGCAGGAAATGACATTGTGAAGGAGTTGGCAGCTTCACGACACCACTGGATTACAGATCAAGAACTCATAAGTATCAATGGTTAGTGTGCTGTCAATTTATACCATTTCAGATTGGCAAATAAAGAGACGGTTTAAATAATAGTAGAATGATATGACATTGTTCATAGTTAAGACATTGCAGAATATGACATTGTGCTGTAGTGGGTAGGTTCACCACACCACTGTATTACAGATGAAGAACAGAAGCACAGTGCAAAAGAAGATCACTTGCTCTGTATAGTTTAATTTACATGGTATGAAGAAGGAACTTGGTTGTACAACTGAAAACTTAAATTGAGAAAGGACAAACTTTTGTTTATGAACTACATATAATAAACTTTAAACAAGCAATTTGATGCAAACACCAAAAATAAACAGTTGTTGCAGTCATGCCTAACCAAATATATACAACGAAGTTTGAAGGCTTGAGATGTACAAACTTACATTACTGGTGAAGATAGGCTCTATAAAGGCCTTGTCCATGCTGATGGGGGGGGGGGCAATTCAAGAAGTTTACCACAAAATCTTCTTCAAAAGCATTGCCTTTATTCTACATTTTGTTAAGAATAAATATAGATGTGATAATATACGAAAAAATGGAGAATATTTAAGATAAGATGAAGAGTGATGCTACATAACCAAGTAGCTATAAATGTAAGTGCAGCGATACAGGCAAAAGGTACAACCAAGAGCAATGCATAGCTAAACTTCTTCAGTACCAACTTTATGGTAAGAGTAAATATAGATCTGATGTGTAGAAAATGGAGGGCAAAGGAAAATAAGTTGCAGAGTGATGGTACATGAACACCTACCTGTCATTATAAGTACACTGATAAAGGACAACAGATTTGTATTAGTGGCACTCCTAACTGAGCTGATGGCGCTCCCACCCCCCACCACGGTGCACCCATCCTCTCCGGCGACCTCTCTCTCTCTCCACTAATCCGTGGATTCCCACCACTCAACGTCTCCGGCGTACTCTCTGGATCAAGGGAATACCCATCTTCTATGGGTTCTTCTGGTGGATCTACTCTTGGCTTGGATTTCTCCAAGGGTAGGGTTTTTGCTGATGAGGTTTTCATATCTACTGGTCATACGATCCATCCCCCAGGGCACAGGAGACCATTTGTATTAGTGGTTTCTTTTAGCCGCCATGTCTTTCGTCTCACGGAGGATTCGGTGGCGGCGGCCTTGGAAGCAACTATTGGAGGTTCGGCAATTGATCTTCATGTTGAGCATATCAAGGATAAGGTTTATTCCTTCCACATCTCTTGCCAACAAGTGGGTTTTCTTATTATGGATCTTCGTTCATATGCATGTGATCTGTTCAAGTGCTATTTTCATTTGTGGGGTAATGGGGGACCTAACTGGACTAGAGAACTCCGGATCTGGAGGAAGGAATGTGATGCTGCATGGATTTTAGTTAGTCCTACTAAGCACCGATCCTCTTTAGGCCTTTTGGCCATGAATAAGCCTCCGGCGAGATCAGCTATCAAATCTGCTAATTCTGCATAGAAAAAGCTTTCTTTTGCCATGTTTGAGCGCTACTCCGCTTGCAAGGGATATAGATATCCGGCTACGCAGAAGTGCATTGATACCATGCGTGATGCGGGGTATGATCTTCCTGCTCATGAACGTGTGGTTTTTCATCACTCGCCACCTAAGGACCTTCGTTGGACAGTGGCACGTCCACCTATTTTTTTTGGCACAGTCACTCCGTTGCCGGTGGTGAGCCAACCGGAATCATCTGCACCGGTGTCTAATCCGGTTTCGGAGGAATTCTCCCCTATGCATGCGGAGATCTCGCCCGTAGGGGCGGGATTGCCGGCTATTCAAATCAATAGTACTACTTCCAACCCAGTGGCGCTGGAGGCCCGTGCCATCACTAGCCCACTTACGACGCCAAGCCCACCAGCCTCTGGGCCATCCTCGCCTCCGGTCCAATCCCCTTTGAGCCGCTATCCAGATATCCCCTCGTCTCAAGAGGCTGCAAGACAATTTGAAGCCATGGTCGATGACATGGTGGACCGTGTGATTACCTGTACTATTTGCTCTCAAAAGGGCCACCTGTCGGCGACGTGCGGAATGCGAGCGGTCTGCACGGCTTGCTCTCGTCCTGGTCACTCTAGCCGGGACTGTAATGATTTCGCGCGCTCCAATGGATTGGTTTGGAGGCCAATTTTGGTGCAACAAAATACGAGTTTATTGGAATCTGCCGCTTCTCATGGGAACAGAGCCGGAGTTATTGGGATAGACTGTCCAGTCCCATCGCCGCCGCCCCCATTGCTTCTTACCTCTCCTAAAGCCAAAGAAAACCCCTGTCAAGCTTCTTCCATGGCGAACTATGAGCTCGATCCTCAGTGATTTGTGCCGCCGGGCCATCACATCATTGATGGTGGTGATCGTCGGCTGCCACGCTCCTTCTTCACACCCGCGGCGCGTCCGGCTCGTCGGCATGAGGACTTCTTGGTGGCCGAGGTGATGCCGGCGCCGGAGGGGCCGCTCGGCCCTGTGCGGGAAGAAGTGGTTCAGTTCCTGCAAAACAGAGGTATTTTGGTTCGATCTGCACAGCCTTGGTTTCACGGGGTAGGGCTGTTTCAAGTCAGGGATCCGTCAGTGAGATACACTCTGGTTCAGCATGCAACTTTTCCTTTGGGTAATGATCGCTTCATGAGATTTATGAAGCATGATGAGGGAGAAAATTTCAAAGGGGCACATGGTTTTCGTAAGGGCTGGATAATGTTCATTGGGATTCCTCTGGATTACCGCACCACTGAATACATCTCGCAGGCTGTAGGCACTTTTGGAAAGTTTATTTCTTGGGACAATGAGGATCCCTATTTGGTTCGGACACTGGTTGAAGCTAGTTTTCCAGATACACCGTTGGTTCCAAGGGATGTTGTGTTTGGTGATTACGCGGAGTATGGAGGTGCCCAAGTGTCTTGGACTGCTGCTTGCTATGTTTTAGGTGAAGATTTTGCGGATTAGATGCCAAATGACGAAGATCCCATGCCCTTGGATGGAAATCCCCATCCTTTACCTGGTAATCTGGTTCCGGATAATTTGATGTTGGTTTTGCCTCCTTACCCAATGCTGGGTTGGAATGATGCTCCACTTGCCCCACCTCCTCCACCTGTGAATGACGAAGACCATGGCTGGGGAAATGCCATGTGGGGGGATGAAGCTGGGATCGAGCAGGCCCCCAATCCTGCTGCTCCCGAACAGGACCAAGTCTCAATAGTCATTGATCAGCCAGAAGGGTCTGTTTCTGTTGAGCAACTTGAACAAGAGGGAGATTTTCAACTGCAGCATGATTTGCCACTCCCTGAAGTCCAGCATCCTGTCGTTGATGACAACCAGCTTGCCATTGTGCCATATCAGCCTCCGGTGATTCAGCAGCATGAAGTTTTTATTGGTATGGCACGCATTATGGCTGGACCTCCCCTTCCTCCGGAGTTGATTTGGAAAAGGTCCTTTGAGAATCTTATGGCAGATTTCTCGGTTAAGGAAGTGCCCAGGTCCATCTTCTTCAAGCCGTTGGGCACAATCATTTACTCCAAGAGGTCATGGTCCATTGCGTTTGATGAATCAAGGATGATTTCCTGTTTAACTGCCCCTCTGCCTGTGATACCTGCTACCAGACAGTCTGTAATGGCGAAGCGTCCGGTGGCCAGAGCTTTATTTGAGGAGCTACCTGCAGCAAATGTCCACGATTCTGTTTCTGAAGAAGTGGTGTCTGACAATTCTTCTGTTCAGGTCTCAATTCAATCAAGCTTGGTTTTTTCTGTTGAGCAGTCTGCTGCGCGTAAGCGGAGAGAAAAGAAGAAGGCTCCGGTGGTTGATTCATCGCTACGGCGCTGCACGCGGAGCGCGGCAAAATTAGATGGCTACAAGAATGTGGTTTTTGAACAGCTTTCACTACAGCCAGCTAAGAAGCGTCCCCGAGCAAAGCCCATGGAGGAAAAGGCCCAGCCCACACCGGTGGATGATTCTGAAGATGCTGTACCTACTGCACCACCCCACACCTCCATTCCGGTTCTTCAAGCGGTGGGCGCGGAGCTGGAGATTGATCCTGCGCTTTTATCTGTGGACAAGCTTATGGCTAATCCACAGGAGGACTCGTCTGCATCTTCGGCCTAGTTTTTTTTATGTTATCTTCTATGTCAAGGGCGCCTGTCATGGCTGTTTTCTTTTATGTTGAACTGAGTTCGGTCTGTGACGTGACACATGGGGGTTCTGAACTTTATCCCTCTTGTCGGGGGGAATCGGCTTCCTCGAACACCTATGGGGACCGAGCCCCTTACTGGTTCGGCGGGGGGCGGAGGTTGCACAAAGAGCAGATCGAGGCGGTGCACACGAGGGATTTTACCCAGCTTCGGGCCGCAAGGATGCGTAAAACCCTACTGCTGCTTGGTGGATTGTATTGTGTTCTTGCTAGGGAGCGCGCGGTGCTACAGTACACGCGGGCCACTGGCGAGGTCGGGCGTGGCGACGATGGGTCTCTCCTCCCTACGTGCGCATGGGGCCTCCTTTTATATGCTCAAGGGGTTACCCACAGGTGGCAGCGTAGGTGGGGGTAAAAATGGTAGAATGCTGTAATGGGTACAGCTGCGTGCACAGTGGCTGTACAGTGCTATCATAACTAACTCTGACGGCGGGGGACAAGGGCATTAAATGCCTGTCTGCGTCGCCCAGACGGAGCAGGGAAGTGGACCGTCAGGAGCGCCACCGTTCGCCACGATGGCTACTCCGTCAGCTTCGCTTCGCCACCGCATGCCTCTGGCTGCACAGCCTCCCGCCACGTGCGCCTGAGGCGCCCCCTAGAGCGACACGTTGGTGGGTGAGCTAGAGCACAGGCACGAGGTGGTAACTTGCCGCGCCAAGCGCCTTGCCGCGGTGGATGTCTTGTCGCGCCCGGGAGCTTGTTGCTCACCGGGCCTTGCCGGGGCGTGGGGCGCGCTGTGGCGGGGTCCTTGTCGTGCCGCAGATGGCCTTCCCGGTAAGCTCCTCTTGCCGGGGTCTTGTGCTTCGAGCGCTAGTCCTGGCAAGCTCCTCTTGCCAGGGCCTCGCCCTCTTCGGGTGACCTTCCCGGCAAGCTCCTCTTGCCTGGGCCTTGGCTCAAATGCTTTGTTCTTGAATGGCCCAAGAGGGGACCATTGAGGGTTTTGGCGATCGCCTGGCAGGCCTCGCCGCAGGGTGCTACGACTGCCCGTGCACAAGTTCGGGGTACTAAGGTACCCCTATTTTAGTACACCGACAGGAGCCCCCGGGCCTGGGCCACACACGGTGCCGAGCGCTGTTGGGCCAGGCCCAAAACAGTGCACGGGCACGCGCGGCCTGGGTCACGCTGTATCTTTTTCTGTGCCCACCACGTCCTCCCCGAACGGCACGCGTCGAATTCGGCATCGTGGGGAGAGGCGTGCGTGACGTGGGCGGCGTGCGCAGGGCCGAGCCCTGCAGGCGCGCGTCACGTCGCGGGCGATTTATTTGTTCAGAGCAGCCCCCAGCGCAGCCCCCAGCGTAAGCATATGGGTTGCTTCCCGCCGTTGGACGCGCCCGGGTACCCTTCGCTTCTTCTGACATATGGCTGATGATTCGTGTAGGAGCAGAGCAACCCCACCAGGAGCGTCCGGAGACCGCCCCCGATGAGCCACCCGCTACAACTACACCGCCAAGGGGGAGTTCTCCGGCGAGGGAGCCGTCCCCGGCGCGGGAGCGGTCTCCGGCGAGGGAGCGGCCCCCGACAAGGGATCCGTCCCTGGCGAGGGAGCAGCCCCCGGCAAGGGAGCCGTCTCCGGCGAGGGACGATGCCGACGTCTCCTCGGCGACGGAGACCGTGACGGCAGACCCTGACCCAGGTAGCCTTCTTGCCACGAAACTCCCCTGGCGTTCTTCTTCTTTGGATGATTGCTTGACTTCTCCCCCTCCTACGGCCTTCAGACCCGCCCACCACAGACCCGATGGAGACCGAGGTCGTCGTCGAGGAGGACGCGCGCGGCCATTCTGACGATGTGGCCGCCACTGGGGAGGCGGAGGGTGCTGAAGATCCGGTCGGCGAAGAGGCTGCCGAGGCTGCCGCGGGTGAGGGGGCCGGCGATCGTACTTACGGCCCTGAGGCCGCAGGAGCACCAGGCGCTGCGCCGACCGCCGATCCTGCCTCCGCAGCGGCGTCGGGCCCCGAGGAGCCCCAGCCAGGCGCCTACCTGAGGGCCGGCGACGATATCTTCATCAAGCTCCCCTGGGAGTCGACTTCCAGGGCGCCGGTCGAGGGGGAGGCCTTGGACGAAGAGGTGCTCGCCTCCGCCAGGCTGACGCTGGTTGACACGCCAAGCAGCAGCGGCGGTGAGCCTGAAGAGGAGCGGCTGCTCCGGAAGCTGGTGTCGCTCTACCGCGCCCGACAAGCCCAGGTAGAACGCCGGGAAGCGCTTGTCGCGAAGGCGGGGGCTGACATGGAGAAGTGCGCCGGGGAGCTCCGGGAGCTCAACCAGGAGGTCCTCCGTTCCTTGGCGGAGGAGCGAAGGCAGCTCGACGAGGCGCGGACGGCCTTCATCCTCGAGAAGGCGGAAGCCGAGGAGCAGCAAAGGCTTGCCGCCGCAGGGCTAGCCGCGCGGGAGGGCGAGCTGGCACAGCGGAAAGCCAGCCTCGCCAGCCACGAGGAGGAGGTCGCCGCACGCAAGCAAGCGCTCGGCGGAGCCCTCAAGGAGGCGCGAGATGCTGCCGCAGCCGCCGAGACCGCCAAGGAGGCATTGGAGGCGAAGGTGGCGCAACTCGACACCGACCTCAAGGCGAGCGGCGAGGAGCTCGCCGTGCTCAAGGAGGAGCGCGAGAAGGGTGCCCACACCCTTGGTGAGCTTCAGGGCCGCTTCGCCGAGAAGATCAAGGAGCTCGACGCCGCCAAGGACTCCAACGCCGACCTCGAGCTGAAGCTGGACACCTTGTCCAAGGCGCTGGACAGCGCCAAGGAGCAAGAGGTGGCCTTGCGGAAGGAGGTCGCGGACAACGAGGCGTTGTTGGAGAGTGCCGCGGTCACCCAGAATGAATTCAGGGCGACGGTGGAGCAGTGGACCGAGGGCCTCATGGACATCGCCGCCTCCATCGACAAGGAGCTGACGCTGCTGGGGATGGAGGGCCACGAGTATCCCACTGGCGAGAACGTCCCACCCAGCGCCAAGCTCACTTCGTTCTTCAGGGGTGTGGTGGCGGCCCTCAAGCATCTCCGGAATGCGATTCCAGAGCAGCTGGCCGGCGAGACGCGCGAAGCCGTCGCCGGAGCCCTCGAGAAGGTGTTGGTGAAGGTCGCCTTCCGCAACCCCGGCATCAGGCTCTTCAACGTCCTCAAATCCCTGCTGGCAGAGGCCGACCTTGAGGAGATCAGGGCCCTTGTTGCGCCCATAGTGGTGAAGGTGGCCGGGATCAAGAGGATCGAGGGCGACCGTGTGGACTAGGCCGCCTCCCCTTTCCTTTTCTTGTCTCTGCTGGCCAAGTCATGAAGGCGATTCATTAGGGCTGCGACAAGCTTGCCTTTGTAATATAACTCTATCTTAGGTAGTGACTGCACTGTTATTTCCTCTACTTGACTCCGTGCTTTGTATGTTTTTGCCCTACGCTTCCGGGGACTTGTCGGCGTAGGCCTCCGCCTTACCGCGGGCTCTGAGCGCGGGACATCAGCAGCCCGCCAGCGGCACCTCTACCGGCAAGAAACCTTGTCGCGGCTAGTTGCAGCTCACTTAAATTGTTGAGCAGGCTCGAAGCAAAGTAAGTGTTGCGACTGCAGTCGCAACACACCTAAGTTGCCGAGCGAGCTCGAAACAAAGTAAGGACGCCACTCTGGTTGTAGCACACTTAAGTCATTGAGCGGACTCGAAACGAAGTAAGGGCGCAACTAGTCACGAGCCGGTCCCTCCGCGCACAGGCTTTCCATACAGAGTACGGTCTTTCGAGGAAGATAACCTCAAAAATTTAAAAACTTGATTGCTCAAGCTTTAGCAACTTAGCTTTTTTGTGGCTCGTTGCCCGGCAAGGTCGCTTTCCGGCAGGGCAAGGCATGGGGCTCGCCGTCGCTTACCGGGGGTCAGTGCTGCACAGAGTGTCAGATAATGCATGCAAAGAATGAAGAGCACGAGATCGACAAAGTGCGCGGAGCACATGAACCCAAGCTACGCACAGGGTCTGCGCCTAGCTCTGTACAAAGGATCACATGCAACAACGGCAAGACTTTGTACAGAAGGGTGGTTGCCGGACGGGGTCCGACAACCGCGCCTTATGGGCGAAACTTACGAAGATGCCCAACGTTCCAGGAGTTGCTCACCGGAGTGGTATCTTCGGTCTCAAGGCGGACAGCGCCAGGCCTATCGACTCGTTTCACCCGATAAGGGCCTTCCCACATTCCCGGGACTTCTGGCACTAACCTTGCGGCTATAAAAGCGGCGCAAAGCTTGCTGGTAGCGAGCAGCTCGCACAGTGGCCTGAAGACGGTCCTCCTCGAGGAGCAGCGCATCATCTCGACGCAGCTGGTCTCGCTCGAGCTCAGCGCGAGCGAGCACTCGAGGTGGGCCGTACGCGAGATCCGTGGGGCTAAACGCCTCCGCTCCATGGAATAGAGCGAAAGGTTGCCTGGTATGACCAGGGCATGCCTGCGCCGAGGGGCATCGGCGCGGGTGTGGACGCCGTAGCGTTATGGGCTCAGTGCATGTTCGGACGCCGTGGCGCCATGAGCTGGCTCGACGACGCCCGTCCCGTCGCCGGCGCTGTCCCCATCGCCCAATCGCTCCAAGGGCGGCGGATTCGACGCAGACAGACCAGTCACCTCCGGAGCCTTCTTCTTCGGCGGCATGTCGACGAGGATGGCGGAGATCCAGTTGTTGCAGGCGCCGGATCAGGTTCGCACAACTTCGACGCCCCCTACCTGGTGGGCCAAAGATGTCGGGGGGAATCGACTTCCTCGAACACCTATGGGGACTGAGCCCCTTACTGGTTCGGCGGGGGGCGGAGGTTGCACAAAGAGCAGATCGAGGCGGTGCACACGAGGGATTTTACCCAGCTTCGGGCCGCAAGGATGCGTAAAACCCTACTGCTGCTTGGTGGATTGTATTGTGTTCTTACTCGGGAGCGCGCGGTGCTACAGTACACACGGGCCGCTGGCGAGGTCGGGCATGGCGACGATGGGTCTCTCCTCCCTACGTGCGCATGGGGCCTCCTTTTATATGCTCAAGGGGTTACTCACAGGTGGCAGCGTAGGTGGGGGTAAAAATGGTAGAATGCTATAATGGGTACAGCTGCGTGCACAGTGGCTATACAGTGCTATCATACCTAACTCTGACGGCGAGGGACAAGGGCATTAAATGCCCGTCTGCGTCGCCCAGACAGAGCAGGGAAGTGGACCGTCAGGAGCGCCACCGTTCGCCACGATGGCTACTTCGTCAGCTTCGCTTCGCCACCGCATGCCTCTGGCTGCATAGCCTCCCGCCACGTGCGCCTGAGGCGCCCCCCAGAGCGACACGTTGGTGGGTGAGCTGGAGCGCAGGCACGAGGTGGTAACTTGCCGCGCCAAGCGCCTTGCCGCGGTGGATGTCTTGTCGCGTCCAGGAGCTTGTTGCTCACCGGGCCTTGCCGGGGCGCGGGGCGCGCCGTGGCGGGGTCCTTGTCGTGCCGCGGATGGCCTTCCCGGTAAGCTCCTCTTGCCGGGGTCTTGTGCTTCGAGCGGTAGTCCTGGCAAGCTCCTCTTGCCAGGGCCTCGCCCTCTTCGGGTGACCTTCCCGGCAAGCTCCTCTTCCCGGGGCCTTGGCTCAAATGCTTTGTTCTTGAATGGCCCAAGAGGGGACCATTGAGGGTTTTGGCGATCGCCTGGCAGGCCTCGCCGCGGGGTGCTACGACTGCCCGTGCACAAGTTTGGGGTACTAAGGTACCCCTATTTTAGTACACCGACACCTCTCTGGATGATATGGCATTAGGTGTCATATTTATTTTGCTACTCTACTCTATGGTTATTTATGAATCGTGTTACAAGGCGTAGCTGGAAGGTGCTTTGTTGGAATGTTCTTGGTATGAATTCTGACGCTAGGCAACGTTCTGTCAGGGAGAAAGTGATAGAGAGTCAGTGTTCAGTGCTTTGTTTGCAGGAAACTAAACTTTCCACTTGCTCTCGTTCAATCATTAAAAGCATTTGTCCCCATGGCTTTGATCAATTCGTGGAGTCTCCCTCTTGTGGAGCGTCTGGGGGGTTATTGACTGTGTGGCATTCAGATATGTTTCGTGGCACTTTGATTGAAGTTAAACCTTTTGCTATAGTTACGCAGTTTACTTCAGTTCACAATAATGAGAAATGGTTCATGGTTAATGTGTATGGCCCTTGCCAGGGTGAGTTGCGGGATGAATTTGTCTCCTGGCTTTATAACTTAGATATTGATCCAGATCAGACGTGGATGTTGATGGGAGATTTCAACTTCATCCGTTCCATTGATAATAGGAACTTGCCTGGGGGGGATATAAACCACATGTTTATCTTCAATGAGATAATTGGCCATTTGGGATTACTGGAACTTACTTTGAAAGGACAAAAATTCACTTGGTGTAATATGCAGGATAGACCTCTTTTGGAGCAGTTGGATTGGGTTTTCACATCGGCTAGTTGGATCCATACTTACCCCATGACACAACTGACCCCCCTGGCTAAGACTGCGTCTGATCATGTGCCTTGTCTGGTGACCATCAGTACAACAATTCCAAAAGCACATATCTTTAGATTTGAAAACTTTTGGATCCATCAGGCTGGTTTTATGGAGTGTGTTCAGGAGGTATGGAATCGTCCCTCTCGCAAGACTCATATTTCAGCAATAATTGTGGACAAGCTAAAGGCATTGAGGTTTGCACTAAAGAAGTGGCAGAAGGGTTTATCTCATATTAAAATTTTGCTTGAGAAGTGCAACTGGGTAATTCTTTGGTTGGACAATCTTGAGGATAGAAGATCCCTGTCCAGGCCTGAGTTTAATTTCAGAAAAATCACAAAGCTGCATCATGAGCATCTGCTGCACATGCAATATCTGTATTGGAGGAAAAGATGTACAATCAGGTATATCAAAGTGGGAGAGGAAAACTCAAAATTCTTTCAGGCCATGGCAACGGAGAGATACAGGAAAAACTCTATTGCTAGCCTGTTGTTGTCAGACGGGTCCACAACGTCAAATCATGATGAAATGGCCAACGAGTTCTTGTCATCATTCAAAAGCAGAATGGGGACAGTGAGGCTAATCTGTTTGGATGAAAACATTTTATCTCTTATTCCTAGGGTCCAGGGTTTGGAGGTGCTCACTAAACCTTTTGATCTAAAGGAAATTGAGCAGGTTATCAAAGAAATGCCCATTGACAAGGCCCCTGGGCCGGATGGTTTTAATGGACTTTTTTTGAAAAAGTGTTGGCACATAATTTCTGCTGATTTCATTCAGTTGGTTAATGAGTTTCATGTTGTAACTATTCAGTTAGAGAATTTGAATGATGCATACATTACCTTGATTCCTAAAAAGTAGTCACCTGAGGGTGTTGGGGATTTGAGGCCAATTTCTCTTACCTCTGTTGGTTTGAAGTTTCTTACAAAACTTGCTGCCAATAGATTCCAGCAGGAGATCACCAAATGTGTGCATAAAAATCAATATGGTTTCATAAAATCAAGAACAATCCAGGACTGCCTTGCTTGGACATTCGAGTATATTCATTAGTGTAATCAGTCTAAGAGGCCCATCATTTTGCTAAAACTAGATTTTGAAAAGGCTTTTGATTC
Source organism: Aegilops umbellulata (assembly GCA_032464435.1). NCBI lineage: Eukaryota > Viridiplantae > Streptophyta > Magnoliopsida > Poales > Poaceae > Aegilops > Aegilops umbellulata. Next base: position 184,590,209 of record CP136055.1, read on the forward strand.
AATCCAACATGAGGCTATCATAAGGATTTTGATTGCAAAAGGTTTTGATGAAAGATGGATTGTTTGGATTAAACAGTTGCTGTCCTCAGGCACCTCCTCTGTCCTATTGAATGGAGTTCCTGGTAACCATTTTAAGTGCAAATGTGGAGTGAAGCAAGGGGATCCAATTTCTCCCTTGCTCTTTGTCATTGCAGCAGATCTCTTGCAAACATTGATTAATGATCTCCTCCATCAAGGTCTTATTAGCAGGCCTTTGGCTACTCATGATCCTGATTTCCCTGTGGTCCAATATGCTGATGATACACTGCTCTTTCTGAATGCTGATATTGATCAATTAGAGGCTTTGAAAGGAGTTTTGCACTCGTTTTCACAAGCAACTGGACTTCAAATTAATTTCCACAAATCCTCCATGTACCCCATCAATGTGAATGACCAAGAGGCCTCAGATCTTGCTGCCTTTTTCGGTTGCAATTTAGGCAGTATGCCTTTCACTTATGTGGGTCTGCCAGTGGGGACCACCAGGCCAAAAATTGTGGATCTTCTTCCTCTTGTGGATTGTATGGAGAGAAGATTGACAGCCAGCTCTTGGTTTTTACCTCAAGGGAGCAGATTGCAACTAGTTAACTTTGTCATCTCTTGATTGCCTATCTTCTTCCTTTGCAGTTTGTCAATTCCTCAGGGTATTTTGAAGCAATTGGAAAGAATACAGAGGCAGTGTTTATGGAGGAAGTATGGTCAGGAAAGGGGACACTCGCTGGCGACTTGGCCGCTTGTCTGTAGGCCTAAGTCCAAGGGAGGGCTTGGAATCTTGAACCTTGGTTTGCAGAATGATGCTCTTCTGCTAAAGCATCTCAATAAATTCTATAACGAGATGGACGTGCCCTGGGTGCAATTAGTTTGGGATTCTTACTACTTTCAGAGGATTCCACATGATACTGTGCTTTGTGGCTCCTTTTGGTGGAGAGATGTCTGTAAGTTGATGGATAATTTCAGGTCTGTTACCTCGGTTGAGGTTTTTGCTGGAGATACTATGTTGTTCTGGTCTGACTTTTGGCAAATTGGTGGCAGTTCTGTCCCACTGCAGGAGAGATTTCCTAGGCTCTATTCCTTTTGTCTCCACAAAAATCTCTCAGTCAAGGAAGTCTTTGAGGCTAGTAGCTTTCAGGATCTGTTCTACTTGCCTCTTACTGAGCAAGCCTTTCAGGAATTACAGCAACTTTCCTCTTTAATGGGGACTTTTCATTTGGATAATACATCTCATGACAGCTGGAGATGGAGGCATGGCAAGAAGTCAGATTATACTGCAAAGAAGTTTTATGATTTTGTCTATCAGCCAATGGTGTCAAATCCCATTATGGGGTGGATATGGCAAATTTGCTGCACTATGTCGATTAAGATGTTTGCTTGGCTGGTAATTATGGACAGGGTTAACACCAAGGACATGATTCAGAGGAGACACTGGAGGATTAACGATGGGCCGGAATGTGTTCTTTGTCCCACTGGAATCCTGGAAGACAGAAATCATCTTTTCTTTCAGTGCAATTATAGTGCTCGTGTGTGGAATTATCTGCAAATGGAATGGATTGATGGAAATGATATGGTGAGTATTGCTCGTCATGCTCGGAAGGACTTCAACAAACCTTTCTTTGGGGAGGTGGTTTTCACGGCCTGGTGGAATATTTGGAAGGTCAGGAATGATAGAGCTTTCAGGAACATCCAACCGACTTTCAGGGCATGGAGGAATGGTTTCATTCACGACCTTACTCTGCTTTCTCATCGGATCAAACGGAAGTATAGAGACGCTCTTCTGAAGTGGATTGACTTTCTTCCTCCTTGAGGGGAGTAGCTTTTCTTTCTTTGTAATTACTAGGTATAGCTTTTCCTTTCATTGTATAGCCTTTCTTAGGGAGTTTTTTCTTTTCTTTCTTCATCCTCGCCTTGAGGATTTCCTGTACTTTTCTTTGGTTTTATTAATAAAATGCTATGGGGTGCAAGCCCTGCAGTCTTCATGGTCAAAAAATAAAGGACAACATGTACTTACAAGAACAATGCAGAGCTAAAAAAACATTGGCATTGGATATATTCTACACTAATGTAACCATCATTCATATAGATCAGATAATTTGGAGCGAACAATTGATAAGCAAGCTATCATGCATACTGCTGTCACATAATGAACCAGGTATGTATGCAAGTACAGTGATACATGACAACAGGTACTAACAAGAGCAAAGAAGCGGGCAACATATTTGCGATATCGTGTCGTTCTTGTCAAACCGGAATTCTTCTTCGAGCAGATTTCCTGCAAAAAAGATCCGTAAGGCACATGCGGAAAAGTAGAAGTTCAAATTGTCATGTGATTTCATAGACAGTACCTCCTCCCGGGAACGAGACCAGTGCATAACAAGGTTTTTCCATTCAATGTCTTCTAAATTTAGCACAGGAGACTAAATTCGTTTAATGACTTGCCATCAAAGTGTGATTTCCTCAAGTAACATGATGCGGAGCATCCCACGATCATCCCCATGGACCTACAACCGTCTCATCAAGAGCCAAGAGGGCCCATGACACGAGCACGAGCTAGAGCTCTCGAGAACGAGGTGACTTCTTTCCTTAGTGATATCACATATGATCCACTCGAGACATGGCTACTACCTAAGTCCGATATGCTATGCATGATCAGGTGTCAAGAGAAGCCTCCCGAAGATGTACATGAAGACGACAAGCCGCCAAGTCCACGGATGAAGAAGACCACCGGAAGGAGGCGAAGAAGGCTACAGGGCCCAGACATCCGGCCCCCAAGCCCGGACATCCGGCCCCTCCCGAACCCCCGGATATCCGGCATCAACGCCAAAGGGCACCCGTAGGTTGACCATCTCAGCCCGGACATCCGGCCTCCCGCGACGCCCCGGACATCCGGCCCCCCAGCCCGGATATCCGGACCCCGCTATCCAGAGAGCCCCGAGACCTGCCACACCAGCCCGGACATCCGGCCCGTGCCCCGGACATCCGGCCTCCCGCAAAGGCCTGGACATCCGGCCCCCAGCCCGGACATCCGGAGCCTGTCTGTGCACATTGAATGGGCCAAGGGCCCATGTACCCCTCCAACTCGTCCCAACTTGTACTAGCACTATAAATACTCCTCCCCCTCCTCCTAGTTAGCGTTAGCGTTGGTTTAGCTCATATGTGAGATAGAGCTTCTCTCATCCATACCGGATCGTCTCTTCGAGAGTGACCGCGGCCCCTCTACGGAGAAGATCCCCGTGGATTCAAGACCCCCTCTTGGGTGGCCCCATCAAGACCTCCTATACGGAGAAGAACCCGGTTACTTTGTATCGTCATTTGTTGACCTTGGATCATCGTGTATCTCTGTGTGTTCATCGATCTAGCATATGTGTGATCTATTTCTTGTTGGTTGAGTGTCTCTCTCGTGTTTCCCCCTCGTTTTCCCTTTGTGTTCTTCGTGTTCATCGTAGGGATCCGCTCCTTTCGTGAAAGATCGGTCATCTAGGGTCCCACCCTACATTACCTTGGTATCATGAGCCACGTTGATCACGATTTCGGAGCCCCCTCTCTTTGTTTTCTAGCTTGATTTTGTTGTTTTTCGTCCTAATCCGAAAATTGCCCCACAAAAATAGCCCCAATTTTTTTTGTGATTTGTTGGTGTGATGAAGTTTTGTTGGATTTGATCCGCGGATTTCATGTGTTGTAGGTAGATCTAGCATTCCCCCACCTTTTCCCCATTTTCCATCCACAAAATCGTCCCAATTTTGACCGAATTTGACCTCTCCACGAGGAGTTCTACGAAAAAAGTCCACGGATCATCAGCCCGGACATCCGGCCCGAGCAGCCTGGACATCCAGCAGGCCGGATATCCGGCCATCACCTCCGGACATCCGGCCCCTGGCAGCAAAACCACCCATCCACCATCCTTCTCCCGACCAATCCTCGCCAAATTTTGTCCTGGTGCCACATACACTTCCGCATAACTCCACCACTTCCTCATAGCACCACCATAGCCTTTCCCGCTACCAACTCCGACAATTTTGCCAAATTTTACTTTGAGAATTTGAGTTGTGGTTTCCGTGTCCTTTTGTGTTTCGGCTATCTAGGTACGGTTCAACATCAACATCACCACCGCTCATCTTCTCCAAGGACTACTACGAACGGCTACATCAACATCACTTTGGTATCACCTTCACCTTGGATATCAACTTGGTACCGTGATATCATCATACTCTTTTGCAATTGCTTTGATAACCCCATGGCCTTACTTTTGCGTCACTTACCCATCGAGACTAGCCCTTGAGTATTGCCGGCAACATAACTTGTGCACATTAGTGTTCATACATCCCATAGCATACATACTATCATCGTGTTGCATATCTCGGCATCATCACTTGTGTCACAAAGTTGTTGTCGCATACACAATTGCTATTTTGGTTCGTGAAACATTGCATGAGAAAAGAGCTCAAACATCAAAGAGCCAAACAAGATTTTAAGCAAAAGAGGAAAGATAAGCAAAGAGCTTATAAGCAAGAACCATAGCATCATACAACATTAAGATTATCATAGTCGATCATTTTGGATCAAAGCATAGGAACATCATACATATAGCATACTTGGGATAGAATTCGTTGCATTTTTGCTTAGTAGGTTGTGCGCAAGTTCGTATCCGCCTATTGTGCAATCGTGCTAGCGCCTCTCTAGTGTTGTGCAACAAGAGCATCTTGGTGAATTCCACATTTTGGCTCATCCTTGGTTGCATAACCCCATCTTATCTATTTTTGCGTGTGTGTTTCCGTGTACCCTATCTTGCTATTGATCTACTTATTGCATTTGCAAATTTGTGAATCTTTTCCAACATTTTTGAGTCTCACTTACAAATTGCATCAAATTTTGTGCCACCATCCTAACCGAGCTCCACCATAAGCTTTTACTTGTGTAGGTGTGAGAACTGACAAGAATTGGTACCAATTGTGCTATTTCCTTGCTACACATTGGAGTCATCTTTGATCCTTTGTCAACATTGGTCAAGGTACATTGGATATTGGTTCTTCCCTTTCTCCCACTCACATATCTTTGTTTGGAATGATGGATAGGCCAAGTACTTCTACCAACCCCCTCTTATTGGAGCAAGACGACGACATGTCTTCCTTCATCACCAAGAACCAACTATTTGGTGCACAACGGGCTTTGCATCAAGAACAACTTGCTTTGGGCGACCGCATCGACAATCTCGCCACCGACCTCCGACAATCCGAGAATCGTACAAGGGACTACTTCACCAACAAGCTCGACGAACACAAGCACGAGAATGACGCAAGAATGGACGAGATTCGAGCTTTGTTGTTTCGTTCGTCTCCTTCGACTTTGTCAAGAAGGAGCCGCTCAAGCCGACACTCCAACGACACCATCTCCGGTTCAAGTACACCAACATCAAACACTCTTCGTCATGCCGCACGTCAAGATCGTCAAGCAAACCGCAATCCTCTACACAACTCCGACTCTCAAGAGCATCGACATCGCCAAAACCAAGCCGCTTTCGCACAAGCACAAGAACGGCAACGTCAACGACAACAAGAACAAGAGGAGCGAGCGTGACAACATCAAGATGCACAAGACGCCGAGGCGGAACGCAAACAACAACGACTTCGTGAAGCTCAAGCACTTGAGGCATAACGTGCACTTCGTGATTCAAGTCGCGCCGTAGCCGATCTAGGCCGACAAGCTCGTCTCCAAAAAGAAGCACTTCGCGATGAAGCTCAAGAACGAATTTACCAAGACCGCGTGCATCGACCAGCTCCTCATCAAGATAGACAAGTTCCTCCTCAAGCGAGACAAGAACGTCAAGTCCATCGAGAGCAAGAATATAATGGACCTCCTCCTCGCCTAGAGAAACATGAGGGTGACAACCCTCCTCAACAAGAGCAACATGAGGTCGACAATCCTCCTCGTCAGGAGCAACATGACAATGTCAATCCTCAACGACATGGGCGTCATCATCCCCGACCCCAACACAATGAAGAGCAACGATATGGCAAGCTAAAGTTCACCATGCCCAAGTTCAATGGAAGCGATGACCCCGAAGAGTACATCTCATGGGCATTGAAGGTTGACAAAATCTTCCGCTTGCACAACTACGAAGAAGAGAAGAAGATCGCAACAGCATCCCTTGAATTCCAAGACTACATCCTCATTTGGTGGGAACAAATCATTGAGCGCCGAGCGGAAAGAGGTGAACCACCCATCACCACTTGGAGACAAATGAAGGATGTCATGAGAGCACGATTTGTGCCAAACTACTACAACCGCGACCTCTTCAAGAAATTTCAACAACTCAAACAAGGAACCAAGAGCGTTGAAGAGTACTACAAGGAAATGGAGATTGCCATGATACGAGCCAACGTCAAGGAAGATGATGAGCAAACTATGGCAAGGTTCTTGAATGGACTTAATCATCCTATCAAGAAGATCGCCGACTTCCAACCATACTCGAACCTCATCGAGTTAGTGCACCAAGGTACCAAAGCGGAACGGAAAGTACAAGCTGACTTCAAGTATGCCAAGTTCTCATCCAAATCCTATGGCCTCTCCAACAATCAAGCTTTGACGACTCCAACACCTTCTACATCAACCAAGCCTTCCACAAGCAACGGCGACAAGTCAAGTTACAAGAAAGCTTCGACAAGCTCAAGTCGCCCTCCTACTACAAGCAACTTCAAGAAAGCTTCATCATCATCTACTCCACCCGATGGGACCGTCAAGACAAGTTCTATCAAATGCTTCACATGCGTCTGTCGAGGCCATAAGTCCTTCGAGTGCACAAACAAGCGCACCATGATCCTCCACGACGATGGAACCTATGACTCCATGAGTGAAGGAGAAATGGAAGCTCGTGAGCAAGTGGCCATGCACCGACAAGTGAACAATGAAGATGAAGATGACCAAGTCTTTTGCGATGAAGATTCAAGTCCCGCTCTTGTTGTCTCCAAGGTCTTGACTCTTCAACATCAACAAGACGAAGATCAAAGATGCCATATCTTCCACACAAAGGCCGGCATCAATGGACGTTCCGTCAAGGTCATCATCGATGGAGGTAGTTGCCACAACTTAGCAAGTGAAGAACTTTGCTCCAAGCTCAAACTGGTCAAGATGAAGCACCCTCACCCCTACAAGGTTCAATGGCTAAGCGACACCGGCACCATACAAGTCGAGCATAGAGTACAAGTCTCTTTCAAGATCGGCGCCTATGAGGACACATTGGAATGTGATGTCCTCCCGATGACCGTTTGCCACCTTCTCCTTGGACGCCCATGGCAATTTGACCGAGGTGTCATTCACAATGGGCGTACAAATCACTATAGCTTCAAGATGAAAGGGAAAGAGTTCGTGCTACGTCCTATGTCTCCAAGCCAAGTGCTCGCCGACAAGCAAGCCGCCCATCGTGGAGAGAATAGTGAGAGAGCGAACCACCAAAAAGAGAGCGAGCTCCACAAGCCTAAATTGAGTGCCTCCACGATGAGCGACAAGAAAAACTTAGTTCTCTTTGCCACCAAACATGAGATGAGAGAAGTGTGTGAGAACCCATCAAGTGTTCTACACTATGTTCTATTGTGCAAGGACGAGGTCACAAAAACTAACAACTCTCACAATCTACCTTTGGTGTTATCTTCTCTATTGCAGGAATTCCAAGATGTTTTCCCCGATGAGCTACCTCCGGGTCTACCTCCATTACGAGGCATTGAACACCAAATTGATCTCATCCCCGGAGCGCCGCTTCCCAACAAAGCACCATACCACGTCAACCCCGAAGAAACCAAAGAAATACAAAGGCAAGTAAAGCATCTCATAGACCATGGACATGTGCGTGAAAGTTTGAGTCCTTGTGCCGTACCGGTCATTCTTGTACCAAAACGTGGTGGTAGCTTTCGCATGTGCTCCGATTGTAGACCTATCAATGCTATCACCGTTAGATATAGGTACCCCATTCCACGCGTTGATGATATGCTTGATGAACTTAGTGGTGCCACTATCTTTTCCAAAATTGATCTTAAAAGTGGTTACTATCAAATCCGCATACAAGAGGGTGATGAATGGAAAACCGCTTTCAAAACAAAGTTTGGTCTATATGAGTGGCTAGTCATGCCTATGGGTTTATCGGAAGCACCCGGTACTTTCATGCGTCTTATGCATTACATGTTTCGCCCTTACATTGGTGAATTTGTTGTTGTCTACTTCGATGATATCCTTGTGTTTAGCAAATCTCTCAAAGAGCATGTCACCCACCTCCGCACCGTGCTACAAACTCTTCGAAAAGAGCAACTTTATGCTAATATGGAAAAATGCCTATTTGGTGTTGACAAGCTTGTTTTCTTGGGTTTCGTACTATCTTGTAAGGGTGTTCATGTTGATGAATCTAAGATCAATGCTATTAAAAATTGGCCCCAACCAATCAATTTGCAACAAGTGCGTAGTTTTCTTGGTTTAGCCGGTTTCTACCGTAGATTTGTGAAGGATTTTAGCACCATTGCTTCACCTTTGCATGCTTTGAGTAAGAAAAATGCACCGTTTGTTTGGGGAACATCTCAAGATATTGCTTTCAATGAGCTTAAGAATTTGCTTACTCATGCCCCCGTTCTTGCATTACCCAACTTTGACAAACCTTTCGAAATTCATTGCGATGCTAGTGGTAATGGCATAGGAGGTGTGTTAACGCAAGAGAAGCGCCCCATTGCATACTTTAGTGAGAAACTATCCGGAGCGCAACTCAATTACCCCATCTATGACAAAGAGCTATATGCTTTAGTGCGAGTTTTGCATGAATGGGAACATTACCTTCGCCCACATGAATTCATCATCCATACCGACCATGAAACACTTAAATACCTTAAGGGTTAAACTAAGTTGAACAAGCGTCATGCTAAATGGAGTGAATTTATTGAGTCATTTACTTATGTCATCAAGTACATTAGTGGTAAGGAAAATGTTGTGGCGGATGTGCTTTCCCGTATATGCATGCTTGTCACTACTCTTGAGTTGAATGTCATTGGTTTTGAGCATATCAAAGAATTGTATGAACATGAACCTACATTTACAATACCCTATGCCAAGTGTTTGATGCATACTTCTTGGGATCGATACTACATCAAAGATGGATATCTTATGAGAGCTAACAAACTTTGCATCCCTGAGTCCTCTTTGCGTTTGTTTCTTTTGCAGGAATATCATGGCGGTGGACTCATGGGACACTTTGGACGCGACAAGACATTTGCTACGCTCTCCAAGAATTACTTTTGGCCCAAGATGCATCGCGACGTCAATCGCTTCACCAACCGGTGTTCTACATGTCGCAAAGCTAAGTCCAAAGCACAATCTCATGGCCTTTATATGCCACTTCCAAATCCATATCAACCATGGCAAGATATTAGCATGGACTTTGTGCTTGGTTTGCCTAGAACTCAAAATGGCAAAGACTCCGTTTTTGTTGTTGTGGACCGTTTCTCCAAAATGGCTCATTTTATTCCTTGCAACAAGATAGACGATGATTCACATATTGCAAATTTGTTTTGAAGGCAAATCTTGCGCCTTCATGGAGTGCCAAAGACGATTGTCTCGGACCGCGACGTTAAATTCTTGAGTTACTTTTGGAAGACCTTGTGCGCCAAGCTCGGAATCAAGCTCTTGTTCTCTTCGGCATACCATCCACAAACCGACGGCCAAATGGAGGTTGCCAACCGTACGCTCTCCACCCTCCTACGCGTGTTGATAAAGAAGAACATCAAGGAGTGGGAAGAATGCCTACCCATCACCGAGTACGCCTACAACCGAGCAAGACATTCGACTACCGGCAAGTCCCCTTTCGAGGTCGTCTATGGCTTCAACCCATTGTCCCCATTGGACATCCTACCTCTTCCACTTCAAGAGCTCACGAACTTGGACGCGAGTGCCCAAGCCAACTTCCTCAAGAAGATGCATGAAGATACAAGGAACACCATCGAGCGCCAAGTACAACGACTCGCGACCAAGCTCAACGTCAACAAGCAACCCACGATGTTCCATGTTGGAGATCTTGTGTGGCTACACCTTCGCAAGGATCGCTTCCCCAATGAACGCAAGTCCAAGCTACTACCCCGAGCGGATGGACCCTTCAAGGTGCTTGCACGCTACAACATCAATGCATACAAGATCTACATCCCACGCGACAAGTACTCCGTGAGCGACATCTTCAACATCAAAGATCTCTCCTCGTACCATGGTGATGAGGATTTTGATCTGAGCTCGGATCTTTCCCAAGGGAGGGGAGATGATGCGGAGCATCCCACGATCATCCCCATGGACCTACAACCATCTCATCAAGAGCCAAGAGGGCCCATGACACGAGCACGAGCTAGAGCTCTCGAGAACGAGGTGACTTCTTTCCTTAGTGAAATCACATATGATCCACTCGAGACATGGCTACTACCTAAGTCCGATATGCTATGCATGATCAGGTGTCAAGAGGAGCCTCCCTAATATGTACGTGAAGACGGACAAGCCGCCAAGTCCACGGATGAAGAAGACCACCGAAAGGAGGCGAAGAAGGCTACAGGGCCCGGACATCCGGCCCCCAAGCCCGGACATCCGGCCCCTCCGGAACCCCCGGATATCCAGCATCAACGCCAAAGGGCACCCGTAGGTTGACCACCTCAGCCCGGACATCCGGCCTCCCGCGATGCCCCGGACATCCGGCCCCCCAGCCCGGATATCCGGACCCCGCTATCTAGAGAGCCCCGAGACCTGCCAAACCAGCCCGGACATCCGGCCCGTGCCCCGGACATCCGGCCTCCCGCGAACGCCCGGACATCCGGCCCCCAGCCCGGACATCCGGAGCCTGTCTGCGCACAGTGAACGGGCCAAGGGCCCATGTACCCCTCCAACTCGTCCCAACTTGTACTAGCACTATAAATACTCCTCCCCCTCCTCCTAGTTAGCATTAGCGTTGGTTTAGCTCATATGTGAGATAGAGCTTCGCTCATCCATACCGGATCGTCTCTTCAAGAGTGACCGTGGCCCCTCTACGGAGAAGATCCTCGTGGATTCAAGACCCCCTCTTGGGTGGCCCCATCAAGACCTCCTATACGGAGAAGAACCCGATTACTTTGTATCGTCCTTTGTTGACCTTGGATCATCGTGTATCTCTGTGTGTTCATCGATCTAGCATATGTGTGATCTATTTCTTGTTGGTTGAGTGTCTCTCTCATGTTTCCCCCTCGTTTTCCCTTTGTGTTCTTCGTGTTCATCATAGGGATCCGCTCCTTTCGTGAAAGATCGGTCATCTAGGGTTCCACCCTACATCATAACACCGATACTGCTGCAATGCTTCCTTGAAAAGCACAAGCAAGCTTTGCTCGTCATGACTATCCAGATTGACCCTCGCCTAGTTACAACAATGTAATGTAAATCATTGATGTGTTCAATCAGCAGAAAACAGGAAAATAATAACCATGAATAATAGCACTTACACGTAAGTTCGACAGGAAGATGTGAAAATGGTGTTTGTCTTCATAATAATCTTCCCATGATGGTAATATATGCATGTAGTCCCTAACAACATTGAAAGCATTGTCTTTTAAACTGGGAATGAATGGAATGGGGTTCCAATCTGCAGGAATTGGCCGTCTCTGCAGTTGGGATAGGTCTTCGGCTGGTGGACTTGCTGTACTTTTTGCTGGAGTGGGATTTTTCTGTAGTACAGCTGGTGCTATGGCAAATGAAATCGGTATACCTTTTGCTGGAGTGCAGGTTCTGTGTGGTGGGGCTAGTGGTGTGGCCAGTGAAGTATGGGTACAGTCTGCTGGAGTCGGTCCTACGTTTTGTGTCACTGGTTGTACAACCAATATAAGTGGGGTGCTGTCTGATTTCTCCTGCACGACCACGTTTTTCAAGGACTTTGCTGGTGCTCCTTCTGGTTCGGCAATAACCCTCTTCCTTTTTGATGTCTGATGCACAAGAACAACATTTGAGTGGAAAAACATGGTACGATGACAGATGGAATATGTATTGATAATGGATGGGCATGGCATCTTGACATATATGATGAGTAAACTAAGCAGATGGCGGTGTAAAAAAGTAGAAGAAATGCAAGATAACATATGCAAGATACGCGCAATCAATAAAACCTTGCCAAATTAGAACAGGCACCTTGATGGGTGAACAGGACATGCCATCTGCCTTTGACTCCTCGAGGTTAGAATAGTCATTAGGATGATATTCTGAACAAGAATCAACAGGTGGGGAGTGTACGAGTTTCATTGCTTCCAGAATGGCACTCAATGCCTTGGTGCCAATTTTGTAAGTCATTGCAGTGTTCCACAATATTCTTCTGATGCGTGGAATCTGATATTCACTGTAATTGCGTATGATATCTGAGAACCATGAAAACATAAATAGTTGTGAGATTATCTTTGTAATGCAGATGATATTCTAATATAGGGGCGCCCCTGTAAACACTTGTGTGCTATCACTGGATTCTGATGAGAGAGCTCATGTGTGCTGTAACATGGTGCGTGCATTTATATAATCTAGCACAAGTACACAAAAAATAGGCTCCAAAAGTAAGGATAGCTGGCAGATGATAGGTTCATAATATACTGTATAGAGAGTTTATTGCCAGCAACTAGGCAAATCATAGTGTACATAATAGGGGTACACCATAACCAGGATATATAAATCGGGAAAGTGGAACTGGCTGCAAATTACGGTGTTGTATTACCGCTAGTAATTGAAAGCCTATCGATCACGTACAGGCCAGCTCTATCAGCTGTTGACTGCAGATGTCCCTGCTCCCCTTCCTGACAAGGAACATACTGTGCTTCCCATACAGAACACCGCACGGGCCGCCGGCCGAACCACCGGCCCCACCGCCTGTGTTCCTCCGCCACCACCACCCCCACCCCCGCCCCCACCCACGTCGAGTTTTCTTTGTTCGACGAGGCCCCACCACCGCCCCACAAAACCACCTTCCCACCCAAGCCCCTTCGATCGCACCGGCGAACTCCGGCGAGCTCTGAAAAATCGACTGACCCAATTTTGAAATTTAGTCTACTGTGATTTAACTAGTGTGGAATATAAAAGGGGAAAACCATGAGCATTGCGAGTATGGTGTTGAGCGTGCCATGGCGGATCTTAAGGTGCAAACCGGACAAAGGTAACTTCGCAACCAAGACAAGAAATCAGAGTAAAGCAGTGGCGATCTATTTTCTTGCTGCGATAAATAAGTTGAGCAGATAGGAAAGAGTACCGCCTCTGGTGCGGCGCCGTGTACGCATCTGCTAAGAATTTGACGGTGCTGCGGTAGCGATGGTTGTCGGCGGCGTGGAAGCAGATCTAGGAGGGTAGACGGTGGCGGCGGGGTGCGGTGGACGAGACGGTCGTAGGAGCGGCGCCGACAAGGTGGACGACGGCGGGGATGAAGCGAGAGGACGGGATGCAAGGATCCCGGTCCGAAGCCATGGATGAGAGAGGTCGATCTCTTGTAATGGACGGCGGCGTCGGGGTATCAGCTCCGGCATGGTGGAGGAGGACGGCGGTGGATGGGGTGGCGGACGGCGGTAGACGTAGGAGGGTGGGGTGGAGAGGGTGTTTTGGCGCCCACGGAGTACGAATGGGGAAAAGGGAGGTAGAGAGGAAGGGGGGAACCATGTATTCAGGGCGCACTTGTCTCAAATGCGAGGAAATTTACAAAGTTAACCCCCATTTCAAATTTCTACTACATCACAGCAACACTAGTCGGTTGGGGATAGGACGGTAATCTCGCATACAACGAATATTCGCCGACGAGAGTTTGTTTTTGGCGCCCACCGTGTATGAATATGAATCGGGGAGGGAGTCGATTTCGGCTGAGGACACACTGTGTTTTGGCGCCCACCGTGTATGAATCCGGGTGAGAGGCGGTTACATCATGTTTGGGTGAAATTACAAACCTACCCCTATCGAAACCTATAGAAATCCAGCATATAGGCTTTGCGTGGCAGGGATAGGCAGTAGTGATTTCCATCTCGCAGATTTTGGTTTCGGGCGGTTACTGCGACTTTCCCCACTTCGTTCAAATTTTGCAGAGTGCACGTTTACCGTGCCAACTCAATTCGAATCCCGTTTGTATTCTATTTTTTTTCGGGCGGGATCCATTTTCAATTGAAATTACATTCTATATACATAATTTTTTTATATATACTTTCAAAAGCACAACACCATTTATACATAAATATGGTTTACAAATGGCATGATCTCAGATTCATAAGGTTGTATCCATCAATTTGGATTTTCAAATATTTGAAACCACTTTATGTTGAAATCCAATGTATGCATTCCTCACTAGCTGTCTCCAATTAATGTGTGTTTCATGCGGGTTTTTTTACTTCTCAAACATGTATAATGTGTTTCACACACGCAACATATAGTGTAATCCCGTTTAGACATTAATTGCATTTAAACCATGCATTGTTTGTAATTGAAGAATCTATGGATCACCAATATTGATAAACTATATAACATTACACGTGTGCCCAAATTCAAATGAATATGCATGTTTGATACACCAATTTGCGTTATGATATTATCAATGTCATGATCTCCAGTTTAAATATTTGAATCCCCTTTAATCTAGATATTCGTCTCATATAACTATCACTCATGCTTATATAGGACTATGTCTCTGGACCTATACGCGTTCATCGTCTCTCAGGTATCTCTCGTGCTACCTGTATGTCGACAATGATCTTTTATCTTCGTAACACACTGACGGTACTCTCTCCCTCGACCTTCATCACTCTATCTCTCTCTAAGTATATCTCGCTCCCTGCTATGTGTCTCTAACTATGATTCTCCATGTGGAATATCTTTCTCTCACACAAACACAAAACTTTGTCTCTCGGGGTCTCATTTCTCTCTACTATTCCCATGTGTGCCACTCTCACACCCCTCATACAGAGATGTCTTTCGCTCCTTAGATATGAGAACCTACGACTCTTCCTCTTCAATATCTCTTTCTCACACACAAACACAAACTCTGTCTCCCAGGGTCTCATATTTCTCCATTGTTCTCTTGTATGTCGCTCACACACACCCTCTCTCCCTAGAGATATCTTGCATTCCCTCATATGTCTCTCTAGCTATCACTCTCGTTGTGAAATATCTTTCTCTCTCGCAGACACAAAACTCCGTCTCTCTGGATCTCATTTCTATTTATCTGTTTCTCCATCAACCTTCTTACTCGCCCTCACTCTTGATTCCTATCACGCACACTACATATGTTTCTCTCTACATGCAGTCAAGTGCCCTCTCACACACATATATAACTTCACCCTTTGAACCACCCGACGGTCATCTCCAACACCCAAACTAGCGGATGTCCCTCTAGCTAGCATCTCCATCTCTGTATCTATCTGTAGTTTCTCCGTCAACATTTCTTTCTCGCACGGAGTCTTGCTTCCTATCACCCACACTATATATGTCTCTCCATACGTATGCATTTATAGGTTGGTCTCTTTTGCACAATCGTTGCGCCTCACTCCCTCTGCTCGCCATAGATGCATGCTCCAGCCCATGCCACTATGTCGGGGGAAATCTGCTTCCTCGAACACCTATGGGGACCGAGCCCCTTACTGGTTCGGCGGGGGGCGGAGGTTGCACGAAGAGCAGATCGAGGCGATGCACACGAGGGGTTTACCCAGCTTCGGGCCGCACGGATGCGTAAAACCCTACTGCTGCTTTGTGGTTTGTATTGTGTTCTTGCTCGGAGGCGCGTGGTGCTACAGTACACACGAGCCGATGGCGAGGCCGAGCGTGAAAATGCGTGTCCTCCCCTCCTACATGCGCATGGGGCCTCCTTTTATATGCTCAAGGGGTTACCCACAGGTGGCAGCGTAGGTGGGGGCAAAAATGGTAGAATGCTGTAGTGGGTACAGCTGCCTGCACAGTGGCTGTACAGTGCTATCGTACCTAACTCTGACGGCGGGGGACAAGGGCATTAAATGCCCGTCCGCGTCGCCCAGACTATGCAGGAACAGGACCGTCAGGAGCGCCACCGTTTGCCACGATGGCTACTCTGTCAGCTTTGCTTCACCACCTCATGCCCCTGGCTACGCAGCCTCCTGCCACGTGCATCTGGAACGCCCCCAGAGCGACACGTTGGTGGGTGAGCTGGAGCGCAGGCACGGGGTGGTAACTTGCCGCGGTGGATGTCTTGTCGCGCCCGGGAGCTTGTCGGAGCGCGGGACGCGCCGTGGCGAGGTCCTTGTCGTGCCGTGGATGGCCTTCCCGGCAAGCTCCTCTTGCCGGGGTCTTGTGCTTCGAGCGGCAGTCCCGGCAAGCTCCTCTTGCCAGGGCCTCGCTCTCTTCGGGTGGCCTTCCCGGCAAGCTCCTCTTGCCATGGCCTTGGCTCAAATACTTTGTTCTTGGATGGCCCAAAAAGGGACCACGGAGAGTCTTGGCGATCGCCTGGCAAGCCTTGCCGCGGGGGGGGGGGGGGGGGCTACGAGTGCCCGTGCACAAGTTCGGGGTACTAAGGTACCCCTACTTTAGTACACCGACAGGAGCCCCCGGGCCTGGGCCATACACGATGCTGAGCGCTGTTGGGCCAGGCCCAAAACAGTGCACGGGCACGCGCGGTCTGGGTCACGCTGCATCTTTTTCTTCGCATCCATCGCGCCTTCCCCAAAGGGCACGTGTCGAACGCGGCGTCTTGGGGAGAGGCGTGCATGACGTGGGTGGCGTGCGTGGGGCCGAGCCCCGCAGGCGTGCGTCACATCGCGGATGATTTGTTTATTCGGAAAGGCGAAACGCCCCCCTTCTCCCCTTATAAGCAGGGGAGACAGGGGCAATCCGCCCACCCGCCAGTTGTGATTCCTTGAAAACCTCCGCCACTTCCCAAGAGAAGCAGCGCTCCGCCCCCCTTCCGCCGCCACCAGTGCTACCGACGCCGTCGACCTCCCTCCCTCTTTCCGCCATGGCCCCGAAGGGCGACAAGGGGAAAGGGAAGGCCGTGAAGTCGGCTGAGGCGCAACGGCTTGAGGCGCAGCGAAAGGAGCAGGCGGTCTTCCCCCCTGAGCTCGACGCGTTGGTCCTGAGGGAGGAATACTACCTCTTCTGGTCGGCGAGGACGCGAGCGCATCATCGCACGAGGGTTCTTCCCGGCATCGCCTAGAAGGAGTATCCGACCGGGTATCCCTTCTTCGCTCTGTTCTTCTATTGCGGGCTCTGCCCGCCCTTCTCTGAATTTTTCTGCGACGTCATGAACACCTATGGCTTCCATCTTCTTGATTTCACCCCCAACGCCGTTCTGACAATGGCGGTTTTCGCACATCTCTGCGAAAATTTTGTCGGAGTCTTTCCAAACGTAGCTCTCTTCCGCCACTTCTTCACGCCTCGAGTAGAGAGAGGAGAGCCCCTCTCCGGCGGGATCGCCTGGATCTCGAAGCCCGGCAAGAAGGATGCTTATCTAGAGGGAGAGCTCCGCAGAAAATGGGAGGAATGGAGGGCAGACTGGTGCCTGATCGTCGAGGAGAACCCGCAGCCATTCACCGCCGTGCGCCAAACCCCTGTGGTGCGCGGCAGGGATTGGAGCGACGTGGCTCCGGACGACGACAAGCTGCGGATTGCCGTCACCCGGATCCTGCGGCTCAGGCGTACCGGGCTCACAGTTGGCGCCGTCGGCGCAGATTTCCTCCGCCGCCACATCGCTCCCCTGCAGGAGAAGGGGAGGCCTGCCTGGGAGTTCCAGAATGCGGCGGATATCATGAGGCTGCGCCCTGGCCTCAACTTCAATTTCACCGTCTTGGAGCTTGACGGGACGCTCAGGGCGCTGTTCAAGCACGACCCCGACCACCCCAAATGGTTCAGGCTGCCGCGAGGCGTCGTCCCGTTGTGCAACAATTCGTCGCTCAGCCGCATCCTTGCAATGATGCCGCTGTGCGACTCGCACGGGATCGACTCCACTTGGCAGAAGCCCGCCGACGATGCGTGCGGGCGTTCTTCGACGACCTGGTGGAGAGGCCAGTCGACGCCGACGAGCAGAGGGGCCTCACCCGCGACACCACCGACGCGGAGTTGGCGTACATCGCCTCCAGGATGGAGGAGGCCGCGGCAGCCGCGGCCGCGGGCGAGTTCGGCTTCACATTGGCGGAGGCGGACGCAGCGGAGGCGGAAAGCCTTGCCGACCGAGCGGAGTTCGCCGGCGAGGAAGAGCTTGCCGGGCATGGCGCAGGGGCGGATGAGTCCAACGAGGGCACGAGTGGCTTGCCGGAGGCTGACGCCTCTTCCTCCCGACCTTCGGGCAGCTCGTCGCAAGCGGAGCCCCCGGCTCAACCATGGAGGCGCCTCCGCAAGGCCGGAGAGGTGGTACGGCAAGCGAGCCAATAGCCGCAGCGCCGCGCGACGCGCTCCGCTGTCTCAGCGGGAGCGGGGTCTTCGTAGGCCGCTGCTTCTGCTCCTGCCGCCCCTCGCGCTACGGCGGCGGCCGGGGCAAGGCCGTCTCGGGCTGGCGTCACCACTGCCTCCGCCAAGCGGCCGAGGGAGCCTACCCCTCCGCCTCCTCGCGCCAGAAGCGGGCCAGTCTTCGACTTCTCCACGCTTAGCTCCGACGAGGAAGAGGAAGAGGAGTATGATCCCCGCTGTTCTCGTGTTTCTTCAATTCTTGTAGTTGTGCCTCACATCTCATTTGCTTTCCTCTGAATTTGCCCCTTTTCAGGACTCTGGCTCAGAGGGTGGCAAAAAGAGCCAAGGCCCCGGTGGTCATCCTCGACGACGAGCCCGCCGTGACGACAGGGGGTGCGCCTGATATGACCTTATCGGAGCCGCCAACTGGTCCTCAGAGCAGCCCCCAGCGCATCCCCCAGCGTAAGCATATGACTTGCTTCCTGCCGTTGGGTGCGCCCGGGTGCCCTTCGCTTTTCTTGACATCTGGCTGACGATTCGTGTAGGAGCAGAGCAGCCCCACCAGGAGCGTCTGGAGACCGTCCCCGATGAGCCACCCGCTACAACCACACCGCCAAGGGGGAGTTCCCCGGCAAGGGATGAGCCCCCGACAAGGGAGCGGTCCCCGGCGAGGGAGCAGTCTCCGGCGAGGGAGCAGTCCCCGGCAAAGGATCAGTCTCCGGCGAGGGATGGTACCGGCGGCCCCTCGGCGACGGAGACCGTGACTGCAGACCCCGGCCCAGGTAACCTTCTTGCCTCGAAACTCCCCTGGGGTTCTTCTTCTTTAGACAGTTGCTTGACTTCTCCCCCTCCTTCGGCCTTCAGACCCGCCCACCACGGACCCGATGGAAACCGAGGTCATCGTCGAGGAGGACGCGCGCGACCATACCGACGACGCGGCCGCCACCGGAGAGACGGATGGTGCCGAAGATCTGGCCGGCGAAGAGGCCGCCAAGGCTGCCGCAGCAGCCGCGGGCGAGGGGGCCAGCGATCGTACTGACGGCCCCGAGGCCACAGGAGCGCCAGGCGCTGCGCCGACCGCCGATCCCGCCTCCGCAGCGGCGCCGGGCCCCGAGGAGCCCCATCCAGGCGCCTACCTGAAGGCCGGCGATGATATCTTCATCAAGCTCCCCTGGGAGTCGACTTCCAGGGCGCCGGTCGAGGGGGAGACCTTGGATGGAGAGGTGCTCGCCTCCGTCGGGCTGACGCTGGTTGACGCGCCAGGCAGCAGCGCCGGCGAGCCTGAGGAGGAGCGGCTGCTCCGGAAGCTGGTGTCACTCTACCGCGCCCGACAAGCCCAGGTGGAACGCCGGGAAGCGCTTGTCGCGAAGGCGGGAGCGGACATGGAGAAGCGCGCCGGGGAGCTCCGAGAGCTCAACCAGGAGGCCCTCCGATCCTTGGCGGAGGAGCGAAGGCAGCTCGACGAGGCGCGGACGGCCTTCATCCTCGAGAAGGCGAAAGCCGAGGAGCAGCAAAGTCTTGCCGCCGCGGGGCTAGCCGCGCGGGAGGGCGAGCTGGCGCAGCAGAAAGCCAGCCTCGCCAGCCACGAGGAGGAGGTCGCCGCACGCGAACATGCGCTCGGCGGAGCCCTCAAGGAGGCGCGAAATGCCGCCGAGACCGCCGAGACCGCCAAGGAGGCACTGGAGGCGAGGGTGGCGCAGCTCGACACCGACCTCAAGGCGAGCGGCGAGGAGCTCGCCGCGCTCAAGCAGGAGCGCGAGAAGGGTGCCCACACCCTTGGTGAGCTGCAGGGCCGCTTCGCCAAGAAGATCAAGGAGCTCGACGCCGCCAAGGACTCCAACGCCGATCTCGAGCTGAAGCTGGACACCTTGTCCAAGGCGCTGGACAGCGCCAAGGAGCAAGAGGTGGCCTTGCGGAAGGAGGTCGCGGACAACGAGGCGTTGTTGGAGGGCGACGGTGGAGCAGTGGACCGAGGGCCTCATGGACATCACCGCCTCCATCGACAAGGAGCTGACGCTGCTGGGGATGGAGGGTCACGAGTACCCCTCTGGTGAAAACGTCCCGCCCAGCACCAAGCTCACTTCGTTCTTCAAAGGCGTGGTGGCTGCCCTTCAGCATCTCCGGAACGCGATCCCAGAGCAGCTGGCCGGCGAGACGCGCGACGCCATCGCCGGAGCCCTCGAGAAGGTGTTGGTGAAGACCGCCTTCCGCAACCCCGGCATCAGGCTCACCAACGTCCTCAAATCCCTGCCGGCGGATGCTGACCTCGAGGAGATCAGGGCCCTCATCGCGCCCATCATGGAGAAGGTGGCCGGGATCAAGAGGATCGAGGGCGACCGTGTGGATTAGGCCGCCCCCCTTTTTCTTTTCTTGTCGCTGCCGGCCAAGTCACGAAAGCGATTCATTAGTGGTGCGACAAGCTTATCTTTTTAATATAACTCTATCTTAGGTAGTGACTGCCCTGTTATTTCCTCTACTTGACTCCGTGCTCTGTACGTTTTTGCCCTACACTTTTGGGGACTTGTCGGCGTAAGCCTCCGCCTTACCGCGGGCTCTGAGTGCGGGACATTAGCAGCCCACCAGCGGCGCCACTACCGGCAAGAAACCTTGCCGCGGCTAGCTGCAGCTCACTTAAATTGTTGAGCAGGCTCAAAGCAAAGTAAGTGTTGCGACTGCAGTCGCAGCACACCTAAGCTGCCGAGCGAGCTCGAAACAAAGTAAGGATGCCACTCTGGTTGTAGCACACTTAAGTCGTTGAGCGGACTCGAAACGAAGTAAGGGCACAACTAGCCACGAGCCGGTCCCTCCGCGCATAGGTTTCCCATACAAAGTACGATCGTTCGAGGAAGATAACCTCAATTTTTTTAAAAAGAACCCAATTGCTCAAGCTATGGCAACTTAGCTTTTCCGTGGCTCGCTGCCCATCAAGGTCGCTTTCCGGCGGGGCGAG
The DNA here is from genome assembly GCA_032464435.1 of Aegilops umbellulata. NCBI lineage: Eukaryota > Viridiplantae > Streptophyta > Magnoliopsida > Poales > Poaceae > Aegilops > Aegilops umbellulata. Next base: position 184,611,573 of record CP136055.1, read on the forward strand.
GCATGGGGCTCGCCGTCGCTTACCGGGGGTCAGTGCTGCACAGGGTGTCAGATAATGCATGCAAAGAATAAAGAGCATGAGATCGACAAGGTGCGCGGAGCACATGAACTCAATCTGCGCAGGGGGTCTGCGCCTGGCTCCGTACAAAGGATCACATGCAACAGCGGCAAGACTTTGTACAGGAGGGTGGTTGCCGGACGGGGTCCGACAGCCGCGCCTTACGGGCGAAACTTACGAAGATGCCCAACGTTCGAGGAGTTGCTCACCGGAGCGGTATCTTCGGTCTCAAGGCGGACAGCGCCAGGCCTATCGACTCGTTTCACCCGGTAAGGGCCTTCCCACTTTCCCGGGACTTTTGGCACTAACCTTGCGGCTATAAAAGCGGCACAAGGTTTGCTAGTAGCGAGCAGCTCGCACAGCGGCCTGAAGGCGGTCCTCCTCGAGGAGCAGCGCATCATCTCGACGCAGCTGCTCTCGCTCGAGCTCAGCGTGAGCGAACACTCGAGGCGGCCCGCATGCGAGATCCGTGGGGCTAACTGCCTCCGCTCTATGCAATAGAGCGAAAGGTTGCCTGGTCATACCAGGGCTCACTTGCGCCGAAGATGTCCGCGCATGTTCGGACGCCGCGGCGTCATGATCTGGCTCGGCGACGCCCGTTTCACCGCCGGCGCCGTCCCCTCCACCCGTTTGCTCCAAGGGCGGTGGGTTCGACCGGGGCGGACCAACCATCTCCGGAGTCTTCTTCTTCGGTGGCATGTTGATGAAGGCGAAGGAGATCTAGCTGGTGCAGGTGCCGGGTCAGGTTCGCACAACTTCGACGCCCCCTACCTGGCGCGCCAAAGATGTCGGGGGAAATCTGCTTCCTCGAACACCTATGGGGACCGAGCTCCTTACTGGTTCGGCGGGGGGCGGAGGTTGCACGAAGAGCAGATCGAGGCTATGCACACGAGGGGTTTACCCAGCTTCGGGCCGCACGGATGCGTAAAACCCTACTGCTGCTTTGTGGTTTGTATTGTGTTCTTGCTCGGAGGCGCGTGGTGCTACAGTACACACGAGCCGATGGCGAGGCCGAGCGTGAAAATGCATGTCCTCCCCTCCTACGTGCGCATGGGGCCTCCTTTTATATGCTCAAGGGGTTACCCACAGGTGGCAGCGTAGGTGGGGGCAAAAATGGTGGAATGCTGTAGTGGGTACAGCTGCCTGCACAGTGGCTGTACAGTGCTATCGTACCTAACTCTGACGGCGGGGGACAAGGGCATTAAATGCCCGTCCGCGTCGCCCAGACGGTGCAGGAACAGGACCGTCAGGAGCGCCACCGTTTGCCACGATGGCTACTCTGTCAGCTTCGCTTCGCCACCGCATGCCCCTGGCTACGCAGCCTCCTGCCACGTGCGTCTAGAACGCCCCCAGAGCGACACGTTGGTGGGTGAGCTGGAGCGCAGGCATGGGGTGGTAACTTGCCGCGGCAAGCGCCTTGCCGCGGTGGATGTCTTGTCGCGCCCGGGAGCTTGTCGGAGCGCGGGACGCGCCGTGGCGTGGTCCTTGTCGTGCCGTGGATGGCCTTCCCGTCAAGCTCCTCTTGCCGGGGTCTTGTGCTTCGAGCGGCAGTCCCGGTAAGCTCCTCTTGCCAGGGCCTCGCTCTCTTCGGGTGGCCTTCCTGGCAAGCTCCTCTTGCCGGGGCCTTGGCTCAAATACTTTGTTCTTGGATGGCCCAAAAAGGGACCACGGAGAGTCTTGGCGATCGCCTAGCAAGCCTTGCCGCGGGGGGGCTACGACTGCCCGTGCACAAGTTCGGGGTACTAAGGTACCCCTACTTTAGTACACCGACACACTATCTCTTAAAGACAAAAACACATGCTCAATTGTCGGGACTTCTTCCATGCATTCTCACATGCATGCATATTGTCATACCGATCCGTCTCTCCCATGTCGTTGATCTTATGACTTATGTCTTCTTTCTTTTATCTCGATCATGCGCGCACGCACACACACACATCCCACGTATACATGTATACCTCTCACACATGCACGTTCAAGGTCTCCATGTCTCCATACGTAGTTAATTACCCTCAATCCTAATGCCACATCGAATCGTTCTCCTCTTTTGTGCACATAACTTCTGCCTGGATGGGTAAAACACACACTCACACTTAAGAATCTCCTTCTAGCTACCCCCCGCCTCTCACTCTTCCCCTATATCCCTGAAACCAATAAGACCATCCATTAGTTTAACTCCCTCCTACATGCACCATCAATATATAGTAGTCTTCCTCGGTGTCTCTCGAACAAACACGTTCTCTCGAAGTCAACTCCTCTCACGCGCACACACCTTCTCTTCGCTCTCTACGGGCATTTTCTCTCTCGCACCCCATCGTTTGTGGCCTCTGCCATACACATCACCTCTCTACGATGAAAGCCATGGACACTTAAATTACATCCGCCACAGAGGACCCCGCGACACACACACACACAAGCACGCACGCACCCCTCCCCAACACACACACACACACTAAGACTCCATCTCTCTCTCTCTCTCACACAAACACACACACACGCAAGCACGCACGCCCCCCACACACACTAAGACTCCATCTCTCTCCCTCTCTCTCTCTCACACACACACACAAACTAAGACTCCATCTCTCTCTCTCTCTCTCTCTCTCACAGACACACACACACCCCACACACACACTAAGACTCCATCTCACACACACATGCTCTAGGCGGAGCATTTGTTCCTACCACCCTTCATCCAACCTTACCCGTATGATGAACGATCACCTTTATTTACTTGCATAACATGGACAAATTCCACTTTACTTTAGTAGTCAGCAAACTTATCATCTGTACCCTTATAAAAAAACGAGTTGGTGGTGATGGTGTGCCTGCCATCTTGTAATACAGACCGTATGATCTATATCTGAGGATAGAAAGCAAACTATGGTAATTTTACAAAAGATACCCGCACCTCTCTCCACATCATTATCTCCCGCAACCTCATTGCTCAGCAATTAAAAAAGGAATAAGTCTTTGGAACAATCTAGCATGCATGGTGGCCGCTGCCGCCTGCCGGCGCCGTCCATCCCCATGCCTCCGCCCATTTCGACTACCAGTCACCACCACGCTCCACTCCTCCTCGCCTTATCTCTCAACTTTCATTTTTTTGATGACATTCTCGAGATACCAGTTTTCCGATAAAATTCTTGAGATACCATTAGTTTTTACGCATGGGATTACTCCTGCATGGGTCAATCACAATAGGTGTTCTGTAAAAAAAATGCATATTGATGTTCCGTGCAATGCACGAGAATCTTGCTTGTAATTATATAACGCAAATCACGAGCAGGAAGTGACATTTTTTTGACACAACCACGTTAACATGGCCACGTAAATCACTAGCTAAAGTAAATACCATTATACTTATATCCCGATGCAAAAGGTTGAGTACATGTCCGAAGAGTAGAGTCACACACACACACTCTGTCTCTCAGAATCTCTCTCACACACACACCGGTTATGTGACTCCCACTTAAGCAGACACGTATGTCACAATTTGTGCACCCGCGGGTACATGTGATGCTGCGCATTTATTTAAGCCGGAAGGCGAACCCAAACAGTAGCTGCATTCATTCCCCTCCCGCCGCCTCTTCTCTGGTCACCGTCGCCCGGTAGCCATGGGCCGGCCGAAGGTAACAACATACGCCATACTCCCGCCGGAGCGGCGCTTTAATATGGAAATTTTAGTGGCCATGCATGCATCTTTTTGTGCTAGCACTCCTATATAAGGGTTGACGGTCGCTTCCCGCGGACATGCGCGGGCGGTGGAAGAGGAAGGAGAAGGGAAGCGGGCTATGGAGTAACGTTTTTTACCACAATTTCCTAGGAAACCGAGTGCAATAATTGAGTAGTCTTGCAAACTACCAGTACTACACCTGAGACGGTTCAAAACCTATACTCCCTTGCCAGCGCGCGCTTCTCGCGTGAAACGGTCAGCGTCGCCCTGGAGCGTCAGTGCCGCATTAATGCCCGGCCAGAGCGGAGGCGACCTCTCACTGGCGCCGGCTTTGAAGTGGCGCGACGGCCGAGAGAGCGCCGCTTCCCGGTGCACGCGACTGCTCCGCGTCGAGACTGGCCATAAACTATCCAAGCATGAGGGTTTAAATTGGAGCAAGTTGCACCGAACCCACCAAAAAAACTATCCCACCCAAGAGGTGCTAACTGGAGATAATTCTCATTGGGACCACTGAAAAATCACTTTTCTCTCTCCATGAAGTGCATTTATTGTCAATCTAACCCTGTCACCCAAACACCTCTTTGGTTACAGTTAGTTCAGGGTTAGTCATGAGTTAGTGTAACCTCTAACTAAGTTAGAGTATCAAACAGGAGCAGTATAGGACATGCAAGTTGCTCAAAGCATACAGGCAAATTCGTACGTGAAATGATTTTTTTCTTTTTGGAAACGGAATGTGAAAGGAATTTTTTTAGAATGCTCTTGGCATGTTGCTAACATGTGATAGTTAACCGACCTCAATAGACGGCAGAGACGCCAGCCCACCGCACTTTGATAGAGACGAGGAGGGAGAAGCGATACAGGCTGCTGGATTACTAGAGATAGGTGTCGCACGGAAGGCAAGAAATATGGTGATAGCGTGGGTTAGCCATGTACTAGTATGACGTAACTACACTGGGCTGCCGTGTTTCGTACTCTTCCAGTCCACTGTGGAGATGATTGGTTAATTTTGTATCGCTGAATAATATTAAATATTATGAGTGCAGACGCTCCACCACGAGGTTCCTTGCTCCTTCTCGGTCGTCCGGAATCTATGTTCTTCCACTCTATTTTTTTACGTGAGCTTTGTTCATCCTTTTGCCAACACGTGAGACATCTAGCATCAAGGTGCACGTGTTATGCAAGGATCGTTCCATCTATATGAAGAACACGTGGGACTGGAACTACGAGACGAACATGTACCCAGGAGTGGACGTACGAACCTGAGTAATGTAGCGCAGTAAGTGAAGTAGAAAGGCACAAATCGTATGAACATGCGTGGCATATAGGGTGTGTTTTGTTGCGTTCTCGTCTCAGCATAGTTGTTCCCTCTTCAGGCATGCTCAATTCAACACCCCTCTTCATGCATGCTCTCTTCATGCATGCTTCTAGTGTATTTGTGCTAAACTAGTGTGGACTCATGCACCCTCCATACACTCTACTAAACACCCAAAAGTAGGTCGAGAAGCGAACTCTTGGGAGGCATTTGTCTCTTACTACGTGCTACCACTAAATGTTGTACGTGCAATGCATGGTGATGTTATGGAGTACGTGCCTAAGTACTCTACTACTACTATATTAGTTGGAGGCACATATTAACTTTTATATTTGTTTACGTGTATGCCCCGAGACCTTCCAACTAGACATGTCTTTGTCTCCAGGTCGCACTTTGTATCGTTCATACCACTAAGTACTACTACGTGTGGTCTCCGACCCAGAAGTGGAAGAAGTGGAGACGCTCTACCACGCTATTTTTTTACGCTAGGCTCTACCACGCTGTTCATGTCCCACTCATTTCGCTGACGTGTGGGACATCCAGCACGTGCCATGTTTGGCACCCTTCGTCGTAAGAGTTGAAACGCTAGCATTCATCAGAAATAAAAAATAATTATAAATTGACAGTGATACTATTTTTTTTTGCGAACCAATCAGCAGTGATACTATACCTCGATATCGGAAAGAATACTACTCCGTTCGCCAACATGTGGGACGTCGACCATCCTTGTCCACTTGCCATGCACACAGAACTCCAGGGGAGTCACCCAGGTCGTCGCGCCACAGTAACAATGACTAATGAGCCGTCAAATCACAGGCCCATTTCCCACTTTGAAGTTGCTTGGACGAAGGAAGCATCATGACTTCGTTGAATTCCGCTTCTTGAAGAAAACTACTGTACCAGCACTACTGCTAGCTACAATAGTTACTACAACAGAGGCCTCCTTTCGTTCATAGGATAGGAATATGAAAATCATAGGAAGTGAGATGACATGCATCTCAATTCCTATAGAGAAAGAGATGCCATTTGATGCTTAGGATAGGAATTTTTCCATTTAGTCTAGGCTAATGTACTGGTAATTTGCTCTAAAAATATAGTAGTAACTAGTAGTACTGGTACATTCTCGTACTCAGACACACAGACACACACACACACACTAACTACTAGTACTACTACTTCTCACATGCTGGCCAGACGCCGTTGTTCTCCTTCCCGGCTTTGTCGGCGGCACCCCACCGTGCTTGGATCTCCGCCGACCTCTCCGCAGCAGCGCGTGCGTCCTTTTCTTTCTTGCGGCAGCGGGCCTCTCTTTTCTTGAGTGCTTTCTGACTTTTCCGCTCCCTCTGTGCGGCTTTGGCCGCCTCTTGCTCTACCGCCCATTCGGCCTTGGCATCTTCAAATTCCTCCCACATAGTTGTGAGGTCGCGAGCGGCGATGAACTCGGCACGGTGGGATGCCATCGCTTCCCTACCATTTTGTGTGCAGTCGTGGGCGGCGAGGAACTCGGCGCGGCGGGATGCCATCGCTGCCTTACCGGTTAGTGTGCGGCGCAGAGGCATGAACGACGCTTGGTGAGAGCTCTGGGTGGAGTGGCCGGACAACAGTATAGTGCATTGGTTTGTCAAGAGCTCAAGGACAAAAGACGAAGCAAATTTGGATTCCCTTCAATCCTGGTCATTTATTACTGGGTAAAATGCATTGGCGGTCATCGAACTTGTCTTGGTAGCTCACTTTGATTATTGTATACGAGATATGGTGATTATACGGTCACTGGCTCAGCGTATAGCTCCGTATTTGTCTGGTTGACCAGTCAAACAGTCCGCATGCGCCTCATCACCTCGTGTTCTTTATCTATCTACGCGGGCCTACCTGTCAATGGAGAAAGAAATACTGTAAAAACCAAAATTATGCTAGAGTCCGGACCGCTTCCGGAGCCCGCTCTCACCGCCCTGGCCCCTCAAGACGCCAGCTGCCCGCCGCATGCATGCATAGCAAGTAGTACTCCTTATGTGGAGGAGAGGGAGGCATTGACAAAGTCAAGGAGTGGGCTTTGCAAGAGCCCGTCTCTACACATGCTCCTAGGTATAAAAAAATAATTATAAAAAAAGGCATAAAAAACAATTGTGTCTTAAAAAAAAGAAAGGTAAAAAACATTTGAGAGGAAATATATAGAGAGAAAGCGAGAAAAAGCTGTAACCTGGGCATTACATGAGGAAGGAGGGAGTGGTGCACATGCCAAGTTCACTGGGCTGCCGTGTTTCACACTCCTCCGTCGTAATAGTGGAGACAATAGCTTTCATAAAAAATAAACAATGAATACTCGTTGCTTGTCCTCTATATCGGAAAGAATACTTTCATTCGCCGACATGTGGGACGTCGACCATCCTGGTCCACCTGCCATGCACAAAATTATCCTGGTCTACCCCGGTTGTATCTCAGGCCCAACCTTTCCCACTGTAAGTTGTTCGGACGAAGGAACCATCATGACTTCGTTGAATTCCGCTTCTTCAAGAAAACTTAGGCTGGTCACAATGGGCAAGAACATAAGCTAGTAACTTACACACTTCCCTAGACTATGTTACTACCTCGATAGTCGGTAGGAACATCTATGTAGTGTCATGCAACGATGCATTTATTAGGTTATAGACTCATTGTTTTTTGGAGTGTGTGATGTTCCGATAACTTAGCTAGTTACCGCAAGCACCTCTCTCTTCATTAAATGTGTGCCACATAAGCAAAATTGTATTGGAGTGTGTGATGTTACTCCTAAGTTCCTCTCCATTGTGACCAGCCTTACTGTACCCGCAATACTGCTACCACACGCGAAGACTGGACGACACTGTACCACGTCATATCACTGAAACCCACTAGGCCAAACTAGCCCGCCTAGGTCATCTATTTTGGAACGGAGGGAGTACGTCTCTGCACTGCTATGATTTTGTGTTGCACGTCATGTCACTGAAACCCACTAGGCCAAACTAGCCCGCCTAGGTCATGGATCGCTAAGCCTACAATTTTAGGAGCTAGGGCTATTGGTCGATCGATGAGGGATAAGTATAAGCGTACCACGAGCTCATTAGCCCCAACGTTTCTCTTCTGTGAGTGTTTTGCAAGTATTATAGCTCGCACAGTAGCTAGCCTACCAACACCAAGAATCATCAAACAAGCCCTGCTAATATGATAAACAGTTCAAACTTACATCTAATCATGCCATATATTACATCAAAAGCTGGTGAGGATATATCTGTTTCCATAACTCGGAGAGGGTTCGCATGATTCACTATCAAACAAAAGTTGCAAGATCCGCCCACACAAGACAGTGCACTAGCACTAATATGGTTTGATAACACGCATCGTTCTGGTAATGAAACACAGGGCAATGCAAACTACCCTGAAGGATTAGCGCGACCAACTATTTCTTGTCATCGATCTCTCGGGCAATGACCACAGCACGGACAATGGCATGGGAATCGATTTCTGGGGCGATGTCCGTAGGACTGACCGCGACATCGGAATCGATCTCTGGGGGCGATGTCCACAGGATGGATAGCGGCATCGGAATCGATCTCCGGGGCGATGCCAACAGGACGGGCCACGACATCGGAATCATCAAGGACGTCCACCGGCACCTGCACAACCCTAACATATTAGCAAGCACATTGCAAATAATCAAAAACCACAACTATGGTAATAAGCCATTATTTTTTACCTTGTGCAGCTCATCGGGGGATCTCATCCCTCCGGGGGCCATCTCCTCGTCCTCGATGGGGGCCATCACCTTGCCAGGGGAATACTGCTTCTCAACGGTGACTATCTCCTCAAACTCGGTCTTGAGCCTCACATAGGTGGCAAGCAGAGTTCCTGGGGTAGGCACGGTGGGGTCATTGTTGTTCTTCCAACTTACTTTGATGAGTTCCTCCACCAACGTCCTCAACTCTTGGGCCAGTGCTTGTTTCTTGGAGTTCTTCGTTTCCATGGGTTGGCCCGCCAACATGGTCAACTTGTTGGTCGGTGCTCGCTTCCTGGAGATCGCTGTCTCCAGTGGGTTGTCCGCCTGCAACTCTTTACCTAGTGCTCCAGGATCCATCAATGAACTGACAAACAAAAAGCAATCGAAAGGAAACCACAATCGCAATGAAAACGGGAAAATAATAGGATGTGAGAATCGGTCGGTGCTTCGCAAAAAAAAAGATTCTTGGAATGAAAATATAGCAGCATAACGGATTCGCCCACCTTTCCTTCGTTGGTACAGAAGAAAAATGGCAGAAGTGAGTAGCCTGGAGTGAGGTTTTGTTGAAGAAAGGGAAGAAAGGGCTTGAACGAGCGTTCCAGTGAAATGATGGTTGCTTCGTCCAGTCCAACTTGGAGGCCACCTTACCACTGCTGGTAAAGGTGTGCGTTTTGTGATATGATGGGTCATGACGGCCACACCGGGGTGACAGGTGAGTCTCGATTGTAGCACCTCGCTGTGATTTGGTGGATGGCACGCGGGCCCGGATGCTTTGAAATGTCCCGCATGTAGATAGAGCGGCTAGTCATATACTCCCTCCTTTCCGGTTTATAGGGCTCAATTCAAAAATTTCACCAACCAAGTTAGATGGTGAGTGGTGGAATCCTTTTTGTAATTTGCAAAAGCACCCAATTAATGCTCTTGTTTACTTCAAAAATGTATGTTTACCAATGTATTAATTGCAATGCATGCATGCATAAAGTACATGCATTGGTCAGTTTTCTCTTAATACCTGCATGCAATTATTTAATGCGCCTTGGAATCTGAACTTGTGATGGGGAACAACCAAATTGAGCCTTATAAAATGAAAAAAACTAAGATTTTGAGATAAGCCCTATAAAACGGAAAGGAGGGAGTAGGAGTGCTCGATATTGTGCACCTCGACCAAGGCGGAGAGGAAAACGAGAGAACTACGTAATTAATGCATGAGTTTAAGTAGGGTAGTTTTGTAAAGTACGAGACACATTTATCCAATCGCAAAATGCCTTGGTTCATGAGATTTGAGATTTGAGCCCTATAAACCGGAAGGGAGGGAGTACTGCACACGGTGTAGTCTAGTCACTTGTTGAAATCTCTAGAAAGGCAAATAATCCTTTCCGCTTTACAGGGCTATACTACTCCCTCCGTCTAGGTGTGTAAGTCATCTTATGAAAACCAAATATGTAGTCCCAAAACACTTAGGCGCGGTGCATTAACTTCTACTCCCTCCGTCTAGGTGAGTAAGTCATCTTAGGTTGTGCACCGTGACCAAGGAGGAGGGGAAAACGTGAGAACTTAATGTTTATTTGCTAATTAATAGCATTGCATGCAATGAACTAACCACTGCATGTCGTGTTTGGTAGTCTCAAGTCATTAAAATCATGCACACCCCACATGTCTTATTGGTTGATATGTCAAGAAACAAGAAACGAGGTAGAAGTTAATGCACCGCGCCTAAGTATTTTGGGATTATTTGGTTTTCGTAATATGACTTACACACCTAGATGGAGGAAGTACCTTGTTTCTTGTTTCTTGAGATATCAACCAATAAGAGATGAGAGGTGTGCATGCTTTTAATGACTTGCAATGGCTAGTTCATTGCATGCAATGCTATTAATTAGCAAATAAACATTGGTGACCCCAGGAGGAAACGGTGCTAAACGCGTGGACCTATGTAGAATGAGTATCAACCAATGGATAATGGAGTTTAATTGTTAAACAATACAACAATTTTGTCTCATGCAAGAGCTTGGCTAGTACTCCAAGGAACCGCACCACGCGAGCGTTCGCAACTGCCACGTTTGGGTTGCGCTTGGTTCTTCGCCTCTTCGAGAAGACGAACAATGATGTTACTCCTACTTCTACAGTATTGAATCCACTTCTGCATGTCCGTCCACCTCGTGCAGGAGGGATAGCGTGTAGCGAAAGCTTCTACTTACTGCTCCTGCCTTTGCGTCTATGATAGGTGGGCCCAACAGGTGGTTGGCCCTCCTGTCATGCAACCAAAGGCAGTTGCAGTTAAGGCACTGGAGCTCAGTCTGCGAGGGAGAGGGCGTTGTAGTAATCAAATTTCTCGGTCTTGTACGAGTTGATGAAGATAGGGGTTGCTTGCTTGCTAGGGTTCCTTGCTAGGGTTGCTCACTACGTATATATAGGCCGGAGCCTCCGCGCTTGCTTCCTAGGGTTGCTCTATTCACACACTCTCATCCTCTCCAGATCTAAACAAGATAGGGGTAGTAACACTGTCTTTCTCCCTTCAAAAAACACTGGCTTTCTATCCTCACCGCTGGTTACAGATCTGGACGTATCCTCCTCCGCCGGTGAAGGGGAGGAGGGGCAGCGTTTAGGACGTCGTCGACAGCGAGGGAGGAGACCCACTGCCGGCCACACCGTTATCTCTGGCCGAGCGCCAGCGCGGGAGGTCCTCCGATCCCTTCATCGTTGCCTATGGGCGGATCCGGCCTCCCGCCGCCCACCTATCCACATCCCGACGACCTTCAGGTATATCTTCGTTCGAAACCGCCTTAGCTCTACTTCCCCAGCTTGCTACGTCACTGCATGTGCATCATTTTCTACCTCTCAGCCCCTCTCGATCGGATGGTCCAACGACACATATTTTCTTTTCTTCTATTGTTAGAGGTAAAGCTACTTCATGGAGTCGAATCTTGTACTACTTGGTTCAAACAATAAATAAAGTGGGGGTGGGGGAATTTAGTATGTACATCGGACTTGTTACAAACAGGAAGGAAAGGGGGTGAAAGTAGTAAAGACTGGTCATCCAACCGGTCTCTTGGTCGAAAAGGGAAATACAGGGGTAACGCTGTACACAGTGGTATGACCAGGACTAGATTTGCTATCCACACATAGGAGTAGGTGGCTAGAGTGAACAAAAATGGGACCAACCCAGATATGTTTCTTGGATGTTTGTTTCTCGGGGCAACAAACTATGAATCACCACTTTATGCCCCTGTTTACGTACATGCTACTGGACTGCTGGTGCACCCACTGTCCCATGCCCTTATACCAAATATTTAGGCTCCGTTCGGAATAAAGGGGCAGAAAACATAGGTCTTGATGAAAATAGAGGAATAGGAAAGGAATGTAGGTATAAAACTATGGAACAGCGAACCGGAGGAAACTCTGAAGAGAATGTGTTCGGATGGACTATGAAATGTACATATTTGTTTTTTTAGAGTAGCATGCTTGGCAGTATGAGATGCTATTTGTTTATTCAGCTACACAGTGTCTACTCTTGTCCTCACCTCACGTACCACACATAGGTTGATTTTTTTATTCCGGCAACACAGCACAGCAACCTGTCTAACGCACGGCAGCGAGCGCCTGCCTCGGGCTTCCACCCAAAAAATGAGCAGCGCTTGGATGTTTCTATTCCTATGGAATAAGTACTACCAGACCAGATTTCCTATGAAACACTATTCACCTTTCCCGTGTTCGGAACGGTTGGAAGGGAAAGAATACCGTAGGAATTGTGTTCCTACGAAAATCCTGCACCAAACCTGTGAACCGAACGCAGCCTTAGCTGTTCTTAATCTAATGTCCCTGGTAAAAATGAAGCCATGCCACTGTTATAATCCATGACAAGTTTAGCCAAATGTTTTTGCCTGTAATTGTTTGAGACTCTGACTGTTTCCTCTGTGCCTTTCTGTGCAAACAGGGATATCCAATTCACCTGTTGCTGTTGTGACGTTTTGGTGCACTGCACAAAACTCTTCTTAAAAGAAGTGACTTTTGTGCTGTTTAACTGGAATGTCAGAATGGAACAGTTGGTTCATTTTGGTGGAACTGCACAAAGGGAGATCTGTGTTCCAATCCTCATCATCCATATTGGCGCCATAACCTTCCTTTAGGTAAGAATGATATTTAATGCATGTGTTCATCTCTGTTTTCCGACTGCCATGAGAAAATAATGTTGTTTTTTACTAGTACACTTGTACTCCCTCACTGACAAAACCAATTCTGAATTAGAAGGCCAATCATGTACTTGGCTTCACCAACTGGTGAGGAGAAAGAGAAACAGAGCATGAAGAGGAGGAAGAAGAATAAACAGTGCCAAGGCGATCTTGCTGAAGCCAGAGGCCTCAGTCGAGGCCATTCAAGGGCTCCGGCAACGACTACCTTACATGTGAGACGATTCTCCAGGGAGCCCTTCCACTTCTGCTGTCTCACTTAATTAATTAGGAGTACTTAAGTACCACTAATTTATTACTGCCTAGTTTTCCTGTTGGAGTTAAACAAATCTTTAGTAGGACCCTATGCTGAATCATGTACATGTGTATGTTTGTCTATGGAGGTGAATCATGTGGTGGAGCAGGGAGGGAATATTATTAGTGTCATGACATAATAGTGCTATTGTTTTGCATGTCAATACATTGCCATTGGTTCAATGAGGCAATGTTTTGCGTATTGTCCATCATGAATTTGATGCTACTGGTTGAGTAATATGCTAATGTCTTCCTATCCTTTCTCACTAAGCTAATGAAGGTTTCACCTTGTTCCTACTTGTGCAAACAGGGATCATGTTGTGCCAATCATACATTAAATGGAACTACACAAGACAATACAATGAACTGTATCCCAGCCAGTGCTTTAACTCTGCTGGAAGTTCTTGATAATCTTTCGATATAATCTCAGCACTGGTAAACAAGAGTGATTTCAACCATACATTTGAATTGCACAAAAATATATACTATTGTGTGATTCCAGTGAGTGCTTTGTCATCTCTTATGGGACTAAATGAATAAGCTTTTTTTCTCAGGTTGGTACGGGCCTAAGGCCTTCATCCATATTAGTTTGTTGTCATCTCTATTTGTATCGTGCTACTGTCATGAGAAACTCCTTTATCTTTGCACATTAAAGTTTTGCAACCTATGATAAATGTCAATGCTTTGAGTGTTGAGTTGAGCTAATTGGCACTGATTAAATAAACTAATACCTCTCTTTAAGCAAGACTACTATGTTGCTAACTTTACCCATTAAGATAATGAGGGTGCTTCTATTTGTTAGTGTATGTTTCATAAACTAGTCCCACTATTACAGTAATCTCACTCTCTCAATATATGTGCCAACAGGGATGCTCGATTCTGGTGGAACTGCACAAAAACTTTGGGTGCTTCATTGCCTCGACAGCTTCCGTCCTTTCCTGTCAGTCGCTAAACTCCACATGCTTTCTTCCTTTGCTGTCAGTCGCTTGGCTTATCTCGGCCTCTAGTCAAAGGAAATAGTAATTGATATGCTACCTGACACAGGTTGGTACTGGTCTTTATCCTGATTATTGTGCCTGTCATATGTATTGGTAATTTGGTATTGTGCTACTATTTGCCGAATTCATATAGGAGTAATTTGGAGCCTGAACTCGCAGGCAAATCATTACATCGGGTGATTTCAGTAGAACTGCACAAAATGATCAGATGGACAGGTACTTATGCTGCTGCTATGTACTCCAAAGTTCACTCAGACAAGCATCGATGTTGACAAGAAGTGCCTATATTCATTCGAGTATCAACTGGCGTCAACCAATTGTCAAGGCTAAGAGTTCAAAGGACAACATGAAATCCACAAAGCACATAGGAAGAAGATTGAAATCTGTCAGAAAATCAAGAAACTCCGGAGTAATAGCATTGGATTATATCCAGACGACTAAGAATCTGGCAGACCCTTTTACGAAAGGGCTATCACGGACGATGTTGACAAGAAGTGCCTATATTCATTCGAGTATCAACCGGCATCAACCAATTGTCAAACTCCAAGTATTAGGAGAGTGAACGCCAAAAATATTGCTTGGTGCATAGCCCAGGAAAACGCAGTCCAGTCTTTGGTCCCAACTTGTGCCTTTTGGTTATTGGCACATATGGTAGCGAACTATATGGCATGGAATCTAAAGATTCTAGACAAGTTGGTTGACACGTATATTCATCTGGCACTTAATCAGTCTGCACGCCAAGGATGCTCCATTTCAGTTGAACTGCACAAAAAATTTGGGTGGTTCATTTTCTCAACCGCATCCTTTCTCGTCTGCAATGTAGAATTTTGGCGAGATACAGGGCCAAGATGAGCCAGTAAACTGGTTGGATGAAAGTAGTGGCCAAGTTGTTCAAACCTCCCTCAGCACGAGGCCACTATTTGAGGATAAACCTACAAGCAAAGTTCAGATTGTCTGTGCTGCCTCTTATGTACTCGAAAGTTTACTCGTACAAGAACTAATTTTAGCAAGAAGTTCCTCCGATTGAACACCATTTACCAGTCTGTACCCTAGGTAATTAAAGTTCGTCCATGGATCATATTGGCTGTGATCTCAATCATTTGGATGCATAAACATACTGAACATGTGTATATCTGAATCTTTTTGTAAATTATGTATGAATATTGTCATGTGATCTATCAATCATTTGGATGCATAGATATGCTGAGCTTGTGTATATATGAATCTTTTGAGTTGTTGATTGTGAATGTTGGCTATGGATATGAACGTGTCCTGTGAACTTGAGTTTGATATAATGTTTACCTTTTCTGTTGTATTTGTGTGTGAACTTGTTAGTATGCCTACTGTGGGGTATAAAACGCAGGTCTCTTATAAAAGTAATGCCATATCTAATTTATATTTTCCCTTGTAACCACATTATATATATAATTACTATTATCGTATATTTTATAGAGACTTATATATACATTATAAAAACATCCCAACTTATAAAAGTAAATGTTTAACGGAAGTTGGCAAGGAAAATCCTGATTGTTTTTGACTCACAGGCAAGGAAAATCCTGGTTGTTTTTGACTCACACGCAAGGAAAATCCTGGTGATTGCGAAGATTTTAAGGACCAATTTAATAATAACACGCTCATTTTTATTTTGAGCAATAACTCGCTAATTTCTTAATTATATATATATATATATATATAAAATGTGCCTCTCCGGTTTATTCTTTGATATTAATTGCTCCTTAACATAACAGTATACGTATATATAACGAGCCCACCTAATACGTGTATTTCAAGGAAGTGCAAATGGGCTGGGATTTCTTAGAAAATATAAATGGGCCTGACTAACGCGAAATTATTTGTTCACCCAGCCCAGCAAATGGACTGTACATTCTAGAAAACATGGGTTAAATATATGCCACATTTTTGCAGGCTGACATGTGGGCCAATAGGTCGAAGCCTACGCAGGGCGTTGTCAACTTGGTCAACAAATGATTGTGTCATCCACAGCCGTTGGATTTATATCCAACGACCGGCATGCACCTTCAATCTCTCGTCTTCTTCCTCCAGCGTCGCGGGACCGCCTGGACCGGCCTCCGGCGGCTAGCGGCTCTGCTTAGCACGCATCGCTGCGAAGCGCTACCCCACCGCCGGCCAGGCTATCCCTCCACCCCTCGACACCTCCTGTTATTCTCCACAGACTACAACCCCACGCCGCAACAGAACCAGTTATAATCCTTCTCCTCCTCTCAATCTGCGACTCCACTACCGCGTTTTCCCATCTCCGAGTCGTTCCTGTCCGGGGCCTCGCCGTTGTCCACCGACTCGCTGCGTTCGGTGCGGCGTGGTCAACAAACGAGAGTCATCGGAAGAGGACTTTACATGGAGAGCCTGACGGCTGGGACCCACGAGGTCCATGGTCGCACGCAAGGAAAGTTCCTCCTTATTAAGCTGAAAAAAATGTTTCCTCCACCTGACAGCTGGGACCCACCGGTTGTATCTTCGCACGGAAGGAAGTGCCTCCTTGTTTTGCAAAAAAAATTATTCATCCCGTTGACAGCTGGGACCCGTCAGATTTGGTGACTGACTTGTGGGCCTACGAAGCGGACGTGTACGCATGGCTTTGTCAACTTAATCAACAAATGATTCTACCAGCTGGACCGTTGGATGTTAATCCAACAGCCGTGCTCCTTCTTCAACCTCTGTTCTTGCTCCCGTCTCCCGTGGGCGGCACCGCGGCTGTGCTGCCGCGCACCCGAACCAGTGAAGTTTCTCACTCCTCTCCATCTGCGACTCCACTGCAGCTTAATAAATAGTAACGTCTAACTGAGCCAGTTAGTTAGATGCGTACACTTGGTGTAGTAGGATCTTTATTTAGTTTGATGCATACACTTGTTCTTTTTTGGTAGCCCTTTTGTAATGATGGCTGATGTTTGGTTTGGAAGAGAGAGCTGCGTCTTCACTCTTCTGGCCTGCTTACTGCTTCTGTTGCACCCCAGCCCTGGTTGTTGCTGCTGCTGCTTTCAATGTACAATCAGTAGTATATTTCGTTTGTTGGTTGAATAAATGTGTTGTTAGAACGACGAAGACAATGTTTTGGAAGTCTATGCACGGTTCGATCCTTTAGTGCCCCGTACCGTACGTAGCGCATACTATTTATCGTACGGAGCACATTTTTTTGAAAGTCGGAACACATTTTCCACTTGTTGATAACATGCAACCCACTGATGAAGGCCCAATAGAGAAGCCCATAATTAACTGGAAGGGAGGCTCTCACATGAATCCGGCCTAGGTACATGCTCATGGTCCCCTAAACATAAATAATTAAATAAATAAATAAATAAAGCTAAATGCTCATGCACCAGTTCTTTGGGAAAATAGGTAGCCCAGTATTTCTTTTTGAAGAATACCCAAGCTAGGCCTATTTGTTTTCTCTGAATTACTGGGCTGCAAATCTTTCAAGACGAGGAGGGATGCATTCTGGCCTGCCTTAAGAGTATGGTCAATGTGTGTTAAAAGTAATATCAAAAGGGATTGAAAATTCCAAAAAAATTATAGCAAATGGGATATAAGTTTCGTTTTTTGTTTTTGTTCCTCACTGACATCTTATATGTATTTCATTGGATTTAACATGACATAGTACTACTTTATTTTTAAATTTGTTTTACTATGGCTATTAATTTTTGGATTAAGAATATTTCGTTCCCCAGCAAAAATGTGCGAATTTTCAAAATTTCCCACATATTTAGTTATTTTTTTGACCCTGGTACTGACCAGAAAATGGCCAGCAATTCTAAAAATGGAAAAGGGCTGCAATAAATTCCATATGAATTAGAAAATGAGTAAAAATTATAAAAATAATAGCAAATGGGTTGTACACGCCACGGATTTCGAGGCTGACTTGTTTACGCGAGGCTTTGTCAGTGAACACATGATTCTAGCAGCAGTTAGTGTTGGATGTCCATCCAACGGCCGACGTGCTTCTTTAATCTTTGATCTTCCTGCTCCAGCCACCTAAACTAGCACCGGCGGGACTGCCTGCTCCCTCCTCTTGTTGTCCACTGTGATGCCGCGCAGGCTTCCACGACCCACCCTACTCCCTCCGCTGGCCTAGCGGCACGCAATCAACTGCCTCCTTATTACACGAAAAAAATGATTCCTCCCACTGACATCTGGGGTGCACCGGTTGGGAGGCTGACCTGTGGGCCTACTAAGTTGACGCGTACGTAGGGCTTGTCAACTTAGTCAACAAACGATTCTAGCAGCAGTAACCGTTGGATTTGAATCGAACGGTCCTGCTGCTTCTTCAATCGCTGCTCTTCTTGCACCAGCCGCCCAAACCAGCGCCGGGGAGACCGCCTGCTCCTGCCTCCAGTGGCCGGCTATGCTGCCGATGAGGCCTCATCGCCCCCTACTACTCCCACCGCTAGCCAGGCCCTGCGGCGACAACAACATCACACCGCAGCCGAACCAGTGAACCCTCGTACTCCTCTCCGCGTGGGCATCCACTGCCGTGTCTTCCCCGGCTCCGCGTCGTCCCCTTCCTAGGCCTCGCCGTCGTCCACCGCTTTGGTGTTCTCGGCACGGCGTGGTCAACGTGGTCAACGACATTCCATCGGGAGAGTACTGTACGTGGAGAGGCTGACAGCTGGGTCCACGGCCACAGCCCAGTTTTTTGTGATTTGCCAAGTAAGTCGGTTTGTCAGGCCTGTTGGGCTGCAAATCTTTTGAGACGAGGAGGAGAGCTTTCATTCGGCTGGCCGAGAAAATGGCCCATCAGTAATGAGAAATGGGCTGTACATTTTTAAAACACATCAAACCGGCAATTAGTTTCAAATATCTTTTTTTCATTTCGAGATTTGAAATTACAATAATTTTTATGCACTGAGAATTTGTTGGATTTTATATTGATGTACATTTATTTTTAAAATCAGTTTGAATGTGAGTCGAAATTTCAGGATTAAAAACAGTTCGGACCGCACCGAAATATGCAAAATTTCGTATAATTTTTTAACCGTGGCCACAATTTGGGCTGTAATGCTAACAAAAAGAATATGGGCTCCAAAAAAAACCTTAAGACTAAGCAAATGGGCTGAAAATTATTAGAAATAATGGCAGATGGGATGTATGCTGTTTTTCCATAGATTTGAGGCTTTCCTAAAAAAAAGGTTGACGCACAAGCAGTGACTGTTGGATGTCCATCCAACGGCCGTCGTGCTTCTTCAATCTCTGCTCTTCCTGCTCCAGCCGCTCAAACAAGCGCCGGCGGGACTGCCTCCTCCCTCCTCCCCGCGGCTGGCTATGCTGCCGTGCAGGCCTCACCGCCCCACCATACTCCCATCGCTGGCCTAGCAATCCCTCTACTCACCCACACCTGCTGTTATTCTCCGGTGACGGCAGACGAACCAGCAAACCCTCTTACAGTCGTACTCCCCTCCGCGTGGGAAACAAAAACAACGGTCGAGTCTTCCCTGCCTCCGTGTCGTTCCCTTCCTAGGCCTCTCCGTCGTCCACCGCCCTGGTGCTCTCAGCGCGGCCTGGTCAACATGGTCAACGACTGACATGCATCTGAAGTGGACTGTACATGGAGAGGCCGACAGCTGGGTCCACGGCCGCACGCAAGGAAATGCCTCCTTATTACACGCAAAATAATGATTCCTCCACCTGACATCAGGGACCCACCGAAAGGGCCTCTGTATTTCGTGAAAAAACGTTACCACCGCTGACAGCTCGGACCCACCAGCTATATCTTCGCATGCAAGGAAGTGCCTCCTTATTACGCACAAAAAAATGAATACTTCCCCTGTTAGCTGGGACCCAGTATAGTGGCAGGCTGACTTGTGGGCCTACTAAGTTGACGGGGACGGAGGGCTTTGTCAACTTAGTCAATATGCACGATTCTAGCTCTAGTGACCGTACGATGTCCATCCAACGGCCGTAGTGCTTCTTTAACCTCTGGTCTTCTTGCTCCAGCCGCCCAAACCAGCGCCTGTCGTGCCTCGTGCTCCTGCCTCCCGTGGCCGGCTGCGATGCGGCGGAGGCCTCACCGCCCCCTACTACTCCCACCGCTGGCCAGGCCATCCCTCTACTCACCCACACCCCCTGTTATTCTGCGGCAACGGTAGCCTCACACCGCAGCGAACCAGTGAACCCTCGTACTCCTCTACGCGTGGGCATCCACTGTCGCGTCTTCCCCGGCTCCGCGTCGTCCCCTTCCTAGGCCTCGCCATCGTCCACCGCCCTGGTGCGCTCGGCGCGGCGTGGTCAACGTGGTCAAGGAACGGCTTCCATCGGACATGGACTGTACGTGGAGAGGCTGACAGCTGGGTCCACGGCCGCAGGAAGGAAGTGCCTCCTTATTATGTGCAAAATAATTATTCCTCCACCTGACAGCGGGGACCCACCGGACGGGCCACCGTATTCCTCCCCCCTAACTGCTGGGACCCACCAGCTACATCTTCGCACGCAAGGAAGTGCCTGATAGTCGGGACCCACCTGGTCGAAGCGTACGTAGCGTTGTCATTCTGGTCGCGAACGTGTACGTACATATATACTGGTCGATGTAGAGGCGTGCACGTAGCATGTACACGTACGTACAACGGCCAGGGTGCAAGAAAGAAAATACGGCGACGTATGTGTACATACAGGCGGGGTCTCGAACGCCTACTCGCGCATACGTAAGGTGAGGGCTCGTGTACATGACTGGGTCGGAACAGAAAAACAACGTCGTCGTCGTGTTCATGGGGAGGCAATGGAATGCGTGGTCGTGTTCATCGGGAGGGCTTGGACGGAACAGGCGATGGAAACGAGGCCTGGCGTACCGTAGAACGGAGGAAATGGCCTTGTGTTCGACCGGCCACGTTCGAAACGGGATCCTGTTCATTGGGAGGGGTGTGGCATACCACACAACGGAGGAAACGGACCTCCTACGATCGAAATGGGGGTACTATTGATCGGGAGGGGTGTGGCGTACCGCAATACAGAGGAAACTGACCTCCTACAGTCGAAACGGGGGTCCTGTTGATCGGGAGGGGTGTGGCATACCGCAAAACGGAGGAAACGGACCTCCTACGATCGAAACGGGGGTCCTGTTCATCGGGAAGGGTGTGGCGTACCGCAAAACGTGACTCCACGGGATATTGTTCATCTCCATCGTCGACCCCCTCCAGCCTCCACGAGCTACTGTTCATCCACCGTCGACCTCCTCCAGCCTCCACGGGCTCCTGTTCATCCAGCCTCCACTGCGCGCTACTCCACCGGCTACTGTTCAACCACCACTCCACCGTCTACTGTTCATGCAGCCCTCCACGCCACGGGGTCCTGTTCAACCACCCCTCAACGGGCACCCCTCCACCGTCTACTGTTCATCCTGCCCTCCACACCATGGGGTCCTGTTCATCCACCCCTCCACGGGCACCCCTCCGCCGTCTACTATTCATCTAGCCCTCCACCACACCACGGGGTCCTGTTCATCCAAAGGCAACGCCACCGCTCACTGTTCATCCAAACCCCCCGCAACGCTCACTATTCATCCCATCAATCGGCTTCAGTTAGCAGCAGTAGCCAAGGAATCGCTCGATCAGGTTTATTTAACAGCCATCGATAAATCGCTCGGGTTCAGTAACGCGTAGCCTGCAGTGCAATCGCTCGGGTTCAGTTAGAGCCCAATGCCTCGCTCGGGTTCAGTTAGAGCCAACGCCTCACACACAAGCGCGTACATGTATGAGAGAAACGCGCATCGCTCAACCCCCGACCTCCCACCGTAACCGGGAACTCCCTGAAATTTTCCTCCCCCTCGCTTCTACCACGGTTTTTTCCGTCATGGACGGCCCAAAGAATGTCATGCAGCTGCGTCTCTGGCCCGCCCAGGACGAAAAGCCCATTTTCTATCATGATTTTTTCTCAAAGAAGTAGGAGCCCACCACATCTATGATGATACCGGGTTTTGTCACAATTATCGTCATAGAAGTGTCATATGTATGACAGAATTTTTTTTCGTTTGGCCCAAAGTGTCACGGATGTGTCTTTTTTTGTAGTGTTGCTTGCTCTTAATCAGCACCTCGAGAGCGTCATCAGCAAGATCATCGTCACTTGACAGATCAATGGCGTCATTCTCTGATAGAGGCAGAGGTGTCCCGATGTTTCGATGAGATAGCAATCGTTTTCTGTGGGAGTCGACTTTGACGATCCGACTACGAACGTGCGAAGACGTCGTGCCTTCGCAATCGCTAAACCAACTTCCGAGGGGTTATTGACCACGCCGGAGCACGATCAACCTGACCACGAGGGTCTATTTCCTGCGAGCAAACGAAGAACAAGCAAGAAACTGAGATTGCAATCTGGATATTGCGAATAAAAGAGGAAAGCTTTATTAATGAAGGTGGGGTTCTGTGATGCCTTGGTCTGGTCGTTGAACACAAACGAAGTACGCGAAGTTGCAGCTATGGCGAACTTTTAATCTAAACAAAATCCAAAGTCTAAACGACGCCCTAAGGGCTGTATATATGGTGGAAGAGGAGGGAATTTCGTGGCCCTTGAGGGTGGGTTCCGAAACCAACCCTAACTCTTGTTTCCCCACACATACGGACTCTAAAAATAGCCTATACTTAAGTATTTCGAAATTACATGGGCCTGGCCCAATAATAAGGTGACGCAGCACCTAGAATAGCCTATGGACGAATATTATGAAGTGGCATCTTGTATATTTCGTCCAAGGCTTCATGCACTCCTTATGGTGGCTTCAAAGTCCTGAAATCATCACTTGTAACTCCGTTCTTGATCCCCTTGCGCATGCCATCAACTCCATGCGTGTTCTTGCTCCAATGTTCATCCTTCTACAAGCTAGGCCCTTCATTTGTAAGCAAAACAAATGTATCCAATTTAGGCAGTATCATATTCTCATGAACATTAGAATCATTACCAAGAAACGAAAGTACCTGGTAATTTAATTGGCGTGCGCGAGCTCTAGTAATTGGTCCAGTATATGTAACAGTAGGGGCTGTGGGTGTAACAATGGTATTGATGTCCTCATCATCCTCCCCTTCTTGAAATGAAGTCGTCCTCGACGGAAGCTCATCTTCCTCACCCAAATAAGGCTTCAAATCTGCAATGTTAAAAGTGGGACTAACCCCAAAATTTGTAGGGAGCTCAAGTTTATATGCATTATCATTTATTTTCTCTAACACCTTAAATGGACCATCAGCACGTGGCATTAGCTTTGATTTGCGCAAATTAGGAAACCTATCCTTACGCAAATGTAACCAAACAAGATCTCCAGGTGCAAAGACAACATGTTTTCTACCCTTATCTCCAGCAAGTTTATATTTAACATTCATACGCTCAATGTTTTTCTTAGTTAACTCATGCATTTTTAAGATCAATTCACCATGTTAATTAGCATCAAAATTAACCTTCTCCGAAGATGGAAGAGGTAACAAATCAATGGGTGCACGAGGTAGGAAACCATACACAATTTCAAAAGGGCACATCTTAGTAGTAGAATGCAACGAACGATTATAAGCAAATTCAATATGAGGCAAGCATTCTTCCCACATTTTCTTATTATTCTTCAAAACAGCCCTAAGCATAGTAGACAATGTTCTATTGACTACTTCAGTTTGTCCATTAGTTTGGGGGTGACAAGTAGTACTAAAAGGCAGTTTAGTCCCCAACTTAGCCCATAAACATCTCCAAGAGTGGCTAAGAAATTTAGTATCACGGTCTGAAACAATAGTATTTGGCACACCATGCAAGCGAATAATTCCACGAAAGAACAAATCAGCAACATTAACAGCATCATCTGATGAGGACATCAATACCATTGTTACACCCACAGCCCCTACTGTTACATATACTGGACCAATTACTAGAGCTCGCGCACGCCAAATAAATTACCAGGTACTTTCGTTTCTTGGTAATGCTTCTAATGTTCATGAGAATATGATGCTGCCTAAATTGGATACATTTGTTTTGCTTACAAATGAAGGGCCTAGCTTGGAGAAGGATGAACATTGGAGCAAGAACACGCATGGAGTTGATGGATGCGCAAGGGGATCAAGAACGGAGTTACAAGTGATGATTTCAGGACTTTGAAGCCACCATAAGGAGTGCATGAAGCCTTGGACGAAATATACAAGATGCCACTTCATAATATTCGTCCATAGGCTATTCTAGGTGCTGCGTCACCTTATTATTGGGCCAGGCCCATTTAATTTCGAAATACATAAGTATATGCTATTTTTAGAGTCCGTATGTGTGGGGAAACAAGAGTTAGGGTTGGTTTCGGACCCCTCCCTCAAGGGCCACGAAATTCCCTCCTCTTCCTCCATATATACAGCCCTTAGGGCGTCGTTTAGACTTTCGGTTTTGTTTAGATCAAAAGTTCGCCATAGCTGCAACTTCGCGTACTTCGTTTGTGTTCAACGACCACACCAAGGCGTCACAGAACCCCACCTTCATTAATAAAGCTTTCCTCTTATATTCGCAATATCCAGATTGCAATCTTAGTTTCTTGCTTGTTCTTCGTTTGCTCGCAGGCAACAGGCCCTCATGGTCAGTTTGATCGTGCTCCGACATGGTCAATAACCCTCGGAAGTTGGTTTAGCGATTGCTAAGGCGCAACGTCTCGCACGTTCGTAGTCAGATCGTCAAGGTCGACTCCCACAGAAACGATAGCCACCATCTCATCGAAACATCGGGACACCTTTGCCTCTATCAAGTGGTATCAGATTTCCAGGTTGCTCGGTCAGATTTTACAGTTTTTCGTAGATTAGATCGAGTCTGTTCTTCATACCTACAGTCCACGAAAAAGCCACAAAAAAATTAGGGTTAGTTCATCATATCCGAACCAATCTGAGCCTTTGCATAATCTTTTTAGGGTTTTTGCTTTGTTGAATTTGCGGTTGCATCGTTGTGTTAAGTTGCTGGTCTTACAGTCTAGTATTTTAGAGTTTCGAGTTCTGGTCATAAGTTGTCAGGCCACCGCCGCACCATCATCATCGCCCTGCCATTTACCATCATTGCTTCTCCGCCACCGCTCTGAATTTGTATCCATATACCACCACCAATCCGTATCCATATACCACACCAATCTGTATCCATACACCACCACCGCTACCATATACCACCACCGCTGCCATATACCACCACCATATATCCACCACCAATCCGAGTTCTTCTCATATTAGGTGTAGCGACCCGACCCGAATGGGACAAGTCTCTGTGCTTACGTGTCATCCCTGGATCGGTATGCTGACACACACAGTACTCGAAGGATTTATAACAGAGGTAAATCACATGCATAAAGTAACGTAAATACTATTACCTCAATCCAATATAGCGGAAGCAACAAGGTTGTGGATTCCCATCAACACCAACGGCAAAGTTGAGTGTAGAAATCGTAACCCTAACATATCACTTACTCGTCGTAAGGAACCTGCAACATGAGACGTTGCAGCCCGAAACGGGTCAGTACATTGAATGTACTAGCAAATTCACACCATAGAGGTAATGATGAACAATGGCTATCACTACCTGCATATATGGCTGGTGGAAAAGCTCTATGGTTATAATGTTCTTGCGAAAAGCCAATTTTTCCCTACTGCAAAGGAATAATTTTATTTAACTGTCATGGTGGTTTTTAAACATTGAGAATGGTTGACAGCATTCTCAATCCCAACTAAAAGTAATCATTAACATCCCAACAAAATTATTAATGTAACGTGATGAGATCAACAGGATAATCCAAGAACTAGATACTCAAGATGTCCATAACCGGGGACACGGCTAATCATGATTAGTTTGTACACTCTGCAGTTTGCGCACTTTTCCCCACAAGACTCGATCGCCTCCGTTTGATTTCTCGCACTACATGATGTTTGAGAAATGGATGACCGAGACATAGTCTTTCAGATGCGCTAGCACCTTAAATTGGATAGACCGGTACACCTACTTTTCCCTACATCTGCTAGTCTACCCTGTAAGAGTTCGCAAATCATAATAAACTATGCCAGAGCCCATAATGGCTTGTGGCTGCACACGGAAGTTTCTAGTATGAATAATCTCATGATCCCTTTGAGCCTGGGTGGCGGTCCAAAAGAAAAACAGGCAAGTCTTGGAATACCCAGGTGCCTAGACAGGAAAGTCCTGGAATACCCAGGTGCCTCAATCCACCCAGATGTGTGTTTAAGTTGCCACCTTAAGTAAACCATTAATTAACAATCTCACCTCTGTCATGAATACTCTCAAAACCCAATCCACGTCTACGAGCATAGCGGTATAAGCATAGCGTAAAAGTAACTCCCAAGGGTTTCATAATAAAACAGATAATAGGTACTACCTCATCTACTTCCCATCCCACAATTTAATTAGATCCTAATCATGAAATGCTTTAGGATTGATCTAATGCAATAAAACTTGGTAGTAGAAAAAGTATGATCAAAATGTGAACTTGCCTGCAATGTTGATGAAGATGATTCGCACTCAACACACTTGATAGATCTACTCGTCACACTCCGGTCAATCTATCATAATCAAGCAATAGTAACCACACATAAGCAATCACTCAAAAGATCAGAAAGGTCGAAGAAAACGATTCAGAAAACATCAACCAAGCAAATAACTCTTGCAATATAAAACAATTTCTAACAGCACCAAAATTATGTGAATTTGGCCTTATCAGAAAGTTTAGGTCAAGAGCTTTAATTTGCAAAAAGAATCAACTCAAACGGAGCTACGAAACTCAAGTTATGATCAAACGAAGTTCAAATACAAATCTGTTTGAATTTAAATTTTAAAACTTTCAAAAACATGTTTGAGTTGGATTACTGGATAGAGGGGATCATAACGAAGATGTGGGCGTTGATTTCGTTGAATTTGGACAAACGAGTAAAAAGATGTGATCGTTTGAAGTACAGGGACTAAACTATGAAGAAATATCCTCACGAATAGGTCCCTGGCCGAAAACTAAACAGAAAAAGGAAAAACTAAATAATGAACGTTCATTGCCGAACCCTAATCTATGCACATGTTCGCTCCAGAGGCTTACATAACGAATGCTCTCTAAATATCCTAACTAAAATAATAAAACCGGCTAACAGAAAACTGAACTAAAAGGAAAACCGAGAAAACTAGGCGGCGGTTATACCGCTTCGATTGGTTTTTTTTACCGAAAACCAGCGGCGGCGGCGAATGGACTCTGGCGAGGGCGGCGCTGCTCCGGCGACTGTGAGGCGCGGCGGCAGCGGCGGGTGGCGGCGCGGCTACGGCGGCAGGCGGCAGTGGCGAGAGGTGGCGCGGCAGCGGCGTAGGCGAGGCGGCGGCGGATGCGGCGCTCGGCGGCGGGGAAGTGCGGCGGCGCGGCGGCGAGATGCGAGGGCGGCGGCGGCGAAGCGAGAGAGAGGCGGGGCCCGGGGCCGCGCTATTTAAGGGGAGGGGAGGAGGTGGCGTGGAGGAGGGGGCAACGCAAGGCGGCGCGGGAGGCAGTGTCCGGGAAGGACACGGCGACGGCGGCGATACCGTGCGGCCGCGGGAGGCGGGGACGAGCGCGGGCGAGCGACGCGGGCTGGGCCGCTACTGGACCGAAAGGCCAGTGGGCCGGTGCGGTGAGGAGCGGTGCTGGGCTGGCTCGGCCTCTGGCTGGTCCGGCCTGGCTCGGTCGGCTTCGGCCTAAATTTTTTTTAATTTTTTTTAAAACACAGGCAAACAAAAAGTAAGAAAACAAAAGAAATAAAATTCTATATAGGCATATTATATATCAAAATTTTCAGAAAAAGAATATCTACAACGTGAACATTTTTATAACTTTAAATAAAATCTACAAAAATTCAGATAATTCAAAGAGTGCTAATGGTCTTATAAAATCCAATAAAAATCATTTTAAAAATACAAAAATGAATCCAAATTTATTTCTCTCCAATTTTCTGATATAGGGAATCATGTTACCCTATTTTCCATATAGTTTACTTTTGGAGAAAAATAATTTGAATAAAACTCAAATAACTCCAAATTGAAAATAAATTCAAAAGAACTTTGAATTTAATTCGTTGAAACTCCCAACTCATATTTCATATATTTTGAAGAAGTCATATTATCTTCTCTCGTGAAAATCATTGAGTTGCATAAAGTTTCAAATTGGAAATATTTCCAATTCGAATTCAAATATTTTTCAAACACCCTTTTCATTTATTTAAATGGAAGAAGTCATGTCATCTTCTCTCTAGGGCTTTGTATTTGAAAATAATTTGAATTCACGAAGATCATAAAAGAAAAATTGAAAGTTTGGGAAAGTCCTTTTATTCCCTCTCATTTAACTTTCAAAAAATTTCGAATTTCACTCAAGCAATCAAACAATCAGTCAAATCTATCTATTTAATATAACATTCCAAAATTTAGAATTTTGGGATGTTACAAACCTACCACCCTTAAAATGAATCTCGTCCTCGAGATTCGGAGAGGCTAGAAAGAAATAGGTTGGGTTTGGGGGTCTTCTCAAAATCCATCGATCATCGCAAGGGTTCTAGGGTGCTACCACCCTTAGAAACATGGTTACGGTTCCATCAAAACTCATATACTCCATCCTTATTGCTGACAGTGTCAGTCTTCTCAGATCCTCTGGATAATTACTTCTCTAGGCTCTTACGGTAGTGGCATAACCTTTTCCTCAATCTCTTCTGTCCTTTTTATCTTGGTAAGGTTATTCTGAGACTGGGTCTTCATAGCTGACGGGTCTGGCGCCAATGCTAAACAACTATCGATATCTCATGGCTGTTAACAATTTATGGTTTCTCCTGTAGGAAATGGGTCTGGGTTGATCCTCACCGTATAACCTACGATTGGCAAAAACTGCCTTGTACAAGGGAAAAAAATTGCTATACCAATCTAAGGTTCAAACAAGGTTTAATATCGTCGTCTCTCTACTATAGGTAAGTCACTCAGATTTACCATCCCACATAGCAAGGCGAATAATAAGAGTAAGTCGGTATGGTGATCAATCCATCCCGCACCCAAATCATTACCTTGTATACGGTTTAGCGAATCTCGCATTCTAACACTTAGTCATCCTCACAAGCATTGCAGAATTTCTCTTGTCGATGAACCAAGTTCGGATAAATCCATAGATTCTGCAAGCCAAACAAACATCTATCGTTCCTTCCCAACCCTCAGGTTTTGCGTAAACTCCTATAAAATCGTCCGTCGATAAAATCATAGCTTCCTCCAGGGTTTTCCCTTCAGGAAGAGTGTGCTTGCTTCTTGGCAGGTCCTGGAGCCTGTGGGTTATGGCCCATCTCATCACTTGTCAACCTTGAACTCCTCATCTGGGCAACTGATCATTATTCCATCTTCCAACTTCCAAGTATTCTTAAATCCATCCATTTGTACTGTCTTCCTTCCTTCTATGGGCACCAAACTAGAACATGATTACTCAGACTCATCATGGAATTTCCATTGATACATATTTCCTACATCATACCTCCTTTATATCCAATAGTAATTCATCTCTTCATCCTCGTGGGATATCCCACATACCGAGATAAAAACTTATACTTATGAAGTCCATACTCCACTTCGTAGAACATCATTATCCTTTCCAGGGTCAAGCGTCCTTTCAGGGGAATATTGGCCATCTCTGCATGGCACTTCTTCAACTGGGAAACGTGAAACACATCATGAACGTCTGACAGTTCTTCGGGTGACTCCAATTTGTTGGCCACTTCTCCCATACGCTCCAAAACTTCGTATGGTCCTACAAATCTCAAGGCTAACTTTCCCTTAACCCCAAATCGTTTAATTCCTCGCAGAGGGGACACACGAAGACATGCTCTGTCTCTAATTTCATAGACTACCTCCTTGCGGTTTTGAGTCTGCATAACTCTTCTACCTGGACTGAGCTACCTTCAGCCTATCTCGAATCAACTTAGCATTCTCTTCTGACTCCTTATCACATTTGGTCCAAACAACTAATGGTCTCCAACTTCATCCCACACACTCTTGGGTATCATACATATTGAGACAAAACTCGTATTCCTTTTGTCCGAAATCCACTCAGTGGGGTATCCTTATCTTTTCCAGGGGTCAGCGGTTCTTACAGAGTACTAACACCCTTAAAATGCTCCAATATTCCATAGACCATATTTCTCATATGCTCGAAAATGGTCAACATCTTTCCTCATAGAGTGACTCATAAAATCCAAATCAGTACCAACACTGCTAACTTTATTGATTCTCAAATTATTAAAATCTCATGTTTTTCCATTACATGCCTCAACTCAACACCTCAATATAAAGGAAAATGTTCTCAATACTACTACTATATTTCTTCTGTTACAAACTCAACTATTTATCACAAGTCTCCTTCTCCTTCGGACAATCTCTGGCAAAGTGCCCTGCTTCATTACAGCGGAAACATAATACTTCTGACAAGTTTCGAGGTTTCCTCTTGGTCACATAGCCTCCTTGGGTCCTTGGCTTCCTTTTTGGGCAAGTGTTGATGTAGTGCCCTGACTCCTTGCACTTGTAACAGGTGATATGACTCAGATCCTTCCTGGAATCCAATTTACTTCTCTTTCTGGACTTTTCCATTCCAATCAGGGCTTCTATTTCCTGTGGGTCATACTCTACTTCCTCAGTCGGGAATTCTACTAGAGTCCCATTCATACAATTCTGGGAGATGTGTCCTTCTTCTCCACATGAATAGCAAGACTTAGTGCAGGGTTTAATTGGTTCCTCTTTGGGTGTGTCCTCCACCTCTTCCTCCATCGCAGGTTCTTTTAGAATTCCCATTAGGGCTCCTTTCATTGCTTCTTTTTTTTTCTGCTGGATGGTTCTTTGTACCATGGGGTAAAAGTGACACTGAGCAGGGTAGTGGGTAGTTCCTTCACACAAGAAACAAGTAACCTGCCTAGTTGGGCATTCTTCAGCTGGGTGGCTTCCTTCACAATTAGGGCATTCACCCTTGTGTTCCTTATGGTTGTATCATATTTCTCCACAAAGCTTGCATGCACAAGTTTTCTTCATATCCTTTCCATAAGGCTTCAATTTCTGGGACACAAACTGAGACTTTAGCAAAGTCAACTTAACTTCTTTCCAAGTGGTTACTCCTTGCCATCCATTGATGGTTTGGTACATCCTCCACCAAGTAGCAGCACCTCTTTCAAAGCATTGAAGAGCATGCTGGGCCATATCCTTTCCGACTATGGGGTTGTTCTCCATATGATCCTCCATGTTCTGAATCCATCGGTCTGTCTCCAGTTGACTCATCGGTCCAGAAGATACGAGCTCATCTCCATTCATCATCTATTGGGTCCATGGGTTTCGGGGTGAGATAAGAGAGATCGAGAGAGATGCACACAATACAAACAAAGGTTTTGAAAAGACAGATTTTATTATGGTTGTCGAAAAAAAACATCAAACAAATGACAGCTCACAATCGTCGCATCTAACGCAGGTATATAACAGGGGTTCGGTCTTCTAAAGGTCAACGTCGCCAAACTCTTCAAGTCTTGTTCATGTCTCCGATGGCTTCTTCCGATTGTGTTTGTCCTTAACAAGTTTCTTTTGCTAGATCATCTCTGTTGTCGCAAAGTCTACCGTGACGTCCTTTAATATTCTTGAGTTACATTCCAAACTTCTGGGTTTCAACATCCTTGACATGAACCATGGCACTACGGTCCTTCCGTTCCTGACGAATCTCCTGTATCTCGAGGTTTTGCTCCTCCAGCTTGGCTACTTTCAGCTTCTAGGTCCTGAGTTCTTCACAAAATACTTCCTTGTCAAAATACGGCTTCCTGAAGGTTCATCTTAACTTCTTGATGTAACACTCCAGATCCTGGTGATACACCATCTAAAGTTTAAAACTTCCTCTCTTGCTGATAGGTGCTCCATCAGCCTTCTTGTCATCCAATCCTTCCAAGGAAATGCATGCTTAACTTACCACGGCGGCAATAGCATAAGTGGGCGATAACATCATGGATACCCATGTTTCTGCTCTTGTCATTTCCATGAGCTATCTCTCCATAGTTGATATCTCCTGCCTTGGGGTTTTCCTTGACAAAAACTTTGAAGTTCTATAGCTCCATGTTCCGGTCTTTCTTCGATACACCTTGATGTCGGGTATTAACAGCTTCCATAGTCTGCAAAGTTCCATAAGGGTAGCCTTACTAGGGTATACAAATATAGAAATTCTTCCGAGCCTTCAAGTTCTGCTAGTCTTCAGAGTCTTCAGCCGTTGTAGTTTCCATTATTCAAATGCACAGTAATATCTCCTTCATTCCTTAGTGGTCGTGGTTGTCCGATATTTTGTACACCTTGAAGTGGTCTCATCAGTTGAATCTTCGAGTGGTCAAAGGGAAAAGGGTATGGTCTCACTACAAGGGATATTTGAATAAGTTCAGAAGAGAAGAGAGGTAAAAGATCCTTTTTTTTGAAAATGAAGTAGGAGAGAAAAATCTTTCCTATGGCTTGCCAGTTTCTAGGGCCACGTCCTACAGTCAACATGTGCTCTGATACCATCTTGTAGCGACCCGACCCGAATGGGACAAGTCTCTGTGCTTACGTGTCATCCCTGGATCGGTATGTTGTCACACACAGTACTCGAAGGATTTATAACAGAGGTAAATCACAAGCATAAATTAACGTAAATACTATTACCTCAATCCAATATAGCGGAAGCAACAAGGTTGTGGATTCCCATCAACACCAACGGCAAAGTTGAGTGTAGAAATTGTAACCCTAACGTATCACTTACTCGTTGCAAGGAACCTGCAACATGAGACGTTGCAGCCCGAAATGGGTCAGTACATTGAATGTACTGGCAAATTCACACCATAGAGGTAATGATGAACAATGTCTATCACTACATGCATATATGGCTGGTGGAAAAGCTCTATGATTATAATGTTTTTGTGAAAAGCCAATTTTTCCCTACTGCAAAGGAATAATTTTATTTAACTATCATGGTGGTTGTTAAACATTGAGAATGGTTGACATCATTCTCAATCCCAATTAAAAGTAATCATTAACATCCCAACAAAATTTATTAAAGTAACATGATGAGATCAACAGGATAATCCAAGAACTAGATACTCAAGATGTCCATAACCGGGGACACGACTAATCATGATTAGTTTGTACACTCTGCAGAGGTTTGCGCACTTTTCCCCACAAGACTCGATCGCCTCCGTTTGATTTCTCGCACTACATGATGTTTGAGAAACGGATGACCGAGACATAGTCTTTCAGATGCGCTAGCACCTTACGTTGGATAGACCGGTACACCTACTTTCCCCTACATCTGCTAGTCTACCCTGTAAGAGTTCGCAAATCATAATCAACTATGCCAGAGCCCATAATGGCTTGTGGCTGCACACGGAAGTTTCTAGTATGAATAATCTCATGATCCTTTTGAGCCTGGGTGGCGGTCCAAAAGAAAAACAGGCAAGTCCTGGAATACCCAGGTGCCTCAATCCACCCAGATGTGTGTTTAAGTTGCCACCTTAAGTAAACCATTAATTAACAATCTCACCTCTGTCATGAATACTCTTGTCGGGGCGGACCGCGTCCCCCGCGAGCACCTATGGGGCCGGAGCCCCTTTCGTTGTCCGGTGAGGGGGGCGGAGGGAGCACAGAGAGTAGATCGAGGCGAGCACACGGGCGGTTTACCCAGGTTCGGGCCGCGATGGACGCGTAAAACCCTACTCCTGCTTGGTTGTATTGAACTGGGGAGCTCGGGAGCTTGGAGAGCTAGCTGCACCGAGCGTATGGCTGTCTGGATCCCAAATCTCCGAACCCCGCAACCCTGAACCTCCGGATGTCCGAACCCCCTCTACGTTGCACACGGGCCTCCTTTTATAGCGCAAAGGGGTCACCGACAGGTGTCAACGTAAGAGAAAGGGGTAAAAGTGTAAAAGGGGTGGTAGTTGTAACAGTGCGGGGACGGTGGCGCTACAGTACGGCACAGTGTTATCATACCTACTTCTGACGGTAGGGGACAAGGGCATTAAATGCCCGTCACGGTCGCCTGGACAGCACCGAGGCGGACCGTTAGGTGCGCCACCGCTCGCCACGGTAGTGGCTGCATGCCACCGCGTACCCCAGGCTGCGCGGTGCCCCGCCACGTGCCCTTGGGGGAAACCCCGGAGCGACGCGTGGGCGGGTGAGCTGGAGCGCAGCCCTGAGGTGGCGATTTGCCGCGGCAAGTGGCTTGCCGCGGGGGTCGTCCTCCTGTGCCTGATAGCTTGCCGGCTATCAGGCCTTGCCGGGGCGCATGGCGCGCCGTGGCGGGCTTCTCTTGTGGAGCCTGGGTTCGGCCTTCCCGGCAAGCTCCTCTTGCCGGGGTCTCGATCTTCTGTCTCTTATACTTTGTTCTTGAATGGTATTACATGGGCTCAGTCGTCCCGGCAAGCTCCTCTTGCCGGGGCCTTGTCTTCTTGGCCCGGCAAGCTCCTCTTGCCGGGGGCCTTGTCTTCAATGCTTGGTCTTCTCTTGGCGCTTCCTGGGCGGGCCTCGCCGCAGGGCGCTACAACTGCCCGTGCACAAGTCTGGGGTACTAAGGTACCCCTACTTTAGTACACCGACAGGAGCCCCCGGGCCTGGGCCACACACGGTGCCGAGCGTCGTTGGGCCAGGCCCTAACAGTGCACGGGCACGCGTGGCCTTGGTCGCGCTGCTCCTTAACTCCGCATCCGTCGCACCTTCCCCAGGCGGCGCGCGCTTATCGCGGCGTCGTGGGGGCGAAACGCCCATTCCCTCTTTAAGTGGAGGGAGGTGCGGAGGCGCGACTCGATAAATGAACGGGGGTGAGGCGCGGCTTTCGAGGCGTCCGTTCCCCATAATCACGGGATGGGGAGAGGTCGTCCCACCCGTCGCCTCGGTTCTGCGCGCCCACCGCGTGGTCCTCATGCACTAGGAGTCGCGGCGGCGGAGGCAGGGAGTCGGGCCGGCGCGGGTCGATGCAGTGGGTCGGCCCCAGTCGTCTGCCCTTCCTCCGCTTCTATTGGAGGAGCGAGGCGGCCGCGTCCGCACTCCGCCCCTTTATAAGGAGCGAAAGGGGGCAACGGAAATCCGCACTCCATTTCCTTCCTCCTTCTACTTCTGGTTTCCTTCCCCATCTGCGATGGAGGGGGGGGAACCCTGGTTCTTCTTCGGTTGCCGCGAGGGTGTCTGCTAGGCAACGCGCCCCTCCTCCCCTTGCGCCCGCGGCGGCGGAGCCGGTCGTCAGGGGAAGAGGGAGAGGGCGAGGTCGCGGACGAGGTCGTGGACGGGGCCGGGGCGCTCGGGGCGGACGGATCGGTGCGCCGTCCTCGCCCCCGCCAGCGGCTCCGTTCCTTCCCGCGGTCCATCTCGGGGACGACCCCCGTGAGTTCATTATCAGGCTGCGCCGGGCGCCTCGTCGCCGCCTCCGGCTTCCCGCTCCATTCGCGAACGTGTTGGAGGTGGAGCAGCCTGAGACGCTAAACCTGCGCATGAGGGGCTGCGGGATCAGTGGGACGCGAGTCCACGTCGAGTCCCGAGCCCCCGGCGTGGTGTGTCTGGGCCGCGGGTGGAAGACGTTCGCCCGGATCCACAGCTTGACGGAGGGGTTCACCCTCCACTTTAAGCTAGTGGGGGAGGACCTCCTCTCCGTCAAGGCCTTCTGGGGCTTCGGCATCCGGGCCCGGTGCTGCGAAGATAGCTCCTCCGACAGCGAAGGCTCCTCCTCGAGCGAGAGTGACTAGGAGGGGAGCGACAGCGACGACGAGGGGAGTAGCCGCCGGGATGACGGGTCCGACTAGGCGTCGGTCGCAGCTCCGTGTGGCACCGGCGGCCCCATCGTCCGCGCCGGGCTCCGTGAACTCCCCGGGGTCGTCTCCTTGGGCGGCTGGCGTAGGGGGGGCTGCTGAGGAGGACAGAGGGCGGACGTCGAAGGCCGCGAAGTCGGAGTACGGGCCGACTTCGACAGCTGGCTGACGCTCCGGTGCCTCGTGTTCCAGATGCGCCCCAGACGCCGTCATCACCCTTGCTCTCGGTGACGACCACCGGGGTCTTCTCTCCGGCCCGGCAAGCTCCTCTTGCCGGGGGGCTTGATCTCCTCGGGCGGCCGGAGTGGCGAGGCTGGGGAAGAGGAAGAGGCTGGCGGCAAGGCCGCTGCCTCATCTTCCAGCTCTGCCTCCGGCGCCTCCGTCTTCTGCAGCCTCCGGAGACCCCCGGGCGGAGCCCCCGGATCTTCTCTTGGTGCCTTCTGCCACCCGTAGCTCATCTAGGTGCCCCTTTCGCCCTCTTCGCCTACTTGCCCTACCTCCCGAGGAGAGAGACAAGAAAGGGATTACGGGCACCTTATCTCTTTTCAGCTTGTAAGCCTTCGGGCCTTAGTTGCGTTTAAGCCTTGTAATCCCTCTTTTCATGTTTTTCATTCTCTCTGAACTGTACCTGAGTGGAATGTTTTTAATGAAAAGGGGATGTTTGCCGGATCATTTGTCTCGCGGGTGGAAACCGCGGTAAGGAACGAATCCTTTACATCGTTAAGATAGACGGTTTCTCGCCCGGCAACAGGCCCAGCCGCTCCCCCGCACTGCTCGACCTTTCTCGCGCCCTTGGCGGAGGCGGGGAGCAGGCGGGTTCCGGCCCCTCGCTTCCCTCCCTCTTGCTGCCGCGGCTGCTATCGAAACGGGCCCCAGGAACGCGCTCTGGGGCTTGCCGCTAAGAGAGCACGGTAGCTTTTCAGGAGGAAAGGAGGCTTTCAAATTCCACAGCTCGTAAGAGAATGCATGATGAGGGATGCAAAAACTTATCTGAGGTTGCAGCCCCCGGCGACTCTGGCTCGCCGGGGCGTAGGTGTTGGCTCGTCCTTCTCCTCTTCCTTGTCCTTGAGCGGCCCGGCAAGGACATTCAATTCCTGCGAGCCAAAGGGAAAGGACGGGAAAAAGACGCGGACTCGACCTCTAAGTTAGGGGTTAGCGACAGTTAGGAACTGACAACCCTAACCAAGGACGAGACTCTGACTCAGCATGCATGCTAAAATCTAGGGCGCCAGCGCTTCTTTATCTTCGGCCAGGGGCTTCGCCTGGCTTTGTACGAGGGCTTACATGCAACATCGGCAAGGCCTGCACAAACCGGTGGTTGCCGGAGCGGATCACGGCAACCGCGCCTTATGGGCGAAACTTGCGAAGATGCTCTATGTCCCCAGGAGTTGCTCACTGGTAGGCCCTCTTCGGTCTTGAGGCGGACAGCGCCGGGCCTCGTGACTCGTCTCACCCGATAAGGGCCTTCCTGCTTCGGCGTCGACTTGTTATAATTCTTGGCCGACTGAACGTGCCTAAGAACAAGGTCGCCTAACAGGGCCACTTTATCTGATGCCAGGGGCTTCGCCTGGCTTTGTACAAGGGGTTACATGCAGCAGCGGCAAGGCCTGTACAAACCGATGGTTGCCGGAGCGGATCACGGCAACCGCGCCTTATGGGCGAAACTTGCGAAGATGCTCTATGTTCCCAGGAGTTGCTCACTGGTAGGCCCTCTTCGGTCTTGAGGCGGACAGCGCCGGGCCTCGCGACTCGTTCCACCCGACAAGGGCCTTCCTGCTTCGGCGTCGACTTGTTATAATTCTTGGCCGACTGAACGTGCCTAAGAACAAGGTCGCCTAACAGGGCAGCTTTATCTGGTGCCAGGGGCTTCGCCTGGCTTTGTACAAGGGGTTACATGCAGCAGCGGCAAGGCCTGTACAAACCGATGGTTGCCGGAGCGGATCACGGCAACCGCGCCTTATGGGTGAAACTTGCGAAGATGCTCTATGTTCCAGGAGTTGCTCACTGGTACGCCTTCTTCGGTCTCGAGGCGGACAGCGCCAGGCCTCGTGACTTGTCTCACCCGATAAGGTCCTTCCCACTTTGGCGTCAACTTGTTGGAATCCTTGGCCGACTGAGTGCGCCGAAGGACAAGGTCGCCCTCTTCGAGACTCCTGGCCTTGACCTTGCGGCTATGGTAGCGACGCAAGGCTTGCTGGTATCGAGCAGCTCGTACCGCAGCCTGGAGGCGTCCTTCCTCAAGGAGCAGCGCGTCATCTTGGCGCCGCTGCTCTTGCTCGAGCTCGTCATAAGCGAGCACCCGAGGAGATCCGTATACGAGTTCCGTGGGGATAACTGCTTCCGCTCCATAGACTAGAGCAAAGGGTGTCTGTCCGGTGGCTCGACTCGGTGTCGTTCTGATTGACCAAAGAGCCGCCGGCAGCTCCTCAATCCAATTTCTTCCGCACTTGTGCAGCCTGTCGAAGGTCCTGGTCTTGAGTCCGCGCAGCACTTCAGCGTTGACCCTTTCTGCTTGACCGTTGCTCCTGGGGTGAGCAACCGAAGCGAAACAGACCTTGGCGCCAAGATCCTGGGCGTATTGCATGAAGGCGCGACTTGTGAATTGTGTCCCGTTGTCAGTGATGATTCTGTTGGGGATTCCGAAACGGCAGACGATCGACCGGAAGAACTTGACTGCTGACTGCGCGGTCACCTTCCTCACTGGCTCCACTTCTGGCCACTTCGTGAACTTGTCGATTGCAACGTACAAGTACTCGAAGCCCCCGACGGCTCGGGGAAAAGGGCCGAGGATATCGAGCCCCCAGACCGAGAAGGGCCAGGATAAAGGGATTGTTTGGAGAGCTTGAGCTGGCTGATGAATCTGTTTTGCATGGAACTGGCACGCTTCACACTTGGTTACTAGTGCAGTTGCATCTTGGAGGGCTTCTTGCCAGAAGAACCCTTGCCGGAAGGCTTTTCCGACAAGTGCTCTCGCGCCAATGTGATGGCCGCATATGCCTCCGTGTATCTCTGCCAACAGCTTCTGTCCGTCTTCCCTGGAGATGCACTTCAATCTGACACCGTTGAGTCTCCTTCTGTACAGCTCGCTGTCCACGAACTGGTACATACTTGACTGCCTGGTGATCTTCTCCATCTCTTCTGGGTCGTCGGGAAGTTCTCCATTTTGCAGAAAACGGACGATCTGCTGCGCCCATGCCGGAGCCCGGGGCTCGACGGCAAGGACTAAAGGCATGAAGGCCGCTGCGGGGACCCCGGCTTCTACGGCAAGAACCTCTGGTTCCGCCGGAGCCGGTGATCCCCCGGCAAGCTTGCCGGGGCAAAGCTTGTCGGGAACCCCCGCTTCAACTGGACAGATCCTCGGATCCGCAGGAGCGGACTGTTCCTCAGCGTTCAGACTGCTGATTCGCTTGCCGGAGCAAGGCTTATCGGGGACACCTGCTTCGACTGGACGGATCCTTGGATCCGCAGGAGCGGGCTGTCCCTCGTCGTTCAGACTGCTGATCTGCTTGCCGGAGCAAGGCTTATCGGGGGCACCTGCTTCGACTGGACGGATCCTGGGATCCGCAGGAGCGGGCTGCCCCTCGGCGTTCTGGTTGTTGATCTTGGGGACCTTGGCGGCGGTCTCAGGAAGGTCCGCCTGCAAGTAGTCGCCGGAGACCAACTTCCTTTTCTTGGACTGCCCAACTGATGGTGTAACGGATGGTTGAGTCAGCTTGAGTAAGAAGGTCCCTGGTTCCACAGGTAACTTCAACGAAGCAC
Organism: Aegilops umbellulata; assembly: GCA_032464435.1. NCBI lineage: Eukaryota > Viridiplantae > Streptophyta > Magnoliopsida > Poales > Poaceae > Aegilops > Aegilops umbellulata. The sequence continues at coordinate 184,651,356 of CP136055.1, forward strand.
ACTTCGAAAGGCCGTCTGCGATCTCATTCTGAGCTCTCGGGACGTGCTCCATTTGCAGCCCTTCAAAGTGTCCTTCCAGCTTTCTCACTTCATCTACATAAGCTTCCATCAGAGGGCTCTGGTAGCTCTTGTTGACTTGCCGTACCACCAGTTGAGAATCTCCCCGCACAATCAGCTTTCTGATCCCAAGTTCGGCCGCAATCCTGAGGCCGGCGAGCAAGCCTTCATACTCAGCAGTATTGTTGGTTGCTTGCTCTCTTGGGAAGTGCATCTGGATAACATACTTGAGGTGCTCTCCGGTGGGCGCGATGAGTACCACGCCAGCACCGGCGCCTTGCAGCGAGAAGGCACCATCGAAGTACATTACCCACTCGCTTGTTGCTTCTTGTACGGGCGCGCTTGTTTCTTGGGCTTCTCCATCTGGCGTCGGAGTCCACTCAGCTATGAATTCTGCCAAAGCTCGGCTCTGTATGGTTGAAGTACTTTCAAACTTGAGCCCAAAGCTCGACAGCTCCAGTGCCCACTCGACGATCCTGCCTGTTGCCTCGGGATTGTGCAATATCCTCTTCAGCGGGAAGCGAGTGACTACTGTTATCTCATGTGCTTGGAAGTAATGGCGCAGCTTTCTCGAGGCCATGAGGAGGCCGAAAAGCAACTTCTGCACCCCAGAGTATCTTGATCTAGCCCCCTGCAAGAGGGAACTCACAAAATACACCGGGCGCTGCACCATCTTCTTCCACGCTCCATCCTGTTCCTGCGCAGGGTGTCCTTGTCGGGGCCAGAGCTTGCCGGAGCAGCCCCCCGCTTGTCGCTGGATTCGCTTGCAGGTGGTATAGGCTCCTCGTCGGCCTCCCTCTCCGCCACTAACGCAGCACTAACCACCTGGTTGGTTGCCGCTAGGTATAGCAACAACTTCTCCTGTGGTCTAGGTGCGACAAGTATTGGAGTGGAGGATAGGTACCTTTTCAAATCTTGCAGCGCTGCCTCCGCTTCTGGAGTCTACTGCATGGGGCCTGCCTTCTTCAAGATTTTAAAGAAGGGCAGGGCGCGTTCTGCAGACCTTGAAATGAACCGACTGAGGGCGGCCACACAACCTGCAAGCTTTCTGACGTCCTTGACGCGCTCTGGGGCTTCGATCTGCTCGATGGCTTTGATCTTGTCGGGATTAGCTTCAATCCCCCTCCGTGACACAAAGAACCCGAGAAGCTTGCCGGAGGGGACTCCGAAAACGCACTTCTCGGGGTTCAGCTTGAGCTGTATCTTGCGCAGGTTCTGAAATGTCTCTTCCAGATCTTGGACCAGGGTTTCCATGCTCCTGCTCTTCACCACGATGTCATCCATGTAGGCCTCCACGTTCCTATGGATCTGTGGCTCGAAAGCAGTGTGCACTACCCTTGCAAACGTTGATTCCGCATTCTTCAGTCCAAACGGCATGTGTATGAAGCAATAGGTGCCGCACGGAGTGATAAATGCGGTCTTCTCTTCATCTTCTTTGGCCATAAAGACTTGGTGGTAGCCTGAATATGCATCAAGAAAAGAGAGTAGCTCACATCCGGCAGTGGAGTCAACAATCTGGTCAATGCGCGGCAAGGGAAATGGATCCTTGGGACATGCTTTATTCACATCGGTGAAGTCTATGCACAGTCTCCACTTCCCATTGGCTTTGCGCACGACGACCGGATTGGCCAGCCACGTTGGATGGATCACACCTCTCACTAGGCCTGCTGCCTCTAGCTTCTTGATCTCTTCGCTGATGAATTCTTGGCGCTCCACGGCTTGCTTTCTCACTTTCTGCTTGACGGGTCGCGCGTGAGGACAGACAGCGAGCTTGTGCTCAATCACCCTCCTGGGAACACCGGGGATGTCGGACGGTTGCCATGCAAACACGTCGTCATTCGCCCGCAGGAAGGCAACGAGCGCGCTTTCCTATTTGCTGTCAAGCGTGGCACTGATGGTGAAGGTACCGCCAGTGCCGTCCTCCTTGGCGGACACCTTCTTGGTTGCCGGAGGAGCGGTCATTCCCTTCTTGTTCTTGCCGGTGGAGCTCGATGGAGCGTCCTCGACGGCGGCGCAGCACTCCGAAGAGGTGCGGTTGCCGGAGTGGGCCCCAGAGCACTTACCGGACTTGGTCCTTGTCTTCTTCCGCCCGGGGGCTTCAGCGGCAAGTGTGTCCTTCTCTGCCGCGGCTGCTACATCCCGGTAGATCTTGTAGGCGCAGATAAGCGCGTCCTTTTTGTCGCCGTGGACAGTGATGACGCTTATCGGCCCCGGCATCTTGAGTACGTTGTAGGCGTGGTGGGAAGCTGCCATGAACTTGGCGAGAGCGGGACGGCCGAGGATCCCATTGTATGGTAACGGGATATCAGCGACGTCGAACGTGATGCGCTCAGTCCTGAAGTTGAGCTCGCCGCCGAAGGTCACAGGCAGAGTAATCTTCCCCTTGGGCTTGCTCCTCCCCGGGTTGATTCCTTGGAAAGACCCGGTCTCTTCGAGCTCGCCGTCTGGGATCTGGAGTTTCTTGATCACAGCGGAGGAGATCAAGTTCAGCCCGGCCCCGCCGTCTACCAACATTTTGGTGACCTTGAGGTTGCGGATGGTGGGTGAGACCAGCATCGGCAAGCACCCGACCGCGGTTGTGCGGTCGGGGTGATCCTCAAGATCGAAAATGATGGGCGTGCTGGACCATTTGAGGAGCCTGCGCGACTCCACGGGCGGCTCTGCTGCGTTCACCTCTCGCGCCCACCGCTTAAGCTGGCGGTGGGAGGTGTGCAGAGAGGCGCCACCGTCAACGCATAGGACCTCCGTGGCCTTCTGGAACTCCTGCTCGCTGTTATCTTCGTCTTCCACGTCTTCGTCGTCGTCTTCTTCATCCTCGTCGCGGCCCCGGGGAGGCCGATCGCCTTGCCGCTGCTTGGCCTTGCCGCGGCGTCCTCCCCGGCCGATGGGCGGCCGCTTCTTGCTTGGTTCGCCACCTCCACCCTGGGCCTTCCCCTTGTCGCGCCTCTCGTACTCAGCCTTCTGCTGCATGACGAGGTACTCGACGCTTTTGCAGTTGGAGAGATCGTGGCCCTTGGTGCGGTGGATCTTGCAGTATTGCTTGTCGGAGCCGTCCTGCTTGTCGGCTGCCGCCACGGGGGCAGGCTCCTTGCCGGAGCCGCCAGCCTGCGTTTGCTTGGCGGGAGCCTCCTTGCCGGACTCCTCGACGGCAAGCACCTCTTTCCTGTTCTTCCTCCTATTATTCCGCCGCTGGCTTCTCTTCGCCGGGGCGGTGTCGTCACTGTCGCTTTCTCCTGCGCCAGCATCCTCCCCGGGGAGTTTCCTCCCCTCCTCCGCGCGCGCGCACTTGTCAGCCAGGGCATATAGCTCGCTGACGTCCCGGACCTTGGTCATGGCCATCTCTTCACGCATGCGGCGGTTACGCACGTTCTGGTGGAACGCGCTGATAACCGCGGCAGGGTGAACGTCGGGGATGTTGCGATGCACGCGGCTGAAGCGCTGGATGTACTTGCGCAGGGGTTCTCCTTCCTTCTGGGCTAGGATGTGGAGGTCGCTATCCTGGCCATGAGGTTTGTGGCCGCCTGTGAAGGCGCCAACAAACTGATGGCAAAGATCCGCCCAGGAAGAAATGGAGCCTTCCGGCAAGTGCATAAGCCACGAACGAACGTTCGGCTTAAGCACGAGCGGGAAGTAGTTCGCCAATATCCTCTCGTCGCGCCCCCCGGCAGCTTGCACAGCGATCGTGTAGATGCTGAGAAACTCCGAGGGGTGCGTCCTGCCGTCGTACTTCTCCGATACGTCGGGCTTGAAGTTCTTCGTGCTGGGCCACCGGACGCGCCGCAGCTCACGGGTGAACGCAGGGCAACCTGCCGCGTACGGTAAGTCACCTGGTTCACCGGGCGCGTGCGCGTCGACAGCGTTCCCAGCCCGCTGGTCTGATTGCCGCCGAGTTTCTCGGCGGCGCTCAATCCTTGTTCGAGCGTCTTCTTGCTGCCGCTCGTCGAGGACTCGGCGCTGGTCCCGGCGAGTCCGCGGGTCCGACGACGCTGTAGAGCCGTCGTCGGCGTTGCTCCAGCGGGGCGGCGTCTTCTGCTTCTGCGCCGGGGAGTGCATGGTGGTTGCACCCCCGGCGGTCTTGTCGCCGTCGGCCTTCGTCTTCTCGACCTGCCGTGGCCGTGAGGTCGCCGGCTGCTGCGGCGTGTCGTTGTTGGCGAAGGCGATCAGGCTCTGGATGGTGGCCCTCCAGCCTTCGGCCTTGTCAGCCGCTGGTGGGTAGTCGAGGAGCAGTTGCGCTCTCGCGAGCGCTTCTGCCGGAGTGGAGGGGAGCGGGGGCGAGTGGCGCGAGGAGCGGGATATGCTCGGACTCCTAACAATGTTAGAAAGAGCGGGGTCCCTCCCCGGCGCCTTCGCCTTGCCCGTGTCCGGACGGGGGCCCGGGGCGTCCCGTGAACCTCCAGTTTGCCCTTGGTCCAGCAAGCGGATGCCACCCCCTGTGGCATGGCGCTGCTGGGTCGTCGTTTGTCGGGTCGGATGCGACGCGGCCTCGGAGGCCGAGGCTCGGTCGTCCGCCCTGTTCTTGGATTTGGTGGCGCCGCGAGTGTTCTCGCCGGTGGCCACCCCTCCGACGGCGTCTCCCCCGCCCACCGTTGGCTCCGGTAGCGGGGGAAGAGACGCGGACGGGCCCGCGACCTCCGAAGCCTTCTTCTTCGGGGCCATGGTGAAGCTGACGAAGAGCGCGCTCGTGCGAACGCCGGATCTGATCCGCACAACCTCGACGCCGGCCCCTACCTGGCGCGCCAAAGATGTCGGGGCGGACCGCGTCCCCCGCGAGCACCTATGGGGCCGGAGCCCCTTTCGTTGTCCGGTGAGGGGGGCGGAGGGAGCACAGAGAGTAGATCGAGGCGAGCACACAGGCGGTTTACCCAGGTTCGGGCCGCGATGGACGCGTAAAACCCTACTCCTGCTTGGTTGTATTGAACTGGGGAGCTCGGGAGCTTGGAGAGCTAGCTGCACCGAGCGTATGGCTGTCTGGATCCCAAATCTCCGAACCCCGCAACCCTGAACCTCCGGATGTCCGAACCCCCTCTACGTTGCACACGGGCCTCCTTTTATAGCGCAAAGGGGTCACCGACAGGTGTCAACGTAAGAGAAAGGGGTAAAAGTGTAAAAGGGGTGGTAGTTGTAACAGTGCGGGGACGGTGGCGCTACAGTACGGCACAGTGTTATCATACCTACTTCTGACGGTAGGGGACAAGGGCATTAAATGCCCGTCACGGTCGCCTGGACAGCACCGAGGCGGACCGTTAGGTGCGCCACCGCTCGCCACGGTAGTGGCTGCATGCCACCGCGTACCCCAGGCTGCGCGGTGCCCCGCCACGTGCCCTTGGGGGAAACCCCGGAGCGACGCGTGGGCGGGTGAGCTGGAGCGCAGCCCTGAGGTGGCGATTTGCCGCGGCAAGTGGCTTGCCGCGGGGGTCGTCCTCCTGTGCCTGATAGCTTGCCGGCTATCAGGCCTTGCCGGGGCGCATGGCGCGCCGTGGCGGGCTTCTCTTGTGGAGCCTGGGTTCGGCCTTCCCGGCAAGCTCCTCTTGCCGGGGTCTCGATCTTCTGTCTCTTATACTTTGTTCTTGAATGGTATTACATGGGCTCAGTCGTCCCGGCAAGCTCCTCTTGCCGGGGCCTTGTCTTCTTGGCCCGGCAAGCTCCTCTTGCCGGGGGCCTTGTCTTCAATGCTTGGTCTTCTCTTGGCGCTTCCTGGGCGGGCCTCGCCGCAGGGCGCTACAACTGCCCGTGCACAAGTCTGGGGTACTAAGGTACCCCTACTTTAGTACACCGACAACTCTCAAAACCGAATCCACGTCTACGAGCATAGCGGTATAAGCATAGCGTAAAAGTAACTCCCAAGGGTTTCATAATAAAACAGATAATAGGTACTACATCATCTACTTCCCATCCCACGATTTAATTAGATCCTAATCATGCAATGTTTAAGGATTGATCTAATGCAATAAAACTGGGTAGTAGAAAAAGTATGATCAAAATGTGAACTTGCCTGCAGTGTTGATGAAGATGATCCGCACTCAACACACTTGATAGATCTACTCGTCACACTCCGGTCAATCTATCGTAATCAAGCAATAGTAACCACACATAAGCAATCACTCAAAAGATCAGAAACGTCGAAGAAAACGATTCGGAAAACATCAACCAAGCAAATAACTCTTGCAACATAAAACAATTTCTAACAGCACCAAAATTATGTGAATTTGGCCTTATCAGAAAGTTTAGGTCAAGAGCTTTAATTTGCAAAAAGAATCAACTCAAACGGAGCTACGAAACTCAAGTTATGATCAAACGAAGTTCAAATACAAATCTGTTTGAATTTAAATTTTAAAAATTTCAAAAACATGTTTGAGTTGGATTACTGGATAGAGGGGATCATAACGAAGATGTGGGCGTTGGTTTCATTGAATTTGGACAAACGAGTAAAAAGATGTGATCGTTTGAAGCACAGGGACTAAACTGTGAAGAAATATCCTAACGAATAGGTCCCTAGCCGAAAACTAAACAGAAAAAGGAAAAACTAAATAATGAACGTTCATTACCGAACCCTAATCTATGCACATGTTCGCTCCAGAGGCTTACATAATGAATGCTCTCTAAATATCCTAACTAAAATAATAAAACCGGCTAACAGAAAATCGAACTAAAAGGAAAACCGAGAAAATTGGGCGGCGGTTATACCGGTTCGATTGGTTTTTTTACCGAAAACCGGCGGCGGCGGCGAATGGACTCCGGCAAGGGCGGCACGGCTACGGCGGTAGGCGGCAGTGGCGAGAGGCGGCGCGGCAGCGGCGTAGGCGAGGCGGTGGCGGATGCGGCGCTCGGCGGCGGGGAAGTGCGGCGGCGCGCCGGCGAGATGCGAGGGCGGCTACGGCGAAGCGAGAGAAGGGCGGGGCCCGGGGCCGCGCTATTTAAGGGGAGGGGAGGAGGTGGCATGGAGGAGGGGGCAAGGCAAGGCGGCGCGGGAGGCAGTGTCCGGGAAGGACACGACGACGGCGGCGATGCCGTGCGGCGGCGGGAGGCGGGGACGAGCGCGGGCGAGCGACGCGGGCTTGGCCGCTGCTGGGCCGAAAGGCCAGTGGGCCGGTGCGGTGAGGAGCGGTGCTGGGCCGGCTCGGCCTCTGGCTGGGCCGGCCTGGCTCGGTCGGCTTCGGCCTAATTTTTTTTATTTTTTTTAAAACATAGGCAAACAAAAAGTAATAAAACAAAAGAAATAAAATTCTATATAGGCATATTATATATCTAAGTTTTTAGAAAAAGAATATCTACAACGTGAACATTTTTATAACTTTAAATAAAATCTGCAAAAATTCAGATAATTCAAAGAGTGCTAATGGTCTAATAAAATTCAATGAAAATCATTTTAAAAATACAAAAATGAATTCAAATTTATTTCTCTCCAGTTTTCTGATGTAGGGAATCATGTTACCCTATTTTCCATATAGTTTACTTTTGGAGAAAAATAATTTGAATAAAACTCAAATAACTCCAAATTGAAAATAAATTCAAAAGAACTTTGAATTTAATTCGTTGAAACTCCCAACTCATATTTCATATATTTTGAAGAAGTCATATTATCTTCTCTCGTGAAAATCATTGAGTTGCATAAAGTTTCAAATTGGAAATATTTGCAATTGGAATTCAAATATTTTTCAAACACCCTTTTCATTTATTTAAATGGAAGAAGTCATGTCATCTTCTCTCTAGGATTTTGTATTTGAAAATAATTTGAATTCACGAAGATCTTAAAAGCAAAATTGAAAGTTTGGGAAAGTCCTTTTATTCCCTCTCATTTAACTTTCAAAAAATTTCGAATTTCACGCAATTTCACTCAAGCAATCAAACAATCAGTCAAATCTATCTATTTAATATAACATTCCAAAATTTAGAATTTTGGGATGTTACATTAGGTTTGTTTTCGAGAGTCATCTAAATTCCAATTCGTGTTTCCTTGCGTGCGTAGGTCTCGAAAAAAAAACATTCGCCATCATAGTGACCAAAAATATTTCGGCGACCGAAAATATTTTTTCCTATCTTAATTTTGGGCTGTTCCGAGTCTTTTGAGACACTCGCCATCATAGTGATTTTTGGTCGCACTTTTTCGTCATCGCTGCCCTGATTTCCGAAAAAAAATTGTCAAAAATATTTCGTACCCATCTTGTCAGTTTGACATGGGAAGAGTTTTGAGACACTCGCCATTATAGTGATTTTTCACAAAAAAAAGGAGCGCAAAAAACAAGAGCGCAAAAAAAAATCCAGAGTGTGCTTTTCCCTTGTTTCCGTGCAGCACCGTGATTTTGTTAGTGTTCTAGGCTCGTGTCTCTAGCACGGTCTAGCCTAGGACCAGCACAGTACCGTCGTTGAGCGTTTATTCAACTTTGCATCTCTGAATTGATTATTGCTGACCCTTTTTGCTGCCATACTATAAGCCTTCCCAGCTCCACATACATATACGTCGTGCGCTTGACTCTCCCTGGCAATCGCTCTATCCAAGCTTTTGAGTGTTTTGACTACAACGGTTGCCGATCACCGCCTGCTGCTGGGTAAGAAATGGTAAGAATTTGAGTTTTGCTTGACGGATTTGTGACTCCCACCACCACCTCTTATTAGTAGTCTGTAGGATCATATTCTTGTGTGTTTCTATTGCAGCTAACCATGGCAGGATCACAAGCCGACGAGACTGACTAGGAGAACATGACAAACAAAGCGTTACATGATAAATTTCAACAAATGATGAGTGGACAGGTGGAAGATGTGCTCAATAGATTTGAAGAGGCCATGGAGAAGATAGATGGCATTGAGAAGGCGTTCAAAACAAAGCTCGATAACAAGTTCAATGAGTTGCTCGCGTGTCTACCACCACCACCACCGGCTGCACCTAACGCACCTCTACAACAACAACAACGACTACCTCCACATCGCGAAACAACCCTCCGCCGAGCGACCCATGTCCCTCTTCAGCCTGGCCAAGCTGCTGGTGCTGCTGTTGATACTTCTGTGGCTCCTGCTTCTGATGTGGGGGAGGATGATTATGTGGGAGATTATGAGGATGAGGTTGATCAACATCAGAACTACGTGCAACCACCAGCACCACAACCACCACGTCGTCCACATGCAAATAATGGCAATGTTAGGGCTCCCCCTCAGGTACGAGATCATGACCATCTCCCTAAACTAAAATTGAATATTCAGCCAGTGGTGGTAGACGCGCGAGCAATTCATTAAACTTGTTATCGAGCTTTGTTTCGAACGCCTTCTCAATGCCATCTATCTTCTCCATGGCCTCCTCAAATCTATTTAGCACATCTTCCACCTGTCCACTCATCATTTGTTGAAACTTATCATGTAACGCTTTGTTTGTCATGTTCTCCCAGTCTCGTCGGCTTGTGATCCTGCCATGGTTAGCAGCAATAGAAACACACAAGAATATGATTCGACAGACTACTAGGAAGTGGTGGTGGTTGTGTGGTGGTGGACAGTCACAAATCCGTCAAGCAAATCTCAAATTCTTACCAGTTCTTACCCAGTAGCAGGCGGTGAACGACAACCGTTGTAGTCAAAACTCTCAAAAGCTTGGATAGAGAGATTGCCAGGGAGAGTCAAACGCACGACGTAGATGTATGTGGAGCTGGGAAGGCTTATAGTATGGTAGCAAAAAGGTCAGCAATAATCAATTCAGAGATGCAAAGTTGAATAAACGCTCAACGACGATACTGTGCTGGTCCTAGGCTAGACCGTGCTAGAGACGCGAGCCTAGAACACTAACAAAATCACGGCGCTGCACGGAAACAAGGGAAAAGCACACTCTGGATTTTTTTTCGCTCTGTTTTTTTTGCGCTCTTTTTTTTGCGTACTTTTTTTTGCGCTCCTCTTTTTTTTGCGAAAAATCACTATAATGGCGAGTGTCTCAAAACTCTTCCCAGGTCAAACTGACAGGATGGGTACGAAATTTTTTTGACAATTGTTTTTCGGAAATCAGGGCAGCGACAATGAAAAAGTGCGACCAAAAATCAATATGATGGCGAGTGTCTCAAAAGACTCAGAACAGTCTAAAAATAGGATAGGGAAAAAATATTTTCGGTCGCCGAAATTTTGGCCTAAAAACTGCCCGGGGGTCTCCAGACTTTTTTTTCGAGACCTACGCAGGCAAGGAAACACGAATCGGAATTTAGATGGATCTCGAAAACAAACCTAATATGAAAAGAACTCGGATTGGTGGTGGATATATGGTGGTGGTATATGGTAGCGGTGGTGGTATATGAATACGGATTGGTGGTGGTATATGGATACGGATTGGTGATGGTATATGGATACCGATTCAGAGCGGTGGCGGCTAAGAAATGGTGGTAGATGGCAAGGCGATGATGATGGTGCAGCGGCGGCATGACAACTTATGACCAGAACTCGAAACTCTAGACGACTAGACTCTAAGACCAGCAACTTGACACGACGATGCAACCGCAAATTCAACAAAGCGAAAACTCTAAAAAGATTATGCAAAGGCTCAGATTGGTTCGGATATGATGAACTAACCCTAAATTTTTTTGTGGCTTTTTCGTGGACGTTACGTATGAAGAACAGACTCGATCTAATCTACGAAAAACTGTAAAATCTCACCGAGCAACCTGGAAATCTGATACCACTTGATAGAGGCAGAGGTGTCCCGATGTTTCAATGAGATAGCAATCGTTTTTTGTGGGAGTCGACTTTGATGATCCGACTACGAACGTGCGAAGACGTCGCACCTTAGCAATCGCTAAACCAACTTTCGAGGGGTTATTGACCACGCCGGAGCACGATCAACCTGACCACGAGGGTCTATTTCCTGCGAGCAAACTAAGAAAAAGCAAGAAACTGAGATTGCAATCTGGATATTGCGAATAAAAGAGGAAAGCTTTATTAATGAAGGTGGGGTTCTGTGACGCCTTGGTCTTGTCGTTGAACACAAACGAAGTACGCGAAGTTGCAGCTATGGCGAACTTTTAATCTAAACAAAACCCAACGTCTAAAACGACGCCCTAAGGGCTGTATATATGGAGGAAGAGGAGGGAATTTCGTGGCCCTTGAGGGTGGGGTCCGAAACCAACCCTAACTCTTGTTTCCCCACACATACGGACTCTAAAAATAGCCTATACTTAAGTATTACGAAATTACATGGGCCTGGCCCAATAATAAGGTGACGCAGCACCTAGAATAGCCTATGGACGAATATTATGAAGTGGCATCTTGTATATTTCGTCCAAGGCTTCATGCACTCCTTATGGTGGCTTCAAAGTCCTGAAATCATCACTTGTAACTCCGTTCTAGACCCCCTTGCGCATGCCATCAACTCCAGCGTGTTCTTGCTCCAATGTTCATCCTTCTCCAAGCTAGGCCCTTCATTTGTAAGCAAAACAAATGTATCCAATTTAGGCAGTATCATATTCTCATGAACATTAGAATCATTACCAAGAAACGAAAGTACCTGGTAATTTAATTGGCATGCGCGAGCTCTAGTAATTGGTCCAGTATATGTAACAGTAGGGGCTATGGGTGTAACAATGGTATTGATGTCCTCATCATTCTCGTTCCTCAGAACTGCAGCAGGGGTCAGAGCTGGACCAGTGGTGTGTATAGGCTTCTTTTTCTTCTTCTCAGACTTGGAGATGCGTGAAAGATCTTCAGACTGCACACTTGGTGCAGGAGGAGCACTGGCCAGAGGCTTCCCTCGCGAAGCTTTTGGTGCAAGGGAAGGCTTCGAAGCTTTAGGTTTCTTCAGCTTCTTTGGCTTCGGTGGTGCAGGCGCTTCGTCAGAATCAGCGTCATCTGCAGGCTCATCCACGGCTGTCAAACCATAATATGAGTGATGAGACCTTCTAAGTTGTAGAAGGGCCCAACAAGATTGGGTTCAGCTTCGCGTGTGCTATCGGCACGTGGAGCAGAGGGGCCTGGATTGAAGTCTAATCCCCACGACTTCTTGTTTTCCTTGGCCAAGTTCTTGGCAAACTGGAAGTTGCGCTTGAACATATTGTCGTCACGACACCATAACAATGAAGATGGGTCGGCATCCGCAGACTGTGGTCCTCGGACCATGCAAGGGTAGAAGCCTTGTTCAATGGCTTCAGCTCTGGACCTGGGTGGACGATTGGCGTCGTGTAACCTTTGCAGCCTTGCATTCCAAACTTCTTCTGGCAATCTTTGAAGTCATTCTCTTGAGATATGAAGATACCATTTCTTTGCTAACGAATTTGAAGACCAAGGAAGAACTTTAGCTCACCCATCATGGACATCTGATATTGCTCTTGCATCATGTGTCCAAACTCATCACTGTATTTATGGTTGGTGCAGCCGAAGATAATGTCATCCACATATATTTGGCACACAAACATTTCACCATCATATGTCTTCGTGAAGAGTGTGGGATCCAGGGAACCAGGTTTGAAGCCTTTGATCTTCAGGAAGTCTGTGAGCGTGTCATACCAAGCGCGATGGGCTTGTTTGAGGCCATACAGTGCCTTGTTTAGCTTGTACACCATATCAGGATGTTTTGGATCTTCAAAGCCAGGAGGTTGTGCAACATACACTCCTTCTTCAATATTGCCATTGAGAAATGCACTCTTCACATCCATTTGATAAAGCAAGATGTTGTGATGATTTGCATAGGCTAGCAATATGAGAATGGCTTCAAGCCTAGCCACAGGAGCAAATGTTTCATCTAAGTCAATCCCTTCAACTTGAGTGTATCCTTGAGCAACGAGACAAGCATTGTTTCTGATAACTTGACCATGCTCATCTTGTTTGTTGCGATATATCCATTTTGTGCCTATTATGTTGTGCTTGCGGGGGTCAGGACGCTTGACAAGTTCCCAGACATTGTTCAGCTTGAACTGTTGAAGCTCTTCTTGCATAGCTTGAATCCATTCAGGTTCCATGAAGGCTTCATCAACTTTCTTGGGTTCAGATATTGAGACAAAAGCAAAGTGCCCACAGAAATTTGCTAGTTGTGTTGCTCTTGAACGAGTGAGTGGACCAGGCGCATTGATGCTATCAATTATCTTCTCAATCTGTACTTCATTTGCAACACGAGGATGAACTGGACGAAGATTTTGCTCTTGTTGATCATTGTCATCATTGGGTGGATTGTCTTCGGGCTGAGCATTGTCTTCAGGTTGATTAGGTGCAGAAATGATAAGTTCCTCTTCAGGCTATGCTTCAGACGGTATGATTTCTCCAGTTCCCATTAGCTTGATGGATTCACTAGGTGGAACTTCATCTAGCACATTTGGCAGGTGCTCTCTTTGTGAGCCGTTAGTCTCATCGAACCGCACATCCATAGTTTCAACCACTTTATAGTGAAAAAGGTTGAAGACTCTGTAGGAGTGTGAGTCCTTTCCGTAACCAAGCATAAAACCTTCATGTGCTTTCGGTGCAAATTTTGAAGTATGGTGTGGATCCTTGATCCAGCACCTAGCACCAAATACTCTGAAGTAACTGACATTTGGCTTCTTACCAGTGAGGAGTTCATAAGATGTTTTCTTCAGAAGCTTGTGAAGCTAAACACGGTTGATGACATGGCATGCAGTATCAATAGCTTCAGGCCAGAACTTTCTTGGTGTCTTATGTTTATCGAGCACTGTCCGAGCCATCTCAATGAGTGTTCTGTTCTTGCGCTCCACGATGCCATTCTGCTGAGGGGTGTACGGAGCTGAGAACTCATGAGTGATGCCTAAAGTATCCAAGTATAGACCGAGGCCAGTGTTCTTGCACTCTGTGCCGTTGTCACTCCTGATATGCTTGATCTTGACGCCATAGTTGTTCATGGCACGGTTGGCGAAGCGTCTGAAGACATCCTGCACTTCAGTCTTGTAGAGAATTATGTGCGCCCATGTATATCTTGAGTAATCATCAACAATAACGAAGCCATAGAGACAAGCAGTTGTAGTGAGAGTAGAGTAGTGAGTAGGGCCAAATAAGTCCATGTGTAGCAGCACGAAGGGTTGAGATGTTGTCATGATTGTCTTTGAGGGATGCTTGGCCCTAGTCATCTTTCCAGCTTCGCAGGCACCGCACAAGTGATCCTTATTGAACTTGACGCCCTCGATGCCTATGACATGCTTCTTCTTTGCGAGAGTGTGTAAGTTCCTCATGCCAGCATGCCCTAGCCTCCGATGCCAGAGCCAGCACCCTGAAGTTTTTGCAAGAAGGCATATGGCAAGCTGTGGCCCTGGTGAGAATTCTACCATGTACAGATTATCTTTCCGGTACCCTTCAAAGACTAGAGACTTGTCAGATTCCATTAGTACAAGGCAACAATATTTTCCAAATATCACAATCATGTTCATGTCACAAAGCATTGAGACAGACATTAAGTTGAAACCAAGGGATTCAACAAGCATCCCTTTATCCATGTGCTGATCCTTTGAGATTGCAACTCTACCTAGACCCAATACCTTGCTTTTACCAGTGTCAGCAAATGTGATGTGACTCTTGTCAGATGGACGTAAGGTTGAGTCCATGAGAAGACTTCGATCACTAGTCATATGATTAGTGCATCCGCTGTCCATAATCCATTCTAAAGCATGAGGTGTCATACCCTACAGTACAGTTACGGGGATAGGCTTCACCAAGAGTATTGTGAGGCATAAACATTTGATAGGCAAGAGGATTATCAAAGATCAGATCAAGATTAGGACTGATAGGATGATTGGCAAACGATTCAGGAACAAAATACATAGTGAGACCATTTGGGCATTTGATCTTGCGCCCTACAAGATGTTTTAGGTCCCCAGCAATAGCATCAGACGCCTTTGATTTCCGGCTGGAGACCTTTCCCTGCAAAAGAAAGTTAATCTTCTTAACCACCCACATCTTCAGGGGTGGCTTAGAAGCAATGAGTCTAAGTGCAACATCTGAGAACTTCGGCTTTGGAGCCCTAGCAAATAGCCTTGTAGGTGATGAATGATACTCATATGCATAAGCAGAAAAGTTCTTAGTTTTATGAACATAGCGGTTTGAAGAAACACGCTCATATTCATAAGTCTGAGTATGATTTCCCTGCAAAACATTGGCGTTAGGGTGACTCAGGTGAGTCCTCTGTCTGTATGAAGCCTTTGGACCATATGAAGCCTTAGGTCTGGGATTTGTCTTCTTCCCAGGTGGTGTCATGATGACATTAACAGGAAGATTCTCAAGACAACTTTTGGGAACCCAGATCTTCTTCATAGGTGGCCCATTCCTGCAGTTAGTACCAATATACCTGGCAAACACTTCACCATTCTGATTCTTAAACAGTTTATAGTTTGCATCAAAGGATTCATCAATGATAATAGGGTTAGCACAAGTGAAGCCAGATAAGGTGGATGGATCCACTGAAGGCCCCTTTGCAGCAACCCATGTGGTTTTGGGGTACTACTCAGGCTTCCATTAGGAGCCATCAACATTCATTTTCCTCTCGAACCCAACACCCTCTTTCCTAGGGTTTCGGTTCAGGATCTGCTTTTTGAGGACATCACATAGTGTCTGATGCCCTTTGAGACTTTTGTACATCCTTGTTTCAAGCAATGTCTTCAACCTAGCATTTTCATTAGCAATATTAGTGGTACCCTCAGCAGAGGGGTTAGTTACCAAATTAGTAGTTAAAGATATTGCAACAGTAGCAATAGAACATTCAGCAACAGAAGTAGCGTTATCACGCTCAAGGCATTTTAGACATGGTTGTTCAAATCCTTCTTGAGCAGAACTGATCTATTAAGCGTGAAGTGACTCATTCTCTTTTTGAAGATCTTCATGAGCCGCTCTCAATTTCTCAAGCTCTTGCTTCCTTTGAAGATAATCATAGGAGAGATTTTCATGAGTGGCTGAGAGCGTTTCATGACGACTTTCAAGTTCCTGGTACTTAGCATGAAGATTTTTTATGTCTTTAACTAAGGACTGAGAACGGGTCATTTCCGCGTCCAACAGGTCATTGCTTTTGTCTAACAGTTTTTGTGTATGTTCCATAGCTTTCTGTTGTTCAGTTGCAATTTTAGCAAGTGTTTTGTAGCTGGGTTTGGATTCACAATCATAGTCATCTTCACTTGATGTTTGAAAGTAAGCATCGCGTGATTTTACCTTGGCACCACGTGCCATGAAGCAGTAGGTGGGAGCAGAGTCGTCCTTGTCATTAACTTCAGTGTTGGTGACGGATCCATTGTCTTCACTATTGAAGATGGACTTGGCAACGTAGGCTATAGCTAGAGCCAGACTTGTAATGCTAGGGTCGGACTCCTCCTCTGAATCCACCTCCGCCTCCTCGGAAGTAGACTCCTCCTCTGAATCCATCTCCTTGCCAACAAAAGCACGAGACTTGCCAGATGAGCTCTTCTTATGAGATGAAGACTTGGATGAGGACTTGGAAGAAGACTTTGAGGATTTCTTCTTCTTCTTGTCATCTGAATCATATTCCTTGCTCTTCTTCTTCTTCTTCTTCTTGTTCTCATTGTCCCACTTTGGACACTTAGAGATGTAGTGTCCAGGTTTCTTGCACTTGTGACATGTTCTCTTCTTGTAGTCATGAGTGGAAGCTTCATCATTTCTTGAGCTGGATCGTGAGGACTTTCTGAAGCCCTTCTTCTTAGTGAACTTCTGGAACTTCTTCACAAGCATAGCAAGTTCCTTTCCAATGTCTTCAGGATCATCAGAACTGCAATCAGATTCTTCTTCAAATGAGGAAACAACTTTTGCCTTCAAAGCACGAGTTCGGCCGTAGTTGGGACCATAGATATCTCTTTTCTCAGATAGCTGGAACTCATGTGTGTTGAGCCTCTCAAGTATATCAGACAGATCGAGTGTCTTGAAGTCAGGGCGTTCTTGTGTCATGAGGGCAAGGGTGTCGAACGAGCTATGAAGTGATCTCAGTAGTGTCTTGACGATTTCATGCTTGGTGATCTCAGTGGCGCCGAGAGCACGAAGCTCATTTGTGATGTGAGTGAGCCGATCAAACGTGAGCTGGACATTCTCATTGTCGTTTCTCTTGAAGCGGTTGAAGAGGTTGCGAAGAACACTAATCCTTTGATCTCTCTGGGTTGAGACGCCTTCGTTGACCATGGAGAGCCAGTCCCAGACTAGCTTTGACGTTTCCAGAGCACTCACACGGCCATACTGTCCTTTGGTCAGATGACCACATATGATGTTCTTGGCAGTAGAATCCAGTTGAATGAACTTCTTGACATCAGCAGGGGTGACACCTTCACCAGTCTTGGGAACGCCATTCTTGACGACATACCAGAGGTCGACATCAATAGCTTCAAGATGCATGCGCATCTTATTCTTCCAGTAGGGATATTCAGTTCCATCGAAGATGGGGCAAGCAGCAGAGACTTTGATTATCCCTGCAGTCGACATACCTAAAACTCCATGTGGTTAAACCGAATCACACAGAACAAGGGAGTACCTTGCTTTGATACCAATTGAAAGTGCTAGTTATCGACTAGAGGGGGGGTGAATAGGCGATTTTTATGGAAGTCTTTAGAACATGAGAGTTTCGAAGAAAAACAACAGAAATGAACCTATTGACATGCAGCGGAAGGTATCTTACACTAAGCAAGCCATAGTCAAGTATTCAATGAAGTGAAGGCACAGAGACTAATAGCTACTAGGTAGTAAAGATCAGGATGGAAGATAATATGAAGCCAAACAAGGATAGTAGTCACACAGTGAAGTCAAACAGGTAGTGCAACCAGGCAATGACTTCATGAAGACAAACTGTAAGTAAAGAGAGGGAGAGGATAGAACCAGTCACTTGGTCAGGACACAGGATTTGTTGGACCAGTTCCAGTTGCTGTGACAACTGTACGTCTGGTTAGGGAGGCTGAGATTCAACTTAGAAGACCACGTCTTCACCTTATTCCCCTTGAGCTAAGGACACCCTGTCCTCGCCCAATCACTGATAGAGGCAAAGGTGTCCCGTCTTTCGATGAGATGGTGGCTATCGTTTTGGAGGAAGTCGACTTTGACGATCCGACTAAGAACGTGCGAGGACGTCGCGCCTTAGCAATCGCTAAACCAACTCCAAGAGGTTATTGACCACACCAGAGCATGATCAACCTGACCACGAAGGTCTGTTTCCTGCAGGCAAACGAAGAACAAGCAAGAAACTAAGATTGCAATCTGGATATTGCGAATATAAGAGGAAAGCTTTATTGATCAAGGTGGGGTTCTGTGACACCTTGGTCTGGTCGTTGAACTCAAACGAAGTACGCGAAGTTGCAGCTATGGCGAACTTTTGATCTAAACAAAACCCAAAGTCTAAACGATGCCCTAGGGGCTGTATATATGGAGGAAGAGGGGGGGGGGGAATTTCGTGGCCCTTGGAGGAGGGGTCCGAAACCCACCCTAACTCTTGTTTCCCCACACATACGGACTCTAAAAACAGCCTATATTGAAGTATTTCGAAATTACATGGGCCTGGCCCAAAAAGAAGGTGACGCAGCACCTAGAATAGCCTCTGGACGAAAATTATGAAGTGGCATCTTGTATATTTCGTCCAAGGCTTCATGCACTCATTATGGTGGCTTCAAAGTCCTGAAATCATCACTTGAAACTTTGTTCTTGTCTCCCTTGCGCATGCCATCAACTCCATGCTTGTTCTTGCTCCAATGATCATCCTTCTCCAAGCTAGGCCCTTCATTTGTAAGCAAAACAAATGTATCCAATTTAGGCAGCATCATATTCTCATGAACATTAGAATCATTACCAAGAAATGAAAGTACCTGATAATTCAATTGGCATGCGCGAGCTCTAGTAATTGGTCCAGTATGTATAGCAGCAGGGGCTGTGGGTGTAACAATTGTATTGATGTCTTCATCAATCACTCTGGTAAGTCTTCAGGGTACACTTCCAAACCATCACAGACTTCGTTCACCGGCGATCCACAATGACTCTTGGATGATCAGAACGCGATGCCTAACCGGCTGGAGGATTCATAGTCCTCAAGTGTAACAAGTCTTCAGGTCACGCGGACAGAAACACTTCAGTGATGCCTAACACTCTTTGGCTCTGGGTGTTTGGGCTTTGTCCTCGCAAGGATTTCTCTCTCTCTAAAGCTTCGGAGGTGGGTTGCTCTCAAGCGACAAAAGCCGTGCACTAACTCTAAGCAGCCACCAATTTATGGTGTAGGGGGTGGACTATTTATATCCACTAGGCAACCAAACCTGATTTGTCCGAAATGACCCTGGGTCACTAAGGAACTGACACGTGTTCCGACGGTCAGATTTCAAACACACACGGCAACTTTACTTGGGCTACAAGTAAAGCTGACTCATCCAGCTCTGGATAAGATTTGCTCTCATTGTCTTCACTCGAAGACACATGATTTTTGGTTGAGCATCACTTCAGTCACTCTGACTTTGTTCACTTGGACCCCACTTAACAGTACGGTGGTTCCTATGACTCAACAAGGAAGAAAAGGAAACAACGAAACAACTAAGTCTTCGAGCTCCATAGTCTTCACGCAATGTCTTCAGCCAAGAGAGGTTTGAGCCAAGTCACTTGTTTAAGTGCTCAAAGACCGGATATTATGCCAATGAATGTCTTGAAGGCCAGAATGGCAATGGAAGCTCTGGAAAGAAGCCGAACCCTTTCAATAGGGGACAGGTGAACCACGTTAACGTGGAGGAGGTTGAAGCTCAGCCTGATGCAGTAATAGGTAAGTTTTTGGTTAAAGTCATTTACTGCACTCATTCTTTTTGATACTGGTGCATCACATTCATACATATCAAGGGGATTTGTGGATAAGTATATCCTGCCAACCCAAGCCCTTAGGTCACCCATGTTAGTAACCTCGTCGGGAGCAGAGTATATGGCTAGTCGATTGATAGAGGCAAAGGTGTCCCGATGTTTCGATGAGATGGTAGCTATCGTTTCTGTGGGAGTCGACCTTGACGATCCGACTACGAACGTGCGAGACATCGCGCCTTAGCAATCGCTAAACCAACTTCTGAGGGTTATTCACCACGCCGGAGCACGATCAACCTGACCACGAGGGCCTGTTTCCTGCGAGCAAACGAAGAACAAGCAAGAAACTAAGATTGCAATCTGGATATTGTGAATATAAGAGGAAAGCTTTATTAATGAAGGTGGGGTTCTGTGACGCCTTGGTCTGGTCGTTGAACACAAACGAAGTACGCGAAGTTGCAGCTATGGTGAACTTTTGATCTAAACAAAACCGTAAGTCTAAACGACGCCCTAAGGGCTGTATATATGGAGGAAGAGGAGGGAATTTCGTGGCCCTTGAGGGAGGGGTCCGAAACCAACCCTAACTCTTGTTTCCCCACACATACGGACTCTAAAAACAGCCTATACTTAAGTATTTCGAAATTACATGGGCCTGGCCCAATAATAAGGTGACGCAGCACCTAGAATAGCCTATGGACGAATATTATGAAGTGGCATCTTGTATATTTCGTCCAAGGCCTCATGCACTCATTATGGTGGCTTCAAAGTCCTGGAATCATCACTTGTAACTCCGTTCTTGTTCCCCTTGCGCATGCCAACATCTCCATGCTTGGACTTGCTCCAAGGTTCATCTTTCTTGTCCATGGTAGGCCCTTCATTTGGAGGCAAAACAAATGTATCCAATTTAGGCAGCATCATATTCTCATGAACATTGGAATCGTTACCAAGAAACGAAAGTACCTGATAATTCAATTGGCGTGCGCGAGCTCTAGTAATTGGTCCAGTATGTATACCAGCAGGGGCTGTGGGTGTAACAATGGTATTGATGTCCTCATCATTCTCCCCTTCTTGGAATGAAGTCGTCCTCGATGGAAGCTCATCTTCCTCACCCAAATAAGGTTTCAAATCTGCAATGTTAAAAGTGGGACTAACCCCAAAATCTGTAGGCAACTCAAGTTTATATGCATTATCATTTATTTTCTCTGACACCTTAAAAGGACCATCAACACATGGCATTAGCTTTGATTTGCGCAAATTAGGAAATCTATCCTTACGCAAATGTAACCAAAAAAGATCTCCAGGTGCAAACACAACATGTTTTCTACCCTTATCTCCAGCAAGTTTATATTTAGCATTCATACGCTCAATGTTCTCCTTAGTTAACTCATGCATTTTTAAAATCAATTCAGCACGTTCTTCAGCATCAAAATTAACCTTCTCCGAAGATGGAAGAGGCAACAAATCAATAGGTGCACGAGGTAGGAAACCATACACAATTTCAGAAGGGCACATCTTAGTAGTAGAATGCAATGAACGATTATAAGCAAAATCAATATGAGGCAAGCATTCTTCCCACATTTTCTTATTATTCTTCAAAACAGCCCTAAGCATAGTAGACAATGTTCTATTGACTACTTCAGTTTGTCCATCAGTTTGGGGGTGACAAGTAGTACTAAAAAGAAGTTTAGTCCCGAACTTAGCCCATAAACATCTCCAAAAGTGGCTAAGAAATTTAGTATCACGATCTGAAACAATAGTATTTGGCACACCATGCAAGCGAATAATTTCACGAAAGAACAAATCAACAACATTAACAGCATCATCGCTTTTATGACATGGTATAAAGTGTGCCATTTTCAAGAATCTATCCACGACAACAAATATACTATCCCTCCCCTTCTTTGTTTGAGGTAAACCTAAAACAAAGTCCATAGATATATCCTCCCAAGGAACACTAGGCACAGGCAAAGGCATATATAAACCATGAGGATTGAGTCGTGACTTAGCTTTTTGACATGTAGTGCAGCGAGCAACAAAACGCTCAACATCCCGTCTCATCTTTGGCCAAAAGAAATGTGTAGCAAGTATATCCTCCGTCTTCTTCACGCCGAAGTGTCCCATTAGTCCTCCTCCATGCGCCTCCTGCAACAATAAAAGACGAACGGAGCTAGCTGGAATGCATAGCTTGTTAGCACGAAACTCAAATCCAACGTTAACGACGAACTTTTTCCATGTTCTTCCTTCTTTACAATTCTGCAATACATCTTTAAATTCAGCATCATGCACATATTGATCTTTGATGGTCTCCAAACCAAATATTTTAAAGTCAAGTTGTGAAAGCATAGTATAACGACGAGATAATGCATCAGCAATAACATTTTCTTTACCCTTTTTGTGTTTAATGACATAAGGGAAAGTCTCAATGAATTCAACCCATTTAGCATGTCTACGGTTCAGTTTAGCTTGACGTTTAATGTGTTTCAAAGATTCATGATCAGAATGTATAACAAATTCTTTGGGCCATAAATAATGTTGCCATGTTTCTAAAGTCCGAACAAGAGCATATAATTCTTTATCATAAGTAGAATAGTTCAGACTAGGCCCACTCAATTTTTCAGAAAAGTATGCAACAGGTTTGCCATCTTGTAATAACACACCTCCTAATCCAATTCCACTAGCATCACATTCAAGCTCAAAAGTCTTATTAAAATCAGGAAGTTGGAGTAAAGGAGCATGTGTCAACTTATCTTTCAATACCGTGAAGGCTTCTTCCTGTGCGGTACCCCAAACAAAAGGCACATCCTTCTTTGTAAGCTCGTTGAGAGGTGCAGCAATGGTGCTGAAATCTCTCACAAAACGCCTATAAAACCAGCGAGGCCAAGGAAACTCCTCACTTGTGTGACCGTTTTGGGCTGCGGCCAACTCTCAATAGCTTCAATCTTGGCTTTATCAACTTCAATTCCCTGTGGAGTAACAACATAGCCAAGAAAAGATACTCGGTCGGTGCAAAAGGTGCACTTCCCAAGGTTACCAAACAAACGTGCAACACGTAGAGCATTAAAAACAGCACGTAAATGTTCCAAATGTTCTTCCAAAGATTTGCTATAAATCAGTATATCATCAAAATAGACTACCATAAATCGTCCAATGAAAGCATGTAAAACGTCGTTCATTAGTCTCATGAAAGTACTAGGTGCATTAGTTAACCCAAAAGGCATGACTAACCACTCATATAAACCAAACTTAGTTTTAAATGCTGTTTTCCATTCATCTCCCAATTTCATATGAATTTGATGGTATCCACTACGCAAATCAACTTTGGAGAATATTGTAGAGCCACTCAATTCATCAAGCATATCATCTAGCCTAGGAATAGGATGACGATAACGAATAGTAATATTATTAATGCCTCTACAATCAACACACATACGCGATGTACCATCCTTTTTAGGCACTAGTATAATAGGAACAGCACAAGGACTAAGAGATTCGCGTATATAACCTTTGTCGAGCAGCTCCTGTACTTGACGCATAATCTCCTTCGTCTCCTCTGGATTGGTACGGTATGGTGCACGGTTGGGTAGCGATGCACCGGGAATTAAGTCAATTTGAAGCTCAATCCCTCGAATTGGTGGTAATCCCGGTGGCACATCTTGTGGGAAGACGTCAGCGAACTCCTGCAAAATGTTAGTGACAGCAGGGGGCAAAGAGGAAGGCACGTCCTCGAATGAAAATAATGCCTCTTTGCACACAAAAGCATAGCAAACAGATTTTCTAGAATCTAGCTCATCAATATCAGATTTGGTGGCAAGTAAACATGCACTTTTCAATTTAATTTCAGAAGCAACACTAGATGGTTTATTATTAGGCTTCATTTGTTGCTCAAATTCTTTTGCCACAATCTGATTTTCACTTTTATTTTTCTCCTGTTTTGCTTGATTAGCTCTATTAATATCATCTTTCAAAATGGAATCAGGAGTCATAGGAAGCAAAGTAATATTTTTATCCTTATGAACAAGAGTATACTGATTGTTTCTACCATGGTGTACAGGATTTTTATCAAATTTCCATGGCCTACCAAGCAATAAGGAGCATGCTTGCATAGGTACCACATCACAATCAACATAATCAGCATATGTAGAGATACTAAAATGCACACGAACAGTACGTGTTACCTTAACCTTGCCGATGTTGTTGAACCATTGGATGTAGTAAGGATGTAGATGTGGTCTTGTGGTGAGAGATAACTTCTCCACCATCTCCATGCTAGCCAAGTTGTTGCAGCTCCCTCCATCTATTATGACGCGAATAGAACGTTCCTTCACAACTCCCTTTGTATGGAATAAATTATGCCTCTGATTTTGCTCAACTTGTGTAACCTGCACACTCAAAACACGTTGAGCAACTAAACATTCATACCTGTCAGCATCTTCAACAGCCATGTATTGCGTCTCATGATCAGAATCATCTCCACCATGTTCTTCATGTGTAATAAGAGCCAAAGTCTCCTCATCATAGTCACTAGCGGACTCATACCCACCATCCTCAGTAACAATCATCGCACGCTTAGATGGGCATTCTCTCGCATAATGACCTCCACCCTTGCAACGTCGACAAATAATATCATGTGTTTGCCCTGTTGATGCCATGGATGAAGAAGAGCTCTTTGCAGGCCCAGAAGTTGTGCTCTTGGCAGATAGTGGTGATTGTGCCTGCTTTACTGTATCACGGTTGGAGGTGGCAGCCAACGGAGGTGCCGGTGTAGCAGAACATGTGGAAGTAGATGATGCACGTGGTGTCCATGATGAAGGTCGACCTGCAGAAAAGTTAGTTCGCGCCAATGCCTATCGATCCTGCACTTCACGTTCAGCTTTACAAGCAAGATGGAATAAACGAGTGATATTATTATAATCCTTATAGTCTAGAATGGTCTGAATCTCTCTATTTAATCCACCCAGAAAATGTGCAAGCATAGCTTCATTCTCCTCAACAATACCACATCTAATCAAGCCAGTTTGTAATTCCTGATAATATTCTTCTACCAAATTTTTTCCTTGTCGTAAGCGCTGCAATTTTTGAAGTAATTCACGTTGATAATATGGTGGAACCCAACGAGTACGCATAGCAGTTTTCAAAGCAGCCCAAGTAGCTGGAACAGGATATAATCTACAATGTTCAGACCACCAAACACATGCAAAGCTAGTGAAAGAACAAACAGCAGCAGGAACACGTCTCTCCTCGGGATATTGTAAACATGTAACTCGTTGTTCAGTTTCTAACTCCCAAGTAAGATATATATCAGGAACATATCTACCCTCAAATGGTGGAATATTCAATTTCAGTTTAGGGAGATGGTCATGATCTCGTACCTGAGGGGGAGCCCTAACATTGCCATTATTTGCATGTAGACGACCTGGTGGTTGTGGTGCTGGTGGTTGCACGTAGTTCTGATGTTGATCAACCTCATCCTCGTAATCTCCCACATAATCATCCTCCCCCACATCAGCAGCAGGAGCCACAGAAGTATCAACAGCAGCACCAACAGCTTGGCCAGGCTGAAGAGGGACACGGGTCGCTCGGCAGAGGGCTGTTTCGCGATGTGGAGGTAGTCGTTGTTGCTGTTGTAGAGGTGCGTTAGGTGCAGCCGGTGGTGGTAGACGCGCAAGCAATTCATTGAACTTGTTATCGAGCTTTGTTTCGAACGCCTTCTCAATGCCATCTATCTTCTCCATGGCCTCTTCAAATCTATTTAGCACATCTTCCACCTGTCCACTCATCATTTGCTGAAACTTATCTTGTAACGCTTTGTTTGTCATGTTCTCCCATTCAGTCTCGTCGGCTTGTGATCCTGCCATGGTTAGCAGCAATAGAAACACACAAGAATATGATTCTACAGACTACTAGGAAGTGGTGGTGGTGGTGTGGTGAACAGTCACAAATCCGTCAAGCAAATCTCAAATTCTTACCAGTTCTTACCCAGCAGCAGGCAGTGATCGGCAACTGTTGTAGTCAAAACTCTCAAAGCTTGGATAGAGCGATTGCCAGGGAGAGTCAAACGCACGACGTAGATGTATGTGGAGCTGGGAATGCTTATAGTATGGTAGCAAAAAGGGTCAGCAATAATCAATTCAGAGATGCAAAGTTGAATAAACGCTGAACGACGGTACTGTGCTGGTCCTAGGCTAGACCGTACTAGAGACGCGAGCCTAGAACACTAACAAAATCACGGCGCTGCACGTAAACAAGGGAGGAGCACACTCTGAATTTTTTTTCTTTTTGCACTTTTTTTCCTCTTTTTTTTTTTGCTCCGCAACAATTTTTTTCAAAAAAGTCTACAAATGTCCTAAAAAGTCTACAATTTTTTTCAAAAAAGTCTACAAATGTCCTAAAAAGTCTACAACTGGAACTATTTTTTTTTGAAGCACGGAAGTTGGGGAGTCCTTCTCTGTCATGACTCGGAGTATGGTGTGATCTGGAAATCTAAAACAGAGTAACAAAATACTGGACTCGGAATAGGACTGGTGGCGGAGAGGAATCTGGTGGAACTCGGACTGGTGGCGGTGATGAATTTGGTGGAACTCGGACTGGTGGCTGATATATGTTGTAGGTGGAATCGGATTGGTGTGATGGCGGCTGATATGTGGTGGCGTATATGGACTCGGATTGGCGATGAATATGTGGTGGTGGTATATGGTAGCGGTGATGAAGTTGGTGCGGTGGTGGTATATGGCAGCAGCGATGATGATGATGCGGTGGTGATATATGGCAGCGGCGATGTGACAACCTGTGAACAGAACTCGAAACTCTAAAGGACTAGACGCTAAGACCAGCAACTGGACACGACGATGCAACCGCAAATTCAACAAAGCAAATACAGAAAAGATTATGCAAAGGCTCAGATTGGTTCGGATGGGATGAACTAACCCTAATTTTTTTGGCTTTTTCGTGGACTATAGGTATGAAGAACAGACTCGATCTAAACTACAAAAAACTGTAAAATCTCACTGAGCAACCTGGAAATCTGATACCACTTGATAGAGGCGGGGTGTCCCGATCTTTTGATGAGATGAAAACTATCGATTTGGTGAAGATGACTTTGACGATCCGACTACAAACGTGCACGACGTTGCGCCTTAGCAATCACTGAACCAACTTCGAGAGGTTATTGACCACGCCGGAGCACAATCAACCTGACCACGAAGGTCTATTCCTGCAAGCAATCAAAGAACAAGCAAGAATATGATAAAAGCAATCTGAATATTGCGAGTATATATGAAGTATTGATAAAGGTGGGGATCCGGAAGCGGTCTTGGTCTGGTCGTTGGACACAAACGAAGTACACGAAGTTGCAATGGCTAACTTTTAACTAAACAAATCCCAAGGTCTAAACGATGCCCTAGGGGCTGTATATATGGAGGAAGAGGGGGGGGGGATTTCGTGGCCCTTGGAGGAGGGGTCCGAAACCCACCCTAACTCTTGTTTCCCCACACATACGGACTCTAAAAACAGCCTATATTGAAGTATTTCGAAATTACATGGGCCTGGCCCAAAAAGAAGGTGACGCAACACCTAGAATAGCCTCTGGATGAAAATTATGAAGTGGCATCTTGTATATTTCGTCCAAGGCTTCATGCACTCATTATGGTGGCTTCAAAGTCCTGAAATCTTCACTTGAAACTCTGTTCTTGTCTCCCCTGCGCATGCCATCAACTCCATGCTTGTTCTTGCTCGAATAATCATCCTTTTCCAAGCTAGGCCCTTGTAACATCCCAAATATTTCAATTTGGAATGTTATACATTAGATCATCATGCATAACATATTTTCTTGCATTTTTTATCGATCCTAGAAATTTCACGCAACTCAAGGACCCTCGGAGAGAGTTGGAGATTTCGTTATTTTCATAATTGAGTTTTCTCAAATTTTGAAAAGAGGATCATTTGATTTTATTTATTTCATCTTCAAATATTTTTTCCAATATCAAAATATATGAGAGAGAATAATATGACTTTCCCAAATTTTAGAAAAAAATGAAGATTTAATAAATAAATCAAATTTCGGATTTTCTTCAGAGTTTATTTGCATTAGGGGAAAATGCGCATTTTCAAAAATTGCATTTTAGGCCCGGAGAAAAGTTCATTTTGTTCGACTCATTATTAGGAATCGGGGAAAATTTAGTTTATTAGTTTTGAAGTTCGTTTAGTTCTCTTTTTGCCGGGGTTTTCTGGTTCCCCGAGCACCTATGGGGACGGAGCCCCTTCTCGGTTCGGCGGGGGGCGGAGGTCGCGCGAAGAGCGGATCGAGGCGAGGTACACGGGAGGTCTTTACCCAGCTTTGGAGCTCTCCGGAGAGATAACACTCCTACTGCTGCTTGGTGGATCGTATTGAGTTCTTGCTCGGGAGCGCTGAGTGCTATAGCACACTCAAGCAGCTAACGAGACCGAGCGTTCTTCTATTTTCCTATCAGAGATCGCTCTCCGGGGTCCGATCCCTTCCTACGTTGTGCATGGGCCTCCTTTTATATGTTCAAGGGGTCTCCAACAGGTGGCAACGTAGGTAAGGGCAAAAATGGAAATATGATGTGGTAGGTACAACTACCTACACAGTGTATCATACCTAACCCTGACGGCAGGGGACAAAGGCATTAAATGCCTATCTATGTCGCCCAGATGGTGCAGAAAAGGGACCGTCGGGGGCGCCACCGCTTGCCACGATAGCGATCTTGTCAGCGCTGCATGCCACAGTGTACCCCTGGCTGCACAGCCTCCTGCCACGTACGCCAGGAAGGGTCCCGGAGCGACACGTAGGTGGGTGAGCTGGAGCGCGGGTACGGAGTGGTCGCCCGCCGCGGCAAGTGCCTTGCCGCGGCCGTTGTCTTGCCGCGTCCGGGAGCTTGTTGCTCGCCGAGTCCTGCCGGGACGCGTGGCGCGTCGCAGCAGGTTCTTTGAGATGCTCTGGTCGGCCTTCCCGGCAAGCTCCTCTTGCCGGGGTTTTGTGCCTCGAGCGGCCTTCCCGGCAAGCTCCTCTTGCCGGGGACTTGTCTCCTTGGCTTAAATACTTTGTTCTCGAATGGCTCCAAAAGAACCATAGAGAGCCTTGGCGATCATCTAGCGGGCCTTGCCGCGGGGTGCTGCGACTGCCCGTGCACAAGTTCGGGATACTAGGGTACCCCTACTTTAGTACACCGACAGGAGCCCCCGGGCCTGGGCCACACACGGTGCCGAGCGCTGTTGGGCCAGGCCCAAAACAGGGCACGGGCACGCACGGCCTGGGTCACGTCGCACCTTGCTCCGCATCCACCACGCCCTCCCCAAATGGCACACGTCGATTGCGGCATCGTGGGAGAGGTCGTGGGTGGTTTCTTTATTCAGAAAGGCGAAACGCCCGCCTCCTGGCGGTTCGTATCTTCCTCATAAACGGAGGGAGGCGTGGAGGCGTGGAGGTGTGGAGGCGTGGTCTTCGAGGCGTCCACCCCCCACGATCACGGGGTGGAGAGAGGTTGCCTCATCCGTCGCCTCAACTCTGCTCTCCTCCCACGTGGCCTCCATGCGCTTGGAGTGGCGAACGGTGGAGGTGGGAAACCGGGTCGCCACGGGTCGAGGCAGCAGGTCGGGCCCAGTTCCCTGCACCTTCTGCATCTCGATTGGCTGAGCGGGGCGGCCGAGCCCCCACCCCGCTCCTTTATAAGGAGCGGGATGGGGGGGGGGACGGAAGCCCGCATTCTCTCATCTCCTCCTTTCTTCAGCTTCTGCTCCCCTCTCTCTCATTCGCCATGGAGAAAGGGAACCCTGGTCCTTCGATGGTGGCGACGAGGGTTGCCGCTAGGCAACGCGTCCCTCCTCCCCCCGCACCCGTGGTGGCAGAGCCAACTGCAAGGGGAAGAGGGAGGGGACGAGGCCGCGGGCGAGGTCGAGGGCGAGGCCACGGCGGTCGGGGAAGAGGTGGGCGAGGCAGTCCGCCGGCCTCGCCTCCGCCAGCAGATCCTCTCCCGGTGGCGGACCATATCGGGGACGACCCTTGCGAGTTCTTCGTCAGGCTGCGTCGGCCGCCTCGTCGTCACCTTTGTCTCCCGACTCCGTTTAAGAGCGAGATGGAGTTGGACCCGCCCGAGAAACTGAGGTTGCACATGAGGGGTTGTGGAATCAGCGGTACGCGAGTCCGCGTTGATTTCCCGGCCCCTAATGTGATGTATCTTGGTCGAGGGTGGAAGACGTTCACCCGCATCCACAGCTTGATGGCGGGGCTCACCCTCCATTTTAAGCTGATGGAGGGCGGTCTCCTCTCCGTCAAGGTCTTCGGGTGCTTCGGGACTCAGGCACGGTGCTGCGTGGAGAGCTCCTCCGTTAGCGAAGGCTCCTCCTCGGGCGGAAGTGGCGAGGAGGACAGCGACAGCGACGACGAGGGCGGCGGGCGGCGGGATGACGGGTCCGACTAGGTGTCGGGCGCCGCTCCGCGTGGCACCGGCGACCCCATCATCCGCGTCGCTGGCTCCTGGAGCTTCTCGGGGTCGTCTCCTTGGGCGGCTGGCGTAGGGAGGCTACGGAAGAGGAAGAGGGCAGGCGGCAAGGCCGTCAACTCGGAGTACGAGGGCGCGACGCCCTCGACAACGTGCTGACGTCCTGCCGCCTTGTCTTTGAACCCTGCCTCCGGCGCCGCCGTCACCATGCCGTCGAGACGTTCTCTTGGTGTCTTCTGCCACCCGTAGCTCGTCTAGGCGCCCCTTTTGCCCTTTTCGCCTCCTTGACCTTCCTCCTGAAGAGAGGGACAAGAGAGGGATTACGGGCACCTTATCTTTTTTCAATTTGTAAGCCCTCGGGCCTTAGTTGCATTTAAAGCTTGTAATCCCATTATTCATGTTTTTCATCCTCTTATGAACTGTACCTGAGTGGAATGCTCTTTAATGAAAAGGGGATGCTTGCCGGGTCACTTGTCTTGTGGGTGGAACCCACGTCAAGGAGCTAATCCTTTGTATCTTTAAGATAGACACTTCCTTACCCGGCAGCAGGCCCTGCCTTCTTCCCGCGTCGCTCGTCCTTTCTCATGCTTCTGGCGGAGGCAGGGAGGAGGCGGGTTCAGGCTCCTCGCTTCGTCCCTTCGCTGCCGCGACTACTACCGAATCTGGCCCCGGGAACGAGCCCGAGGGCCTAGAGTTAAGGGAGCACGGTAGCTTTTAGGGAGAAACGAGGTTTCGCATACCCCAGCCCATAAGAGAATGCATGATAAGGGATGAAAAACTTATCTGAGATCGCAGCCCCCGGCAACTTTGGATCGCCGTGGGCTAATCATTGCACTTGCAGCCCCTGGCAATGCTGGCTTGCCGGGGTGTTGCAGCCCCCGGCAACATTGGCTTGCCGGGGTCCGGGTGTTGGTCCGTCCGTCTTCTTCTTTTTGTCCTTAAGTGGTCCGGTCAGGGCGCGCGAGTCCTGCGAACCAAGGGAAATGAAAGAACGACAAAAGGACGCGCACTCGACCTCTAAGTTAGGGGTTAGCCACTGCTAAGCACTGTCAACCCTAACCAATGACGAGACTCGACTCAGCATGCATGCTAAAACTCAGGGCGCCAGCGCTTTATCTTTGCTCAGGGTCTGCGCCTGGCTTTGTACAAAGGATTACATGCAACAGCGGCAAGACTTGTACAAAATGGTGGTTGCCGGACAGGGTCCGACAACCGCGCCTTATGGGTAAAACTTACGAAGATGCTCGATGTTCCAGGAGTTGCTCACCGGAAAGCTACCCTCGGTCTCAAGGCGGACAGCGCCAGGCCTAGTGACTCGTTTCACCCGGTAAGGGCCTTCCCACTTCGGCGTCAACTTGATGGAATTCTTGGCGGAATGAACGCGCCGAAGAACAAGGTCGCCTTCCTCGAGACTTCTGGATTTAACTTTGCGGCTATGGTAGCGGCGCAAAGCTTGCTGGTATCGAGCAGCTTGTACAGCAGCCTGAAGACGGTCTTCCTCAAGGAGCAGCGCGTCATCTTGTCGCAGATGCTCTTGCTCAAGCTCATCATAAGCGTGCACTCGAGGTGACCTGTATACGAGTTCCGTGGGGATAACTGCCTCTGCTCCATAGACTAGAGCGAAAGGTGTCTGGCCAGTGGCTCAATTTGGTGTCGTCCTGATCGACCAAAGAACCACCGGCAGCTCCTCGATCCAGTTTCTTCCGCACCTGTGCAGCCTGTCGAAAGTCCGGGTCTTGAGTCCACACAGCACTTCAGCGTTTGCCCTCTCTGCTTGACCGTTGCTCCTGGGGTGAGCAACAGAAGCGAAGCAGACCTTGGCGCCAAGGTCTTCGACGTACTGCATGAAGGTGCGACTCGTGAATTGTGTACCGTTGTCGATGATGATCCTGTTAGGGATTCCGAAGCGGCAAACAATCGACCTGAAGAACTTGACTGCTGACTGTGTTGTCACCTTCCTCACTGGTTCCACTTCCGGCCACTTTGTGAACTTGTCGATTGCAACGTACAAGTACTCAAAGCCTACGACTGCTCGGGGGAAGGGGCCGAGGATGTCGAGCCCCCAGACCAAAAAGGGCCAGGATAAAGGGATCGTCTGGAGAGCTTGAGCTGGCTGGTGTATCTGCTTGGAATGGAACTGGCACGCTTCACACTTGGTTACTTGTGCAGCTGCATCCTAGAGGGTCGTCGGCCAAAAGAAGCCCTGCCGGAATGCTTTGCCGGCAAGCGCTCTTGCACCAATGTGGTGACCACAAATGCCTCCATGTATCTCTGCCAACAGCTTCTGTCCATCTTCCCGGGGGATACACTTCAATTTCACTCCGTTGAGTCTTCTTCTGTACAGTGTGTTGTCAACGAACTGGTACATACTAGACTGCCGGGCTACTCTTTCCGCTTCTTCTGGCTCTTCGGGAAACGGACGATCTGCCGTGCCCATGCTGGAGCCTGCGGCTCGACAACAAGGACTAAAGGCATATCTGCTGCTGCGGGAACATCCGCTTCTACGGCGAGAACCTGCGGTTCAGCCGGAGCTTGACGTTCCCCGGCAAGCTTGCCGGAGCAAAACTTGTCGGGAGCGTCCGCTTCAACGAAACAAACCCTGTGGCTTGTCGGAGCGGACTGCTCCTCAGCACTCTTGGCGTTGATCTTGGGGACCTTCTTGGCGGCGGCTTTGGGAAGCTCTTCCGGAAGATAGTCACCAGAAATCAATTTCCTCTTCTTGCTCTATCCAGCTGATGGCGTCACGGATGGTTGAGTCAGCTTGAGCACAAAGATCCCTGGTTCCATAGGTAACTTAAATGCCGCGCACTTTGACAGGCCGTCGACGATGTCATTCTGAGCTCTTGGAACATATTCCATCTGTAGGCCGACAAAGCGCTCTTCCAGCTTCCTCACTTCATCAACATAAGCTTCCATCAATGGACTCTGATAATCCTTGTTCACTTAGCGGACGACAAGCTGTGAGTCACCCCTGACAATGAGTTGCTTGATCCCGAGGTGTGCCGCGATCCTGAGAACGGCGAGTAATCCTTCATACTCTGCAGTATTGTTCGTTGCTTGCTCCTTGGGAAAGTGCATTTGGACCACGTACTCGAGGTGCTCTCCGGTGAGTGCGACAAGCAGCACGCCAGCACCGGCGCCCTGCAGTGAGAACGCACCATCAAAGTACATCAGCCACTCTTTGTTCGCTTCCTTGACAGGGATGCTCGTCTCTGGAATTTATTCGTCTGGTGTTGGCGTCCACTCTGCTATGAATTCTGCCAATGCTCTGCTTTGAATAGTCGAAGTGCTCTCAAACTTGAGGCCAAAGCTCGACAGTTCCAGTGCCCACTCAACAAACCTGTCAGTTGCTTCTGGATTCTGCAGTATCCTCTTCAGCGGAAAGCGAGTGACAACTGTGATCTCATGTGCTTGGAAGTAATGGCGCAGCTTTCTCGAGGCCATAAGAAGGCCGAAAAGCAACTTCTGCACACCAGAGTACCTTGACCTAGCCCCCTGCAGAAGTGAACTGGCAAAGTAGACTGGGCGCTGCACCATTTTCTTCTTCTGTATCTCTTCGCACATCTGCGCAGATCCGTCTTCGTCGGGACCAGAGCTCGTCGGGGAAGCCCCCTGCTTGTCGTTGGATGTGCTTGCCGCGGTCGCTGGCTCATCATCTGCCTCTCTCTCCGCTACTAACGCAGCACTAACCACTTGATTGGTTGCCGCCAGATATAGCAGCAACTTCTCTTATGGTTTAGGTGCGACAAGTATTGGAGTGGAGGACATGTATCTCTTCAAGTCCTGCAGCGCAACCTCCGCTTCCGGAGTCCATTTCATTGGACCTACCTTTTTCAAGATTTTGAAAAACGGCAGGGCGCACTCGGCAGACTTAGAGATAAACCTGCTCAGAGCCGCCACGCAACCGACAAGTTTTCGTATATCCTTGACGCGCTTCGGTGCTTCAATCTGCTCAAGACCTTGATCTTGTTGGGATTTGCTTCAATTCCTCTCTGAGACACGAAGAATCCGAGAAGCTTGCCGGACGGGACTCCAAACACGCACTTCTCGGGGTTGAGCTTGAGGCTGATCTTGCGTAGATTTGCAAATGTCTCTTCTAGGTCTTGAATCAGAGTTGCTTTGTCCCTGCTCTTGACCACTATGTCATCCATGTAGGCTTCCACATTTCTGTGTATTTGCGGCTCAAAAGCAATATGGACTACCCTTGCGAATGTTGAACCAGCATTCTTCAAACCGAAAGGCATTCGTACTAAACAGTACGTGCCACATGGAGTGATGAACGCGGTTTTCTCCTCGTCCTCTTCTGCCATGAAGATCTGATGGTATCCTGAGTATGCGTCAAGAAATGAAAGCAAGTCGCATCCGGCTGTGGAGTCGACAATCTGGTCAATGCGCGGCAAGGGAAATGGGTCTTTGGGACAAGCTTTGTTGGCATCGGTGAAGTTGATGCAAAGTCTTCATTTCCCATTTTCCTTGCGCACGACTACAGGATTGGCCAACCACGTAGGATGGAGCACTCCTCTGACGAGGCCTGTTGCTTCCAACTTATTGATCTCTTCGGCGATGAACTCTTGGCGCTCCACTACTTATTTCCTGACTCTCTGCTTGACGGGCCGCGCATGAGGACAGACGGCAAGGTGGTGCTCGATTACTTTCCTGGGAACGCCGGGGATGTCAAACGGTTGCCATGCAAACACATCGACATTCGCCCGCAGGAAAGCAAAGAGCGCGCTTTCCTATTTAGGGTCGAGAGTGGCACTGATGGTGAAGGTACCACTAGTGCCGCCCTCCTTGGCGGACACCTTCTTGGTCGCTGGCGGAGCTACCATCGTCTTCTTACATTTGCCGGTGGATCTCGATGGTGCGTCCTCGACGGTAGTACAGCACTCCGAAGAGGTGCGCTTGCTGGAGTGGGCATCCGAGCTCTTGCCGGACTTGGTCTTCTTCTTCCCCCCGGGAGCTTCAGCGGCAAGTGTCTCGCGATCTGCGGCGGCTGCTGCTTCCCGGTAGATCTTGTCGGCACAGATAAGAGCGTCTTTCTTGTCGCCATGTACAGAGATGACACTTATCGGGCCTGGCATCTTCAGCATGTTGTACGCGTAGTGAGAGGCCGCCATGAACTTGGCGAGCGCTGGACGGCCGAGAATTCCATTGTAAGGCAATGGAAAATCGGCAACGTCGAAAGTGATCCTCTCAGTCCTAAAGTTCAGCTCGCTGCCAAACGTCACCGGCAGCATGATCTTCCCCTTCGGCATGCTCCTTCCCGGGTTGACTCCTTGGAACGTGTCGGTCTCTTCGAGCTCGCTGTCAGGGACTTGGAGTCTCCGGAGCACAGCGGAGGAGATCAGTTCAAGCCGGCCCCGCCGTCAACTAGCATCTTAGTGACCTTGAGGTTGCGGATAGTTGGTGAGACCAACATCGGCAAACACCCGACAGCAGTTGTGCGATCGGGGTGGTCCTCAATATCAAAGATGATAGGCGTGCTGGACCATTCCAGAAGCTTGCGTGACTCAATGGGTGGTTCTGCTGCATTGACTTCCCGCACCCACTGCTTGAGTTGGCGGTGTGAAGTATGCAGAGAAGCACCGCCATCAATGCACAAAACTTCTGTGGCTTTCTGGAACTCCTGCTCGCTGGTCTCGGCGTCATCCATGTCTTCGTCGTCGTCGTCATCTTCATCCTTGTCACGGCCGCGGGGAGGTCTGTCGCCTTGCCGCTGCTTGGCGTTGCCGCGGCGTCCCCCCCGGCCGGTGCGCTTCGTACCGGATCCTCCAGCACCTCCTTGGGCCTTCTCCTTGTCACGTCGCTCGTATTCGGCCTTTTGCAGCTCAACGAGCTGCTCGACCTTCTTGCAGCTCTGGAGGTCATGGCCTTTGGTGCGATGGATCTTGCAGTACTGCTTGTTGGTGCCGTCCTGCTTGTCGGCGGCCGCCACAGCCTGGTAGTTGGCGCATGCGGCAACCTCCTTGCCGGAGCTACCAGTCTTTGATGTCTTGGCTCCACCCTCGTTGCCGGACTGCTCGACAACTAGCACATCTTTGCCTTTCCTCTTCCTGTTGTTCCGCCGCCGGTTTTTGCTTGCCGGGGCGGCATCATCGCTGTCAGATCCCCCTGTTCCTACGTTCTCTCCGGGGAGTTTCCTCCCTTCCTCAGCATGTGCACATCTGTTGGCCAGGGCATACAGCTCACTGACGTCTCTGATCTTACACATCGCCATCTCCTCCCGCATCCTGCGGTTACGCATGTTCTGGTGGAACACACTGATGACCGCGGCAGGGTGGACGTCTGGGATGTTGCGTTGCACTTGGATGAATCTCTGGATGTACTTGCGTAGAGGCTCCCCTTCCTTCTGGGCAAGCAGGTGAAGATCACTCTCCTGGCCATGAGGTTTGTGGCCGCCTCTAAAGGCGCCAACGAACTGATGGCATAGGTCTGCCCAGGAAGATACGGAGTTTTTCGGCAAGTGCATGAGCCAGGACCTGACGTTGGGCTTGAGCACCAGAGGGAAGTAATTGGCGAGGATCTTGTCGTCTCGCCCCCGGGCAGTCTGCACCGCAATGGTGTCGGTGCTGAGGAACTCTAACGGATGCAGCCTGCCGTCGTACTTCTCCGGTATGTCTGGCTTGAAATTCTTCGTGCTAGGCCACTAGACTTGCCGCAGCTCACGAGTAAACGCAGGGCAACCTACCGCGTACGGCAGGTCGCCTGGTTCCCCTGGCGCTTGCATGTCGACAGCGGGGCCAGCGCGTCGGTCTGATTGACGCCGCATTTCTCTTCGGCGCTCGATACGGGTACGAGCGTCTTCTTGTTGCCGTTCATGAAGAACGTGGCGCTGATCACGACGAGTTCGCGGATCTGAGGAAACAGTGGAGTCGCTGTCGTGGCGGACCCAGCGAGTCTGCGGTCTTGGCCTTTGGGGCAGAGAGTGCACGGTGGTTGCACACCCACCGGTTTTGTCGCCATTGGCTTGCACTTGGCTGGCCTGCCGCGGCTGCGATGTGGTCGCCGGCCGTGGAGTGTCGCCGTTGGCGAAGCCGATGAGACTCTGAATGGTGACCCTCCAGCCGTCGATCTTGTCTGGCGTTGGAGGGAAGTCCAGGAGTAGTTGAGCTCGTGCCAAAGCTTCTGCTGGAGTGGCGGGTAGCGGTGGCGAACGGTGCGAGGAGCGGGATATGCTCGGACTTCCAACGATGTTAGAAGGAGCAGTATTCCGTCCAGGCGACCGTGCCTCGCTCGCGCCAGCACGTTGGCGTGCATGCTGGCCTTGAGCATCCCGGGATCTGCCAGCTCGATTTGGGTCCAGCGAGCGTATGGTACCATGA
Organism: Aegilops umbellulata; assembly: GCA_032464435.1. Taxonomy (NCBI): domain Eukaryota; kingdom Viridiplantae; phylum Streptophyta; class Magnoliopsida; order Poales; family Poaceae; genus Aegilops; species Aegilops umbellulata. The sequence goes on from CP136055.1 coordinate 184,688,884, forward strand.
GTACCACGACGCTGCCGGTCGTGCGCCTCTTGAGATGGGCGCGGTGCGTCTACGGATGCCCGGTCGTCGTGGGAGCCGACTACGCCGCCGACGGGCAGCGCGGTCTTGTCCTTGGACTTGGTGGCATCGTGGGCTCCCTCGTCGACGCCCGTTCTTACGCCGGCGTCCTCCCCGCCGGCCGTTTGCTGCGGCGGCGGTGGATTCGACGCGGACGGCGCAGCCGCCTCCGAAGCCTTCTTCTTCGGCGGCATGTCGATGAAGTCGATGAAGACTTAGCTCGCGTAAACGCCGGATCAGGTTCACACAACCTCGACGCCCCCTACCTGGCGCGCCAAAGATGCCGGGGTTTTCTGGCTCCCCGAGCACCTATGGGGACGGAGCCCCTTCTCGGTTCGGCGGGGGGCGGAGGTCGCGCGAAGAGCGGATCGAGGCGAGGTACACGGGGTTTTTTTACCCAGCTTCGGAGCTCTCCGGAGAGATAACACTCCTACTGCTGCTTGGTGGATCGTATTGAGTTCTTGCTCGGGAGCGCTGAGTGCTACAGTACACTCAAGCAGCTAACGAGACCGAGCGATCTTCTGTTTTCCTCTCAGAGATCGCTCTCCGGGGTCCGATCCCTTCCTACGTTGTGCATGGGCCTCCTTTTATATGTTCAAGGGGTCTCCAACAGGTGGCAATGTAGGTAAGGGCAACAATGGCAATATGCTGTGGTAGGTACAGCTACCTACACAGTGTACCATACCTAACCCTGATGGCAGGGGACAAAGGCATTAAATGCCTATCTACGTCGCCCAGACGGTGCAGAAAAGGGACCGTCGGGGGCGCCACCGCTTGCCACGATGGCGATCTTGTCAGCGCTGCGTGCCACAGTGTACCCCTGGCTGCACAGCCTCCCGCCACGTACGCCAGGAAGGGTCCCGGAGCGACACGTAGGTGGGTGAGCTGGAGCGCGGGTATGGAGTGGTCGCCCGTCGCGGCAAGTGCCTGGCCGCGGCCGTTGTCTTGCCGCGTCCGGGAGCTTGTCGCTCGCTGGTCCTGCCGGGACGCGTGGCGCGTCACGGCAGGTTCTTTGAGATGCTCTGGTCGGCCTTCCCGGCAAGCTCCTCTTGCCGGGGTCTTGTGCCTCGAGCGGCCTTCCCGGCAAGGTCCTCTTGCCGGGGACTTGTCTCCTTGGCTTAAATACTTTGTTCTCGAATGGCTCCAAAAGAACCATAGAGAGCCTTGGCGATCATCTGGCGGTCCTTGCCGCGGGGTGCTGCGACTGCCCGTGCACAAGTTCGGGATACTAGGGTACCCCTACTTTAGTACACCGACACTTTTCTTTTGTTTTTCTGCTCGCGAAATTTTTTTTTCTAAAAAAAATCCCGCACGCGCCCTGGGCAAAAGGCCCAGCCGGCCGGCCAGGAGGCCAAGCCCCGCGCGCTGCGTGCCAGGCACAGGAGGCTGCCGCCGCTACTTCTTTTTGGAAGTCCTAGTAGGACTTTTGTCCTACTTCCGTTTATTCCGTTTTTGTTTCTAGATCTTTCCTACTCCTATTCTTATTCCTTGATCCCTCCTCCAAGTAAACCCCCCCCTCCCCAATATAAATACCCCCACACCCCCCCTCTAAATCATCAAACCCCAAGCCCCAAGCCGCGCCCCGCCCCGCGCCCCTCACCCGCTGCCGCCGCACCTTGCCACCGCCGCCGCCGCCGCCCTACACCGCCGCCGCCGCACCCCGCCGCCGCCGCCGCCCAACGCCGCCGTTTGCCAGAGCCCCTCGCCGGAACCTCGCCGAGGTAGCCGCGCCGCGTCTCTTTTTCTTCCCTCGGTTCGGTTTTTCTTATAAACCGTTCCGATTCTTTTATTCTCTTACGATTCGTTTCTTTCCGGTTCTTTTCTAAACTGTTCCGGTTTTTCTAGATCGGTTTTTCGTTTCGGTTTTCTCTTCCGAAACCCTAGATCGGTTTCGTTTCCTTTTCCGATTTAGTTGCCTAGAGACCGTTCGCCGGACCGTTCGTCTTAACGAACGAGATCACCGAATTCCTCCGGCTAACGAACGTCCGTTCGTTTAACCGTTCGTCGTTTTTCTTTTCGTCGGATTTATTCCGCGATCGCGATTTCAGATCCGATCTTCTTTCTAGTTTAACTTCTCGCTCGTTTATCGGAATCAGGTGATTCAAGCGCCTGGAGTTTCGTTTAGCAAACCGCCATTCCGAATAATCAACTTAAACAAAGTTTTGCTATGGTAAAATTTGGCCTAGTTTCACTTTGCTAGAACCGAGTTGTTTTCTTTCGCCGTTTGTTTTCCGTTGCTTTGTTTGATTCGATTCTTTTTGCAACCGGAGTTCTTAAGTTGAACTTTCTGGTTCGATCTTTTGTTCGAGTTTTACCTGTGCATTAGATGAGTACTTATTGTATGATTGTTGTTTGTCTGCGATTAGATCACCCGGAGTGCGCCGCCTGTTATTTCGAAGCTCTAGGTTTCGCGGATCCTCAGCAAGGCAAGTAACACTTTGATCATACCTTTTCTACTACCCAGTTTTATTTCAGCAAGGCAAGTAACACTTTGATCATACCTTTTCTACTACCCAGTTTTATTGCATTAGATCAATCCTCAAACATTGCATGATTAGGATTTAATTAAATTGTGGGATGGGAAGTAGATGAGGTAGTACCTATTACCTGTTTTACTTATGAAACCTTTGGGAGTTACTTCTACGTTTTCTTATTATGCCATGCTATGCTAGTAGACGTGGATTGGGTGAGTGATATCCATGACAGATGTGAGTATTGTTAATTTTAATGGTTTACTTAAGGTGGCAACTTAAACACACATCTAGGTGGATTGAGGCACCTGGTTTCTATCAGGACTTGCCTATTTTTCTTCGGACCGCCACCCAGGCTCAAAGGGATCATAAGATCATTCATACTAGTAACTTCCGTGTGCAGCCACAAGCCATTATGGGCTCTGGCATAGCTGACTAAGTCGTGCGAACTCTTACACTGGTAGACTAGCAGATGTAGGGGATGTAGGTTGGTACGGTCTATCACAAAGTAAGGTGTGAGTGCTTCTGAAAGACTATGTCTCGGTCATCCGTCTCTCAAACATCATGTAGTGCGAGAAACCAACGGAGGTGATCGAGTCTTGTGGGGAAAAGTGCGCAAACCTCTACAGAGTGTACAATCTGATCATGATTAGCCGTGTCCCCGGTTATGGACATCTTGAGTATCTAGTACCTGAATATCATGTGAATCTCATCATGTTACTTCTAATTAATTTTGTTGGGTTTTAATTGTTCACTTAATTGGGATCGGAATGCTGTCAACCATTCTCGATGTTTCAACCACCATGATAGTTAAATAAAAAATTTATTCCTTTTTAGTAGGGAAAAATTGGCTTTACGCAAAATTGTAACCATAGAGCTTTTCCACCAGCCATATATGCATGTAGTATAGGCTTATTCATTCAATATTCTCTATGTGTTACATTGCCAGCATATTCCATGTGCTGACCCGTTTTCGGGCTGCAACTTTTATGTTGCAGACTTTTCAGACGACGAGTAAGGTGCCTTTAGGTCGTGGTTCTATACTCAGTGATGCCGTTGGAGTTGATGGACTCACTTATCTTCCAAGCCTTCCGCTGTTATCGATATTAGATGGCCTTAAGCCATATTTATTGTAATAAGTTCTCTTTGAGACATCGATGTAATAAGTGTATGATTGCTACTCTGTTATAAATTCTTCGAAGTACTGTGTGGTGTCAGCATTACTGATCCAGGGATGACACCTGAGCACAGAGACTTCACCATCTGAGGTCGGATTGCTACAGAGATGGTATCAGAGCACACGCTGACTGTAGGACACGACCACTAAATTAAAGCCATAGATCACTACTCTCCTCTCATTTTCTAACTCCTCATATTTTCTACTCTTTTAGGATGACGGACGCGAAGATCAAGTACGCTTAACCGGATGAAGGCACACCTTTTGGATTTCACTTGAAGGAAGTCACCAAGTACCTGAACATTGGACTACCAAGCTTCACCGGGACCTTCAACGCCACTCTGCCTGAAGAGGAGCGCTGGAAGATTCAAGCTCACGTTCCGGGAAAGACATTTGCGCCAATCACGAAGCCCATAGATAGTATTTTCAGTGCACCAACCTGGAGTCTGGGAAAGAGCATGGCAGCTCACATCACCATGGGACGCATTGGAGAAGTTTATCAAGAAGACCTCAAGGACACTATCTACCAGATTTGCGGACGCCGAGATGAACAATGGGAGATAGTCAACACCAAGAAGGATAGATCCATTGCAGCTTTCATCCAGGAGTTAAACCAGGACATTTGACGCCAAGAGAACCAGATGTGCAATGATATGATAGAGTTGAAGAATGCGAAGGCAAGGATCATCGAGCTAGAAGGAGAATTGAAGGGTACACGCAAGGACTATATGGACGAGATCGTAGCTCTAGCAAGGCACAATGGAGATCTTAAGCAGAAGATTGAAGAACTCAAGGGGAAATTAGCATCCAAGAAGGAAGACAAGTACGTTGCATGTCCGGACAACTACACCATCATCGACGACACCGATTCGGATCCAAGTGAACCCGACTTTGAAGACGAAGCTGGAGCAGACATCATGCAGTCTTCCACCGATTCAAATTTCTAGATGACCACCAAATATTAGTAGTATTTCCCCCATGTATATATTATAGTTCGACCACTTTTGCGATAGTTCTAGACAGTTTGTATGCCTCTGTTTGATTGAATGAAGTGATTTTGTGTGCATTTGTCTCATGTGCATTTGGGTAGTGTTTTCTCTTTAGACCTCATTCTATTCTTAATTCTCATCTTTTCTAAACCCTCGGACCTAATAGTATTGGAATCTCAAGGATTGGATGTGATATTAGGCATGGATTGGTTGTCAAAGTATGAAGGGAACATTGAATGTGCCAGTAAGACAATTTTACTCACGACGCCCGAAGGAAGAAGAATCAAGTATGTATCTTGACATGCGCCAAACAGGCACAAGTAAATTCTTTATCAGGAGTCGTACAGGAGGAAGTACCAGTGGTGAAGGATTTTCCTGATGTATTTCCTGAGGAATTGCCAGGCATGCCACCGGATAGAGACATTGAGTTTTTGATTGAGCTTTTGCCAGGCACTGGGCCAATATCGAAGAGACCGTACAGGATGCCCGCACAAGATTTGGTGGAAATTAAGAAGCAGATCAAGGAGTTACTGGATAAAGGTTACATTCGCCCAAGTTCTTCGCCTTGGGGATCACCCGTACTTCTAGTGGAGAAGAAGGATGGATCGTTAAGGATGGTTGTTGATTACCGTGGATTGAATGCAGTAACCATCAAGAACAAGTACCCACTGCCAATGATTAATGATCTGTTTGATCGTTTGCAAGGAGCTAAGGTGTTTTCCAAGATCGATTTGCGATCAGGGTACCATCAGTTGAAGATTCGAGAGCAGGACATACCCAAGACAGCTTTTACCACGAGATACGGATTGTATGAGTATACCGTTATGTCATTTGGACTGACTAACGCACCTGCCTATTTCATGAACCTGATGAACAAAGTATTTATGGAATTTTTGGATAAGTTCGTCGTAGTGTTCATTGATGACATTCTGATTTTCTCAAAGAATGAAGAGGAGCATAAGGAACATTTGCGTTTGGTTTTGGAGAAACTAAGGGAACATCAGTTATATGCCAAGTTCAGCAAATGTGAGTTTTGGTTGAAGGAAGTAGGATTCCTCGGACATGTTATATCATGAGAAGGTATAGCAGTTGATCCCACAAAGGTTATCACTGTGACCAATTGAGAAGCACCAACAACAGTTGGAGAGATCCGGAGTTTTCTTGGACTCGCAGGATACTACCGGAGATTTATTGAGAACTTCTCAAAGATTGCAAAGCCTATGACTGAATTGTTGAAGAAGGATACCAAGTTCAATTGGACTGAGGAATGTGAGGCCAGTTTTCAGGAGTTGAAGAAACGATTGGTTTCTTCACCAGTATTGATTCTGCCAGATCAGAACAAGGATTATGAGGTGTATTGCGACGCTTCACGTTGAGGACTTGGAGCAGTGCTTATGCAGGAAGGAAGAGTTGTTTCGTATGCCTCACGACAACTGAAACCTCATGAATTAAATTATGCTACGCATGATTTGGAGTTAGCAGCCGTAGTGCATGCATTGAAAACTTGGAGACATTTTCTCATTGGGAATCATTGTGAAGTATATACGGATCACAAGAGTTTGAAGTATATTTTCACGCAGAAGGAGTTGAACCTCAGACAAAGGAGATGGTTGGAACTCATCGAGGATTATGATATGAGATTACATTACCATCCAGGAAAGGCTAATGTTGTAGCTGACGCATTGAGCCGTAAGAGCCATGTCAATACATTGATGACCGGAGAGTTACAGAGGGAATTGGCCGAAGATCTTCGTGAGCTATGTTTGGAAATAGTTCCGAAAGGCTATGTAGCAGCATTGGAAATTCAATCTACCTTGATGGATAAAATCAGAGAAGCTCAGAAAACTGACAAGGAGATTGCAGATATAAAGAAGAAAATGATCGAAGGAAAAGCAAAGGGATTTCATGAGGATGAGCACGATACCCTATGGTTTGAGGACCGTGTTTATGTGCCCAATGACCCGGAGATCAGGAAGTTGATTCTGCAAGAGGCACATGATTCACCCTATTCGATTCACCCAGGAAATACCAAGATGTATTTGGATTTGAAGGAAACATTCTGGTGGACCGGAATGAAGAAGGATATTGCAGCATATGTAGCAGTTTGTGATGTGTGTCATAGAGTGAAGGCAGAACATCAGAAGCCAGCCGGATTGTTACAACCATTGCCGATACCCGAATGGAAGTGGGATAAGATAGGCATGGATTTTATCATAGGACTACCCAGGACGAAGGCAGGCTATGACTCGATATGGGTAGTAGTTGATCGTTTGACGAAGGTAGCACATTTCATCCCAGTTAAGACCACTTACTCCAGTGCTAAGTTGGCAAAGATATACATGACCAGGATCATTTGTTTGCATGGAGTTCTGAGGAGTATCGTATCAGATAGAGGAACCCAATTTACCTCAAAGTTTTGGAATCAGTTGCATGAAACTTTGGGAACCAGACTAGAGTTCAGCATAGCTTTTCACCCACAGACGGATGGACAGACTGAGAGAGTCAATCAGATTTTGGAAGATATGCTGAGAGCTTGTGCGCTAGATTATGGATCTAGTTGGGATGATAACTTGCCGTATGCGGAGTTTTCTTATAACAACAGTTACCAAACCAGTCTGAAGATGGCACCTTTCGAAGCTTTATACGGAAGGAGGTGCAGGACATCGTTGTCATGGGACGAAGTTGGAGACCATCAGTTGTTTGGACCTGATTTGATTAAAGAGTCTGAACAGAAGGTGAAGTTGATTCGCGATAGGCTCAAGGTAGCCCAATCCAGGCAGAAGAGCTACGCAGATTCTAAGCGCAAGGAGACAGTTTACGAAACTGGAGACAGAGTTTATCTTCGAGTATCCCCACTTCGAGGAGTAAAGTGCTTTGGAGTTAAGGGAAAGTTAGCACCGCGTTTCGTTGGACCGTTTAAGATTTTGCAACGCATGGGAGAAGTCGCTTATAAGTTGGAATTACCAGAAGGACTGTCAGGAGTTCATGATGTATTCCATGTTTCTCAGCTGAAGAAATGTCACGCCGAAATGGTGGAGGTACCGCTAAGAGATACAGTGCCGCTTGAAGCGATTCAGTTGAAGGATGACTTAACGTATGAAGAGAAGCCAGTCAAGATTCCTGAGTATGCCAGCAGAGTTACCCGCAGTAAGGTTATCAAGTTTTGCAATGTTCAGTGGAACCACCACTCAGAGGATGAAGCCACCTAGGAGAGAGGAGAAGATTTGCTCAAGGACCACCCTCACCTATTTTCTAGCCAACCCGAATCTCGAGGACGAGATTCATCTTAAGGGGGGTAGGTTTGTAACATCCCAAAATTTTCAATTTGGAATGTTATACATTAGATCATCATGCATAACATATTTTCTTGCATTTTTTATCGATCCTAGAAATTTCAGGCAACTCAAGGACCCTCGGAGAGAGTTGGATATTTCATTATTTTCATAATTGAGTTTTCTCAAATTTTGAAAAGAGGATCATTTGATTTTATTTATTTCATCTTCAAATATTTTTTCCAATATCAAAATATATGAGAGGGAATAATATGACTTTCCCAAATTTTAGAAAAAAATGAAGATTTAATAAATAAATCAAATTTCGGATTTTCTTCGGAGTTTATTTGCATTTTATTTGCATTAGGGAAAATGCGCGTTTTCAAAAATTGCATTTTAGGACCGGAGAAAAGTTCATTTTGTTCAACTCATTTTTAGGAGTCGGGGAAAATTTACTTTATTAGTTTTGGAGTTCGTTTAGTTCTCTTTTCTTTTGTTTTTCTGCTCGCGAACTTTTTTTTTTAAAAAAAAATCCCGCGCGCGCCCTGGGCCAAAGGCCCAGCCGGCCGGCCAGGAGGCCAAGCCCCGCGCGCCGGGCGCCAGGCGCAGGAGGCCGCCGCCGCTACTTCTTTTTGGAAGTCCTAATAGGACTTTTGTCCTACTTCCGTTTATTCCGTTTTTGTTTCTAGATCTTTCCTACTCCTATTCTTATTCCTTGATCCCTCCTCCAAGTAACCCCCCTCCCCAATATAAATACCCCCACACCTCCCTCCCCCTCTAAATCATCAAACCCCAAGCCCCAAGCCACGCCCCACCCCGCGCCCCTCACCCGCCGCCGCCGCACCTTGCCACCGCCGCCGCCCTACACCGCCGCCGCCGCCGCCCAACGCCGCCGTTCGCCGGAGCCCCTCACCGGAACCTCGCCGAGGTAGCCGCGCCGCGTCTCTTTTTCTTCCCTTGGTTCGGTTTTTCTTATAAACCGTTCCGATTCTTTTCTTCTCTTACGATTCATTTCTTTCCGGTTCTTTTCTAAACCGTTCCGGTTTTTCTAGATCAGTTTTTCGTTTCGGTTTTCTCTTCCGAAACCCTAGATTGGTTTCGTTTCCTTTTCAGATTTAGTTTCCTAGAGACCGTTCGCCGGAACGTTCGTCTTAACGAACGAGATCACCGAATTCCTCTGGCTAACGAACGTCCGTTCGTTTAACCGTTCGTCGTTTTTCTTTTCGTCGGATTTATTCCGCGATCGCGATTTCTGATCCGATCTTCTTTCTAGTTTAACTTCTTGCTCGTTTATCGGAATCAGGTGATTCAAGCGCCTGGAGTTTCGTTTCGCAAACCGCCGTTCTGAATAATCAACTTAAAAAAAGTTTTGCTATGGTAAAATTTGACCTAGTTTCACTTTGCTAGAACCGAGTTGTTTTCTTTCGCCGTTTGTTTTCCGTTGCTTTGTTCGATTCGATTCTTTTTGCAGCCGGAGTTCTTAAGTTGAACTTTCTGGTGAAGGAAATATGCCCTAGAGGCAATAATAAAGTTATTATTTATTTCCTTATATCATGATAAATGTTTATTATTCATGCTAGAATTGTATTAACTGGAAACATAATACATGTGTGAATACATAGACAAACAGAGTGTCACTAGTATGCCTCTACTTGACTAGCTCATTAATCAAAGATGGTTATGTTTCCTAGCCATGAACAAAGAGTTGTTATTTGATTAACGAGATCACATCATTAGTTGAATGATCTGATTGACATGACCCATTCCATTAGCATAGCACCCGATCGTTTAGTATGTTGCTATTGCTTTTATCCATGACTTATACATGTTCCTTTAACTATGAGATTATGCAACTCCCGTTTACCGTAGGAACACTTTGTGTGCTACCAAACGTCACAACGTAACTGGGTGATCATAAAGGTGCTCTACAGGTGTCTCCGAAGGTACATATTGGGTTGGCGTATTTCGAGATTAGGATTTGTCACTCCGATTGTCGGAGAGGTATCTCAGGGCCTTCTCGGTAATGCACATCACATAAAGCCTTGCAAGCATTGCAACCAATGAGTTAGTTGCGAGATGATGTATTACGGAACGAGTAAAGAGACTTGCCGGTAACGAGATTGAACTAGGTATTGGATACCGACGGTCGAATCTCGGGCAAGTAACATACCGATGGACAAAGGGAACAACGTATGTTGTTATGCGGTCTGACCGATAAAGATCTTCGTAGAATATGTAGGAGCCAATATGGGCATCCAGGTCCCGCTATTGGTTATTGACCGGAGACGTGTCTCGGTCATGTCTACATTGTTCTCGAACCGTAGGGTCCGCACGCTTAACGTTACGATGACAGTTATTATGAGTTTATGCATTTTGATGTACCGAAGGAGTTCGGAGTCCCGGATGTGATCACGGACGTGACGAGGAGTCTCGAAATGGTCGAGACATAAAGAATTATATATTGGAAGCCTATGTTTGGACATCGGAGGCATTCCAGGTGAAATCAGGATTTTACCGGAATACCGGGAGGGTTACCGGAACCCCCCGGGAGCATAATGGGCCAACATGGGCCTTGGAGGAGAGGTGAGAGGGCTGCCCTAGGGGCTGCGCGCCTCCCCCCTTCCCCTAGTCCTATTAGGACTAGGAGAGGTGGGCGCCCCCCTCTCCCTCTCTCTCCCCCTTGGAGAATCCTAGTCCAACTAGGATTGGGGGGGGGGAATCCTACTCCCAGAGGGAGTAGGACTCTCTGGCGCGCCAAGGCCTGGCCGGCCAGCCCCTCCCCCTTGGCTCCTTTATATACGGGGGCAGGGGGCACCCCAAAGACACACAAGTTGATCTACGGATCGTTCCTTAGCCGTGTGCGGTGCCCCCTTCCACCAAATTCCACCTCGGTCATATCGTTGCAGTGCTTAGGCGAAGCCCTGCGCCGGTAACACATCAAGATCGTCACCACGCCGTCGTGCTGACGGAACTCTTCCCCGACGCTTTGCTGGATCGGAGCCCGGGGATCGTCATCGAGCTGAACGTGTGCCAAGAACTCGGAGGTGCCGGAGTAACGGTGCTGTGATCGGTTGGATCACGAGGAGAACGTACGACTACTTCCTCTACGTTGTGTCAACGCTTCCGCTTCGGTCTACGAGGGTACGTAGACAACACTCTCCCCTCTCGTTGCTATGCATCACCATGATCTTGCGTGTGCGTAGGAATTTTTTTTTGAAATTACTACGTTCCCCAACAGTGGCATCCGAGCCTAGGTTTTTATGGTTTGATGTTATTTGCACGAGTAGAACACAAGTAAGTTGTGGACGATACAAGTCATACTGCCTACCAGCATGTCATACTTTGGTTCAGCGGTATTGTTGGACGAGACGATCCGGACCAACCTTACGCGTACGCTTACGCGAGACCGGTTCCCTCGACGTGCTTTGCACATAGATGGCTTGCGGAAGACTGTCTCTCCAACTTTAGTTGAACCGAGTGTGGCTACGCCCGGTCCTTGAGAAGGTTAAAACGGAGTCTATTTGACAAACTATCATTGTGGTTTTGATGCGTAGGTAAGATGAGTTCTTGCTTAAAGCCCGTAGCAGCCACGTAAAACTTGCAACAACAAAATAGAGGACGTCTAACTTGTTTTTGCAGGGCATGTTGTGATGTGATATGGTCAAGACATGATGCTAAATTTTATTGTATGAGATGATCATGTTTTGTAACCGAGTTATCGGCAACTGGCAGGAGCCATATGGTTGTCGCTTTATTGTATGCAATGCAATCGCGATGTAATGCTTTACTTTATTACTAAGCGGTAGTGATAGTCGTGGAAGCATAAGATTGGCGAGACGACAACGATGCTGCGATGAAGATCAAGGTGTCGCGCCGGTGACGATGGTGATCATGACGGTGCTTCGAAGATGGAGATCACAAGCACGAGATGATGATGGCCATATCATATCACTTATATTGATTGCATGTGATGTTTATCCTTTTATGCATCTTATCTTGCTTTGATTGACGGTAGCATTATAAGATGATCTCTCACTAAATTATCAAGAAGTGTTCTCCCTGAGTATGCACCGTTGCGAAAGTTCTTCGTGCTGAGACACCACGTGATGATCGGGTGTGATAGGCTCTACGTTCAAATACAACGGGTGCAAAACAGTTGCACACGCGGAATACTCAGGTTTAACTTGACGAGCCTAGCATATAACAGATATGGCCTCGGAACACAGAGACCGAAAGGTCGAGCGTGAATCATATAGTAGATATGATCAACATAAGATGTTCACCATTGAAACTACTCCATCTCACGTGATGATCGGACATGGTTTAGTTGATTTGGATCACGTGATCACTTAGAGGATTAGAGGGATGTCTATCTAAGTGGGAGTTCTTAAGTAATATGATTAATTGAACTTAAATTTATCATGAACTTAGTCCTGGTAGTATTAGCATATCTATGTTGTAGATCAATAGCTCGCGTTGTTGCTTCCCTGTGTTTATTTTGATATGTTCCTAGAGAAAATTGTGTTGAAAAATGTTAGTAGCAATGATACGGATTGGATCCGTGATCTGAGGTTTATCCTCATTGCTGCACAGAAGAATTATGTCCTTGATGCACCGCTAGGTGACGGACCTATTGCAGGAGCAGATGCAGACATTATGAACGTTTTGCTAGCTCAATATGATGACTACTTAATAGTTTAGTGCACCATGCTTAACGGCTTAGAATCGGGACTTCAAAGACGTTTTGAACGTCATGGACCATATGAGATGTTCCAGGAGTTGAAGTTAATATTTCAAGCAAATACCCGAGTTGAGAGATATGAAGTCTCCAACAAAGTTCTATAGCTAAAAGATGGAGGAGAATCGCTCAACTAGTGAGCATGTGCTCAAATTGTCTGAGTACTACAATCGCTTGAATCAAGTGGGAGTTAATCTTCCAGATGAGATAGTGATTGACAGAATTCTCCAGTCACCATCACCAAGTTAGTAGAACTTCGTGATGAACTATAATATGCAAGGGATAACGGAAAATATTCCCAAGCTCTTCGCGATGCTAAATCGGCGAAGGTAGAAATCAAAGAAAAACATCAAGTGTTGATGGTTGACAAGATCACTAGTTTCAAGAAAAGGGCAAAAGGAAAGAAGGGGAACTTCAAGAAGAACAGCAAGCAAGTTGCTGCTCAAGTGAAAAAGCCCAAGTCTGGTCCTAAGCCTGAGACTAAGTGCTTCTACTGCAAAGGGACTGGTCACTGGAAGCGGAACTACCCCAAGTGATTGGTGGATAAGAAGGATGGCAAAATGAACATAAGTATATTTGATATACATGTTATTGATGTGTACTTTACTAGTGTTCATAGAAACCCTTCAGTATTTGGTACTAGTTCAAGTTGCTAAAGATTAGTAACTCGAAACAGGAGTTGCAGAATGAATAATGACTAGTTAAAGGACAAGGTGACGATGTGTGTTGGAAGTGGTTCCAAGATTGATATGATCATCATCACACACTCCCTATATTTTCGGGATTAGTGTTGAAACTAAATAAGTGTTATTTGGTGTTTGCGTTGAGCATGATTTGATCATGTTAATTGCAATACAGTTATTCATTTAAGTTAGAGAACAATTGTTGTTCTGTTTACATGAATAAAACCTTCTATGGTCATACACACCAATGAAAATAGTTCATTGGATCTCGATCGTAGTGATACACATATTCATAATATTGAAACCAAAAGATGCGAAGTTAATAATGATAGTGCAACCTATTTGTGGCACTGTTGTTTAGGTCATAATGGTGTAAAGCGCATGAAGAAACTCCATGCTGATGGGATTTTGGAATCACTTGATTATGAATCACTTGGTGCTTGCGAACCATGCCTCTTGGGCAAGATGACTAAAATGCCGTTCTCCGGAACAATGGAGCAAGCAACAGATTTGTTGGAAATCATACATACTGATGTATATGGTCCGATGAATATTAAGGCTCGCGACAAGTATCATTATTTTCTAACCTTCACAGATGATTTGAGCAGATATGGGTATATCTACTTGATGAAACATAAGTCTGAAACGTTTGAAAAGTTCAAAGAATTTTAGAGTGAAGTGAAAATCATCGTGACAAGAAAATAAGGTTTCTACGATCTGATCGCGGAGACAAATATTTGAGTTATGAGTTTGGTCTTCAATTAAAACAATGTGGAATAGTTTCACAAATTCATGCCACCCGGAACACCACAGCATAATGGTGTGTCCGAATGTCATAACCGTACTTTATTGGATATAGTACAATCTATGATGTTTCTTACCGATTTACCAATATCATTTTGGGATCATGCATTAGAGACAGCTGCATTCACGTTAAAAGGGGCACCATCTAAAGTCCGTTGAGACGACACAAAATGAACTGTGGTTTGGCAAGAAACCAAAGTTGTCGTTTCTTGAAGTTTGGGGTTACGATGCTTATGTGAAAAAGTTTCATCCTGATAAGCTCAAACCCAAATCGGAGAAATGTGTCTTCATAGGTACCCAAAGGAGACTGTTGGGTACACCTTCTATCACAGATCCGAAGGCAAGATATTCGTTGCTGAGAATGGATCCTTTCTAGAGAAGGAGATTCTCTCGAAAGAAGTGAGTGGGAGGAAAGTAGAAAACTTGATAAGGTAATTGTACCTTCTCCCTTATTGGAAAGTAGTTCATCACAGAAATCTGTTCTTGTGACTACTACACCAATTAGTAAGGAAGCTAATGATGATGATCATGTAACTTCAAGATCAAGTTACTACCGAATCTCGTAAGTAAACTAGAGTGAGATCCGCACCAGAGTGGTACGGTAATCCTGTTCTGGAAGTCATGTTACTAGACCATGACGAACTTGCGAACTATGAGGAAGCGATGATGAGACCAGATTCCGCGAAATGGTTAGAGGCCATGAAATCTGAGATATGATCCATGTATGAGAACAAAGTATGGACTTTGATGGATTTGCCCGATGATCGGCAAGCCAAAGAAAATAAATGGATCTTGAAGAGGAAGACGGACACTGATAGTAGTGTTACTATCTACAAAGCTAGAATTGTCGCAAAAGGTTTTCGACAAGTTCAAGGTGTTGACTACGATGAGAGTTTCTCACTCGTATCTATGCTTAAGTCTGTCCGAATCATGTTAGCAATTGCCGCATTTTATGAAATCCGGCAAATGGATAAACAAAACTACATTCCTTAATGGATTTATTAAAGAAGAGTTGTATACGATGCAACTAGAAGGTTTTGTCGATCCTGAAGGTGTTAACAAAATATGCAAGCTCCAGCGATCCATCTATGGACTGGTGCAAGCATCTCGGAGTTGGAATATACGCTTTGATAAGTTGATCAAAGCATATAGTTTTATACAGACTTGCGGTGAAGCCTGTATTTACAAGAAAGTGAGTGGGAGCACTACAACATTTCCGATAAGTATATGTAAATGACATATTATTGATCGGAGATAATGTAGAATTATTCTGTAAAGCATAAAGGAGTATTTGAAAGGAGTTTTTCGAAGAAGGACCTCGGTGAAGCTGCTTACATATTGAGCATCAAGATCTATAGAGATAGATCAAGACGCTTGATAAGTTTTTCAATAAGTACATACCTTGAAAAGATTTTGAAGTAGTTCAAAATGGAACAGTCAAAGAAAGAGTTCTTGCCTGTATTACAAGGTGTGAAATTGAGTAAGACTCAAAGCCCGACCACGACAGATGATAGAAAGAGAATGAAAGTCATTCCCTATGCCTCAGCCATAGATTCTATAAAGTATGCCATGCTATGTACCAGATCTATTGCATACCCTACCACTGAGTTTGGCAAGGGAGTACAATAGTGATCTAGGAGTAGATCACTGGGCAAGCGGTCAAAATTATCCTTAGTGGAATAAGGATGTGTTTCTCGATTATGGACGTGACAGAAAGGTTCGCCGTAAAGGGTTACGTCGATGCAAGTTTTGACACTAATCTAGATGACTCTAAGTCTCAATCTAGATACATATTGAAAGTGGGAGCAATTAGCTAAAGTAGCTCCGTGCAGAGCATTGTAGACATAGAAAATTGCAAAATACATAACGGATCTGAATGTGGCAGACCCGTTGACTAAATTTCTCTCACAAGCAAAACATGATCACACCGTAGTACTCTTTGGGTGTTAATCACATAGCGATGTGAACTAGATTACTGAATCTAGTAAACCCTTTGGGTGTTGGTCACATATCGATGTGAACTATGGATGTTAATCACATGATGATGTGAACTATTGATGTTAATCACATGGTGATGTGATCTAGATTATTGACTCTAGTGCAAGTGGGAGACTGAAGGAAATATGCCCTAGAGGCAATAATAAAGTTATTATTTATTTCCTTATATCATGATAAATGTTTATTATTCATGCTAGAATTGTATTAACTGGAAACATAATACATGTGTGAATACATAGACAAACAGAGTGTCACTAGTATGCCTCTACTTGACTAGCTCATTAATCAAAGATGGTTATGTTTCCTAGCCATGAACAAAGAGTTGTTATTTGATTAATGAGATCACATCATTAGTTGAATGATCTGATTGACATGACCCATTCCATTAGCATAGCACCCGATCTGATTAACGAGTTGGATATTTCATTATTTTCATAATTGAGTTTTCTCAAATTTTGAAAAGAGGATCATTTGATTTTATTTATTTCATCTTCAAATATTTTTTCCAATATCAAAATATATGAGAGGGAATAATATGACTTTCCCAAATTTTAGAAAAAAATGAAGATTTAATAAATAAATCAAATTTCGGATTTTCTTCGGAGTTTATTTGCATTTTATTTGCATTAGGGAAAATGCGCGTTTTCAAAAATTGCATTTTAGGACCGGAGAAAAGTTCATTTTGTTCAACTCATTTTTAGGAGTCGGGGAAAATTTACTTTATTAGTTTTGGAGTTCGTTTAGTTCTCTTTTCTTTTGTTTTTCTGCTCGCGAACTTTTTTTTAAAAAAAAAAATCCCGCGCGCGCCCTGGGCCAAAGGCCCAGCCGGCCGGCCAGGAGGCCAAGCCCCGCGCGCCGGGCGCCAGGCGCAGGAGGCCGCCGCCGCTACTTCTTTTTGGAAGTCCTAATAGGACTTTTGTCCTACTTCCGTTTATTCCGTTTTTGTTTCTAGATCTTTCCTACTCCTATTCTTATTCCTTGATCCCTCCTCCAAGTAACCCCCCCTCCCCAATATAAATACCCCCACACCTCCCTCCCCCTCTAAATCATCAAACCCCAAGCCCCAAGCCACGCCCCACCCCGCGCCCCTCACCCGCCGCCGCCGCACCTTGCCACCGCCGCCGCCCTACACCGCCGCCGCCGCCGCCCAACGCCGCCGTTCGCCGGAGCCCCTCACCGGAACCTCGCCGAGGTAGCCGCGCTGCGTCTCTTTTTCTTCCCTTGGTTCGGTTTTTCTTATAAACCGTTCCAATTCTTTTCTTCTCTTACGATTCATTTCTTTCCGGTTCTTTTCTAAACCGTTCCGGTTTTTCTAGATCAGTTTTTCGTTTCGGTTTTCTCTTCCGAAACCCTAGATTGGTTTCGTTTCCTTTTCAGATTTAGTTGCCTAGAGACCGTTCGCCGGAACGTTCGTCTTAACGAACGAGATCACCGAATTCCTCTGGCTAACGAACGTCCGTTCGTTTAACCGTTCGTCGTTTTTCTTTTCGTCGGATTTATTCCGCGATCGCGATTTCTGATCCGATCTTCTTTCTAGTTTAACTTCTTGCTCGTTTATCGGAATCAGGTGATTCAAGCGCCTGGAGTTTCGTTTCGCAAACCGCCGTTCTGAATAATCAACTTAAAAAAAGTTTTGCTATGGTAAAATTTGACCTAGTTTCACTTTGCTAGAACCGAGTTGTTTTCTTTCGCCGTTTGTTTTCCGTTGCTTTGTTCGATTCGATTCTTTTTGCAGCCGGAGTTCTTAAGTTGAACTTTCTGGTGAAGGAAATATGCCCTAGAGGCAATAATAAAGTTATTATTTATTTCCTTATATCATGATAAATGTTTATTATTCATGCTAGAATTGTATTAACTGGAAACATAATACATGTGTGAATACATAGACAAACAGAGTGTCACTAGTATGCCTCTACTTGACTAGCTCATTAATCAAAGATGGTTATGTTTCCTAGCCATGAACAAAGAGTTGTTATTTGATTAACGAGATCACATCATTAGTTGAATGATCTGATTGACATGACCCATTCCATTAGCATAGCACCCGATCGTTTAGTATGTTGCTATTGCTTTTATCCATGACTTATACATGTTCCTTTAACTATGAGATTATGCAACTCCCGTTTACCGTAGGAACACTTTGTGTGCTACCAAACGTCACAACGTAACTGGGTGATCATAAAGGTGCTCTACAGGTGTCTCCGAAGGTACATATTGGGTTGGCGTATTTCGAGATTAGGATTTGTCACTCCGATTGTCGGAGAGGTATCTCAGGGCCTTCTCGGTAATGCACATCACATAAAGCCTTGCAAGCATTGCAACCAATGAGTTAGTTGCGA
Organism: Aegilops umbellulata; assembly: GCA_032464435.1. NCBI lineage: Eukaryota > Viridiplantae > Streptophyta > Magnoliopsida > Poales > Poaceae > Aegilops > Aegilops umbellulata. Next base: position 184,707,412 of record CP136055.1, read on the forward strand.
GATGATGTATTACGGAACGAGTAAAGAGACTTGCCGGTAACGAGATTGAACTAGGTATTGGATACCGACGGTCGAATCTCGGGCAAGTAACATACCGATGGACAAAGGGAACAACGTATGTTGTTATGCGGTCTGACCGATAAAGATCTTCGTAGAATATGTAGGAGCCAATATGGGCATCCAGGTCCCGCTATTGGTTATTGACCGAAGACGTGTCTCGGTCATGTCTACATTGTTCTCGAACCGTAGGGTCCGCACGCTTAACGTTACGATGACAGTTATTATGAGTTTATGCATTTTGATGTACCGAAGGAGTTCGGAGTCCCGGATGTGATCACGGACGTGACGAGGAGTCTCGAAATGGTCGAGACATAAAGAATTATATATTGGAAGCCTATGTTTGGACATCGGAGGCATTCCAGGTGAAATCAGGATTTTACCGGAATACCGGGAGGGTTACCGGAACCCCCCGGGAGCATAATGGGCCAACATGGGCCTTGGAGGAGAGGTGAGAGGGCTGCCCTAGGGGCTGCGCGCCTCCCCCCTTCCCCTAGTCCTATTAGGACTAGGAGAGGTGGGCGCCCCCCTCTCCCTCTCTCTCCCCCTTGGAGAATCCTAGTCCAACTAGGATTGGGGGGGGGGAATCCTACTCCCAGAGGGAGTAGGACTCTCTGGCGCGCCAAGGCCTGGCCGGCCAGCCCCTCCCCCTTGGCTCCTTTATATACGGGGGCAGGGGGCACCCCAAAGACACACAAGTTGATCTACGGATCGTTCCTTAGCCGTGTGCGGTGCCCCCTTCCACCAAATTCCACCTCGGTCATATCGTTGCAGTGCTTAGGCGAAGCCCTGCGCCGGTAACACATCAAGATCGTCACCACGCCGTCGTGCTGACGGAACTCTTCCCCGACGCTTTGCTGGATCGGAGCCCGGGGATCGTCATCGAGCTGAACGTGTGCCAAGAACTCGGAGGTGCCGGAGTAACGGTGCTGTGATCGGTTGGATCACGAGGAGAATGTACGACTACTTCCTCTACGTTGTGTCAACGCTTCCGCTTTGGTCTACGAGGGTACGTAGACAACACTCTCCCCTCTCGTTGCTATGCATCACCATGATCTTGCGTGTGCGTAGGATTTTTTTTTTGAAATTACTACGTTCCCCAACATCTGGTTCGATCTTTTGTTTGAGTTTTACCTGTGCATTAGATGAGTACTTATTGTATGCTTGTTGTTTGTCTGCGATTAGATCACCCGGAGTGCGCCGCCTGTTATTTCGAAGCTCTAGGTTTCACGGATCCTCAGCAAGGCAAGTAACACTTTGATCATACCTTTTTTACTACTGTCGGGGGGAATCGGCTTCCTCGAACACCTATGGGGACCGAGCCCCTTTCTTGGTTCGGCGGGGGGCGCAGGTCGCACGAAGAGCGGATCGAGGCGATGCACACAAGGGATTTTACCCAGCTTCGGGCCGCAAGGATGCGTAAACCCTACTGCTGCTTTGTGGATTGTATTGTGTTCTTGCTCGGGAGCGTGTGGTGCTACAGTACACGCGAGCTGCTGGCGAGAGAGAGCGTAGCGATGGGTGTCCTCCCCTCCCCCCCGTGTGCATGGTACCTCCTTTTATATGCTCAAGGGGTTACCCACAGGTGGCAGCGCAGGTGGGGGCAAAAATGGGAGAATGCTGTAGTGGGTACAGCTGCCTGCAAAGTGGCTGTACAGTGCTATCATACCTAACTCTGACGGCAGGGGACAAGGGCATTAAATGCCCGTCCGCATCGCCCAGACGGTGCAGGGAAGTGGACCGTCAGGAGCGCCACCGTTTGCCACGATGGCTACTCTGTCAGCGTTGCTTCACCACCGCATGCCCCTGGCTGCGCAGCCTCTCGCCACGTACGCCTGGAATGGCCCCAGAGCGACGCGTGGGTGGATTAGCTGGAGCGTAGGCGCGGGGTGGTGACTTGCCGCGGCAAGCGCCTTGCCGTGGCTGAAGTCTTGTCGCACCCGGGAGCTTGTCGCTCACCGGTCCTTGCCGGGACGCGGAGCGCGTCGCAGCAAGTATCTTGTCGTGCCTCGGTCGGCCTTCCCGGCAAGCTCCTCCTGCCGGGGTCTTGTGCTTCGAGCGGTCGTCCCGGCAAGCTCCTCTTGCCGGGGCCTGGCTCTCTTCGGGTGGCCTTCCCGGCAGGCTCCTCCTGCCGGGGCCTTGGCTCAAATACTGTGTTCTTGGATGGCCCAAAAAGGGACCATGGAGAGTCTTGGCGATCGCCTGGCAAGCCTTGCCGCGGGGTGCTACGACTGCCCGTGCACAAGTCGGGGTACTAAGGTACCCCTACTTTAGTACACCGACAGGAGCCCCCGGGCCTGGGCCATACACGGTGCCGAGCGCTGTTGGGCCAGGCCCAAAACAGTGCACGGGCACGCACGGCCTGGGTCACGCTGCATCTGCTTCTGCGCCCACCGCGTCCTCCCCGAACGGCACGCATCGAACGCGGCATCGTGGGGACAGGCGTGCGTGACGTGGGCGGCGTGCGCGGGGCCGAACCCCGCAGGCATGCATCACGTCACCATAAAGGGGGACGGTTCGCGCTAGCTCCATAAGTGGAGGGAGGCGTGGAGGCGTGGCTTGTTCGCTGGACGGGGCCGAGGCACGGTTTCCGAGGCGCCCGTTCCCCACGATCACGGGGTGGGGAGAGGTCGCCTCATCCGCCGCCACGGTCCTGCGCGTTAGCCACGCGGCTTCCATGCACCCGGGGTTGCGGAGAGTGGAGGCAGGAAACCGGGCCGTCGCGGGTCGGGGCAGCAGGTCGGCCCCAGTCGCCTGGCCTTCCCGCGTCTTGATTCGCTGAGCGGGGCGGTCGAGCCCCCACCCTGCTCCTTTATAAAGAGCAAGAGGGGGCGACGGGAACCCACACTCCTCCATCTCTTCTTCTCTTCATCCTCTGACCCCCTCTCTCCATTCGCCATGGAGAAAGGGAATCCGTGTCCTTCATCAGTGGCGGCGAGGGTTGCCGCCAGGCAGCGCTCCCCTCCTCCCCTTGCACCCGCGGTGGCGGAGCCAGCCGTAAGGGGAAGGGGGAGGGGGTGAGGTCGTGGACGAGGGCGTGGACGAGGCCGAGGCGCTCAGGGAAGAGGCGGGCGGGGCGATGCGCCGGCCTCGCCTCCGCCAGCGGCTCCTCTTCCCACGGCGGTCCACCTCGGGGATGATCCTTGCGAGTTCTTCGTCAGGCTGCACCGGGTGCCTCGCCGCCGCCTCCGCCTCCCGGCTCCCTTCGCAAGCGTGATGGAGGTGGAGCAACCCGAGACGCTAAGGCTGCGCATGAAGGGCTGCGGGATCAGCGGCACGCGGGTCCACGTCGAGTTCCCAGCCCCCGGCGTAGTGTATCTTGGCCGAGGGTGGAAGACATTCGCCCGTATCCACACCTTGACGGAGGGGTTCACCCTCCATTTTAAGTTGATGGAGGGCGATCTCCTCTCCGTCAAGGCCTTGGGGACTTCGGGACCCGGGCCCGGTGCTGCGTGGATAGCTCCTCCGATAGCGAAAGCTCCTCCTCGAGCGAGAGTGACGAGGAGGGGAGCGACAGCGACGACGAGGGCAGCGGTTGTCGGGATGATGGGTCCGACTAGGCGCCAGTTGTAGCTCGGTGTGGCACCGGCGACCCCATCATCCGTGTAGCCGGCTCCTTGAGCTTCCCGGGGTTGCCTCCTTGGCGGCTGGCGTGGCGAGGCTGCGGAAGAGGAAGAGAGCTGGCGGCAAGGCCATCAACTCGGAGTACGAGGGCACGGCGCCCTCGACAGCGTGCTGACGCCCTGCCGCCTTGTCGGGGCCTTCTTCCGGTGCCGGCATCACCGTCCAGCTTTCAGCCGGCCCCCGGGGCGTTCTGTTGGTGTCTTCTGCCACCCGTAGCTCGCCTAGGCGCCCCTTTTGCCCTTTTCGCCTCCTTGTCCTACCTCCTCAGGAGAGAGACAAAAAAGGGATTACGGGCATCTTATCTTTTTTCAATCTGTAAGCCCTCGGGCCTTAGCTGTGTTTAAAACTTGGAATCCCATCTTTCATGTTTTTCATTCTCTCTGAACTGTACCTGAGCGGAATGTTTTTAATGAAAAGGGGATGTTTGCCGGGCTATTTGTCCCGTGGGTAAAACCCACGCCAAGGAGCGAACCCTTTGTATCGTTAAGATAGACACTTCTTTGCCCGGCAACAGGCCCTGCCGTCTTCCCGCGCCACTCGACCTCTCTCACGCCTTTGGCGGAGGAAAGGATGAGGCGGGTTCGGGCCCCTCGTTCCGCCCCTTTGCCGCCGCGACTACTGCCAAAACGGTCCCCAGGAACGCGCTCTGGGGCCTGTCGTTAAGGGAGCACGGTAGCTTCTAGGAGGAAACAAGGTTTTCGTATTCCACAGTTCATAAGAGAATGCATGACAAGGGATGCAAAAACTTATCTGGGATTGCAGCCCCCGGCAACTTTGGCTTGCCGCGGGCGAATCTTCGTACTTGCAGCCCCCGGCAACACTGGCTTGCCGGGGACCAGGTGCTGGCCCGCCCTTCTTCTCTTCTTCGTCCTTAAGCGGCCTGGCCAGGATATGCAAAACCCTGCGAACCAAAGGAAACGAAGGAACCGGAAAAAGGACGCAGACTCGACCTCTAAGCTAGGGGTTAGCAGCTGTTAGGCACTATCAACCCTAACCAAGGACGAGACTCAACTCAGCAAGCATGCTAAAACTTAGGGTGCCAGCGCTTCATTTCTGCTGCTCAGGGTCTGCGTCTGGCTTTGTACAAAGGATTACATGCAACTGCGGCAAGACTTGTACAAAAGGTTGGTTGCCGGGCGGGGCCCGACAACCGCGCCTTACGTGTAAAACTTACGAAGATGCTCAATATTCCAGGAGTTGCTCACAGGAGTGCCATCTTCGGTCTCGAGGCGGACAGCGCCGGGCCTCGTGACTCGTCTCACCCGGTAAGGGCCTTCCCACTTCGGCGTCAACTTGTTATGATTCTTGGTGGACGGGGCGCGCCGAAGAACAAGGTCGCCTTCCTCGAAGTTTTTGGCATTAACTTTGCGGCTATGGTAGCGACGCAAAGCTTGCTGGTAGCGAGAGGCTCGCACAGCAGCTTGAAGACGATCTTCCTCAAGGAGCAGCGCGTCATCTTCACGCAGCCGCTCTTGCTCAAGCTCATCATAAGCGAGCACTCGAGGTGACCCGTATACGAGTTCTGTGGGGGTAACTGCTTCTGCTCCATAGACTAGAGCAAATGGTGTCTGGCCAGTGGCTCGATTTGGCGTCGTTCTGATCGACCAAAGAGCCACCGGCAGCTCCTCGATCCAGTTTCTTCCGCACTTGTGCAGCCTGTCGAAAGTTCTGGTGTTGAGCCCGCGCAGTACTTCGGCGTTGGCCCTTTCAGCTTGACCGTTGCTCCTGGGATGAGCAACAGAAGCGAAGCAGACCTTGGCACCGAGATCTTGGACGTATTGCATGAAGGCGCGGCTCGTGAATTGTGTACCGCTGTCGGTGATGATCCTGTTGGGGATCCCGAAGCGGCAGACAATCGACCTGAAGAACTTGATGGCTGACTGTGCTGTCACCTTCCTCACTGGTTCCACTTCCGGCCACTTTGTGAACTTGTTGATTGCGACGTACAAGTACTCAAAGCCCCCGACAGCTTGGGGGAAGGGGCCGAGGATGTCGAGCCCCCAGACCAAAAATGGCCAGGATAAAGGGATCGTCTGGAGAGCTTGAGCTGGCTGGTGTATCTGCTTGGAATGGAACTGGCTCGCTTCACACTTGGTTACTTGTGCAGTTGCATCCTGGAGGGCTGTCGGCCAGAAGAAACCTTGCCGGAACGCTTTGCCGGCGAGTGCTCTTGCGCCGATGTGGTGACCACATATGCCTCCATGTATCTCTGCCAACAGCTGCTGTCCGTCTTCCCGGGAAATACACTTCAACTTCACACCGTTGCGCCCTCTTCTGTATAGTGTGTTGTCGACGAACTGGTACATACTCGAGCGCCGGGCTACTCTTTCCGCTTCTTCTTGCTCTTCGGGAAGTTCTCCATGCTGGAGGAAATGGACAGTCTGCTACGCCCATGCTGGAGCCTGCGGCTCGACAACAAGGACTGAAGGCACTTCTGCTGCTGCGGGAATGTCCGCTTCTACGGCGAGGATCTGGGGCTCAGCCGGAGCTTGACGTTCCCCGGCAAGCTTGCCGGAGCAAAACTTGTCGGGATCGCCTGCTTCTACGGAACAAACCCTGGGGTTTTCCGGAGCAGACGGCTCCTCAGCGCTCTTGGCGTCGATCTTGGGGACCTTCTTGGCGGCGGCTCCGGGGAGCTCTGCCGGAAGATAGTCGCCGGAGACCAACTTCCTCTTCTTGCTCTGTCTGGTTGATGGCATCACGGATGGTTGAGTCAGCTTGAGCACAAAGGTTCCTGGTTCCACAGGTAACTTAAATGCTGCGCACTTCGACAGGCCATCAGCGATGTCATTCTCAGCTCTTGGAATGTGTTCCATTTGCAGGCCGTCAAAGTGCTCTTCCAGCTTCCTCACTTTACCAACGTACGCTTCCATCAACGGACTCTGGTAATCCTTGTTCACTTGGCGGACGACAAGCTGCGAGTCACCCCTGACAATGAGCTTCTTGATCCCAAGTTCTGTCGCGATCCTGAGACCGGCGAGCAGACCTTCATACTCTGCCATATTATTGGTTGCTTGCTCCTTGGGGAAGTGCATCTGGACTACGTACTTGAAGTGCTCTCCGGTGGCGCGCGACGAGTAACGCGCCAGCACCGGCGCCTTGCAGCGAGAAAGCACCATCAAAGTACACCAGCCACTCTTTGCTTGCTTCTTTGGCGGGGATGCTCGTCTCTGGGATATCTTCGTCCGGTGTCGGTGTCCACTCCGCTATGAACTCCGCCAATGCCCTGCTTTGGATAGTCGAGGTGCTCTCGAACTGGAGACCGAAGCTCGACAACTCTAGTGCCCACTCGACAATCCTGCCTGTTGCTTCTGGATTCTGCAGTATCCTTTTCAGCGGGAAGCGGGTGACAACTGTAATCTCGTGTGCTTGGAAGTAATGGCGCAGCTTTCTCGAGGCCATGAGGAGGCCGAAAAGCAATTTCTGCACACCAGAGTACCTTGACCTAGCCCCCTACAAAAGGGAGCTGACAAAGTAAACTGGGCGCTGCACCATTTTCTTCTTCTGCACCTCCACTTGCTCCTGCGCAGATTCATCCTTGTCGGGGCCAGAGCTTGTCGGGGAAGCCCCCTGCTTGTCGTTGGACATGCTTGCCGCGGTTGCTGGCTCATCATCTGCCTCCCTCTCCGCTACTAATGCAGCACTAACCACTTGATTGGTTGCCGCTAGGTATAGCAGCAACTTCTCTTGTGGTTTAGGCACGACAAGTATTGGAGCGGAGGACAGGTATTTCTTCAGGTCCTGCAGCGCAGCCTCCGCTTCCGGAGTCCATTTTACTGGACCCGCCTTTTTCAAAATTTTGAAAAACGGCAGGGCGCGTTCTGCAGACTTGGAAATAAACCTGCTGAGAGCCGCGACGCAGCCGGCAAGCCTTCGTACATCCTTGACACGTGTTGGTGCTTCAATCTACTCGATGGCCTTGATCTTGTCTGGGTTGTCTTCGATTCCTCGCTGTGACACGAAGAACCTGAGAAGCTTGCCGGAAGGGACTCCGAACACGCACCTCTCGGGGTTGAGCTTGAGGCTGATCCTGCGCAGGTTCGCAAAGGTCTCTTCTAAGTCTTGAATCAGGGTTGCCCTGTCTCTGCTCTTGACCACTATGTCATCCATGTAGGCCTCCACATTTCTGTGGATTTGTGGCTCAAAAGCGGTGTGGACAACCCTCGCAAATGTTGAACCGGCGTTCTTCAGTCCGAAAGGCATCCGTACGAAACAGTACATGCCACATGGAGTGATGAACGCAGTCTTCTCTTCATCTTCTTCAGCCATGAAGATCTGATGATATCCTGAGTTGGCATCAAGAAATGAAAGCAGGTCACATACGGCTGTGGAGTCAACAATCTAGTGAAGTTGATGCAAAGCCTCCATTTCCCATTTGCTTTGCGCACGACAACAGGATTGGCCAACCACGTCGGATGGAGCACACCTCTGACGAGGCCTGCCGCTTCCAACTTCTTGATCTCTTCTGCGATGAACTCTTGGCGCTCCACTGCTTGCTTCCTGACTCTCTGCTTGGCGGGCCGCGCGTGAGGACAGACGGCGAGGTGGTGCTCAATCACTTTCCTAGGAACGCCGGGGATGTCAGATGGTTGCCAGGCAAACACATCGACATTCGCCCGCAGGAAAGCAACGAGCGTGCTTTCCTATTTGCGGTCGAGCGTGGCACTGATGCCGAAGGTACCACCAGTGCCGTCCTCCTTGGCGGGCACCTTCTTGGTCGTTGGCGGAGCTGCCATTGTCTTCTTACTCTTGCCGGTGGAGCTCGATGGCGCATCCTCGATGGTAGCGCAACACTCCGAAGAGGTGCGCTTGCCGGAGTGGGCGCCAGAGCACTTGCCGGGCTTGGTCCTCTTCTTCCCTCCAAGAGCTCCAGCGGCAAGCGGCTTGTGATCCGCTGCGGCTGCTGCTTCCCGGTAGATCTTGTCGGCACAGATAAGGGCATCCTTCTTGTCGCCGGGGACAGAGATGACGCTTATCGGGCCTGGCATCTTGAGCATGTTGTAGGCGTAGTGAGAGGCCGCCATGAACTTGGCGAGCGCTGGACGGCCGAGAATTCCATTGTAGGGCAATGGAAAATCGGTAACGTCAAAAGTGATCCTCTCTGTCCTGAAGTTCAGCTCGCTGCCAAATGTCACTGGCAACGTTATCTTCCCCTTCGGCTTGCTCCTTCCCGGGTTGTTTCCTTGGAACGTGCCGGTCTCTTCGAGCTCGCTGTCGGGGACTTGGAGTTTCCGGTGCACAGCGGAGGAGATCAGGTTCAAGCCGGCCTCGCCGTCAACTAGCATCTTAGTGACCTTGAGGTTGCGGACTGTTGGTGAGACCAACATTGGCAAGCACCCGATCGCAGTTGTGCGATCAGGGTGGTCCTCAATATCAAAGATGATAGGCGTGCTGGACCATTTCAGAGGCTTGCGCGACTCGACGGGTGGTTCCGCTGCATTGACTTCCCGCGCCCGCTGCTTGAGCTGGCGGTGAGAAGTATGCAGGGAAGCACCGCCGTCTACGCACAAGACCTTTGTGGCTTTCTGAAACTCCTGCTCACTGGTCTCAACGTCATCCATGTCTTCGTCTTCGTCGTCGTCTTCGTTCTTGTCGCGGCCGCGGGGAGGTCGGTCCGCTTGCCGCTGCTTGTCCTTGTCGCGGCGTCCTCCCTGGCCGGGGCGCTTCGTGCCTGATCCTCCGCCACCTCCCCGGGCTCTCTCCTTGTCGCGCCGCTCGTACTCGGCCTTTTGCAGCTCGACGAGCCGCTCGACCTGCTTGCAGCTCTGGAGGTCATGGCCCTTGGTGCGGTGGATCTTGCAGTACTGTTTGTTGGTGCCGTCCCGCTTGTCGGCGACCGCCACAGCCTGGCAGTGGGCGCATCCGGCAATCTCCTTGCCAGAGCTACCAGCCTGGGCCTTCTTGGCGGCGCCTTCATCGCTGGACTGCTCAATAACCAGTACTTCTTGGCTCTTCTTCTTCCTGTTGCTCCGCCGCCGGCCCTTCCTTGCCGGGGCGGTATCCTCAGTGTCAGATTCTCCTGCTCCAGTGTTCTCTCCGGGGAGTTTCCTCCCTTCCTCAGCACGGGCACACTTGTCGGCCAGGGCATATAGCTCACTGACGTCTTTGATCTTGCACATCGCCATCTCCTCCCGCATCCTGCGGTTACACACGTTCTGATGGAACGCGCTGATGACCGCGGCGGGGTGGACGTCTGGGATGTTGTAGTGTACATGGCTGAATCTCCAGATGAACTTGCGCAAGGGTTCCCCTTCCTTCTGGACGAGCAGATGAAGGTCGCTCGCTTGGCCATGGGGTTTGTGGCCGCCCGTAAAGGCGCCAACAAACTGATGGCACAAGTCTGTCCAGGAGGTTATGGAGTTATCCGGCAAGTGCATGAGCCAGGATCTGACGTTGGATTTGAGTACCAGCGGGAAGTAGTTGGCAAGGATCTTGTCGTCTCGCCCTCCAGCAGCCTGCACCGCAATGGTGTAGATGCTGAGGAACTCCGACGGATGCGACTTGCCGTCGTACTTCTCTGGTACGTCTGGCTTGAAATTCTTCGTGCTGGGCCACTGGACTTGCCGCAGCTCATGGGTGAACGCAGGGCATCCCACCGCTTACGACAGGTCGCCTGGTTCCCCTGGTGCATGCATGTCGACAGAGGGCCCAACGCGGTGGTATGATTGACGCCGCGCTTCTCTCCGACGCTCGATGCGAGTACGAGCGTCCTCTTGCTCTCGCTCGTGAAGAACTTGGCGTTGATCGCGACGAGTTCGCGGATTCGACGACGCGGTGGAGTCGTTGTCGTGATGATTCCGGCGAGTCGGCGATCTTGGCCTCTGGGGCGGGGAGTGCACGGTGGTCGCACCCCCGCCGGTCCTGGCGCCATCAGTTCTCGCCTGGCCGTCCCGCCGCGGCTGCGACGCGCTGTGCTGCCGCGGGGTGTCGCCGTTGGCGAAACCGATGAGGCTATGTATCGTGGCCCTCCAGTCGTCAAGCTTGTCCGCCGCTGGAGGGTAGTCTAGGAGCAGTTGAGCTCGCGCCAGAGCTTCTGCTGGAGTGGCGGGCAGTGGTGGCGAACGGCGCGTGGAGCGGGATGTGCTCGAACTTCTAACTACGTTAGAAGGAGCAACACCCGGACCAGGCAGCCGCGCCACGCTCGCGCCAGCACATTGGTGTGAGCGCTGGCCTTGAGCGCCCTGGATTCCGCCGGCTCGACTTGGGTCCAGCGAGCGTATGGTACCGTGGGCGCCAAGACGCTGCTGGTCCCGTGCCTCCTGAGAGGGGCGCGGTGCATGTTCGGACGCCGTGGCGCCATGAGCTGGCTCGACGACGCCCGTCCCGCCGCCGGTGCCGTCCCCACCGCCCGTTTGCTCCAAGGGCGGCGAGTTCGATGCGGACGAACCGGCCACCTCCGAAGCCTTCTTCTTCGGTGGCATGTCGATGAAGATGATGGAGATCTAGCCCGTGCAGACGCCGGATCAGGTTCGCACAACCTCGACGCCCCCTACCTGGCGCGCCAAAGATGTCGGGGGGAATCGGCTTCCTCGAACACCTATGGGGACCGAGCCCCTTTCTTGGTTCGGCGGGGGGCGGAGGTCGCACGAAGAGCGGATCGAGGCGATGCACACAAGGGATTTTACCTAGCTTCGGGCCGCAAGGATGCGTAAAACCCTACTGCTGCATTGTGGATTGTATTGTGTTCTTGCTCGGGAGCGTGTGGTGCTACAGTACACGCGAGCTGCTGGAGAGAGAGAGCGTAGCGATGGGTGTCCTCCCCTCCCCCCCATGTGCATGGGGCCTCCTTTTATATGCTCAAGGGGTTACCCACAGGTGGCAGCGCAGGTGGGGGCAAAAATGGGAGAATGATGTAGTGGGTACAGCTGCCTGCACAGTGGCTGTACAATGCTATCATACCTAACTCTGACGGCAGGGGACAAGGGCATTAAATTTCCGTCCACATCGCCCAGACGGTGCAGGGAAGTGGACCGTTAGGAGCGCCACCGTTTGCCACGATGGCTACTTTTTCAGCGTTGCTTCGCCATCGCATGCCCCTGGCTGCGCAGCCTCTCGCCACGTACGCCTGGAATGGCCCCAGAGTGACGCGTGGGTGGATGATCTGGAGCGCAGGTGCGGGGTGGTGACTTGCCGCGGCAAGCGCCTTGCCGTGGCTGATGTCTTGTCGCACCCGGGAGCTTGTCGCTCACCGGTCCTTGCCGGGACGCGGAGCGCGTCGCAGCAAGTATCTTGTCGTGCCTCGGTCGGCCTTCCCGGCAAGCTCCTCCTGCCGGGGTCTTGTGCTTCGAGCGGTCGTCCCGGCAAGCTCCTCTTGCCGGGGCCTGGCTCTCTTTGGGTGGCCTTCCCGGCAGGCTCCTCCTGCCGGGGCCTTGGCTCAAATATTGTGTTCTTGGATGGCCCAAAAAGGGACCATGGAGAGTCTTGGCGATCGCCTGGCAAGCCTTGCCGCGGGGTGCTACGACTGCCCGTGCACAAGTTCAGGGTACTAAGGTACCCCTACTTTAGTACACCGACAACTACCCAGTTTTATTGCATTAGATCAATCCTCAAACATTGCATGATTAGGATTTAATTAAATTGTGGGATGGGAAGTAGATGAGGTAGTACCGATTACCTGTTTTACTTATGAAACCTTTGGGAGTTACTTCTACGTTTGCTTATTATGCCATGCTATGCTAGTAGACGTGGATTGGGTGAGTGATATCCATGACAGATGTGAGTATTGTTAATTTTAATGGTTTACTTAAGGTGGCAACTTAAACACACATCTGGGTGGATTGAGGCACCTGGTTTCTATCAGGACTTGCCTGTTTTTCTTCGGACCGCCACCCAGGCTCAAAGGGATCATAAGATCATTCATACTAGTAACTTCCGTGTGCAGCCACAAGCCATTATGGGCTCTAGCATAGCTGACTAAGTCGTGCGAACTCTTACAGTGGTAGACTAGCAGATGTAGGGGATGTACGTTGGTACGGTCTATCACAACGTAAGGTGTGAGTGCTTTTGAAAGACTATGTCTCGGTCATCTGTCTCTCAAACATCATGTAGTGCGAGAAACCAACGGAGGCGATCGAGTCTTGTGGGGAAAAGTGCGCAAACCTCTGCAGAGTGTACAATCTGATCATGATTAGCCGTGTCCCCGGTTATGGACATCTTGAGTATCTAGTACCTGAATATCATGTTACTTCTAATTAATTTTGTTGGGTTTTAATTGTTCACTTAATTGGGATGGGAATGCTGTCAACCATTCTCGATGTTTCAACCACCATGATAGTTAAATAAAAATTTATTCCTTTGCAGTAGGGAAAAATTGGCTTTACGCAAAACTTTAACCATAGAGCTTTTCCACCAGCCATATATGCATGTAGTATATGCTTATTCATTCAATATTCTCTATGTGTTACATTGCCAGCATATTCCATGTGCTGACCCGTTTTCGGGCTGCAACTTTTATGTTGCAGACTTTTCAGACGACGAGTAAGGTGCCTTTAGGTCGTGGTTCTATACTCAGTGATGCCGTTGGAGTTGATGGACTCACTTATCTTCCAAGCCTTCCGCTGTTATCGATATTAGATGGCCTTAAGCCATATTTATTGTAATAAGTTCTCTTTGAGACATCGATGTAATAAGTGTGTGATTGCTACTCTGTTATTAATCCTTCAAAGTACTGTGTGGTGTCAGCATTACTGATCCAGGGATGACACCTGAGCATAGAGACTTGACCTTCTGAGGTCGGTTCGCTACAGCCCTTCATTTGTAAGCAAAACAAATGTATCCAATTTAGGCAGCATCATATTCTCATGAACATTAGAATCACTACCAAGAAACGAAAGTAACTGATAATTCAATTGGCGTGCGCGAGCTCTAGTAATTGGTCCAGTATGTATAGCAGCAGGGGCTGTGGGTGTAACAATGGTATTGATGTCCTCATCAGCTCTAGCAAAAATTCTGTCCGATTTGTACAAAGGAGAGGAAGAGGAGTTTATCTGCATCAAGCCACGGGATGGATTCTCCATGTACAACCCTCCAAGCTATTGAGCTGCTACTTTTTACTCCAAACCTTCCCGCATTCTTCGTCATAAGTATTTACCTTGCCATTTCATAGCAGGAACTGCGAAAAGCTGTAAGGGAGGTCCACAACCCGCCTCCACAACCAGAGGACCCTGACCGGGCCCTCGACCCCGGACTCGAAGAATATCCGGACACATTTGTGGAGCTTATTGACAGGAAGTTCTATCAATTAAGCTGCGACGGTGCCATGGTGACAATCATAGCCGATTATCCGGGACTACTCCCTGCATCGCATATAAGTAAAACTGGAGTCCTAACTTCCAAGAAGGATCCCTTTTTCTGCACCTCACCTACCGCACACATATGGTGTCTTACAGGGAAGGCCCTCAGGACACCATGCCGAACCCGCAGTGACTCACCAACAAGGGGCACCGAAACCGGGTAGGCTTAAAAGGAAAGCAGTCAGGACCGAGACGCCATCGCGGAGGTATGAAAGAGAACCCCGCTCCATGGTGGTCGTCTTTTAAAATATAATAACGCCCATGTTTCCTAGTAGGAAAAACGCTCGCCGGACTATATCCGGAGAGGTTGCCGGTCACGCCTCCACCAGTCGGGCTCCAGAGCCGGACTTCGAGGCGGACGCTAACATGGGGCCAACGCCGGATGTTCCTCCTACAAATGATGCGGATAATTCGCTACAAATTCCTAAGTGGAGAGCGCCATGAATCACAGGTGTCGCCGGGTCGTACTCCGCGACACTTGTTTCTCCCAAGAGGCGTTTGATGCCTTCAACTCAGGAGACGCGTACATCCGAGCTGCTCAAAATGATCTTGCCAGAGCCATGAACCAATATGTAAAGGATATACGGGTTAGAAAATCTAATAATTATGTATATCAGTAGCCCCTGAGACTTGAAACAGTCGGCACAACTGATTGAAGGATCATTGTTTGCATAGGTTCTTACGCAGAAGAATACTCAGTTGTCTCAAGAGCTGGAGGAGTGCAAAGCCCAGCTTCAGGCCACAGTTGCCGCGGTGAAGGAGTCCGAGAAGGCCCCATCTGGTAAAACTTGTTTTCATTGCAAAGAATGTCATGTACCAGGTAGTATGCGGCATGCGTGCAAATCTAATAATAGATTCTGCAGATGACTCCGGAGTGAATCCAGAGGTAGTGCTAGGGGATGCACAACATGCTAACCGACAGCTAAAGGCTGGCGAGCGCGTGCTTACACGGGTTAGGCAGGAGAAAAACGAGCTCCAAGACGCCAATACTTGGCTGGGCGTTGAACTGAAAGATGTTCGAGCCCAGCTTGCTGACTACGTAAAGGAGAATAAGAGGCTTCGACGCGGCATTTTCAGTAAGTGCTTGAACGAACTTTTAAAGAGTTCGGCGAAGAAACCGGCTGACAGAGCTTTATCTGTAGGTATGTTGACGGGTCGTCCCGTGGAGGAGATGCCCGGGTCTACAGGCGATCTTCTGCCAGAGCTCTCACAACTGCACGAACAATTACGGCAGGTGATGCAGGGCATTGCCCAAGCCTTGTGGCCATCCGCCTCCCTGCCAGGAGGCATGAGAGAGCTTGTAGAAAATCTCAAGGGAGCACGGCGACGCTTCCGATTATGGAAGATATCAGCCTGCCGACAAGGTGCAAGGGAAGCCTGGGCCATGGTGAAGAGGCGATATACCAAGGCTGACCCGAACCACATGGTCGAGGTCAGACCTGTGGGGCCTGATGGGAAAGAGATCCCCGTCAGTTTGGTTTACGACCAGGTAGAATTAGCCGCAAAGTATTCCCAATAGGACTGTAGGCTAGACAGCCTGTTGGATGGTATAGAAGAAGAATTTAGTCAGTCTAAGTGACTGTGTACTTCAAGTGACATATATTGTCCCTAGCCGGATTGTAAATCATTTGTCATGGCGGACCTTTTCGCTTCGACCTCCGGACCAGACAGTCCGGAGTGTGTCCGAATACCTGCTCAGTAATGTAAAAACTGGGGTATGCATGAAAACTAGGCGTAGGGGTCATAAGTGCCTCAACAGACAAGTACCCAACTAGCTATGTTATATTACATGGATAGTAAGAAACATCTTCCAGGGAGAATAGTTCCGTTAAGGGTTCCTTTCCCTGGGTACGCATGCATTAATGTGCATGTCCGAACTGCGAAAAGAGACGCAAGATATAAACATCTGGGGGCATGTAGTACAATAGATAAAAATCGTCTTTTGTTAATCGACCGAATATTCCCTTAAGAACGATAGCTTTCGGCTTCACCCAGTCTGAGGTACACATCCGGCTGACCCGGCAGTAACAATCGCAGAGGTGCTCCCCTTATGCCCTAGCCGAAGTAACGGGAATGTAGGACATAAACACAAGAGCTAGGCAACCCAGCTTGGCCAAAACTTAAGTCATATTGATGCATATAATGGCGAAAAAAGGTACATGTGAAAAGTAACACATGTGTGGGGCCTAGAGCCCGGAACGTAGCTATAATAAGCTTCTGTATAAGAATCCCCCAGGTATCATGAGCACTGCTAGCGCGTCAAGATTGTGTAGTCAAGACACATTTTAGCCTTTTAAGGCCTTGAAGAAAAAAGGGAAGAAAGAAAGAAAAGACAGATAACGAATATATAAAAAATTGACAGAGGTAAGGAGACGAACATAGAGTCCGGCACTAGGCATAGAACCTTCGGAGTCTGGCTGCATTCCATGGGTTTGGCTCGAGTCGATTGTCCGATGCATCCCGCATACGGTACGCTCCACCGGTCAGAACTTGGTCAATAACGAAGGGACCTTCCCATTTGGGCTTGAGCTTGTTCTTTTTGTTCTCCGGTAGGCGTAGAACGAGTTCGCCAATGTTATAAGTTTTGGCCCGTACTTCTCTGCTTTGATACCTTCGAGCTTGTTGCTGATAGAATGCGGAACGGGCTTTTGCCACGTCATGCTCCTCCTCCAGGGCATCCAAACTGTCCTGCCGATCAAGCTCGGCCTCTTTCTCTTCATACATGCACACTCTAGGTGAGTCATGAATTATGTCGCAGGGCAGTATCGCCTCTGCGCCGTACACCATACACCATAAAAAATGGTGTGTATCTGGTAGTGCGATTCGGCATGGTCCGCAGCCCCCATAGTACGGAGTCGATCTCCTCTACCCAGTGCTTATCGGATTCCTTCAAGGATCGCACTAATCTGGGTTTAACGCCGCTCATGATAAGGCCATTTGCTCGCTTGACTTGACCGTTAGTTTGCGGGTGATAGACAGAAGCATAATCGAGCTTGATGCCCATGTTGCTGCACCAAAGTTTTACCTCGTCGGCTGTAAAGTTCGAGCCATTATCGGTGATGATGCTGTGGGGAACGCCATAACGGTGTACAACCCCGGATATGAAGTCTATCACTGGTCCGGATTCGGCCGTTTTAACTGGTTTGGCTTCTATCCATTTGGTGAATTTATCCACCATGACCAATAAGTATTTTTCTTATGGCTTCCTCCTTTGAGGGGTCCGACCATATCAAGCCCCTAGACCGCAAAGGGCCATGTAATGGGGATTGTTTGGAGAGCGGTAGGTGGCATATGGCTTTGGTTTGCAAAAAGCTGGCAACCGACGCAACGTTGAACGAGGTCCTTGTAACGCCCTCGATGCGGCTATATCTCCCACGTGTCGAGGCACGACTTAGAGGCATAACCGCATTGAAAGCAATGTCGCAAGTGAGGTAATCTTCACACAATCCATGTAATAAATAAAGGGGAAAGATACATAGTTGGCTTACAATCGCCACTTCACACAAGTACATAAATAACATCCATCATACAGATTACACTCAAGGTCCGACTACGGTACCAAAATGAAAGAAGACTACCCCAAATGCTAAACAGATCCCCGGATCGCCCCAACTGGGCTCCACTACTGATCATCTGGAAAAGAAACATAGTAACGGCCACGTTCCTCGTCGAACTCCCAAGTGAGCTCGGACGCGTCGTCTGCACTGGCATCGTCGGAACCTGCAACTGTTGTGATACTATCTGTGAGTCACGGGGACTCAGCAATCTCACACCCACGAGATCAAGACTATTTAAGCTTATAGGTAGGAAAAGACAGTGAGGTGGAGCTCCAGCAAGCGGCTAGCATATGGTGGCTACAGCGCAAAAGGGAGAGCGAGAAGAGAAGGCAAAGCACGGTCGTGAAGCTAGAAGTGATCAAGAAGTGATCCTGAAACGACCTACGTCAGACATTACTCCAACACCGTGTTCACTTCCCGGACCCCGCCGAGAAGAGACCATCACGGTTACACACGCGGTTGATGTGTTTTAGTTAAGGTCAACTTCGGGTTTTCTACAACCGGACATCAACAAATTCCCATCTGCCTCATAACCGCGGGCACGGCTTTCGAAAGATAATACCCTGCAGGGGTGTCCCAACTTAGCCCATGATAAGCTCTCACGGTCAACGAAGGATGTTCCTTCTACCGGGAAGACCCGATCAATCTCGGAATCCCGGACTACAAGACATTTCGACAGCAACAAAACAAGTCCAGCGAAGCCGCCCGATTGTGCCGACAAATCCTGATAGGAGTTGCACATATCTCGGTCTCAGGGCACATCCGGATTGTCCAAACTTCCGATAGGCGAGCCCAGAGTTGCCCCAGGTGGCCACCGGCGGCTGACGGTTTGGACCAGCAATCGAAGGAGAACTGGCCCAGGGGGTTAAAATAAAGATGACCCTTGAGTCTGCAGAACCCAAGGGAAAAAGGCTAGGTGGCAAATGGTAAAACCAATGTTGGGCCTTGCTGGAAAAGTCTTACTCAAAGCGAACTGTGAAGGGGGTCCCACAAATCACCCAACCGTGTAAGGAACATGAACTCCGGGAACATAACACCGGTATGACGGAAACTAGGGTGGCAAGAGTGGAACAAAACACCAGGCATAAGGCCGAGCCTTCCACCCTTTACCAAGTATATAGATGCATTAATTAAATAATAGGTATTGTGATATCCCAACAAGTAAACATGTTCCAACAAGGAACAACAAGATCATGTTCCAACAAGGAACAAACTTCGTCTTCACCTGCAACTAGCAACGCTATAAGAGGGGCTGAGCAAAGCAGTAACATAGCCAAACAACGGTTTGCTAGGACATGGATGGTTAGGGGCTGGCATGGCAATATAGGAGGCATGATATAGCAAGTGGTAGGTATCGCAACATAGGCATAGCAAAAGAGCGAGCAATCTAGCAAGCAAAGATAGAAGTGATTTCGAGGGTATGGTCATCTTGCCTGCAAGAGTCTCAGAGTTGTCGAAAGCTTGGTCCTCGAAAGCGTTCTCAACGGAATCCTCGTTCACGTACTCGTCTCCCGGCTCTACCCAAGACAAGAGAACAAGCAAAGGAACCAATATCAACCACGATGCAATGCGCAAGCAACATGATGCAAAACATGGCATGATATGCGAGATGTGATATGCAATGCATATGCATGCTCCGGAAGGACAAGGATGAACAAGGCATATTCTTGGCAAACCAAGTATGCCACTGGATAGGTGAGGTGATTTCGGTTGAAATCGATATAAAATACACCAGAATCGGATGCACGGTTTGCAAATGGCAAGCAATAAAAGAATGACACGAATCTGCCATTAACAGCATGATGCTACTTAGCAAGCAACAAATAATTAAGATACTGCACCCAAACATGGCAACAAAGCATATGACAGTAATCTACACAAGATGCGCGACAAAAGATGAACACTGAGCTACGGCTAATTCCCATCATAACAGGTCCAAAAAATCATGGCAAAAGTGCAAACGATAACAAGTTCTCAGACTTTGTGAAATAATCAACATAGCAGAAACTAACATCAGGATGACATGTTTAGAGCAATGAAACAACATGCTACAGGAACAGGACATAGCAAAGTAAGGCATGGAATGAATCTACTCAAAGCACTTGACAAAAGCCCCTAACTGACCATAAGCCAAAAAGGATCATCAAATATGATTACACCCATGTCAAATAAGCAAGTTTCGTTACAGGTTTCAGACTTGGCAGAAAACTGGACATGACAAAAACAGATAACGACTAGGCATGTTCGTGAGCTCGATGCACTCACTACAGAGCATTGCATGATAAACTAAGCATACATACATCAATAAGACATGGCATAGAAGCTATAAATGGCAAGAATAACATCATAGCATGCAAGGACCAACTACACCAAGCTTGGCAAAATCGAATAACACATAAACAATCTGCCAGCAACATCAAGTGACCTAGTTTGCATGCTTGTGCTAGTCACCACAAAGATCGCAAAAATACATAGCAAAATTCCCTGGATAGGTAACATTTCATATTTCAAAACTCATGTAGGACACAACTTCATAGGAGGTACACATCAATCATGGCAAAAATGACAAAACTGCATGTTCAGATAAGATCCAGCCACTAACATCAACTAGCCCTCTTCTAACAGCATTTAGGGCATCAAGATGACCTCAAATGAAAATGATGCAATGGAACAAAATGATGTACTCTTCGAGGCGAAAGTTTGACATATTATACGCGCGAAACGGAGCTACGGATGCGGAGTTATGGCATGTCAAACATGGCATGATGAGGATGAAAATGCTGGGACTTAGAGAAAATTGGGCTCGGGGAAGTCAACCCTGGCGGCACGCGGCGGGCGACGGAGGCGACGTCGGGCGACGGGGCGGCGACGGGCGCCGGCGCACGGCGGAGGGCGGCGGGCGCGGGCAGGCACGGCGTGGTGGCGCGGCGAGGCGGCAACCGGCACGGGCGGGGCGACGGCTGGCGACGGCGGGGAGCTCGGGAGGCGAGGCGGCTCACAGGCGGCGGCGGGCGCGGGCTCCCTCGGGCCCAGATCTGGCCCGGGGCGGGCTTGCGATGTGCTCCAGCGGCCCTGCGG
The DNA here is from genome assembly GCA_032464435.1 of Aegilops umbellulata. Lineage (NCBI taxonomy): Eukaryota > Viridiplantae > Streptophyta > Magnoliopsida > Poales > Poaceae > Aegilops > Aegilops umbellulata. Next base: position 184,728,020 of record CP136055.1, read on the forward strand.
GAGGAGGAGGGAGGCGCGGCGACGTGGCGCCCTCCTAGTGGCTGGGGGCGGCGGCAGGGTGGTGGCTGGCCACTAGGGCAGCGCCATCTGGCGGGGCGAGGTGGAGGCGCGCCGGATCTGAGGGGAGGCGGCGGCGCGGCCCTCGAGGTGGGAGGAGGCGGCGGAAAACGAGGAGGGGAAGACTAGGCTAGGGTTTTGCCCGAAAATTTCGGAGGGGGAGGTGTTTTATAGCTAGAAGGAGCTAGGAGGCTCCAAATGGAGAGCGGTTTTCGGCCACGCGATCGTGATCGAACAACGGAGGACATGGGAGTGTCTTAGATGGGTTATTGGGATGTTTGAAGGGGTGTTGGGCTGCAACACACACGAGGCCTTCACGGTTACCCGGTTAACCGTTGGAGTACCAAACGAACTCCGATTGACCCGAAACTTGACAGGCGGTCTACCGGTGCTATAACGAGGCCACATGTCAAACCTCGGTCCATTCCGAGAATGTTTAAAACCCGCTCACGAAGAAAAGTAAAAGGGAACGCCGGGAGACATAGGACCGCCGGATTGCAAAACGGATAACGGGAAAGATGCCTGGATTTATGAGACGAACACGTATGCGAATGCGATGCACATGATGACGTGATATGAAATGCATGACATGACCAAAATGCAAAACGAAGAGAAACACAACCACGGAGGAAAATATCATAACACATAGCCAGAAATGGCAATAGTTGGAATACAAATATGGCAAGTTACATCCGGGGCGTTACAACACTCCACCACTACGAGAGGATCTCGTCCCGAGATCTAGGATTGAAAGAACTCCGGATACTCGGAACGTAGGTGATCCTCACGCTCCCAGGTGGCTTCTCGGTCTGAATGATGTGACCATTTCACTTTGAGGAATTTGATTGACTTGTTGCGAGTCTTGCGCTCAGTTGTCTCAAGAATAGCAACTGGGTGCTCATGATAGGACAAATCTTCTTGAAGATCAATCTCTTCGAAGTTGATGGTGCGCTTAGGCGTCTTGAAGCACTTGCGAAGCTGTGACACGTGGAAGACATCGTGCACATTTGCAAAGTTGGAGGGAAGCTCAAGTTGATAGGCGAGATCGCCTCGTTTGCCGATGATCTTGAAGGGACCGACGTATCGCGGGGCAAGTTTCCCCTTGATACCGAAGCGACGACTCCCTTTCATTGGAGAGACGCGGAGGTAGACATGGTCTCCGATCTCGAATGCCACATCTCGGTGTTTGCTATCATAATAGCTCTTCTGGCGCGATTGCGCGGCTTTGAGGTTCTCACGAATCACCTTGCACATAGCCTCAGCCTCTGAGATCAAATCATTGCCGAGCAATTGACGTTCACCGGTTTCAGACCAGTTGAGAGGGGTACGACACTTCCTGCCATAGAGGATCTTGAATGGGGCTTTGCCCGAACTGGCTTGAAAACTGTTGTTGTAAGAGAATTCAGCATAAGGAAGGCAATCCTCCCACTTCATGCCGAAAGAGATAACACAGGCTCTGAGCATATCTTCAAAAATTTGGTTGACACGCTCGACTTGTCCACTAGTCTGAGGGTGGAAAGCTGTGCTGAATCGAATATTGGTGCCCATGGCCTTCTGAAAAGAATCTCAAAACTTGGAGGTAAAGATGCCGCCACGGTCTGAAGAGATCAATTGCGGAATGCCGTGTAAGGAGACAATTCTGGAGGTGTAGAGCTCTGCCAGCTACGCTACTGAGATAGACTCTTTGATAGGAAGAAAATGAGCCACTTTGGTGAGCTTGTCGATGACGACGAAGATAGCATCATTTCCGCGCTTGGACTTAGGAAAACCAGTCACGAAGTCCATTTCGATATGATCGAATTTCCATTCTGGAATAGCAAGAGGTTGGAGAAGACCAGATGGTCGTTGGTGTTCTGCTTTCACCCTTCTGCAGACATCACACTCATTCACGAATTGAGCGATCTCACGCTTCATTCGAGTCCACCAATACGACTGCTTGAGGTCATGGTACATCTTCGAACTTCCAGGATGAATAGACAGGAGAGAATTGTGCGCTTCATTCATAATGACTTTACGAAGATCACCCTTTGGAACCACGATCCGGTCCTCGAAGAAAAGAGTATCTCTGTCATCAACTCGATAGCACTTGTATTTGGGAATACCCTTGTCAATACCACGTTTCACCTTCTTCACCATGGTATCCAACCGTTGTGCCTCACGAATTTGATCTTCCAAGGTAGGAGAGACGATGAGGTTGGCAAGAAAACCTTGAGGGACAACTTGGAGATTCAACTTGCGGAAAGCTTCACAAAGATCCGGTTGAAAGGGCTTGAGGAGTAAGCTGTTGCAGTAAGCCTTCCTGCTCAAAGCGTCTGCAATCACATTAGCCTTGCCTAGAGTATATTCAATACTCGGATTATACTCTTGAATCATTTCGACCCATCGAGTTTGCCTGAGGTTGAGATGAGGCTGAGTGAAGATGTACTTGAGACTCTTGTGATCGGTGAAAATGTCCACTTTCCTTCCCAACAGGAGATGTCTCCATGTTATTAGTGCGTGGACAACTGCCGCCAACTCAAGATCGTGAGTGGGGTAGTTCCTTTCATTGGGCTTCAACTGGCGAGAGGTATAGGCAACAACCTTCTTCTCTTGCATTAACACAGCACCGAGGCCCTGAAGAGAAGCATCACAGAATACTTCATAAGGCTTGGATTCATCAGGAGGAGTCAGAACTGGAGCAGTGACGAGTTTCTCTTTGAGAGTGTTGAAAGCAACGTCACACTCAGGAGACCAGACATATTTCACATGCTTCTGGAGGAGGTTGGAAAGAGGCTTAGCAATCTTGGAGAAATTCTCAATGAATCTTCTGCAATAGCTTGCAAGTCCAAGAAAACTGCGAAGCTGCTTGACATTCTGAGGAGGATTCCAATTCAAAACTACAGACACCCTCTCTGGATTAATAGCAATGCCCTTGGCAGAGATGATATGGCCAAGATAAAGAACTTCATCAAGCCAGAATTCACATTTGGAGAACTTCACATATAATTGATACTCTCTGAGCTTGTCGAGTACCAATCGCAAATGTTTGGCATGATCCTTCTTATTCTTGGAGAAGACCAAAATATCATCGAGATATACCAAGACAAATTCGTTGATGTAGGGGTTGAAGATGAAATTCATCAAGCGAGTGAAATACGGAGGAGCATTGACAAGGCCGAAAGACATGACAGTATATTCATAAGAACCAAAGCTTGTTCTGAATGCTGTCTTGGGAATATCTTCTTCACGAATGCGAATCTGATGATAACCCATACGAAGGTCAAGCTTGGAGAACACCTTAGCACCTTTGAGTTGCTCAAATAGCTCATTGATGTTGGGTAGTGGGTACTTGTTCTTGATAGTCTTCTTGTTCAATGGACGGTAATCGACGCAAAGTCGGTCCGTGCCATCCTTCTTCTTGACAAAAAGAACACCACAACCCCAAGGAGAAGAACTCGGTCTGATCAGACCCAGACGTTCTTGTTTATCGAGTTGAATCTTCAATTCCTTGAGCTCATCTGGTCCAAGATTGTAAGGACGCTTGCAAACGGGTTCCGTGCCAGGCTCAAGATCAATAACGAATTCAACTGGCCGACGGGGAGGCATACCCGGAAGTCTTCTGGAAAAACATCTTGGTACTCACATACGACTGGAATCTGAGAGATAGCCTCCAATTCATCATTCTCATTGAGAGAAAACAACCGAATGGTATCATCACGAGAGGCATAGATGATCACATCGTTAGAAGGGTGAGTCAATTTGATTTCCCTGGCAGCATACTCAAGCTGAGCCTTGTGCTTAGAAAGCCAGTCCATCCCGAGAATAAGATCAATATCAGAGTCACCAAGCACCATTGGAGAAGACAGAAATTTATAGTCGCCCATCTTGATGGAAACATCCGGAACCATATAACTTGCGTTCATGCATTTAGACGGAGAGACAACTGATAACGGTTTAGGAAAACCTTGGATAGGCAATTCATGCATCGATGCAAAAGGCTTTGAGATGAAACAATGTGATGCACCAGTATCAAATAAGACTTTAGCAGGAATATCATTAACAGGAAGGTTACCCATGATCACGTCAGAAGAATCCTCCGCTTGAGCTGCATTCATCATGTTCACCTTGGCATTCTTGGAATTATGCTTGACCACTGCATTGCTGGAAGATTTCACAGGAGGAGGAGGCGGAAGGCGCCTTTGGTTGAAGCACTTGTTCGCATAGTGACCCTTCTGCTGGCATTTGTTACAAGTCACCTCTGAGAGTGGACGATGATAAGGAGCACTTGGCCTTGGAGCTTGATTTTGAGACTTGTTCTGATAGCCAGGGTTGGGTGGGTGGGAAGATCCACGACCACTTGAGTTCTTCTGCTGATAAGGCTGACGGAACGGAGGAGGAGGAGGCAACCAGAACTTCTGTTGCTTAGCTGCCACAAGTGAAGAAGAAGAAGACTGAACTGCGTCTCTGACTCTCTTCTTAGATGCCTCACACTTGAGCTGAGCCGCTTCTTGTTTCAGAGCCATGTTATAGAATTCATCATACTTTAATGGCTCGAAAAGCACGAGAGCAAGTTGCAGATCTTCTCTGAGACCACACCTGAACTGGTAGATCATACTCTTCTCATCAGGAATGTCTTGCCTCGCAAAACGAGAGAGCTTCTGGAACTGAGTGTTGTATTGATAGACAGACATGGTGCCTTGCTTGAGATTGCGGAATTCCTCATGCTTAAGCTCAACAACACTTTCTGGAATGTGGTGCGCTTTGAAGTCACGGCGGAAATCATCCCAGGTAATCACACGACCTCCTCTGGAATCTTTGTATTGCTGGAACCACTCAGCAGCTTGATCTTTGAGTTGAAAAGAGGCAAACTTGACAAAGTCCTCAGGTCTGACATTGCTGCACTCGAAATGCTTGCTGATGTCCACGAGCCAATCATCTGCGTCTGTGGCCTCGACACAGTAGCTGAAGGTCTTTGGCTGATTAGCAAGGAACTGGTTCAGTGAAGCGAAGTGCGGCTGATTGTTGCCTTGGCCTTGATTCTCTTGATTACCTTGCCCTTGGTTGCGATCTTGCAAGAGCTGAATCAGAATCTGAGCATTGGCATTTGTGGCAGTCATCAAGGCCTGCCAAGCTTCCGGAGGCGGAGGCGGTGGCGGAGGGTTAGCCTGATTCCCTTCATTGCGTTCCGGATTCTGACGCGTTGGTGGAGCCATCCTGAAGAGGGTGACATCCATTAGCATCTTGACAGAGATATATTGAGGCTGAATCAAAGGAACGAAATTGCAACATATAGTCTTCACAATTATCATTCGAACGAGAATGAACGAATGAATTCCAATGTAAATCATCACACTTCCAAAATTGAGAAGCCACTTAGAACATGGTAAGGAATAAAATCAACAAGGTACGGAAGTGAACAAATACTTGGTAAGGATTACCCAATCACAAACCAAATATCTGCGGAAGAAATACTAGAGCTACAAGAATTCCCACTTATAAACTCCCGAAACTTTCTGGTTATGCAATCAGGTGTTGGGGTTACAGGGGAAGCATAATATCTCACCCAAACTAGCAAATCCTACAACCAGTTGTATCCATCCTTCAACACATAACCAAGAAACCTTCGGAAATCGTCTACCTCAACCTTCGAAAAACATCCGTTATACAAGTCATGGCAATACTCCCGCACTCTCCACAGTACTGGGCTATCAGGGTTATCTCACCAACAACTGTACAAAAGAGATTTTCGATGTCGGCGTACTAAACTCAGGTATTCCAAAACCGCAACGATAAAATTATGATCACAACACCTCGGAGCTCAACTCCCCGGGACACTGCCACAACCCCTAAATGTCAGGAGGCAACCAAGACAATGTTGTCATCATAAAACCATCGGAACGATTGTAATATACCCGCATGATCCTAAATTTTTTTTTAGTGAAATTTGAGAAGAGAAGAGTCAAAACTCTACGTCAGGATACCTCACCAGAAGGTCGAAGGGACTGGGGAGTAAAAAGAATTCCTAATGTCTTCGATATATAATTCCTAAATGACTCAAAACATTTTTCTAAACACAACTCGGCCACTAAAGACGATCAAACAGTGGGGGCTCCTAAGGTCGGGGAAAGGCTCTGATTACCAACTTGTAACGCCCTCGATGCGGCTATATCTCCCACGTGTCGAGGCACGACTTAGAGGCATAACCGCATTGAAAGCAATGTCGCAAGTGAGGTAATCTTCACACAATCCATGTAATAAATAAAGGGGAAAGATACATAGTTGGCTTACAATCGCCACTTCACACAAGTACATAAATAACATCCATCATACAGATTACACTCAAGGTCCGACTACGGTACCAAAATGAAAGAAGACTACCCCAAATGCTAAACAGATCCCCGGATCGCCCCAACTGGGCTCCACTACTGATCATCTGGAAAAGAAACATAGTAACGGCCACGTTCCTCGTCGAACTCCCAAGTGAGCTCGGACGCGTCGTCTGCACTGGCATCGTCGGAACCTGCAACTGTTGTGATACTATCTGTGAGTCACGGGGACTCAGCAATCTCACACCCACGAGATCAAGACTATTTAAGCTTATAGGTAGGAAAAGACAGTGAGGTGGAGCTCCAGCAAGCGGCTAGCATATGGTGGCTACAGCGCAAAAGGGAGAGCGAGAAGAGAAGGCAAAGCACGGTCGTGAAGCTAGAAGTGATCAAGAAGTGATCCTGAAACGACCTACGTCAGACATTACTCCAACACCGTGTTCACTTCCCGGACCCCGCCGAGAAGAGACCATCACGGTTACACACGCGGTTGATGTGTTTTAGTTAAGGTCAACTTCGGGTTTTCTACAACCGGACATCAACAAATTCCCATCTGCCTCATAACCGCGGGCACGGCATTCGAAAGATAATACCCTGCAGGGGTGTCCCAACTTAGCCCATGATAAGCTCTCACGGTCAACGAAGGATGTTCCTTCTACCGGGAAGACCCGATCAATCTCGGAATCCCGGACTACAAGACATTTCGACAGCAACAAAACAAGTCCAGCGAAGCCGCCCGATTGTGCCGACAAATCCTGATAGGAGTTGCACATATCTCGGTCTCAGGGCACATCCGGATTGTCCAAACTTCCGATAGGCGAGCCCAGAGTTGCCCCAGGTGGCCACCGGCGGCTGACGGTTTGGACCAGCAATCGAAGGAGAACTGGCCCAGGGGGTTAAAATAAAGATGACCCTTGAGTCTGCAGAACCCAAGGGAAAAAGGCTAGGTGGCAAATGGTAAAACCAATGTTGGGCCTTGCTGGAAAAGTCTTACTCAAAGCGAACTGTGAAGGGGGTCCCACAAATCACCCAACCGTGTAAGGAACATGAACTCCGGGAACATAACACCGGTATGACGGAAACTAGGGTGGCAAGAGTGGAACAAAACACCAGGCATAAGGCCGAGCCTTCCACCCTTTACCAAGTATATAGATGCATTAATTAAATAATAGGTATTGTGATATCCCAACAAGTAAACATGTTCCAACAAGGAACAACAAGATCATGTTCCAACAAGGAACAAACTTCGTCTTCACCTGCAACTAGCAACGCTATAAGAGGGGCTGAGCAAAGCAGTAACATAGCCAAACAACGGTTTGCTAGGACATGGATGGTTAGGGGCTGGCATGGCAATATAGGAGGCATGATATAGCAAGTGGTAGGTATCGCAACATAGGCATAGCAAAAGAGCGAGCAATCTAGCAAGCAAAGATAGAAGTGATTTCGAGGGTATGGTCATCTTGCCTGCAAGAGTCTCAGAGTTGTCGAAAGCTTGGTCCTCGAAAGCGTTCTCAACGGAATCCTCGTTCACGTACTCGTCTCCCGGCTCTACCCAAGACAAGAGAACAAGCAAAGGAACCAATATCAACCACGATGCAATGCGCAAGCAACATGATGCAAAACATGGCATGATATGCGAGATGTGATATGCAATGCATATGCATGCTCCGGAAGGACAAGGATGAACAAGGCATATTCTTGGCAAACCAAGTATGCCACTGGATAGGTGAGGTGATTTCGGTTGAAATCGATATAAAATACACCAGAATCGGATGCACGGTTTGCAAATGGCAAGCAATAAAAGAATGACACGAATCTGCCATTAACAGCATGATGCTACTTAGCAAGCAACAAATAATTAAGATACTGCACCCAAACATGGCAACAAAGCATATGACAGTAATCTACACAAGATGCACGACAAAAGATGAACACTGAGCTACGGCTAATTCCCATCATAACAGGTCCAAAAAATCATGGCAAAAGTGCAAACGATAACAAGTTCTCAGACTTTGTGAAATAATCAACATAGCAGAAACTAACATCAGGATGACATGTTTAGAGCAATGAAACAACATGCTACAGGAACAGGACATAGCAAAGTAAGGCATGGAATGAATCTACTCAAAGCACTTGACAAAAGCCCCTAACTGACCATAAGCCAAAAAGGATCATCAAATATGATTACACCCATGTCAAATAAGCAAGTTTCGTTACAGGTTTCAGACTTGGCAGAAAACTGGACATGACAAAAACAGATAACGACTAGGCATGTTCGTGAGCTCGATGCACTCACTACAGAGCATTGCATGATAAACTAAGCATACATACATCAATAAGACATGGCATAGAAGCTATAAATGGCAAGAATAACATCATAGCATGCAAGGACCAACTACACCAAGCTTGGCAAAATCGAATAACACATAAACAATCTGCCAGCAACATCAAGTGACCTAGTTTGCATGCTTGTGCTAGTCACCACAAAGATCGCAAAAATACATAGCAAAATTCCCTGGATAGGTAACATTTCATATTTCAAAACTCATGTAGGACACAACTTCATAGGAGGTACACATCAATCATGGCAAAAATGACAAAACTGCATGTTCAGATAAGATCCAGCCACTAACATCAACTAGCCCTCTTCTAACAGCATTTAGGGCATCAAGATGACCTCAAATGAAAATGATGCAATGGAACAAAATGATGTACTCTTCGAGGCGAAAGTTTGACATATTATACGCGCGAAACGGAGCTACGGATGCGGAGTTATGGCATGTCAAACATGGCATGATGAGGATGAAAATGCTGGGACTTAGAGAAAATCGGGCTCGGGGAAGTCAACCCTGGCGGCACGCGGCGGGCGACGGAGGCGACGACGGGGCGGCGACGGGCGCCGGCGCACGGCGGAGGGCGGCGGGCGCGGGCAGGCACGGCGTGGTGGCGCGGCGAGGCGGCGACCGGCGCGGGCGGGGCGACGGCTGGCGACGGCGCGGAGCTCGGGAGGCGAGGCGGCTCACAGGCGGCGGCGGGCGCGGGCTCCCTCGGGCCCAGATCTGGCCCGGGGCGGGCCTGCGATGGGCTCAGGCGGCCCTGCGGGAGGAGGAGGGAGGCGCGGCGACGTGGCGCCCTCCTAGTGGCTGGGGGCGGCGGCAGGGTGGTGGCTAGCCACTAGGGCATCACCATGTGGCGGGGCGAGGTGGAGGCGCGCCGGATCTGAGGGGAGGCGGCGGCGCGGCCCTCGAGGTGGGAGGAGGCGGCGGAAAACGAGGAGGGGAAGACTAGGCTAGGGTTTTGCCCGAAAATTTCGGAGGGGGAGGTGTTTTATAGCTAGAAGGAGCTAGGAGGCTCCAAATGGAGAGCGGTTTTTGGCCACGCGATCGTGATCGAACGGCGGAGGACATGGGAGTGTCTTAGATGGGTTATTGGGCTGTTTGAAGGGGTGTTGGGCTGCAACACACACGAGGCCTTCACGGTTACCCGGTTAACCGTTGGAGTACCAAACGAACTCCGATCGACCCGAAACTTGACAGGCGGTCTACCGGTGCTATACCGAGGCCACATGTCAAACCTCGGTCCATTCCGAGAATGTTTAAAACCCGCTCACGAAGAAAAGTAAAAGGGAACGCCGGGAGACATAGGACCGCCGGATTGCAAAACAGATAACGGGAAAGATGCTCGGATTTATGAGACGAACACGTATGCGAATGCGATGCACATGATGACATGATATGAAATGCATGACATGACCAAAATGCAAAACGAAGAGAAACACAACCACGGAGGAAAATATCATAACACATAGCCAGAAATGGCAATAGTTGGAATACAAATATGGCAAGTTACATCCGGGGCGTTACAGTCCTGTGCGTCTGCTCGGGCCGTCGGCCAGTAGAAACCTGTATGGAAGGTCTTGCTTACATGGGCCCGAGCTGCGACGTGGTGGCCCCCAAGTCCAGCATGGATTTCTGCCAAAAGTTGTCGTCCTTCCTCTTCGGAGATGCACCTTTGAAGGAATCCAGTAGCGCTTTTCTTATAAAGCTCTCCCTCGTGGACCTTGTAGGCTTTAGACCGCCGCACAATGCAGCCCGCCTCGTTTGGGTCCTCAGGTAGTTCCTACCAAGTTAGGTAGGCCAGGAATGGTTCTGTCCACGGGGCGATGACAGCCATAATCACGTGGGCGGAAGGTGTTATTTCGGTGGCAGATCCTCCGATTACGTCAGAGTGTTGGGTGTCTGGTGTTGTGGCCGGGTCCATACCATTGTTACCGCTCTCTCCTTCCCATACCGCGGATGACTTAAACAGCCTTTCCAAGAAGATATTAGGTGGGACAGGGTCGCGCTTAGCGTCGATGCGGGCGAGGATATCCGCCACCTGATTGTTTTCCCGGACCACATGGTGGAATTCAAGCCCCTCGAACCGAGCTGACATTTTGAGGATGGCGTTGCGATAAGCCGCCATTTTTGGATCCCTGGCGTCCAAGTCTCCATTTATTTGAGATATTGCGAGGTTCGAGTCCCCACGCACCTCCAGGCGCTGAATGCCCATGGAGACTGCCATGCGGAGACCATGTAACAGGGCCTCATATTCTGCCGCATTGTTGGAGTCTATGTATAGTATTTGGAGTATGTACTGGACTGTATCTCCGGTGGGGGATGTCAGGAGGACGCCAGCCCCCAGACCAGTCAGCATTTTAGAGCCGTCAAAGTGCATAATCCAATTGGAGTACGCGCCATACTCTTTAGGGAGTTCGGCTTCTGTCCATTCGGCGACGAAATCAGCCAGTACTTGTGACTTAATGGCTCACCGTGGTTTGTATATTATGTCGAACGGGAGGAGCTCAATAGCCCATTTAGCAATCCGTCCCATGGCCTCGCGGTTGTTTATTATGTCATTGAGTGGTACTTCAGAGGCCACCGTAATTGAACACTCTTGAAAGTAGTGTCGTAGTTTCCGGGATGCCATGAAGACCGCGTATGCTATCTTTTGATAATGTGGGTACCGTGATTTGCATAGAGCGAGGATAGTGGATACATAGTATACCGACTTTTGAAGCGGGAACTTATGTCCGTCCATCTCTTGTTCGACGAGGAGCACTACGCTTACAACTTGGTGTGTTGCCACTATATATAACAGCATTGGTTCGCCGACATTTGGCGCGGCCAAGATTGGGTTTGTGGCCAAAACGGTTTTATTTCTTCTAATCCGGTCGTGGCCGCATCCGTCCATTCGAAGTGTTCGGTGCGTCAAAGAATACGATAAAGCGGCAGTGCCTTTTCTCCTAATCGGGATAAAGCGGCTTAAGGCAGCCACGCATCCAGTTAGTTTCTGGATTTGCTTGAGGTCTGTTGGGATGGCCAACTGTGAAAGAGCTCGGATTTTAGCCGGATTTGCTTCGATTCCTCTGTTGGAGACGATGAAGCCTAAGAGCTTTTCGGCGGGCACGCCGAAGACACATTTTTCCTGATTGAGCTTAATGTCGTATGTTCGGAGATTGTCGAACGTGAGCCTCAAGTCGTCTATTAAGGATTCGACGTGTCTAGTTTTAATGACCACATCGTCTACGTATGCCTCCACTATTTTTCCAATCTGTGTCTCCAAGCATGTCTGAATCATGCGTTGATAGGTTGCACCTGCGTTCTTGAGCCCGAAAGGCATGGTGTTAAAACAGAAGGGGTCGTATGGAGTGATAAATGTTGTTGCGGCTTGATCGGAGTCCGCCATCTTAATTTGATGGTATCCGGAGTATGCGTCGAGGAAACACAATGAGTCGTGTCCTGCGGTAGCATCAATAATTTGATCGATGCGAGGAAGGGGAAGGGATCCTTGGGGTAAGCCTTATTAAGGTCCTTGAAGTCGACACATAGGTGCCAGGATTTATCCTTCTTTGGTACCATCACCAGGTTTGCATGGCCCATTAAGCCATCCCTCCAATACGGTTCCACGCCCTGTAGTGGACTTTTGCTTCTTTGTAATTAGATCAGGTGACTTACGAGAGTACACCCTTTTAGTTCGGACGGGGGGTTTTGTGAGAGCTGGAGGATCCCAAAATTTTGTTTGGGTTTTCCAGGCGCTTTCCATCGCACAGTACTTCCGTATTATGGCTTTTTCGTGGACTGTAGGTATGAAGAACAGACTCGATCTAATCTACGAAAAACTGTAAAATCTCACCGAGCAACCTGGAAATCTGATACCACTTGATAGAGGCAAAGGTGTCCCGATGTTTCGATGAGATGGTGGCTATCGTTTCTGTGGGAGTCGACCTTGACGATCCGACTACGAACGTGCGAGACGTTGCGCCTTAGCAATCGCTAAACCAACTTCCGAGGGTTATTGACCATGCCGGAGCACGATCAAACTGACCACGAGGGCTTGTTTCCTGCGAGCAAACGAAGAACAAGCAAGAAACTAAGATTGCAATCTGGGAGGAAGGCTTTATTAATGAAGATGGGGTTCGGTGACGCCTTGGTCTGGTCGTTGAACACAAACGAAGTACGTGAAGTTGCAGCTATGGCAAACTTTTAATCTAAACAAAACCCAAAGTCTAAACGACGCCCTAAGGGCTGTATATATGGAGGAAGAGGAGGGAATTTCATGGTCCTTGAAGGTGGGGTCCGAAACCAACCCTAACTCTTGTTTCCCCACACATACGGACTCTAAAAATAGCCTGTACTTAAGTATTTCGAAATTACATGGGCCTGGCCCAATAATAAGGTGACGCAGCACCTAGAATAGCCTATGGACGAATATTATGAAGTGGCATCTTTTATATTTCGTCCAAGGCTTCATGCCCTCCTTATGGTGGCTTCAAAGTCCTGAAATCATCACTTGTAACTCCGTTCTTGATCCCATTGCGCATGCCATCAACTCCGTGCGTGTTCTTGCTCCAATGTTCATCCTTCTCCAAGCTAGGCCCTTCATTTGTAAGCAAAACAAATGTATCCAATTTAGGCAGTATCATATTCTCATGAACATTAGAATCATTACCAAGAAACGAAAGTACCTGTTAATTTAATTGGCATGCGCGAGCTCTAGTAATTGGTCCAGTATATGTAGCAGTAGGGGCTGTGGGTGTAACAATGGTATTGATGTCCTCATCACCAAGTCAGCGAAGTGTGCTATGTCACGGCGACTTATGGCGTTGAGGGTTCCCCTGTCCGTGCAATTTTTGCAAAAGAATGAAATTGCGTCTTCCTCGCGACAGTCCTTAACCTTTCTCATTACAAGGAGGAATCTGTCCCAACAGTGGTGTACTGTCTCTTGTGGTTCTTGTCTAATGTGGGAAAGATCACTTATATCTGGGTGGGTGGGTAGATTTAGGTCCGAACCTTGACCCGATCTGAGACCCAGGGGCGGAGGAGTTTCCGATCTTGGAAGTTCGGGCTCCGGGATGTTGCCCGCTAGGTCTGGCCTGCTGTTTGATTCTAGGTTCAAAGCTTGGGCCATGTCATCCCGTAGACGTGTATCCGGCTTGTAGAGCTCAGGAATCCGGACATAGTTCGTCCTCAAGATAGAGGAAGAATTGTTGTGTGATGAGGACATGACTACCTTGGATATGACCAAAAATATTGCATACATGCATATTTGTCAGGTGATTTCTAGTGTCAACTATTCAATAATCTATTTATATTATCCAGAACAAAAATACTTCACACACTTTTGTGTTTTGTCTAATTGCAGGTGTGTGGGACATTTGTACAATCCACATATGAAGATAAGGGAAAAAGAGAAGTTTAGGTGTTGTTCAAAAAGTCCCTTCACGTCACTTTTGGGCCAAGAGAAGATAGAGTCCAAGTCTCTCACGTTCTGGATTCAGATTCGGACTACACAGACATACCTGATTCAAAACGGAAAGAACTTTTTATATGGACTCCGAATTGGGTGACTCTTTTTTTGTTGGAAAGTAGATTTCATCCTCTTTCCACTCCAATTGTATTCACCTTTAAATTCGTCCGGAGCATTGAGATATGGATGAAACAATCTGACGCCGCAGCAGAATCCGAGTCAAACAACAAGTCCAAAGGTGTTGCATCACCTCCACTTGGGCCCATGAGCCTTGTACGACCTAGGGTTGGTTTTAGGCTGCCTTGGGACGTCCTCCCACCTCCTTGGCCGCCACCCCTTACTCCTATATAAGTAGATCTATCTAGTAGCTTTTTCCTTGGGATTTGTTTAGTTAAAAGTTAGCCATTGCAACTTCGTGTACTTCGTTTGTGTCCAACGACCAGACCAAGACCGCTTCCGGATCCCCACCTTTATCAATACTTCATATATATTCGCAATATTCAGATTGCTTTATCATATTCTTGCATGTTCTTCGATTGCGTGCAGGAATAGACCTTCGTGGTCAGGTTGATCGTGCTCCGGCGTGGTCAATAACCTTTCGAAGTTGGTTTAGCGATTGCTAAGGCACAACGTCGTGCACGTTTGTAGTCGGATCGTCAAATTCGACTCCACCAAATTGATAGTTATCATTTCATCAAAAGATTGGGACACCCTCGCCTCTATCACTGTGTTGCTCCTCCACCACCGCTATCTGATGGGTGACCAGCGGAGAGTTAATCTCCCTTTGGTCGGTTTTAAGCCCAATCTGATCATAGTCCATAGAGACTCCCAAGGCAGCGATGCGATCCAAGAGCTCGTTCAAGGAGGAGAGCTCCATTGGATCCATCTGCTCGGCGAATCCTGAGCCGACGTGGAGGCGGTTTTTGATGACCCGAGAGGTCATCGTCGGCGCAGCGGCCGAACGGGCGGTCATGATGAAGCCGCCTAGTCGGAGAGTTTGGCCTACAGCCAGGGCTCCCCCGGAGGTGATGTTTTCCTTGACAACAAGACGAGCCATCAACCCTTATGGTGACAACAAAGTGGAACTCTCAATGAAAGCACCAATGTCGGTGTCAAAATCGGCGGATCTCGGGTAGGGGGTCCCGAACTGTGCGTCTAAGGCGGATGGTAACAGGAGGCGGGGGACACGATGTTTACCCAGGTTCCGGCCCTCTCGATGGAGGTAATACCCTACTTCCTGCTTGATTGATCTTGATGATATGAGTATTACAAGAGTTGATCTACCACAAGATCGTAGAGGTTAAACCCTAGAAGCTAGTCTATGGTATGATTGTTGCTGTCCTACGGACTAAAACCCTCCGGTTTATATAGACACCGGAGGGGGTTAGGGTTACACATAGTCGGTTACAAGGGAGGAGATCTACATATCCGTATTGCTAAGCTTGCCTTCCACGCCAAGGAGAGTCCCATCCGGACACATGACGAAGCCTTCAATCTTGTATCTTCATAGTCCAACAGTCCGACTAAAGTATATAGTACGACTGTCCGAGGGCCCCCTAATCCAGGACTCCCTCATCCAGCGCGCCTCCTGTGAACAGGAGGTAGGAGGAAACCTCGTGGTGGGCTGGGTCGGGCACTGTTGACTTGAAGCCTAATAGTGTAGTGCAACTCTGTCCTTTTCATTTTCTTTTTCTGTTTATTCCTCTAGCTACTGTTTTCTATTTAGTTTGCATAGAAAATGATTTTTTTTGAGATGGGAACTTCACTCATAAATACAAGGCAAGAATCCAAGTTTGCACAAAAGCTTTCAGCCCATTAGAATCACTTACACATTTTTTAGAAATTGAAATAGTCAACTAATAGGTTGCTGGTCCACTTTGAAAGTTGCTGTGGTTAATTTAAAAATTCAATTGATGTTGGTTTCACTTGGTAAATTACCAGGAGATTATTTAGAATATTGTAAAAAAATGTATGGCCATTTGAAGAAATGATTTCTAACTTGCATTTTTAAATTGGATTTTTGGAGTTTATTTGAATAGGTGGCAATTTGGCTTAGTCAAACTTGATGACATGGCACCATTAGTGTGATGTCACTATAGCATGACACTAGGGTGTTACAAATCTCCTCCACTACAAGAAATCTCGTCCCGAGATTTAAGAGGTAGAGTTAAGGGGAAGGAATTTCTTACGAAATTCTAACGAGTCTTCTCTGTATTGTTCCTCCTCCCGAAGTAGTTGATCCTTTTCGTTGATGTCTTTATTTCTCTGCTCCAGGTCATCATGAAGAAGTCATCATCCTTTCTTCGGGATCTTTATCGTACTTACGAAAAGGATAATGGGTAAATTCAGAAGAATAGACCTTTACAAGGTTGATTATCTGGTAGATAAATCAGGGAATGTGGCAGAAAGTATCTCTTGAATTGAAACTTAACAAAACACCGAGAGCAAAGTAAGAAGGTACAATAAGGAGTTTCAAGCAGATACGCAAGCGTTTGATGCCTGAAACAAAGTGTGAAATGGGTTCAGAGCAAGGGAATAAGTATTGTGTCTTATACTAGAATAGATCATTCCTTAGAGGGTGGCTCATGAATTACATACGAAGCTAAGTGCAAAGGGTACTTCGAAATCAAGGATCTACAGGAGAGCCAGGTTTCGATCCTGTGGAACCGTGGTTAGTGTGTATTAAAAGTAGGAAGGGCGGTGACATCTTGCATGGTGACGATAGCAAGGTATGTCCGAGTATAGCTTGTCAGCTATGTCGGCAATAATGTCGGTACCAAGGGCAGGGGACAAAGAGAACCATTTTCCCGCTCGTTAAGCGAGGCGGACTAGTAGGCAAAGTTCTCATCCACCGCGGTTACCAGAATATCATCAACAATAGTAACATGGATTTGGTTGATAGGGTTGTACTTGGGGGTGTTGACATAAGCAGGGAATTATCACTGCTCAGATAATTTAGATTACAAGAAAGATTAAACAAACAAATGGAAAGGAAAGTGTGATTATCAAATGGAAAGGAAATGTGTTTAGACACTAGTATTAGGAGATATACTTCACAAGAACAAGCAGAGCATGATATACATAACATGACAGCAAGTAGATAACCATTTAGATAAAGGGGCGAGGGAATTCATGATGTTACCCATACAATGGTGTTTGGATAATTGTTCAAGAAATATTTAGCATTATGCTTCCAATGTTCTTACTGATTTTTGAGTACCACAATCATGCTTCAAGGTAGCAAAGATATGGTGTTTCAAGTAAGGGTTGGGTATCAAGACCACAAGAATTCCCAAGGAACAATTTCAGGAATAGCAAGGAAAACAATGTATAAGCAGAACATGACCAAGTCTGTGTTGGTAAGAAGTCAAGGATGTTGTCAATAACAAAAATCATCGAGGGGCAAGGATGGTATTTCTCATCGTGAATTTAACTAACATCTCGGAAGAGGTCAAAATGTTGATGATGATAAGGACACATTTTTTGAGAGGTTTCATGAAGATGTAATCGATCAGCGACATCATCAAGCAAAAGGAATGGTGAATCAATAGGTTATTGGAACCACATATAAGATGTATTCTCAGATTCCATAATGTTATGTAAGCAAAACGATACGACGGTGAAAGTTTGACACAGGGTTAGATTATTGTCAGAAATGTGCACTGGAAAGAAGGACTAGGTACCATAGTTAAAACTAGCACGATAATGATGTAGTAGATCAGGCTAGGAATGACATGATGGAGTATTAAGCTTCCTATCAACAAAAAATATTAGCGGGTATTGAATGGTAGTGCGGATTCGATTCACTTATAGGTGTTCTGGTTGACGAAAAACCCATGACCTATGGGATGACTAAGACAGGGAAAGGTATTACTTCATCAAAAATTCATAAGATGTAGTGCAACAACATGATATCCTCAAGATACCAGGGGTAATACTCGAAGGTAAAACATAATAGAAGTTGAACTAGGTCATTGACTTGCAACAATAGATACTTTAACCATGTCCAAAAATAGACTGGGCACGGGAATGGAGTTATCAATATGAGGTCGGCATGATCAAAACCATAACTGCATAGAATCAAGTTAAGGATACCGAAAGAATTATACAAATGGATAGTCAATTTCTAATGTGACGCCCCCGATTCAATCGTACACTAGTCATGCACGCAAATGTGTACGATCAAGATCGGGGACTCATGGGAAGATATCACAACACAACTCTACAAATAAAATAAGTCATACAAGCATCATAATACAAGCCAGGGGCCTCGAGGGCTCGAATACAAGTGCTCGATCATAGACGAGTCAGCGGAAGTAACAATATCTGAGTACATACATAAGTTAAACAAGGTCTGCCTTAAGAAGGCTAGCACAAACAGGGATACAGATCGAACGAGGCGCAGGCCTCCTGCCTGGGATCCTCCTAACTACACCTGGTCGTCGTCAACGGACTGCACGTAGTAGTAGGCACCTCCAGAGTAGTAGGAGTCGTCGTCGAAGGTGGCGTCTGGATCCTAGGCTCCAGCATCTGGTTGCGGCAACCAGGTAGAAGGGAAAGGGGGAAAGAGGGAGAAAAGCAACCGTGAGTACTCATCCAAAGTACTCGCAAGCAAGGAGCTATACTACATATGCATGGTTATATGTGTAAGGGGCCATATTACTGAACTGCAGAATGCCAGAATAAGAGGGGGATAGCTAATCCTGTCGAAGACTACGCTTCTGGCAGTCTTCGTCTTGCAGCATATAGAAGAGAGTAGACTGAAGTCCTCCAAGTATCATCGCATAGCATAATCCTACCCGGCAATCCCCTCCTCGTTGCCCTGTTAGAGAGCGATCACCGGGTTGTATCTGGCACTTGGAAGGGTGTGTTTTATTAAGTATCCGGTTCTAGTTGTCATAAGGTCAAGGTACAACTCCAAGTCGTCCTGTTACCGAAGATCACGGCTATTCGAATAGATTAACTTCCCTGCAGGGGTGCACCACATAACCCAACACGCTTGATCCCATTTGGCCAGACACACTTTCCTGGGTCATGCCCGGCCTCGGAAGATCAACACGTCGCAGCCCCACCAAGGCACAACAGAGCGGTCAGCACGCCGGTCTAAACCTAAGCGTGCAGTGGTCTGGGCCCATCGCCCTGAGCACACCTGCACGTTGCGAACGCGGCCGGAAGCAGACCTAGCCTAGTGGCATTTCAGTCCAATCCGGCGCGCGCCACTCAGTTGCTGACGTCACGAAGGCTTCGGCTGATACCACGACGCCGAGTGCCCATATCTTTCCCGCGTAGCTGGTTAGTGCGTATAGACCAAATGGCCAGACTCAGATCAAATACCCAGATCTCGTTAAGCGTGTTAAGTATCCGCGAACGCCGAACAGGGCCAAGCCCACCTCTCACCCAGGTAGTCTCAACCTGCCCTGCCGCTCCGCCACAAAGATCCACACAAAGGGCCGTCGGGACAAAGGTCCTTTCAGCCCCCAATCCGTGAATCACTCGCGGGTACTCCTCGAGCCAACCCGACTTTGGTCACCACATGTATCATGTTTAATGTATAGTATATACCCGTGATCAACTCCCGAGTGATCATGGCCCGATAGTATAGCACAACAGACGGACAAGAATGTAGGGCCACTGATGGAACACTAGCATCCTATACTAAGCAGTAGGATACCAGGTAAAGGTAACAACAGTAGTAGCAAGGACAGGCTATGCAGCAGTATAGGATTAACTGAAAGCAGTAACATGCTACACTACTCTAATGCAAGCAGTATAGAGAAGAATAGGCGATATCTGGTGATCAGGGGGGGGGGCTTGCCTGGTTGCTCTGGCAAGAGAGAGGGGTCATCAACTCCGTAGTCGTACTGGGTAGCAGCGACATCGGTCTTGGTGTCTAGCGAGAGAAGAGGGGGAAGAAACAATAAATATTTAAGCAAGCAGATGCATAGTGATGCATGACATGACAAGTATCGATGCTAGGGGTACCCTAACGCGGTATGAGGTGATATCGACGAAGAGGGAAAGCAGCCGGGAAAGTATCCCCGGGTTTCCGCGTTTTCGGGCAGAGGAGCCGGAGGGGGAAAGTTGCGAGTTCGATAGGTTAGGGGGGTGTGGCGGACGAACGGGTTGCGTATCCGAAATCGTCTCGTCGTTCTGAGAAACTTTCATGTTGAAAATATTTTAATCCAAGTTACTGATTAAAAGATATGATTTTCTAAAGATTTTATTAATTTTTGGAATTAATTATTTAATTCAACATTATCCAGAATAGTAAAAGATGACGTCAGCATGACATGATGCTGACGTCAGCAGTCAACTGAGCAGTTGACTCGGTCAACTATGTGTGGGTCCCGTTCGTCATTGACTGATTAGGCTAATCAGAGGTTAATTAAGTTAACTAGTAATTAGGTTAATCTAATCAAGATTAATTAAGTTAATTAATTCTTTAATTAATTAATTGATATTTTATTTCTTTTAATTAATTAATTAATTAATTAATTTTAATTCTTTTTTTAATGAAACGTTCTAGGGGCTAGGCCCACTTGTCTGTGGCACAGGGGCCTTGCGGGTCAGGCGAGCGGGCGTGGGCGCGTGGCTAACGGGCATAGCCCGAACGGGCGCAAGCCCGAGGGGCGCCAGGCACGCACGGGCGCTCGCCGGCGGCCAGGACCAAGGGAAACGACGGAGGGGTCGCCGCGGACCGGCTGGGCGGAGCGGTCCCGAGGGCGCGCGCGGGCGCTGGGGAGGAGAGCGGCCGGAGTGGCACCGGGCAGGGGACGCCGACGAGTGTGGCACAGGCGGCGAGGGCAGGGGATGCGCACGCGTAGGCGAGGGTCGAGGCGCGTGGGAGGGGGGTGCGATGCATCCGCGGCGGCAGCGCAGCAGCGCGGGCGGGTGGCGGCGGTAGGTGCAGGCGGAGTTGTCGCGGGGCTCGGGGCGAGCGAGGCGCGGCAGACCGGAGCGGTGGGGAGGTGCAGCGCGTGCGGGCGGCAACAGGGGAAGCAGGCGGCAAGGCGGAGCAAGGCCACGCGGGCGGGGCGTCGGAGCGCTGAGCGCGGGAGGCTCGGGCGCGGGAGGCTCGGGAGGCGCAGCGTGCGGGCGAGGCGCGCGTGTGCGGCAGAGCGGGGCAGAGGAGAAGGAGGAGGGCCTCACCACGGGTCGTGGGATCTGGGCAGTGGGCGCGGGGAGCTTCGGGGAGGCCGACGGGGACGACACGGCGGAGCGGGAGGCAGTCCGGTGAGGAAGTGGCGCCGACGAGGGGAGGTGTTGGGGCGGCGCCGACGAGGTGATGCCGCGGAGGGGGACGGAGGCGCGGCGGGGCGGCAACGGGTGACGTCCGGGCCGTCGGCGACGAGGGCGGCGGGGCCATGGCACGTAACGGCAGTGGGAGGGGTCGGGGGCGTCGGTTGCCCCCCGATCCAGATCCGTTCGTGGGGGGGGGGAGGAGTGAGGGAAGTGGGGTTTCGTCCCCGATCCAGATTGGATCGGGAGGGGGAGAGGGAGTGGGGATCAAGATAGGGTTCGGGTGGGGTGTGGTGGCCTATAGGCCTTTGCCAGGTTGGGCCGACCTGGTGGGGTGGCCGACTGGGCCAGCTGGGTCGAGGCCCAGTAGGGGAAGCGGGGGTTCTTTCCCTTCGTCTATTTAGTCTTTGCCTTTTCTTATTTTTATTTGCTATTTTTGCTTTCTTTTAGTTTTCTTTTATTTTAGTTTTAGTAAATTACCAAAGTGGCTCCTAAATAGATTTTACAAATTATACCACTGCCACAATAGTTTAAAACTTATAACAATTTAGTTTTGAAAATGTTTATTGTTTTTAAAGCATTCAAATAATTGTATTTTCTATTGTTTTATTCATTTTAGAGTATTTAAACATTTTATAAAAGTGTGGTTTCTCCACCATAATTACCTATGCATTATTTGGCTCACTCCGATCATTTTAGTTTTAATATTTGAAAACTTTTATTGTTTGCCTGATTTTGAATTTAAATATGAATCGTTTTCGAACTAACTCGAGATTAGCAACTATAATCGAGGTGACGTGGCATCATTAGCAGAGGTTCACTGTAGCTTAATTATCCGGGCGTCACATCTAAGAAGCTTTCGTGATGATCTACATCATTTCCATGGGCATGAACACAAAGTTTAAGGTCGACTCCCACTTCATCAATGCATAGCCTTTCATTCACTCCTCACTTCGATGAAGTTGTAGTGTTGAAAATTTATCGGCGAAACATTAGAAGAGTATGAACCGTGAAAACTTTCGGGTTGACATACGTGGCATAAGCATAGATACAACCCATCGAGGCATCTTAGTAACATATACCACAAACTTCAAGAGTAAATAACACAAGCTCGATAGTAGAGCATGGCCGACAAAAGTAGAGTATACAATTTAACAAAGGCATTATGTATCAGGGGAAGAACTCACAAGATTTTGAATGTGAAGGACACTGTTGGATAATAGTCCAGCAATGGGTCTGGCAGTCCACAATGGAGCTGATGTGACTATTGGTACTCAATCAGAGGAAGAAATAATGGAAAGGCATTAGATTATCGAATCATATGAATTCTTCAAAGCTTAAATACAAAGGAATTGCAATTTCTAAATCGGTGATCAGAATCAGATGCTCCGATCGAATATGAGCAAGTAGAATAGACTTAGAGGCACAATTTGATGGCAAATTGATTGGTCGAGAACGAGCTCATATCTGGAATGACATCTGAGCCAGAAAGATAATTCTAAGAGTCAACTATTGATTGTGTGCATTTGCACACATTGAATCATTAGGCTCAAAATGGCAATGACAAGACTGGCAATGACAAGGGATGTTAACGAAGACTACTAGACATATGGAAGTAACCATAATGCAAGTAGGCAAGAATTTCAAGAGCAATAGGTTGTAGAGGATTTTCAGAAGATCGAATAGCATTTCAAAGAATTTTGTGAAACACATGATCAACTAGGGATGGGTGAATCCCTGTAAGTGTGAGGAATTATTCATAGGTGTACACATGCGGAAATGGAGCTGCAAGGCAGGAGGCACAATCGGTTCTCAGAATATAGAAAAATGTTTCAGAGTATATGGTAATAACAAGAGCAACGAGGAACGATTGTATGAATGGCAAGTGTATGTAGTTATCCATAAGGATATATCTGTGGTAAGGAATTGCAAAGGCGGTGGGCACGAGGGTCTCGGGAAAACATCGAAGAGTATCTTCAAAATCTTCTGGTGAATCAAGCCATCATCTGGAATGAGGGGCTTTCCGGGAGGTAGTTACGAGAACCTAGAGTTAGAGTTAGTAAAATCTTTAACCCGAATAGAAGAGAGATCAAAATCCTAGAGTAAAGGAGAGGAATAAAAGATCATAATCCCATCTATTGGTGATGTGGGCCCGTAAGCCACACAACACAATTAGTAAAATAGTTTTTCAAAGACTAGACTCAACTTCGGCTAAGAAGTTGGAAAGGGGGTTTCCTACACGTAGTCACCTCCGATACTAATTAATCATGCACTAAACATCCACGCGCAGCATGCACGATCAAGATTAATGACTCACGGTATATTATCACAACACAACTTTACAACACAAAGGATAAATACAGAAACAACAAGATTACAAGCCAGGGTCACAAGACACGAAATTACATCAAGATTTAGGTTTGAGTACACACATTTACAAATATGCCTTAAGAAGGCGAAAACAAACAACGACTCTAGATCAAAAAGGTACAGGCCTCCTGCCTGGGGCCTCCTATCTACTCCTGGTTGTCAGTCTCCACGTAGTAGGCTCCGTCAGTGTAGTAGTAGTCATCGGCGGGATCATTTGGCTAGAGGGCTCCGTCATCTGATCGCAACAATCGGGAAAAGTGGAAAAAGTTAGCAAAGCAACAATGAGTACTCATCCCAAGTACTCGCAAGACTTACATCGGATCTAAGCTAAATATGCATCGATATCAATGGGAAGGGGTTGAATTTGTGGACTATACTGTAGAACGCCAGAGTATAGGGGTAATGCCTAGCCTATCAAAGACTAGCATCTTGAAGTGTCTTGCAGCAACAGAAGAGAGTAGACTGACATAACATATAGTAACAAGTATATATTAGCCATGCCCAGAGATCCTTCCTAGACTACCTGTGAGAAAGCAATCCCGGAGCCATCATATCAGTTTAGTGTAACAAGTATCTAGTTCTTGTTGTAGTAGATTGGGATACAACTCCGAGCGTCTGTTATTTTGGACGCGACTATTCGAATAGATTACTTCCTTGCAGGGGTGCACCAACTTACCCAACGCACTCGATTAACTCTAGCCGTACACACTTTTCTGGGCTATGCCCGACCTCGGCTGATTGACATGTCGCAGACCTACTTAGGCCTCTAGAGAGGTCCCCGCCGGTATGCATCCTAAGCGCGAAGGGGTTGTTCGACCGCTCACCTCTAAGCACTCTGGGTCGTTACGATGGTGACGGAGACCAAACGGAACTCTTGCAGGATCCGCTTGCTCAACCACGCTGCAATGCTGAACTAGACGTTTAACAAAGCTTTTGGGAGAATCGTATGACGCCGAGTGCGCATACTTATTACCATGTGGTGGTTAGTGAGAAAAGGCCAGAGGCCTACTTAGATCACATATCCGAACATGTTAGTGTATAAGCAGCTCATGAGAACGATCAGTGATCCTGTCGCCCCGTCTCGTGGTCTTACGACAAGGGCCAGGCCCATCTCTCTCCTGGGGTGGTCTCTGCCTATCTGATCGTGCCGTTTCATTATCTCACGGGTACCCTCATGGTCAACCCGACATCAATAACTCTCACGGGTACCCCTTGGGTCGACCCGACTTCAACAAAGGACTGAGGTGATGGCCAAGGTATCCACGTGTCTATAACGTCAAGGGGAATTTGAGGAATCACCCTCGTTGGATTCCTACTTGATGTAACCATCAAGGTGACCTTGGAGGAATCACCCTCGAAGGGTTCACACTTGAGGTGTTGCATGACAGAGTCATCATCGGAGTGGTGAATGAGCAATCACCCTTAGTAATCCACGACCGATTAGCTACACTATAGAGATATCATCAGGAGTGAGATTCGAGGTATCACCCTCCACACTCGGTAGTAGCTCTGCAGAGTCATACAACTAAACAGGGGTGCTGGTGATGTGTCAGTCTCTGCACCTCGATCACATTGGTCGAATCTTTCAGAAGCAAAGCATGGCAACATAGGCAAGGGTGCAGGGCCACTGATGGATCACTAACCAACCTATACTAAGCATATAGGATAACATGTAAAGTAACAATAGTAGGTTAAGCACGCTATGCATCAGAATAGGAGCTATCAAACAACAACAACAAAATCTAGTGCAAGCATGCGAGAGAAAGAATGGGCGAGGAATGATCTAGGGAGTTTTGCTTGCCTCGAAGCTATGTTGCAAGTGGCTGACCGTCTATGGTGTAGTCATACTCTGTGGCATCAACGTCAGTCTTGGGGTCAACCGGAGACAAGAGGGGGAAGAAACAGTAAATATAAAGGAAAAATGCATCATAAAGCATGACATGGCAATATGCTGTGCTAGGGGTGACCTAATGCAGTGCTACGCGTTACAGATGGAGCGGGAAAAATATCTATGAATATTTTCCTGGGTTTAGGCAGTTATCGAACAAACGAACCGGAGTGGAAGGTTCCATGTTTGTAGTGTTAGAGGCATGGGACATGTATGTGGATGGTATAATCGGATTCGTCTTATTCTTATGATCAACTTTCATATACAAATTTTTTTCATCGGATGTATGATTTATTTTCTATGAATTTCCAAAGTTTTATGGATTTCTGGAATTATTATAAATTCGAAGTAAAAACATAATATACTTTTGTCACCTAGTGTTAGTATAGCCAGAGTGTAAGGGTGCCGAGTCAGCATGGTCAACAGTCAACATTGACTATGTTGACTGGTCAAATCTAGGCAGTGGGGCCCAGGTGTCATAGGTTCATTTATTTAGCAAATTGTTTAATTAGTCCAATAAGTGGTGGGGGTCCAAATGTCATAGACATACGAGTTAACAGGGGTTTAATTTTGTTAGCTAGCTAGTGGGGGCCCAGTAATCTGTGGGGGTTAGGGATTTAGTTTGTTGCCTAAACTAATTAGGCCACTCTAATTAAACAATGTGGGGGCCCACTGGCAGTGGCACAAGGCCAGCGCAGTGCAATTGTGTGCACGGGCGTGCGGAGTTAGTGGACACGGTGTAGGCTCGAACGTATGTCTAGCGGGGGGGGGGGTTATTAGACTACTTGATAAAATAAAAATCTTTCCTTTTCCCAATTTTAGTTGTGGGTAGATTTTAGCAATTATGACAAGTCAAGCAATCAACCTACACATGCAACTCTAAGAGTATAGCAGCGGAATGTACAATATTGCATATGAAGGTAAATGGAAGGGTTTGGAGAAGGCAAACACAATGGAGACACGGAGAATTTTTGGCATGGCTTTGATAGGTGGTGCTATCGTACTTCCATGTTGATGGAGATTTCAACCCACGAAGGGTAACAGTTGTACGATTCCGTGGAGGGATCCACTCATGAAGGGTCCATGAAGAAGCAACCTTGTCTATCCCACCAGGGACATCTCCCATGAAGGACTTGCCTCACTCGAGTAGATCTTCACGAAGTAGGCGATCTCCTTGCTCTTACAAACTTCTTGGTTCAACTCCACATCTTGTCGGAGGCTCCCAAGTGACACCTAACCAATCTTGGAACACTACTCTCCAAAAGGTAATAGACGATGTGTTGATGATGAACTCCTTGCTCTTGTGCTTCAAATGATAGTCTCCCCAACACTCAACTCTCTCTCACAGATTTGGCTATGGTGGCAGAAGGATTTGAGTGGAAAGCAACTTGGGGAAGGCTATAAATCAAGGTTCAAATGGTAGGAATGGAAGCTCTTGATCTCAACACATGAGTAGGTGGTTGCCGGGGAAATCTGACTCCGCGAGCACCTATGGGGACGGAGCCCCTTCTCGGTTCGGCGGGGGGCGGAGGCCGCGCGAAGAGCAGATCGAGGCGGGGCACACGAGCGGTTTGTACCCAGCTTCGGAGCTCTCCGGAGAGATAATACTCCTACTGCTGCTTTGTGGATTGTATTGAGTTCTTGCTCGGGAGCGCCGAGTGCTACAGTACACACCAGCAGCTAACGAGACCGAGCGTGAGTGTTCTACTATTCGTCCCTCTTTCCTCTATGTTGTGCATGGGCCTCCTTTTAGGGGTCTCCAACAGGTGGCAACGTAGGCAAGGGCAAAAATGGAAAGGTGCTGTGGTAGGTACAGCTACCTACACAGTGTATCATACCTAACTCCGACGGCAGGGGACAAGGGCATTAAATGCCCATCTGCGTCGCCCAAACAGTGCAGAAAAGGGACCGTTAGGGACGCCTCCGCTTTCCACGATGGCGATCTTGTCAGCGCCGCTTGCCACGGTGCACCCCTGGCTGCACAGCCTCCCGCCACGTACGCCTGGAAGTGCCTCAGAGCGACACGTTGGTGGGTGAGCTGGAGCGCAGGTACAGAGTGGTTGCTTGCCGCGGCAAACGCCTTGCCGCGGTTGTTGTCTTGTCGCTTCCGGGAGCTCGTCACTCGCCGGGTCTTGCCGGGACGCGTGGCGCGTCGCGGCAAGTTCCTTGAGATGCCTTGGTTGGCCTCCCCGGCAAGCTCCTCTTGCCGGGCTCTTGCGTCTTGAGTGGCCTTCCCGGCAAGCTCCTCTTGCCGGGGCCTTGTCTCCTTGGCTTAAATACTTTGTTCTTGAATGGTTCCAAAAGAACCACAGAGGTCCTTGGCGGTCACCCGGCAAGCCTTTCCGCGGGGCGCTGCGACTGCCCGTGCACAAGTTCGGGATACTAGGGTACCCCTACTATAGTACACCGACAGGAGCCCCTGGGCCAGGGCCACACACGATGCCGAGCGCTGTTGGGCCAGGCCCAAAACAGGGCACGGGCACGCGCGGCCTGGGTCACATCGCATCTGACTCCGTATCCACCGCGCCCCCCCCTCGAACGGCACGCGTAGATTGCGGCGTCGTGGGAGAGGTCGTGGGTGGTTTCTTTATTCGGAAAGGCGAAGCGTCCGCCCTCTCCCTCCTTATAAGCAGGGGAAACAGGGGCGGTTCGCCCACCTGCCCGTTGCTATTCCTGCCTCGAAAATCTCCGCCGCTCCCCTTCTTCTCAAAGCCGAAAGGGAGCAGCGCTCCGCCCCCATCGCCGCCAGCACCGCCAACGTCGTCGTCCTCCATCACCATTCCCGCCATGGCTCCGAAAGCCTAGAAGGCGAAGTCGGCCGAGGCGCAGTGTCGGTGTACTAAAGTTGGGGTACCTTAGTATCCCGAACTTGTGCACGGGCAGTCGTAGCACCCCGCGGCAGGGCTTTCCAGGCGCTCGCCAAGACTCTCCGTGGTCCCTCTTTTTGGGCCATCCAAGAACAAAGTATTTGAGCCAAGGCCCCGGCAGGAGGAGCCTGCCGGGAAGGCCACCCGAAGAGAGCCAGGCCCCAGCAAGAGGAGCTTGCTGGGACAACCGCTCGAAGCACAAGACCCCGGCAGGAGGAGCTTGCCGGGAAGGCCGACCGAGGCACGACAAGATACTTGCTGCGACGTGCTCCGTGTCCCGGCAAGGACCGGTGAGCGACAAGCTCCCGGGCGCGACAAGACATCAGCCGCGGCAAGGCGCTTGCCGCGGCAAGTCACCACCCCACGCCTGCGCTCCAGCTCATCCACCAACGCGTCGCTCTAGGGCCATTCCAGGCGTACGTGGCGAGAGGCTGCGCAGCCAGGGGCATGCGGTGGCAAAGCAACGCTGACAGAGTAGCCATCGTGGCAAATGGTGGCGCTCCAAACGGTCCACTTCCCTGCACCGTCTGGGCGATGCGGACGGGCAATTAATGCCCTTGTCCCCTGCCGTCAGAGTTAGGTATGATAGCACTGTACAACCACTGTGCAGGCAGTTGTACCCACTACATCATTCTCCCATTTTTGCTCCCACCTGCGCTGCCACCTGTGGGTAACCCCTTGAGCATATAAAAGGAGGCCCCATGCGCACGTAGGAGGAGGAGGAGACCCATCGCCACGCTCTCTCTCGCCAGCAGCTCGCGTGTACTGTAGCACCACACGCTCCCGAGCAAGAACACAATACAATCCACAAAGCAGCAGTAGGGTTTTACGCATCCTTGCGGCCCGAAGCTGGGTAAAATCCCTTGTGTGCATTGCCTCGATCTGCTCTTCGTGCGACCTCCGCCCCTCGCCGAACCAAGAAAGGGGCTCGGTCCCCATAGGTGTTCGAGCAAGCCGATTCCCCCCGACATCTTTGGCGCGCCAGGTAGGGGGCGTCGAAGTTGTGCGAACCTGATCCGGCGTTTGCACGGGCTAGATCTCCATCATCTTCATCGACATGCCACCGAAGAAGAAGGCTCCGGAGGTGGCCGGTCCGTCCACGTCGAACCCGCCGCCCTTGGAGCAAACGGGCGGTGGGGACGGCACCGGCGGCGGGACGGGCGTCGTCGAGCCAGCCCATGGTGCCACGGAGTCCGAACATGCACCGCGCCCCTCTCAGGAGGCACGAGACCAGCAGCCTCTTGGCGCCCACGGTACCATACGCTCGCTGGACCCAAATCGAGCCGGCGGATCCTAGGGTGCTCAAGGCCAGCACTCACACCAACGTGCTGGCGCGAGCGTGGCGCGGCTGCCTGGTCCGGGTGTTGCTCCTTCTAACGTAGTTAGAAGTTCAAACACATCCCGCTCCACGCGCCGTTCGCCACCGCTGCCCGCCACTCCAGCAGAAGCTCTGGCGCGAGCTCAACTGCTCCTAGACTACCCTCCAGCGGCGGACAAGCTTGACGACTGGAGGGCCACGCTACAGAGCCTCATCGGTTTCGCGAACGGCGACACCCCGCGGCAGCACAGCGCATCGCAGCCGCGGCGGGACGGCCAGGCGAGAACCGATGGCGCAGGGACCGGCGGGGGTGCGACCACCGTGCACTCCCCGCCCCAGAGGCCAAGATCGCCGACTCGCCGGAATCATCACGACAACGACTCCACCGCGTCGTCGAATCCGCGAACTCGTCGCGATCAACGCCAAGTTCTTCATGAGCGAGAGCAAGAGGACGCTCGTACTCGCATCGAGCGTCGGAGAGAAGCGCGGCGTCAATCAGACCACCGCGCTGGGCCCTCTGTTGACATGCATGCACCAGGGGAACCAGGCGACCTGCCGTACGCATTCACCCGTGAGCTGCGGCAAGTCCAGTGGCCCAGCACGAAGAATTTCAAGCCAGACGTACCAGAGAAGTACGATGGCAAGTCGCATCCGTCGGAGTTCCTCAGCATCTACACCATCGCGGTGCAGGCTGCTGGAGGGCGAGACAACAAGATCCTTGCCAACTACTTCCCGCTGGTACTCAAATCCAACGTCAGATCCTGGCTCATGCACTTGCCGGATAACTCCATAACCTCCTGGACAGACTTGTGCCATCCGTTTGTTGGCGCCTTTACGGGCAGCCACAAACCCCATAGCCAAGTGAGCGACCTTCATCTGCTCGTCCAGAAGGAAGGGGAACCCTTGCGCAAGTTCATCCTGAGATTCAGCCGTGTACACTACAACATCCCAGACGTCCACCCCACCGCGGTCATCAGCGCGTTCCATCAGAACGTGCGTAACCGCAGGATGCAGGAGGAGATGGCGATGTGCAAGATCAAAGACGTCAGCGAGCTATATGCCCTAGCCGACAAGTGTGCCCTTGCTGAGGAAGGGAGGAAACTCCCCGGAGAGAACACTGGAGCAGGAGAATCCGACAGTGAGGATACCGCCCCGGCAAGGAAGGGCCGGCGGTGGAGCAACAGGAAGAAGAAGAGCCAAGAAGTACTGGTTGTTGAGCAGTCCGGCGATGAAGGCGCCACCAAGAAGGCCCAGGCTGGTAGCTCTGGCAAGGAGATTGCTGGATGCGCCCACTGCCAGGCTGTGGCAGTCGCCGACAAGCGGGACGGCACCAACAAACAGTACTGCAAGATCCACCGCACCAAGGGCCATGACCTCCAGAGCTGCAAGCAGGTCGAGCGGCTCGTCGAGCTGCAAAAGGCTGAGTACGAGCGGCGCGACAAGGAGAGAGCCCGGGGAGGTGGCAGAGGATCAGGCACGAAGCGCCCCGGCCAGGGAGGACGCCGCGACAAGGACAAGCAGCGGCAAGCGGACCGACCTCCCCGCGGTCGCGACAAGAACGAAGACGACGACGAAGACGAAGACATGGATGACGTTGAGACCAGTGAGCAGGAGTTTCAGAAAGCCACAGAGGTCTTGTGCGTAGACGGCGGTGCTTCCCTGCATACTTCTCACCGCCAGCTCAAGCAGTGGGCGCGGGAAGTCAATGCAGCGGAACCACCCGTCGAGTCGCGCAAGCCTCTGAAATGGTCCAGCACGCCTATCATCTTTGATATTGAGGACCACCCTGATCGCACAACTGCGATCGGGTGCTTGCCGATGTTGGTCTCACCAACAGTCTGCAAGCTCAAGGTCACTAAGATGCTAGTTGACGGCGGGGCCGGCTTGAACCTGATCTCCTCCGCTGTGCTCCGGAAACTCCAAGTCCCCGACAGCGAGCTCGAAGAGACCGGCACGTTCCAAGGAATCAACCCGGGAAGGAGCAAGCCGAAGGGGAAGATAACGTTGCCAGTGACATTTGGCAGCGAGCTGAACTTCAGGACAGAGAGGATCACTTTTGACGTTGCCGATTTTCCATTGCCCTACAATGGAATTCTCGGCCGTCCAGCGCTTGCCAAGTTCATGGCGGCCTCTCACTACGCCTACAACATGCTCAAGATGCCAGGCCCGATAAGCGTCATCTTTGTCCCCGGCGACAAGAAGGATGCCCTTATTTGTGCCGACAAGATCTACCGGGAAGCAGCAGCTGCAACGGATCACAAGCCGCTTGCCGCTGGAGCTCCCGGAGGGAAGAAGAGGACCAAGCCTGGCAAGTGCTCTGGCGCCCACTTCGGCAAGCGCACCTCTTCGGAGTGCTGCGCTACCGTCGAGGACGCGCCATAGAGCTCCACCGGCAAGAGTAAGAAGACAATGGCAGCTCCGCCAACGACCAAGAAGGTGCCCGCCAAGGAGGACGGCACTGGTGGTACCTTCACCATCAGTGACACGCTCGACCCCAAATAGGAAAGCGCGTTCGTTGCTTTCCTGCGGGCGAATGTCGATGTGTTTGCCTGGCGACCATCTGACATCCCAGCGTTCCCAGGAAAGTGATTGAACACCACCTCGCCGTCTGTCCTCACGCGCGGCCCGTCAAGCAGACAGTCAGGAAGCAAGCAGTGGAGCGCCAAGAGTTCATCGCAGAAGAGATCAAGAAGTTGGAGGCGGCAGGCCTCGTCAGAGGTGTGCTCCATCCGACGTGGTTGGCCAATCCTGTTGTTGTGCGCAAAGAAAATGGAAAATGGAGGCTTTGCATCGACTTCACTGATGTTAACAAAGCTTGTCCCAAAGATCCCTTTCCCTTGCCGCGCATTGACCAGATTGTTGACTCCACGGCCGGATGCGACCTGCTTTCATTTCTTGACGCCTACTCAGGATATCATCAGATCTTCATGGCTGAAGAAGATGAAAAGAAGACCATGTTCATCACTCCATGTGGCACGTACTGTTTCGTACGGATGCCTTTCGGACTGAAGAACGCCGGTTCAACATTTGCGAGGATTGTCCACACCGCTTTTGATCCACAAATCCACAGAAATGTGGAGGCCTACATGGATGACATAGTGGTCAAGAGCAGAGACAGGGCAACCCTGATTCAAGACTTAGAAGAGACCTTTGCGAACCTGCGCAGGATCAGCCTCAAGCTCAACCCTGAGAAGTGCGTGTTCGGAGTCCCTTCCGGCAAGCTTCTCGGGTTCTTCGTGTCTCAGCGAGGAATAGAAGCCAACCCAGACAAGATCAAGGCCATCGAGCAGATTGAAGCACCAACACGTGTCAAGGACGTACGAAGGCTTGCCGGCTGCATCGCGGCTCTCGGCAGGTTTATTTCCAAGTCTGTAGAACGCGCCCTGCCGTTTTCCAAAATTTTGAAAAGGGCGGGTCCAGTAAACTGGACTCCGGAAGCGGAGGCTGCGCTGCAGGACTTGAAGAAATACCTGTCCTCCGCTCCAATACTTGTCGCGCCTAAACCACAAGAGAAGTTGCTGCTATACCTGGCGGCAACCAATCAAGTGGTTAGTGCTGCGTTAGTAGAGGAGAGGGAGGCAGATGATGAGCCAGCAACCACGGCAAGCACGTCCAACGACAAGCAGGGGGCTTCCCCGACAAGCTCTGGCCGCGACAAGGATGAATCTGCGCAGGAGCAAGTGGAGGTGCAGAAGAAGAAAATGGTGCAGCGCCCAGTTTACTTTGTCAGCTCCCTTTTGCAGGGGGCTAGGTCATGGTACTCTGGTGTGCAGAAATTGCTTTTCGGCCTCCTCATGGCCTCGAGAAAGCTGCGCCATTACTTCCAAGCACACGAGATTACAGTTGTCATCCGCTTCCCGCTGAAAAGGATACTGCAGAATCCAGAAGCAACAGGCAGGATTGTCGAGTGGGCACTAGAGCTGTCGAGCTTCGGTCTCCAGTTCGAGAGCACCTCGACTATCCAAAGCAGGGCATTGGCGGAGTTCATAGCGGAGTGGACACTGACACCGGACGAAGATATCCCAGAGACGAGCATCCCCGCCAAAGAAGCAAGCAAAGAGTGGCTGATGTACTTTGATGGTGCTTTCTCGTTGCAAGGCGCCGGTGCTGGCGCGTTACTTATCGCGCCCACCGGAGAGCACCTCAAGTACGTAGTCCAGATGCACTTCCCCAAGGAACAAGCAACCAACAATACTGCAGAGTATGATGGTTTGCTTGCCGGTCTCAGGATCACGGCAGAACTTGGGATCAAGAAGCTCATTGTCAGGGGTGACTCGCAGCTTGTCGTCCGCCAGGTGAACAAAGATTACCAGAGTCCGTTGATGGAAGCGTACGTTGATGAAGTGAGGAAGCTAGAAGAGCGCTTTGATGGCCTGCAAATGGAACACATTCCAAGAGCTGAGAACGACATCGCTGATGGCCTGTCAAAGTGCGCAGCATTCAAGTTACCTGTGGAACCAGGAACCTTTGTGCTCAAGCTGACTCAGCCATCCGTAACGCCATCGACCAGACAGAGCAAGAAGAGGAGGTTGGTCTCCGGTGACTATCTTCTGGCAGAGCTCCCCGGAGCCGCCGCCAAGAAGGTCCCCAAGATCGACGCCAAGAGCGCTGAGGAGTCGTCTGCTCCGGAAAACCCCGGGGTTTGTTCCGTAGAAGCAGGCGCTCCCGACAAGTTTTGCTCCGGCGAGCTTGCCGGGGAACGTCAAGCTTCGGTTGAGCCCCAGATCCTCGCCGTCGAAGCAGACGTTCCCGCAGCAGCAGATCTGCCTTCAGTCCTTGTTGTCGAGCCGCAGGCTCCAGCATGGGCGCAGCAGACTGTCCATTTCCTCCAGCACGGATAACTTCCCGAAGAACAAGAAGAAGCGGAAAGAGTAGCCCGGCGCTCGAGTATGTACCAGTTCGTCGACAACACACTGTACAGAAGAGGGCGCAACGGTGAATTGAAGTGTATTTCCCGGGAAGACGGACAGTAGCTGTTGGCAGAGATACATGGAGGCATATGTGGTCACCACATCGGCGCAAGAGCACTTGCCGGCAAAGCGTTCCGGCAAGGTTTCTTCTGGCCGACAGTCCTCCAGGATGCAACTGCACAAGTAACCAAGTGTGAAGCGTGCCAGTTCCATTCCAAGCAGATACACCAGCCAGCTCAAGCTCTCCAGACGATCCCTTTATCCTGGCCATTTTCGGTCTGGGGGCTCGACATCCTCGGCCCCTTCCCCCGAGCTGTCGGGGGCTTTGAGTACTTGTACGTCGCAATCGACAAGTTCACAAAGTGGCCGGAAGTGGAACCTGTGAGGAAGGTGACAGCACAGTCATCCATCAAGTTCTTCAGGTCGATTGTCTGCCGCTTCGGGATCCCCAACAGGATCATCACCGACAACGGTACACAATTCACGAGCCGCGCCTTCATGCAATACGTCCAAGATCTCGGCGCCAAGGTCTGCTTCGCTTCTGTTGCTCATCCCAGGAGCAACGGTCAAGCTGAAAGGGCCAACGCCGAAGTACTGTGCGGGCTCAAGACCAAAACTTTCGACAGGCTGCACAAGTGCGGAAGAAACTGGATCGAGGAGCTGCCGGTGGCTCTTTGGTCGATCAGAACGACGCCAAATCGAGCCACTGGCCAGACACCATTTGCTCTAGTCTATGGAGCAGAAGCAGTTACCCCCACGGAACTCGTATACGGGTCACCTCGAGTGCTCGCTTATGATGAGCTTGAGCAAGAGCGGCTGCGTGAAGATGACGCGCTGCTCCTTGAGGAAGATCGTCTTCAGGCTGCTGTGCGAGCCTCTCGCTACCAGCAAGCTTTGCGTCGCTACCATAGCCGCAAAGTTAAAGCCAGAAGCTTCGAGGAAGGCGACCTTGTTCTTCGGCGCGCCCCGTCCACCAAGAATCATAACAAGTTGACGCCGAAGTGGGAAGGCCCTTACCGGGTGAGACGAGTCACGAGGCCCGGCGCTGTCCGCCTCGAGACCGAAGATGGCACTCCGGTGAGCAACTCCTGGAATATTGAGAATCTTCGTAAGTTTTACCCGTAAGGCGCGGTTGTCGGGCCCCGCCCGGCAACCAACCTTTTGTACAAGTCTTGCCGCAGCTGCATGTGATCCTTTGTACAAAGCCAGACGCAGACCCTGAGCAGCAGAAATGAAGCGCTGGCGCCCTAAGTTTTAGCATGCATGCTGAGTCGAGTCTCGTCCTTGGTTAGGGTTGATAGTGCCTAACAGCTGCTAACCCCTAGCTTAGAGGTCGAGTCTGCGTCCTTTTTCCGGTTCCTTCGTTTCCTTTGGTTCACAAGGTTTTGCATATCCTGGCCAGGCCGCTTAAGGACGAAGAAGGGAAGAAGGGCGGGCCAGCATCTGGTCCCCGGCGAACCAGTGTTGCCGGGGGCTGCGAGCACGAAGATTCGCCCGCGGCAAGCCAACGTTGCCGGGGGCTGCAATCCCAGATAAGTTTTTGCATCCCTTGTCATGCATTCTCTTATGAACTGTGGAATACGAAAACCTTGTTTCCTCCTAGAAGCTACCGTGCTCCCTTAACGACAGGCCCCAGAGCGCGTTCCTGGGGCCCGTTTTGGTAGTAGTCGCGGCGGCAAAGGGGCGGAACGAGGGGCCCGAACCCGCCTCATTCTTTCCTCCGCGAAAGGCGTCAGAGAGGTCGAGTGGCGCGGGAAGACGACAGGGCCTGTTGCCGGGCAAGGAAGTGTCTATCTTAACGATACGAAGGGTTCGCTCCTTGGCGTGGGTTTTACCCACGGGACAAATGGCTCGGCAAACATCCCCTTTTCATTAAAAACATTCCGCTCAGGTACAGTTCAGAGAGAATGAAAAACATGAAAAGATGGGATTACAAGTTTTAAACACAGCTAAGGCCCGAGGGCTTACAGATTGAAAAAAGATGAGATGCCCGTAATCCCTTTCTTGTCTCTCTCCTCAGGAGGTAGGACAAGGAGGCGAAAAGGGCAAAAGGGGCACCTAGGCGAGCTACGGGTGGCAGAAGACACCAACAGAACGCCCAGAGGGCCGCCGGGGGGCTCCGGAGGCTGGATGATGGCGGCGGCGCCGGAGATGGAGCTCGAAGATGAGGCAGCGGGACGTCAACACGCTGTCGGAGGCACCTAGCCCTCGTACTCTGAGGTGACGGCCTTACCGCCAGTCCTCCTCCTCTTCCGCAGCCTCTCCACTCCAACCGCCCGACAAGATGACCCCGAGAAGCTCAAGGAGCTGGCGACACGGATGATGGGGTCGTCGATGCCACACGGAGCTGCGACCGGCGCCTAGTCGGACCCGTCATCCCGATGACCGCTGCCCTCGTCGTCGCTGTCGCTCCCCTCCTCGTCACTCTCGCTCGAGGAGGAGCTTTCGCTGTCGGAGGAGCTATCCACGCAGCACCGGGCCTGGGTCCCGAAGTCCCCGAAGGCCTTGACGGAGAGGAGATCGCCCTCCATCAACTTAAAATGGAGGGTGAACCCCTCCGTCAAGGTGTGGATACGGGCGAATGTCTTCCACCCTCGGCCAAGATACACTACGCCGGGGGCTGGGAACTCGACGTGGACCCGCGTGCCGCTGATCCCGCAGCCCTTCATGCGCAGCCTTAGCGTCTCGGGTTGCTCCATCTCCATCACGCTTGCGAAGGGAGCCGGGAGGCGGAGGCAGCGGCGAGGTGCCCGGCGCAGCCTGACGAAGAACTCGCAAGGATCATCCCCGAGGTGGACCGCCGTGGGAAGAGGAGCCACTGGTGGAGGCGAGGCCGGCGCGTCGCCCTGCCCGCCTCTTCCCTGAGCGCCGCGGCCTCGTCCACGCCCTCGTCCACGACCTCGCACCCTCCCCCTTCCCCTTACGGCTGGCTCCGCCACCGCGGGTGCAAGGGGAGGAGGGGCGCGCTGCCTGGCGGCAACCCTCGCCGCCACCGATGAAGGACCCGGATTCCCTTTCTCCATGGCGAATGGAGAGAGGGGGTCAGAGGATGAAGAGAAGAAGGGATGGAGGAGTGTGGGTTCCCGTCGCCCCCTCTTGCTCTTTATAAAGGAGCAGGGTGGGGGCTCGACCGCCCCGCTCAGCCAATCAAGACGCAGGAAGGCCAGGCGACTGGGGCCGACCTGCTGCCCCGACCCGCGGCGGCCCGGTTCCCTGCCTCCACCGTCCGCAACCCCGGGTGCATGGAAGCCGCGTGGCTGGCGCGCAGGACCGAGTCGACGGATGAGGCAACCTCTCCCCACCCCGTGATCATGGGGAACGGGCGCCTCGGAAACCGTGCCTCGGCCCCGTCCGGCGAACAAGCCACTCCTCCACGCCTCCCTCCACTTATGGAGCTAGCGCGAACCGTCCCCCTTTATGGCGACGTGACGCATGCCTGCGGGGTTTGGCCCCGCGCACGCCACCCACGTCACGCACGCCTCTCCCCACGATGCCGCGTTCGACGCGTGCTGTTCGGGGAGAACGTGGTGGACGCAGAAGCAGATGCAGCGTGACCCAGGCCGCGCGTGCCCGTGCATTGTTTTGGGCCTGGCCCAACAGCGCTCGGCACCGTGTATGGCCCAGGCCCAGGGGCTCCTGTCGGTGTACTAAAGTAGGGGTACCTTAGTATCCCGAACTTGTGCACGGGCAGTCGTAGCACCCCGCGGCAGGGCTTGCCAGGCGATCGCCAAGACTCTTCGTGGTCCCTCTTTTTGGGCCATCCAAGAACAAAGTATTTGAGCCAAGGCCCCGGCAGGAGGAGCCTGCCGGGAAGGCCACCCGAAGAGAGCCAGGCCCCAGCAAGAGGAGCTTGCCGGGACGACCGCTCGAAGCACAAGACCCCGGCAGGAGGAGCTTGCCGGGAAGGCCGACCGAGGCACGACAAGATACTTGCTGCGACGCGCTCCGCGTCCCGGCAAGGACCGGTGAGCGACAAGCTCCCGAGCGCGACAAGACATCAGCCGCGGCAAGGCACTTGCCGCGGCAAGTCACCACCCCGCGCCTGCGCTCCAGCTCATCCACCCACGCGTCGCTCTGGGCCATTCCAGGCGTATGTGGCGAGAGGCTGCGCAGCCAGGGGCATGCGGTGGCAAAGCAACGCTGACAGAGTAGCCATCGTGGCAAATGGTGGTGCTCCTGACGGTCCACTTCCCTGCATCGTCTGGGCGATGCGGACGGGCATTTAATGCCCTTGTCCCCTGCCATCAGAGTTAGGTATGATAGCACTGTACAGACACTGTGCAGGCAGCTGTACCCACTACAACATTCTCCCATTTTTGCCCCCACCTGCGCTACCACCTGTGGGTAACACCTTGAGCATATAAAAGGAGGCCCCATGCGCACGTAGGAGGAGGAGGAGGAGACCCATCGCCACGCTCTCTCTCGCCAGCAGCTCGTGTGTACTGTAGCACCACACGCTCCCGAGCAAGAACACAATACAATCCACAAAGCAGCAGTAGGGTTTTACGCATCCTTGTGGCCCGAAGCTGGGTAAAATCCCTTGTGTGCATCGCCTCGATCCGCTCTTCGTGCGACCTCCGCCCCCCGCCGAACCAAGAAAGGGGCCTGGTCCCCATAGGTGTTCGAGGAAGCCGATTCCCCCCGACACGCAGTGGCTCGCGGTGCTGCAAAAGGAGCGAGCAATCTTCCCGCCGAGGCTTGATGCGGAAGAGCTGAAGGAGTTCTACTACCTCTTCTGGTCGACGGCGACGCGGGCGCACCCGCGCACGAGGGTACTCCCAGCCGCCGCTTGGAAAAAGGCTCCCACCGGGTACCCTTTCTTCGCCTTGTTCTTCTACTGCGGGCTCTGCCCTCCCTTTTCTGAATTTTTCTGTGATGTCATGAACACCTACGGGCTCCACCTCCTTGACTTCACCCCCAATGTTGTCCTGACCATGGCAGTTTTCGCACATCTCTGCGAAGACTTTGTCGGAATCCATCCAAACTTAGCCCTTTTCCGCCACTTCTTTTCGCCTCGAGTTGAGAAAGGAGAGCCTTTATCCGGCGGAATCGTCTGGATCTCAAAAGCCGGCAAGAAGGAGGCTTATCTGGATGGAGAGTTCCACAGCAAGTGGGAGGAGTGGAGGGCGGACTGGTGCCTGATTGTCGAGGAGAACCCGCAGCCGTTTACTGCCCTGCGCCAAACTCCAGTAGTGCGCGGCAGTGATTGGAGTAGCCTGGCCCCGGAAGACGACAGACTGAAGATTGCCGTCGCTCGGATCCTACGCCTCAGGCTTGCCAGGCTTACTGTAGGAGCAGTTGGCGCAGATTTCCTCCGCCGCCGCATCGCCCCCCTGCAGGAGAGGAGGAGACCCGCCTGGGAGTTCCAGAAGGCGGCGGATATCATGAGGCTGCGACCGGGCCTAAACTTTAACTTCACTGTCATGGAGCTCAACTCGATGCTCCAGGAGCTGTTCAAGTACGACCCATAGCATCCCGAAGTGTTCAGGTTGCCAAGGGGCGTCGTTCCGCTGTGCAACAACTCCTCGCTCGACCGCATCCGTGCAATGATGCCGCTGTGCGACTCGCATGGAATTGACCCAGCCTGGATAGAGCCTGCAGATGATGTCGTGCGGGCGTTCTTTGACAACTTGGTAGAAGTGCCGGTCGACGCCGATGAGAAGAGGGGCCTCACCCGGGACACCACCAACGATGAGCTCAAGCGCATCGCCACCAGGATGGAAGAGGCGGCGGCAGCCGCAGCTGCGGGCGAGTTTGGGTTCACCGTGGAGGAGGCAGAGGCAGCAGAGGCGACAAGCCTTGCCAAGCGAGAGGATCTTGCTGGCGAGGAAGAGCCTGCCGGGCATGATGCCGGGCCGAGCGGGCCCGTCGAGGACACGAGCGGCTCGTTGGAGATCGGCTCCTCTTCCTCTTCGTCTTCGGGCAGCTTGCCGCAAGCAGAGCCCCCGGCTCCTCAAGCAGGGCCCCCGGCCCCACAAGCAGAGCCCCCGGCTCCACCAAGAAGGCGTCTTCGCAAGGCCGGGGACGTAGCGGAGCGGCGGATGAGTCAACCCCCGCCGCGTCGTACGACGCGCTCCACCGCGTCGTACGACGCGCTCCACCGCGGCAAGTTCCGTTGCCGCGGAAGCACCTCACGCCGCAGCGGCAACCGGAGCGGGGTCCTCCCGGTCCGTCGCTCCAGTTCCCGCCAAGTCACGCCGGAGGAGGGCCAGGCTTCGACTTCGCCGCGCTCAGCTCCGACGAGGAAGAAGAAGAGTAAGATTCTCGTTGTACTTGTATGTCTTCAATACTTGCTGTCTTGTCTTGTATCTCATTTGCTTTAGTCTGAGCTTATTCCTTTTTAGGACTCTGGCCCAGAGAATGGCAAAGAGAGCCAAGGTCCCGGTGATTGTCATCGAGGATGATCCCACTGTGTCAGCAGGGGGTGCGCCTGAGACAAGCTTGCTGGACCCGGCAGTTGTTCTTCAGAGCAGCCCCCAGCGCAGCCCCCAGCATAAGTATATGGTTTGCTTCCCACTGTTGAGCGCGCATGGATACTCTTTGTTTGCTGATATCTGATTGTTGGCTTGTGTAGGAGCAGAGCAGCCTCGCCAGGAGCTCTCGGAGGCCACCCCTGATACGACATCTGCTTCGACTACGCCGCCAAGGGAGAGTTCTCCGGCAAGGGCGAATCCTCCGACAAGGGGGAGCTCTCCGGTAAGGGGGAGCTATCCGGCAAGGGAGGAGTCTCCGGCAAGGGACAACACCAGCGGTCCTCCGGTGGTGGAGACCACAACTGCCGAGCCTAGTGCAGGTAAACCTCTTGCTTCGAAACTTCCCTTGGGTTCTTCTTCTTTTGATCTTATTTTTGGATATTTGCTTGACTTTTCTCCCTGTTTCGGCCGTCAGATCCACCCGCTGCGGAGCCGATGGAGACCAAGGTTGTTTTTGATGATGCCGCCGCCACCGAAGAAGCGGCCTGCGCTGATGATCCCGCCGGCGAAGAGGCCGCCAAGGCTGCCGCCGCAGCAGCTGACGAGGGGTCTGGCGATCGTACTGATGACCCTGAGGCTGCAGGAGCGACAGGCGCTACACCGACCGCCGATCCCCCCGCCGCTGCCGCAGCGTCAGGCTCCGAAGAGCCCCAGCCAGGCGTCTACTTGAAGGCCGGCGATGGCATCTTCATCAACCTCCCCCGGTCGTCAACGTCTAGGGCGCCAGTCGAAGGAGAAAGCTTCGACGTGGAGGTGCTTGCCTCCGCTGGGCTGACGCTGGTCGACGCGCCAAGCAGCAGCAGCGACGAGCCTGAAGAGGAGCGACTGCTGCGGAAGCTAGTGTCGCTCTACCGTGCCCGCCAGGCCAAACTGGAGTCCCGCGAAGCGCTTGTCGCGAAGGCGGGGGTGGACGTGGAGAAGCGCGCGGAGGATCTCCGAGGTCTCAACCAGGCAGCTCTCCGGTCGCTGGCAGCGGAGCGTGTGCAGCTCGATGAGGTGCAGAAGGCCTTCATCCTCGAGAAGGCAGAAGTTGCAGAGCAACAGCGGCTTGCCGCTGAGGAGTTATCTGCGCGGGAGGGCGAGTTGGTGCAGCTGAAGGCCAGCCTGGACAGCCACGAAGAGGAGCTTGCTGCGCGCGAGCAAACACTCAGCGAAACTCTCAAGGAAACAAAGGATGCTTCCGCAGCTGCCGAGGCCGCCAAGAAGGATCTGGAGGCAAAGGTGGCGCAGCTGGAGACTGATCTCAAGGCGAGTGGTGAAAATCTTGCCGCGCTCAAGCATGAGCGCGAGAAGGACGCCTACACCTTTGGCGAGCTGCAGGGTCGTCTCGCCGAGAAGATCAAGGAGCTTGCCGCCGCCAAGGACTCCAACGCCGATCTTGAGCTGAAGCTGGCTGCTTTGACCAAGATGCTGGACGGTGCCAGGGAGCAGGAGACGGCCCTGAGGAAGGAGATCAAGGCCGACAAGGCGCTGCTGGAGAGCATTGCCGCCACCCAGAATGATTTCAGAGAAACTGTGGAGCAGTGGACGGAGGGTCTTGTGAATGCTGCCGCAGATATCGACAAGGAGCTGGCGCAGCTGGGGATGGAGGATCTCGGGTATCCCTCCGATGAGACCCTTCCATCCAGCGCCAAGCTCACTCTGTTCTTCAAAGGCATGGCGACGGCCCTCCAGCGACTCCGGGAGAAAATCCCAAAGCAGCTGGCCGATGAGTCGCGCAAGATCTGCGCAGGAGCTCTTCAGAAGGTATTGGTGAAGGTAGCCTTCCGCAACCCGGGCCTCAACCTCACCAACGTCCTCAGATCCTTGCCGGAGGACGCTGATCTGGAGGCGCTCAAGGACCTTGTCGCACCCATTGTGGACAAGGTGAGCGGGATCAAGAGGGTTGAGGGCGACCGCGCGGACTAGGCCGCCCATTTTCTGCTTTTCTTGTTGCTGCTGGTCATGTTCGAAAACAGTCTATTAGAGCCGCGACAAGCTATCTTGTAATATATAACTTTATTTTGGGTAGTGATTGCAATGTTATTTCCTTTACTTGACTCCTTCCTTTGTATGTTTTTGCCCTACGCTTTTTAGGGAACTTGCCGGCGCGGGCACCTTTGCCGCGAGCGCTGAGTGTGGGACGTCAGCAGCCTGCTGGCAGTGCCGTTGTCGAGAAGAAACCTTGTCGTAACTAGTCGCAGCTCGCTTAAGTTGTTGAGTGAACTCGAAACAAAGTAAGGGCGCGACTCTAGTCGCAGCACACTTAAACTAATGAGCGAACTCGAAACAAAGTAAGGGCGCAACTAGCCACGAGCCGGTTCCTTCGCGCACAGGTTTTCCATACAAAGCATGGTCGTTCAAGGAAGATAACTTAAAAAATTTAAAAACCTCTGATTGCTCAAACTTTGGCAACTTAGCTTTTCTGTCGTTTGCTTCCCGGCAAGGCGCGACTTTCTTGAACGACGCCTGGTCCATAGCATTATCTTCCCCTTCCCCCCTGGCAAACTTGTGGGCGAAGGAACCTTCATTTCCTTGAGAAAAAAGGAAGTAGAGAAAATAATAATATGGAGCCTTATGGCTCATTATTGCTTACCGGGGGTGTTCGCTGCACAAAGTGTCAGATGACTCATGCAAAAAAGCATGAAATTGACAAGATGTGCGGAGCACATGAGCGTTTATTTATGCACAGGGTCTGCGCCTGGCCTTGTACGAAGGATTACATGCAACGGCGGCAAGACTTGTACAAAGGGTGGTTGCCGGAGCAGGGTATGGTAGGCCTAGTGACTCGTTTCACCCGGTAAGGGCTTACCGGGTAAAACTTACGAAGATGCTCAATGTTCCAGGAGTTGCTCACCGGAATGCCATCTTCGGTCTCAAGGCGGACAGCGCCAGGCCTAGTGACTCGTTTCACCCGGTAAGGGCCTTCCCACTTCGGCGTCAACTTGT
This sequence comes from Aegilops umbellulata, assembly GCA_032464435.1. Taxonomy (NCBI): domain Eukaryota; kingdom Viridiplantae; phylum Streptophyta; class Magnoliopsida; order Poales; family Poaceae; genus Aegilops; species Aegilops umbellulata. Next base: position 184,772,163 of record CP136055.1, read on the forward strand.
TGGAAATCTTGGCGGAATGAACGCGCCGAAGAACAAGGTCGCCCTCCTTGAGACTTCTGGCGTTAACTTTGTGGCTATGGTAGCGGCGCAAAGCTTGCTGGTAGCGAGCAGCTCGTACAGCAGCCTGAAGACGGTCTTCCTCAAGGAGCAGTGTGTCATCTTGTCGCAGCTGCTCTTGCTCAAGCTCATCATAAGCGAGCGCTCGAGGCGATCCGTATACGAGTTCCGTGGGGATAACTGCCTCTGCTCCATAGACTAGAGCGAAAGGTGTCTGGCCAGTGGCTCGATTTGGAGTCGTCCTGATCGACCAAAGAACCACCGGCAGCTCCTCGATCCAGTTTCTTCCGCACTTGTGCAGCCTGTTGAAAGTCCTGGTCTTAAGTCCGCACAGCACTTCAGCATTTGCCCTCTCTGCTTGACCGTTGCTGCTGGGGTGAGCAACAGAAGCGAAGCAGACCTTGGCGCCAATATCTTGGACGTACTGCATGAAGGTGCGACTCGTGAATTGAGTACCGTTGTCGATGATGATCCTGTTAGGGATCCCGAAGCGGCAAACAATCGACCTGAAGAACTTGGCTGCTGACTGTGCTATCACCTTCCTCACTGCTTCCACTTCCGGCCACTTTGTGAACTTGTCGATTGGGACGTACAAGTACTCAAAGCCCCCGACTGCTCGGGGGAAGGGGCCGAGGATGTCGAGCCCCCAGACCGAAAATGGCCAGGATAAAGGGACCGTTAGGGACGCCTCTGCTTGCCACGATGGCGATCTTGTCAGCGCCGCTTGCCACGGTGCACCCCTGGCTGCACAGCCTCCCGCCACGTACGCCTGGAAGTGCCTCAGAGCGACACGTTGGTGGGTGAGCTGGAGCACAGGTACAGAGTGGTTGCTTGCTGCGGTTGTTGTCTTGTCGCGTCCGGGAGCTTGTCGCTCGTCGGGTCTTGCCAGGACGCGTGGCGCGTCGCGGCAAGTTCCTTGAGATGCCTTGGTTGGCCTCCCCGGCAAGCTCCTCTTGCCGGGGTCTTGTGTCTTGAGTGGCCTTCCCGGCAAGCTCCTCTTGCCGGGGCCTTGTCTCCTTGGCTTAAATACTTTGTTCTTGAATGGTTCCAAAGGAACCACAGAGGTCCTTGGCGGTCACCCGGCAAGCCTTTCCGTGGGGCGCTGCGACTGCCTGTGCACAAGTTCGGGATACTAGGGTACCCCTACTCTAGTACACCGACAGTGGTTCTCTCTCATAAAATGAATGATAGAAGTGTAGGCACGTTATAATGACTCTCCTCAATGAGGAAGAGGGGGTGGAGGGGTATATATAGCCTCCACACAAAATCCAACCATTACACACTTTTGACCCATCTCGGTGGCACCGATCAGAAAACTCGGTGTCATGTTACTTCTTGAGCTTGCGTTGGTTTTTCCCTTGAAGATGAAAGGGTGATGCAACAAAGTAGATATAGGTATTACCCTCAGTTAAGAACAAAGGTATCAATCTAGTAGGAGGAACACACAAGTCTCCGATGATAGCACCTACACAAACAAACAAATACTTGCACCCAACACGATAAAGGGATTGTCAATCCCTTCACGGTTACTTGCAAGGCTGATATCTGATAGAGATAGGTATAAAAGATAAATAAAAGTGCAAATAAAGTAAAGGTAAATAAATTGCAGCAAGGTATTTTTGGGTTTTTGGTTTTGTCGATCTGAAAATAATATGAGAAGAATAGACCCGGGGGCTATAGTTTTCACTAGAGGCTTCTCTCTTGAAAGAACACATACGGTGAATGAACAAATTACTATTGAGCAACTAATAGAAAAGCGAATAATTATGATGATATCTAAGGCAATGATCATGAATATAGGCATCACGTCCATGACAAGTAGCCGACTCCTGCCTGCATCTACTACCATTACTCCACACATCGACCGCTATCCAACATGCATCTAGTGTATTAAGTTAACAAAAACGGAGTAACGCCTTAAGCAAGATGACGTGATGTAGAGGGATAGATCAAATCAATATGAACAAACTTGCGGAGGCGGAAAAGTATTTTTGGTGTGCCCCCTGGTATACGGGGAATATTTGGGTATTTATAGAGCAAAGATTGGGGTTGGAGGAGCATCAGGGGGCCCACAAGCCTGGGGGTGCACCTCCCGAGCTTGTAGCCAACTGGTGGCCCCTCTGATCCCCTCTCGAAGGTTCCTGGGTGTCTTCTGGTCCAAGAAAAATTGTCAAAAAATTTCGTTTCGTTTGGTATTGATTTTCTGTAGAAGACAAAAACAAGGAAAAACAACAACTAGCACTTGGCACTAGGTTAATAGGTTACTCCCAAAAAATGATATAAAATAGCATAAGAAGGTATATAAAACATCCAAGATGGATAATATAATATCATGGAACAATAAAAAAATATAGATACGTTGGAGACGTATCAAGCATCCCCAAGCTTAATTCCTACTCGTCCTCGAGTAGGTAAATGATAAAAAAAATTGATGTGGAATGCTACCTGACATGTTTATCATGTAATCTTTCTTTATGTGGCATGATGATTCAGATCTGTAAGATTCAAAACAAAAGTTTAATATTGACATAGAAACTACAATACTTCAAGCATACTAAAAAGCAATCATGTCTTTTCAAAATATAATGGCTAAAGAAAGTTATCCCTACAAAATCATATAGTATTGTTATACTCCATCTTCTTAACACAAAGTATTTATCATGCACAACCCCGACAAAAAGCCAAGCAATTGGTTCATACTTTTTAACGCGCTTCAGCTTTTTCAACTCTCATGCAATACATGAGCGTGAGCCATGGATATAGTACTGTGGGTGGAATAGAATATGATGGTGGACGTTGTGTGGAGAAGACAAAAAAGGAGAAAGTCTCACATTGACGAGGCTAATCAACGGCGTATGGAGATGCCCATCAATTGATGTCAATGCAAGGAGTAGGGATTGTCATGCAACAGTTGCATTAGAGCTATAAGTGTATGAAAGCTCAAAAGAAAACTAAGTGGGCGTGCATCCAACTTGCTTGCTCACGAAGACCTAGGGCATTTGAGGAAGCCCATCATTGGAATATACAAGCCAAGTTCTATAAAAAAAATTCCCACTAGTAATATATGAAAGTGACAAAATAGGAGACTCTCTATCATGAAGAACATGGTGCTACTTTGAAGCACAAGTGTGTAAAGGTATAGTAACATTATCCCTTCTCTCTTTTTATCTCATTTTTTTAATTTTTATTTTTATTTTGGTTCTGGGCTCTTTGGCCTTTTTTTATTTTGGGTTCTTTGGCTTGTTTTTTTATTTAAGTCCAGACTCTCATCCCGACTTGTGGGGGAATCATAGTGTCCATCATCCTTTCCTCACGTGGGACAATGTACTAATAATGATGATCATCGCACTTTTATTTACTTACAACTCAAGAATTACAACTCGATACTAGAACAAAAATATGACTCTATATGAATGCCTCCGGCGGTGTACCGGGATGTGCAATGATCTAGCGTGACATGTATAAAGAATATGAACGGTGGCCAAGCCACAAATACTATGCCAACTATATGATCAGGCAAAGAAATATGACAATGATGGTATGTGTCATAATAAAATGGAACAGTGGAAGTTGCATGACAATATATCTCGAAATGTCTACGGAAATGCCATAATAGGTAGGTATGGTGGCTGTTTTGAGGAATATATAAGGTGGCTTATGTGTGAAAGAGCATTTCATATCACGGGGTTTAGATGCACCGGCGAAGTTTGCACCAACTCTCAAGGTGAGAAAGGGCAATGCATGGTACCGAAGAGGCTAGCAATGGTGGAAGGGTGAGAGTGTGTATAATCCATGCACTCAACATTAGTCATAAAGAACTCACATACTTATTGCAAAAGTTTATTAGCCCTCGAAGCAAAGTACTACTACGCATGCTCCTAGGGGGATAGATTGGTAGGAAAATACCATTGCTCGTCCCCGACCACCACTCATAAGGAAGACAATAAAAAATAAATCATGTTCCAACTCCATCGCATAACGAGAGACCATATGTGCATGCTTTGGGAATCACAAACTTTAACACAAATATTCTTACTAAAGCACAATTATTTACTAGCATGACTCTAATATCACCATGTTTATATCTCAAAACAAATGCAAGGAATCAAACTTCTCATATATTCAATGATCTTCATGAAAGTTTTTATTATATCCCTTTTGATTACCTATCATATTAGGACTAAATTCATAACCTAAGAAAATTTTAATACTATTTATAAGACTCTTAGAATAATATAAGTTAAGCATGAGAGTTCATCAATTTCTTCAAAATAAAATCACTGCCGTGCTCTAAAAGGATATAAGTGAAGCACTAGAGCAACTACCTAGCTCAAAAGATATAAGTGAAGCACGTAGAGTATTATAATAAATTCATGATTGATGTGTGTCCTTCTCAAAAGGTGTGTAAAGCGAGGATGATTTTGGAAAACTAAAAAATCAAAGACTCATATAATACAAGACGCTCCAAGCAAAACACATATCATGTGGTGAATAAAAATATAGCCCCAAGTAATTTACCGATGGATTGTAGACAAGCCATGCGGGGCATCCCCAAGCTTAGATGTTTGGTTGTCCTTGAATATTACCAGGGGGTGCCTTGGGCATCTCCAAGGTTAGGCTCTTGCCACTCCTTATTCCGTAGTCCATCAAAACTTCATCCAAAACTTGAAAACTTCACAACACAAAACTCAACAGAAAACTCGTGAGATCCGTTAGTGAAACAAAGTAAATAACCACTTTTAGGTACTGCTGTAAACTGATTTCAATTTTATATTTGTGTTATATCTACTATATTCTACCTTCTCTATGGTTCATACCCCCTGATACTACCCATAGATTCATCAAAATAAGCAAACAACACAATGAAAACAGAATCTATAAAAAATAGAAGAGTCTGTAGTAATCTGGACTTTAGCCAAACTTCTGTAACTCCAGACGTTCTGAAAAATTAGGACAAGGTGGGAAATTTGTATATCAAGAAAGTGGAAAAACTCAGAATGTTTTGTCGCTCCAATGATTTTTAACAATTCTGCTACTGATAGAGTCAGAGGTGTCCCGATGTTTCGATGAGATAGCAATCGTTTTCTGTGGGAATCGACTTTAACGATCCGACTACGAACGTGCGAAGACGTCACGCCTTAGCAATCGCTAAACCAACTTCCGAGGGGTTATTGACCACGCCGGAGCATGATCAACCTGACCACGAGGGTCTATTTCCTGCGAGCAAACGAAGAACAAGCAAGAAACTGAGATTGCAATCTGGATATTGCGAATAAAAGAGGAAAGCTCTATTAATGAGGGTGGGGTTTTGTGACGCCTTGGTCTGGTCTTTGAACACAAACGAAGTACGCGAAGTTGCAGCTATGGTGAACTTTTAATCTAAACAAAACCCAAAGTCTAAACGACGCCCTAAGGGATGTATATATGGAGGAAGAGGAGGGAATTTCGTGGCCCTTGAGGGTGGAGTCCGAAACCAACCCTAACTCTTGTTTCCCCACACATGCGGACTCTAAAAATAGCCTATACTTAAGTATTTCGAAATTAAATGGGTCTGGCCCAATAAATAAGGTGACGCAGCACCTAGAATAGCATATGGACGAATATTATGAAGTGGCATCTTGTATATTTCGTCCAAGGCTTCATGCACTCCTTATGGTGGCTTCAAAGTCCTAAAATCATCACTTGTAACTCCGTTCGTGATCCCCTTGCGCATGCCATCAACTCCATGCGTGTTCTTGCTCCAATGTTCATCCTTCTCCAAGCTAGGCCCTTCATTTGTAAGCAAAACAAATGTATCCAATTTAGGCAGTATCATATTCTTATGAACATTAGAATCATTACCAAGAAACGAAAGTACCTGGTAATTTAATTGGCGTGCGCGAGCTCTAGTAATTGGTCCAGTATATGTAATAGTAGGGGCTGTGGGTGTAACAATGGTATTGATGTCCTCATCATCCTCCCCTTCTTGAAATGAAGTCATCCTCGACGGAAGTTCATCTTCCTCACCCAAATAAGGCTTCAAATCTGCAATGTTAAAAGTGGGACTAACGCCAAAATCTGCAGGCAGCTCAAGTTTATATGCATTACCATTTATTTTCTCTAACACCTTAAATGGACCATCAGCACGTGGCATTAGCTTTCATTTGCGCAAATTAGGAAACCTATCCATACGCAAATGTAACCAAACAAGATCTCCAGGTGCAAAGACAACATGTTTTCTACCCTTATCTCCAGCAAGTTTATATTTAACATTCATACGCTCAATGTTTTCCTTAGTTAACTCAGGCATTTTTAAGATCAATTCAGCACGTTGTTTAGCATCAAAATTAACCTTCTCCGAAGATGGAAGAGGCAACAAATCAATGGGTGCACGAGGTAGGAAACCATACACAATTTCAAGAGGGCACATCTTAGTAGTAGAATGCAACGAACGATTATAAGCAAATTCAATATGAGGCAAGCATTCTTCCCACATTTTCTTATTATTCTTCAAAACAGCCCTAAGCATAGTAGACAATATTCTATTGACTACTTCAGTTTGTCCATCAGTTTGGGGGTGACAAGTAGTACTAAAAAGCAGTTTAGTCCCCAACTTAGCCCATAAACAACTCCAAAAGTGGCTAAGAAATTTCGTATCACGGTCTGAAACAATAGTATTTGGCACACCATGCAAGTGAATAATTTCACGAAAGAACAAATCAGCAACATTAACAGCATCATCGCTTTTATGACATGGTATAAAGTGTGCCATTTTCGAGAATCTATCCACGACAACAAATATGCTATCCCTCCCCTTCTTTGTTCGAGGTAAACCTAAAACAAAGTCCATAGATATATCCTCCCAATGAACACGAGGCACAGGCAAAGGCATATATAAACCATGAGGATTGAGTCGTGACTTAGCTTTTTGACATGTAGTGCAGCGAGCCACAAAACGCTCAACATCCCGTCTCATCTTTGGCCAAAACAAATGTGTAGCAAGTATGTCCTCCTTCTTCTTGATGCCAAAGTGTCCCATTAATCCTCCTCCATGCGCCTCCTGCAACAACAAAAGACGAACAAAGCTAGCAGGAATGCATAGCTTGTTAGCACGGAACACAAAACCATCATTAACAACAAACTTGTTCCATGTTCTTCCTTCTTTACAATTCTGCATTACTTATTTAAAATCAGCATCATGCACATATTGATCTTTGATGGTCTCCAAACCAAATATTTTGAAGTCAAGTTGTGAAAGCATAGTATAGCGACGAGACAAAGCATCAGCAATAACATTTTCTTTACCCTTCTTGTGTTTAATGACATAAGGGAAAGTCTCAATGAATTCAACCCATTTAGCATGTCTACGATTCAGTTTAGCTTGACTTTTAATATGTTTCAAAGATTCATGATCAGAATGTATAACAAATTCTTTGGGCCATAAATAATGTTGCCATGTCTCTAAAGTCCGAACAAGAGCATATAATTCTTTATCATAAGTAGAATAGTCCAGACTAGGCCCACTCAATTTTTCAGAAAAGTATGGAACAAGTTTGCCATCTTGTAATAACACACCTCCTAATCCAATTCCACTAGCATCACATTCAAGCTCAAAAGTCTTATTAAAGTCAGGAAGTTGAAGTAAAGGAGCATGTGTCAACTTATCTTTCAATACCGTGAACGCTTCTTCCTGTGCGGTACCCCAAACAAAAGACACATCCTTCTTTGTAAGCTCATTGAGAGGTGCGGCAATGGTGCTAAAATCTCTCACAAAACGCCTATAAAAACCAGCGAGTCCAAGAAAACTCCTCACTTGTGTGACCGTTTTGGGCTGCAGCCAACGCTCAATAGCTTCAATCTTGGCTTTATCAACTTCAATTCCCTATGGAGTAACAACATAGCCAAGAAAAGATACTCGGTCGGTGCAAAAGGTGCACTTCCCAAGGTTACCAAACAAACGTGCATCACGTAGAGCATTACAAACATCACGTAAATGTTCCAAATGTTCTTCCAAAGATTTGCTATAAATCAGTATATCATCAAAATAGACTACCACAAATCATCCAATGAAAGCACGTAAAACTTCGTTCATTAGTATCATGAAAGTACTAGGTGCATTAGTTAACCCAAAAGGCATGACTAACCACTCATATAAACCAAACTTAGTTTTAAATGCTATTTCCATTCATCTCCCAATTTCACACGAATTTGATGGTATCCACTACGCAAATCAACTTTGGAGAATATTGTAGAGCCACTCAATTCATCAAGCATATCATCTAGCCTAGGAATAGGATGACGATAACGAATAGTAATATTATTAATGCCTCTACAATCGACACACATACGTGATGTACCATCCTTTTTAGGCACTAGTATAATAGGAACAGCACAAGGACTAAGAGGTTCGCGTATATAACCTTTGTCGAGCAGCTCCTGTACTTGACGCATAATCTCCTTCGTCTCCTCTGGATTGGTACGGTATGGTGCACGGTTGGATAGCGATGCACCGGGAATTAAGTCAATTTGATGCTCAATCCCTCGAATAGGTGGTAATCCCGGTGGCACGTCTTGTGGGAAGACGTCAGTGAACTTCTGCAAAATGTTAGTGACAGCAGGGGGCAAAGAGGAAGGCACGTCCTCGAATGAAAATAATGCCTCTTTGCACACAAAAGCATAGCAAACAGATTTGCTAGAATCTAGCTCATCAATATCATATTTGGTGGCAAGTAAACATGCACTTTTCAATTTAATTTCAGAAGCAACACTAGATGGTTTATTAGTAGGCTTCATTTGTTGCTCAAATTCTTTTGCCACAATCTGATTTTCACTCTTATTTTTCTCCTGTTTTTCTTTATTAGCTCTATGAATATCATCTTTCAAAATGGAATCATGAGTCATAAGAAGCAAAGTAATATTTTTATCCTTATGAACAAAAGTGTACTGATTGTTTCTACCATGGTGTACAGATTTTTTATCAAATTGCCATGGTCTACCAAGTAATAAGGAACATGCTTGCATAGGTACCACATCACAATCAACATAATCAGCATATGTAGAGATACTAAAATGCACACGAACAGTACATGTTACCTTAACCTTGCCGCTGTTGTTGAACCATTGGATGTAGTAAGGATGTGGATGTGGTCTTGTGGTGAGAGATAGCTTGTCCACCATCTCCATGCTAGCCAAGTTGTTGCAGCTCCCTCCATCTATGATGAGGACATCAATACCATTGTTACACCCATAGCCCCTGCTGCTATACATACTGGACCAATTACTAGAGCTCGCGCACGCCAATTGAATTATCAGGTACTTTCGTTTCTTGGTAATGATTCCAATGTTCATGAGAATATGATGCTGCCTAAATTGGATACATTTGTTTTGCTTACAAATGAAGGGCCTACCATGGACAAGAAAGATGAACCTTGGAGCAAGTTCAAGCATGGAGATGTTGGTATGCGCAAGGGGAACAAGAACGGAGTTACAAGTGATGATTCCAGGACATTGAAGCCACCATAATGAGTGCATGAAGCCTTGGACGAAATATACAAGATGCCACTTCATAATATTCGTCCATAGGCTATTCTAGGTGTTGCATCACCTTATTATTGGGCCAGGCCCAAGTAATTTTGAAATACTTAAGTATAGGCTGTTTTTAGAGTCCGTATGTGTGGGGAAACAAGTGTTAGGGTTGGTTTCGGACCCCTCCCTGAAGGGCCACGAAATTCCCTCCTCTTCCTCCATATATACAGCCCTTAGGGCGTCGTTTAGACTTTGGGTTTTGTTTAGATTAAATGTTCGCCATAGCTGCAACTTCGCTTACTTTGTTTGTGTTCAACGACCAAACCAAGGCGTCACAGAACCCCACCTTCATTAATAAAGAGTTCCTCTTTTATTCGCAATATCCAGATTGCAATCTCAGTTTCTTGCTTGTTCTTCGTTTGCTCGTAGGAAATAGACCCTCGTGGTCAGGTTGATCATGCTCCGGCGTGGTCAATAACCCCTCGGAAGTTGGTTTAGCGATTGCTAAGGCGCGACGTCTTCGCACACTCGTAGTCGGATCGTCAAAGTCGACTCCCACAGAAAACGATTGCTATCTCATGAAACATCAGGACACCTCGGCCTCTATCAAGTGGTATCAGATTTCTAGGTTGCTCATGAGATTTTACAGTTTTTCGTAGATTAGATCGAGTCTGTTCTTCATACCTAAAGTCCACGAAAAAGCCACAAAAAAATTAGGGTTAGTTCATCATATCCGAACCAATATGAGCCTTTGCATAATCTTTTTAGGGTTTTTGCTTTGTTGAATTTGCGGTTGCATCATCGTGTCAAGTTGCTGGTCTTAGAGTCTAGTCTTTTAGAGTTTCGAGTTCTGGTCATAAGTTGTCACGCCGCCGCCGCACCATCATCATCGCCTTGCCATCTACCACCATTGCTTATCCGCCACCGCTCTGAATCCGTATCCATATACCACCACCAATCCGTATCCATATACCACCACCAATCCGTATCCATATACCACCACCGCTACCATATACCACCACCGCTGCCATATACCACCACCATATATCCACCACCAATCCGAGTTCTTCTCATATTAGGTTTGTTTTCGAGATCCATCTAAATTCCGATTCGTGTTTCCTTGCCTGCGTAGGTCTCGCAAAAAAAATTCGGCGACCGAAAATAGTTTTTTCCTATCCTATTTTTAGGCTGTTCTGAGTCTTTTGACACACTCACCATCATAGTGATTTTTGGTCGCACTTTTTCGTCGTCGCTGCCCTGATTTCAGAAAAAAATTGTCAAAAAAATTTCGTACCCATCCTGACAGTTTGACGTGGGAAGAGTTTTGAGACACTCGCCATTATAGTGATTTTTTGCAAAAAAAAAACAGGAGCGCAAAAAAAAACAGAGCGCAAAAAAAAACAGAGCGAAAAAAAATTCCAGAGCGTGCTTTCCCTTGTTTCCGTGCCGCTCCGTGATTTTGTTAGTGTTCTAGGCTCGCGTCTCTAGCACGGTCTAGCCTAGGACCAGCACAGTACCGTCGTTGAGCATTTATTCAACTTTGCATCTCTGAATTGATTATTGCTGACCTTTTTGCTACCATACTATAAGCCTTCCCAGCTCCACATAGATCTACGTCGTGCGTTTGACTCTCCCTGGCAATCGCACTATCCAAGCTTTTGAGAGGTTTGACTACAACGGTTGTCGTTCACCACCTGCTGCTGGGTAAGAACTAGTAAGAATTTGAGATTTGCTTGACGGATTTGTGACTGTCCACCACACCACCACCACCACCACTGCCTAGTAGTCTGTCGAATCATATTATTTTGTGTTTCTATTGCTGCTAACCATGGCAGGATCACAAGCCGAAGAGACTAACTGGGAGAACATGACAAACAAAGCGTTACATGATAAATTTCAACAAATGATGAGTGGACAGGTGGAAGATGTGCTAAATAGATTTGAAGAGGCCATGGAGAAGATAGATGTCATTGACAAGGCGTTCGAAACAAAGCTCGATAACAAGTTTAATGAATTGCTCGCGCGTCTACCACCACCACCACCGACTGCACCTAACGCACCTCAACAACAGCAACAACGACTACCTCCACATCGCAAAACAGCCCTCTGCCGAGCGACCCGTGTCCCTCTTCAGCCTGGCCAAGCTGCTGGTGCTGCTGTTGATACTTTTGTGGCTCCTGCTGCCGATGTGGGGGAGGATGATTATGTGGGAGATTACGAGGATGAGGTTGATCAACATCAGAACTACGTGCAACCACCAGCACCACAACCACCAGGTCGTCCACATGCAAATAATGGCAATGTTAGGGCTCCCCCCCAGGCACGAGATCATGACCATCTCCCTAAACTGAAATTGAATATTCCACCATTTGAGGGTAGATATGTTCCTGATATATATCTTACTTGGGAGTTAGAAACTGAACAACGATTTACATGTTTAAAATATCCTGAGGAGAGACGTGTTCCTGCTGTTGTTTGTGCTTTCACTAGCTTTGCATGTGTTTGGTGGTCTGAACATTGTCGATTATATCCTGTTCAAGCTACTTGGGCTGCTTTGAAAACTGCTATGCGTACTCGTTGGGTTCCACCATATTATCACCGTGAATTACTTCAAAAATTGCAGCGCTTAAGACAAGGAAAAAATTCGGTAGAAGAATATTATCAGGAATTACAAACTGGCTTGATTAGATGTGGTATTGTTGAGGAGAATGAAGCTATGCTTGCATGTTTTCTGGGTGGATTAAATAGAGAGATTTAGACCATTGTAGACTATAAGGATTATAACAATATCACTCGTTTATTCCATCTTGCTTGTAAAGCAGAACGTGAAGTGCAGGATCGACATGCATTGGCGCGAACTAACTTTTCTGCAGGTTGACCTTCATCATGGACACCATGTGCATCATCTACTTCCACACGTTCTGCTACACCGGCATCTCCGTCGGCTGCCACCTCCAACCGTGAAAGAGTAAAGCAGGCACAATCACCACTATCTGCCAAGAGCACACCTTCTGGGCCTGCAAAGAGCTCTTCTTCATCCATGGCATCAACAGGGCAAACACATGATATTATTTGTCGACGTTGCAAGGGTGGAGGTCATTATGCGAGAGAATTACCATCTAAGCATGTGATGATTGTTACTGAGGATGGTGGGTATGAGTCCGCTAGTGACTATGATGAGGAGACTTTGGCTCTTATTACACATGAAGAACACGGTGGAGATGATTCTGATCATGAGACGCAATACATGGCTGCTGAAGATGCTGACAGGTATGAATGTTTAGTTGCTCAACGTGTTTTGAGTGTGCAGGTTACACAAGCTAAGCAAAATCAGAGGCATAATTTGTTCCATACAAAGGGAGTTGTGAAGGAACGTTCTATTCGCGTCATCATAGATGGAGGGAGCTGCAACAACTTGGCTAGCATGGAGATGGTGGAGAAGCTATCTCTCACCACAAGACCACATCCACATCCTTACTACATCCAATGGTTCAACAACAGCGGCAAGGTTAAGGTAACACGTACTGTTCGTGTGCATTTTAGTATCTCTACATATGCTGATTATGTTGATTGTGATGTGGTACCTATGCAAGCATGTTCCTTATTACTTGGTAGACCATGGCGATTTGATAAAAATTCTGTACACCATGGTAGAAACAATCAGTATACAATTGTTTATAAGGACAAAAATATTACTTTGCTTCCTATGACTCCTGATTCCTTTTTGAAAGATGATATTAATAGAGCTAATAAAGCAAAACAGGAGAAAAATAAGAGCGAACATCAGATTGTGGCAAAAGAATTTGAGCAACAAATGAAGCCTAATAATAAACCTTCTAGTGTTGCTTTTGAAATTAAATTGAAAAGTGCATGTTTACTTGCCACCAAATCTGATATTGATGAGCTAGATTCTAGCAAATATGTTTGCTATGCTTTTGTGTGCAAAGAGGCATTATTTTCATTCGAGGACGTGCCTTCCTCTTTGCCCCCTGTTGTCACTAACATTTTGCAGGAGTTCGCTGACGTCTTCCCACAAGACGTGCCACCGGGATTACCACCTATTCAAGGGATTGAGCATCAAGTTGACTTAATTCCCGGTGCATCGCTACCCAACCGTGCACCATACCGTACCAATCCAGAGGAGACGAAGGAGATTATGCGTCAAGTACAGGAGCTGCTCGACAAAGGTTATATACGCGAATCTCTTAGTCCTTGTGTTGTTCCTATTATACTAGTGCCTAAAAAGGATGGTACATCGCGTATGTGTGTTGATTGTAGAGGCATCAATAATATTACTATTCGTTATCGTCATCCTATTCCTAGGCTAGATGATATGCTTGATGAATTGAGTGGCTCTACAATATTCTCCAAAGTTGATTTGCGTAGTGGATACCATCGAATTCGTATGAAATTGGGAGATGAATGGAAAACAACATTTAAAACTAAGTTTGGTTTATATGAGTGGTTAGTCATGCCTTTTGGGTTAACTAATGCACCTAGTACTTTCATGAGACTAATGAACCAAGTTTTACGTGCTTTCATTGGACGATTTGTGGTAGTCTATTTTGATGATATACTGATTTATAGCAAATCTTTGGAAGAACATTTGGAACATTTACGTGCTGTTTTTAATGCTCTACGTGATGCACGTTTGTTTGGTAACCTTGGGAAGTGCACCTTTTGCACCGACCGAGTGTCTTTTCTTGGCTATGTTGTTACTCCACAGGGAATTGAAGTTGATAAAGCCAAGATTGAAGCTATTGAGAGTTGGCCGCAGCCCAAAACAGTCACACAAAGTGAGGAGTTTCCTTGGCCTCGCTGGTTTCTATAGGCGTTTTGTGAGAGATTTCAGCACCATTGTTGCACCTCTCAACGAGCTTACAAAGAAGGATGTGCCTTTTGTTTGGGGTACCGCACAGGAAGAAGCCTTCACGGTATTGAAAGATAAGTTGACACATGCTCCTTTACTCCAACTTCCTGATTTTAATAAGACTTTTGAGCTTGAATGTGATGCTAGTGGAATTGGATTAGGAGGTGTGTTATTATAAGATGGCAAACCTGTTGCATACTTTTCTGAAAAATTGAGTGGGCCTAGTCTGAACTATTCTACTTATGATAAAGAATTATATGCTCTTGTTCGGACCTTAGAAACATGGCAACATTATTTATGGCCCAAAGAATTTGTTATACATTCTGATCATGAATCTTTGAAACACATTAAAAGTCAAGCTAAACTGAATCGTAGACATGCTAAATGGGTTGAATTCATTGAGACTTTCCCTTATGTCATTAAACACAAGAAGGGTAAAGAAAATGTTATTGCTGATGCATTGTCTCGTCGTTATAGTATGCTTTCACAACTTGACTTTAAAATATTTGGTTTGGAGACCATCAAAGATCAATATGTGCATGATGCTGAATTTAAAGATGTATTGCAGAATTGTAAAGAAGAAAGAACATGGGACAAGTTCATCGTTAACGATGGATTTTTGTTTCGTGCTAACAAGCTATGCATTCCAGCTAGCTCCGTTCGTCTTTTATTGTTGCAGGAGGCGCATGGAGGAGGACTAATGGGGCACTGTGGCGTGAAGAAGACGGAGGATATACTTTCTACACATTTCTTTTGGCCAAAGATGAGACGGGATGTTGAGCGTTTTGTTGCTTGCTGCACTACATGTCAAAAAGCTAAGTCACGACTCTATCCTCATGGTTTATATATGCCTTTGCCTGCACCTAGTGTTCCTTGGGAGGATATATCTATGGACTTTGTTTTAGGTTTACCTCGAACAAAGAAGGGGAGGGATAGTATATTTGTTGTCGTGGATAGATTCTCGAAAATGGCACACTTTATACCATGTCATAAAAGCGATGATGCTGTTAATGTTGCTGATTTGTTCTTTCGTGAAATTATTCGATTGCATGGTGTGCCAAATACTATTGTTTCAGATCGTGATACTAAATTTCTTAGCCACTTTTGGAGATGTTTATGGGCTAAGTTGGGGACTAAACTGCTTTTTAGTACTACTTGTCACCCCCAAACTGATGGACAAACTGAAGTAGTCAATAGAACATTGTCTACTATGCTTAGGGCTATTTTGCAGAATAATAAGAAAATGTGGGAAGAATGCTTGCCTCATATTGAATTTGCTTATAACTGTTCGTTGCATTCTACTACTAAGATGTGCCCTTTTGAAATTGTGTATGGTTTCCTACCTCGTGCACCTATTGATTTGTTGCCTCTTCCATCTTCGGAGAAGGTGAATTTTGATGCTAAAGAACGTGCTGAATTGATTTTAAAAATGCATGAGTTAACTAAGGAAAACATTGAGCGTATGAATGCTAAATATAAACTTGCTGGAGATAAGGCTAGGAAAAATGTTGTGTTTGCACCTGGAGATCTTGTTTGGTTACATTTGCGTAAGGATAGATTTCCTAATTTGCGTAAATCAAAGATAATGCCACGTGCTGATGGTCCTTTTAAGGTGTTTGAGAAAATAAATGATAATGCATATAAACTTGAGTTGCCTGCAGATTTTGGGGTTAGTCCCACTTTTAACATTGCAGATTTGAAGCCTTATTTGGGTGACGAAGATGAGCTTCCGTCGAGGATGACTTCATTTCAAGAAGGGGAGGATGATGAGGACATCAATACCATTGTTACACCCACAGCCCCTGCTGCTATACATACTGGACCAATTACTTGAGCTCGCGCATACCAATTGAATTATCAGGTACTTTCGTTTCTTGGTAATGATTCTAATGTTCATGAGAATACGATGCGGCCTAAATTGGATACATTTGTTTTGCTTACAAATGAAGGGCCTAGCTTGGAGAAGGATGATCATTGGAGCAAGAACAAGCATGGAGTTGATGGCATGCGCAAGGGAGACAAGAGCAGAGTTTCAAGTGATGATTTCGGGACTTTGAAGCCACCATAATGAGTGCATGAAGCCTTGGACGAAATATACAAGATGCCACTTCATAATTTTCGTCCAGAGGCTATTCTAGGTGCTGCGTCACCTTTTTTTGGGCCAGGCCCATGTAATTTTGAAATACTTAAATATAGGCTGTTTTTGGAGTCCGTATGTGTGGGGAAACAAGAGTTAGGGTGGGTTTCGGACCCTTCCTCCAAGGGCCACGAAATTCCCCCCCTCTTCCTCCATATATACAGCCCCTAGGGCATCATTTAGACTTTGGGTTTTGTTTAGATCAAAAGTTCGCCATAGCTGCAACTTCGCGTACTTCGTTTGTGTTCAATGACCAGACCAAGGCGTCACATAACCCCACCTTTATTAATAAAGCTTTCCTCTTTTATTTGCAATATCCAGATTGCAATCTCAGTTTCTTGCTTGTTCTTCGTTTGCTCGCAGGAAATAGACCCTCGTGGTCAGGTTGATCGTGCTCCGGCGTGGTCAATAACCCTCGGAAGTTGGTTTAGCGATTGCTAAGGCGCGACGTCTTCGCACGTTCATAGTCAGATCGTCAAAGTCGACTCCCATAGAAAATGATTGCTATCTCATCGAAACATCGGGACACCTTTGCCTCTATCAAGAAACGAAAGTACCTGGTAGTTTAATTGGCGTGCGCGAGCTCTAGTAATTGGTCCAGTATATGTAACAGTAGGGGTTGTGGGTGTAACAATGGTATTGATGTCCTCATCAGCTACTGGGCATAAAAGTTTTTGCTTTTCACAGAATCAAATCAACAATCTTCCAAACCATCCCAAAGGTCTTACGTGGCACAAACACTAATTAAAACAATAAAACACAATCATAACATAAGTATAATTGCATATTTATTGAAAAATAGAAGCAAAAATATAAAATTAATATTGGTCACCTCCGAACAAGCGCTTTTGTTTTACGCCCCTAGCTAGGCATGTTGCATAGATCTAGGCAGTGTCATCATTTATATTAAATTCATAAGTGGCCCTCATAATAGATTCATATGGCAACTTAATTTTCTTTCTTGGAAACTGTTCCATGCCCTTCCTTAATGGAAATTGAAATCTAATGTTTCCTTCTTTCATATCAATGATTGCACCAATTGTTCCAAGGAAAGGTCTACCAAGAATAATAGGGCATGTAGGATTGCAATCTATATCAAGCACAATGAAATCTACGAGAACATAATTCCTATTAGCAACAATAATAACATCATTAATCCTTCCATAGGTTTATTAATAGTAGAATCCTCTAAGTGCAAATTTAAGGAACAATCATCAAGTTTAGGGAAACCTAGCACATCACATAAAGTTTTTGGAATAGTGAAAATGCTAGCACCAAGTCACACAAAGCATTGCACTCATAATATTTAATCTTAATCTTAATAGTAGGTTCCCATTCATCATAAAGCTTTCTAGGGATTTAAACTTCCAACTCAAGTTTTTCTTCAAAAGATTTCATCATAGCATCAACGATACGTTTAGTAAAAGCTTTATTTTGATTATAAGCGTGAGGTGAATTAAGCACAGATTGTAACAAGGAAATACACTCAAGCAAAGAACAATTATCATAATTAAAATCCTTGAAATCCAAAAGAGTGGGCTCATCACTAGTTAAAGTTTTGAACTCGCCAAACCCACTTTTATCAAAATTTTCATTAAGATCTTCACTCTCCAAATTATCGGGACGCCTTCTAGCTAAAGTTGATTCCTCTCCATTCCCTTTTTTATCAAGTTTTATATTAGCAAACGAAGATTCAATAGGAGTCAAACCAATTACTTTAAGATCTTCATCTTGATTATCGTGAAAACTAGAAGAACATACTTTTCCTAGCCATTCTATCTTAGCACGCATCCTAGCGGTTCTCTCCCTACTTTCATTAGTAAAGTTTGAATAACTTTCAGAGACTCATTAATATCAATCTTGGGTGGCATAGATCTAATATTAAAAGAATAAATCTCATGAGAAAATCTATCAACCTTTCTAGTCACATCATCAATCTTAAGCAATTTTTCTTCTACCATAGCATTGAAAATATTTTGGGAGTTAAGAAAATCTTCGGTATTATTCTCAAGATCAGAGGGAATCTTATTATTATTTCCATAAGAATTATTTTAGTAATTACCACAATCATTAGAGGAATTAGTAGGAAACATCATAGGATTGAAACTACCTCTATGCGCGTTATTACCAAAATTGTTCCTGCCAACAAAATTCACATCCATAGATTCATTATTATTATCAATCAAAGTAGGCAAAGTCATATCATTAGGATCAATAGGAGCACACTTGCTAGCAATCAATTTCACAAGTTCATCCGTCATTCCACTCAAAGTATTAATTTCTTCAATCGCATGCAGTTTTTACTAGTAGAAGATCTTTCGGTATGCCATTGAGAGTAATTTGCCATAGTATTATCTAGGAGTTTAGTAATTTCTCCTAATGTTATTTCCATAAAAGTACCACCCACGGCAGAATCTAAAAGATTTCCAGATGCAAAATTCAATCCAGCATAAATTTTTTGTATGGTCATCCATAAACTTAAACCATGAGTAGGGCAATTTCTTATCACTAATTTCAACCTCTCCCAAAATTGTGCAACATGTTGATGATCTAGTTCCTTAAAATTCATTATATCGCTCCTAAGGGAGATGATCTTAGCGTGAGTAAAATACTTGGAAATAAAAGCATCCTTACACTTATTCCATGAATCAATACTATTTTTAGGCAAGGACAAAAACCAAGTTTTAGCATGATCTCGTAGTGAGAATGGAAATAGCTTCAATTTAACAATATCATTTTCCACCATTTTTTCTTTTGCATATCACACAATTCAATGAAAGTATTCAGATGGGATGCAACATCTTCATTAGGACTACCAAAAAATTATTCTTTCATAACAAGATTCAACACATCGGCATTAATTTCATAAGACTCCCCACTAGTGGCGGGAGCTATCGGAGTACTAATAAAATCATTATTAGTAGTGTTGGAAAAATCACACAACTTAGTATTTTCTTGATACATCATGAAAACGCAAGCAATCTAGCACACGTGCAAACAAAAGGCAAACAAAAATACGAACGGAAAGAAGGCGAATAAAAAGGAAAATATTTTTGTGTTTTTCTAAAAACATTTTAGAAGTGGGGGAGAGAAACGAGAGGCAAATGGCGAATAATGTAACTGCAAGAGATGAGAGTTTATGATCGGTACATGGTAGGCTTGATGTATATCCTCCCCAACAAAGGCGCTAGAAACTCTTCCTGCTACTTCTTTATCTTGCGTTGGTTTTTTCCCTTGAAGAGGAAAGGGTGATGCAGCAAAGTAGAGATAAGTATTTCCCTCAGTTAAGAACCAAGGTATCAATCCAGTAGGAGGAACACACAAGTCTCCAATGATAGCACCTACACAAACAAATACATACTCAAACCCAACCTGATAAAGGGGTTGCCAATCCCATCACATTTACTTGCAAGGATTAGATCTGATAGAGATAGGTATAAAAGATAAATAAAAGTGCAAAACAAAGTAAAGGCAAATAAATTGCAGCAAGGTATTTTGGGGTTTTTGGTTTTGTCGACCTGAAAATAATATGATAAGAATAGACCCAGGGCCATAGTTTTTACTATAGGCTTCTCTCTTGAAAGAACTCATATGGTGGGTGAAGAAATTACTATTGAACAATTGATAGAAAAGCGAATAATTATGACGATATCTAAGGCAATGATCATGAATATAGGCATCACGTCTGTGACAAGTAGACCGGATCCTGCCTGCATATACTACTATTACTGCACACATCGACCACTATTCAGCATGCATCTAGTGTGTTAAGTTAACAAAAACAGAGTATGTGATACGTCTCCAACATATCTATAATTTTTGCTTGTTCCATGCTGTTATATTATCATTCTTGGATGTTTTACAATCATTTTATAGCAACTTTACATCATTTTTTGGGACTAACCTAATGACATAGTGCCCAGTGCCAGTTGTTGTTTTTTGTTTGTTTTTTACTTCATAGAAAATCAATACCAAACGGAGTCCAAACGCAGCGAAACTTTTTGGAGAATTTTTCTGGACTAGAAGACACCTGTTGGGCCAAACAAGTACCAGTGGGGGGCTCCGAGGGGAGCACAACCCATCTGGGCGCGCCTGGGGGCCCAGGCGCGCTCTGGTGGGTTGTGCCCGCCTCGGCCGCCTCCCACACCGCCTCTTTGCTCTATAAATACCCCGAAAATCCAAAAGCCCTAGGGGAGTCGATGAAACACAATTCCAGCCACCGCAAGTTTTAGAACCACCAGATCCAATCTAGATAACATCACGAAGGGGTTCATCATCCCCATTGGTGCCTCTCCAATAGAGAACCAAACCAAAGCATTAGCACTTAGGGTGTGTTCGGTTGCTGTCACCAGATGGAATGGCATGGGTCCGTCCCGTCCCGAGAGCCCATTCTCACGTTCGGCCAGTAGATGGAACCAGAACCCACCAGTCCCAGAAAAGAGAATATTTGGTCTATATGCAGAACTGACACATACCTCCGATTCGAGCGGACGACAAGGAATGCGCCTCATTCCCCTCGCACCAACCCGACCGCTATCCTCTCCCGTCTCGCCTTCTCAGTGCCACCACCCTCTCGCATCTCTCCCTCCCTCTCGATCTGCCATGCTCCCGCTCCTCTCTCAGCGCCGCCCCTCACGCACCTCTCCAGCGCCGACTTCCCTCTCCTCCCCGTCATCTCCCCCTGTGATGGCGCGCATCAAGGGCTTGTCCGCGACCTAGCAGGCGGCAGTGGCAGCGACCTAGCAGGCAGCAGCGACGAACCAGCAAGGCGGCTAGCACCGTAGGCAAGGTACGGTTCCATTCCTGTATATACATGCTGATGCTCAAGACAGATTTATGTTTCTGTGTGTGCAATGTTCTTCCTCAATTTCTTCCATATTTTGTTGTCAGATCCATGGTTATAAGTAATTGGTAGCCATATTATTGATAGTATGTATCATTGTAGATGGTCAAGATGAGCAAAAGAAAAAGGATGGCTAGGGGAGCAGCTGTTTTTGTTGCATTAGCTGCGATGGCAGTCATCGTTTCGGCTATAATAAGGAAGATGAGACCACGTATTACCTATGGCCCAATGCATGAAAGAGATCGAATCAGATTTGATTATCTAAACCAAAAAATTTGGCAAAGCGATGTGTTATGCAAAAACATGCTAAGGTTTGAAAGAGCTGCATTCTTTCGTTTGTGTGGTATATTGAGGGATCGCAATTTGCTAGAAGACAGTCCACATCTTAGTCTGGAGCAACAATTGGCAATGTTTTTGCATACAATTGGGCATAACCTTCGGAATAGAGTTGTTTCAGCCAATTTTTGTAGATCATACGACACAACAAGCATCTATTTTAGAAAGGCTCTTTATGCCATAGGCGACCTTCGTAATGATTATATAAGGCCACCATCATTGGAAACCCCCGCAAAAAATGCAGGAAATCATCGATTTGACCCATATTTTAAGGTAATTTTAGAAACTATTTGTCGGTGGGAAATCTGCCTCCACGAACACCTATGGGGACCGAGCCCCTTTCTTGGTTCGGCGGGGGGCGGAGGTCGCGCGAAGAGCAGATCGAGGCGATGCACACAAGGGGTTTACCCAGCTTCGGGCCGCACGGATGCGTAAAACCCTACTGCTGCTTTGTGGTTTGGTATTGTGTTCTTGCTCGGGAGCGTGTGGTGCTACAGTACACGCGAGCCGCTGGCGAGACCGAGCGTGAATGGCCTCCTTCCCCCTCATTGCGCATGGGGCCTCCTTTTATATGTGCAAGGGGTTACCCACAGGTGGCAACGTAGGCGGGGGTAAAACTGGAAAACGCTGTGTTGGGTACAGCTGTTTGCACAGTGCTATCATACCTAACTCTGACGGCAGGGGACAAGGGCATTAAATGCCCGTCTGGGTCGCCCAAACAGTGTAGGAAAGGGGCCGTCAGGAGCGCCACCGTTTGCCACGATGGCTACTCTGTCAGCGTTGCTTCGCCACCGCATGCCCCTGGCTGCGCAGCCTCTCGCCACGTACGCCTGGAATGGCCCCAGAGCGACGCGTGGGTGGATGAGCTGGAGCGCAGGCGCGGGGTGGTGACATGCCGCGGCAAGTGCCTTGCCGCGGTTGGTGCCTTGTAGCGCCCGGGAGCTTGTCGCTCACCGGTCCTTGCCGGGACGCGGGGCGCGTCGCAGCAAGTATCTTGTTGTGCCTCGGTCGGCCTTCCCGGCAAGCTCCTCTTGCCGGGGCCTTGTGCTTCGAGCGGCCGTCCCGGCAAGCTCCTCTTGCCGGGGCCTTGCTCTCTTCGGGTGGCCTTCCCGGCAGGCTCCTCCTGCCGGGGCCTTGGCTCAAATACTTTGTTCTTGGATGGCCCAAAAAGGGACCACGGAGAGTTTTGGCGGTCGCCTGGCAAGCCTTGCCGCGGGGTGCTACGACTGCCCGTGCACAAGTTCGGGGGACTAAGGTACCCCTACTTTAGTACACTGACAGGAGCCCCCGGGCCTGGGCCATACACGGTGCCGAGCGCTGTTGGGCCAGGCCCAAAACAGTGCACGGGCACGCGTGGCCTGGGTCACGCTGCATCTCCTTCTGCGTCCACCACGTCCTCCCCGAACGGCACGCGTCGAATGCGGCATCGTGGGGAGAGGCGTGCGTGACATGGGCGGCGTGCGCGGGGCTGAGCCCCGCGGGCGTGCGTCACGTCACAGGTGATTTGTTTATTCGGAAAGGCGAAACGCCCCCTCCCTTCCCCCTCGTAAGCAGGGGAAACAGGGGCAGTCTGCCCACCCGCCAGTTGCGATTCCTCGAAAATCCTCCGCCACTTCCCAAGAGAAGCAGCGTTCCGCCTCTTCCGTCGCCACCAGTGCTACCGACGCCGTCGACCTCCCTCCCTCTTTCCGCCATGGCCCCGAAGGGCGACAAGGGGAAAGGGAAGGCCGTGAAGTCGGCCGAGGCGCAGCGGCTTGAGGCGCTACGAAAGGAGCAGGCGACCTTCCCCCCTGGGCTCGACGCGTTGGTCCTGAGGGAGGAATACTACCTCTTCTGGTCGACGGGGACGCGAGCGCATCCGCGCACGAGGGTTCTTCCCGCCGCCGCCCAGAAGGAGTATCCGACTGGGTATCCCTTATTTTCTCTGTTCTTCTATTGCGGGCTCTGCCCGCCCTTCTCTGAATTTTTCTGCGACATCATGGACACCTACGGGTTCCATCTCCTTGATTTCACCCCCAATGCTGTTCTGACCATCGCAATTTTCGCACATCTTTGCGTAAACTTTGCCGGAGTCTATCCAAACGTAGCCCTCTTCCGCCACTTCTTCACGCCTCGAGTAGAGAGGGGCGAGCCCCTCTCCGGCGGAATCGCCTGGATCTCGAAGCTCGGCAAGAAGGATGCTTATCTGGAGGGAGAGCTCCGCAGCAAATGGGAGGAATGGAGAGCAGACTGGTGCCTGATCGTCGAGGAGAACTCGCAGCCATTCACTGCCGTGCGCCAAACTCCTGTGGTGCGCGGCAGGGATTGGAGCGACATGGCTCCGGACGACGACAAGCTGCAGATTGCCGTCACCCGGATCCTGCGGCTCAGGCGTGCCGGGCTCACAGTTGGCGCCGTTGGCGCAGATTTCCTCCGCCGCCGCATCGCTCCCCTGCAGGAGAAAGGGAGACCCGCCTGGGAGTTCCAGAATGCGGCGGACATCATGAGGCTGCGCCCTGGCCTCAACTTCAATTTCACCGTCTTGGAGCTTGACGGGACGCTCAGGGAGCTGTTCAAGCACGACCCCGACCACCCCGAATGGTTCAAGCTGCCGCGAGGCGTCGTCCCGTTGTGCAACAATTCGTCGCTCAGCCGCATCCTTGGAATGATGCTGCTGTGCGACTCGCACGGGATCGACTACACTTGGCAGGAGCCCGCCGGCGATGTCGTGCGGGCGTTCTTCGACGACTTGGTGGAGAGGCCAGTCGACGCCGACGAGCAGAAGGGCCTCACCCGAGACACCACCGACGCGGAGTTGGCGCGCATCGCCTCAAGGATGGAAGAGGCGACGGCAGCCGCGGCCGCGGGCGAATTTGGCTTCACATTGGCGGAGGCGGACGCAGCGGAGGCGGAAAGCCTTGCCGATCGAGCGGAGTTTGCCGGCGAGGAAGAGCTTGCCGGGCACGGCGCAGGGGCGGACGAGTCCACCGAGGGCACGAGCGGCTTGCCGGAGGCTGACGCCTCTTTCTCCCGACCTTCGGGCAGCTCGTCGCAAGCGGAGCCCCCGGCTCAACCACGGAGGCGTCTCCGCAAGGCCGGAGAGGTGGTACAGCAAGCGAGCCAACAACCGTAGTGTCGCGTGACACGCTCCGCTGTGGCAGCAGGAGCGGGCTCTTCGCGGGCCGCGGCCTCTGCTCCTGCCGCCCCTCGTGCCACGGCGGCGGCCGGGGCAAAGCCATCTTAGGCTAGTGCCACCACTGCCTCCGCCAAGCGGCAGAGGAAGCCTACTCCTCCGCCTCCTCGCGCCAGAAGCGGGCCAGTCATCGACTTCTCCGCGCTTAGCTCCGACGAGGAAGAGGGAGAGGAGTAAGATCCCCGCTGTACTTGTGTTTCTTCAATTCTTGCAGTTGTGTCTCGCATCTCATTTGCTTTCCTCTGAATTTGCTCCTTTTCAGGACTCTGGCTCAGAGGGCGGCAAAGAGAGCCAAGGTCCCAGTGGTCATCCTCGACGACGAGCCCACCGTGACGGCAGGGGGTGCGCCTGAGATGACCTTGTCGGACCCGCCAGCTAATCCCCAGAGCAGCCCCTAGCGCAAGCATATGATTTGCTTCCTGCCGTTGGGCGCGCCCGGGAACCCTTCATTTTTCTTGACATCTGGCTGACGATTTGTGTAGGAGCAGAGCAGCCCCACCAGGAGCGTCTGGAGACTGCCCCTGATGCGCCACCCGCTACAACCACACCGCCAAGGGGGAGTTCCCCGCCAAGGGAGGGATCCCCGGCAAGGGAGCAGTCTCTGGCAAGGGAGCAGTCTCCGGCAAGGGAGCAGTCCCTGGCGAGGGACGGCACCGGCGACCCCTTGGCGACGGAGACCGTGACCGCAGACCCTGGCCCAGGTAACCTTCTTGCCTCGAAACTCCCCTGGGGTTCTTCTTCTTTGGATAGTTGCTTGACTTCTCCCCCCCCTCTTTTGGCCTTCAGACCCGCCCGCCATGGACCCGATGGAGACCGAGGTCGTCGTCGAGGAGGATGCACGCGGCCATACCGACGACGTGGCCGCCACCGGAGGGGCGGACGGTGCTGAAGATCCGGCCGGCGAAGAGGCCGCCAAGGCTGCCGCAGCAGCCGCGAGCGAGGGGGTCGGTGATCGTACTGACGGCCCTGGGGCCACAGGAGCGCCAAGCGCTGCGCCGACCGCCGATCCCGCCTCCGCAGCAGCGTCAGGCCCCGAGGAGCCCCAGCCGAGCGTCTACCTGAAGGCTGGGGATGATATCTTCATCAAGCTCCCCTGGGAGTCGACTTCCAGGGCGCCAGTCGAGGGGGAGACCTTGGATGGGGAGGTGCTCGCCTCCGCCGGGCTGACGCTGGTTGATGCTCCAAGCAGCAGCGGCGGCGAACCTGAGGAGGAGCGGCTGCTCCGGAAGCTGGTGTCACTCCACCGCGCCCGATAAGCCCAGGTGGAACGCCGGGAAGCGCTTGTCGCGAAGGCCGGAGTAGACATGGAGAAGCGCGCCGGGGAGCTCCGGGAGCTCAACCAGGAGGCCCTCCGATCCTTGGCGGAGGAGCGAAGGCAGCTCGACGAGGCGCGGACGGCCTTCATCCTCGAGAAGGCGGAAGCTGAGGAGCAGCAAAGGCTTGCCGCCGCGGGGCTGGCCGCGCGGGAGGGCGAGCTGGTACAGCAGAAAGCCAGCCTCGCCAGCCACGAGGAGGAGGTCGCCGCGCGCGATCAAGCGCTCGGCGGAGCCCTCAAGGAAGCACAAGATGCTGCCGCGGCCGCCGAGGCTGCCAAGAAGGCGCTGGAGGCGAAGGTGGTGCAGCTCGACACTGATCTCAAGGCGAGTGGTGAGGAGCTCGCCGCGCTCAAACAGGAGCGCGAGAAGGGTGCCCATACCCTCGGCGAGCTACAGGTCCGCTTCGCCGAGAAGATCAAGGATCTTGATGCCACCAAGGACTCCAACGCTGATCTCGAGATGAAGCTGGCCACCTTGTCCAAGACGCTGGACAGCGCCAAGGAGCAGGAGGTGATCTTGCGGAAGGAGGTCGCGGACAACGAGGCGCTGTTGGAGAGCGCCGCAGTCACCCAGAACGAATTCAGGGCAATGGTGGAGCAGTGGACGGAGGGTCTGGTGGACATCGCCGCCTCCATCGACAAGGAGCTGTCGCTGCTGGGGATGGAGGGTCACGAGTATCCCTCCGACGCGAACCTCCCACCCAGCGCCAAGCTTACTTCATTCTTCAAAGGCATGGCGGCGGCCCTTCAGCATCTCCGGAATGCAATCCCAGAGCAGCTGGCCGGCGAGACGCGCGAGGCCATCGCTGGAGCCCTCGAGAAGGTGCTGGTGAAGATCGCCTTCCGCAACCCAGGCCTCAAGCTCACCAACGTCCTCAGGTCCCTGCCAGCAGACGCTGACCTCGAGGAGATCAGGGCCCTCGTCGCGCCCATCGTGGAAAGGGTGGCCGGGATCAAGAGGATCGAGGGCGACCGCGTGGTTTAGGCCGCCTGTCCTTTTCTTTTCTTGTCGCCGCTGGTCGAGTTATGAAAATAATTCATTAGGGCTGTGACCAGCTATCTTGTAATATAACTTTATCTTGGTAGTGATTGCACTGTTATCTCCCCTACTTGATTCCGTGCTTTGTATGTTTTTGCCCTATGCTTTTGGGGACTCGCCGGCATAGGCCTCCGCCTTGCCGCGGGCTCTGAGTGCGGGACATCAGCAGCCTGCCAGCGGTGCCATTACCGGCAAGAAACCATGCTGCGGCTAGCTGCAGCTCACTTAAATTGTTGAGCAGGCTCAAAACAAAGTAAGTGTTGCGACTGCAGTCGCAGCACACTTAAGCTGCCGAGCGAGCTCGAAACAAAGTAAGGATGCCACTCTGGTTGTAGCACACTTAAGTCGTTGAGCGGACTCGAAACGAAGTAAGGGCGCAACTAGCCACGAGCCGGTCCCTCCGCGCACAGGTTTTTCATACAAAGTACGGTCATTCAGGGGAGATAACTCAAAAATTTAAAAACTCGATTGCTCAAACTTTGGCAACTTAGCTTTTCCGTGGCTCGCTACCCGGCAAGGTCGCTTTCTGGCAAGGCGAAACATGGGGCTCGCCATCGCTTACCGGGGGTCAGTGCTGCACAGAGTGTCAGATAATGCATGCAAGGAATAAAGAGCATGATATCGACGAGATGCGCGGAACACATGAGCTCAATCTGCGCACAGGGTCTGCGCCTGGCTCTGTACAAAGGATCACATGCAACAGCGGCAAGACTTTGTACAGAAGGGTGGTTGCCGGACGGGGTCTGGCAACCGCGCCTTACGGGCGAAACTTACGAAGATGCCCAATGTTCCGAGAGTTGCTCACCGGAGTGGTATCTTCGGTCTCAAGGCGGACAGCGCCAGGCCTAGCGACTTGTTAAACCCGGTAAGGGCCTTCCCACTTCCTCGAAACTTCTGGCACTAACTTTGCGGCTATAAAAGCAGCGCAAAGCTTGCTGGTAGCGAGCAGCTCGCACAGCGGCCTGAAGATGGTCCTCCTCGAGGAGCAGCGTGTCATCTCGTCGCAGCTGCTCTCGCTCGAGCTCAGCATGAGCGAGCACTCGAGGTGGCCCGTATGCGAGATCCGTGGGGCTAACTGTCCCCGCTCCATGGAATAGAGCGAGAGGTTGCCTGGTCATACCAGGGCTTACCTGCACCGAGAGGTGTTGGCGTATGTTCGGATGCCGTGGCACCATGATCTCGGTGCATGTTCGGACGCCGTGGCACCATGAGCTGGCTCGGTGGCGCCCGTTCCGCCGCCGGTGCCATCCCCACCACCCGTTTTCTCCAGGGGCGGTGGTTTCGACGCGGACGGACCAGCCACCTCCGGAACCTTCTTCTTCGGTGGCATGTCGATGAAGATGATGGAGATCTAGCCTGTGCAGACGCCGGATCAGGTTCGCACAACTTCGACGCCCCCTACCTGGCGCGCCAAAGATGTCGGTGGGAAATCTGCCTCCACGAACACCTATGGGGACCGAGCCCCTTTCTTGGTTCGGCGGGGGGCGGAGGTCGCGCGAAGAGCAGATCAAGGCGATGCACACAAGGGGTTTACCCAGCTTCGGGCCGCACGGATGCGTAAAACCCTACTGCTGCTTTGTGGTTTGGTATTGTGTTCTTGCTCGGGAGCGTGTGGTGCTACAGTACACGCGAGCCGCTGGCGATACCGAGCGTGAATGGCCTCCTTCCCCCTCGTTGCGCATGGGGCCTCCTTTTATATGTGCAAGGGGTTACCCACAGGTGGCAACGTAGGCGGGGGTAAAACTGGAAAACGCTGTGTTGGGTACAGCTGTTTGCACAGTGCTATCATACCTAACTCTGACGGCAGGGGACAAGGGCATTAAATGCCCGTCTGGATCGCCCAAACAGTGCAGGAAAGGGGCCATCAGGAGCGCCACCGTTTGCCACGATGGCTACTCTGTCAGCGTTGCTTCGCCACCGCATGCCCCTGGCTGCGCAGCCTCTCGCCACGTACGCCTGGAATGGCCCGAGAGCGACGCGTGGGTGGATGAGCTGGAGCGCAGACGCGGGGTGGTGACTTGCCGCGGCAAGCGCCTTGCCGCGGTTGGTGCCTTGTCGCGCCCGGGAGCTTGTCGCTCACCGGTCCTTGCCGGGACGCGGGGCGCGTCGCAGCAAGTATCTTGTCGTGCCTCGGTCGGCCTTCCCGGCAAGCTCCTCTTGCCGGGGCCTTGTGCTTCGAGCGGCCGTCCCGGCAAGCTCCTCTTGCCGGGGCCTTGCTCTCTTCGGGTGGCCTTCCCGGCAGGCTCCTCCTGCCAGGGCCTTGGCTCAAATACTTTGTTCTTGGATGGCCCAAAAAGGGACCACGGAGAGTTTTGGCGGTCGCCTGGCAAGCCTTGCCGCGGGGTGCAACGACTGCCCGTGCACAAGTTCGGGGGACTAAGGTACCCCTACTTTAGTACACCGACACTATTCCTTAGCTATCTAGGCTATATGATATGCCATTTAATACTAGTCACTATATAGGATTGTATTGGAGCTATCGATGGTACACATGTGCGAGCAGGTGTTACCAAAAATGTGGAGCCTTCTTTTCGTGGTAGGAAAGCCTTTACCACTCAAAATGTGATGGCAGCAGTAGATTTTGACCTCCGCTTCTGTCGGTGTACGAAAGTAGGGGTACCTTAGTACCCCGAACTTGTGCACGGGCAGTCGTAGCACCTCGCGGCAAGGCCTGCCAGGCGATCGCCAAGACCCTCAATGGTCCCCTCTTGGGCCATTCAAGAACAAGGTATTTGAGCCAAGGCCCCGGCAAGAGGAGCTTGCCGGGAAGGCCACCCGAAGAGAGAAAGGCCCTGGCAAGAGGAGTTTGTCGGGACTGCCGCTCGAAGCACAAGACCCCGCAAGAGGAGCTTGCCGGGAAGGCCATCCACGGCACGACAAGGACCCTGCCATGGCGCGCCCCGCGCCCCGGCAAGGCCCGGTGAGCAACAAGCTCCTGGGTGCGACAAGACATCCACCGCGGCAAGGCGCTTGCCGCGGCAAGTTGCCACCTCGTGCCTGCGCTCCAGCTCACCCACCAACGTGTCGCTCTGGGGGGCATCCCAGGCGCACGTGGCGGGAGGCTGAGCAGCGAGGGGCATGCGGTGGCGAAGCGAAGCTGACAGAGTAGCCATCGTGGCAAACGGTGGCGCTCCTGATGGTCCACTCCCCTGCTCCGTCTGGAGGACGCGGACGGGCATTTAATGCCCTTGTCCCCCGCCGTCAGAGTTAGGTATGATAGCACTGTACAGCCACTGTGCACGCAGTTGTACCCACTACAGCATTCTACCATTTTTGCCCTCACCTACGCTGCCACCTGTGGGTAACCCCTTGAGCATACAAAAGGAGGCCCCATGCGCACGTAGGGGGGGATACCAATCTTTACGCTCGACCTCGTCGGCGGCCCGCGTGTATTGTAGCACCGCGCGCTCCTAAGGAAGAACACAATACAATCCACCAACAGCAGTAGGGTTTTACGCATCTCTGTGGCCCGAAGCTGGGTAAAATCCCCCTGTGTGCACCGCCTCGATCTGCTCTTTGTGCAACCTCTGCCCCCTACCGAACCAGTAAGGGGCTCGGTCCCCATAGGTGTTCGAGGAAGCCGATTCCCCCCGACATCTTTGGCGCGCCAGGTAGGGGGCGTCGAAGTTGTGCGGACATGATCCAGCGTCTGCACCAGCTAGATCTCCTTCATCCTCAGCGACATGCCACCGAAGAAGAAGGCTCCGGAGGTGGCCGGTCCGTCCGTGTCGAACCCGCCGCCCTTGGAGCAAACGGGTGGCGGGGACGGCACCGGCGACGGGACGGGCGTCGTCGAGCCAGCCCGTGGCGCCGCGGCGCCCGAACATGCACTGAGCTCATAACACAACGGCGTCCACACCCACGCCGACGCCCCTCAGCACAGGCAAGCCCTGGTCATACCAGGCAACCTTTCGCTCTCTTCCATGGAGCGGAGGCAGTTAGCCCCACAAATCTCGCGTACGGCCCACCTCGGGTGCTCGCTCACGCTGAGCTCGAGCGAGAGCAGCTGCGTCGAGATGACGCGCTGCTCCTCGAGGAGGACCGTCTTCAGGCCGCTGTTCGAGCTGCTCACTACCAGCAAGCTTTGTGCCGCTTTTATAGCAGCAAAGTTAGTGCCAGAAGTCCCGGGAATGTGGGAAGTCCCTTACCGGGTGAAACGAGTCGATAGGCCTGGCGCTGTCTGCCTTGAGACCGAAGATACCACTCCGGTGAGCAACTCCTGGAATGTTGGGCATCTTCGTAAGTTTCGCCCGTAAGGCGCGGTTGTCGGACCCCGTCCGGCAACCACCCTTCTGTACAAAGTCTTGTCGTTGTTGCATGTGATCCTTTGTACAGAGCCAGGCACAGACCCTGTGCGCAGATTGGTTTCGTGTGCTCCGCGCAATTTGTCGATCTCGTGCTCTTTATTCTTTGCATGCATTATCTGACACTCTGTGCAGCACTGACCCCCGGTAAGCGGCAGCGAGCCCCATGCCTCGCCCTGCTGGAAAGCGACCTTGCCGGGCAGCGAGCCACGGAAAAGCTAAGTTGCTAAAGCTTGAGCAATCGAGTTTTTAAATTTTTGAGGTTATCTTCCTCGGACGACCGTGCTTTGTATGGAAAACCTGTGCGCGGAGGGACCGGCTCGTGGCTAGTTGCGCCCTTACTTCGTTTCGAGTCCGCTCAACGACTTAAGTGTGCTACAACCAGAGTGGCATCCTTACTTTGTTTCGAGCTCGCTCGGCAGCTTAGGTGTGCTGCGACTGTAGTCGCAACACTTACTTTGCTTTGAGCCTGCTCAACAATCTAAGTGAGTTGCAGCTAGCCGCGACAAGGTTTCTTGCCGGTAGTGGCGCCGCTGGCGGGCTGCTGATGTCCCACACTCAGAGCCCGCGGTAAGGCAGAGGCCTACACCGACAAGTCCCCAGAAGCGTAGGGCAAAAACATACAAAGCACGGAGTCAAGTGGAGGAAATAACAGTGCAGTCACTACCTAAGATAGAGTTATATTACAAAAGCAAGCTTGTCGCAGCCCTAATGAATCGCCTTCATGACTTGGCCAGCAGCGACAAGAAAAGGAAAGGGGAGGCGGCCTAGTCCACTCGGTCGCCTTCGATCCTCTTGATCCCGGCCACCTTCTCCACTATAGGCGCGACGAGGGCCTTCATCTCCTCAAGGTCAGCCTCCGCCGGCAGGGATTTGAGGACGTTGGTGAGCCTGATGCCGGGGTTGCGGAAGGCGACTTTCACCAACACCTTCTCGAGGGCACCGGCGACGGCTTCGCGCGTCTCGCCGGCCAACTGCTTGGGGATCGCATTCCGGAGATGCTTGAGGGCCGCCACCACGCCCTGAAGAACGAAGTGAGCTTGGTGCTGGGTGGGACGTTCTCGCCGAAGGGATACTCGTGGCCCTCCATCCCCAGCAGTGTCAGCTCCTTGTCGATGGAGGTGGCGATGTCCACAAGGCCCTCGGTCCACTACTCCACCGTCGCCCTGAACTCGTTCTGGGTGACCGCGGCGCTCTCCAACAGCGCCTCATTGTTCGCGACATCCTTCCGCAAGGCCACCTCTTGCTCCTTGGCGCTGTCCAGCGCCTTGGACAAGGTGTTCAGCTTCAGCTCGAGGTCGGCATTGGAGTCCTTGGCGGCGTCGAGCTCTTTGATCTTCTCGGCGAAGCGGCCCTGCAGCTCACCAAAGGTGTGGGCACCCTTCTCGCGCTCCTGCTTGAGCGCGGCGAGCTCCTCGCCGCTCGCCCTGAGGTCGGCGTCGAGCTGCGCCACCCTCGCCTCCAGTGCCTCCTTGGCGGTCTTGGCGGCCGTGGCAGCATCTCGCGCCTCTTTGAGGGCTCCGCCGAGAGCTTGCTCGCGTGCGGCGACCTCCTCCTCGTGGCTGGCGAGGCTGGCTTTCTGCTGCGCCAGCTCGCCCTCCCGCGCGGCTAGCCCCGCGGCGGCAAGTCTTTGCTGCTCCTCGGCTTCCGCCTTCTCGAGGATGAAGGCCGTCCGCGCCTCGTCGAGATGCCTTCGCTCCTCCGCCAAGGAACGGAGGGCCTCCTGGTTGAGCTCCCGGAGCTCCCCGGCGCGCTTCTCCATGTCAGCTCCCGCCATCGCGACAAGCGCTTCCCGGCGTTCCGCCTGGGCTTGTCGGGCACGGTAGAGCGACACCAGCTTCCGGAGCAGCCGCTCCTCTTCAGGCTCACCGCCGCTGCTGCTTGGCGTGTCAACCAACGTCAGCCCGGCGGAGGCGAGCACCTCTCCGTCCAAGGCCTCCCCCTCGACCGGTGCCCTGGAAGTCGACTCCCAGGGGAGCTTGATGAAGACATCATCGCCGGCCTTCAGGTAGGCGCCTGGCTGGGGCTCCTCGGGGCCCGACGCCGGCGGAGGCAGGATCGGCGGTTGGCGCAGCGCCTGGCGCACCTGCGGCCTCAGGGCCGTCAGTACGATCGCTGACCCCCTCACCCGCGGCTGCCTTGGCGGCCTCTTCGCCGACCGGATCTTCGACACCCTTCGCCCCCCCGGTGGCGGCCACGTCGTCGGTATGGCCGCGCGCTCCCTCCTCGACGACGACCTCGATCTCCATCGAGTCCGTGGCGGGCGGGTCTGAAGGCCGTAGGAGGGGGAGAAGTCAAGAAGCTATCCAAAGAAAAAGAACCCCAGGGGAGTTTCGAGGCAAGAAGGCTACCTGGGCCAGGGTCTGCCGTCGCGGTCTCCGTCGCCAAGGAGGCGTCGGCATCGCCCCTCGCCGGAGACGGCTCCCTTGCCGGGGGCTGCTCCCTCGCCGGAGACCGCTCCCGCATCGGGGACGGCTCCCTCGCCGGGGAACTCCCCCTTGGCGGTGTAGTTGTAGCGGGTGGCTCCTCGGGGGTGGTCTCCGGACGCTCCTGGTGGGGTTGCTCTGCTCCTACACGAATCGTCAGCCAAATGTCAGAAGAAGCGAAGGGTACCCGGGCGCGCCCAACGGCGGGAAGCAACCCATATGCTTACGCTGGGGGCTTCGCTAGGGGCTGCTTTGAGGATTAGTTGGCGGGTCCGGCAAGGTCATCTCAGGCGCACCCCCTGCCACCACGGAGGGCTCGTCGTCGAGGATGACCACTGGGACCTTGGCTCTCTTTGCCGCCCTCTGGGCCAAATTCCTGCAAAGGACCAAATTCGGAGGAAAGCAAATGAGATGCGAGGCACAACTACAAGAATTGAAGAGACACAAGGACAGTGGGGATCTTACTCCTCTCCCTCTTCCTCGTCGGAGCTAAGCGCGGAGAAGTCGAAGACCGGCTTGCTCCTGGCGCGGGGAGGCAGGGGAGTAGGCTCCAGTGGCTGCTTGGCGGGAGCAGTGGACGACTCCGCTCCGGCCGCCGCCACGGCACGAGAAGTGGCAGGAGCAGAAGCCGCGGCCCGCGAAGACCCCGCTCCTGTTGCCTCAGAGGAGCGCGTCGCGCGGCGCTGCGGTTGTGGGCTAGTCTGCCGCACCACCTCCCCAGCCTTGCGGAGACACCTCCGTGGCTGGGCAGGGGGCTCTGCTTGTGACGAGCCGCCCGCGGGACGGGAGGAAGAAGCGCCGACCTCCGGTAAGACGCTCGTGTCCTGGGCAGGCTCGCCCTCGGCATCGTGCCCGGCAAGCTCTTCCTCGCCGGCAAACTCCGCTCGATCGGCAAGGCTTTCCACCTCCGCCAACGTGAAGCCGAACTCGCCCGCGGCCGCGGCTGCCGTAGCCTCCTCCATCCGGGAGGCGATGTACGCCAACTCCGCGTCGGTGGTGTCGCGGGTGAGGCCCCTCTGCTCGTCGGCGTCGACTGGCCTCTCCACTAGTTCGTCAAAGAAGCCCGCACGACATCGTCGGCAGGCTCCTGCCACGTGGAGTCGATCCCGTGCGAGTCGCACAGCGGCATCATTGCGAGGATGCGGCTGAGCGACGAATTGTTGCACAACGGGACGACGCCTCGTGGCAGCCTGAACCACTCGGGGTGGTCGGGGTCGTGCTTGAACAGCGCCTTGAGTGTCCCGTCAAGCTCCAAGACGGTGAAGTTAAAGTTGAGGCCAGGGCGCAGCCTCATGATGTCTGCCGCATTCTGGAACTCCCAGGCAGCGGAGGAAATCTGCGCCAACGGCCCCAACTGTGAGCCCGGCACGCTTGAGCCACAGGATCCGGGTGACGGCAAAACGCAGCTTGTCGTCGTCCGGGGCCACGTCGCTCCAATCCCTGCCGCGCACCACAGGGGCTCGGCGCACGGCGGTGAATGGCTGCGGGTTCTCCTCGATAATCAGGCACCAGTCTGCCCTCCATTCCTCCCATTTGCTGCGGAGCTCTCCCTCCAGATAAGCATCCTTCTTGCCGGGCTTCGAGATCCAGGCGATCCCGCCAGAGAGGGGCTCTCCTCTCTCTACTCGAGGCGTGAAGAAGTGGCGAAAGAGAGCTACGTTTGGAAAGACTCCGACAAAATTTTCACAGAGATGTGCGAAAATTGCCATGGTCAAGATAGCATTGGGGGTGAAATCAAGAAGGTGGAACCCGTAGGTGTTCATGATGTCGCAGAAAAATTCAGAGAAGGGCGGGCAGAGCCCGCAATAGAAGAACAGAGCGAAGAAGGGATACCCGGTCGGATACTCCTTCTGGGCGATGCCAGGAAGAACCCTCGTGCGCGTATGCGCTCGTGTCCTCGCCGACCAGAAGAGGTAGTATTCCTCCCTCGGGACCAGCGCGTCGAGCTCCGGTGGGAAGACCGCCTGCTCCTTTCGCTGCGCCTCGAGCCGCAGCGCCTCGGCCGACTTCACGGCCTTCCCCTTTCCCTTGTCGCCCTTCGGGGCCATGGTGGAAGGAGGGAGGGAGGTCGACGGCATCGGTGGCACCGGTGGTGCAGGAAGAAGAGGGGGCAGAGCGCTGCTTCTCTTGGGAAGTGGCGGAGGATTTCGAGGAATCGCAACTGGCGGGTGGGCGGACTGCCCCTATCTCCCCTGCTTATAAGGAGAGGAGGGGTGGGCGTTTCGCCTTTCCAAGCCAACAAATCGCCCGTGACATGACGCATGCCTGCAGGGCTCGGCCCCGCACACGCCACCCACGTCACGCACGCCTCTCCCCCACGATGCAGCATTCGACGCGTGCCGTTCGGGGAGGACGTGGTGGGAGCAGAAAAAGATGTACCGTGACCCAGGCCGCGCATGCCCGTACACTGTTTTGGGCCTGGCCCAATAGCGCTCGGCACCGTGTATGGCCCAGGCTCGGGGGCTCCTGTCGGTGTACTAAAGTAGGGGTACCTTAGTACCCCGAACTTGTGCACGGGCAGTCGTAGCACCCCGCGGCCAGGCCTGCCAGGCGATCGCCAAGTCCCTCAATGGTCCCCTCTTGGGCCATTCAAGAACAAGGTATTTGAGCCAACGCCCTGGCAAGAGGAGCTTGCCGGGAAGGCCACCCGAAGAGAGCAAGGCCCTGGCAAGAGGAGTTTGCCGGGTCTGCCGCTCGAAGCACAAGACCCGGGCAAGAGGAGCTTGCCGGGAAGGCCATCCACGGCACGACAAGGACCCTGCCACGGCGCGCCCCGCGCCCCGGCAAGGCCCGGTGAGCAACAAGCTCCCGGGCGCGACAAGACATCCACCGCGGCAGGGCACTTGCCGCGGCAAGTTGCCACCTCGTGCCTGCGCTCCAGCTCACCCACCAACGTGTCGCTCTGGGGGGCATCCCAGGCGCACGTGGCGGTAGGCTGAGCTGCGAGGGGCATGCGGTGGCGAAGCGAAGCTGACAGAGTAGCCATCATGGCAAACGGTGGCGCTCCTGATGGTCCACTCCCCTGCTCCATCTGGGCGACACGGACGGGCATTTAATGCCCTTGTCCCCCGCCGTCAGAGTTAGGTATGATAGCACTGTACAGCCACTATGGAGGCAGCTGTACCCACTACATCATTCTACCATTTTTGCCCTCACCTACGCTGCCACCTGTGGGTAACCCCTTGAGCATATAAAAGGAGGCCCCATGCGCACGTAGGGGGAGGAGGAGACCAATCTTTACGCTCGACCTCGCCAGCGGCCCGCGTGTACTGTAGCACCACGCGCTCCCAAGGAAGAACACAATACAATCCACCAAGCAGCAGTAGGGTTTTACGCATCTCTGCGGCCCGAAGCTGGGTAAAATCCCCCTGTGTGCACCGCCTCGATCTGCTCTTTGTGCAACCTCCGCCCCCCGCCGAACCAGTAAGGGGCTTGGTCCCCATAGGTGTTCGAGGAAGCTGATTCCCCCCGACAGCTTCACATATGTTTTGGCTGGATGGGAAGGGTCCACACACGACGCGGCCGTTTTAGGTTATGCATTAACTCGTGAGAGAGGCTTACAAGTACCACCTGGTAAGAAGTTGACGTAGATAGAATTTGTCCAGATGTTACTGCCTTAAGAAACCATTATAACCAATATTTATTTTTATTTTTTAGGAAAGTACTACCTAGTTGATGCCGGTTATGGAGCCAAGCCAGGGTTCTTGCCACCTTTTCGTGGCGTGAGGTACCATTTGAATGAGTGGGGCAACAATCCGGTCCAAAATGATAAGGATCTATTCAACCTTAGGCACTCATCTCTATGGGTGACGGTAGAGAGGGCTTTTGGATCTCTCAAGAGGCATTTCGAAATTTTAGATGATGCCTAATCATTCTTCACTTTCCCTGTCCAAGTCGACATTGTTATAGCTTGTTGCGTTCTTCATAATTATGCACTATGACAAGGGATCGATGAATCATTATACTGGAAGTGACATGGACCACCCAACCAATTCGACCATCAAGGCAACAATTAAGTGACAATAGGGCCTTGGTAGACCATAGGCTACAAATTGCCACACAAATGTGGGAAGATAGGAAAATCATGTATGCAAATTTATGAGTGCACTGCACTATGTATTTGCAATGTCTAAGGAACTACCTTATATTTATTTGATGGCTGGACTAGTTGTGGTATTTATTATGTCCAACATTATATTTGTATGATTTCATCCATTTTATTGCAACATTTTGATGGCTGGGCAGATTGTATCTTATATATGTTTAAATCATGTGTTTGTGATGATTTCATCCATTTTGTTGCAACATTTTGATGGCTGGGCATATTGTATCTTTTTTATGTTTAAATAATGTGTTTGTGATGATTTCATTCATTTTATTCCAACATTTTGATGGCCGGGCAGATTGTACCTTATAAACTTAGATGCTTTAATCCATTCTTTTGCAATTTTTTGATGGCTGAATAGAAATGGACAATGTTGAAGTTACCGCTACAAGTGGGATCTCTGGGAAAAGTGCGGTCATGGTATGGACAACTTCCATGACCAACACGATGCTAGGTTTTTTGGCTGACCTTGTTG
Organism: Aegilops umbellulata; assembly: GCA_032464435.1. Lineage (NCBI taxonomy): Eukaryota > Viridiplantae > Streptophyta > Magnoliopsida > Poales > Poaceae > Aegilops > Aegilops umbellulata. Next base: position 184,810,746 of record CP136055.1, read on the forward strand.
CTAAAGGGAAGAGAACTTCTAGTGGATTCAGGGAGACACATCTCAAACAATGTGCTACTGTTTTGAACGAGCAATTCAAGCTAGCAATCACCTCTGATCAAGTTAGAAACCATCTGAATAAGTGGAGGAATATTTGGGTCAGGGTTGTCAATTTGAAGAATTTAAGTGGATGATAGAGGCAAAGGTGTCCCGATGTTTCGATGAGATGGTGGCTATCGTTTCTGTGGGAGTCGACCTTGATGATCCGACTACGAACGTGCGAGACGTCGCGCCTTAGCAATCGCTAAACCAACTTCCGAGGGTTATTGACCACGCCGGAGCACGATCAACCTGACCACGAGGGTCTGTTTCCTGCGAGGAAACGAAGAACAAGCAAAAAACTAAGATTGCAATCTGGATATTGCGAATATAAGACGAAAGCTTTATAAATGAAGGTGGGGTTCTGTGACGCCTTGGTCTGGTCGTTGAACTCAAACGAAGTACGCGAAGTTGCAGCTATGGCGAACTTTTGATCTAAACAAAACCCAAAGTCTAAACGATGCCCAGGGGCTGTATCTATGGAGGAAGAGGGGGGAATTTCGTGGCCCTTGGAGGAGGGGTCCGAAACCCACCCTAACTCTTGTTTCCTCACACATACGGACTCTAAAAACAGCCTATATTGAAGTATTTCGAAATTACATGGGCCTGGCCCAAAAAGAAGGTGACGCAGCACCTAGAATAGCCTCTAGACGGAAATTATGAAGTGGCATATTGTATATTTTGTCCAAGGCTTCATGCACTTATTATGGTGGCTTCAAAGTCCTGAAATCATCACTTGAAACTCTGTTCTTGTCTCCCTTTCGCATGCCATCAACTCCATGCTTGTTCTTGCTCCAATGATCATCCTTCTCCAAGCTAGGCCCTTCATTTGTAAGCAAAACAAATGTATCCAATTTAGGCAGCATCATATTCTCATGAACATTAGAATCATTACCAAGAAATGCAAGTACCTGATAATTCAATTGGCGTGCGCGAGCTCTAGTAATTGGTCCAGTATGTATAGCAGCAGGGGCTGTGGGTGTAACAATGGTATTGATGTCCTCATCATCCTCCCCTTCTTGAAATGAAGTCGTCCTCGACGGAAGCTCATCTTCCTCACCCAAATAAGGCTTCAAATCTGCAATGTTAAAAGTGGGACTAACCCCAAAATCTGCAGGCAGCTCAAGTTTATATGCATAATCATTTAGTTTCTCTAACACCTTAAATGGACCATCAGCACGTGGCATTAGCTTTGATTTGCACAAATGTAACCAAACAAGATCTCAGGTGCGAAGAAAACATGTTTTCTACCCTTATCTCCAGCAAGTTTATATTTAACATTCATACGCTCAATGTTTTCCTTAGTTAACTCATGCATTTTTAAGATCAATTCAGCATGTTGTTTAGCATCAAAATTAACCTTCTCCGAAGATGGAAGAGGCAACAAATCAATGGGTGCACGAGGTAGGAAACCATACACAATTTCAAAAGGGCACATCTTAGTAGTAGAATGCAACGAATGATTATAAGCAAATTCAATATGAGGCAAGCATTCTTGCCACATTTTCTTATTATTCTTCAAAACAGCCCTAAGCATAGTAGACAATCTTCTATTGACTACTTCAGTTTGTCCATCAGTTTGGGGGTGACAAGTAGTACTAAAAAGCAGTTTAGTCCCCAACTTAGCCCATAAACATCTCCAAAAGTGGCTAAGAAATTTAGTATCACGATCTGAAACAATAGTATTTGGCACACCATGCAAGCGAATAATTTCACGAAAGAACAAATCAGCAACATTAACAGCATCATCGCTTTTATGACATGGTATAAAGTGTGCCATTTTCAAGAATCTATCCACGAAAACAAATATACTATCCCTCCCCTTCTTTGTTCGAGGTAAACCTAAAACAAAGTCCATAGATATATCCTCCCAAGGAACACTAGGTACAGGCAAAGGCATATATAAACCATGAGGATTGAGTCGTGACTTAGCTTTTTGACATGTAGTGCAGCGAGCAACAAAACGCTCAACATCCCGTCTCATCTTTGGCCAAAAAAATGTGTAGCAAATATATCCTTCGTCTTCTTCACGCCAAAGTGTCCCATTAGTCCTCCTCCATGCGCCTCCTGCAACAACAAAAGATGAACGGAGCTAGCTGGAATGCATAGCTTGTTAGCACGAAACACAAATCCATCGTTAACGACGAACTTTTTCCATGTTCTTCCTTCTTTACAATTCTGCAATACATCTTTAAATTCAGCATCATGCACATATTGATCTTTGATGGTCTCCAAACCAAATATTTTAAAGTCAAGTTGTGAAAGCATAGTATAACGACGAGACAATGCATCAGCAATAACATTTTCTTTACCCTTCTTGTGTTTAATGACATAACGGAAAGTCTCAATGAATTCAACCCATTTAGCATGTCTACGGTTCAGTTTAGCTTGACTTTTAATGTGTTTCAAAGATTCATGATCAGAATGTATAACAAATTCTTTGGGCCATAAATAATGTTGCCATGTTTCTAAGGTCCGAACAAGAGCATATAATTCTTTATCATAAGTAGAATAGTTCAGACTAGGCCCACTCAATTTTTCAGAAAAGTATGCAACAGGTTTGCCATCTTGTAATAACACACCTCCTAATCCAATTCCACTAGCATCACATTCAAGCTCAAAAGTCTTATTAAAATTAGGAAGTTGGAGTAAAAGAGCATGTGTCAACTTATCTTTCAATACCGTGAAGGCTTCTTCCTGTACGGTACCCCAAACAAAAGGCACATCCTTCTTTGTAAGCTCGTTGAGAGGTGCAGCAATGGTGCTGAAATCTCTCACAAAACGCCTATAGAAACTATCGAGGCCAAGGAAACTCCTCACTTGTGAGACCGTTTTGGGCTGCGGCCAACTCTCAATAGCTTCAATCTTGGCTTTATCAACTTCAATTTCCTGTGGAGTAACAACATAGCCAATAAAAGATACTCGGTCGGTGCAAAAGGTGCACTTCCCAAGGTTACCGAACAAACGTGCATCACGTAGAGCATTAAAAACAACACGTAAATGTTCCAAATGTTCTTCCAAAGATTTGCTATAAATCAGTATATCATCACAATAGACTACCACAAATCGTCCAATGAAAGCACGTAAAACTTCGTTCATTAGTCTCATGAAAGTACTAGGTGCATTAGTTAACCCAAAAGGCATGACTAACCACTCATATAAACCAAACTTAGTTTTAAATGCTGTTTTCCATTCATCTCCCAATGTCATACGAATTTGATGGTATCCACTACGCAAATCAACTTTGTAGAATATTGTAGATCCACTCAATTCATCAAGCATATCATCTAGCCTAGGAATAGGATGACGATAACGAATAGTAATATCATTAATGCCTCTACAATCAACACACATACGCGACGTACCATCCTTTTTAGGCACTAGTATAATAGGAACAACACAAGGACTAAGAGATTCGCGTATATAACCTTTGTCGAGCAGCTCTTGTACTTGACGCATAATTTCCTTCGTCTCCTCTGGATTGGTACGGTATGGTGCACGGTTGGGCAGCGATGCACCGGGAATTAAGTCAATTTGATGCTCAATCCCTCGAATAGGTGGTAATCCCGGTGGCACGTCTTGTGGGAAGACTTCAGCGAACTCCTGCAAACTGTTAGTGACAGCAGGGGGCAAAGAGGAAGGCACGTCCTCGAATGAAAATAATGCCTCTTTGCACACAAAAGCATAGCAAACAGATTTGCTAGAATCTAGCTCATCAATATCAGATTTGGTGGCAAGTAAACATGCACTTTTCAATTTAATTTCAGAAGCAACACTAGATGGTTTATTATTAGGCTTCATTTGTTGCTCAAATTCTTTTGCCACAATCTGATTTTCACTCTTATTTTTCTCCTGTTTTGCTTTATTAGCTCTATTAATATCATCTTTCAAAATGGAATCAGGAGTCATAGGAAGCAAAGTAATATTTTTATCCTTATGAACAAGAGTATACTGATTGTTTCTACCATGGTGTGTAGAATTTTTGTCAAATTGCCATGGTCTACCAAGTAATAAGGAACATGCTTGCATAGGTACCACATCACAATCAATATAATCAGCATATGTAGAGATACTAAAATGCACATGAACAGTACGTGTTACCTTAACCTTGCCGCTGTTGTTGAACCATTGGATGTAGTAAGGATGTGGATGTGGTCTTGTGGTGAGAGATAGCTTCTCCACCATCTCCATGCTAGCCAAGTTGTTGCAGCTCCCTCCATCTATGATGAAGCGAATAGAAAGTTCCTTCACAACTCCCTTTGTATGGAACAAATTATGCCTCTGATTTTGCTCAGCTTGTGTAACCTGCACACTCAAAACACGTTGAGCAACTAAACATGCATACCTGTGAGCATCTTCAGCAGCCATGTATTGCGTCTCAAGATCAGAATCATCTCCACCGTGTTCTTCATGTGTAATAAGAGCCAAATTCTCCTCATCATAGTCACTAGCGGACTCATACCCACCATCCTCACTAACAATCATCACACGCTTAGATGGGCATTCTCTCTCATAACGACCTCCACCCTTGCAACGTCGACAAATAATAACATGTGTTTGACCTGTTGATGCCATGGATGAAGAAGAGCTCTTTGTAGGCCCAGAAGGTGTGCTCTTGGCAGATAGTGGTGATTGCGCCTGCTTTACTGTATCACGGTTGGAGGTGGTAGCCGACGGAGGTGCCGGTGTAGCAGAACGTGTGGAAGTAGATGATGCACGTGGTGTCCATGATGAAGGTCGACCTGCAGAAAAGTTAGGTCGCGCCAATGCCTGTCGATCCTGCACTTCACGTTCAGCTTTACAAGCAAGATGGAATAAACGAGTGATATTATTATAATCCTTATAGTCTAGAATGGTCTGAATCTCTCTATTTAATCCACCCAGAAAACATGCAAGCATAGCTTCATTCTCCTCAACAATACCACATCTAGTCAAGCCAGTTTGTAATTCCTCATAATATTCTTCTACCGAATTTTTTCCTTGTCTTAAGCTCTGCAATTTTTGAAGTAATTCACGCAGATAATATGGTGGAACCCAACGAGTACGCATAGCAGTTTTCAAAGCAGCCCAAGTAGCTGGAACATGATATAATCTAAAATGTTCAGACCACCAAACACATGCAAAACTAGTGAAAGCACAAACAACAGCAGGAACACATCTCTCCTCAGGATATTGTAAACATGTAAATCGTTGTTCAGTTTCTAACTCCCAAGTAAGATATATATCAGGAACATATCTACCCTCAAATGGTGGAATATTCAATTTCAGTTTAGGGAGACGGTCATGATCTCGTACCTGAGGGGGAGCCCTAACATTGCCATTATTTGCATGTGGACGACCTAGTAGTTGTGGTGCTGGCGGTTGCACGTAGTTCTGATGTTGATCAACCTCATCCTCGTAATCTCCCACATAATCATCCTCCCCCACATCAGCAGCAGGAGCCACAGAAGTATCAACAGCAGCACCAGCAGCTTGGCCAGGCTGAAGAGGGACACGGGTCGCTCGAGGGAGGGCTGTTTCGCGATGTGGAGGTAGTCGTTGTTGCTGTTGTAGAGGTGCGTTAGGTGCAGCCAGTGGTGGTGGTGGTAGACGCGCGAGCACTTCATTGAACTTGTTATCAAGCTTTGTTTCGAACGCCTTCTCAATGCCATCTATCTTCTCCATGGCCTCTTCAAATCTATTTAGCACATCTTCCACCTGTCCACTCATCATTTGCTGAAACTTATCATGTAACACTTTGTTTGTCATGTTCTCCCAGTCAGTCTCGTCGGCTTGTGATCCTGCCATGGTTAGCAGCAATAGAAACACACAAGAATATGATTCTACAGACTACTAGGAAGTGGTGGTGGTGGTGTGGTGAACAGTCACAAATCCGTTAAGCAAATCTCAAATTCTTACCAGTTCTTACCCAGCAGTAGGCGGTGATCGGCAACCGATGTAGTCAAAACTCTCAAAGCTTGGATAGAGCGATTACTAGGGAGAGTCAAACGCACGATGTAGATGTATGTGGAGCTGGGAAGGCTTTTAATATGGTAGCAAAAAGGGTCAGCAATAATCAATTCAGAGATGCAAAGTTGAATAAATGCTCAACGACGGTACTGTGCTGGTCCTAGGCTAGACCGTACTAGAGACGCGAGCCTAGAACACTAACAAAATCACGGCGCTGCACGTAAACAAGGGAGGAGCACACTCTGAATTTTTTTCTTTTTTTTCACTTTTTTTTGCACTTTTTTCCTCTTTTTTTTGCTCCGCAACAATTTTTTTTCGAAAAAGTCTACAAATGTCCTAAAAACTGCCTAGCCAGAATTTTCCAGACTTGGGGAGTCCTTCTCTGTCACGACTCAGAGTATCGCGTGATCTGGAAATCAAGAACAAAGCAACAATTACTGGACCCGGACTAGGACTCGTGGCGGAGATGAATCTGGTGGAAACTCGGACTGGTGGCGGATATTTGCAGGGCGATGGAACACGGACTAGTGGCGAATCTGTGATGGAGGTGGACTCGGATTAGCGTGATGGCGGTGGACATGTGGTATATGGTAGCGGCGATGACGATGGTGGTATATAGCAGCGGTGATGACGATGGTGGTATATGGCAGCGGTGATGATGATGATGCGGTGGTGATATATGGCAGCGGCGACGTGACAACCTGTGAACAGAACTCAAAACTCTAAAGGACTAGACGATAAGACCAGCAACTTGACACGACGATGCAACCGCAAATTCAACAAAGCAAATACAGAAAAGATTATGCAAAGGCTCAGATTGGTTCGGATAGGATGAACTAACCCTATTTTTTTTGGCTTTTTCCTGGACTATAGGTATGAAAAACAGACTCGATCTAAACTATGAAAAAACTATAAAATCTCACCGAGCAACCTGAAAATCTGATACCACTTGATGGAGGCAAAGGTGTCCCGATGTTTCGATGAGATGGTGGCTATCGTTTTTGTGGGAGTCGACCTTGACGATCCGACTACGAACGTATGAGATGTCGCGCCTTAGCGATCGCTAAACCAACTTCTGAGGGTTATTGACCACGCCGGAGCACGATCAACCTGACCACGAGGGCCTGTTTCCTGCGAGCAAACGAAGAACAAGCAAAAAACTAAGATTGCAATTTGGATATTGTGAATATAAGAGGAAAGCTTTATTAATGAAGGTGGGGTTCTGTGACGCCTTGGTCTGGTCGTTGAACACAAACGAAGTACGCGAAGTTGCAGCTATGGCGAACTTTTGATCTAAACAAAACCCAAAGTCTAAACGATGCACTAGGGGCTGTATATATGGAGGAAGAGGGGGGGAATTTCGTGGCTGTCGGGGGGAATCGGCTTCCTCGAACACCTATGGGGACCGAGCCCCTTACTGGTTCGGCGGGGGCGGAGGTTGAACGAAGAGCGGATCGAGGCGATGCACACAAGGGATTTTACCCAGCTTCGGGCAGCAAGGATGCGTAAAACCCTACTGCTGCTTTGTGGATTGTATTGTGTTCTTGCTCGGGAGCGCGTGGTGCTACAGTACACACGAGCCGCTGGCGAGACCGAGCGTGGCGATGGGTGTCCTCCTCCTCCTACGTGCGCATGGGGCCTCCTTTTATATGCTCAAGGGGTTACCCACAGGTGGCAGCGCAGGTGGGGGCAAAAATGGGAGAATGCTGTAGTGGGTACAACTGCCTGCACAGTGGCGGTACAGTGCTATCGAACCTAACTCTAACGGCGGGGGACAAGGGCATTAAATGCCCGTCCGCGTCGCCCAGACGGTGCAGGGAAGTGGACCGTCAGGAGCGCCACCGTTTGCCACGATGGCTACTCTGTCAGCTTCGCTTCGCCACCACATGCCCCTGGCTGCACAACCTCCCACCACGTGTGCCTGGAATGCCCCTAGAGCGACACGTTGGTGGGTGAGCTGGAGCGCAGGCACGTGGTGGTAACTTGCCGCGGCAAACGCCTTGCCGTGGTGGATGCCTTGTCGCGCCTGGGAGCTTGTCGCTCACCGGGTCTTGCCGGAGCGCGGGACGCGCCGTGGCGAGGTCCTTGTCGTGCCGTGGTTGGCCTTCCCGGCAAGCTCCTCCTGCCGGGGTCTTGTGCTTCGAGCGGTCGTCCCGGCAAGCTCCTCTTGCCGGGGCCTGGCTCTCTTCGGGTGGCCTTCCCGGCAGGCCCCTCCTGCGGGGGCCTTGGCTCAAATACTTTGTTCTTGGATGGCCCGAAAAGGCGCCGCGGAGAGTCTTGGCGATCGCCTGGCAAGCCTTGCCGCGGGGTGCTACGACTGCCCGTGCACAAGTTTGGGATACTAAGGTACCCCTACTTTAGTACACCGACAGGAGCCCCCGGGCCTGGGCCATACACGGTGCCGAGCGCTGTTGGGCCAGGCCCAAAACAGTGCACGGGCACGCGCGGCCTGGGTCACGCTGCATCTGCTTCTGCGCCCACCACGTCCTCCCCGGAAGGCACGCGTCGACGGCGGCATCGTGGGGAGAGGCGTGAGTGACGTGGGTGGCGTGCGCGGGGCTGAGCCTCGCAGGCGCGCGTCACGTCGGAGGCGATTTGTTTATTCGGAAAGGCGAAACGCCCCCTCCTCCCCTTATAAGCAGGGGAGACAGGGGCAGCCACCCACCCGCCAGTTGCGATTCCTCAAAAACCTCCGCCACTTCCCAAGAGAAGCAGCGCTCCGCCCCCCTTCCGCCGCCACCAGTGCCACCGACGCCGTCGACCCTCCTCCCTCCTCCCGCCATAGCCCCGAAGGGCGACAAGGGGAAAGGGAAGGCGGTGAAGTCGGCCGAGGCAAAGCGGCTAGAGGCGCTGCGAAAGGAGCAGGCGACCTTCCCCCCTGAGCTCGACGCGTTGGTCCTAAGGGAGGAATACTACCTCTTCTGGTCGACGAGGACGCGAGCGCATCCGCGCACGAGGGTTCTTCCCGCCGTCGCCCAGAAGGAGTATCCGACCGGGTATCCCTTCTTTGCTCTGTTCTTCTATTGCGGGCTCTGCCCGCCCTTCTCTGAATTTTTCTGCGACATCATGAACACCTACGGGTTCCACCTCCTCGATTTCACCCCCAATGCTGTCTTGATCATGGCAATTTTCGCACACCTTTGCGAAAATTTAGTCAGAGTCTTTTCAAACGTAGCTCTCTTCCGCCACTTCTTCACGCCTCGAGTAGAGAGAGGAGAGCCCCTCTCCGGCGGGATCACTTGGATCTCGAAGCTGGGCAAGAAGGATGCTTATCTGGAGGGGGAGCTCCGCAGCAAATGGGAGGAATGGAGGGCAGACTGGTGTCTGATCGTCGAGGAGAACCGGCAGCCATTCAGTGCCGTGCGCCAAACTCCTGTGGTGCGCGGCAGGGATTGGAGCGACGTGGCTCCGGACGACGACAAGCTGCAGATTGCCATCACCCGGATCCTGCGGCTCAGGCGTGCCGGGGTCACAGTTGGTGCCGTTGGCGCAGATTTCCTCCGCCGCCGCATCGCTCCCCTGCAGGAGAAGGGGAGGCCCGCCTGGGAGTTTCAGAATGCGGCGGATATCATGAGGCTGCGCCGTGGCCTCAACTTCAATTTCACCGTCTTGGAGCTTGACGGGACGCTCAGGGCGCTGTTCAAGCACGACCCCGACCACCCCGAATGGTTCAGGCTACCGCAAGGCGTCGTCCCGTTGTGCAACAATTCGTCGCTTAGCCACATCCTTGCAATGATGCCGCTGTGCGACTCGCACAGGATCGACTCCACTTGGCAGGAGCCCGCCGACGATGTCGTGCGGGCGTTCTTCGACGACTTGGTGGAGAGGCCAGTCGACGCCGACGAGCAGACGGGCCTCACCCGAGACACGACGGACGCGGAGTTGGCGCGCATCGCCTCCAGGATGGAAGAGGCGGCGGCAGCCGCGGCCGCGGGCGAATTTGGTTTCACATTGGCGGAGGCGGACGCATCGGAGGCCGAAATCCTTGCCGATCGAGCAGAGTTTGCCGGCGAGGAAGAGCTTGCCGGGCACGGCGCAGGGGCGGACGAGGACACCGAGGGCACGAGCGGCTTGCTGGAGGCCGACGCCTCTTCCTCCCGACCCTCGGGCAGCTCGTCGCAAGCGGAGCCCCCGGCTCAACCACGGAGGCGCCTCCGCAAGGCCGGAGAGGAGGTACGGCGAGCGAGCCAACAGCCGCAGCGCCGCGCGACGTGCTCCGCTGTCTCAGTGGGAGCGGGGTCTTCGCAGGCCGCTGCTTCTGCTCCTGCCGCCCCTCGCGCCACGGCGGCGGCCAGGGCCAGGCCGTCTCGGGCTAGCGCCACCACTGCCCCCGCCAAGCGGCCGAGGGAGCCTACTCCTCCGCCTCCTCGCGCCAGAAGCGGGCCAGTCTTCGACTTCTCCGCGCTTAGCTCCGACGAGGAAGAGGGAGAGGAGTAAGATCCCCGCTGTTCTTGTGTTTCTTCAATTCTTGTAGTTGCGCCTCGCATCTCATTTGCTTTCCTCTGAATTTGCCCCTTTTCAGGACTCTGGCTCAGAGGGTGGCAAAGAGAGCCAAGGTCCCGTGGTCATCCTCGACGACGAGCCCACCGTGGCGGCCGGGGGTGCGCCCGAGATGACCTTGCCGGACCCACCAACCAATCCTCAGAGCAGCCCCCAGCGCAGCCCCCAGCGTAAGCATATGGCTTGCTTTCTGCCGTTGGGCGCGCCCGGGTGCCCTTTGCTTTTCCTGACATCTTGCTGATGATTTGTGTAGGAGCAGAGCAGCCCCACCAGGAGCGTCCGGAGACCGTCCCTGATGAGCCACCCTCTACAACTACACCGCCAAGGGGGAGTTCCCCGGCAACGGAGGAGTCCCCAACGAGGGAGCGATCCCCGGCAAGGGAGCAGTCCCCGGCGAGGGAGCAGTCTCCGGCGAGGGACGGCACCGGCGGCCCCTCGACGACGGAGACCGCGACTGCAGGCCCTGGCCCAGGTAACCTTCTCGCCTCGAAACTCCCCTGAAGTTCTTCTTCTTTGGATAGTTGCTTGACTTCTCCCCTCTTTCGGCCTTCAGACCCGCCCGCCACGGTCCCGATGGAGACCGAGGTCGTCGTCGAGGAGGACGCGCACGGCCATGCTGACGACGTGGCCGCCACCGGAGAGACAGATGGTGCTGAAGGTCCGGCCGGCGAAGAGGCCGCCAAGGCTGCCGCAGCAGCCGCGGGCAAGGGGGCCGGCGATTGTACTGACGGCCCTGAGGCCGCAGGAGCGCCAGGCGCTGCGCCGACCGCCGACCCTGCCTCCGCTGCGGCGTCGGGCCCCGAGGAGCCCCCGTCAGGCGCCTACCTGAAGGCCGGCGACGATATCTTCATCAAGCTCCCCTGGGAGTCGACTTCCAGGGCGCCGGTCGAGGGGGAGGCCTTGGATGGAGAGGTGCTCGCCTCCGCCGGGCTGACGCTGGTTGACGCGCCAAGCAGCAGCGGCGGCGAGCCCGAGGAGGAGCGGCTGCTCCGGAAGCTGGTGTCGCTCTACCGCGCCCGACAAGCCCAGGTGGAATGCCGGGAAGCGCTTGTTGCGAAGGCGGGAGCGGACATGGAGAAGCGCGCTGGGGAGCTCCGGGAGCTCAACCAGGAGGCCCTCCGATCCTTGGTGGAGGAGCGAAGGCAGCTCGACGAGGCGCGGACGGCCTTCATCCTCGAGAAGGCGGAAGCCGAAGAGCAGCAAAGGCTTGCCGCCGCGGGGCTAGCCGCGCGGGAGGGCGAGCTGGCGCAGCAGAAAGCCAGCCTCGCCAGCCACGAGGAGGAGGTCGCCGCACGTGAGCAAGCGCTCGGCGGAGCCCTCAAGGAGGCGCAAGATGCTGCAGCGGCCGCCGAGACCGCCAAGGAGGCACTGGAGGCGAAGGTGGCACAGCTCGACACTGACCTCAAGGCGAGCGGCGAGGAGCTCGCCGCGCTCAAGCAGGAGCGCGAGAAGGGTGCCCACACCCTTGGTGAGCTGCAGGGCCGCTTCGCCGAGAAGATCAAGGAGCTCGACACCGCCAAGGACTCCAACGCCGATCTCGAGCTGAAACTGGACACCTTGTCCAAGGCGCTGGACAACGCCAAGGAGCAGGAGGTGGCCTTGCGGAAGGAGGTCGCGGACAACGAGGCGTTGTTGGAGAGCGCCGCGGTCACCCAAAACGAATTCAGGGCGACGGTGGAGCAGTGGACCGAGGGCCTCGTGGACATCGCCGCCTCCATCGACAAGGAGCTGACGCTGCTGGGGATGGAGGGTCACGAGTATCCCTCCGCCGAAAACGTCCCACCCAGCGCCAAGCTCACTTCGTTCTTCAAAGGTGTGGTGGCGGCCCTTCAGCATCTCCGGAACGCGATCCCAGAGCAGCTGGCCGGCGAGACGCGCGATGCCATCGCCGGAGCCCTCGAGAAGGTGTTGGTGAAGATCGCCTTCCGCAACCCCGGCATCAGGCTCACCAACGTCCTCAAATCCCTGCCGGCGGACGCTGACCTCGAGGAGATCAGGGCCCTCATCGCGCCCATCATGGAGAAGGTGGCCGGGATCAAGAGGATCGAGGGCGACCGCGTGGATTAGGCCGCCTCCCCTTTCCTTTTCTTGTCGCTGCCGGCCAAGTCATGAAAGCGATTCATTAGGGCTGCGACAAGCTTATCTTTGTAATATAACTCTATCTTAGGTAGTGACTGCACTGTTGTTTCCTCTACTTGACTCCGTGCCCTGTATGTTTTTGCCCTATGCTTTTGGGGACTTGTTGGCGTAGGCCTCCGCCTTACCGCGGGCTCTGAGTGCGGGACATCAGCGGCCCGCCAGCGGCGCCACTACCGGCAGGAAACCTTGCCGCGGCTAGCTGCAGCTCACTTAAATTGTTGAGCAGGCTCAAAGCAAAGTAAGTGTTGCGACTGCAGTCGCAGCACACTTAAGCTGCCGAGCGAGCTCGAAACAAAGTAAGGATGCCACTCTGGTTGTAGCACACTTAAGTCGTTGAGCGGACTCGAAACGAAGTAAGGGCGCAACTAGCCATGAGCCGGTCCCTCCGCGCACAGGTTTTTCATACAAGGTACGGTCGTTCGAGGAAGATAACCTCAAAATATTAAAAACTCAATCGCTCAAACTTTGGCAACTTAGCTTTTTCGTGGCTCGCTGCCCGGCAAGGTCGCTTTCCGGCAAGGCGAAACATGGGGCTCGCCGTCGCTTACCGGGGGTCAGTGCTGCATAGAGTGTCAGATAATGCATGCAAAGAATAAAGAGCATGGGACCGACAAGGTGCGCGGAGCACAAGAACTCAATCTGCGCACAGGGTCTGCGCCTGGCTCTGTACAAAGGATCACATGCAACAGCGGCAAGACTTTGTAGAGAGGGGTGGTTGCCGGACGGGGTCCGACAACCGTGCCTTACGGGCAAAACTTACGAAGATTCCCAACGTTCCAGGAGTTGCTCACCGGAGTGGTATCTTCGGTCTCAAGGCGGACAGCGCCAGGCCTATCGACTCGTTTCACCCGGTAAGGGCCTTCCCACTTTCTCGAGACTTCTGGCACTAACCTTGCGGCTATAAAAGCGGCGCAAGGCTTGCTGGTAGCGAGCAGCTCGCACATCGGCCTGAAGACGGTCCTCCTCGTGGAGCAGCGCATCATCTTGACGCAGCTGCTCTCGCTCGCGCTCAGCGTGAGCGAGCACTCGAGGTGGCTCGCATGCGAGATCTGTGGGGCTAACTGTCCCCGCTCCACGGGATGGGGCGAGAGGCTGCCTGGTCATACCAGGGCTTACCTACACCGAGAGGTGTCGGCGTATGTTCGGACGCCGTGGCATCATGATCTGGCTCGGCGACGCCCGTTTCACCGCCGGCGCCGTCCCCACCACCCGTTTGCTCCAAGGGCGGCGGGTTCGACGTGGACGGACCGGCCACCTCCGGAGCCTTCTTCTTCGGTGGCATGTCGACGAAGATGAAGGAGATCTAGCTGGTGCAGATGCCGGATCAGGTTTGCACAACTTCGACGCCCCCTACCTGGCGCGCCAAAGATGTCGGGGGGAATCGGCTTCCTCGAACACCTATGGGGACCGAGCCCCTTACTGGTTCGGCGGGGGGCGGAGGTTGAACGAAGAGCGGATCGAGGCGATGCACACAAGGGATTTTACCCTGCTTCGGGCCGCAAGGATGCGTAAAACCCTACTGCTGCTTTGTGGATTGTATTGTGTTCTTGCTCGGGAGCGCGTGGTGCTACAGTACACACGAGCCGCTGGCGAGACCGAGCGTGGCGATGGGTGTCCTCCTCCTCCTACGTGCGCATGGGGCCTCCTTTTATATGCTCAAGGGGTTACCCACAGGTGGCAGCGCAGGTGGGGGCAAAAATGGGAGAATGCTGTAGTGGGTACAGCTGCCTGCACAGTGGCGGTACAGTGCTATCGAACCTAACTCTGACGGCGGGGGACAAGGGCATTAAATACCCGTCCGCGTCGCCCAGACGGTGCAGGGAAGTGGACCGTCAGGAGCGCCAATGTTTGCCACGATGGCTACTCTGTCATCTTCGCTTCGCCACCGCATGCCCCTGGCTGCACAACCTCCCGCCACGTGCGCCTGGAATGCCCCCAGAGCGACACGTTGGTGGGTGAGCTGGAGCGCAGGCACGGGGTGGTAACTTGCCGCGGTGGATGCCTTGTCACGCCCGGGAGCTTGTCGCTGACCGGGTCTTGCCGGAGCGCGGGACGCGCCGTGGCGAGGTCCTTGTCGTGCCATGGTTGGCCTTCCCGGCAAGCTCCTCCTACCGGGGTCTTGTGCTTCGAGCGGTCGTCCCGGCAAGCTCCTCTTGCCGGGGCCTGGCTCTCTTCGGGTGGCCTTCCCGGCAGGCCCCTCCTGCCGGGGCCTTGGCTCAAATACTTTGTTCTTGGATGGCCCAAAAAGGGGTCGCGGAGAGTCTTGGCGATCGCCTGGCAAGCCTTGCCGCGGGGTGCTACGACTACCCGTGCACAAGTTCGGGATACTAAGGTACCCCTACTTTAGTACACCGACAGTGGCCCTTGGAGGAGGGGTCCGAAACCCACCCTAACTCTTGTTTCCCCACACATACGGACTCTAAAAACAGCCTATATTGAAGTATTTCGAAATTACATGGGCCTGGCCCAAAAAGAAGGTGACGCAGCACCTAGAATAGCCTCTGGACGAAATATATGAAGTGGCATCTTGTATATTTCATCCAAGGCTTCATGCACTCATTATGGTGGCTTCAAAGTCCTGAAATCATCACTTGAAACTCTGTTCTTGTCTCCCTTGCGCATGCCATTAACTCCATGCTTGTTCTTGCTCCAATGATCATCCTTCTCCAAGCTAGGCCCTTCATTTGTAAGCAAAACAAATGTATCCAATTTAGGCCGCATCATATTCTCATGAACATTAGAATCATTACCAAGAAACGCAAGTACCTGATAATTCAATTGGCGTGCGCGAGCTCTAGTAATTGGTCCAGTATGTATAGCAGCAGGGGCTATGGGTGTAACAATGGTATTGATGTCTTCATCAGTGGAGCTCTATGGGATTAAGACACTTGCACAATTAGGCTTAGCGAAGAACACTATGCAGGTCATTGTATGGTAAGCTTCTTGTAGTATGAACAATATCATCCCATTTTTTGCCTTCATTATGCAAATGACTTGCAAAATTTTTGTAGACCCACAAACCTGATGCTCCCTTCTTGAATAACCCAATTGAACACTATCATGCCATGGCGACCATTTTTGGAACAACTGGGGCTAAGGGGATGAATGCAAGGTTTGGAAATGATCTCCTTTCTATTGACGTTGATGATGAGGAGAATCGTGAGGTGAATGGTGAGATCAACACGTCACCGCAAGTTGGTGATTCTTCTCACCCCAAAGGACCACCAAAAAAGAAGGCCAAGGTGGTGAAAGTTCTAGAGAGATCCACTAGGTGCCATTCTCAAAGATGGTTTTAAACTTGTGGCTGAAGCTCTTGTGAAATCTGGTGGAGATGATGATATACCCGATGACCATTGGGATGTAGTCTCTAGTTTGAAAGGATTTGATGAAGAGCACCTTGCCCACTACTATGCTCATCTTGTTGACAACCCCAAGACGGCATGAGCCTTCATGAAGCTTTCCGAAACCAACAAATTTGTTTGGGTGAGTAGGTATGTGAAGAAGAACTTCTAAATTCGATATGGTTCTACGGTTGTCAAGTATGTGAACTTGACATGTATGGCTGTAGTGCCATTGGGTTGCTTTCGGATATTTGGAATGTGAACCTGTATGGCTGTATGTGAGAGACATGTATTGGCTAATTGCTTTTGGATGTGCCAAATGAACTTGCTACCTAATTCCTACCTTATGAAAATTGCTGAAAATTGTGTTCTATGTTAATATATATTATTGTGTTGTTTTTCTTGGAAATACAAATGAAATGCTGCCGAATTTTTGAATTTCTGTTATTCAATTTTTCATTCCATTCTTCCAAACCAAACACTGGAACGGAACCAACCGTTCTACTTTTGTGCACCTACTAAACACATGAATGGAACCGACCCATTCCTCTGGAACGGAACCATTCCATTCCGTGATAGTTGGTTCCTCAAACAAACGCACCCTTATAGAATGCATGAACTCCTCAAACTATGGTAATCACAGGAAAGAATCCCAATTATTCTCACCTTGGGGTATGCGGATCATACCTCGTAATAGGTATCAACAACTTGCAAGATAGGATCAAGAACACAAATATATTCATGAAAACATAATAGGTTCAGATCTGAAATCATGGCACTCGGGCCCTAGTGACAAGCATTAAGCATAGCAAAGTCATAGCAACATCAATCTTAGAACATAGTGGATACTAGGGATCAAACTCTAACAAAACTAACTCGATTAAATGATAAATCTTATCCAACCCATCATCGTCCAGCAAGCCTACGATGGAATTACTCACGCACGGCGGTGAGCATCATGAAATTGGTGATGGAGGAAGGTTGGTGATGATGACAACGAATCGCCCTCCCCGGAGCCCCGAACGGACTCCAGATCATCCCTCTCGATGAAGAACAGGAGGCGGCGGCCGCTCCGTATCGTAGAACATGATGAATCCTTCTCTCTATTTTTTTCTCCCCGAATAGGGTTATATAGAGTTGGAGTTGAGGTCGCAGGAGGTCCAGGGGGCCCACAAGCCTGCTAGGAGCGCCCCAGGGGGCGCCCCCAAGGCTTGTGGCCTCCGGGTGGACCCCCTTTGGTTAATTCTTGCGCTACTATTTTATTATATTCCACAAATATTCTTCGTAAATTTTCAGCTCAATCTGAGAACTTTTACTTCTGCACAAAAATAACACCATAGCAATTCTACTGAAAACAGCGTCAATCCGAGTTAGTTCCATTCAAATCATGCAAATTAGAGTCCAAAACAAGGGCAAAAGAGTTTGGAAAAGTAGGTACGATGGAGACGTATCACCGGGCCACCCACATATCAAATGATCAAAGTAGCGAACGCGAATCAAACCAACATGATGAATGTGACGATGAAATTCCCGTGTGCCCTCAAGAACGCTTTGCTTATTATCTGAGACTGTACCGGCCTATCCTTTGCAATCAAAAGGATTGGGCTACCTTGCTGCACTTATTGTTACTATTGTTACTTGTTATGAATTATCTTGCTATCAAATTACCTATTACCGGCAATTTCTGTGCTTGCAGAAAATACCTTGCTGAAAACCACTGGTCATTTCCTTCCGCTCCTCGTTGGGTTTGAAACTCTTACTTATCGAAAGGACTATGATTGATCACCTATACTTGTGGGTCATCAAGACACTTTTCCAGTATCATTGTCGGGGAGTGAAGCACTCTTGGTAAGGGGAAATCGGTAAGGAAAAATTTATACTACATGCTGAAATTTATTGTCACTTGCTACTATGGAAAACAATCCTGTGAGGGGTTTGTTCAGGTTATCTTCACCTCGATCAAAACACAAAGAGTTTCCCCTCAACCTACTACACCTACTGAAAATATTAGTTATGAAATTCCCTCGGGTATGATAGAATAACTGCTAGCTAATCCTTATGCAGGAGATGGAACAGAACATCCTGATATGCACTTGATCGATGTGGATGAAATTTGTGGATTATTTAAGCTTGCAGGTTTACCTAGGGATGAAGTTAAGAAGAAGGTTTTCCCTTTATCTTTGAAGGGGAAAGCATTGACATGGTATATGCTATGGATATTGGATCCTGGAACTGGAATCAATTGAAATTGTGATGAGGACATCAATACCATTGTTACACCCACAGCCCCTACTGTTACATATAATGGACAAATTACTGGAGCTCGCGCACGCCAATTAAATTACCAGGTACTTCCGTTTCTTGGTAATGATTCTAATGTTCATGAGAATATGATGCTGCCTAAATTGGATACATTTGTTTTGCTTACAAATGAAGGGCCTAACTTGGAGAAGGATGAACACTGGAGCAAGAACAAGCATGGAGTTGATGGCATGCGCAAGGGGAACAAGAACGGAGTTACAAGTGATGATTTCAGGACTTTGAAGCCACCATAAGGAGTGAATGAAGCCTTGGACGAAATATACAAGATGCCACTTCATAAATTTCGTCCAAAGGCTATTCTAGGTGCTGCGTCACCTTATTATTGGGCCAGGCCCATGTAATTTCGAGATACATAAGTATAGGCTGTTTTTAGAGTCCGTGTGTGTGGGAAAACCAGAGATAGGGTTGGTTTCGGACCCCTTCCCCAAGGGCCACGAAATTTCCCCCTCATCCTCCATATATACAGCCCTTAGGGCACCATTTAGACTTTGGGTTTTGTTTAGATTAAAAGTTTGTCATAGCTGCAACTTCACGTACTTCGTTTGTGTTCAACGACCAGACAAAGGCGTTACAGAACCCCACCTTGATCAATAAAGCTTTCCTCTTATATTCGCAATATCCAGATTGCAATCTTAGTTTCTTGCTTGTTCTTCGTTTGCCTGTAGGAAACGGACCTTCGTGGTCAGGTTGATCGTGCTCCGGCGTGCTCAATAACCTCTCGGAGTTGGTTTAGCGATTGCTAAGGCGCGACGTCCTCACACGTTCGTAGTCGGATCGTCAAAGTCGACTCCCTCCAAAACGATAGCCACCATCTCATCGAAAGACGGGACACCTTTGCCTCTATCAAGTGGTATCAGATTTCCATGTTGCTCGGTGAGATTTTACAGTTTTTCATAGTTTAGATCGAGTCTGTTCTTCATACCTATAGTCTACGAAAAAGCAAAAAAAATTTAGGCGAAACAGCCCTCCGCCGAGCGAGCCGTGTCCCTCTTCAGCCTGGCCAAGCTGCTGGTGCTGCTGTTGATACTTCTGTGGCTCCTGCTGCTGATGTGGAGGAGGCTGATTATGTGGGAGATTACGAGGATGAGGTTGATCAACAACAGAACTACGTGCAACCACCAGCACCACAACCACCAGGTCGACCACATGCAAATAATGGCAATGTTAGGGCTCCCCCTCAGGTACGAGATCATGACCATCTCCCTAAACTGAAATTGAATATTCCATCATTTGAGGGTAGATATGTTCCTGATATATATCTTACTTGGGAGTAAGAAACTGAACAATGATTTACATGTTTACAATATCCTGAGGAGAGACGTGTTCCTGCTGCTGTTTGTGCTTTCACTAGCTTTGCATGTGTTTGGTGGTCTGAACATTGTAGATTATATCCTATTCCAGCTACTTGGACTTCTCTGAAAACCGCTATGCGTACTCGTTGGGTTCCACCATATTATCAACGTTAATTACTTCAAAAATTGCAGCGCTTAAGACAAGGCAAAATTCGGTAGAAGAATATTATCAGGAATTACAAACTTGCTTGATTAGATGTGGTATTGTTGAGGAGAATGAAGATATGCTTGCACGTTTTCTGGGTGGATTAAATAGGGAGATTCAGACCATTCTAGACTATAAGGATTATAATAATATCACTCGTTTATTCCATCTTGCTTGTAAAGCTGAACGTGAAGTGCAGGATCGACAGGCATTTGCGCGAACTAACTTTTCTGCAGGTCGACCTTCATCGTGGACACCACGTGTATCATCTACTTCCACACGTTCTGCTACACCGGCACCTCCGTCAGCTGCCACCTCCAACCGTGATACAATAAAGCAGGCACAATCACCACTATCTGCCAAGAGCACACCTTCTGGGCCTGCAAAGAGCTCTTCTTCATCCATGGCATCAACAGGGGAAACACATGATATTATTTGTCGACATTGCAAGGGTGGAGGTCATTATGTGAGAGAATGCCCATCTAAGCGTGTGATGATTGCTACTGAGGATGGTGGGTATGAGTCCGCTAGTGACTATGATGAGGAGACTGGCTCTTATTATACATGAAGAACACGGTGGAGATGATTTTGATCATGAGACGCAATACATGTGATAGAGGCAGAGGTGTCCCGATGTTTCGATGAGATAGCAATCGTTTTCCGTGGGAGTCGACTTTGACGATCCAATTACGAACGTGCGAAGACGTCGCGCCTTAGCAATCGCTAAACCAACTTCCGAGGGGTTATTGACCACGCCGGAGCACGATCAACCTGACCACGAGGGTCTATTTCCTGCAAGCAAACGAAGAACAAGCAAGAAACTAAAATAGCAATCTGGATATTGCGAATAAAAGAGGAAAGCTTTATTAATGAAGGTGGGGTTCTGTGACGCCTTGGTCTGGTCGTTGGTGTTCAACGAAGTACGCGAAGTTGCAGCTATGGCGAACTTTTAATCTAAACAAAACCCAAAGTCTAAACGATGCCCTAAGGGTTGTATATATGGAGGAGGAGGAGGGAATTTCGTGGCCCTTGAGGGTGGGGTCCGAAACCAACCCTAACTCTTGTTTCCCCACACATACGGACTCTAAAAATAGCCTATACTTAAGTATTTTGTAATTACATGGGCCTGGCCCAATAATAAGGTGACACAGTACCTAGAATAGCCTATGGACGAATATTATGAAATGGCATCTTGTATATTTCGTCCAAGGCTTCATGCACTCCTTATTGTGGCTTCAATGTCCTGAAATCATCACTTGTAACTCCGTTCTTGATCCCCTTGCGCATGCCATCAACTCCATGCGTGTTCTTGCTCCAATTTTCATCCTTCTCCAAGCTAGGCCCTTCATTTGTAAGCAAAACAAATGTATCCAATTTAGGCAGCATCATATTCTCATGAACATTAGAATCATTACCAAGAAACGAAAGTACCTGCTAATTTAATTGGCGTGCGCGAGCTCTAGTAAGTGGTCCAGTATATGTAACAGTAGGGGCTGTGGGTGTAACAATGGTATTGATGTCCTCATCATCCTCCCCTTCTTGAAATGAAGTCGTCCTCGACGGAAGCTCATCTTCCTCATACAAATAAGGCTTCAAATCTGCAATGTTAAAAGTGGGACTAACCCCAAAATCTGCAGGCAGCTCAAGTTTATATGCATAATCATTTAGTTTCTCTAACACCTTAAATGGACCATCAGCACGTGGCATTAGCTTTGATTTGCGCAAATTAGGAAACCTATCCTTACACAAATGTAACCAAACAAGATCTCAGGTGCGAAGAAAACATGTTTTCTACCCTTATCTCCAGCAAGTTTATATTTAACATTCATACGCTCAATGTTTTCCTTAGTTAACTCATGCATTTTTAAGATCAATTCAGCACGTTGTTTAGCATCAAAATTAACCTTCTCCGAAGATGGAAGAGGCAACAAATCAATGGGTGCACGAGGTAGGAAACCATACACAATTTCAAAAGGGCACATCTTAGTAGTAGAATGCAACGAATGATTATAAGCAAATTCAATATGAGGCAAGCATTCTTGCCACATTTCCTTATTATTCTTCAATACAGCCCTAAGCATAGTAGACAATGTTCTATTGACTACTTCAGTTTGTCCATCAGTTTGGGGGTGACAAGGAGTACTAAAAAGCAGTTTAGTCCCCAACTTAGCCCATAAACATCTCCAAAAGTGGCTAAGAAATTTAGTATCGCGGTCTGAAACAATAGTATTTGGCACACCATGCAAGCGAATAATTTTACGAAAGAACAAATCAGCAACATTAACAGCATCATCGCTTTTATGACATGGAATAATGTTTGCCATTTTCGAGAATCTATCCACGACAACAAATATGCTATCCCTCCCCTTCTTTGTTCGAGGTAAACCTGAAACAAAGTCCAAAGTTATATCCTCCCAAGGAACACTAGGCACAGGAAAAGGCATATATAAACCATGAGGATTGAGTCGTGACTTAGCTTTTTGACATGTAGTGCAGCGAGAAACAAAATGCTCAACATCCCGTCTCATCTTTGGCCAAAAGAAATGTGTAGCAAGTACGTCCTCCGTCTTCTTCACGCCAAAGTGTCCCATTAGTCCTCCTCCATGCGCCTCCTGCAACAACCAAAGACGAACAGAGCTAGCAGGAATGCATAGCTTGTTAGCACGGAACACAAAACCATCATTAACAACGAACTTGTTCCATGTTCTTCCTTCTTTACAATTCTGCATTACTTCTTTAAAATCAGCATCATGCACATATTGATCTTTGATGGTCTCCAAACCAAATATTTTAAAGTCAAGTTGTGAAAGCATAGTATAGCGACGAGACAAAGCATCAGCAATAACATTTTCTTTACCCTTCTTGTGTTTAATGACATAAGGGAAAGTCTCAATGAATTCTACCCATTTAGCATGTCTACGATTCAGTTTAGCTTGACTTTTAATATAATTCAAAGATTCATGATCAGAATGTATAACAAATTCTTTGGGCCATAAATAATGTTGCCATGTCTCTAAAGTCCGAACAAGAGCATATAATTCTTTATCATAAGTAGAATAGTTCAGACTAGGCCCACTCAATTTTTCAGAAAAGTATGCAACTGGTTTGCCATCTTGTAATAACACACCTCCTAATCCAATTCCACTAGCATCACATTCAAGCTCAAAAGTCTTATTGAAGTCAGGAAGTTGAAGTAAAGGAGCATGTGTCAACTTATCTTTTAATACCGTGAAGGCTTCTTCCTGTGCGGTACCCCAAACAAAAGGCACATCCTTCTTTGTAAGCTCATTGAGAGGTGCAGCAATGGTGCTAAAGTCTCTCACAAAACGCCTATAGAAACCAGCGAGTCCAGGAAAACTCCTCACTCCTGTGACCGTTTTGGGCTGCGGCCAACTCTCACTAGCTTCAATCTTGGATTTATCAACTTCAATTCCCTGTGGAGTAACAACATAGCCAACAAAAGACACTCGGTCGGTGCAAAAGGTGCACTTCCCAAGGTTACCAAACAAACGTGCATCACGTAGAGCATTAAAGACAGCACGTAAATGTTCCAAATGTTCTTCCAAAGATTTGCTATAAATCAGTATATCATCAGAATAGACTAGCACAAATCGTCCAATGAAAGCACGTAAAACTTCGTTCATTAGTCTCATGAAAGTACTAGGTGCATTAGTTAACCCAAAACGCATGACTAACCACTCATATAAACCAAACTTAGTTTTAAATGCTGTTTTCCATTCATCTCCCAATTTCATATGAATTTGATGGTATCCACTACGCAAATCAACTTTGGAGAATATTGTAGAGCCACTCAATTCATCAAGCATATCATCTAGCCTAGGAATAGGATGACGATAACGAATAGTAATATTATTAATGCCTCTACAATCAACACACATACGCGATGTACCATCCTTTTTAGGCACTAGTATAATAGGAACAACACAAGGACTAAGAGAAACGCGTATATATCCTTTGTCGAGCAGCTCCTATACTTGACGCATAATCTCCTTCGTCTCCTCTGGATTGGTACGGTATGGTGCAGGGTTGGGTAGCGATGCACCGGGAATTAAGTCAATTTGATGCTCAATCCCTTGAATAGGTGGTAATCCCGGCGGCACGTCTTGTGGGAAGACGTCAGCGAACTCCTGCAAAATGTTAGTGACAGCAGGGGGCAAAGAGGAAGGCACGTCCTCGAATGAAAATAATGCCTCTTTGCACACAAAAGCATAGCAAACAGATTTGCTAGAATCTAGCTCATCAATATCAGATTTGGTGGCAAGTAAACATGCACTTTTCAATTTAATTTCAGAAGCAACACTAGATGGTTTATTATTAGGCTTCATTTGTTGCTCAAATTCTTTTGCCACAATCTGATTTTCACTCTTATTTTTCTCCAGTTTTGCTTTATTAGCTCTATTAATATCATCTTTCAAAATGGAATCAGGAGTCATAGGAAGCAAAGTAATATTTTTATCGTTATGAACAAGAGTATACTGATTGTTTCTACCATGGTGTACAGAATTTTTATCAAATTGCCATGGTCTACCAAGTAATAAGGAACATGCTTGCATAGGTACCACATCACAATCAACATAATCAGCATATGTAGAGATACTAAAATGCACACGAACAGTACGTGTTACCTTAACCTTGCCGCTGTTGTTGAACCATTGGATGTAGTAAGGATGTGGATGTGGTCTTGTGGTGAGAGATAGCTTCTCCACCATCTCCATGCTAGCCAAGTTGTTGTTGCTCCCACCATCTATGATGACGCGAATAGAACGTTCCTTCACAACTCCCTTTGTATGGAACAAATTATGCCTCTGATTTTGCTCAGCTTGTGTAACCTGCACACTCAAAACACGTTGAGCAACTAAACATTCATACCTGTCAGCATCTTTAGCAGCCATGTATTGCGTCTCAAGATCAGAATCATCTCCACCGTGTTCTTCATGTGTAATAAGAGCCAAAGTCTCCTCATCATAGTCACTAGCAGACTCATACCCACCATCCTCAGTAACAATCATCACACGCTTAGATGGGCATTCTCTCGCATAACGACCTCCACCCTTGCAAGGTCGACAAATAATATCATGTGTTTGCCCTGTTGATGCCATGGATGAACAAGAGCTCTTTGCAGGCCCAGAAGGTGTGCTCTTGGCAGATAGTGGTGATTGCGCCTGCTTTACTGTATCACGGTTGGAGGTGGCAGCCGACGGAGGTGCCGGTGTAGCAGAACGTGTGGAAGTAGATGATGCACGTGGTGTCCATGATGAAGGTCGACCTGCAGAAAAGTTAGGTCGCGCCAATGCCTGTCGATCCTGCACTTCACGTTCAGCTTTACAAGAAAGATGGAATAAACGAGTGATATTATTATAATCCTTATAGTCTAGAATGGTCTGAATCTCTCTATTTAATCCACCCAGAAAACGTGCAAGCATAGCTTCATTCTCCTCAACAATACCACATCTAATCAAGCCAGTTTGTAATTCCTGATAATATTCTTCTACCGAATTTTTTCCTTGTCTTAAGCGCTGCAATTTTTGGAGTAATTCACGCTGATAATATGGTGGAACCCAACGAGTACGCATAGCAGTTTTCAAAGCAGCCCAAGTAGCTGGAACAGGATATAATCTAAAATGTTCAGACCACCAAACACATGCAAAACTAGTGAAAGCACAAACAACAGCAGGAACACGTCTCTCCTCAGGATATTGTAAGCATGTAAATCGTTGTTCAGATTCTAACTCCCAAGTAAGATATATATCAGGAACATATCTACCCTCAAATGGTGGAATATTCACTTTCAGTTTAGGGAGATGGTCATGATCTCGTACCTGAGGGGGAGACCTAACATTGCCATTATTTGCATGTGGATGACCTAGTGGTTGTGGTGCTGGTGGTTGCACGTAGTTCCGATGTGGATCAACCTCATCCTCGTAATCTCCCACATAATCATCCTCCCCCACATCAGCAGCAGGAGCCACAGAAGTATCAACAGCAACACCAGCAGCTTGGCCAGGCTGAAGAGGGACACGGCACTACTAGAAAAACCGCTACTAATGGCGCACCTAATTTGGCCATTAATGGCGCATCACTGGTGCGCCATTACTAGCACGCCATTAGTAATTTTTACTAATGGCGCACCACTGGTGCGCCATTAGTATAGGCCACGGTGCGCCATTAGTATGCCTCCCAGGGGCCATGTATACCCAGGTGCTTTGGCATACTAATGGCGCACGACAACGGGATGCACCATTAGTAACTTCGGCATACTAATGGCGCACTGTTTAGTGATGCGCCATTAGTGATGCGCCATTTTGAATCTAGATCTGGATCGTGATTTTTTGCCCATTTTTTGCTCGTTTTTTTTGCTCGTTTTTTGGCACGACATTATTTCAAATTTTGTTCCTGTTTTTGGATCTTGTACGTTATTTTGTCGTGTTCTTTTGCCGGAGAGGAGTTCACCGGAGAAGAGTTCGCCGGAGAGGAGTTCGCCAGAGAGGAGGAGGAGGAGGTCACTGGAGAGGCGCTCGCCTACATCGCCGGAGAGGAGGAGGAGGAGGTCGCTGGAGAGGAGTTCACCGGAGCATCGGAGAGGAGGAAGGAGAAACCATGAGAGGATGGGAGGAGAGGAGGGAGGAGGAGCTCACCGGAGAGGAGGGAGGAGGAGCTCACCGGAGAGAAGGGAGGAGGAGCTCACCGGAGAGGAGGGAGGAGGAGCTCACCGGAGAGGAGGGAGAAAAAACCGTGAGGGGAGGGGAGGGGAGGGGAGGGGAGGAGAGGAGGGAGGAGGAGGTCGCCGGAGAGGAGGAGGGTAGTATATGGTGGAGGAGAGAAGGGAAGATGGAGTGGAGGAGAGGAGGAGATGGAGTGTAGGAGAGGTGAAATGAAGAGATAAGGAGGAGAGGACCACAGCGAGCCATATATACGGCATACTAATGGCGCACCACGGGCAGGTGCGCCATTAGTAACTTTTTTTTATTTTTTTGATTTATTTTGAATTTTGAAGGCGGGAAGATACTAATGGCGCACCATGGGCAGGTGCGCCATTAGTATCTTTTTTTTTATTTTTTTGATTTATTTTGAATTTTGAAGGCGGGAAGATACTAATGGCGCACCATGGGCAGGTGCGCCATTAGTAACTTTTTTTTATTTTTTTTGACTTATTTTGAATTTTGAAGGCGGGAAGATAGTAATGGCGCAGCATGGGTAGGTGCGCCATTAGTAAGTTTGAACTTTTTTTGATTTTTTTTGCCTCTCCAGATCTTAAAAGCCCCGTATCTTTTTTTCTGTTAGGTTTTTGAGGATTTTGAAAATGTTTAACGGGGTTCCCCCGGTTAAATTTGGATGTAACTTTTCGAGTAGATGATTTTTCATATAAAAAACTTTTTCATCCGAGTTAGTATGCAAAAGTTATACCCATTTTTACAAATTCTCGCGACATTTTGCAAATGAAGTCGAAATTCATATTTGCAAATTTTCCCAACAACTAGACCACATATCACATGGGAAACTTATTTTCTTTTATTTTTTTGACATTTTCATCATTTTCTTTTATTTTCTTTAAAACTGAAAGGGCGATCCACGGGGGGGGGGGGGTGCATTCGGTGGAAGTGGTGGCCAAGTTACTAATGGCGCACCGTGGCATGGTGCGCCATTACTAGTTTGAACTAGTAATGGCGCACCACCCCCACGGTGCGCCATTAGTAGATTTGAAAAAAATCAAAAAAAAGTTTTACAAAATTTTTTTTACTAATGGCGCACCGTGGATGTGGTGCGCCATTACTAGTTCAACTAGTAATGGCGCACCATGCCACGGTGCACCATTAGTAGTTTTGAAAAAAAATAAATTTTTTTTACTAATGGCGCACCGTGGATGTGGTGCGCCATTAGTATTTGGACACTAATGGCGTACCAACACATGGTGCGCCATTAGTATATAGTAATGGCGCACCACATGTCTGGTGCGCCATTAGTGTCAATTCCATCTATAGCCCTTTTCCTAGTAGTGCGGGTCACTCGGCGGAGGGCTGTTTCACGACGTGGAGGTAGTCGTTGTTGCTGTTGTAGAGGTGCGTTAGGTGCAGCCGGTGGTGGTGGTGGTAGACGCGCGAGCAATTCATTGAACTTGTTATCGAGCTTTGTTTCGAACGCCTTCTCAATGCCATCTATCTTCTCCATGGCCTCTTCAAATATATTTAGCACATCTTCCAACTGTCCACTCATCATTTGCTGAAACTTATCATGTAACGCTTTGTTTGTCATGTTCTCCCAGTCAGTCTCGTCGGCTTGTGATCCTGCCATGGTTAGCAGCAATAGAAACACACAATAATATGATTCTACAGACTACTAGGAAGTGGTGGTGGTGGTGTGGTGAACAGTCACAAATCCGTCAAGCAAATCTCAAATTCTTACCAGTTCTTACCTAGCAGCAGGCTGTGATCGGCAACCGTCGTAGTCAAAACTCTCAAAGCTTGGATAGAACGATTACCAGGGAGAGTCAAACGCACGACGTAGATGTATGTGGATCTAGGAAGGCTTATAATATGGTAGCAAAAAGGGTCAGCAATAATCAATTCAGAGATGCAAAGTTGAATAAACGCTCAACGACGGTACTGTGCTGGTCCTAGGCTAGACCGTACTAGAGACGCGAGCCTAGAACACTAAAAAAATCACGGCGCTGCAAGTAAACAAGGGAGGAGCACACTCTGAATTTTTTCTTTTTTTCACTTTTTTTTGCACTTTTTTTGGAAACTGGAACTATTTTTCTTCTGTGGATGGCTCGGATGTTGGGGAGTCCTACTCTGTCACGACTTGGAGTATTGCGTGATCTCGAAATCAAGAACAAAGCAACAATTACTGGACTCGGACTAGGACAGGTGGTGAAGATGAATCTGGTGGAAAATCGGAGTGGTGGCGGATATTTGCAGGGCGATGGAACATGAACTGGTGGCGAATCTGTGTTGGAGGTGGACTCGGATTAGTGTGATGGCGGTGGATATGTGGTATATGGTAGCAGCGATGACGATGGTGGTATATGGCAGCGGTGATGACGATGGTGGTATATGGCAGCGGTGATGACGATGGTGGTATATGGCAGCGGTGATGACGATGGTCGTATATGGCAGCGGTGATGATGATGGTGGTATATGGCAGCGGTTATGACAATGGTGCAGCGGCGGCGGCGTGACAACTTGTGAACAGAACTCGAAACTCTAAAGTACTAGACGCTAGGACCAGCAACTTGACACGACGATGCAACCGCAAATTCAACAAAGCAAATACAGAAAAGATTATGCAAAGGCTCAGATTGGTTCGGATAAGATGAACTAACCCTAATTTTTTTGGCTTTTTCGTGGACTATAGGTATGAAGATAATACTCGATCTAATGATGAGGACATCAATACCATTGTTACACCCACAACCCCTACAGTTACATATACTGGACCAATTAGTAGAGCTCGCGCACGCCAATTAAATTACCAAGTACTTTCGTTTCTTGGTAATGATTCTAATGTTCATGAGAATAAGATACTGCCTAAATTGGATACATTTGTTTTGCTTACAAATGAAGGGCCTAGCTTGGAGAAGGATGAACATTGGAGCAAGAACACGCATGGAGTTGATGGCATGCGCAAGGGGATCAGGAACGGAGTTACAAGTAATGATTTCAGGACTTTGAAGCCACCATAAGGAGTGCATGAAGCCTTGGACGAAATATACAAGATGCCACTTCATAATATTCGTCCATAGGCTATTCTAGGTGCTGCGTCACCTTACTATTGGTCCAGGCCCATGTAATTTCGAAATACTTAAGTATAGGCTGTTTTTAGAGTCCGTATGTGTGGGGAAACAAGAGTTATGGTTGGTTTCGGACCCCTCCCTCAAGGGCCACGAAATTCCCTCCTCTTCCTCCATATATACAGCCCTTAGGGCGTCGTTTAGACTTTGGGTTTTGTTTAGATTAAAAGTTCGCCATAGATGCAACTTCGCGTACTTCGTTTGTGTTCAACGACCAGACCAAGGCGTCACAGAACCCCACCTTGATCAATAAAGCTTTCCTCTTATATTCGCAATATCCAGATTGCAATCTTAGTTTCTTGCTTGTTCTTCATTTGCCTGCAGGAAACAGACCTTCGTGGTCAGGTTGATCGTGCTCCGGCGTGGTCAATAACCTCTCGGAGTTGGTTTAGCGATTGCTAAGGCGCGACGTCATCGCACGTTCGTAGTCGGATAGTCAAAGTCGACTTCCTCCAAAACGATAGCCACCATCTCATCGAAAGACGGGACACCTTTGCCTCTATCAAGTGGTATCAGATTTCCAGGTTGCTCGGTGAGATTTTACAGTTTTTCGTAGATTAGATCGAGTCTGTTCTTCATACCTACAGTCCATGAAAAAACCACAAAAAAATTAGGGTTAGTTCATCATATCCGAACCAATCTGAGCCTTTGCATAATCTTTTTAGGGTTTTTGCTTTGTTGAATTTGCGGTTGCATCGTCGTGTCAAGTTGCTGGTCTTAGAGTCTAGTCTTTTAGAGTTTCGAGTTCTGGTCATAAGTTGTCACGCCGCCGCCGCACCATCATCATCGCCTTGCCATCTACCACCACCGCTTATTCGCCACCGCTCTGAATCCGTATCTATATACCACCACCAATCCGTGTCCATATACCACCACTGACCCGTGTCCATATACCACCACCGATCTGTGTCCATATACCACCACCGCTACCATATACCACCCCCGCTGCCATATCCTACCACCATATATCCACCACCAATCCGAGTTCTTCTCATATTAGGTTTGTTTTCGAGATCCATCTCAATTCCGATTCGTGTTTCCTTGCCTGCGTAGGTCTCGGAAAAAAAAGAAAAAAAAAGTCTGGAGACCCCCGGGCTGTTTTTAGGCCAAAATTTCGGCGACCAAAAATATTTTTTCCCTATCCTATTTTTAGGCTGTTCTGAGTCTTTTGAGACACTCGCCATCATAGTGATTATTTGTCGCACTTTTTCGTCGTCGCTGCCCTGATTTCGGAAAAAAAATTGTCAAAAAATTTCGTACCCATTCTGTCAGTTTGCCCTGGGAAATGTTTTGAGACACTCGCCATTATAGTGATTTTTCGCAAAAAAAGAAGAGCGCAACAAAAAAAAACAGAGCGAAAAAAAAATCCAGAGTGTGCGTTTCCCTTGTTTCCGTGCAGTGCCGTGATTTTGTTAGTGTTCTAGGCTCGCGTCTCTAGTACGGTCTAGCCTAGGACCAGCACAGTACCGTCGTTGAGCGTTTATTCAACTTTGCATCTCTGAATTGATTATTGCTGACCCTTTTTGCTACCATACTATAAGCCTTCCCAGCTCCACATATATCTACGTCGTGTGTTTGACTTTCCCTGGCAATCGCTCTATCCAAGATTTTGAGAGTTTTGACTACAACGGTTGCCGATCACCGCCTGCTGCTGGGTAAGAGCTGGTAAGAATTTGAGATTTGCTTGACGGATTTGTGACACCCGCCACCACCACCACTTGTTAGTAGTCTGTAGGATCATATTCTTGTGTGTTTCTATTGCTGCTAACCATGCCAGGATCACAAG
This sequence comes from Aegilops umbellulata, assembly GCA_032464435.1. NCBI lineage: Eukaryota > Viridiplantae > Streptophyta > Magnoliopsida > Poales > Poaceae > Aegilops > Aegilops umbellulata. Next base: position 184,842,166 of record CP136055.1, read on the forward strand.
CCGATGAGACTGACTGGGAGAACTTGACGAACAAGGAGCTTCATGATAAGTTTCAGCAAATGATGAGTGGACAGGTGCAAGATGTGCTAAACAGATTTGAAGAGGCCATGGAGAAGATAGATGGCATGGAGAAGACGTTCGAAACAAAGCTCGCTAACAAGTTTAATGAATTGCTCACGTGTCTTCCACCACCGGCTGCACCTAACGCACCTCTACAACAACAACAACAAGAACAACGACTACCTCCACATCGCGAAACAGCCCTCCGCCGAGCGACCCGTGTTCCTCTTGCACTTGGCCAACCTGTTGGTGCTGCTTTTGATACTTCTGTGGCTCCTGCTGCTGATGCGGACGAGGATGATTATGTGGGATTTACGAGGATGAGGTTGATCAAAATCAAAACTACGTGCAACCACCAGCACCACAACCATCAGGTCGTCCACATGCAAATAATGGCAACGTTAGGGCTCCCCCTCAGGTACGAGATCATGACCATCTCCCTAAACTGAAATTGAATATTCCACCATTTGAGGGTAGATATGTTCCTGATGTATATCTTACTTGGGAGTTAGAAACTGAACAACGATTTACATGTTTACAATATCCTGAGGAGAGACGTGTTCCTGCTGCTGTTTGTGCTTTCACTAACTTTGCATGTGTTTGGTGGTCTGAACATTGTAGATTATATCCTGTTCCAGCTACTTGGGCTGCTTTGAAAACTGCTATGCGTACTCGTTGGGTTCCACCATATTATCAACGTGAATTACTTCAAAAATTGCAGCGCTTAAGACAAGGAATTTTTTTTGTAGAAGAATATTATCAGGAATTACAAACTGGCTTGATTAGATGTGGTATTGTTGAGGAGAATGAAGCTATGCTTGCACGTTTTCTCGGTGGATTAGATAGAGAGATTCAGACCATTCTAGACTATAAGGATTATAATAATATCACTCGTTCATTCCATCTTGCTTGTAAAGCTGAACGTGAAGTGCAGGATCGACAGGCATTGGCGCGAACTAACTTTTCTACAGGTCGACCTTCATCATGGACACCTCGTGCATCATCTACTTCCACACGTTCTGCTACACCGGCACCTCCGTCAGCTGCCACCTCCAACCATGATACAATAAAGCAGGCACAATCACCACTACCTGCCAAGAGCACACCTTCTCGGCCTGTAAAGAGCTCTTCTTCATCCATGGCATCAACAGGGCAAACACATGATATTATTTGTCGACATTGCAAGGGTGGAGGTCATTATGCGAGAGAATGCTCATCTAAGCGTGTGATGATTGTTACTGAGGATGGTGGGTATGAGTCCGCTAGTGACTATGATGAGGAGACTTTGGCTCTTATTAAACATGAAGAACACGGTGGAGATGATTCTAATCATGAGATGCAATACATGGCTGCTGAAGATGCTGATAGGTATGAATGTTTAGTTGCTCAACGTGTTTTGAGTGTGCAGGTTACACAAGCTGAGCAAAATCAGAGGCATAATTTGTTCCATACAAAGGGAGTTGTGAAGGAACGTTCTATTCGCGTCATCATAGATGGAGGGAGCTGCAACAACTTGGCTAGCATGGAGATGGTGGAGAAGCTATCTCTCACCACAAGACCACATCCACATCCTTACTTCATCCAATGGTTCAACAACAGCACTAAGGTTAAGGTAACACGTATTGTTCGTGTGCATTTTAGTATCTCTACATATGCTGATTATGTTGATTGTGATGTGGTACCTATGCAAGCATGTTCCTTATTACTTGGTAGACCATGGCAATTTGATAAAAAATCTGTATTCCATGGTAGAAACAATCAGTATACTCTTGTTCATAAGGATAAAAATATTACTTTGCTTCCTATGACTCCTGATTCCATTTTGAAAGATGATATTAATAGAGCTAATAAAGCAAAACTGGAGAAAAATAAGAGTGAAAATCAGATTGTGGCAAAAGAATTTGAGCAACAAATGAAGCCTAATAATAAACCATCTAATGTTGCTTCTGAAATTAAATTGAAAAGTGCATGTTTACTTGCCACCAAATCTGATATTGATGAGCTAGATTCTAGCAAATCTCTTTGCTATGTTCTTGTGTGCAAAGAGGCATTATTTTCATTCGAGGACGTGCCTTCCTCTTTGCCCCCTGCTGTCACTAACATTTTGCAGGAGTTCGCTGACGTCTTCCCACAAGACGTGCCACCGGGATTACCACCTATTCGAGGGATTGAGCATCAAATTGAATTAATTCCCGGTGCATCGCTGCCCAACTGTGCACCATACCGTACCAATCCAGAGGAGACGAAGGAGATTATGCGTCAAGTACAGGAGCTGCTCGACAAAGGTTATATACGCGAATCTCTTAGTCCTTGTGCTGTTCCTATTATACTAGTGCCTAAAAAGGAAGGTACATCGTGTATGTGTGTTGATTGTAGAGGCATTAATAATATTACTATTTGTTATCGTCATACTATTCCTAGGCTAGATGATATGCTTGATGAATTGAGTGGCTCTACAATATTCTCCAAAGTTGATTTGCGCAGTGGATACCATCAAATTCGTATGAAATTGGGAGATGAATGGAAAACAGCATTTAAAACTAAGTTTGGTTTATATGAGTGGTTAGTCATGCCTTTTGGGTTAACTAATGCACCTAGTACTTTCATGAGACTAATGAACGAAGTTTTACGTGCTTTCATTGGACGATTTGTGGTAGTCTATTTTGATGATATACTGATTTATAGCAAAGCTTTGGAAGAACATTTGGAACATTTATGTGCTGTTTTTAATGCTCTACGTGATGCACGTTTGTTTGGTAACCTTGGGAAGTGCACCTTTTGCACCGACTGAGTATCTTTTCTTGGCTATGTTGTTACTCCACAGGGAATTGAAGTTGATAAAGCCAAGATTGAAGCTATTGAGAGTTGGCCGCAGCCCAAAACGGTCACACAAGTGAGGAGTTTTCTTGGACTTGCTGGTTTCTATAGGTGTTTTGTGAGAGATTTTAGCACCATTGCTACACCTCTCAATGAGCTTACAAAGAAGGATGTGCCTTTTGTTTGGGGTACCGCACAGGAAGAAGCCTTCACGGTATTGAAAGATAAGTTGACACATGCTCCTTTACTCCAACTTCCTGACTTTAATAAGACTTTTGAGCTTGAATGTGATGCTAGTGGAATTGGATTAGGAGGTGTGTTATTACAAGATGGCAAACCTGTTGGATACTTTTCTGAAAAATTGAGTGGGCCTAGTCTAAACTATCCTACTTATGATAAAGAATTATATGCTCTTGTTCGGACTTTAGAAACATGGCAACATTATTTATGGCCCAAAGAATTTGTTATACATTTTTATCATGAATCTTTGAAACACATTAAAAGCTAAGCAAAACTGAACCGTAGACATGCTAAATGGGTTGAATTCATTGAGACTTTCCCTTATGTCATTAAACACAAGAAGGGTAAAGAAAATGTTACTGCTGATGCATTGTCTTGTCGTTATACTATGCTTTCACAACTTGACTTTAAAATATTTGGTTTGGAGACCATCAAAGATCAATATGTGCATGATGCTGAATTTAAAGATGTATTGCAGAATTGTAAAGAAGGTAGAACATGGAACAAGTTCGTCATTAATGATGGATTTGTGTTTTGTTCTAACAAGCTATGCATTCCAGCTAGCTCCGTCCATCTTTTGTTGTTGCAGGAGGCGCATGGAGGAGGACTAATGGGACACTTTGGCGTGAAGAAGACGGAGGATATACTTGCTACACATTTCTTTTGGCCAAAGGTGAGACGGGATGTTGAGCGTTTTGTTGCTCGCTGCACTACATGTCAAAAAGCTAAGTCACGACTCAATCCTCATGGTTTATATATGCCTTTGTCTGTACCTAGTGTTCCTTGGGAGGATATATCTATGGACTTTGTTTTAGGTTTACCTCGAACAAAGAAGGGGAGGGATAGCATATTTGTTGTCGTGGATAGATTCTCGAAAATGGCACACTTTATACCATGTCATAAAAGCGATGATGCTGTTAATGTTGCTGATTTGTTCTTTCGTGAAATTATTCGCTTGCTTGGTGTGCCAAATACTATTGTTTCAAATCGTGATACTAAATTTCGTAGCCACTTTTGGAGATGTTTATGGGCTAAGTTGGGGACTAAACTGCTTTTTAGTACTACTTGTCATCCCCAAACTGATGGACAAACTGAAGTAGTCAATAGAACATTGTCTACTATGCTTAGGGCTGTTTTAAAGAATAATAAGAAAATGTGGGAAGAAAGCTTGCCTCATATTAAATTTGCTTATAATCGTTCGTTGCATTCTACTACTAAGATGTGCCCTTTTGAAATTGTGTATGGTTTCCTACCTCGTGCACCCGTTGATTTGTTTCATCTTCCATCTTCGGAGAAGGTTAATTTTGATGCTAAACAACGTGCTGAATTGATCTTAAAAATGCATGAGTTAACTAAGGAAAACATTGAGCGTATGAATCTTAAATATAAACTTGCTAGAGATAAGGGTAGAAAACATGTTGTCTTTGCACCTGGAGATCTTGTTTGGTTACATTTGCGTAAGGATAGGTTTCCTAATTTGCGCAAATCAAAGGTAATGCCACGTGCTGATGGTACATTTAAGGTGTTAGAGAAAATAAATGATAATGCATATAAACTTGAGCTGCCTGCAGATTTTGGCGTTAGTCCCACTTTTAACATTGCAGATTTGATGCCTTATTTGGGTGAGGAAGATGAGCTTCCGTCGAGGACGACTTCAATTCAAGAAGGGGAGGATGATGAGGACATCAATACCATTGTTACACCCACAACCCCTACTGTTACATATACTGGACCAATTACTAGAGCTCGCGCACGCCAATTAAATTACCAAGTACTTTTGTTTCTTGGTAATGATTCTAATGTTCATGAGAATATGATACTGCCTAAATTGGATACATTTGTTTTGCTTACAAATGAAGGGCCTAGCTTGGAGAAGGATGAACATTGGAACAAGAACACGCATGGAGTTGATGGTATGCGCAAGGTGATCAGGAACGGAGTTACAAGTGATGATCTCAGGACTTTGAAGCCACCATAAGGAGTGCATGAAGCCTTGGACGAAATATACAAGGTGCCACTTCATAATATTCGTCCATAGGCTATTCTAGGTCCTGCGTCACCTTATTATTGGTCTAGGCCCATGTAATTTCGAAATACTTAAGTATAGGCTGTTTTTAGAGTCCGTATGTGTGGGGAAACAAGAGTTAGGGTTGGTTTCGGACCCCTCCCTCAAGGGCCACGAAATTCCCTCCTCTTCCTCCATATATACAACCCTTAGGGCGTCGTTTAGACTTTGGGTTTTGTTTAGATTAAAAGTTCGCCATAGCTGCAACTTCGCGTACTTCGTTTGTGTTCAACGACCAGACCAAGGCGTCACCGAACCCCACCTTGATCAGTAAAGCTTTCCTCTGATATTCGCAATATCCAGATTGCAATCTTAGTTTCTTGCTTGTTATTCGTTTGCCTGCAGGAAACAGACCTTCGTGGTCAGGTTGATCATGCTCCGGCGTGGTCAATAACCTCTCGGAGTTGGTTTAGCGATTGCTAAGGCGCGACGTCCTCGCACGTTCGTAGTCGGATCGTCAAAGTCGACTTCCTCCAAAACGATAGCCACCATCTCATCGAAAGACGGGACACCTTTGCCTCTATCATCTAAACTACGAAAAACTGTAAAATCTCACCAAGCAACCTGGAAATCTGATACCACTTGATAGAGGTAGGGGTGTCCCGATGTTTCGATGAGATAGCAATCGTTTTCTGTGGGAGTCGACTTTGACGATCCGACTACGAACGTGCGAAGACGTCGCGCCTTAGCAATCGCTAAACCAACTTCCGAGGGGTTATTGACCACGCCAGAGCACGATCAACTTGACCACGAGGGTCTATTTCCTGCGAGCAAACGAAGAACAAGCAAGAAACTGAAATTGCAATCTGGATATTGCGAATAAAAGAGGAAAGCTTTATTAATGAAGGCGGGGTTCTGTGACGCCTTGGTCTGGTCGTTGAACACAAACGAATTATGCGAAGTTGCAGCTATGGCGAACTTTTAATCTAAACAAAACCCAAAGTATAAACGACGCCCTAAGGGCTGTATATATGGAGGAGGAGGAGGGAATTTCGTGGCCCTTGAGGGTGGGGTCCGAAACCAACCCTAACTCTTGTTTCCCCACACATACGGACTCTAAAAATAGCCTATACTTAAGTATTTTGAAATTACATGGGCCTGGCCCAATAATTAGGTGACGCAGCACCTAGAATAGCCTATGGACGAATATTATGAAATGGCATATTGTATAGTTCGTCCAAGGCTTCATGCACTCCTTATGGTGGCTTCAAAGTATTGAAATCATCACTTGTAACTCCATTCTTGATCCCCTTGCGCATGCCATCAACTGCATGCATGTTCTTGCTCCAATGTTCATCCTTCTCCAACCTAGGCCCTTCATTTGTAAGCAAAACAAATGTATCCAATTTAGGCAACATCATATTCTCATGAACATTAGAATCATTACCAAGAAACGAAAGTACCTGGTTACTTAATTGGCGTGCGCGAGCTCTAGTAAGTGGTCCAGTATATGTAACAGTAGGGGCTGTGGGTGTAACAATGGTATTGATGTCCTCATCAACATGGCTGCTGAAGATGCTGACAGGTAGGAATGTTTAGTTGCTCCACGTGTTTTGAGTGTGCAGGTCACGCAAGCTGAGCAAAATCAGAGGCATAATTTGTTCCATACAAAGGGAGTTGTGAAGGAACGTTCTGTTCGCGTCATCATAGATGGAGGGAGCTGCAACAACTTGGCTAGCATGGAGATGGTGGACAAGCTATCTCTCACCACAAGACCACATCCACATCCTTACTACATCCAATGGTTCAACAACAGCGGCAAGGTTAAGGTAACACATACTATTCGGGTGCATTTTAGTATCTCTACATATGCTGATTATGTTGATTGTGATGTGGTACCTATGCAAGCATGTTCCTTATTACTTGGTAGACCATGGCAATTTGATAAAAATTCTGTACACCATGGTAGAAACAATCAGTATACTCTTGTTCATAAGGATACGAATATTACTTTGCTTCCTATGACTCCTGATTCCATTTTCAAAGATTATATTCATAGAGCTAATAAAGCAAAACAGGAGAAAAATAAGAGTGAAAATCAGATTGTGGCAAAAGAATTTGAGCAACAAATGAAGCCAAATAATAAACCATCTAGTGTTGCTTCTGAAATTAAATTGAAAAGTGCATGTTTACTTGCCACCAAATCTGATATTGATGAGCTAGATTTTAGCAAATCTATTTGCTATGCTTGTGTGTGCAAAGAGGCATTATTTCCATTCGAGGACGTGCTTTCCTCTTTGCCCCCTGCTGTCACTAACATTTTGCAGGAGTTCGCTGACGTCTTCCCACAAGACGTGCCATCGGGATTACCACCTATTCGAGGGATTGAGCATCAAATTGACTTAATTCCCGGTGCCTCGCTACCCAACCATGCACCATACCATACCAATCCAGAGGAGACGAAGGAGATTATGCGTCAAGTACAGGAGCTGCTCGACAAAGGTTATATACGTGAATCTCTTAGTCCTTGTGTTGTTCCTATTATACTTGTGCCTAAAAAGGATGGTACGTCGCGTATGTGTGTTGATTGTAGAGGCATTAATAATATTACTATTCATTATCGTCATGCTATTCCTAGGCTAGATGATATGCTTGATGAATTGAGTGGCTCTACAATATTCTCCAAAGTTGATTTGCGTAGTGGATACCATCAAATTCGTATGAAATTGGGAGATGAATGGAAAACAGCATTTAAAACTAAGTTTGGATTATATGAGTGGTTAGTCATGCCTTTTGGGTTAACTAATGCACCTAGTACTTTCATGAGACTAATGAACGAAGTTTTACGTGCTTTCATTGGACGTTTTGTGGTAGTCTATTTTGATGATATACTGATTTATAGGAAATCTTTGGAAGAACATTTGGAACATTTACGTGTTGTTTTTAATGCTCTACGTGATGCACGTTTGTTTGGTAACCTTGGGAAGTGCACCTTTTGCACCGACCGAGTATCTTTTCTTGGCTATGTTGTTACTCCATAGGGACTTGAAGTTGATAAAGCCAAGATTGAAGCTATTGAGAGTTGGCCGCAGCCCAAAACGGTCACACAACTGAGTTTTCTTGGACTCGCTGGTTTCTACAGGCGTTTTGTGAGACATTTTAGCACCATTGCGGTACCTCTCAATGAGCTTACAAAGAAGGATGTGCCTTTTGTTTGGGGTACCGCACAGGAAGAAGCCTTCACGGTATTGAAAGATAAGTTGACACATGCTCCTTTACTCCAACTTCCTGATTTTAGTAAGACTTTTGAGCTTGAATGTGATGCTAGTGGAATTGGATTAGGAGGTGTGTTATTACAAGATGGCAAACCTGTTGCATAGTTTTCTGAAAAATTGAGTGGGCCTAGTCTGAACTATTCTACTTATGATAAAGAATTATATGCTCTTGTTAGGACTTTAGAGACATGGCAACATTACTTATGGCCCAAAGAATTTGTTATACATTCTGATCATGAATCTTTGAAACATATTAAAAGTCAAGCTAAACTGAATCGTATACATGCTAAATGGGTTGAATTCATTGAGACTTTCCCTTATGTCATTAAACACAAGAAGGTTAAAGAAAATGTTATTGCTAATGCTTTGTCTCGTCGCTATACTATGATTTCACAACTTGACTTCGAAATATTTGGTTTGGAGACCATCAAAGATCAATAGGTGCATGATGCTGAATTTAAAGATGTAATGTAGAATTGTAAAGAAGGAAGAACATGGAACAAGTTCGTTATTAATGATGGCTTTGTGTTCCGTTCTAACAAGCTATGCATTCCTGTTAGCTCTGTTCGTCTTTTGTTGTTGCAGGAGGCGCATGTAGGAGGATTAATGGGAAACTTTGGCGTGAAGAAGACGGAGGACGTACTGGCTACACATTTCTTTTGGCCAAAGATGAGACGGGATGTTGAGCGTTTTGTTGCTCGCTGCACTACATGTCAAAAAGCTAAGTCACGACTCAATCCTCATGGTTTATATATGCGTTTGCCTGTACCTAGTGTTCCTTGGGAAGATATATCTATGGACTTTGTTTTAGGTTTACCTCGAACAAACAAGGGGAGGGATAGCATATTTGTTATCGTGGATAGATTCTCAAAAATGGCACACTTTATACCATGTCATAAAAGCGATGATGTTGTTAATGTTGCTGATTTGTTCTTTCGGGAAATTATTCGCTTGCATGGTGTGCCAAATACTATTGTTTCAGATCGTGATACTAAATTCCTTAGCCACTTTTGGAGATGTTTATGGGCTAAGTTGGGGACTAAACTGTTTTTAGTACTACTTGTGACCCCCAAACTGATGGACAAACTGAAGTAGTTAATAGAACATTGTCTACTAAGCTTAGGGCTGTTTTGAAGAATAATAAGAAAATGTTGGAAGAATGCTTGCCTCATATTGAATTTTCTTATAATCGTTCATTGCATTCTACTACTAAGATGTGCCCTTTTGAAATTGTGTATGGTTTCCTACCTCGTGCACCCATTGATTTGTTGCCTCTTCCATCTTCGGAAAAGGTTAATTTTGATGCTAAACAACGTGCTGAATTGATCTTAAAAATGCATGAGTTAACTAAGGAAAACATTGAGCGTATGAATGCTAAATATAAACTTGCTGGAGATAAGGTGATAGAGGTGAGGGTGTCCCGATCTTTCGATGATATGATAACAATCGATTTGGTGGAGACAACTTTGAAGATCTGACTACAAACGTGCAACGACGTTGCGCCTTAGGAATCACTAAACCAATCTCCTGAGGTTATTGACAACGCCGGAGCACGATCAACCTGACCACGAAGCTCTATTCCTGCAAGCAATCGAAGAACAAGCAAGAATATGATAAAAGCAATCTAAATATTGCGAATATGTATGAAGTATTGATAAAGGTGGGGATCCGTAAGTGGTCTAGGTCTGGTCGTTGGACACAAACGAAGTACACGAAGTTGCAATGGCTAACTTGTAACTAAACAAATCCCCAGTCTAAACAATGCCTTAAGGGCTATATTTATAGGGAAAAGAGAGGGGATTTTGTCCACCCTTGGCATGGTGGGACTAAAACACCTCCTAACTCGTTTCCCCTACAATATGGACTTCAAAAATAGATTACATGGGCCTGGCCCAAAAAAAAGGTCGCGCACACCAATAATAAGATATGGACGAAATTTATGAAAGGACATCTTGTATATTTCGTTCATATTCTTGTATGTCATCATGGTGGCTTCAAAGTCTAGAAATATCCACTTGAACCTCCGTTCTTGTTCTCTTCGCACGCACCTTCATCTTCGTGCTTGACCATGCTCCAATGTTCAACCTTCTTGTCCCTGCTAGGCCCTTCAATTGCAAGCAACACAAATGTATCTAAGTTAGGCAGCATCATATTCTCATGAACACTAGAAACATTACCAAGAAACGAAAGTACCTGATAATTTAATTGGCATATCTCAGCTCTAGCAACTGTTCTAAGGGGTAAAACAGCAGGGGATATGGGTGTAACTGTGGTGGCCATGTCCTCATCATAAGGGTAGAAAACATGTTGTCTTTGCACCTGGAGATCTTGTTTGGTTACATTTGCGTAAGGATAGGTTTCCTAATTTGCGCAAATCAAAGCTAATGCCACGTGCTGATGGTCCTTTTAAGGTGTTAGAGAAAATAAATGATAATGCATATAAACTTGAGCTGCCTACAGATTTTGGGGTTAGTCCCACTTTTAGCATTGCAGATTTGAAGCCTTATTTGGGTGAGGAAGATGAGCTTCCGTCGAGGACGACTTCATTTCAAGAAGGGTAGGACGATGAGGACATCAATACCATTGTTACACCCATAGCCCCTACTGTTACATATAATGGACCAATTACTAGAGCTTGCGCACGCCAATTAAATTACCAGGTACTTTTGTTTCTTAGTAATGATTCTAATGTTCATGAGAATATGATGCTGCCTAAATTGGATAAATTTGTTTTGCTTACAAATGAAGGGCCTAGCTTGGAGAAGGATGAACATTGGAGCAAGAACAAGCATGGAGTTGATGGCATGCGCAACAGGAATAAGAACGGAGTTACAAGTGATGATTTCAGGACTTTGAAGCCACCATAAGTGATAGAGGCAAAGGTGTCCCGATGTTTCGATGAGATGGTCGCTATCGTTTCTGTGGGAGTCGACCTTGACGATCCGACTACGAACGTGTGAGACGTCGCGCCTTAGCAATCGCTAAACCAACTTCCGAGGGCTGTTGACCACGCCGTAGCACGATCAACCTGACCACGAGGGCCTGTTTCCTGCGAGCAAACGTAGAACAAGCAAGAAACTAAGATTACAATCTGGATATTGCGAATATAAGAGGAAAGCTTTATTAATGAAGGTGGGGTTCTGTGACGCCTTGGTCTGGTTGTTGAACACAAGCGAAGTACGCGAAGTTGCAGCTATGGCGAACTTTTGATCTAAACAAAACCCAAAGTCTAAACGACGCCCTAAGGGCTGTATATATGGAGGAAGAGGAGGGAATTTCGTGGCCCTTGAGGGTGGGGTCCGAAACCAACCCTAACTCTTGTTTCCCCACACATACGGACTCTAAAAAGAGCCTATAATTAAGTATTTCGAAATTACATGGGCCTGGCCCAATAATAAGGTGACGCAGCACCTAGAATAGCCTATGGACGAATATTATGAAGTGGCATCTTGTATATTTCGTCCAAGGCTTCATGCACTCCTGATGGTGGCTTCAAAGTCCTGAAATCATCACTTGTAACTCTGTTCCTGATCCCCATGCGCATGCCATCAACTCCATGCATGTTCTTGCTCCAATGTTCATCCTTCTCCAAGCTAGGCCCTTCATTTGTAAGCAAAACAAATGTATCCAATTTAGGCAGTATCAAATTCTCATGAACATTAGAATCATTACCAAGAAACGAAAGTACCTGGTAATTTAATTGGCGTGCGCGAGCTCTAGTAATTGGTCCAGTATATGTAACAGTAGGGGCTGTGAGTGTAACAATGGTATTGATGTCCTCATCAATAAGGAGTGAATGAAGCCTTGGACGAAATATACAAGATGCCACTTCATAAATTTCGTCCATAGGCTATTCTAGGTGCTGCGTCACCTTTTATTATTGGGTCAGGCCCATGTAATTTCAAAATACATAAGTATAGGATGTTTTTAGAGTCCGTATGTGTGGGGAAACAAGAGATAGGCTTGGTTTCGGACCCCTTCCCCAAGGGCCACAAAATTTCCCCCTCTTCCTCCATATATACAGCCCTTAGGGCACCGTTTAGACTTTGGATTTTGTTTAGATTAAAAGTTCGCCATAGCTGCAACTTCGCGTACTTCGTTTGTGTTCAACGACCAGACAAAGGCGTTACAGAACCCCACCTTGATTAATAAAGCTTTCCTCTTATATTCGCAATATCTAGATTGCAATCTTAGTTTCTTGCTTGTTCTTCGTTTGCCTGCAGGAAACAGACCTTCGTGGTCAGGTTGATCGGGCTCCGGCATGGTCAATAACCTCTCGGAGTTGGTTTAGCGATTGCTAAGGCGCGACGTCCTCGCACGTTTGTAGTTGGATCATCAAAGTCAACTTCCTCCAAAACGATAGCCACCATCTCATCGAAAGACGGGACACCTTTGCCTCTATCAAATTGGAATTTCACCAAAAATATATCCTATGCATCTAGTTCATCGTGATCAGAATTACATATATAGTTTTTGGCCTCATGAAGGAGAAACTATCATTCTAGCTTGGGGGAGGCTTAATTCAATGTTATATTCATGCCCCAATCATGAGCTCTCAAGAGAATTTATTATCCAGAATTTTTATGCTCGGCTTTCTCGTAATGATCAATCCATGCTCGATACTTCTTGTATGGGTTCTTTCATGAAGAAGACTATCGAATTTAGGCGGGATATTTTAGAAAGAATTAAATGCAACTCTAAAGATTGGGAACTTGAGGAAGGTAAAGAGCCAGGCATTAAGCTTGTGTTTGATTGTGTTAAATCCTTTATGAATACCGATGCTTTTCACAAGTTTAGCACTAAATATGGACTTGACTCTGAGATGGTAGCATATTTTTGTGAATCATTTTCTACTCATGTTGATCTCCCTAAGGAGAAGTGGTTAAATATCACCCCCTATTAAATAAGAAATTAAAGAACCGGTAAAAGCTAAAGATGAAACTATTATTTACAATGTTGATCAAGTTGTGACTACTGCTTATATTGGAAAACCACCTTTCCCTCTTAGGATAAAGGAACATGCTAAGGTATCAACCATGGTTCGTAAAAGTAATATTAAAGCACCTAAACCCTCTGAACAAATTAAAGTAGAACCTAGTGTTGCTAGGGTTAAAGATCTCTTGGTAGAAAATATTGATGGGCATGTTATTTATTTCTATGATGAAGCTGCTAGAATTGCCAAACCTGATGAAAAAGATAAACATAGACCTGTAGTTGGCATGCATGTTGTCTTAGTTAAATAGGAGACCATTTCTATCATGGTTTATGTGACCTAGGTGCTAGTGTGAGTGCTATCCCTTTTACCTTATACCAAAAAATTATGAATGATATATCACCCGCTGAAATAGAAGACATAGATGTCACTATTAAACTTGCAAACAGAGACACCATCACACCGCTTGGGATTGTTAGAGATGTTGAAGTATTGTGTGGGAAAATAAAATAGCCTACTGATTTTCTAGTTCTTGGTTCCCCACAAGATGACTTTTGTCCCATAATTTTTGGTAGACCTTTCTTGAACACTATCAATGCTAAAATAGACTGTGAGAAAGAAACTGTCAGTGTTAGCTTTGGAGATGTGTCTCATGAGTTTAATTTCTCAAAGTTTCATAGACAACCTCATGATAAAGAATTAGCTATTAAGTATGAATTAATTGGTCTTGCTTCTATTAACATACCTCCTACTGATCCACTAGAACAATATTTGCTAGACCATGAAAATGATATGCACTTGCATGAAAGGAATGAAATAGATAAACAAATCTTTGAACAACAACCACTCCTTAAACACAATTTGCCTACTGAAACTCTAGGAGGTCCTCCTCCACCTAAAGGTGATCCTGTGTTTTAATTAAAGCAATTGCGTGACACTTTGAAGTATGCTTATCTTGAGGAGAAGAAATATACTATGTAATTATCAGTGCTAACCTTTCAGAACATGAAGAAGAAAGATTATTAAATTTTTTGAAGAAGCACCGAGCTGCTATTGGATATACTCTAGATGATCTTAAGGGCATTCGTCCCACTCTCTATCAGCACAAGATTAATATGGAACCTCATGCTAAACCCATTGTTGATCACCAATGACGATTAAATTGGAAGATGAAGGAAGTGGTAAGAATTGAAATACTAAAGCTACTAGAAGTAGGTATTATATATCCCATAGCTGATAGTAGATGGGTAAGTCCTGTTCATTGTGTCCCTAAGAAAGGAGATATAAATGTTGTTCCCAATGATAAAAATGAACTCATCCAACAAATAACTGTTACTGGCTATAGAATGGTAATTCATTTTAGAAAATTCAACAAAGCTACTAGAAAAGATCATTACCCTCTTCCTTTCATTGATCAAATGTTAGAAATACTATCAAAGCACACACTTTTGTTTTCTTGATGGATATTCTAGTTTTAGTCAAATACCTATTTCACAACTTGATCAAGAGAAAACCACCTTTACTTGTCCTTTTGGAACTTATGCTTATAGACGTATGCCTTTTGGTTTATGAAATGCACCTGCTACCTTTTAAATTTGTATGACTGCTATCTTCTCTGATTTTTGTGAAAAGACATTTGAGGTTTTCATGGATGATTTTTCCGTTTACGGAACTTCTTTTGATTATTTTTTAAGCAACCTTGATTGTGTTTTGCAGAGATGTGAACAAACTAATCTTGTCTTGAATTGGGAGAAGTGCCACTTTACGTTTAATGAAGGCATTGTCTTGGGGCATAAAATTTATGAACGAGGTATTGAGGTGGATAAAGCTGAAGTTGATGCAATCGAGAAAATGTTATGTCCTAAAGATATCAAAGGTATTCATAGTTTCATAGGTCATGCTGGTTTCTACAGGAGGTTTATTAAAGACTTCTCTAAAATTTCTAGGCCTCTTACTAGTCTTTTACAAAATGATGTTCGATTTTTATGATGATTGTGTAGAAGCCTTTGAAACAATTAAGAAAGCCTTAACTTCTGCACCTATTGTTCAACCACTTGATTGGAACTTGCCTTTTGAAATCATGTGTGATGCTAGTGATTATGCTGTTGGAGCTGTTCTAGGAGAAAGAGTTGATAAGAAATTAAATGTTATCCATTATGCTAGCAAAACTCTAGACAGTGCCCAAAGAAATTATGCTACCACTAAGAAAGAATTTGTAGCAGTTGTGTTTGCTTTTGATAAATTCTGATCTTACATCATTGATTCGAAAGTAATTGTTCACACTGATCATGTTACTATAAAATATCTTATGGAAAAGAAAGATGCTAAACCTAGACTCGTTACGTGAATTCTCTTGCTACACGAATTTGACTTACATATCAATGATAGGAAAGGAGCTGAGAACCCCGTACTGATAACTTGTTTAGGTTAGAAAACATTCTTGATGACCCACTACCTATTGATCATAGTTTTGGTGCAACAAACCCTGGATCCGTTGCCCGGACTGTGCACAAGCACAAGAACAAGATCAGAACACCAAGATGAGATTTAAGCACAAGGGATCAATTCTTTGAAGGACCAACGTGCAGCACAAAAGGACAAAGACTAGCCAGAGAAGCAAGATATCACTAAGGGGAAAACCTCCCTTGCTGGGCAAGCGAGCCTGGCAAGGATGGGGTTGCTCCTGGAAGCAAGCCTTCGGTTCATCCCGGCAGGCCTGCCGGGGCTTACGGAGGCAAAACCGCTCCACCGCACCACCTCATCACGACGCACGTCATCGATCTGTGCGGTGTCAAGCTCCAAAGTGACTAAGTGTGATGAGGACATGACTACCTTGGATACGACCAAAAATATTGCATACATGCATATTTGTCAGGTGATTTCCAGTGTCAACTATTCAATAATTTATTTATATTATCCAGAACAAAAATACTTCACACACTTTTGTGTTTTGTCTAATTGCAGGTGTATGGGACATTTGTACAATCCACATATGAAGATAAGGGAAAAAGAGAAGTTTAGGTGCTGTTCAAAAATTCCCTTCACGTCACTTTTGGGCCAAGAGAAGATAGAGTCCAAGTCTCTCACGTTCTGTATTCAGATTCGGACTACACAGACATACCTGACTCAAAACGGCAAGAACTTTTTCATACGGACTCCGGATTGGGTGATTATTTTTTTGTTGGAAAGTAGATTTCGTCCTCTTTCCACTCCAATTGGATTCACCTTTAAATTCGTCCGGAGCATTGAGATATGGACGAAACAATCTGACGCTGCAGCAGAATCCGAGTCAAACAACAAGTCCAAAGGTGTTGCATCACCTCCACTTGGGCCCATGAGCCTTGTACGACCTAGGGTTGGTTTTAGGCTGCCTTGGGACGTCCTCCCACCTCCTTGGCCGCCACCCCTTGCTCCTATATAAGTAGATCCATCTAGTAGCTTTTTCCTTGGGATTTATTTAGTTAAAAGTTAGCCATTGCAACTTCGTGTACTTCGTTTGTGTCCAACGACCAAACCAAGACCGCTTCCGGATCCCCACCTGTATCAATACTTCATATATATTCGCAATATTCAGATTGCTTTATCATATTCTTGCTTGTTCTTCGATTGCGTGCAGGAATAGACCTTCGTGGTCAGGTTGATCGTGCTCCGGCGTGGTCAATAACCTCTCGAAGTTGGTTTAGCGATTGCTAAGGCGCAACGTCGTGCACGTTTGTAGTCGGATCGTCAAATTCGACTCCACCAAATCGATAGTTATCATCTCATCGAAAGATCGCGACACCCCCGCCTCTATCAAGTGGTATCAAAGCTAGGTTGCTCAGTGAGAATTTCCAGTTATCCCTAGATTAGATTTATATTCTTACCTATTGTCCAAGAAAAAGCCACACAAAAAAGTTAGATCTGTTCATCCTTTGTCCAAGCCAGTCTGAGCCTTTGCATAATCTTTTTAGTGTTTTGCTTTGTTGAATTTGCGGTTACATCGTTGTGTCAAGTTGCTGGTCTTAGTGTCTAGTCCTTTAGAGTTTCGAGTTCTGTTCACAGTTTGTCATGCCACCGCCGCACCATCTTCATTGTCGTTGCCATATACCACCACCGCGTCATTATTGCATCTGTTGTCCACTACCTCCATCCATCAATTTCCACCACGTACTCCCCATCATTCATTGTGATAATCATACTTGAGGTTGTTCGCGTCATCACTAGATCCAATCTGCATCTTATCTAGCTTGTTTGTGAAAAAAAGAGAAAGAAAAAAAAGAAAAACAAAGTGAGAGAAAAAAAAGAAAAAAAAGAGGAAAAAAAGAGGAAAAAATTCCGTGAAAAAAGGAGAAAAAAAAGATATTCAGAGTGTGCTCCGCCTTTGTTACGCGTCGCGCCGTGATTGTTTTAGTGTTCTAGGCTCGCGTCTCTAGCACGGTCCAGCCTAGGACCAGCACAGTACCGTCGTTGAGCATTTATTCAACATTGCATCTCTGAATTGATTATTGTTGATCTTTTGCTATGATATATTTGGCCTTCCAAGCTCCACATATTTCTACACCGTGTATACATACGCTCACCTGGCAATCGCTTTACTCAATCTTCGGAGTTATTTGACACCGCTGGTTGCCGGTCACCACCTGCTGCATGGTAAGAACTTGTAAGACTTTGATATTTGCTATACTGTGAGCGTTTTACCACCACATCCTAGTAGTTCATAGGAACATTATTCTCGGATTTTGTTTCTTGTTTTTCTACTAAATATGGCAGGTTCCAGAGTCAGTTGGGCTTCATCAATCGTGGGAGACGTGCCACCAGCTCCGAAAATACAACCACCGTCACAAGAGGTGCAAAGACATAAGAATACGCACAATCAGGTTTTTGTTTCCATGCCACCTTTTAATGGTCGTTTTAAGCCTGATTTATATATTGAATGGGAGTTCGAAATAAATGTTATATTTGCTTCCCATGATTTTTCGGAACGTAAAAAAGTTAAGCTTGCGGTTGGTTCTTTCACTAGTTTTGCTACTGTTTGGTGGAGTGAACATTGTCAGTTATACCCTGATTATGTACCTACTACTTGGGACGATTTAAAACTTGTCATGAGAGATAGATTCGTCGATGTTTATTATACTCGTGGCATGATTAAAAAACTACAACATTTAAAACAAGTTAGTAACACTGTAAGAAAATATTATGATGATTAAAAACTACCTTGTTGCATTCCTTTTTGGAGGAAAGTGAAGAAGATTTTATGGGTAGATTTTGGGGAGGATTAAACCGTGATATTCAGGAGATACTAATTCATGAAGAATGTTATCCTATGGACCATTTGTTTCATCTTGCTTGCAAAGCTGAACAGGAAATAAAGAAGCATGATGCCCACAAGACAAACAAGCATAAGGTGCACATCCAAGGAGTTGAGACGGTCCTTCCTTCTACCACTGCGCCTACTATGACAACAACATCCTTTGTTGTGAGCACTGCATCAGCTCCATATTATGACCCGTCACTGCCGAGAGTTCCAACATCTTCTGAGTTGATAACACGAGGTAATGACAAAGGTACTTATCTTCTAACTTCGCATGCGAATGATGAATGCCTTGTCGATTTAAATACACCATGTGATGCTCTAGCCACTACATTGATCACACCACCTATTTTAGATGATTATGCTGATGATTTGACTTTGCCATGTGATCAAACAACTGCAATATCAAGAATTTTGAGTGCACCCATTGAATTAATCGTTGATGTGAAGGAACCATGTGAATCAGGCACTAAAACAAATTTGGATCAACTACGTTTGAAAATAATTGTGCCAATGTTTAATCATTTTGATATGACCTCTAATCTTGGTGATGATTCTGTGTCAAATGACTTATTGCATGTTGGCTTATTTAAGCATGTTGTAGCATGTAAATTTTGTGCAATTAAGGTTTGTTCACCAATATTGGGATGGTTTAATGATGAATATTGTCAATCTTTTCATATGAATAAGAGCTTCACTTATATGTGCAAACTGAGTTGCAATACTTTCATACCTTCTACATCTTGTGATAATATTTTGGCTTTATATTTTATTCACTATGAAAGTTACTCATGTATACATGTGTCATATGTGCAAATTCCATGGGAAGTAAAAATTGATGACATATACATATACAACATGTACACCTTGTCTGTTTTGTTAGCCACATTTCAGATAAAGCAACGCCGAGGACGGCTTTATTTTCAAGAAGGGGAGGATGATGAGGACATGACTACCTTGGATACGACCAAAAATATTGCATCCATGCATATTTGTCAGGTGATTTCTAGTGTCAACTATTCAATAATTTATTTATATTATCCAGAACAAAAATACTTCACACACTTTTGTGTTTTGTCTAATTGCAGGTGTATGGGACATTTGTACAATCCACATATGAAGATAAGGGAAAAAGAGAAGTTTAGGTGCTGTTCAAAAATTCCCTTCACGTCACTTTTGGGCCAAGAGAAGATAGAGTCCAAGTCTCTCACGTTCTAGATTCAGATTCGGACTGCACAGACATACCTGACTCAAAACGGCAAGAACTTTTTCATACGGACTCCGAATTGGGTGATTCTTTTTTTGTTGGAAAGTAGATTTCATCCTCTTTCCACTCCAACCGGATTCACCTTTAAATTCGTCCGGAGCATTGAGATATGGACGAAACATTCTGACGCTGCAGCAGAATCCGAGTCAAACAACAAGTCCAAAGGTGTTGCATCACCTCCACTTGGGCCCATGAGCCTTGTACGACCTAGGGTTGGTTTTAGGCTGCCTTGGGACGTCCTCCCACCTCCTTGGCCGCCACCCCTTGCTCCTATATAAGTAGATCCATCTAGTAGCTTTTTCCTTGGGATTTGTTTAGTTAAAAGTTATCCATTGCAACTTCGTGTACTTCGTTTGTGTCCAACGACCAGACCAAGACCGCTTCCGGATACCCACCTTTATCAATACTTCATATATATTCGCAATATTCAGATTGCTTTATCATATTCTTGCTTGTTCTTCGATTGCGTGCAGGAATAGACCTTCGTGGTCAGGTTGATCGTGCTTCGGCGTGGTCAATAACCTCTCGAAGTTGGTTTAGCGATTGCTAAGGCGCAACGTCGTGCACGTTTGTAGTCGGATCGTCAAAGTCGACTCCACCAAATCGATAGTTATCATCTCATCGAAAATCGGGACACCCCCGCCTCTATCAAAGTGGCTGCTATTCGCCACATGGCAACCACTTCCTACAGAAAATACCTCCAAGCGACACCCGTCCTGAGACGTGTCAAGCAAGCAGGCGTGATGCTAGCAAAATAGCCCGGCATGGCCTGCCGGGCGAGCTATGATGTGATGTTGAGCGGCGCATTTAATGCGCTCTGTTAGCCTACAGAGTTAGGTATGATATCATTGTTTGCTATCTAATAAGTGCATAATGACTGATTTTCCACTGTGGTGATCCCTTGATCTATAAAAGGAGGCCCAAGGCAACCAAGAAAGGGTTGGCTGATTCAAACCCTCACACACTCATACGCGCGTAGCCGTTCTCGCCCTGAGACAACCCTGCCAGGCAAATGTGCTGCTCTCAACACCATCTTTTCCACCATTAATCCACCAAAGCAGGAGTAGGGTTTTACGCCTCACGGCGGTCCGAACCTGGGTAAAAACTGCCCGTGTGATCTCTGTCGTGCTATTCCACGCTTCTCCGCTCTTTCTGCAACGTGCCATCCCCCCGCCGAACCAGAAAGGGGCTCTTGGTCCCATAGGTGGCCATGGTTTCCCACGACATCTTTGGCGCGCCAGGTAGGGGGATCACTTGCCCGAACCCGAAAGCGTGAGCAGCGCGTCATCCTTATCGCCATCTTCATCATCGATGGCTCCATCGACTATGGCGCCCAAAAAGAAGCCTGGTGCCACAGCTCACCCGTCTGCCTCGACGGCCCCGCCGCCCGCGCGCGACGACGCCGCGGGGAATACGGAGGCACACAAGGATGCGGGCACTACAGGGTACATGGTCGGCGCAGGCGGCGTTGTCACCACCTCCCTCGCAGCTGAAGCAGGAGCAGGAGGCACCGGAGAAGAGCGACATCAACAACATCCCATCGGTTATGCTCCACGAGGTAAGAACGAAGGGGTTATTCCGTCTGTACCCCTTCTCCTCGTCGAAGGGCAGATCTGAAGTAGTGGCACCCGGTCTGGGGCAAATTGCCACCCTCCGGCCGTCCCCCACCACGGGCGCGACTGCAGGGCGCGTGCCTCCCCTAGAGCGGGCTGACCCAGACACCGTGCCCAACGGAGCCACCGGTCCTCAAGCGCCTTCACCGCATCACCCTACCATCCAAGAGGCTGGTTCGCAATAGCGAGGGCGCGACGCAATCACTTCTGACACCGTTAAAAGCCAGGCGGCGATGCGGTCTACGTCATCATCACTAATGCCAAGCACCGCTACGGAGGCCATGGTGCGGGCCCAGCTGCTGTTGAGGTTGCCGCCGGCAGCTGATCAGATGGATGGGTGGAAGAGATGAGAAGGTGTTTGATTGGCTTCGCCAAGGCTGGGGGCTCACAGCGAGCTGGCCCATTCTTGAGCATCTACACCATCGCTGTTCAGGCTGCTGGGGGAAGAGATGAGAAGGTGTTCGCCAACTACTTCCCTTTGGCACTCAAGTCCAATGTGAGGTCATGGCTAATGCACCTGCCGGAGAACACCATTTCGACATGGGCTGACCTGTGCCATGAGTTCATTGGCGCCTTCATGGGCGGCCATAAGAAACCAGGACGGCCCAGCGACGTGCAGGATCTCCAACAGAAAGAAGGAGAGACTCTACAAAAGTATTTCCAGAGATTCAACACAGTCCATAAAAATATCCCAGATATCCACCCGGCGGCTGTGATAGCTGCCTTCCAATCCAATGTGCGCAACCGCAGGACACGCTCCAGGTTGAATGTTCGGTTGCCCAATACTGTGAAGGAGCTTTACAGCTTGGTGGACAAATGCGCCCGAGTGGAGGAGGGAAGGAAACTCCCTCGAGAGGAAGATTGCGTCGACATCGACTCAAAGGATGATGACGAGACCACCAGTCAGAAGAAAAGAACAAGAAGCGCAACAAGAGGCGCAAGGATAAGGTAGTGATGACCGTCGAAGGATTGGGCAACCCTAGTATCGGCAAGAAGGTCAAGCCAAAGCCCCCGGCAAGGAAGCTACCCCGAGCGCTGACAGGCGGGAGGCTGCGGCTGCCGAGAAGGGTGGGAAAGGCGATGGGCTATATTGCAATATTCATCGCCAAATGCCATGATCTCCAAGAGTGTCAACAGGTTGAGCAGCTCGTCAAGAAGTAGAGGGCTGAATATGAGAAGCGTGATAAGGAAAAAGGTCAGAATGGCACTGGCGAGAAGGGCCGAGGTGGTGAAGCAAATCGCCCTAGTGAGGCTCTTCAGAACCAAGGAAAACTCGCCAGAGGCCAAGAGAAGGAAGGTTGCAATGATGAGAGTGATGGACGGGATGAAGAGGAAACCAGCGAGCAGGAATTCTAGAAGGCCACTAACGCCCTGTACATTGATGGTGGTACATATTTCCACTCCTCTCACTGCCAACTTAAACAGTGGGCACGTGAGGTCAATGCCGTGGAGCCAGCGGTAGAGTTTCGAAGATGCTCGAATGGTCACGCACACCCATCATCTTTGACGAAGAGGACCATCCTGACCGCACTACCGCGGTAGGGTGTTTGCCGTTGTTGGTCTCACCAACAATTCGCAACCTCAAAGTCACAAAGATGTTGGTTGACGGCGGGCCGTGTTGAATCTGATTTCCCCAATTGTTATCAGCAAGCTTCAGATAGAGAGGAAGGACTAAAGGTCACGGGCACGTTTGAAGGAGTCAATCCCAGCAGGAGTCATCCTAAGGGAAAGATCATGTTGCCATTGACATTTGGAGGAGAACTAAACTACCAGACTGAGAAGGTTGTGTTTAATGTGGTCGACCTCTCCCTGCTGTACAATGGGATCCTTGGTCGCCTAGCTCTGGCAAAATTCATGGCGGCATCCCACTATGCCTACAACACCTTGAAGATGCCAAGGCCGGTAGGAGTCATTTCCATTCCGTCAAACGGGAATGACACAATCATTTGCGTGTATAAGATGTACCGGGACGCAGTCGCAGCATAGGCCGCGACAGCAGTAGTACCTGCCAAGGAAAACAAAGGGAAAAAGAAGGACACCAGCAATTAATCCAGGAAGCGTACCTCTTCGAAGTGCGGTACGTCTATTGATGACTTTGAGGGAGTCCCGGATTATGGGGTCCTCAGGCGTTCGTGCTATATAGCATGGGTCGGACTGATGGGCCGTGAAGATACAAGATAGAAGGCTTCCCCCGTGTCCGGATGGGTTTCTCCCTTGCTTGGGAGACAAGCTTGACGTTCTATGTGTAGTTTCCTCTCTCTGTAAACCGACTTTATACAACCCTATCCCCCTCTGGTGTCTATATAAACTGGAGGGGTTAGTCCGTAGAGGCTATCACAAATCTCACAGGCTAGACATCTAGGGTTTAGCCATTAAGATCTCAAGGTAGATCAACTCTTGTAACCCCTTGTAACGCCCTCGATTCAATCGTACACTAATCATACACGCAAATGTGTACGATCAAGATCAAGGACTCACGGGAAGATATCACAACACAACTCTAGACACAAATTAAAATAATACAAGCTTTATATTACAAGCCAGGGGCCTCGAGGGCTCAAATACATAAGCTCGAAAACACAAGAGTCAGCGGAAGCAACAATATCTGAGTACAGACATGAGTTAGACAAGTTTGCCTTAAGAAGGCTAGCACAAAAGCAACAACGATCAAAAAGGCAACGCCTCCTGCCTGGGAGCCTACTAACTACTCCTAGTCGTCGACGGTCTCCATGTAGTAGTAGGCATCGGCGGTAGCATCTTGCTCCTGGGCTCCGACATCTGGTTGCATCAACCGGAAAGAAGAAGAAAGGGGGGAAAGGGGGAGCAAAGACCCCGTGAGTACTCATCCAAAGTACTCGCAAGCAAGGATCTACACTACATATGCAACATTATCAAGGATGGCTGTATGTGTGGACTGGGCTGCAGAAATGCCAGAAATAGAGGATAGGCCTAGTCCTATCGAAGACTAGCATCTTCTGGAAACCCACCATCTTGCAGCAAACAGGAGGGAGTAGAGTAGCATAAAGTAAAGTAGTAGAAGAGTTATCAACCTCGGCCAGCGATCCTTTCTCGACTCCCTATGAGAAAGAAATCCCAGAGCCATACTATCCAGTTATCATCACAATCCAATTCTCATCACCATCCAGTTCTCATCACAAGTATCCAGTTCTAGTTGTATCGATCGGGATACAACTCCAAGTGTCCGTTACCGTAGGACAGGCTATCGATAGATGTTTTCTTCCCTGCAAGGGTGCACCAACTTACCCACCACGCTCGATTAACTCCGGCCGGACACACTTTCCTGGGTCATGCCCGGCCTCGGCCAAACAATACGCCGCAACCCGACCTAGGCTTAATAGAGAGGCCAGCACGCCGGACTAAACCTATGCCCCTAGGGGTCATGGGCCATCTCCCTAGGAACTCCTGCACGTTGCGTACGCGGCCGGTGAGCAGACCTAGCTACCTCCCTAAAAAGGCAGGAGCTTACCAGTCCAACCCGGCGCGCGCCACTCAGTCACTAATGTCTATTAAGCTTCGGCTGATGTATACGACGCAGAACGCACATACTATGCCCACGTGATGGTTAGTGCTATCAGGCCAGAGGCCCCTCGGATCAAATATCCAAATCGTAGTGGATTAGGAACGCGCGGTAACAAGCAGAGACTCGCGAAAGAGGTGACCCCGTTGCCCCGTCTCGAGGACTTGTGGCAAGGGCTAGGAATGCCTGGCCACGCCTCGTAATTATCTCGCGGGCACCTTCCAGGTCTGCCCGACTCCACATCACTCGCAATTAAGCTCGCGCGGGTACCCCTCAGGGTCGACCCGTCTTTCCAAGTAACAGTGGTAAAGTACAAGTATCCGTGTGTCCAAACATCAAGGGGAAAACCCGAGGAATCACCCCCGATGAATTCCACAAGAGGTAATCATCAAGGTGAACGTAAGAGGAATCACCCCCGAGGTTCACACTTGAGGGGTTGCACGACAGAGTCGTATCGAAAGTGGTTAAGGAGGAAATCACCCTCGATGACCACGACCGAATGACTACTCTATAGGGTTAACATCAGAAGTGCTGAAGAGTATCACCCTCGGTACTCGATAGTAACCCAGTAGTGTCAACCAACTAAGGGGAAGTGATGTGCGGTGTCGGGGCCTGGTCTTCGATCACATAGATCGAGTCGTCAATGATGAAGCAAGGGCAACAAGGACAAGTGGGGGTCACTGATGGATCACTAACCAACCTATACTAAACAGTTTAGGATAAGCAGGTAAGGTACAACAGCAGATACAAAAGTAGGCTATGCATCAGAATAGGAGCAAACAATAACAGTAGCAAAATCTAATGCAAGCATGAGAGAATGGAACGGGCGATATCGAGATGATCAAAGGTGGGGCTTGGTTGGTTGCTCAGACAAGAAGAAGGGGTCGTCGTCAACGTAGCCGATCACAGTGGCATCAGCGGCAGTCTCGGGGTCTACCGGAGAGAAGAGGGGGAAGAAACAGTAAATTCATAGTAAGCAAGTGCATAACAGGACAACAGGCAGAGCTAGACGCGTTCTAACGCGGTGCTACGCGGTACCGTGGAAGGGGGGAAACATCCGGGAAAGTTTTCCCGATGTTTGCATTTTTCGGACAGATGAAACGGAGGGGGAAAGCTGCGGGTTCTCTATGCTAGGGATGTGTGGAGGACGAACGGACCGCATATCCTGATTCGTCTCGTCGTTCTGAGCAACTTTCATGTAGAAAACATTTTGATCCGAGCTACTGATTAATTTCTATGATTTTTCAAAGTTTTAAACACTATTCTGAAATTATTATTAAATCTAAAAATGAGGGTTATTGCATCAACATGACGTCATCACGACATCAGCAGTCAACAGAGATGACCAAAGTCAACCCTGACGTGTGGGGCCTTCCTGTCATAGTCTAACAACTAATTAACAGTTTTTAATTAACTTGAACAGAGTTAATTAAGTTAATTAATTACTTATTTAATTAATTAAGTAATTAACTAATTACTATTTTATTTTATTTTTAAAATACATTTTCTTTTTAAACGTTTTGGGGGCGGGCCCCACTGTCATAGGCCCATCTGGCCAACCGGGTGGCTACCGGGCACTGAGAATGGGCACCACCCGAACGGGCGCTGGAGGCGCCCGACCGCGGCCAGCGGGAAGGCACGGCGAGGCCGGCGGCCACGGCGCACGGTCGGT
The DNA here is from genome assembly GCA_032464435.1 of Aegilops umbellulata. NCBI lineage: Eukaryota > Viridiplantae > Streptophyta > Magnoliopsida > Poales > Poaceae > Aegilops > Aegilops umbellulata. Next base: position 184,868,876 of record CP136055.1, read on the forward strand.
CGGCCGGAGAAGCGCACGGGAGGGCAGTAGCGGCACGGGTGGCAGAGCAACCTCGGCGAGAAGGAGATCACGGGGCGAGGCGGCGCGTGGCGCGGTCGACCGCGGCATGTGCGCGGCCGGCGGTTGGGCGCAGGCTCGGGCGCGGCAACGAGCATCACCGCGCGCAGGGGACGGGACGCGGGCCTGAGCGGGCGCCGAAGCGCGACAGAGGGGAGGCGCGCAGGGAGGTGGCCAACGCACGACGGCGTGTAACCCGGGTGCGGCAACCGCGAGCTCCTCGGGAGCTTGGGCGTGACGGCGGGGGCGTCCTACGACGATGGAAGGGAAAGGAGAGGGGGGAAATAGAGGAGGGGGCCTCACGGGGAGGGTCGCGTGTGAGCTCGGGGAGGTGCACGGGCGGTCCGGCAATGGAGAGGCGGGGCAGGGCAGTCCGGTGAGCGGCGAGGTGGTGCGTCGGGGTCGAGGAGGCGACGGGCGTCGGGGTGGCGCCGGGGACGTTGAGGGTGGGGCGCAACAGGGGCGGATGGCGTCCAGGTCATGGAGAGAACGGGGAAGGCGATGCGGTCGGGTCGGTGGCGACCGTTGCGGTGGCGTCGGCGTTAGGGCGCCGCAGGGGGAGGTCGTCGGGGCGGATCTGGCGATCCTGATGGGGGGAGGGAGATGAGCGGGGGCGAGCGAGTGGGGGAGTGGGGATCGGGAGTGGGGGAAAACGTGGCTAGGGTTTGCTCGGGGTGAGGGGATAAGGGGAAAGGTGGGCCGGCCGGGGTGGGCTGGCCAACTGGGCTAGTTAGGCCTGCTGGTGCGGGTGGCCAAGGCCCAGAGGGGGCACAGGGGCTTCTCTCTATATTTTCTCTTTGTACAACTTTTTAGCTCTTATTTTTATTAAACACTTCTCTGCTTTATTTAATATAGAGCATTAAACCATCTTACAAAAATGTTGGCTCATAACCATAATTAGTTATGAAATATTTTCCACACTCTGAACATTTTAGTTTGCATGTTTAGAGAATTTTGAAATTTGACTTAAATTTGATTTTGAAGATGAATGGTGTTTGAAAGCAAATGAGGATTAGTAACAATAAGAGTGATGACATGGCACCATCAATAGGGGATTACTGTAGCATGATTCTCTGGGTGTTACACCCCTATACTCATCAAAGTCAATCAAGCAGGAAGTAGGGTATTACCTCCATCAAGAGGGCCCGAACCTGGGTAAACATCGTGTCCCGCGTCTCCTATTACCTTCGATCCTCAAACGCATAGTTCGGGACCCCCTACCCGAGATCAGCAGGTTTTGACACCGACATTGGTGCTTTCATTGAGTGTCCCTCCGTGTCGTCAATAGAAGGATCAATGGCACGCCTTGTCATCAATGACAAAATCACCTCTGGAAGGGCCCTAGTTCCTGGGCAGATCCTCCAGCTCGACAGTTTTACCATAGGTGCCGGTCGGCCATTAAGCCAAAGGCGGTCCCCCAAATTGCCAAAAACCATCTCTGCCTCGGCCTTGAAAACTCTGATAAGATGGATCCGACAGATGTCTTGTCTTTGAACGAACTGCTAGATCACATCGCCGCCCTAGGGTTCGCAACAGACTATGATCGGATTGGGCTTAAACCCTATTAGAGGGAAATAAAGTAACCGCCGATCACCCATCTGGTAGCAGTTGCGGAGGAACAAGCCAGGGATACCTCTCCCCCTATACTGAGAACAAGCTATGTCCGGATCTCCGAGCCCTGCGAGCCGGATACCCATCTTCGGGAAGAGACCCTCCGTCCTTCCAACATTGAACCAGGCGTTGAGCCCGATAACCCCCAGGACACTCCGGATCCTGGCCTGGTGACCTCAGAAATTCTTCAAACTCCGGATCCCACTGTGGGTCAGGGTTCGGATTTAGGCCCGCCCACCCACCACAAGCAATACTTCCCAAGCAATTCTGGTCCTCCGGACATATGCAACCCAATATATGTACGACAGCAACCTCAGGAAATAGTCCAGCACGTTTGGGCCAGATTCCTCCTTAAAAATAAGATCAAAGATTGCTGCGACGACGAAGCAGTTTCAGTATTTTGCTGCAACTCTACGGATGAAGGGATCCTTAATGCCCTCAACCGACGCCGCATACTGCACTTTGCAGATTTGGCACTCATGGTACAGAAGTATTGCGCAATGGAAAGCACTTGGAAAGCCCAGACAACGCGATGGGAACCGCCTGCCTTTAAGCCACCCACCAGACGGGCAAAAAGGATGCACCCTCACGGGGCACCTGATCATCATCCCACGGACAAGAAAATTAAGCCCTTAACGAGACACAGAACCGTCCTTGATGAATTGCTCGACAAGCCCTGTCGGATACACACAATGTTGAATTCCGAACCAACACATAGCCTTCGGGCATGTTGGGTACTCCGGCAGGTGGCTAAGAGCGGTGAGGCCGTCCTCGCCAAGACTACCCCATAGAAGTACTCTTTGGAGGAAGACGATCTCAATGTCTTTGCAGTCTTCGAAACCTTTTCTTCAAATTATCGGCGCAAAAGGGCGCTCTGCGACCTCGCCAAAGTAAACCAAGTAGCCGCAATAAATCCTTGGAACGATATGGCGATAAATTTCAACGCCAATGACGAACCAAGGGCCCGACCAGTCTGAGCACTAGTTGCTTTGGTCCTAAACCCAATTGTGGATGGCTTTCGGCTCACTAAAGTGCTCATGGACGGCGGCAGCGGACTGAACCTCATCTACTAGTTCACGCTCGACAAAATGCAAATGGACAAGAGCTGCATCGAGCAGAGTAGTACAACATTTTGAGGCATTATCCCTAGTCGAGAAGCGCGATGTTCGGGGAAAATTAAAATCGATGTGGTATTCGGCACACCGAAGAACTACAGGTCAGAAGAGTTAATCTTCCACGTGGCACCTTTCAACAGCGGATATCATGCCCTGTTGGGGCGAGACACATTCACAGGCTTTCAAGCCATACCCCATTACGGGTACATGAAACTCAAAATGCCCGGGCCCAACGGAGTTATCACTATCACTAGTGATCTGGACATAGCATTCCACGCTGAAAACAAAACCTCATCCCTGGCCCTTGAGGCATTATCTGAGGCCCTCGCGGCCGAGGAGCTCACCGCTCTACGCTCCAAAGTGGACATCGACGATGTAATCCTCGATAAGAGCCCTGAGTACACTTCTTTCAAGCCAGCAGACGAAATAGTCAAATTTCAAGTTCACTCGACGAATCCTAATAAAATGGCAGCCATTGGAGCACAGCTAGATCCGACGGTCGACGCCGCTCTAAGAGCATTCCTGCGCGAGAATTGGGACATCTTTGCTTGGCATCCTTCGGATATGCCAGGAATCCCACGCAGACTGGCGAACATAGCCTCAACATAATAAAGGGGTTCAAGCCAGTCAAGCAAGCGCTGCGACGATTTTCCAAACCCAGGCGACAAGCTATGGGGGAGGAGCTAGCCAAACTACTTGAGGCCAGGTTCATCAGAGTGATCAAACACCCGGACTGGCTAGCAAACCTGGTCATGGTGCCAAAGAAGGACAAATCCTGGCGCCTTTGTGTCGATTTCAAAGACCTCAACAAGGCTGCCCTAAGGAACCCTTCCCACTACCCCGCATTGAACAAATCATTGATGCAACCGCAGGACACGATTCACTGTGCTTCCTCGACGCATACTCCGGATACCATCCAAATAAGATGAAGGAATCCGATCAGGCTGCAACGGCATCCATTACTCCGTATGAGCCTTTCTGCTTCAACACTATGCCTTTCGGACTCAAAAACGCCGGTGCCACATACCAACGCTTGATTCAAACATGCATGGAAAAACAAATTGGCAAGACGGTGGAGGCATATATAGATGATGTAGTCATCAAAACCAAACATGTCGAATCATTGGTGGATGACTTGCGCCTTACATTCGACAACCTCCGAACATATGAAGAAGCAAAGAAGATCTCAAGGGGCCAGCCACTTCTACGCCCCTGCCCGTGCACTGGCTAGGGCCTACCCTGATGACGCCCGGCAGCGTGATCGGGCCAGGCCCGGGGGCTCCTGTCGATGCAACAAAACCCTGAGTCCGTTGCCCAAACTGTGCACATGCACAAGAACAAGATGTGAACACGAAGATCAGATTTAAGCACAAGGGATCAATTGATGAGGACATGACTACCTTGGATACGACCAAAAATATTGCATACATGCATATTTGTCAAGTGATTTCTAGTGTCGACTATTCAATAATCTATTTATATTATCCAGAACAAAAATACTTCACACACTTTTGTGTTTTGTCTAATTGCAGGTGTATGGGACATTTGTACAATCCACATATGAAGATAGGGGAAAAGGATAAGTTTAAGTTCTGTTCAAAAAGTCCTCTCACATCACTTTTGGGCCAAGAGAAGATAGAGTCCAAGTCTCTCACGTTCTGGATTCAAATTCAGACTGCACAGACATACCTGACTCAAAACGCCAAGAACTTTTTCATACAGACTCTGAATTGGGTGATTCTTTTTTTGTTGGAAAGTAGATTTCATCCTCTTTCCAAACCAATTGGAATCACCTTTAAATTCATCCGGAGCGTTGAGATATGGACGAAACAATCTGACGCTGCAGCAGAATCCGAGTCAAACAACAAGTCCAAAGGTGTTGCATCACCTCCACTTGGGCCCATGAGCCTTGCACGACCTAGGGTTGGTTTTAGTCTGCCTTGGGACGTCCTCCCACCTCCTTGGCCGCCACCCCTTACTCCTATATAAGTAGATCCATCTAGTAGCTTTTTCCTGGGGATTTGTTTAGTTAAAAGTTAGCCATTGCAAATTTGTGTACTTCGTTTGTGTCCAACGACCAGACCAAGACCGCTTACGGATCCCCACCTTTATCAATACTTCATTTATATTCACAATATTCAGATTGCATTATCATATTCTTGCTTGTTCTTCAATTGCTTGCAGGGATAGACCTTCGTGGTCAGGTTGATTGTGCTGTGGCGTGGTCAATAACCTCTCGAAGTTGGTTTAGTGATTGCTAAGGGGCAACGTCGTGCACGTTTGTAGTCGGATCGTCAAAGTCGTCTCCACCAAATTGATAGTTATCACCTCATCGAAAGATCGGGACACCTTTTCCTTTATCAAGTGGTATCAGATTTCCAGGTTGCTCGGTGAGATTTTACAGTTTTTCGTAGATTAGATCGAGTCTGTTCTTCATACCTAAAGTCCACGAAAAAGCCACAAAAAAATTTAGGGTTAGTTCATCATATCCGAACCAATCTGAGCCTTTGCATAATCTTTTTAGGGTTTTTTCTTTGTTGAATTTGCGGTTGCATCGTCGTGTCAAGTTGCTGGTCTTAGAGTCTAGTCTTTTAGAGTTTCGAGTTCTGGTCATAAGTTGTCACGCCGCCGCTGCACCATCATCATCGCCTTGCCATCTACCACCATTGCTTATCCGCCATCGCTCTGAATCCGTATCCATATACCACCACCTATCCGTATCCATATACCACCACCAATCCGTATCCATATACCACCACCAATCCATATGCATATACCACCACCGGTACCATATACCACCACCGCTGCCATATACCACCACCATATATCCATCACCAATCTGAGTTCTTCTCATATTAGGTTTGTTTTAGAGGTCCATCTAAATTCCGATTCGTGTTTCCTTGCCTGCGTAGGTCTCAGAAAAAAAGTCTGGAGACCCCCGGGCAGTTTTTAGGCCAAAATTTTGGCGACCGAAAATATTTTTGCCCTATCCTATTTTTAGGCTCTTCTGAGTCTTTTGAGACATTTTGGTCGCACTTTTTCGTCGTGGCTGCCCTGTTTTCCGAAAAAAAAATGTCAAAAAAAATCGTACCCATCCTGTCAGTTTGACCTGGGAAGAGTTTTGAGACACTCGCCATTATAGTGATTTTTCGCAAAAAAAAGAGGAGCGCAAAAAAAAACAGAGCGAAAAAATTCCAGAGTGTGCTTTTCCCTTGTTTCCGTGCAGCGCCGTGATTTTGTTAGTGTTCTAGGCTCGCGTCTCTAGCACGGTCTAGCCTAGGACCAGCACAGTACCGTCGTTGAGCGTTTATTCAACATTGCATCTTTGAATTGATTATTGCTAATCTTTTGCTACCATATATAGCCAACCCAGCTCCACATATTTCTACACCGTGTATACGTATGTTCCCCTGGCAATCGCTTTACCCAATCTTCAGAGTTATTTGACACCGTTGGTTGCCTGTCACCACCTGCCGCATGGTAAGAACTTGTAAGATATTGAAATTTGCTTTACTGTGAGCACTTTACAACCGCATCCTAGTAGTTCATAGGAACATTATTCTTGAATTTTGTTTCTTATTTCTACTCATCATGACAGGTTCCGGAGACAAAAGTTCTTGGACGACGGACACATCTTCACCATCACGAGAGTTGGGACAACACACACAAGCACATGGTAAGGTTATCCCTTTACCGTCATTTGAGGGTAGATTTAATCCTGCTATTTATCTAGCTTGGGAGCTTGAAGTAGAACAAGTTTTTATTCACCATGACTTTTCTGAACTTGAGCGAGTACGAGCCGCCACTAGAGCATTTAGTGGTTTTGCTTCTGTTTGGTGGAGTGTGCATTGTTAGAAAAACACTGATAACCAACCCACAACTTGGAAAGATTTGAAAGATGTAATGAGACAACAATTTTTCCCTCCTTACTATCGCCGTGAATTGCTTCGCAAATTTGAACAATTTAAACAAGGCAACAACACTGTTTATGCTTACTACCAAGAGTTCAAATCTTATATGCATCATTGTGACATAGAAGAATCTGAGGATGATACAATGAATAGATTTTTTGGTGGTTTGAACCATGATATTCAGGCACGATTTCAGTATATTCCTCGTTGCATTACTGGTATGTATGTTCGTGCTTGTACCTTTGAGAGACAGTTACAGGCGGATGCATTGGGTGACTACAACAACTACTACTCTAGTTCGTGCTCACCACCACCTCTTGGTTCCTCCACCGTTGCACCTACTAGAGCAGCCACACCTCAGATTGTGAGCGCTACATCATCTCGAGAGTATGGTACATTGCCATCATCCGTACCTACATCAGCTACATCTTTGCGACAAGGTAACTGTAAAGGTATTGATGATATAACTTCACATCAGAATGATGCATGCCTAGTTAACTTGAATACATTATGTGTTGAGTTACCTGTTGATTTGAGCGCATCACCTATTTTAGAGAATCATGTTACGGTCATGAATGCGTCATGTGATCAAACAACTGAAATACCAACAATTTTGAGTGCACCCAATGAATTAACTGTTGATGCAAAAGAACCAATGTTTAATCATTTTGATATGACCTCTAATCTTGGTGATGATTCTGTGTCAAATGACTTATTGCATGTTTGCTTATTTAAGCATGTTGTAGCATGTAAATTTGATGCAAGTAAGGTTTATTCACCAATATTGGGATGGTTTAATGATGAATATTGTCAATCTTTTCATATGAATAAGAGCTTCACTTATATATGCAAACTGAGTTGCAATACTTTTATGCCTTCTACTTCTTGTGATAATATTTTGGCTTTATATTTTATTCACTATGAAAGTTACTCATGTATACATTTGTCATATGTGCAAAATCCACGGGAAGTAAAAATTGATGACATATACATATACAACATGTACACCTTGTCTGTTTTGTTAGCCACATTTTAGATAAAGCAATGCCGAGGACGGCTTTATTTTCAAGAAGGGGAGGATGATGAGGACATGACTACCTTGGATACGACCAAATATATTGCATACATGCATATTTGTCAGGTGATTTCTAGTGTTGACTATTCAATAATCTATTTATATTATCCAGAACAAAAATACTTCACACACTTTTGTGTTTCGTCTAATTGCAGGTGTATGGGACATTTGTACAATCCACATATGAAGATAGGGGAAAAGGAGAAGTTTAAGTTCTGTTCAAAAAGTCCTCTCACGTCACTTTTGGGCCAAGAGAAGATAGAGTCCAAGTCTCTCACGTTCTGGATTCAGATTCGGACTGCACAGACATACCTGACTCAAAACGCCAAGAACTTTTTCATACAGACTCCGAATGGGGTGATTATTTTTTTGTTGGAAAGTAGATTTCATCCTCTTTCCAAACCAATTGGAATCACCTTTAAATTTGTCCGGAGCGTTGAGATATGGACGAAACAATCTGACGTTGCAGCAGAATCCGAGTCAACCAACAAGTCCAAAGGTGTTGCATCACCTCCACTTGGGCCCATGAGCCTTGTACGACCTAGGGTTGGTTTTAGGCTGCCTTGGGACGTCCTCCTACCTCCTTGTCCGCCACCCCTTACTCCTATATAAGTAGATCCATCTAGTAGCTTTTTCCTTGGGATTTGTTTAGTTAAAAGTTAGCCATTGCAACTTTGTGTACTTCATTTGTGTCCAACGACCGGACCAAGACTGCTTACGGATCCCCACTGTTGGGGATATTACTACTGGGCCTAAACCGGCCATCTGGGCTGGGTCAATTTCATCAGTAGCTCAAGAATGTTAAAGCCCAGGAGGCTATGTAAAGGCCCGAGGCCATAGTCGGTTTAACATCTGTAGCCGTAAACCGGCCTGTGTACAACTTGTATTGTAAGTTAGGAATAAGCAAGAGACCAACCCGGGTACAAGTATAAACTGGAGATTGGGACTCTATGAACCGGCGGGCGTCACCCGTGTATATAAGGGGACGGCCCGATATCGGTTCAAGGGGGAACGAACAACTCGAAGCCTAGGAGAAGCGATTGCTCCCTAGTCGTCGAGACTTCATCAATTCCAACACCAACTAGACGTAGGATTTTACCTTCATCGAAGGGGCCGAACTAGTATAATTCTATGTGTCCTTGTGTCCGCTTTAACCCCTTCGAGTTAACCCGTTAAGATGGCTCCACGACTAAGTCCTTTGGCTAGGACATCTGCCGTGACAAACCCACGACAGTTGGCGCCCACTGTGGGGCTATCGCACGATGGTTTCAAATTCTTGGAGGGCCGCTTTGAAGGACTCAAGGGATATGCCGTGGGCCGGATGACCAAGAGTCGCCGCGGTAAGGTTTACATCGACGACGAAGGCTGGGGCCCCGAGGCCGGCTCAGTTGAGTACGGGTACCGGGTCCCCTTTGGCAGTATACACGTTTTCATCGGCAAGATTGGTGAACCGGGCCCTGAGCTGGACACCTGCACCGACCTCATCGAGACAGCTCAGTGTGCGTGACCTGCCCGGGTTAAGCCAGCCGTAAAGCGTGCCTTTGTGGGAGTCATCCACGGAGGAAATTATGAGGACAGATCAGAATCTGGTGGCGAAACCGTCGCTTGTTCCGGTGATGAGTCGTCAACCGGGGAAACCGAGTCCCTGTATCAAGTGCATGATGGTCGGATTGGGGGCTGTTCCGACGGCAACAGTATTCCGGACCCCTCCGATCTGCCTAGCCGGGTCAGCATATTCATGGCCGGCACCCAAGCAGCGCCTCATTCATCGACGGCCGCAGCAATGGTTTCTGGTTCAACGGCTGCCGGAGCAGGAGGTTTTGTGCGCCCACCGGTTCAAGTATTATCCGATCTGTTCGACGCACTGGCAGCGCTCTTGACAGAGGCTAATCCGGTGGATCGGGATGCTCATAACGCAGAGATTGCAAAGGTGAGAGAACAGATTAGCCAGGCCAAGGCGGATCTGGCGGCCGAGGAGGGCAGGATGACTGCGGAACGGGCCGCTTTGGACGCACAAGCCTATAAGTTCATGCTGGATCAGAACGCTTCGCAGGAGGTCATGAGGAGGAAATATCGGTCCCGCCTGCCACCGGTTTTTGAAGGAAGGGATCTTTTTAGTACTCCTGGAGCAGGGACCAGTAATCAACCAGTGGTAAACCGAGCAGAGGCGCCCGGGACAAGCGCGCTGGTTCAGCCCCGCATAATAGATCTGCCCCGTTATAACCCGGAGCCACGGATTGTGACCACACCCCCGGATAACTACTCCAACCCGCTGGATAATCTTGTTGCTGCGGCAGCGCGTCTAGAGGCTATTCCGGTCGAGGGAGATTCGTTACAGGCAATAGAGACGCGTCGGCTCAAGGAGCTCCTCAGAACGGCGCTGGTCCAACAGGAGGCGTATTCATACAGCCGCGAGCGGATTCATTCTACTCCACGTCCAACCCGGAGTTATAGCAGGCACATGGAAGAACAAGCTGAGTCCAACAATGCACGGCATGGAGTGCCCCGCGGCAACAATTCGGCTCCTGACGCTTAGGAGTTGGTAGACCGGGCCCGTGCACGCAGAGAAGCCAAATTGGCAGCACATCAGACCCGCCAGCTTACGCTGGTTCGTCCCACCACTTCGGTCGAACCAGGGCTTGCTTCTAGCGCTTTGGGGGTGCCTTGCCTTATACCTGCTTTGCGCAGTGTGCGCCTGCCTAAGGACTTCAAGGGGCCGCGCAAGGTACCAAATTATACAGCAGATCAACCCCCGGAGGCGTGGGTGGAGAGTTACGAGATGGCCATGGAGATGCTTGACGTAGATGAAGCTGCATGTGCAAAATATTTCACTATGATGCTTGAAGGAACGACCCGCACTTGGTTAAAAAGCCTGCCGCCCAATACCATCGGTTCATGGGCTCAATTGCGAGCTCGTTTTATCAGTAATTTCAAAGACACGTGCAGGCAGCCCATGTCGATAGTGGACTTAGCCGCCTGCATCCAGGCGGAAGGAGAATCAACCACTCATTGGGTGCGCCGCGTTTCGCAAATCTTGCATTCATCAGACCGCATCAATGCTGACACTGCAGTTGTGACTTTGGAAAGCAATTGCCGGTTTGGGCCCTTGAAATTGAAATTAGGATGAATGAAGCGCCATTGCACTGACATAGGGACTCTCATGGCTGCTTTGGTAAAGTATGTTGATTCTGATAGTACCAAGGAACCCGAGTCTGATGATGAAAAGGCAGGGAAGGGAAAGAAGAACGGCAACTCCAGAGGACAGCAGCATCACCCAGGGAGCAGCGTCGGAGGCAAGCGTAAAGCGGATGGTTCCGTGGATTTTGTGGCTAACACCAATGTGCAGAACAGGGGCCGGCAGCGTAGGGGCAAAGGCCGCGGTGGCGGACCCAGCCCCAATCCAGAGCGCTTAAATAGTTTGTTGAATCAGCCCTGCCCAAAGCATGGGACGACGGAGGAACCAGCAAACCACCTGTGGAAGGATTGTTACATCATGCGAGAGTTCAAGAATTCCAACGCCTTCCGGTATGATCACAATCCTGGTGGCGGTTCAGGATCCGGGCCAAGCCACGGTGGAGGAAACTCCGGTTCAGGGTTTAATGGTAATCCGAACGGGAATAGCAATCCGGGCGGACATGGTAATCAACATAACCAAAATGGTCAAGGGGGCTATAATCAGCAGCAGTCGGGGTACCAGAGCAATCCGAAGCAGCTAAACAGTGGCCAATATCATGTATTCACCACTAGCTTGGACAAGCGAGACGAGAAGGTCCGGAAGAGGGCAGTTAACTCTGTTGAACTGGCCGTGCCCCGGTACCTATGATGGTCAGAGCAGCCGATCATCTGGAGTAGAGAGGATCACCCTCCTCGGGTGGATAATCCGGGTCAGCTGGCTTTAGTGGTGGCGCCTCAGGTAGGAGGTTATAAGTTCACCAAGGTGCTCATGGATGGGGGTAGCAGTATTAACATCCTATACTATGAGACCTTTCGACGTATGGGGCTCAAGGATAAGGATTTACGACCTTCAAACACGGTTTTTCATGGCGTGGTGCCAGGCAAGTCTGCGTACCCCGTGGGCAAGATAGCATTGGAGGTGGCTTTCGGAGATGATCACGATTCCCGATCAGAAACACTGACTTTTGAGGTGGTGAAGATTCAAAGCCCGTACCATGCCCTGTTTGGTCGGCCGGCTTATGCCAAATTCATGGCACGGCCTTGTTATGTATATCTGCAGCTCAAGATGCCGGGTTACAAGGGAACCATCACGGTTCACGGGAGTCGCAGGATCGCTTTGGAGTGTGAAGAAGGAGATGCCGCTTATGCCGAATCAGTTTGTGCTACTGAGGAGCTCAAATACTACAAAGATAATGTTGATCCGACAGATATGACTCCTTTAAAGAAGCCCACCACAGAGCATGATCCGGCTTTAAAATGCACATCAGCCGCAGAGACCAAGCTTGTTAATTTCATGGCTGGTGATTCATCCAAGCAATTCAGCATCAATACCAATCTGGATCCAAAATAGGAAAGCGCGCTCATCGAGTTCCTCCGTGAGAATTGGGACATCTTCGCATGGAAACCTTCTGACATGCCAGGTGTACCGAGGCGACTCGCTGAGCACACCCTTAATGTGGATCCTAAATACAAACCGGTGAAACAGTTCCTCCGTCGGTTCAACGAGGAGAGAAGAAAGGCTATTGGAGAAGAGGTGGCCAGGCTCTTAGAAGCTGGCTTCATCGTTGAAGTTTTTCATCCTGAATGGCTTGCTAATCCGGTGCTGGTCCTTAAGAAAAACGGCACTTGGCGCATGTGTGTGGACTATACAGATCTTAATAAGGCCTGCCCTGCGGATCCTTTTGCCCTCCCCCGTATTGATCAAATCATTGATGCTACGGCGGGTTGCGAGCGTTTATGTTTCATGGATGCATACTCCGGTTATCATCAGATTAAAATGGCGGTTAAGGACCAGGAGAAGACGGAGTTCATTACTCCCTTTGGAGCCTTCTGCTATGTATCTATGCCTTTCGGGCTCAAAAGTGCCCAGGCAACTTATCAACGATGTGTGCAAAATTGTCTCCACAAGCAGATTGGCCGTAATGTGCACGCCTATGTGGATGATATTGTGGTCAAGTCAAGAAAGAAGGAAACGTTGGTCGATGATTTGAAGGAGACCTTTGATAACTTAAGGACATACAAGATGATGCTCAATCCGGCCAAATGTGTCTTTGGTGTACCGGCTGGCAAGCTATTGGGTTTCCTGGTGTCCAACAGGGGAATTGAGGCTAATCCAGAAAAAATTACGGCCATCACCTCTCTAGCTAAACCGAAATGCATCAATGACGTCCAATGTCTGGCAGGCCGAATTGCTGCGTTGAGCCGGTTTATCAGCCGCCTCGGAGAGAAAGCAATTCCTCTGTATCAAATGTTGAAAAAGACGGATCAGTTCGTCTGGAATTCTGCCGCTGATCAGGCGTTCGAGGATTTAAAGCGACAGTTGGTCAATCCGCCCGTACTCGCTGCTCCCACTGATAAGGAACCATTGCTGTTGTATGTAGCTGCTAACGCTCGCGCGGTCAGTGTGGCTATTGTGGTAGAGCGGAAGGAGGCAGGCAAAGAATACCCGGTTCAGCGTCCGGTTTATTATATCAGCGAGGTGCTTATTGAATCCGAACAACGATATCCGCATTGGAAAAAGCTAGTATATGGAGTTTTTATGGCAAGTCGGAAGCTGAAACAGTATTTCCAAGGCCACCCTATCACGGTGGTCAGTTCTGCTCCTTTGGGTGATATCATCCAGAACCGAGAAGCGACTGGTCGGATTGCCAAGTGGGCTATTGAGCTTGGACCCCACGGTTTAAAATATGTGCCTCGCACTGCGATAAAGTCTCAGGCATTGGTGGATTTCATCAATGATTGGACGGAGTTGCAAGTCCCTGAAGAGAAGCCAGATCACACTTACTGGACCATTCATTTTGACGGATCACGTCAATTGGAAGGATCGGGGGCTGGAGTCATATTAACTTCCCCACGAGGTGATAAATTTTGTTATGTGCTCCGTTTAATGTTCCCTTGTACTAACAATGCAGCAGAATATGAGGCCTTGCTCCATGGCCTCCGGATGGCTAAAGAGATGAATTTAAGCCGGGTTAAGTGCTTTGGCGACTCTGATTTGGTGGCCCAGCAGGTGTCTGGTACATGGGATTCTGAAGATCCACTCATGGCTGCTTATCATCGTGAGGTTGATGTGGTCGCAGGTCACTTCAAAGGTTATCAGGTGGACCATGTGGACTGACGAAAGAATGAGGCGGCAGACACTTTAAGTCGGCTAGGTTCACAGCGTAAACCGGTACCACCTAATGTATTCCTGGATGTGCTTTACAACCCGTCGGTTCAACTGCCTGGCGAGGCAGATTTGGCGGTTCCTGACCCAGAGGCTCAATTGGTGGCTGCATTACATGTCATCCCGGATTGGACGCTTCCTTACCTGGCGTACATGAACCGAGGGGAGTTGCCATAGGATGAGACTCTGTCCAGGCAGATAGTACGGCGGTCCAAGTCTATGGTGGTTGAAAACGGCGAACTACATCGTCGCAGTGTGACAGGAGCGTTTCAACGATGCGTATCTCCTGAGGAAGGCCGTGAAATTTTGCGTGAGATCCACGAAGGAGATTGTGGTCACCACGCCGGTCCAAAGTCTTTAGTGGCAAAAGCTTTTCGTCACGGTTTCTATTGGCTGACTGCTCATGCTGATGCGGAGGATCTGGTCAGGCGGTGTGATGGTTGTCAAAAATTCTCAAGGCGCGCTCACGTTCCGGCTCAAGAATTGAGGATGATTCCAATTACTTGGCCGTTTGCAACCTGGGGGCTGGACATGGTGGGGCCTTTCAAAAGGTCCAAGGACAAGAAGACCCACCTTCTGGTGGCGGTGGACAAATTTACAAAGTGGGTAGAGGCAGAGCCCGTTAGCAAGTGTGATGCGGCCACCATGGTTCGGTTCAACAAAAAAGTGATTTTCCGGTTTGGTTTTCCACACAGTATCATCACAGACAATGGTACCAATTTATCTAAAGGTGCCATGAAAGAGTTCTGCGAACAAGAGCACATCCGCCTTGATGTGTCATCAGTAGCGCACCCACAGTCCAATGGTCAAGCAGAAAGAGCTAATCAGGAGATCTTGAGAGGCATCAAACCCAGGCTTATGGTTCCTTTGCAGCGGACGCCGGGTTGTTGGGTCGAAGAGTTACCCTCTGTGTTATGGAGCATCAACACCACGCCTAACAGGTCAACTGGGTATACGCCGTTCTTCATGGTTTATGGGGTAGAGGCAGTTCTTCCTAGGGACATCCGTCACGATTCACCTCGTGTGGCGGCTTACGTTGAAGCAGACAACGAAAGTTCTAGACAGGACGCTTTGGACCGGCTAGATGAAGAGCGAGACATAGCAGCTGCCCGCTCAGCGATCTACCAACAGGATCTTCATCGCTATCACAGTCGTCGGATCAGGACCAGAACCTTTCAAGAGGGAGATTTGGTGCTTCGACTTATTCAAGATCAAACCGAGATACATAAATTGTCTCCACCTTGGGAAGGGCCTTTCGTGGTTAGCAAGAATCTACACAATGGTTCATACTACCTGATAGATGTTCGAGAGCACAAAGACTCACGCAAATCAGGACAAGAGACCGACAGACCGTGGAATATAGCTCATCTTCGTCCTTACTATACTTGAGCCATGGGCTCTGCTTATGTACATATCATGACTATGTATATATTATAATAAACCGGATCCTCAGCTAAAGCGGGGTATCTGTTCTTTTATATCATGTGTGGGTACACGGGGTTTTCTTTAAGCAACATCCGGCTTACCCCTTGCAAGTCTTAACAAGATCACTTGAGGCTTCCTGTTCAAACATAGGTCGTGTTCGAACCAAAGAGAACATAGCTATCCTTATGAGGTCATTTGGGGGCTCGGTCATGTTTGAACCGATGCAATACCTCTTGGCCGGCGAAAGCCACCAGAGTCATTTGGGGGCTCGGTCATGTTTGAACCGATGCAATACCTCTTGGCCGGCGAAAGCCACCAGAGTCATTTGGGGGCTCGGTCGTGTCCGAACCGATGCAATAACTCTTGGCCGGCGAAAGCCACCAGAATCATTTGGGGACACGGTCACGTCTGAACCGGTCACGCCTCTTGGTCGGCCTACGGGCCTTAGAGTCATTTGGGGGCTTGGTCGAACCCGAACCATAGCAATGCCACTTGGCCGGCATAATGCCACGCGTCATTTTGGGGTCTTGGCTGACTGGCACCATCGCTACACCTTCGGGGGGCTTGGTTGCGTCTGACCATGGTAATTCCGTCTGACCAAGCTCAATAGAGCTCTTCTTTTGCAAAAGGTTTTTGTCACCGTATTTTGCTCTCTTTCCTTTTTTAAGAGTTGATAGTTTATTGCTTTTCTCTTAAACCGACAATATTCTGCACCGGTTCAACATAACTAATTTGGCGGAACACGGCCCTCTTTTTCAAAAACCTGAGATTGTTGGCTCGGTTTGAGTTTTTCTGCTAAATATCCTTTTTCGAGCAACAAAAGGTTGCTATCATTAAAGGACGGTTTACATTGTAAACCGGTGTTATATACACAGGGGTTCGATTCTCCCATGACGGTTTAAGAGTTATCAACTCCCGCTTCAACATTGGCTACAAACGCCTATTTCATGCCCATTATATGGCAGGTATTTCGTATCACAAAAGTTTGATCATACTTGCAAGTTTCCTTGCGTATCTATATAAAGATTCACAAACCGGATGACGGTACAACCGCCCTGGTAGTTTAAAATTTTGTGATCGCAGGAGATATAAGTTGGCAATAATGATTTTCCAAAGGAGGGTATCAGTATTGATGCGCGAAGGCATCTCATGAAGCAGAAAGTACAGTCTATCCTATTACAAGGCAACATGGTGCCCAAATAAGATGATTGTTTCTTGACAAAAGTATCAAAAGGAAACCAGTTAAAACTGCCCTCGGTTCATGCCTGCGTGCCATTCCGGTTTGATGGTTCTGGATCATCCTGCGCCACTTCAGCTTCCTCCTCCCTACCCAGCGGCTGGAAGTCAACAGTGGTCCAATCGATCCCCATTAATGCTTGAAAGACAGCTTCCTCATGTATCAGTGACGACGGTTCAATATCAGGGGCATAGGTGTGCTTACGGATTGGAGGAATTAAGTTTTCCGCTTCAGGGATTGGCACAGCTACCCGCTTGTTTTGATCGTCATACTGGGCTTGATAATGAGACAAGTTTGCCTCTTCTAACAATTGGCAGGCCAGAGGGCGCACTGCCCGGTTTATCTTTCTCAATTCTTCTTCATAGAATTCGGAGCCATCCTCCTTTAAGCTAGGATAGCCTTGAGCCGCTTCAACGGGATCAAAATCAGGCACCCATGCTTTGGCCCGGATTAAGGCATTAATGGCTCCGGTTCGAGCAGCCGATCTTTTTAACTCTTCAATCCGAGCAGGGAGCATCGACAACCTCTTCAGTGTGTCCTGGATCAATGTGGGCGCCGGATTGTTGTGTGAAGCAGTGGTGATAATCCGCTGTGCGCCCGTATACAGCTGCTCGACTAAAGTATAGACCGCTTTCAGCTTCATACGCACATCTGATCCCAAGTGATTGATGCGAGTGCCTGTAATACGATCAGCAGGTCATAAACCGAGATGTTTTATAGAAGAATCAAGGTCATTGCACAAGTCACAGGAGGCTTACCAAAGATGGCTGCAGTCATTGCGTGCACCTGTTGCTTCACGCTGGTCAATTCATCCGTTACCGGTTTAAGGGCAGCTTCTGCGTTTTCAATCTTCTTGGTTAAAGCGGCCTTTTCTGTGGCCCAGTCAGCCCGCTCCTTCTTAAAACCTTCCTTCAATTGTTCCATGCTGCCTAAAGCACTGGTTAGTTCCTCCTTGGCTTTGGAAGTTTCTGCTTGCTGGGACTTCACATTCTCTTGAAGATCAGCGATTTGGCTCTCTTTGACCTTCAGTTCAGCCTGCAGTCCGACAAGTTATACGGTTTAAACAAAGGAAGTACCAAGCACATAACAAGTTAGGTACTTTGTACTTGGGGGCTAATGCTTATTTGATCTCAAGTTATCAGTTAATTATCAAAGTCCCAAGCTCAATACAAATATTCAACTTGGCACTTGGGGGCTAATGGCTATTTCCTCTAATGATACTTCGGATGCTACGGTATGATGATTACAAGTGTCGATTCAATTATGATAAAGTTAAACCGACCCTTGGGGGCTACGGTGGTAAGAAGCAGGAGTGAGGGCATGGAAGTTACCTCGAATTTGTCTTTCATCATCTTCACAAGATTGGCTTCATAGTCACGGCTAGTATATAGCCGGTTTAAATAGCCAGAATGAATGTCTTGAGCACCAAGAGCGGAGTACGTTGCCAGATCAACATCCCATTTACCTTTACTTAAAGCAGAAATTTCTTCTTTAGCAGTGTGCTTGGCCAAAGCGATGGGATTTCCTGGTTCAGTACGACCATTGCCA
Organism: Aegilops umbellulata; assembly: GCA_032464435.1. Classification (NCBI taxonomy): domain Eukaryota; kingdom Viridiplantae; phylum Streptophyta; class Magnoliopsida; order Poales; family Poaceae; genus Aegilops; species Aegilops umbellulata. The sequence continues at coordinate 184,887,195 of CP136055.1, forward strand.
GTAATCATGACTTCGTCATCTTTGTGGTCGCCAGTCTGGACTGGTACGGTCGGTTTTTCGGGGGGCTTTGAGGAACTAATGGTTTTCTCAGCATGAATTGGACTGGCTGGGTGATCCGTTGGGCCGGAGGGGTTAACAGAGCCTTCTCCGGGAACAACGACTTCATCTCGGACTGTTGGATCATCAATTACATCTTCAGGGACAGTCGTTTCAACATTCGGGACAGTGTCCGGTTCAGGAGGAGCGTTTTCTTCTCCTGTTTTGTCTTGGCGAGCTTTTTTGCTCGGCCTCGGTTTAGCTCTGAAAGAAGCAGCAAAGTTAAGGACAGCATATGTTGAAGATTATAACAATGGACAACCTGACGAGAAAAACAAAGTTTACCGTAGCACGGTTTTGAGTGGAGGCAGCTGAGTACCAGTTGACTCACCGGAGGATGAGTGCGAGGTGACCTGATAATCGGAGTCAGACGGATTAAGTGGTTGACGAAAGCAGCCCGCTTTAGGACAAAATTTGACAAGCAAATTAGAGACCTCTGAACGACGTCTCCGAACCGGACTGTTCGGTAAACCGGCGGAGGTAACTACCTGACCGCTGTGTCGGGTTGTACGACGCACCTCGTGCTGACGGGTCTTCATAAGAAAGTTGGGATCCAAGTAAGCAAGAGGATGGGAAAATTTAACTTTACGGTTCGCCTGACGGATTTTGTGGGAAGGCAGAAGGCTTGAATCAGAAGAAATAGTAATTACCTCTGCATCATCAGCATGGCTCGCTTCGGCATCATCCTGACAAATTGCATCGTCAGTAAACTGCACGAACAATAAACCGAGGGAGTCAAGATCAGCTTCAAAACCCGGATTACCCACCTCATCATCGGCAGGATCGGAAGAGGTCGTGGTTTTCCTCTTGTGAGCAGACTTTTTGACGACTCTCGTCTTAGGCCGGGTCGATTGCTCCGGTTTATCCGCCTTTCCTTGAGGGAGTTTTTTGCTCCAAAACGGGTCATCACCCTGCGTCAACAGACATTAGAATCAATCATACGCGCACAAGATAACATCAGACTTAATGAGAAGAAATTTTGATTTACCGCTGGTGGTTTATTGATGGCGCAGAAGGGAAGAAGGCCAGTTCGTGCACAGACGTGTTCCGGTTCATTTAGAATCTTCTTTACGGCTTCGGTGACCTCTTCATCCGTAAGCTGGATGTTTAGATGACGTAACCGATCATCAACACTGCCTTTGTATTCACACATCAAACCGGAGCGTTGACTGAGTTGCAGTATACTCCAAGATATCCAGCAACGAGCGAGGTCGACTCCTGTTAAACCGTTGGCCATGAAGGCTCTGAGTTTGGACAGTTGGGGAGCGTATTTACTCCTCTCTTTAGCAGTCAACCTCTGAGGAAGGGGGTGAGTGTTGCTGAGCCATTCTGGACGAAAACCGGGCAGGATATCCTCGTTCTCTGGGGAGGTGTCTTTACAGTAAAACCAGGAGTTATTCCACTCTTGGGGGCGACTATGAAGTTTCGCATGAGGGTAAGTGACCTCTTTCCTCTTCTGGATTGACACGCCACCCAGTTCCATGTTGGAGCCATCAGTAAATTCTGTGCGGCAGTTTAGGTGAAAGCAATCTCGGAACAACTCAACTGTAGGTTCCTCTTGAAAGAACACCTCACAGAGCACTTGGAAGTGGCATATGTTCGTGACAGAATTGGGGCCAATATCTTGTGGATGGAGTTGGAAATTAGCCAAAACGTCGCGATAAAATTTTGAACCGGGCGGGTTGAAACCGCGGGCTAAGTGATCCGCGAACACAATGACTTCTCCGTCTCGGGGTGTAGGGGGGCACTCTTTGCCTGGCACCCTCCAATGAATCGCGTTTTTGCTGCTCAAAGCACCGGTCAGGACCAGATTATTCAGTTGAGTTTCCGTGACCCGGGAAGGAGCCCAGTTGCATTCATACACTTGCTTAGCCATGGGGAAGTCTACAAAATGAAAATGATTCCGGTTCAGGACTTATGCTCTGCACAGATTTTTTTCATATTGATGCTATCAATGCTAAACCGGAAGAAATCAATTACAATCTCACATTGGTAAAGCGGTGCGGTCTATCAAAGGATTACTGGCGGTTCAGCAAGGGGACTAATGGTATGTACCGATTTCGTAATCTTCGACAACAAGGTTAAACCGCTGGATCTAAGACCGTGGAACAGTTGGAAATGCAAAGGAGCAGGTGTGCGGAAACAGGTTTCACATTGTCTCAGTATGATATTGGATCTGAGGCGATCCCATAGAAGGGGTAAAAACTCATGAGCTTTTGAAGATTGTGCAAGAACAGCAAGGTCAAACTGTGGGTCAGATCTACGATCTAAGTATATTACCCTAAAAACAGAGGCGGAAAACTGCTACTGAACGGAGCAAAAGTCGCGGGGTCATCTGAAGGTATATCCCAGTTTAAATGCGAAGAACGTGAGGAACGTGAAGAACGCGAAGAACACGGGGAACGGGAAGAACACAGTAAACCCTAGAGGCGGGTCTGAGTTGAGAAGGTGGGGATCTCACCGGAGCTCCGAGGGGTGCGGAAGAAACGCCGCAGTTTCTCTGGTCCAGTCAGGTTGATGCAGCGGCCCGAGGTGATGCAGAGGTCAGCGACAGCGGCGGAACTTCGAGGCTGGCGGCGCGGAGAAGACGAAGAGGAAAGGGATGAAGGGGAGGAAGAAATGACCTTTCACCCCTATTTATAAGGCAAGGCACGTGTGTCGGGCGCGCGAATCCAGGAGCCACGGGTTTCGGAAGCAGAACTGTCGCCTTGATGATTGCGAATTGGTTAAACAAAGAAGGCACCATAAAAGCTAGCTTCATGATGATGTCATGCCGGTTTACGGCCACTAGAGAAAATGACGACATATCGGTTTAGCAATGAAGGGAAGATGCCGAATATGAAGGTTTATGCTAAGGGTTGACATGAGATCATTCAAATCAACCTGGGGCCTAATGTTGGGGATATTACTACTGGGCCTAAACCGGCCATCTGGGCCGGGTCAATTTCATCAATAGCTCAAGAATGTTAAAGCCCAGGAGGCTATGTAAAGGCCCGAGGCCATAGTCGGTTTAACATCTATAGCCGTAAACCGGCCTGTGTACAACTTGTATTGTAAGTTAGGAATAAGCAAGAGACCAACCCGGGTACGAGTATAAACCGGAGATTGGGACTCTATGAACCGACGGGCGTCACTCGTGTATATAAGGGGACGACCCGATATCGGTTCAAGGGGGAACGAACAACTCGAAGCCTAGGAGAAGCGATTGCTCCCTAGTCGTCGAGACTTCATCAATTCCAACACCAACTAGACGTAGGCTTTTACCTTCATCGAAGGGGCCGAACTAGTATAATTCTCTGTGTCCTTGTGTCCGCTTTAACCCCATCGAGTTAACCCGTTGCGATGGCTCCACGACTAAGTCCTTTGGCTAGGACATCTGCCGTGACAAACCCACGACACCCACCTTTATCAATACTTCATTTATATTCGCAATATTCAGATTGCATTATCATATTCTTGCTTGTTCTTCGATTGCTTGCAGGGATAGACCTTTGTGGTCAGGTTGATTGTGTTGTGGCGTGGTCAATAACCTCTCGTAGTTGGTTTAGCGATTGCTAAGGCGCAACGTCGTGCACGTTTGTAGTCGGATCGTCAAAGTCGTCTCCACCAAATTGATAGTTATCATCTCATCAAAAGATCGGGACACCCTCGCCTCTATCATCAATTCTTCGAAGGACCAACGTGCAGCACAAAAGGACCAAGACTAGCCAGAGAAGAAAGATATCTCTAAGGGAAAAACCTCCCTTGCCGGGCAGGCAAGCCGGGCAAGGATGGGGCTGCCCCCGGAAGCAAGCCTTCAGGTCATCCCGGCAGGCCTGCCGGGGCTTACGGAGGCAAAACCACTCCACCACACCACCTCATCAGGACGCACGTCATCGATCTGTGCAGTTTCAAGCTCCAAAGTGACTAAGTGGCTGCTATTCGCCACATGGCAGCCACTTCCTACAGAAAATACCTTCAAGCAACACCCGTCCTGAGACGTGTCAAGCAAGTAGGCGTGAAGCTGGCAAAACAGCCCGGTAGGGCCTGGCGGGCGAGCTATCATGTGACGTTGAGCGGGGCATTTAATGTACTCTGTCAGCCTACAGAGTTAGGTATGATAGCATTGTTTGCTATCTAATAAGTGCATAATGACAGATTTGCCAATGTGGTGATCCCTTGATCTATAAAAGGAGGCCCAAGGCAACCAAGAAAGGGTTGGCTGATTTAGACCCTCAAACACTCATAAGCGCGTAGCCGTTCTCGCCCTGAGACAACCCTGCCGGGAAAATGTGCTGCACCCACCACCATCTTTTCCACCATTAATCCACCAAAGCAGGAGTAGGGTTTTATGCCTCACGGCGGTCCGAACCTAGGTAAAAACTGCCCATGTGATCTCTGCCATGATGTTCCATGCTTCTCCGCTCTTTATGCAACGTGCCATCCCCCCGCCGAACTAGAAAGGGGCTCTTGGTCCCATAGGTGGCCATGGTTTCCCACGACATCTTTGGCACGCCAGGTAGGGGGATCACTTGCCCGAACCCGAAAGCGTGAGCAGCGCATCATCCTTATCGCCATCTTCATCATCGATGGCTCCATCGACTATGGCACCCAAAAAGAAGCCCGGTGCCACAGCTCACCCGTCTGCCTCGACGGCACCGCCGCCCGCGGCCGACGACGCCTTGGGGAATACGGAGGCACACGAGGATGTGGGTGCTACAGGGGACATGGTCGGTGCAGGCGATGTTATCACCACGTCCCTCGCGGCCGAAGCAGGAGCAGGAGCTACCTGAGAAGAGCGGCATCAGCAACATCCCAGCGGTCATGCTCCACGAGATAAGATCAAAGCGGTTAATCCGTCTGTACCCCTTCTCCTCGCCTAAGGGCAGATCCGAAGAAGTGGCACCTGGTCTGGGGCGAATTGCCACCCTCCGGCCGTCCCCCACCACGGGCGCGATTGTAGGGCGCGTGCCTCCCCCAGAGCGGGCTGACCCAGGCACTATGCCCAACAGAGCCACTGGCCCTCAAGCGCCTTCACGGCATCACCCTACCATCCAAGCGGCTGGTTCGCAACAGTGAGGGCGCGATGCAGTCACTGCCGACACCATCAAAAGCCGGGCGACGATGCGATCTACGTCATCATCACTAATGCCAAGCACCGCTATGGAGGCCATGGCGCCGGCCCAGCTGCTGTTGAGGTTCCCGCCGGTAGCTGATGAGGTGGATGGGTGGAGAGCCACCATCCAGAGTCTGATTGGCTTCGCCAAGGATGGGTGCTCACAGCGAGCTGGCCCATTCTTGAGCATCTACACCATCGCTATTCAGGCTGCTGGGGGAAGAGATGAGAAGGTGTTCGCCAACTACTTCCTTTTGGCACTCAAGTCCAATGTGAGGTCTTGGCTGATGCACCTGCTAGAGAACTCCATTTCGACATGGGTTGACCTGTGCCATGAGTTCATTGGCGCCTTCATGGGCGGCCATCAAGAACCAGGACGGCCCAGCGACATGCATGATCTCCAACAGAAAGAAGGAGAGACTCTACAAAAGTATTTGCAGAGATTCAACAAAGTCCATAGAAATATCCCAGATATCAACCCGGCGGCTGTGATAGCTGCCTTCCAATCCAATGTGCGCAACCGCAGGATACACTCCAAGTTGAATGTTCGATTGCCCAAGACTTCGGGAGCTTTACACCATGGTGGACAAATGCGCCTGAGTGGAGGAGGGAAGGAAACTCCCTGGAGAGGAAGATTGCGTCGACATCGACTCAGAGGATGACGACGAGACCACCAGTCAGAAGAAAAGAACAAGAAACGCAACAATAGGCGCAAGGATAAGGCAGTGATGACCGTCGAAGGATTGGGCACACCTAGTACCGTCAAGAAGGCTAAGGCCAAAGCACCAGGCAAGGAAGATACCCCGAGCGCTGACTGTCGGGAGGCTGCGGCTGCCGAGAAGGGTGGGAAAGGCGATGGGATGTATTGCAAGATTCGTCGGACCAAAGGCCATGATCTCCAAGAGTGTCATCAGGTTGAGCAGCTTGTCAAGAAGCAGAGGGCTGAATATGAGAAGCATGATAAGGAAAAAGGTCAGAATGGCACTGGCGGGAAGGGCCGAGGCGGTGAAGCAAATCGCCCCGGCAAGGCTCTTCGGAACCAAGGAAAACTCGCCAGAGGACGAGAGAAGGAAGGTTGCAATGATGATAGTGATGGACGGATGAAGAGAAAACCAGCGAGCAGGAATTCCAGAAGGCCACTGACGCCCTGTGCATTCATGGGGGTGCATCTTTCCACTCCTCTCACTGCCAACTTAAACAGTGTGCACATGAGGTCAATGCCGTGGAGCCAGCGGTAGAGTTTCGGAAACTGCTCAAATGGTCACGCACGCCCATCATCTTTGACGAAGAGGACCATCCTGACCGCACAACCGCGGTAGCGTGTTTGTCGTTGCTGGTCTCACCAACTATTCGCGACCTCAAAGTCACAAAGATGTTGGTTGATGGCAAGGCCGGGTTGAATCTGATTTCCCCAAAGGTTATCAGCAAGCTTCAGATAGCAGAGGAATAACTAAAGGTTACGGGCACGTATCAAGGAGTCAATCCTAGCAGGAGTCATCCTAAGGGTAAGTTCACGTTGCCATTGACATTTGGTGGAGAACTGAACTACCAGACTGAGAAGGTTGTGTTTGATGTGGTCGACCTCTCCCTGCAGTACAATGGGATTCTTGGTCGCCCACCTCTGGCAAAATTCGTGGCGGCATCCCACTATGCCTACATTTCCTTGAAGATGCCAGGGCCGGTAGGAGTCATTTCCATTCCGTCAGACGAGAAAGACGCAATCATTTGTGTGGATAAGATGTACTGGGACGCAGACACGGCATAGGCTGCGGCAGTAGCAGTCACTGCCAAGGAAAACAAAGGGAAAAGGAAGGACAACTGGGACACCAACAAGGAATCTGGGAAGCGTACCTCTTCGGAGGGCGGTACGCCTACTGATGACTTTGAGGGAGTCCCGGATTATGGGGTCCTCAGGTGTTCGGGCTATATAGCATGGGCCGGACTGATGGGCCGTGAAGATACAAGATAGAAGGCCTTCCCCCGTGTCCGAATGGGACTCTCCCTTGCGTGGGAGACAAGCTTGACGTTCGATGTGTAGTTTCCTTTCTCTGTAAACCGACTTTGTACAACCCTAGCCCCCTTCGATGTCTATATAAACCAGAGGGGTTAGTCTGCAGAGGTTATCACAAATCATACATGTTAGACATCTAGGGTTTAGCCATTATGATCTTGAGGTAGATCAACTCTTGTAACCCCTATACTCATCAAAGTCAATCAAGCAGGAAGTAGGGTATTACCTCCATCAAGAGGGCCTGAACCTGGGTAAATATTGTGTCCCCCGTCTCCTGTTACCTTAGATCCTCAGAAGCATAGTTCGGGACCCCCTACCCGAGATCAACCGGTTTTGACACCAACATTGGTGCTTTCATTGAGAGTTCCTCTGTGTTGTCAATACAAGGATCGATGGCTCGCCTAGTTCCTGGGCAGATCCTCCAGCTTGGCAGTTTTACCATAGGTGCCGGTCGGCCATTAAGCCAAAGGCGGTCCCCCAAATTGCCAAAAATCATCTCTACATCGGCCTTGAAAACTCCGATAAGATGGATCCGACAGATGTCTCGTCTTTGAACGAACTGCTAGATCACATCGCCGCCCTAGGGGTCACAACAGACTATGATCGGATCGGGCTTAAACCCGATCAGAGGGAAATCAAGTCACCGTTGATCACCCATCTGGTAGCGGTTGCGGAGGAACAAGCTGGGGATACCTCTCCCCCTATGCTGAGAACAAGCTATGTTCAGATCTCCGAGCCCTGCGAGCCGGATACCCATCTTCGAGAAGAGACCCTCCATCCTCCGAACATAGAACCAGGCGTTGAGCCTGAAAACCCCCAGGACACTCCGGATCCTGGGCCAGTGACCTCAGAAATTCTTCAAACTACGGATCCCACTGTGGGTCAGGGTTCGGATTTAAGCCCGCCCACCCACCCACCCACCACAAGCAATACTCCCCAAGCAATTCCAGTCCTTCGGACATATGCGACCCAATGTATGTACGGCAGCAACCTCAGGAAACAGCCCATCACTTTTGGGCCAGATTCCTCCTTAAAAACAAGATCAAAGATTGTTATGACGACGAAGCGGTTTCAGTATTTTGCTGCAACTGTATGGATGAAGGGATCCTTAATGCCCTCAACCGACGCCGCATACTGCACCTTGCAGATTTGGCACTCATAGTACAGAAGTATTGCGCAATGGAAATCACTTGGAAAGCCCATACAGCCCGGTGGGAACCGCCTACCTTTAAGCCACCCACCGGACGGGAAAAAAGGATGCACCTTCATGGGGCAGCTGATCATCATCCCACGGACAAGAAAATTAAACCCTTAACGGGAAATAGAACTGTCCTTGATGAATGGCTCGACAAGCCCTGTCGGATACACACGTGCCGAATTCCGAACCAACACATAGCCTTCAGGCATGTTGGGTACTCCGGCAGGTGGCTAAGAGCGGTGAGGCCATCCTCACCAACACTATCCCAGAGAAGTAATCTTCGGAGGAAGACGATCTCAATGTCTTTACAGTCTTTGAGACCTTTTCTTCAAATAATGAACGCAAAAGGGCGCTCCGCGACCTCGCCAAAGTCAACCAAGTAGCCGCAATAAATCCTTGGAATGATATGGCGATAACTTTCAACGCCAATGACGAACACATGGCCCGATCAATCCGAGCACCAGCCGCTTTGGTTCTAAACCCAATTGTGGACGGCTTTCGACTCACTAAAGTGCTCATGGACGGCGGCTGCGGACTGAACCTCATCTATGAGGACACGCTCAACAAAATGCAAATGGACAGGAGCCACATCGAGCAGAGCAGTACAACCTCTTGAGGCATTATCCCCAGTCAAGAAGCGCGATGTTCTGGGAAAATTAAACTCGATGTGGTATTCGGCATGCCAGAGAACTACAGGTCACAAGAGTTGTGGTTCCACGTGGTTCCTTTCAACAGCGGATATCATGCCCTGTTGGGGCGAGACACATTCACAGGCTTTCAAGCCATACCCCATTATGGGTACATGAAACTCAAAATGCCCGGTCCCAACGGAGTTATCACTATCACCAGTGATCCGGACATAGCACTCCGCGCCGAAAACAAAACCGCACCCGACGAATCCTAATAAAACAACAACCATTGGAGCACAACTAGATCCGACGGTCGACGCCGCTCTAAGAGCATTCCTGCGCGAGAATTGGGACATCTTTGCTTGGCATCCTTCGGATATGCCAGGAATCCGACACAAATTGGCCGAACACAGCCTCAACATAATAAAGGGGTTCAAGCCAGTCAAGCAAACGTTGCGACGATTTTCGAACCCAGGCGACAAGCTATGGGGGAGGAGCTAGCTAAACTACTTGAGGCCGGGTTCATCAGAGATCAAACACCCGGACTGGCTAGCAAACCTAGTCATGGTCCCAAAGAAGGACAAATCCTAGTGCCTTTGTGTCGATTTCAAAGACCTCAGTAAGGCCTGCCCTAAGGACCCCTTCCTACTACCCCGCATTGACCAAATCATTGATGCAACCGCAAGAAATGATTCACTTTGCTTCCTCGACGCATACACCGGATACCATCAAATTAAGATGAAGGAATCCGATCAGGTCGCAACGACATTCATAAGTCCGTATGGGCCTTTCTGCTTCAACACTATGCCTTTCGGACTAAAAAATGTTGGCGCCACTTACCAATGCATTATTCAAACATGCCTGGAAAAACAAAATGGCAAGACGGTGGAGGCATATGTAGATGATATAGTCATCAAAACCAAACATGTCAAATTATTGGTCGATGACTTACTCCTTACATTCGACAACCTCCGAACATATGACATACGGCTTAATCCGGGAAAATGCGTTTTCGGCGTTCCGGCCGGAAAGCTACTCAGATTCATTGTTTCCAATAGAGGAATCGAAGTAAATCCGGCCAAAATCCGAGCCCATGTCACAATTAGCAATACCAACAGACCTAAAGCAGGTCCAAAAACTAGCTGGGTGCATGGCAGCCTTGAGCCGCTTTATCTCAAGATTGGGAGAGAAGGCACTGCCGCTCTATCGCCTTCTCCGACGTACTGACCACTTTGAGTGGACGTACACGGCAACAACCGGTTTGGAAGAAATAACAACTTTGTTAGCAAACAACCCAATCCTTGCCGCACCAAACATTGGCGAACCTATGCTGCGATACATATCTGCAACACACCAGGTGGTGAGTGATAACCCACAAGTATAGGGGATCGCAACAGTTTTTGAGGGTAGAGTATTCAACCCAAATTTATTGATTCGACACAAGGGGAGCCAAAGAATATTCTTATGTATTAGCAATTGAGTTGTCAATTCAACCACACCTGGATAACTTAATATCTGCAACAAAGTATTTAGTAGCAAAGTAGTATGGAAGTAACGCTAAAGGTGGCAAAAGTAATAGTGATAGTTTTGTAGTGATTCTAAGAGTGGCCACGGAAAAGTAAATAAGCAAAGAAAAATATGTGAAAAGCTCGTAGGCATTGGATCGGTGATGGAGAATTATGCCGGATGCGATTTTTCAGGCAACAGTTATAACATAGGGTGACACAGAACTAGCTCCAATTCATCAATGTAATGTAGGCATGTATTCCGAATATAGTCATACGTGCTTATGCAAAAGAACTTGCATGAAATCTTTTGTCCTACCCTCCCGTGGCAGCGGGGACCTATTGGAAACTAAGGGATATTAAGGCCTCCTTTTAATAGAGTACCGGACCAGGGCATTAACACATAGTGAATACATGAACTCCTCAAACGACGGTCATCACCGGGAGTGGTCCCGATTATTGTCACTTCGGGGTTGCCAGATCATAACACATAGTAGGTGACTATAGACTTGCAAGATAGGATCAAGAACTCACATATATTCATGAAAACATAATAGGTTCAGATCTGAAATCATAGCACTCGGGCCCTAGTGACAAGCATTAAGCATAGCAAAGTCATAGCAACATCAATCTAAGAACATAGTGGATACTAGGGATCAAACCCTAACAAAACTAACTCGATTACATGATAAATCTCATCCAACCCATCACCGTCCAGCAAGCCTATGATGGAATTACTCACGCACGGCGGTGAGCATCATGAAATTGGTGACGGAGGATGGTTGATGATGACGATGGCGACGGATTCCCCTCTCCAGAGCCCCGAACGGACTCCAGATCAGCCCTCGTGAGAGTGATTAGGGCTTGGCGGCGGCTCCGTATCGTAAAACGCGATGAATCCTTCCCTCTGATTTTTTTCTCCCCGAACACGAATATATAGAGTTGGAGTTGAGGTCGGTGGAGCTCCAGGGGGCCCACGAGGCCCCACCCTCATGGACAGGGTGTGGGCCCCCTGGCCTTGATTCTTTCGCCAGTATTTCTTATATATTCAAAAATAAGTCTCCGTTAATTTCAGGTCATTCCGAGAACTTTTATTTCTGCACAAAAATAACACCGTGACAATTCTGCTGAAAACAACGTCAGTCCGGGTTAGTTTCATTCAAATCATGCAAGTTAGAGTCCAAAACAAGGGCAAAAGTGTTTGGAAAAGTAGATACGTTGGAGACGTATCAACTCCCCCAAGTTTAAACCTTTGCTTGTCCTCAAGCATTTCAGTTGATAAACTGAAAGTGATAAAGAAAAACTTTTACAAACTCTGTTTGATCTTGTTGTTGTAAATATGTAAAGCCAACATTCAAGTTTTCAGCAAATATTATGAACTAACCATATTCACAATAACTTTTAGGTCTCATGTTTACTCAAATCAATGGCATAATCAACTAGCGAGCAATAATAATAAATCTCGGGTGACAACACTTTCTCAAAACAATCATGATATAATATAACAAGATGGTATCTCGCTAGCCCTTTCTGAGACCGCAAAACATAAATACAGAGCACCTTTAAAGATCGAGGACTGACTAAACATTGTAATTCATGGTAAAAGAGATCCAGTCATAGTCATACCCAGTATAAATTAATAGTAATGGATGCAAATGACAGCGGTGCTCTCCAGCTGGTGCTTTTTAATAAGAGGATGATGACTCAACATAAAAGTAAATAGTTAGGCCCTTCGCAGAGGGAAGCAGGGATTTGTAGAGGTGCCAGAGCTTGATTTTGAAATAGAGATGAGCGGCATACTTTCATTGTCGACATAACAACCGAGAGATGGCGATATCTTCCATGCTACACACATTATAGGTGGTTCCCAAACAGAATGGTAAAGTTTATACTCCCCCACCACCAACAAGCATCAATCCATGGCTGGCCTGAAACAACGGGTGCCTCCAACTAACAACAGTCCTGGGGGAGTTTTGTTTGCAATTGTTTTGATTTGATTTGAGCATGGGACTGGGCATCCTTGTGACCAACCATTTTCTCGTGAGTGAGGAGCGGAGTCCACTCCTCTTGAGAATAACCCGCCTAGCATGGAAGATACAGACAACCCTAGTTGATACATGAGCTATTCGAGCATACAAAACAGAATTTCATTTGAAGGTTTAGAGTTTGGCACATACAAATTTACTTGGAACGACAGGTAGATACCACATATAGGAAGGTATGGTGGACTCATATGGAATAACTTTGGGGTTTATGGAAATGGATGCACAAGCAGTATTCCCGCTTAGTACAAGTGAAGGCTAGAAAAAGACTTGGAAGCGACCAACTAGAGAGTGACAACAGTCATGAACATGCATTATAATTAATAAACATTGAGTGCAAGCATGAGTAGGATATAATCCACCATGAACACAAATATCGGGGAGGCTATGTTGATTTTGTTTCAAGTACATGTGTGAACATGTGCCAAGTCAAGTCACTTGAATCATTCAAAGGAGGATACCGCCCTATCATACCACATCACAACCATTTTAATAACATGTTGGCACGCAAGATATACCATTATAAACTCCTAGCAAATTAAGCATGGCATGAGCAACTATAATCTCTAATTGTCATTGCAAACATGTTTCATTCATAATAGGCTGAATCGGGAACGAAGAACTAATCATATTTACAAAAACAAGAGAGGTCGACTTCATACCAGCTTCTCTCATCTCAATCAGTCCATCATATATCGTCATTATTGCCTTTCACTTGCACGACCGAACGATGTGGATAATAATAATAATAGTGCACGTGCATTGGACTAAGCTGGAATCTGCAAGCATTCAATACAAAGGAGAAGACAAGGTAACATGGGTTATTTGTTAAATAAACAATAATGCATATAAGATACACTTAACATTTTAATTATGGTCTTCTCCTCTCGACCCCCAAAGAAAAGAAAAGAAATAAAACTATTTACACGGAAAGCTCCCAACAAGCAAAAGAAGAACAAGAAATCTTTTTGGTTTTTCTTTTAATTATTACTACTACAGGCATGGAAAGAAACTAGCTAAAGGCTACAACTAATTTTTTTTTGGTTTTTCTTAAGGTTTTCCAAACACACAAGAAGAAAGCAAGAAAAGAAAATAAACTAGCATGAATATTATAACGAAAAAGTATGAGCACCGACAACTGGAATGAGTGTGTGAACATGAATGTAATATCACTGAGAAATACGTACTCCCCCAAGCTTAGGCTTTTGGCCTAAGTTTGTTTTTGCCCAAGGATCAAAGTTGTAGCTGGGGTCGTACTGAGATACAGCAGCTATTGCCTCATGAGCTGCCGCTTGGAGGCGAGCTGCCTCCATCCTCCTCTTATACTCGTTCGCCTCCTCCCTGGTTATAATATATCTCCCTTTTGCCTGAAAGTCAAAGAAAGTAGGAGCAGGGAGAGAAACATGGATGCGGCGCCTGTCAAACATTAGTCGGTATTGGAGAGGTTGTTCATTCCTCTCGATAAACTGATGGCGAACCATAGCATTAAAATCTAGATAAGTGGGAGGTAATTCCATATCATTTTCATGTATGGGTATCTCAAGAAAATTACCCACACGGGTTGCATAAATTCCTCCGAACAAATCTCCATTAGTAATATTATTATGCAACCTACGTGCAACAATGCCCCCCAAGTTGTATTGTTTATCTCCTAATACGACACTCTTGAGAACACTAAGGTCTGGAACACACATGTGACATGCCTCATCCTTACCGTTTATGCATCTACCTATAAAGAGAGCAAAATAATGTATAGCAGGAAAATGAATGTTCCCTATGGTAGCTTGTGTTATTTCTCTAGATTCCCCCACAGTGATACTAGCAAGAAAATCCTTAAATTCAGATTTGCGAGGTTCACTAGCACTACTCCATTGCGGGAGTTTACAAGCAGTATTAAAATCTTCTAAGTCCATGGTATAAGACTTATTACATAGATCAAATAGGGCAGTGTGAGAATTGCGTGAAGATGTAAATTTAAACCTTCTCACAAAGGAATCAGTTAGGTGATAATACTGAGGGCACTTATCTAGCATGAAGCCCTTGAGTTCAGCATTACGCACATATGCGTCAAATTCCTCCTTAATTGCTGCTTGGACCATGAAATCTTCTGACGGCCATTCAGAAGGACGCACTTGAGCTTCTCTTGGTAGTTCGTGGTCCGGCTCACGTATTGTAGGCCTGGGTCCTTGCTTCTTTGAAGAACATCCTTGGTACATTTTCCTAAACATATTTCTTCCTCTGAAAATTTTAGTAACTCAAAATAAAAGTGAACCAAACTCAACAAAATTGATAGCAACTACTCCCGCAAGTGCCTAGAGACTATATCATGCATTAGAACTATTTGGGACCAAATAAATTTGACATGCAAGCTCAAGAACAGGGTAACCTAGGCAGCAAAAATTTGCAATGAATAAAGCACTAGAACAAAAACTAATTGGACCATTGGAGGAGTCACATACCGAAGAACAATCCCCCAAAGCAGTTTTGTGAGTGGAGCTTTGATCGAGGAGATCGAAAATGGCAGCAAGATGAGCTAGAACTCGTGCTTGAGCTGGTTGGTGATTTTTTTGGGAGGAAGAAAGAGTGTGTGGTTGCTGGAATAAGTGGAGGGGGGCCACCAGGGGTCCATGAGGCAGGGGGCGTGCCCTGGACCCTCGTGGCCAGGTGGTGGCTCCCCCTGATGTGTTCTCGGTGCCAAATATTCTCAAATATCTAGAAAAAAATCATATTTCATTATCTGTGCATTTGGAGAACTTTTATTTTTTGGGGTATTTTTTTATTGGATGGATAATTCAGAAAATAGACAAAAAATTCTATTTTTTCTTTATTTAATCTAAATAACAGAAAGTTAAAGGAGGGTGCAGAAGGTTGTGCTTTCTAACTTCATCCATCTCATGCTCATCAAAAGGAATCCACTAACAAGGTTGATCAAGTATTGTTAACAAACTCATTCCGAATCGCATGAAACCGGAGAATTTTCGAATAGCACTAGGTTACCTGATGAGGACATGACTACCTTGGATACGACCAAAAATATTGCATACATGCATATTTGTCAGGTGATTTCTAGTGTCACACACTTTCGTGTTTTGTCTAATTGCAGGTGTATGGGACATTTGTATAATCCACATACGAAGATAAGGGAAAAAGAGAAGTTTAGGTGCTGTTCAAAAGTCCCTTCACGTCACTTTTGGGCCAAGAGAAGATAGTGTAACGCCCCGGGTTCGATGCGCCAGGTGTCTGTCAGTTATTCGCCGTCTTTGCCATGTCATGAGCTTGCGTGTTGCACTTTGCCATGTCATCATCTGCATTTCATATCATGTCATCACGTGCATCGCATTCGCATACGTGTCCGTTTCATGAATCCGAGCATTTTCCCCGTTGTCCGTTTTGCAATCCGGCGCTCCTATGTTCCCCGGCGTCCCCTTTTACCTTTTCCCGTGTGCGGGTATTAAACTTTCTCGGAATGGACCGAGGTTTGTCAAGTTGCCTTGGTATAGCACCGGTAGACCGCCTGTCAAGTTTCGGGTCATTCGGAGGTCGTTTGATACTCCAACGGTTAACCGGGTATCCGCAAAGGCCTCTTTTGTTGCAGCCCAACACCCCTTTCAAAGTGGCCCAGAACCCATCTAAGTCACTTCCATCATCCCGGTCGTTCGATCACGATCGCGTGGCCGAAAACCGCACTCCATTTGGAGCTTCCTAGCCCCCTCTACCTATAAATATGTGTCTCTCTCCGGATTTTCGGGCAGATGAAACCCTAACCTCCTCCTCCGCGCGCAGCCGGACGTTTCGTCCCGCGCCGCCCGGACATGTCCGCTGCCCGGCCACATCACCCGGGCCAATGGGAGCACGCCACGTCACCCCGCCGCCCTTCTCCTCCAATCCCCCTTCGCCACGTGGCCTTCACCGGCCCCCTCTCTCTCCTCCCTCCGCCGCCGGCCCGCGCGGCCCGCAGCAGGCCCGCGGGGCCCAGTCGCCGCCGCCGCCGCGCCTGTCCGCCGCCTCCGCCGCACCGCCGCTTCCTCCGTGCCGCCGCCTCCACCGCACCGCGCCGCCGCCTCCACCGCGCCTCCGCCGCCTCCTCCACTCCGCCGGCGCGCGCCTCCGCCGCCGCCATGCTGCGCCGCCCCCGCACGCCCCGCCGCCCGCCGCCTCCCGCGCGGACCCGCGCCCCAGTCGCCCTCGTCCGCCCCGGCCTCGTCTTCCTCCTCCCCGGCCACCGGTGCCTCGGATCCGGCGAGATCCGCCGCCCGCGTTGACCTTCCCCGAGGTCTTATTTCTGCCAAGTCCCAATAATTTTGTATATTTGTTGCCATGTTCATCGCATCGTAACTCTCTGCATACGGCTCCGTTTTGTGCCTATAATATATCGAATTGTTCGACTCGACGAGTACATCATTTAATATCATTGCATAAATTTCATTGGAGCTCATATTGATGCCCGAAATGCTGTTAGAAGAGGGCTATGTGATGTTAGTTTCAGATCTGTTTCAGTACATGCACTTTTGTCATTTTTGCCATGATTGATGTGTGCATCCTATGAAGTTGAGTCCTACATGTGTTTTGTAATATGACATGCCATCTTTCCAGAGATTTACGCCATGTATTTTTGTGATCTATGTGGTGACTAGCACAAGCATGGAAACTAGGGTACTTAATGTTGCTGATTTCAGGGACTTAGTAATTTCTCTAAGTCATGTCATGCTGTTATTTTTATGCCATGTGTTCATGTTGTTTCAGAGAGATCTATGCCTATTTTGAGCATGATCAGTAAGGGTGTTTTGAGAATATGGTTTTGCTCTATCCATCCTTGCCTTTGTTTGTATTTATGGAGTGCCATAGCTTGAGTCAATCGAGCTCTACTTTTGCTATAAAATATTACTGGCAGATTGTTTACATGTTATTCGATTTTGCCAAGCTTGTTGTAGTTGATCCTTTCATGCTATGATGTTGTTCTTGCCATGTCTAGCTTCTATGCCATGTATTCCTGATGTATGTATGCTTATTTTATCATGTAATGCTCTGTAGTGAGTGCATCGAGCTCGTAAACATGCCTACTTGTTATCTGTTTTTGACATGTCTAGTTTTCTGCTAAGTCTGGAACCTGTATTGAAACTTGCTTAATCGACATGGGTGTTATTATATTTTCTATTCCTTTTTGGCTTATGTTCAGTAAGGGACTTTTGTTAAATGCTTTGAGTAGATTCACACCATGCCTTATTTTGCCATGTACTGGTTCTGTAGCATGTTGTTTCCTTGATCTAAACATGTCATCCTGATGTTAATTTCTGTCATGTTAGTATTTTCACTAAGTCTGTGAACCTGTTATCTTTTGCACTTTTGCCATGCTTGTTTGAACCTGTTGTGATGTGATTTAGCCGTAGCTCAGTGTTCATCTTTTGTCAAGAATCTTGATTACATTACTGTCATATGCTTTGTTGATATGTTTGGGTGCAGTAGCTTAATTTCTTGTTGCTTGCTAAGTAGCATCATGCTGTTTATGGCAGATTCTTGTCATTCTTGTTTTGCTTGTCATTTGCAAACCGTGCATCCGATTCCGGTGATCTTTATATCGATTTCAACCGAAATCACCTCACCTTTCCAGTGGCATACTTGGTTTGCCAATATTATGCCTAGTTCATCTTTTTTCCTACCGAAGCATGCATATGCATTGCATACCACATCTCGCATATCATGCCATGTTTTTGTGATGGTTGTTTTACTATGTTGTTTGTTTGTTTCCGGGTTGCTTATCTCATTAGCTTCGGTTTCGTTCCGGAGTTGTGAGGATCCGTTCGTCTACGTCCGTTTGTCTTCTTCATGGACTCGTTCTTCTTCCTTGCGGGATCTCAGGCAAGATGACCATACCCTCGAAATCACTTCTATCTTTGCTTGCTAGTTGCTCGCTCTATTGCTATGCCTATGCTGCGATACCTACCACTTGCTTATCATGCCTCCCATATTGTTAAACCAAGCCACTAACCCACCTTGTCCTAGCAAACCGTTGTTTGGCTATGTTACCGATTTGCTCAGCCCCTCTTATAGCGTTGTTAGTTGCAGGTGAAGATGAAGTTTGTTCCTTGTTGGAACATGGAGATGTTGCTCCTTGTTGGAACATGTTTACTTGTTGGGATATCACAATATATCTTATTTAATTAATGCATCTATATAATTGGTAAAGGATGGAAGGCTCGGCCTTATGCCTGGTGTTTTGTTCCACTCTTGCCGCCCTAGTTTCCGTCATATCGGTGTTATGTTCCCGGATTTTGCGTCCCTAACGCGGTCGGGTGATTTATGGGACCCCCTTGACAGTTCGCTTTGAATAAGACTCTTCCAGCAAGGCCCAACCTTGGTTTTACCTTTTGCCTACCACCTATCCCTTTCCCTTGGGTCTGATCAACCCGAGGGTCATCTTTATTTAGCCCCCCCCCCCGGGCCAATGCTTGTCTAAGTGTTGGTCCGAACCGAGCAGACTGCGGGGCCCCCGCGAGGAAACTCGAGGCTTGGTTTTACTCGTAGGATGTCTCATCCGGTGTTGCCCTGAGACCGAGATATGTGCAGCTCCTATCAGGATGTCGGCGCATCGGGCGGCTTTGCTGGACTTGTTTTATTGCTGTCGAAATGTCGTGTAGCCGGGATTCCGAGACTGATCGGGTCTTCCCGGGGAGAAGGAATATCCTTCGTTGATCGCGAGAGCTTATAATGGGCTAAGTTGGGACACCCCTGCAGGGTTTGAACTTTCGAAAGCCGTGCCCGCGGTTATGTGGCAGATGGGAATTTGTTAATGTCCGGTTGTTGAAAACCCGAAGTTGATCTTAACTAAAATACACCAACCGCGTGTGTAACCGTGATGGTCTCTTCTCGGCGGGGTCCGGGAAGTGAACATGGTTGTTGGAGTTATGTTTGACGTAAGTAGTTCAGGATCACTTCTTGATCATAGTTGTTCGACCGTGCTTTTGCCTTCTCTTCTTGCTCTCATTTGCGTATGTTAGACACCATATATGCTAGTCGCTTGCTGCAGCTCCACCTCACTACCCAGTCCTACCTTTAAGCTTAAATAGTCTTGATCTCACGGGTGAGAGATTACTGAGTCCCCGTGACTCACAGATACTTCCAAAACCAGTTTGCAGGTGCCGATGAGACCGTGCAGGTGACGCACCCGAGCTCGAGGAGGAGTTCGATGAAGATCCCATCCTTTATGTTGTTTCGTTCTAGTCGATCAGTAGTGGAGCCCAGTTGGGGTCGATCGGGGACCTTTGTCGCTTTTGGGGTTTCTTCTTTTATTTTGGCTCCGTTGTCGGGCCCTGATTGTAACTGTATGATGTATTGTTTTAAGCATGTATTTGTGTGAAGTGGCGATTGTAAGCCAACTATGTATCTCTTTCCCTTATGTATTACATGGGTTGTGTGAAGATTACCTCACTTGCGACATTGCTTTCAATGCGGTTATGCCTCTAAGTCGTGCTTCGACACGTGGGAGATATAGCCGCATCGAGGGTGTTACAGATAGAGTCCAAGTCTCTCACGTTCTGGATTCAGATTTGGACTGCATAGACATACCTGACTCAAAATGGCAAGAACTTTTTCATACGGACTCCGAATTGGGTGATTCTTTTTTTGTTGGAAAGTATATTTCGTCCTCTTTCCACTCCAATTGGATTCACCTTTAAATTCGTCCGGAGCATTGAGATATGGACGAAACAATCTGACGCTGTAGCAGAATCCGAGTCAAACAACAAGTCCAAAGGTGTTGCATCACCTCCACTTGGGCCCATGAGCCTTGTATGACCTAGGGTTGGTTTTAGGCTGCCTTGGGACGTCCTCCCACCTTCTTGGCCGCCACCCCTTGCTCCTATATAAGTAGATCCACCTAGTAGCTTTTTCCTTGGGTTTTGTTTAGATTAAAAGTTCGCCATAGCTGCAACTTCGCGTACTTCGTTTGTGTTCAACGACCAGACCAAGGCGTCATAGAACCCCACCTTGATCAATAAAACTTTCCTCTTATATTCGCAATATCCAGATTGCACTCTTAGTTTCTTGCTTGTTCTTCGTTTACCTGCAGGAAACAGACCTTTGTGGTCAGGTTGATCGTGCTCTGGCGTGGTCAATAACCTCTCGGAATTGGTTTAGCGACTGCTAAGGCGCGACGTCCTCGCACGTTCGTAGTCGGATCGTAAAAGTCGACTTCCTCCAAAACGATAGCCACCATCTCATCAAAAGATGGGACACCTTTGCCTCTATCAAGTGGTATCAGATTTCTAGGTTGCTCGGTGAGATTTTACAGTTTTTCATAGTTTAGATCGAGTCTGTTTTTCATACCTACAGTCCACAAAAAAAAGCCAAAAAAAATTCGGGTTAGTTCATCCTATCCGAACCAATCTGAGCCTTTGCATAATCTTTTCTGTATTTGCTTTGTTGAATTTGCGGTTGCATCGTCGTGTCAAGTTGCTGGTCTTAGTATCTAGTCCTTTAGAGTTTCGAGTTCTGTTCACAGGTTGTCACGTCGCCGCTACCATATACCACATATTCACCGCCATCACGCTGATACGAGTCCACCTCCATCACATATTTGCCACCAGTCTGTGTTCCATCGCCCTGCAAATATCCGCCACCAGTCCGAGTTTCCACCAGATTCATCTCCGCCACGAGTCCTAGTCCGAGTCCAGTAATTGTTGCTTTGTTCTCAATTTCCAGATCACACGATACTCCGAGTCGTGACAGAGTAGGACTCCCCAACATCCGAGCCATCCGCAGAAGAAAAATAGTTCCAGTTTCAAAAAAGAAGGAAAAATATTTGTAGACTCCGAGGCAGTTTTTAGACCATTTGTAGACTTTTTCGAAAAAATTTGTTGCGGAGCAAAAAAAGAGGAAAAAAAGTGCAAAAAAAAGATAAAAAAATCAGAGTGTGCTCCTCCCTTGTTTACGTGTCGCGCCGTGATTTTCTTAGTGGTCTAGGCTCGCGTCCCTAGCATGGTCTAGCCTAGGACCAGCACAGTACCGTCGTTGAGTGTTTATTCAACATTGCATCTCTGAATTGATTATTGCTGATCTTTTGCTACCATATATTTGGCCGTCCAAGCTCCACATATTTCTACACCGTGTATACATACGCTCACCTGGCAATCGCTTTACTCAATCTTCGGAGTTATTTGACACCGCTGGTTGCCGGTCACCACCTGCTGCATGGTAAGAACTTGTAAGACTTTGATATTTGCTATACTGTGAGCGTTTTACCACCACATCCTAGTAGTTCATAAGAACATTATTCTCGGATTTTGTTTCTTGTTTTTCTACTAAATATGGCAGGTTCCAGAGTCAGTTGGGCTTCATCAATCGTGGGAGACGTGCCACCAGCTCCGAAAATACAACCACCGTCACAAGAGGTGCAAAGACATAAGAATACACACAATCAGGTTTTTGTTTCCATGCCACCTTTTAATGGTCGTTTTAAGCCTGATTTATATATTGAATGGGAGTTCAAAATAAATGTTATATTTGCTTCCCATGATTTTTCGGAATGTAAAAAAGTTAAGCTTGCGGTTAGTTCTTTCACTAGTTTAGCTACTGTTTGGTGGAGTGAACATTGTCGGTTATACCCTGATTATGTACCTACTACTTGGGATCATTTAAAACTTGCCATGAGAGATAGATTCGTCGATGTTTATTATACTCGTGGCATGGTTAAAAAACTACAACATTTAAAACAAGGTAGTGACACTGTAAGAAAATATTATGATGATTTACAAACTACCTTGTTGCATTCCTTTTTAGAGGAAAGTGAAGAAGATTTTATTGATAGATTTTGGGGAGGATTTAACCGTGATATTCAGGAGATACTAATTCATGAAGAATGTTATCCTGTGGACCATTTGTTTCATCTTGCTTGCAAAGCTGAACAGGAAATAAGAGGCGTGCTGCCCACAAGACAAACAAGCATAAGGTGCACATCCAAGGAGTTGAGACGGTCCTTCTTTCTACCACTGCGCCTACTATGACAACAACATCCGTTGTTGTGAGCACTGCATCAGCTCCATATTATGACCCTTCACTACCGAGAGTTCCAACATCGTCTGAGTTGATAACACGAGGTAATGACAAAGGTACTGATCTTCTAACTTCGCATGCGAATGATGAATGCCTTGTCGATTTAAATACACCATGTGATGCTCTAGCCACTACATTGATCACACCACCTATTTTAGATGATTATGCTGATGATTTGACTTTGCCATGTGATCAAACAACTGCAATATCAAGAATTTTGAGTGCACCCATTGAATTAACCGTTGATGTGAAAGAACCATGTGAATCAGGCACTAAAACAAATTTGGAACAACTACGTTTGAAAATAAAATAACCAATGTTTAATCATTTTGATATGACCTCTAATCTTGGTGATGATTCTGTGACAAATGACTTATTGCATGTTGGCTTATTTAAGCATGTTGTAGCATGTAAATTTTATGCAAGTAAGGTTTATTCACCAATATTGGGATGGTTTAATGATGAATATTGTCAATCTTTTCATATGAATAAGAGCTTCACTTATATGTGCAAACTGAGTTGCAATACTTTCATGCCTTCTACTTCTTTTGATAATATTTTGGCTTTATATTTTATTCACTATGAAAGTTACTCATGTATACATGTGTCATATGTGCAAATTCCACCAGAAGTAAAAATTGATGACATATACATATAGAACATGTACACATTGTCTCTTTTGTTAGCCACATTTCAGATAAAGCAACGCCGAGGACGACTTTATTTTTCAAGAAGGGGAGGATGATGAGGACTTGACTACCTTGGATACGACCAAAAATATTGCATACATGCATATTTGTCAGGTGATTTCTAGTGTCACACACTTTTGTGTTTTGTCTAATTGCAGGTGTATGGGACATTTGTACAATCCACATATGAAGATAAGGGAAAAAGAGGAGTTCAGGTGCTGTTCAAAAGTCCCTTCACGTCACTTTTGGGCCAAGAGAAGATAGAGTCCAAGTCTCTCACGTTCTGGATTCAGATTTGGACTGCACAAACATACCTGGCTCAAAACGGCAAGAACTTTTTCATACGGACTCCGAATTGGGTGATTCTTTTTTTGTTGGAAAGTAGATTTCGTCATCTTTCCACTCCAATTGGATTCACCTTTAAATTCGTCCGGAGCATTGAGATATGGACGAAACAATCTGACACTGTAGCAGAATCCGAGTCAAACAACAAGTCCAAAGGTGTTGCATCACCTCCACTTGGGCCCATGAGCCTTGTATGACCTAGGGTTGGTTTTAGGCTGCCTTGGGATGTCCTCCCACCTCCTTGGCCGCCACCCCTTGCTCCTATATAAGTAGATCCACCTAGTAGCTTTTTTCTTGGGTTTTGTTTAGATTAAAAGTTCGCCATTGCAGCAACTTCGCGTACTTCGTTTGTGTTCAACGACCAGACCAAGGCATCACAGAACCCCACCTTGATCAATAAAGCTTTCCTATTATATTCGCAATATCCAGATTGCAATCTTAGTTTCTTGCTTGTTCTTCGTTTGCCTGCAGGAAACAGACCTTCGTGGTCAGGTTGATCGTGCTCCGGCGTGGTCAATAACCTCTCGGAGTTGGTTTAGCGATTGCTAAGGCGCGACGTCCTCGCACGTTCGTAGTCGGATCGTCAAAGTCGACTTCCTCCAAAACGATAGCCACCATCTCATTGAAAGATGGGACACCTTTGCCTCTATCATTACCTCAACGGGGATATGCACATCCCCAACAATAAGAATATCATATTTCTTCTTGAAAGTAGGAAGAGGAAATTCACAACCTCCAATAGTAATCATTGGAATTTTCCCAATAGAATTGATACTTTGGACTTGAGGTTGTTTCCTCGGAAAGTGTACCGTATGCCCATTACCATTAACATGAAAAGTGACATTGCCTTTGTTGCAATCAATAACAGTCCCTGCAGTATTCAAAAAGGGTCTACCAAGGATAATTGACATATTATCGTCCTCAGTAATATCAAGAATAACAAAGTCCATTAAAATAGTAACGTTTGCAACCACAACAGGCACATCCTCACAAATACCGACAGGTATAGTAGTTGATTTATGATAGAGGCAAAGGTGTCCCGTCTTTCGATGACATGGTGGTTATCGTCTAGGAGGAAGTCTGTCGGGGGGAATCGGCTTCCTCGAACACCTATGGGGACCGAGCCCCTTTCTTGGTTCGGCGGGGGGCGGAGGTCGCACGAAGAGCAGATCGAGGCGAGGCACACGGGGGATTTTACGCAGCTTCGGGCCGCAAGGATGCGTAAAACCCTACTGCTGCTTTGTGGATTGTATTGTGTTCTTGCTCGGGAGCGCGTGGTGCTACAGTACACACAGGCCGCTGGCGAGACCGAGCGTGGCGATGGGGTGTCCTCCTCCCCTACGTGCGCATGGGGCCTCCTTTTATATGCTCAAGGGGTTACCCACAGGTGGCAGCGCAGGTGGGGGCAAAAATGGGATAATGCTGTAGTGGGTACAGCTGCCTGCATAGTGGCGGTACAGTGCTATCATACCTAACTCTGACAGCGGGGGACAAGGGCATTAAATGCCCGTACGCGTCGCCCAGACGGTGCAGGAAAGTGGACCGTCAGGAGCGCGACCGTTTGCCACGATGGCTACTCTGTCAGCTTCGCTTCGCCACCGCATGCCCCTGGCTGCACAACCTCCCACCACGTGCGCCTGGAATGCCCCCAGAGCGACACGTTGGTGGGTGAGCTGGAGCACAGGCGCGGGGTGGTAACTTGCCGCGACAAACGCCTTGCCGCGGTGGATGTCTTGTCGCGCCCGGGAGCTTGTCGCTCACCGGGCCTTGCCGGAGCGCGGGACGCGCCGTGGCAAGGTCCTTGTCGTGCCGTGGTTGGCCTTCCCGGCAAGCTCCTCCTGCCGGGGTCTTGTGCTTCGAGCGGTCGTCCCGGCAAGCTCCTCTAGCCGGGGCCTGGCTCTCTTCGGGTGGCCTTCCCGGCAGGCTCCTCCTGCCGGGGCCTTGGCTCAAATACTGTGTTCTTGGATGGCCCAAAAAGGGACCACGGAGAGTCTTGGCGATCGCCTGGCAAGCCTTGCCGCGGGGTGCTACGACTGCACGTGCACAAGTTCGGGATACTAAGGTACCCCTACTTTAGTACACCGACAAAGTCGACTTTGACGATCCGACTACGAACGTGCGAGGACGTCGCGCCTTAGCGATCGCTAAACCAACTCCGAGAGGTTATTGACCACGCCGGAGCATGATCAACCTGACCACGATGGTCTGTTTCCTGCAGGAAAACGAAGAACAAGCAAGAAACTAAGATTGCAATCTGGATATTGCGAATATAAGAGGAAAGCTTTATTGATCAAGGTGGGGTTCTGTGACGCCTTTGTCTGGTCGTTGAACACAAACGAGAACTTTTAATCTAAACAAACCCCAAAGTCTAAACGGTGCCCTAAGGGCTGTATATATGGAGGAAGAGGGGGAAATTTCGTGGCCCTTGGGGAAGGGGTCCGAAACCAACCCTATCTCTTGTTTCCCCACACATACAGACTCTAAAAACAGCCTATATTTATGTATTTGGAAATTACATTGGCCTGGCCCAATAATAAGGTGACGCAGCACCTAGAGTAGCCTCTGCACGAAATTTATGAAGTGGTATCTTCTATATTTCGTCCAAGGCTTCATTCACTCCTTATGGTGGCTTCAAAGTCCTGAAATCATCACTTGTAACTCCGTTCTTGTTCCCCTTGCGCATGCCATCAACTCCATGCTTGTTCTTTCTCCAATGTTCATCCTTCTCCAAGTTAGGCCCTTAATTTGTAAGCATAACAAATGTATCCAATTTAGGCAGCATCATATTCTCATTGATAGAGGCGGGGGTGTCCCGATCTTTCGATGAGATGATAACTATCGATTTGGTGGAGAAGACTTTGACGATCCGACTACAAACGTGCACGACGTTGCGCCTTAGCAATCGCTAAACCAACTCCGAGAGGTTATTGACCACGCCGGAGCACGATCAACCTGACCACGAAGGTCTATTCCTGCAAGCAATCGAAGAACAAGCAAGGATATGATAAAGCAATCTGAATATTGCGAATATATATGAAGTATTGATAATGGCGGGGATCCGTAAGAGGTCTTAGTCTGGTCGTTGGATACAAACGAAGTACACGAAGTTGCAATGGCTAACTTTTAACTAAACAAATCCCAAGGAAAAAGCTACTAGATGGATCTACTTATATAGGAGTAAGGGGTGGAGGCCAAGGAGGTGGGAGGATGTCCCAAGGCAGCCTAAAACTAACCCTAGGTCGTACAAGGCTCATGAGCCCAAGTGGAGGTGATGTAACACCTTTGGACTTGTTGCTTGACTCGGATTCTGCTGCACTGTCAGATTGTTTCGTCCATATCTCAAAGCTTCGGACGAATTTAAAGGTGATTCCAATTGGTTTGGAAAGAGGATGAAATCTACTTTCCAACAAAAAAAGAATCACCCAATTCGGAGTCCGTAAGAAAAAGTTCTTGGTGTTTTGAGTCAGGTATGTCTGTGCAGTCCGAATCTGAATCCAGAACGTGAGAGACTTGGACTCTATCTTCTCTTGGCCCAAAAGTGACGTGAGAGGACTTTTTGAACAGAACTTGAACTTCTCCTTTTCCCCTATCTTCATATGTGGATTGTACAAATGTCCCATACACCTACAATTAGACAAAACACAAAAGTGTGTGAAGTATTTTTGTTCTGGATAATATAAATAGATTATTGAATAGTTGACACTAGAAATCACTTGACAAATATGCATGTATGCAATATTTTTGGTCGTATCCAAGGTAGTCATGTCCTCATCATTCTCCCCTTCTTAAAAATAAAGCCGTCCTCAGCGTTGCTTAATCTGAAATGTGGCTAACAAAAAAGACAAGGTGTACATGTTGTATATGTATATGTCATCCATTTTTATTTCCCTTAGTTTTTGCACATATGACACATGTATACATGAGTAACTTTCAAAGTTCATAAAATATAAAGCCAAAATATTATCACAAGAAGTAGAAGGCATGAAAATATTTCAACTTACTTTGCACATATAAGTGAAACTCTTATTCATATCAGAAGCATCATTAAACCATCCCAACATTGGTGAATAAACTTTAATAGTTTCAGAATTACATGCTACGATATGTTGTAATAAGCAAACATGCAACAAGTCATTCAACACAAAATCATCATCAAGATTAGAGGTCATATCAAAATTATTAAACATTGGCACAATTATTTTCAAATGTAGTTGATCCAAATTTGTTTTAGTGCCTGATTCACATGGTTCTTTCACATCAACGGTTAATTCAATGGGTGCACTCAAAATTCTTGATATTGCAGTTGTTTGATCACATGGCAAAGTTAAATCATAAGCATAATCATCTAAAATAGGTGGTGCGATCAATGTAGTGGCTAGAGCATCACATGGTGTATTTAAATCGACAAGGCATTCATCATTCGCATGCGAAGGTAGAAGATCAGTACCTTTGTCATTACCTCGTGTTATCAACTCAGACGATGTTGGAACTCTCGGCAGTGACGGGTCATAATATGGAGCTGATGCAGTGCTCACAACAACGGATGTTGTTGTCATAGTAGGCGCAGTGGTAGAAAGAAGGACCGTCTCAACTCCTTGGATGTGCACCTTATGCTTGTTTGTCTTGTGGGCATCACGCCTCTTTATTTCCTGTTAAGCTTTGCAAGCAAGATGAAACAAATGGTCCATAGGATAAAATTCTTCATGAATTAGTATCTCCTGAATATCACGGTTTAATCCTCCCCAAAATCTATCCATAAAATCTTCTTCACTTTCCTCTAAAAAGGAATGCAACAAGGTAGTTTGTAAATCATCATAATATTTTCTTACAGTGTCACTACCTTGTTTTAAATGTTGTAGTTTTTTAATCATGCCACGAGTATAAGAAACATCGACGAATTTATCTCTCATGACAAGTTTTAAATCATCCCAAGTAGTAGGTACATAATCAGGGTATAACCGACAATGTTCACTCCACCAAACAGTAGCAAAACTAGTGAAAGAACCAACCGCAAGCTTAACTTTTTTACATTCCGAAAAATCGTGGGAAGCAAATATAACATTTATTTTGAACTCCCGTTCAATATATAAATCAGGCTTAAAACAACCATTAAAAGATGGCATGGAAACAAAAACATGATTGTGCGTATTCTTATGTCTTTGCACCTCTTGTGACGGTGGTTGTATTTTCGGAGTTGGTGGCACGTCTCCCACGATTGATGAAGCCCAACTGACTCTGGAACCTGCCATATTTAGTAGAAAAACAAGAAATAGAATTCGAGAATAATGTTCCTATGAACTACTAGGATGTGGTGGTAAAACGTTCACAGTATAGCAAATATCAAAGTCTTACAAGTTCTTACCATGCAGCAGGTGGTGACCGGCAACCAGCGGTGTCAAATAACTCCGAAGATTTAGTAAAGCGATTGCCAGGTGAGCGTATCTATACACGGTGTAGAAATATGTGGAGCTTGGAAGGCCAAATATATGGTAGCAAAAGATCGGCAATAATCAATTCAGAGATGCAATGTTGAATAAACGCTCAACGACGGTACTGTGCTGGTCCTAGGCTAGACCGTGCTAGAGACGCGAGCCTAGAACACTAAAAAAATCACGGCGCGACGCGTAACAAAGGCGGAGCACACTCTGAATATTTTTTTCTCCTTTTTTCACGGAATTTTTTTCACTTTTTTTCCTCTTTTTTTCCTCTTTTTTTTCTCACTTTTTTTTCTTTTTTTTCTTTCTCTTTTTTTTCACAAACAAGCTAGATAAGATGCAGATTGGATCTAGTGATGTCGGGGAAACTGATCCACGAGCACCTATGGGGACCGGCGGACCGAGCCCCTTTTGGTTCGGCGGGGGGCGGAGATCGCACGAAGAGCAAATCGAGGCGAGGCACACGACCAGTTTACCCAGCTTCGGAGCTCTCCGGAGAGATAATACTCCTACTGCTGCATTGTGGTTTGTATTGAGTTCTTGCTCGGGAGCGCTGAGTGCTACAGTACACACCAGCAGCTAACGAGACCGAGCGTGAGTGTTCTCTCTCCCCTTCTACGTTGCGCATGGGCCTCCTTTTATATGCTCGAGGGGTCACCGACAGGTGGCAACGTAGACAAGGGTAAAAATGGAAAGGTGCTGCGGTTGGTACAACTACCTGTACAGTGTATCACCCAAACAGTGCAGAAAAGGGACCGTCAGGGACGCCACCGATCGCCATGATGGCAATCTTGTCACCGCCGCTTGCCACCGCGTACCGCTGTCTGCACAGCCTCCCGCCACGTACGCCTGGAAAGGTCCCAGAGAGACACGTTGGTGGATGTGCTGGAGCGTGGGTACGGAGTGGTAACTTGCTGCGGCAAACGCCTTGCCGCAGTCGTTGCCTTGTCGCGTACGGAGGCTTGCTGCTCACCGGGCCTAGCCGGGACGCGTGGCGCGTCGCGGCGAGTTCCTTGAGATGCCTTGGTTGGCCTTCCCGGCAAGCTCCTCTTGCCGGGGTCTTGTGCCTTGAGTGGCCTTCCCGGCAAGCTCCTCTTGCCGGGGCCTTGTCTCCTTGGCTTGAATACTTTGTTCTTGAATGGCTCCAAAGGAACCTCGGAGGACCTTGGCGGTCACCTGGCAAGCCTTGCCGCGGGGGGGGGGGGGGCTGCGACTGCCCGTGCACAAGTTCGGGATACTAGGGTACCCCTACTCTAGTACACCGACAGTAGCCCCCGGGCCTGGGCCATACACGGTGCCGAGCGCTGTTGGGCCAGGCCCAAAACAGGGTACGGGCACGCGCGGCTTGGGTTACGCCGTATCTTTCTCCGTATCCACCGCGCCCTCCCCGAACGGCACGCATCGATTGCGGTGTCGTGGGATAGATCGTGGGTGGCTTCTTTATTCGGAAAGGCGGAACGTCCGCCCCCCCTCCCTCCTTATAAGCAGGGGGAACAGGGGCAGTTCGCCCATCCGCCCGTTGATATCCCAATCCTCGAAAATCTCCGCCACTCCCCTTCTTCCCAAAGCCAAAAGAGAGCAGCGCTCCGCCCCCCATCGCCACCAGCACCACCAACGCCGTCGACCTCCTCACCACTTCCGTAATGGCTCCGAAAGCCGATAAGGGGAAGGTTGTGAAGTCGGCCGAAGCACAGCGGCTCGCGGCGCTGCGAAAGGAGCGGGCCATCTTCCCCCCAAGCTTACCGCGGGGGATCTGAGGGAGTACTACTACCTCTTCTGGTCGACGGAGACGCGGGCGCACCCGCGCACGAAGGTACTTCCAGCCGCCGCTTGGAAAATGGCTCCAACTGGGTACCCTTTCTTCGCCTTGTTCTTCTACTGCAGGCTTTGCCCGCCTTTCTCTGAGTTCTTCTACGACATTATGAACACTTACGGGCTCCGCCTCCTTGACTTCACCCCCAATGCTGTCCTGACCATGGCAGTTTTCGCACATCTTTGCGAAAACTTCGTCGGAGTCCATCCAAATGTAGCCCTTTTCCGCCACTTATTTTCGCCCCGAGTTGAGAAAGGAGAGCCTTTATCCGGCGGAATCGCCTGGATCTCAAAAGCCGGCAAGAAGAACGCTTATCTGGAGGGAGAATTCCGCAGCAAGTGGGAGGAATGGAGAGCAGACTGGTGCTGGATTGTCGAGGAGAACCCGCAGCCGTTTACCGCCCGGCGCCAAACTCCAGTAGTGCGCGACAACGATTGGAGCAACGTGGCCCCGGAAGATGACAGGCTGAAGATTGCCGTCGCCCGGATCCAACGCCTCAGGCTTGCCGGGCTCACTGTAGGCGCAGTTGGCACAGATTTCCATCGCCGCCGCATCGCCCCCCTGCAGCAGAGGAGGAGACCCGCCTGGGAGTTCAAGAACGCGGCGGATATCATGAGGCTGCGTCTGGGCCTCAACTTCAACTTCACTGTTCTGGAGCTCAACGCGATGCTCCAGGAGCTGTTCAAGTACGACCCTCAGCATCCCGAAGTGTTCAGGTTGCCGAGGGGCGTCGTTCCGCTGTGCAACAACTCCTCGCTCGACCGCATCCGTGCTATGATGCCGCTGTGCGACTCGCATGGAATTGACCCAGCTTGGATAGAGCCTGCAGACGACGTCGTGCAGGCGTTCTTCGATGGCTTGGTAGAAGTGCCGATCCGCGCCGACGAGCAGAGGGGGCTCACCCAGGACACCACTGACGAGGAGATCAAGCGCATTGCCACTAGGCTGGAAGAGGTGGCGGCAGCTGCAGCCGCGGGCGAGTTTGGGTTCACCGTGGAGGAGGCAGAGGCAGCAGAGGCGGCAAGCCTTGCCGAGCGAGAGGGGCTTGCCGGCGAGGAAGAGCCTGCCGGGCATGACGTCGAGCCGAGCGAGCCCGCCGGGGACCCGAGCGGCTCGTTGGAGATCGGCTCCTCTTCCTCTTCGTCTTCGGGCAGCTTGCCGCAAGCAGAGCCCCCGGCTCCACAAGCAGAACCCCCGGCTCCACCAATAAGGTGTCTCTGCAAGGCCGGGGATGTATCGGAGCGGCAGACGAGTCAACCCCCGCCGCGCCGCATGACACGCTCCACCGCGGCAAGTTCCGTTGCCGTGGAAGCACCTCACGCTGCTGCGGCAACTGGAGCGGGGTCCTCCCGGTCCGCCGCTCCAGCTCCCGCCAAGCGGCCAAGGGATCCTACTCCTCCGCCTCCTCGCACCGGAGGTGAGCCAGGCTTTGACTCCTCCGCGCTCAGCTCCGACGAGGAAGAAGAAGAGTAAGATTCTTGTTGTACTTGTATTTCTTCAATTCTTGCTGTTTTGTCTTGTATCTCATTTGCTTTACTCTGAACTTATTCCTT
The DNA here is from genome assembly GCA_032464435.1 of Aegilops umbellulata. NCBI lineage: Eukaryota > Viridiplantae > Streptophyta > Magnoliopsida > Poales > Poaceae > Aegilops > Aegilops umbellulata. Next base: position 184,919,653 of record CP136055.1, read on the forward strand.
TTTAGGACTCTAGCCCAAAGAGCGGCAAAGAGAGCCAAGGTCCCGGTGATTGTCATCGAGGACGACCCCACCGTGTCAGCAGGGGGTGCGCCCGAGACAAACTTGCCGGACCCGGCAACTGTTCTTCAGAGCAGCCCCCAGCGCAGCCCCCAGCTTAAGTATATGGTTTGCTTCCCGCTGTTAGGCGCGCATGGATATTCTTTGTTTGCTGATATCTGACTGTTGGCTTGTGTAGGAGCAGAGCAGCCCCACCAGGAGCGTCCGGAGGCCGCCCCTAACATGCCATCTGCTTCGACTATGCCGCCAAGGGAGAGTCCTCCGGCAAGGGAGAATCCTCCGACAAGGGAGAGCTCTCCGGCAAGGGGGAATTCTCCAGCAAGGGAGGAGTCTCCGGCAAGGGACAGCACCAGCGGCCCCCGGCGGCGGAGACCACAACCGCAGAGCCCAGTACAGGTAAACCCCTTGCTTCGAAACTTCCCTTGGGTTCTTCTTCGTTTGATCTTCTTTTTGGATATTTGCTCGACTTTTCTTCCTTTTCCGACCGTCAGACCCATCTGTTGTGGAACCGATGGAGACCGAGGTTGCTGTCGATGACGCCGCCGCCATCGAAGAAGCGGCCGGCGCTGATGATCCCGCCGGTGAACAGGCCGCCAAGGCTGCCGCCGCAGCAGCTGACAAGGGGTCTGGCGATCGCACTGACGGCCCTGAGGCCGCAGGAGCGCCAGGCGCTGCGCCGACCGCCGACCCTTCCGCCGCTGCCGCAGCGCCATGCTCTGAAGAGCCCCAGCCAGGCGTCTACTTGAAGACCGGCGATGGCATCTTCATCAACCTCCTCTGGGCGTCAACGTCCAGGGCGCCGGTCGAAGGAGAAAGCTTTGACGTGGAGGTGCTCGCCTCCGCTGGGTTGACGCGCCAAGCAGCAGCAGCGGCGAGCCCGAGGAGGAGCGGCTGTTGCGGAAGCTGTTGTCGCTCTGCCGCGCCCGGCAAGCCAAGCTGGAATCCCGCGAAGCGCTTGCCATGAAGGCGGGAGCAGACATTAAGAAGCGTGCGGAGGAGCTCCGAGGTATCAACCAGGCAGCTCTCCGGGCCCTGGCGGAGGAGCGGGAGCGGCTCGATGAGGCGCAGAAGGCCTTCCTCCTCGAGAAGGCTGACGTCGAGGAGCAGCAGCGGCTTGCCGCTGAGAAGCTGTCTGCGCAGGAGGGCGAGCTGGCGCAGCGGAAGGTCAACCTTGATAGCCACGAGGAGGAGCTCGCCGCGCGCGAGCGAACACTCGGCGGAGCTATCAAGCAAGCGGAGGACGCTGCCGCAGCTGCCGAGGCCGCCAAGAAGGAGCTGGAGACGAAGGTGGCGCAGCTGGAGGCCGATCTCAAGGCGAGCGGCGAGGAGGTTGCCGCGCTCAAGCTTGAGCGGGAGAAGGACGCCTACAGCCACTCAGAGCTGCAGGCCCACCTCGCCGAGAAGGACAAGGAGCTCAGCGCTGCCAAGGACTCCAACGCAGATCTTGAGTTGAAGCTGACCACTTTGACCAAAACGCTGGACGGCGCCAGGGAGCAGGAGGCGGCCTTGAAGGAGGAAATCAAGGCCGACAAGGCGCTGCTGGAGAGTATTGCTGTTACCCAGAACACTTTCAGGGAGACTGTGGAGCACTGGAAGGAGAGTCTTGTGAATGCTGCCGCAGACATTGACAGGGAGCTGGCGCAGCTGGGGATGGAGGATCTTGGGTATCCCTCCGACGAGAATCTCCAATCCAGCGCCAAGCTCACCTTGTTCTTCAAAGGCGTGGCGACGGCCCTCCAGCGACTCCGAGAAAGGATCCCAAAGCAGCTGGCCGACGAGTCGCGCAAGATCTGTGCGGGAGCTCTTCAAAAGGTGTTGGTGAAGGTGGCCTTCCGCAACCTGGGCCTTAACCTCACCAACGTCCTCAGGACCCTGCCGGCGGAAGCTGATCTGGAGACGCTCAAGGCCCTTGTCGCACCCATTGTGGACAAGGTGAGCGGGATCAAGAGGGTTGAGGGCGATCACGTGGACTAGGCCGCCCGTTTTCTACTTTTCTTGTCGCTGCTGGTCATGTTATGAAAACAATCTATTAGAGCCGCGAGAAGCTATCTTTGTATGTTTTTGGGTAGTGATTGCAATGTTATTTCCTTTACTCGATTCCTTCCTTTGTATGTTTTTGCCCTACGCTTTTAGGGAACTTGCCGGCACAGGCACCCTTGCCGCGAGCGCTGAGTGCGGGACGTCAGCAGCCTGCTGGCGGTGCCGTTACCGACAAGAAACCTTGTCGCAACTAGTCACAGCTCACTTAAGTTGTTGAGCGGACTCGAAACAAAGTAAGGGCGCGACTCTAGTCGCAACATACTTAAGTTGTTGAGCGGACTCGAAACAAAGTAAGGGCGCAACTAGCCACGAGCTGGTTCCTTCGCACACAGGTTTTCCATACAAAGCATGGTCGTTCAAGGAAGATAACTTAATTTTTTTTTAAATCTGATTGCTCAAACTTTGGCAACTTAGCATTTATGTTGTTTGCTTTCCGGCAAGGCGAAACTTTCTTGAACGACGCCTGGTCCATACTATTATCTCCTCCTTCCCCCCTGCAAACTTTTGGGCGAGGGAACCTTCCTTTCCTTGAGATAAAAGAAACAAGAGAAAATAAAGATATGGAGCCTTATGGCTCGTTATTGCTTACCGGGGGTTGGTGCTGCACAAAGTGTCAGATAATACATGCAAAAAATAAAAAGCATGAAATCGACAAGATGTGCGGAGCACATGAGCTTTATTTATGCACAGGGTCTGCGCCTGGCTTTGTACAAAGGATTACATGCAACAACGGCAAGACTTGTACAAAAGGTGGTTGCCGGGACAGGGTCCGGCAACCGCGCCTTACGGGTAAAACTTACGAAGATGCTCAACGTTCCAGGAGTTGCTCACCGGAATGCCATCTTCGGTCTCAAGGCGGACAACGCCAGGCCTAGTGACTCGTTTCACCCGGTAAGGGCCTTCCCACTTCAGCGTCAACTTGTTGGAATTCTTGGCGGACTAAACGCGCCGAAGAACAAGGTCTCCTTCCTCGAGACTTCTGGCGTTAACTTTGCGGCTATGGTAGCGGCGCAAAGCTTGCTGGTAGCGAGCAGCTCGTATAGCAGCCTGAAGACGGTCCCTCTCAAGGAGCAGCGCGTCATCTTGTCGCAGCTGCTCTTGCTCAAGCTCATCATAAGCGAGCACTCGAGGCGACCCGTATACGAGTTCCGTGGGGAGAACTGCTTCTGCTCCATAGACTAGAGCGAAAGGTGTCCGGCCAGTGGCTCGATTTGGCGTCGTCCTGATCGACCAAAGAACCACCGGCAGCTCCTCAATCCAGTTTCTTCCGCACTCGTGCAGCCTGTCGAAAGTCCTAGTCTTGAGCCCACGCAGCACTTCAGCATTTGCCCTCTCCGCTTGACCGTTGCTCCTGGGGTGAGCAACAGAAGCGAAGCAGACCTTGGCGCCAAGATCTTGGACGTACTGCATGAAGGTGCGGCTCGTGAATTGCGTACCGTTGTCGGTGATGATCCTGTTAGGGATCCCGAAGCGGCAAACAATCGACCTGAAGAACTTGACTGCTGACTGTGCTGTCACCTTCCTCACTGCTTCCACTTCCGGCCACTTTGTGAACTTGTCGATTGCGACGTACAAGTACTCAAAGCCCCTGACTGCTCGGGGGAAGGGGCCGAGGATGTCAAGCCCCCAGACCGAAAATGGCCAGGATAAAGGAATCGTCTGGAGAGCTTGAGCTGGCTGGTGTATCTGCTTGGAATGGAACTGGCACGCTTCACACTTGGTTACTTGTGCAGTTGCATCCTGGAGGGCTGTCGGCCAAAAGAAACCTTGCCGGAAAGCTTTGCCGGCAAGTGCTCTTGCGCCAATGTGGTGACCACATATGCCTCCATGTATCTCTGCCAACAGCTTTTGTCCTTCTTCCCGGTGAATACACTTCAATTTCACACCGTTGAGTCTTCTTCTATACAGTGTGTTGTCGACAAACTGGTACATACTAGACTGCCGGGCTACTCTTTCCACTTCTTCTTGCTCTCCGGGAAGTTCTCCTGTCTGAAGGAAACGGACAATCTGCTGTGCCCATGCTGGAGCTTGTGGCTCGACAACAAGGACTAAAGGCACATCTGCTACTGTGGGAACATCCGCTTCTACAGCGAGAAACTGCGGCTCAGCCGGAGCTTGACGTTCCCCGGCAAGCTTGCTAGAGCAAAACTTGTCGGGAGCGTCTGCTTCGACGGAACAAACCCTGGGGTTTGCCGGAGCAGACTGCTCCCCAGCACTCTTGGTGTTGATCTTGGGGACCTTCTTGGCAGTGGCTTCGGGAAGCTCTGCCGGAAAATAGTCACCAGAAATCAACTTCCTCTTCTTGCTCTGTCCAGTTGATGGTGTCACAGATGATTGAGTCAGCTTGAGCACAAAGATCCCTGGTTCCACAGGTAACTTAAGTGCTGCGCACTTTGACAGGCCATCGGCATTGTCGTTCTAAGCTCTTGGAACATGTTCCATCTATAGGCCGACAAAGTGCTCTTCTAGCTTTCTCACTTCATCAACGTAGGCTTCCATCAACGGACTCTGATAACTCTTATTCACTTGGCGGACGACAAGCTGCGTGTCACCCCTGACAACGAGCTTCTTGATCCCAAGGTCTGCCGCGATCCTGAGACCGGCAAGCAAACCTTCATACTCTGCAGTATTGTTTGTTGCTTGCTCCTTGGGAAAGTGCATATGGACTATGTACTTGAGGTGCTCTCCGGTGGGTGCGATAAGCAGCACGCCAGCACCGGCGCCTTGCAGCGAAAAGGCACCATCAAAGTACATCAGCCACTCTTTGCTTGTTTCCTTGACGGGGATGCTCGTTTATGGAATTTCTTCATCTAGTGTTGGCGTCCACTCTGCTATGAATTCTGCCAATGCTCTGCTTTGGATAGTTGAAGTGCTCTCAAACTTGAGGCCAAAGCTTGACAGTTCCAGTGCCCACTCAACAATCCTGTCTGTTGCTTCTGGATTTTGCAGTATCCTCTTCAGCGGAAAACGAGTGACAACTGTGATCTCATGTGCTTGGAAGTAATGGCGCAGCTTTCGTGAGTCCATGAGAAGGCCGAAAAGCAATTTCTGCACGCCAGAGTACCTTGACCTAGCCCCCTGCAGAAGGGAGCTGACAAAGTAAACTGGGCGCTGCACCATTCTCTTCTGTATCTCCTCACGCGCCTGCGCAGATCCATCTTTGTCGGGACCAGAGCTTGTCGGGGAAGGCCCCTGCTTGCCGCTAGATGCGCCTGCCGTGGTTGCCGGCTCATCATCTGCCTCCCTCTCTGCTACTAACGCAACACTAACCACTTGATTGGTTGCCGCCAGATACAGCAGCAACTTCTCTTGTAGCTTAGGTGCGACAAGTATTGGAGTGGTGGATAGGTATCTCTTCAAGTCCTGCAACGCAGCCTCCGCTTCCGGAGTCCATTTCATTGGACCTGCCTTTTTCAATATTTTGAAAAACGGCAGGGCGCGCTCAGCAGACTTAGAGATAAACCTACTGAGAGCAGCCACGCAACCGGCAAGTCTTCGTGCATCCTTGACGCGCCTTGGTGCTTCAATCTGCTCAATGGCCTTGATCTTGTCGGGACTGGCTTCAATTCCTCGCTGAGACACGAAGAATCCGAGAAGCTTGCCGGAAGGGACTCCAAACACACACTTCTCGGGGTTGAGCTTGAGGCTGATCTTGCGCAGATTTGCAAAAGTCTTGTCTAAATCTTGAATCAGAGTTGCTTTGTCCTTGCTCTTGACCACTATGTCATCCATGTAGGCCTCCACATTTCTGTGTATTTGTGGCTCAAAAGCGGTATGGACTACCCTTGCGAATGTTGAACCAGCATTCTTTAAACCGAAAGGCATCCGTATGAAACAGTATGTGCCACATGGAGTGATGAATGCAGTCTTCTCCTCATCCTCTTCTGCCATGAAGATCTGATGATATCCTGAGTATGCGTCAAGAAATGAAAGCAAGTCACATCCGGCCGTGGAGTCAACAATCTGGTCAATGCGCGACAAGGGAAATGGGTCTTTAGGACAAGCTTTGTTAACATCGGTAAAGTCGATACAAAGCCTCCATTTCCCGTTTGCCTTGCGCATGACTACAGGATTGGCCAACCACGTAGGATGGAGCACTCCTCTGACAAGGCCTGCTGCTTCCAACTTCTTGATCTCTTCTGCGATGAATTCTTGGTGCTCCACTGCTTGCTTTCTGACTTTCTGCTTGACGGGCCACGCATGAGGACAGACGGCAAGGTGGTGCTCAATTACTTTCCTGGGAACACCGGGGATGTCAGACGGTTGCCACGCAAACACATCGACATTCGCCCGCAAGAAAGCAATGAGCGCGCTTTCCTATTTAGGGTAGAGAGCGGCACTGATGGTGAAAGTACCACCAGTGCCGTCCTCCTTGGCGGACACATTCTTGGTCTCTGGCGGAGCTGCCATTGTCTTCTTACACTTGCTGGTGGAGCTCAATGGTGCGTCCTCGACGGTAGCGCAGCACTCTGAAGAGGTGCGCTTGCCGGAGTGGGCATCAGAACTCTTGCCAGACTTGGTCTTCTTCTTTCCCCCGGGAGCTTCAGCGGCAAGTGGCTTGCGATCCGTTGCGGCTGCCGCTTCCCGGTAAATCTTGTCGACACAGATAAGAGCATCCTTCCTGTCACCAGGGACAGAGATGACACTTATCGGGCCTGGCATCTTCAACATGTTATACGCATAGTGAGAGGCCGCCATGAACTTGGCGAGCGCTGGACGGCCGAGAATCCCATTGTAAGGCAATGGAAAATCGGCAATGTCAAAAGTGACCCTCTCAGTCCTGAAGTTCAACTCGCTGCCAAATGTCACCGGCAACGTGATCTTCCCCTTCGGCTTGCTCCTTCCTGGGTTGATTCCTTGGAATGTGCCTGTCTCTTCGAGCTCGCTGTCAGGGACCTGGAGTTTCCTGAGCACGGCAGGTTCAAGCCGGCCCCGCCGTCAACTAGCATCTTAGTGACCTTGAGGTTGCGGATAGTTGGTGAAACCAACATCGGCAAGCGCCCGACCACAGTTGTGCGATCAGGATGGTCCTCAATATCAAAGATGATAGGCGTGCTGGACCATTTCAAAAGCTTGCGTGACTCAACGGGTGGTTCTGCCGCATTGACTTCCCGCACCCACTGTTTGAGTTGGCGGTGCGAGGTATGCAGAGAAGCACCGCCGTCAACACACAAGACCTCTGTGGCTTTCTGGAACTCCTGCTCACTGGTCTCGACATCATCCATGTCTTCGTTGTCGTCGTCATCTTCATCCTTGTCGCGGCCGCGGGGAGGTCTATCTCCTTGCTGTTGTTTGGCCTTGCCGCGGCGTCCTCCCCGACCGGGGCGCTTCGTGCCGGATCCTCCAGCACCTCCTTGGGCTTTCTCCTTGTCGCGTCGCTCGTATTCGGCCTTTTGCAGCTCGACAAGCTGCTCGACCTTCTTGCAGCTGTGGAGGTCATGGCCCTTGGTGCGGTGGATCTTGCAGTACTGCTTGTTGGTGTCGTCCTGCTTGTCGGCGACCGCCACAGCCTGGCAGTTGGCGCATGCAGCAACCTCCTTGCCGGTGCTACCTGCTTTGGCTTTCTTGGCGCCACCTTCGTTACCGGACTGCTCAACAACTAGCACATCTTTGCCTTTCCTCTTCCTGTTGTTCCGCCACCGTTTTTCTTTGCCGGGGCAGCATCCTCGCTGTCAGATCCTCTTGCTCCTGTATTCTCTTCGGGGAGTTTCCTCCCTTCCTTAGCACGTGCACACTTGTCGGCCAGGGCATACAGCTCACTGACGTCTCTGATCTTGCACATCGCCATCTCCTCCCCGCATCCTGCGGTTACGCACGTTCTGATGGAACGCGCTGATGACCGCGACAGGGTGGACATCCGGGATGTTGTGTTGTACATGGCTGAATCTCTGGATGTACTTGCGCAGGGGCTCTCCTTCCTTCTGGGCAAGCAGATGAAGGTCACTCTCCTGGCCATGAGGTTTGTGGCCGCCTGTAAAGGCGCCGACAAACTGATGGCATAGGTCTGCTCAGGAAGATATGGAGTTGTCCGGCAAGTGCATGAGCCAGGACCTAGCGTTGGGCTTGAGCACCAACAGGAAGTAGTTGGGAAGGATCTTGTCGTCCCGCCCCCCAGCAGCTTGCACCGTGATGGTGTAGATGCTGAGGAACTCCGACGGATGCAACTTGCCATCGTACTTCTCGGGTACGTCTGGCTTGAAATTCTTCGTGCTGGGCCACTGGACTTGCCGCAGCTCACGAGTAAATGCAGGGCAACCTACCGCGTACGGCAGGTCGCCTGGTTCCCCTGGCGCATGCATGTCAACAGAGGTCCCAGCGCGCTGGTCCGATTGACGCCGCGCTTCTCTTCGGCGCTCGATGCGAGTACGAGCGTCTTCTTGTTGTCGTTCGTGAAGAACTTGGCATTGATCGCGACGAGCTCGTGGATCCGATGAGGCGGTGGAGTCGCTGTCGAGGTGGATCCGGTGAGGTGGCGATCTTGGCCTTCGCGGCGGGGAGTGCACGGTGGTTGCACCCCCGCCGGTCTTGTCGCCATCGGCCCGTGCCTGGCTGGCTCGCCGCGGCTGCGATGTACTCGGCTGCCGTGGAGTGTCGCCGTTAGCAAAGCCGATGAGACTCTGAATGGTGGCCCTCCAGTCGTCGATCTTGTCCGCCGTTGGAGGGTAGTCTAGGAGCAGTTGAGCTCGCGCCAAAGCTTCTGCTGGGGTGGCGGGTAGCGGTGGCGAACGGTGTGTGGAGCGGGATATGCTCGAACTTCTAACTATGTTAGAAGGAGCAGTATCCCGTCCAGGTGACCGCGCCTCGCTCGTGCCAGCATGTTGGCGTGCATGCTGGCCTTGAGCATCCCGAGATCCACCAGCTCGATCTGGGTCCAACGAGCGTATGGTACGATGAGTACCATGACGCTGCCGGTTCCGCGCCTCCTGAGATGAGCGCGATGGATGTACGGACGCCGAGGTCTGCGCAGCCTTGTCCTTGGACCTGGCGGCACCGTGAGCTCCCTCGTCGACGCCCGTTCTTCTGTCGGCGTCTTCCCCACCAGCCGTTTGCTCCGGCTGTGGTGGGTTTGTCGCGGACGGAGCAGCCGCCTCCGAAGCCTTCTTCTTCGGCGGCATGTCGATGAAGATGATGAAGATCTAGCTCGTGTGAACGCCGGATCAGGTTCACACAACCTCGACGCCCCCTACCTGGCGCGCCATAGATGTCGGGGAAACTGATCCACGAGCACCTATGGGGACCGGCGGACCGAGCCCCTTTCGGTTCGGCGGGGGGCGGAGATCGCACGAAGAGCAGATCGAGGCGAGGCACACGAGCAGTTTACCCAGCTTCGGAGCTCTCCGGAGAGATAATACTCCTACTGCTGCATTGTGGTTTGTATTGAGTTCTTGCTCGGGAGCGTTGAGTGCTACAGTACACACCAGTAGCTAACGAGACCGAGCGTGAGTGTTCTCTCTCCCCTTCTACGTTGCGCATGGGCCACCTTTTATATGCTCAAGGGGTCACCGACAGGTGGCAACGTAGACAAGGGTAAAAATGGAAAGGTGCTGCGGTTGGTACAACTACCTGTACAGTGTATCATACCTAACCCTGACGGCAGGGGACAAGGGCATTAAATGCCCATCTGCGTCGCCCAAACAGTGCAGAAAAGGGATCGTCAGGGATGCCACCGATCGCCACGATGGCAATCTTGTCAGCGCCGCTTGCCACCGCGTACCGCTGTCTGCACAGCCCCCCCCCCCCACGTACGCCTGGAAAGGTCCCAGAGCGACACGTTGGTGGATGTGCTGGAGCGTGGGTATGGAGTGGTAACTTGCCGCGGCAAACGCCTTTCCGCAGTCGTTGCCTTGTCGCGTACGGAGGCTTGCCGCTCACCGGGCCTCGCCGGGACGCGTGGCGTGTCGCGGCGAGTTCCTTGAGATGCCTTGGTTGGCCTTCCCGGCAAGCTCCTCTTGCTGGGGTCTTGTGCCTTGAGTGGCCTTCCCGGCAAGCTCCTCTTGCCGGGGCCTTGTCTCCTTGGTTTGAATACTTTGTTCTTGAATGGCTCCAAAGGAACCTCGGAGGACCTTGTCGGTCACCCGGCAAGCCTTGCCGCGGGGGGGGGGGGGTGGGGTGGGGCTGCGACTGCCTGTGCACAAGTTCGGGATACTAGGGTACCCCTACTCTAGTACACCGACAAGTGATGACGCGAACGACCTCAAGTATGATTATGACAATGAATGATGGGGAGTACGTGGTGGAAATTGATGGATGGCGGTGGTGGACAGCGGATGCAATAATGACGCGGTGGTGGTATATGGCAATGACAATGAAGATGGTGCGACAGTGGCGTCACGAACTGTGAACAGAACTCGAAACTCTAAAGGACTAGACACTAAGACCAGCAACTTGACACGACTACGTTACCGCAAATTCAACAAAGCAAAACACTAAAAAGATTATGCAAAGGCTCAGACTGGCTTGGACAAAGGATGAACAGATCTAACTTTTTTGTGTGGCTTTTTCTTGGACAATAGGTAAGAAAATAAATCTAATCTAGGGATAACTGGAAATTCTCACCGAGCAACCTGAAAACTGATACCACTTGATAGAGGCAAGGGTGTCCCGATCTTTCATGAGATGATAACTATCAATTTGGTGGAGACGACTTTGACGATCCGACTACAAACGTGCACGACGTTGCGCCTTAGCAATCGCTAAACCAACCCCGAGAGGTTACTGACGATGCCGGAAGCACGATCAGCCTGACCACGAAGGTCTATTCCTGCAAGCAATCGAAGAACAAGCAAGAATATGATAATGCAATCTGAATATTGCGAGTATAGATGAAGTATTGATAAAGGTGGGGATCCGTAAGCGGTCTTGGTCTGGTCGTTGGACACAAACGAAGTACACGAAGTTGCAATGGCTAACTTTTAATCTAAACAAATCCCTAGGAAAAAGCTACTAGATGGATCTACTTATATAGGAGTAAGGGGTGGCGGCCAAGGAGGTGGGAGGACGTCCCAAGGGAGCCTAAAACCAACCCTAGGTCGTACAAGGCTCATGGGCCCAAGTGGAGGTGATGTAACACCTTTGGACTTGTTGCTTGACTCGGATTCTGCTGCAGCGTCAGATTTTTTCATCCATATCTCAACGCTCCGGACGAATTTAAAGGTGATTCCAATTGGTTTGGAAAGAGGATGAAATCTACTTTCCAACAAAAAAATAATCACCCAATTCGTAGTCCTTATGAAAAAGTTCTTGGCGTTTTGAGTTAGGTATGTCTGTGAAGTCCGAATCTGAATCCAGAACGTGAGTGACTTGGACTCTATCTTCTCTTGGCCCGAAAGTGACGTGAGAGGACTTTTTGAACATAACTTGAACTTCTCCTTTTCCTCTATCTTCATATGTGGATTGTACAAATGTCCCATACACCTACAATTAGACAAAACACAAAAGTGTGTGAAGTATTTTTGTTTTGGATAATATAAATAGATTATTGAATAGTTGACACTAGAAATCACCTGACAAATATGCTTGCATGCAATATTTTTGGTCGTATCCAAGGTAGTCATGTCCTCATCACTCATGAACATTAGAATCATTACCAAGAAACGAAAGTACCTGGTAATTTAATTGGCGTGCGCGAGCTCTAGTAATTGGTCCATTATATGTAACAGTAGGGGCTGTGGGTGTAACGATAGTATTGATGTCCTCATCAATTTATCGACCATTTGCAAAGATATTTAGTAGGTGTCAACTTATTCAAATCAAGTATACGATAGAAAGAGAGGGGCATAACACTAACACCGGCTCCAAGATCACATAAAGCAGTTCTAACATAATTTCTTTTAATGGAGCATGGTATAGTTGGTACTCCTGGATCTCCAAGTTTCTTTGGTATTCCACCCTTAAAAGTATAGTTAGCAAGCATGGTGGAAATTTTAGCTTCCAGTATCTTTCTTTTATTAGTAACAATTTCATTTATATACTTAGCATAAGGATTCATTTTAAGCATATCAGTCAAACGCATACGCAAAAAGATAGGTCTAATCATTTCAGCAAAGCGCTCAAAATCCTCATGATCCTTTTTCTTGGAATTGTTTAGGAGGAAAAGGCATGGGTTTCTAAACCCATGGTTCTCTTTCTTTACCGTGCTTCCTAGCAATGAAGTCTCTCTTATCATAACATTGATTCTTTGATTGTGGGTTATCAAGATCAACAACAGGTTCAATTTCTACATCATTGTTATTGCTAGGTTGAGCATCAACATGAACATTATCATTAACATTATCCTTAGGTTCATGTTCATCTCCAGATTGTGTTTCAACATCAGAGATAGAAATATCATTGGGATTCTCAGGTGTGTCTACAGCAGGTTCACTAGAAGCATGCAAAGTTCTATCATTTTTCTTTTTCATCCTTTTAGAAGGACTAGGTGCATCAACATTAGTTCTCTGAGAATCTTGCTCAATTCTCTTAGGGTGGCCCTCAGGATACAAAGGTTCTTGATTCATTTTACCCCCTCTAGTCATAACTCTAATAGCATTAACATTTTTCTTATTATTTAATTCATTGAGCAAATCATTTTGAGCTTTCAGCACTTGTTCTACTTGAGTGGTAACCATAGAAGCATGTTGACTAATGAGTTTAAGTTCACCTTTAACTCTAGACATATAATCACTCAAGTGTTCAATCATATAAGCATTTCGTTTCAACTGTCTACCAACATAAGAATTGAAGTTTTCTTGTTTAACAATAAAATTATCAAACTCATCTAAACATTGGCTAGCATACTTATAACGAGAATATCACCTTCATCAAATCTATAGAGAGAATTTACCTTTACTACCTGTGTCGGGTTATAAAGACCATGTATTTCTTCAATAGGTGGTAAATTCTTAACATCTTCAGCTTTAATACCCTTTTCTTTCATAGATTTCTTTGCCTCTTGCATATCTTCAGGACTGAGATGTAGAATACCCCTTTTTTCGGAGTTGGCTTAGGAGTTGGTTCAGGAAGTGTCCAATTATTTTCATTAGTCAACATATTATTCAATAGCAATTCAGCTTGATCAACCGTTCTTTCCCTGAAAACACAACCGACACAACTATCCAGGTGGTCTCTGGAAGCATCGGTTAGTCCATTATAAAAGATATCAAGTATTTCATTTTTCTTGAGAGGATGATCAGGCAAAGCATTAAGTAATTGGAGAAGCCTCCCCCAAGCTTGTGGGAGACTCTCTTCTTCAATTTGCACAAAATTATATACCCCTTAAAGCAGCTTGTTTCTTATGAGCAGGGAAATATCTAGTAGAGAAGTAATAAATCATATCCTGGGGACTACGCACACAACCAGGATCAAGAGAATTAAACCATGTTTTAGCATCACCCTTTAATGAGAACGGAAATAATTTAAGGATATAGTAGTAGCGAGTTTTCTCATCATTAGTGAATAGGGTGGGTATATCATTCAATTTAGTAAGATGTACCACAACAGTTTCAGATTCATAGCCATAAAAAGGATCAGATTCAACCAAAGTAATTATCTCAGGATCAACAGAGAAATCATATTTCTTATCAGTAACACAGATAGGTGAAGTAGCAAAAGCAGGGTCATATTTCATTCTAGCATTCAAAGACTTTTCTTTCAGCTTAGCTAATAATTTCTTAAGATCGTATCTATTGTTGCAAGCAAGAAAGTCTCTAGCAGTTTCTTCATCCATAACATAACCCTCAGGCACAACAGGCAATTCATATCTAGGGGGAGAATCTTCATCATCACTTTCATCAATATTATCAGTTTCAGTAATTTCATTCTCTCTAGCCCTAGCAAGTTGTTCATCAAGAAATTCACCTAATGGCACATTAGTATCAAGCATGGAAGTAGTTTCATCATAAGCATCATGCATAGAAGAAGTTGCATCATCAATAACATGCGACATATTAGAATTAATATTACAAGCAGGTTTAGGTGTCGCAAGCTTACTCAAAATAGAAGGTGAATCAAGTGCAGAGCTAGATGGCAGTTCCGTACCTCTCCTCATAGTTGAGGGGAAAATGTTAGTTCTTTCGTCTTTCAAGTTCCTCATAGTGACCATCAGATATAAATTCCAAGTGACTCAACGAATAGAGCTATGCTTCCCGGCAACGACACCAGAAAATAGTCTTGATAACCCACAAGTATAGGGGATCGCAACAGTTTTCGAGGGTAGAGTATTCAACCCAAATTTATTGATTCGACACAAGGGGAGCCAAAGAATATTGTCAAGTATTAGCAGTTGAGTTGTCAATTCAACCACACCTGGTAAACTTAATATCTGCAGCAAACTATTTAGTACCAAAGTAGTATGGAAGTAACGGTAACGGTGACAAAAGTAACAGTAGTAGTTTTGTAGTAATTGTAACAGTGGCAACAGAAAAGTAACTAAGCAAAGAGCAATATGTGAAAAGCTTGTAGGCATTGGATCGATGATGGAGAATTATGCCGGATGCGATTCCTCATGCAATAGTTATAACATAGGGTTACACAGAACTAGCTCCAATTCATCAATGTAATGTAGGTATGTATTCCGAATATAGTCATAAGTGCTTATGGAAAAGAACTTGCATGACATCTTTTGTCCTACCCTCCCGTGGCAGCGGGGTCCTATTGGAAACAAAGTGATATTAAGTCCTCCTATTAATAGAGTACCAGACCAAAGCATTAGCACTTAGTGAATACATGAACTCCTCAAACTACGGTCATCACCGGTAAGTATCCCGATTATTGTCACTTCGGGGTTAACGGATCATAACACATAATAGGTGACTATAGACTTGCAAGATAAGATCAAGAACTCACATATATTCATGAAAACATAATAGGTTCAGATCTGAAATCATGACACTTGGGCCCTAGTGACAAGCATTAAGCATAGCAAAGTCATAACAACATCAATCTCAGAACATAGTGGATACTAGGGATCAAACCCTAACAAAACTAACTCGATTACATGGTAAATCTCATCCAACCCATCACCGTCCAGCAAGCCAACGATGGAATTACTCACGCACGGCGGTGAGCATCATGAAATCGGTGACGGAGGAAGGTTGATGATGATGATGGTGACGTGTTCCCCTCTCCAGAGCCCCGAACAGACTCTAGATCAGCCCTCCCGAGAGAGATTAGGGCTTGGCGGTGGCTCCGTATCGTAAAACGCGATGAATCCTTCTCTCTGTTTTTTTCTCCCTGAACATGAATATATAGAGTTGGAGTTGAGGTCGGTGGAGCGCCAGGGGGCCCACGAGGCAGGGGGCGCGCCTAGGGGGTAGGCGCGCCTCCCACCCTCGTGGACAGGGTGTGGGCCCGTGGCCTTGATTCTTTCGCCGATATTTTTTATTAATTCCAAAAATATTCTGCGTGAAGTTTCAAGTCATTCCGAGAACTTTTATTTCTGCAGAAAAATAACACCATGGCAATTTTGCTGAAAACAGCGTCAGTCCGGGTTAGTTCCATTCAAATCATGCATGTTAGAGTCCAAAACAAAAGTGTTTGGAAAAGTAAATACGATGGAGACGTATCAAGTTTATGATCAGATCTATGTTTATATCCATGAAAGTTATTTGAATCTTTTGATCTCTTATATGCATGATTACTTATAGCCTCATATTACTTCTTCTAATCTTTGGTTTAGTTAGGCCAACTAAATCGATTTTTCTAGCCATGGGAAGAGGTGCTTTGTGATGGGTTCGATCTTACGATGCTTGATCCCAGTGACAGAAGGGGAAACGACACGTATGTATAGTTGCTATTAAGGATAACAAGATGGGGTCTATTTCTACATAAATAGATCTTTTCTACACCATGTCATCGTTCTTATTGCATTACTCTGTTTTCCATGAACTTAATACACTAGATGCATGATGGATAGCGGTCGATGTGTGGAGTAATAGTAGTAGATGCAGGCACGAGTCGGTCTACTAATCTTGGACGTGATGCCTATATAATGATCATTGCCTAGATATCGTCATGATTATTTGAAGTTCTATCAATTGCCCAACAGTAATTTGTTTACCCACCGTATGCTATTTTTCTCGAGAGAAGCCACTAGTGAAATCTACGGGCCCCGGAACTCCTCTTTATGATATTCGCCTTCGAGATCTATTTTTATTCGTTTTTTCAAATATATATTTCCAAAAACCCAAAAATACCTTGATGCACTTTAATTTATTTTTATCAAATCTATCATATTTTTATCCCGTCAACTCAACAATTTCTGGCACCGTTACCCGAAAGGGATTGGCAACCCCTTTAACAGGTCGGGTTGCAAGTATTTGTTCTTTGTGTGCATGTACTATTTACGTAGTGTTGCGTGATTCTCCTATTGGTTCAATAACCTTGGTCTCATCACTGAGGGAAATACCTACCGTCGCTGTGCTGCATCATCCCTTCCACTTTGGGGAAATACCGACATAGTTCAAGACGCATCAAAAGGAATTTCTGGCGCCGTTGCCGGGGAGACATCATCAACATCTACCAGGTTTCTAATCACAAATCTCATCTCCTTGCAATTTACATTATATGCCATTTGCCTCTCATTTGAATCTCCCCCACTTCACAAAAAAATTGGCATTTTATTCGCCCTCTTTTTCGTTCGTCGTTTTTCTCGTCAGATCTGTTTTTGCGTGCAATCTTGTTGCATAGTGATGATGCCTAAAAGAAAATATTATGATGTTCCTTAACCCAATATTTTGCTTGAAATTGAGAAAGTACTAAGGAATATATGACTACACAATTTGAGCAAAATAAGTATTTTACCGAAGAACTTAAGGAGCACTTTGTTGTGCTAGATGCTATAACAAAACAACTTGATGATATTAGTAGAGAAGTTTGCAATCTCCAATCTAAGTGTGCTTTTGCTGAAAGTCTATTAGGCAGAATATCCGATGCACAAGCTACCCTATTAAATCAAATGGCCGCTAAACCAATCTCGTAGAAGATAAAAATAATGAAAATCTTAAAGTGATTGGTGTTTCTTCTATTGATTATTTGTTTAGTAAAATAAAAATTGATAAAAAGGGACTGCAGAAGAGTCAACTTTAGTTAGAAGGCGTCTCGATAATTCGGAGGGTGAAAATCTTGTTGAGAAAATTGATAAAAGTGGGTTTGGAGAGGTCAAACCTTTAACTAGTGATGTGACCACTCTTTTGGATTACAAAGACTTTAATTATGATAATTACTATTTGATTTATTGTATTTTTTGTTGCTATCGATGATAAATTCACTCTATGCTTATGAATAAAATAAAGCTTTTAATAAACATATTGTTGATGCTATGATGAAAGCTTTGGAAGAAAAGTTGGAATTAGAGATTTCAATTCCTAGAAAATTACATGATGAATGGGAACCTACTATCAACGTGAAAATTAAAAATTATGAGTGTTTTGCTTTATGTGACTTGGGTGCCAGTGTTTCTACAATTCCAAAATCTTTATGTGATGTGCTTGGTCTTACCGATATTGAAGAATGTTCTTTACATTTGCACCTGGCGGATTCTACTATTAAAAAGCCTATGGGAAGAATTAATGATGCTCTTATTCTTGCAAATAGGAATTATGTACCCATACATTTTATTGTTCTTGATATTGATTGCAATCCGTCTTGTCCAATTATTCTTGGTAGACCATTTTTACGCACTATTGGTGCCTTGATTGATATGAAAGAGGCAATATTAAATTTCAATTTCCACTAAGGAAGGGTATGGAACACTTCCCAAGAACAAGAATTAGGCCACCATATGAATCAATCATGAGGGCATCTTATGGATCTAGAACCAAAGATGAGGGCATAAAATGATGGCGCTCGTTGGGAGGCAACCCAATGAATAAAATTTACTTTTGTCTTTTTCTTTCTATTCTTGAGTGTTTGCACAATTATTCTACTATTATGATTGTGTTTTTTGTGTTTTAATTAGTGTTTGTGCCAAGAAAAGCCTTTGGGATCATGTTGGGTGATAGTTTCTTTGATATTGTTGGAAAATAGAAACTTTTGCGTCCAGTAAAATAATTTTGAAAAATCACAGAAGCGACGGAAAATTCTGAGTTTTTTACACATGATTGATATACAAATTTTCCACGTTGTCCTAGTTTTTCAGATTTTTTGGAGTTATAGAAGTATCAAAAGTTTTTAGATTGCTACAGACTGTTTTGTTTTTGACAGATTCTGTTTTCTTTGTGTTGTGTGCTTATTTTGATGACTCTATGGACTCTTTCGGGGGTTTTGAGCCATAGCAAAGTTGGAATATAGTAGATATAATGCAAAAATAAAATATGAATGGGTTTGCAACATTTGATTTGCTTTCTTATACTAACGGATCCCACGAAGGTTTTGTTGAATTTTGTGTGATTGAAGTTTTCAAGTTTTAGGTGAGAACACGAAGGATGAAGGAATAAGGAGTAAGAAGAGCCTAAGCTAGGGGATGCCTATGGCATCCCAAGCTATTATCTAAAGAGAAGCAAGTAACTAAGCTTGGGGATGCCCGAGTGGCATCCCCTCTTTCGTCTAACAATCATCGGTATTTTACTTGGAGTTATATTTTTATTCATCACATATCATGAGTTTTGCTTGGAGTGTCTTGTATGATACGAGTCTTTGGTTGTTTTGATTTTTATTTTTTGTCATGAATCCTTGCTGGATACACCTATTTTTTAGAATTGCTTTCTATGCTTCAGTTAAATCTTTTTGAGCTATGGAATTGCTCTAGTGCTTCACTTATATCTTTTTGAGCACGGGGTGCTTTAGTATTTTTTGAAGAAATGCTCTCATGCTTCACTTAGATTGATTTGATAGTTAGCAATTTTTTTAAGAAATCCTCTCTTGCTTCACTGAAATTATTTTGAGAGAAGAAAATTTTTATGCTCATGTTCTTCACTTAGATTTGTTTGAGCTATCAAAAGCAACATATGAAATTAGTCCCAACGTGATAGATATTCAAGAGGGATGTAATAAAAACTTTCATGATGATCATTGGACAAAATAAACTTGATTCCTTGCAATAGTTTTGCGATATGATGATATAATATGTGAGTCATGTTGATGAGTAATTATGCTTTAGTAAGAATATTGGTGTTAAGGTTTGTGATTCCCTATGCAAGCATGAAAGTCAATAGTTTGCAATGAAATTACATCCTAGTTGTGGTGCATTATTCAGTGTTAGTTATGCTTAATGATCGCTTATGAAATTTTTCGTTTCTTGGTTGGTTGCTTCTAGATCTTTTGCTAGCCTTCATTTGCACTAAGTGTGATCACTACTTGTCCATCCAAAATACTTAAACCAGTTTTGCCATATGAGTCCACTATACCTTCCTATATGCGATATTCTTTTGTCGTTCTAAAAATTTTTGTATGTGCCATCTCTAATTTTCAAAATAAACTTCTCTTTTGTGTGCTCGTACCGCTCATGAAACGGTAGGGGGTGGCTGATATATTTCCATGCTAGATGTGTTATTCTCAAGATGAGTGTTTATTGACTTGTCATTGCACGAGAGTACGGAAAAGGTGACAGTGTCCTGGACTAGGGGGTACTCACCACGTCATCTCCCGACCAGGTGGACTGGGCCGAGGACCCCCATGGCCGTTTACTCATAGGCCAGTTCGGACAGCCGATAAATATACGAGGAAGATTCCGCAAAACTTGGTGATCACGACAAGGACTCCTCTCCACCAATGTATTTGACTAGGACTCTTGTTTATCCTAGGCCCCTGGTACATTATATAAGCCGGGGCCAGGCTAGTCGATAGAGTATTATGAATTATTCATCATATCCTTAGGTTTTAGACCACAACATATGATCTCGAGGTAGATCAATTCTTGTAATCTCTATATTCATCAAGATCAATCAAGCAGGAAGTAGGGTATTACCTCCATTAAGAGGGCCCGAACTTGGGTAAACATCGTGTCCCCTATCTCCTGTTACCCATCGATCCATGATCCACAGCATGGGACCCATACCCCGAGATATGCCGGTTTTGACACCGACAATGGTGTTTCATTGAGAGTTCCGTTGTGAGATCAACGAAGGATCGATGGCTCGTCTACAGATTAACTGCAACGTCGGCATCTTCGTCACCAGCTCGACTAGTCACCTTGGATCGACCGAGGATTGCACTCCGCGTCAGATCGTCATGTTCGTACGATGACCTTCATCAACATCAACTCTGATCTCTCTCAAGATAATGGAGGAATCATTCATGAAGCCCGGGGGCTCAACGTCAACATTGCCCTTGAGCGACAATGCTGTTTTTCTGGACAACAAACTTGTATCCACCGCCACTGTCTCCTCGAGTGTCGTTTTAACAATTTCTTCAGTGGAATTGTGCAAAATTAAGTCTACAAGAACCGTGCAAAATTTTGTCGAGTTCTGATGGAGGAATCTCCGGCAATCTACGATATACTAGAGCCGTGTCAAATCCGGACGGGAATCTGTACGAGTTTAGGTCGTGGTCTCCAGAGCCCAGCTCGGAGTTCCTTTGGAAGATCCAACCATTCATCAGCTGCGGAATTCCCATATCTACCACCCCTCAAAATTTTAGCTCGACCCGACGGTTCAAACTCCGGAAACCTTCCGATGAGTGGACCAATTTTCTGATCTGTTTTCTGCGCGAATACAGATCCGACCCGAATTCATATTTCTTTATAAACGTGTTATTGAACAACCTTTTTAAAGGGAAATTTATTCTAGGGTATTGTGCGTTGTTCTTAACACGTGCCCATAAATTTTTAAGCCTTCTCTGAGGTACTCTTCACCATCATGTTGGTGTCAAACCAGTCCAATAACATTGCTGCATGGCTGCCGACCTGCGCCAGAAGGATCATCGCTTCATCAACCGAGCCCAACCTTATCGGTTCATCTTTCTTGTCCATGGTAGGCCCTTCATTTGTAAGCAAAACAAATGTATCCAATTTAGGCAGCATCATATTCTCATGAACATTGGAATCGTTACCAAGAAACGAAAGCACCTGCTAATTCAATTGGCGTGCGCGAGCTCTAGTAATTGGTCCAGTATGTATAGCAGCAGGGGCTGTGGGTGTAACAATGATATTGATGTCCTCATCATTGTCGATCTTGAGGAGGAGCTTGTCGATCTTGAGGAGGATCTTGTCGATGCACACGTGCTTGGTAAATCCTTTCTTAAGCTTCGGCGCGAAGTGCTTCTTGATGTAGACAAGCTTGTCGGCCTCGGTTGGCTACGACTCGACTTGAATCTCGAAGGGCACATTGTGCCTCAAGTGCTTGAGCTTCACGAAGTTGTTGTTCTTGGCGTTGTGCCTCGGCGTCTTGTGCACCTTGATGTTGTCGCGCTCGCTCCTCTTGTTCTCGTTGTCATTGGCGTTGCCGTTCTTGTGCTTGCACGAATGCAGCTTGGTTTTGACGATGTCGATGCTCTTGAGAGTCGGTGTCGTGTAGAGGATTGCGGTTTGCTTGACGGTCTTGACGCGCGGCCCGACGAAGAGTGTTCGATGTCGGTGTACTTGAGCCGGAGATGGTGTCGTCGGAGTGTTGACTCGAGCCGGTCCTTCTTGAATAGGACGAAGTGGTAGAAGAGCGGTTGACCAACAAGGCACGAATCTCGTCCATTCTTGCGTCATTCTCGTGCTTGTGTTCGTCGAGCTTGTTGTCGAAGTAGTCTCTTGTTCGTTGCTCGGAGATTCTCAAGTCGGTGGCGAGGTTGTCGATGCGGTCGCTCATGGCTAGTTGCTCTTCATACTAGGCTCATTGTGTACCAAAAAGGTGTAGCTTGGTGACGTAGTTGTTCGGGTCATCGTCTTGCTCAAGAAAGAGTGGGTTGGTAGAAGTACTTGGCCTATCCATCATTCCAAACAAATATATGTGAGTGGGAGAAAAAGAAGAACCAATACCAAATGTACCTTGACCGATGTTGAAGATGGATCAAGATCACTCCAATGTGTAACAAGGAAATAGCACAATTGGTACCAATTCTTGTCGGTTTCTCACACCTACGCAAGTAGAAGCTTATGGTGGGGCTTGGTTAGGATGGTGGCACAAAATTTGATGCAATTGTTAGTGAGCTTCAATAATGTTGGAAAAGATTCACAATTTTGCAAATGCAACAAGTAGACCAATAGCAAGATATGGTACACAGAAACACACACGCAAATAGATAATGTGGGGTTGTGCAACCAAGGGTGAGCCAAAATGTGGAATCCACCAAGATGCTCTTGTTGCACAACACTAGAGAGACGCTAGCACGATTGCACAATAGGCGGATACGAACTTGTGCACAACCTACTAAGCAAAAATGCAATGTGATGTCTGCAGAAGGGTGAAAGCAGAACACCAACGACCAGCTGGTCTTCTCCAACCTCTTGCTATGCCAGAATGGAAGTTTGATCATATCGAAATGGACTTCGTGACTGGTTTTCCTAAGTCCAAGCGTGGAAATGATGTTATCTTCGTCGTCATCGAAAAGCTCACCAAAGTGGCTCATTTTCTTCCTATCAAAGAGTCTATCACAGCAGCGCAGCTGGCAGAGCTTTACACATCCAGAATTGTCTCCTTGCATGGCATTCCACAATTGATCTCTTCAGACCGTGGCAGCATCTTTACCTCCAAGTTTTGGGATTCTTTTCAGAAGGCCATGGGCACAAATATTCGCTTCAGCACAGCTTTCCACCCTCAAACTAGTGGACAAGTCGAGCGTGTCAACCAAATTCTTGAAGATATGCTCAGGGCTTGTGTTATCTCTTTTGGCATGAAGTGGGAGGATTGTATTCCTTATGCTGAGTTCTCTTACAACAACAGCTTTCAAGCCAGCTCGGGCAAAGCCCCATTCGAGATTCTCTATGGTAGAAAGTGTCGTACTCCTCTCAACTGGTCTGAGACGGGCGAACGCCAATTGCTTGGCAACGATTTGATCTCAGAGGCTGAGGCTATGTGCAAGGTCATTCGTGAGAACCTCAAAGCCGCGCAATCGCGCCAGAAGAGCTATTACGACAGCAAACATCGTGATGTGGCATTCGAGATCGAAGACCATGTCTACCTCCGCGTCTCTCCAATGAAAGGGACTCGTCGCTTCGGTATCAAGGGGAAACTTGCCCCTAGATACGTGGGCCCTTTCAAGATCATCGGCAAATGAGGCGATCTCGCCTATCAACTTGAGCTTCCCTCCAACTTTGCAAATGTGCACGACGTCTTCCACGTGTCACAGCTTCGCAAGTGCTTCAAGAAGCCTGAGCGCACCATCAACTTCGAAGAGATTGATCTTCAAGAAGATTTGTCCTATCATGAGCATCCCGTTGCTATTCTTGAAGAAACTGAGCGCAAGACTCGCAACAAGTCAATCAAATTCCTGAAAGTGAAGTGGTCACACCATTCAGACCAGGAAGCCACCTGGGAGCATGAGGACCACCTCCGTTCCGAGTATCCGGAGTTCTTTCAGTCCTAGATCTCGGGACGAGATCCTCTCGTAGTGGTGGAGTGTTGTAACACCCCGGATGTAACTTGCCATATTTGTAATCCAACTCTTGCCATTTTCGGCTATGTGATATGATATTCCCTCCGTGGTTGGGTTCCCGTCAGTTTGCATTTTGTTCTTGTCATGCATTTCATATCATGTCATCATGTGCATCGCATTCGCATACGTGTTCGTCTCATAAATCCGAGCATTTTCCCTGTTGTCCGTTTTGCAATCCGGCGCTCCTATGTCCCCCGGCGTCCCCTTTTACCTTTTTCCGTGTGCGGGTATTAAAATTTCTCGGAATGGGCCGAGGTTTGCCAAGCGGCCTTGGTATAGCACCGGTAGACCGCCTGTCAAGTTTCGGGTCATTCGGAGGTCGTTTGGTACTCCAACGGTTAACCGGCTAACCGTGAAGGCCTCGTGTGTGTTGCAGCCCAAAACCCCTCCAAAACAGCCCAATAACCCATCTAAGACACTCCAATGTCCACCGCCGTTCGATCACGATCGCGTGGCCGAAAACCGCACTCCATTTGGAGCTCCCTAGCTCCTTCTACCTATAAATACACCTCCCCCTCCAAAATCCCGGATCAATCCACCCTAACCCTAGTCCATTTTCTCCCCCGCGCCGCCGGACGAAACCCGCCAGGCCGGACACGTCCGACCCGCGCCGCCGCCGCCACGTGTCGCGCCGCCATTCGCGCCCGCCCCGCGCCCACATCGCCGCCCCGCGCGGGCCCGCCGGGCCCGTCTGCGGCCCTCCCCGGCCTGGGCTGCCGCCGCCGCCGCCCCGCGGGCGCCCGCCCGCGCGCGCCTCCTACCACGCCGGCGCTCCTCCGCCGCCGCCCGCCATCTCCGGCGCCGACCCCCGCCGACCTGGCGCCGCGGCCGGAGCCGCCTCCGCGCCACCGCGCCACCTCCTCCGCGCCACCGCGCCACCTCCTCCGCCTCGCCCCGCCGTCGCCGGCGCCGGATCCGGCCGGATCCGGCCCGGATCCGTATCGCCACCGCCTCCCCGCGCCTCCTCGGGCCCTACTCCGGCGATCCGCGCCGGCCGTCCTCGAAGTCCGTGCCGCGGTTGACTTTTCCTTCCCCGCCAAATTCCTCTAAGTCCTAATAATTTTTGCATCATTGTCGCTTGTTCATCACACCATATCTCTGCATCCGTAGCTCCGTTTCGTGCGTATAATATGTCAAATTGTTCGCCTCGATGAGTAAATCATTTCATTCTATTGCGTCATTTGCATTTGAGTTCATCTTGATGCCCGAAATGCTGTTAGAAGAGGGCTATGTGATGTTAGTTTCTGACTCTTATCAGAACATGCACTTTTGTCATTTTTGCCATGATTGATGTGTGCACCCTATGAAGTTGAGTCCTACATGTGTTTTGTAATATGCCATGCCATCTTTCCAAAGAATTATGCCATGTATTTTTGTGATCTTTGTGGTGACTAGCACAAGCATGCAAACAAGGGTACTTAATGTTGCTGGTTTCAGAGACTTAGTAATTTCACTAAGTCCCTGCCTGCTGTTATTTTTATGCCATGTGTTCATGTAGTTTCAGAGAGATCTATGCATGTTTTGAGCATGATCAGTAAGGGTGTTTTGAGTCTATAGGTTTTCTATATCCATCCATGCCTTTGTTTGTATTTATGGAGTGCTATAGCTTGAGTCAGTTGAGCTCTACTTTTGCTATAAAATGTTACTGGCAGATTGTTTACATGTTATTCGATTTTGCCAAGTTTGTTGTAGTTGATCCTTGCATGCTTTGATGTTGTTCTTGTCATGTCTAGCTTCTATGACATGTCTTATTGATGTATGTATGCTTATTTTATCATGCAATGCACTGTAGTGAGTGCATCGAGCTCTCGAACATGCCTACTTGTTAACTGTTTTTGACATGCCCAGTTTTTCTGCTAAGTCTGAAACCTGTAACGAAACTTGCTTATTCGACATGGGCGTTATTGTATGTTCTGATCCCTTTTCGCTTATGGCCAGTAAGGGAATTTTGTTAAGTGCTTTGAGTAGATTCATGCCATGCCTTACTTTGCTATGTGCTGATCCTGTAGCATGTTGTTTGCTTGCTCTAAACATGGCATCCTGATGTTAATTTCTGGCATGTTGTTATTTTCACTGAGTCTGTGAACCTGTTATCTTTTGCACTTTTGTCATGCTTGTTTGAACCTGTTATGTTGTGATCTAGCCGTAGCTCAGTGTTCATCTTTTGTCAAGCATCTTGCGTAGATCACTGTCATATGCTTTTCTGATATGTTTGGGTGCAGTAGCTTAATTTCTTGTTGCTTGCTAAGTAGCATCATGCTATTAATGGCAGATTATTGTCATTCTTGTTTTGCTTGTCATTTGCAAACCGTGCATCCAATTCCGGTGATCTTTATATCGATTTCAACCAAAATCACCTCATCTTTCCAGCGGCGTACTTGGTTTGCCAAGATTATGCCTTGTTCATCTGTTTCCTTCCGGAGCACGCATATGCATTGCATATCACATCTCGCATAACATGCCATGTTTTGCATCATGTTGTTTGTGCATTGCATCGTGATTGATGTTTGTCCTCTTTGCTTGTGTTCTTGCTTTGGGTAGAGCTGGGAGACGAGTTCTTGAACGAGGAACCTATTGAGAACTCTTACGAGGACCAAGCTTTCGTCAACTCTGAGAACCTTGCAAGCAAGATGACCATACCCTCGAAATCACTTCTATCTTTGCTTGCTAGATGCTCGCTCTTTTGCTATGCATATGCTGCGATACCTACCACTTGCTATATCATGCCACCCATATTGCCCTGTCAGCCTCTAACCATCCATGTCCTAGCAAACCGTTGATTGTCTATGTTACCGCTTTGCTCAGCCCCTCTTATAGCGTTGTTAGTTGCAGGTGAAGATAAAGTTTGTTCCTTGTTGGAACATGGACTTGTTGTTCCTTGTTGGAACATGTTTACTTGTTGGGATATCACAATACCTCTTATTTAATTAATGCATCTATATACTTGGTAAAGGGTGGAAGGCTCGGCCTTATGCCTGGTGTTTTGTTCCACTCTTGCCACCCTAGTTTCCGTCATACCGGTGTTATGTTCCTTGATTTTGCGTTCCTTACACGGTTGGGTGATTTATGGGACCCCCTTGACAGTTCGCTTTGAATAAGACTTTTCCAGCAAGGCCCAACATTGGTTTTACCATTTGCCACCTAAGCCTTTTTCCCCCGGGTTTTCGCGAGCCCGAGGGTCATCTTTATTTTAACCCTCCCCCCCCCCCCCCGGGCTAGTGCTCCTTCGAGTGTTGGTCCGAACTGTCAGCCGCCGATGGTTGCCAGGGGCAACTCTGGACTGGCCTACCAGAAGTTTGGACAATCCGGATGTGCCCTGAGACCGAGATATGTGCAACTCCTATCAGGATTTGTCGGCACAATCGGGCAGCTTTGCTGGACTTGTTTTATTACTGCCGAGATGTCTTGTAGTCTGGGATTCCGAGACTGATCGGGTCTTCCCGGTAGAAGGAATATCCTTCGTTGACCATGAGAGCTTATAATGGGCTAAGTTTGGACACCCCTGCAGGGTATTATCTTTCGAAAGCCGTGCCCACGGTTATGAGGCAGATGGGAATTTGTTGATGTCCGGTTGTAGAAAACCCGAAGTTGACCTTAACTAAAACACATCAACCGTGTGTGTAACCGTGATGGTCTCTTCTCGGCGGGGTCCGGGAAGTGAACACGGTGTTGGAGTTATGTTTGACGTAGGTTGTTCTAGGATCACTTCTTGATCACTTCTAGCTTCACGACCGTGCTTTGCTTCTCTTCTCGCTCTCTTTTGCGTTGTTAGCCACCATATATGCTAGTCGCTTGCTGCAGCTCCACCTCACAACCCCATCCTACCTATAAGCTTAAATAGTCTTGATCTCGCGGGTGTGAGATTGCTGAGTCCCCGTGACTCACAGATTCTACCAAAACAGTTGCAGGTACCAACGATGCCAGTGCAGTTGACGCAACCGAGCTCACGTGGGAGTTCGACGAGGAACGTGGCCGTTACTATGTGTGTTTTCCAGATGATCAGTAGTGGAGCCCAGTTGGGGTGATTCGGGGATCTGTGTAGCATTTGGGGTAGTCTTCTTTCATTTTGGTACCGTAGTCGGACCTTGAGTGTAATTTGAATGATGGATGCTTATTTACGTATTGTGTGAAGTGGCGACTGTAAGCCAACTACGTATCTTTTTCCCTTATGTATTACATGGGTTGTGTGAAGATTACCTCACTTGCTACATTGCTTTCAATGCGGTTATGCCTCTAAGTCGTGCCTCGACACGTGGGAGATATAGTCGCATCGAGGGCGTTACAGATATGTGTATGATGTTCCGATGATATGATCCAAGATGATCGAGTATGACAATCTTTATGTTGTATGATGCTATGGTTCTTGCTTATAAGCTATTTGCTTATCTTTCCCTTTTGCTTAAAAGCTTGTTTGGCTCTTTGTTGTTTGAGCTCTTTTCCCATGCAATGCTTCACGAACCAAGATAGCAATTGTGTATGCGATGACAACTTTGTGACACAAGAGATGATACCAAGATATGCACCCGATGATATGGTATGTATGCTATGGGAAGTATGATCACTAATGCGCACAAGTCACTTTGCCGGCAATACTCAAAGGCTAGTCTCGATGCGTAAGTGACGCAAAAATAAGGCTACGGGGTTATCAATGCAAATGCAAGAAAGTATGAGGATATCACGATACCAAGATGATACCAAGGTGAGGTTGATACCACAATGGTGTAGTCGCTCATAGTAGTCTGTGGCGAAGATGAGCGGTAGTGATGTCGATGTCGAACTATACCTAGATAGCCGAAACACAAAAGGGCACGATTATCACAACTCAAATTCTCCAAGACCAAAACGTGTCAAAATTGTCGGAGTTGGGTAGCGGGTAAGCTATGGTGGTGGCATGCAGAAATGGTGGTTGTATAGGAAGGTGGATGCGAAAGTGGATGTGGTGGCTGAAAAAATTTCGGGGAAAATTCAGTTTCGTCAGGGATCAGCGGACGTCCGGTGGTGGAGCGGTCGTCCGGTCATCGGATGTCCGGTGCCTGGGCGATTTCGGGCACGAGATGAACTGCGAGGGCTCGTGGTGGGAGTGGCGAAATTGGTCAATTCCGGGCAATTTTGTGGATGGAAAAGGTGGAGATGATGGGAAAAGCTAGATCTACTCAAGGCAAAGCAAATCCATGGATCAAATCCAAAAAAAATTCATCACACCAACAAATCGCAAAAAAAATTTGGGGCTATTTTTGCTGGGGATTTTCGGATTAGGACGAAAAACAACAAAATCAAGCTAGAAAACGAAGAGGGGAGGCTCCGAAATCATGATCAACGTGGCTCATGATACCAAGATGATGTAGGGTGGAACCCTATACAACCAATCTTTCACGAAAGGAGTGGATCTGAACGAAAAACACGAGGGGAAAATGAGGGAAAACACAAGAGGAATCACTCAAACCAATGAGATACGGTCACACATGTGCTAGATCCTCGGAACACAAGAGGAGATACAAGATACAAAGTCAACAAAGGATGATACAAAGGTAACCGGTTCTTCTCCGTGAGGAGGTCTTGAGGGGGCCACCCAAGAGGGGGCCTTGAATCCAAGGGGATCTTCTCCGTAGAGGGGCCGCGATCTCTCTCGTGGAGTAGATCCATAATGGATGAGCAAAGATCTATCTCACATATGAGCTAAACTAATGCTAACCCTAACTAGGAGGTGGGAGAGGTCTATTTATAGTCGTAGTACAAATGGGGGTTGAAGTGAAGGGGTACAAGGGCATCAGCCCAAGGTCGCGGGCACACAGGTAGCGGACGTCCGCTGGGGAACGGTCGTCCAGTGGCTCAGGAACGGCCGGACGTCCGGTAGTCGTCGGTCTTCCGCTGATTCTGTTCTGTGATGGTGGTGCCGGACGTCCGGTGTCTTCATACTTCCGCTGATTTTGTTCTGTGGGGACGGTGCCAGACGTCCGCTCGCTGGAGGGTGTGGCCGGTCGTCCGGTCCGGGCCAGACGTCCGCTCACTGTAGCCTAGGACTTGGGCAGGTTTGGCTTCAGGCTCCGGACGTCCGGTCTAGAACGGTCGTCCGGTGGCTGGAGCTTTCCTCGATGGATCTTCTTCTTGTCCTTCGCGGTTGGTGTCCTCGCCGACTTGACCATTGAGTGTAGCTGTTCCGTGGCTTTCCTCCAAGTACCTGATCACACATAGTGTCTCCGCTTGAGGTAGTAGCCATGTCTCATGCCTAGAAGGTGGTACTTCGGAAATGAGTGAGTTCACCTTATCTTTGATAGCCTTTGTTTGGGCTCTTGTCATGGGTCCAAGTGGTGTTATGGGAGACGTAGGTTGGTCCATGGGGATGACCTTGGGATGCTCCGCATCACGTCTCCGGAAAATAACAGGAGGTGTGGGTGAGTAGAGGGATAGACAGGCAGGCATGCGAGTATATGATGGGACCATGAGGCCTGCCCGGCAGCACAGCCGGCCACGGGAGGCGGGAGCAGGCGGTTCCGACGGCGCTGGTTTGGGCGACTGGGGCAGGAAGATCAAAGACTGAAGAAGCACGATTGTCGTTAGATTGACATCTAATGGTCTAAAGCTGGTAGAGTCGATTGTTGACTAAGTTTCTTTTTTGATAAACCTTGTGTATGCATGAACTTACTAGGCCCACAAGTCAGCCTCCAAATCTGTGGCAGACAACATAGAGCACATTTGCTATTTTTTTAATAATTTGCAGCCCATTTGCAAATTCTTAAGTAGTTTATTACAGCCCATTTTCTGCCCAGGACCACGGTCAAAAAGTTCAACCTTATTTTGCATATTTCGGTGGAGTCCGAACTTTTGTAATCCCAAAATGATAAACATTTTTTAAGAACTTATTGATTTGCCAAAAAAATCGTTTTGTTTTTGTAAGCAAATAGACGTGGGACAATTGAGTTGGTTTAAGGGAAAACCAGTGGTAAAAAAATCAGCGCTGGGAGGGAAAACAACAACAAAAATAAGGATGTAAATATGAAAAGGAAAAGTTTATGTATTTTCAATATAATGATACGTGTATATGAACTAGTAAAACTATAGGTAGAGATTAGAAAACGGATGTAGGACATGCGTTTCAAGAGGAAAATAGAACTGGGCTGTGTGTTTGATTCAGTAAAAAAACTGCCTGCAGATGTTGTAAGACAAAATATAACTAACGCTGGCGGGCCAAAGGCCAGTAGATACCTGCTGGATCTTTGTGCCCCGTTGTGGTCATGGGCTGGGCCTGTTAAAAACAAAACCAAGCCTGGGCAGTCAACAACCGAGTTGAAACTTGCCCGACCTGAAAAAACAATATACATGCTCAATAAACGAGAGAATTCTGCAAGTACAGACTGATAACTGGGATGCAACAGGGATATTGTTTTTTCATTGTGATAATAAGAGCATGCACTTGTTTCGAAAAATTTGGAGAACTGGGAATTCGAACGGCAGGTGCTTATGCTACCCATCAAATAAAAATCATGTGCCTGAAATTCATTTCAAAAAAAATGATTCACCTTTATATCCATGTCGACCCTCGGCATGATGGTTTGATGAGGACGTCAATACCATTGTTACACCCACAACCCCTACTGTTACATATAATGGACCAATTACTAGAGCTCGCGCACGCCAATTAAATTACCAGGTACTTTCGTTTCTTGGTAATGATTCTAATGTTCATGAGAATATGATGCTGCCTAAATTGGATAGATTTGTTTTGCTTACAAATGAAGGGCCTAGCTTGGAGAAGGATGAACATTGGAGCAAGAACAAGCATGGAGTTGATGGCATGCGCAAGGGGAACAAGAACGGAGTTACAAGTGATGATTTCAGGACTTTGAAGCCACCATAAGGAGTGAATGAAGCCTTGGATGAAATATACAAGATGTCACTTCATAAATTTCGTCCAGAGGCTATTCTAGGTGTTGCGGCACCTTATTATTGGGCCAGGCCCATGTAATTTCGAAATACTTAAGTATAGGCTGTTTTTAGAGTCCGTATATGTGGGGAAACAAGAGATAGGGTTGGTTTCGGACCCATTCCCCAAGGGCCACGAAATTTCCCCCTCTTCCTCCATATATACAGCCCTTAGGGCACCGTTTAGACTTTGGGTTTTGTTTAGATCAAAAGTTCGCCATAGCTGCAACTTCGCGTACTTCGTTTGTGTTCAACGACCAGACCAAGGCGTCACAGAACCCCACCTTCATAAATAAAGCTTTCCTCTTATATTCGCAATATCCAGATTGCAATCTTAGTTTCTTGCTTGTTCTTCGTTTGCTCGCAGAAAACGGGCCCTCGTGGTCAGGTTGATCGTGCTCCGGCGTGGTCAATATCCCTCGGAAGTTGGTTTATCGATTGCTAAGACGCGCCGTCTCGCACGTTCGTAGTCGGATCGTCAAGGTCGACTCCCACAGAAAACGATAGCCACCACCTCATCGAAACATCGGGACACCGTTGCCTCTATCAAGTGGTATCAGATTTTTAGGTTGCTCGGTGAGATTTTACAGTTTTTCGTAGTTCAGATCGAGTCTGTTCTTCATACCTACACTCCACGAAAAAGCCACAAAAAAATTAGGGTTAGTTCATCATATCCAAACCAATCTGAGCCTTTGCATAATCTTTTCTGTATTTGCTTTGTTAAATTTGCGGTTGCATCGTCGTGTCTAGTTGCTGGTCTTAGCGTTTAGTCTTTCAGAGTTTCGAGTTCTGTTCACGGGTATTCACGCCGCCGCTGCACCATCATCATCCGCTGTCATATACCACCGCTTGTCCATCACCAATCCGAGTCCACATATACCACCACTTGTCCATCACCAATCCGAGTCCACCTATACCACCGCTTGTCCATCACCAATCCGAGTCCACATATACCACCGTGTGTCATCACCAATCCGAGTACACATATACCACCACCTGTCCATCACCAATCCGAGTCCACATATACCACCGCTTGTCCCTCACCAATCTGAGTTCTTTCCATATTAGGTTTGTTTTCGAGATCCATCTAGTTCTCGTTTTGTGTTTCCTTGCCTGCGTAGGTCTCGAAAAAAAAACTCTGAGTCTTTCGAGACCCCGGGCAGTTTTTAGGCCAAAATTTCGGCGACCGAAAATATTTTTTCCCTATCCTATTTTTAGGCTTTTCTGAGTCTTTTGAGACACTCGCCATCATAGTGATTTTTTGTCGCACTTTTTCGTCGTCGCTGCCCTGATTTCCGAAAAAAAAATTGTCAAAAAAAATTCGTACCCATCCTGTCAGTTTGACCTGGGAAGAGTTTTGAGACACTCGCCATTATAGTGATTTTTCGCAAAAAAAAAGAGGAGCCCAAAAAAAACAGCGAAAAAATTTTTCCAGAGCGTGCTTTTCCCTTGTTTCCTTGCCGCGCCGTGATTTTGTTAGTGTTTATTCAACTTTGCATCTCTGAATTGATTATTGCTGACCCTTTTTGCTACCATATTATAAGCCTTCCTAGCTCCACATATATCTACGTCGTGTGTTTGACTCTCCTTGGTAATCGCTCTATCCAAGCTTTGAGAGTTTTCACTACGACGGTTGCCGATCACCTCCTGCTGCTGGGTAAGAACTGGTAAGAATTTGAGATTTGCTTGACGGATTTGTAACTGTCCACCACACCACCACCACCACTTCCTAGTAGTCTGTAGAATCATATTCTTGTGTGTTTCTACTGCTGCTAACCATGGCAGGATCACAAGCCGACGAGACTGACTGGGAGAACATGACAAACAAAGCGTTACATGATAAGTTTCAACAAATGATGAGTGGACAGGTGGAAGATGTACTAAATAGATTTGAAGAGGCCATGGAGAAGATAGATGGCATTGAGAAGGCGTTCGAAACAAAGCTCGATAACAAGTTTAATGAATTGCTCGCGCGTCTACCAGCACCACCGGCTGCACCTAACGCACCTCTACAACAGCAACAACGACTACCTCCACATCGCGAAACAGCCCTCCGCCGAGCGACCCGTGTCCCTCTTCAGCCTGGCCAAGGTGCTGGTGCTGCTGTTGATACTTCTGTGGCTCCTGCTGCTGATGTGGGGGAGGATGATTATGTGGGAGATTACGAGGATGAGGTTGATCAACATCAGAACTACGTGCAACCACCAGCACCACAACCACCAGGTCGTCCACATGCAAATAATGGCAATGTTAGGGTTCCCCCTCAGGTACGAGATCATGACCATCTCCCTAAACTGAAATTGAATATTCCACCATTTGAGGGTAGATATGTTCCTGATATATATCTTACTTGGGAGTTAGAAACTAAACAACGATTTACATGTTTACAATATCCTGAGGAGAGACGTGTTCCTGCTGCTGTTTGTGCTTTCACTAGCTTTGCATGTGTTTGGTGGTCTGAACATTGTAGATTATATCCTGCTCCAGCTACTTGGGCTGCTTTGAAAACTGCTATGCATACTCGTTGGGTTCCACCATATTATCAACGTGAATTACTTCAAAAATTGCAGCGCTTAAGACAAGGAAAAAATTCGGTAGAAGAATATTATCAGGAATTACAAACTGGCTTGATTAGATGTGGTATTGTTGAGGATAATGAAGCTATGCTTGCATGTTTTCTAGGTGGATTAAATAGAGAGATTCAGACCATTCTAGACTATAAGGATTATAATAATATCACTGGTTTATTCCATCTTGCTTGTAAACCTGGAAGTGAAGTGCAGGATCGACATGCATTGGCGCGAACTAACTTTTCTGCAGGTTGACCTTCATCATGGACACCACGTGCATCATCTACTTCCACACGTTCTGCTATACCGGCACCTCCGTCGGCTGCCACCTCCAACCGTGATACAATAAAGCAGGCACAATCACCACTATCTGCCAAGAGCACACCTTCTGGGCCTGCAAAGAGCTCTTCTTAATCCATGGCATCAACATGGCAAACACATGATATTATTTGTCGACGTTGCAAGGGTGGAGGTCATTATGCGAGAGAATGCCCATCTAAGCGTGTGATGATTGTTACTGAGGATGGTGGGTATGAGTCCGCTAGTGACTATGATGAGGAGACTTTGGCTCTTATTACACATGAAGAACACGGTGGAGATGATTCTGATCATGAGACGCAATATATGGCTGCTGAAGATGCTGACAGGTATGAATGTTTAGTTGCTCAACGTGTTTTGAGTGTGCAGGTTACACAATCTGAGCAAAATCAGAGGCATAATTTGTTCCATACAAAGGGAGTTCTGAAGGAACGTTCTATTCGCGTCATCATAGATGGAGGGAGCTGCAACAACTTGGCTAGCATGGAGATGGTGGAGAAGCTATCTCTCACCACAAGACCACATCCACATCCTTACTACATCCAATGGTTCAACAACAGCGGCAAGGTTAAGGTAACACGTACTATTCGTGTGCATTTTAGTATCTCTACATATGCTGATTATGTTGATTGTGATGTGGTACATATGCAAGCATGCTCCTTATTACTTGGTAGACCATGGCAATTTGATAAAAATTATGTACACCATGGTAGAAACAATCAGTATACTCTTGTTCATAATGATAAAAATATTACTTTGCTTCCTATGACTCCTGATTCCATTTTTAAAGATGATATTAATAGAGCTAATAAAGCAAAACAGGAGAAAAATAAGAGTGAAAATCAGATTGTGGCAAAAGAATTTGAGCAACAAATGAAGCCTAGTAATAAACCATCTAGTGTTGCTTCTGAAATTAAATTGAAAATGGCATGTTTACTTGCCACCAAATCTGATATTGATGAGCTAGATTCTAGCAAATCTGTTTGCTATACTTTTGTGTGCAAAGAGGCATTATTTTCATTCGAGGACGTGCCTTCCTCTTTGCCCCCTGCTGTCACTAACATTTCGCAGGAGCTCGCTGACGTCTTCCCACAAGACGTGCCACCGGGATTACCACCTATTGGAGGGATTGAGCATCAATTGACTTAATTCCCGGTGCATCGCTACCCAACCGTGCACCATACCGTACCAATCCACAGGAGACGAAGGAGATTATGCGTCAAGTACAGGAGCTGGTCGACAAAGGTTATATACGCGAATCTCTTATTCCTTGTGTTGTTCCTATTATACTAGTGCTTAAAAAGGATGGTACATCGCGTATGTGTGTTTATTGTAGAGGCATTAATAATATTACTATTCGTTATCGTCATCCTATTCCTAGGCTAGAGGATATGCTTGATGAATTGAGTGGCTCTACAATCGTATGAAATTGGGAGATGAATGGAAAACAGCATTTAAAACTAACTTTGGTTTATATGATTGGTTAGTCATGCCTTTTGGGTTAACTAATGCACCTAGTACTTTCATGAGACTAATGAACGAAGTTTTACGTGCTTTCATTGGACGATTTGTGGTAGTCTATTTTGATGATATACTGATTTATAGCAAATCTTTGGAAGAACATTTGGAACATTTATGTGTTGTTTTTAATGCTCTACGTGATGCATGTTTGTTTGGTAACCTTGGGAAGTGCACCTTTTGCACCGACCGAGTGTCTTTTCTTGGTTATGTTGTTACTCCACAGGGAATTGAAGTTGATAAAGCCAAGATTGAAGCTATTGAGAGTTGGCCGCAGCCCAAAACGGTCACACAAGTGAGGAGTTTTCTTGGACTCGCTGGTTTCTATAGGCGTTTTGTGAGAGATTTTAGCACCATTGCTGCACCTCTCAATGAGCTTACAAAGAAGGATGTGCCTTTTGTTTGGGGTACCGCACAGGAAGAAGCCTTCACGGTATTGAAAGATAAGTTAACACATGCTCCTTTACTTCAACTTCCTGACTTTAATAAGACTTTTGAGCTTGAATGTGATGCTAGTGGAATTGGATTAGGAGGTGTGTTATTACAAGATGGCAAACCTGTTGCATACTTTTCTGAAAAATTGAGTGGGCCTAGTCTGAACTATTCTACTTATGATAAAGAATTATATGCTCTTGTTCGGACTTTAGAGACATGGCAACATTATTTATGGCCCAAAGAATTTGTTATACATTCTGATCATGAATCTTTGAAACATATTAAAAGTCAAGCTAAACTAAATCGTAGACATGCTAAATGGGTTGAATTCATTGAGACTTTCCCTTATGTCATTAAACACAAGAAGGGTAAAGAAAATGTTATTGCTGATGCTTTGTCTCGTCCCTATACTATGCTTTCACAACTTGACTTCAAAATATTTGGTTTGGAGACCATCAAAGATCAATATGTGCATGATGCTGATTTTAAAGAAGTAATGCAGAATTGTAAAGAAGGAAGAACATGGAACAAGTTCGTTGTTAATGATGGTTTTGTGTTCCGTGCTAACAAGCTATGCATTCCAGCTAGCTCTCTTCGTCTTTTGTTGTTGCAGGAGGCGCATGGAGGAGGATTAATGGGACACTTTGGCGTGAAGAAGACGGAGGATGTACTTCCTACACATTTCTTTTGGCCAAAGATGAGACGGGATGTTGAGCGTTTTGTTGCTCGCTGCACTACATGTCAAAAAGCTAAGTCACGACTCAATCCTCATGGTTTATATATGCCTTTGCCTGTGCCTAGTGTTCCTTGGGAGGATATATCTATGGAATTTGTTTTAGGTTTACCTCAAACAAAGAAGGGAAGGGATTGCATATTTGTTGTCGTGGATAGATTCTCGAAAATGCCACACTTTATACCATGTCATAAAAGCGAAGATGCTGTTAATGTTGCTGATTTGTTCTTTCGGGAAATTATTCGCTTGCATGGTTTGCCAAATACTATTGTCTCAGATCGTGATACTAAATTCCTTAGCCACTTTTGGAGATGTTTATGGGCTAAGTTGGGGAATAAACTGCTTTTTAGTACTACTTGTCACCCCCAAACTGATGGACAAACTGAAGTAGTCAACAGAACTTTGTCTACTATGCTTAGGGCTGTTTTGAAGAATAATAAGAAAATGTGGGAAGAATGCTTGCCTCATATTGAATTTGCTTATAGTCGTTCATTGCATTCTACTACTAAGATGTGCCCTTTTAAAATTGTGTATAGTTTCCTACCTCGTGCACCCATTGATTTGTAGCCTCTTCCATCTTCGGAGAAGTTTAATTTTGATGCTAAACAACATGCTGAATTGATCTTAAAAATGCATGAGTTAACTAAGGAAAACATTGAGAGTATGAATGTTACATATAAACTTGCTAGAGATAAGGGTAGAAAACATGTTGTCTTTGCACCTGGAGATATTGTTTGGTTACATTTGCATAAGGATAGGTTTCCTAATTTGCGCAAATCAAAGCTAATGCCACATGCTGATGCTCCATTTAAGGTGTTAGAGAAAATAAATAATAATGCATATAAACTTGAGCTGCCTGCAGATTTTGGGGTTAGTCCCACTTTTAACATTGCAGATTTGAAGCCTTATTTGGGTGAGGAAGATGAGCTTCCGTCGAGGACGACTTCATTTCAAGAAGGGGAGGATGATGAGGACATCAATACCATTGTTACACCCACAGCCCCTACTGTTACATATAATGGACCAATTACTAGAGCTAGCGCACGCCAATTAAATTACCAGGTACTTACGTTTCTTGGTAATGATTCTAATGTTCATGAGAATATGATGCTGCCTAAATTGGATACATTTGTTTTGCTTACAAATGAAGGGCCTAGGTTGGAGAAGGATGAACATTGGAGCAAGAACAAGCATGGAGTTGATGGCATGCGCAAGGGGAACAAGAACGGAGTTACAAGTGATGATTTCAGGACTTTGAAGCCACCATAAGGAGTGAATGAAGCCTTGGACGAAATATACAAGACGCCACTTAATAAATTTCGTCCAGAGGCTATTCTAGGTGCTGTGTCACCTTATTATTGGGCCAGGCCCATGTAATTTCGAAATACTTAAGTATAGGCTGTTTTTAGAGTCCGTATGTGTGGGGAAACAAGAGATATAGTTGGTTTCGGACCCCTTCCCCAAGGGCCACGAAATTTCCCCCTCTTCCTCCATATATACAGCCCTTAGGGCACCGTTTAGACTTTGGGTTTTGTTTAGATCAAAAGTTCGCCATAGCTGCAACTTCGCGTACTTCGTTTGTGTTCAACGACCAGACCAAGGCGTCACAGAACCCCACCTTCATTAATAAAGCTTTCCTCTTATATTCGCAATATCCATATTGCAATCTTAGTTTCTTGCTTGTTCTTCGTTTGCTCGCAGGAAACAGGCCCTCGTGGTCAGGTTGATCGTGCTCCGGCGTGGTCAACAACCCTCAGAAGTTGGTTTATCGATTGCTAAGGCGCGACATCTCGCACGTTTGTATTCGGATCGTCAAGGTCGACTCCCACAGAAAACGATAGCCACCATCTCATCGAAACATCGGGACACCGTTGCCTCTATCATGGTTGGAAGAAAATGCCAAGTTCATACCAAAAGATCATTAACAACAATACCAACTTGCGGACGACAAGGCAGTACAAGTACCAATACCAAACTAACTTATAATCTTTTTACTCCTGGCCTTAGTGTTCGTCTGGTAGAAAATCTTGCAGAGGACCAGCTCCCGCTCCTTCTCTTGCTCCAGGTCCCCGAGGTGGTACTGGTGCATCACCTTGTTGGTCCTCTGCTGGTCGAAGTTCTTGTTGGTGTGCAGCACCAGAACCTTTTTGTTGCATGTCTGCCAGCCGTTGACCATCACCGGCAAGGTATTGCCGGTGTTGTGCCACATCACTTGCATGCTGCACTCCGACTATATCTTGCGACGCGTCCACGTGCCCCTTTTGAACGCCCTGGAATTGCTTTCTTAGGCCACTCAGTGTGATACCTGCAGTATTGTCGAATACAAGTTTTAGTGTACATAGTTGGCATTTTCATAACATCTTTGGCATGTTGCAGTCACTTGTTTCACCTTTTACTAACTGTCAAATTATAATTGCTTCGCCAGGTCTGCGTCTAAAAAGAAAAATAGAGCTATAAATAAAGGAATAGGTTTGTGCAAGTAGACGGCCGATCAGTGTCTTACCTGGAAGTTTCTCAGGATGGGTGTAGCATATGCCGTGCTTGCTGTCGATGGTTGGTATGAACAAATCGATGAGAGGGTGAGATCTTGCACTGTCAACACTCAGTTTGGCCTCAAGGTGCTCAATCAGCTCCTGATCCGTGGGATCGAACTTGACGCCAGCCGACAACACCGGCCAATCCTTCTTCGACTTCCATGGGTTAATTCCAGTTATATGGTACTCAATGTATGCTCAATCGACTGTTTTAAGTGAATGATGAAAGATTTCGACAGATAAGTGGTACTCCAAATCCGAAATCCAGAATACCCGAACACGCCGCCGGGATTCTTGTGTTACCTCACGCCCAGCGTGTTGTCACGTCAATTCAATGTGTGGACATGATGAATAATTTGACCGACGTATACTAGTACTGCTACTGTACTACTTACTAGTCGTATTTAGTGTCACATTTTAACCATAGGTTTAACTAACAAGTACGCACTTGAAGCCTAAGTGATATATATAGGTATATATATATAGGTATACATATATAGGTGAGTTAGGATGCAGCATCTCCATCATCACTATCAGTACATCCTGCGCAGGTGAGTTAGGATGCACTTGATCCCAGAAAGGTATCTATCCTTCAAACTAGAGGAGTGCTTCAAACTAACAACAATACATAATATCCAACAAAAGAGGGTCGTGCTACAGCAGCAGAATATGTGGCTCAGTCTACATATCAGTACGAATCAAGTTGTGCATATTTGTTGTTGGCATGAACCACATCGCTGCATGTCAGGTTTGCAAAAGCCATCCATCGCATGGAAGCTTGATGCCTTTCACACACTGAAGATTATCTGTCAACAAGTTGTGTCGACGAATCTCTAGATATGGTGATTCATGAAACCCATGGTATGATGTGTAAACACAGTCCCCCCTGGCGAATGGAAGTTGCATAGCACGGTAATCATCATCGGTGATATGATCGATTATTGGTTGCATGATCAGATAATTGAGCCCGAGGAACATGGAGTGGTTGTCGAGGCTGTAAACCCGCCTCCAGTTGAATACGCCTGGCCCAACATAGTTGGGATCTTTCTCGAACACGAAGCAGCCATAGCCATCAGTGTCACGAACGCCCCAGGCATTGTACTGCATGTGGTTTGATGAAATGGTTTGGTCAATTTGATACGTGCAAATGAGCATCAAATGACCACCGTCAGCTGAACGAGAGATAAACCACCACCCATCGGCTGGTATGATTCCAGGTCCTGGAATCATGAAGGCCGGCGCATTTGCGTCTGTTGCAACAATTCAAATTGGAGACCAAAAGGACAAAAATAAACAATCATGTTCAGAGTATGTGTGGAATTAAGATTATTATAACAGTGACACATATCATAGACAGAGAATTTGTAACATCCCAAAATTCTAAATTTTGGAATGTTATAATAAATAGATAGATTTGATTGATTGTGTGAAATTGAGTGAAATTTGAAACCTTTTGAAAGTTAAATGAGCGGAAATAAAAGGACTTTCCCAAACTTTCATTTTTGCATTTTGATCTCCATGAATTCACATTCTTTTCAAATACAAAACCCTAGAGAGAAGATGACATGACTTCTTCCATTTAAATAAATGAAAAGGGTATTTGAAATATTTCAATTTCATTTGGAACTATTTTCAAATTCAGAAACTTCAAGCAACTCAATGATTTTCATGAGAGAAGATAAAATGACTTCTTCAAAACATATGAAATATCATATGTTTTGGGAGTTTAAAAGGATTAAATTTAAAGTCCTTCTGGAAATTATTTTTATTTGGATTTATTTGGTTTTATTCAAATTATTTTTCTCCAAAAAAATATATATGGAAAATAGGGTAACATGATTCCCTACGTTAGAAAACTGGAGAGAAATAAATTTGAAATCATTTTGGTATTTTTTAAATGATTTTTATTGGATTTTAGTAGAGCAGGAGAACCGTTTGAATTATTTGAATTTGTGTCGATTTTATTTAATGCTAGAAAAAAG
This sequence comes from Aegilops umbellulata, assembly GCA_032464435.1. Taxonomy (NCBI): domain Eukaryota; kingdom Viridiplantae; phylum Streptophyta; class Magnoliopsida; order Poales; family Poaceae; genus Aegilops; species Aegilops umbellulata. Next base: position 184,961,255 of record CP136055.1, read on the forward strand.
TTCACGTTATAGAAAATAGTTTTTGAAAATTTCGATATATTATATGCCTATATAATATTCTTATTTATTTTTGTTTTACTATTTTTCTTTGTCTAAAAAAATGTAAAAATAAACTTTTCCCTCTGCCGACTGGGCCGGCCCAGCCGAAGCCAGCCCAAGGCCCAGCGCACCATCGCCTCCGTCCCCGAGCGGGACTCCGCTCGGGAATCCGCCGCGCCGCCGCCGTCCCATGGCCGGACTCCGCACCGCCCTTGCCCCTTCCGCACGCCTCGCCTCCCCTCCATAAATACCGAGCCCTCGACCCCGACCTCCTCTCTCTCCTCCTCGCGTCTTGCCGCCGCCCCGCACTTGCGCCGCCGCCGCAGCTGCAGATCGCCGTTGCCGCTCCACTCGCCGCCGCCTCGCTTCGCCACCCGCGCCGCTGCTGCCTGTTGCCGCGCCGCCGTAGCCCCGCGTCACCGTTGTCGCCGTCTCGCCGGAGCCTCCGCGCCACTCGCCGGATCCGCCGCTACCGCATCGCCCGATCTCGCCGGATTAAACCGCCGCCGCCGAAAAACCGCCCCGGCCGGTAAAACTGTTGCCCCGGTTTGATTCAGTTTATTTTTGGTTTAGTTCGGTTTTTCGAAAAACCCTAGATTTGTTTTTTTAGGTTTATTATTTAACGAACGTTTTCTGTTTAGTTAGTTTTAGTGAACGTTTTCGTTCTGTATATCTGTGTAGCGAACGTTCGTTATTTTGTCTTTTTCTTTTTCTTTTTAATTTCGGCCAGGGACCTATCTGTGATGATTTTATTTACAGATTAGTCCCTAATCTTCAAACACTCACTACTTTTTACTCGTTTGTCCAAATCCAACGAAACCAACGCCCACTTTTCGTTATGATCCCCTCTATCCAGTAAAACAACTTAAACATGTTTTTGAAAGTTTTATATTTTGAATTCAAATAGTTTTGTATTTGAACTTCGTTTGATCGTAACTCGAATATTATAGCTCCGTTTGAGTTGATTCTTTTTGCAAATCGAAGTTCTTGACCTAAACTTTCTGATAAGGCCAAATTCACATAAGTTTGGTACTGTTAGAATTTTTTTATGCTGCAAGAGTTATTTTCTTGGTTTTGATGTTTTCCGAATCGTCTTCTTCGTTCTTTCCGATCTTTTAGTGATTGCTTGATAGAGGCAAAGGTGTCCCGTCTTTCAATGAGATTGTGGCTATCGTTTTGGAGTAAGTCGACTTTGATGATCTGACTATGAACGTGCGAGGACATCGCGCCTTAGCAATCGCTAAACCAAATCCGAGAGGTTATTGACCACGCCGGAGCACGATCAACCTGACCACGAAGGTCTGTTTCCTGCAGGCAAACGAAGAACAAGCAAGAAACTATGATTGCAATCTGGATATGGCGAATATAAGAGGAAAGCTTTATTGATCAAGGTGGGGTTCTGTGACGCCTTGGTCTGGTCGTTGAACACAAACGAAGTACGCGAAGTTGCAGCTATGGCGAACTTTTAATCTAAACAAAACCCAAAGTCTAAGCGATGCCCTAGGGGCTGTATATATGGAGGAAGAGGGGGTAATTTCGTGGCCCTCGGAGGAGGGGTCCGAAACCCACCCTAACTCTTGTTTCCCCACACATACGGACTCTAAAAACAGCCTATATTGAAGTATTTCAAAATTATATGGGCCTGGCCCAAAAAGAAGGTGACGCAGCACCTAGAATAGCCTCTGGACGAAAATTATGAAGTGGCATCTTGTATATTTCGTCCAATGCTTCATGCACTCATTATGGTGGCTTCAAAGTCCTGAAATCATCACTTGAAACTCTGTTCTTGTGTCCCTTGCGCATGCCATCAACTCCATGCTTGTTCTTGCTCCAATGATCATCCTTCTCCAAGCTAGGCCCTTCATTCGTAAGAAAAACAAATGTATCCAATTTAGGCAGCATCATATTCTCATGAACATTAGAATCACTACCAAGAAACGAAAGTACCTGATAATTCAATTGGCGTGCGCGAGCTCTAGTAATTGGTCCAGTATGTATAGCAGCAGGGGCTGTGGGTGTAACAATGGTATTGATGTCCTCATCATCCTCCCCTTCTTGAAATGAAGTCGTCCTCGACGGAAGCTCATCTTCCTCACCCAAATAAGGCTTCAAATCTGCAATGTTAAAAGTGGGACTAACCCCAAAATCTGCAGGCAACTCAAGTTTATATGCATTATCATTTATTTTCTCTAACACCTTAAAAGGACCATCAGCACGTGGCATTAGCTTTGATTTGTGCAAATTAGGAAATCTATCCTTACGCAAATGTAACCAAACAAGATTTCCAGGTGCAAACACAACATGTTTTCTACCCTTATCTCCAGCAAGTTTATATTTAGCATCCGTACGCTCAATGTTTTCCTTAGTTAACTCATGCATTTTTAAAATCAATTCAGCACATTCTTTAGCATCAAAATTAACCTTCTCCGAAGATGGAAGAGGCAACAAATCAATAGGTGCACGAGGTAGGAAACCATGCACAATTTCAAAAGGGAACATCTTAGTAGTAGAATGCAATGAACAATTATAAGCAAATTCAATATGAGGCAAGCATTCTTCCCACATTTTCTTATTATTCTTCAAAACAGCCCTAAGCATAGTAGACAATGTTCTGTTGACTACTTCAGTTTGTCCATCAGTTTGGGGGTGACAAGTAGTACTAAAAAGCAGTTTAGTCCCCAACTTAGCCCATAAACATCTCCAAAAGTGGCTAAGAAATTTAGTATCACGATCTGAAACAATAGTATTTGGCACACCATGCAAGCGAATAATTTCACGAAAGAACAAATCAGCAACATTAACAGCATCATCGCTTTTATGACATGGTATAAAGTGTGCCATTTTCGAGAATCTATCCACGACAAAAAATATACTATCCCTCCCCTTCTTTGTTCGAGGCAAACCTAAAACAAAGTTCGTAGATATATCCTCCCAAGGAACACTAGGTATAGGCAAAGGCATATATAAACCATGAGGATTGAGTCGTGACTTAGCTTTTTGACATGTAGTGTAGCGAGAAACAAAACGCTCAACATCCTGTCTTATCTTTGGCCAAAAGAAATGTGTAGCAAGTATATCCTCCGTCTTCTTCACACCAAAGTGTCCCATTAGTCCTCCTCCATGCGCCTCCTACAACAACAAAAGATGAACGGAGCTAGCTGGAATGCATAGCTTGTTAGCACGGAACACAAATCCATTGTTAACGACGAACTTGTTCCATGTTCTTCCTTCTTTACAATTCTGCAATACATCTTTAAATAAAGCATCATGCACATATTGATCTTTGATGGTCTCCAAACCAAATATTTTAAAGTCAAGTTGTGGAAGCATAGTATAACGACAAGACAATGCATCAGCAATAACATTTTCTTTACCCTTCTTTGGGCCATAAATAATGTTGCCACGTTTCTAAGGTCCGAACAAGAGCATATAATTCTTTATCATAAGTAGAATAGTTCAGACTAGGCCCACTCAATTTTTCAGAAAAGTATGCAACAGGTTTGCCATCTTGTAAGAACACACCTCCTAATCCAATTCCACTAGCATCACATTCGAGCTCAAAAGTCTTACTAAAATCAGGAAGTTGGAGTAAAGGAGCATGTGTCAACTTATCTTTCAATACTGTGAAGGCTTCTTCCTGTGCGGTACCCCAATCAAAAGGCACATCCTTCTTTGTAAGCTCGTTGAGAGGTACAGCAATGGTGCTGAAATCTCTCACAAAACGCCTATAGAAACCAGCGAGGCCAAGGAAACTCCTCACTTGTGTGACAGTTTTGGGCTGCGGCCAACTCTCAATAGCTTCAATCTTGGCTTTATCAACTTCAATTCCCTGTGGAGTAACAACAAAGCCAAGAAAAGATACTCGGTCGGTGCAAAAGGTGCATTTCCCAAGGTTACCAAACAAACATGCATCACGCAGAGCATTAAAAACAGCACGTAAATGTTCCAAATGTTCTTCCAGAGATTTGCTATAAATCAGTATATCATCAAAATAGACTACCACAAATCGTCCAATGAAAGCACGTAAAACTTCGTTCATTAGTCTCATGAAAGTACTAGGTGCATTAGTTAACCCAAAAGGCATGTCTAACCACTCATATAAACCAAACTTAGTTTTAAATGTTGTTTTCCATTCGTCTCCCAATTTCATACAAATTTGATGGTATCCACTACGCAAATCAACTTTGGAGAATATTGTAGAGCCACTCAATTCATCAAGCATATCATCTAGCCTAGGAATAGGATGACGATAACGAATAGTAATATTATTAATGCCTCTACAATCAACACACATACGCGATGTACCATCCTTTTTAGGCACTAGTATAATAGGAACAACACAAGGACTAAGAGATTCGCATATATAACCTTTGTCGAGCAGCTCCTGTACTTGACGCATAATCTCCTTCGTATCCTCTGGATTGGTACGGTATGGTGCACGGTTGGGTAGCGATGCACCGGGAATTAAGTCAATTTGATGCTCAATCCCTCGAATAGGTGGTAATCCCGGTGGCACGTCTTGTGGGAAGATGTCAGCGAACTCCTGCAAAATGTTAGTGACAGCAGGGGGCAAAGAGGAAGGCACGTCCTCGAATGAAAATAATGCCTCTTTGCACACAAAAGCATAGCAAACAGATTTGCCAGAATCTAGCTCATCAATATCAGATTTGGTGGCAAGTAAACATGCACTTTTCAATTTAATTTCAGAAGCAACACTAGATGGTTTATTATTAGGCTTCATTTGTTGCTCAAATTCTTTTGCCACAATCTGATTTTCACTCTTATTTTTCTCCTGTTTTGCTTTATTAGATCTATTAATATCATCTTTCAAAACGGAATCAGGAGTCATAGGAAGCAAAGTAATATTTTTATCCTTATGAACAAGAGTATACTGATTGTTTCTACCATGGTGTACAGAATTTTTATCAAATTTCCATGGTCTACCAAGTAATAAGGAACATGCTTGCATAGGTACCACATCACAATCAACATAATCAGCATATGTAGAGATACTAAAATGCACACGAACAGTACGTGTTACCTTAACCTTGCCGCTGTTGTTGAACCATTGGATGTAGTAAGGATGTGGATGTGGTCTTGTGGTGAGAGATAGCTTCTCCACCATCTCCATGCTAGCCAAGTTGTTGCAGCTCCCTCCATCTATGATGACGCGAATAGAACGTTCCTTCAGAACTCCCTTTGTATGGAACAAATTATGCCTATGATTTTGCTCAGATTGTGTAACCTGCACACTCAAAACACGTTGAGCAACTAAACATTCATACCTGTCAGCATCTTCAGCAGCCATATATTGCGTCTCATGATCAGAATCATCTCCACCGTGTTCTTCATGTGTAATAAGAGCCAAAGTCTCCTCATCATAGTCACTAGCGGACTCATACCCACCATCCTCAGTAACAATCATCACACGCTTAGATGGGCATTCTCTCGCATAATGACCTCCACCCTTGCAACGTTGACAAATAATATCATGTGTTTGCCATGTTGATGCCATGGATTAAGAAGAGTTCTTTGCAGGCCCAGAAGGTGTGCTCTTGGCAGATAGTGGTGATTGTGCCTGCTTTATTGTATCACGGTTGGAGGTGGCAGCCGACGGAGGTGCCGGTATAGCAGAACGTGTGGAAGTAGATGATGCACGTGGTGTCCATGATGAAGGTCAACCTGCAGAAAAGTTAGTTCGCGCCAATGCATGTCGATCCTGCACTTCACTTTCAGGTTTACAAGCAAGATGGAATAAACCAGTGATATTATTATAATCCTTATAGTCTAGTATGGTCTGAATCTCTCTATTTAATCCACCCAGAAAACATGCAAGCATAGCTTCATTATCCTCAACAATACCACATCTAATCAAGCCAGTTTGTAATTCCTGATAATATTCTTCTACCGAATTTTTTCCTTGTCTTAAGCGCTGCAATTTTTGAAGTAATTCACGTTGATAATATGGTGGAACCCAACGAGTATGCATAGCAGTTTTCAAAGCAGCCCAAGTAGCTGGAGCAGGATATAATCTACAATGTTCAGACCACCAAACACATGCAAAGCTAGTGAAAGCACAAACAGCAGCAGGAACACGTCTCTCCTCAGGATAGTGTAAACATGTAAATCGTTGTTTAGTTTCTAACTCCCAAGTAAGATATATATCAGGAACATATCTACCCTCAAATGGTGGAATATTCAATTTCAGTTTAGGGAGATGGTCATGATCTCGTACCTGAGGGGGAACCCTAACATTGCCATTATTTGCATGTGGACGACCTGGTGGTTGTGGTGCTGGTGGTTGCACGTAGTTCTGATGTTGATCAACCTCATCCTCGTAATCTCCCACATAATCATCCTCCCCCACATCAGCAGCAGGAGCCAGAGAAGTATCAACAGCAGCACCAACAGCTTGGCCAGGCTGAAGAGGGACACGGGTCGCTCGGCGGAGGGCTGTTGATAGAGGCAAAGGTGTCCCGATGTTTCGATGAGATGGTCGCTATCGTTTCTTGTGGGAGTCGACCTTGACGATCCGACTACGAATGTGCGAGACGTCGCGCCTTAGCAATCGCTAAACCAACTTCCGAGGGTTATTGACCACGCCGGAGCACGATCAACCTGACCACGAGGGCCTGTTTCCTGCGAGCAAATGAAGAACAAGCAAGAAACTAAGATTGCAATCTGGATATTGAAAATATAAGATGAAAGCTTTATTAATGAAGGTGGGGTTCTGTGACGCCTTAGTCTGGTCGTTGAACACAAACGAAGTACGTGAAGTTGCAGCTATGGCGAACTTTTGATCCAAACAAAACCCAAACTCTAAACGATGCCCTAGGGGCTGTATATATGGAGGAAGAGGGGGGGAATTTCGTGGCCCTTGGAGGAGGGGTCCGAAACCCACCCTAGCTCCATTTTCCCCACACATACGGACTCTAAAAACAGCCTATATTGAAGTATTTTGAAAATACATGGGCCTGGCCCAAAAAGAAGGTGACGCAGCACCTAGAATAGCCTCTGGACAAAAATTATGAAGTGGCATCTTGTATATTTCGTCCAAGGCTTCATGCAATCATTATGGTGGCTTCAAAGTCCTGAAATCATCACTTGAAACTCTGTTCTTGTCTCCCTTGCGCATGCCATCAACTCTATGCTTGTTCTTGCTCCAATGATCATGCTTCTCCAAGCTAGGCCCTTCATTTGTAAGCAAAACAAATGTATCCAATTTAGGCAGCATCATATTCTCATGAACATTAGAATCACTACCAAGAAATGAAAGTACCTGATAATTCAATTGGCGTGCGCGAGCTCTAGTAATTGGTCCAGTATGTATAGCAGCAGGGGCTGTGGGTGTAACAATGGTATTGATGTCCTCATCAGCTGTTTCGCGATGTGGAGGTAGTCGTTGTTGCTGTTGTAGAGGTGCGTTAGGTGCAGCCGGTGGTGGTGGTGGTAGACACGCGAGCAATTCATTAAACTTGTTATCGAGCTTTGTTTCGAATGCCTTCTCAATGCCATCTATCTTCTCCATGGCCTCTTCAAATCTATTTAGCACATCTTCCACCTGTCCACTCATCATTTGTTGAAACTTATCATGTAACACTTTGTTTGTCATGTTCTCCCAGTCAGTCTCGTCGGCTTGTGATCCTACAATGGTTAGCAGCAATAGAAACACACAATAATATGATTCGACAGACTAGTAGGAAGTGGTGGTGGTGGTGTGGTGGACAGTCACAAATCCGTCAAGCAACTCTCAAATTCTTACCAGTTCCTACTCAGCAGCAGGCGGTGATCAGCAACCGATGTAGTCAAAACTCTCAAAAGCTTGGATAGAGCGATTGACAGGGAGAGTCAAACGCACGACGTAGATGTATGCGGAGCTGGGAAGGCTTATAGTATGGTAGCCAAAAGGGTCAGCAATAATCAATTCAGAGATGCAAAGTTGAATAAACGCTCAACGACGGTACTGTGCTGGTCCTAGGCTAGACCGTACTAGAGACGCGAGCCTAGAACACTAAAAAATCACGGCGCTGCACGTAAACAAGGGAGGAGCACACTCTGAATTTTTTTTCTTTTTTTCACTTTTTTTGCACTTTTTTTTTGAAACTGGAACTATTTTTCTTGAAACTGGAACTATTTTTTTTTGAAACTGGAACTATTTTTCTTCTGCGGGTAGCACGAAAGTTGGGGAGTCCTTCTTTGTCATGACTCGGAGTATGGCGTGATCTGGAAATCTAAAACAGAGTAACAAAATACTGGACTCGGAATAGGACTGGTGGCGGAGAGGAATCTGGTGGAACTCGGACTGGTGGCGGTGATGAATCTGGTGGAACTCGGACTGGTGGCGGATATATGTTGTAGGTGGAATCGGATTGGCGTGATGGCGGCGGATATGTGGTGGCGTATATGGACTCGGATTGGCGATGAATATGTGGTGGTGGTATATGGCAGCGGTGATGAAGTTGGTGCGGTGGTGGTATATGGCAGCAGCGATGATGATGATGCGGTGGTGATATATGGCAGCGGCGACGTGACAACCTGTGAACAGAACTCGAAACTCTGAAGGACTAGACGCTAAGACCAGCAACTTGACACGACGATGCAAGCGCAAATTCAAGAAAGCAAATACAGAAAAGATTATGCAAAGGCTCAGATTGGTTCGGATGGGATGAACTAACCCTAATTTTTTTTGGCTTTTTCATGGACTATAGGTATGAAGAACAGACTCAATCTAAACTAAGAAAAACTGTAAAATCTCACCGAGCAACCTGGAAATCTGATACCACTTGATAGAGGCAAAGGTGTCCCGTCTTTCGATGAGATGGTGGCTATCGTTTTGGAGGAAGTCGACTTTAATGATCCGACTATGAACGTGCGAGGACGTCGCGCCTTAGCAATCGCTAAACCAACTCCGAGAGGTTATTGACCACGCCGGAGCACGATCAACCTGACCACGAAGGTCTGTTTCCTGCAGGCAAACGAAGAACAAGCAAGAAACTAAGATTGCAATCTGGATATTGCGAATATAAGAGGAAAGCTTTATTGATCAAGGTGGGGTTCTGTGACGCCTTGGTCTGGTCGTTGAACGCAAACGAAGTACGCGAAGTTGCAGCTATGGCGAACTTTTAATCTAAACAAAACCCAAAGTCTAAACGATGCCCTAGGGGCTGTATATATGGAGGAAGAGGGGGGAATTTCGTGGCCCTTGGAGGAGGGGTCCGAAACCCACCCTAACTCTTGTTTCCCCACACATACGGACTCTAAAAACAGCCTATATTGAAGTATTTCGAAATTATATGGGCTTGGCCCAAAAAGAAGGTGACGCAGCACCTAGAATAGCCTCTGGACGAAAATTATGAAGTGGCATCTTGTATATTTCGTCCAAGGCTTCATGCACTCATTATGGTGGCTTCAAAGTCCTGAAATCATCACTTGAAACTCTGTTCTTGTCTCCCTTGCGCATGCCATCAACTCCATGCTTGTTCTTGCTCCAGTGATCATCCTTCTCCAAGCTAGGCCCTTCATTTGTAAGCAAAACAAATGTATCCAATTTAGGCAGCATCATATTCTCATGAACATTAGAATCACTACCAAGAAACGAAAGTACCTGATAATTGAATTGGCGTGCGCGAGCTCTAGTAATTGGTCCAGTATGTATAGCAGCAGGGGTTGTGGGTGTAACAATGGTATTGATGTCCTCATCATTACTTATGTGTGGTTACTATTGCTTGCTTACGATAGATTGAACGGAGTGTGAAGAATAGTACCATCAGGATTTACGAGTGCGAATCATCTACATCAACAGTACAAGGCAAGTTCACATTTTGATCATACTTTTCATACCCAGTTTTTATGCATTAGTTGTACCCTCAAACATTGCATGATTAGGATTGATAACATGTGGGTATTGGGAAGATTTTGGAGGATATGTTGAGAGCTTGTGCTTTGGACTATGGGTCCAGTTGGGATGATAATTTACCTTATGCAGAGTTCTCATATAATAACAGTTATCAGGCTAGTCTGAAGATGGCACCATTTGAGGTATTGTATGGCAGAAAGTGCAGGACACCGTTGATGTGGGATGAGGTTGGAGAGCGTCAGTTCTTTGGACCAGACTTGATCAGAGATGCTGAGGAGAAGGTCAAGTTGATTCGTGACAGGCTAAAGATAGCACAGTCCAAGCAGAAGAGTTATGCTGATGCAAAATGTAGGGAGGTGACATATGAGGTAGGAAACCGTGCATACCTTCGAGTTTCACCACTTCGTGGAATTAAGAGGTTTGGAATCAAAGGTAAGTTAGCACCACGTTTTGTGGGGCCTTACAAGATCTTGGAGTGTAGAGGAGAGGTAGCTTATCAGCTGGAGTTGCCAGAATCCTTGTCAAGAGTTCATAATGTGTTTCATGTATCTCAGTTGAAGAAGTGTCATGCGGAGATGATGGATGTTCCATTGAGAGACATAGTGCCACTTGAGGCAATTCAGTTGGAGAGTGATTTGACATATGAGGAGAAGCCTGTTAAGATTCTGGAGATAGCAGAGAGAGTTACTCGCACCAAGACAATCAAGTTATGCAAGGTTTAGTGGGATCATCACACAGAGGAGGAAGCTACCTGGGAACGAGAGGAAGATCTCAGGCAGGATCACCCACACCTATTTGCTAGCCAGCCCGAATCTCGAGGGCGAGATTCATCTTAAGGGGGTAGGTTTGTAACATCCCAATTTTCCTAAATTTGGATGTTAATAGATCATTCATATGCATATCATATTTTTATTGCATTATTTGCTTTTTCAGAATATTCGAATCATTATGCAACAAAAGGCAATTTATTTGGAGTGGAGATAACATGACTTCTCCCCTATTTAAAAAATGTTCATAATGTGAAGAATATTATTTCCAGTTCATCTGATATGTTCTGGTAATTTTTGTGATCTTCAAAATATCTTATTCTCTGTTTTGTTGCTGTTATGTGTGGCCTATTGCATAAAAACTATTTTTGAAAACTGCATTAGAGTGGGAACTAGTTGTTCCTGTAGTTTATATTAGGTGTATATATTTTTTTAACGTGTGTCTAGGTTTTTTTACTAGATTTTATTCTGTTCTTTAATTTTAGTTATTTATTTTTGTCTGTAGCTGTGGGTTTGTTTAAAAAAACCCGGCCAGCTAGCGCCAGCCAGCCAGCCAACGCCGCGGCCCAGCACACCCCGCAGCCCACCTTTCCAGCGAAGCGGTACACGCCTCACAGCCGCACCCGACCCGCATCGCTAGCCCGCGCCCAATACATCTTGCCCCAGCCGCTGACCAGCGGGCCCCGCACCCATCCCCTTCCTCCGCTCGGACGAACACGCGCGTAGCCGCACCGCTCGCACACCCGAGCGCGAGCCGGATCGATCTCGCCCCCTAGTCAACCTCGTGCTCCCCTAGGACTCCGTGGACGCATAAAGGTTTGCCCCGCACCCCCGAAGCCTCTTTACGATCCTTTCCATCGTCCGCATGCCTCTGTTGGGCGAATTGGATCTCACCGAGGAGCTTCAGTCACCGCCGTCGTTGACCATCCGAAACCACCGTCATAAGGACGCCCGACCGCTCCACTTGTCACCGTTCGAACCCCCTCTCGACGCCGCACTCGTTTGACACCTCGGGTTAACCTGCAGCGCACCAAGACGACGACGCCACCGACGCCCGACTTCGCCGGAGCACGCCGGAGTTCAGGAGCTCGCCACCGCCGCTCGAGGGAGCCCCGTCACTGTTGAACACCACCACCACCTCCGCTACTCATCGCTGCATCCACCCATCCCCTTACCTTCGCCGGAGACCCACCGGACGAGCGCCACCGCCGTTTTCCTCTGTTCTGTGGGTGAGCACGCGTGCACAGCAAACCCCGGCCAATCATGCGCTGACACGTGGCAGTTCGGTACAGGAGTTGCTACAGCCCAGATGTTTTCTGTTGCTTTCTGTTTTATTTTCAGATTTCAGCTCTAACTTCAATTAGCTATAACTCCTATTCTATAAATGTAATTTAGGTAATTCTTTTTCCTATGATCTCACAAAAATCAGCACATTATCACAATACCAACTTTGCGCATGTTTGCATTGTTCAAATTTGAATTCATTTGAATTTGAATCAAATCTTCCAGAGGCCGTAACTTTCAAACCGTTTATCGGAATCGAGTGATTCTTTTTGCATTGTGACCGTAGTGCAATTTAGGTGCTATTAAGCTTATGTTGCTTATTTTTTCTAATGGTTTTCTTGCTGTTGGTTTTATTTTGGTTCTATTCATGATCCGATGATTGATTTGTTGAATTGTGTGAAACGTGTAGATTGTCCGGAGTGCGACGCGAGCTATTGTCAGGAGTGTGACTTTCTGAACCAGAACCAAGGCAAGTTACATGTTGATCATCCTTTACCTATTGTTTTCTATGCATGTAGTTATATCACACTATGAAAATATGCATGTATAGGAATACTATATTATTTTGCTATGCTGTTAAGCTATCTTCCCGTTTTTGCAAATCGTGGTAGTTGTAGTTTGCTATGCTTTGTAGACGGGGGTGGTTCATGTATTCATTGAGCTTATGTGAGGATTATATATATTATATACTTTGAGTAATAACTCGGGATTTAATTCACCTTTGGGCGGAAGTGGTATTGCTAGGGTGGTTTCAAGAACATCATGGTTTATACCCTCTGAATGTAAGTGGACGGCCGCCCAGGCTCAAAAAGATCAGACAGACTTAGTGACTAGTAGCTTCCATGTGCGACCACTGGCTAAATGGGCTCTGGCTTAGTTGATCAGTTGTGGAACCTTTACCCAGATGTGCCAGCAGATGTAGATATAATAGTTGGGATGGGCCTCCTGTTGGGACTAGGGGACTGCTTCTGATAGAGGCGAGGTGTCCCGATCTTTCGATGAGATGATAAATATCGATTTGGTGGAGACGACTTTGATGATCCGACTACAAACGTGCACGACGTTGCGCCTTAGCAATCGCTAAACCAACTCCGAGAGGTTATTGACCACGCCGGAGCACGATCAACCTGACCACAAAGGTCTATTCCTGCAAGCAATCGAAGAACAAGCAATATGATAAAGCAATCTGAATACTGCGAATATATATGAAGTATTGATAATGGTGGGAATCCGTAAGCGGTCTTGGTCTGGTCGTTGGACACAAACGAAGTCCACGAAGTTGCAATGGCTAACTTTTAACTAAACAAATCCCAAGGAAAAAGCTACTAGATGGATCTACTTATATAGGAGTAAGGGGTGGCGGCCAAGGAGGTGGGAGGACGTCCCAAGGCAGCCTAAAACCAACCCTAGGTCGTACAAGGCTCATGGGCCCAAGTGGAGGTGATGCAACACCTTTGGACTTGTTGTTTGACTCGGATTCTGCTGCAGCGTCAGATTGTTTCGTCCATATCTCAATGCTCTGGACGAATTTAAAGGTGATTCTAATTGGTTTGGAAAGAGGATGAAATCTACTTTCCAACAAAAAAAGAATCACCCAATTCGGAGTCGTATGAAAAAGTTCTTGGCGTTTTGAGTCAGGTATGTCTGTGTAGTCCGAATCTGAATCCAGAACGTGAGAGACTTGGACTCTATCTTCTCTTGGCCCAAAAGTGACGTGAGAGGACTTTTTGAACATAATTTAAACTTCTCCTTTTCCCCTATCTTCATATGTGGATTGTACAAATGTCCCATACACCTGCAATTAGACAAAACACAAAAATGTGTGAAGTATTTTTGTTCTGGATAATATAAATAGATTATTGAATAGTTGACACTAGAAATCACCTGACAAATATGCATGTATGCAATGTTTTTGGTCGTGTCCAAGGTAGTCATGTCCTCATCATCCTCCCCTTCTTGAAAATAAAGCCGTCATCGGCGTTGCTTAATCTGAAATGTGGCTAACAAAAGACACAAGGTGTACATGTTGTAGATGTATATGTCATCCATTTTTATTTCCCTTAGTTTTTGCACATATGACACATGTATACATGAGTAACTTTCAAAGTTCACAAAATATAAAGCCAAAATATTATCAGAAGAAGTAGAAGGCATGAAAATATTGCAACTTAGTTTGCACATATAAGTGAAACTCTTATTCATATCAGAAGCATCATTAAACCATCCCAACATTGGTGAATAAACTTTAATAGTTTCAGAATTACATCCTACGACATGCTGTAGTAACCAAACATGCAACAAGTCATTCAACACAAAATCATTATCAAGATTTGAGGTCATATCAAAATGATTAAACATTGGCACAATTATTTTCAAACATAGTTGATCCAAATTTGTTTTAGTGCCTGATTCACATGGTTCTTTCACATCAACGGTTAATTCAATGGGTGCACTCAAAATTCTTAATATTGCAGTTGTTTGATCACATGGCAAAGTCAAATCATCAATATAATCATCTAAAATAGGTGGTGTGATCAATGTAGTGGCTAGAGCATCACATGGTGTATTTAAATCGACAAGGCATTCATCATTCGCATGCGAAGTTAGAAGATCAGTACCTTTGTCATTACCTCGTGTTATCAACTCAGACGATGTCAGAACTCTCGGCAGTGACGGGTCATAATATGGAGCTGATGCAGTGCTCACAACAACGGATGTTGTTGTCATAGTAGGCGCAGTGGTAGAAGGAAGGACCGTCTCAACTCCTTGGATGTGCACCTTATGCTTGTTTGTCTTGTGGGCATCACGCCTCTTTATTTCCTGTTCAGCTTTGCAAGCAAGATGAAACAAATGGTCCATAGGATAACATTCTTCATGAATTAGTATCTCCTGAATATCACGGTTTAATCCTCCCCAAAATCTATCCATAAAATCTTCTTCACTTTCCTCTAAAAAGGAATGTAACAAGGTAGTTTGTAAATCATCATAATATTTTCTTACAGTGTCACTACCTTGTTTTAAATGTTGTAGTTTTTTAATCATGCCACAAGTATAATAAACATCGATGAATCTATCTCTCATGATAAGTTTTAAATCATCCCAAGTAGTAGGTACATAATCAGGGTATAACCGACAATGTTCACTCCACCAAACAGTAGCAAAACTAGTGAAAGAACCAACCACAAGCTTAACTTTTTTACGTTCCGAAAAATCATGGGAAGCAAATATAACATTTATTTCGAACTCCCATTCAATATATAAATCAGGCTTAAAACGACCATTAAAAGGTGGCATGGAAACAAAAACCTGATTGTGCATATTCTTATGTCTTTGCACCTCTTGTGACAGTGGTTGTATTTTCGGAGCTGGTGGCACGTCTCCCACGATTGATGAAGCCCAACTGACTCTGGAACCCGCCATATTTAGTAGAAATACAAGAAACAAAATCCAAGAATAATGTTCCTATGAACTACTAGGATGTGGTGGTAAAGCGCTCACAGTATAGCAAATATCAAAGTCTTACAAGTTCTTACCATGCAGCAGGTGGTGACCGGCAACCAACGGTTCAAATAACTCCGAAGATTGAGTAAAGCGATTGCCAGGTGAGCGTATGTATACACGGTGTAGAAATATGTGGAGCTTGGAAGGCCAAATATATGGTAGCAAAAGATCAGCAATAATCAATTCAGAGATGCAATGTTGAATAAATGCTCAACGACGGTACTGTGCTGGTCCTAGGTTAGACCGTGCTAGAGACGCGAGCCTAGAACACTAAAAAAATCACGGCGCGACGCATAACAAAGGCAGAGCACACTCTGAATATCTTTTTTTCTCCTTTTTTCACGGATTTTTTTTTTCACTTTTTTCCCTCTTTTTTCCTCTTTTTTTCTTTTTTTTCTCTCACTTTCTTTTCTTTTTTTTCTTTCTCTTTTTTTTCACAAACAAGCTAGATAAGATGCAGATTGGATCTAGTGATGACGCGAACGACCTCAAGTATGATTATGACAATGAATGATGGGTAGTACATGGTGGAAATTGATGGATGGCGGTGGTGGACAGTGGATGCAATAATGACGCGGTGGTGGTATATGTCAACGACAATGAAGATGGCGCGGCGGTGGCGTGACAAACTGTGAACAGAACTCGAAACTCTAAAGGACTAGACACTAAGACCAGCAACTTGACACGACGATGTAACCACAAATTCAACAAAGCAAAACACTAAAAAGATTATGCAAAGGCTCAGACTGGCTTGGACAAAGGATGAACAGATCTAACTTTTTTGTGTGGCTTTTTCTTGGACAATAGGTAAGAAAATAAATCTAATCTAGGGATAACTGGAAATTCTCACCGAGCAACCTGAAAACTGATACCACTTGATAGAGGCGAGGTGTCCCGATCTTTCGATGAGATGATAACTATAGATTTGGTGGAGACGACTTTCACGATCCGACTACAAACGTGCACGATGTTGCGCCTTAGCAATCGCTAAACCAACTCCGAGAGGTTATTGACCACGCCGGAGCACGATCAACCTGACAACGAAGGTCTATTCCTGCAAGCAATCGAAGAACAAGCAAGAATATGATAAAGCAATCGGAATATTGCGAATATATATGAAGAATTGATAATGGTGGGAATCCGTAAGCGGTCTTGGTGTGGTTGTTGGACACAAACGAAGTACACGAAGTTGCAATGGCCAACTTTTAACTAAACAAATCCCAAGGAAAAAGCTACTAGATGGATCTACTTATATAGGAGTAAGGGGTGGCGGCGAAGGAGGTGGGAGGACGTCCCAAGGCAGCCTAAAACCAACCCTAGGTCATACAAGGCTCATGGGCCCAAGTGGAGGTGATGCAACACCTTTGGACTTGTTGTTTGACTCGGATTCTGCTGCAGCGTCAGATTGTTTCGTCCATATCTCAACGCTCCGGACGAATTAAAGGTGATTCCAATTGGTTTGGAAAGAGGATGAAATCTACTTTCCAACAAAAAAGAATCACCCAATTCGGAGTCCGTATGAAAAAGTTCTTGGCGTTTTGAGTCAGGTATGTCTGTGCAGTCCGAATCTGAATCCAGAATGTGAGAGACTTGGACTCTATCTTCTCTTGGCCCAAAAGTGACGTGAGAGGACTTTTTGAACAGAATTTAAATTCTCCTTTTCCCCTATCTTCATATGTGGATTGTACAAATGTCCCATACACCTGCAATTAGACAAAACACAAAAGTGTGTAAAGTATTTTTGTTCTGGATAATATAAATAGATTATTGAATAGTTGACACTAGAAATCACCTGACAAATATGCATGTATGCAATATTTTTGGTCGTATCCAAGGTAGTCATGTCCTCATCATCTTCTGAAAGACTTCGCCTCAATCTTCGGGTTGGGTCCAGTGGGTAAAGCGTGCAAAACTCTGCAGAGTATTAAAACTAATCATGATTAGCCGTGCCCCCGGTTATGGGTAAATTTGAGCGACTATGCCATTACAGCTGTTGGATGATCTTGACAGATTGTGACACTTAATAATATTTGTGGGCAACTTAATAAAGGGTAGGTTGGAGTTGATTTTGCCAACTCAACCTTGTGTATATAATTGTAGTAATAAAAGAAGTAAATAAAAATTTGACTATTAGGTAGTTATTAGGATAAAATCAGCTTTCCGCAAAAATAAACCCTCAAGCCTTCCTTTTGTTATACTATGCATATACATGTAGGTCTGCTATATTATTACTCCTGTGTAACTTGCCAATACATTCCAAGTATTGACCTATATGGCTGCAACGTCTCATGTTGCAGGATATTCAGACGAAGAGTAAGGTACCGTTAGGGTCGCGAGTCTGCACTCAGCATCGCCAGTGGGCTATGATGGGACTCATCGTTATTTTCTGCTACTTTCCGCTGTTTGATTGAATAAAGCTAGCCATGTGCTATGCGGATTGTTTTATTTTATATACTCTGGATCATACGTTGTAATAAATGATGCACTTGCTATTCTGGTATTCATATATACTGTGTGTGCTAGCGAGTTCGATCCAGGGACTAGCACGACAAGCACAGAGACTCAAATCCTTCGAGGTTTGGTTGTTACAGTAGTTGATGAGGTAGGAACCTATTGTCTTGCATTCAAACCCTGCGGAGTTACTACGTTATGCTTATAATGATGTGCTATGCTCGTAGACGTGGATTGGTTTGAGAGAATTCATGAAAGATGTGAGATTTATTATTATCTAAGGGAAACTTAAGGTGGCAACTTTAATATACATCTGGGTGGATTGGCTCGGGCACCCTGGAGCACCCACTGGTTTGGTCGGGCACCTGGAGAAGCCAGTGCTTGCCCAAGGGAATCCTAGAGTACCCATGTGATTACCCTATCGAATGCCACCCAGGCTCAAAGGGATCATAAGATTATTCATGCTGGAAACTTCCGTGTGCAGCCACAAGCCATTATGGGCTCTGCCATAGTTGAGTATGTTGCGTGACCTCTTTTAGTGGTAGGCTAGCAGATGTACGGGGATGTAGGTGGTACTGTCTACCCAGAGTAAAGAGTAAATGTTTCTGAAAGACTGTGTCTCGGTCATCCGTTTCTCAAACACCATGTAGTGCGAGAAATCCAGCGGAGGAGATCGAGTCTTGTGGGGAAAAGTGCGCAAACCTCTGTAGAGTGTACAAACTAATCATGGTTAGTCGTGTCCCCGGTTATGGACATCTTGAGTATCTGGTACTTGAATTATTTGATTGATCTCATCATTTTACTTAATTAATTTGTTGGGTTATAACTATTATTTTGGGATTGAGTTGGAGGAACCTTCTCAATGTTTTCAACAAACTTTGTAGTCAAATAAAATATATTCCTTTGTTGTAGGAAAAAATTAGCTTTATGCAGAAACTAAACCTAGAGCCTCCACCAGCCAAATATGCATGTAGTGATAGCCATTATTCAACATCTCTCTACTATGTGAAATTTCAAGTACATTCAATGTACTGACCTATATGGCTGCAACGTCTCATGTTGCAGGATTCTTACGACGAGTAAGTGATACGCTAGGGTTACGATTTCTACACTGAACTTTGCCGTTGGTGTTGATGGGAATCCACAACCTTGTTGTTACTTCCGCTATTTGGATTGAGGTAATAGTATTTACATTACTTATACATGTGATTTACCTCTGTTATAAACCCTCGAGTATTGTGTGTGTCAGCATACCGATCCAGGGATGACACTCAAGCACAGAGACTTGATCCATTCAGGTCGGGTCGCTACAAGATGGTATTAGAGCACATGTTGTCTGTAGGACATGAACCAAAGAAACTGGCAAGCCCATAGGAAAGATTTTGTCTAAAACTCTATTTTCAAAAAGATCTTTTACGTCTCTTATGAGCTTATTCAAATATTCCCTTTTAGTTAGACTATACCCCGTTACCTTTTGACCACGTGAAGATTCAGCTGACGAGACCACTCCGAGAAGGACAAGATATCAGACAACTAAGACCACCTCGGAACAAAGAGGATTTTATCGAGCATTAAAATAATGCAAACTGCAACGGTTGAAGACTCCGAAGACTGGGATAATTTGAAGGCTCTGAAGAATTCCCAGATTGGTATGACCTAGGAAAGTTACCCTTATGGAACTTGTGAGACTATTAAAGCTGTCAATACTGGAGATCAAGGTGTCGGAGAAAGACCGGAACATGGAGCAATAGAGCTCAAAGTTTTTGTTAAGAAAACCCTAATGGAGGAGATATCAATTAGGGAATGATAGCTCATGGCTAAGACATGGGCATAGACATGGCTAACCATGGTATTATCGTCCGCTTATGCCACTCTGTTGAGTTAAGCATGCATTTCTTTGGAAGGATTGGATGGTAGAAGGCTTATGGAGCACCTATCAGCAAAGGATGCAGTTTTAACCCTAGCTGGTGTATCACCAAGATTTGGAGTATTACATCAAGAATTATAAGATGGACCTGCAGGAAGTCGTATTTGACGAGAAAGCATTTCGTGAAGAACTTAGGACCCATAAGTTGAAAGTAGCCGAGCTAGAGGAGCAAAACCTCGAGATACCAGAAATTCGTTAGGAACTGAAGGACAGTAGGACCATGGTTCATGCCAAGGATGCTGAAAACCAAGAACGCAACTTCAGAAATATTAAAGGATGTCACGAGAGACTTCGCGTCAACAGAGATGATCTGGCATAATAATTTGAGAAGGACAAGCACGATTGGAAGAAGTCATCGGAGACATGAACCAGACTTGAAGAGTTTGGAGACTTTGAAGATTTTATTGACCTTTAGAAGACCAAACCTCTGCTTTATACCTACGTTAGATGCGACGATTGTGAGCTGTCATTTGTTTGATATTTTTTTCGACAGCCACAAAATAAAATCCGTCTTTTCAAAACTATTATTTGTATTGCATGTATCCCTCTCTATCTCTCTTATCTCACCCCAAACCCTGGACCCAATAGAGGATGAATGGAGATGAACTCACATTTCCAGGACCCATAAGCCAATTGGAGACAGACCGATGGATTCAGAACATGGAGGACCACATGAAGAATAACCCTATAGTCGGAAAGGATATGGCCTATCATGCTCTTCAGTGCTTTGAAAGATATGATGCTACTTGGTGGAGAATGTACCAAACCATTAATGGATGGCAACGAATAACCACTTGGAAAGAATTTAAATTTACTTTTCCAAAGTCTCGGTTTGTGTCCCAGAAATTGAAGCCTTATGGAAGTGATATGAGGAAACCTTGTGCATGCAAGGTCTATGGAGAAATAGGACACACCCATAAAGAACACAAGGGTGAATGCCCTCATTGTGAAGAAAGTCACCCAGCTGAAGAATGCCCAACTAGGCAGATCACTTGTTTCTTGTGTGAAGGGACTACCCACTACCCTGCTCAGTGACACATTTACCCCATGGTACAAAGAACCATACAGAAGAAGAAAGAAGCAATGGAAGGAGTCCTCATGGAAAGTTTAGAAGAACCTGTGATGAACGAAGAGGTGGAGGACACACCCGAAGAAGACCCAATTAAACCCTGCACCGAGTCATGCCATTCTTGTGGAGAAGAGGGACACATCTTCCAAAATTGTCTGAATGGGGATCTAATAGAATTCCTGACAGAGGAAGTAGAGTAAGACCCACAGGAAATAGAAGCCCTAATTGGAATGGAAAAGTCCAGGAAGAGAAATAGATTGGATACCAGGAAGGAACTGAGTCATATCACCTATTTCAGGTGCAAGGAGTCAGGGCACTACTTCAGCAGTTGCCTAAAAAGGAAGCCGAGGACCCAAGGAGGCTATGTAATCATAAGGAAACCTCGAGACTTGTTAGAAGTAATATGTTTTTGTTGCAATGAAGTAGGGCACTTTGCCAGAGATTGTCCCAAGGAGAAGGAGACTTGTGATAATTAGTTGTGTTTGTGAGAAGTATAGTAGTAGTAGTGGGAACAACTCTTTTGTATTGAGGTGTTGAGGCATGTGATGGAAACGCAGGAGATTGTAATAATTGGAGAATCAATAAAGTTAGCATCGTTGGTACTGATTTGGGTTTTATGAGAAGCTACTCTATGAAGATAGATTGTTGACCATTTTCGAGGATATGAGAAATATGGTCTATGGATGAATTGGAGCATTTTAAGGGTGGTAGTATCCTGTGAGGAGATTTGACCCCTAGAAATTATAATGATGTTCCACGGAGTGGACTTCATAAGTATAAGTTTTATCTCGATATGTGGGATACCCCAAGAGTATGAAGGGATGAAGTACTATTGGATATAAAGGAGATATGATGTTTGTAATATGGAGCAATTGTAACTCCATGATGAGTAGTTTGGTGCCAATAGAAGGAAGGGAGACAGTACAATTGGATGGATTTAAGAATGTTGGAAGCTTGATGTTGGAATAATGATCAGTTTCCCCAATGATGAGTTCAAGTTTTACAAGTGATGACATGGGCCATCACCCACAGGCCCCAGGACCTGCCAAGAAGCAAGCACACTCTTGTTGAAGGAAAACCCTGGAAAAAGTTACGACTTTTACTGACAGACGATCTTACAGGAGTAACGCAAAACCTGAGAGTTGTTAAGGAACGATAGATGTTTGTTTGGCTTGCAGAATCAATGGATTTTTACGAACTTGGTTCGTCGACAAGAGAAATTCTGCAATGCTTGTGAGGATGACCGAGTGTTAGAATGCGAGATTTCGCTAAACCATGTACAAGGTAATGATTTGGGTGCGGGATGGATTGATCACCATACCGACTTACTCTTATTATTCGCCTTGCTTTGTGGGATGGTAAATCTGAGTGACTTACCTATAGTAGAGAGACGACGATCAAAACCTTGTTTAAACCTTAGACTGGTAGGACAATTTTCCCTTGTACAAGGCAACTGCTACTAGCCGTAGGTTATACGGTGAGGTTCAGCCCAGACCCATTTCCTGCAGGAGAAACCACAAATCGTTGACCACCATGAGATATCGATAATTGTTTAGTATTGGTGCCAGACTCGTCAGCTAAGAGGACCCAGTCTCGGGATAACCTTACAAAGATGTGAGGATAGAAGTATTGAGGAAAAGGTTATGCCACTACCGGAAGAGCTAGAGAAGGAATTATACTGAAGATCTGAGAAGACCGGCCCCGTCAAGAATAAGGATGGAGTATATGAGATGGGACCGTTATAATGTTTCTAAAGGTGGTAGCACCCCAGACCCCCTGTGATGATCGATGGATTTTGAGAAGACCCCCAAACCTAACCTATTTCTTTCTAGCCTCTCCGAATCTCGAGGACGAGATTCATTTTAAGGGTGATAGGTTTGTAACATCCCAAAATTCTAAATATTGGAATGTTATAATAAATAGATAGATTTAATTGATTGTGTGAAATTGAGTGAAATTCGAAACCTTTTGAAAGTTAAATGAGCGGGAATAAAAGGACTTTCCCAAACTTTCATTTTTCTATTTTGATCTCCATGAATTCACATTCTTTTCAAATACAAAACCCTAGAGAGAAGATGACATCACTTCTTCCATTTAAATAAATGAAAAGGGTATTTGAAAATATTTGAATTTCATTTGGAACTATTTTCAAATTCAGAAACTTCAAGCAACTCAATGATTTTCATGAGAGAAGATAAAATGACTTCTTCAAAACATATGAAATATGAGTTGGTAGTTTAAAAGGATTAAATTTAAAATCCTTTCAGAAATTATTTTTATTTGGAGTTATTTGGTTTTATTCAAATTATTTTTCTCCAAAAATAAAATATATGGAAAATAGGGTAACATGATTCCCTCCGTTAGAAAATTGGAGAGAAATAAATTTGAAATCATTTTGGTATTTTAAAATGATTTTTATTGGATTTTAGTAGAGCAGGAGCACCGTTTGAATTATTTGAATTTGTGTGGATTTTATTTAGTGCTAGAAAAACGTTCACATTATAGAAAATAGTTTTCTGACAATTTTGATATATTATATGCCTATATAATATTCTTATTTATTTTTGTTTTACTATTTTTCTTTATGTGAAAAAATGTTTAAAAAAACTTTTCCCTCTGCCGACTGGGCCGGCCCAGCCGAAGCCAGGCCAAGGCCTAGCGCGCCATCGCCTCTGTCCCCGAATGGGACTCCGCTCGGGAGTCCGCCGCCGCGCCGCTGCCATCCCATGGCCGGACTCCGCGCCGCCCTTTCCCCTTCAGCACGCCTTGCCTCCCCTCCATAACTAACGAGGCCTCGACCCCGGCCTCCTCTTTCTCCTCCTCGCGTCTCGCCGCCGCCCTGCACTTGCGCTGTCGCCGCAGCCGCAGATCACCGTCGCCACCGCCTGCACACCGCCGCCTCGCTTCTCTACCCGCGCCGCCGTAGCCCCGCGTCGCCGTCTCGCGGGAGCCGTCGCGCCACTCGCCGGATCCGCCGCTGCCGCATCGCCAAATCTTGCCGGAGTTAACCGCCGCCGCTTTTTCGAAGAAAACCGCCCCGACCAGTAAAACCGTTGCCCCGGTTCAATTTGGTTTATTTTCGGTTTAGTTCCGTTTTCTAAAAAACCCCAGATTTGTTTTTTTAGGTTTATTATTTAGCGAACGTTTTCTGTTTAGTTAGTTTTAATGAACGTTTTCGTTCTGTATATCTGTGTAGCGAACGTTCGTTATTTAGTCTTTTTCTTTTTCTTTTTAATTTCGGCTAGGGACCTATTTGTGATGATTTTATTTATAGATTAGTCCCTAATCTTCAAACCCTCACTACTTTTTACTCGTTTGTCCAAATCCAAGGAAACCAACACCCACTTTTTCGTTATGATCCCCTCTATCCAGTAAAACAACTTAACATGTTTTTGAAAGTTTTAAAATTTGAATTCAAATAGTTTTGTATTTGAACTTCGTTTGATCGCAACTCGAATTTTATAGCTACGTTTGAGTTGATTCTTTTTGCAAATCAAAGTTCTTGACCTAAACTTTATGATAAGGCCAAATTCACATAATTTTGGTACTATTAGAAATTGTTTTATGTTGCAAGAGTTATTTGCTTGGTTTTGATGTTTTCCGAATCGTCTTCTTCGTTCTTTCCGATCTTTTGAGTGATTGCTTATGTGTTGTTACTACTGCTTGCTTATGATACATTGAACGGAGTGTGACAAATAGTACCATCAGGAGTTATGAGTGGGAATCATCTACATCAATAGTACAAGGCAAGTTCAGACTTTGATCATACTTTTCATACCCAGTTTTTATGCATTAGTTGTACCCTCAAACATTGCATGGTTAGGATTGATAACATGTGGGTATTGGGAAGTAGTTGATGAGGTAGGAACCTATTGTCTTGCATTCAAACCCTGGGGAGTTACTACGTTATGTATACTGTTGTGCTATGCTTGTAGACGTGGATTGGTTTGAGAGAATTCATGAAAGATGTGAGAGTTATTATTATCTAAGGGAAACTTATGGTGGCTACTTTAATATACATCTGGGTGGATTGGTTCGGGCACCCTGGAGCACCCAGTGGTTTGGACGGGCACCTGGAGAACCCAGTGCTTGCCCAAGGGAATCCCGGAGTACCCGTGTGATTACCCTATGGAATGCCACCCAGGCTCAAAGGGATCATTAGATTATTCATGCTGGAAACTTCCGTGTGCATCCATAAGACATTATGTGCTCTGGCATAGTTGAGTATGTTGTGTGACCTCTTTGAGTGGTAGGCTAGCAGATGTAGCGGGATGTTGGTGGTACTGTCTACCCAGAGTAAAGAGTTAACGTTTCTGAAATACTGTGTCTCGGTCATCCGTTTCTCAAACACCATGTAGTGCGAGAAATCCAACGGAGGAAATCGAGTCTTGTGGGGAAAAGTGCGCAAACCTCTACAGAGTGTACAAACTAATCATGGTTAGCCGTGTCCCCTGTTATGGACATCTTGAGTATCTGGTACTTGAATTAGTTGATTGATCTCATCATTTTACTTAATTAATTTGTTGGGTTATAACTATTATTCTGGGATTGAGTTGGAGGAACCTTCTCAATGTTTTCAACAAACTTTGTAGTTAGATAAAATATATTGCTTTGTTGTAGGAAAAAATAAGCTTTATGCAAAAACTAAACCTAGAGCCTCCACCAGCCAAATATGCATGTAGTGATAGCCATTATTCAGCATCTCTCTACAGTGTGAAATTGGTGTTGATGGGAATCCACAACCTTGTTCTTACTTTTGCTATTTGGATTGAAGTAATAGTATTTACGTGACTTATACAGGTGATTTACCTCTGTTATAAATCCTCGAGTACTGTGTGTGTCAGCATACCGATCTAGGGATGACACTCAAGCACAGAGACTTGATCCATGCGGGTCGGGTCGCTACAGAATTGCAATGTCGTGGTCATAATCATACCCCAAGTTAAAAAAATAAGACAGTGGCTTTCATATTCTAGCAATATATCATGGTTTAAACATCATGTAACAATGAGAGGAAAACAGATATGACAGGGCCTACTCATATTCTACCATAGCACTTACTACAGTTATCATATCAACTCTAAGAAATAACATGCGTTGTTATAAAAATCCAGGAAATGAGAGTAACGTATAGCAATCATGAGGTTATACTCATAATATCTATTCTACCAATCATTAGGTACCAATTGTTCTCATATCAACTCTATCAATAACATGTGTGGTCATAAAAATCTAGGAAATGAGAGGAACATATAGCAATGATGTTGGTTATAGATATACTATATATTCTAAATTTGTAACAATGAACATGCAGTCGTATTCTTAAGGTAAAGATGAGATGAGATAGAACTATTACACGACGATAGATTCCACCAGTATAGGCAGCCAATCTGTGCGTCGACCGCATAAACGATGCCATCATGCACTATAGCATCAGAAAAGTGTTGGGTAAAGAGGATATATGATGAGCCATAACCATGTATGGTGACCGAATTCCAGATAGACTAATCCCATGTTGAACACGGCAATGAGCTTGTAATCCATGTAGTCTTCTGATGGTGTGGGCACTTCACAGATTACAACCTTCAGCAAACAGAGGTCGAGCCAAAAGCTCGACGCGTCTCGTGCGTAGTAGGCAGGAGTGTCCGGCGGGCCGCGAGGCTCGATGGCGGCGGTATCCAAAGATGTAAGGGTGATCTCTCGTTGGGTGTAGATATCCACAAGACGCCACAGACTACCGGATTGGTGGATGAGGATGGTTGGCCTTCATGCTCGCCCAGTAGTGGCCGCGCATGAAGGACATGTGGACGGGTAGTGGTAGCATGTCGAGGGGCACCACGGCAACCTCCATAGGATCGTCAAGTCGGTGTCTAGGCCACCTGCGAGGATCAGGCATCAGCAAGCAGGGTGTCTTGAAAAGAGCCGGCTGGTTGCAGACGAGTAGACGGTACAAAGACACCGAGCATGCGGCCAGACGGACGGTGCTGAGTATGTCCATACGATTACAGATCTGCTCCAAGAGAACATCGGGGTGGGAATTCCAATTGCGGCTCTGCGTGTCAGTCGGTTCTACCATTGGGGTTTTCGGTGCCTGCGAGCCAGCGGGGAAGTGGATTCAGGCGGGCGAGCAAAGAAATTTCTCCTCGTGTGGCCGAGAAGTGAGCGGGGGGATATGGTACGCGTGAGCTACCAAGGAAGATAGTGCTGGCGGGCGAGCAGTGAGCGGGGGGAAATGGTGTGTGGACGATGATGGGGAAGAGAGGAGGAAGAAGAAGAGAGGAGGAAGAAGAGTGGAAGACGGGGAAGAAAGTGCATTAAATCTCAATTCTACTACTACTACCAGGATATACCGTCCTTCGGAGTGTAAATAGTTACACTGATGACATGTGGGTCTACCACAAGAGGGCCCATATGTCCGTTAATGGAGGACAGAAGTGTGCTCTACTGGCAAACATGATGGCAGTACTGGGTAAGGCTGATTTAGTAACACCAACACGCCGGTTCAGCTTATTAATTAAGTGTCCCATCTGCTGCAGCGTGTATTGTCACTTCACTGCGAAGACTAGTTGAATAGTTCTCTCTGACCGAGATGGGAATAATGGATCGTGAAGACTTCCTTTCTACATTATCCCTATGCCTCTACGCTCACTTCACTCATTTTGCTCCGTACGTAGTCACTTGTTGAAATCTCTAGAAAGACAAATACTCTATATTTGGGAACAAAGGGAGGATTTTACTCCGTATTTGGGAACTGAGGGAGGATTTTACTCCGTATTTGGGAACAGAGGGAGTATCACCACATGGAGGGAACAGAGGAAGCTTGAAATATGAATATGTCAATGGGAGGGAGTAAGCCCCATGCATGCAACATACAACACTCACACGTACACATGGACACATGCAACACTCACGCACCCATGCGGTGCACAGCACACGACGCAACACACACGCTCATGCTCAAGTGCTCAACCTACTCCCTATGTCTATGAAAGACTGTACATTTAGAGATTTACACATTGACCAAGGCATAATTAACGCCCAAAAGTAGCAGACTTATGTGTGCATGCGACCATTGAGAGAAGATTAAATGAAGGTCGTTGTGTGCTGTAATTAAGGATAGACATGTAGCCTATACCTAGAGCACAAGTTGGTGCATTAGTCAATCAATACCGATTTAGATTAAAGGCTAAATGCATTGGAAGTGTAGATGTACTACACTCTTTGTTTGTTAGCTTATTTCTTTGCTCTGCCAACTGACAGGTGGGACCTAGAAACCAGGTCACAATTTAACCAGTCAACAAAGTGCCACGTCGACTATGTGGTCGGTCACTAGGGTGCAATACAATGCTCTAGATGAGCTAGTGATGAGGACATGGCTACCTTGGATACGACCAAAAATATTGTATACATGCATATTTGTCAAGTGATTTCTAGTGCAAACTATTCAATAATCTATTTATGTTATCCAGAAAAAAAAATACTTCACACACTTTTATGTTTTGTCTAATTGCAGGTGTATGAGACATTTGTACAATCCACATATGAAGATAAGGGAAAAGGAGAAGTTTAGGTTATGTTCAAAAAGTCATCTCACGTCACTTTTGGGCCAAGAGAAGATAGAGTCCAAGTCTCTCACATTCTGGATTCAGATTCGGACTGCACAGAGATACCTGATTCAAAACGCTAATAACTTTTTCATATGGACTCCGAATTGGGCGATTCCTTTTTTGTTGGAAAGTAGATTTCGTGCTCTTTCCAACCCAATTGGATTCACCTTCAAATTCTTCCTAAGCATTGAGATATGGATGAAACAATCTAACACTGCAGCAGAGTCCGAGTCAAACAACAAGTCCAAAGGTGTTGCATCACCTCCATTTGGACCCATGAGCCTTGTACGACCTAGGGTTAGTTTTAGGCTGCCTTGGGACGTACTTCCACCTCCTTGGCCGCCACCCCTTGCTCCTATATAAGTAGATCCATCTAGTAGCTCTTTCCTTGGGATTTGTTTAGTAAAAGTTAGCCATTGCAACTTCGTGTACTTCGTTTGTGTCCAACGACCAGACCAAGACCGCTTTCGGATCTCCACCTTTATCAATACTTCATATATGTTCGCAATATTTAGATTGCTTTATCATATTCTTGCTTGTTCTTCGATTGCTTGCAGGAATAGACCTTCGTGGTCAGTTTGATCGTGCTCCAGCGTGGTCAATAACCTCTCGGAGTTGGTTCAACGATTGCTAAGGCGCAACATTGTACAAGTTTGTAGTCGGATCGTCAAAGTCATCCCGACCAAATCGATAGTTATCATCTCATCGAAAGATCGGGACACCTTTGCCCCTATCATGTGGTATCAGTTTTCAGGTTGATCGGTGAGAATTTCCAGTTTTTCCTATATTAGATTTATTTTCTTACCTATTGTCCAGGAAAAGGCCACAAAAAAAGTTAGATCTATTCATTCTTTGTCCAAGCCAGTCTGAGCCTTTGCAATTTTCTTTTCATTGCTTGCATAGTTAAATTATCGGTTGCATCGTCGTGTCGAGTTGCTGGTCTTAGTGTCTACTTCGTTTAGAGTTTCGAGTTCTGTTCACATTAGTCACATCGCCGCTGCATCTTTATCCCTTCCGCTGTCCACCACTCCATCCATCAATTTCCACCACGTGCTACCCATCTTTCATTATCACAATCATAGTTGAGGTCATTCAGATCTTCGCTTGATCCAATATGCATCTTATCTAGTTTGTTTTGGAAAGAGCAAGAGAAAAAAGACAGAGAAAAAAAGTCAGAGAAAAAAAAGAGAAAGAAAAAGAAAAAAAAGTGTGAGGAAAAAAAGAGAGAAGAAAAAAACAAAATTCGGATCTATCTAGACTCAATCTCGTAGTTGAATTCGGATTGGAATCTGTTTTGCGCACGAAGCTAGTTCAATATTTGGCATAACTTCCTCATATGAAGTCCGTTTTGGCTCCGCGAGTACTTAAATGAAAGCTAGCGACAAGCCGCATACAATTTGTTCAGAAGCTAGTTCAATATTTGGCACCTCAAAATCGGCTTCAAAATAGGTCTTTATGCCCTCCGAAGTTCACGCATACAATTTGTTCTAGTTTTTCAGGCCAGTTTTAGAATTCTTTCACTCCTCATATCAATTCGGAATTGAGTGATTCTTTTTGCATTGGAAAGCTTGAGTTAGTAGCATTCTTTGAAAAAAGTTATCAGAAAATTGGCTCAAACTTTTCAAGAGGAAAATTGGAGAGAGAGTTGTTGTATATCCTGCTTGGCAGTTGTTTTTCATCATTATCTTTACTGCCGTTGTGATCTTCACTTATACCTTGATGTCCAGAGCTACTTAGTATCCTTCATTGATGCTAGTTGTGCTACACCGTGACCTCATTAGTGTTCTAGGCTCGTGTCTCTAGTCCGGTCTAGCCTAGGACTAGCACAGTACCGTCGTTGAGCGTTTATTCAACATTGCATCTCTGAATTGATTATTGCTAATAGTTTCCTACCATATATTACCAACCCAGCTCCACATATTTCTACATTGTGTATACGTACGGTCCCCTGGCAAATGCATTACACACTCTCCGGAGTTATTTGACACCTCTGGTTGCCTGTCACCACCTACCGCATGGTAAGAACTTGTAAGATATTGATATTTTCTGTGCTGTGAGCACTTTACAACCACATCCTAGTAGTTCATAGGAACATTATTCTTGAATTTTGTTTCTTGTTTCTACTATTCATGACAGGTTCCGGAGGTAGAAGTTCTTGGACGATGGACACATCTTCACCATCACGAGAGCTGAGACAACACACACAAGCACATGGTCAGTTATCTCTTTACCGTCATTTGAGGGTAGATTTAATCCTGCTATTTATCTAGCTTGGGATCTTGAAGTAGAACAAGTTTTTAGTCACCATGACTTTTCTGAACTTGAGCGAGTACGAGCTGCCACTAGCATTTACTGGTTTTGCTTCTGTTTGGTGGAGTGTGCATTGTAAGAAAAACATTGATAACCAACCCACAACTTGGAAAGATTTGAAAGATGTAATGAGACAACAATTTTCCCCTCCTTACTATCATCGTGAATTGCTTCACAAATTTGAACAACTTAAACAAGGCAACAACACTGTTTATGCTTACTACCAAGAGTGCAAATCTTATATGCATCATTGTGACATAGAAGAATCTGAGGATGATACAATGAATAGATGTTTTGGTGGTTTGAACCATGATATTCAGGTTAGATTTTAGTATATTCCTCGTTGTATTACTGGTATGTATGTTCGTGCTTGTACCTTTGAGAGACAATTATAGGAGGATGCATTGGGTGACTACAACAACTACCATCGGTTGATTCCTCCACCGTTGCAGCTACTAGAGCAGCCACACCTCAGATTGTGAGTGCGACATGATCTCAAGTGTATGGTACATTGTCATTGTCCATACCTACATCAGCTACGTCTTTGCGACAAGGTAACAGTAAAGGTATTGATGATATAACTTCACGTGAGAACGATACATGCCTCATTAACATAAATACATCATGTGTTGAGTTACCTGTTGATTTGAGCACGCCACCTATTTTAGAGAATCATGTTACTGTCATGAATGCATCATGTGATCAAACAACTGAAATACCAATGATTTTGAGTGCGCCCATTGAATTAACGGCTAATGTCAAAGAACCATGTGAATCAGGAAATAAATCAGATTTGGATCAAATACATTTTAAAATAATTTTGCCAATGTTTAATCATTTTGATATGACCCCTAATCTTTGTGATCATTGTGTGTCAAATGACTTATTGCATGTTTTCTTATTTAAGCATGTTGTAGCATGTAAATTTGATGCACGTAAGGTTTATTCACCAATGTTGGGATGGTTTAATGATGAATATTGTCAATCTTTTGATATGAATAAGAGCTTCGCTTATATGTGCAAACTCAGTTGCAATATTTTCATGCCTTCTACTTATGATAATATTTTGGCTTTATATTTTATGATCTATGAAAGTTACTCATGTATACATGCGTCATATGTGCAAAAATTAAGGGAAGTAAAAATGGATAACATATACATATACACCATGTACACCTTGTCTCTTTTGTTAGCCACATTTCAGATTAAGCAACGCCGAGGACGAATTTGTTTTCAAGAAGGGGAGGATGATGAGGACATGACTACCTTGGATACGACCAAAAAATATTGTATACATGCATATTTGTCAGGTGATTTCTAGTGCAAACTATTCAATAATCTATTTATGTTATCCAGAAAAAAAATCTCACACTTTTATGTTTTGTCTAATTGCAGGTGTATGGGACATTTGTACAGTCCACATATGAAGATAAGGGAAAAGGAGAAGTTTAGGTTCTGTTCAGAAAGTCCTCTCACGTCACTTTTGGGCCAAGAGAAGATAGAGTCCAAGTCTCTCACGTTCTGGATTCAGATTCGGATTGCACAGAGATACCTAACTCAAAATGCCAACAACTTTTTCATACGGACTCCGAATTGGGTGATTCTTTTTTGCTGGAAAGTAGATTTCATGCTCTTTTCAACCCAATTGGATTCACCTTCAAATTCGTCCTGGGCGTTGAGGTATGGACGAAACAATCTGACGCTGCAGCAGAATCCAAGTCAAACAACAAGTCCAAAGGTGTTGCATCACCTCCACTTGGGCCCATGAGCCTTCTACGACCTAGGTTAGTTTTAGGCTACCTTGGGACGTCCTTCCACCTCCTTGGCCGCCACCCCCTGCTCCTATATAAGTAGATCCATCTAGTAGATTTTTCCTTGGGATTTGTTTAGTTAAAAGTTAGCCATTACAACTTCGTGTACTTCGTTTGTGTCCAACGACCAGACCAAGACTGCTTCCGGATCCCCACCTTTATCAATACTTCATATATATTTGCAATATTCAGATTGCTTTATCATATTATTGCTTGTTCTTCGATTGCTTGCAGGAATAGACCATCGTGGTCAGGTTGATCGTGCTCCGGCGTGGTCAATAACCTCTCGGAGTTGGTTTAGCGATTTCTAAGGCGCAACGTCGTGCACGTTTGTAGTCAGATCGTGAAAGTCATCTCCACCAAATTGATAGTTATCATCTCATCAAAAGATCGGGACACCTTTGCCCCTATCAGCTAGTGATCGTATAATCACCGCAAAACTATATATAGTGACCGTAAAGAGCGTATTGTTACATACGTTGAACGCCAATGTATTTCTCTCGTTTCAAATTAAGCCATATTAACCGGAAAGGATGCGGTATGGACTAGTACTAGTACTGCTTTGATGTGTCTCATCAACTCGCCGAACGAGGAGAAGCTTGCTTACTACGCCTCTCCCTCGCCCACGCGGACGGTGGTTCGCAGGACGAGGAGAGGGTTTTGACTAAACTGCCCTGTCCCTCTCCCTCTCCCTCGCCCTCGCGGTGGACGTGCATCAGTTCAATCGGTGTCAGATTGCCAGAAGCATAATGTGTACTGTAGTATCATCATTGTTAGACCTTCCGAAGAGGCGAAGAGCCAAGTGCAAGGTTCACACGAGTACGAACTGTTGAACCTCCCGAAGAGGGAAGGAGCCAAGCGCAATGTTTTATAGGAGCTGTCGTCCTAGTAGAAGCGTACTACAACTATAGCGAACGATGCTACTGTATGATGCCACCACGTCACGTATATCCAAAGCCGTGCCATCTTTTTTCTCAAAGAGCGTGTTGGAGCCCGTGCAACAACCACACAAGTTGCACGTACACATAACACATTTACTAGTAATAAATTCTAAAGGACAAATGCCAGTATGCCACACAAGTTCTTCTCCAATTCATGTGATAAATTTGTGCACGACTAGTCTACATATACTCACAAGGCTACTGTTCACAATTTACTATACTCCACTTACACGTTATAGATGGGTTACATGTCCTCCTCCAGGTTCCAGTCCCAGGTGTTCTTCATGGATGGCACGATCCATAGCGGTGGGAAACGGGAATCACTATCGCAGCTTTCTAGTCCGGTTCCACACGATGGAGACTCATCCAAGCTGAAGCAGCATAAATCAGGGATAGCGTGTCCCAACATGTCGTTCATCCGGCGGTGCGCACTGAAGACACAACCATGCTTCATGAACGGCAGGCCTTCCGTGTCGTGCACGGAAGGTGGCATCCGCTTCACAATGGGGTAGCTGTCACCAATGAAAAGAGAGAACTCTCCAAGAGTGTTCCTCGGCACCCACGTAGCATCACGGGGGTCGAACTCGGCGCCGTTCATCTGGTACACGCGACATCTCAGATCTGGACACATGGTGACATACATAGTCAAGGTCCATGCATAATAATGTTGTGCTCAAATATGGCGGTCAGTAATACTGTGCAGCAAATAGTACTACTCCAGTATAGAGGAAGTAAAATAACCGACTTATTATATATAGCCACTCTTGGCTACATGGATGAGATAGTAAGACATGGAAAAACAAAAATGGTGGCAGCTAGTGGGTTCAAGTCTTCAAGGGCCTAGCTAGCTATACGCGTCCTCCAAGGTAAAAAGTACTCCTACTACTACCTCCGTCCTAGTTTATTAGTCCCCTTTGTAATTTGTGCCAAATTTTGACGAAATATTTAACTTAAAAAATGTTAGTGCATGTCAACAAAAATTATATCGCTGGATTCGTTTTTGAACATTGTTTTCAATGATATAATTTTTAATAACATGCATGAACTTTTTATTAATTAAATTTATGGTCAAAGTTTGGCACAAATTACAATGGAGACCAATAAACCAGGACGGAGGTAATAGTACGTAAGTAGAGTACTAGTACAACAATGAAAGAGAAGGCGAGAGGGTTAAAAGATGGAATACCTGGGTGGATGGTGATGGTCCGAGCGTGGTAGATTATCTGACCATGTTGCACATCAGTGGTACCATTGGTAATGACTGCTAAGATAGTTGATCCCAATATGCCAAAGTCAGCTACAAGGTTCCAGGTTAGACCGAATCGCGGATGCAAATGCACATCCAGGATCGGCGATCTTATTTTGATCACGGGATGACTGGTCCCTGCAAAATAATGGAGTACCGTTAGGGATGCAAATGATGGTTTGTGCATTCCGTTTATAATCTCCCATACCGTAGGATGGAAACCAGATGAAACAAGTCCCCTGGCTTGTCACCGCGAAGATGCGGCCTAGATGGCGCACGGCGTCTTCAAACGTGTAGGGGTACAAATCTGCCGCTGCCAACATGCGCCAGCCTCTGCCGTTACTTCCTCTTGCATTAATGGCAATCCTTATGCCGAACACCGCGATGAGATAGTAATCGTTGTAGCCGCGTCGCTTTGTCGGCGGGTCCGCAATTGCTATCTTCTTCAATCTCATGTAGGCATCATTATACGTATTCAAGCCCAGCCAGTCCGGAAGGCCGATGCCAATGGTGGAGAAGGGGTCTACCGGAACGGCCGCACTACTGCAGATGTTGTGCAAAATGATGGTGGTATATGACCGGAGGTATGCAAGCCAATCTTCGTTGGCACCAACCCGGACCTATATATAGGATGGTGGGCAGCGGAGAAATTACGGGATGGAAATGGAATAACTAAGTACTACATGATCAAACTCCATTACTGACCTGCTCATAGGACAAAATACGACTACCTCTCAACGTCAGCAACTCTAGCGGAGTCAACATGCAAGCATGGCCAGGGAGCGGTGGACTGTTCAAAGGATTGTCCCGTAGAAGAACCTTCTCCTCGAGGATGCGCGGAAGACCAACAAGCATGGCCTTTTCCCAAGCCATTTTAAGCATCGTCTTGAAAAAGTTGCTGCAGGAAGCACCGAGTCTTGCGGCGGTGAGGACGTCGGAGCGGCATGCGATTTCTCCGAGAGGATCGTCGTCCAAGGTCTCCCAGCCCCGACGAGGAGGAGAATCGCCTCGTGAATCCATGGGAGCAGCGATGAACTGCCTTTTCTTCGGGGGGAGGGGAACCGGCAAGGAGGAGATAAGAGCGTAGTAACCGTAGGGCCTCATCTCTTCGAACTGTAGATCGTTCCTTAGTGAAGGGGCGAGGCTATTATTTACTACTAGTACTTGCATTATGGGACGTTATGGGATTGCATTATACTGTAAATAATAGCACTCGTAAGAAATTTTTGGCACTAGCTAGTAGTTTTTGGCGTGGATTAAGAAATTTTGGGCATGTTTTTGCTATTTTTTGTACACGCCAACTAGTGTCAAAAATGTCTTACATTATGTGATGGAGGAGTACGTACTCGTACTGTAGGAGTACTAGTACTACTTTCTCAACTAGTAGTGCGATGTACTGTACTTCTAGTATAGTGCACCAGTATTGAACTCTTGAATCTCAGGGCCAAGGAGCTACAGTTGGAAGTGGAGGGTACTACTATTCTCTAGAACCATCGTTGTACTATCAATGCAGGGAAATTACACCTGCGTAGTGGCCTAGTGGGTACTCTCGGTGCTCTATTCAGCCGCTCCTCTCACGTAGCTGGCCTACTCAGCCGCTCCTCTCACGCACACACTAGCGGCCTGTTAATCAAGGACGGTTACTGTGAGGGCAGAACATTTGAGTTATTTGATACAGCGAGACTAGGCTTTTCGCTTCCATTTGTGGAGGTGTAATGGATCTTGTCAAACTTTCTTAGTAGTTCCTTCTTTATGAATGAGATGAAGCAGAACTTTTGCCTCCGTTTAAAAGAACACGTCAAGAGGAATTTCTTTTATAGTAGAGCCGATAATGGAGTGAAGTCCATGCGTGCAACGCCACAAGCTACAGAGTAGTAGTAGAGCACTTTACGTACAGAGCCATATTGCACAGTTCCCAATGCCCTGCCAGGCTTTTCCGGCTCCTCGGGCTTAATTGGGAGGCGCTAGTTTAAATATGCTACTAGCTGACGAGGAAGCTGCAAGCGAGGTGCGGCTAGGGCGAGCATGTGAGCCACGAGATACTAGGAAGGAAAACTCGTTCACGTGGCTAGGCTATCCACACCCAGATTGTGGTGCCGCACGTCCGTTTGACATCAAAACTCAAACTACCCATGTAAAATATTGGCTCGCAGTGAAGTTACTATTTAAAAAAAAGGCTGCCGTCCATTCGGCCGGGATCGAACTCACAAAATGAGGTGTACACTCCGGCGACCACTAGTAGTACTCGTTGGAGTACAACGCAACCTTGAATCGCCTTTTCTCGCTAGTAGTACATTGTTCCTTACAAGAAACCCCTAATAATGCAAGAAACCACTAATAATGCTGTAACACCCCGATGTAATGATGCTACAGTAACCCTTGGGGTTAAGTTCATAATTTTGCTAAACAAGTTCCTGATCATTATTGTCTCATGTTTCTTTCAATTTTCCCTTTGGATGCAAATTCAAATGCTAAGTGAAATTTCAAAAGTGCTCAAACATGAAAACTAAAATGTTCATCATGTGGAAAATATTCTTCTAGTAATATTGGTGGTGAACCAATATTTTTGCAAAATGTCTAAATGGCCTAAAATAGCTATAACAGCAAGTTGTTAAAAGAAAAGGCAAAAGCTTATAAAAAATAGAAAAGGGAGAGAGAGAGCAACCTCTTCCCTGGATCGAACCCACCTGGGCCAGCCCACCTAGCCCACTCCAGCCAGGCCCAGCCCATCTTCCTCCTCGGTCATCTTCTTTGTTCACCCGACCCTGTGCGCGCCCGAGTCGCGTCCCCGCCGAACCCACCTCGTCATCGGCGCCTCGGTGGATAAGGTCGAGCCCCCCCTCGACGCCTCGGCCTCCTCCCCACCTACCTCCGCTCCCCTCTCTCTCGCCTCCCAGATCCACCCCGCTCTCCCCCTTCTCTGTCTTGGCCACTCACCGCACCCGAGCGCCGTCGACGCCATGGTCGCGCAATGGCCACGGCCACCTTCTCCCCCGCACCGCCCCCTGTCCATACGCTCCATCGGCGTCGTCTACGCCGCCTACACCAAGCGCCTGGAGGCGGGAGCAACGGAGCGCTCGCATCGCCGTCTTCTTCCTCCTTGGCCCGGCGGACTCCGTCAGCGATTTCGCTCTGGCGAGCTCTCCCCCAAGCCCGCTTTGCTCACCTGCAGGTCACGGTGAGCCCCTGCCTTCTTCCCGCGCCCTTCTCATCGACGATCGTACCTCGTAGCCGTCATCCCCGCTGTGGCTGAGCCCTCCGCCGCGAACGCTCGTCGCCGGCCACCTCCCGGTGACCAAATGGCCACGCACAGTAGTCCATCGCCGTCGCACGCACATGTAGAGGTCCCTTGGCCGTTTAGTTTGTCCGCAAACGAGCTGCCGTTGCTGACCCGCATCGAGCCGAGTCCCGGCCGCCGCAGTCGTCGATGTCGCGCCCTGCTCCGGTCAACTCCAGCCCCCGCGACCACCGCCGTTGGATGCGCGAGTTCGACCGCAGCCGAACGAGCCTAGCCGCGTCCGATTTGAGCCACTGAAGCAAAAATCTGGTGGCCTCCCGTGCGCACCGCCAGTGGGTCCCCGGTGGGCCCTGTTGACTAGTCAACTAGTCTGTTGACCGCTGATGCATCAATGACGCCATGATGACGTCATATTCCTTTTCTGTTATTTTAAATCATTCTAGAATATGCTTTAATCATTGAAAATTCATAGTAATTAAACCGTAACTCTGATGAAAATGTTTTCTATATGAAAGTTGCTCAGAAAAATCCAACGAATCTGAATACGCGGTCCGTTCATCTGTCACATGCCCCTAGCATGCTGAACATGGGACATTCCCCCTCCGGTCATCTGTCTGACACAGGTCCGGAACCGGGAAAACATTCCTGGTTGATTTTTCCCCCTCTCCTGTATCGTGTAGCCTTACGTTAGGTCACACCCGACACAGATTATTGCCATGTTATGCCTTGTGATGCTACGCTTGCTTTATATTTACTGTTTCTTCCCCCTCTTTTCTCCGGTAGACCCCAAGACCGAGGCCGCCCCAGTGTTCGACTACGTCGACGACGACCCCTTCTTGCCAGAGCAACCAGGCAAGCCCCCCCTTTGATCATCCCGATATCGCCCATTCCATACTCTCATGCTTGTATTAGATTTTGCTACTGTTATTGTCTGCCCCTTTTCTGATGCATAGCCTGCTTTTGTATCTGTTGTTGTACCTTACCTGCTTATCCTAAACTGCTTAGCATAGGTTGGTTAGTGATCCATCAGTGACCCCCACTTGTCCTTGTTGCCCCCGCTTCATCATCGACGACTCGATCTACGTTATCAAAGACCAGGCCCCGACACCGCACATCACTTCCCCTTAGTTGCTCGACACTACTGGGCTACTATCGAGTACCGAGGGTGAACCTCTTCAGCACTTTTGATGTTACCCTGTAGTGTAGCTATTCGTTCGTGGTCATCGAGGGTGATTCCGCCTTAACCACTTCCGATACGGCTTTGTCGCGCAACCCCTCAAGTGTGAGCCTCGAGGGTGATTCCTCTTACGTTCACCTTGATGATTACATCTAGTGGAATTCATCGGGGTGATTCCGCAGGTTTTCCCCTTGATGTTTGGACACACGGATACTTGGACTTTACCACTGTTACTTGGAAAGACGGGTCGACCCCGAGGGGTACCCGCGTGAGCTTAATTGCGAGTGATGTGGAGTCGGGCGGACCTGGAGGGTGCCCGTGAGATAATTACGAGGCGTGGCCGGGCATTCCTAGCCCTTGCCGCAAGTCCTCGAGACGGGGCAACGGGGTCACATCTTTCCTGAGTCTCTGCTTGTTACCGCGTGTTCCTAATCCACTACGATTTGGATATTTGATCCGAGGGGCCTCTGGCCTGATAGCACTAACCATCACGTGGGCATAGTATGGGCGTTCTGCGTCGTATGCATCAGCCGAAGCTTAATAGACGTCAGCGACTGAGCGGCGTGCGCCGGGTTGGACTGGTAAGCTCCTTCCTTTTTAGGGAGGTAGCCAGGTCTGCTCACCGGCCGCCCACGCAACATGCAGGAGTTCCCTGGGAGATGGCCCATGACCCCTTGGGGCATAGGTTTAGTCCGGCGTGCTGGCCTCTCTATTAAGTCTAGGTCGGGTTGCGGCGTATTGTTTGGCCGAGGCCGGGCATGACCCAGGAAAGTGTGTCCGGCCGGAGTTAATCGAGCATGGTGGGTAAGTTGGTGCACCCCTGCAGGGAAGAAAACATCTATCGATAGCCTGTCCTACGGTAACAGACACTTGGAGTTGTATCCCGATCGATACAACTAGAACTGAATACTTGTGATGAGAACTGGATGGTGATGAGAATTGGATTGTGATGATAACTGGATGCCTTTCTTGCAGGGAGTCGAGAAAGGATCTCCGGCCGAGGTTGATATCACTTCTACTACTCTTACTTTATGCTACTCTACTCCCTCCGGTTGCTGCAAGATGGTGGTTTCCAGAAGATGCGAGTCTTCGATAGGACTAGCTTTTCCCCCTCTTATTCTGGCATTTCTGCAGCCCAGTCCACATATACAGCCTTCCTTTGATAATGTTGCATATGTAGTGTAGATCCTTGCTTGCGAGTACTTTGGATGAGTACTCATGGTTGCTTTGCTCCCCCTTTTCCCTCTTTCTTCTTCTTTCCGGTTGGTGCAACCAGATGTCGGAGCCCAGGAGCCAGATGCCACCGCTAATGCCTACTACTACGTGGAGGCCGCCGATGACCAGGAGTAGTTAGGAGGCTCCTAGGCAGGAGGCCTTGCCTTTTCGATCGTTGTTGCTTTTTTGCTAGCCTTCTTAAGGCAAGCTTGTCTAACTCTTGTCTGTACTCAGATATTGTTGCTTCCGCTGACTCTTGTGTTTTCGAGCTTATGTATTCGAGCCCTCGAGGCCCCTGGCTTGTAATATAAAGCTTGTATTATTTTAATTTGTTTCTAGAGTTGTGTTGTTATATCTTCCCGTGAGTCCTTGATCTTGATCGTACACATTTGCGTGTATGATTAGTGTACGATTGAATCGAGGGCATCACAAATGCCAAGAAACTACTACCACTTGCATACGTGGCAGACTTAAGATAAGACTACCTTATCAACCATTGTACATGCTCGTACCAACCAGCCCTACCAAGAAACGACTACTATACAAAGTGCCGTTATAGGCACGTTTCAACCCATGGCCCTGTTTGGATACATTTGTTGTCAATCTAACCCTGCCGTCCAAACACCACTTTGGTTAGAGTTTGTTCAGGGTTAGAATCTAACCTCTGACTTAGAGTATCCAAACAGGGCCCATGTCGCCCATTAAGTCAACTCCTTCTATTGGACCGGGCGTTATGACTTGTGGGACCTACATGTCAGTCTGCACAAAAATCCCCGAGTGACCTCCTACCTCCGGCCCGTCCACCTAGTCATCCTCGGCCATGGGACGCAGCTACCGCCGCCGACAGAAGGCGAGGTCAAAACCGCCGACGGTGCGGAGCCCATCTTGCGGCAGCCCAGATGCTAGCTCCGTCCGGCACTCGCGGCCGCTAGCTAGCCAAGAGAGCTCCGTCCAGCTGCTTGTCTGCAAGGTTTGCTAGCTAGATTGGCACGGCGGCGCGGCGGCTTGCTTGTCCGTGTCGCGCTAAGGCCAGCCATCTGGCTCGAGAGAAAGCCAGCGCGGCGGCTTGCTCGCTCGTGAGTCACGCTTGGGCCAGCCTGCCAACCCGTGCGGAGGCCAGCGCGGCGTCCGGCCCGTCCGGCGGAGCGGCGGCCAACTCGCTCATCACCGGCGCCACCGACGAACATGCATCAGTACTGTTTGAAGTAATGTTCCAAAAAAAATAATGATTTGAGGGGGAATAATAGGATAGAAGGTCAGATGTGGGTCCCTCATGTGAACGGTCAAACAAAATGTTTTGGTTTAAGCTTCCTCGTCAGCACGGATGTGTGGGCCAACCCTGTCATAAATGGGTTTAAACTAACCTAATCGGTAGGTAGTAGTTTTTGGCATGATTAAGAAATTTTGGGTATGTTTTTGCTATTTTTTGTACAATAGATTCTTCCTAGGGCTGGTTGAAAGTGGTAGTTTTTATTAAATACTCTACATATTGTAAGTAGGAGTGAAAGTTAAGCTTTGGAACCCAATAAGCAAGGCTAGTTACATAGTGCATATGTGTACATGATTGAAAGTAAATATCAACCATGAGTGACTAATATCTTGATGGAAAACTCGAAACTATGGAATACTAGGGAAAAAATTGCATGGTTGGAAATACTCCCTCCATTCCACAATGTAGTGCTTCCTCTATTCACGTGCTTCAACTTTGACCGTAAATTTAACTACCAAGACCGATTGCGGCGGGAGCAAAAATTATATCAATGAATTCGTATTCGAAAGAAGTTTTCAATTATATAATTTTTTCTCCCACCGCAGTTGGTCTCGTTGGTTAAATTTATGGTCAAAGTTGGACCTCGAAAAGCACGGGCGCACTATATTTTGGAACGGAGGGAGTACTAGCAATGTTCATGTGCGTTGCAACGAATCATAATTAGAATAATACTTATTCACAAACTTGATACAAAACATTCTAATTTTGATATACATATATCACTAGAGATATATTATGTTTCAATGAGAATATATTCCTTGGGCTGTTTTGGTGAGGTCAGGGAGGGATGTGGTTGGTTTTAAGATACTAATTATGGGTTTTTCTGCAAATTGGTATACAAGTGGGATGTTTGTGAGAAAAGGCAACAACTTACCTCACAGTCGTTAGATGTTGATCTAATGGTCACAAACGATGGATGGCAGACACACCATCGTCACCATCTTAGTCTTTTGTAGGAGTACTAGCAAGATCCGTGCATTGCACGGAACTTCAAGATGCATTGTTTATAAAAACACTTGTTGTGATTGACCCATGATGAGGACATCAATACCATTGTTACACCCACAGCCCCTACTGTTACATATACTGGACCAATTACTAGAGCTCGCGCACGCCAATTAAATTACCAGGTACTTTCGTTTCTTGGTAATGATTCTAATGTTCATGAGAATATGATACTACCTAAATTGGATACATTTGTTTTGCTTACAAATGAAGGGCCTAGCTTGGATAAGGATGAACATTGGAGCAAGAACACGCATGGAGTTGATGGCATGCGCAAGGGGATCAAGAACGGAGTTACAAGTGATGATTTCGGGACTTTGAAGCCACCATAAGGAGTGCATGAAGCCTTGGACGACATATAGAAGATGCCACTCAT
Source organism: Aegilops umbellulata (assembly GCA_032464435.1). NCBI lineage: Eukaryota > Viridiplantae > Streptophyta > Magnoliopsida > Poales > Poaceae > Aegilops > Aegilops umbellulata. Next base: position 185,004,345 of record CP136055.1, read on the forward strand.
AATATTCGTCCATAGGCTATTCTAGGTGCTGCGTCACCTTATTACTGGGCCAGGCCCATGTAATTTCGAAATACTTAAGTATAGGCTATTTTTAGAGTCCGTATGTGTGGGCAAACAAGAGTTAGGGTTGGTTTCGGACCCCACCCTCAAGGGCCATGAAATTCCCTCCTCTTCCTCCATATATACAGCCCTTAGGGCGTCGTTTATACTTTGGGTTTTGTTTAGATTAAAAGTTCGCCATAGCTGCAACTTCGCGTACTTCGTTTGTGTTCAATGACCAGACCAAGGCGTCACAGAACCCCCTTTTATTCACAATATCCAGATTGCAATCTCAGTTTCTTGCTTGTTCTTCATTTGCTCGCAGGAAATAGACCCTCGTGGTCAGGTTGATCGTGCTCCGGCGTGGTCAATAACCCCTCGAAAGTTGGTTTAGCGATTGCTAAGGCGCGACGTCTTCGCACGTTCGTAGTCGGATCGTCAAAGTCGACTCCCACAGAAAACGATTGCTATCTCATCGAAACATCGGGACACCTCTGCCTCTATCAAGTGGTATCAGATTTCCAGGTTGCTCGGTGAGATTTTATAGTTTTTCGTCGATTAGATCGAGTCTGTTCTTCATACCTAAAGTCCACGAAAAAGCCACAAAAAAATTAGGGTTAGTTCATCATATCCGAACCAATCTGAGCCTTTGCATAATCTTTTTAGGGTTTTTTCTTTGTTGAATTTGCGGTTGCATCGTCGTGTCAAGTTGCTGGTCTTAGAGTCTAGTCTTTTAGAGTTTCGAGTTCTGGTCATAAGTTGTCACGCCGCCGCCGCACCATCATCATCGCCTTGCCATCTACCACCATTGCTTATCCGCCACCGCTCTGAATCCGTATCCATATACCACCACCAATCCGTATCCATATACCACCACCAATCTGTATCCATATACCACCACCGCTACCATATACCACCACCGCTGCCATATACCACCACCATATATCCACCACCAATCCGAGTTCTTCTCATATTAGGTTTGTTTCCTGGAGACCCTCGGGCAGTTTTTAGGCCAAAATTTCGGCGACTGAAAACATTTTTTCCCTATCCTATTTTTAGGTTGTTCTGAGTCTTTTGAGACACTCGCCATGATAGTGATTTTTTGTCGCACTTTTTCATCGTCGCTGCCCTGATTTCCGAAAAAAAAATTGTCAAAAAAATTTCGTACCCATCCTATCAGTTTGACCTGGGAAGAGTTTTGAGACACTCGCCATTATAGTGATTTTTCACAAAAAAAAAGAGGAGCGCAAAAAAAAGAGCGGAAAAAAACAGAGCGAATTTTTTTTCCAGAGTGTGCTTTTCCCTTGTTTCCGTGCTGCGCCGTGATTTTGTTAGTGTTCTAGGCTCGCGTCTCTAGCACGGTCTAGCCTAGGACCAACACAGTACCGTTGTTGAGCGTTTATTCAACTTTGCATCTCTGAATTGATTACTGTTGACCTTTTTGCTACCATACTATAAGCCTTCCCAGCTCCACATACATCTACGTCGTGCGTTTGACTCTCCCTGGCAATCGCTCTATCCAAGCTTTTGAGAGTTTTGACTACAACGGTTGTCATTCACCGCCTGCTGCTGGGTAAGAGCTGGTAAGAATTTGAGATTTGCTTGACGGATTTGTGACTGTCCACCACACCACCACCACCACTTCCTAGTAGTCTGTCGAATCATATTCTTGTGTGTTTCTATTGCTGCTAACCATGGCAGGATCACAAGCCGACGAGACTGACTGGGAGAACATGACAAACAAAGTGTTACATGATAAGTTTCAACAAATGATGAGTGGACAGGTGGAAGATGTGCTAAATAGATTTGAAGAGGCCATGGAGAAGATAGATGGCATCGAGAAGGCGTTCGAAACAAAGCTCGATAACAAGTTTAATGAATTGCTCGCGCGTCTACCACCACCACCGGCTGCACCTAACGCACCTCTACAACAACAACGACTACCTCCACATCACGAAACAGCCCTCCGCCGAGCGAGCCGTGTCCCTCTTCAGCCTGGCCAAGCTGCTGGTGCTGCTGTTGATACTTCTGTGGCTCCTGCTGCTGATGTGGGGGAGGATGCTTATGTGGGAGATTACGAGGATGAGGTTGATCAACATCAGAACTACGTGCAACCACCAGCACCACAACCACCATGTCGTCCACATGCAAATAATGGCAATGTTAGGGCTCCCCCTCAGGTACAAGATCATGACCATCTCCCTAAACTAAAATTGAATATTCCACCATTTGAGGGTAGATATGTTCCTGATATATATCTTACTTGGGAGTTAGAAACTGAACAACGATTTACATGTTTACTATATCCTGAGGAGAGATGTGTTCCTGATGCTATTTGTGGTTTCACTAGCTTTGCATGTGTTTGGTGGTCTGAACATTGTAGATTATATCATGTTCCAGCTACTTGGGCTGCTTTGAAAACTGCTATGCGTACTCGTTGGGTTCCACCATATTATCAACGTGAATTACTTCAAAAATTGCAGCGCTTAAGACAAGGAAAAAATTCGGTAGAAGAATATTATCAGGAATTACAAACTGGCTTGATTAGATGTGGTATTGTTGAGGAGAATGAAGCTATGCTTGCACGTTTTCTGGGTGGATTAAATAGAGAGATTCAGACCATTCTAGACTATAAGGATTATAATAATATCACTCGTTTATTCCATCTTGCTTGTAAAGCTGAACGTGAAGTGCAGGATCGACAGGCATTGGCGCGAACTAACTTTTCTGCAGGTCGACCTTCATCATGGACACCACGTGCATCATCTACTTCCACACGTTCTGCTACACCGGCACCTCCGTCGGCTGCCACCTCCTACCGTGATACAATAAAGTAGGCACAATCACCACTATCTGCCAAGAGCACACCTTCTGGGCCTGCAAAGATCTCTTCTTCATCCATGGCATCAACAGGGCAAACACATGATATTATTTGTCGACGTTGCAAGGGTGGAGGTCATTATGCGAGAGAATGCCCATCTAAGCGTGTGATGATTGTTACTGAGGATGGTGGGTATGAGTCCGCTAGTGACTATGATGAGGAGACTTTGGCTCTTATTACACATGAAGAACACGGTGGAGATGATTCTGATCATGAGACGCAATACATGGCTGCTGAAGATGCTGACAGGTATGAATGTTTAGTTGCTCAACGTGTTTCGAGTGTGCAGGTTACACAAGCTGAGCTAAATCAGAGGCATAATTTGTTCCATACAAAGGGAGTTGTGAAGGAACGTTCTATTTGCGTCATCATAGATGGAGGGAGCTGCAACAACTTGGCTAGCATGGAGATGGTGGAGAAGCTATCTCTCACCACAAGACCACATCCACATCCTTACTACATCCAATGGTTCAACAACAGCGGCAAGGTTAAGGTAACACGTACTATTCGTGTGCATTTTAGTATCTCTACATGTCGGTGTACTAAAGTAGGGGTACCTTAGTACCCCAGACTTGTGCACGGGCAGTTGTAGCACCCTGCGGCAAGGCCCGCCCCGGAAGCGCCAAGAGAAGACCAAACATTCAAGACAAGGCCCCCGGCAAGAGGAGCTTGCCGGGTCAAGAAGACAAGGCCCCCGGCAAGAGGAGCTTGCCGGGCCGAGAAGACAAGACCCCGGCAAGAGGAGCTTGCCGGGACGACTGCGCCCATGGAAGGCCATCCAAGAACAAAGTAGAACGAGACAGAAGATCGAGCCCCCGACAAGAGGAGCTTGTCGGGAAGGCCGAACCCAGGCATCACAAGAGAAGCCCGCCGTGGCGCGCCAAGCGCCCCGGCAAGGCCTGATAGCTGGCACGCTATCAGGCTCAGGAAGACGACCCCCGCGGCAAGCCACTTGCCGCGGCAAGATCGCCACCTCAAGGCTGCGCTCCAGCTCGCCCGCCACGCGTCGCTCCGGGGCTTCCCCCGAGGGCACGTGGCGAGGCACCGCGCAGCCTGGGGCATGCGGCGGCATGCAGCCGCCATCGTGGCGAGCGGTGGCGCACCTAACGGTCCGCCTCGGTGCTGTCCGGGCGACCGTGACGGGCATTTAATGCCCTTGTCCCCTACCGTCAGAAGTAGGTATGATAACACTGTGCCGCACTGTAGCGCCACCGTTCCCGCACTATTACAGCTACCACCCCTTTTACACTTTTGCCCCTTTCTCCTACGTTGACACCTGTCGGTGACCCCTTTGCGCTATAAAAGGAGGCCCGTGTGCGACGTAGAAGGGGTTCCGGGGTTCGGAGAATCGGCACGCAGACAGCCATACGCTCGGTGCAGCTAGCTCCCCCAAGCTCCCGAGCTCCCCAGTTCAATACAACTAAGCAGGAGTAGGGTTTTACGCGTCCATCGCGGCCCGAACCTGGGTAAACCGCCCGTGTGCTCGCTTCGATCTGCTCTCCGCGCTCCCTCCGCCCCCCTCCGGACAACGAAAGGGGCTCCGGCCCCATAGGTGCCCGCGGGGGACAGCCCGTCCGCCCCGACATCCTTGGCGCGCCAGGTAGGGGGCAGAACAAGACGCCGAGGGACAGCCCGCTCCTGCGGATCCCAGGATCCGTCCAGTCGAAGCAGGTGTCCCCGGTAAGCCTCGCTCCAGCGAGCCGATCAGCAGCCTGAACTCCGAGGGACAGCCCGCTCCTGCGGATCCGAGGATCCGTCCAGTCGAAGCAGGTGTCCCCGATGAGCCTTGCTCTGGCGAGCGGATCAGCGATCTGAACGCCGGGGAACAGTCCGCTCCTGCGGATCCGAGGATCTGTCCAGTTGAAGCGGGGGTCCCCGACGAGTTTTGGCATTCCTTCCCACGGGCTCGTGTGCGGCCCTCCTCGAGTATCCGCCCGCGCAGAGTTCGGGCAAGAAGCAGCTGCTCCTTGAGGAGGACCGCCTTCCGGCTGCTGGGCGAACCGATCGCTTCCAGCGAACCCTGCGCCGCTCCCGTAGCCGCAGCGGATAGCGCCGGAAGCCGCGAAAAAGGCGACCTCGTTCTTCGGCGCGCTTCGTCCGCCAAGATCCAAACGAGTCGACGCCGACCGTGGGAGGAGTTTCGCCAGCGCGGTTGCCGGGACCTGTTTCCGCCAACCGTCCTCTCTGCCCAAGTCTTGCGCGGTCGCATGTGATCCTTGGCGCAGAGAGGGGCGCGGATCCCCAAGCATAGCTACGCCTAGCTCCGGAGGGTCGTGAGGCCCTGCGCCCTCGCCTACCCCCAGGATGGGCTGGATGCTGCCCAAGGAGGTTTTACCCCACCGGGCGGCAAGCGATAAGAGAAGATAAGTTGCCGAAGCTCGAGCAATTGCTCCGTTGATTTTTAAGAGTTATCTCCCTCGAACGACCGAGCCTTGGTTGAGAGGCCTGAGCGCGGAAGGACCGGCACGAGACTGGTTGCGCCCTCGTTCCGTTTCGAGTCCGCTCAACGACTCGAGTGTGCTACACCCCGAGTAGCGTCCTCACTTTGTTTCGAGCTTGCCCGGCACCCCAAGCGTGCTGCGACCGCAGTCGCACCGTTTGCTTTGCTTTGAGCCTGCTCAACAATCTGAGTGAGCGGCAACCAGCCGCGGCCAGGTTTCTTGCCGGTGGTAGCCCCGCCAGCGGGTCGCTGACGCCCCGCGCTCGGCGCCCGTGGCAAGGCGGAGGCCTACGCCGGCAAGTCCCCGAAAGCGTAGGGCGGAAACAAACAAGGCGCCGGTCAAGTAGAGGGGATAACAGCGCGATGCATAGCTTAAGATGAAAAGTTATATTACAAAATGCCTTACTGCTGCCCTAACCAGCCGTTTCCGTGGCATATTTGACAGCGGCAGGGAAAGGGAGATAAAAGAAAGGGGCAGGCGGGCCTAATCTACGCGGTCACCCTCGATCCTCTTGACCCCGGCCGCCTTCTTGACGATAGGGGCGATGAGGGCCTGGATCCCCGTCAGGTCTGCGTTCTCCGGCAAGGGCCTGAGGACGTTGGTAAGCCTGATGTCGGGATTGCGGAAAACGATCTTCGCCAGCACCCTCTCGAGGGCCCCGGAGATGGCCCCCCGCATCTCGTCGGCCCGCTCCTTCGGGAGCGACATTCGGAGGTGCTGGAGCGCCTGCGCCACCCCTTGGAAGAAGGAAGTGAGCTTGGCGCTGGGCGCGGCGTCCTTGTCGGCGAGAGACTGGTGGCCCTCGATCCCCAGCAGCGTCAGCTCCTTGTCGATGGTGGCGGCGATGTCGACGAGGCCCTCGGTCCACCGCTCCACTGTATCCCTGAAGGTGTTCTGAGAAGCGGCGGCGCGCCTCAGCAGCTCCTCGCTGCCGTCGACCTCTTTCCGTAAGGCCGCCTCCTTCTCCTTAGCGCTGTCCAGCGCTTTGCCGAGCGCCTCCAATTTCAGTTCCAGAGTGGAGTTGGAGTTCTTGGCGGCGTCAAGCTCCCGGATCTTCTCGGCGAAGCGACCCTGAAGCTCACCAAGGGTGAGCGCACCCTTCTCGCGCTCCAGCCGGAGCGCGGCGAGCTCCTCGTCCTTCGCCTTGAGGTCAGAATCGAGCTGCGCCACCCTCGCCTCCAGCCCCTTCTTGGTGATCTCAGCGGCTGCGGCAGCGTCCCGCGCCTTCTTCAGGTCTCCGCTGAGCGCCCGCTCACGTGCGGCAGCCTCCTCCTCGTGGTCGGCGAGGCTGGCCGTTTCCAGCACCAGCTCGCCTTCCCGCGCGGGTAGCTCCGCGGCGGCAAGCCTCTGCTGCTCCTCGGCCTCCCCGTCGCCCACGGGGACATCCGCGCCGTCCGCCTCCTGGGCGCCGGCGACGTCGTCGGCATCGCCACGCGCGCCCTCCTCGACAACGGCCTCAGCCTTCGTCGGATCCGAGGCGGGCGCTGCGCTCGCCGCGGCCGGGGGACCGTCGGCCGCATCCCCTGTCGGAAGGTCCTCCCTTGCCGAGGATCTCTCCCTTGGCGGGGTAGCGGACTCGGTCGGCACGGCGGAGGCGCCCTCTGGACGCGCCCGCCGGGGCTGCTCCGCTCCTGCCCAAAAGCAACAACTTCGAATCAACAACAAGAAGAGGGAGGGCTCGCGTACGCGCCAAGCAGCAAGGGCGAATCATGTGCTCACGCTGGGGGCTGCGCTGCGAGCCGCCCTGAGGACCCCTTGCCGGGTCCGGTAAGGGCGCCTCCGACACGACCTCGCTTGCCGGGGGAGATTCGTCATCAAGGATGACCCACGGGATCCTCGATCTCTTCGCTCTCCTCTGGGCCAGGGTCCTGAGAAGGGGACCGGGTCAAAGGAAGAGCGAATGAGCTGTCGAACAGGACGAACCATCAAGAAAAAAAGATATGAGCTCCATGGGGAACTTACTCTCCGTCCCCCTCGTCGTCGGAGCTGAGCGCTGAATAGTCGAAAACCGGCTCGGCCCTGACACGGGGAGGCGGGGGAGTGGGCTCCCGAGGCCGCTTGGCGGGGGCTGTAGATGACTCCGCCCCCGTCGACGCCGCGGCACGGGGCGCGGCGGCAACCGAAGCCCCAGCCCGCGGGGACCCCGCTCCCGCCGCCGACCCGGCCCTGCGGAGGCGCCTCCTCGGCCGGGCCGGGGGCTCCGCCTGCGACGAGCCGCCCGGAGGCTCCAGGAAGGCAATGCCGACCTCCGGCAAGCCGCTCGCGTCTTGGGCGGGCTCGTCCTCGCCGCCGAGCCCGGCCGGTTCCCCCTGGTCGACAAGTTCCATCGGGTCGGCGAGGCTCTCCGCCTCCGCCGCCTCCGCCTCGGCCACGGTGAACCCAGCTTCGCCTGCAGCCGCGGCGGCCGCCGCCTCCTCCATCCTGGAGGCAATGTAAGCTAGCTCCGCCGCGGTGGTGGCTCGGGTGAGGCCATCCTTCTCGGCAGGATCGACTGGCTCCTCCTCCAGGCCGTCGAAGAAGGCCCGCACGACATCATCCGGCGGCTCCCGCCAGGTCGCGTTGACCCCGCGCGAGTCGCACAACGGCATCATCGCAAGGATATGGCTGAGCGACGAGTTGTTGCACAAGGGAACGACACCCGGCGGCAGCCGGAACCACTCCGGGTGGTCAGGGTCGTGCTTGAACAACTCCTTCAACATCGCGTCGTGCTCCAGCACGGTGAAGTTAAAATTGAGGCCCGGACGCAGCCTCATGATGTCCGCCGCGTTCCGGAACTCCCAAGCCGGCTTCCTCCTCTCCTGCAGGGGAGCGATGCGACGGCGAAGGAAATCCGCGCCGACGGCGCCGACGGTGAGTCCGGCGAGCCTGAGGCGCAGGATCCGGGTGACGGCGATCTTCAATTTGGCGTCGTCCGAGGACACCTCGCTCCAGTCGTCGCCGCGCACCACCGGAGTTCGGCGCACGGCGGTGAACGGCTGCGGACGATCCTCGACAATCAAGCACCATTCCGCCCTCCACTCCTCCCACCTGCCGCGGAGATCCCCGCCCAAGTAGGCCCCCTTCTGCCCGGACCGGGAAACCCAGGCGATCCCACCGGACAGCGGCTCCCCTTTTTCCACCCGAGGGACAAAGAAGTGCCGGAAGAGGGCCACGTTGGGACGAATTCCGACGAAGTTCTCGCAAAGGTGCGTAAAGACCGCCATTATGAGGACGGCGTTGGGGGTAAAGTCGAGGAGGTGGAGGCCATAGGCGCTCATGATTTCAGAGAAGAACTCCGAGTACGGCGGGCAGAGCCCGCAGTAGAAGAAGACGACGAAGAAAGGATACCCGGTCGGGTACTGCTTCTGGGCTTCGGCGGGGAGCACCCGCGTGCGCGGATGCGCTCGCGTCTTCGTCGACCAGAAAAGGGAGTACTTGTCCCTCAGCTCCACCGCACCGAGCTGGGGAGGGAACGTCGCCGTCTCCTTCCGAAGCACTTCAAGCTGTAGCGCCCCGGCCGATTTCGCAGCCTTCCCCTTCGCCTTATCGCTCTTCGGGGCCATGGCGGAGGCAGGGGAGGGAGATCGCCGGAGCTGACGACGACGGGTGCCCCAAGAACAAACCGCTGCTGCCTCTAAGAGGAGGAGGTGGCAGAGGTTTTAGAGAGGTAGTGACCGAGGGAAAGGCGAACCGCCCCTACTTTCCTCCGCTATAAGAGGGAGAGAGGGGGGGACGCTTCGCCTCTCCGAATCGAGAGGTCGTGCGCGACGTGACGCGCGCCTGCGCGGTTCAGCCCCGCGCACGCCACCCACGTCACGCTCACCTCGCGCGCCCCGCCCCCACGACGCCGCGGTAAGCGCGCGCCGCCTGGGGAAGGCGCGGCGGATGCGGAGTTAAGGAGCAGCGCGACCAGGGCCACGCGTGCCCGTGCACTGTTAGGGCCTGGCCCAACGACGCTCGGCACCGTGTGTGGCCCAGGCCCGGGGGCTCCTGTCGGTGTACTAAAGTAGGGGTACCTTAGTACCCCAGACTTGTGCACGGGCAGTTGTAGCACCCTGCGGCAAGGCCCGCCCCGGAAGCGCCAAGAGAAGACCAAACATTCAAGACAAGGCCCCCGGCAAGAGGAGCTTGCCGGGTCAAGAAGACAAGGCCCCCGGCAAGAGGAGCTTGCCGGGCCGAGAAGACAAGACCCCGGCAAGAGGAGCTTGCCGGGACGACTGCGCCCATGGAAGGCCATCCAAGAACAAAGTAGAACGAGACAGAAGATCGAGCCCCCGACAAGAGGAGCTTGTCGGGAAGGCCGAACCCAGGCATCACAAGAGAAGCCCGCCGTGGCGCGCCAAGCGCCCCGGCAAGGCCTGATAGCTGGCACGCTATCAGGCACAGGAAGACGACCCCCGCGGCAAGCCACTTGCCGCGGCAAGATCGCCACCTCAAGGCTGCGCTCCAGCTCGCCCGCCACGCGTCGCTCCGGGGCTTCCCCCGAGGGCACGTGGCGAGGCACCGCGCAGCCTGGGGCATGCGGCGGCATGCAGCCGCCATCGTGGCGAGCGGTGGCGCACCTAACGGTCCGCCTCGGTGCTGTCCGGGCGACCGTGACGGGCATTTAATGCCCTTGTCCCCTACCGTCAGAAGTAGGTATGATAACACTGTGCCGCACTGTAGCGCCACCGTTCCCGCACTATTACAGCTACCACCCCTTTTACACTTTTGCCCCTTTCTCCTACGTTGACACCTGTCGGTGACCCCTTTGCGCTATAAAAGGAGGCCCGTGTGCGACGTAGAAGGGGTTCCGGGGTTCGGAGAATCGGCACGCAGACAGCCATACGCTCGGTGCAGCTAGCTCCCCCAAGCTCCCGAGCTCCCCAGTTCAATACAACTAAGCAGGAGTAGGGTTTTACGCGTCCATCGCGGCCCGAACCTGGGTAAACCGCCCGTGTGCTCGCTTCGATCTGCTCTCCGCGCTCCCTCCGCCCCCCTCCGGACAACGAAAGGGGCTCCGGCCCCATAGGTGCCCGCGGGGGACAGCCCGTCCGCCCCGACACTACATATGCTGATTACGTTGATTGTGATGTGGTACCTATGCAAGCATGTTCCTTATTACTTGGTAGACCATGGCAATTTGATAAAAATTCTGTACACCATGGTAGAAACAATCAATATACTCTTGTTCATAAGGATAAATATATTACTTTGCTTCCTATGACTCCTGATTCCATTTTGAAAGATGATATTAATAGAGCTAATAAAGCAAAATAGGAGAAAAATAATAGTGAAAATCAGATTGTGGCAAAAGAATTTGAGCAACAAATGAAGCCTAATAATAAACCATCTAGTGTTGCTTCTGAAATTAAATTGAAAAGTGCATGTTTACTTGCCACCAAATCTGATATTGATGAGCTAGATTCTAGCAAATCTGTTTGCTAAGCTTTTGTGTGCAAAGAGGCATTATTTTCATTCGAGGACGTGCCTTCCTCTTTGCCCCCTGCTGTCACTAACATTTTGCAGGAGTTCGCTGACGTCTTCCCAAAAGATGTGCCACCGGGATTACCACCTATTCGAGGGATTGAGCATCAAATTGACTTAATTCCGGTGCATCACCACCCAACCGTGCACCATACCGTACCAATCCAGAGGAGACGAAGGAGATTATGCGTCAAGTACAGGAGCTGCTCGACAAAGGTTATATATGCGAATCTCTTAGTCCTTGTGTTGTTCCTATTATACTAGTGCCTAAAAAGGATGGTACATCGCGTATGTGTGTTGATTGTAGAGGCATTAATAATATTACTGTTCGTTATCGTCATCCTATTCCTAGGCTAGATGATATGCTTGATGAATTGAGTGGCTCTACAATATTCTCCAAAGTTGATTTGCATAGTGGATACCATCAAATTCATATGAAATTCGGAGATGAATGGAAAACAACATTTAAAACTAAGTTTGGTTTATATGAGTGGTTAGTCATGCCTTTTGGGTTAACTAATGCACCTAGTACTTTCATGAGACTAATGAACGAAGTTTTACGTGCTTTCATTGGACGATTTGTGGTAGTCTATTTTGATGATATACTGATTTATAGCAAATCTTTGGAAGAACATTTGGAACATTTACGTGCTGTTTTTAATGCTCTACGTGATGCATGTTTGTTTCATAACCTTGGGAAGTGCACCTTTTGCACCGACCGAGTATCTTTTCTTGGCTATGTTGTTACTCCACAGGGAATTGAAGTTGATAAAGCCAAGATTGAAGCTATTGAGAGTTGGCCGCAGCCCAAAACGGTCACACAAGTGAGGAGTTTTCTTGGACTCGTTGGTTTCTATAGGCGTTTTGTGAGAGATTTTAGCACCATTGTTGCACCTCTCAATGAGCTTACAAAGAAGGATGTGCCTTTTGTTTGGGGTACCGCACAGGAAGAAGCCTTCACGATATTGAAAGATAAGTTGACACATGCTCGCTTACTTCAACTTCCTGACTTTAATAAGACTTTTGAGCTTGAATGTGATGCTAGTGGAATTGGATTAGGAGGTGTGTTATTACAAGATGGCAAACCTGTTGCATACTTTTCTGAAAATTTGAGTGGGCCTAGTCTGAACTATTCTACTTATGATAAAGAATTATATGCTCTTGTTCGGACTTTAGAGACATGGCAACATTATTTATGACCCAAAGAATTTGTTATACATTCTGATCATGAATCTTTGAAACATATTAAAAGTCAAGCTAAACTGAATCGTAGACATGCTAAATGGCTTGAATTCATTGAGACTTTCCCTTATGTCTTTAAACACAAGAAGGGTAAAGAAAATGTTATTGCCGATGCTTTGTCTCGTCGCTATACTATGCTTTCACAACTTGACTTCAAAATATTTGGTTTGGAGACCATCAAAGATCAATATGTGCATTGATAGAGGCGGGGTGTCCCGATCTTTCGATGAGATGATAACTATCGATTTGGTGAAGATGACTTTGACGATCCAACTACAAATGTGCACGACGTTGCGCCTTAGCAATCGCTAAACCAACTTCGAGAGGTTATTGATCACGCCGGAGCACAATCAACCTGACCACGAAGGTCTATTCCTGCAAGCAATCGAAAAACAAGCAAGAATATGATAAAAGCAATCTGAATATTGCGAGTATATATGAAGTATTGATAATGGTGGGAATCCGTAAGCGGTCTTGGTCTGGTCGTTGGACACGAACAAAGTACACGAAGTTGCAATGGCTAACTTTTAACTAAACAAATCCCAAGGAAAAAGCTACTAGGTGGATCTACTTATATAGGAGCAACGGGTGGTGGCCAAGGAGGTGGGAGGACGTCCCAAGGCAGCCTAAAACCAACCCTAGGTCGTACAAGGCTCATGGGCCCAAGTGGAGGTGATGCAACACCTTTGGACTTGTTGTTTGACTCGGATTCTGCTGCAGTGTCAGATTGTTTTGTCCAAATCTCAATGCTCCGGATGAATTTAAAGGTGAACCCAATTGGAGTGGAAAGAGGACGAAATCTACTTTCCAACAAAAGAAGAATCACCCAATTCGGAGTCCGTATGAAAAAGTTCTTGCCGTTTTGAGTCAGGTATGTCTGTGCAGTCCGAATTTGAATCCAGAACGTGAGAGACTTGGACTCTATCTTCTCTTGGCCCAAAAGTGACGTGAAGGGAATTTTTGAACAGCACCTAAACTTCTCTTTTTCCCTTATCTTCATATGTGGATTGTACAAATGTCCCATACACCTGCAATTAGACAAAACACAAAAGTGTGTGAAGTATTTTTGTTCTGGATAATATAAATAGATTATTGAATAGTTGACACTAGAAATCACCTGACAAATATGCATGTATGCAATATTTTTGGTCGTATCCAAGGTAGTCATGTCCTCATCATCCTCCCCTTCTTGAAAATAAAGCCGTCCTCGGCGTTGCTTTATCTGAAATGTGGCTAACAAAAGAGACAAGGTGTACATGTTGTATATGTATATGTCATCAATTTTTACTTCCCGTGGAATTTGCACATATGACACATGTATACATGAGTAACTTTCATAGTGAATAAAATATAAAGCCAAAATATTATCACAAGAAGTAGAAGGCATGAAAGTATTGCAACTCAGTTTGCACATATAAGTGAAGCTCTTATTCATATGCGAAGGCTCAGACTGGCTTGGACAAAGGATGAACAGATCTAACTTTTTTGTGTGGCTTTTTCTTGGACAATAGGTAAGAAAATAAATCTAATCTAGGGATAACTGCAAATTCTCATCGAGCAACCTGAAAACTGATACCACTTGATAGAGGCGGGGTGTCCCGATCTTTCGATGAGATGATAACTATCGATTTGGTGAAGAGGACTTTGACGATCCGACTACAAGCGTGCACGACGTTGCGCCTTAGCAATCGCTAAACCAACTTCGAGAGGTTATTGATCACGCCGGAGCACAATCAACCTGACCACGAAGGTCTATTCCTGCAAGCAATCGAAAAACAAGCAAGAATATGATAAAAGCAATCTGAATATTGCGAGTATATATGAAGTATCTATAATGGTGGGAATCCGTAAGCGGTCTTGGTCTGGTCGTTGGACACGAACGAAGTACACGAAGTTGCAATGGCTAACTTTTAACTAAACAAATCCCAAGGAAAAAGCTACTAGGTGGATCTACTTATATAGGAGCAATGGGTGGCGGCCAAGGAGGTGGGAGGACGTCCCAAGGCAGCCTAAAACCAACCCTAGGTCGTACAAGTCTCATGGACCCAAGTGGAGGTGATGCAACACCTTTGGACTTGTTGTTTGACTCGGATTCTGCTGCAGTGTCAGATTCTTTCGTCCATATCTCAATGCTCCGGATGAATTTAAAGGTGAACCCAATTGGAGTGGAAAGAGGACGAAATCTACTTTCCAACAAAAGAAGAATCACCCAATTCGGAGTCCGTATGAAAAAGTTCTTGCCGTTTTGAGTCAGGTATGTCTGTGCAGTCCGAATTTGAATCCAGAACGTGAGAGACTTGGACTCTATCTTCTCTTGGCCCAAAAGTGACGTGAAGGGACTTTTTGAACAACCCCTAAACTTCTCTTTTTCCCTTATCTTCATATGTGGATTGTACAAATGTCCCATACACCTGCAATTAGACAAAACACAAAAGTGTTTGAAGTATTTTTGTTTTGGATAATATAAATAGATTATTGAATAGTTGACACTAGAAATCACCTGACAAATATGCATGTATGCAATATTTTTGGTCGTATCCAAGGTAGTCATGTCCTCATCATCCTCCCCTTCTTGAAAATAAAGCCGTCCTCGGCGTTGCTTTATCTAAAATGTGGCTAACAAAAGAGACAAGGTGTACATGTTGTATATGTATATGTCATCAATTTTTACTTCCCGTGGAATTTGCACATATGACACATGTATACATGAGTAACTTTCATAGTGAATAAAATATAAAGCCAAAATATTATCACAAGAAGTAGAAGGCATGAAAGTATTGCAACTCAGTTTGCACATATAAGTGAAGCTCTTATTCATATGCAAAGGCTCAGACTGGCTTGGACAAAGGATGAACAGATCTAACTTTTTTGTGTGGCTTTTTCTTGGACAATAGGTAAGAAAATAAATCTAAGCTAGGGATAACTGCAAATTCTCATCGAGCAACCTGAAAACTGATACCACTTGATAGAGGTGGGGTGTCCCGATCTTTCGATGAGATGATAACTATCGATTTGGTGAAGATGACTTTGACGATCCAACTACAAACGTGCACGAGTTGCGCCTTAGCAATCGCTAAACCAACTTCGAGAGGTTATTGATCACGCCGGAGCACAATCAACCTGACCACGAAGGTCTATTCCTGCAAGCAATCGAAAAACAAGCAAGAATATGATAAAAGCAATCTGAATATTGCGAGTATATATGAAGTATTGATAATGGTGGGAATCCGTAAGCGGTCTTGGTCTGGTCGTTGGACACAAACGAAGTACACGAAGTTGCAATGGCTAACTTTTAACTAAACAAATCCCAAGGAAAAGGCTACTAGGTGGATCTACTTATATAGGAGCAAGGGGTGGCGGCCAAGGAGGTGGGAGGACGTCCCAAGGCAGCCTAAAACCCACCCTAGGTCGTACAAGGCTCATGGGCCCAAGTGGAGGTGATGCAACACCTTTGAACTTGTTGTTTGACTCGGATTCTGCTGCAGTGTCAGATTGTTTCGTCCATATCTCAATGCTGCGGACGAATTTAAAGGTCAACCCAATTGAAGTGGAAAGAGGACGAAATCTACTTTCCAACAAAAAAAGAATCACCCAATTTGGAGTCCGTATGAAAAAGTTCTTGCCGTTTTGAGTCAGGTATGTCTGTGAAGTCCGAATCTGAATCCAGAACGTGAGAGACTTGGACTCTATCTTCTCTTGGCCCAAAAGTGACGTGAAGGGACTTTTTGAACAGCACCTAAACTTCTCTTTTTCCCTTATCTTAATATGTGGATTGTACAAATGTCCCATACACCTGCAATTAGACAAAACACAAAAGTGTGTGAAGTATTTTTGTTTTGGATAATATAAATAGATTATTGAATAGATGACACTAGAAATCACCTGACAAATATGCATGTATGCAATATTTTTGGTCGTATCCAAGGTAGTCATGTCCTCATCATGCATGATGCTGATTTTAAAGAAGTAATGCAGAATTGTAAAGAAGGAAGAACATGGAAGAAGTTCGTTGTTAATGATGGTTTTGTGTTCCGTGCTAACAAGCTATGCATTCCTGCTAGCTCTGTTCGTCTTTTGTTGTTGCAGGAGGCGCATGGAGGAGGATTAATGGGACACTTTGGCGTGAAGAAGACGGAGGACGTACTTGCTACACATTTCTTTTGGCCAAAGATGAGACAGGATGTTGAGCGTTTTGTTGCTCACTGCACTACATGTCAAAAAGCTAAGTCAGGACTCAATCCTCATGGTTTATATATGCATTGCCTGTGCCTAGTGTTCCTTGGGAGCATATATCTATGGACTTTGTTTTAGGTTTACCTCGAACAAAGAAGGGGACGGATAGCATATTTGTTGTCGTGGATAGATTCTCGAAAATGGCACACTTTATACCATGTCATAAAAGCGATGATGCTGTTAATGTTGTTGATTTGTTATTTCGTGAAATTATTCGCTTGCATGGTGTGCCAAATACTATTGTTTCAGACCGTGATACTAAATTTCTTAGCCACTTTTGGAGATGTTTATGGACTAAGTTGGGGACTAAACTGCTTTTTAGTACTACTTGTCACCCCCAAACTGATGGACAAACTGAAGTAGTCAATAGAATATTGTCTACTATGCTTAGGGCTGTTTTGAAGAATAATAAGAAAATGTGGGAAGAATGCTTGCCTCATATTGAATTTTCTTATAATCGTTCGTTGCATTCTACTACTAAGTTGTGCCCTTTTGAATTGTGTATGGTTTCCTACCTCGTGCACCCATTGATTTGTTGCCTCTTCCATCTTCGGTGAAGGTTAATTTTGATGCTAAACAACGTGTTGAATTGATCTTAAAAATGCATGAGTTAACTAAGGAAAACATTGAGCGTATGAATGTTAAATATAAACTTGCTGGAGATAAGGGTAGAAAACATGTTGTCTTTGCACCTGGAGATCTTGTTTGGTTACATTTGTGTAAGGATAGGTTTCCTAATTTGCGCAAATCAAAGCTAATGCCACGTGCTAATGGTCCATTTAAGGAGTTAGAGAAAATAAATGATAATGCATATAAACTTGAGCTGCCTACAGATTTTGGGGTTAGTCCCACTTTTAACATTGCAGATTTGAAGCCTTATTTGGGTGAGGAAGATGAGCTTCCGTCGAGGACGACTTCATTTCAAGAAGGGGAGGATGATGAGGACATCAATACCGTTGTTACACCCACAGCCCCTACTGTTACATATACTGGACCAATTACTAGAGCTCGCGCACGCCAATTAAATTACCAGGTACTTTGGTTTCTTGGTAATGATTCTAATGTTCATGAGAATATGATACTACCTAAATTGGATACATTTGTTTTGCTTACAAATGAAGGGCCTAGCTTGGAGAAGGATGAACATTGGAGCAAGAACACGCATGGAGTTGATGGCATGCGCAAGGGGATCAAGAACGGAGTTACAAGTGATGATTTCGGGACTTTGAAGCCACCATAAGGAGTGCATGAAGCCTTGGACGACATATACAAGATGCCACTTCATAATATTCGTCCATAGGCTATTCTAGGTGCTGCGTCACCTTATTACTGGGCCAGGCCCATGTAATTTCGAAATACTTAAGTATAGGGTATTTTTAGAGTCTGTATGTGTGGGGAAACAAGAGTTAGGGTTTGTTTCGGACCTCACCCTCAAGGGCCACGAAATTCCCTCCTCTTCCTCCATATATACAGACCTTAGGGCGTCGTTTAGACTTTGGGTTTTGTTTAGATTAAAAGTTCTCTATAGCTGCAACTTCGCGTACTTCGTTTATGTTCAACGACCAGACCAAGGCGTCATACAAACCCACCTTCATTAATAAAGCTTTCCTCTTTTATTCACAATATCCAGATTGCAATCTCAGTTTCTTGCTTGTTCTTTGTTTGCTCGCAGGAAATAGACCCTCGTGGTCAGGTTGATCATGCTCCGGCGTGGTCAATAACCCCTCGAAAGTTGGTTTAGCGATTGCTAAGGCGCGATGTCTTCGCACGTTCGTAGTCGGATCGTCAAAGTCGACTCCCACAGAAAACGATTGTTATCGCATCGAAACATCGGGACACCTCTGCCTCTATCAACCCATGCGGGAGTAATCCCATGTGTAAAAACTAATGATATCTCGAAATAGGAGATAAGGTGAAGAGGAGTGGGGAGTGGTGGAGATTGGCGGTCGGACTGAGCGGAGGCATGGGGAGTGACGACGCCAGCAGCGGCCACCATGCCAGTTTGTTCCAGAGGCTTCCTTTCTTAATTGCTCAAGAATGAGGTTGTTGGAGATAAGGATGAACGAGGGAAGGCCTTGTCTGCAAATGTGGAGAGGGGTGCGGGTATCTTTTAGTTTAATTTCCATCATTCAGATATAGATCGGATGGTCTATATTGCAAGATGGCACGCATACCATCATCACCAACTCAGTTTTTTATAAGAGAAGAAATATAATTATGGAGATACAAACATATAATCGATACTTGTTTCCATAAACTAGCATCTGTATTCTATTCAACGCCTCAGCATGTGAGGCCTTAGCACAATGACTTCTCGACTGTGTAAAAAAAGGTTTTCCCGTCACCGATAAGGAGGGGGTGACGGCGGCGTGCTTTTTGGCTTGCTCTAGTCCTAGTAGTCATACTAGGTGGTCTAAGCACATGTAGATTTATTCTTTTTCACGTCTCGTGTTCTCCGTACTGCCATGACTGTTGATGAAAAGACGGTAAGTTATTCACGGGGAAACCTTTGTTGAGCGTGTTTGCGAGAGAGAGAGACAGTGTGCGTGTGTGATATGTCTAGAGACTGAGGCAATGATAACAAATTCTTTGTGTCTATGTGTGTGGAGGATAGAGAGAGACATGTACATGGGGCTTTGTGTTGTGTAACGTGGAGACACATATACATAATTAGAGAGTGAGTGTGCGAGATACACATGCGGACATGGGGAGAGATGAGGATCCAGATTAATGGGTGTTTGTGCGTGTCTGTGTGTGTTTGTGCGCGCGTTTATGTGTGAGAGGGAGTGTGTGTATGTGGAGTAGAGAGACCACTAATGATGTAAACCTAGTATAAGGGAATAGGGAATGGTGTGACATGTGTATTAGCGGGATAGCATGGGTGCGGGCGAGGGGAGCAGACTATTTGGAAGAGACATCGATTGTGGGTGGGAGAGGGGTGTGAGAGCGAGAGAGAGAGAGAGCTAGTGATGGAGAGAGAGAGAGAGAGAGAGAGAGTGAGAGAGAGAGAGAGGAAGAGAGGGGGCGAGAGAGGAGGGCATCTGTGTCCATAAATGGTGTATAGATAGGGAGACAATGTTGATGTTGTTTGAAATTGGCCTATGTACAGAGACGCAAGGGAAGCGAGTCATCGTGTGTGTGATAGGGACTTCCTGAGAGATCTAGAATAGAAGGTGTAGAGAACAATGTGCGAGATCGAGAACGATGATACATTAGGGAGCTATGGAAAGAGTCACGACATATATCTATACAGGGAGGAGCTGGGGCGGGTCCGCATGTGGGAGAGATAAAAAGAGTAGAGTGGTGCACAAGGAGACAAAGTGTGCTTGTTTTGCAGTGGGGGTGGTGTGTGAGGTGAGTGTGCGAGAACCACATAACTAGGGAGATAGACGTTTGGGGACGATGTTTTGTGTGTATGGGAAAGATAAACTCTATATAGTGTGTGTGCTTGGGAAAGAGAGATGCCGGGAGACCTAACTAGAGAGTGGGGGAAGAGATGTGTGCATGCCCAAGAGACAAAGTGATAGAGACCTATATTGGGGTCCGGACTTTAGAAGAGAGAGGGGTGTTAATGTGCTCGTGTGTTGGTGTTTGGGGGAGAGAACGACTTCTGTGTGTGGGGGGGCGATGAGGGGGGGTGGCTTCAGATAAAGAGTGAGGTGTCTATATTTGAGGGAGTTTAGCGTAATTGAGATATACATGATCAATAGTGTGTGCACTCAAGGTTGATCAATTACTTTCATAGTTTGGACTATGAGATAACAATACTTTTGAACATGACTGATATACTTTGATGTACCAGAATTACAAACCTAAGATTGGAATTTTGGAATTCGACTCCATCATTAGCTTTTGTAATTCATTTAAACGGAGATACATTTTTAAGCCGGGATTTCTTGATTTCAAATTCATATATCAAACCTAGAGATATACACATACGGGCATGTTCAAACTTTATAATCATCCACTTTATTCATACACATACACATTTTTGCTTTTTTCATCATATTTAGGATAAACACATTTGGAATTTCATTTGAATTGGACCATATGATGGTATTTGCTTGTAGTAGCTCAATGATCCATATTTGAATTGAATGGACAATCTAAGTTTCGATTTGGAGACATTGATTTTCAAAACTTGCACTTTTTTGCGTGCAAAACAAACTAATTCTCGGCCATGATATCATAGTCGGCCGTACAAGAGCAGAATATAATTTCAGGCGCCAAAAGCTTTCAAACTTCCCGCTCACATCGAATATCTCGCGCCCGAAAGTTTAGCCCTGCGATATTCCTGTTTTACCCCTGCCACATGAATGGAAAAGGGTTGCTTTGGTAACTCCATTGTTTTCCCCTCTTTGACCCCAACATTCTTCCCCAGAGCCCCTCCCCTTCCC
The DNA here is from genome assembly GCA_032464435.1 of Aegilops umbellulata. Classification (NCBI taxonomy): domain Eukaryota; kingdom Viridiplantae; phylum Streptophyta; class Magnoliopsida; order Poales; family Poaceae; genus Aegilops; species Aegilops umbellulata. Next base: position 185,025,023 of record CP136055.1, read on the forward strand.
CTCCCTGACCCCCCCCCCCCCAACCACGGCAAGCCGCCGAATCTAGTCCTCCGCCGCAGCGGTGGACCTCACACCCCGACGGATCTACCTTCCGCACCTTGGAACCCCCAACAGCCAACTCACAACTTCACCGGAGCCGCTTCAGCGACTGGCTTGTACACCGCTCCAGATCTCCTTGACCGCCATCATGGTCCACCGCACCTGATCTGCTTAACCGGCGCCCTCGTCCACCATAGTGTAGGCCCTTCACTGAGTCCCTCGTCCGTCCGTTCGTTGGCCCTTCATACAAGCCCTCGTCTGCCGAAACAGATCCGCCTCACCGAAAACACTGTACAACGCGCCCGCCGAAGCCTTCGTCCACTGCACCGGACCCACTGCACGGACGCTATATTCAACTCCATCGGCCCTGCTTTACCGACGCCGCAGCCTCATCAGGTTATTTCGATCTGTAGTCCTTCAGTTTTTCTCTTTATCGTGCAACTGTTCACTTACCACAAATGAGCTTTCTTGTATGTCGACAGGCGCCGCAACCGTAACACCGGAGCCGCTTCAGCGACGGCAACAACCGGCCCAAACTCAACCGCAACACGAGCACCATCGACGATCCTTAGCTATCAAGTATGCCAACGATACCCATACGCTGCGGAGAATCAGGTACTATTATCCAACGGTCGGCACCTACGTTCACTTTCTTAGCATAAGCACCGCACCTTTGAATTTCTTCAGGGCATCATTCAGTTTTTCATGAGACGCGTTATTATGCTTGCACCTGTAGGGCCATACTTCTGGCAGTGAACATGTTACATGTGCTAAATTACATACCAGTGCACATATAGTTAATATGCTTTAGTTTTGTCCTAAGTATTACTATACTTCCTAGATATCACTGCCTTCTTTACTTCTTGCATGCTATATTTATGATAATGGTGTTGTTCTGATGCCACCTGTTGGTTCCATCATACTGCTGCATGTTCTCTATGCTTAATTACACATCAGCAAACTAGCATGTGGTTCCGCTGGTTTTTGTTCGTTTTACCCTACATTTTCTAATGCTAGCTATTACATCACTGCTACAAGCCTCTGTTCACTACTTTTTGTGTGTTCTTGATCTTCCCAAGTTGCATGACTAATTTGATTCTTCTATTAATTATGGAGCTGCCAACCCCATCAAGCAAAATATTTGTTCTTTTGGGGCTGGCACCTCGAACAAGCATAAAAATAGAGGGAAGTAGATATATTGTCGTGTATGCACACCCTTCTTTCATTAGTTTATATGAACCATTGATGACCAATTCGAACCAGTGCATGCGATTAAAATTAATTTTACCTAAATAGAGGGTGCAAAATAAACTACAACAAGTAGATTTGCAACCACGGGATGTTGACGATATCTTCAAAGAACATTGCAACAGTAGCGAGGCTTCACAGCAACATATGGTAAGCCAGTGTGTTTTAGTACATGTGAAATGTAATGCGTGTGGGCTGCTTTCTTGGCTTGTGCCCTCAACCTGTAATCCTAGAGAATAACAAATAGTTCAGTTGTCTGCTTTGCTGTATTGCCTGATTCGAATGTGTGTTTGTTACTTGTTATGCTATACCTGAGTTGTCCAATATGTCAGCAGCGCCTGATGTACTATCGTAAAGAAATGCATGCCTAGTTCATTTGAGTCCTTCACTTTTCCTCTGAACTTCATCACAAGACTGTCTTCGTAGTTTATATGAGGTCACACTGTTAAGTGCTTTCTCAGATTATTTCAATTGCTTAGATGCCTTGGCAACTTAAATATAGCGGTGGTACACTCCCTTTCAACTAGGGATGTCAACTGGGTCCCATTTAATCCCGATTAAAGTCCACTAGTGGTATGATAGTTCAAAAGAGTTTTTGTTTTTTGAGGAAAATGAACCAGGGAGCTAGCAAAAACTAACTAGATGGGAGTGGCGGATGTCGTTTATTTGCCACTTACATCCCTAGTTTCATCTTACCATTTTAATTTTGTTTTCGGCTGATGCTGCTTCGAACCATTTAAATATAGCTTTCCATGCTCGGCAATAATTCGTATGTCGTTTACCATGTAAGTTTACTCCTTGGATCATGCGATAACTATCTCTTACTTATGTCCAGTGGAAACCTTTCAGGATGCCGTTCACACTAGGACGCAATGTACAACCCCAGAATCTATTTGTGGAAGCAGTGCGCCATCCATGTTACCAGATGGTAGCAGTTCAGAGGCAACACCGCCAGAGAGCAGTCTGAGCACATATATTATAGTTCTTGAGGTTCTACTAGAGGCAGAAAGAGATGGTGTGGCTGCCATGAATGAGGTAATCTCGATCTTGAAGCTGGAAATTATGCAATTAGTTGCACGCATTATGCAAGCAACCCAAGAATTGGAGGAAGTAAGAATGTTGCATTTGAAGACGGAGGAGGTCCTGCTACTTCTGCTATCTGAAGCCCAGGGTAATCCCAGTTGTTCTTTAGATAGCAGTTGAAATTCTCATTAGATTATTGTACTTGCATGTTGTGTCATGTCTCTGAATGGATTATGCTGTAAGACCCCCTGTGTTGTCCATGTGTTGTCATGATCCGAATTTTTTAGGCGAGGTAATCCTCAGTACTTGTATGATTGACATAAGGTGAACTATTTTTCGTGTGAGCATATTGTATTGGATGAAATAACTGTTTGACTCAAAGTGTATCCAACCTACTGAATTCGAAGATCACGACATTTCTAAATCATAATCATATATAAAGGCAGAATAAATCTTTGTTGTGGTTTTCAAGAAATAAATAACAAAACATAGAATTATTTGTGGATATTCGTAATCGAATAAAAATTGGATTTGGATTTAGTTGCCAGGGCCCTAGGAAAACGTGAATGCTAATTCTCCCAAGTTTTGAACGAAGCAGCTAAACACCCACTATCATTTGTGGGCTGCCCCGAAGCAAGTGTTTGCGAGATGGAAATTGCTGTCTACCCCTGACACTTGACATCCTTATCGACCGGATTTACACTCCTGTCGATCCAGGTAGACTAGTAACTTCAATCAGACGTGACACGACGGCCTCTGAGCCCATTCAGACACGGTGGGCGCCAAACGTGGGCGGCAAAACACATTTGATTCAAGATCGTCCGAGAGACATGTGTCTCTCCCTCCATTTCCACATTCATCCACGGTGGGCGGCAAGACAAACTCTCCTCGTCCGAAATCGGTGTAGGTTAGTATTTTAAATAGGGGAAGATGTGTAACTTCCCTCAGACGTGACACAACCGCCCAACCTGTCAGCCCCGTTAATACACCGTGGGCGCCAACCGTGGGCGGCAAAACACCCTCTCCTCGCCCGAAATCATTACCGGCAAATATTTGGGAGATGCAAGATTACCGTCCTATCCCCAACTGACGTTATGTCTGAAATTTTAAACGGGGGATAAGTTCGTTTCCCACATTTCAGACAAGCGCGTCCCAAAGTTTGAGATCCCCCTCCCCCTCCATTTCCCCATTCATACACCGTCGGCGCCACGACAACCTCCCCACTGCGTCCAGCCTCCTCCGTCCGCCATCCCATACTCCACCTTGCTGGAGCCGCTACCCCTACCCCGTCGTCCACTGCAAGAGATGGACGTCTCTCATCCACGGCGCCAAACCAGGATCCTTTCATCGCGTCGTCTTGCTTCATCGACACCATCATTCACTTTGCCGTTGCCACTCCTACGACCGCCTCGTCCACGGCAACAGGATTTATCCCCCGACCCGGCCGTCTGCCATCCAAAGTCTTCTTCCCCGTCGCCGACAGCCATCGCACCCGCAACACCCTCAACGTATCAGCAGGGGTCTACACAGCGTCGCAAGAGAGGTGGTACTCTTCCATATGTGCTTAAGTTATTGATCGCACCCGGAAAATAGATCTTAAATTGTTTACTATACTTTTCTTGTCTGTACCAAATCGTAGTGGCTAGTTGAATGCAAACATTGGTTGTGAAGTAGCTTTGTCCGGTTTGCACCTTCAGATCCACCATGTCACGGTCACTATACTCGTAAAGCTTATGGTTTCCCCCCTTTATATTCACTACCATCATTGTAGGTGCTTTAGTGCTTCGTGTCATGCTAGCACTGGTCCTCAAGACCTCAACCCATCAAGCGGAACAACATGCCACTCACAATTCCAAAGCTTACGTGTTGAAATACGAATCTGATATGATGCTCATATTACTAAAACAGAGAGCGTTTAATTGGTCACCTAATGTTCCTATATTCGTTTCGAAAAGCATGTGCGCCACCCACTGGTCCAGCTAGTTCCACTTTCCTGATTTTACTCTTGATGCTTAGGGTTTTCCCCTTTTATCTACTCTACTATGATCTGTGTAGGTGCTTTGTGTCATATTAGCCTTACTCCATCCTTCAAGCTAAACAACACAACACTCAAAATTCCAAAGCTTAGTTGTTCAAATATGATTGTGATATGATACTGATATTAGTTAACAAACACATTTAATTGGTTAGCTAAAGGTCCCAATTGAGTTTCCAAATGCATGTCGCGACATATCGAGAGACAGCATAATTGCATTTCTTTGTCACTTGTTGACTGTACTTTCTTGTCCATACCAAATCTTAGTTGTTATTTCAAAGCAAATATCTCTTGCTAACTACCCTTTGCGCGGTTTACAGCTTCAGATCTGCCATCCCACTGCCACGGTCAACACTATACTCATCATGCTTAAGGTTTCCCCATGATCAGCCTACGTGGTTCGTGTCGTAATAGCACTGCTCGACTGATGAGGACATCAATACCATTGTTACACCCACAACCCCTGCTGCTATATATACTGGACCAATTACTAGAGCTCGCGCACGCCAATTGAATTATCAGGTACTTTCGTTTCTTAGTAACGATTCCAATGTTCATGAGAATATGATGCTGCCTAAATTGGATACATTTGTTTTTCTTACAAATGAAGTGGCCTACCATGGACAAGAAAGATGAACCTTGGAGCAAGTTCAAGCATGCAGATGTTGGCATGCGCAAGGGGAACATGAGCGGAGTTACAAGTGATGATTCCAGGACTTTGAAGCCACCATAATAAGTACATGAAGCCTTGGACGAAATATACAAGATGCCACTTCATAATATTCTTCCATAGGTTATTCTAGGTGCTGCGTCACCTTATTATTGAGCCAGGCCCATGTAATTTCGAAATACTTAAGTATAGGCTGTTTTTAGAGTCCGTATGTGTGGGGAAACAAGAGTTAGGGTTGGTTTCGGACCCCACCCTCAAGGGCCACGAAATTCCCTCCTCTTCCTCCATATATACAGCCCTTAGGGCGTCGTTTAGACTTTGGGTTTTGTTTAGAATAAAAGTTTGCCATAGCTGCAACTTCGCGTACTTCGTTTGTGTTCAACGACCAGACCAAGGCGTCACAGAACCCCACCTTGATTAATAAAGCTTTCCTCTTATATTCGCAATATCCAGATTGCAATCTTAGTTTCTTGCTTGTTCTTCATTTGCCTGCAGGAAACAGACCTTCGTGGTCAGGTTGATCGTGCTCCGGCGTGGTCAATAACCTCTCGGAGTTGGTTTAGCGATTGCTAAGGCGCGACGTCCTCGCACGTTCGTAGTCGGATCGTCAAAGTCGACTTCGTCCAAAACGATAGCCACCATCTCATTGAAAGACGGGACACCTTTGCCTCTATCATCGACCCATCGAGCTAAACAAGCTTAGTTGTACAAATTCAAATCTGATATTATGCTGATATTAGTAAAACTGAGGGATGTTTAATTGGTCAGCTAAATGTTCTAACTTTAGTTTCAAAATGCATGTGAGCCACATATGGAGAGACCAGAAGGAATAGTATTTCTCTGTGTGCTCTGGTTCATCGTGGGTGGCCAACCGACATTGTATAGAAAGACTTGTAATATCTTCAATCTGCTTGCTCTTCTGCTCTTCTTTAAGACGACCCTCTTCTCTTGCGGTCGACTGGTCAGGTCGATTTATTCTCCCTTAGTATATTTTGAATCTGTCAGGTCAGGTCGACTTGTTCTTCTTTACTATATGTTGAAGCTATCATCTGCGAAGTATCATCACTTCTGGCGCTCTCATATTTTGAGTAGTAGGCCACATATTAATGCACACACCAAATTACAGCATGCATGGCACCTCTTAGAAGAATTGCAGAGATAGCACAAAGGGGTTTACAAGGAGGAAGTATTGGATTAGAATCACTTTCGCATTACAAAGACAATCTCACTTGTTTTTATGTTTTCATGCATTTCAGGTATTGAACATTATCAAAATGAATATGAGAATGGGCGCACGAGAGGAACATTGCGGAACAATCCACTGGCTAACAAACTTGGCATGGTGGAGGGTGGCCTATCTTATTCACCCATCAAGGTGCATGCTCTAACTTGGCAAGGTTGTATTGGTCGCACATATTGTGCATCTGACCTCTTGCATTACTTCCACTTTGTTACACCATCTGCTTAGTTTAAGCATCATATATGAGTATATGCTCTCTCAAAAGGTGTGTACATCAAGGACGATTGTGGTAAACTAAAAAGCAAAGACTCAAATCATACAAGACGCTCCAAGCAAAACACATATCATGTGGTGAATAAAAATATAGCTCCAAGTGAAGTTACCGATGGAAGTAGACGAAAGAGGGGATGCCTTTCGGGGCATCCCCAAGCTTTGGCTTTTTGGTGTCCTTAGATTATCTTCGGGGTGACATGGGCATCCCCAAGCTTAGGCTCTTGCCACTCCTTATTTTAGTGGCTTCTCTCAAGAGCATAAATATTTTACGGTGGGTGAACGAATTACTGTTGAGCAATTGACAGAATTGAGCATAGTTATGAGAATATCTAGGTATGATCATGTATATAGGCATCGCGTCCGAGACAAGTAGACCGACTCCTGCCTGCATCTACTACTATTAATGCACTCATCGACCGCTATCCAGCATACATCTAGAGTATTAAGTTCAAGAAAATAGAGTAACGCCTTAAGCAAGATAACATGATGTAGAGGGATAAATTCATGCAATATGATAAAAAACCCATCTTGTTATCCTCGATGGCAACAATACAATACGTGCCTTGCTGCCCCTACTGTCATTGGGAAAGGACACCGCAAGATTGAACCCAAAGCTAAGCACTTCTCCTATTGCAAGAAAAACCAATCTAGTAGGCCAAACCAAACTGATAATTCGAAGAGACTTGCAAAGATAACCAATCATACATAAAAGAATTCAGAGAAGATTCAAATATTGTTCATAGATAATCTTGATCATAAACCCACAACTCATCGGTCTCAACAAACACACCGCAAAAACAAGATTACATCGAATAGATCTCCACAAGAGAGGGGGAGAACATTGTATTGAGATCCAAAAAGAGAGAAGAAGTCATCTAGCTACTAACTATGGACCCGAAGGTCTGAGGTAAACTACTCACACTTCATCGGAGAGGCTATGCTGATGATGTAGAAGCCCTCCATGGTGGATGCCCCCTCCGGCGGAGCTCCGGAACAGGCCCCAAGATGGGATCTCGTGGGTACAGAAGGTTGCGGCGGTGGAATTAGGTTTTTGGCTCCGTATCTGATCGTTTGGGGGTACGTAGGTATATATAGGAGGAAGAAGTACGTCGGTGGAGCAACGTGGGGCCCACGAGGGTGGAGGGCACGCCCTGGGGGGGTGGGCATGCTCCCCTACCTCGTGCCCTCCTCAAAGCTTCCTTGACTTAGGGTCCAAGTCTCCTGGATCATGTTTGGTGAGAAAATCACGTTCCCGAAGGTTTCATTCTGTTTGGACTTCATTTGATATTCCTTTTCTGCATAACTCTGAAATAGGCAAACAACAGGAATTCTTGGCTGGGCCTCCGGTTAATAAGTTAGTCCCAAAAATAAGATAAAATTGGATAATAAAGCCCAATATTGTCCAAAACAGTAGATAATGTAGCATGGAGCAATCAAAAATTATAGATATGTTGGACACGTATCACTTCACCGCACGCGCCGCCTCCTGAGTTCATCACCGACGATGCTCCAGCCACCCAACGGGCACTCCACCATGTACAGTGACTTCACAGCACCACGTAGACCATGTAGGAGCCGACCTTGAGCCTCCAAGATCACCATAGCGACGAGTTTGACCTGACCCGAACTCCGGCAGCCGCACAGCTCGTTGTCGGCGTTGTTTCCGGCGACCTCGAGCTCAACCACCACCACCACTCGACGCAGCTCACTCCTCGCGTCACGTAGATGCCCTTCGCCGTCCATTTGGTCGCCGGAGGAGGAAACCCGCACTGCCCCACCGCGTCTAGCCTCGCCGGCGGCTAAACGCCGGCGAGTAGACCAGTTTGACCGGGTTAATCCCAGTTTGACCCCCCTCTGGGTCAATGACAGGTGGGGCCATGCCCTGCTAGTTAACCAAGGTTAGGACTAACTAAATTAGATAAGTTAGGTTAGTCACTAACAGACGGAACCCACTGGTAAGGTTTGACCTGGACCGTCTCCGTTGACTACTGACGTCACCCTGACGCAATAACTCATTTACTGGATTATTCTTATACAGGAAATTCCAGAAAATACTACAAACTTCAAAAATTCATAGAAATGAATATATAACTATAAATGCAAAGATTTGTATATCAAAATTGATCAGAAAAGTACAGTCTTTCCATCTGTACTGGTTTCATGCATGGCAGGACACTTTAACCTTGCTGTTTAGACTAAACAAGTTAATGCACTAATATGACTTCATATTTTCGGTTTGCATTTGAATATTTGATTCAAATGAGCTCAAACCAACCTGTTCTAAGTTGCATTAGCCAAAACACACCCATATTGCCATGTCATTGCATGCATCATATTGTTGCATATTGCCATGTAATGATTGTGCTACCGATGTGATTTTCGTGGTAGGTTCTGCCTCCGAGGATATTCACGAGTATCCAGCTAAAGGGCAGTACCCCACTACCACTCTATCAGGCAAGCAAAACCCCCTTGTTCATTCCGATACAATCCCACTCTCTCGCTCCTGCTCTCTTTTACTGCATTAGGACAACAACGACTCAACGGTTACATGCTGCGGTAGTTGAACCCCTTTCCTCTGCATGACCTGTCATTGCCACAGTAAATAGATGAAACCCACTAGCATGAGTAGGAGTTGTTTGAGCCCTGATGTGCCTACTCATTCATGCTTGTTTGTCATGCCTGCTACTGCTTAGAGTTGAGTCAGGTCTGATTCATCGGGGATGAATTGGAATGGTGATGAACATGTCCTACTGTGTGTGAGCTAAGTGTGTGAACATGCAACGCCCCCGATTCAATCATACACTAATCATGCACGCAAACGTGTACGATCAAGATCAGGGTCTCACGGGAAGATATCACAACACAACTCTAAAACATAAATAAGTCATACAAGCATCATAATACAAGCCAGGGGCCTCGAGGGCTCGAATACAAATGCTCGATCATAGACGAGTCAGCGGAAGCAACAATATCTGAGTACAGACATAAGTTAAACAAGTTGCCATAAGATGGCTAGCACAAACGGGGATACAGATCGAACGAGGCGCAGGCCTCCTGCCTGGGATCCTCCTAACTACTCCTGGTCGTCGTCAGCGGGCTGCACGTAGTAGTAGGCACCTCCAGTGTAGTAGGAGTTGTCGTCGAGGGTGGCGTCTGGATCCTGGGCTCCATCGTCTGGTTGCAGCAATCGGGTAGAGAGATGGGGAAAAGGGGAAACAAGGCAACCATGAGTACTCATCCAAAGTACTCGCAAGCAAGGAGCTACACTACATATGCATGGATATATGTGTAAAGGGCCATATCAGTGGACTGAACTGCAGAATGCCAGAATAAGAGGGGGATATCTAATCCTATCGAAGACTACGCTTCTGGCAGCCTCCGTCTTGCAGCATATAGAAGAGAGTAGACTGAAGTCCTCCAAGTAGCATCGCATAGCATAATCCTACCCGGCGATCCCCTCCTCGATGCCTTGTTAGAGAGCGACCACTGGGTTGTATCTGGCACTTGGAAAGGTGTGTTTTATTAAGTATCCGGTTCTAGTTGTCATAAGGTCAAGGTACAACTCCGAGTCATCCTTTTACCGAGGGACACGGCTATTCGAATAGATTAACTTCCCTGCAGGGGTGCACCACATAGCCCAACACGCTTGATCCCATTTGGCCGGACACACTTTTCTGGGTCATGCCCGGCCTCGGAAGATCAACACGTCAGAGCCCCACCTAGGCACAACAGAGAGGTCAGCACGCCGGTCTAAACCTAAGCGCATAGGGGTCTGGGCCCATCGCCCTTAGCACACCTGCACGTTGCGAACGCGGCCGGAAGCAGACCTAGCCTAGTGGCGTTCCAGTCCAATCCGGCGCACGCCACTCAATCGCTGACGTCACGAAGGCTTCGGCTGATACCACGACGCCGAGTGCCCATATCTTTCCCGCGTAGTTGGTTAGTGCGTATAGGCCAGTAGCCAGACTCAGATCAAATACCCAGATCTCGTTAAGCGTGTTAAGTATCCGCGAACGCCGATAGGGCCAGGCCCACCTCTCTCCTAGGTGACCTCAACCTGCCCTGTCGCTCCGCCTCAAAGATCCACTCGCGGGTACTCCTACGAGCCGACCCGTCTCTGTTCACCACATGTATCATGTATAAAATATAGTATACACCCGTGATCACCTCCCAAGTGATCACGGCCCGATAGTATAGCACAACAGACGGACAAGAATGTAGGGCCACTGATGGTAAACTAGCATCCTAAACTAAGCAGGTAGGCTTGCAGGTAAAGGTATCAACAGTAGTAACAAGGACAGGCTATGCATCTGGATAGGAATAACGAAAGCAGTAACATGCTACACTACTCTAATGCAAGCAGTATAGAGGAGAGTAGGCGATATCTGGTGATCAAGAGGGGCTTGCCTGATTGCTCTGGCAAGAGAGAGGGGTCGTCAACTCCGTAGTCGAACGGGGCAGCAGCAGTGTCGGTCTCGGTGTCTAGCGAGAGAAGAGGGGGAAGAAACAATAAATATTTAAGCAAACAGATGCATAGCGATGCATGGCATGACAAGTATCGGTGCTAGGGGGTGCCCTAACGCGGTATGAGGTGATACCGGTGAAGGGGGGAAACATCCGGTAAAGTATCCCCGGTGTTTCGCGTTTTCGGGCAAAGAAGCCGGAGGGGGAAAGTTGTGAGTTCGATAGGTTAGGGGGGTGTGGCGGACGAACGGGTTACGTATCCGAAATTGTCTCGTCGTTCTGAGCAACTTTCATGTAGAAAGTATTTTCATCCGGGTTACGGATTAAAGATATGATTTTCTAAAGATTTAAATCATTTTCTGATTTTAATTAATTAACTAAATCCAACATTATCCAAAACAGTGAATGATGACGTCAGCATGACATCAGAGTGATGTCAGCAGGTCAACTAGTCAGTTGACTAGTCAAACCAGACAGGTGGGTCCAGTGGGACCCACATGTCATTGACAGGGTACTAAAAGGGGGGTTTTAGACTAATAAATTGGGTTAATTAGTGGGTGGGACCCAGCAGTCAGTGACTGTCTAGATAATTAAATTATTTAAGGAAATAATTAGCATTTTATCTATTTACAAAATGTTTTAAATGACGCGGGCCCGCATGTCAGTGGCAGTAGCTGCCACATCAGCATAGTTGACCCAGTCAACTTGGCCAGTTGGGGCCCCCAGGCCCACAGGCAGTGACCCAGGGTGGGGCCCCACGCATGCCACGTCAGCTGGCCGGCGTTTAGATGCCGGCGAGTTCGTTTTCGTGGCGGTGCGGCTTGGGCGAGTGGCGGGTTTCGTCCATGGGGCACTAAATCGAGCGCGACCAGGCTCTCTGGAACGGCCTCTTCGCGCCGCATCCGATGGAGGGGAGCACGTCGGCGGGGGTGGCCGGAATCGAGCGCTACAGGCTCGACGGCGGCGAGGTAGTTCGGGCGTGAGACGAAGACGGCGACGCAGCGCGCTTCGGGGCGAACGGGGAGGCTAGGGTGGAGCTGCGCGACGTGCTGAGCACAAAAGGCTCGGCCCCGTGACCATTTGGTCACCGAAAGGGCGACGGCGACGCGCGCAGGCGGCGGCGCAGTCGGGAGCTCGAGGAGAGTGGAGCTGGGGTGAGCTAGCGAAGGCATGGAGAGGTTGGGGAGGATCTACGGGGCGTGAGGAGCGTAACCGACACGAGCCCGTGACCATTTGGCCACCGGAGACTCGTCGGCGACGGGGTCCGCGGCGGAGCGCTCGGGTGCTTCGGCGGCAGCTAGCTAGTGCGTGCGAGGGAGCTAACGGAGAGGAGGGGGTGGAGCTCACCGAGCGGCACACACGAAAGGCCCGTGGTAGTTTAGTAGCAGTAGGGGGTGTCGCCGGAGTTGGGGAAGAGCGGCGGTGACCGGAGATGTGGAAGAAGGGGGGCATTGCAGTAGCGCCTCCGAGCTCAAGCTGTGGCCACCGGTCGACGAGGAGGATGACAGCGGAGACGACGGACACGCAGGCACGGCGAGGCGATGGCTGTGGCCGCGCGATTCACGACGGCGGGTCCATGGCAGCGTCTGGGCGTGGTGGGGAACGAGGGGGAGAGCGAGGTGGATCTGAGGGGGAAGCGCAGGGGCCGAGGCGGGAGTGGGGGCGAGTGGGAGGAGGAACCAAGGACGCGAAGGTGTGGCGGCCTTATCCTCTCATCGTCGCCGGCGAGAGGGTGCAGCGGGGACGCGCCCCTGTTCCGACCCGGGTCGGGGGAACAGGGAAGGGAGGCGGCAGGGGGAGGCGGGCCGGTTCGGCCGGATGGGCCAGGTGGGCCGGCCTGGCCGGTTGCGGTCCAGGGGGCAGGGGCTGTGGCGTGCTGGTGGGTTGGTGGCCAGCTGGGCCAGTCGGCCCAGTGGGGGGGGAAGGGTTTTCTCTTTCTCTTTCTTTTCTTTATTTTTTTCTTTTCTATTTTATTTCATTTTAAAGTATTTAGTCTTTTACTAAAAATGTGCTTGCTGCACCATAATTACCTTTGTAATATTTGGCGTCCACCGAACATTTTTGTTTCAATTTTTGAAAACTTTTATTGTTGACTTTAATTTTAAGTTTGAATTTGACGCGGTTTCGAATTATCCCGAGATTAGTAACAGTAATCGCAGATGACATGGCATCATTAGGAGAGTTTTACTGTAGCCAAATTATCCGGGCGTTACAAATCTCCTCCACTACAAGAAATCTCGTCCCGAGATTTAGGAGGTATAAGGAAACAGTGCGGGGTATTCATCACGAAGACGATCCTCACGTTCCCAGGTGGCTTCATCTTTAGAATGGTGCGACCACTGGACTTTGAGGAACTTGATCGCCTTCTGACGTGTGCGGCGTTCAGCTTGGTCAAGAATGCGGACCGGATGCTCTTTATAGGAGAGGTCCTATTGCAATTCAAGCACTTCATGATCCACTGCTCGGATTGGGTCCTTGAAGCAGCGTCGAAGTTGCGACACGTGGAACACATCGTGAACCTTAGAAAGGTTTGACGGAAGCTCCAGTTGATATGCCACTTTTCCACGCCTCTCAAGAATAGTGAAAAGACCAATATAGCGGGGAGCTAGCTTTCCTTTGATCCCGAAGCGGTGAGCACCCTTCATTGGTGTAACTCGAAGATAGGCCTTTTCGCCAGGTTGATAGACCATGTCTTTATGATGACGGTCATAATTACTCTTTTGGCGTGACTGAGCAGTCTTGAGATTCTCGCGAATAGTGCGGACTTGTTCTTCGGCATGTTGGATAATATCCGGACCAAAGAGTGGACGTTCCCCAGTTTCTGACCAGTTCAGAGGGGTTCGGCACTTTCGTCCATATAACACTTCGAAGGGGGCCATCTTCAGACTAGCTTGATAGCTATTATTATAAGAGAATTCAGCATACGGGAGAGATTCCTCCCATTTCTTGCCGAAGGAAATAACACAAGCCCGAAGCATGTCTTCGAGAACTTGGTTGACTCGTTCAACTTTCCCTTGCGACTGAGGATGAAAAGCAGTACTGAATGATAGATGAGTTCCCATAGCTTCTTGGAAACTTGCCCAGAATCTTGAAGTGAATAAGCTGCCACGGTCCGAACTGATAACCAGTGGAATACCGTGAAGTGAAACAATTCTGGACATATAGAGAGTTGCAAGATGACTAGCAGTGATAGTTTCTTTGACCGCTAGAAAATGTGCAACTTTAGAAAGCCGGTCAATGACGACAAGAATAGCATCATTACCTTTCTGCGATTTGGGAAATCCAGTGACAAAGTCCATTTCAACATGGTCCCATTTCCATTCAGGAATAGAGATAGGTTGCAGAGTTCCAGCAAGCCTTTGATGTTCTGCTTTGATTCGACGGCAAACGTCACACTCAGCAACATAGCGAGCAATGTCTTGCTTCATATTAGACCACCAGAATCTTTGATGAATGTCCTGGTACATCTTAGTACTACCAGGATGGATACATAGAGGCGTATCATGAGCTTCTTTCATAACTTTCTGAGTCATATCCAGGTTTTCCCTCTTACTCGGAACTACTAGGCGACCTTTGAAGAATAAGGTGCCATCATCAGCAACAGTGAAGAATGAGGGCTTTCCCTCTGCGAGAAAGCGTTTAATCCTCTCCACTTCATCGTCACATTTCTGTATCCATTTGATGGTGTCCACAAGATGTGGCCTAGCAACCAGCGTATTGAGAGAATCTTTGGGAACAACATGGAGGTTCATCTTGCGAAACTCCTTAGGAGGGGGAGCGAGTGCACCCGGAGGAACAATATAGAGGTTCAGCTTCCTGAATTCTTCAACAAGCGAGGGCTGAACTTTGTGAACCTGGAGGTGGTTGCAGTAAGACTTCCGGCTCAAGGCATCAGCCATTACATTAGCCTTGCCTGGTGTATAGGAAATACCCAAGTCAAAGTCTGCAACAGTCTCCATCCATCTCTGCTGACGGAGGTTCAGGTCTGGCTGAGTAAACAGATACTTCAGACTTTGGTGATCAGTGAAGATCTCGCAACGATTACCGAGAAGGTAATGTCGCCACTGCTTCAGTGCATGAATGACAGCAGCAAGCTCGAGGTCGTGAACTGGGGAGTTCTCTTCGTGAGGGTGCAATTGACGAGAGGCATAGGCAATCACTCGGCGCTCTTGCATTAGGACACAACCTAATCCTTGACGGGAAGCGTCGCAGTAAATGACGAAGTCCTTCTTTGTATCAGGTGGAGCTAGCACTGGGGCAGAAGTCAACTTGTCCTTGAGTGCCTGGAAGCTTTCCTGACATTTGTCTGTCTATTGGAACTTGACGCCCTTATGCAACAGGTTAGTGAGAGGCCTGGCAATCTTGGAGAAGTTCTCGACGAATCGACGGCAATAGCTGGCGAGACCGAGAAAACTTCTGACTTGCTTGACATTCTTTGGAGGAGTCCAATCGAGAATAGCCTGAACTCGTTCAGGGTTAACGGCAATACCATCCTTAGAGATGACATGTCCAAGATAGGTTACTTCGGGAAGCCAGAATTCACATTTGGAGAACTTGGCGTATAGCTGATGCTCTCGTAGCTTTTCCAGCACAAGACGAAGATGTTCAGCATGTTCTTCTTCATTCTTGGAAAATACCAGGATATCATCCAGATAAACCACGATGAACTTGTCGAGGTAATCCATGAATATATTATTCATCAGGCGAGAGAAGGTGGTTGGGGCATTGGTTAAGCCGAATGACATGACCGTGTACTCGTATGAACCATATCGAGTCACAAAGGCGGTCTTTGGGATATCCTCTTCACAAACACGGATCTGGTGGTAACCCAACCTCAAGTCAAGTTTAGAGAACACTGATGATCCAGCCAGTTGATCATACAGATCATTGATCCGAGGAAGAGGATACTTGTTCTGAATGGTAGCTTGGTTAATAGGACGGTAGTCTTGTACCAGTCGGTTTGTCCCATCCTTCTTATTAACAAAGAGAGAAGGTGCTCCCCAAGGAGAGCAACTTGGGCGAATGAAACCATTTTGAAGAGATTTGTCGATTTCCTCCTTAAGCTCAAGGAATTCATGCGGCGGCATCTTGTAGGGTCGCTTGGCAATAGGAGTGGTGCCTGGTTTCAAGTCGATGACGAATTCGACAGCTCTAGCAGGGGGAATCCCTGGAAGTTATTCAGGAAAGACGTCGAGGAAGTCACGCACGACGGGAATGTTTTCAATGCCCTCGAGTGGTGCAGCGTTCAATGCATTCAAGGCATAGAGCCTTGCCTCAGCATTCTGAACCAGACGAGCATTGTAGCTTATTATTTCATCGGAAGGGTGTAGCAGATGGATGGTCTTGGTGGCGCAAACGATAGAAGCCGTATGCGCTTTTAACCAATTCATTCCCAGAATGAGATCAATGCTACAGGACTTCAGCACGATGGGAGAGACAAGGAATTCCAATCCTTCGATTTCAACAGGAACGTCGTGACTAACCATAGAGGTTTGACATTGGCCCGCAGGGGTGTGTACCACTAGCGGAGTGTTCATCTCTTCGTATTTAATGCCATGCATGAATGCAAAATCTGCTGATATGAATGAATGTGATGCTCCTGTATCAAATAAAACGGATGCTGGTACTGAATTTACGAGGAGTGTACCCATCATAGTAGCAGGCTGGTCTTGAGCTTCGTTCAGACAACGTGGTTGGCATGAACACGACCATAGGACTTGGCATTGTTGTTGCGGTTCTGGTTGCTTCCACGGCCAGTTGCTAGAAGGGCCAGTTGATTCTGGTTCTGGTTGCATTCCTTAGCATGGTGCCCTGGTTGTCCACACCTGAAGCACAAACCATTATTGGGAGTGGGGACAGGAGCTTGGGGTGGTGGAGCTGGAAGTTTGGGCTGCCTAGCAGGAGCAGTAGGCAGACGAGGTGCAGCATAGGACTGCCTTGGGGCAGGTGCATTCGGCTGGTACATGCTGTTGGGAATCCATATCTTGCGCTTCTGTGAGGATGGGCCCGAAGATAAGCCCGTGTAATGGCTGCGCCTGTGAGAGCTCTGGTATTCCTGCAGACCAGTTTCGACGTTGATGGCTTTGTTCACCAAGGTGGCGAAATCAGTAAAGTCATGCACTAGAAGTGTGAGCTTGATGTCAGCTTGAAGGCCGTCACGGAACTTCTCCTGTCTGCGTGCATTAGTTGCAATGTCCTCTTCATCATAGCGGAACAAGTCCAGAAACTCCCGCTGATAAGCTTCAACAGTTTTGTTGCCTTGGATGAGGTTGCGGAACTCACGCTTCTTCCGGTCGATGACTCCCTGAGGAATGAAGCGGGCACGGAAAGCAGCTTGGAAGTCTGGCCAGGTGATGATTGTTCCAACTAGCAGAGTACGCCTGTGGCTGTCCCACCATTGAGCTGCGGGTCCCTTCAGGAAGAAGGAAGCAAAGGTGACATGGCTGGCAAGGGCTACACCAGCAGATTCCATCTCATAGGTGATGTCACGGAGCCAGTCATCAACATCCAGAGGCTGAGTTGAGCTGCGGTACACAGTTGGGTTCAGGCGCATGAAATCCTGCAGAGTTACTGGGGCTGGCTGCTGGTTCATATTGGGGCGAGGAAACTGAGCCATCATGTTCTCCATGAACTGGCGATTCATCTCAAGCTGTTGGATCATACCATCCATGTACTCAGGCGATGGTGGAAGTTGCCACCCCGACCACGACCACCTGGTCTAACCATCCTGCTAATATATAACAGGGGTAGTTCAGCATTTGAGAAATTTGCAAAGACAAGAATCATTCATGGTGAAACATGCATAATGAAAGCAGCACGATAGATACCACATAATAGTCAGCATATCTTACAAAAGAGATCATGCATAGAGTTCGGTACACAGAGTCCAGTACATAGACTAATACATCATAGGCGGCACGCAGGCTCGCGTCGAATGCATCTACCACTAGCAAGCAAGTCTACATCAGTCCCACGCGACACTGCGGAGGTAGGTGTAGCCTGAAAGCTAGTAGTGTGGCAACAGGTACACCACGTCGGCAACCTGGGGTCCGCGGGTGCTCTGGTGCTGAACCCGACGCTCAGGCGGCAGAAGAGGACCAAGTGTGGGAGAGTAGCCTCCCACCTCTGGCCAACCGACACCCTGGGGCATCACGGTCCTGGCTGGGTAGATAGCAGAACGCGACAGCTCCCCAGATCCGACAAAGGGGTGCAACGTCGTCAGAGCACGGTAGAGGTGCTGACGAGTGGTGTACAACTCGTGGCGAAGAGCTCGGTTAGCTCGATCTAGCCCATCAACATGTCGAACCAGGTTCTGATGGTAGAAGGGCTCGCGGGTGACAGTGGAGTAGGCAGCAGTTAGTAACCCTCCACACCAATATCAGATGCGATAGCAATGTGCCTGAAGGGGGAGGTGTCCAACTCCCGGTACTCCCTACGAAGGCGTGTCAGAGCAGCAATGGCAGCATCGTGAATTGCCATATCGATGGTCACTCCAACACCATAAGCGGTGTGCAGCACAGTAGTGGAGTCATACTCCCGAGAGTAGAGGTGGACGGTGGCACGGTACTGCTCCTGGTTAAAGTCCTGGTACTCCTCAGAGACGGTGTACTCGGGGTGCCAGCGATAACCCAGATAGGTCATCATCTCAGCTAGCATGGCCGGTGATCCCGAGGCACCAATGGTCGCCGTGTGGCGCACGACTGCCTCGTGGGTTCTATCTGAAAACAAAGATGTTTCAAAGGAGTCAAATGACAGTGTGGAAATTGTTCAAAACACTATACTAAGGAATAACTATGGCTTTATCCAACTTTGGGGTGAATGTGGTCACGGGAACCTAGTGTTAGAGTTAGTAAATTCGTTTAACCCGAGTAGAAGAGAGTTCAGAGTCCCAGAGTAAAGGTCGAGGAGTAAAAGATCCTAGTACCACCCGATGGCGACATGGGCCCGTAAGGCACACAGCCAAGTTAATAAAAGTTTTTTCAATGTCTAGACTCGACTTCGTCCAAGGAGTGTGGAAGGGGGATTCCTACAGGCAGTCGGCTCTGATACCAACTTGCAATGTCTAGACTCGACTTCGGCCAAGGAATGTGGAAGGGGGATTCCTATAGTAAGTCGGCTCTGATAACAACTTGCAACGCCCCCGATTCAATCGTACACTAATCATGCACGCAAACGTGTACGATCAAGATCAGGGTCTCACGGGAAGATATCACAACACAACTCTAAAACATAAATAAGTCATACAAGCATCATAATACAAGCCAGGGGCCTGGAGGGTTCGAATACAAATGCTCGATCATAGACGAGTCAGCGGAAGCAACAATATCTGAGTACAGACATAAGTTAAACAAGTTGCCATAAGATGGCTAGCACAAACGGGGATACAGATCGAATGAGGCGCAGGCCTCCTGCCTGGGATCCTCCTAACTACTCCTGGTCGTCGTTAGCGGGCTGCACGTAGTAGTAGGCACCTCCAGTGTAATAGGAGTCGTCGTCGAGGGTGGCGTCTGGATCCTGGGCTCCATCGTCTGGTTGCAGCAATCGGGTAGAGAGATGGGGAAAAGGGGAAACAAGGCAACCATGAGTACTCATCCAAAGTACTCGCAAGCAAGAAGCTACACTACATATGCATGGATATATGTGTAAAGGGCCATATCAGTGGACTGAACTGCAGAATGCCAGAATAAGAGGGGGATATCTAATCTTATCGAAAACTACGCTTCTGGCAGCCTCCGTCTTGCAGCATATAGAAGAGAGTAGACTGAAGTCCTCCAAGTAGCATCGCATAGCATAATCCTACCCGGCGATCCCCTCCTCGATGCCCTGTTAGAGAGCGACCACCGGGTTGTATCTGGCACTTGGAAGGGTGTGTTTTATTAAGTATCCGGTTCTAGTTGTCATAAGGTCAAGGTACAACTCCGAGTCATCCTTTTACCGAGGGACGCGGCTATTCGAATAGATTAACTTCCCTGCAGGGGTGCACCACATAGCCCAACACGCTTGATCCCATTTGGCCGGACACACTTTTCTGGGTCATGCCCGGCCTTGGAAGATCAACACGTCGCAGCCCCACCTAGGCACAACAGAGAGGTCAGCACGCCGGACTAAACCTAAGCGCACAGGGGTCTGGGCCCATCGCCCTTAGCACACCTGCACGTTGCGAACGCGGCCGGAAGCAGACCTAGCCTAGTGGCATTCCAGTCCAATCCGGTGCGCGCCACTCAGTCGCTGACGTCACGAAGGCTTCGGCTGATACCACGACGCCGAGTGCCCATATCTTTCCCGCGTAGTTGGCTAGTGCGTATAGGCCAGTAGCCAGACTCAGATCAAATACCCAGATCTCGTTAAGCGTGTTAAGTATCCGCGAACACCGACAGGGGCAGGCCCACCTCTCTCCTAGGTGACCTCAACCTGCCCTGTCGCTCCGCCTCAAAGATCTACTCGCGGGTACTCCTATGAGCCAACCCGTCTGTGTTCACCACATGTATCATGTATAAAATATAGTATATCCCCGTGATCACCTCCCAAGTGATCACGGCCCGATAGTATAGCACAACAGACGGACAAGAATTTAGGGCCACTGATGGTAAACTAGCATCCTAAACTAAGCAGGTAGGATTGCAGGTAAAGGTATCAACAGTAGTAACAAGGACAGGCTATGCATCAGGATAGGAATAACGAAAGTAGTAACATGCTACACTACTCTAATGCAAGCAGTATAGAGGAGAGTTGGCGATATCTGGTGATCAAGGGGGGCTTGCTTGGTTGCTCTGGCAAGAGAGAGGGGTCGTCAACTCCGTAGTCGAACGGGGCAGCAGCAGCGTCGGTCTCGGTGTCTAGCGAGAGAAGAGGGGGAAGAAACAATAAATATTTAAGCAAACAGATGCATAGCGATGCATGGCATGACAAGTATCGGTGCTAGGGGGTGCCCTAACGCGGTATGAGGTGATACCGGTGAAGGGGAGAAACATCCGGGAAAGTATCCCCGGTGTTTCGCGTTTTCGGGCAGAGAAGCCGGAGGGGGAAAGTTGCGAGTTCGATAGGTTAGGGGGGTGTGGCGGATGAACAGGTTGCGTATCCGAAATCGTCTCGTCGTTCTGAGCAACTTTCATGTAGAAATTTTTTTCATACGGGTTACGGATTAAAAGATATGATTTTCTAAAGATTTAAATCATTTTCTGATTTTAATTAATTAACTAAATCCAACATTATCCAAAACAGTGAATGATGACGTCAGCATGACATCAAAGTGATGTCAGCAGGTCAACTGGTCAGTTGACCAGTCAAACCAGACAGGTGGGTCCAGTGGGACCCACATGTCATTGACAGGGTACTAACAGGAGGGTTTTAGACTAATTAATTGGGTTAATTAGTGGGTGGGACCCAGCAGTCAGTGAATGTTTAGATAATTAAATTATTTAAGGAAATAATTATCATTTTATCTATTTACAAAATGTTTTAAATGACGCGGGCCCGCATGTCAGTGGCAGTAGCTGCCACATCAGCATAGTTGACCCGGTCAACTTGGCCAGTTGGGGCCCCTAGGCCCAGAGGCAGTGACCCAGGGTGGGGCCCCATGCATGCCACGTCAGCTGGCCGGCGTTTAGATGCCGGCGAGTTCGTTTTCGCGGCGGCACGGCTTGGGCGAGTGGCCAGTTTCGTCCATGGGGCACCAAATCGAGCGCGACTATGCTCTCTGGAACGGCCTCTTCGTGTCGCATCCGATGGAGGGGAGCACGTCGGCGGGGGTGGCCGGAATCGAGCGCTACAGGCTCGACGGCGGCGAGGTGGTTCGGGCGTGAGACGAAGACGGCGACGCGACGCGCTTCGGGGTGAACGGGGAGGCTAGGGCGGAGCTGCGCGACGCGCTGAGCACAAAGGGCTCGGCCCCATGACCATTTGGTCACCGGAAGGGCGCCGGCGACGCGCGCAGGCGGCGGCGCAGTCGGGAGCTCGAGGAGAGTGGAGCTGGGGAGAGCTAGCGAAGGCATGGAGTGGTTGGGGAGGATCTACGGGGCGTGAGGAGCGTAACCGACACGAGCCCGTGACCATTTGGCCACTAGAGACTCGTCGGCGACGGGGTCCGCGGCGGAGCGCTCGGGTGCTTCAGCGGCAGCTAGCTAGGGCGTGCGAGGGAGCTAACAGAGAGGAGGGGGTGAAGCTCACCGAGCGGCACACACGAAAGGCCCGTGGTAGTTTAGTAGCAGCAGGGGGTGTCGCCGGAGTTGGGGAAGAGCGGCGACGACCAGAGATGTGGAAGAAGGGGGGGCATTGCAGCAGCGCCTCCGAGCTCCAGCTGTGGCCACCGGTCGACGAGGAGGATGACAGCGGAGACGACGAACACGCAGGCGCGGCGAGGCGATGGCTGTGGCCGTGCGATTCATGACGGCGGGTCCATGGCAGCTTCTGGGCGTGGTGGGGAACGAGGGGGGGAGCGAGGTGGATCTAAGGGGGAAGCGCGGGGGCCGAGGCGGGAGTGGGGGTGAGTGGGAGGAGGAACCGAGGACACGAAGGCGTGGCAGCCTTATCCTCTCGTTGTCGCCGGCGAGAGGGTGCGGAGGGGACGCGCCCCTGTTCCGACCCGGGTCGGGGGAACAGGGGAGGGAGGCGGCAGGGGGAGGCGGGCCGGTTCGGCCAGATGGGCCAGGTGGGCCGGCCTGGCCGGTTGCGGTCCAGGGGGCAGGGGCTGTGGCGTGCTGTTGGGTTGGTGGCCAGCTGCGCCAGTCGGCCCAGTGGGGGGGAAGGGTTTTCTCTTTCTCTTTCTTTTGTTTATTTTTTCTTTTCTGTTTTATTTCATTTTAAAGTATTTAGTCTTTTACTAAAAATGTGTTTGCTGCACCATAATTACCATTGTAATATTTGGCGTCCACCGAACATTTTTGTTTCAATTTTTGAAAACTTATATTGTCGACTTTAATTTTAAGTTTGAATTTGACGCGGTTTCGAATTATCCCGAGATTAGTAACAATAATCGCAGATGACATCGCATCATTAGGAGAGTTTTACTGTAGCCAAATTATCCGAGCGTTATAGAACACGATTTGGTAAAGGTAGCGGTGAGAGGCCATGTAGGAGTACATGGTGGGTTGTCTCATTGAAACCATCCTCAGGAACTGAGTTTCGTGTTTGTGATCCATGAACAACTACTACCACACATTGGGATCCTTAATTGACTCTCTCGGCTTCTTAACCACCCTTGTCCTCTGTCCAGGAGTTGCAAGTCGTTTCTTGTGTTTGTAGTATGCTGGAGGCCGTGCGCAGAGCTGACCCGAGGGGTGGGCTGCGATGCGGTAGGCACGTGGTCGGGTATGCCGGGCGCCCGTTTGGTGTCACGGAACCCTGTACACATCGTTCGGCGCCGTATGTGGAAACCTCGGCCGGACACCCTGTGGATGGAACCTGAATAGGCGATAAACCTAGACTAGAGACTTGTGTGGTTAGTTAGGTGTTGGCCGACTCCCTCGCCAGGCTTCCGCATGAAGGTTGCCGAGATACACGATGTGTACATGGTGGTAAGTGGCGAGAGCGTGTGTGAAGAAGTACACCCCTGCAGGGTTATAAATGATCTATTCGAATAGTCATGTCCGCGGTAAAGGACTTCTGGGTTGCCTGTACAGTTCATAGACAAGTGAAAGTGGATACTCTAAAATGCGCAGGATAAGTGTGAGTGCTATGGATGGCGTTCTCATAGGAAGACGGGAGCGGATCCATAGTGGTGTATTGATTGGTGAATATGTGGGCTCGTGTGCGCCACCCCAAAAGAGTTACTTGCAGTCGTAGTTCAGGATAGCCACCGAGTCAAAGCTGGCTTGCTGCAGTTAAACTCCACCACCCCCTTTGTTGATCCTGATGCATATGTAGCTAGTTCTGATGTAAGTCTTGCTGGGTACATTTGTACTCATGTTTTCTTAATTTATGTTTTTGCAGAGAGACTTCAGTCTCACTAGTAGTTGCGCGTGGACTTCGATGTTTAGCTTGTTACCTCGGCTACGATCTTGTGCCCTCGACAGGATTTGGTAGATAGTCAGGCTTCTCAGCCTTTTTCATTTGTAGATGTCTGTACTCAGACATGTTAAGCTCCCGCATATGCTTTGACTTGTATGCTCTGAATGTTGGGTCATGAGACCCATGTTTGTAATATCTCGCTCCTTGGAGCCTATTGAATAAATACTTGAGTTGTAGAGTCATGTTGTGATGCCATGTTGTATTTGCACATATCGAGCATATTGCGTGCATGTTGATGAAATGCTTGGTATGTGTGGGATCCGACAATCTGTTGTTTATCCTTGGTAGCCTCTGTTATGGGGAAATGTAGTCTGGTGCTTCCACTGAGCCTAGGTAGTTCGCTACAGCCCGGTTTACCGTAGTCCTGTTAGCCCAGCACTACTGCTCCGGAAGTCTTAGACTGGCCGGCGTGTGTCCTTCTTCGATCCTGTGTCTGTCCCTTCGGGGAAATGTCACGCGGTGTCTTTCGGAGTCCTGTTAGCCTGCTACAGCCCGGATTCCCAGAGTCCTGCTGGCCCAGTTGCTACAGCCCGAATTCACTCGCTGATGACCGACACATTCATTGCTGGGTCATGTATGCCTATCCCTGTAAGTTAGTGCCACTTTGGGTTTACGACTAGCCATGTCGGCCCGGGTCCTTTGTCATATGGATGCTAGAGACACTATCATATACGTGAGCCAAAAGGCGCAAACGGTCCCTAGCCGGGTAAGATGGCACCCGTGGGAATATCGTGCGTGAGGCCGCAAAGTGATATGATGTGTTACATGCTAGATCGATGTGGCTTAGGATCGGGGTCCTGACAACCTCAACCTCCGCCCTCGTCGTCGGGGCATCACACTCGGCGTGCTGCAGCCACAGCTCGAGCGGACCCCTCAGCGACATCTCGGCGGAGAAGAACTGCGGGAAGCGAATCCAAGAGCGCGGTGTCATCGCCGCCCACACCACAAGTTCACGTGATGAGCCCTCGGCGTGGGTTCCTGTGGCGGCGGCGCGCACCGCCGCGGCACGGCCACCGCGGCCATGGCGCGATCGGAGACGAATGGTGCCTCCTCCTTCGGAGCCCTCTGCCTGGGCGTACAAAGGCAGCGGGTAGCTGGGGGGAGGCCGTTCATGCCAAGGCCTCGTCGCCTTCGGCCTCACGATGATGTCATGGGAGCTGGCCAACCTCTTCTTCGTCGGGAATGGCCCTGGCTCTTCGGGGGGAGCTTTCCCCTTTTCAGCGGCAGAGAACCTCCGTATCGGTGCCATGAGTGTCGCGGCAAGGAGGAAGAAGAAGAAGCGGGCGGAATGGAGGAAGAGATGAGCAACGAGGGCTCTGCCCCTCTCCTCATTTATAGCCAGAGGGAGGCCAACCGTGAGCCTCCACGATCGAAGGTAATGATGGTTTTTCTGCATGCAGCAGGGACTCGTAAAGTCGAGTGGTTGTCGTGGTTGCGTGGGGAAGCGGAGGCGCCCACGTCCCATCAATCGCCACACGTCAATCAAGGCCGCAGGCTATTGGGGCCCGTGGCGCTCCGCACATGACCCTTGGCTTCACCGCGAAGCCAAGTCCGAGCATACCTTGGGCTTGGGGGCTACTATCGGCGTCCTGGGAACAGGGGTACCCAGACTTGCATACCTGCCGTGCAGGGCGAGGCTCCTCCAGTGGCCTGGTACGGCCCATCTTCATCAACAACCACTCAAGACCCTCGTGAGGGGCCAAGCCTCGCGAGGCGAACGACACAAGACCTCCTCAGGGGCAGCCTCCCTAGGCTGGCTCCCGAGGAGTGGAGACGCCAAGACAAGGGCACCTCGCGAGGTGCTCGTGGCGTGAGCCATGATGACCAAGGCCAGGCGGGCGCCAGCTGGCATAGTGTACTCGTTGCCTCTTTGGTTCTAAAGGGGCAAGCGCAGGCGAGGAGTCCCGAGGCATCAGGCAAAGGTTTCTATATTGGTGCAACGAGACCAAGACCAGCAGGACAGTAGGACGGAGGTCACCAAGGAGCCCACGACGGCGTCACCCCCAGAGTCCTTGGCAGGTGAAGACCACCTTTTGTCAGGATAACTTGTACTAGTTGTCTCCCTTCGAAATGGCCGTTGTGGGATCCCTTCCCGCCTAATATTTGGGAAGGGGACCCGGGCCTCTATATATAGGACTAGCTACCACCGTGGGAGGCATCTGATCTTGGATTGGATCCATTCCGCCAAGGCCTCCACACAAGCTCACCGAGCTCAAGAACACCTCTCCTCGGGAGGTTGTTCTTCCCCTGTACTTGTCCATCCTTAGCCTCCAAGGCAATCCATCACACCACACTGGTAAAGGGTATTACACCACAACAGTGGCCCGAACCAGTATAAACCCTTGTGTCACTTGTTCTTTGGGTTCGATGAGTTAAGTCTTGGGATCGCTGCTAGAGCGAGCTAGAGAGAGAGATCTTCGTGTGCACCCCAGTGTTCGAACCTCAAGGGTTTGCCGGAACCCAGAATCCGACACGCACCAGTAGAAGCACCATGCTCTGTGCTGGTAGTCGACACGGTCGAGGAGCGGCTATGACCGTGCAAGTGTGGAAGCGCCATGCTCCGCGCTGGTGATAAACAACTGAGGGTTGCCCCTGGCTGCATCAACCTCAGAGAGCTGCTAGGCTCAGTGTCCAGCCTCATCGCAACACTTTCCCCTCAGGAGAGTCGCGAGAGGGGGCTGGGCACGGGGGCTACGCTCAGGTCATGCCTAGCGCAGGCCACCCTGCCAGTTCCCTCGGACCTGGTCATCGCGCGCCCCTCCCAAGCAGGAAATCGGTGAGGAAAGGTATGGAGGTCTGTTTGTACGTCAAGGGGACTCCTGAGCATCGTGACTCAGGAGCCTAACTGGTCACATAGCCCCTCACTCCTTGGTCTCGTCCTGGTGATCCAGACGACCAAACGGCGGCTAAGCTATGCGCGGGGTCGGGCCCTGCCGACGCAGAACGCTAAGGCCTACTCTTGCATCTCCTTCCCGCGGGCTGTTTGTACGTCAAGGGGGACTCCTGAGCATCGCGACTCAGGAGCCTAACTGGTCACGTAGCCCCTCACCCCTTGGTCTCGTCCTGGTGATTCAGACGACCCAACGGCGGCTGACGTATGCGCTAGGTCGAGCCCTGCCGACGCAGAACATCAAGCAAGCGGGAAGGAAATTTCAAAATCCTAGCAAATTATTACAAGAAATGATGTCTCTTAAAAAGCACAGACACATAAAGTTTTAACGCCTCCACGAGTCATGGTGCATGTTGCAGGAAATAAAAATGGAGGGAAGCGCTACCAACAAGCCTCTTCTTCAACCTTGGGCGCTGCCATCGCCCGCAAGGGGTGCCCCGCCGTCGACAACGTCGCCGTCACCTGTACCATCAGTTGTGGCTGTAGGTTTGGCAGCGCCGTCAGTCGGAGGCACGGGGTCGATGGCGAGGACCTTCTTCAGCAGGGCCTCCACTTGGCCCTTCATGGATTCGGCAGCGGCGGTGCAGTGCTCCTCGTCCACAGGCTCAAGCAGGGCTCCGAAGTCGGTGCTGGGGTCGCGAAGATGGAGGTGGCTGAAGATGCACGTCATAGCCGAAGAGGAGAGCGCGCGGGCTTCCCCTCCACCATGGGGCCGACTTCATCAACAACGCCCTCGAGCGCCGCGACAAGCTGGGGAGCAGCTCGGCGGGGCCTTCCTCAGCATTCACCAATGGCTCCTTCAACCCCCTCCCATAGAGTTCCCGCAATGCCTTGCGGGACCTCTTCTCAAGATAATTGAAGGTGGCACGATCTCCGGCAAGAACCCTCACCTGGGCCTCCAGCCGGGCCTTCTCTGCCTCCATATCCTTCTCAACTTCTCTAGGCGGCCGCGCTCCGCGGCTTGCTTCCGTGCCGATTGCGCCAGCTCGGTGTCACGAGTGGCGACCGCATCTTCTCGAGCCTTCAGCTCCTCCTCCCGCGCCTCCCGCTAACGGGCCTCGGCGGCATGCTCGGTGCACAGGGTCTCCAGCTCGTCCTTCGCCACCCGGCAGTGCTCCTCGGCACCCTTGAAGTCCTTCAACGCCGTGTCACGGGCGGCCACGGCCAAGCCGGCAGCCCGTTCACCCTTCTCGGAAGCTGCTACGGCCCGTATCCACAACGCCCTGACGGACGCATTGGACCGCAGCCATCCCGAGACAAACTCCAGGAGCCCCGACGCTAGGCGACGGTCGGTGCCTTGAAGGTCATCGCGAAGCTGGGTCAGTGCAGAAAGAGCCTCCTCCAGAGCATCAGGCGAAGCAGAAGAATCACGGCCCAGCGGCGTGATGGAAGGGGGAGGAGGCAGCACCGGCGCTAGGGTCAGCAAGTTAGCAGCAGCAGAGGGGGCCGGGGGATCCAGAGCCTTCGCTACCTCGTCAAGCAAGCTGAGGGCGGACGCCTCCGGAGCTGGCTTGACTACAGAGACCACGTTCTCCTGAGGCTGGGCCTCCGAGTCTTGCGAGGATAACCCTACCGCAGAAGCGCGGGGCCCTCACCGTCCTTCTGTGTCGGGGGTGGTGTGGCCGCACCAAGCTGCTAAGCTATAGGGACCACAGTCATCTCCTTCTTCTTCTTCACCACCAGCGTCGGCCTAGCAGTACCAAAGGGAGGCATCAAGATACTACAACAAGAGCAAATAAGGAAGATTAGGGAAGAGCACTTACTGATCCACGACGGCGTAATCTCTCGCCCTCTTCAGAAGCACCATGCCCGAGGCCTTCGTAGGTGATAGAGGCAAAGATGTCCCGTCTTTCGATGAGATGGTGGCTATCGTTTTGGAGGAAGTCGACTTTGACGATCCGACTACGAAAGTGCGAGGACGTCGCGCCTTAGCAATCGCTAAACCAACTCCGAGAGGTTATTGACCACACCGGAGCACGATCAACCTGACCACGAAGGTCTGTTTCCTGCAGGCAAACGAAGAACAAGCAAGAAACTAAGATTGCAATCTGGATATTGCGAATATAAGAGGGAAGCTTTATTGATCAAGGTGGGGTTCTGTGACGCCTTGGTCTGGTCGTTGAACACAAACGAAGTACGCGAAGTTGCAGCTATGGCAAACTTTTAATCTAAACAAAACCCAAAGTCTAAACGATGCCCTAGGGGCTGTATATATGGAGGAAGAGGGGGGAATTTCGTGGCCCTTGGAGGAGGGGTCCGAAACCCACCCTAACTCTTGTTTCCCCACACATACGGACTCTAAAAACAGCCTATATTGAAGTATTTTGAAATTACATGGGCCTGGCCCAAAAAGAAGGTGACACAGCACCTAGAATAGCCTCTGGACGAAAATTATGAAGTGGAATCTTGTATATTTCGTCCAAGGCTTCATGCACTCATTATGGTGGCTTCAAAGTCCTGAAATCATCACTTGAAACTCTGTTCTTGTCTCCCTTGCGCATGCCATCAACTCAATGCTTGTTCTTGCTCCAATGATCATCCTTCTCCAAGCTAGGCCCTTCATTTGTGAGCAAAACAAATGTATCCAATTTAGGTAGCATCATATTCTCATGAACATTAGAATCATTACCAAGAAACGAAAGTACCTGATAATTCAATTGGCGTGCGCGAGCTCTAGTAATTGGTCCAGTATGTATAGCAGCAGGGGCTGTGGGTGTAACAATGGTATTGATGTCCTCATCAGTAGGCTGGGGCACTGGCGCACGAGCCCCAGGGGCAGACAGGGGCGTGACAACCGAGCCTGCGGCAGCGCTGGCCGGTGACGAATCGAAGGCGCCACCTCGGGAGATCCGCGCCGACCGGCTCTTCTTTGGGACCCCCGGCTTCAGCTTCTTCGGAGGGGTGCCCTGGATCTCGTGGTGACCCCGACGGAGTGCAGGGGCTCCTGTGCCAGGTGCTCGCCGGCGTCGACATAATCATCAGAAAGGACGAGGAGGAGGTCGGGTTGGCACGGGGGGGGAGGTCTCCCCCGCACCTTCCACAGTCTCCTTCGAGTCCGACCCCTCCTCCTCGTCGGACTCACCAGAAGCCGCCGCCACCGGGGAGCTCGGGGGCTTGGTGCGCGCCAGCGGTACGAGCCCGCGCTCGTTGAAGACAGGCATGGCGGCGGCGATCTTTGCCCCATCCGGGCGGCGGTATAGCGGAAGATGAGTATCTCGCAGGAAACCCTGGTCCTTCCTGACCAGGAGGTGCAGGGCCTTGTCCAGCTCCCCGTCGAACAAGGCGTCAGGGCGCAGGCGGAGGTCGCCTCCCTCGTCCATGAGCTTCCATAAGGGGCGCGAGCGCGCCTGGAGCGGAGCTAGGCACAGCACCAGGAACTCCTTGACAATCATGGCCCCCGTCAGCTTCTCCGCCCTCGAGTCGTCAGGCTTGAGGTCGGCCACCATCCTCTCCATCATCTGCTCCTCCTGCGGATCAGTGAGCTTCGCATGACTCCATCCCACGTGAGGCACTGGCATCCCAGTCGGTAGCGCCAGCCGAGGGTAGGAGCGCTTGGTGTCCATGAAGATCCACTTGTTCCCGAAGTCATCCGCCTTCTTCCCGGCTCACGAGATCGCATTGCTGCCGTTGGCCGCGATGAAGTTGGCACACCCCGAGCACGGGCCCTCCTTGACCCAAAGGAAGAAGAAATGCCAGAGCAGCACCACGGATGGCATCACCCCCACGAATGCCTCATTGTAAAAGGCAAAGATCGACAGGAGGAGGACGGAGTTGGGATGAAGATGCAGGGCGTGGAAATTGTAATGCCGAAGGATGGCATAGAAGAAGTCGGAGATGGGGCCGACCAGCCCCGCGAAGACAATGTGGAAGAAGAAGGGATAGAAGGTACTCCCAAAGGTTTCTGGCTTGGCGAAGTCGGCCCGAAGCGACGTCTCTCCCCCCTCGTTGCTGCCGCCCGCCGTCACTAGGAGCCTGCATGCTATTATATTATCTGTTTTGGATGTTTAATGGGCTTTAATATACTCTTTTATATTATTTTTGGGACTAACCTATTAACCGAAGGCCCAGTGCAAATTGTTGTTTTTTTGCCTATTTTAGTGTTTCGCAGAAAAGAAATATCAAATGAAATCCAAACGAAACGAAACCTTCGCGATGATCTTTTTTGGAACAAACGCAATCCAGGAGACTTGGAGTGGACGTCAAGGAAGCAACGAGGCGGCCACAAGGCAGGAGGGCGCGCCCAGGGGGTAGGCATCCCCCCCCCCCACCCTCATGGGCCCCTCGTAGCTCCACCGACCTACTTCTTTCTCCTATATATACTCTTATACCCTGAAAACATCTAGGAGAGCCACGAAACCACTTTTCCACCACCGCAACCTTCTGTACCCGTGATATCCCATCTTGGGGCCTTTTCCGGTGATCTGTCGGAGGGGGATTCGATCATGGAGGGCTTCTACATCAACACCATAGCCTCTCTGATGATGTGTGAGTAGCTTACCACAGACCTTCGGGTCCATAGTTATTAGCTAGATGGCTTCTTCTCTCTCTTTGGTTCTCAATACAAAGTTCTCCTCGATGTTCTTGGAGATCTATTCAATGTAATACTTTGTGCGGTGTGTTTGTCGAGGTCCGATGAATTGTGGGTTTATGATCAAGATTAACTATGAACAATATTTGATTCTTCTCTAAATTCTTATATGCATGATTTGATATCTTTGTAAGTCTCTTCGAATTTTCGGTTTAGTTTGGCCTACTAGATTGATCTTTCTTGCAATGGGAGAAGTGCTTAGCTTTGGGTTCAATCTTGCGGTGCTCGATCCCAGTGACAGAAAGGGAACCGACACGTATTGTATTATTACCATCAAGGATAAAATATGGGGTTTATATCATATTGCTTGAGTTTATCCCTCTACATCATGTCATCTTGCCTAATGTGTTACTCTGTTCTTATGAACTTAATACTCTAGATGCATGCTGGATAGCGGTCGATGTGTGGAGTACTAGTAGTAGATGCAGAATCATTTCAGTCTACTTGACACGGACATGATGCGTATGTTCATGATCATGCCTAGATATTGTCACAACTATGCACTTTTCTATCAATTGCTCGGCAGTAATTTGTTCACCCACCGTAATATATGCTATCTTGAGAGAAGCCACTAGTGAATCCTACTTTACATCATATAAGTTTCCGATACAATTATAGTTTACTATTTATTTTGCAATGTTTATTTTCCAATCTATACAACAAAAATACCAAAAATATTTATCTTATTATCTTTATCAGATCTCACTTTTGCAAGTGGCCGTGAAGGGATTGACAAACCCTTTATCGCGTTGGTTGCAAGGTTCTTGATTGTTTGTGCAGGTACTAGGCGATTTGCGTGTAGTCTCCTACTGGATTGATACCTTAGTTCTCAAAAACTAAGGGAAATACTTACGCTACTTTGCTGCATCACCCTTTCCTCTTCAAGGGAAAACCAACGCATGCTCAAGAGGTAGCAAGAAGGATTTCTGGCACTGTTTCCGGGGAGATCTACGCTCAAGTCAAGACATACCAAGTACCCATCACAAACTCTTATCCCTCACATTACATTATTTGCCATTTTCCTCTCCCCCACTTCACCCTTGCCATTTTATTCGCCCTTTTTCGCTCACCTCTTTTCGCTTGCTTCTTGTTTGCTTGTGTGTTGGATTGATTGTTTGTCACGATGGCTCAAGATAATACTAAATTGTGTGACTTTTTCAATACCAACAACAATGACTTTATTAGCTCTCTGATTGCTTCTATTATTGATGCTGAATCTTGTGAAATTAATGCTGCCTTGTTGAATTTTGTCATGAAAGATCAATTTTCTGGCCTTCCTAGTGAAGATGCCGCTACCCATCTAACAACTTTGTTGATTTGTGTGATATGCAAAAGAAGAAAGATATGGATAATGATATTGTTAAATTGAAACTATTTCCGTTTTTGCTTAGAGATCGTGATAAAACTTGGTTCTCTTCTTTGCCTAAAAATAGTATTGATTCATGGAATAAGTGCAAAGATGCTTTTATCTCTAAGTATTTTCCTCCCACTAAGATCATCTCTCTTAGAAACGATATTATGAATTTTAAGCAACTTGATCATGAGCATGTTGCACAAGCTTGGGAGAGGATGAAATTAATGACACGTAATTGCCCTACACATGGTTTGAATTTATGGATGATTATACAAAAAAAATATTGGATTGAATTTTGCTTCTAGAAATCTTTTAGATTCGGCCGCGGGAGGTACTTTTATGGAAATCACTTTAGGAGAAGCTACTAAAGTCCTAGATAATATTATGGTTAATTATTCTCAATGGCACACCGAAAGATCTACTAGTAAAAAGGTTCATGCGATTGAACAGATTAATGTTTTGAGTGGAAAGATGGATGAACTTATGAAATTTTTTGCTAATAAGAGTGTTTCTTCTGATCCTAATGATATGCCTTTGTCCACTTTGATTGAGAATAATAATGAATCTATGGAAGTGAATTTTGTTGGTAGGAACAATCTTGGTAACAATGCATATAGAGGAAATTTTAATTCCAAGCCTTTTCCTAGTAATTCCTTTAATAATTATGGTAATTCCTACAACAACTCTTATGGAAATTTTAATAATATGCCCTCTGATTTTGAGACTAGTGTTAAACAATTTATGATTTTGCAAAAGAATTTCAATGCTTTGCTTGAAGAAAAATTGCCTAAGATTGATGAGTTGGCTCGGAACATGGATAGAATCTCTCTTGATGTTGATTGTTTGAAACTTAGATCTATTCCACCTAAGCATGATATCAATGAGTCTCTCAAATCCATGAGAATTTCCATTGATGAGTGCAAAGAAAGAACCGCTAGGATGCGTGCTAAAAAAGATTGCTTTGTGAAAGCGTGTTCTTCTAGTTTTCATGACACTAATAATGAAGATCTAAAAGTGACTGATGTGTCTCCTATTAAATCTTTGTTTTCCAATATGAATCTTTATAAAGATAGGACTAGAGATGAGTCAACTTTAATTAAAAGGTGTCCCAATGATTCAGAGTTTTTAGATCTTGATGCAAAAATTGGTAAAAGTGGGATTGAAGAGGTCAAAACTTTACGTAGCAATGAACCCACTATTATGGATTTAAAATAATTTAATTATGATAATTGCTCTTTGATAGATTGTATTTCCTTGCTGCAATCCGTGTTAAATTCTCCTCATGCTTATGATCAAAATAAAGCTTTTAGTAAACATATCATTGATGCTTTAATGCAATCTTATGAAGAAAAACTTGAATTAGAAGTTTCTATCCCTAGAAAACTTTACGATGAGTGGGAACCTACTATTAAAATTAGGATTAAAGATCATGAATGCTATTCTTTACGTGACTTGGGTGCTAGTGTTTCCACGATTCCAAAAACTTTGTGTGATGTGTTAGGTTTCCTTGAATTTGATGATTGTTCTTTAAATTTGCATCTTGCGGATTCCACCATTAAGAAACCTATGGGAAGGATTAATGATGTTCTTATTGTTGCAGATAGGATTTATGTGCCCGTAGATTTCATTGTTCTTGATATAGATTGCAATCCTACATGTCCTATTATTCTTGGTAGGCCTTTCCTTAGAATGGTTGGTGCGATTATTGATATGAAAAAAAGGAAATATTAGATTCCAATTTCCATTAAGTAAAGGCATGGAACACTTTCCTAGGAAGAAAATTAAATTACCTTATGAATATAATATGAGAGCCACTTATGGATTGCATACCAAAGATGACAATACCTAGATCTATTCTTGTTTTTATGCCTAGCTAGGGGCGTTAAACGATAGCGCTTGTTGGGAGGCAACCCAATTTTATTTTTGTTCCTTGCTTTTTCTTCCTATTTAGTAATAGATAATTCATCTAGCCTCTGTTTACATGTGGTTTTATGTTTTAATTAGTGTTTGTGCCAAGTAGAACCAATAGGATCTTCTTGGGTGATAGTTGTTTGATCTTGCTGAAAAAGACAGAAACTTTGCGCTCACGAAAATAATTTTTAAAATTCACCAGAACGTGATTAAAATACCATATTTTTGAAGTAGATCAATATACAAATTATCCAGGTTGTCCTAGTTTTTCAGAATTTTTGGAGTTCCATTAGTATTCGAACAAATCAGATTGCTACAGACTGTTCTGTTTTTGACAAATTCTGTTTTCGTGTGTTATTTACTTATGTTGATGAATCTATGGCTAGTATCAGGGGGGTATGAACCATAGAGAAGTTAGAATACAGTAGGTTTAACACCCATATAAAGAAATAATGAGTTTATTACAGTACCTTACAGTGGTGATTTGTTTTCTTTCACTAACGAAGCTCATGAGATTTTCTGTTTAAGTTTTGTGTTGTGAAGTTTTCAAGTTTTTGGGTAAAGATTTGATGGATTTTGGAATAATGATTGGCAAGAGCCTAAGCTTGGGGATGCCCAAGGCACCCCAAGGTAAAATTCAAGGACAACCAAAAGCCTAAGCTTGGGGATGCCCCGGAAGGCATCCCCTCTTTCTTGTTCGTCTATCGGTAACTTTACTTGAGGCTATATTTTTATTCACCACATGATATGTGTTTTGCTTGGAGCGTCTTGTATGATTTGAGTCTTTGCTTTTTATTTTACGACAATCATCCTTGTTGTACACACCTTTTGGAGAGACACACATGAATCGGAACTTATTAGAATACTCTATGTGCTTCACTTATATCTTTTGAGCTAGATAATTTTGCTCTAGTGCTTCACTTATATCTTTCTAGAGCACGGTGGTGGTTTTATTTTATAGAAATTATTGATCTCTCATTCTTCACTTATATTATTTTGAGAGTCTTTTAGAACAGCATGATAATTTGCTTTGGCTATAAAATTAGTACTAATATGATAGGCATCCAAGATGGGTATAATAAAAAATTCCATATAGACTGCATTGAATACTATGAGAAGTTTGATACTTGATGATTGTTTTGAGATATGAAGATGGTGATATTATAGTCATGCTATTTGAGTAATTGTGGAATTGAGAAATACTTGTGTTGAAGTTTGTAAGTCTGTAGCATGCATGTATGGTAAACATTGTGTGAAAAAATTGAAGCATGAGGTGTTTCTTTGATTGTCCTCCTTATGAGTGGCAGTCGGGGACGAGCAATGGTCTTTTCCTACCAATCTATCCCCCTAGGAGCATGCGCGTAGTGCTTGGTTTTGATGACTTGTAGATTTTTGCAATAAGTATGAGAGTCCTTTATGACTAATGTTGAGTCCATGGATTATACGCACTCTCACCCTTCCATCATTGCTAGCCTCTTCGGTACCGTGCATTGCCTATTCTCACCTCGAGAGTTGGTGCAAACTTCGTCGGTGCATCCAAACCCCGTCATATGATATGCTCTGTCACACATAAGCCTCCTTATATCTTCCTCAAAATAGCCACCATACCTACCTCTTATGGCATTTCCATAGCCATTCCAAGATATATTGCCATCCAACTTTCCACCGTTCCGTTTATTATGACACGCTTCATCATTGTCATATTGCCTGGCATGATCATGTAGTTGACATCGTATTTGTGGCAAGGCCACCATGCATAATTTTTCATACATCTCACTCTTGATTCATTTCTCGGTTCACCGCTGGAGGCACTCATATAGAGTCATATTTTGTTCTAGTATCGAGTTGTAATCCTTGAGTTGTAAATAAATAGAAGTGTGATGATCATCATTATTAGAGCATTGTCCCGTGTGAGGAAAAAAAGGCCAAAAAATAGAAAGGCCAAATAAAAAAAGGAAGGCCCAAAAAAAGAGATAAAAAGAGAGAAGGGACAGTGCTACTATCCTTTTTCCACAGTTGTGCTTCAAAGTAGCACCATGATCTTCATGATAGAGAGTCTCTTATTTTGTCATTTTCATATACTAGTGGGAATTTTTCATTATAGAACTTGGCTTGTATATTCCAACAATGGGCTTCCTCAAATGCCCTAGGTCTTCGCGAGCAAGAAAGTTGGATGCACACCCACTTAGTTTCTTTTGTTGAGCTTTCATACATTTATAGCTCTAGTGCATCCGTTGCATGGCCGTCCCTACTCCTCGCATTGACATCAATTAATGGGCATCTCCATAGCCCGTTGATTATCCGCGTCGATGTGAGACTTTCTGCTTTTTTTCTTCTCCACACAACCTCTATCATCATATTCTATTCCACCCATAGTGCTATGTCCATGGCTCACGCTCATGTATTGCGTGAAAGTTGAAAAAGTTTGAGATGAGTAAAGTATGAAACAATTGCTTGGCTTGTCATTGGGGTTGTGCATGATGAGAGAATTTTGTGTGACAAAAATAAAGCATAGCCAAAATATATGATTTTGTAGGGATGAGCTTTCTTTGGCTATGTTATTTTGAGAGGACATAATTGCTTAGTTAGTATGCTTGAAGTATTTTTTTGTGTCAATATTAAACTTTTGTCTTGAATCTTTCGGATCTGAACATTCATGCCACAATAAATAAAATTACATTGAAAATTATGTTAGGTAGCATTCCACATCAAAAAATCCGTTTTTATCATTGAGGGAGTCCTGGATTAGGGGGTATCCGGACAGCCGGACTATAACCTTTGGCCGGACTGTTGGACTATGAAGATTCAAGATTGAAGACTTCATCCCGTGTCCGGATGGGACTTTCCTTGGCGTGGAAGGAAAGATTGGCAATACGGATATGTAGATCTCCTTCCTTGTAACCGACTCTGTGTAACCCTAGCCTCCTCCGGTGTCTATATAAAACGGAGGGTTTAGTCCGTAGAACAACAATCATACCATAGGCTAGCTTCTAGGGTTTAGCCTCTCTGATCTCGTGGTAGATCAACTCTTGTACTATCAATATTAATCAAGCAGGAGTAGGGTTTTACCTCCATTGAGAGGGCCCAAACCTGGGTAAAAACATCGTGTCCCTTGTCTCATGTTACCATCCGCCTAGACGCATAGTTTGGGACCCCCTACCCGAGATCCGCCGGTTTTGACACCGACATTGGTGCTTTCATTGAGAGTTCCTCGGTGTCGTCGCCATAAGGAAGGATGTCTCGTCTCGTCTTTAAAGACGGCACTATCGCTGAGGGAGCTTTGGCTGTCGGCCAAACTCTCCGGCTAGGTGGTTTCATCATGACTGTTCGGCTGCTGCGCCGACGATGACTTCTCGGGTCATCGAAAACAGTCTCCGCGTCAACTCGGATCTTTCCCAGCAGTTGGATCCAATCGAGCTCTCTTCTCTAAACGAGCTCTTGGATTGCATCGCCGCCCTGGGAGTCGCTACAGACTATGATCAGATTGGGCTTAAACCCGATTAGAGAGAAATTAACTCTCCCCCGGTCACCCATCACGTTGCGGTGGTGGAGGAACAATGCGGCGACCTTTCCTCTATCTTGAGGACTAGATATGTCCGGATTCCTGAGCCCTCCGAGTCGGATACCCGTTTACGGGAGGACACCAGCCAAGCCCTGAACCTAGAGTCAGGCAGCGGGCCAGACTTATCGGGCAACATCCCAGAACCCGAACTTCCAAGATGGGAAACTCCTCGGCCCCTGGGTCTCAGATCGGGTGAGGTTTCGGATTCAATTCCACCCACCCACCCAAACATAAGTGATCTTTCCCACATTAGGCAAGAGCCCCAAGAAACAGTACATCATTATTGGGCCAGATTTCTCCTTGTAATGAACAAGGTTAAGGACTGTCGCGAGGAAGACGCAGTCTCATTCTTCTGCAATAATTGCACGGACAAGGGTATCACCATGAGTCGCCGTGAAATTACACGCTTTGCCGACTTGGCGTCCATAGTATGAAAGTACTGTGCGATGGTAAGTGCCTGGAAAACCGAAATAAAATTTTGGGACAATCCGTCCATGAATTTGAACCCAGTCCGGAATAAAAGGGTGCATTATCACAAGACACCCGGGTTAACTACCAAAAAGAAAAAACCCTCTACAGGGCACGGGACCGTACTGGAGGGATGGCTCAATGGACCCTGCAAAATTCATAGTACAGAGGGCGCCACACCAACACATAGCCTTAGAGCATGTTGGATACTGCGGCAGGTAGCCAAAAGTGGTGAGGATCTTCTGATGTGGGGTGGAACCCTAGATGGCCGATCTTTCACGAAAGGAGCGAGATCCCTCGAAGAGCGCGACGAACACGGGGAAGAACGGAGGGAAAACACGAGAGGAACACTCAACCAACAAGAAATAGATCACACATGCACTAGATCGATGAACACAAAGAGATACACGATGATCCAAGGTCAACAAAGGACGATACAAAGTAACTGGTTCTTCTACTAGAAGGAGGTCTTGATGGGGCCACCCAAGAGGGGGTCTTGAATCCAATGATCTTCTCCGAAGAGGGGCCGCAGTCTCTCTCGAGGAGGAGATCCGTATGGATGAGCGAAGCTCTATCTCACATATGAGCTAAACCAACGCTAACCCTAACTAGAAGGAGGTGGGGGTCTATATATAGTGTTTGCCCACGAAGGGGTAAGTGAGGGGGGATACATGGGCCTCTGGCCCGTATCTGCGCGCAGGCAGGCGCCGGATGTCCGAGCTGGGGGCCGGATGTCTGGGCGTTCGCGGGAGGCCGGATGTCCGGGGCGCGGGCCGGATGTCCTTGCTGGTGTGGCCGGTCTCGGAGCTCTCTGGATAGAGGGGTCCGGATGTCCGGGCTGGGGGCCGGATATCCGACGGCTCGGGGAGAGCCGGACGTCCGGGCCTCTGGGCGGATGTCCGGGCTGACGGGGTTCAGCTTCGGGTGCCTTCTGTGATGGGTGCCGGATTTCCGGGCTGGGGCCGGATGTCCGGGCTTGCGTGAGGGGCCGGATGTCCGGGGCCTGGCCGGATGTCTGGGCCCTGTAGCCTTTCTCCGGTTCCTCTCGTCGTGCTCCTTCATCCTTATACTTGGGGACTTGTCCATCATTCCGAGCATCTCCGAGAGGGTCTCCTTGGTACCTAGGCATGTGTAGTGTCCTTGCATTAGGTAGCAACCATGTCTCACATGAATGGAAAGGAGAAGCATTTAGGAGCGGGTTCACCTTAGGTCCAATGACGTAGGCTCGAGTGTACATGGGGATGATCGTCGGATGCTCCGCATCATCTCCCCTCCCTTGGGAAAGATCCGACCTCGGATCGAAATCCTCATCACCATGGAAACGGTTGTCGTGGACGGACTTGTAGTAGGACGAAGTGGAAGACATGGCGCAATCCAAGTACTTCAAGATGTCGTCGGGATGGTAGACATGCAAAACGAGCAAACAGAAGCGACACTTGGAAATACAATGGTTAGCGCACACAAGGTGTCCATCAAGTAAGCATGAGGTCGTCCAAAGGAATTGTTCATGACAAAACGCGTGAAGCTTATCAAGATGATCTAGAATGATATGCAAATCGTTCATGGGAGTAAAAGCATTCGTTGTGCACACAAATGTGTCGTTAATATGGTCAATGCAACCACGGTGCAAAATGATGTCATAGTGAGACGGTTTATCAATAGCATGAATATGGAAATGTATGCTCAATATGATTATGTTATCATGCAACTAAAGGTAGGCAATATGATCACGATTTATGAATATGCCATCAAGAAAGATCACAACAAATTTGCTAAGGAAGTGCACAAGCTCATATATCATGGATGACATAGAAATACAAGATGCAACAAGGCAATCATAATGTGAGTCAATCCATGCATAAAATGCAAATTTGTCATGG
Organism: Aegilops umbellulata; assembly: GCA_032464435.1. Classification (NCBI taxonomy): domain Eukaryota; kingdom Viridiplantae; phylum Streptophyta; class Magnoliopsida; order Poales; family Poaceae; genus Aegilops; species Aegilops umbellulata. The sequence continues at coordinate 185,065,673 of CP136055.1, forward strand.
GTAGTGTTGTACCATAGCTTGATGTCGTGGCACTCCTCAACTTGAAGGTCTATAGGGTCCATCTCCAATGCCGGTCCTCCATCCAATATATGTATCATGTAGACAAGAAGAAGGAAACAACAATGAAAGTATGGCCCATCCAATATGCATATTTGAGAATGGCTCAAAGGGAATGAGTTCACCTTTATGAGGATGTCGAAAATGTTGGTGTTGCACATCATGTACTCCTTCACATAACCAATATGTCTCGTGATGGTACCTCCTTTTGAATCCTTCAAAATGAAAGAACATGACAAACACTTGGAAAAGCAAATGAGGTTGGTGCAAATGTAGCACCTATCATTCGAGTGGTAAGATACCCAACAAGTGTATGCATCATGCTCATCATAAGAAAGGACAAGGGAGCATTTCATGGTATGGAGGTATATGATGCAGCTACAACCAAAGACAATAGGCTTAAACAAGCAAGCATGCTTCACAAGTAATATGTCCAAGTCTCCACGATCAATAAGCATAGTAAGTTGGCACTCAATACAATGGCATATGAGAGGTGCAACTAATGGAGACAAGTGACAAAGATCAAGATATATCATGTGAGAGGCATGAACATATATGTCATCAACCTAAGAAAGAGAGTAAGAGTGGAACATGGGTGATGCGACAAACCAAGCAATCATAGCGATCAAGTCAAGCAAGCTAGTAGTGCGAAGATGCAACAAACTAGAAGGAACCATGGCAAGCATGTCATGTGTGCAAATAGTGGTCATATATGATGCACATGACATTTCACAAGCATAAAAGCAAGATATGAGAAAAATAGCATCAATAGCATGGGGCACATGATAAACATGGCAATAGCAACAAGGATCTCCACCAAGCATGCAAATACACATAGGAGTAGCATAATGGTGAATCATGGGTAGATGAAAGCAAGGGTCACAATTGCATGGCAAACTCATGTAAAGAGGCATAACATGCAAAGTGAACACGATAGAATGGGCATAATGTGACAAGTGGTAAATAGCCCATAACCGTGTGAGAGACAAGTAGAAAAGATGCGCGTAGTCGTTGCGCGAAGAGAACGGTGGTAAGGATAGTCCACGGGATCCCAAATCGCCATTGCTCTCAAGAGCTCGTTTCGTCAACTCATGGGATTGTGAGGTTGACAAGTATTCATGGGTACCTACACAAAAGAGACACAAACGAAAGAAATTGTGTGTGTGGTAAATGTACACATCATACATCATGATGTGTATGTGCACGTGTGGGTTAGCACATGATAAGCATCGCTCAAAGAAATTTGATGCATGGTATAAGAACATGTCATCCATCATGAAAGAATAGTTATTGTGTATGACACGATGGGGATGCAAATTGAGCATACAATTATATGGCACATCAATATCATGTTTATTCATGGGGAGCATATGGTGCATACAAGTATTGGGATCATGCAATGCATAGGATGAATCAAAATCTCCTAACATGTATGAGGAAACTATGGGGGTCTCCTCATGAGCAATATTGGAAACATCATATGGAGAAAATGGACAACATCCAAAACAATGCATATCCGAAGCTAGGTAGTCATGGCATGGCATATGAGATAAATGATGCAAAGGGGGCATATCAATATCATCACAAGAAAAACAAATGCCAATAACCATGGGCTTGTCATCTATGCCATAAGTGCAAATTGGGTTAATTTTAATGGCATATGCATAGTCACTATGAAGAGATTGCAAATATGACATATTATTGATCTCATGCATAGCATATGACAAGTCAAGCGGATTGTCAAACATGATGTGACCTAAAGAATTGTCACAAGAAATCCTATGTAACATGGCATCACAACTAATAGACTCCACGTGAGAATCATCATATTCATCATAAATGGGAGAATCATCGCATGGGGAAATCATACTAGAATGAAGCATGGTAATAGGTTGATCAACATCATGCAAGCAATCATTGTCAAGAATGTCCACTAGTGGGACTAGAGCATCACCTTCACCTATGTTACCTTGTTCATTCCACTCAAGTGGTGTAGGTGAGGTGGCAAAGACCAAATGGTGGTCATCTTCATCTTGATGGAACCATGTGGGGGGTGCATCATATTCCACCATGGCCATCGTTTTGTCCAAAGGAAGGACGTAGTCATCGCGAATCGGCGCGTCATCATATATGGGACCTAGCACCAAATGAGAAGACACAATAGAGGTAGTGGTTAAGTCGTTAGAAATCATAGTGGCCTCACTCTCTCTATGTAGTGGTTCACTCACTCCCTCAAGGTAGGTGCACTCAAAGTCACATATGGTGGAGTCACTCATCTCACTCAAGTGGTGGGGGTTGTGGCTCTCCTCACATGGGAATTGGGGCAACTCATCACATATGGGGCTAGTGGTGAAGTCACTCTCACTCTCAATATGGTGGCACAAGTCACTCAAGTCATCATACGTCGCCGTGGTCGAAGGGAAAATCCCATGCTCAACCATCTTGTCACCATCGCCATGGATGAAGGCCGAAGATGGCACATCATCACTCTCGCCTCCTAAGATGGAAGCATCATCATTGCTCGTCACCAAGTCGCTTGCCTCCAAAGCGTGGTCCTTGAAGGTCTCCGTAGTCGTACTCGTCGCCGCACCATCTTGAAAAAGAGTCGTGGAGGACTCGACATCATCAATGCCATAAAGAGGGATGGCGGTGATGTCGAACTTGAGAGCATCGTCTTGGAGCTCATCGGGCTTGGACATCTTGGTGGTACTAGCCTCATGCTCGTAGTCTTTGAGTTTGGTCTTCGAAAAGTGTGCTTGGGGTGGAGAAGCCTTGGCCTTCATGAGTTCTTGTTCCGCCTTGAGAGCACCAATGTAGTTGTCGTCGAGGGACTTGTAGTTCTCGAGGGAGATAGTCTTGGAGATGTCGTTGTTCAATCCCATCATGAAGTGGAACTTCATTGACATGGGGTCGTCCACGCCGGCTCGTCGCAAGGCTTTCTTCATCTCCTTGAAGTACTCGTTGATGGGCTTGGATCCTTGGATGGTGTTCTCCAATTGGCGTAGAAGTTGTTCCGTGTAGGTTGGAGGCACAAACTCTCGCCGCAAAGCTCACTTCATCTTGGGCCAACTCATGTCGTAGCTCTCCGAAGGTGTGTGAAACCACCATGTCGAGGCATAGTCGTGGAAGTTTCTTGTGACGCACTTCACTTGATTTTCGGGAGGAACTTGATGTAGCTTGAGGTAGTCGTCCATCAAACTCTCCCACTCGAGATACTCCTCGGGTTCTAGAGTCCCATAGAAAGGAATCTCATGGTCGGTGTCGAGGTCGTAGTAGCTCGTGGAGGTCGCGGACTTGAGCTTGGGGAGCTTCTCTTGAGCGTAGTCTTGAGGTGCTTGTTGGCGAAGATGCCGTATATCCGAAGGCGAAGATGCCTTGAAGTCGCTTGGCGAAGATGCCAAGGGAGATGGTGAAGTCGTTGAGCGGTTGTTAGTGTTGAGCTCTTGACCTTCACGTTCTTGTTGGTGATGGTGTCGATGCCGATGTGATCTTGCCGGAGAAGGTAGCTCGGAAGCATGTGCTCTTGAGCATCTTCTCGAAGATGAGGAATATCGCTTGTAGGACTTGATGAGGGCTTTGAGCTCCTCCATTTGAGCGTTCATCTTGGCGTCGTTGGAGTTGTTCATGGCATCAAACTCGTTGTTGTTGTTGTAGACCGAGGGTGAAATGCCTTGCCTATCCATCACAAGACTCGAGCAAATATGAGTGGGAGAAAGAGAAGAACTATACCAAATGTACCTTGACCGATGTTGAAGATGGATCAATGATCACTCAATGTGTAACAAGGAAATAGCACAATTGGTACCAATTATTGTCGGTTTCTCACACCTACACAAGTAAGGCTTATGGTGGAGCTCGGTGAGGATAGTGTAACAAAAATTTGATGCAAAATGTTAGCAAGATTCAATAATGTTGAAAGAGATTCACAAATTCGCAAGTGAAACAAGTATACCAATAGCAAAGAATGGCACACGGAAACACACACACGGATAGATAAATGGGGTCGTGCAACCAAGGAATGAGCACAAAATGTGGAGTCCACGGAAAACGCTCGTGTTGCACAACTCAAGAGATACGGTAGCACGATTGCTCTATAGGCGGATACGACACTTGTGCACAACCTATGATATGCAAAATGGATAAACTTTCTATCCCAAGTACGCTATGTATGTATGGTTCCCGATGTTTCTCTCAAGATGATCGGATATGACAATATTATATGCAATGTGGTATGATGCTATGGCACTTGCTTACAAGCTTCTTTGCTCTTCTTTTTTGCTTAAAAGCTTTTTTTGTATGGTATGGCCACTTTTGCACAATGCACAAACCAAGATAGCAATTGTGTATATGCGGGAACAATCTTGTGACACAAGAGATGATATGATACCAATATGATATGGTATGTATGCAATGGAAGGTGTAGACCAATGACCACTAATGTGCAAAAGTAACGTTGCCGGCAATACTCAAATGGCTAGTCTCGATAGGTAAGTAACACAAAATGGCCTAGGGGTTATCAATGCAATTGCAAGGGGGAATGTACAATGGTGTCGTCAAGGTTACTGTCCGTTGCGATGATGAGTGGTGGTGTTCTTGATGTAGATACCAAGATGATGGAGACTCGTCCCTAAGTAGCCGAAACACCTTAGGAAACGGAAAAACCACAACTCAAAATCTCAAGGACAAAAGTCAAACGGTGGTAGTAGAAGCGATGGTGGTTTTGCGGAAGCTCAATGGGATTGCGAAAATGCAATGAATGGGGTTCTCGGAGTACGCAATGCGGAAATGGAGGGTAAGGTGGTGGACTATGCACGATGTCGGGGTTGGAAGCACGATCCCTAAGTAGCCGAAACACCTTAGGAGACACAACTCACAACACAAACAAAAATTTGGTTAAGTTGGGTTGGCGAAAGTGTATGGTGGGCAAGCCTATGCGGAAGTTATGGTGGTGGTGGTGGTTGATGAAGATGCAACCATCCCTAAGTAGCTAAAACACCTTAGGAGACTCGAATCACAACTCAAACAACCACTAATGCTATGGGGAACAAAATTGGTTAGGTTGCGGAAGTCGGTGGTGGTTTTGCGGAGAATGTGGTGGAAGCCCTAGGCAAAGATGCCAAAGTTCCAAAAAATTTATGGAGTCAAATGGTGATGGTAGTATTTTTTTGGGATGGGGGATGTCAATAGCTTCAAAACGAGCTAAAGAACGTCAAAAACGGACTCCGGATGAATTAGTTATGCATAAAACGGTGAAACGGGGAAGGCTGAAATCCCAGGGGTCGGACATCCGGGCTCGGGGCCGGATATCCAGGACCTGATGTCCAGAAACTTGCGCGAAAATGCGCTCCAGGAGCCGGATGTCCGGGCTAATGGCCGGATTTCCGGGCAGGCCGGATGTCCGGGGCTCGGGCCGGATGTCCGGGCTCCAAATCCGAGGATGAACTCGAGGAACTCGATTTGGGGGCGGAAATTGATGATTTCAAGGACAAAATTGGAGAGATATTGTGAATGGAAAGTGGGGAAACTTGGGGAAATGCTAGATCCACTAGAAACCAAGCAAATCCATGGATCAAAATCAACAAAACATCATCAAACCAACAAATCACAAAAAAATTGGGGCTATTTTTGGTGGGGATTTTCGAATTTGGGACAAAATCAACAAAACTAGGCTAGAAAACACAACGGGGAGGCTCCGAAATCGTGATCAACGTGGCTCATGATACCAAGATGATGTGGGGTGGAACCCTAGATGGCCGATCTTTCACGAAAGGAGCGAGATCCCTCGAAGGCGACGAACACGGGGAAGAACGGAGGGAAAACACGAGATGAACAATCAACCAACAAGAAATAGATCACACATGCACTAGATCGATGAACACAAAGAGATACACGATGATCCAAGGTCAACAAAGGAAGATACAAAGTAACCAGTTCTTCTCCTAGAAGGAGGTCTTGATGGGGCCACCCAAGAGGGGGTCTTGAATCCAATGATCTTCTCCAAAGAGGGGCCGCAGTCTCTCTCGAGGAGGAGGTCCGTATGGATGAGCGAAGCTCTATCTCACATATGAGCTAAACCAACGCTAACCCTAACTAGGAGGAGGTGGGGGTCTATATATAGTGTTTGCCCACAAAGGGGTAAGTGAGTGGGGATACATGGGCCTCTGGCCCGTATCTGCGCGCAGGCAGGCGCCGGATGTCTGGGCTGGGGGCCGAATGTCCCGGCGTTCGCGGGAGGCCGGATATCCGGGGCGCGGGCCGGATGTCTGCGCTGGTGTGGCCGGTCTCGGAGCTCTCTAGATAGCGGGGTCCGGATGTCCAGGATGGGGGCCGGATATCCGGCGGCTCGGGGAGAGCCGGATGTCCGGGCCTCTGGCCGGATGTCCGGGCTGACGGGGTTCAGCTTCGGGTGCCTTCTGTGATGGGTGCCGGATTTCCGGGCTGGGGCCGGATGTCCAGGCTTGCGTGAGGGGCCGGATGTCCGGGGCCTGGCCGGATGTCCGGGACCTGTAGCCTTTCTCCAGTTCCTCTCGTCGTGCTCCTTCATCCTTATACTTGGGGACTTGTCCATCATTCCGAGCATCTCCAAGAGGGTCTCCTTGGTACCTAGTCCTTGCATTAGGTAGCAACCATGTCTCACATGAATGGAAAGGAGAAGCATTTAGGAGCGGGTTCACCTTAGGTTCAATGACGTAGGCTCGAGTGTACATGGGGATGATCGCCGGATGCTCCGCATCATCTTCTCATCCCAGAAGCCACAGAAAACCATCCTAGGGATGACAATACGGTATTAACAGTCTTTGAGACCTTCGCATCAAATAATAGGCGAAAGCGAACACTCCGCAGCCTTGCCGAAATCCACCACGTGGCAACAATAAATCCATGGAGTGACACGGCTATTACTTTCAATGCCAGTGACGAACCTAAATTTCGAACAGCCAGAGCACCAGCCGCATTGGTCCTCAGTCCAATTGTGGACGGATTTCGACTCACCAAGGTGCTCATGGACGGCGGCAGCGGATTAAACCTCATCTATGAGGAAACCCTTCAAAAAAATGGAAATAGACTGGAACCGCATCGAGCGAAGCAGCACAACCTTTCAAGGATAATCCCCAGTCAGGAAGCGCGTTGTACAGGCAAAATCACACTAGATGTGGTGTTCGGCACGCGGGAGAACTACAGGTCCGAAGAGATTATGTTCCAAGTGGCTCCGTTCAGTAGCGGATACCATGCCCTTTTAGGGCGGGAGGCGTTTACGATCTTCCAAGCCATACCCCATTACGGGTACATGAAGCTCAAAATGCCCGAGCCCAATGGAATCATCACTCTTGCTAGTGATCCGGACACAGCACCCCGCGCCGAAAACAAGACAGCCGCACTGGCCCTCGAGGCGTTATCCGAAGCCCTTGCGGCCGAGGAACTGACTGTGATGCGCTCCACGGTGGACAGGGACGATGTGATACTTGATAAGAGATCCTAGTCCACCTCCTTTAAACCAGTAGATGAAATAGTCAAATTCCAAGTCCATCCAACGGACCCTACAAAAACAGCCTCCATCGGGGCACAGTTAAACCCCGCCGTAGACGCCGCACTACGAGAGTTCCTGCGCGAAAACTGGGACATTTTTGCCTGGCATCCTTCAGATATGCCAGGAATCCCACGCAGGCTGGCCGAGCATAGCCTCAATATTCTAAAGGGATTCAAGCCTGTCAAGCAGGCTCTTCGGTGTTTCTCCGAACCTAAGAGACAAGCTATGGGAGAGGAACTAGCCAAGTTATTGGAGGCCAGATTCATTAGAGAAATAAAACACCCGGACTGGCTAGCGAACCTGGTGATGGTACCAAAGAAGTATAAATCCTGGCGCATGTGCGTCGATTTCAAGGACCTCAACAAGGCTTGCCCAAAGGATCCCTTCCCCTCCCCCGCATCGATCAAATTATCGATGCTACCGCAGGACACGAATCATTGTGTTTCCTCGACGCATACTCCGGCTACCACCAAATTAAGATGGTGGAGCCCGACCAAGCCGCAACGGCATTCATCACACCATATGGCCCCTTCTGCTTAAACACAATGCCTTTTGGGCTCAAAAATGCCGACGCAACATATCAGCGCATGATTCAGACATGTCTGGCGAACCAGATCGGCAAAACAGTGGAGGCATACGTAGATGATGTAGTTGTCAAAACCAAACACATCGACTCTCTAATAGACGAATTGAGGCTCACATTCGACAACCTCCGAACATACGACATCAAGCTCAACCCAGAAAAACGCGTTTTCGGTGTACCAGCCGGAAAGCTCCTAGGCTTCATTGTATCCAGCAAAGGAATTGAAGCAAATCCGGCCAATATCCGAGCTCTGTCACAGTTGGATATCCCAATGGACCCCAAACAAATCCAGAAATTAACCGGATGTGTGGCGGCTCTAAGCCGCTTTATCTCCCGCCTGGGAGAAAAGGCATTACCCCTTTATCGCCTCCTACGGCGCACCGAACACTTCAAGTGGACGGATGCCGCCATAGCTGGATTGGAAGAAATAAAAGCCATACTAGCAACCAACCCAATCCTGGCAGCACCAAACATTGGCGAACCTATGTTGTTATACATTGCGGCAACCCATCAAGTTGTGAGCGCAGCGCTCGTCATCGAACGAGAAATGGACAGACATAAATTCCCCCTATAAAAGCCGGTCTATTATGTATCCACTGTCCTTACTCCATGCAAGTCACGGTATCCGCATTATCAAAAGATAGCATACGCGATATTCATGGCATCCAGGAAACTGCGACACTACTTTCAAGAGTGTTCAATAACAGTAGCCTCGGAAGTACCACTTAATGATATTATAAACAACCGCGACGCCACGGGCCAGATTGCCAAATGGGCCATTGAGCTCCTCACGTTCGACATAACTTACAAGCTGCGGCGAGCCATTAAGTCGCAAGTATTGGCCGACTTCGCCGCCGAATGGACGGAAGCCGAACTCCCTAAAGAGTACGGCGCATATTCTAACTGGATCATGCACTTCGACGGCTCCAAAATGCTGGCTGGTCTGGGGGCTGGCGTCGTTCTGACGTCCCCAACCGGAGATACAGTTCAATACGTACTCCAGATAATGTATACAGACTCCAACAACGCAGCCGAATACGAGGCCCTTTTACATGGTCTCCAGATGGCAGTATCCATGGGCATCCAACGCCTGGAGGTGCGGTGGGATTCGAACCTCGCAATATCCCAAATAAATGGAGACTTTGATGCCAAGGATCCGAAAATGGCGGCCTATCGCAACGCCGTCCTCAAAATGTCAGCTCGGTTCGAGGGGCTCTAATTCCACCATGTGGCTCGGGAAAACAATAAGGCGGCAGACGTCCTCGCACGCATCGGCGCAAAACGCGATGCGGTCCCCCCTAACATCTTTTTGGACACCGGTAACAATAGTCCGGACCCGGCCACAACACCCGATACCGAACACTCTGACATAATCGGAGGATCTACCACCGAAATAACACCTTCAGCCCACGTAATAATGGCCATCATCGCCCCATGGACAGAACCATTCATGGCCTACTTAACTAGGCAGAAACTCCCCGAGGACCAAAATGAGGCACACTGCATAGTGCGGCGATCTAAAGCCTATATGGTCCATGAGGGAGAGCTTTATAAGAAAAGCACCACCGGAGTCCTTCAAAGGTGCATCTCCAAAGAGGAAGGGCGTAAGCTTCTGGTAGAAATTCATGCCAGACTCAGCGGCCACCACGCCGCAGCCCGGGCCCTTGTAAGCAAGGCCTTCCGTACAGGTTTTTACTGGCCTACGGCCCGGGCAGATGCACAGGACCTGGTCCAACGCTGCGTTGGTTGTCAGCTCTTTGCAAATCAAAGCCATATGCCACCCACCGCCCTCCACACAATCCCCATTACCTGGCCCTTTGCGGTCTGGGGGCTTGACATGGTTGGACCTCTTAAAGGAGGAACCCACAAGAAAAAATACTTGTTGGTCATGGTGGATAAATTCACCAAATGGATAGAAGCCAAACCTGTTAAAACGGCCGAATTCGGACCGGTGATAGACTTCATATCCGGGGTTGTACACCGTTATGGCATCCCCCACAGCATCATCACCGATAATGGCATGAACTTCACTGCCGACGAGGTAAAACTCTGGTGCAAAAACATGGGCATTAAGCTCGATTATGCTTCCGTCTATCACCCACAAACTAACGGTAGAGTCGAGCGAGCAAATGGTCTTATCATGAGCGGCATCAAACCCAGATTAGTGCGGTCCCTGAAGGAATCTAACACGCACTGGGTAGAGGAGCTCAACTCCGTACTCTGGGGGCTGCAGACCACGCCGAATCGTACTACCGGATACACACCCTTTTTTATGGTGTACGGCGCAGAGGCGGTTCTGCCCTGCGACATAATTCATGATTCACCTCGAGTGCGCATGTACGAAGAAAGAGAAGCCGAGCTCGATCGGCAGGACAATCTAGACACCATGGAGGACGAGCGCGACGTGGCAAAAACCCGTTCCGCATTCTATCAGCAACAGGCTCGAAGATACCAAAGCAGAGAAGTACGGGCCAAAACTTATAATGTTGGTGAACTAGTTCTACGCCTGCGGAGAAGAAAAATACTAAACTCGAGCCCAAATGGGAGGGTCCATTCATCATTGACCAAGTTCTGACCGGCGGAGCGTACCGTCTGCAGGATGCATCGGATAATCGACTTGAGTTGAACCCATGGAACGCGGCAAGGCTCCGAAGATTCTACGCCTAGCGCTGGACTCTGTGTTCATCTCCTTCCTCTGTCCATTTTTTATATACATTATTTGTCCTTCATTTCTCTCCTTCTTCTTTTATTTTTCCCGACGCCTTCAAAGGCTAACTTGTGCCTTGCCTGCACACCATCGACGCGCTAGCCGCGCTAATTATACCTGGGGGCTTCTTTCATAGAAGCTTACTTATTTATCCGGGCTTCATGCCCAGCACATGTGTCATCCTTCCGCATGTACATTTTCTTCGCCATTATATGCATCGATATGACTTAAGTTTTGGCCAAGCTGGGTTGCCTGGCTCTTGTATTTATGCCCTATGTTCCCGTTAATTCGGCTAGGGCATAAGGGGAGCACCTCTGCGATTGTTACTGCCGGGTCAGCCAGATGTGTACCTCAGACTGGGTGAAGCCGAAAGCTAGCTTTCTTAAGGGAATATTCGGTCGGTGAACAAAAGATGATTCTTCACTTATTTATTTTCCATATGTGCCCCCAGATGTTTTTTCTCTGCGACTCTTTTCGCAGTCCGGACATGCACTTTAGGGCATGCATACCCAGGGAAAGGAAACCCTAACGGAACTATTATCCCTGGAAGATGTTTCTTACTAACCATGCAATATAACATAACTAGTTGGGCACTTGTCTGTTCAAGCACTAATGACCCCTACGCCTGGTTTCCATGCATGCCCCGGTTCTTACATAACCGAGAGGGTATTCGGATACACTCCGGACTATCGGGTCCAGAGGTTGAAGCGAAAAGGTCCGCCATGACAAATGATCTACAATCCGGCTAGAAGGCATTATACATGTCACGTCAATTACATAGTCACTTTGACTGAATAAATTCTTCTTCTATACCATCCAATAGGTTGTCTAGCCTACAATCCTGTTGGGAATACTTTGCGGCCAATTCTACTTGCCCGTACACTAGGCTAACAGGGATCTCTTTCCCATCAGACCCCACAGGTCCAACCTCGGCCATGTGGTTTGGGTCAGCCTTCGTATACCGCGTCTTCACCATGGCCCAGGCTTCCCTGGCACCTTGACGGCAGGCCGATACCTTCCATAATCGGAAGAGCCGCCACGCTCCCTTCAACTTCTCCGCAAGCTCTCCAAGTCCTTCGGGCATGGAGACGGATGGCCATAAGGCCCGGTGATGCTGAGCATCCCACGATCATCCCCATGGACCTACCATCGTCTCACCAAGAGCCAAGAGGACCCATGACTCGAGCACGTGCAAGAGCTCTTGAAACCGAGGTGACATCTCTCCTTTCCGAACTACCACTTTCCATACACGAGACATGGTTGCTACCTCAAACGGAGACACTTTACATACTCAGGAACCTTGGAGAAACTAAGGAGCAAGGCGGGTCGGAAGGAGAAGATGGACGCGAAGAAAGAGAAGAAGAAGAGCTGCCCAAGAAGCTCCAGCCACCAGGACGAGCAGTACTACCGCCCTCCGTAAGCGGTACTACCGCCGACAAGCGGTACTACCGCCCCCACTGCCGCTCGCCACTACCGCTCAACCCGACAAATACCAGAGTTCGCACGATCCGGATCCGGTACTACCGCTCAGCCCAAGCGGCACTACCGCCCTGCCTGCGCGCAGAGAGCAGGCCTAGGGCCCATGTATCCCCCCTCTCACTTACCCCTTCGTGGACTTAGACTATATATACTCTCCCACCTCATTCTAGCTAGGGTTAGCATTGGTTTAGCTCATAGTTGAGATAGAGCTTTTCTCATCCATTACGGATCTACTCCACGAGATAGACCGCGGCCCCTCTACAGAGAAGATCACCTTGGATTCAAGAACCCCTCTTGGGTGGCCCCCATCAAGACCTCCTCACGGAGAAGAACCGATTACCATTTGTATCGTCCGTTGTTGACTTTGGATCTTGTATCTTACCTTTGTGTTCATCAATCTAGCGCATGTGTGATCTATTCTTGTTGGTTGAGTGATTCTCTCGTGTTTCCCTCGTGTTTCCCATCGTGTTCATCGCGTTCTTCATAGGGATCCGCTCCTTTCGTGAAAGATCGGCCATCTAGGGTTCCACCCTACATCATCTTGGTATCATGAGCCACGTTGATCATGATTTCGGAGCCCCTCTCTTTGTTTTATAGCTTGATTTTGTTGTTTTTCGTCCTAATTCGAAAATCCCCACCAAAAATAACCCCAATTTTTTTTTGTGATTTGTTGGTGCGATGAAGTTTTGTTGGATTTAATCCATGGATTTGCTTTGTTTCGAGTGGATCTAGCATCTCCCCAAGTTTTCACACTTTCCATCCATGAAATATCTCCAATTTTGACCCCGAAATCATCCATTTCCACCCCAAAACTTACCCCCGATCCAGATTTTGCGAAAAATCCCGACACGAGCGGTACTACCGCCCATCCCGAGCGGCACTACGCTTACGTACCACAAGCGGTACTACCGCCCCCTCCAATAGTACTACCGCCCAGACCAGTTTAAGACTAAACCCCACCATACATTTTCGCATACCTCCACCACTTCCGCATAGCACCACCATAGCCTTTCCCGCTACCAACTCCGACAATTTCGACCAATTTTGCTTTGAGAATTTGAGTTGTGGTTTTCGTGTCCTTTTGTGTTTCGGCTATCTAGGTACGGTTCGACATCAACATCACCACCGCTCATCTTCGCCAAGGACTACTATGAATGGCTACCTCACTTTGGTATCACCTTCACCTTGGATATCATCTTGGTATCGTGATATCGTTATACTCTCTTGCTTTTGCATTGATAACCCCTTAGCCTTACCTTTGCGTCACTCACCCATCGAGACTAGCCTTTGAGTATTGCCGGCAACGTGACTTGTGCACATTAGTGTTCATACTTCACATAACATACATACCATCATCGTGTTGCATCTCTTGGTATCATCACTTGTGTCACAAAGTTGTTGTCGCATACACAATTGCTATCTTGGTTCGTGAAGCATTGCATGAGAAAAGAGCTCAAACATAAAAGAGCCAAACAAGCTTTTAAGCCAAAGAGGAAAGATAAGCAAAGAGCTTGTAAGCAAGAACCATAGCATCATACACCATTAAGATTGTCATACTCGATCATCTTGGATCAACGCATAGGAACATCATACATATAGAATACTTGGGATAGAGGTCGTTGCATTTTTTCTTAGTAGGTTGTGCACAAGTTCGTATCCGCCTATTGTGCAATCGTGCTAGCATCTCTCTAGTGTTGTGCAACAAGAGCATCTTGGTGAATTCCACATTTTGGCTCATCCTTGGTTGCATAACCCCATCTTATCTATTTGCGTCTGTGTTTCCATGTACCATATCTTGCTATTGGTCTACTTGTTGCATTTGCAAATTTGTGAATCTTTTCCAACATTATTGAGTCTCACTTACAATTGCATCAAATTTTGTGCCACCATCCTAACCGAGCTACACCATAAGCTTTTACTTGTGTAGGTGTGAGAACCGACAAGAATTGGTACCAATTGTGCTATTTCCTTGATACACATTGGAGCGATCTTTGATCCATTTTCAACTTCGGTCAAGGTACATTTGCTATTGGTTCTTCTTTGTCTCCCACTCACCTATCTTTGTTTCGAATGATGGATAGGCCAAGTACTTCTACCAACCCACTCTTCTTGGAGCAAGACGACGACATGTCTTCCTACGTCACCAAGACTCAACTATTTGGTGCACATCGGGCTTTGCATCAAGAACAACTTTCTTTGGGCGACCGCGTCGACAACCTCGTCACCGACTTGCGACTCTCCGAGCAACGTACAAGGGACTACTTCAACAACAAGCTCGATGAACACAAGCATGAGAATGACGCAAGAATGGACGAGATTCGTGCCTTGCTGGTACGCTCTTCTACAACTTCATCCTCGCCAAGACGGAGCCGCTCAAGTCGACACTCCGACGACACTATCTCCGGTTCAAGTACACCGACATCGAACACTCTTCGTCGTGCCGCGCGTCAAGATCGTCAAGCTAACCGCAATCCTCTACACGACACCGACTCTCAAGAGCATCGACATCGTCAAAACCAAGCTGCTTTCGCACAAGCACAAGAACGGCAACGCCAACGACAACAAGAACAAGAGGAGCGAGCGCGACAACATCAAGATGCACAAGACGCCGAGGCAAAACGACAAGAACAACAACTACGTGCAGCTCAAGCACTTGAAGCGCAACGTGCCCTTCATGACTCAAGTCGTGCCGTAGCCAATCGAGGCCGACAAGCTCAACTACATCAAGAAGCACTTCGCGATGAAGCGCAAGAAAGAATTTACCAAGCACGTGTGCATCGACAAGCTCCTCGTCAAGATCGAAAAGCTCCCCTCAAGCGAGACAAGAATGTGACAATGGATCCCGTCCTCGCCAAGAGCAACATGAGGTCGACAATCCTCCTCGCCAAGAGCAACATGAGGAAGACAACCATCTTCGCCAAGAGCAACATGACAATGTCAATCCTCAACGACATGGGCGTCATCATCCCCGACCCCAACACAATGAAGAGCAACGTTATGGCAAGCTAAAGTTCACCATGCCCAAGTTCAATGGAAGCAATGACCCCGAAGAGTAAATCTTATGGGCATTGAAGGTTGACAAAATCTTCCGCTTGCACAACTACGAAGAAGAGAAGAAGATCGCAATGGCATCCCCTGAATTCCAAGACTACGTCCTCATTTGGTGGGAACAAGTCATTGAGCGCCGAGCAACAAGAGGTGAACCACCCATCACCACTTGGGCACAAATGAAGGATGTCATGAGATCACGATTCATGCCAAACTACTACAACCGCGACCTCTTCAAGAAACTTCAACAACTCAAGCAAGGAACCAAGAGCATTGAAGAGTACTACAAGGAATGGAGATTGCCATGATACGAGCCAATGTAAAATAAGATGATGAGCAAACTATGGCCCGTTTCTTGAATGGACTCAATCACCCTATCAAGAAGATCGTCGGCTTCCAACCATACTCGAACCTCATCGAGTTAGTGCATCAAGCTACCAAAGCGGAACGGCAAGTACAAGATGACTTCAAGTATGCCAAGTTCTCATCCAAGTCCTATGGCCTCTCCAACAATCAAGCTTCGACGACTCCAACGCCTTCTGCCCAAGAAGCTCCAGCCACCAGGACGAGCGGTACTACCGCCGACAGGCGGTACTACCGCCCCCCATTGCCGCTTGCCACTACCGCTCAACCCGACAAATACCAGAGTTCGACGATCCGGATCCGGTACTACCGCTCAGCCCTAGTGGCACTACCGCCCTGCCTGCGCGCAGAGAGCGGGCCTAGGGCCCAGTATCCCCCCTCTCACTTACCCCTTCGTAGACTTAGACTATATATACTCTCCCACCTCATTCTAGCTAGGGTTAGCATTGGTTTAGCTCATAGTTGAGATAGAGCTTTGCTCATCCATTACGGATCTACTCCACGAGATAGACCGCGGCCCCTCTACGGAGAAGATCACCTTGGATTCAAGACCCCCTCTTGGGTGGCCCCCATCAAGACCTCCTCACGGAGAAGAACCGGTTACCATTTGTATCGTCCATTGTTGACTTTGGATCTTGTATCTTACCTTTGTGTTCATCGATCTAGCGCATGTGTGATCTATTCTTGTTGGTTGAGTGAGTCTCTCGTGTTTCCCTCGTGTTTCCCCTCGTGTTCATCGCGTTTTTCGTAGGGATCCGCTCCTTTCGTGAAAGATCGGCCATCTAGGGTTCCACCCTACATCACCTGGGCAATGCCTTGCATCACCTGTCGAGCTCGTTCGTGCAGTTGTGAGAGCTCGGGCAGAAGATCACCCACAGACCCGGGCATCTCCTCCGCGGGACGACCTATTAGCATACCTACAGACATAACTCTGTTAGTCGACTTCTTCGCCGAACTCTTCTTAAAAGTTCTTTCAAGCACTTCTTGAAAATGCAGCGTCGAATCCGCTGATTCTCCTTCACGGAGTCTGACAGTTGGGCACGAACATCCTGTAGTTCCATGCTCAACTGGGTGTTGGCATCCTGGACATTATTCTTCTCCTGCCTAACCCTCGTAAGCACGCTCTCGCCAGCCTTTAGCCGGCGTAGGAGATGTTGCTCATCCAGATTTCCTCCGGCGTCATCTACAATCTTATTGTCAGATTTGCATATATGCCGCACTCTACATGATACCTATCATTTGAAACATGTATTACCAGAGGGGGTCTTCTTGGACTCCTCTTTGGCGGCTAGTGCGGCCTGAAGTTGGGCTTTGCACTCTTCAAGCTCATGGGACAATTGGGTATTCTTTTCTGTAAGAACCTGCATAACAAATGATCCTTAAATCAGTTATTCTAACTGTTTCAAGTCTCAGGGGCTACTACTATATATAATCATTAAATTTCCTCACCCGTATATCCTTTACATATTGGTCCGTGGCTCTGGCTAGACCATTTTGAGCAGCATGGAGGTACGCGTCTCCTGAGTTGAAGGCATCAAATGCCTCTTGGGAGAAACAAGCGTCACAGAGAACGGCTCAGCGACGCATGTGGTTCATGGCGCTCTCCACCTCGGAATTTGTGGCGGACATTTTATCTGCATCCTCTGTCGGAGGAGCCTCCGGTGTGTGCCCCATGTTCGCTTCCGCTTCCATGTTCGGCCCTGGAGCTCGACTGGTTGAGGCGTGATTGGCGACCTCTCCGGATATAGTCTGGCGAGCGTTCTTCTTCCTAGAAAGCACGGGCGTTATTATGTATTTAAAGACGATACCATGGAATAAGGTGGCACATCATACCTCTGCGCTGGCGTCTCAGTCCGGACCGCGTTCCTTTTTAGCCTGCCTGGCTTCGGAGCCCCTTGTTGGCTAGTCGCCGCGGGCTCGGCATGGCGTCCCAAGGGCCTTCCCTGTGAAACACCGTTTTGTATATGGTAAGCAAAGTCCGCAAGGATGAATCCTTTTCAAAATGTTGAGACTTTGGTCTCAGTAACCTGCGAAGCTGGGAGCAGCCCAGGGTAATCGGCCGTAATGTCCACCAAGGCATCATCGCTGCTTAATTGGTAAAACACTCTATCAATCAGCTCCACGGATATGTATGGATCCTCTTTGAAGGCCGGGTCAAGGGACCGCTCAGGATCCTTTGGTTGTGGAGGTGGGTTGTGATCTCCCCTACAGCCTTACGCAGCTCCTGCATTGAATTCGCAAGGTAAAATATTTAACTGTGGGAATATGGGATGGATGGGCATAAAAAGTGTTGACTTACCCAGCTCGGAGGATTGTACATAGAAAATCCACCCTATGGATTGATGCGGAGGAATTCCTCCTCTTCTCCCTTGTACAAATCGGACAAGATTTTTGCTAGAGCAGCGGTCGAGTCCGGCCCCTTGCGGCCACAGCGGGTGGCGTCATCCTCCCCGTTGAAATCCCACATGGGGTGGCCTCGATATTGAAGCGGCTGCACCCCCCGCATAATGCATATTACAATGACTTCGATCATGGTTAGTCCTGATTGGGCCAATACCTTTATCCGGCTCATCAGGTAAAGAGCGTCTCTGTCATCTTCCTCCTAGGGGCTCCGGGGGCGCCAGCTCAGGCGCTTCTTCAAGCGAGCATTGTCAAACTCGGGAAGGCCGATCCGAATAGGATCCGGAAGAGGGACGTCTTCTATATAAAACCACTCTGAAGGCCAGTCTTCGGACGCCTTCTTCGGGGTTCCGAATAGATATCCGGTCCCGGCGATGCGCCATACTTCGGCTCCGCCCACTCGATATACTGACCCCCTCTGAGAACGGGGCACAAGGCAGAACAACTTCCACAGTGCGAAATGAGCTTCCCAGCCCAAGAACAGCTCGCAAAGGGCTACATAGCCCGCGATATGTAGTATGGAGGCAGGGGTAAGGTTGTGCAACTGGAGGCCATAGAACTCCAGGATCCCCCGGAGAAACAGATGGATTGGAAATCCGAGTCCCCTTATCAAATAAGGGATGAGGCATACCCGCTCTCCCTTAGAGGGGCTGGGAAAGCTCTCCGCTTGCTCTCCGCCATTGTAGGTGGCGAGCCCGGCTCGAACTAGGACCATATACGCTGGGCGGAGAAATCCCTGGGTCTGAAGCTTCACTAGTTGGCTGTGCGGGACAGAACACCTCTCCCAATCTCCAGGCTTGGGGCTGGGGGAACGAGAGGAGGAGCTGCGCTGACCGGCCATGATGGAATGGATCTTTTCGGGTGCGCTCCGATGAATGCTCACTAAGGGAGGATGGTGTGGTTTGGATCTGAATCCTCGTCTCTTTAATAGATAGCTCATTTGCATAGCTAGGGGGGTAAATGTAAAAACACCCTGGCTCCTCACATTCGCTTGACACGTGGAAGGTGGCCGTTATTGGGCCTGGAAGCCAAGGAGCGCAGCATTTACAAGAAGCCGGACACTATTTAACAAGTATTCGGAATTTGGAGAAGAACCTGCCTTGCAATGTCGAAGACAATTTGCGCACCGTACTCATCGTCATTGAAGCCTGGTTCGGGGGCTTTCATAATATTAGGGTTAGTTCATCATATCCGAACCAATCTGAGCCTTTGCATAATATTTTTAGGGTTTTTGCTTTGTTGAATTTGCGGTTGCATCGTCGTGTCAAGTTGCTGGTCTTAGAGTCTAGTCTTTTAGAGTTTCGAGTTCTGGTCATAAGTTGTCACGCCGCCGCCGCACCATCATCATCGCCTTGCCATCTTCCACCATTGCTTATCCGCCACCGCTCTGAATCCGTATCCATATACCACCACCAATCCGGTACCATATACCACCACCGCTGCCATATACCACTACCATATATCCACCACCAATCCGAGTTCTTCTCATATTAGGATTGTTTTTGAGATCCATCTAAATTCCGATTCGTGTTTCCTTGCCTGCGTAGGTCTCGAAAAAAAACAGAGTCTGGAGACCCCCCGGGCAGTTTTTAGGCCAAAATTTCGGCGACCGAAAATATTTTTTCCTTATCCTATTTTTAGGCTGTTCTAAGTCTTTTGAGACACGTGCCATCATAGTGATTTTCGGTCGCACTTTTTCGTCGTCGTTGCCTTGATTTCCGAAAAAAAATTGTCAAAAAAGTTTCGTACCCATCCTGTCAGTTTGACCTGGGAAGAGTTTTGAGACACTCGCCATTATAGTGATTTTTCGTAAAAAAAAAAGAGCGCAAAAAAAACAGAGCAAAAAAAATTTCCAGAGTGTGCTTTTCCCTTGTTTCCGTGCAGCGCCGTGATTTTGTTAGTGTTCTAGGCTCGCGTCTCTAGCATGGTCTAGCCTAGGACCAGCACAGTACCGTCGTTGAGCATTTATTCAACTTTGCATCTCTGAATTGATTATTGCTGACCTTTTTGCTACCATACTATAAGCCTTCCCAGCTCCACATACATCTACGTCGTGCGTTTGACTCTCCCTGGCAATCGCTCTATCCAAGCTTTTGAGAGTTTTGACTACAACGGTTGTCGTTCACCGCCTGCTGCTGGGTAAGAACTGGTAAGAATTTGAGATTTGCTTGACGGATTTGTGACTGTCCACCACACCACCACCACCACTTCCTAGTAGTCTGTTGAATCATATTCTTGTGTGTTTCTATTGCTGCTAACCATGGCAGGATCACAAGCCGACGATACTGACTGGGAGAACATGACAAACAAAGCGTTACATGATAAGTTTCAACAAATGATGAGTGGACAGGTGGAAGATGTGCTAAATAGATTTGAAGAGGCCATGGAGAAGATAGATGGCATTGATAAGGGTTCGAAACAAAGCTCGATAACAATTTTAATGAATTGCTCGCGCGTCTACCACCACCACCGGCTGCACCTAACGCACCTCTACAACAACAACGACGACTACCTCCACATCGCGAAACAGCCCTCCGCCGAGCGACCCGTGTCCCTCTTCAGCATGCCCAAGCTGTTGGTGCTGTTGTTGATACTTCTGTGGCTCCTGCTGCTGATGTGGGGGAGGATGATTATGTGGGAGATTATGAGGATGAGGTTGATCAACATCAGAACTACGTGCAACCACCAGCACCACAACCACCAGGTCGTCCACATGCAAATAATGGCAATGTTAGGGCTCCCCCTCAGGTACGAGATCATGACCATCTCCCTAAACTGAAATTGAATATTCCACCATTTGAGGGTAGATATGTTCCTGATATATATCTTACTTGGGAGTTAGAAACTGAACAACGATTTACATGTTTACAATATCCCGAGGAGAGACGTGTTCCTCCTGCTATTTGTGCTTTCACTAGCTTTACATGTGTTTGGTGGTCTGAACATTGTAGATTATATCCTGTTCCAGCTACTTGGGCTGCTTTGAAAATTGCTATGCGTACTCGTTGGGTTCCACCATATTATCAACATGAATTACATCAAAAATTGCAGCGCTTAAGACAAGGAAAAAATTCGGTAGAAGAATATTATCAGGAATTACAAACTGGCTTGATTAGATGTGGTATTGTTGAGGAGAATGAAGCTATGCTTGCGCGTTTTCTGGGTGGATTAAATAGAGAGATTCAGACCATTCTAGACTATAAGGATTATAATAATATCACTCTTTATTCCATCTTGCTTGTAAAGCTGAACGTGAAGTGCAGGATCGACAGGCATTAGCGCGAACTAACTTTACTGCAGGTCGACCTTCATCATGGACACCACGTGCATCATCTAGTTCCACACGTTCTGCTACACCGGCACCTCCGTCGGCTGCCACCTCCAACCGTGATACAATAAAGCAGGCACAATCACCACTATCTGCCAAGAGCACACCTTCTGGGCCTGCAAAGAGCTCTTCTTCATCCATGGCATCAACAGGCCAAATGCATGATATTATTTGTCGACGTTGCAAGGGTGGAGGTCATTATGCGAGAGAATGCCCATCTAAGCGTGTGATGATTGTTACTGAGGATGGTGGGTATGAGTCCGCTAGTGACTATGATGAGGAGACTTTGGCTCTTATTACACATGAAGAACACGGTGGAGATGATTCTGATCATGAGACTCAATACATGGCTGCTGAAGATGCTGACAGGTATGAATGTTTAGTTGCTCAACGTGTTTTAGTGTGCAGGTTACACAAGCTGAGCAAAATCAGAGGCATAATTTGTTCCATACAAAGGGAGTTGTGAAGGAACATTCTATTCGCGTCATCATAGATGGAGGGAGCTGCAAGAACTTGGCTAGCATGGAGATGGTGGAGAAGCTATCTCTCACCACAAGACCACATCCACATCCTTACTACATCCAATGGTTCAACAACAGCGGCAAGGTTAAGGTAACACGTATTGTTCGTGTGCATTTTAGTATATCTACATATGCTGATTATGTCGATTGTGATGTGGTACCTATGCAAGCATGTTCCTTATTACCTGGTAGACCATGGCAATTTGATAAAAACTCTGTACACCATGGTAGAAACAAGCAGTATACTCTTGTTCATAAGGATAAAAATATTACTTTGCTTCCTATGACTCCTGATTCCATTTTGAAAGATGATATTAATAGAGCTAATAAAGCAAAACAGGAGAAAAATAAGAGTGAAAATCAGATTGTGGCAAAAGAATTTGAGCAACAAATGAAGCCTAATAATAAACCATCTAGTGTTGCTTCTAAAATTAAATTGAAAAGTGCATGTTTACTTTCCACCAAATCTGATATTGATGAGCTAGATTCTAGCAAATCTGTTTGCTATGCTTTTGTGTGCAAAGAAGCATTATTTTCATTCGAGGACGTGCCTTCCTCTTTGCCCCCTACTGTCACTAACATTTTGCAGGAGTTCGTTGACGTCTTCCCACAAGACGTGCCACCGGGATTACCACCTATTCGAGGGATTGAGCATCAAATTGACTTAATTCCCGGTGCATCGCTACCCAACCGTGCACCATACCGTACCAATCCAAAGGAGATGAAGGAGATTATGCGTCAAGTACACGAGCTGACCGACAAAGGTTATATACGTGAATCTCTTAGTCCTTGTGTTGTTCCTATTATACTAGTGCCTAAAAAGGATGGTACATCGCGTATGTGTGTTGATTGTAGAGGCATTAATAATATTACTATTCGTTATCGTCATCCTATTCCTAGGCTAGATGATATGCTTGATGAATTGAGTGGCTCTACAATATTCTCCAAACTTGATTTGTGTAGTGGATACCATCAAATTCGTATGAAATTGGGAGATGAATGGAAAACAGCATTTAAAACTAAGTTTGGTTTATATGAGTGGTTAGTCATGTCTTTTGGGTTAACTAATGCCCCTAGTACTTTCATGAGACCAATGAACGATGTTTTACGTGCTTTCATTGGACGATTTGTGGTAGTCTATTTTGATGATATACTGATTTATAGCAAATCTTTGGAAGAACATTTGGAACATTTACGTGTTGTTTTTAATGCTCTACGTGATGCACGTTTGTTTGGTCACCTTGGGAAGTGCACCTTTTGCACCGACCGAGTGTCTTTTCTTAGCTATGTTGTTACTCCACAGGGAATTGAAGTTGATAAAGCCAAGATTGAAGCTATTGAGAGTTGGTCGTAGCCCAAAATGGTCACACAAGTGAGGAGTTTTCTTGGACTCGTTGGTTTCTATAGGTGTTTTGTGAGAGACTTTAGCACCATTGCTGCACCTCTCAATGAGCTTACAAAAAAGGATGTGCCTTTTGTTTGGGGTACCGCACAGGAAGAAGCCTTCACGGTATTGAAAGATAAGTTGACACATGCTCCTTTACTTCAACTTCCTGACTTTAATAAGACTTTTGAGCTTGAATGTGATGCTAGTGGAATTGGATTAGGAAATGTGTTATTACAAGATGGCAAACCTGTTGCATACTTTTCTGAAAAATTGAGTGGGCCTAGTCTGAACTATTCTACTTATGATAAAGAATTATATGATCTTGTTCGGACTTTAGAGCCATGGCAACATTATTTATGGCCCAAAGAATTTGTTATACATTCTGATCATGAATCTTTGAAACACATTAAAAGTCAAGCTAAACTGAATAGTAGACATGCTAAATGGGTTGAATTCATTGAGACTTTCCCTTATGTCATTAAACACAAGAAGGGTAAAGAAAATGTTATTGCTGATGCTTTGTCTCGTCGCTATACTATGCTTTCACAACTTGACTTCAAAATATTTGGTTTGGAGACCATCAAAGATCAATATGTGCATGATGCTGATTTTAAAGAAGTAATGCAGAATTGTAAAGAAGGAAGAACATGGAACAAGTTCGTTGATAATGATGGTCTTGTGTTCCGTGCTAACAAGCTATGCATTCCTGCTAGCTCTGTTCATCTTTTGTTGTTGCAGGAGGCGCATGGAGGAGGATTAATGGGACACTTTGGCGTGAAGAAGATGGAGGACGTACTTGCTACACTTTTATTTTGGCCAAAGATGAGACGGGATGTTGAGCGTTTTGTTGCTCGCTGCACTAAATGTCAAAAAGCTAAGTCACGACTCAATCCTCATGGTTTATATATGCCTTTGCCTGTGCCTAGTGTTCCTTGGGAGGATATATCTATGGACTTTGTTTTAGGTTTACCTCAAACAAAGAAGGGGAGGGATAGCATATTTGTTGTCGTGGATAGATTCTCGAAAATGGCACACTTTATACCATGTCATAAAAGCGATGGTGTTGTTAATGTTGCTGATTTGTTCTTTCGTGAAATTATTTGCTTGCATGGTGTGCCAAATACTATTGTTTCAGACCGTGATACTAAATTTCTTAGCCACTTTTGGAGATGTTTATGGGCTAAGTTGGGGACTAAACTGCTTTTTAGTACTACTTGTCACCCCCAAACTGATGGACAAACTGAAGTAGTCAATAGAACATTGTCTACTATGCTTAGGGCTGTTTTGAAGAATAATAAGAAAATGTGGGAAGAATGCTTGCCTCATATTGAATTTTCTTATAATCGTTCGTTGCATTCTACTACTAAGATGTGCCCTTTTGAAATTGTGTATGGTTTCCTACCTCGTGCACCCATTGATTTGTTGCCTCTTCCATCTTCGAAGAAGGTTAATTTTGATGCTAAACAATGTGTTGAATTGATCTTAAAAATGCATGAGTTAACTAAGGAAAACATTGAGCGTATGAATGTTAAATATAAACTTGCTGGAGATAAGGGTAGAAAACATGTTTTCTTTGCACCTGGAGATCTTGTTTGGTTACATTTGCGTAAGGATAGGTTTCCTAATTTGCGCAAATCAAAGCTAATGCCACGTGCTGATGGTCCATTTAAGGTGTTAGAGAAAATAAATGATAATGCATATAAACTTGAGCTGCCTGCACATTTTGGGGTTAGTCCCACTTTTAACATTGCAGACTTGAAGCCTTATTTGGGTGAGTAAGATGAGCTTCCGTCGAGGACGACTTCATGTCAAGAAGCGGAGGATGATGAGGACATCAATACCATTGTTACACCCACAGCCCCTACTGTTACATATACTGGACCAATTACTAGAGCTCGCGCACGCCAATTAAATTACCAGGTACTTTCGTTTCTTGGTAATGATTCTAATGTTCATGAGAATATGATACTGCCTAAATTGGATACATTTGTTTTGCTTACAAATGAAGGGCCTAGCTTGGAGAAGGATGAACATTGGAGCAAGAACACGCATGGAGTTGATGGCATGCGCAAGGGGATCAAGAACGGAGTTGCAAGTGCTGATTTCAGGACTTTGAAGCCACCATAAGGAGTGCATGAAGCCTTGGACGAAATATACAAGATGTCACTTGATAATATTCGTCCATAGGTTATTCTAGGTGCTGCGTCACCTTATTATTGGGCTAGGCCCATGTAATTTCGAAATACTTAAGTATAGGCTATTTTTAGAGTCTGTATGTGTGGGGAAACAAGGGTTAGGGTTGGTTTCGGACCCCGCCCTCAAGGGCCACGAAATTCCCTCCTCTTCCTCCATATATACAGCCCTTGGGGCATCGTTTAGACTTTGGGTTTTGTTTAGATCAAAAGTTCGTCATAGCTGCAACTTCGCGTACTTCGTTTGTGTTCAACGACCAGACCAAGGCGTCACAGAACCCCACCTTTATTAATAAAGCTTTCCTCTTATATTCGCAATATCCAGATTGCAATCTTAGTTTCTTGCTTGTTCTTCGATTGCTCGCAGGAAACAGGCCCTCGTGGTCAGGTTGATCGTGCTCCGGCGTGGTCAATAACCCTCGGAACTTGGTTTAGCGATTGCTAAGGCGCGACATCTCGCACGTTCGTAGTCGGATCGTCAAGGTCGACTCCCATAGAAAACGATAGCCACCATCTCATCGAAACATCGGGACACCTTTGCCTCTATCAATTTTGTTACTGGGCGCAAAAGTTTCTATTTTTCAGCAAGATCAAATCAACTATCACCATAGATCATCCCAAAGGTCTTACTTGGCTCAAACACTAACTAAAACACGAAAACACAATTACTACAGAGGTAATAATGTGTATTTATTGAAAAACAGAACCAAAAAATCAAAAACATAAGAAATAAAATCGGGTTGCCTCCCAACAAGCGCTATTGTTTAACGCCCCTAGCTAGGCATAAAACATAAATCTAGGTATTGTAATCTTTGGTATGCTTTTCCATAGATGTGTTCTTGTCGGAAGGTTTTGCAAAGATAACTTGGAACACATTATCCATAGAAATTTTGGCATCGTCAAGCTGCCCAACTACGTATCCCCTTTGATTTTTGGCTAGAATCCAAGAATATTGTTGATTAACATCGTTGAAAATTTGTTGGATCATATCTAAAACAAGGATTTTATTTTTAAGGTCCTCATCAAAAATTTGATTATTTCCAAACAAATGTCTCAAAGTATAGTCACTATTGTAAAGAATCTCATCTATCGCCGGTTTTTCATGGATCATACCATAATGATCAAAAAATTCCCTAGCTTCCCATACTATGTGATATAAGTCATTCATAAGAACTTGGGTAGCTATCTTTTTAGCCTTAGGATCTTTTATAATGGGTAGCTCATAAAACAATCTTTGCAACGTAGGATGAGTACAGATAAATCTACTTCTGAATTTCAGAAATAGTGCTGAAATAGCTTCCGCATAAGTTTTAGTTCTTTTAAGTATGGGAGTATCATCCAGAGGCAGATTGCCTACACAATTAAAAAAATCTTGTATATGTTCTTTTCCCATAAAATTCCCTTGCCCCAAAACAGATGTTTTAGCATCCAGATTGCTAGTTCATCAAATTTTAAGAGTTAGGCCATCATCTGTTTCTGCCATACCAAAGTCACTCATGATGATGAGTTCAAGCAAACAAAAGATCAGACGGAAAGAGGGCAAATAAAAAGGCAAATATTTTTGTGATTTTTTGAAAACGTTTTAGAAGTGGGGGAGAGGAAAATGAGAGGAAAATGGCAAATAATGTAATGCAAGAGATGAGAGTTTATGGTGGGTACTTGGTAGGCTTGATGTAGAACCTCCCCGGCAACGGCGCTAGAAATTCTTCCTGCTACTTCTTGACCTTGCGTTGATTTTTCCCTTGAAGAGGAAAGGGTGATGCAGCAAAGTAGACATAAGTATTTCCGTCAATTAAGAACCAAGGTATAAATCCAGTAGGGGGCACAAGCAAGTCTCCAATCTATGTACCTGCACAAACTAACAAACATTTGCACTCAACGAGAAAAAGGGGTTGTCAATCCCTTCATGGTCACGAACAAGAGTGAGATCTAAAAGAGATAGGTATAAAAGATAAACAAAAGATCAAACTAAAGTAAATATAAATAAATTGCAGCAAGGTATTTTTGGGGTTTTTGGTTTATAGATCTGAAAATATATGATTCAAAATAGACCCAAGGGCCATAGGTTTCTCTAGAGGCTTCTCTCTTGAAAGAAAACATACGGTGGGTAAACAAATTACTGTCGAGCAATTGATAGAAAAGCGCAAAGTTATGACGATATCTAAGGCAATGATTATAAATATAGGCATCACGTCCGTGTCAAGTAGACCGTTTCCTGCCTGCATCTACTACTATTACTCCACACATCGACCACTATCAAGCATGCATCTAGAGTATTAAGTTCATAAGAACGGATTAACGGCTTAAGTAAGAAGACATGATGTAGAGGGATAAACTCAAGCAATATGATGAAAACCCCATCTTTTTATCCTTGATGGCAACAATACAATACGTGCCTCGCTACCCCTACTTTGTCACTAGGTGAGGACATCGCAAGATTGAACCCAAAACTAAGCACCTCTCCCATTGCAAGAAGAACCAATCTAGTTGTCCAAAGCAAACCGATAATTCGAAGAGAAATACAAAGATATTTAATCATGCATAAAAGAGTTCATATAAGACTCAAATAATATTCATAGATAATCTAATCATAAATCCATAATTCATTGGATCTCGACAAACACACCACAAAAGAATATTACATCGGATAGAACTCCAAGAACATCGAGGAGAACATTGTATTGAAGATCAAAGAGAGAGAAGAAGCCATCTAGCTACTAGCTATCGACCCGTAGGTCTATGGTAAACTCCTCACGCTTCATTGGAAGGGCAGCAAGGTTGATATAGATGCCCTCCGTGATTGAATCCCCCTCCGGCAGGGTGCCGAAAAAGGCCCCAAGATGGGATCTCACGGGAATAGAGGCTTGCGGCAGCGGAAAAGTATTTTGGTGGATGCTTCTATTGGTTTGGGAATATTTGGGAATTTATAGTGCAAGATTAGGGTTGGAGGACTCCCGAGGGTGCCACAAGCCCTCAGCCCCCCCCCCCCCACGGGGGCACACCTAGCAGGCTTGTGGCCTCCTCGGGCATCTTCTGACCCCGTCTCCAAGCTCCGTGGATGTCTTCTGGTCCAAGAAAAATCATCGTAAAAGTTTTATTCAGTTTGGACTCCGTTTGATATTCCTTTTTTGTAAACTCAAAAACAAGGAAAAAAATAGAAATTGGCACTGGGCTCTGTGTTAATAGCTTAGTCCCAAAAATAATATAAAATAACATATTAATGCATATAAAACATCCAAAACAGATAATATAATAGCATGGAACAATCAAAAAATATAGATACGTTGGAGATGTATCAATCCATAATAACAAATTTATATCATTTGATCTATCATGAAAAGTAGTTTCATATATTATATATTAGGCATTGTAGATGTTATTATTTTATCCTATAATCTTGGTCAAACCTTTAAAAGGTTGACTTGCACAGCAACCAATACACCTTATATTTTGGAACGGAGGGAGTATTGCAGAAACAGAAGCATTTGAACATTCAGCTGAAGAATTTGCATTTTCATGTTCAAGGCATTTGAAGCAAGGTGCAACAAATTCTTCCTGGGTGGTACTGATCTCTTGAGCGAGCAATGAATCATTTTCTTTTTGAAGATCATCATGAGACGCTCTTAGTTTCTCGAGATCTTTCTTCCTTTGATGAAATTCATAGGACAGCTTCTCTTGTTCAGCTGAGAGGGCCACATGACGACTTTCAAGCTCATCATACTTTGATTGAAGACATTTGAGATCGTCGGTAAAAGCCTGAGTACATTCAATTTCATCGTTCAACAGGTCACTTTTGTCTAGCAGATTTTGAATCCTTTCATAGCAATTTGTTGCCTAGTAGAGATATTAGCAATTTTAGAGTAGCCTGGAGCCATATTTTCATCGGATTCGCCTTCATTAGAGGAAGATGAGGGATGTTCAAGTACCTTCATGCCTCTTTCCATGAGGCAGGTTGCAGGAGTTTTTGGAGCAAGATCAATTTCCTCGAACTTCAGGAAATTCCTGAATTCAACAAGCCAAGGATCTTCACGGGAGTAAGCTCCTTCATAGACGTCAGAGATCTTGTCCCAAATGAGTTTTGCATTGAACAAATGGTTGATACGGGTAAACTCATCTTTGGTCAGACGAGAACAGATGATGTATTTCGTATCCAGCTGAGTGTACCTGCGAATGTCATCAGCGCTAGCCATTTTGCAGAGGTCAGTCAATCCTAGTTCAGTAAAGGTCAACAACTCACTATTCATCACCAAGAGACGTTGTCATACCTTCCAGTAGGGATAGTTCGTGCCATCAAAGATGGGGCACGCAATGGATACTTTGATCATGCATGCAGACGACATAGCTAAAACTCCAACTGGTTAAACCAAAATCACACAGAACAAGGAGTACCTTACTCTGATGCCAATTGAAAGTGCGGGTTTACTCCCAGAGGGGGTGAATGGGAGATTTTTAAAAATTCGTCAAACTCTAATAAATTTGACGAAGATCAGACTGAAGAAATAGAAACAGGAGCGAGACTAATTCATCACAGAAACATAGAGCATGCATACAAGATACAAGTGAAGAACATGCAATCATACAAGCATTCAGGAATATAGAAGATGAACTGAAGAAATGAAAAACAGCATGATGAAAGTCTTCAGTTCAAATTCTTCAGAAAGTAGATCACAGATTCTTCAACAGTGGAATAACATAAAGTAAAGGGTTGAGGAATTTGAAACCAGGTAGGCTTGATGATGACACAATGATTTGGTAGACAAGTTCCAGTTGTTGTATCAACTATACGTCTGGTTGAGGTGCCTGAGATTGAACTCTGAAGACACTAAGTCTTCACCGTATTCCTCTACAGATAAGGTAATAGCAGACCTCGCCCAATCACTCGTGGTAATTCTTCAAGGTAGACTTCCAAAACCTTCACAGACTTGTTCACCGGCACGCTACAATTACTCTTGGGTGCTCAGAACTTGATGCCTAACCATCTGAAAAAATGACATTCTTCAAAGGTAACATGCGTAGGATCATACAAATCAAACTCTTCAGTGATGTTCAATCACTTTGGCTCTCGTTGGGTTTTTTCTCACTTGGGTTTCTCACAAAGTAGTCAGAGGAAGGATTGCTCTCAAATGACAAGTGGCAATCTCTCTCTAGAGAAACCAACCAATAAGTGGTTGTCGGGGTGCTATTTATAGCCAGGGCAACCCAACATGAATTGTAATAAATGCCCCTTAGGACATGACTGAGGATAAGGATCCACTCAACAGCTCGCACTCTCCGCAGCAACGATCAGAATTTGGACGCTCAAATTCGTTGGGGCACTCAATTTCCTCAAGGTAGGCAGATCGCACTGGCGAAATCATAACTCCTCAGTCAGACCAAATTCATCCACGTCCAGAAGAACTGTGTCTCTATCACTAGCAAATCCGTCAGCTCTACCGAAGATATCCAAAGGCTTCACTCGAAGCGGTAGGTTGTGTATAGGTTTGAGCATCACTTTGGAAATACGATTTATGTATCACCTAGACCCCCTTTAACAGTACGGTGTTTCTTATGACTCAAATAAGAAGAAAAAAAATACGAAAACAAAAGTCTTCAAGGTTCCAAATCTTCACTTCCATTTCATCAATGGTCGCACCAAATTCTTCACATGAAGAAAATACATTTTTAGGGGTCATCTTTCTTCGGCTAAACCAAATCTTCAGGGACTATAACTCCTATGTACACTCTCAAACACATTAGTCCCTTAACCCATTTGTCTTCAATACTCCAAACCCACTAAGGGGGCACTAGATGCACTTACACCTTCGTAGGCTTGCTGGACAGTGATGGAACTGGATGTAACATCCCAAAATTTCAATTTGGAATGTTATACATTAGATCATCACTGCATATCATGTTTTATTTGTGTTTCTCCTGATCCAGAAATTCTACGCAACTCAAGGACCCACGGAGAGAGTTGGGGATTTCGTTATTTCCATATTTGAGTTTTCTCAAATTTTGAAAATAGGATCATTTGATTTTATTTATTTTATCTTCAATTATTTCTATTATACAAATATGAGAGAGGGAATAAAATGACTTTCCCAAAATAAAGAAATATTGAGGATTTAATAAAAAAATCAAATAATATTTTATTTTGGAGTTTTTGGCTAATTTATTTGAATTTAGGAAAAAATTGCACGTTTTTCAAAACTGCATTTTAGGGCTAAGAAAATGTTCATCTCGTTCTAAATATATTTTTTATGCGGTGAAAATTTAGTTTGGCATTTTCAGAATTTTATATTTTCTAGAATTTTTCTTACTCTCGACGGAATTGTTTTAAAAAAAACGCGCGCCCGCCTGGGCCTAGGCCAGGCCCGCGCCGTCGCCGCCTCCCCGTGGGAGACCGCACCGCCGCCACAGCC
Source organism: Aegilops umbellulata (assembly GCA_032464435.1). Lineage (NCBI taxonomy): Eukaryota > Viridiplantae > Streptophyta > Magnoliopsida > Poales > Poaceae > Aegilops > Aegilops umbellulata. The sequence continues at coordinate 185,097,664 of CP136055.1, forward strand.
GAGTCCGGCCGGGGCACGCCCCCGAGGCCGATCCCGACCCGGCGCCCCCTTCCCCAAGCCACCCCCCCCCCCCCCCGCGCGCGCGCATAAATACCCCGCCGTTGTCGCCTCACCCCTTCCTTATTTTATGAATTTAGGAAAAAATTGCACGTTTTTCAAAACTGTATTTTAGGGCCAAGAAAATGTTCATCTCGTTCTAAATACTTTTTTAGGCGGTGAAAATTTAGTTTGGCATTTTTAGAATTTTATTTTATTTTCTAGAATTTTTCTTAGTCTCGGCGGAATTGTTAAAAAAACGCGCGCCCGACTGGGCCGAAGGCCCAGCCGAGCCAGGCCAGGCCCGCGCCGCTGCCGCCTCCCTGCGGGAGACCGCACCGCTGCCGCAGCCGAGTCCGTCCAGGGCACGCCTCCCGAGGTCGACCCCGACCCGGCGCCCCCTTCCCCAAGCCGCCCCCCCCCCCTCATAGATACCACGCCGCCGCCTCGCCCCGCCCCGCCTCCCGCAGCCGCCGCCGACGCCGCCCCACCCCGCCGGAGCCCCGAGCCGCCGGAGTCCGACGAGGTAGCCGCGCCGTTCGCCGCCGGTTTTCTAAATAAAACCGATCCGGTTTTTTTGTAAACCCTAGGTTTTGTTGTTTTTATTTTTATTAGATCGGTTTTATCGGTTCACTTATTTAGCGAGCGTTCGCTCGTTCGTCCGTTTGAACGGACGAAATCATCGTTTAGTTTCAGATAACGAACGTTCATTCGTTAATCTTTTCGTCAGTTTTTCTTTTTCTTGGATTTTCCGCGATTATTTCTGATTGCGATTTCTGATCCGATATTCGTTTTAGTATAGCTTTTCTCTCGTTTATCGGAATCAAGCGATTCAAGCGCCTAGAGTTTTGTCTCGAAACCCTCTTTCCATTTAACCAACTCAAACAAGTTTTTGCTTCTGTAAACTTTGACTTAGGTCCAGATTAGTAATCGAAGCTTGTTTCTTTTGCCGTTTGGTTTTCTTTGTTTCGTTCGATTTGTTTCTTTTTGCAAACTGGAGTTCTTAAGTTGAACTTTCTGGTTAGATCTCTTATTTGAGTTTTACCTGTGCATTAGATGAGTGCTTATTGTGTGCTTGTTTGTTTGCGATAGAGTACCTGGAGTGCGCCGCTTGCTACTTCGAATCTCTAGGTTTCACGGATCATCAGCAAGGCAAGTAACACTTTGATCATACCTCTTACTACCCAGTTTTATTGCATTAGATCAATCCTCAGACCATTGCATAAATAGGATGTGATTAATATGTGGGTTTTGGGAAGTAGATGAGGTAGTGCCTATTACCTGTTTTATTATCAACCCCTGGGAGTTACTTCTACATTTGTGTATGCCATGCTATGCTTGTAGACGTGGATTGGGTTTGAGAGTATTCATGATAGATGTGAGAATGTTAAGTAATGGTTCAACTTAAGGTGGCAACTTTAATACACATCTGGGTGGATTGAGGCACCTGGGAATTCCAGCGATTGCCTGTTGTTTTTCTTTATGGACCACCACCCAGGCTCAAAGGGATCATGAGATTATTCATACTAGAAACTTCCATGTGCAGCCACAAGCTACCATGCACTCTAGCATAGTTGATTAAGTCGTGCGAACTATTACAGTGGTAGACTAGTAGATGTAGGGGAAAGTAGGTGTAACGGTCTACCCGATCGTAAGGTGCTAGCGCTTCTGAAAGACTATGTCTCGGTCATCCATTTCTCAAACACCATGTAGTGAGAGAATCCCAACAGAGGATATCGAGTCTTGTGGGGAAAAGTGCGCAAACCTCTGCAGAGTGTATAAACTAATCATGGTTAGCCGTGTCCCCGGTTATGGACATCTTGAGTATCTAGTACTTGGATTATCATGTGAATCTCATCATGTGACTTTAATTAATTTTGTTGGGTTTTAATGATGATGTTTAATTGGGATTGATAGGGTGTCTACGCTCTCAATGTTTGACAACCACCATGATAGTTAAATAAAATTTATTCCTTTGTAGTAGGGAAAAACTGGCTTTACGCAAAACTGTAACCATAGAGCTTTCCACCAGCCATACATGCATGTAGTATACCTATTTCTGTTCACTAATCTCTATGTGTTACATTGCCAGCATATTCCATGTGCTGGCCCGTTTTTGGGTTGCAACGTTCATGTTGTAGACTTTTCACATGACGAATAAGGAGCCTTAGGTCATGGTTCTATACTCAGTGATGCCGTTGGAGTTGTTGGACTCACTTATCTTCCAAGCCTTCCGTTGTTATAGTTATTAGATGGCCTTAAGCCATATTATTTGTAATAAGTTCTCTTTTGAGACACTCGATATAATAAATGTGTGATTGCTACTCTGTTATAAATCCTTCAAGTACTGTGCGTGTCAGCATTACTGATCCAGGGATGACACTGAAGCACAGAGATCACACTGTTTGAGGTCCGGTCCTAACACTGGATCAGATTTTTCATGTGATTGAGTCAATTTGTTAGGGCTTGATCCCTAGTATCCTCTATGTTCTGAGATTGATGTTGCTATGACTTTTCTATGCTTAATGCTTGTCACTATAGGCCTGAGTGCCATGATTTCAGATCTGAACCCTCTATGTTATCATCAATATATATGAGTTCTTGATCATATCTGCTAGTTGTATGCACTTGTTATTGTTCTGATCCGTAGACCCCAAGGTGCCAATAATTGGGATACTCTCCGGGGATGACTGTAATCGAGGAGTTCATGTGTTCACCATGTGTTAATGCTTGTTATGGCTATCTATTAAAAGGAGGCCTTAATATCCCTCAAATTTCCTTATGGACCCCGCTGCCACGGGAGGTTAGGACAAAAGATGCCATGCAAGTTATTATTATAAGCATGTATGACTATATACGGAATACATGCCTACATTGAGTTGATGAATTGGAGCTATTGTGTGTCGCTCTAGGTTGTGACTGTTACATGATGAATGTCATCTAGACAAATATCCATCATTGATCCAATGCCTATGCTTTGCTCATATGGTCTTTGCTAAGCTACTAATGTTGTTGTTCTTGTTGTCGTTGTTGTTGTTGTTGTTGTTGTTGTTGTTGTTACAATCACTACAAAACTGCTACTGTTACCGTTACAATTGCTATTGTTACCATTACTATTGCTACTGTAGCGACCAGACCTCAAACAGTCTGATCTCTGTGCTCAGGTGTCATCCCTGAATCAGTAATGCTGACACCACACAGTACTTGAAGGATTTATAACAGAGTAGCAATCACACACTTATTACATCGAATGTCTCAAAAGAGAACTTATTACAATAAATATGGCTTAAGGCCATCTAATAACGATAACAGCGGAAGGCTTGGAAGATAAGCGAGTCCATCAACTCCAACGGCATCACTGAGTATAGAACCACGACCTAAAAGCACCTTACTCGTCGTCTGAAAAGTCTGCAACATGAAACGTTGCAGCCGGAAAACGGGTCAGCACATGGAATATGCTGGCAATGTAACACATAGAGGGTAATGAAAGAATAAGCTATACTATATGCATATATGGCTGGTGGAAAAAGCTCTATGGTTACATTTTTGCGTAAAGCCAATTTTTTCCTACTGCAAAGGAATAAATTTTATTTAACTATCATGGTGGTTGTTAAACATTGAGAATGGTTGACAGCATCCTCAATCCCAATTAAGCATCATCATTAAAAGCCAACAAAATTAATTAAAAGTAACATGATGAGATTCACATGATAATCCAAATACTAGATACTCAAAACGTCCATAACCGGGGACACTGCTAACCATGATTAGTTTATACACTCTGCAGAGGTTTGCGCACTTTTCCCCACAAGACTCGATCTCCTCCGTTGGATTTCTCGCACTACATGGTGTTTGAGAAACGGATGACCGAGACATAGTCTTTCAGAAGCGCTAGCACCTTATGATCGGGTAGACCGTACCAACCTACATCCCCTCATCAGCTAGTCTACCACTATAAGAGTTCGCACGACTTAGTCAACTATGCTAGAGCCCATAGTAGCTTGTGGCTGCACACGGAAGTTTCTAGTATGAATAATCTCATGATCCCTTTGGGCCTGGGTGGCGGTCCATAAAGAAAAACAACAGGCAATCCTGGAATACCCAGGTACCTCAATCCACCCAGATGTGTGTTTAAGTTGCCACCTTAAGTAAACCATTAATTAACAATGTCACATCTGTCATGGATATCACTCACCCAATCCACGTCGACTAGCATAGCATGGCATAATAAGCAAACGTAGAAGTAACTCCCAAAGGTTTAGATAATAAAACAGGTAATAGGTACTACCTCATCTACTTCCCATCCCACAATTTAATTAGATCCTAATCATGCAATATTTGAGGATTGATCTAATGCAATAAAAACTGGGTAGTAAAGAGGTATGATCCAAGTGCTACTTGCCTTGCTGATGATCCGCGAAACCTAGAGATTCGAAGTAACAAGCGGCGCACTCCGGATACTCTATCGCAAACAAACAAACAAGCATACAATAAGTACTCATCAAATGCACAGGTAAAACTCAATTAAGAGATCTAACCAGAAAGTTCAATTTAAGAACTCTGGTTTGCAAAAAAATCAAATCAAACGAAGCAACGGAAATCAAACGGCGAAAGAAAAAGGCTTCGTTTTACTAATCTGGACCTAAGTCAAAGTTTACAGAAGCAAAATCTTGTTTAAGTTGGTTAAACGGAAAGAGGGTTTCGAGACGAAACTCTAGGCGCTTGAATCGCCTGATTCCGATAAACGAGCGAAAATTTATACTAAAACGAAAATCGGATCAGAAATCACGATCAGAAATAATCGCGGAAAATCCGAGAAAAATAAAAACAACGAACAGATTAACGAAGGAACGTTCGTTATCTGGATCTAAACAATGAATACGTTCGTTAAAACGAACGAACGAGCGAACGCTCGCAAAATAAATAAACCGGAAAACCGATCTATAAAAAAACCGAAACTAAAAAAATAAACCGCGGTTACTAAAAAAACCGTCGGCGATGGCGGCTACCTCTGGCGGCGGGTCCGGCGGGCGGCGGGGAAGCTCCGACAACAGCGCGGCGGCGGGGCGGCGGCGGCGAGGCGGCGGGGCGGCGCGGGGCGGCGCTTGGCAGCGGCAGCGGCGGATCGGGCGCGGGGCGCGGGCTAGGGTTAGGGTTTGGCGGGGCGTGGCGGGTGGGCTAAACGGGCTCGGGGCGGCGCCTTATAAAGGCCCCCCGGGCGGAGTCTCGCTCGGGTACGGCCCGGAGTCGGTTCGGACTTTTTTTATAAAAAAAATCCACGCAGAAAAACTAACGAAAGAATTTCTAAACGGACTCCAAAAATCCCGAAATAAATTTTCCCTGACTTCTAAAATCAAGCCGGACAAAGTGAACATTTATTTGGGGCCTAAATGCAATTCTGAAAAACGCATATTTTTCCTAAATTCAAATAAAATAGCAAAAAACTCCGAAATAAAATCATATTTGATTTTATTATTAAATCCTCAATATTTCTATATTTTGGGAAAGTCATTTTATTACCTCTCTCATATTTTTCTAATAGAAACAATTGAAGTTAAAATAATTAAAATCAAATTATCATATTCTCAAAATTTGAGAAAACTCAAACATGAAAATAACGAAATCCCCAACTCTCTCCGTGGGTCCTTGAGTTGCATAGAATTCCTAGGATCAAAACCAAAAGCAGATAAAATATGATATGCAATGATGATCTAATGTATAACAATCCAAATTGAAAATTTGGGATGTTACAAACCTACCCCCCTTAAGATGAATCTCGCCCTCGAGATTCGGGTTGGCTAGAAAATAGGTGAGAGTGGTGTTTCAGCAAATCTTCCTCTCGCTCCCAGGTGGCTTCATCCTCTGTGTGGTGGCTCCACTGAACCTTGCAAAACTTGATAACCTTGTTGCGGGTGACTCGGTTGGCATACTCGAGAATCTTAACTGGTTTCTCTTCATAAGTCAAATCACTGTCCAACTGAATCGCTTCCAACGGCACGGTATCTCTTAGTGGTATATCAGCCATCTCTGCGTGGCACTTCTTCAACTATGAAACGTGGAACACATCATGAACTCCTGACAATCCTTCGGGCAATTCCAACTTGTAGGCCACTTCTCCCATACGTTCCAAAACTCGGTATGGTCCTACAAAACGTGGAGCTAACTTTCCCTTAACACCAAAACGCTTAACTCCTTGAAGTGGAGATACTCGAAGATAAACTCGGTCTCCGACTTCGTAAACTGTCTCCTTGCGTTTAGAATCTGCGTAGCTCTTTTGCCTGGACTGGGCTACCTTGAGCCTATCGCGAATCAACTTCACCTTCTGTTCAGACTCTTTAATCAAATCAGGTCCAAACAACTGGTGATCTCCAACTTCATCGCACGACAACGGTGTCCTGCACCTCCTTCCATACAATGCTTCAAAAGGGGCCATTTTCAAACTGGATTGATAGCTGTTGTTGTAAGAGAATTCTGCATATGGCAAATTGTCGTCCCAACTAGATCCATAATCTAGCGCACAAGCTCTCAGCATATCCTCCAAAATTTGATTGACCCTCTCGGTCTGTCCATCTGTCTGTGGATGAAAAGATGTGCTGAACTCTAGCCTGGTACCCAAAGTTTCTTGCAACTGATTCCAGAACTTTGAGGTAAACTGGGTTCCTCTATCTGATACGATACTCCTCGGAACTCCATGCAAACATACGATCCTGGTCATGTATATTTTTGCCAACTTAGCACTGGTGTAAGTGGTCTTTACTGGAATGAAATGAGCTACCTTCGTCAATCGATCAACTACAACCCAAATCGAGTCATAGCCTGAACGGGTCCTGGGTAATCCCGTGATAAAATCCATGCCTAACTTATCCCACTTCCATTCGGGTATCGATAATGGCTGTAGCAATCCTGCTGGCTTCTGATGCTCTGCCTTTACTCTCTGACATACATCACAAACTGCTACATACTCCGCAATATCTTTCTTCATTCCGGTACACCAGAAAGTATCCTTTAAATCCAAATACACCTTGGTATTTCCTGGGTGAATCAAATATAGTGCATCATGGGCCTCTTACAGAATTAACTTCCTGATCTCCGGGTCATTTGGCACATAAACACGATCATCAAACCATAGGGTATCGTGATCATCCTCACGAAATCCCTTAGCTTTTCCTTTGCTCATTTTCTCCTTTATTGAGGCAATCTCCTTGTCAGTCTTCTGAGCTTTTCTGATCCTATCCATCAAAGTTGACTGAATTTCCAATGCTGCTACATAGCCTCTCGGAACTATCTCCAAACATAGCTCACGAAGGTCCTCGGCTAACTCCTTTGGCAATTCTCCCGTCATTAGTGTATTGACATGGCTCTTATGGCTCAATGTGTCAGCTACTACATTAGCCTTTCCGGGATGGTAATGCAATCTCATATCATAATCCTTGATGAGCTCCAACCACCTCCTTTGTCTGAGGTTTAACTCCTTCTGCGTGAAAATGTACTTCAAACTCTTGCGATCCGTGTACACCTCACAATGGTTTCCGATAAGGAAATGTCTCCAAGTTTTCAGTGCACGCACTATGGCTGCTAACTCCAAGTCATGCGTGGCATAATTCAATTCGTGAGGTTTCAGTTGTCGTGAAGCATACGAAACAACTCTTACCTCTTGCATAAGTATGGCTCCAAGTCCTCGACGTGAAGCGTCGCAATACACCTCATAATCCTTGTTCTGATCTGGCAGAATCAATACTGGTGAGGTAACCAAACGTTTCTTCAACTCCTGAAAACTATCCTCACATTCCTCAGTCCATATGAACTTGGTATCCTTCTTCAGCAACTCCGTCATAGGCTTTGCAATCTTTGAGAAGTTCTCAATAAACCTTCGGTAGTATCCTGCGAGTCCAAGGAAACTCTGGATCTCTCCAACTGTCGTTGGTGCTTCCCAATTTGTCACCGTGATAACTTTTGTGGGATCAACTGCTATTCCTTCTCCGAATATAACGTGTCCGAGGAATCCCACTTCCTTCAACCAAAACTCACATTTGCTGAACTTGGCATATAACTGATGTTCTCTAAGCTTCTCCACTACCAATCGCAAATGTTCTTTATGCTCCTCTTCATTCTTCGAGTAAACCAGAATATCATCAATGAACACTACGACGAACTTATCCAAAAACTCCATAAACACCTTGTTCATCATGTTCATAAAATAGGCAGGCGCGTTAGTCAGACCAAATGACATAATGGTATACTCATACAGCCCATACCTGGTGGTAAAAGCCGTCTTAGGTATGTCCTGCTCTCGAATCTTCAACTGATGGTACCCTGATCGCATATCGATTTTCGAAAACACCTTAGCTCCTTGCAATCGATCAAATAGATCATTGATCATCGGTAGTGGGTACTTGTTCTTGATTGTTACTTCATTCAATCCACGATAATCAACAACCATCCTTAACGATCCATCCTTCTTCTCCACTAGAAGTACTGGCGATCCCCAAGGCGAAGAACTTGGGCGAATATATCCTTTATCCAATAACTCCTTAATCTGCTTCTTAATCTCCTCCAAATCTTTTGCGGGCATCCTGTATGGTCTCTTAGATATTGGCCCTATGCCTGGCAAAAGCTCAATCAAAAACTCAATGTCTCTATCCGGTGGCATGCCTGGCAACTCTTCTGGAAATACGCCAGGGAAATCTTTTACCACTGGTACTTCCTCCTGCACAACTCCTGATAAGGAATTTACTTGAGTCCTTTCCGACACATGTCGTGATACATACTTGATCCTTCTTACTTCTGGCGTCGTAAGCAAGATTGACTTACTAGCACATTCAATGTTCCCTTCATACTTTGATAACCAATCCATGCCTAATATTACATCCAATCCTTGAGATTCCAATACTATTAGGTCCGAGGGAAACACATAGTTACCAATCCTTAAGGGTAATCGATCACACCATCGACTAGCCATATACTCTGCTCCAGGCGAGGTTACTAACATGGTGACCTAAGGGCTTGGGTTGGCAGGTTATACTTATCCACAAATCCCCTTGAGATGTATGAATGCGATGCACCAGTATCAAAAAGAACGAGTGCAGTAAAGGACTTAACCAAAAACTTACCGATTACTGCATCAGGCTGAGCTTCAACCTCCTCCACGTTAACGTGGTTCACCTGTCCCCTGTTGAAAGGGTTCAGCTTCTTCCCAGAGCTTCCATTGCCATTCTGAGCTTCAGGACATTCATTTGGCATAATGCCCGGTCTTCTGACACTTAAAACAGGTGACTTGGCTCAGGTCTCTCTTGGCCGGGTTGATGGGGTGGTACGGTTCTGGCCATTCCTTCCTCCATTCCCATTACCATTCTTGGGGCAATTATGATTGTGCGAGCTACCTCCTCCATGGGTGTGCTGAAAATGAACTCCGGGTTTAGGGGTAAGACGGGGCTTCTGCTGAGCTCCAGAATTGTACTTTCCTTGTCCATACTTCCTCTTGCGGTTTTCAATCTGTTGCTGCTTCCCTTCAATCATAAGAGCACGATCTACCAACTCCTGGTAGTTGTTGAAGCTTGCTACCATCAACTGCATGCTCAGCTCGTCATTCAGTCCTTCCAGAAACATCTCCTGCTTAGCTGCATCCGTAGCAACGTCATCTGGGGCATAACGTGCTAGCTTACTAAAGTCATCCACATATTGTCCAACTGTCCGTCCTCCTTGGCGCAAGTTACGAAACTCACGCTTCTTCATGGCCATTGCTCCTGCTGAAACATGGGCAGTACGGAAAGCTTGCTGAAATTGATCCCATGTGACAGTATCCACAGGGTAAGTGGCTGTGAAATTCTCCCACCATGCGGCTGCGAGTCCTTCAAGTTGATGAGCGGCAAATTTCACCTTTTCCCCGTCTGTACATCCTGCAGTGGTCAACTCGCTCCCTGTCTTGCAGAGCCAATCATCTGCCACTATCGGCTCGGTGCTACTGGAGAACATCGGCGGATTTAACCTAAGAAAACAGGTTAAGTGATCCACAGGTGGTGGTGGTGGTGGGTTGTTGTTGTTGTTGTTTCCCTGATTCTAGTTCTGGACTAGCAACTGCATCAAGGCATGCTACTGCTGGATCAACTGAGTGAGCTCCGGTGAGAAAGCAAATCCATTGTCACGTCTCGGAGGCATCTGAGGGTTTAGAAAAGATGAGAATATAGAATAGAGTGAGGTCTAGAGAGAAAACACTACCCATATGCTCATGAGGCAAATGCACACAAAATCACTTCATTCAATCAAACAAGGGCATACAATCGCTCTATAACTATCGCAAAAAGTGCTTGGTCTATGCTATATACAATGGTGGAACACTACTACTGTTATGGTAGTCTACTAGAAAAACTGCTCCGATGAGGACTCCATGATATCTGCTCCAGCTTCGTCTTCGAAGTCATCATCACTAGGATCGTAATCGGTGTCATCGATGATGATGTAGTTCTCCCGGCAAGTGGAATCGTCATCTTCTCCTCCAGGTGTTGGTCCTCCCATAAATACTCTGATCTTCTTAACTAGGTTGTCATTCTTTTCCAGTAGTGTCTTGATTTCCTCCTCATATTCATCGCGTGTAAAATTGAGTTCTTCTTCCAGCTCCATGATCCTAGTCTTCTCCTTCTTCAAGTCCATCATGTCTGCGCACATCTGGTTCTCCTGGCGTCGAATGTGCTGGTTTAACTCCTGGATGAAAGCTGCAATGGATCTATCCTTCTTGGTGCTAACTATCTCCCATTGTTCATCTCGGCGCCCACAAATCTGGTAGATAGTATCCTTGAGGTCATCTTGGTAGACTTCTCCAATGCGTCCCATGGTTATATGAGCTGCCATGCTCTTTCCTAGACTCCAGGTTGGTGCATTAAAGGTACACTCTATGGGCTCCGTGACTGGTGTGAACGTTCTTCCTGGAACTTGAGCTTGAATCATCCAACGCTCCTCTTCGGGTAAAGTGGCATTGTAGGTCCCGGTGAAGCTTGGTATTCCGATGTTCAGGTACTTTGTGACTTCCTTCAGGTGTCGTCCAAAGGGTGTATCTTCATCCGGCTGCGTGAACTTGATCCTCGCTTCCGTCATCCTAAAAGAGTAGAAAAGATGAGGTGTCAGAAATGAGAAGAGAGTAGTGATCTAGGGCTTTAGCTTAGCGGTCGTGTCCTACAGTCAGCGTGTGCTCTGATACCATCTTGTAGCGACCAGACCTCAAACAGTCTGATCTCTGTGCTCAGGTGTCATCCCTGGATCAGTAATGCTGACACCACACAGTACTTGAAGGATTTATAACAGAGTAGCAATCACACACTTATTACATCGAATGTCTCAAAAGAGAACTTATTACAATAAATATGGCTTAAGGCCATCTAATAACGATAACAGCGGAAGTGTGACACCCGGATAATTAAGTTACAGTAATCCCTCGTTAATGATGACACGTCACCGCTGTCACTGTAGTTAATCTCGGGTTAGTTCAAAAACCGATTCAAAATTCAAATTCAAAATCAAGTTAAACAATTAAAGTTTTCAAATGTTAAAACTAAAATGTTCGGTTTGTGCCAAATAATGCATAGGTAATTATGGTGGAGAAACCACACTTTTATAAGTTGTTTAAATACTCTAAAATGAATAAAACATGGCGAGAACAATTATTTAAATGCTTTTAAAATAATAAACAAATACTAAACTAATTTTATTTGGGGGTTAAACCTTTTTGTGACCGTGGTCTAAGTTGAAGTACTAATTTAGGTGCTAAGGGTATATTTTGCTATAACTAAAATAAATGTAACTAAAGTAAAACATGAAAGAATAAATATAAAAAAGGCAAAAAGCAGAAAAACAAACTGAAAAAAAATAAAACAAGGGCCACCCCCCTGGGCCACGACCCAACTAACCGGCCGGCCCACTAACCTAGACGGCCCATCCCCACTCCCCATAACCCTCGCTCCACCCCGAAACCCTAACCGAACAAACCCACTCACCCCTCAGTCCCTCCCACTCCCCCGATCCAGATCGGATCGGGGCCGACCCCGCGGTCGTCTCCCGGTGCCGCCTCGCCGGCCCCGCCCCCTCGTCCTCGCGGCCCGTCACCTCTTCCTCGACGGCGACCACTCCCCCGCCCCCGGACCCCGTCGCGGATCCCCGCTGCCTCGACGCCACCCGGCATCGCCCCGCAGTCGCCGGACCACCAAGAGCCTCACCGAGCCCGCTGCCCGTTCCCTACAACTCCCTGTGAGCCCCTCCTCCATTTCCCCCCTTCTCCTCCGCTCTCGTCACCGTAGGACGCCACCACTGCCACGCCCGAGCCTCCGGTGCTCCGCGCCCCTGACGCGCTCACCACCACGCCCTCCCCCTGTGCGCCGCTAGCCCTCTGCTCGTTGCTGCCGCGCCCGAGCGCACCCTCGCCACGGCTGCGCGCGCTGGCCGCGCCCCATACCTGCCCGCGTCCTCCACCCGAAGCGTCGCCGCTCACCCCGCACTGCGCACGCACGCACTCGTGCGTCGCCCGCACCCCGGATCTCCCTCGTTGCGCGCCAGTCCCGCTTCTCTGACCACGCCGTCCGCGCCTTTCTCCTCACGCGCACGCTGCCGGCCCGCTCTGCCCCACTGCGGGCGCCGCTTGTCTCCCCCGGCCACCGCGAGTCCCCTACCCCTCGCCATGTGCTGCTCCCCGCGGCACCCGCACGCCCGAAGTGCCTGTAGCGTCCAAACGGACTGGGCGCTTGCGCTCTATGCCCGTTGCCCGCACGCCCAACCCGCTATGGCCCTCGGCCTATGACGAGGGGCCCCCCACCGCAGAATGATTTTAAAGAAAAAGTTAAAATAAATAAATTAGTAATTAATTAATTAATGAGTTAATTAAGTTAACTAATCATGTTTAACTAATCTAATTAAAATGAATTAACCTAATCACTTAGTTAGCCTAATTAACATGTTTAGTTAGTCTGAGACAATGACGAATGGGACCCACACGTCAGTTTGACTAGGTCAACTGACTAATTGACTGCTGACATCACCTTGACATCATGCTGACGTCATAATGGCATTTTCAAATTAAATTAATTCTGTTAATTCTAGAAAATGGTTAAATCCTTTTTAAATTAATATAAAATAAACCGTAGCTCGGATGGGAAAACTTTGTACATGAAAGTTGCTCATAACGATGAGACGAACCCAGATATGCAGCCCGTTCGTCCGCCACGCATCCCTAGCATAGTGAACATGCAACTTTCCCCCTCCGATTCACCGGTCCAAAAACGCGAAACTTCGGGAATACTTTCCCGGATGTTTCCCCCCTTCACCGGTATCACCTCATACGGCGTTAGGGAACCCCTAGCACCGATACTTGTCATGTCATGCATCGCTATGCATCTGTTTGCTTAAATATTTATTGTTTCTTCCCCCCTCTTCTCTCGCTAGACACCGAGACCGACGCCGCGGCTACCCAGTACGACTACGGAGTTGACGACCCCTCTCTCTTGCCAGAGCAACCAGGCAAGCCCCCCCCCCCTTGATCACCAGATATTGCCTATTCTTCTCTATACTGCTTGCATTAGAGTAGTGTAGCATGTTACTGCTTTCAGTTAATCCTATACTGCTGCATAGCCTGTCCTTGCTACTACTGTTGTTACCTTTACCTGCTATCCTACTGCTTAGTATAGGATGCTAGTGTTCCATCAGTGGCCCTACACTCTTGTCCGTCTGCCCTGCTATACTACTGGGCCGTGATCACTTCGGGAGGTGATCAAGGGCATATACGATATACTTTACACTGTTACATTACATGTGATACTGTTCGGAGCTGGGGGCTGAAGGGGCAGGTGGTTCCACCCAGGTACTGGTGGGCCTGGGTTCCTGACGGCCCCCGACTGTTACTTTGTGGCGGAGCGACAGGGTAGGTTGAGACCACCTAGGGGAGTGGTGGTCTGGCCCTGGTCAGCGTTCGCGGATACTTAACACGCTTAACGAGATCTGGGTATTTGATCTGAGTCTGGCCATTTGGTCTATACGCACTAACCAACTACGCGGGAAAGATATGGGCACTCGGCGTCGTGGTATCAACCGAAGCACTTCGTGACGTCAGCGACGGAGCGGCGCACGCCGGGTCGGACCGCGTAACGTGACTTCCTTTGTAATGGAGGTTGCTAGGTCTGCTCTCCGGCCGCGTACGCAACGTGCAGGTGTGCAATGGGCGATGGGCCCAGACTCCTGCGCACATAGGATTTAGACCGGCGTGCTGACCGCTCTGTTGTGCCTAGGTGGGGCTGCGACATGTTGATCTTCCGAGGCCGGGCATGACCCAGGAAAGTGTGTCCGTTCAAATGGGATCAAGCGTGTTGGGTTATGTGGTGCACCCCAGCAGGGAAGTTAATCTATTCGAATAGCCGTGTCCCTCGGTAAAAGGACGACCCGGAGTTGTACCTTGACCTTATGACAACTAGAACCGGATACTTAATAAAACACACCCTTCCAAGTGATAGATACAACCCGGTGATCGCTCTCTAACTATGCTATGCGATGCTACTTGGAGGACTTCAGTCTACTCTATTCTATATGCTGCAAGACGGAGGCTGCCAGAAGCATAGTCTTCGACAGGATTAGCTATCCCCCTCTTATTCTGCCATTCTGCAGTTCAGTCCACTGATATGGCCCTTTACACATATATCCATGCATATGTAGTGTAGCTCCTTGCTTGCGAGTACTTTGGATGAGTACTCACGGTTGCCTTGTTCCCCCTTTTCCCCATTTCTCTACCCGATTGCTGCAACCAGACGTTGGAGCACAGGATCCAGACGCCATCGTCGACGACGACTCTTACTTCTCTGGAGGTGCCTACTACTACGTGCAGCCCGCTGACGACGACCAGGAGTAGTTTAGGAGGATCCCAGGCAGGAGGCCTGCGCCTCTTTCGATTTGTATCCCAGTTTGTGCTAGCCTTCTTAAGGCAGACTTGTTTAACTTATGTCTGTACTCAGATATTGTTGCTTCCGCTGACTCGTCTATGATCGAACACTTGTATTCGAGCCCTCGAGGCCCCTGTCTTGTATTATGATGCTTGTATGACTTATTTATGTTTTAGAGTTGTGTTGTGATATCTTCCCGTGAGTCCCTGATCTTGATCGTACACATTTGCGTGCATGATTAGTGTACGATTGAATCGGGGGCGTCACAAGTTGGTATCAGAGCCGACTGCCTGTAGGAATCCCCCTTCCAAACTCCTTGGCCGAAGTCGAGTCTAGTCATTGAAAAAAATTTTACTAACATGGCTGTGCGGCTTACGGGCCCACGTCGCCATTGGGTGGTATTAGGATCTTTTATTCCTCGACCTCTACTCTGGGACTCTGACCTCTCTTCTATTCGGGTTAAATGATTTTGCTAAAATCTAACATTAGGATCTCGTTATCACTTTCACCCGGAGAGCCCCTTATTACTGATGATCGTCTGCTGCACATGAAGACCCTGAAGATACTCTCCGCTGTTAACCCGAGAACTTGAGCTTGCTGCGGTTATCTTTGCATTGAAGCTATGGCGACAATACCTTCTCGGTAATCGTTGCGAGATCTTCACCAATCATCAGAGTCTAAAGTACCTGTTTACTCAGCCAGATCTGAACCTCCGTCAACAGCGATGGATGGAGGCTATTGCTGACTACAACTGCGGTATATCCTATACCCCTGGCAAGGCTAATGTAATGGCCGATGCCCTGAGCCGTAAGTCTTATTGCAACAATCACATGGTTTTCAAAGATCAACCCCGCCTTTATGAAGAGCTATGCAAGCTGAACCTCCAACTAGTTCCACATGGTTCTCTGAATAACCTTGTCTTGGAACCAACTCTTCTTAAAGCAATCAAGTCTGCTCAAGCCAAAGATGCTCATGTTGATCTGATGAAAAAGGATCTTGCCTTAGAGAAATCCAGAGATTTCTCACTTGGTGAAGATGGAACCTTATACTTCAGAGATCGCATTGTCGTACCCCGGTTCCAGCTTATGAAAGAGAAGGTGATGAAAGAATCGCATGACACCCCTCTCTCTATTCATCTGGGAAGTACCAAGATGTATCTAGACATCCGTCAGAAGTACTGGTGGTCTAATATGAAGCAAGACATTGCTCGATATATTGAAGAATGTGACGTTTGTCGTCGCGTCAAAGCAGAACATCAGAAACCGGCTGGACTTCTACAACCGCTTCCGATTCCTGAATGGAAGTGGGATAAGATCCAAATGGACTTCGTCACTGGCCTTCCCAAGTCTCAGAAAGGTAACGATGCTATCTTTGTCGTCATCGACCAATTCTCGAAGGTTGCTCACTTTCTACCAGTCAAGGAGACTATCACTTCTAGTCAATTAGCAAACTTGTATATCTCTAGAATTGTGTCACTCCATGGCATTCCGAAGGAGATCAGTTCAGACCGCGGCAGTATTTTCACTTCAAAGTTCTGGGATAGTTTCCAAGAGGCAATGGGAACTCATATAACCTGGAGCACTGCTTATCATCCCCAATCCCAAGGCCAAGTCGAGCGAGTCAATCAAATTCTTGAAGACATGCTTCGGGCTTGTGTTATTTCTTTTGGCAAGAAGTGGGAAGAATCTCTCCCTTATGCGGAGTTCTCTTATAACAACAGCTATCAAGCCAGTTTGAAGATGGCACCCTTTGAAGTGCTATATGGACGTAAGTGCCGAACCCCTCTGAATTGGTCAGAAACTGGGGAATGGGCGCTCATTGGTCCAGATATTATTCAACAAGCTGAAGAGCAGGTTCGCATTGTCCGGGATAATCTCAAGGCAGCCCAGTCCCGCCAAAAGAGCAATTATGATCGTAAACACTGGGGTTCAACTTATCAACCTGGTGAACAAGCTTATTTGTGTGTCACTCCTTTGAGAGGCACTCATTGGTTCGGAGTCAAGGGCAAGCTAGCTCCGCGCTACATTGGTCCTTTCCGCATTCTCTCCCGTCGTGGACTGGTGGCTTATCAATTGGAGTTGCCACCTCTGTTCTCTCACGTTCATGACGTCTTCCACGTGGCCCAACTTCGTAGATGCTTCAAGGATCCAGAACGTGAAGTGGATCCGGAATTGATTGAAGTTCAAGATGATCTCACATACAAAGAGCATCCTATCCGCATTCTTGAAGAAGCTGAACGTCGAACCCGCCAGAAGGTTACCAAGTTCCTCAAGGTGCAATGGTCAAATCATTCTAAGGATGAAGCCACTTGGGAACTCGAGGATAACCTCCGTGCTGAATACCCCAACCTGTTCCCTTCTACCTCTTAATTATCGGGACGAGAATTTCTTTTAGAGGAGGAGAGTTGTAACACCCCGGTGTAATGATGCTACAGTAACCCCTCGGGTTAAGTTAATCTTTTTGCTAAACATGTGCCTGATAATTATTGTCTCATGTTCTTTCAAATTCCAGTTGTTTTCATATTCAAATTCTGTGTGAAATTCAAAATGCTCAGACATGAACACAAAAATGTTCATCATGTGCCAAATATTCCACAACTAACATTGGTGGTGAATCAACATTTTTGCAAAAGGTTTAAGTCGCCTGAGCTACTTAAAACAGTTACCTAAGCAATAAATTAAATGCCCTTTTTAATTTATAAAATTGGCAACTATTCGAAAAGCCTCCCACCCTTTTTGTGGCAGTGCAATATACTTCTTTGAAATTATTTTGGCCAATGGCATAATTTTTTTCAAAGTCTTTATTGGCTAAAAGAAAAGACAAACGCTGGTGGAAAAAGAAAAGGGGAAAGCAAAAAAAGGGGGAAAGGGGCTAGAGCCCCTGGCCTCCGAGTGGGCTTCGGCCCACCCGAGCCAAATGGCCTAGGCTAGGCCGGCCCACTCCCCCCCTGTCGTCTTCCCCCTCCTCCACTGTGCGAGCGACCGCGCGCGCGCGTCGCCGCCGAACCACCTCGCCGGCCATGCCGCTACAGGCGCCGCGGGGAGGATAAGGGCAGCCCGACGCCTCGGGCTCCCTCCCCACTCGCCCACTTGCCCCCCTCTACCTCGTTGCTCTCTCCCTCGCTCTCCAGATCCCCTCCCCTCCTCAACCGAGCGCCGTGCCGCTGTCCTCCGTCATTATCGCGGCCACCCGCGGCCCCGCGCCCGCTGACCCTGTCGATGAGATCCGTCGGGGTCGACTCCTTCGACTGGTGGCCTCAGCTGGAGCTCGGAGACGCGGCAGCACCGGATCCCCTTCGTCCCCATCTCCGGCCGCCGTGAAACTCCGTCGACCTCCCCCGACTGCTGCAGCTACTAAACTGAGCACCGGCCTTCATGAGCCCCTACGTGAGCGTATCTCCCTCTCCTCTTCCCCCTCCGCTGGCGAGCTGTTGCCCCGTAGCTAGCCGACGCCACGCGCTGCCGTCCGCCATTAGCGGCGTGCAGCTCGAAGCGCAGCCGCCCGAGCCCTGCCGTCTTGACCGTCGTGCTTCTGGGACTCCCAGGTAGTGCGCGCGCATCATTTTTCATCGCGGGCGAGCCTCTAGATTCGAGCCCGAAACCTTCATGCTCCGGCCGCCACTAGAGCTCGCCGTAGTCGCTGTTCCGGCCATCCCCGTCGATGCTGCTACCCCCAGATCGCTTCGCGTCGTTGCTCTGGTCCCGTAGATGCTCGCGGTGGTCCAAACGGGCCACCACAACCGTTTTCCGGCCACCGCCCGAGCGCGTTGCCGCACGAAAAGCTCGCCGGAGCAACTCCGGTGGCTGACGCTGACGTGGCTGCCACGTGGGTCACCCTGGCTCACTGGCCAGTGGGCCCAGGGGCCCTAGTTGACCGCGCTGGCCGGTCAACGGGCTGACGTGGCGGTGCTGAGTCACTGACATATGGGCCCCACCCCACTTAATCAACCTTTTAAATAACTAAAACTAATTAGTTAATCTAATAGACAGTGACAGTGGGCCCTGCTAAATAATTAGTATTAGTTTAGTCAAATTAACCCGTTTTAGTTAGGTCCAGACACTAACCAGTGGGTCCCACTGGACCTGCAAGTCAGGTTTGACCTGGCCAGCCGACCAGTTGGCTACTGACATCACCGTTACCTCATGCTGACATCATGCACACACTGTTCTGGATAATGTTGATTTAATAAATAAAAATAAATTCCAGAATATGTTTTAAACTTGCAAAAATCATAGTAATTAAACTGTAACTCGGATGAAAATGTTTTATATATGAAAGTTGCTCAGAAAAATCCAACTAATCCGAATACACGGTCCTTTCATCTGTCACATGCCCCTAGCATGCTGAACATGGAACATTCCCCCTCCGGTCATTTGTTTGGCACAGGTCCGGAACCGGGAATACATCCCCGGTTGAATTTTCCCCCTTCACCCCTTTATCGTGTAGCCTTATGTTAGGTCACACCCAGCGCAGCTTATTACCATGTTATGCTTTGTGATGTTATGCTCGCTTTATATTTACTGTTTCTCCCCCCTCTTCTCTCTGATAGACCCCGAGACCGATGCTGCCCCTGTGATCGACTACGTCGACGATGACCCCTCCTTGCCAGAGCAACCAGGCAAGCCCCCCCCCCCCTTTGATCATCCCGATATCGCCCATTCCATTCTCTCATGCTTGCATTAGATTTTGCTACTGTTATTGTTTGCTCCTATTTTGATGCATAGCCTGCTTTTGTAACTTGCTCATTGTACCTTATCTGCTTATCCTAAACTGCTTAGTATAGGTTAGTTAGTTATCCATCAGTGACCCCCACTTGTCCTTGTTGCCCCTGCTTCATCATCGATGACTCGATCTACGTGATCGAAGACCAGGCCCCGACACCGCACATCACTTCCCCTTAGTTGCTCGACACTACTGGGTTACTATCGAGTACCGAGGGTGAACCTCTTCAGCACTTCTGGTGTTAACCATGTAGTGTAGTCATTCGGTCGTGGTCATCGAGGGTGATTTCCTCCTTAACCACTTCCGATACGACTCTGTCGTGCAATCCCTCAAGTGTGAACATCGGGGGTGATTCCTCTTACGTTCACATTGATGATTACATCTAGTGGAATTCATCGAGGGTGATTCCTCCGGTTTCCCCCTTGATGTTTGGACACACGGATACTTGGACTTTACCGCGGTTACTTGGAAAGACGGGTCGACCCTGAGGGGTACCCGCGCGAGCTTAATTGCGAGTGATGTGGAGTCGGGCGGACCTGGAAGGTGCCCGCGAGATAATTACGAGGCGTGGCCGGGCATTCCTAGCCCTTGCCGCAGGTCCTCAAGACGGGGCAATGGGGTCACATCTTTCGTGAGTCTCTGCTTGTTACCGCGCGTTCCTAATCCACTACGATTTGGATATTTGATCCGAGGGGCCTCGGGCCCGATAGCACTAACCATCACGTGGGCATAGTATGGGCGTTCTGTGTCGTATGCATCAGCCGAAGCTTAATAGACGTCAGCGACTGAGCGGCGCGCGCCGGGTTGGACTGCGTAAGCGCCTGCCTTGTTGAAGGAGGTAGCTAGGTCTGCTCATCGGCCGCGTTCGCAACGTGCAGGAGTTCCCGAGCGAGGCGATGGCCCATGACCCCTGGGGGCATAGGTTTAGTCCGGCGTGCTGACCTCTCTATTAAGCCTAGGTCGGGTTGCGGCGTATTGTTTGGCCAAGACCGGGCATGACCCAGGGAAGTGTGTCCGGCCGGAGTTAATCGAGCGTGGTGGGTAAGTTGGTGCACCCCTGCAGGGAAGAAAACATCTATGGATAGCCTGTCCTACGGTAACGGACACTTGGAGTTATATCCCGATCGATACAACTAGAACTGGATACTGGTGATGAGAACTGGATGGTGCTGAGACTTGGATTGTGATGATAACTGGATACTATGGCTCTGGGATTGCTTTCTCGCAGGGAGTCGAGAAAGGATCTCTGGCCGAGGTTGATAACACTACTACTACTTTACTTTATGCTACTCTACTCCCTCCTGTTGCTGCAAGATGGTGGTTTCCAGAAGATACTAGTCTTCGATAGTACTAGGCCTTCTCTCTATTCTGGCATTTCTGCAGCCCAGTCCACATATACAGCCTTCCTTTGATAATGTTGCATATGTAGTGTAGATCCTTGCTTGCGAGTATTTTGGATGAGTACTCACGGTTGCTTTGCTCCCCCTTTTCCCCCTTCTTCTCCTTTCCGGTTGGTGCAACCAGATGTCGGAGCCCAGGAGCCAGATGCCACCGCTGATGCCTACTACTACGTGGAGGCCGCCGGCGACCAGGAGTAGTTAGGAGGTTCCCAGGCAGGAGGCCTTGCCTTTTCGATCGATGTTGCTTTTGTGCTAGCCTTCTTAAGGCAAACTTGTCTAACTCATGTCTGTACTCAGACATTGTTGCTTCCGCTGACTCTTGTGTTTTCGAGCTTATGTATTCGAGCCCTCGAGGCCCCTAGCTTGTAATATAAAGCTTGTATTATTTTAATTTGTGTCTAGAGTTGTGTTGTGATATCTTCCCGTGAGTCCTTGATCTTGATCGTACACATTTGCGTGTATGATTAGTGTACGATTGAATCAAGGGCGTCACAGGCGGGGTAGCTCCGGCGACGGCGCGGCGGCGGGGCGGCGGCGAGGCGGCGCGACAGCAGCGGCGAGGCGGCGGCGAGGCGGCGGGGCGGCGCGCGGCAACGGCGGTGGCGGCGAGGCGGCGGGGCGGCGCACGGCAGCGGCGGCGGCGGCGGATCGGGCGCGGGGCGCGGGCTAGGGTTAGGGTTTGGTGGGGCGCAGTGGCTTGGCTAAACGGGCTCGGGGAGACGCCTTATAAAGGCCCCCCGGGCGGAGTCCCGCTCGGGTACGGCCCGGAGTCGGTTCGGACTTTTTTATAAAAAAAAATCCGCGCAGAAAAACTAACGAAAGAAATACTAAACGGACTCCAAAAATCCCGAAATACATTTTCCCCGACTTCTAAAATCAAGCCGGACAAAGTGAACATTTATTTGGGGACTAAATGCAATTTTGAAAAACGCATATTTTTCCTAAATTCAAATAAAATAGCGAAAAACTCCGAAATAAAATCATATTTGATTTTATTATTAAAACCTCAATATTGCTATATTTTGGGAAAGTCATTTTATCCCCTCTCTCATATTTTTGTAATAGAAATAATTGATGTTAAAATAATTAAAATCAAATGATCCTATTCTCAAAATTTGAGAAAACTCAAACATGAAAATAACGAAATCCCCAACTCTCTCCGTGGGTCCTTGAGTTGCATAGAATTCCTAGGATCAAAACCAAAAGCAGATAAAATATGATATGCAATGATGATCTAATGTATAACATTCCAAATTGAAAATTTGGGATGTTACAGCTACTGTTACCGCTACTATCAAACTATCATACTACTATGATACAAAACACTTTGCTGCAGAGAAATTACTTTCCAGGTGTGGTTGAATTGAAAACTCAACTGCTAAGGCTCATAAATATTCATTGGCTCCCCTTGTGTCGAATCAATAAATTTGGGTGAAATACTACCCTCGAAGATTGTCATGATCCTCTATACTTGCGGGTCATCGATCTCCACGTTGAAAATATATGTATTCTCTTCATCCTATCTATCTCCCTCTACCATCTTCGCATTCCCCTCTACCTCCAGATCTCGCTCTCATAGTCCACCGACATCTCCTCTCCCACTCCATGCAAGTTTTGTTTGCTTCACATTGGTCATCATCTTTCTTGTTTGCTTTGTTTGTTACGTTATGTTGATGTATGCTTTTTGCTTGCTAGAAGGGATTGACCGCAACTTTGTACCAGCAAATTGAGAAGAAGACATTGACTATGTCCTATTGTTGGGTAGAGTTAAACGGTAATCAGAAGTGGCCAACCCTATTTGAAGATCTCAACAACCCTGCCAAGAAGAAGAAAAACAATGATGATACAAGCTCTCATAAAATCTATTGGATGGCGACGATGACTAAGGTGGAGGAGGCGTACAAGGGACCAAGCCAAAGAGGAATGCACGCTTGATGGGGAAAAAGTGGGAGAAGGATAGGGTCACGCGTGACCATGCAACAAAGCAGAATGTCTACCACATGGACTAACATCTTTTGCAAAAAGGAGAGTTACAATAAAATGGAGGAGAAAGGGGAGGAAAAGAAAGAAGAGAGGTACATGCTCTTCTTGAATGTGCAAAGGGAGAGGGTGCGAGAAAGGATTATCATTGAGAGGAAGAGGATAGACATGGAGAAGATGGACAAATGACATGGAGCTTGGGAAGGCGAAGACACATGAGATAATTGAGATTGGGAAAGAGAAGGTGGGGCTAGCGAGGATCATGAAGGAGTGAGGGATCATGTTGGATAACACTAGCCTCACGGATGACGATTGCAAGAAGTGGTTCATCAACAAAAAGAAGGAGATCAATAAGCGCAATGACGATGATTGATTCATTTGTGCATCAACAAGCAAACGATGGATGAATCAAGTGTTTGGATCATCATTCCACATGAAGAAACCACAATCCGCACACTACCACAAATTTTCTAGATCGGGTAAAGCAAAGGCAGATCAAAGCCACTCACCACAATTGAGCCGAGGGAAGCACGAAGTTTAGCTTTGATTTCATGCAATTGTAGTGCCTCCGACCAGGATTCATAACACTCTACGAAATCTATCGAGGTGCCTTCAAGCAACACTGGAAGAGCTGCTTCGGCTCGTACCCCATCAAGCCCTCCTGCAACGGCATCGGCGACTATGACGACCACGCCATGGTTGGCAAAGACAAAGTGCGGCTAGTGGACAAGCTAGCAAAGGACGGCACCATCGTTTTCTTGTATGGATTGCGGTGAGTCACCTTCTGTGTGCAATGGGAGCTAGGGTTCGTCACGAATCACCTTATGTGCACGAGAGGGGGGATTGGAAAAGTTAGGGTTCGTCGCACAATTAGGGAAAATTCACCCCTAACCGTTCACTGCCATGTCAGCTTGTATGTCACAGCCCAATCGGTCTCATTAGAGTCAAAACAACTCTAAATGTGTGAACCCACATGTGGTTGGATGGTTAGGAGTATTGTCGTATCTTGAGCCCACCGGGGTTCAAGTCCTGGTGCTTGAATTATTCCTGATTTATTTCAGGATTTCCAACTATGCACATTCAATGGGAGGAGACGTTCCCGTCGACTATGAGACGCCTATGGTGACTTCATCAATCTCACGATGATATGTCGGCTCAGTCTCTTGAAGATGCTCATAGAGGTAGGGACTACGTGTGTGTTCATAGGGATAAGTTGTGCACGTATATATGAGTATATGAGTGTTTGTGTTTGTACTGTGTTCTAAATAAACACCCTAAATGTGACACAAAACCACTAGAAGGCCACACTAATCTGGTTTTGTATATTTTAGGGTTAAAGTATACTTTCTCGATTAGTGAAAATGTTCCAGGTGCTCCCAAGACTTGTATGCTACCGTGATACGAGCTTTTAGGCCATTGGATCTCACATCAGACGGCATCATACAAGCATATGTCTACATGCAATTTTGAGTCCTCGAAGGGTTTTATGAAAAATGTTCAAGAGCTCCCGAAAACCACTGGATCTTAGATCCAACAGCTCTCAGCAGCCTATATCACGGTAGCATATAAGTCTTGGCAGCACCGGATATTTCTCCTAGCATTCACAGCTCTCAGCAGCCTATATCATGATAGCATATAAGTCTTGGCAGCACCGGATATTTCTCCTAGCATTCCCATAGGGCCCAGCCTGCAACAACAGGCTACAGCAGATCTGCTCATCCAGATAGACAGCCAGAGGTCGAGGACCACTTCAAATGGTTCGTCCGCGTTTCTAAATAAATGGTCCGAGCGCACCCAGGTTTCTTCAACCCCCAGCACGATAATAACTGGCAAAAAAGACGGGGAAAAGGATCTCTTGCATCTCTGCTGGGAAAAGGGCTGAAAAAAAGGGACCATGCAAGCCCAAGAGAGCGCTGCACATTATCCTTCATGTTTTCCGTGCTCTCATGACTGAGCACAGCAGTTGCTTAGAAGTTCAAACACCAAAAGAGATGATGAAATTTTCTCAGCAATTACAAATTGGCTCCAATATGCTTTGTTCACAATCAGTTTCCACAGATCACCCACGAGACCAAAACCAGGCTCGTGATGCAGACAATACATCGTTACCGACATTGTGAATGATATCAAGTCCAAATCAGCAAAGAAAATGGTAAAATACTACTCCCTCCGTTCCTAAATATGTCTTTTTTAGAGATTTCAAATGAAGTACCACTACCACATACGGACGTATATAGACATATTTTAGAGTGTAGATTCACTCATTTTGCTTTGTATGTAGTCACTTGTTAAAATCTCTAGAAAGAAATATTTAGGAGCGGAGGGAGTACAAGCATTCAACCAGGAAGACGTTTCCACCGTGTGCTCTATTCCGAGAGGGCAGCCCATCAATGCAATGCTCACACAGGATAAACATAAAGGAGATTCCTAGCTAGAGGCAGGTGGAGCCACCAAAATGGCCCAAAATGCTGAGATTCGTGCATAAATAAATACTGGAAATTTCTATTATTTGTAATGATGATAGGACTTTCAGTCTTCCTTGTCCATGTATACCGGCCAGCCTTCATATGGAATCCTGATCTACCAATGCCAACGCTCATCGATGTCGCTTCACTGGGCTGGGGATGGTTGGCAAAACGGTCGTAAACTTGAAGTTGCCAGAGAACAAAGATTCTTTATCTGTTGTTGAAAAGTTTAGGAAGTGCAGAATTTAGTCAGTTTAATATTCAACAAGAGGTTTTTCAATTTAAGGAAAGCGAGAAGAAAAGCTAGTGTGTTTGTATCTCACATGCATGGGAGATAGAGATGGGAGAATTAGTCAACACTGACCTGTCAATGATAGGCAAGTTGCCTCCCTCCGAGTATATCTTGCCAATGCCTGAGATTCAACAGAACAGGTAGTCTTAGGTTTTGTAAAATATGGCACGTAATCAGCTACTTTCTAAAGCTGTCTCCATCAGAGAAGGAACTTGCCTGGACAGCAGGGGTAGCAGCTGCGTCCAAAGGCTCTGAACCTTCGTCAGCGTACACATTCCTAACAATTCAACACAAGTAACTATCATACATAAGGGCAGTGCTAGATTATGAAAGAAATACAGCCCACAATTTACACAGCTACATCACATAATTACTATGGTGCCATAACCAGAAAGTTGCCGCTTTGATGTTAGAAAGCTGCAGTACTAACTAATACTCCCTCCGTCCCATAATATAAGAGTGTTTTTGACACTAGGTGTAGTGAACTACTGCTTTCCTTAATAAAACATTTATTTTCCAGGAAGTATTTAATTTCCTTGACAATAATGAACTGGCCTCATAAGAACAATGGCTGATCGCTAAGATAAGATAACACAGATTTTATCTTCTGGTCGATAGGTGCCATAAATATATTGAACAAACATCAGCCTAGATGATTTAAGACTAGTGTCTTGATTTATTATTATATTGTTCTTACTCCCATTATATAGGAGAAGACCATGTGACCTGTTTGTAGTATGTATCAGCTATTATATCACAAAGCCACAAGAGAGCCTGGATCTTGCAATTAGTTGGGACCTTGGATAATGGATTGCCTATTTTTCATCTTTATGAAACAATCAGCTACATATTTAGAGAAGGTAACTGAACAATTACCTCCAGATGACATTTACAAGATCATCCTGGCTTGCTTCTGGGCTTATTGCAGTATCATATTTCACAATGTTCCCATAGAATATTTTTTCTAGCTCCTTCATCCATTTTGTCAATAGCAAGTTGACCTGTAGACGCACTAGTATGTGTCACATGAACTTTCACAACAAAAAACAATAGCATGCACAAAGAGAAATCAGTCTTCATATTATGCAAGACAAAGTGAAAAGATGACCAACACTATGGATTCCAGGCTTTATAAGATTAGTTGCATTATTCATTTTTATTACACAAAAATAGTGATGTCTTTTCAGTAATTTACACATAATACCAGCTTTTTCCTCACAAGCAAAATGAAGTTCTACTTTTGTTCCATATACTTGTAAGTCATGATAATGGGTTAACAAACTGCCACAAGTTCAACCTTCCAATCTAGCACTCCCTCGTTTCAAAACATTTGAAGTTTGACCAACTATATAGAAAAATATACTAATATCTAGAATATCAAATATAATATGAAAATATATTTTGTGAGCAATCTAATGAAACAAATTAGGTTTTGTAGATGTTAACATATTTTTCGCTAGACTTGGTCAAACTTAAACAAGTTTGACTTAGGACAAACCTAGAACTTCAAATAGTCTGAAAAGAGGGAGTACATAAACTATGGTGATTCCATCTCCCTATGCTATAAACGACCCTGTGCAAAAATGACAGTAGGATTACAGCCAGAACAATGGCTGTATAGTACAAATATATCCAGTGCAAATACAGCCAACGCAAAAAATGACAGTACAACAACAAACTGGAAATATAAATAACCAAGAAGAGCATCACCACTCACATCATAAAACATCCAAACTTTTGCTGACATATTCCAATGGGAACTAGGAATCTTAACATGTAGGTTATGCTTCTTGCCACAAGTCCCAACCCCAGATAGATCACACTTTCCAAGTTTGACTAATGTGGTGTGCCATAGTTTGATGGCATGGCACCTAAGCATGATGCACTGCCGATACACTAGTTTGGTTCCTTTGCTAGACCGCTCTCTATATAAGTGTGTCCAGCTGTGTATCGCATACACAAATGAAGACGTACCATTTAGATAGGTTGAGCATTTCTCCAGTTCTTTTTTTACACTGGTGGACAAAGAAAGCACAATCTAGTACTATGTAGCTTCTTGCGTTCAACCAGCTAACTTTATATCCCCTTAGGGTATCACATCTCTAGCAGATAATGTATAAAGAAGTCTGGCATCAAATGTATATGATGGTAATGGTGTGTTGCTAATCAACGTTCATTAGGACGATTAATAAGGAGGATTAAAACCATCAGATTCAATAATTAGGATAACAGGAAATGTGTGGATAATTTAACCTCAGATATATATCAATTTTTCAGAATTATGGATGACCTACCCCAGCCTTAGAAACTCTGAGCTCCACATCATGATTGTAAGTTTCATAGATGTACTGCCCAAATTTAACACCGTCCTTTCCTTCTTCCTTCAAGCGACGTAGAACAAGCCACATATGGAGAACAAGCAATGAAAATGTTGTTTTAAATGTTTTCTCCAACTGAAACACTGCAAAAGAGAGACATCAGAAATTGCTGTCTCCATAAATATCAAACATAAAAAGGAGTGAAATGATGTGGTTAACTTCAATTAGACGCAAATGACACGATATCCCAGTCCAATTTCATTAACAATAAGAGGCTAGAATTCACAAAGCACTTCATGTTTATCAGCCGTAAGTGTTTATTGACAGAAAGCCTTAACGCACAACATGACATTCAAATGGATTATTCTTTATACTCTCTAAGAATGCAATTGCACAAGCATTTCTTTACCTTCCATAAACATACAAAAATAGCAAATGTAATGTACCTCTATAAACCGGATCTAAAAGATAAAAGTAGTTCAGTGATGCAATTTGGGGAACATGATGCAACTGAGTGGACACTAATGCTCTAGTAATCAGCAATTCAGTACTTGTACAATCAGAAATTATATTGTTTCGAGATTACACAAAGTTCATTCTTTCGTTTGGAAAACAAGCTGGCACTTCATTAAAACCTCAGGAAAGCACCCTACTTTTAAGAGCAGAAAATATAACTCCTCAATGGCATAGCAAAAACATGTTCCTCCTATCTGGTTCTCACCATTAAAGATACTAGTATGTTCAGAGAAGAATGAAAGCTAATTTCTGCCGCACAGCTCAAACTGAATAATTACGGATCTATATAACTCCCATGCACTTCAGAATATCAGAAATTAAGTGCTCATTGTTAAATTAATGTTAAGATCAACCATGCAGAAAATCATGGACAACCAGAGGTATCTTTTTCTTAGTACGAAGTACCAGAACATGCATAAATCTTATTGCAGCAGAAATACAGAAAAAATAAACAGCAAATAGGAAACGATCAAGGAAATGCTGAAAGTGCAAAAGGAACGAGTTTACCACCAAGTACAAAGGTGTTACCTTCATAGATATCAGGCTTGTCAACATGAGAAGTGATGCGGTGATAAACAGCGTTTGCTCCTCTGATGGATTTGCTTTGCTTACTGTAGAACAGCAGCAGCGTGAGCATCAAGCGCTTAATTCCCTCATAGTGTGGATCTTCTGCTCTAAGAGGAGAATCAGGAGGCAATGCCAGTGAAGAGGGCTTGGACAGGAACATAGAATTCAGTCGGACCTATAAAAGAAAGAATTCATCCTTAACAACAGGCATATAGGAGCTACAGATATCAGTTCTAATTATTAGTTAAGCCTTTGTAGCATGTGTGGTAGATAGGTAGTACACACTAAGTAGCGATGAATATCACTAAATGGAAAAAAAATAGTCTGTATAAGTCAGCAACAAACTTGTCAGACTTTGCAATATAATCCTTCCACTTCTCCATACATCCACACATCTTTACAGACTTGTTGGACGTTGCAATAAAAGCCTTCCATTTCTCCATACATCCACACAAAGTGCACATCTTTGTAGATCAAAAGTTTAAAAAACACATCACTTGATTTCGCCCAATTTCTTGAAAACATTCGAGTGTTGCTAGGTAGATCAGAGTCCTATGAACGAAAATACTGTAGGAAATAGACGACATTTAGAAAACCTTACAAATTTTGAAATCTATCTACATTGCAGAAGGACGGAAGCACACATATCAAGCCTATGAACATATTCCATGTTGCAAATCTACGTGGTGATGGAGCAACCCAGACCTAGAATGCGTCGAGCCCAGTAGGTACTCGCAACAGCGATCCGCCCTGGAGACAGGGGCCGTTCTAATCCGCCAGATCACACTATGAGTCCACCTGAGCGCAACAATAAGCGGCAAAAATGGCATCTCGGGGATGCGAGAGCTTCGGGCCGTACCTCGGGCCTCGGGCCGGCAGAGGAGGCCGCGCTAGGGCTGTGCGACGTGACGGCGGCGGAGGCAGCGGCCTTGGAGAAGGTCCTAGACAGAGGCTGGGGAAGAAGCGGCGGAGGCTTGGAGAAGGCCCTGGAGATGAGGTGGGGGACGGAGAGGCGGGATGCGACGGCGCGCCACCGCGACATGGCTTGCTTTTCTGGTTGCGCTTGGAAGCCGGCGGGCGGGGAGATGCGGTGCGGTGCGGTGCGTGAGGAGAATCGAGAGATGGTTTATGGCCGCGGACACGCCACGCGGGGTCCAGCCACAGAGATACCCTTCTGGCCACCGACATGCGGGGCCCCTGGCCCGCGTGTGTGTATGGCTGGCCACAGTCCACCGAGCTGAGAGCATCTCCAACCGCGCCCACAACAGACACCCTCAAAGCCATTTTTGCGCCGGCGTCTGAAAATCGGCTCAGTCGCGCCCATAGAATCTCATTTTTTGCCGGTTTGGGCCAAAATAATAGTCGGCGAACCCGAGCCGAACCCAAGCCCTGGGGGCGCCGGCCGAAGCGAAAAGGCACGTGGGTCCGCTCTGTCGGCGGGAGAAGGCCTTTTCCGCTGATCCCCGCCTTTCCCCCTCCGTTTCCCTCCATTCCTCCCTTCTCCCGCCATTCTCCTCCCTCTCCCCTCCATCCGGTCGCCATGCCGCCGAAGAAGTACACGGCCCCTCGCGCCGCCACCGATGCCAACACCACCCAGTCGAAACAGAGGAAGCTGAGGGCGCCGCTGTTCAAACCCCCGGGCATGTCGAATTTCGAGTGGAAGGCGGAGGTTCAGCGCCGGAAGGCTGTCACCACCGACCGACGGAATAGGCTCAACGTCAAGAAGGCCCGGGACAGGGCGGCGACGGCGGCGGCGGCGGCCGTGGCGGAACAAGCAGAGGCGTCTCGCGCAGGGATGATGAATCCGCCCGGCGGCCACGGCACGCACGCTCCCTGGAGCCAGCAGAGCGTCGGGTCGCCGGCCGGCTTCTCGCCGTCGCCACACCCCTGGGGGTGCGCGCCCTCACCTAGCAACTGTTGGGGAACGTAGTAATTTCAAAATTTTCCTACGCACACGCAAGATCATGGTGATGCATAGCAACGAGAGGGGAGAGTGTTGTCTATGTACCCTCGTAGACCGAAGCGAAAGCGTTGACGCAACGTAGAGGAAGTAGTCATACGTCTTCCCGATCCGACCGATCCAAGCACCGTTACTCCGGCACCTCCGAGTTCTTGGCACACGTTCAGCTCGATGACGCACCCCTAGCTCCGATCCAGCAAAGCTTCGGGGAGGAGTTCCGTCAGCACGATGGCGTGGTGGCAATCTTGATGTTCTACCGGCGCAGGGCTTCGCCTAAGCACTGCAACGATATATTCGAGGTGGAATATGGTGGAGGGGGGCACCGCACACGGCTAAGGAACGATCACGAAGATCAACTTGTGTGTCCATGGGGTGCCCCCTGCCCCCGTATATAAAGGAGCAAGGGAGGGAGGAGGCCGGCCCTATGTTTGGCGCGCCAAGGGGAGTCCTACTCCCACCGGGAGTAGGATTCCCCCTTTCCTAGTCCAACTAGGAGTCCTTCCATGTAGGGGGAGTAGGAGAGAAGGAAAGGGAAGAGAGAAGGAGAAGGAAGGAAGGGGGCGCCCCCCTTCCCTAGTCCAATTCGGACTAGAGCAAGGGGAGGGGCGCGGCCACCTTTTGGCCCTTTCTCTCCTTTTCCCGTATGGCCCAATAAGGCCCAATACGAATTCCCGTAACTCTCCGGTACTCCGATAAATACCCGAACCACTCAGAACCTTTCCGATGTCCGAATATAGTCGTCCAATATATCGATCTTTACGTCTCGACCATTTCGAGACTCCTTGTCATGTCCCCGATCTCATCCGGGACTCCGAACTCCTTCGGTACATCAAAACTCATAAACTCATAATAACTGTCATCGTAACCTTAAGCGTGCGGACCCTACGGTTCGAGAACAATGTAGACATGATCGAGACACATCTCCGGTCAATAACCAATAGCGGGACCTGGATGCCCATATTGGCTCCTACATATTCTACGAAGATCTTTATCGGTCAGACCGCATAACAACATACGTTGTTCCCTTTGTCCATCGGTATGTTACTTGCCCGAGATTCGATCGTCGGTATCCAATACCTAGTTCAATCTCGTTACCGGCAAGTCTCTTTACTCGTTCCGTAATACATCATCCCGCAACTAACTTATTAGTTGCAATGCTTGCAAGGCTTAAGTGATGTGCATTACCGAGAGGGCCCAGAGATACCTCTCCCACAATTGGAGTGACAAATCCTAATCTCGAAATACGCCAACCCAACATCTACCTTTGGCGACACCTGTAGTACTCCTTTATAATCACCCAGTTACGTTGTGACGTTTGGTAGCACCCAAAGTGTTCCTCCGGCAAACGGGAGTTGCATAATCTCATAGTCAAAGGAACATGTATAAGTCATGGATAAAAGCAACAACAACATACTAAACGATCGGGTGCTATGCTAATGGAATGGGTCATGTCAATCAGATCATTCAACTAATGATGTGACCTTGTTAATCAAATGACAACTCCTTTGTCCATGGTTAGGAAACTTAACCATCTTTGATTAACAACCTAGTCACGTAGAGGCATACTAGTGACACTCTGTTTGTCTATGTATCCACACATGTATTATGTTTCCAGTTAATACAATTCTAGCATGAATAATAAACATTTATCATGATATGTAAGGAAATAAATAATAACTTTATTATTGCCTCTAGGGCATATTTCCTTCAGTCTCCCACTTGCACTAGAGTCAATAATCTAGGTCACATCACCATGTGATTAACTCACATCACCATGTGATTAACTCGATAGTTCACATCATCATGTGATTAACACCCATAGTTCACATCGCCATGTGACCAACACCCAAAGGGTTTGCTAGATTCAGTAATCTAGTTCACATCGCTATGTGATTAACACCCAAAGAGTACTACGGTGTGATCATGTTTTGCTTGTGAGAGAAGTTTAGTCAACGGGTCTGCCACATTCAGATCCGTTATGTATTTTGCAATTTTCTATGTCTACAATGCTCTGCACGGAGCTACTCTAGCTAATTGCTCCCACTTTCAATATGTATCTAGATCGAGACTTAGAGTCATCCAGATCGGTGTCAAAACTTGCATCGACGTAACCCTTTACGACGAACATTTTGTCACTTCCATAATCGAGAAACATATCCTTATTCCACTAAGGATAATTTTGACCGCTGTCCAGTGATCTACTCCTAGATCACTATTGTACTCCCTTGCCAAACTCAGTGTAGGGTATACAATAGATCTGGTACACAGCATGGCATACTTTATAGAACCTATGGCCAAGGCATAGGGAATGACTTTCATTCTCTTTCTATCTTCTGCCGTGGTCGAGTTTTGAGTCTTTACTCAACTTCATACCTTGTAACACAGGAAAGAACTCTTTCTTTGACTGTTCCATTTTGAACTACTTCAAAATCTTGTCAAGGTATGCACTCATTGAAAACTTATCAAGCGTCTTGATCTATCTCTATAGATCTTGATGCTCAATATGTAAGCAGCTTTACCGAGGTCCTTCTTCGAAAAACTTCTTTCAAACACTCCTTTATGCTTTGCAGAATAATTCTACATTATTTCCGATCAACAATATGTCATTTACATATACTTATCAGAAATGCTGTAGTGCTCCCACTCACTTTCTTGTAAATACAGGCTTCACCGCAAGTCTGTATAAAACTATATGCTTTGATCAACTCATCAAAGCGTATATTCCAACTCCGAGATGCTTGCACCAGTCCATAGATGGATCGCTGGAGCTTGCACATTTTGTTAGCACCTTTAGGATTGACAAAACCTTCTGGTTGCATCATATACAACTCTTCTTTAATAAATCCATTAAGGAATGCAGTTTTGTTTTATCCGTTTGCCAGATTTCATAAAATGCGGCAATTGCTAACATGATTCGGACATACTTAAGCATGGATACGAGTGAGAAACTCTCATCGTAGTCAACACCTTGAACTTGTCGAAAACCTTTTGCGACAATTCTAGCTTTGTAGATAGTAACACTACTATCAGCTTCTGTCTTCCTCTTGAAGATCCATTTATTTTCTATGGCTTGCCGATCATCGGGCAAATCCATCAAAGTCCATACTTTGTTCTCATACATGGATCCCATCTCAGCTTTCATGGCTTTAAGCCATTTTGCGGAATCTGGGCTCACCATCGCTTCTTCATAGTTTGTAGGTTCATCATGATCTAGTAGCATGACTTCCAGAACAGGATTGCCGTACCACTCTGGTGCGGATCTTACTCTGGTTGATCTACGAGGTTCTGTAGTAACTTGTTCTGTAGTTCTATGATCATCATCATCAACCTCCTCACTAGTTGGTTTTGACGTCACAGAAACTGGTTCCTGTGATGTACTGGTTTCCAACAAGGGAATAGGTACAGTTACCTCATCAAGTTCTACTTTCCTCCCACTCACTTCTTTCGAGAGAAACTCCTTCTCTAGAAAGTATCCATTCTTAGCAACGAATGTCTTGCCTTCGGATCTGTGATAGAAGGTGTACCCAACTGTCTCCTTTGGGTATCCTATGAAGACATATTTCTCCAATTTGGGTTTGAGCTTTATCAGGATGAAACCTTTTTCACATAAGCATCACAACCCCAAACTTTAAGAAACGACAACTTTGGTTTCTTGCTAAACCACAGTTCATATAGTGTCGTCTCAACGGATTTAGATGGTGCCCTATTTAACGTGAATGCAGCTGTCTCTAATGCATAACCCCAAAACGATAGTGGTAAATAGGTAAGAAACATCATAGATTGCACTATATCAATAAAGTACGGTTATGACGTTCGGACACACCATTATGCTGTGGTGTTCCAGGTGGCGTGAGTAGTGAAACTATTTCACATTGTTTAACTGAAGGCCAAACTCGTAACTCAAATGTTTTACCTCTGCGATCATATCGTAGTAACTTTTATTTTCTTGTTACGATGATTCTCTACTTCACTCTGAAATTCTTTGAACTTTTCAAACGTTTCAGACTTATGTTTCATCAAGTAGATATACCCATATCTGCTCAAATCATTTGTGAAGGTTAGAAAATAATGATACTTGTCGCGAGCCTTAATATTCATCGGACCACATACATCAGTATGTATGATTTCCAACAAATCTGTTGCTTGCTCCATTGTT
Organism: Aegilops umbellulata; assembly: GCA_032464435.1. Lineage (NCBI taxonomy): Eukaryota > Viridiplantae > Streptophyta > Magnoliopsida > Poales > Poaceae > Aegilops > Aegilops umbellulata. The sequence goes on from CP136055.1 coordinate 185,132,982, forward strand.
CCGGAGAACGGCGTTTTAGTCATCTTGCCCAAGAGGCATGGTTCGCAAGCATCAAGTGATTCATAATCAAGTGATTCCAAAATCCCATCAGCATGGAGTTTCTTCATGCGCTTTACACCAATATGACCTAAACGGCAGTGTCACAAATAGGTTGCACTATCATTATTAACTTCGCATCTTTTGGTTTCAATATTATGAATATGTGTATCACTACGATCGAGATCCAATGAACTATTTTCATTGGGTGTGTATGTCCATAAAAGGTTCTATTCATGTAAACAGAACAACAATTGTTCTCTAACTTAAATGAATAATCGTATTGCAATAAACATGATCAAATCATATTTATGCTCAACGCAAACACCAAATAACACTTATTTAGGTTCATCACTAATCTCGAAAGTATAGGGAGTGTGTGATGATGATCATATCAATCTTGGAACTACTTCCAACTTTCATCGTCACTTCACCCTTAACTAGTCTTTGTTCATTCTGCAACTCCCGTTTCGAGTTACTACTCTTAGCAACTGAACCAGTATCAAATACCGAGGGGTTGCTATGAACACTAGTAAAATACATATCAATAATCTGTATATCAAATATACCTTTGTTCACTTCGCCATCCTTCTTATCCGCCAAATACTTGGGGCAGTTCCGCTTCCAGTGACCAGTCCCTTTGCAGTAAACGCACTCAGTCTCAGGCTTAGGTCCAGACTTGGGCTTCTTCACTTGAGCAGCAACTTGCTTGCCGTTCTTCTTGAAGTTCCCCTTCTTCCCTTTGCCCTTTACTTGAAACTAGTGATCTTGTCAACCATCAACGCTTGATGCTCTTTCTTGATTTCTACCTCCATCGATTTCATCATTATGAAAAAGTTCGGGAGTCATTTTCGTCATCCCTTGCATACTATAGTTCATCACGAAGTTCTACTAACTTGGTGATGGTGACTAGAGAATTCTGTCAATCACTATCTTATCTGGAAGATTAACTCCCACTTGATTCAAGCGATTGTAGTACCCAGACAATCTGAGCACATGCTCACTAGTTAAGCGATTCTCCTCCATCTTTTAGCTATAGAACTTGTTGGAGACTTCATATCCCTCAACTCGGGTAGTTGCTTGAAATATTAACTTCAACTACTGGAACATCTCATATGGTCCATGACGTTCAAAACGTCTTTGAAGTCCCGATTCTAAGCCATTAAGCATGGTGCACTAAACTATCAAGTAGTCATCATATTGAGCTAGCCAAACGTTCATAACGTCTGCATCTGCTCCTGCAATAGGTCTGTCACCTAGCGGTGCATTAAGGACATAATTCTTCTGTGCAGCAATGAGGATAAACCTCAGATCACGGATCCAATCCGCATCATTGCTACTAATATTTTTCAACACAATTTTCTCTAGGAACATATCAAAATAAACATAGGGAAGCAACAACGCGAGCTATTGATCTACAACATAGATATGCTAATACTACTAGGACTAAGTTCATGATAAATTAAAGTTCAATTAATCATATTACTTAAGAACTCCCACTTAGATAGACATCCCTCTAATCCTCTAAGTGATCACGTGATCCAAATCAAACTAAACCATAACCGATCATTACGTGAAATGGATTAGTTTTCAATGGTGAACATCATCATGTTGATCATATCTACTATATGATTCACGCTCGACCTTTCGGTCTCCGTGTTCCGAGGTCATATCTTATATGCATAGCTCGTCAAGTATAACCTGAGTATTCCGCGTGTGCAACTGTTTTGCACCCGTTGTATTTGAACGTAGAGCCTATCACACCCGATCATCACGTGGTGTCTCAGCACGAAGAACTTTCGCAACGGTGCATACTCAGGGAGAACACTTCTTGATAATTAGTGAGAGATCATATTATAATGCTACCGTCAATCAAAGCAAGATAAGATGCATAAAAGATAAACATCACATGCAATCAATATAAGTGATATGATATGGCCATCATCATCTTGTGCTTGTGATCTCCATCTCCGCAGCACTGTCATGATCACCATCGTCACCGGCGCGACACCTTGATCTCCATCGTAGCATCGTTGTCGTCTCGCCAATCTTATGCTTCTACGACTATCGCTACCGCTTAGTGATAAAGTAAAGCATTACAGGGCGATTGCATTGCATACAATAAAGCGACAACCATACGGCTCCTGCCGGTTGCCGATAACTCGGTTACAAAACATGATCATCTCATACAATAAAATTTAGCATCATGTCTTGACCATATCACATCACAACATGCCCTGCAAAAACAAGTTAGACGTCCTCTACTTTGTTTGTTGCAAATTTTACGTGGCTGCTACGGGCTGAAGCAAGAACCAATCTCACCTACGCATCAAAACCACAACGATACTTCGTCAAATAGACTCCGTTTTAACCTTCTCAAGGACCGGGCGTAGCCATACTCGGGTCAACTAAAGTTGGTGAGACAGTCTCCCGCAAGCCATCTGTGTGCAAAGCACGTCGAGGGAACCGGTCTCGCGTAAGCGTACGCGTAAGGTTGGTCCGGGTCGTCTCATCCAACAATACCGCTGACCCAAAGTATGACATGCTGGTAGGCAGTATGACTTGTATCATCCACAACTCACTTGTGTTCTACTCGTGCAAATAACATCAAACCATAAAAACCTAGGCTCGGATGCCACTGTTGGGGAACGTAGTAATTTCAAAATTTTCCTACGCACACGCAAGATCATGGTGATGCATAGCAATGAGAGGGGAGAGTGTTGTCTACATACCCTCATAGACCGAAGCGGAAGCGTTGATGCAACGTAGAGGAAGTAGTCGTACGTCTTCCCGATCCGACCGATCCAAGCACCGTTACTCTGGCACCTCCGAGTTCTTGGCACACGTTCAGCTCGATGACGCACCCCTAGCTCCGATCCAGCAAAGCTTCGGGGAGGAGTTCCGTCAGCACGATGGCGTGGTGGCAATCTTGATGTTCTACCGGCGCAGGGCTTCGCCTAAGCACTGCAACGATATATTCGAGGTGGAATATGGTGGAGGGGGGCACCGCACACGGCTAAGGAACGATCACGAAGATCAACTTGTGTGTCCATGGGGTGCCCCCTGCCCCCGTATATAAAGGAGCAAGGGAGGGAGGAGGCCGGCCCTATGTTTGGCGCGCCAAGGGGAGTCCTACTCCCATCGGGAGTAGGATTCCCCCTTTCCTAGTCCAACTAGGAGTCCTTCCATGTAGGGGGAGTAGGAGAGAAGGAAAGGGAAGAGAGAAGGAGAAGGAAGGAAGGGGGCGCCCCCCTTCCCTAGTCCAATTCGGACTAGAGCAAGGGGAGGGGCGCGGCCACCTTTTGGCCCTTTCTCTCCTTTTCCCGTATGGCACAATAAGGCCCAATACGAATTCCCGTAACTCTCCGGTACTCCGATAAATACCCGAACCACTCAGAACCTTTCCGATGTCCGAATATAGTCGTCCAATATATCGATCTTTACGTCTCGACCATTTCGAGACTCCTTGTCATGTCCCCGATCTCATCCGGGACTCCGAACTCCTTTGGTACATCAAAACTCATAAACTCATAATAACTGTCATCGTAACCTTAAGCGTGCGGACCCTACGGTTCGAGAACAATGTAGACATGACCGAGACACATCTCCGGTCAATAACCAATAGCGGGACCTGGATGCCCATATTGGCTCCTACATATTCTACGAAGATCTTTATCGGTCAGACCGCATAACAACATACGTTGTTCCCTTTGTCCATCGGTATGTTACTTGCCCGAGATTCGATCGTCGGTATCCAATACCTAGTTCAATCTCGTTACCGGCAAGTCTCTTTACTCGTTCCGTAATACATCATCCCGCAACTAACTCATTAGTTGCAATGCTTGCAAGGCTTAAGTGATGTGCATTACCGAGAGGGCCCAGAGATACCTCTCCCACAATTGGAGTGACAAATCCTAATCTCGAAATACGCCAACCCAACATCTACCTTTGGCGACACCTGTAGTACTCCTTTATAATCACCCAGTTACGTTGTGACGTTTGGTAGCACCCAAAGTGTTCCTCCGGCAAACGGGAGTTGCATAATCTCATAGTCAAAGGAACATGTATAAGTCATGGATAAAAGCAACAACAACATACTAAACGATCGGGTGCTATGCTAATGGAATGGGTCATGTCAATCAGATCATTCAACTAATGATGTGACCTTGTTAATCAAATGACAACTCCTTTGTCCATGGTTAGGAAACTTAACCATCTTTGATTAACAACCTAGTCACGTAGAGGCATACTAGTGACACTCTGTTTGTCTATGTATCCACACATGTATTATGTTTCCAGTTAATACAATTCTAGCATGAATAATAAACATTTATCATGATATGTAAGGAAATAAATAATAACTTTATTATTGCCTCTAGGGCATATTTCCTTCAGCAACGCCGACGGCGACGCGCATGGTGGGTTCAACCCCAACATCACCTTTCCACATGGCCACCCCGCCCAGCGCACGCCCTCACCCACATTCACCGGTGCGGCGTCCAGTACCCCCGTACACCTACTCGCCGCCGGCATACGCATCATCCCCGACGCCGCCTCTGCGCCGTGGCGCGCTGCTCTTCTCACAAGCCTCGTCGTCGCATCTCGGCAACCCCGACGCGACGGAGGCCGACATGGACGACATCATCACGACCGGCTCGGCCGACGCCGCCGCCTCCCCCGGGTTCAATGCCCAAGAAGATACAATGGACCTCAATGACAACATGGACGACGAGATCGACTATGGCTAGGAGGAGCCAGAGGAGGACGAGGATGAGAAGAAGGAGTAGCCGGCGCCTGCTCCGGCAAGGAAAGGAAAAAAGAAGCAGGCGGCCAGAACCGGCGAGCCACGCTCAAGTGGGCGTCCAAAGAAGACGAGTGCCTCGCCGAAGCGTGGAAGATCATCTGCCTCGACCCAATCACCGACACGAACCAGAACGCCGACACGTACTGGGAGCGCATCAAGTCGGAGCTCAATGAGTGCAAGTTGGTCGACCCCTACTTCGTCGGCGTCCACATGCAGCGCGGCTCGAAGGCCATGGCGAATCATTGGGCGATCATCCGAACGGCGTGCAACAAATGGCATGGGATCGTCGAGGAGATTGCGGCTCGCCCAGAGAGCGGTGCCAACATCGAGGGTCAAGTATGAAGCCGGTCTCTCGCCCACTTTTTTGCCATGTGCATCGCCGACACTTGTTCCTCGGCGCAGATGGTCCGGATGTTCGCCATGTATCGCCAGGATAGCAGCACCGATCAAGATTTCAAGTACCTCCATGTGTTCTCCCGAATCGAGAAGTGGGCGGAAGTCCAGCGCACCCTCGCCAAGGCCAAGGAGACGTACAAGCCGGACGCGCCGACGCCGGGCCCAGGCGATGGGCGCCCGGACGGCAACAAACGAGCGAAGTCGACGAAGGACGTCGTGCCGGCTACCGCATGTCTACAAGAGTCCATCGAGCATTGCATCGCCGACGCCAAGACCCGCGCCGCCCAGAGGAAAGAGAAAACTGAGGCGTGATGGTCGGCGTTGATGACGAACAGCGCCGTCAAGCTGGACCTGCTCCGGACCAACGTCGTCGCAAAGAAGAGGAACACCGACCTGGATTTTCTGATGTGGGCGCGGACATGGTGACGATGGACGAGCAGGTCAAGGCGTGGTACCTGACGGAGCATGGCCTCATCCTGAACCAGATGCCGTCGATGACGGCGCCAACTCCCATGCCGACCCCAGCGCCACCGCCTAGCCGGATCGACGCCTCCACGATACCCAGCACAGAAGCCGCGCACGCCGACTCCCGCCAGTCCGACGCCGATGGACGGCGCCGCCGTTTGATGAATTGCCTATGTGTCCTTCCTTTTTGAACGCCGAACTTTCAAGTTATTGACTCGCCGAATTGTGGCATGGTGATCGCCGAACTGTGGCATGGTGATCGCCAGACTTGTGGCGTTGATCGTCTGACTTGTGGCATCTTTTTGGTAGCGGGAAATGTCATGTTCGAATTCAAACGTCTTGAGGCCGGCCTCTGGGGACGTGGCTGGGACCTAGATCGTCTCAGGGCCTAAAAAGCGTTGGGCAAAGGTCCAAAATAGCGTCGGCCGCTACGCTGGGGGCCGAACGAGTGGAGTTGCTCTCACGTACGCAGGCAGAACCCAAAAAACCCATCGTCGGTTTCTTTGGCCACTTCGTCTTTGGTACAACCCCCTGGACACATCAACAAACCAGATTAGAAGATACCCCTTCGTGAGGAAGGGTAGGATGGGAAATTCAGGTGGGCGTGGCGTAGCGAGGTGCACGGCTATACGACCCGTTGTACGGCCGTAATTGGGCGGTGTACCCGCGTGAGGAGGAGGCCGGGCCCACGCATACTTAAGCCTAACCACCGCCGCGTTAAACCCTAATTAATTAGGCGCGGATTACGCGAAGCCATTAACGCCGGTGCAGTGGCACGTCCCGTCGCCGGTGTCGGTCCGCGGGCGGCGCCGATTCACATGCCATCGCCTGACCGCCTGCCGCTCGCCTGCGCACGCCACCGTTTGACCGCCTGCGCATGCCGCCCCCTCGCCTACCCGACATTAACCGCCGGCGCCAATTCTCGCGCCACCGCCTGAGCTTCTGCGCCCCTTGACCGCCCTGTGCACGCCGCTCGCTTGGCTGCCCGCCATTAATCGCCGGCACCCACCCCCGCCCTCCAGACGCCCTATAAAAGCCGTCTCGCCCGCCATCGCTCGCACACCGCTCTCGCCTCCCCTCTGCTTCTCCCTCTGTCGTCGGCGTCGCTCTCTCGAGCCCTTCCTCTCCCTCTCGCCGACGATGGCGCGCCCGAACCTGAAGCTCGAGGAGGCGGAGGAGCTCGCCCACTTCGTCATCCCCGCCGTGCCTGATGTGCGCCTGCCGGCGAGGTGGCGCCTGAGCATCGACAGCGTGTAGGTGGCGCCGGTGCCCGAGGTCGGCACCCACCTCTTCGCCCGCGCCGTCGGCCTCTATCGGGCGCGGCTGTCGCCGAAGGAGCTGGAGGACCCGTGCTACGCCCCCAACAACCCTGGGTGGGCGGACCGGCTTGCCGACGACCACGAGCGCCCCCTCCACGCCTACGCTGGCCCGCGCCCATCCGTGAAGCACAACCGCGCGCAGCGGCACCAGCTCTGGGACGGGCGCACCTTCAAGGAGGTTGTTAAGCCATACCGCGCACAGGCGGCAGCCGGCGTCGTGCCCGCCCCGCCGAGCTATGGCTATGAGATATTCCGTCGCGGCGAGGCGCGCTCCACCCGTGCCCGCCTTGACTTCAGCGCGCACGCCTCGCGGCGGCCCAGGCAGTGCCCGCGGCGCTGTCCGCCTCGACCCCGGCGAGCGCCACACCGTGGGCAGGAACGACGCCGGGTCCAGTCGCGCCCCTCTGCCTGAGCCGGAGCAATAGCTAGAGTCGGCCTTGGTGGCGGAGTACAGGCGGCTGGCGGCGGAGGCCAGCGACCCAGAGGACATGTCGGGTTGCCTGACGGCGGTCCGGGAGTCGGAGAGCATGCCGCAGCCATCCCCACTCGTCCAGGAGTACATGCAACTCGCCCCGGTCGCCGTCCACCTGGAGGACCCACCGAACTTCCCCGGGTATCACGCCGCGGTGGAGGACTCGATAGCTGCGCCGGCCGCGCCCACGACGCCCTGGTGCCCCTCGACGGCAGCAACAGCAACAACGACAGCGTCAACGGCGATGGGCTCTACGACAAGGTAGACTTCGACGGCGTCGAGGACGAGTAGTTTAGTTTAGGTTATTTTTGAAATGTCGTTTAGTTATGTTTAAATATTTTCTTAATGTTGTTTAGTTAAGTTTCATTCTAGTACTATGTAAAATATTTCTGAAAACTAGAATGAAACATCGAACGTTTGAATGTTTCCTTTCGAAATTGTTTGAGTATTGAGTGTTTAAATGGAAACCTGATACGTCTCCAACGTATCTACTTTTCCAAACACTTTTGCCCTTATTTTGGACTCTAACTTGCATGATTTGAATGGAACTAACCCGGACTGACGCAGTTTTCAGCAGAATTGCCATGGTGTTATTTTTGTGCAGAAATAAAAGTTCTCGGAATAACCTGAAACTTAACAGAGAATATTTTTGGAATATATAAAAAATACTGGAGAAAGAATCAACACCGGGCCCACACCTTGTCCACAAGGGTGGAGTGCGCACCCACCCCCTCGGGGCGCGCCCCCTGCCTCATGGGCCCCCTGAGGCTCCACCGACCTCAACTCCAACTCTATATATTCACGTTTGGGGAGAAAAAACAGAGAGAAGGATTCATCGCGTTTTACGATACGGAGCCGCCGCCAATCCCTAATCTCTCTCGGGAGGCTGATCTGGAGTCCGTTCGGGGCGCCGGAGAGGGGAATCCGTCGCCGTCGTCATCATCAACCATCCTCCATCACCAATTTCATGATGCTCACCGCCGTACGTGAGTAATTCCATCGTAGGCTTGCTGGACGGTGTTGGGTTGGATGAGATTACCATGTAATCGAGTTAGTTTTGTTAGAGTTTGATCCCTAGTATCTATTATGTTCTGAGATTGATGTTTCTATGACTTTGCTATGCTTAATGCTTGTCACTAGGGCCCAATTACCATGATTTCAGATCTGAACCTATTATGTTTCCACGAATATATGTGAGTTCTTCATCCTATCTTGCAAGTCAATAGTCACCTACTATGTGTTATGATCCGGTAACCCCGAAGTGACAATAATCGGGACCACTCCTGCTGATGACCGTAGTTTGAGGAGTTTATGTATTCACTAAGTGTTAATGCTTTGGTCCAGTACTCTATTAAAAGGAGGCCTTAATATCCCTTAGTTTCCAATAGGACCCCGCTGCCACGGCTGGGTAGGACAAAAGATGCCATGCAAGTTCTTTTCCATAAGCACGTATGACTATATTCAGAATACATGCCTACATTACATTGATGAACTGGAGCTAGTTCTGTGTCACCCTATATTATAACTGTTGCATGAGGAATCACATCCGGCATAATTATCCATCACTGATCCAATGCCTACGAGCTTTTCACATATAGATCTTTGCTTAGTTACTTTTCTGTTGCCATTGTTACAATTACTACAAAACTGCTACTGTTACTTTTGCCACTGTTACCGTTACTTCCATACTACTTTGCTACTAAATACTTTGCTGCAGATATTAAGTTTTCCAGGTGTGGTTGAATTGACAACTCAACTATTAATACTTGAGATGTTCTTTGGCTCCCCTTGTGTCGAATCAATAAATTTGGGTTGCATACTCTACCCTCGAAAACTGTTTCGATCACCTATACTTGTGGGTTATCAAGACAATTTTCTGGCGCCGTTGCCGGGGAGCATAGCTCTATTCTTCGAGTCACTTGGGATTTATATCTGCTGATCACTATGAGGAACTTGAAAGACAAAAAAACCAAGATTTATCCCTCAACTACGAGGGGAGGTAAGGAACTGCCATCTAGCTCTGCACTTGATTCACCCTCTATTATGAGTAAATTTGTGACACCTACACCTGCTATTGATTCTGATAGGTCGCATGTTATTGATGATGCCACTTCTGCTTTGCATGATACTTATGATGAAACTACTTCTATGCTTGATAATATTGTGCCATTAGGTGAATTTCTTGATGAACAACTTGCTAGGGTTAGAGAGAATGAAATTATTGAAAATGATAATATTGATGAAAGTGATGATGAAGATTCTCCCCCTAGATATGAATTGCCTGATGTGCCTGAGGGTTATGTTATGGATGAAGAAACTGCTAGAGACTTTTTTGCTTGCAAAGATAGGTATGATCTTAAGAAACAATTAGTTAAGCTGAAAGAACAGTCTTTGAATAATAGAATGAAATATGACCCTGCTTTTGCTACTTCACCTATCTGTATTTCTGATAAGGATTATGATTTCTCTGTCGATCCTGAGATAATTACTTTGGTTGAATCTGTTCCTTTTCATGGCTATGAATCTGAAACTGTTGTGGCACATCTTACTAAAAAATTCGTTACTACTATATTCTTAAATTATTTCCATTCTCATTAAAGGGTGATGCTAAAACATGGTTTAATTCTCTTGATCCTGGTTGTGTGCATAGTCCCGAGGATATGATTTACTACTTCTCTCCTAAATATTTCCCCGCTCATAAGAAACAAGCTGCTTTAAGGGAAATATATAATTTTGTGCAATTTGAAGAAGAGAGTCCCCCACAAGCTTGGGGGAGGCTTCTCCGATTACTTAATGCTTTGCCGGATCATCCTCTTAAGAAAAATGAAATACTTGATATCTTTTATAATGGACCAACGGATGCCTCCAGAGACCACCTGGATAGTTGTGCTGGTTGTGTTTTGAGGGAAAGAACTGTTGATCAAGCTGAATTGCTATTGAATAATATGTTGAGTAATGAAAATGATTGGACACTTCCTGAACCAACTCCTAAGCCAAATCTGAAGAAAAGGGGTATTCTATTTCTCAGTCCTGAAGATATGCAAGAGGCAAATAAATCTATGAAAGAAAAGGGTATTAAAGCTGAAGATGTTAAGAATTTACCACCTATTGAAGAAATACATGGTCTTGGTAAGCCAACACAGGTAGTAAATGTAAATTCTCTCTATAGATTTGATGAAGGTGATATCCCTCGTTATAAGTCTGCTAGCCAATGCTTAGATGAGTTTGATAATTTTATTGTTAAACAAGAAAACTTCAATGCTTATGTTGGTAGACAATTGAAACGTAATGCTTATATGATTGAACACTTGAGTGATTATATGTCTAGAGTTAAAGGTGAACTTAAACTTATTAGTAAACATGCTTCTACGGTTACCACTCAAGTAGAACATGTGCTTAAGGCTCAAAATGATTTGCTCAATGAATTAAATAATAAGAAAAATGATAATGTTGTTAGAGTTATGACTAGAGGGGGCAAAATGACTCAGGAACCTTTGTATCCTGAGGGCCATCCGAAGAGAATTGAGCAAGATTCTCAAAGAACTAATGTTGATGCACCTAGTCCTTCTAAAAAGAAGAAAAATAAAAATGATAGGACTTTGCATACTTCTAGTGAACCTGTTGTTGAACCACCTTAGAATCCCAATGATATTTCTATTTCTGATGCTGAAACACAATCTGGTAATGAACATGAACCTAGTGATAATATTAATGATGATGTTCAGGTTGATGCTCAACCTAGTAATGACAATGATGTAGATATTGAACCTGCCATTGATCTTGATAGCCCACAATCAAAGAATCAACGTTATGATAAGAGAGACTTCGTTTCTAGGAAGCACGGTAAATAAAGAGAACCATGGGTTCAGAAACCCATGCCTTTCCCTCCCAAACCATCCAAGAAAAAGGATGATGAGGATTTTGAGCGCTTTGCTGAAATGATTAGACCTATCTTTTTGCGTATGCGTTTGACTCATATGCTTAAAATGAATCCTTATGCGAAGTACATGAAAGATATTATACAAATAAAAGAAAGATACCGGAAGCTGAAATTTCCACCATGCTTGCTAATTATACTTTTAAAGGTGGAATACCAAAGAAACTTGGAGATCCAGGAGTACCAACTATACCATGCTCCATTAAAAGAAACTATGTTAAAACTGCTTTATGTGATCTTGGAGCCGGTGTTAGTGTTATGCCTCTCTCTTTATTCCGTAGACTTGATTTGAATAAGTTGACACCTACTCAAATATCTTTGCAAATGGCCGATAAATCAACCGCTATACCTGTCGATATTTGTGAGGATGTGCCTGTTGTGGTTGCAAACGTTACTATTTTAACGGACTTTGTTATTCTTGATATTCCCGAGGACGATAGTATGTCGATTATCCTTGGTAGACCCTTTTTGAATACTGAAGGGGCTGTTATTGATTGCAACAAAGGCAATGTCACTTTTCATGTTAATGGTAATGAGCATACGGTACACTTTTCGAGGAAAGAACCTCAAGTCCAGAGTATCAATTCTACTGGAAAAATTCCAACGATTACTATTGGAGGTTTTGAATTCTCTTTTCCTACTGTCAAGAAGTAATATGATATTCTTATTGTTGGGGATGTGCATATCCCCGTTGAGGTAACTTAGTGTTATTCGAAAATTCTTCGGTTTCATGTTATTCGGAAAGAGTTTGTTAATAAGACTTGATCAATCTTGTTAGTGGATTCCTTTTGATGAGCATGTGATGGATGAAGTTAGAAAGCACAACTCTCTGTACCCTCCATTTACTTTCTGTTATTTAGATTAAATAAAGCAAAAAATAGTATTTTCTGTCTGTTTACTGAATTATGCTTGCAATAAAAAATACCACGAAAATAAAAGTTCTCAAACGTCCCGAAAATGATATATGATTTTTTGTAGAATATTTAAGAATATCTGGCACTGAGAACACAACAGAGGGGGCCACCACTTGGCCACGAGGGCACAGGGCGCGCCCACCCCCCTAGGGCGCGCCCCCTGCCTCATGGGCCCCACGTGGCCCCCTCCACTTATTCCTGCACCCACACACTTCTTCTTCCTCCAGAAAAATCCTCCCCTAGCTCAAACCCGTGTTCTAGCTCATCTTGCTGCCATTTTCGATCTCCTTGCTCAAAGCTCCATTCACAAAACTGCTTTAGGGGATTGTTCTTCGGTATGTGACTCCTCCAATGGTCCAATTAGTTTATGTTCTAGTGCTTTATTTATTGCAATTTTTGCTGCTGATGTGACCCTGTTCTTGAGCTTGCATGTCAAATTTATATGGTCCAAAGTAGTTTTAATGCATGATGTGGCCTCTAGGCACTTGTGGGAGTAGTTGCTATCAATCTTGTTGAGTTTGCTTCACTTTTATTTTGAGTGACTAAAAATTTCAGGAAATTTCAGAGGGAGAAAATGTTGAAGAGATTGTTGAGAGGCTCTTCGAGCGAAGCTCGAAGGATAATAAAAGTTAAGAGAATAAGAAGCCCAAATATAATATTCCTTGCACCGCGAAGGTTCGGCCGTGTGAATGGCCGTGTGATGCATTTTTGGAGGCCGCCGGAATCTATGATGATTTTTATTACTTGGCTGAGAATGCAAGCCTCACCGACTTCCTCCACGACCAGCTCGAACAGTATCTCCTACTCACTAATATTTTTGTGCAAAATTTTCATTTCCATGCTAGGAGATCACCACCTTTGGTAGATTTTTATTTATATGAGCTTAAGGAGATGTCACTCTATGATATTTGTGCGGTTTGCAAGTCGCCCTTTGAGGGCACCATCGAGGAACCACATCCTAGTGATGTGGCAGAATTTATTGATGAAATTGTTGTAGGGGAAAAGAGACAAGTGTCAGATGCAAGAACTACTAGTATAAATTTTCCTGTTCTACGTTACTATGCAATATTTGCTAGTAGATGTTTAATTGGTCGCGGGAACAGTGGGGGCCTCAGTGCTCCCGACCTCGCCATTTTGCGCCATGCTTTGCTCCATGACAGGACTTTCAGTTTAGGCGCTATGGTTGCTAAACGGTTGAGTCTAAACTGTACAAAGGGCCCTATTTTTGGAGGTATCTTTGCTTCGCGCCTTGCTAAATATTTTGAGATACCTATTAGACACTAAGAGAAAGAAGAAAAGGTGTTGCCCCCTATTTTCTTAGACCATAAAAGTATGGTAGCACATGATTTTATTTGCAATGATAAGGAGAAGAGACTCATTTATAACCTGGTATTCAGTGAAAAGACTTGTCAGATTATTACCCAGCCTGCACCTTCTTTGTTTAGCATTTATTCAGGCACATACATCATCCTGCCCGATGACATCTATGCATATTGGGAGCGAACACGATCCCCAGAGCCAGAGCCATCTCCTGATCCATATCAGGAGTCTATTTATCAGTGGGATCCGCAAGAGCTACCAGTGGCACCCCGAGGATCCTCCTGAGTACACTGGAGAGGGTCACTTTGATCCATGGGCATAGACCAACTTAGGCCAAAAGCCTAAGCTTGGGGAGTACGTATTTCTCACCGACATTACATTCATGTTCACACACTCATGCCAGTTGTCGGTGCTCATACTTTTTCATTGTACTCAAGCTAGTTTATTTTCTTTTCTAAGCTCCTTCTTGTGTGTTCGAAAAACCTTAAGAAAAACCAAAAAAATTAGTTGTAGCTTTTAGCTAGTTTACTTTCCATGCCTGTAGTAGTAGTAATTAAAAGAAAACCCAAAAAGATATCTCGTTCTTCTTTTGCTTGTTGGGAGCTTTCCTGTGTAAATAGTTTTATTTCTTTTCTTTTCTTTGGGGGTCGAGAGGAGAAGACCATGATGAAAATGTTGAAGTGGCTCTTATATGCATTATTGTTGATTTAACCAAGATCCCATATTACTTTGTCTTCTCCCTTGTATTGAATGCTTGCAGATTCCAGCTTAGTCCAATGCACGTGCACTATTATTATTATCCACACCGTTCAGTTGTGGAAGTGAAAGGCAATAATGACGATATATGATGGACTGATTGATATAAGAGAAGCTGGTATGAACTCGACCTATCTTGTTTTTGTAAATATGATTAGTTCATCGTTCCTGATTCAGCCTATTATGAATGAAACATATTTGCAATGACAATTAGAGATTATAGTTGTTCATGCCATGCTTAAATAGCTAGGAGTTTATAATGGTTTACCTTGCGTGCCAACATGCTATTTAAATGGTTCTGATGTGGTATGATAGGGTGGTATCCTCCTTTGAACGATTCGAGTGGCTTGACTTGGCACATGTTCACACATGTAGTTGAAACAAAATCAACATAGCCTCCACGATATTTATGTTCATGGTGAATTATATCCTACTCATGCTTGCACTCGGTGTTGATTAATTTTAATGCATTTTCATGACTGTTGTCACTCTCTAGTTGGTCGCTTCCCAGTCTTTTCTAGCCTTCACTTGTACTAAGCGGGAATACTGCTTGTGCATCCACTTCCATAAACCCCAAAGTTATTCCATATGAGTCCACCATACCTTCCTATATGCGGTATCTACCTGCCGATCCAAGTAAATTTGTATGTGCAAAACTCTAAACCTTCAAATGAAATTCTATTTTGTATGCTCGAATAGCTCATGTATCAACTAGGGCTGTCTATATCTTCCATGCTAGGTGGGTTATTCTCACGAGGAGTGGACTCCTCTCCTCACTCACGAGAAAATGGCCGGTCACCGGGATGCCTAGTCCCATGCTCAAATCAAAATAATTGCAAACAAAACTCCCCCAGGACTGTTGTTAGTTGGAGGCACCCGTTGTGTCGTGCAAGCCATGGATTGATGCATGTTGGTGGTGGGCGAGTATAAACTTTACCATTCTGTTTGGGAACCGCCTATAATGTGTGTAGCATGGAAGACATTGAGATCTCTCGGTTGTTATGTTGACAATGAAAGTATGCCACCCAAAATATTATTCATCTCTATTTCAAAACTCGAGCTCTATCACCTCTACAAATCCTTGCTTCCCTCTGCGAAGGGCCTATCTATTTACTTTTATGTTGAGTCATCATCCTCTTATTAGAAAGCACCAGTTGGAGAGCACTTCTGCCATTTGCATGCATTACTATTAGTTTACATTGAGTATGACCGTGACTGGATCTCTTTTACCATGAATTAAAATGTTTAGTCAGTCCTTGATCTTCAGTGGTGCTCTGCACTTATGTTTTGCGGTCTCAGAAAGGGCTAGCGAGATACCATCTTGTTATATCATATTATGATTGTATGAGAAAGTGTTGTCATCCGAGATTTATTATTATTGCTCGCTAGTTGATTATGCCATTGATATGAGTAAACATGAGACCTAAGTGAATATGGTTAGTTCATAATCTTTGCTGAAAACTTGAATGCTGGCTTTACATATTTACAACAACAAGAGCAAACAGAGTTTGTAAAAAAACCCTTTATCACTTTCAGTTTGTCAACTCAATTGCTAGAGGACAAGCAAAGGTTTAAGCTTGGGGGAGTTGATATGCCTCCAAAGTATCTACTTTTCCAAACACTTCTGCCCTTGTTTTGGACTCTAACTTGCATGATTTGAATGGGACTAACCGGGACTGACGCTGTTTTCAGCAGAATTGCCATGGTGTTATTTTTGTGCAGAAATAAAAGTTCTCAGAATGACCTGAAACTTCACAGAGAATATTTTTGGAATATATAAAAAATACTGGCGAAAGAATCAACACCAGGGGGCCGACACCCTGTCCACGAGGGTGGAGGGCACGCCCACCCCCTGGGGCGCCCCCTACCTCGTGGGCCCCCTGAGGCTCCACCGACCTCAACTCCAACTCTATATTCATGTTCGGGGAGAAAAAATCAGAGAGAAGGATTCATCGCGTTTTACGATACGAAGCTGCCGCCAAGCCCAGTCCGTTCGGGACTCCAGAGAGGGGAATCTGTCGCCGTCGTCATCATCAACCATCCTCCATCGCCAATTTCATGATGCTCACCGCCGTGCGTGAGTAATTCCATCGTAGGCTTGCTGGACTGTGATGGGTTGGATGAGATTTACCATGTAATCGAGCTAGTTTTGTTAGGGTTTGATCCCTAGTATCCATTATGTTCTGAGATTGATGTTTCTATGACTTTGCTATGCTTAATACTTGTCACTAGGGCCCGAGTGCCATGATTTCAGGTGTGAACCTATCATGTTTTCATGAATATATGTGAGTTCTTGATCCTATTCTACAAGTCAATAGTCACCTACTATGTGTTATGGTCCGGTAACCCCGAAGTGACAATAATCGGGACCACTCTCGGTGATGACCGTAGTTTGAGGAGTTCATGTATTCACTAAGTGTTAATGCTTTGGTCCAGTACTCTATTAAAAGGAGGCCTTAATATCCCTTAGTTTCCAATAGGACCCCACTGCCACGGGAGGGTAGGACAAAAGATGTCATGCATGTTCTTTTCCATAAGCACGTATAACTATATTCGGAATACATGCCTACATTACATTGATGAACTGGAGCTAGTTCTGTGTCACCCTATGTTATAACTGTTGCATGAGGAATCGCATCTGACATAATTATCCATCACTGATCCAATGCCTACGGGCTTTTCACATATTGATCTTTGCTTAGTTACTTTTCCGTTGCCACTGTTACAATTACTACAAAACTGCTACTATTACTTTTGCCACTGTTACCGTTACTTCCATACTAGTTTGCTACTAAATACTTTGCTGCAGATATTAAGTTTTCCAGATGTGGTTGAATTGACAACTCAACTGCTAATACTTGAGAATATTCTTAGGCTCCCCTTGTGTCGAATCAATAAATTTGAGTTGAATACTCTACGCTTGAAAACTGTTGCGATCCCCTATACTTGTGGGTTATCAAATTATTTAAAATTCTTAAAAGAACGAAACACAAAAAAATTAAACTTGCAATGCAAAGAAATTAAAAACAGAAAAGATAGATTACATATGTAATAAAATTGAAAATTAGAAAAGTAAATAAAAAACGAAACAATGAAACAAAATTAAATAATATTAGCAAAAAATGAAAAGAAATAAAAAAAGACCGCCGGCCCGGAGCCGAGCGAGGCGTAGTAAGTCGATCCCGATCAAGCCGACGACGAAAGGGACCGCTTTTCAGCCCTGCAAGGCCCACGGCCCAACCAGACGGTGAAGAGAGAGTAGGCGAGGTAGTGTTTTTTTGGAGTACGGTGGGGTAGGGCAGGGCGTGCTATTTAAGCCGGTGCGGGGGTGCTCCGACAGGCGAGGTGGGACTAAAGTTAGACCTCGCCTCCCGCGGCGCTGCGCGGACCACCAAGGTGGGCCGAGTGGGCCGCCTGGAAGGCGCGCGTGCGAGCGGTCGAGGGCGCAGGGGCGATGGGGGCAGTACGGTGGAGGCGCACTTGTTTAATCCCACCTTGCCCACCGAAGGACGCCCCGACCGGCTTAAATAGCCGCATTCGTGCACCCTGGCAGATAAGATAGTTAGTAATAATTTGATTTGACTTTACACTGTACGGGCAGCTCTGTCGTAGCTGCCCGGGCAGTGTAACACTGCCCGGGCAGCTGCATTAGTGCTGCTAGGGCATTGTAAACTGAAATCATATCAATAGTATCTATCTTATTTTTGACAGTTTGCCACTCTACACAATTTTGTCTCACCTCGCTCAAATTACATTATTAATACCTATATTATTTCTTAATATTTTCCACACATCATTCAAATCACATCATTATTACCTATATTAATTTTGACCGTTTGCCAGTCACCATAGGACCCGACGCAAAATTTTATCGTGTTCCGAGCACACACTCATGTCGCGTCACGTCCGTGTAGTGTGTTTCGGTTTCAGAGCGGGGAAATTGTAGAAAATTCTCTAATGTTGGAAATACCCCGAAACTTGACATGCTTGCTTGCCATGAGTGTACAAACGCAAGAAAAAAAATTGGGTCCATTTGATGGATGTTGAAATAACCTCCGTTTTTTGGCCATCTTCAGAACGACCCCAAATTTTCTAACAGGGTAGGCATGCCCACCGTATGACCCGACACAAAATTTTATCGTGTTTCGAGCACATACTCATGTCGCGTCATGTCCGGGGAGTGTGTTTCGGTTTCAGAGCGTGGAAAATCGTAAAAAAATCTCGGAGGTTCGAAATGGCCTGAAACCTTCCATGCTTGTTTGTCATGAGTTTATAAAAGACTGAAAAAATGGTTCCATTTCAAGGATGTCAAAAAAAAGCTCCGTCGATATGGGGCCTTCGCTCCTATAAGAACGGCGTGCGCTGACCCAGGTCACTTTTTGGCCATCTTCAGAACGACCCCAAGTTTTGCGACAGGGTAGGCATGCCCACCGTAAGACCCGACGCAAAATTTTATCGTGTTCCGAGCACAGACTCATGTCGCGTCACGTCCGGGTAGTGTGTGTCGGTTTCAGAGTGGGGAAAATCATAGAAAATTCTCGGATGTTGGAAATGCCCCAAAACTTGACATGCTTGCTTGCCATGAGTGTACAAACACATGAAAAAATTGGGTCCATTTGAAGGATGTCAAAAAAACCCTCCGTCGGGACGGGGCCTTCGCTCTACCAGAACGTCGTGTGCAGAGGAAGGTCATTTTTTGGCCATCTTCAGAACGACCCCAAATTTTGCGACAGGGTAGGTATGCCCACCGTAGGACCCCTCGCAAAATTTCATCGTGTTTCGAGCACACACTCATGTCGCATCACGTCCGGGGAGTGTGTTTAGTTTTAAGAGCTTGGAAAATCATAGAAAATTCTCGGAGGTTCGAAATGGCCAAAAACCTACACATGAAAGAATTGGGTCCATTTGAAGGATGTCAAAAAAAACCTCCGTCGGGACGGGGCCTTCGCTCTACCAGAACGTCGTGTGCAGAGGAAGGTCATTTTTTGGCCATCTTCAGAACAACCCCAAATTTTGCGACAGGGTAGGTATGCCCACTGTAGGACCCCTCACAAAATTTCATCGTGTTTCGAGCACACACTCATGTCGCATCACGTCCAGGGAGTGCGTTTAGTTTTAAGAGCTTGGAAAATCATAGAAAATTCTCGGAGGTTCGAAATGGCCAAAAACCTTCCATGCTTGCTTGCCATGAGTGTAAAACGTCTGGAAAAAATTGGGTCCATTTAAAGGATGTCGGAAAAAGTCTTCAAGAGAGGATAGTCATACCTTACAACACTGATGCAGGTCATGATGTATCAGTCCACAACAATTGTAGAGTGATAGAGCAGAACCTGCATAAGCATAGTGAGGTATGGCTACCACGATTAAAGACTTGATGTCGTATACAGATGTAGCTATTTAAACACATGATTTGTCGTCAAAATTAGCAATGTGGGACTAAAAGCACTATGGGCGGTTGGCGCCCCTAGCGGCGCACAATTGGTGGCGCACACACGGCCGTCCGCCCCACCATGGCCCGTGCGCGCAGTGGGCCGCCCCCGCGCACCTTTTGTGGCCACTGTAGGCTAACCACTTTTTATAAAGAATTTTAGTACCACTTTGATTGGGGAGACTCATATGTAGTGGTCTAAAAATTCTGATAATATTACATGTATACGGATCCAGATGGTGTAGGTGTTGCTCTGCTTGTTGATCACATCATTCCTTCTGGGTAAGTATACCCGTCCTATGATGCAATAATTTTTATTACTTTTGTATAGTTGTAAAATTGTGGGATAAAATATGGATTGGGCGGATGCATTGAGACGACCAGAGTATTAAATTTTCAGTCCGGGTTTGAGTGACAATACTCTGCCGGCACCTGCAGCCCGTCTCTCTTCGCTGCCAACCGTACGCTGCGGGTTGCTCTTAAAATGATTAGAGCATTGTATTTATAAATTAAGAAAATAGTGCCCGAAGAGTGCAAAGTCATGTCATATAGAATAGATGTTAGATTTCA
Organism: Aegilops umbellulata; assembly: GCA_032464435.1. Classification (NCBI taxonomy): domain Eukaryota; kingdom Viridiplantae; phylum Streptophyta; class Magnoliopsida; order Poales; family Poaceae; genus Aegilops; species Aegilops umbellulata. The sequence goes on from CP136055.1 coordinate 185,153,399, forward strand.
CTTTTCTGGAGCCGCAGGTTGCTATTCATATGATTAGGGCACTTTATTTGTAAATATTAAAAAAACACAAAAATTAAAATCCTGTAGTGTGGACGGATTTACCTCAGAAGATTAATGTGAATTTTTTCGATGACACTCCATGATTATGGAGTGCCAGAGCATCAATTAGATTATCCTACTGAGAAAGACCACCACATTAAAGGATTCAACATTGTACGCAGACAACAGTATTTAAACAGGTGAATAAGCCTATCCAGAAACAATGTGGGACTAACCGATTAGCAGGTTGGGCAGTGGCCGCCGTGGATTTTTGCTTCATGGGCCCTCATGTGTGCGCCGCAAACGGCGCCCAAGTGGCCGCCGTGGGTCGCCTTCCTGGGCCGGCCGTTTGCGCCGCGCACGCGAATGTGAAAATATATATTAAATCGTTGCACTTTTTGTGTTTTTTCATGTGGAAATTCGTATAAAATGAATCTAATGTCGAAACGCACCCAACTTTTGCATGCGCGTGTAAGTGACCCCCACCGTCTCCCACGCCAAATTACAACGGAATCGGAGTACGAACAGACATTGTGTCACGTTCGAAGACCGTTTTTCCGTATTTTCACGGAGAAAATCATAGTAAATGCATTGAGTGTCGAAACGCACCAAATTTTTGCATGCGTGTTTGTGTTGCACATTCTAGCACGTGAAAAAAATGGTGCCTGATAACCCGCAAGTATAGGGGATCGGAACAATTTTCGAGGGTAGAGTATTCAACCCAAATTTATTGATTCGACACAAGGGGAGCCAAAGAATATTCTCAAGTATTAGCAGTTGAGTTGTCAATTCAACCACGTCTGGAAAACTTAATATCTGCAGCAAAGTATTTAGTAGCAAAGTAGTATGGAAGTAACGGTAACAGTGGCAAAAGTAACAGCAGCAGTTCTGTAGTAATTGTAATAGTGGCAACGGAAAAGTAACTAAGCAAAGATCAATATGTGAAAAGCTCATAGGCATTGGATCAGTCATGGATAATTATGTCGGATGCGATTCCTCATGCAACAGTTATAACATAGGGTGACACAGAACTAACTCCAGTTCATCAATGTAATGTAGGCATGTATTCCGAATATAGTTATACGTGCTTATGGAAAAGAACATGCATGACATCTTTTGTCCTACCCTCCCGTGGCAATGGGGTCCTATTGGAAACTAAGGGATATTAAGGCCTCCTTTTAATAGAGTACTGGACCAAAGCATTAACACTTAGTGAATACATGAACTCCTCAAACTACGGTCATCAGCAGGAGTGGTCCCGATTATTGTCACTTCGTGGTTACCGGACCATAACACATAGTAGGTGACTATTGACTTGTAGAATAGGATCAAGAACTCACATATATTCATGAAAACATGATAGGTTCACATCTGAAATCATGGCACTCGGGCCCTAGTGACAAGCATTAAGCATAGCAAAGTCATAGAAACATCAATCTCAGAACATAATGGATACTAGGGATCAACCCTAACAAACTAACTCGATTACATGGTAAATCTCATCCAACCCATCACCGTCCAGCAAGCCTACGATGGAATTACTCACGCACGGCGGTGAGCATCATGAAATTGGTGATGGAGGAAGGTCAATGATGACGACGGCGACGGATCCCCCTCTCCGGAGCCCCGAACGGACTCCAGATCAGCCCTCCCGAGAGAGATTAGGGCTTGGCGGCGGCTTTGTATCATAAAACACGATGAATCCTTCTCTCTGAGTTTTTTCTCCCCGAACGTGAATATATAGTGTTGGAGTTGAGGTCGGTGGAGCCTCAGGGGACCCGCGAGGCAGGGAGCACGCCCCAGGGGGTGGGCGCGCCCTCCTCCCTCGTTGACAGGTTGTGCCCCCCTGGTGTTGATTCTTTCGCCAGTATTTTTTATATATTCCAAAAATATTCTCCGTGAAGTTTCAGATCATTTTGAGAACTTTTATTTCTGCACAAAAATAACACCATGGCAATTCTGCTCAAAACAGTGTCAGTCCGGGTTAGTTCCATTCAAATCATGCAAGTTAGAGTCCAAAACAAGGGAAAAAGTGTTTGGAAAAGTAGATACGTTGGAGACGTATCAACTCCCCCAAGCTTAAACCTTTGCTTGTCCTCAAGCAATCCAGTTGAGAAACTGAAAGTGATAAAGAAAAACTTTTACAAACTCTGTTTGCTCTTTTTGTTGTAAATAAAAAAAGAGAAGGCCCAAATACAAAATGAGAGAAAAAGAGAGAAGGGGCAATGTTACTATCCTTTTTCTACACTTGTGATTCAAAGTAGCACCATGATCTTCATGATAGAGAGTCCCTTATTTTGTCACTTTCATATACTAGTGAGAATTTTTCATTATAGAACTAGGCTTGTATATTCCAATGATGGGCTTCCTCAAAATGCCCTAGGTCTTCGTGAGCAAGCAAGTTGGATGCACACCCACTTAGTTTGTTTTGATGAGCTTTCATATATTTATAGCTCTAGTGCATCCGTTGCATGGCAATCCCTACTCCTCGCATTGACATCAATTGATGGGCATCTCCATAGCCCGTTGATTAGCCACGTCAACGTGAGACTTTCTCCTTTTTTTTCTTCTCACACAACCCCCATCATCATATGCTATTCCACCCATCATGCTATGTCCATGGCTTGCGCTCATATATTGCGTAAAAGTTGAGAGAGTTTGAAAAGGCTAAGTATGAAACAATTGCTTGGCATGTCATCAGTTGTGCATGATGGGAGCATTTTGTGTGGTGGAAATGAAGCATGGCCAAACTATATGATTTTGTAGGGATAAGCTTTATTTGGCTATGTTATTTTGATAAGACATAATTGCTTGGTTAGTATGCTTGAAGTATTATTATTTTTATGTCAATATTAAACTATTGTCTTGAATCTTTTGGATCTGAATATTCATGCCACAATAAAGAAAATTACATTGAAAATTATGTTAGGTAGCATTCCACATCAAAAATTCTGTTTTTATCATTCCTATTCAAGGACGAGCAGGAATTAAGCTTGGGGATGCTGATACGTCTCCAACGTATCTATAATTTTTTATTGTTCCATGCTATTATATTATCCATCTAGGATGTTTTATATGCGTTTATATGCTATTTTATATGGTTTTTGGGACTAACCTATTAACCTAGAGCCCGGTGCCAGTTTTTGTTTTTTCCTTGTTTTTGAGTATCGCAGAAAAGGAAAACCAAATGGAGTCCAATTGACCTGAAATTTCACGGAGATTATTTTTGGACCAAAAGAAGCTCACGGAGTATTGGAGATGGACCAGAAGAGTCCCGAGGCACCCACGATGGTGGGGGCATGCCCTACCCCCGTGGGCGCGCGCCCTACCTCGTGGCCGCCTCGGGGACCCCCTGACTTGTTCCCGACGCCAACGCCTCTTATATGTACCCAAACTTCCAGAACATAACCTAGACCAGGAGTTATGCTGCCGCAAGCCTCCGTAGCCACCAAAAACCAATCAGGACCCTGTTCCGGCACCCTACCGGAGGGGGGATCCCTCACCGGTGGCCATCTTCATCATCCCGGCGCTCTCCATGACGAGGACGGAGTAGTTCACCCTCGGGGTTGAGGGTATGTACCAGTAGCTATGTGTTTGATCTCTCTCTCTCTCGTGTTCTTGATTCGGCACAATCTTGATGTATCGCGAGCTTTGCTATTATAGTTGGATCTTATGATGTTTCTCCCCCTCTACTCTCTTGTAATGGATTGAGTTTTCCCTTTGAAGTTATCTTATCGGATTGAGTCTTTAAGGATTTGAGAACACTTGATGTATGTCTTGCATGTGCTTATATGTGGTGACAATGGGATATTCACGTGATCTACTTGATGTATGTTTTGGTGACCAACTTGCAGGTTCAGTGACCTTGTGAACTTATGCATAGGGGTTGGCACACGTTTTCATCTTGACTCTCCGGTAGAAACTTTGGGGCACGCTTTGAAGTTCTTTGTGTTGGTTGAATAGATGAATCTGAGATTGTGTGATGCATATCGTATAATCATACCCACGGATACTTGAGGTGACACTGGAGTATCTAGCTGACAATAGGGTGTTGGTTGATTTGTGTCTTAAGGTGTTATTCTAGTACGAACTCTAGGATAGATTGAACGGAAAGAATAGCTCTGTGTTATTTTACTACGGACTCTTTAACAGATCGATCAGAAAGGATAAGTTTGAGGTGGTTTCGTACCCTACAATAATCTCTTCGTTTGTTCTCCGCTATTGGTGACTTTGGAGTGACTCTTTGTTGCATGTTGAGGGATATTTATATGATCCAATTATGTTATTATTGTTGAGAGAACTTGCACTAGTGAAAGTATGAACCCTAGGCCTTGTTTCAACGCATTGCAATACCGTTTGTGCTCACTTTTATCATTAGTTACCTTGCTGTTTTTATATTTTCAAATTACAAAAACCTATATCTACCATCCATATTGCACTTGTATCACCATCTCTTCGCCGAACTAGTGCACCTATACAATTTACCATTGTATTGGGTGTGTTGGGGACACAAGAGACTCTTTGTTATTTGGTTGCAGCATTGCTTGATAGAGACCATCTTCATCCTATGCCTTCCATGGATTGATAAACCTTAGGTCATCCACTTGAGGGAAATTTTCTACTGTCCTACAAACCTCTACACTTGGAGGCCCAACAACGTCTACAAGAAGAAGGTTGCATAGTAGACATCAGCTACTTGGTTTCTTACTGCTTTCAGCATGTTGATCTACAAGTTTTTTTGATTCTATACTCTTTCGTAATGCAGTCATTTATCTGCAAAGTGAGTATGCAATGAAAACATAAGTACATAACAATTTGAATGGATAATCAATGTATTGTTAAATAAACATTATAATATAACCAATCCATGACCACGACCATTGTCCAGGTCGTACTTGTCTCGTTTCTCCGCTTTAGATTCAGTCCAGTTTTTCATTAGGGGACTTTGCAACGACAACGGGTCATATTTCGGGCCGATGGTTGGCTGCACCTTCTCCCAATATTAGTACTACAAAACAAATGACAAAATAAATTACGAACGCATAATATGAAGGAATATTAAATAACATTAATTAATACCATACCTGGAGTAGGGCTAGGTTGCCACATGGCCATTGCCTCACACGGTCGTCCTGCTTGAGTTTACCAATCTCCGTCAAATAAGTTCGCAAAGTAAACACGTTAAAGTTCAACGTGCTGATCCGCTTCACGTCATGCACCAACGCGTAGTACTCCTTTGGTATGGAGACAGCCGATATCGGTGCAATAATAGTCCCCAACAAAACAAGAACATCCATCCGAAGAAACTCATCGTTGGCGGATTTATTCCTCACAATTTTTTGGATCAAGTAATCTATCATTATCTAACCATTTTTTTGAATGTACTGAATAGGAATTTTCTTTATTAACTCTTTTCCTTCGGTTGCAAGAATGCCAAAAACATCCTCACCTTCATTCTTAAACCCAAATATTGAAAACACGTCGTCCGATAAGTGAAGTAAGACCTTTACTGCCAGTTTCTTCTTGTATCATGAATATTTTGTTGTTTGGGTTATAACCTAGAATCATAAAATGCAGCAAAAAATCTCTCATTTGTACTGACAGAATGATTGTCTTGCAAGTTTGTTTCATAGAACCTAAATCACTGAGCGGTTGTAAATTTCTCAACGAGACTTATCCACTTCTCTATGGAACATGGATTCACACCATCGATGTCCATACTGCATGTCAAATTTTTTCTCCATTATGTATATAATTACGCAATACCACTAGCAGAAATTGTATGGGGCGGGAAAATGTGACCTTGATCCTGATAGAGGCAAAGGTGTCTTGATGTTTCGATGAGATGGTGGCTATCGTTTTTGTGGGAGTCGACCTTGACGATCCGACTACGAATGTGCGAGACGTCGCGCCTTAGCAATCGCTAAACCAACTTCCGAGGGTTATTGACCACGCCGGAGCATGATCAACCTGACCACGAGGGCCTGTTTCCTGCGAGCAAACGAAGAACAAGCAAGAAACTAAGTGTCGGTGTCAAAACCGGCGGATCTCGGGTAGGGGGTCCCGAACTGTGCTTCAAGGTCGGATGGTAACAGGAGACAAGGGACACTTTATTTTACCCAGGTTCGGGCCCTCTCGGTGGAGGTAAAACCCTACTCCTGCTAGATTAATATTGATGATATGGGTAGTACAAGAGTGGATCTACCACGAGATCAAGGAGGCTAAACCCTAGAAGCTAGCCTATGGTATGATTGTGTATGATGATGGTTGTCCTACGGACTACAACCCTCCGGTTTATATAGACACCGGATAGGGTTAGGGTTACACAGAGTCGGTTACAATGGTAGGAGATCTCGAATATCCGCACGCCTAGCTTGCCTTCCATGCCAAGAAAAGATCCTTCCGGACACGGGACGAAGTCTTCAATCTTGTAACTTCATAGTCCTGGAGTCCGGCTGAAGGTATAGTCCGGCTATCCGAACACCCCCTAATCCAGGACGCCCTCAGTAGCCCCTGAACCAGGCTTCAATGACGACGAGTCCGGCGCGCAGATTGTCTTCGGCATTGCAAGGTGGGTTCCTCCTCCAAGTTCTTTAAGAAGATTATAAACACCAAAAAATAGTGTCCGGCTCTGCAAAATAAGTTTCCACATATTGCCATATAGAGAATAATATTAACACAAATCAAATCTGCTGATGTATCCCGCAGTGCGTCATAACACTGCGACCAAGCCTTCTATATAAATTGCTTTCATTGTTCCACCTCAGCTCGTTTAGCGATGTGGTCTCCTTGGCACGTCTTGTCAAAGCCGAGATCGTGTGCCCCCTCTAACGGGATTCTCATTAATACGGTCGTGGATAACCCAATCGTGCCTGTTAGCACGTCTTGCCCTAATTAAAGGCTAGTCCAAGACGGTTACGGGGAGGGCGCTTGATATTCTGCCTCTTATAAAGAGACCAAGGCCCTGTTCCCCGCTTCTATTCTCAAAACGAGCTCGCCCGTCGCCTCGAGTTCCAACACCCTAGGCTTCTAGATTCCGAGCGCACCGGATCTTCGATAATGTCCGGCTCCGACCTCCAAGGCCGATGGATGCCCTCCTCTGTTACGGAGGAGGACGTATCAAGATTGACGGAAGCTAGATTCCTGACCAGGGAGATTCCGCATAGGCTGCCTGTTCAAGGACAGGTGATCCCTAGCCCTCAGCCAGGCGAGAGTGTGGTATTCATATCCCACTTCCTTCGGGGATTAGGCTTCCCCATGGATCCCTTTGTAAGGGGACTGATGTTTTATTATGGGCTGGAATTCCACGACTTAGCTCCAGAGTCCATCCTCCATATCTCCTCGTTCATAGTTGTGTGCGAAGCGTTCCTCCGTGTTACCCCTCACTTTGGATTGTGGCTCAAGACCTTCAAAGTAGAACCGAAGATAATCGAAGGGCGCCACGCAGAGTGCGGAGGCGCTGCTATAAAAAGAAATGCTGACGCTCCATGGCCCGAGGGCGCTTTTCAAGAGGAGCTTGGCTTATGGCAACAGGAGTGGTTCTACATCACCGCTCCTCGGGGCACCGCATGGGTGGCGCCTCCGGCCTTTCGCTCGGGTCCCCCACCACGGTTAGCATCGTGGATTAACACAGGGTTAGGTCGGGGCTTGCCCAAAGACGTTCCTCTGCTGCAGGGCCGCATTAAGGATCTCTTGAAGGGAGACCTCAACCTGGTCAAGGTGACACAAGTCATGCTGATTCGCCGGACACTGCCCGGCCAACGTCGCCCCCTTCGCTTGTGGGAATTCAATCCTGAGGGACCACGAGCTCTCCAGAATTTTATGGGCGTGACGCCTGTGGAGATGTATAAACTGTTCTTCGGATCACAAGAAGTGAGTCCGGATTTGACCGAGGATGCTGGTTTAAGCCGCAATCGCCCGGATACTCAAGTAGGTGACCTTGTGACCGGACCTTCTATCCGCATAATTAACTTGCTTTTTAATAGCACTTTTCCTTTTAAGCAGGAGTGGATAGCGAAGGCGAAGCTGATCCAGTGTCCGGCTCCCCTTCCCGAAACCAGGCTGGATCATGTGCTAGTCAGGATGCTAGAGGTAGTGCCTTTGGAGGGAAATATGGGAGCAGACAAGGAGACCGTGGCCTCTCCGAAAGAGACCATTCCAAAGGGGGGAATCGATAATTCTCCTCCTAAGGGAAAGAAAAGGGCCGCCTCTGACCGCCCGGAAACCATAGCTTCGAAGCGGGGGAACGAATCCTAGTCAGAGGGCTCGATGCCAGGGAGCCCCTCGGCCGAACTAAACCCTCAAAGGGAACAGCTCTCCAGCGAGCCGTAAGTAGAAGAAGAGCTATTCTTTTAAGAGAAATCCTTGATTTATATCTGAGAAGTTTTAACCGAAACTTTACTTTGTAGTTCGGACCTTAGCCCTTCTCAGCAGAACTCGTCTTCGGGGGATCTTCTTCCGGAGATGATGGAGAGCGGAACGCCTCCTCCTTCCGTATCGCCTAGCAAGGCGGGCGACGCTGAAGTGTCGTCGCGGGGGATTTCTCCGGATCCGCTAGGGGTGGATGGTGCAGCCCCCCGAGGTTCTCCATGTCCGGCCTTTGAGGAAGGCCATGGGACGAGTCCGGCACCATCTGGTGTTCGGTCAGAGGAGCTAAAGGTTCTGCTGGGGCGAGCCTCTGTCTCAGAGGAGCATCGTGCATTAATGAGAACGGTGATTGAAAAGATTTCATCCGCAGAAAGCGGACTGCACGAGGCCGTCAAGAGTTTAGTGGCAGGCCTTGAGGTACATTTTAAATAACGTATATTTGTATTAATTGCACATAAATAAAGTGCGCCCTGTGTAGATAGCAGCCCCTGAGACTCTGTGCGTCGTAAAGATGTACGGCGCGCAGAGGATCTTAATCCCAGGTCCTTTAAGTGGCACCTTTATACGTAGGTGGCTGATTGTCCGGAGTCGAGCCGGACTCGTGAATATGCCGAACTAAAGCGACAACTGGATGAGGTAGAAGCCGACATCGTGCTTGTTAACAAGCGGCTTGATGATGCTCAAGGTATTGAAATCATTAGGGGATTGTTAGTTAGAGGAGCTTTATGTCAATATCTTACCGTGTGTGTGCTTGACGCAGATGGTGCGGCCGCCGTGGAAGGTCTTAGGGCCGAACTCGCCCCAGCGAAGGAACAAGCCAGAAAAAGCGATGCGGCTGCCGTGAAAGCCCTTGAAGAGCTGAAAGCCGAACAGGCTGCCCATTGCCGAAGCAAGGAGGAGGTGGCTGATATGGCCGTAATGTTAAAAAGTGCTACTGACCGTTGCAAGCTTCTTGAAGAAGAAGGTCGGGCGAGGCAAACGAGCTTAGAGAAAGTTGTTATCGACACCAAGGACGCCCGCTCTGTAATGAGAGCGGCAAAGGAGGAGCTACGTCAAGCCGGTCTAATTGCGGATGGAAAGCCCTTCTTGCTGCGGAGAAAATTTTGCGACCCGAGGTTTGCCCCGTTGGACCGAGCGTGGAGTGTAGAGGACACCTATCTGGATTTGGCGGCTAGTGCTGCTGATGCGACCAAACACTTTCAAGATAAGAAGGGTCATGAAGTGGAGAAGCTCTTCTGGTCGCAATTTATCAATCCAGAGCGTCCACTTGCAGTGGACGATCGCCTGGCCCAATGGGCCGAACTGAATAGGTTGTCCGGAATCGCCATGAAGTACGTCATGGATTATCTGTGTCCGGGGAGATCGAAGCCGAAGAGTTATTTCGGCTTGGTGCAGCAATTTCTCGACGTGGTGCCACGTATCGGTGCTATGAAGAGGTCAGCGTGCACGGAGGGAGCTCGGTTGGCTCTTGCCCGTGTCAAGACATACTGGGCAGATATGGAGCCCACCGTTGTTGCGTCCCGGGATTCAGATAAAAGCCGAATACCTTCCGAGCAATATTTTGAGGAAGTCCTCGAAGGCGCTCGCATAATAGAGACACAGTGCTCGAAGGATGCTATGTTATGATAGCATATGTAATCATGAAACAGTATTTTGATAAATTGTAGGGGCATATTTTTAGACTTGTGCCTTCAAGTATTAGGAACACCTCCTATGCGGCCATTTAAATATATAAATTCTGAAAGATTGCAGTCATTGGCTTCAGCCCCCACGCACATAGTGCGGGGGTGCGCGCAGAAGACGCATTTTCACACTTAACCCAACGTCTTGGTCCTATAAAGGAGGTGATAGCGCAGCGGGCTAGGCAACCGGACTATAATGCTTTAACACTTTCTCTTAGCCATAGGAGCTTGACAGTGGGACTCTTTAGGTAGCCCTTTAGTGGCGACTGCGCTTTGCCCGAGTTCGGAGCGCGTACGTGCCTGACCGGGAAACGGCCCTTCGTCAAAGCGGAGGAATTCGATAAATTCCTATGAGTCATCGAGTGGCGACCAGTCTCGCGCTACATCATGACAGTCGGTTTTCGGCTTTCTCTACTGAGGTGCTCACCCGGCCGAACCGGGGCACAATCGCAGTAGTTCTCCTGGTGCTACCTTAGCCGATAGAGCGGAACGTAAGGTAGCCGAACTCAGGAGCCGGGCAACCCAACATATGACCAAAATCATGATTCGGAGCTGATGCATATAGTGCCAAAACTCGCGACGCCGAACACTCTCTAAGGTGTTCGGTCTTTGTGAGTGCATGTGAAACAACACCCTTAAACAGAAGAAAAAAAGCCCTTAGTGTCTAGGTATGAGCAAGAATTCTGGCGTGGCCACATGCCAAAACGCCAGCCTCCTCCTTGGTTATATCGAAAAATAAAAAACCAGGGGATGTATAGCAGCAAGAGACAGTAAAAAAGGTTTACGCAGGGTCTTAATCTAAAAAGAATCCTTTAGGACAGGTCCCTACTGCACGTCTGCGCCTGTGTCTCCGCTGTGCCGTGTCCTGGACGGGTGCCGCGCGACGTTCATCTGTAAAAGAGAAGAACTAATTTGAAAAATGGCTCGTGCGGAACAAAATATAAAGTAAAGAATATATAAGGTTGAGTTTTATTGTCTCTGCGTACAGCCCATGGTATGGGGGTATATGGCGTACTAAGTCTGCATTAATGATGGACTTGTGCCGAACTCGTTGAGTCCGGGTCCGTGGCCTTTGATGACTTATAAAAAAGTCCTTTGGCTGGCGAGGCCACTTTATTGTGCGGCTGTTTAAGCGGCCGCGCAATCTTCCGTTTGGAGGAGGCGTATTTTAGTGCGCTCCTTTTAAAGAGATGTTGCCTCGAGGACCGGGCATCTTAAGCGTGAGAGATGCGTAATGCGGTATTGCGTTAAAGCGAGCGAAAGCTTCGCGTCCCATTAGTGCTTGATAGCGACTTGAAAACGGGACTACATGGAAGATCAGCTTTTCGCGACAAAAGTTATTGGGAGAGCCAAATATGACTACAAGCCGGAGAAAACCCATACAATGGGTGTCCGGGCCTGGTGCTACCCCTTGAAAGGAGGTTTTGCTGTGGCGGATTCTTGCTAGGTTTATGCCCATGCGGTGGATTGTATCCTGATATATCAGGTTTAGTCCATTGCCGCCGTCCATAAGGACATTGGTAAACTGGAATCCATCGATTATTGGACCCAGTATCATGGCAGTCCGGCCTGCATTTTTGATATTTCTAGAATAATCTAGCTGATCAAAAAATGATTGGCTTTAGTGACCAGTGGCGGGACTCCTGAGGGGAAAGCTTGATTGTGCGTACCTTTATGGGTGCCATACGTTTTGTTACGTGAAGTAAGTTCACTGTTTTGACTTCTTGCGGGAAGTTCTTTTGTTTCCTGGTATTCTGCCTTTGGGGTTCGTCCTCTTCTTCACTTGGTGTATCGAGCCCCTTGTGTGCGGCGTTAAGCTGTCCGGATTGTTTAAAAACCCAACAATCTCTGTGGGTGTGATTGGCAGGCCTCCCAGGAGTACTGTGTATCTGACATATTCTGTCCAGGATTCTTTTCAAGCTGGACGGATCATCCCTATTATTCTGAAGGGGTGGTTTTGTCTGATTTTGCCGTGAGCTTTTGAATCCGGCATTGACTACCGTGCTCTTCGGACTTTTTCCTTTGATTCTACGACGGTCCTTATTTCGCCGCAATTTTTCGTTTCCATCCCTGATTTCTGATGTACTTGGGTCGCTGGGGCTGCATCGTGCCAACCAGCTGTCCTCTCCTGCGCAAAAGCGGGTCATGAGGCTTGTGAGTGCGGCCATTGTTCTTGGCTTTTCCTGGCCGAGGTGTCTGGCGAGCCATTCGTCACGGACATTATGCCTGAAAGCTGCTAGGGCTTCGGCGTCCGGACAATCCATTATCTGATTCTTTTTAGTGAGGAATCTGTTCCAGAACTGTCGAGCTGATTCTCCGGGCTGCTGAGTTATATGACTGAGATCGTCTGCGTCCGGGGGGGGGGGTGGACATAGGTCCCTTGAAAGTTTGCTCGGAAAGCATCCTCGAGCTCTTCCCAACTTCCAATTGTGTTTTCGGGAAGGCTTTTAAGCCAGTGCCGGGCTGGCCCTTTAAGCTTAAGAGGTAAATATTTTATGGCGTGGAGATCATCTCCTCTAGCCATGTGTATGTGGAGGATGTAATCCTCGATCCAGACTCCAGGGTCTGTTGTTCCATCGCACGCCTCTATGTTAACAGGTTTGAATCCCTCTGGAAATTCATATTCCAAGATCTCATCGGTGAAACATAGGGGGTGTGCGGCACCCCTGTATTTGGGTGTGCCGGATTCTGATGATGGATTTTTTGCATTGCCTGTGAGAGCTTGCTTCCTTGGCCCGTAAATGGACCTGGCTGGGCCATGATGCGAGTCTTTAATTGGGTTGCATGCCGCCTTTAGTGCGGCGCCGCTTGCCGTTTTATGGTGGCCGTGGGGTCGTCTATCCGACCGTGTGGCTTTTTTATTTTTTAAGTGTGGGGGCTTTAGGGCCTCCTGGTCGAATTCGGGCAGTAGTTTTCTCTTCGGATAACTTTTAGAGCGGCGGTTGCCGCTGTATTTATCTGCGGTCTTGATTACCTTGTTCCATCTTGTTCTGAGTGCATCTTCTGCCGTCTTTAGCTTCCGCTTCTGCTTATTTAGGCTGCGTGCTATGGCAACGAGCCTTTCGTGGAGATTCTTCTGCTCCGTGGTTTTATCCGGCGTGAGATCGTCCGGAGTTCTGTTATGGCCGGGGGAGGGCTGTCTGTCCTCTCCATCCGTGTTGCCCTGTTCGGACGGCTGCTCTGAGGCATGCTCGTCATCTACCGGCTCATCCTGCTCTACGGCTGGGTCTTGATCGAGGCGGGGCTTGGCTTGGCGTTTACGTCGCCGCTTTGACTGCTTTTCGGAGGGTTTACCCCTTTTTCCGCCCCCTTTTTCCTCGTTGTTGTTTCCTGTAGGGGTATCCACCATGAATATATCGTTAGGTGGGGTGGAGGTCCAGTGCCCTATAGGTGTTGGTCCTAGTTCATCTCCGTCTTCGTCGTCCATACCGTGGAAGTCTTCGGATCCGAAGTCAAGTATGTCGGTTAAATTATCGACAGTGGCTATTAAATGGGTGGTGGGTGGGCTTTGAATTTCTTCGTCGTCCGAATCCCAACCTCGCAGACCATAGTCCGGCCTGGGCTCTCCAGATAAAGAGAGAGACTTGAGAGAATTCAGGATATCACCGAAAGGTGAGCACTGAAAGATGTCCATGGCGGTGAACTCCATTACCGGCGCCCAATCAGATTCGATCGGCGGGGGCACGGAAGGCCCGGAGTTCGGAGAAGAGTCCGGCTCCTTGGAGTTCTAGGCCGTGCGGAGTACGGGGCTGGCGTTCGGCTTGATCGCCTTTGAGATCACAGCCCCTGAGGTGGCGTCCAACCGTTCATCCTCGGAGAACGCAGCGGGCTCCGAGTCAAGGATCGGGGCCGGAGCATGTGCGGCCTCCAGGGTACTATTCGGAGGCAGAGTTATATCATGCCCCTTGAAATAGTGCGGCGCGCTTGGCTGTGGCTTGAACCCGTCGAAGATCAAGTCTCCACGGATATCGTCCGTGTAATTTAAGCTTCCAAACCTGACTTGATGGCCAGGGGCGTAGCTTTCGATCTGCTCCAGATGACCAAGCGAATTGGCCCGCAGAGCGAAGCCGCCGAAAACGAAGATTTGTCCGGGGAGGAAAGTCTCACCCTGGACCTCATCATTGTTGATGATCAAAGGAGCCATCGGGCCTAGAAGCGACGACACAGAGGAACTCTCAATGAAAGCACCAACGTCGGTGTCAAAACCGGCGGATCTCGGGTAGGGGGTCCCGAACTGTGCGTCAAGGTCGGATGGTAACATGAGACAAGGGACACTTTATTTTACCCAGGTTCGGGCCCTCTCGGTGGAGGTAAAACCCTTCTCCTGCTAGATTAATATTGATGATATGGGTAGTATAAGAGTGGATCTACCACGAGATCAAGGAGGCTAAACCCTAGAAGCTAGCCTATGGTATGATTGTGTATGATGATGGTTGTCCTACGGACTACAACCCTCCGGTTTATATAGACACCGGATAGGGTTAGGGTTACACAGAGTCGGTTACAATGGTAGGAGATCTCGAATATCCGCACACCTAGCTTGCCTTCCACGCCAAGAAAAGATCCTTCCGGACACGGGACGAAGTCTTCAATCTTGTATCTTCATAGTCCTGGAGTCCGGCTGAAGGTATAGTCCGGCTATCCGAACACCCCTAATCCAGGACTCCCTCACTAAGATTGCAATCTGGATATTGCGAATATAAGAGGAAAGCTTTATTAATGAAGTTGGGGTTCTATGACGCCTTGGTCTGGTCGTTGAACACAAACGAAGTACGCGAAGTTGCAGCTATAGCGAACTTTTAATCTAAACAAAACCCAAAGTCTAAACGGTGCCCTAAGGGCTGTATATATGGAGGAAGAGGGGGAATTTCGTGGCCCTTGGGGAAGGGGTCCGAAACCAACCCTATCTCTTGTTTCCCCAAACATACAAACTCTAAAAACAGCCTATACTTATGTATTTCGAAATTACATGGGCCTGGCCCAATAATAAGGTGTCGCAACACCTAGAATAGCCTCTGGACGAAGTTTATGAAGTGGCATCTTGTATATTTCGTCTAAGGCTTCATGCACTCATTATGGTGGCTTCAAGTCCTGAAATCATCACTTGTAACTCCGTTCTTGTTCCCCTTGCGCATGCCATCAACTCCATGCGTGTTCTTGCTCCAATGTTCATCCCTCTTATCCATGCTAGGCCCTTCATTTGTAAGCAAAACAAATGTATCCAATTTAGGCAGCATCATATTCTCCTGAACATTAGAATCATTACCAAGAAACGAAAGTACCTGATAATTTAATTGGCGTGCGCGAGCTCTAGTAATTGGTCCAGTATATGTAGTAGTAGGGGCTGTGGGTGTAACAATGGTATTGATGTCCTCATCAAATCCGGGCGACAGTCGCCGAGCAGCGGCTGTGGCAGAGGGAAAGTGGGCAGCCGAACATCGGCGAGATGCGTCGTCGGCTCTTGGGTGCCCTGACACCAAAATGCGGGCAACGTGCGGCGTTGACGGCGGTCGGGGTGTGCCCGGTTTTTTTGGCACCGTGAGGCGGTGGACGGCAATGTGCGTATGTGGGGCGAGTGGGGATAGGGCGACAAAGGGCATGGGGCGGCGTACGGGGGCGAGTGGTGGGGGTAGGGTTTTGCCGTGCGTGGCGGTACACGGCGATGAAAAGAAAAAAACCTTTTTCAGCGCCGACTGGGCCAGGCCCGATACCGCCCAACCTATCCGTGCGACGGCGGCCACCGCCTAACCTGCTAATCGTTTAGTCCCACATTGCTTCTGGTCACGCTTATTCACCTGTTTAAATACCGTCATGTGCGGACAATGTTGAGTCCCTGAGTGTGGCGGCCTTACCTTAGTAGGCTATCGGAAAATATGCTCTGGCACTCCAAAATCATGTAGTGTCAGAGCAATAATTTCCATTAATCTTCTGAGGTAAATCCGTCCACGCTGCAGGATTTTTTATATTTTTGTTTTTATTCATTTTTTATATTTCCATGAAACGACACCATTTTTTTCACATGCTACAGTGTGCAACACAAATACGCGTGCAAAATTTCAGTGCGTTTCGACACTCGGTGCATTTACTATGATTTTCTCCATGAAAATACGGAAAACGGTCTCCGGACGTGACGCAACGTCCGTCCGTACTCCGATTCTGTTGAAATTTGGCTTGGGAGACGGTGGGGGTCACTCACACGCGCATGCAAAACTTGGGTGTGTTTCGCCCATGTTGACATGTAGTTGCAGTACAAACCTGTGGTATCGGTCAGGGGGACGGGCATCCACTGGGTGTTCCCTTTCGCAAAGTCATGAAACGACACCATTTTTTTCACGTGCTACACAAACACGCATGCAAAAATTCGGTGTGTTTCGACACTCGATGCATTTACTATGATTTTCTCCGTGAATATACGGGAAAACGGTCTTTGGACGTGATGCAACGTCCGTTCGTACTCCAATTCCGTTGAAATTTGGTGTGGGAGACGGTAGGGGTCACTCACACGTGCGTGCAAAAGTGGGTACGTTTTGTCCATGTTGACATGTAGTTGCAGTACAAACCTGTGATATCGATTACGGGGGGACGGGCATCCACTAGGTATTCCCTTTCGCACAGTCATGAAACAACACTGATACGTCTCCAACGTATCTACTTTTCCAAACACTTTTGCCCTTGTTTTGGACTCTAACTTGCATGATTTGAATGGAACTAACCCAGACTGACGTTGTTTTCAGCAGAATTGCCATGGTGTTATTTTTGAGCATAAATAAAAGTTCTCAGAATGACCTGAAACTTCATGGAGAATATTTTTGGAATTAATAAAAAATACTGGCGAAAGAATCAACACTAGTGGGCCACACCCTGTCCACGAGGGTGGAGGGCGCGCCCCTGCCTCATGGGCCCCCTGAGCCTCCACCGACGTCAACTCCAACCTATATATTCACATTCGGGGAGAACAAAATCAGAGAGAAGGATTCATCGCGTTTCACGATACGGAGCCGCCGCCAAGCCCTAATCTCTCTCGGGATGGCTGATCTGGAGTCCGTTCGGGGCTCCGCAGAGGGGAATCTGTCGCCGTCGTCATCATCTACCATCCTCCATCACCAATTTCATGATGCTCACCGCCGTGTGTGAGTAATCCCATCATAGGCTTTCTGGACGGTGATGAGTTGGATGAGATTTATCATGTAATTGAGTTAGTTTTGTTAGGGTTTGATCCCTAGTATCCATTATGTTCTGAGATTGATGTTGCTATGACTTTGCTATGCTTAATGCTTGTCACTATGGCCCGAGTGCCATGATTTCATATCTGAACCTATTATGTTTTCATGAATATATGTGAGTTCTTGATCCTATCTTGCAAGTCAATAGTCACCTACTATGTGTTATGATCCGGTAACCCCGAAGTGACAATAATCGGGACCACTCCTGGTGATGACCGTAGTTTGAGGAGTTCATGTATTCATTAAGTGTTAATGCTTTGGTCTGGTACTCTATTAAAAGGAGGCCTTAATATCCCTTAGTTTCCAATAGGACCCCGCTGCCACGGGAGGGTAGGACAAAATATGTCATGCAAGTTCTTTTCCATAAGCACGTATGACTATATTCAGAATACATGCCTACATTACATTGATGAAGTGGAGCTAGTTCTATGTCACCCTATGTTATAACTGTTGCATGAGGAATCGCATCCGACATAATTATCCATCATTGATCCATTTCCTACGAGCTTTTCACATATTGTTCTTTGCTTAGTTACTTTTCTGTTGCCACTGTTACGATTACTACACAACTGCTACTGTTACTTTTGCCACCGTTACCATTCCTTCCATATTACTTTGCTACTAAATACTTTGCTGCGAATATTAAGTTTTCCAGGTGTGGTTGAATTGACAACTCAACTGCTAATACTTGAGAATATTCTTAGGCTCCCCTTGTGTCGAATCAATAAATTTTGGTTGAATACTCTACCCTCGAAAACTGTTGCGATCCCCTATACTTGTGGGTTATCAAGACTATTTTCTCGCGCCGTTGCCGGGGAGCATAGCTCTATTCTCTGAGTCACTTGGGATTTATATCTGTTGATCACTATGAGGAACTTGAAAGACGAAAAAAACCAAGATTTATCCCTCAACTACGAGGGGAGGTAAACATCTGCCATCTAGCTCTGCACTTGATTCACCTTCTGTTATGAGTAAACTTGCGACACCTACTCCTGCTATTGATTCTGATATGTCGCATGCTATTGATGATGCCACTTCTGCTTTGCGTGATACTTATGATGAAACTACTTCTATGCTTGATAATACTGTGCCATTAGGTGAATTTCTTGATGAACAACTTGCTAGGGTTAGAGAGAATGAAATTATTGAAACTGATAATATTGATGAAAGTGATGATGAAGTTTCTCCCCCTAGATATGAATTGCCTGATGTACCTCAGGATTATGTTATGGATGAAGAAACTGCTAGAGACATTTTTGCTTGCAAAGATAGATATGATCTTAAGAAAATATTAGCTAAGCTGAAAGAAAAATCTTTGAATGCTAGAATGAAATATGACCCTGCTTTTGCTACTTCACCTATCTGTATTTCGGATAAGGATTGTAATTTCTCTGTCGACCCTGAGTTAATTACTTTGTTGAATTTGATCCTTTTTATGGCTATGAATCTGAAACTGTTGTGGCACATCTTACTAAAATGAATGATATAGCCACCCTATTTACTCATGAGAAAAAAATTCGTTAGTACTATATCCTTAAGCTATTTTCATTCTCATTAAAGGGTGATGCTAAAATATGGTTTAATTCTCTTACTGTGCGTAGTCCCCAGGATATGATTAATTACTTCTCTGCAAAATATTTCCCCGCTCATAGGAAACAAGCTGCCTTAAGGGAAATATATAATTTTGTGCAATTTGAAGAAGAGAGTCTCCCACAAGCTTGGGGGAGGCTTCTCCGGTTACTTAATGCTTTGTCTGATCATCCTCTCAAGAAAAATGAAGTACTTGATATCTTTTATAATTGGCTAACCGATGCTTCCAGAGACCACCTGGATAGTTGTGTTGGTTGTGTTTTCAGGGAAAGAACTGTTGATCAAGCTGAATTGCAATTGAATAATATATTGAGTAATGATAATGATTGGACACTTCCTGAACCAACTCCTAAGCCAACTCCAAAGAAAAGGGGTATTCTATTTCTCAGTACTGAAGATATGCAAGAGGCAAAGAAATCTATGAAAGAAAAGGGCACTAAAGCTGAAGATGTTAAGAATTTACCACCTATTGAAGAAATACATGATCTTGATAACCCGACACAGGTAGTAAAGGTAAATTCTCTCTATAGATTTGATGAAGGTGATATTCCTCGTTATAAGTCTGCTAGCCAATGCTTAGATGAGTTTGATAATTTTATTGTTAAACAAGAAAACTTCAATGCTTATGTTGGTAGACAATTGAAACGAAATGCTTCTATGATTGAACACCTGAGTGATTATATGTCTAGAGTTGAAGGTGAACTTAAACTTATTAGTAAACATGCTTCTATGGTTACCACTCAAGTAGAACAGGTGCTTAAAGTTCAAAATGATTTTCTCAATGAATTAAATAATAAGAAAAATGATAATGCTGTTAGAGTTGTGACTAGAGGGGGTAGGAAGACTCAGGAACCTTTGTATCCTGAGGGCCACCCTAAGAGAATGGAGCAAGATTCTCATAGAACTAATGTTGATACACCCAGTCCTTCTAAGAAGAAGAAAAAGAAAAATGATAGAACTTTGCATGCTTCTAGTGAACCTGTTATTGACACACCTGAGAATCCCAATGATATTTTTATTTCTGATGCTGAAACACAATTTGGTAATGAACAAGAACCTAGTGATAGTATTAATGATGACGTTCATGTCGATGCTCAACCTAGCAATAACAATGATGTAGAGATTGAACTTGTTGTTGATCTTGATAACCCACAATCAAAGAATCCACGTTATGATAAGAGAGATTACGTTGCTAGGAAACACGGTAAAGAAAGAGAACTATGGGTTCAGAAACCCATGCCTTTCCCTCCCAAACCATCCAAGAAAAAGGATGACGAGGATTTTGAGCGCTTTGCTGAAATGATTAGACCTATCTTTTTGCGTATGCGTTTGACTCATATGCTTAAAATGAATCCTTATGCGAAGTACATGAAGGATATTGTTACAAATAAAAGAAAGATACCGGAAGCTGAAATTTCAACCATGCTTGCAAATTATACTTTTAAAGGTGGAATACCTAAGAAACTAGGAGATCCAGGAGTACCAACTATACCATGCTCCATTAAAAGAAACTATGTTAAAACTGCTTTATGTGATCTTGGAGCCGGTGTTAGTGTTATGTCTCTCTCCTTATATTGTAGACTTGATCTGAATAAGTTGACACCTACTAAAATATCTTTGCAAATGGCCGATAAATCAACTGATATACCAGTCGGTATTTGTGAGGATGTGCTTGTTGTGGTTGCAAACGTTACTATTTTAACGGACTTTGTCATTGTTGATACTCCCGAGGATGATAGTATGTCTATTATTCTTGGTAGACCCTTTTTTAATACTGCAGGGGCTGTTATTGATTGCAACAAAGGCAATGTCATTGTTCATGTTAATGGTAATGAGCATACGGTACACTTCCCGAGGAAACAACCTCATGTCCACAGTATCAATTCTATTGGAAAAATTCCAACGATTACTATTGGAGGTTTTGAATTTCCTCTTCCTACTGTCAAGAAGAAATATGATATTCTTATTGTTGGGGACGTGCATATCCTCGTTGAGCTAACCTAGCGCTATTCGAAAATTCTCCGGTTTCATGCGATTCGGAATGAGTTTGTTAACAAGACTTGATCAACCTTGGTAGTGGATTCCCTTTGATGAGCATGAGGTGGATGAAGTTAGATAGCACAAGTCTCTGTACCCTCCTTTTACTTTCTGTTATTTAGATTAAATAAAGCAAAAAATAGTATTTTCTATCTTTTTCTGAATTACCCTTGCAATAAAAAAATACCCCAAAAATAAAAGTTCTCCAAATGTCCCGAAAATTAAATATGATTTTTTGTAGAATATTTAAGAATATCTGGCATTGAGAACATAGCACAGGGGGCCACCACCTGGCCACGAGGGTCCAGGGCGCGCCCCCTGCCTCGTGGACCCCACGTGGCCCCCTCCACTTATTCCAGCACCCACCCACATCTTCTTCCTCCAGAAAAAATCCCCCTAGCTCAAACCCGTGTTCTAGCTCATCTTGCTGCCATTTTCGATCTCCTTGCTCAAAGCTCTATTCACAAAAAAAATGGGAGGGGGGGGTTGTTCTTTGGTATGTGACTCCTCCAATGGTCCAATTAGTTTTTGTTCTAGTGCTTTATTTATTGCAAATTTTTGCTGCTTAGGTTACCTTGTTCTTGAGCTTGCATGTCAAATTTATATGGTCAAAAGTAGTTTTAATGCATGATATAACCTCTAGGCACTCGTGGGAGTAGTTGCTATCAATCTTGTTGAGTTTGATTCACTTTTATTTTGGGTCACTAAAAATTTCAGAGGGAGAAAATGTTGAAGAGGTTGTTGAGAGGCTCTTCGAGTTGAAGCTCTAAGGATAAGCAAAGTGAAGAGAATAAGAAGCCCAAATATAATCTTCCTCGCACTGCGGAGGTTCGGCCGTGTGAATGGTCTTGTGATGCATTCTTGAAGGCCGCCGGAATTTATGATGATTTTTATCACTTGGCTGAGAATGCAGGCCTCACCGACTTCCTCCAAGACCAGCTCAAACAGTATCTCCTACTCACTAATATTTTTGTGCAAAATTTTCATTTCCATGCTAGGAGATCACCACCTTTGGTAGATTTTTACTTATATGATGAGTTTAAGGAGAGGTCACTCTATGATTTTTGTGTGGCTTGCAAGTTGCCTTTTGAGGGCAGCGTCGAGGAACCATGCCCTAGTGATGTGGCAGAATTTATTGATGAAATTGATGTAGGGGAAAAGAGAAAAGTGTCGGATGCAAGAACTATTAGTATACATTTTCCTGTTCTATGTTACTATGCAATATTTGCTAATAGATGTTTAATTGGTCGTGGGAACTGTGGGGGCCTCAGTGCTCCTGACCTCTCCATTTGCGCCATGCTTTACTCCATGACAGAGCTTTCAGTTTAGGCGCTATGGTTGCTAAACGGTTGAGTCTAAACCATACAAAGGGCCCTATTTTCGGAGGTATCTTTGCTTCGCGTCTTGCTAAATCTTTTGAGATACCTATTAGACACTATGAGAAAGAAGAAAAGGTGCTGCCCCTATTTTCTTAGACTATAAAAGTATGGTAGCACATGATTTTATTTGCGATGATAAGGAGAATAGACTCATTTACAACCTGGTATTCAGTGAAAATACTTGTCAGATTATTACCCTGCCTACACCTTCTTTGTTTGACATTCATTCATGCACATACATCATCCAGCCCCATGACATTTATGCGTATTGGGAGCGAACATGATCCCCGGAGCCAGAGCCAGAGCCATCTCCTGATCCATATCAGGAGTCTATTATCAGTGGGATCTGCAAGACCTCGCTAACCAGTGGCACCCCGAGGATCCTCCTCGGTACACTGGAGATGGTCACTTTGATCCATGGGCATAGACCAACTTAGGCCAAAAGCCTAAGCTTGGGGGAGTATGTATTTCTCACCGACATTACATTCATGTTCACACACTCATGCCAGTTGTCGGTGCTCATACTTTTTCATTGTACTATCCATGCTAGTTTATTTTCTTTTCTAAGCTCCTTCTTGTGTGTTTGAAAAACCTTAAGAAAAAAAATAGATGTAGCTTTTAGCTAGTTTACTTTCCATGCCTGTAGTAGTAGTAACTAAAAGAAACCCAAAAATATTTCTCGTTCTTCTTTTGCTTGTTGGGAGCTTTCCCGTGTAAATAGTTTTATTTCATTTCTTTTCTTTGGGGGTCGAGAGGAGAAGACCATGATGAAAATGTTGAAGTGGCTCTTATATGCATTATTGTTGATTTAACAAATAGCCCATATTACCTTGTCTTCTCCTGTGTATTAAATGCTTGCAGATTCCAGCTTAGTCCAATGCACGTGCACTATTATTATTATTATGCACACCGTTCGGTTGTGCAAGTGAAAGGCAATAATGACGATATATGATGGACTGATTGAGATGAGAGAAGCTGGTATGGACTCGACCTATCTTGTTTTTGTAAATATGATTAGTTCATCGTTCCTGATTCAGCCTATTATGAATGAAACATGTTTGCAATGACAATTAGAGATTATAGTTGGTCATGCCATGCTTAATAGCTACGAGTTTATAATGGTTTACCTTGCGTGCCAACATGCTATTAAAATGGTTGTGATGTGGTATGATAGGGTGGTATCCTCCTTTGACGATTCGAGTAGCTTGACTTGGCACATGTTCATGCATGTAGTTGAAACAAAATCAACATAGCCTCCATGATATTTATGTTCATGGTGAATTATATCCTACTCATGCTTGCACTCAGTGTTGATTAATTTTAATACATGTTCATGACTGCTGTCGCTCTCTAGTTGGTCGCTTCCCAGTCTCTTTCTAGCCTTCACTTGCACTAAGCGGGAATACTGCTTGTCCATCCACTTCCATAAACCCCAAAGTTATTCCATATGAGTGATGTCTACTACACAACCTTCTTCTTGTAGACGTTGTTGGGCCTCCAAGTGCAGAGGTTTGTAGGACAGTAGCAAATTTCCCTCAAGTAGATGACCTAATATAAGGTTTATCAATCCGTGGGATGCGTAGGATGAAGATGGTCTCTCTCAAGCAACCCTGCAACCAAATAACAAAGAGTCTCTTGTGTCCCCAATACACCCAATACAATGGTAAATTGTATAGGTGCACTAGGAAACAAGGCCTAGGGTTCATACTTTCACTAGTGCACTAGGAAACAATAATATCATAGTTGGATCATATAACTATGCCTCAACATGCAACAAAGAGTCACTCCAAAGTCACTAATAGCAAAGAACAAACGAAGATATTATGGTAGGGTACGAAACCACCTCAAAGTTATTCTTTCCAATCAATCTGTTGGGCTATTCCTATAAGTGTCACAAACAACCCTAGAGTTCGTACTAGAATAACACCTTAAGACACAAATGAACCAAAACCCTAATGTCACCTAGATACTCCAATGTCACCTCAAGTATCCATGGGTATGATTATGAGATATGCATCACACAATCTCAGATTCATCTATTCAACCAACAAATAGGACCTCAAAGAGTGCCCCAAAGTTTCTACCGAAGAATCAAGACGAAAATGTGTGCCAACCCCTATGCATAGGTTCATGGGCGGAACCCGCAAGTTGATCACCAAAACATACATCAAGTGAATCACGTGATATCCCATTGTCACCACAAATACGCACGGCAAGACATACATCAAGTGTTCTCAAGACATTAAAGACTCAATCCGATAAGATTACTTCAAAGTGAAAATTCAATCCATTACAAGAGAGTAGAGGGGGAGAAGCAACATAAGATCCAGCTATAATAGCAAAGCTCGCGATACATCAAGATCGTGCCAAATCAAGAACACGAGAGAGAGAGATCAAACACATAGCTACTGGTACATATCCTCAGCCCCGAGGGTGAACTACTCCCTCCTCGTCATGGAGAGCGCCGGGATGATGAAGATGGCCACCGGTGAGGGTTCCCACCTCCAGCAGGGTGCCGGAACAGGGTCCCGATTGGGTTTTGGTGACAAAACAAGAGACTCTCTGTCGGGGAAACTGACCCACGAGCACCTATGGGGACCGGCGGACCAGGCCCCTTTCGGTTCGGCGGGGGCGGAGATCGCACGAAGAGCAGATCGAGGCGGAGCACACGAGTAGTTTACCTAGGTTCGGGCCGCATGGATCGCGTAATACCCTACTCCTGCATTGTGGTTTGTATTGAGTTCTTGCTCGGGAGCGCTGAGTGCTACAGTACACACCAGCAGCTAACGAGACCGAGCGTGAGTGTTCTCTTTTCCCCTTACGTTGCGCGTGGGCCTCCTTTTATATGCTCAAGGGGTCACCGACAGGTGGCAACATATACAAGGGTAAAAATGGAAAAGTGTTGCGGTTGGTACAACTACCTGTACAGTGTATCATACCTAACCCTGGCGGCAGGGGACAAGGGCATTAAATGCCCATCTGCGTCGCCCAAACAGTGCAGAAAAGGGACCGTCAGGGCCGCCACCTTCGCCACGATGGCAATCTTGTCAGCGCCGCTTGCTACCGCGTACCGCTGGCTGCACAGCCTCCCGCCACGTACGCCCGGAAGGGTCCCTGAGCGACACGTTGGTGGATGTGCTGGAGCGTGGGTACGGAGTGTTAGCTTGTTGCGGCAAACGCCTTTCCGCGGTCGTTGTCTTGTCGCGTCCGGTGGCTTGCCGCCCATCGGGCCTCGCCGGGACGCGTGGCGCGTCGCGGCAAGTTCCTTGAGATGCCTTGGTTGGCCTTCCCGGCAAGCTCCTATTGCCGGGGTCTTGTGCCTTGAGTGGCCTTCCCGGCAAGCTCCTCTTGCCGGGGTCTTGTCTCCTTGGCTCGAATACTTTGTTCTTGAATGGCTCCAAAGGAACCTCAGAGGGCCTTGGTGGTCACCCGGCAAGCCTTGCCGCGGGGTACTGCGACTGCCCGTGCACAAGTTCGGGATACTAGGGTACCCCTACTCTAGTACACCGACAGTAGCCCCCGGGCCTGGGCCATACACGGTGCCGAGCGCTGTTGGGCCAGGCCCAAAACAGGGCACGGGCACGCGCGGCCTGGGTTACGCCGTATCTTTCTCCGTATCCACCGCGCCCTCCCCGAACGGCACGCGTTGATTGCGGCGTCGTGGGAGAGATCGTGGGTGGTTTCTTTATTCGGAAAGGCAAAACGTCCGCCCCCTCCCTCCTTATAAGCAGGGGAAACAGGGGCAGTTCACCCATCCGCCAGTTGCTATTCCAACCTCGAAAATCTCCGCCACTCCCCTTCTTCCCAAAGCCGAAAGAGAGCAGCGCTCCGCCCCCCATCGCCACCAGCACCACCAACGTCGTCGATCTCCCTCACCACTTCCGCCATGGCTCCGAAAGCCGATAAGGGGAAGGTTGTGAAGTCGGCCGAGGCGCAGCGGCTCGCGGCGCTGCGAAAGGAGCGGGCAATCTTCCCCCCCCAAGCTTGCCGCGAGGGACCTGAGGGAGTACTACTACCTCTTCTGGTCGACGGAGACGCGGGCGCACCCGCGCACGAAGGTACTTCCAGCCGCCGCTTGGAAAATGGCTCCAACTGGATACCCCTTTTTCGCCTTGTTCTTCTACTGCGGGCTCTGCCCGCCTTTCTCTGAGTTCTTCTGTAATATTATGAACACCTACGGGCTCCGCCTCCTTGACTTCACCCCCAATGTTGTCCTGACCATGGCAGTTTTCGCACATCTCTGCGAAAACTTTGTCGGAGTCCATCCAAATGTAGCCCTTTTTCGCCACTTTTTTACGCCCCGAGTTGAGAAAGGAGAGCCTTTATCCGGCGGAATCGCCTGGATCTCAAAAGCCGGCAAGAAGGACGCTTATCTGGAGGGAGAGCTCCACAGCAAGTGGGAGGAATGGAGAGCGGACTGGTGCTGGATTGTCGAGGAGGACCCGCAGCCGTTTACTGCCCGGCACCAAACTCCAGTAGTGCGCGGCAGTGATTGGAGCAACGTGGCCCCGAAAGACGACAGGCTGAAGATTGCCGTCGCCCGGATCCAACGCCTCAGGCTTGCCGGGCTCACTGTAGGTGCCGTTGGCGCAAATTTTCTTCGCCGCCGCATCGCCCCCCTGCAGGAGAGGAGGAGACCCGCCTAGGAGTTCAAGAATGCGGCGGATATCATGAGGCTGCGTCCGGGCCTCAACTTCAACTTCACGGTTCTGGAGCTTAACGCGATGCTCCAGGAGCTGTTCAAATACGACCCTCAACATCCCGAGGTGTTCAGGTTGCCGAGGGGTGTCGTTCCACTGTGCAACAATTCCTCGCTCAGCCGCATCCGTGCAATGATGCCGCTGTGCGACTCGCATGGAATTGACCCAGCTTGGCTAGAGCCTGCAGACGACGTCGTGCAGGCATTCTTTGATGGCTTGGTAGAAACACCGATCCGCCCCGATGAGCAGAGAGGCCTCACCCGGGACACCACCGACGAGGAGGTGAAGCGCATTGCCACTAGGCTGGAAGAGGCGGCGGCAGCTGCAGCCGCGGGCGAGTTTGGGTTCACCATGGAGGAGGCAGAGGCAGTGGAGGCGGCAAGCCTTGCCGAGCGAGAGGGGCTTGCCAGCGAGGAAGAGCCTGCCGGACATGACGCCGGGCCGGGCGAGCCCGCCGAGGATACGAGCGGCTCGTTGCAAATCGACTCCTCTTCCTCCTCATCTTCGGGCAGCTTGCCACAAGCAGAGCCCCCGGCTCCACCAAGAAGGCGTCTTCGCAAGGCCGGGGACGTAGCGGAGTGGCAGACGAGTCGATAGCCGCCGCGCCGCGTGACACGCTCCACCACGGCAAGTTCTGTTGCCGCGGAAGCACCTCACGCTGCTGCGGCAACTGGAGCGGGGTCGTCTCAGGCCACCGCTTCTGCTCCTGCCGCTTCTCATGTCGCGGCGGTGGCTGGAGCGGGGTCGTCTCAGACCACCGTCACTGCCCCCGCCAAGCGGCCAAGGGAACCTACTCCTCCGCCTCCTCGCGCCGGAGGTGGGCCAGGCTTTGACTTCTCCGCGCTCAGCTCCGACGAGGAAGAAGAAGAGTAAGATTCTTGTTGTACTTGTATTTCTTCAATTCTTGCTCTTTTGTCTCGTGTCTCGTTTGCTTTACTCTGAACTTATTCCTTTTTAGGACGCTATCCCAGAGAGCGGCAAAGAGAGCCAAGGTCCCGATGATTATCATCGAGGACGACCCCACCGCGACAGGAGGGGGTGCGCCCGAGACAACCTTGCCGGACCCGGCAACTGTTCTTCAGAGCAGCCCCCAGCGTAAGTATATGGTTTGCTTCCCGCTGTTAGGCCCGCATGGATACTCTTTGTTTGCTGATATCTGACTGTTGGTTTGTGTAGGAGGAGAGCAGCCCCACCAGTAGTGTCCGGAGACCGCCCCTGACACGCCATCTGCTTCGACTACACCGCCAAGGGAGAGTTCTCCGGGAAGGGAGAATCCTCCGACAAGGGAGAGCTCTCCGGCAAGGGGGAGTTCTCCGGCAAGGGAGAAGTCTCCGGCAAGGGACAGCACCAGCGGCCCCCCGGCGGCGGAGACCACAAATGCAGAGCCCGGTACAGGTAAACCTCTTGCTTCGAAACTTCCCTTGGGTTCTTCTTCGGTTGATCTTCTTTTTGGATATTTGCTTGACTTTTCTTCCTTTTCTGGCCGTCAGAACCATCTGCCATGGAGCCGATGGAGACCGAGGTTGCTGTCGACGACGCCGCTGCCATCGAAGAAGCGGCCGGCGCTGATGATCCCGCCGGCGAAGAGGTCGCTAAGGCTGCCGCCGCAGCAGCTGGCGAGGAGTCTGGCGATCGCACTGACGGCCCTGAGGCCGCAGGAGCGCCAGGCGCTACGCCGACCGTCGACCCTTCCGCCGCTGCCGCAGCACCAGGCTCCGAAGAGCCCCAGCCATGCGTCTACTTGAAGGCTGGCGATGGCGTCTTCATCAACCTCCCCTGGGCGTCAACGTCCAGGGCGCCGGTCGAAGGAGAAAGCTTCGACGTAGAGGTGCTCGCCTCCGCTGGGCTGACGCTGGTTGACGCGCCAAGCAGCAGCAGCGGCGAGCCTGAGGAGGAGCGGCTGCTGCGGAAGCTGTTATCGCTCTACCTCGCCCGGCAAGCCAAGCTGGAATCCCGCGAAGCGCTTGCCGCGAAGGCGGGGGCAGACATCGAGAAGCGTGCGGAGGAGCTCCGAAGTCTCAACCAGGCAGCTCTCCGGTCCCTGGCGGAGGAGCGGGAGCAGCTCGCTGAGGCGCAGAAGGCCTTCCTCCTCGAGAAGGCTGACGTCAAAGAGCAGCAGCGGCTTGCCACTGAGAAGCTGTCTGCGCAGGAGGGTGAGCTGGCGCAGCGGAAGGTCAACCTCGATAGCCATGAGGAGGAGCTTGCCGCGCGCGAGCGAACACTCGGCGGAGCTCTCAAGCAAGCAGAGGACGCTGCCGTTGCTGCCGAGGCCGCCAAGAAGGAGCTGGAGACGAAGGTGGCGCAGCTAGAGGCCGATCTCAAGGCGAGCGGCGAGGAGCTTGCCGCGCTCAAGCGTGAGCGGGAGAAGGACGCCTACAGCCACTCAGAGCTGCAGGCCCACCTTGCCGAGAAGGACAAGGAGCTCAGCACCGCCAAGGAATCCAATGCAGATCTTGAGTTGAAGCTGACCACTTTGACCAAGACGCTGGACGGCGCCAGGGAGCGGGAGGTGGCCTTGAAGGAGGAGATCAAGGCCGACAAGGCGCTGCTGGAGAGTGTTGCTGTCACCCAGAACACTTTTAGGAAGACCGTGGAGCACTGGACGGAGAGTCTTGTGAATGCTGCCGTAGACATCGACAGGGAGCTGGTGCAGCTGGGGATGGAGGATCTCGGGTATCCCTCCGATGAGAACCTCCAATCCAGCGCCAAGCTCACCTTGTTCTTCAAAGGCGTGGCGACGGCCCTCCAGCGACTCCGGGAGAGGATCCCAAAGCAGCTGGCCGACGAGTCGCGCAAGATCTGCGCGGGAGCTCTTCAAAAGGTGTTGGTGAAGGTGGCCTTCCGCAACCCAGGCCTCAACCTCACCAACATCCTCAAGACCCTGCCGCCAGAAGCTGATCTGGAGGCGCTCAAGGCCCTTGTCGCACCCATTGTGGACAAGGTGAGCGGGATCAAGAGGGTTGAGGGCGATCGTGTAGACTAGGCCGCCCGTCTTCTTCTTTTCTTGTCGCTGCTGGTCATGTTATGAAAACAATCTATTAGAGTTGCGACAAGCTATCTTGTAATATAACTCTATTTTGGGTAGTGATTGCAATGTTATTTCCTTTACTTGATTCCTTCATTTGTATGTTTTTGCCCTACACTTTTAGGGAACTTGCCGGCGCAGGCACCTTAGCCGCGAGCGCTGAGTGCGGGACGTCAGCAGCCTGCTGGCGGTGCCGTTACCGACAAGAAACCTTGTCGCAACTAGTCGCAGCTCACTTAAGTTGTTGAGCGGACTCGAAACAAAGTAAGGGCGCAACTCTGGTCGCAACACACTTAAGTTGTTGAGCAGACTCGAAACAAAGTAAGGGCGCAACTAGCCACGAGCTGGTTCCTCCACGCACAGGTTTTCCATACAAAGCATGGTCGTTCAAGGATGATAACTTAAATTTTTTAAAAATCTGATTGCTCAAACTTTGGCAACATAGCTTTTCTGTTATTTGCTTTCCGGCAAGGCGAAACTTTCTTGAACGACGCCTGGTCCATACTATTATCTTCTCCTTCCCCCCGGCAAACTTCTGGGCGAGGGAACCTTCCTTTCCTTGAGATAAAAGAAAGAAGAGAAAATAAAGATATGGAGCCTTATGGCTCGTTATTGCTTACCGGGGGTTGGCGCTGCACAAAGTGTCAGATAACTCATGCAAAAAAATAAAAAGCATGAAATTGACAAGATGTGCGGAGCACATGAGCTTTATTTATGCACACGGTCTGCGTGTGGCTTTGTACAAAGGATTACATGCAACAGCGGCAAGACTTGTACAAAAGGTGGTTGCCGGAACAGGGTCCGGCAATCGCGCCTTACGGGTAAAACTTACGAAGATGCTCAATGTTCCAGGAGTTGCTCACCGGAATGCCATCTTCAGTCTCCAGGCGGACAGCGCCAGGCCTAGTGACTCGTTTCACCCGGTAAGGGCCTTCCCACTTCGGCGTCAACTTGTTGGAATTCTTGGCGGACTGAACGCGCCGAAGAACAAGGTCGCCTTTCTCGAGACTTCTGGCATTAACTTTGCGGCTATGGTAGCGGCGCAAAGCTTGCTGGTAGCGAGCAACTCGTACAGCAGCCTGAAGACGGTCTTCCTCAAGGAGCAGCGCGTCATCTTGTCGCAGCTGCTCTTGCTCAAGCTCATCATAAGCGAGCACTCGAGGTGACCCGTATACGAGTTCCGTGGGGAGAACTGCCTCTGCTCCATAGACTAGAGCGAAAGGTGTCTGGCCAGTGGCTCGATTTGGCGTCGTCCTGATCGACCAAAGAACAACCGGCAACTCCTCAATCCAGTTTCTTCCGCACCTGTGCAGCCTGTCGAAAGTCCTGGTCTTGAGCCCACGCAGCACTTCAGCATTTGCCCTCTCCGCTTGACCGTTGCTTCTGGGGTGAGTAACAGAAGCGAAGCAGACCTTGGCGCCAAGATCTTGGACATACTGCATAAAGGTGTGGCTCGTGAATTGCGCACCGTTGTCAGTGATGATCCTGTTAGGGATCCCGAAGCGACAAACAATCGACCTGAAGAACTTGACTGCTGACTGTGCTGTCACCTTCCTCACTGCTTCCACTTCCGGCCACTTTGTGAACTTGTCGATTGCAACGTACAAGTACTCAAAGCCCCCGACTGCTTGGGGGAAGGGGCCGAGGATGTCGAGCCCCCAGACCGAAAATGGCCAGGATAAAGGGATCGTCTGGAGAGCTTGAGCTGGCTGGTGTATCTGCTTGGAATGGAACTAGCACGCTTCACACTTGGTTACTTGTGCAGTTGCATCCTGGAGGGCTGTCGGCCAAAAGAAACCTTGCCGGAATGCTTTGCCGGCAAGTGCTCTTGCGCCAATGTGGTGACCACATATGCCTCCATGTATCTCTGCCAACAGCTTTTGTCCGTCTTCCCGGTGAATACACTTCAATTTCACACCGTTGAGTCTTCTTCTGTACAGTGTGTTGTCGACAAACTGGTACATACTTGACTGCTGGGCTACTCTTTCCGCTTCTTCTTGCTCTTCGGGAAGGTCTCCTGGCTGAAGGAAACGGACAATCTGTTGTGCCCATGCTGGAGCTTGCGGCTCGACAACAAGGACTAAAGGCACATCTGCTGCTGCGGGAACATCCGCTTCTATGACGAGAACCTGCGGCTCAGCCGGAGCTTGACGTTCCCCGGCAAGCTTGCCGAAGCAAAACTTGTCGGGAGCGTCTGCTTCAACGGAACAAACCCTGGGGTTTGCCGGAGCAGACTGCTCCCCAGCACTCTTGGTGTTGATCCTGGGGACCTTCTTGGCGGTGGCTTCGGGAAGCTCTGCCAGAAAATAGTCACCAGAAATCAACTTCCTCTTCTTGCTCTGTCCAGTTGATGGCGTTACAGATGGTTGAGTCAGCTTGAGCACAAAGATCCCTGGTTCCACAGGTAACTTAAGTGCTGCACACTTTGACAGGCCATCGGCAATGTCGTTCTGAGCTCTTGGAACATGTTCCATCTATAGGCCATCAAAGTGCTCTTCTAGCTTTCTCACTTCATCAACGTAGGCTTCCATCAACGGACTCTGATAACTCTTATTCACTTGGCGGACGACAAGCTGCGAGTCACCCCTGACAATGAGCTTCTTGATCCCAAGGTCTGCCGCGATCCTGAGTCCGGCAAGCAAACCTTCATACTCTGCAGTATTGTTTGTCACTTGCTCCTTGGGAAAGTGCATCTGGACTATGTACTTGAGGTGTTCTCCGGTGGGTGCGACAAGCAGCATGCCAGCACCAGCGCCTTGCAGCGAGAAGGCACCATCAAATTACATCAGCCACTCTTTGCTTGCTTCCTTGACGGGGATGCTCGTTTCTGGAATTTCTTCATCCGGTGTTGGCGTCCATTCTGCTATGAATTCTGCCAATGCTCTGCTTTGGATAGTTGAAGTGCTCTCAAACTTGAGGCCAAAGCTTGACAGTTCCAGTGCCCACTCAACAATCCTGCCTGTTGCTTCTGGATTCTGCAGTATCCTCTTCAGCGGAAAACGAGTGACAACCGTGATCTCATGTGCTTGGAAGTA
Organism: Aegilops umbellulata; assembly: GCA_032464435.1. Lineage (NCBI taxonomy): Eukaryota > Viridiplantae > Streptophyta > Magnoliopsida > Poales > Poaceae > Aegilops > Aegilops umbellulata. Next base: position 185,186,476 of record CP136055.1, read on the forward strand.
ATGGCGCAGCTTTCTCGAGGCCATGAGAAGGCCGAAAAGCAACTTCTGCACACCAGAGTACCTTGACCTAGCCCCCTGCAGAAGGGAGTTGACAGAGTAAACTGGGCGCTGCACCATTCTCTTCTGCATCTCCTCATGCGCCTGCGCAGATCCATCTTTGTCGGGACCAAGGCTTGTCGGGGAAGCCCCCTGCTTGTCGCTGGATGCACCTGCCGTGGTTGCTGGATCATCATCTGCCTGCCTCTCCGCTACTAACGCAGCACTAACCACTTGATTGGTTGCCGCCAGATACAGCAGCAACTTCTCTTGTGGCCTAGGTGCAACAAGTATTGGAGTGGAGGACAGGTATCTCTTCAAGTCCTGCAGCGCAGCCTCCGCTTCCGGAGTCCATTTCATTGGACCTGCCTTTTTCAATATTTTGAAAAACGGCAGGGCGCGCTCAGCAGACTTAGAGATAAACCTGCTAAGAGCTGCCACGCAACCGGCAAGTCTTCGTACATCCTTGACGCGCTTTGGTGCTTCAATCTGCTCAATGGCCTTGATCTTGTCGGGATTGGCTTCAATTCCTCGCTGAGACACGAAGAACCCGAGAAGCTTGCCGGAAGGGACTCCAAACACACACTTCTCGGGGTTGAGCTTGAGGCAGATCTTGCGCAGATTTGCAAAAGTCTCGTCTAGATCTTGAATCAGAGTTGCCTTGTCCTTGCTCTTGACCACTATGTCATCCATGTAGGCTTCCACATTTCTGTGTATTTGTGGCTTAAAAGTGGTATGGACTATCCTTGCGAATGTTGAACCAGCATTCTTTAAACCGAAAGGCATCCGTATGAAACAGTACATGCCACATGGAGTGATGAATGCTGTCTTCTCCTCATCCTCTTCTGCCATGAAGATCTGATGGTATCCTGAGTATGCGTCAAGAAATGGAAGCAAATCACATCCGGCCGTGGAGTCAACAATCTGGTCAATGCGCGACAAGGGAAATGGGTCTTTGGGACAAGCTTTGTTAACATCGGTAAAGTCGATACAAAGCCTCCATTTCCCGTTTGCCTTGCGCACGACTACAGGATTGGCCAACCACGTAGGATGGAGCACTCCTCTTAAAAGGCCTGCTGCTTCCAACTTCTTGATTTCTTCTGCGATGAATTCTTGGCGCTCCACTGCTTGCTTCCTGACTTTCTGCTTGACGGGCCGCGCATGAGGACAGATGGCAAGGTGGTGCTCAATTACTTTCCTGGGAACACCGGGGATCTCAGACGGTTGCCACGCAAACACATCGACGTTCGCCCGCAGGAAAGCAACGAGCGCGCTTTCCTATTTAGGGTCGAGAGTGGCACTAATGGTGAAGGTACCACCAGTGCCGTCCTCCTTGGAGGACACCTTCTTGGTCTCTGGCGGAGCTGCCATTGTCTTCTTACACTTGCCAGTGGAGCTCGATGGTGCGTCCTCGACGGTAGCGCAGCACTCCGAAGAGGTGCGCTTGCCGGAGTGGGCATCAGAACTCTTGCCGGACTTGGTCTTCTTCATCCCCCCGGGAGCTTCAGCGGCAAGTGACTTGTGATCTGTTGCGGCTGCCGCTTCCCGGTAAATCTTGTCGGCACAGATAAGAGCATCCTTCTTGTCGCCAGGGACAGAGATGACACTTATCGGGCCTGGCATCTTCAGCATGTTATACGCATAGTGAGAGGCCGCCATGAACTTGGCGAGCGCTGGACGGCCGAGAATCCCATTGTAAGGCAATGGAAAATTGGCAACGTCAAAAGTGACTCTCTCAGTTCTGAAGTTCAACTCGCTGCCAAATGTCACCGGCAACGTGATCTTCCCCTTCGGCTTGCTCCTTCCCGGGTTGATTCCTTGGAATGTGCCGGTCTCTTCGAGCTCGCTGTCAGGGACCTGGAGTTTCTGGAGCACAGCGGAGGAGATCAGGTTCAAGCCGGCCCCGCCGTCAACTAGCATCTTAGTGACCTTGAGGTTGAGGATAGTTGGTGAAACCAACATCGGCAAGCACCCGACCGTAGTTGTGCGATCAGGGTGGTCCTCAGTATCAAAGATGATAGGCGTGCTGGACCATTCCATAAGCTTGCGTGACTCGATGGGTGGTTCTGCCGCATTGACTTCCCGCACCCACTGCTTGAGTTGGCGGTGTGAAGTATGCAGAGAAGCACCGCCGTCAATGCACAAGACCTTTGTGGCTTTCTGGAACTCCTGCTCACTGGTCTCGACATCATCCATGTCTTCATCGTCGTCGTCATCTTCATCCTTGTTGCGGCCGCGGGGAGGTCTGTCTCCTTTCCGCTGCTTGGCCTTGCTGCGGCATCCTCCCCGGCTGGGGTGCTTCATGCCGGATCCTCCAGCACCTCCTTGGGCTTTCTCCTTGTCGCGTCACTCGTATTCGGCCTTTTGCAGCTCGACAAGCTGCTCGACCTTCTTGCAGCTCTGGAGGTCATGGCCCTTGGTGCGGTGGATCTTGCAGTACTGTTTGTTGGTGCCGTCCTGCTTGTCGGCGACTGCCACAGCCTGGCAGTTGGCGCAAGCGGCAACCTCCTTGCCGGAGCTGCCAGATTTGGCTTTCTTGGCGCCACCTTCATTGCCGGACTGCTCAACAACTAGCACATCTTTGCCTTTCCTCTTCCTGTTGTTCCGCCGCCGGTTTTTCTTTGCCGGGGCAGCATCCTTGCTGTCAGATGCTCCTGCTCCTGTATTCTCTCCGGGGAGTTTCCTCCCTTCCTCAGCACGTGCACACTTGTCGGCCAGGGCATACAGCTCACTGACGTCTCTGATCTTGCACATCGCCATCTCCTCCCGCATCCTGCGGTTACGCACGTTCTGATGGAACGCGCTGATAACTACGGCAGGGTGGACATCTGGGATGGTGCGCTGTACACGGCTAAATCTCTGAATGTACTTACGCAGGGGCTCTCCTTCCTTTTGGGCGAGTAGATGAAGGTCACTCTCCTGGCCATGAGGTTTGTGGCCGCCTTTAAAGGCGTCGACAAACTGATGGCATAGGTCTGCCCAGGAGGATATGGAGTTGTCCGGCAAGTGCATGAGCCAGGACCTGACGTTGGGCTTGAGCACCAGCGGGAAGTAGTTGGCAAGGATCTTGTCGTCCCGCCCCCCCAGCATCTTGCACCACGATGGTGTAGATGCTGAGGAACTCCGATGGATGTGACTTGCCGTCGTACTTCTCTGGTACGTCTGGCTTGAAATTCTTCGTGCTGGGCCACTGGACTTGCCGCAGCTCACGGGTAAACGCAGGGCAACCTACCGCGTACGGCAAGTCGCCTGGTTCCCCCGGCGCATGTGTGTCGACAAAGGGCCCAGCGCGCTGGTCCGATTGACGCCGCGCTTCTCTTCGGTGCTCGATGCGAGTTCGAGCGTCTTCTTGCTGTCGTTCGTGAAGAACTTGGCGTTGATCGCGACGAGCTCGTGGATCCGATGACGCGGTGGAGTCGCTGTCGAGGTGGATCCAGCGAGGCGGCGATCTTGGCCTTCGCGGCGGAGAGTGCACGGTGGTTGTACCCCCACCGGTCATGTCGCCATCGGCTCGTGCCTGGCTGACTTGCCGCGGCTATGATGTACTCGGCTGCCGTGGAGCGTCGCCGTTGGCAAAGCCGATGAGACTCTGAATGGTGGCCCTCCAGTCGTCGATCTTGTCCGCCGTTGGAGGGTAGTCTAGGAGCAGTTGGGCTCGCGCCAAAGCTTCTACTGGAGTGGCGGGTAACGGTGGCGAACGGTGTGAGGAGCGGGATATGCTCGGACTTCTAACTATGTTAGAAGGAGCAGTATCCCGTCCAGGCGACCGTGCCTCGCTCGCGCCAGCATGTTGGCACGCATGCTGGTCTTGAGCCTTCCGGGGTCTACCATCTCGATCTGGGTCCAGCAAGCGTATGGTGCCGTGAGTACCATGACGCTGCTGGTCCCACGCGTCCCGAGATGAGCGCGATGCATGTACGGACACCGAGGTCTTGGTGAGCGCCCGGTCGTTGTGGGAGCCGGCTACACCGCCGATGGGCAGCGCAGCCTTGTCCTTGGACCTGGCGGCACCGTGAGCTCCCTCGTCGACGCCCGTTCTTCTGCCGGCGTCTACCCCACCAGCCGTTTGCTCCGGCGGTGGTGGGTTTGTCGCAGACGGAGCAGCCGCCTCCGAAGCCTTCTTCTTCGGCGGCATGTCGATGAAGTCGATGAAGATCTAGCTCGTGTGAACGCCGGATCAGGTTCACACAACCTCGACGCCCCCTACCTGGCGTGCCAAAGATGTCGGGGAAACTGACCCACGAGCACCTATGGGGACCGGCGGACCGGGCCCCTTTCGATTCGGCGGGGGCGGAGATCGCACGAAGAGCAGATCGAGGCGGAGCACACGAGCAGTTTACCTAGGTTCGGGCCGCATGGATCGCGTAATACCCTACTCCTGCATTGTGGTTTGTATTGAGTTCTTGCTCGGGAGCGCTGAGTGCTACAGTACACACCGGCAGCTAACGAGACCGAGCGTGAGTGTTCTCTTTTCCCCTTACGTTGCGCGTGCCTCCTTTTATATGCTCAAGGGGTCACCGACAGGTGGCAACGTATACAAGGGTAAAAATGGAAAAGTGTTGCGGTTGGTACAACTACCTGTACAGCGTATCATAGCTAACCCTGACGGCAGGGGACAAGGGCATTAAATGCCCATCTGCGTCGCCCAAACAGTGCAGAAAAGGGACCATCAGGGACGCCACCGTTCGCCACGACGGCAATCTTGTCAGCGCCGCTTGCCACCGCGTACCGCTGGCTGCACAGCCTCCCGCCACGTACGCCTGGAAGGGTCCCTGAGCGACACGTTGGTGGATGTGCTGGAGCGTGGGTACGAAGTGGTAGCTTGTTGCGGCAAACACCTTGCCGCGGTCGTTGTCTTGTCGCGTTCGGTGGCTTGCCGCCCACCGGGCCTCGCCAGGACGCGTGGCGCGTCGCGGCAAGTTCCTTGAGATGCCTTGGTTGGCCTTCCCGGCAAGCTCCTATTACCGCGGTCTTGTGCCTTGAGTGGCCTTCCCGGCAAGCTCCTCTTGCCGGGGTCTTGTCTCCTTGGCTCGAATACTTTGTTCTTGAATGGCTCCAAAGGAACCTCAGAGGGCCTTGGCGGTCACCCGGCAAGCCTTGCCGCGGGGTACTGTGACTGCCCGTGCACAAGTTCGGGATACTAGGGTACCCCTACTCTAGTACACCGACACTCTCTATCATGAAGATTATGGTGCTACTTTGAAGCACAAGTGTGGTAAAAGGATAGTAACATTGTCCCTTCCCTCTTTTTCTCCCATTTTTTGGGGGCCTTCTCTTTTTTTATGGCCTTTCTCTCTTTTTTTATTTTTTATTCCTCACCTGGGACAATGCTCTAGAAAATGATGATCACCACACTTGAATTTATTTACAACTCAATGATTACGAATCGATACTGGAAAAAAGTATGACTCTATATGAATGCCTCCAGCGATGTACCGGGATATGCAATGAACCAAGAGTGACATGTGTGAAAGAATTATGAACGGTGGCTTTGCCACAAATACTATGTCAACTACATGATCATGCTAAGCAATATGACAATGATGAACGTGTCATGATAAACGGAATGGTGGAAAGTTGCATGGCAATATATCTCGGAATGGCTATGGAAATGCCATAATAGGTAGGTATGGTGGCTGTTTTGAGGAAGATATAAGGAAGTTTATGTGTGAAAGAGCGTATCATATCACGGGGTTTGGATGCACCGGCGAAGTTTGCACCAACTCTCAATGTGAGAAAGGGCAATGCACGGTACCAAAGAGGCTAGCAATGATGGAAAGGTGAGAGTGCGTATAATCCATGGACTCAACATTAGTCATAAAGAACTCACATACTTATTGCAAAAATATACAAGTCATCAAAAACCAAGCACTACGCGCATGCTCCTAGGGGGATAGATTGGTAGGAAAAGACCATCGCTCGTACCCGACCGCCACTCATAAGGAAGACAATCAAAGAACACCTCATGTTTCAAATTTGTTACATAACTTTTACCATACGTGCATGCTACGGGACTTGCAAACTTCAACACAAGCATTTCTCAAATTCACAACTACTCAACTAGCACAACTTTAATATCACTACTTCCACGTCTCAAAACAATCATCAAGCATCAAACTTCTCTTAGTATTCAAAACACTCATAAGAAAGGTTTTACTAACCTTGAATACCTATCATATTAGGATTAAGGAAATTACCATGCTGTTTAAGACTCTCAAAATAATCTAAGTGAAGCATGAGATACCAATAGTTTCTATAAAAAAATCCACCACCGTGCTCTAAAAGATATAAGTGAAGCACTAGAGCAAACAACAAACTACTCCGAAAGATATAAGTGAAGATCAATGAGTAGTTGAATAATTATGCAACTATGTGAAGACTCTCCCATTTTAAGAATTACATATATTGGTACTTTACTCAAACAGCAAGCAAAGCAAAATAAAATGACATGACTCTCCAAGCAAAACACATATCATGTGGTGAATAAAAATATAGCTCCAAGTAAAGTTACCGATGAACGAAGATGAAAGAGGGGATGCCTTCTGGGGCATCCCCAATCTTAGACGCTTGGTTATCCTTGAATATTACCTTGGGGTGCCTTTCGCATCCCCAAGGTTAGGCTCTTGCCACTCCTTATTCCATAGTCCATCGAATCTTTACCCAAAACTTGAAAACTTCACAACACAAAACTTAACAGAGAACTCGTGAGCTCCGTTAGCGAAAGAAAACAAAACCCCACTTCATGGTACTGTAATGAACTAATTCTTTATTTATATTGGTGTTAAACCTACTGTATCCCAACTTCTCTATGGTTTATAAACTATTTTACTAGCCATAGATTCATCAAAATAAGCAAGCAACACAATGAAAACAGAATCTGTCAAATACAGAACAGTCTGTAGTAATCTGTATCAAACATATACTTATGGAACTCCAAAAATTCTAAAATAAATTTGTGGACATGAGGAATTTGTCTAGTAATCATCTGCAAAAAGAATCAACTAAATATCACTCTCCAGTAAAAAGTTGAAGCAAATCTCGTGAGCGCTAAAGTTTCTGTTTTTTACAGCATGATCATAAAGACTTCACCAAAGTCTTCCCAAAGGTTCTACTTGGCAAAAACACTAATAAAAACATAAAAACACATATAACCAGAATCTAGATGGATTATTTATTCGTAAACATAACCAAAAAGCAAGAAACTAAAATAATATTGGGTTGCCTCCCAACAAGCGCTATCGTTTAACGCCCCTAGCTAGGCATGATGATTTCAATGATGCTCACATAGAAGATAAGAATTGAAACATAAATAGAGCATCATGAAGAACATGACTAGCACATTTAAGTCTAACCCACTTCCTATGCATAGGGATTTTGTGAGCAAACAACTTATGGGAACAATAATCAACTAGCATAGGAAGGCAAAACAAGCATGACTTCAAAACATTAAGCACATAGAGAGGAAACTTGATATTATTGCAATTCCTAAAAGCATATATTCCTCCCTCATAATAATTTTCAGTAGCATCATGAATGAATTAAAAAATATAACCAGCATATAAATCATTCTTTTCATGATCTACGAGCATAGAAATTTTACTACTCTCCACATAAGCAAAATTCTTCTCATTCGGAATAGTGGGAGTATCATAAGAGACTTGAATACTATAAATTGTTTCCACATTAAAAGAGTAATGTTCATAAAAAGAGTAATCATAATCATGACAAGTTTTATAAATATAATCATCACTACTTTTTATAGCATAAGTTTCATCACAATAATCATCATAAGTAGCAACTTTGTTCTCATCATAATCAATTGAAACCTCTTCCGAAATAGTGGATACATCACTAAATAAAGTCATGACCTCTCCAAATCCACTTTCATCAATATTATAAGATTCAACATCCTCCGAAATAGTGGGATCATTACTTCCTAAGTTGACACTCTTCCAAACCCACTTTCATCAATATAATCATCATAGGTACAAGGCATGCTATCATCATAACAACTTTGCATATCAAAACTTGGGAGGCTAAAAATATCATCATTATTAAACATAGCATACCCAAGCTTGGGACAAACATTAATTTCAGAAAATATATTCTCAAATATGCATCCTCATCAAACATAGCTTCCCCAAGCTTGGGCCTTTTCATATCATAAGCATAATCACTCTCATCATTAATAGTATGGATATCACCAATAGTATAGCAATTATCATCATATTCTTCCAAGCAAGTGCCAAAAAGATTTTCAAGATCATAAGAAGTATCATTATCTTCCCAATCATAATCATCACAACAAGCAATAGGCATAACGAGATCATCATCAAGTGCATCATCTTCATTTTCATGAGGCACAACATTAATAGGAGCAACATTATTTGGGAGAGACATCTTTTTAATTCTCTTCCTTTTTCTTTTCTTCTTCTTCACCTCATGCGTGGGTTCAATCCTCTTTTTGGAGCTCCTTATTAATGAGATTGGTTGAATAGAAGGCTCCTCCTCGTTACCTGATTCATCATAAGAAATAATAGGAGGATATTGGGAACTATCTTCCCTTTCGTTAGCATTCTCTTCATCTTCTATTTCTTTTCTTTTCTTTATGTAATTGGAAATATAAGGATTTTCAATGAAATTCACCGCACAATACATATAAATCTTCTCTAGATCAAAATCAAGAAATCTATCAAGATTAAACTTTGGAATACCCTCAGTTACACGTTTCATTTCTTCATAACCCAAAATAAGACTAAGCTCTTTATGAAACAAATAGCTCTTTGGAATACCCTCAGTTACACGTTTCATTTCTTCATACCCTCAAGAGTAATAAAGTTATCACAATTTTTGGACACGACTTGATCATGAAACAAATAGCATTGGAGCTTTAAATGACCATGTTCATTGCAAAGTTCATAAGGGGCGCGATAAATATTGAATCTTTTAGCGCAATCATCTAGCCTCTCTTGCAACAATTTAGTTTCTAAGTAATTATGCCTCTTGCAATATCTACCTTCCCTATGTTGTGTGTAATTACAAATCCAATGCACTCCACAAAAATTGACATGTTTATAGGAGACATTTTCATCATAACTAGTGCAATCATCATTAGTACTATGGATATTCAAGGAGTTTATACTAACAACATTGCAATCATGCTCATCATTCAAAGATTTAGTGCCAAACATTTTAATGCATTCTTCTTCTAACACTTTGGCACAATTTTCCTTTCCATCATACTCACGAAAGATATTAAAAAGATGAAGCGTATGAGGTAAACTCAATTCCATTTTTTAGTTTTCTTTTATAAACTAAACTAGTGATAAAACAAGAAACTAAAAGATTCGATTGCAAGATCTAAAGATATAACTTCAAGCACTCACCTCCCCGGCAACGGCGCCAGAAAAGAGCTTGATGTCTACTACACAACCTTCTTCTTGTAGACGTTGTTGGGCCTCCAAGTGCAGAGGTTTGTAGGACAGTAGCAAATTTCCCTCAAGTGGATGACCTAAGGTTTATCAATCTGTGGGAGGCGTAGGATGAAGATGGTCTCTCTCAAGCAACCCTGCAATCAAATAACAAAGAGTCTCTTGTGTCCCCAACACACCCAATACAATGGTAAATTGTATAGGTGCACTAGTTCGGCGAAGAGATGGTGAACAAGTGCAATATGGATGGTAGATATAGGTTTTTGTAATCTGGAAATATAAGAACAACAAGGTAACTAATGATAAAAGTGAGCGTAAACAGTATTGCAATGCTAGGAAATGCTACCTCTTGAGCACTGCGTTGGATTTCCTTGAAGAGGAAAGGGTGATGCAGCAGAGTAGAGTAAGTATTTCCCTCCGTTTTTGAGAACCAAGGTATCAATCCAGTAGGAGGCTACGCTCGAGTCCCTCGTACCTACACAAAACAAATAGCTCAACGCAACCAACGCGATTAGGGGTTGTCAATCCCTTCACGATCACTTACGAGAGTGAGATCTGATAGAGATGATAGATAATATTTTTGGTATTTTTTTATATAAAGATGCAAAGTAAAATAAAAGGTAAAGTAAAAAGCAAAACAATAATAAAGTGATCGGAGATTGATATGATGAGAATAGTCCCGGGGGCCATAGATTTCACTAGTGGCTTCTCTCAAGAGCATAAGTATTCTACGGTGGGTGAACAAATTACTGTTGAGCAATTGACAGAATTGAGCATAGTTATGAGAATATCTAGGTATGATCATGTATATAGGCATCACCTCCGAGACAAGCAGACCGACTCCTGCCTGCATCTAGTACTATTACTCCACTCATCGACCGCTATCCAGCATGCATCTAGAGTATTAAGTTAAAAACAGAGTAACGCCTTAAGCAAGATCACATGATGTAGAGGGATAGTTTCATGCAATATGATAAAAACCCCATCTTGTTATCCTCGATGGCAACAATACTATACGTGCCTTGCTTCCCCTACTGTCACTGGGAAAGGACACCACAAGATTGAACCCAAAGCTAAGCACTTCTCCCATTGCAAGAAAAACCAATCTAGTAGGCCAAACCAAACTAATAATTCAAATAGACTTGCAAAGATAACCAATCATACATAAAGGAATTAAGAGAAGATTCAAATATTGTACATAGATAGAATTGATCATAAACCCACAATTCATCGGTCTCAACAAACACACCGCAAAAAGAAGATTACATCGAATAGATCTCCACGAGAGAGGGGGAGAACATTGTATTGAGATCCAAAAAGAGAGAAGAAGCCATCTAGCTACTAACTATGGACCCGAAGGTCTGAGGTAAACTACTCACACTTCATCGGAGGGACTATGATGATGTAGAAGCCCTCCGTGGTGGATGCCCTCTCCAGTGGAGCTCCGAAACAGGCCCCGAGATGGGATCTCGTGGGTACAGAAGGTTGCGGTGGAGGAATTAGGTTTTTGGCTCCGTATCTGATCGTTTGGGGGTACGTAGGTATATATAGGAGGAAGGAGTATGTCGGTGGAGCAAAGGGGGGCCCATGAGGCAAGGGGCGCCCTAGGGGGGGCGCCCTCCACCCTCGTGACCAACTCCCTCCTTTCTTGACGGAGGGTCCAAGTCTCCTGGATCTTATTTGTTGAGAAAATCACGTTCCCGAAGGTTTCATTCTGTTTGGACTCCGTTTGATATTTTGTTTCTTCGAAACACTGAAATAGGCAAAAAACAGCAATTCTGGGCTGGGCCTCTAGTTAATAGGTTAGTCCCAAAAATAATATAAAAGTGGAAAATAAAGCCCAATATGGTCCAAAACAGTAGATAATATAGCATGGTGCAATAAAAAATTATAGATACGTTGGAGACGTATCAAGCATCCCCAAGCTTAATTCATGCTTGTCCTCGAGTAGGTAAATGATAAAAATAGATTTTTTGATGCGGAGTGCTACTTGGCATAATTTCAATGTAATTCTTCTTAATTGTGGTATGAATATTCAGATCTGAAAGATTCAAGACAAAAGTTCATATTGACATAAAAATAATAATACTTCAAGCATACTAACTAAGCAATTATGTCTTCTCAAAATAACATGGCCAAAGAAAGTTCATCCCTACAAAATCATATAGTTTAGTCATGCTCCATTTTTGTCACACAAGAATGCTCTCATCATGCACAACCCCGATGACAAGCCAAGCAATTGTTTCATACTTTAATAATCTCAAACTTATAAACCTTCACGCAATACATGAGCGTGAGCCATGGATATAGCACTATGGGTGGAATAGAATATGATGATGGGGGTTATGTGGAGAAGACAAAAAAGGAGAAAGTCTCACATCAAAGAGGCTAATCAATGGGCTATGGAGATGCCCACTGATTGATGTTAATGCAAGGAGTAGGGATTGCCATCCAACGGATGCACTAGAGCTATAAATGTATGAAAGCTCAACAAAAGAAACTAAGTGGGTGTGCATCCAACTTGCTTGCTCACGAAGACCCAGGGCACTTGAGGTGGCCCATTGTTGGAATATACAAGCCAAGTTCTATAATGAAAAATTCCCACTAGTATATGAAAATGACAAAACAAGAGACTCTCTATCATCAAGATTATGGTGCTACTTTGAAGCACAAGTGTGGAAAAAAGGATAGTAGCATTGCTCCTTTTATTTTATTTTATTTTGGGCCTTTTTTTCTTTGGACTTTTTTTATTTGGGACAATACTCTATTAAATGATGATCATCACACTTCTATTTATTTACAACTCAATGATTACAACTCGATACTAGAACAAAGTATGACTCTATATGAATGCCTCCAGCGGTGTACCGGGACATGCAATGAATCAAGAGTGACATGTATGAAAGAATTATGAACTGTGGCTTTTCCATGAATACTGTGTGTCGGTGTACTAGAGTAGGGGTACCCTAGTATCCCGAACTTGTGCACGGGCAGTCGCAGCGTCCCGCGGCAAGGCTTCCCGGGTGACCGCCAAGATCCTCCGTGGATCCTTTGAAGCCATTCAAGAACAAAGTATTTAAGCCAAGGGCACAAGACCCCGGCAAGAGGAGCTTGCCGGGAAGGCCAACCAAGGCATCTCAAGGAACTTGCCGCGACGCGCCACGCGTCCCGGCAGGACCCGGCGAGCGACAAGCTTCCGGATGCGACAAGACAACTACCACGGCAAGGCGCTTGCCGTGGCAAGCCTCCACTCTGTACCTGCGCTCCAGCACACCCACCTACGTGTCGCTCTGGGACCCTTCCTGGCATACGCGGCGGGAGGCTGTGCAGCCAGGGGTACACTATGGCATGCGGCGCTGACAAGATCGCCTTCGTGGCGAGCGGTGGCGCCCCTGACGGTCCCTTTTCTGCACCGTCTGGGCGACGTAGATAGGCATTTAATGCCTTTGTCCCCTGCCGTCAGGGTTAGGTATGATACACTGTGTAGGTAGCTGTACCTACCACAGCATATTTCCATTTTTGCCCTTACCTACGTTGCCACCTGTTGGAGACCTCTTGAACATATAAAAGGAGGCCCATGCACAACGTAGAGGGGATGAGGCCCCAGAGAGCGATCGCTCCGGAGGACGAACAGAAGAACGCTCGGTCTCGTTAGCTGCTTGAGTGTACTGTAGCACTCAGCGCTCCCGAGCAAGAACTCAATACAAACCACAAAGCAGCAGTAGGAGTGTTATCTCTCCGGAGAGCTCCGAAGCTGGGTAAAAACCCCTCGTGTGCCTCGCCTCGATCCGCTCTTCGTGCGACCTCCGCCCCCCGCCGAACCGAGAAGGGGCTCCGTCCCCATAGGTGCTCGAGGAGCCAGAAATCCCCGGCATCTTTGGCGCGCCAGGTAGGGGGCGTCGAGGTTGTGTGAACCTGATCCGGCATTCACGCGAGCTAAATCTTCATCGACTTCATCGACATGCCGCCGAAGAAGAAGGCTTCGGAAGCGGCTGCTCCGTCCGCGTCGAATCCACCGCCGCCGGAGCAAACGGCCGGTGGGAAGGACGCCGGCGGAAGAACGGGCGTTGACGAGGGAGCCCACGGTGCCACCAAGTCCAAGGACAAGACTGCACTGCCCGTCGGCGGTGTAGCCGGCTCCCACGACGACCGAGCGTCCGTAGACGCACCGCGCCCATCTCAGGAGGCGCAGGACCGGCAGCGTCGTGGTACTCACGGTACCATACGCTCGCTGGACCCAAATCGAGCTGGCGGATCTCGGGATGCTCAAGGCCTACATGCACACCAACGTGCTGGCGTGAGCGAGGCACGGTCGCCTGGACGGAATACTGCTCCTTCTAACATCGTTGGAAGCCCGAGCATATCCCGCTCCTCGCACCACTCGCCACCGCTACCCGCCACCCCAGCGGAAGCTCTGGCGCGAGCTCAACTGCTCCTAGACTTCCTTCCAACGCCAGACAAGATCGACGACTGGAGGGCCACCATTCAGAGTCTCATCGGCTTCGCCAACGGCGACACTCCATGGCCGGCGACCACATCGCAGCCGCGGCAGGCCAGCCAGGTGCGAGCCGATGGCGACAAAACCGGTGGGGGTGCAACCACCGTGCACTCTCCGCCCCGAAGGCCAAGATCGCCGACTCGCCGGGTCCGTCACGACAGCGACTCCACTGCTTCATCAGATCCGCGAGCTTGCCGCGATCAACGCCAAGTTCTTCACGAACGACAGCAAGAAGACGCTCGTACTCGCATCGAGCGCCGAAGAGAAGCGCGGCGTCAATCAGACAAGCGCGCTGGGCCCACTATCGACATGCATGCGCCAGGGGAACCAGGCGACCTGCCGTACGTGGTAGGTTGCCCTGCGTTCACCCGTGAGCTGCGGCAAGTCCAGTGGCCCAGCACGAAGAACTTCAAGCCCGACATACCCGAGAAGTACGACGGCAAGTTGCATCCATCGGAGTTCCTCAGCATCTACACCATTGCGGTGCAAGCTGCTGGGGGGCGCGACGATAAGATCCTTGCCAACTACTTCCCGCTGGTGCTCAAACCAAACGTCAGGTCCTGGCTCATGCACTTGCCGGAAAACTCCATATCTTCCTGGGCAGACCTATGCCATCAATTTGTCGGCGCCTTTACAGGCGGCCACAAACCTCATGGCCAGGAGAGTGATCTGCACCTGCTCGCCCAGAAGGAAGGAGAGCCCCTGCGCAAGTACATCCAGAGATTCAGCCAAGTGCAACGCAATATCCCAGACGTCCACCCTGCTGCGGTCATCAGTGCGTTCCACCAGAACGTGCGTAACCGCAGGATGCGGGAGGAGATGGCGATGTGCAAGATCAGAGACGTCAGCGAGCTGTACGCCCTGGCCGACAGGTGTGCACGTGCTGAGGAAGGGAGGAAACTCCCCGGAGAGAATGCAGGAACAGGAGGATCTGACAGCGATGATGCTGCCCCGGCAAACGAAAACCGGCGGCGGAACAACAGGAAGAGGAAAGGTAAAGATGTGCTAGTTGTCGAGTAGTCCGGCAACGAAGGTGGCACCAAGATAGCCAAGACTGGTAGCTCCGGCAAGGAGGTTGCCGCATGCGCCAACTGTCAGGCTGTGGCGGCCGCCGACAAGCAGGACGGCACCAACAAGCAGTACTGCAAGATTCACCGCACCAAGGGCCATGACCTCCAGAGCTGCAAGAAGGTCGAGCAGCTCGTCGAGCTGCAAAAGGCCGAATACGAGCGACGCGACAAGGAGAAGGCCCAAGGAGGTGCTGGAGGATCGGGTACGAAGCGCACCGGCCGGGGGGGGGGGACGCCGCGGCAACGCCAAGCAGTGGCAAGGCGACAGACCTCCCCGCGGCCGCGACAAGGATGAAGATGACGATGACGACGAAGACATGGATTACGCCGAGACCAGCGAGCAGGAGTTCCAAAAAGCCACAGAGGTTTTGTGCGTTGACGGCGGCGTTTCTCTGCATACTTCACACCGCCAACTCAAGCAGTGGGTGCGAGAAGTCAATGCAGCAGAACCACCTGTTGAGTCACGCAAGCTTCTGAAATGGTCCAGCACGCCTATCATCTTTGATATTGAGGACCACCCTGATCGCACAACTGCTGTCGGGTGTTTGCCGATGTTGGTCTCACCAACTATCCGCAATCTCAAGGTCACTAAGATGCTAGTTGACGGCGGGGCCGGCTTGAAACTGATCTCCTCCACTGTGCTTCGGAGACTCCAAGTCCCTGACAGCGAGCTCGAAGAGACCGGCACGTTCCAAGGAATCAACCCGGGAAGGAGCAAGCCGAAGGGGAAGATCACGCTGCCGGTGACATTTGGCAGCGAGCTGAACTTCAGGACTGAGAGGATCACTTTCGACGTTGCCGATTTTCCATTGCCTTACAATGGAATTCTCGGCCGTCCAGCGCTCGCCAAGTTCATGGCAGCCTCTCACTATGCATACAACATGCTGAAGATGCCAGGCCCGATAAGTGTCATCACTGTCCCTGGCGACAAGAAAGATGCTCTTATATGTGCCGACAAGATCTACCGGGAAGCAGCAGCCGCAACGGATCGCGAGACACTTGCCGCTGAAGCTCCCGGGGGGAAGAAGAAGACCAAGTCCGGCAAGAGCTCTGATGCCCTCTCCGGCAAGCGCACCTCTTCGGAGTGCTGCGCTACCGTCGAGGAGGCACCATCGAGCTCCACCGGCAAGTGTAAGAAGACGATGGCAGCTCCGCCAGCGACCAAGAAGGTGTCCGCCAAGGAGGACGGCACTGGTGGTACTTTCACCATCAGTGCCACTCTCGACCCTAAATAGGAAAGCGCGCTCGTTGCTTTCCTGCGGGCGAATGTCGATGTGTTTGCATGGCAACCGTCTGACATCCCCGGTGTTCCCAGGAAAGTAATTGAGCACCACCTTGCCGTCTGTCCTCATGCGCGACCCGTCAAGCAGAAAGTCAGGAAACAGGCAGTAGAGCGCCAAGAGTTCATCGCAGAAGAGATCAAGAAGTTGGAGGCAGCAGGCCTCGTCAGAGGAGTGTTCCATCCCATGTGGTTGGCCAATCCTGTAGTCGTGCGCAAGGCAAACGGGAAATGGAGGCTTTGCATCGACTTCACCGATGTCAATAAAGCTTGTCCCAAAGACCCATTTCCCTTGCCGCGCATTGACCAGATTGTTGACTCCACGGCCGGATGTGATTTGCTTTCATTTCTTGACGCCTACTCAGGATATCATCAGATCTTCATTCCAGAAGAGGATGAAGAGAAAACCGCGTTCATCACTCCATGTGGCACGTACTGTTTCGTACGGATGCCTTTCGGTTTGAAGAATGTTGGTTCAACATTTGCAAGGGTCGTCCATACTGCTTTTGAGCCGCAAATACACAGAAATGTGGAAGCCTACATGGATGATATAGTGGTCAAGAGCAGGGACAAGTCAACTCTGATTCAAGATCTAGAAGAGACTTTTGCAAATCTGCGCAAGATCAGCCTCAAGCTCAACCCCGAGAAGTGCGTGTTTGGAGTCCCTTCCGGCAAGCTTCTCGGGTTCTTCGTGTCTCAGCGGGGAATTGAAGCCAATCCTGACAAGATCAAGGCCATTGAGCAGATCGAAGCACCGAAGCGCGTCAAGGATGTACGCAGACTTGCCGGCTGCGTGGCGGCTCTCAGCAGGTTTATCTCCAAGTCGGCTGAGCGCGCCCTGCCGTTTTTCAAAATTTTGAAAAAGGCAGGTCCAATGAAATGGACTCCGGAAGCGGAGGATGCGCTGCAGGACTTGAAGAGATACCTGTCCTCCACTCCAATACTTGTCGCACCTAAGCCACAAGAGAAGTTGCTGCTGTATCTGGCGGCAACCAATCAAGTGGTTAGTGCTGCGTTAGTAGCGGAGAGGGAGGCAGATGATGAGCTAGCGACCGCGTCAAGCACATCCAGCGACAAGCAGGGGGCTTCTCCGACAAGCTCTGGTCCCGGCTAAGATGGATATGCGTAGATGTGCGAAGAGATACAACAGAAGAAAATGGTGCAGCGCCCAGTTTACTTTGTCAGTTCCCTTCTGCAGGGGGCTAGGTCAAGGTACTCTGGTGTGCAGAAACTGCTTTTCGGCCTTCTCATGGCCTCGAGAAAGTTGCGCCATTACTTCCAAGCACATGAGATCACAGTTGTCACTCGCTTTCCGCTGAAGAGGATATTGCAGAATCCAGAAGCAACAGGCAGGATTGTCGAGTGGGCACTGGAACTGTCAAGCTTTGGCCTTAAGTTTGAGAGTACTTCAACTATCCAAAGCAGAGCATTGGCAGAATTCATAGCAGAGTGGACGCCAACACTAGATGAAGAAATTCCAGAGACGAGCATCCCCGTCAAGGAAGCAAACAAAGAGTGGCTGATGTACTTTGATGGTGCCTTCTCGCTGCAAGGCGCCGGTGCTGGCGTGCTGCTTGTCGCACCCACTGGAGAGCACCTCAAGTACGTAGTCCAGATGCACTTTCCCAAGGAGCAAGCGACAAACAATACCGCAGAGTATGAAGGATTGCTTGCCGGTCTCAGGATCGCGGTAGACCTTGGGATCAAGCAACTCATTGTCAGGGGTGACTCGCAGCTTGTCGTCCGCCAAGTGAACAAGAATTATCAGAGTCCGTTGATGGAAGCTTACGTTGATGAAGTGACGAAGCTGGAAGAGCGCTTTGTCGGCCTACAGATGGAACATGTTTCAAGAGCTCAGAATGACATCGCTGACGGCCTGTCAAAGGGCGCGGCACTTAAGTTACCCGTGGAACCAGGGATCTTTGTGCTCAAGCTGACTCATCCATCCATGACGCCATCAACTGGACAGAGCAAGAAGAGGAAGTTGATTTCTGGTAACTATCTTCCGGCAGAGCTTCCCGAAGCCGCCGCCAAGAAGGTCCCCAAGATCAACGCCAAGAGTGCTGAGGAGCAGTCTGCTCCGACAAGCCCCAGGGTTTGTTTCGTTGAAGCAGACGCTCCCGACAAGTTTTGCTCCGGCAAGCTTGCCGGGGAATGTCAAGCTCCGGTTGAGCCGCAGGTTCTCGCCGTAGAAGCAGATGTTCCCGCAGCAGCAGATATGCCTTTAGTCCTTGTTGTCGAGCCGCAAGCTCCAGCCTGGGCGCAGCAGATCGTCCGTTTCCTCCAGATAGGAGAACTTCCCGAAGAGCAAGAAGAAGCGGAAAGAGTAGCCCGGCAGTCTAGTATGTACCAGTTCGTTGACAACGCACTGTACAGAAGAAGACTCAACGGAGTGAAATTGAAGTGTATTCCCCGGGAAGATGGACAGAAGCTGTTGGCAGAGATACATGGAGGCATTTGTGGTCACCACATTGGCGCAAGAGCGCTTGCCGGCAAAGCGTTCCGGCAAGGCTTCTTTTGGCCGACAGCCCTCCAGGATGCAACTGCACAAGTAACCAAGTGTGAAGCGTGCCAGTTCCATTCCAAGTAGATACACCAGCCAGCTCAAGCTCTCCAGACGATCCCTTTATCCTGGCCATTTTTGGTCTGGGGGCTCGACATCCTCGGCCCCTTCCCCCGAGCAGTCGGGGGCTTTGAGTACTTATACGTTGCAATCGACAAGTTCACAAAGTGGCCAGAAGTGGAACCAGTGAGGAAGGTGACAGCACAGTCAGCAGTCAAGTTCTTCAGGTTGATTGTTTGCCGCTTCGGGATCCCTAACAGGATCATCACCGACAACGGTACACAATTCACGAGTCGCACCTTCATGCAGTACGTCCAAGACCTTGGCGCCAAGGTCTGCTTCGCTTCTGTTGCTCACCCCAGGAGCAACGGTCAAGCAGAGAGGGCAAATGCTGAAGTGCTGCATGGACTCAAGACCAGGACTTTCGACAGGCTGCACAAGTGCGGAAGAAACTGGATCGAGGAGCTGCCGGTGGTTCTTTGGTCGATCAGGACGACGCCAAATCGAGCCACTGGCTAGACACCTTTCGCTCTAGTCTACGGAGCAGATGCAGTTATCCCCACGGAACTCGTATACGGGTCACCTCGAGTGCTCGCTTATGATGAGCTTGAGCAAGAGCAGCTGCGACAAGATGACGCGCTGCTCCTTGAGGAAGATCGTCTTCAGGCTGCTGTGCGAGTTGCTCGCTACCAGCAAGCTTTACGCCGCTACCATAGCCGCAAAGTTAATGCCAGAAGTCTCGAGGAAGGCGACCTTGTTCTTCGGTGCATTCATTCCGCCAAGAATTCCAACAAGTTGACACCAAAGTGGCAAGGCCCTTACCGGGTGAAACGAGTCACTAGGCCTGGCGCTGTCCGCCTTGAGACCGAAGATGGCTTTCCGGTGAGCAACTCCTGGAACATCGAGCATCTTCATAAGTTTTACCCATGAGGCGCGGTTGTCGGACCCTATCCGGCAACCACCCTTTTGTACAAGTCTTGCCGCTGTTGCATGTAATCCTTTGTACAAAGCCAGGCGCAGACCCTGAGCATAAGTGAAGCGCTGGCGCCCTGAGTTTTAGCATGCAGGCTGAGTCGAGTCTCGTCCTTGGTTAGGGTTGACAGTGCTTAGTAGCGGCTAACCCCTAACTTAGAGGTCGAGTGTGCGTCCCTTTGCCGTTCTTTCGTTTCCCTTGGTTCGCAGGGCTCACATATCCTGACCGAACCACTTGAGGACGAGAAGGAGGAGAAGGACGGACCAACATCTGGACCCCGGCAAGCCAATGTTGCCGAGGGCTGCAAGACCCCGACAAGCCAGTAATGCCGGGGGCTGCAAGTGCAAGGATTAGCCCACGGCGAACCAGAGTTGCCAGGGGCTGCAATCTCAGATAAGTTTTTCATCCCTTATCATGCATTATCTTATGGACTGAGGTATGCGAAACCTCGTTTCTTCCTAAAAGCTACCATGCTCCCTTAACTCTAGGCCCTAGGGTTCGTTCCCGGGGCCAGGTTAGGTCGTAGTCGCGGCAGCAAAGGGACGAAACGAGGAGCCTGAACCCGCCTCCTCCCTGCCTCCGCCAAAAGCGTGAGAAAGGTCGAGCGACGTGGGAAGACGGCAGGGCCTGCTGCCGGGAAAAATGTGTCTATCTTAAAGATATAAAGGATTCGCTCCTTGGCGTGGGTTCCACCCACGAGACAAGTGACCCGGCAAGCATCCCCTTTTCATAAAAAAGAATTCCACTCAGGTACAGTTCATGGAGAATGAAAAACATGAATGATGGGATTACAAGCTTTAAATGCAACTAAGGCCCGAGGGCTTACAAATTAAAAAGAGATAAGGTGCCCGTAATCCCTCTCTTGTCCCTCTCTTCAGGAGGCAGGTCAAGGAGGCGAAAAGGGCAAAAGGGGCGCCTAGACGAGCTACGGGTGGCAGAAGACACCAAGAGAACGTCTCGGCGGCCATCCAAGGGCTGGATGGTGATGGCGGCGCCGGAGGCAGAGCTCGAAGATGAGGCGGCAGGACGTCAGCACACTGTCGAGGGCGTAGTGCCCTCGTACTCCGAGTTGACGGCCTTGCCGCTTGCCCTCTTCCTCTTCCGCAGCCTCCCTACGCCAGCCGCCCAAGGAGACGACCCCGAGAAGCTCAAGGAGCCGGCGACACGGATGATGGGGTCGCCGGTGCCACATGGAGCGGCGCCCGACACCTAGTCGGACCCGTCATCCCGCCGCCCGCTACCCTCGTCGTCGCTGTCCTCCTCGTCACTCCCGCCCGAGGAGGAGCCTTCGCTGTCGGAGGAGCTCTCCACGCAGCACCGTGCCCGAGTCCCGAAGCACCCGAAGACCTTGACGGAGAGGAGACCGCCCTCCATCAGCTTGAAATGGAGGGTGAGCCCCGCCGTCAAGCTGTGGATGCGGGTGAACATCTTCCACCCTCGAACAAGATACATCACATTAGGGGCCGGGAAATCAACGCGGACTCGCGTACCGCTGATTCCACAGCCCCTCATGTGCAACCTTAGTGTGTCGGGCGGATCCAACTCCATATCGCTCGCAAATGGAGCTGGGAGACGAAGGCGACGACGAGGCGGCCGACGCAGCCTGACGAAGAACTCGCAAGGATCATCCCCGATATGGTCCGCCACGGGGAGAGGATTTGCTGGCGGAGGCGAGGCCGGCGGGCTGCCTCGCCCACCTCTTCCCCGACCGCCTCGGCCTCGCCCTCGACCTCGCCCGCGGCCTCGTCCCCTCCCTCTTCCCCTTGCGGCTGGCTCTGCCACCACGGGTGCGGGGGGAGGGGGGACGCGTTGCCTAGCGGCGACCCTCGTCGCCACTGTCGAAGGACCAGGGTTCCCTTTCTCCATGGCGAATGGGAGAGAGGGGAGCAGAAGGTGAAGGGAAGAAGAGATGAAAGAATGCGGTTTTCCGTCCCCCCCTCCCGCTCCTTATAAAGGAGCGGGGTGGGGGCTCGGCCGCCCCGCTCAGCCAATCAAGACACGGAAGGAGCAGGGAACTGGGCCCGACCCGCTGCCACGACTCGTGACGACCCAGTTTCCCGCCTCCACCGTTCGCCACTCCAAGCGCATGGAGGCCGCGTGGCAGGCGTGCAGAACTGAGGTGACGGATGAGGCGATCTCTCCCCACCCTGTGATCGTGGGGAGTGGACGCCTCGAAGACCACGCCTCCACGCCTCCCTCCGTTCGCGGGGAAGGTGCGAACCGCCAGGAGGCGGGCGTTTCACCTTTCCGAATAAAAGAACCACCCACGACCTCTCCCACGACGCTGCAATCGACGCGTGCCGTTCGGGGAGGGCGCGGTGGATACGGAGCAAGGTGCGACGTGACCCAGGCCGCGCGTGCCCGTGCCCTGTTTTGGGCCTGGCCCAACAGCGCTCGGCACCGTGTGTGGCCCAGGCCCGGGGGCTCCTGTCGGTGTACTAGAGTAGGGGTACCCTAGTATCCCGAACTTGTGCATGGGCAGTCGCAGCGTCCCGCGGCAAGGCTTCCCGGGTGACCGCCAAGATCCTCCGTGGATCCTTTGAAGCCATTCAAGAACAAAGTATTTAAGCCAAGGGCACAAGACCCTGGCAAGAGGATCTTGCCGGGAAGGCAACCAAGGCATCTCAAGGAACTTGCCGCGACGCGCCACACGTCCTGGTAGGACCCGGCGAGCGACAAGCTTCCGGATGCGACAAGACAACTACCGCGGCAAGCCTCCACTCTGTACCTGCGCTCCAGCACACCCACCTACGTGTCGCTCTGGGACCCTTCCTGGCGTACGTGGCGGGAGGCTGTGCAGCCAGGGGTACACTATGGCATGCGGCGCTGACAAGATCGCCATCGTGGCGAGCGGTGGCGCCCCTGACGGTCCCTTTTCTGCACCGTCTGGGCGACGTAGATAGGCATTTAATGCCTTTGTCCCCTGCCGTCAGGGTTAGGTATGATACACTGTGTAGGTAGCTTTACCTACCACAACATCTTTCCATTTTTGCCCTTACCTACGTTGCCACCTGTTGGAGACCCCTTGAACATATAAAAGGAGGCCCATGCACAACGTAGAGGGGATGAGGCCCCAGAGAGCGATCGCTCCGGAGGACGAACAGAAGAACGCTCGGTCTCGTTAGCTGCTTGAGTGTACTGTAGCACTCAGCGCTCCCGAGCAAGAACTCAATACAAACCACAAAGCAGCAGTAGGAGTGTTATCTCTCCGGAGAGCTCCGAAGCTGGGTAAAAACCCCTCGTGTGCCTCGCCTCGATCCGCTCTTCGTGCGACCTCCGCCCCCCGCCGAACCGAGAAGGGGCTCCGTCCCCATAGGTGCTCGAGGAGCCAGAAATCCCCGGCACTGTGTCAACTACATGATCATGCTAGCAATATGACAATGATGAATGTGTCATGATGAACATAATGGTGGAAAGTTGCATGGCAATATATCTCGGAATGGCTATGGAAATGCCATAATAGGTAGGTATGGTGGCTGTTTTGAGGAAGATATAAGGAGGTTTATGTGTGAAAGAGCGTATCATATCACGGGGTTTGGATGCACCGGCGAAGTTTGTACCAACTCTCAATGTGAGAAAGGGCAATGCACGATACCGAAGATGCTAGCAATGACCGAAGGGTGAGAGTGCGTATAATCCATGGACTCACCACTAGTCATAAAGAACTCATATACTTATTGCAAAAATCTACAAGCCATCAAAAACCAAAGCACTACGAGCATGCTCCTAGGGGGACAGATTGGTACGAAAAGACCATCGCTCGTCCCCGATCGCCACTCGTAAGGAGGACAGTCAAATAACACCTCATGTTTCAAATTTGTTACATAACGTTTACCATACGTGCATGCTACGGGACTTGCAAACTTCAGCACAAGCATTTCTCAAATTCACAACTACTCAACTAGCATGACTTTGATATTATCACCTCCATATCTCAAAACAATTATCAAGCATCAAACTTTTTTTTAGTATTCAACGCACTCAAAAGAAAGTTTTACAAATCTTGAATACCAAGCTTATTATTATTAAGCAAATTACCTTGCTATTTAAGACTCTCAAAATAATCTAAGTGAAGCATGAGAGATCAATAGTTTCTATAAAACAAATCCACCACCGTTCTCTAAAAGATATAAGTGAAGCACTAGAGCGAAACTATATAGCTCAAAAGATATAAGTGAAGCACATAGAGTATTCTATCAAATTCCAATTCATGTATGGCTATCTCAAAAGTTGTGTACAGCAAGGATGATTGTGGTAGACTAACAAGTAAACACTCAAATAATACAAGACACTCCAAGCAAAACACATATCATGTGGTGAATAAAAATATAGCTCCAAGTAAAATTACCGATGGAAGTAGACGAAAGAGGGGATGCCTTCCGGGGCATCCCCAAGCTTTGACTTTTTGGTGTCCTTGGATTATCTTGGGGGTGCCATGGGCATGCCCAAGCTTAGGCTATTGCCACTCCTTGTTCCATAATCCATCAAAAGATTTCACCCAAAACTTGAAAACTTCACAACACAAAACTCAATAGAAATCTCGTGAGCTCCGTTAGCGAAAGAAAACAAAAGACCACTTCAAGGTACTGTAATGAACTCATTCTTTATTTATATTGGTGTTAAACCTACTATATTACAACTTGTCTATGGTTTATAAACTATTTTACTAGCCATAGACTCATCAAAATAAGCAAACAACACACGAAAAACAGAATCTGTCAAAAACAGAACAGTCTATAGCAATCTGTAACTAATGCAAACTTCTAGAACTATAAAAATCTACCAAAATAGGAAGACCTAGGCAATTTGTTTATTGATTAGCAGCAATTGGAATCACTATTTTATCACGTTCTGGTGATTTTTAACAATTGTTTTCGTGAACAGAAAGTTTCTGGAAATTACAGCAAGATCAAATAACTATCATCCAAGAAGATCCTATAGGTTTAACTTGGCACAAACACTAATTAAAACATAAAACCACATCTAAACAGAAGGTATATGGATTATTTATTCCTAAACAGAAACAAAAAAAATAAAAATAAAATAAAATTGGGTTGCCTCCCAACAAGTGATATCGTTTAACGCCCCTAGCTAGGCGTAAAAGCAAGGATAGATCTAGGTTTTGCCATCTTGATTCTTAATTATTTTGGCGGAGTCATGTTCAAATCCGGGTGGTTCTTTACGTTTCCCTTCATATTCAGAAATTTTGAGATCTAAAGAGTCCAACCGCTTATTGCAAAGGATAATCAACATGTTCATGCGGTGGAGATTCCCGCTAACACTCTTAAGAGGTTCAAGAGATTTTTGTAAAATCTTAGTTACTTCACAAATTTTCTCAAAAACTTGTGTTTACTCTTGGGTATGATGAGACCCCTTTTGTTGAGGTAGAGTTCCTACTATACCTTCTATAATTTCATGCGCAATGCTGGGATCAATTTCAATAAAATTGCCTTTGGCAACGCAATCCAAAAGTTGTCTATGAGACATATTTAGTCCAACATAAAAGTTGCGAAGCAAAATTCTAAAATTCACCTCTAGGGTACAATTACAATAAGATTCCATCATTCTGAACCAATCAACTTTTAAGTTTTCTCCTTGTTTTTGTTTGAAGTAAAGAACCTCAAACTCAGGGGACAGAGGAGCAGAAAGAGGACTAGCTATCACGGCAAGCAAGCGAGAAAGAGGCAAACAGAAAAGAGAGGGCGAATAAAATGGCAAAGGTGAAGTGGGGGAGAGGAAAACGAGAGGCAAATGGCAAATAATGTAATGCGAGAGATAAGGGATTGTGATGGGTACTTGGTATGTTGACTTTTGCGTAGACTCCCCGGCAACGGCGCCAGAAATCTTCCTGCTACCTCTTGAGCACTGCGTTGGATTTCCTTGAGGAGGAAAGGGTGATGCAGCAGAGTAGAGTAAGTATTTCCCTCAGTTTTTGAGAACCAAGGTATCAATCCAGTAGGAGGCTACGCGCGAGTCCCTCGTACCTACACAAAACAAATAGCTCAACGCAACCAACGCGATTAGGGGTTGTCAATCCCTTCACGGTCACTTACGAGAGTGAGTTCTGATAGAGATGATAGATAATATTTTTGGTACTTTTTTGATATAAAGATGCAAAGTAAAATAAAAGGTAAAGTAACAAGCAAAACAATAATAAAGTGATTGGAGATTGATATGATGAGAATAGACCTGGGGGCCATAGATTTCACTAGCGGCTTCTCTCAAGAGCATAAGTATTCTACGGTGGGTGAACAAATTACTGTTGAGCAATTGACAGAATTGAGCATAGTTATGGGAATATCTAGGTATGATCATGTATATAGGCATCACGTCCGAGACAAGTAGACCGACTCCTGCCTGCATCTACTACTATTACTCCACTCATCGACCGCTATCCAGCATGCATCTAGAGTATTAAGTTAAAAACAGAGCAACACCTTAAGCAAGATGACATGATGTAGAGGGGTAGTTTCATGCAATAAAAACCCCATCTTGTTATCCACGATGGCAACAATACTATACGTGCCTTGCTGCCCCTACTGTCACTGGGAAAGGACACCGCAAGATTGAACCCGAAGCTAAGCACTTCTCCCATTGCAAGAAAAATCAATCTAGTAGGCCAAACCAAACTGATAATTCAAAGAGACTTGCAAAGATAACCAATCATACATAAAAGAATTCAGAGAAGATCCAAATATTGTTCATAGATAGACTTGATCATAAACCCACAATTCATCGATCTCAACAAACACACCGCAAAAAGAAGATTACATCGAATAGATCTCCACGAGAGAGGGGAAGAACATTGAATTGAGATCCAAAAAGAGAGAAGAAGCCATCTAGCTACTAACTATGGACCCGAAGGTCTGAGGTAAACTACTCACACTTCATCGGAGGGGCTATGATGATGTAGAAGACCTCCTGGTGGATGCCCTCTCCGGCGGAGCTCCGGAACAGGCCCCAAGATGGGATCTCGTGGGTACAGAAGGTTGCGGCGGTGGAATTAGGTTTTTGGCTCCGTATCTGATTGTTTGGGGTACGTATGTATATATAGGAGGAAGGAGTACGTCGGTGGAGCAAAGGGGGGCCCATGAGGCAGGGGCGCCCTCTACCCTCGTGACCACCTCCCTCCTTTCTTGACGGAGGGTCCAAGTCTCCTGGATGTTATTTGTTGAGAAAATCACGTTCCCGATGGTTTCATTCCGTTTGGACTCCGTTTGATATTCCGTTTCCTCGAAACACTGAAATAGGCAAAAAACAACAATTCTGGGCTGGGCCTCCGGTTAATAGGTTAGTCCCAAAAATAATATAAAAGTGGAAAATAAAGCCCAATATGGTCCAAAACAGTAGATAATATAACATGGAGCAATAAAAAAATTATAGATACGTTGGAGACGTATCAGGATACAAGGCCTACGGTTCATACTTTCACTAGTGCAAGTTCTCTCAACAATAATAACATAATTGGATCATATAACTATCCCTCAACATGCAACGAAGAGTCACTCCAAAGTCACTAATAGCGGAGAACAAACGAAGAGATTATGGTAGGGTACGAAACCACCTCAAAGTTATTCTTTCCAATCAATCTGTTGGGCTATTCCTATAAGTGTCACAAATTGCCCTAGAATTCATACTAGAATAACACCTTAAGACACAAATCAACCAAGACCCTAATGTCACCTAGATACTCCAATGTCACCTCAAGTATCCATGGGTATGATTATACGATATGCATCACACAATCTCAGATTCATCTATTCAACCAAGACATAGGACCTCAAAGAGTGCCCCAAAGTTTCTACCGGAGAATCAAGACGAAAATGTGTGCCAACCCCTATGCATAGGTTCATGGGCGGAACCCGCAAGTTGATCACCAAAACATACATCAAGTGAATCACGTGATATCCCATTGTCACCACAGATACGCACGACAAGACATACATCAAGTGTTCTCAAGTCATTAAAGACTCAGTCCGATAAGATTACTTCAAAGGGAAAACTCAATCCATTACAAGAGAGTAGAGGATGAGAAGCAACATAAGATCCAGCTATAATAGCAAAGCTCGCGATACATCAAGATCGTGCCAAATCAAGAACACGAGAGAGAGAGAGAGAGAGAGAGAGAGATCAAACACATAGCTACTGGTACATACCCTCAGCCCCGAGGGTGAACTACTCCCTCCTCGTCATGGAGAGCACCGGGATGATGAAGATGGCCACCGGTGAGGGTTCCCCCCTCCAGCAGGGTGCCGGAACAGGGTCCCGATTGGGTTTTGGTGGCTATAGAGGCTTGCAGCGGCGGAACTCCCGATCTATTCTGTGCCCCGATCTTTTTAGGGTATATGGATATATATAGGAGGAAGAAGTACGTCAGGGGAGCCACGAGGGGCCCACGAGGGTGGAGGGCGCGCCCTAGGGGGGTGGGCGCACCCCCTACCTCGTGGCTCCCTCGTTTCTTTCCTGACATGCACTCCAAGTCCATCGGGTAGCTTTCCTTCCAAAAATAACTTCTCCAGAAGGTTTCATTCCGTTTCGACTCTGTTTGATATTCCTTTTCTTCGAAACACTGAAACAAGGGAAAAACAGGAACTGGCACTGGGCTCTGGGTTAATAGGTTAGTCCCAAAAGTAATATAAAAGTGTTTAATAAAACCCATAAACATCCAAAATAGATAATATAATAACATGGAACAATCAAAAATTATAGATACGTTGGAGACGTATCAATGAGTCCACCATACCTTCCCATATGCGGTATCTACCTGCCATTCCAAGTAAATTTGTATGTGCGAAACTCTAAATCTTCAAATGAAATTCTATTTTGTATGCTCGAATAGCTCATGTATCAACTAGGGCTGTCTATATCTTCCATGCTAGGTGGGTTATTCTCACGAGGAGTGGACTCCGCTCCTCACTCATGAGAAAATGGCCGGTCACCAGGATGCCCAGTCCCATGCTCAAATCAAAATAATTGCAAACAAAAATCCCCCAGGACTGTTGTTAGTTGGAGGCACCCGTTGTTTCGGACAAGCCATGGATTGATGTTTGTTGGTGGCGGGGGAGTATAAACTTTACCATTCTGTTTGGGAACCGCCTATAATGTGTGTAGCATGGAAGACATCGAGATCTCTCGGTTGTTATGTTCACAATGAAAGTATGCCACCCAAAATATTATTCATCTCTATTTCAAAACTCGAGCTCTATCACCTCTACAAATCCCTGCTTCCCTCTGCGAAGGGCCTATCTATTTACTTTTATGTTGAGTCATCATCCTCTTATTAAAAAGCACCAGTTGGAGAGCACCGCTGTCATTTGCATGTATTACAATTAATTTACATTGAGTATAACTATGACTGGATCTCTTTTACCATGAATTACAATGTCTAGTCAGTCTTTGATCTTCAGTGGTGCTCTGCATTTATGTTTTGCGGTCTCAGAAAGGGCTAGCGAGATACCATCTTGTTATATCATATTATGATTTTCTGAGAAAGTGTTGTCATCCAAGATTTATTATTATTGCTCTCTTGTTTATTATGCCATTAATATGAGTAAACATGAGACGTAAGTGTTATTGTGAATATGGTTAGTTCATAATCTTTGCTGAAAACTTGAATGCTGGCTTTACATATTTTATTTGGGCCTTCTCTTTTTTTTATGGCCCCCTTTGTTTTGGGCTTCTTTGGCCTCTTATATATTTATTTTTATTTTTGTCCGGAGTCTCATCCCGACTTGTGGGGGAATCATAGTCTCCATCATCCTTTCCTCACTGGGACAATGCTCTAATAATGATGATCATAACACTTTTATTTACTTACAACTCAAGAATTACAACTCGATACTTACAACAAAATATGACTCTATATGAATTCCTCCGGCGGTGTACCGGGATGTGCAATGAATCAAGAGCGAGGTGTATGAAGGAATTATGAAGGTGGCTTTGCCATAAATATGATGTCAACTACATGATCATGCAAAGCAATATGACAATGATGGAGCGTGTCATAATAAACGGAACGATGGAAAGTTGCATGGCAATATATCTCGGAATGGCTATGGAAATGCCATAATAGGTAGGTATGGTGGCTATTTTGAGGAATATATAAGGAGGCTTAGTGTGACAGAGCGTATCATATCATGGGGTTCGGATGCACCGGCGAAGTTTGCACCAACTCTTGAGGTGAGAAAGGGCAATGCACGGTACCGAAGAGGCTAGCAACGATGGAAGGGTGATAGTGCGTATAATCCATGGACTCAACATTAGTCATAAAGAACTCACATACTTATTGCAAAAATCTACGAGTCATCAAAACCAAGCACTACGCACATGCTCCTAGGGGTATAGATTGGTAGGGAAAGACCATCGCTCATCCCCGACCGCCACTCATAAGGAAAGCAATCAAAGAACTCCCCATGCTTCAAATTTTTCACACAACGTTCTACGGGACTTGCAATCCTCAACACAAGTATTTCTCAATTCCACAATTACCCAACTAGCATGACTCCAACATTACCACCTTTATATCTCAAAACAACTATCAAGTATCAAACTTATCATAGTATTTAATGCACTCCATATGAAATTTTTTGTTATACCCATCTTGGATGCCTATCATATTAGGACTAATTTTATAGCCAAAGCAAATTACCATGCTGTTCTAAAAGAATCTCAAAATAATATAAGTTAAGCATGAGAGATCAATAATTTCTATAAAATAAAACCACCACCGTGCTCTAAAAAGGTATAAGTGAAGCACTAGAGCAAAATTATCTAGCTCAAAAGATATAAGTGAAGCACATAGAGTATTCTAATAAATTCCGATTCATGTGTGTCTCTCCAAAAGGTGTGTACAGCAGGGATGGTTGTGGTAAACTAAAAAGCAAAGACTTAAATCATACAAGACGCTCCAAGCAAAACACATAACATGTGGTGAATAAAAATATAGCCTCAAGTAAAGTTAGCGATAGACGAAGACGAAAGAGGGGATGCCATCCGGGGCATCCCCAAGCTTAGGCTCTTGGTTGTCCTTGAATATTACCTTGGGGTGCCTTGGGCATCCCCAAGCTTAGGCTCTTGCCACTTCTTATTCCATGGTCCATCGAATCTTTACCCAAAACTTGAAAACTTCACAACACAAAACTCAACAGAAAACTCGCAAGCTCCGTTAGTATAAGAAAATAAAACCACCACTTACGTACTGTTGTGAACTCATACTAAATTCATATTGGTGTAATATCTACTGTATTCCAACTTCTCTATGTTTCATACCCTCCGATACTACTCATAGATTCCTCAAAATAAGCAAACAACACATAGAAAACAGAATCTGTCAAAAACAGAACAGTCTGTAGCAATCTGTATCATTCGAATACCTTTGTCACTCCAATTTTTTTGAAATAAATAGGTGGGCTTGAGGAATTTGTCTATTAATCATCTGCAAAAAGAGTCAACCTAAAAGCTCTCTCCATCCAAAATGGCAGCTAATATTGTGAGTGCAAAAGTTTCTGTTTTTTACAGCAAGATCGCATAGACTTCACCCAAGTCTTCCCAAAGGTTCTACTTGGCACAAACACTAAATAAAACATAAGACCACATATAAACATATGCTAGATGAATTAATTATTACTAAACAGGAGCAAAAGCAAAGGACAAAAATAAAATTGGGTTGCCTCCCAACAAGCGCTAATGTTTAACGCCCCTAGCTAGGCATGCTGATTTCAATGATGCTCACATAAAACATAAGAATTGAAACATAAAGAGAGCATCATGAAGAATATGACTAGCACATTTAAATCTGACCCACTTACTATGCATAGGGATTTTGTGAGCAAACAATTTATGGGAACAAGAATCAGCTAGCATAGGAAAGCAAAACAAGCATAACTTCAAGATTTTAAGCACATAGAGAGGAAACTTGATATTATTGCAATTCCTACAAGCATATATTCCTCCCTCATAATAATTTTCAGTAGCATCATGAATGAATTCAACAATATAACCATCACATAAAACATTCTTTTCATGATCTACAAGCATAGAAAATTTACTACTCTCCACATAAGCAAATTTCTTCTCATGAATAGTAGTGGGAGCAAACTCAACAAAATAACTATCATGTGAGGCATAATCGAATTGAAAATTAAAATCAATATGACAGGTTTCATGGTTATCATTGTTCTTTATAGCATACATGTCATCACAATAATCATCATAGATAGCAACTTTGTTCTCATAATCAATTGGAACCTCTTCCGAAATAGTGGATTCATCACTAAATAAAGTCATGACCTCTCCGAAACAACTTTCATCAACATAATCATCATAAAAAGGAGGCATGCTACCATCATAATAAATTTTCTCATCAAAACTTGGGGGACTAAAAGTATCATCTTCATCAAACATAGCATCCCCAAGCTTGTGGCTTTGCATATCATTAGCATCATAGATATTCAAATAATTCATACTAACAACATTGCAATCATGCTCATCATTCAAATATTTAGTGCCAAACATTTTAATGCATTCTTCTTCTAACACTTGAGCACAATTTTCCTTTCCATCATTTTCACGAAAGATATTAAAAAGATGCAGCATATGAGGCACCTTCAATTCCATTTTCTTTTTGTAGTTTTCTTTTATAAACTAACTAGTGATAAAACAAGAAACTAAAAGATTTGATTGCAAGATATAAAGATATACCTTCAAGCACTCACCTCCCCGGCAACGGTGCCAGAAATTAGCATAGTTGACGGGGTGTTAGTGCCGCTTACCTAGCCTCCCCGGCAACGGCGCCATAAATTAGCTTAGTTGACGGGGTGTTAGTGCCGCTTACCTAGCCTCCCCGGCAACGGCGCCAGAAATTGCTTGATGTCTACTACGCAACCTTCTTCTTGTAAACGTTGTTGGGCCTCCAAGTGCAGAGGTTTGTAGGATAGTAGCAAATTTCCCTCAAGTGGATGACCTAAGGTTTATCAATCCGTGGAAGGCGTAGGATGAAGATGGTCTCTCTCAAGCAACCCTGCAACCAAATAACAAAGAGTCTCTTGTGTCCCCAACACACCCAATACAATGGTAAATTGTATAGGTGCACTAGTTTGACGAAGAGATGGTGATACAAGTGCAATATGGATGGTAGATATAGGTTTTTGTAATATGAAAATATAAAAACAGCAAGGTAACTAATGATAAAAGTGAGCACAAACAGTATTGCAATGCGTTGAAATAAGGCCTAGGGTTCATACTTTCACTAGTGCAAGTTCTCTCAACAATAATAACATAATTGGATCATATAAAAATCCCTCAACATGCAACAAAGAGTCACTCCAAAGTCACTAATAGCAGAGAACAAACGAAGAGATTATTGTAGGGTACGAAGCCACCTCAAAGTTATCCTTTCTGATCGATATTCAGGAGTCCGTAGTAAAATAACACGAAGCTATTCTTTCCGTTCAATCTATCCTAGAGTTCGTACAAGAATAACACCTTAAGACACAAATCAACGAAAACCCTAATGTCACATAGATACTCCAATGTTACCTCAAGTATCCGTGGGTATGATTATACGATATGCATCACACAATCTTAGATTCATATATTCAACCAACACAAAGAACTTCAAAGAGTGCCCCAATGTTTCAACCAGAGAGTCAAGACGAAAACGTGTGCCAACCCCTATGCATAAGTTCACAAGGTCACTGAACCCGCAAGTTGATCACCAAAACATACATCAAGTAGATCACGTGAATATCCCATTGTCACCATAGATAAGCACATGCAAGACATACATCAAGTGTTCTCAAATCCTTAAAGACTCAATCTGATAAGATAACTTCAAAGGGAAAACTATATCCATTACAAGAGAGTAGAGGGGGAGAAACATCATAAGATCCAACTATAATAGCAAAGCTCGCGATACATCAAGATTGTGCCAAATCAAGAACACGAGAGAGAGAGAGAGAGAGAGAGAGAGAGATCAAACACATAGCTACTGGTACATACCCTCAGCCCCGAGGGTGAACTACTCCCTCCTCGTCAGGGAGAGCGCCGGGATGGTGAAGATGGCCACCGATGAGGGATCCCCCCTCCGGCAGGGTGCCGGAACAGGGTCTTGATTGGTTTTTGGTGGCTACAGAGGCTTGTGGCAGCGGAACTCCCGATCTAGGTTATGTTCTGGAAGTTTGGGTACATATAAGAGGCATTGGCGTCGGGAACAAGTAAGGGGGGTCCCCGAGGCGGCCACGAGGTAGGGGGCACACCCCCACCCTTGTGGCTGCCTCGGGACTCTTATGGTCCATCTCCGATACTCCGTGGGCTTCTTTTGGTCCAAAAATAATCTCCATGAAATTTTAGGTCAACTGGACTCCGTTTGGTTTTCTTTTTCTGCAATACTAAAAAACAAGGAAAAACAAAAACTGGCACCGGGCTCTAGGTTAATAGGTTAGTCCCAAAAATCATATAAAATAGCATATAAATGCATATAAACATCCTAGATGGATAATATAATAGCATGGAACAATAAAAAATTATAGATACATTGGAGACGTATCAGTAGCCGAAAGTCATCCGTTACGGGAAAGAGAAAAGTGGATTGTGTGTCTGAGGTCTCTACTAACCTAAAGCCTTTTATGGACCGGGTTATGAATGATATGAAGGAAATTCGTAAGGAATAACTTCGTATGTTGGAGTTATGCGCACAGGTAAAAATTGGGCAATTCTGGTATGCACTCTATTAAATTCGTTAAATTGACAAAAAAATATAACATGTTCTTGTGCTTACTTTTGCAGCGATTGTTAGAGAAAAATGAATAAAACAGGTGTGCGGTACAAACCAGGCACAATAGCAGAGGAGGAAGAAAATCTGTATGGATAGAATAGTGAGTCCAGGTATGAAAACAAGAATCCTAATAAAGAATTTCAGTACTATGACATACACACACCCAATGGCCGAAATGGCAGTGGGCATTATGATTTGGATTCTGAAGGAGGGGATTTGTTCAAACTCAGTACTGGTCACTTGAGTAGCTATAAGTGTGAGAAGGATGATCCTATAGATGTCCCAGAGCAGTCGGAAAAAAGAGAAGTATCATCTCTAAAAACAGATGAAATGAAAGAAACGAGATGGGAAGTGAAACAAAATGAGCAAGAAGTGTCACAGGGCATGTCAGATGATAATAGCGAAGGCGGACTGTGTCAAAGTACCACAAATCTCCTTATGTTAAAAAGACTCCGAAAAAACGTGCGAAACATTCCGTGACAGCGAGTAAGTTAAAAACAGTATGAATATTTCTTTGATAATTATTTATTGAAAAATTGTACTATAACTTTATTGACTTGTGTTGTAGAACTGTTTAATTGAACAATACCTCACTTCGATCATTCTGTGGATGATATGGTGCGTGCGGCTGTGCAGTACGTGAAAGCGTACGAGCACTCACCAAAACATAAGAACCATGAAATATTCAACAACGGTAAAGATGAAGGACTATCTGCGGCAAGAGCTTGCCAGATAATTAACCATGCATGGTTATCCGGTGATGTATGTACTTTAATTGTCATGCTTATTTCATGTGCTAAATATATTGCATCCATGTTAAATTTACTCATCTATTTCAGGTAATTGACGCTTATGCGACGTACATATCGGATTCAAGTATCGCCAAGGACAAGTATCTTGTACCCACACATAGGTCTTACTGGTTACTACACACTCGCCCAAAGTTAGTAAGACGATGGAAGTCGGTAGACGATCCAGAAGGTTTAGCAGATGCAAATGAACCTCTCAACAGATGCATGACAGAATATTTTGCAAAACCTAAGGTACCGTTTGCAATGCAGAATTGTTTTTACATTACTATCATATGTGAAAGGCGAGCTTAGTAACAATATTTGAATTGTCAAATAGGCTTATTTTCCTTTAAATAAGGATAAAAACCACTGGATTACATGTGTTATGCACACTGGAAAGAAAGAGTTTCAAATTCTTGATTCTTTGGGGTGGGGGGGGGGGATATCTCTGAAGCTACCAGGAAATTTGTTGAAAATTTTGTAAGTTTCGTATTCATGTGTGTACAATTAAGCCTATATTTTGTTTACCATATGTACTCAACGTGTTTGTATCTTTTTTTATTTTCAGAGAGAACAACTTGCAGGAGATATCCAAGTTGCAAATGCTAGTGCAATTATGTCGTTCCCGGATGTGTCTGCATGGCCTATAGTCCCGTACGACATGCCCCAACAAGAAGATGGGTGAGTTACATGTTGCACGTGCTTTGGAAATACATTAATTTATTCAGTGATATCTTACTTAACGTGCTTTGAAAATTGCATTTATGGTTTTCGAACACAAAAACTCATGTGGGTTGTTCCTCCTTCGCTGTTTTCAATATGGGACGGAGAAAAATTTATAAGCGCTATTTCTCAGGTGGGTACATCTTTAGTATGAAAAATATTACATCATACTATATATAAGTGATGAAATTAAAATAATTTTTATTGTTTTTCAGGAATCTATTGATAGTTCGAGAGAAAGAATGATAGCTGGAACTATTTTGTCCCTAGAAAATAAGCTTACAGAAGTGAAGAACAAAGTTATTTGACTTGCAAAGAGGAAACAGAAATAAAAATCTCATACGCGAATACTACGCGGTCTTCGAAACATTATGTGTGGATGATTGAGGATTGTGTGTGGAAGTTTTTTTATGTGAGTTCCAAACATTTTCCACATGTCCAGATTATGTAGCCTGACATATTTTTTTAGAATGCCTGACAGATTTATTTAACGTACATTCAAAACATGTGAAATTTCTAAATTTATTTCATATTTTGCATTGAATGAGTGTTTGCGCGAATGTATGAAGTTGGGGCTTTAGAATACCCTATTGATATATGATGGTCACGTATCGGAGGCGAGCATCGCCCGCACCGCACGTCTTGTGCTCGCCTAGAGATGGCCCGCGACTGTGGTCGCTGAGAGGAGGTGAGCGTCGCCAGCGCCCGCGCCTAACATTCTCGCCTCATGCGGCTTAAACGGCGACACGTGTTCGGTGCGAGATGGCCCGCGTGGGGGTGCATCATCTGGTGAGCCGGCCCGCACCGCGCGTCGCTCCAAGTTTGGCCTGTGCTGCCCCGAGGTTGATTCCCCCTCTACCAACCTGTGCCCTCTGCGCCCGAGGGCGGTGTAGCCTCGGGATCGCCATCTGCAGCGGCACCTGAATCATCCTCGTATGTTGCGCCCCTTTGCACCGTCTCGCGCCACTCGTGGCCCAGCGGCTATTAATTTTTATAAAAAACAAAGCAACATGCGTCTGTAGAACGCCTCTGATCGCCCAACATCCATGATTTATACATCAAATCATATATTTTTAAAGAAATAATGTGTACATCACATATCATATTAAAAACAATGCCTATAGCGCCAAGAAACATATATTCTAAAGTAAAAATATGTATTTCGCATATCGTATTAAAAACAACGAGTATAGCGACAACAAATATGACATAAGTAAACACCGATTGCAAGTCTCCCGTAGCGATGTACCAAAACAAATTTATAAGCAGTATTCTTTAATACAACCAAATAAATCGTCAACTCTATTCATAAGTTGTTCCACTTATTCAAACAATCTGTGCTATGATCATCATGCCATGTTCCTGCATAGAAAGATCATACTATATGTGAAAATTTCGTAAACAATAAACTAAACAAGAAAAGTACATTAAAAAATGTGTACACATACTTAGAATTCTGAGGACAATTGTTCTTGAAATGACATTTTATTCTGCATAACCCGCATAGGCGCACAGGAGGTTTCTCATTGAAACCTTTAGGTCTACCTTTTTAGTCACTCCAGGTTCCTTACCACGGCCTTTCTTATTCTGCCCTTTCGGTGCTCCTTTCGTATTGATTTTTTCTCGATCACCAACAAAACACATGATCTTGATCTGGCACAAAAGCATTGTCATGCGCCACCCTATGCTGTCTCACATAATCCTCCTCCTCAACGTCCTTGTTTGCTATCACATCCTCGAGAGCAGCCTTCAGTTTGTCAAATAGAAATGGTCTATGACATGCCGCATGAGATGCTTCCGCAGACAAAATAGTCAACTCACTGTACTTAGTTCTCTCCTCAATACCTGCCCATCCCCATGCGAAGAGATCGCTAGTGCGTTTCACGGGCAGTCCACCTCTAGCATTCTTGGTGAATCTTCGCAACACTAAGCACTCAGGTAAGTTCTTCACATTCAACCTGGCCAAAACATAAAGAACATGCTTGCATGGGAGACCTTTACATTTCATACTATCACAACTGCACTTCGCTGTTTCTTCTGAGTTAGTAGGTGTATAGTCCACTTTGAATCTCAGTTGCCTGTTATTTTTCCATGCCACTATGAATCTCTGACTGACGGCTCCACTGAGTCTATCTATGATCTCAAGATCTACTGCCTTCTTCATTTCTTTCTGCAAGAGGTAAAAGTTCACCGCAGTGAAGTCACGGGCAGCGGCTTTCTCAATGCATTTGAACTCGTCGAGTACTGCTACAGGGAGTGTCTGTGTGGACATGTAGTCGTCGTACGACTCGTTCTCATGGAGCCGAACAATGAAGTTCTCATAATGCACAACCATATCAACAATTGTCATGCCAGAGTCAAGATGCATATTAAAGCAAGAGTTCAGACTCTCGCTCCTCTAGTTACTCCGCATACCAAGGAAGAACCCACCGGTGAGATATGACACAGCCCAAATCCTTTTCTTCCCGTACATCCTACGCAACCATGTTTCAGTTTTCTCCGACTCCCATTTAGCTTTAAAAGCTGCCCATCTCGCCTCAAACTCATTATGTGTAGTAGCATAGTAAATAAGAGACCTGAACTCCTTAAGGGACTTGTGGTGGATGTGTTTCTGCATGTTTTTCTCTATATGCCACGAACAAAGTCGATGCCACACGTCAGTAAGGACCTTCCCGATGGCCCTTATCATGGCTGCGTCTCCGCCAGTAATTACAGACCTCGACTTCTTCTGACAATGAGCTCTGAAGAAGGTCTGCAACACCCAAACATATGTATCCTCGGTCTCATCTGACACAACAGCACAACCGAACACAGTGGTGCAACGATGATTGTTTAGAAAAAAGGTATGAATGGCATTCCGTACCTATTCATCTTATAAGTGCTGTCGAAGATGGTTATATCACCGAAGTCAAGGTAATCCCGACGTGACTGAGAATCACACCAGAACATGTTCTTCAGCTTGCCTTCTGCGTCAACAGTGTGCTCAAATAAAAAGTCTGGATCCCTTGCCTTTCTCGTCATCATAATACCAATCGCAGTGCCTGCATCACCCTTTGCGAGCAACTTCATTTTCTCCCTATAACACATGTTATAAAGCTTCCTCCTCCCGAAACCAACCCTTGCATATGATCCATACCTACCAACGAAGTTGTCATAAATCCAATGTTTTCTGATGCTAGCACCTGCCATTGCTAAGATCTCGAGCTTCTGGCATTCCTTTATCTGATTATGAGATCGAAGATATATAACTTCATCCAGTCTAGCAAGAGTGTGACTATTATCATCACTGAAACTGCTGACATACCAAATGGAGCGCTCTCTATCAAGCTTCACAGTTAGATGGGCCTCACGATAACACTGACTCTCTGCTCTCAGCCCGCGCTTCTTCCCTTCCATGGTACAAAACTTGGCCTGTCGTTCCCAGCCCTCGAATAGAGAAACCCCCTCAAGTGCCTACGTGCGTCGACACCCTTCGCGTATTTCAAGTTGTCCCTCCTAATGCTGAAGCCATGCTTTTTCATAGTCGTTATAGAAATCATATGCCTCCTCGTCTGTCCTAAACGTCATGGACATCACCATCCAATGTCTGTCTAGTGATTCTTGCTGGTATTCATTGTACCCAGTGTCAAAATTGCACTCATCACCATTGGCATCATCATCGTTTTTGCACGGGCCACCAACCTCTCCCTGAAAAAAATACAAACAACCTTATATGCCAGTAAGTAGTTGTATGAGGACTATCATATGTATTCACTTTGCACTACTTACTTTGCTCGAGCTGTCATTATAAGATGCATCGATATCGTTTTCGTCATTGGCATCATCGAAGAAATTCCACTCATAGTATCCTTCCACTTCCATCTGCGCAAATTTTAAATATGATATGTAAGATTTGATGCGTTTGTCATGTCACCTTAAATTAACCTGCATAATTTTAAACTTACATGGCTACTGATTTTAGCATATGAATCATCCACATCCA
The DNA here is from genome assembly GCA_032464435.1 of Aegilops umbellulata. Lineage (NCBI taxonomy): Eukaryota > Viridiplantae > Streptophyta > Magnoliopsida > Poales > Poaceae > Aegilops > Aegilops umbellulata. The sequence continues at coordinate 185,226,595 of CP136055.1, forward strand.
TATCCTCATTGTCATCATCCCCTCCTACCTGTGCAAAGTCAAACAGGTACATGTTAGTGTCATCACGGATGCTTGTATTTAATATGCTTGAAAACATGCATGTTGGGGAACGTAGTAATTTCAAAAAAATTCCTACGCACACACAAGATCATGGTGATGCATAGCAACGAGAGGGGAGAGTGTTGTCTACGTACCCTCGTAGACCGAAGCGGAAGCGTTGACACAACGTAGAGGAAGTAGTCGTACGTCCTCCTCGCGATCCGACCGATCCAAGCGCCGTTACTCCGGCGCCTCCGAGTTCTTGACACACGTACAACTCGATGACGTCCCCGGGTCTCGATCCAGCAAAACGTCCAGGGATGAGTTCCATCAGCACGACGGCGTGGTGACGATCTTGATGAACTACCGACGCAGGACTTCGCCTAAACACTGCGAGAATATGACCGAGGTGGAATATGGTGGAGGGGGGCACCGCACACGGCTAAGGAACGATCTCAAGGATCAACTTGTGTGTCCTAGGGTGCCCCCCTGCCCCCGTATATAAAGGAGCAAGGGGGAAGGGCCGGCCGGCCTAGAGGCGCGCCAAGGGAGGGGGGAGTCCTCCTCCTAGTAGGAGTAGGACTCCCCTTTCCTAGTCCAACTAGGAGGGAGGAAGGGGGAAGGAAAGAGAGGGAGAGGGAGAGGGAAAGGGGGGCCGCGCCCCCCCTCCTTGTCCAATTCGGACTGCCCATGGGGGAGGGGCGCGCGCCACCTCCTGGCGCGGCCCTCTCTCTCCCCTCGTGGCCCAATAAGGCCCATACTTCCCCCGGGCGGTTCCGGTAACCCCTCCGGCACTCCGGTATTATCCGAAACCACTCGGAACCATTCCGATGTCCGAACATAGCCGTCCAATATATCAATCTTTACGTCTCGACTATTCCGAGACTCCTCGTCATGTCCGTAATCACATCCGGGACTCCGAACTCCTTCGGTACATCAAAATGCATAAACTCATAATAACTGTCATCGTAACCTTAAGCGTGCGGACCCTACGGTTCGAGAACAATGTAGACATGACCGAGACACCTCTCCGGTCAATAACCAATAGCGGGACCTGGATGCCTATATTGGCTCCTACATATTCTACGAAGATCTTTATCGGTCAGACCGCATAACAACATACGTTGTTCCCTTTGTCATCGGTATGTTACTTGCCCGAGATTCGATCGTCGGTATCCAATAGCTAGTTCAATCTCGTTACCGGCAAGTCTCTTTACTCGTTCCGTAATACATCATCCCGCAACCAACTCATTGGTTGCAATGCTTGCAAGGCTTATGTGATGTGCATTGCCGAGAAGGCCCTGAGATACCTCTCCGACATTCGGAGTGACAAATCCTAATCTCGAAATACGCCAACCCAACAAATACTTTCAGAGACACCTGTAGAGCACCTTTATAATCACCTAGTTACGTTGTGACGTTTGGTAGCACACAAAGTGTTCCTACGGTAAACGGGAGTTGCATAATCTCATAGTCATAGGAACATGTATAAGTCATGGATAAAAGCAATAGCAGCATACTAAACGATCGGGTGCTAAGCTAATGGAATGGGTCATGTCAATCAGATCATTCAACTAATGATGTGACCTTGTTAATCAAATGACAACTCCTTTGTCTATGGTTAGGAAACTTAACCATCTTTGATTAATAAGCTAGTCAAGTAGAGGCATACTAGTGACTCTCTGTTTGTCTATATATCCACACATGTATTATGTTTCCGGTTAATACAATTCTAGCATGAATAATAAACATTTATCATGATATGTAAGGAAATAAATAATAACTTTATTATTGCCTCTAGGGCATATTTCCTTCAGTCTCCCACTTGCACTAGAGTCAATAATCTAGATTACACAGTAATGATTCTAACACCCATGGAGTCTTGGTGCTGATCATGTTTTGCCCGTGGAAGAGGCTTAGTCAACGGGTCTGCTACATTCAGATCCGTATGTATCTTGCAAATCTCTATGTCTCCCACCTGGACCAAGTCCCGGATGGAATTGAAGCGTCTCTTGATGTGCTTGGTTCTCTTGTGAAATCTAGATTCCTTCGCCAAGGCAATTGCTCCAGTATTGTCACAAAAGATTTTCATTGGACCCGATGCACTAGGTATGACACCTAGATCAGATATGAACTCCTTCATCCAGACTCCTTCATTTGCTGCTCCCGAAGCAGCTATGTACTCCGCTTCACATGTAGATCCCGCTACGACGCTTTGTTTAGAACTGCACCAACTGACAGCTCCACCGTTTAATGTAAATACGTATCCGGTTTGCGATTTCGAATCGTCCAGATCAGTGTCAAAGCTTGCATCAACGTAACCCTTTACGATGAGCTCTTTGTCACCTCCATACACGAGAAACATTTCCTTAGTCCTTTTCAGGTACTTCAGGATATTCTTGACCGCTGTCCAGTGATCCACTCCTAGATTACTTTGGTACCTCCCTGCTAAACTTATAGCAAGGCACACATCAGGTCTGGTACACAACATTGCATATATGATAGAGCCTATGGCTGAAGCATAGGGAACATCTTTCATCTTCTCTCTATCTTCTGCAGTGGTCGGGCTTTGAGTTTTACTCAACTTCACACCTTGCAATACAGGTAAGAACCCTTTCTTTGCTTGATCCATTTTGAACTTCTTCAAAATCTTGTCAAGGTATGTGCTTTGTGAAAGTCCAATTAAGCGTCTTGATCTATCTCTATAGATCTTAATGCCCAATATGTAAGCAGCTTCACCGAGGTCTTTCATTGAAAAACTTTTATTCAAGTATCCCTTTATGCTATTCAGAAATTCTATATCATTTCCAATCAGTAATATGTCATCTACATATAATATCAGAAATGCTACAGAGCTCCCACTCACTTTCTTGTAAATACAGGCTTCTCCAAAAGTCTGTATAAACCCAAATGCTTTGATCACACTATCAAAGCGTTTATTCCAACTCCGAGATGCTTGCACCAGTCCATAAATGGATCGCTGGAGCTTGCACACTTTGTTAGCTCCCTTTGGATCGATAAAACCTTCTGGTTGCATCATATACAACTCTTCTTCCAGAAACCCATTCAGGAATGCAGTCTTTACATCCATTTGCCAAATTTCATAGTCATAAAATGCGGCAATTGCTAACATGATTCGGACAGACTTAAGCATCGCTACGGGTGAGAAGGTCTCATCGTAGTCAATCCCTTGAACTTGTCGAAACCCTTTTGCGACAAGTCGAGCTTTGTAGACAGTAACATTACCGTCAGCGTCTGTCTTCTTCTTAAAGATCCACTTGTTCTCTATTGCTTGCCGACCCTCGGGCAAGTCAACCAAAGTCCACACTTTGTTTTCATACATGGATCCCATCTCAGATTTCATGGCTTCCAGCCATTTTGCGGAATCTGGGCTCACCATCGCTTCTTCATAGTTCGTAGGTTCGTCATGATCTAGTAGCATGATTTCCAGAACAGGATTGCCGTACCACTCTGGTGCGGATCTCACTCTGGTTGATCTACAAGGTTCTGTAGTAACTTGATCTGTAGTTTCATGATCATCATCATTAACTTCTTCTCTGATTGGTGTAGATGTCACAGAAACCGGTTCCTGTGATGAACTACTTTCCAATAAGGGAGCAGGTACAGTTACCTCATCAAGTTCTACTTTCCTCCCACTCACTTCTTTCGAGAGAAACTCCTTCTCTATAAAGGATCCATTTTTAGCAACAAATGTCTTGCCTTCGGATCTGTGATAGAAGGTGTACCCAACAGTCTCCTTTGGGTATCCTATGAAGACACATTTTTCCGATTTGGGTTCGAGCTTATCAGGTTGAAGCTTTTTCACATAAGCATCGCAGCCCCAAACTTTAAGAAACGACAACTTTGGTTTCTTGCTAAACCACAGTTCATAAGGTGTCGTCTCAACGGATTTTGACGGTGTTCTATTCAACGTGAATGTGGCCGTCTCTGGAGCATAACCCCAAAACGATAGCGGTAAATCTGTAAGAGACATCATAGATCGCACCATATCTAGTAAAGTGCGATTACGATGTTCGGACACACCATTGCGCTGTGGTGTTCCGGGTGGCGTGAGTTGCGAAACTATTCCGCATTGTTTCAAATGTAGGCCAAACTCGTAACTCAAATATTCTCCTCCACGATCAGATCGTAGAAACTTTATTTTCTTGTTACGATGATTTTCAACTTCACTATGAAATTCTTTGAACTTTTCAAATGTTTCAGACTTGTGTTTCATTAAGTAGATATACCCATATCTGCTTAAATCATCTGTGAAGGTGAGAAAATAACGATATCCGCCACGAGCCTCAACATTCATTGGACCACATACATCTGTATGTATAATTTCCAATAAATCTTTTGCTCTCTCCATAGTACCGGAGAACGGTGTTTTAGTCATCTTGCCCATGAGGCACGGTTCGCAAGTGCCAAGTGATTCATAATCAAGTGACTCCAAAAGTCCATCAGTATGGAGTTTCTTCATGCGCTTTATACCGATATGACCTAAACGGCAGTGCCACAAATAAGTTGCACTATCATTATCAACTCTGCATTTTTTTTGGCTTCAACATTATGAATATGTGTATCACTACTATCGAGATTCATTAAAAATAGACCACTCTTCAAGGGTGCATGACCATAAAAGATATTACTCATATAAATAGAACAACCATTATTCTCTGATTTAAATGAATAACCGTCTCGCATCAAACAAGATCCAGATATAATGTTCATGCTCAACGCTGGCACCAAATAACAATTATTTAGGTCTAATACTAATCCCGAAGGTAGATGTAGAGGGAGCGTGCCGACTGCGATCACATCGACTTTGGAACCGTTTCCTACGCGCATCGTCACCTCGTCCTTTGCGAGTGTTCGCTTAATCCGTAGTCCCTGTTTCGAGTTGCAAATATTAGCAACAGAACCAGTATCAAATACCCAGGTGCTACTGCGAGCTCTAGTAAGGTACACATCAATAACATGTATATCACATATAACTTTGTTCACCTTGCCATCCTTCTTATCCGCCAAATACTTGGGGCAGTTCCGCTTCCAGTGACCAGTCTGCTTGCAGTAGAAGCACTCAGTTTCAGGCTTAGGTCCAGACTTGGGTTTCTTCTCTTGAGCAGCAACTTGTTTGCTGTTCTTTTTGAAGTTCCCCTTCTTCTTCCCTTTGCCCTTTTTCTTGAAACTAGTGGTCTTATTGACCATCAACACTTGATGCTCCTTCTTGATTTCTACCTCCGCAGCCTTTAGCATTGCGAAGAGCTCGGTGATAGACTTATCTATCCCTTGCATATTATAGTTCATCACGAAGCCTTTGTAGCTTGGTGGCAGTGATTGGAGAATTCTGTCAATGACGCAATCATCCGGAAGATTGACTCCCAGCTGATTCAAGTGATTATAATACCCAGACATCTTGAGTATATGCTCACTGACAGAACCATTCTCTTCCATCTTGCAGCTATAGAACTTATTGGGGACCTCATATCTCTCAATCCGGGCATTCTGTTTGAATATCAACTTCAACTCCTGGAACATCTCATATGCTCCATGGTTCTCAAACCGTCGTTGAAGTCCCGGTTCTAAGACGTAAAGCATGGCACACTGAACTATCGAGTAGTCATCAGTTTTGCTCTGCCAGACGTTCATAACATCTGGCGTTGCTCCAGCAGCAGGCCTGGCACCTAGCGGTGCATCCAGGACGTAACTCTTCTGTGCAGCAATGAGGATAATCCTCAAGTTACGGACCCAGTCCGTGTAATTTCTACCATCATCTTTCAACTTTGCTTTCTCAAGGAACGCATTAAAATTCAACGGAACAACAGCACGAGCCATCTATCTACAATCATCATTAATAAGCAAGATACTATCAGGGACTAAGTTCATGATAAATTTAAGTTCAATTAATCATATTACTTAAGAACTCCCACTTAGATAGACATCCCTCTAATCATCTAAGTGATCACGTGATCCAAATCAAAACTAATCCATAACCGATCATCACGTGAAATGGATTATTTCTCAATGGTGAACATCATCATGTTGATCATATCTACTATATGATTCACGCTCGACCTTTCGGTCTCCGTGTTCCGAGGCCATATCTGCATATGCTAGGCTCGTCAAGTATAACCCGAGTATTCCGCGTGTGCAAAACTGGCTTGCACCCGTTGTAGATGGACGTAGAGCTTATCACACCCGATCATCACGTGGTGTCTGGGCACGACGAACTTTGGCAACGGTGCATACTCGGGGAGAACACTTCTTGATAATTTAGTGAGAGATCATCTTATAATGCTACCGTCAATCAAAGCAAGATAAGATGCATAAAAGATAAACATCACATCCAAATCAATATAAGTGATATGATATGGTCATCATCATCTTGTGCTTCGTGATCTCCATCTCTGCAGCACCATCATGATCACCATCGTCACCGGCGCGACACCTTGATCTCCATCGTAGCATCGTTGTCGTCTCGCCAATCTTATGCTTCTACGACTATCGCTACCGCTTAGTGATAAAGTAAAGCATTACAGGGCGATTGCATTGCATACAATAAAGCGACAACCATACGGCTCCTGCCGGTTGCCGATAACTCGGTTACAAAACATGATCATCTCATACAATAAAATATAGCATCATGTCTTGACCATATCACATCACAACATGCCCTGCAAAAACAAGTTAGACGTCCTCTACTTTGTTTGTTGCAAATTTTACGTGGCTGCTACGGGCTTAAGCAAGAACCAATCTCACCTACGCATCAAAACCACAACGATAGTTTGTCAAATAGACTCCGTTTTAACCTTCTCAAGGACCGGGCGTAGCCATACTCGGTTCAACTAAAGTTGGAGAAACTGACACCCGCCAGCCACCTGTGTGCAAAGCACGGCGGTAGAGCCAGTCTCGCGTAAGCGTACGCGTAATGTCGGTCCGGGCCGCTTCATCCAACAATACCGCCGAACCAAAGTATGACATGATGGTAGGCAGTATGACTTGTATCATCCACAAGTCACTTGTGTTCTACTCGTGCAAAACATCAAACCATAAAAACCTAGGCTCGGATGCCACTGTTGGGGAACGTAGTAATTTCAAAAAATTCCTACGCACACACAAGATCATGGTGATGCATAGCAACGAGAGGGGAGAGTGTTGTCTACGTACCCTCGTAGACCGAAGCGGAAGCGTTGACACAACGTAGAGGAAGTAGTCGTACGTCCTCCTCGCGATCCGACCGATCCAAGCGCCGTTACTCCGGCGCCTCCGAGTTCTTGACACACGTACAACTCGATGACGTCCCCGAGTCTCGATCCAGCAAAACGTCCAGGGATGAGTTCCATCAGCACGACGGCGTGGTGACGATCTTGATGAACTACCGACGCAGGACTTCGCCTAAACACTGCGAGAATATGACCGAGGTGGAATATGGTGGAGGGGGGCACCGCACACGGCTAAGGAACGATCTCAAGGATCAACTTGTGTGTCCTAGGGTGCCCCCCTGCCCCCGTATATAAAGGAGCAAGGGGGAAGGGCCGGCCGGCCTAGAGGCGCGCCAAGGGAGGGGGGAGTCCTCCTCCTAGTAGGAGTAGGACTCCCCTTTCCTAGTCCAACTAGGAGGGAGGAAGGGGGAAGGAAAGAGAGGGAGAGGGAGAGGGAAAGGGGGGCCGCGCCCCCCCTCCTTGTCCAATTCGGACTGCCCATGGGGGAGGGGCGCGCGCCACCTCCTGGCGCGGCCCTCTCTCTCCCCTCGTGGCCCAATAAGGCCCATACTTCCCCCGGGGGGTTCCGGTAACCCCTCCGGCACTCCGGTATTATCCGAAACCACTCGGAACCATTCCGATGTCCGAACATAGCCGTCCAATATATCAATCTTTACGTCTCGACTATTCCGAGACTCCTCGTCATGTCCGTAATCACATCCGGGACTCCGAACTCCTTCGGTACATCAAAATGCATAAACTCATAATAACTGTCATCGTAACCTTAAGCGTGCGGACCCTACGGTTCGAGAACAATGTAGACATGACCGAGACACCTCTCCGGTCAATAACCAATAGCGGGACCTGGATGCCTATATTGGCTCCTACATATTCTACGAAGATCTTTATCGGTCAGACCGCATAACAACATACGTTGTTCCCTTTGTCATCGGTATGTTACTTGCCCGAGATTCGATCGTCGGTATCCAATAGCTAGTTCAATCTCGTTACCGGCAAGTCTCTTTACTCGTTCCGTAATACATCATCCCGCAACCAACTCATTGGTTGCAATGCTTGCAAGGCTTATGTGATGTGCATTGCCGAGAAGGCCCTGAGATACCTCTCCGACATTCGGAGTGACAAATCCTAATCTCGAAATACGCCAACCCAACAAATACTTTCAGAGACACCTGTAGAGCACCTTTATAATCACCTAGTTACGTTGTGACGTTTGGTAGCACACAAAGTGTTCCTACGGTAAACGGGAGTTGCATAATCTCATAGTCATAGGAACATGTATAAGTCATGGATAAAAGCAATAGCAGCATACTAAACGATCGGGTGCTAAGCTAATGGAATGGGTCATGTCAATCAGATCATTCAACTAATGATGTGACCTTGTTAATCAAATGACAACTCCTTTGTCTATGGTTAGGAAACTTAACCATCTTTGATTAATAAGCTAGTCAAGTAGAGGCATACTAGTGACTCTCTGTTTGTCTATATATCCACACATGTATTATGTTTCCGGTTAATACAATTCTAGCATGAATAATAAACATTTATCATGATATGTAAGGAAATAAATAATAACTTTATTATTGCCTCTAGGGCATATTTCCTTCAATGCAGACCACTTACATTGCCAGTGTAAGACTCATCCAAACTCATATAATTTTCCCCGTCATGTTCGTCTTCATCCAATGACAATGATCCGTCCTCGCTACCACCATCATCACCGTCATATCCGATTTCCGCCTCCATCTATACACGTTTGTATATAATCAAGATCCATTCAAACATCACGTAACATCCTCGCAACTAAAATCCGTTTTTAAATCACTATGCCAACGGCTCGCGTACCTCGTTGCCTTCGTCAGATATGACAATAGCGTTGAGATTCGCCGGAGGCTCGAAGGCGAACAGCACGCCGAGCTGACGACGGCGGCGGCGTCTCCCGGACCTAGGCGGTTGTCGGCGTCCAGTCACGCACAACGCGTCAGTATTACTAGGTGCTGACGGCGTCTTTATTTTCCTATCGGCCAGGTACTGCCGGAGATGGCGGCGGCGGCGGAGCGAGAGGCGGCGGCTGAGGCGACAGGAAGATGGGGTTCACCCGATCGGGTTTTTTTTTTCACTCGAACCACACGGGCGTACGCAGCGGGCGGGCGTACACCAGGCGTGGGCGCGGACGGGCGGGCGTACGCCACAGGGCCGTATGGCGACGTGGGCGCGCGTATGGCGGGCGGGTATTTTAATACGACGTGTGAAATGACCGCACCTCTTCTTTGGCTCAATTATCCCCTTCCTTCCTTGTGCTTCATTCAGCTGGCACTGCGAGTGAGCGCGAGTGCGAGTGCGGGGTGGGTCAAAGCAAGTGCGTGGGATTGGAGGAGAAGGGGATGGAGCTGGTGTCCTCCTCCCGCTCCACCCTATCCTCTTGCAGCCGTGAGGCCTCCCCTCCCCTCCCCTCCATCTCCATGAACGAGCTCTTCATTTGCTCATTTCTCTCGCGCTTCTTTTCTTGCAGGACTGGTTGCTCCCTCCAGGTCCAGTTCCACGACGGCATCCGCAGCTGCTAGGCGCCACGGGAAGAGGCTATTATGGTAGTAAATCATCAATTTTGTTTTATATTTTGGTCGCTAGCCTTGCCTGTTTGGTAAACTAGAGCTATTCTGCTCTAGAAAAAAAAACGAAAATACGCACATTTCATCGTTATATCTTGTGTTGTATTTGACCTGGCTTTGTTAATGCAAACAATCCAGTGTCTTGGGTGGAGACAGGAATGGTGAGCTCAAGATCGGGAAGCGGGCGGCTCTTGCTCTGCTCCTGGCTACGCCCACGCTCTCACTGCCCTTCTCCGCCCACGCCAAGACCAAGACCATAAATCCTTATGACGAAAGACGCTTGCTTCAGCAGAACAAGAAGATCCAGGAAGCCAACCGTGCACCTGATGATTTCCCAAACTTCATCAGAGAAGGTGATCATGTCCCATTATCTATGTATGTAGTACTCCCTCCGCAAAGAAATATAAGAGCCTTTAGATCAGGGATTATTTATGTTTCTTGTCCATGCATATACCTAGCCTGCCTCAACTGGTTTGGTTGTCACCACCAAAATTCTTTTGGATATAGGCCGCAACTCAATGTACTTGATTCCAAACTATGCAAGCTAATTTTTCACTTGCACAAATATCTATGGATTTCCTTTTCCAAAAAAAATATTATCGATGGATTTATTTGTAGCCTTCTTTTTGTGCCTACGGTATACGCTTGTTCATTTGCAAGTCAGATGCAAGTTTCGGATCATCAGCATTTTACACTTCAGTCAGTTGGTGTTTCGTTATTCAGGGTATCATTGTTGATATGGTTTTTGTTTCTATCTTCTAATTCTGGAACCCGGATGACTAATTAAATATCACGCTATATATTGACTAAATGCATTTCAGGTTTTCAGGTCAAAGTAGTGACACCCGACAACTACATAACTCGGGACTCCGGATTAATATATGAGGACGTCAAAGTTGGTACAGGCGATTGCCCAAAGGATGGTCAGCAGGTTATTCCCTGAATTATTCTCCCTCCGTAAAGAAATATAAGAGCGTTTAGATCGGGAGTAATATATTTATGTCTGTCTGATCTCTTTTCGAAATGAAAAAAATGTGTGTGATCTGGCATTCATGTTTTCTTTTTTTGGATAGGAATTAACTGTTTGTTATTTCATGTTCAATTTCTTGTGTGTGAACACGTTTGTTCACGTAATTTGTCAATCTCGTTCTCATGTTTTTTTGTTAAGCATGGACCAGTTGGTTCTTCCATCGTTCTTATAATATAGTACTACTAAAGGATGATTAGGGATATTGGGTAATAATGTTGCATTTACATTTTCACTAATACTCCCTCCGTTCGGAATTACTTGTCACAAAAATGGATGTATTTACAACTAAAATACATCTAGATACATTCATTTCTTGGACGAGTAATTCCTAACGGAGGGAGTAGAAGTCTAAAGCAAAATAAGTAATTTTAATTTTATTTCTTTGTAAATTGGTGATTAATATAGGGAACTACATTTAGTTTATAAATATTTGCAGCATATGTTATTGTTCTATTCTTCTTGTGCGATACTGACTTCCATCCGCCAAATTACAGGTTATATTTCACTATGTGGGCTACAACGAATCAGGACGAAGGATTGATAGCACCTACATCCAGGGTTCGCCTGCCAAAATTCGACTAGGCAACAAATCATTAGTTCCAGGAAAGTATTCACTAGTTACATGATATGTCCTCCTTTGGTCTTCTGGAATGTTGAACACCGGATTGAACTATGCCTAGCCATGTCAATAATATTCTAAACTGGGGCTGGGCTTGCAAAACTATCCTCGGCCTGGTTATTCTGATGAACTCCTCGCCTTCTCAAGACATATCGTTGTAACACCACAACTTATTTCAGGCTTTCTTGATGCAGGTTTTGAAGAGGGGATTCGGGACATGAAGCCAGGGGGGAAGAGAAGACTAATTATACCTCCTGAGCTTGGTCCTCCTGTAAGTGACTGTCATCTCTTGCATGGCAGCATTTTTCACTTGTTGACTTCTTGTGTATTTTACCTTGTTCTGTATGTACTTGCTGTTGCACTAATCAGAAATCATCACTGACCCTGCCCTGCCATATTCAATATTTAAAATCGTATAACCGAAGAACTGGTGGATAAACTTATGCTCACAACTTCTTGGGTAGAGGGAAAGGGTAAATTGGTAGGATGGCTTATTCTAAGATAGATTGCAAACTATCTAGTTGCATGGTGCGACCATTGTTTCACTGATCTTCTTAGTAGGGTTCTTTTCTTATGGGACCAGTAGTGTACAGTGATATTTAGGAGTACAAAACACTAAATAGAAACGTATCTAGAACTAAAATGGATAAAAAGAGATGTATCTAGAACTAAAATACATCTAGATACATCCCTTTTTATCCATTTTGATGACAAGTATTTCCGGACGGAGGGAGTAGGAACCAAAATAATTTCATAGATCCCACCGAACCAGCTTATAGTGGCTGCAGCTCAGATCTTTACTCATCTGCGATGCTGCCTCATACGGATATCCTTGGCATAAGAATAAAGTACCAATCACTGTCAAGAGCAAATATGGTACACAGTTTCTGACATATATGTTTGTTTGCTGAAGGTTGGGCCATCGACGTTCTTTAGCGCGAAACAGTTTGAAGTATTCGACGTCGAGCTACTCTCAGTGCAGGACTGCCAGCGGAGGACAATAGCTTTCTACTCTGATGTTGTCTGCACTTGATCATCTGGTCTGTTAGTCCCGACCGGTGCAGCATTCTCCTCCTACAACCCTGTAGGAAAAAAATGTTACCTATTGTTTTTCGAGAAAACGCAGGGGACCCATGCGTTTCATTCCATTGAAAAGAGAGAGTTTGTAATTACAATCCTCCTAGGAGGTGGTTTCAGACATCAAATAGATGCTAGTGCACATCCCATGTGGTGGGCAGCACAACTCTAAGCCCAGCAGCGCCAGCAGTAGTCCAGAGCCTGGCTTCGGCTTTGATCCTACTCACTAAGGTGGGCTTTGATCCTACTCACTAAGGTGTGAACGGATGGTTGCGCGCGGTCGAAGATGCAGTCGTTTCTGTGTTTCCAAATCATCCAGGATGTTAGAAGCGTCGCGGATGCAAGCCCCTTGCGCATCAGCTGGGGGGGTGTCTTGCCTGGCAATGAGCCACCAGTCAAGCAGGGAGCTGTCATTGGCCGGCGCTCGGCAGGTCATGCGCATCCAGGAAAGGATCTCGTGCCAAACCTGCCGCGAGAAGGGGCAGGCTAGCAGGAGGTGCTGCATCGTCTCCGGGGCCTGGTCGCACAAGGGACACGCCGTGTGGTGCTGAAGCCCATGTCGTGCGAGGCGGTCAGCCGTCCAGCAGCGGTCAAGGCTGACAAGCCAGAGAAAGAATTTCACTTTCGGCGGCGCCCAACTCTTCCAAGTGAGCTTCCAGTGGTTGCAGGCGATTGATCTGTGGAAGGATGCGTGGTAGGCGGATTTAGCAGTGTGGTAGGCGGATTTAGCAGTGTAGGTGCCGGCCTCGGTCCACTTCCAAATCAGCTTGTGAGGCTCGGCGGAGAGGGCAATACCCTCGAGGAGTCGCCAAAGCAACAAGTACTGTCCGATCTCGTGAACTCTCAGGACGCCGTGGATGTCGCGCGTCCAGAGGTGGGCTTGTAGGCCCTCAGCGACCGTCCTGTTCTTCCTTTGCAGTTTTGGGATGTAGGCATGCAGCAAGGGGGCAATCTCGCCAACGAAGCGCCCATTGATCCACCGGTCTTCCCAAAATTTGGTGTTATGGCCGTTCCCATTGGACGTGTGGGTGCTGGCGAAGAAGAAGGCCTGCTCCTCGGCAGGGAACTGGAGGCCGAGACCAGCCCATGCATGGCGCTCGTCGGTTTTGCTGAACCGGAGCCAACGGGTCCTGAGCGCCATGCCGGTGTGCTCCAGGTCATGCACTCCCAATCCGCCAAGGCTCCTGGGGAGCGCAATGCGGCGGCAGTTGACATGGCAGTGGCCTCCTTTGGCCTCGGCGCGCCCGGCCCAAACGAACCCGCGCTGGATACGCTCGAGCATGCGGAGGATCCTCTTTGGGGGCGCCAACACAAGCGGCTGGTGTAGTGGGATCGTGCTAAGCACCAATTTCACCAGTGTAACACCCCGAGAATCATGCTACAGTAATCTCCCCCTAATGGTGGCCATGTCATCATGATTACTATGCAGCTTGCCACTTGTTCAAAAATTCAAAGCCTTTTTCAAATTTAAAATAAGTTGAATAAATTATTTCTTCGAGCAATAAAACTAAAATGTTTGCATTATTCTAAAAAGTCTCCTGATCATTTCTCATGTTGAAATCAACATCATTTGACTCACCAATTAACCCCTAGGAAATTATAAAGTGGTCCAACAGTAAATAAAAATATCCTTTTCAAAATAAACAAATACTTATACAATTCCAAGTGTCCCCAAACTTTGTGGGACGCTCCAGAATATTGCATAGTAATTATTTGCAAATTTTGAGTCCAAGCAAAATTCATTTGCTATGTGAACTAAATAGAAAACTGAGACAAAATGATTAACAAAAAAGGAGAAAGGAAAATGGACAAACTTACATGTTGGACCGGGCTCTATGTGCACAGTGGACAATTGGCCCAGCCCAGCCATGCCTTCTCCTTCCCTCGTGTTCACAGGAGACCGTGGCGCGCATCCGGCCGCCATGGTCGCGGATGAACGCGTGACGGCCATCCCACGGCTCTCCTACTGGATAGGGCTGAGCCAGACCCCCTACAAACCGTAGCGCCTCCCCACTTCCCCTTCCCTCGTGCCGCTTCGCTCTCTCCCGCACCCACCCGTGTCATCATTGCCATGGCCTCCTTCGTTCGTGTGGCCATCGCCCACCTCGTCGGTTCAGGCCCTCACCTGGAGCTGCGTCTGCTTCGTCTTCGTTGACTCCAGGAGTAGCTCGAGCAGGAGATCGCCATAGCGCCGCCCCGCTTCGGCCGGAGTTCCCCGTCGAATCCACTTACGGCTGCTGCTACTAAGCTGGCAACGGGACCACATGCGCCCCCTAGGTGAGCTCACGGTCCTCCTCGACCCCCCTCTCGCTCCTCCTCGCGCCTCGTTGGCTCGTTTCCGTCATGGTTGAGCCGTCACCGCCGTCGGACGTCGTCGTCCCGGTCACTTCCGGCCGTTCTAGCTCGTGCCCGTGCCACCTTGGACCAGTCAACCCTGTCAGTTTTGACTGTTGACTGCTGAATGGGCAGTCAACAGGGCCCCACATGTCATACACTTACACACATTGCTGGGTACACTCCTGTGTACCCAAAACAATTTATCTAATTATTAATTTCGCATTGATTTAAATCCAGTAATTCCGAAAATGTTTTGAAACTTTCAAAATCAATAGAAAATAATCCGTAAGTCGGATGAAAATAATTTGTACATGAAAGTTGCTCAGAAAAATCCAACGAACCCGAATACGTGGTCCATTCATCCATCACATGCCCCTAGCATGCTGAACATGGAACCGTCCCCCTCTTTTCCCCCTCTTTTCTTCTGTCCGGAAAACACCAAACACTGGAAAACCCATCTGGATGTTTCCCTCCTTCGTCTACAACATGTAGCACTACGTTAGGTCAACCCTAGCTCTGCATATCGTCATGTCATGCTTAGTGATGCATCTGTTTGCACTATATTTACTGTTTCTCCCCCCTCTTCTCTCCGGTAGACCCCGAGACCGATGATGCCCCTGTGTCGACTACGTCACCGACGACCCTTCTTCCTTTGCAGCGGAGCTTCCAGGCAAGCAAACCCCCTTGGAGCATTCTGATATCGCCCATTTCTTTTCCTCCCATGCTTGCATTAGAACTGCTAATATTTTTGTATGATCCTATTCTGATGCATAGCCTGTTTTGTTACCTGCTTTCATACCTTACCTATTTATCCTAAACTACTTAGTATAGGTTGGTTAGTGATCCATGTGTGACCCCTAACCTTGTCCCAGTTGCCCCGCTTTATGTTCGATGACTCGATCAATGTTATCAACGTCCAGGCCCCGACACCGCACACCACCCCCCTTAGTTGTACGACTCTGCAGAGTTATTTATCGAGTGCCGAGGGTGATACCTGTCAGCACTTCTGATATTAACCTTGTAGTGTAGCTATTCGATCGTGGTCATTGAGGGTGATTCCTCCTTCACCACTCCCGATAATGACTTTGTCGTGCAACCCCTCAAGTGTGGACCATCGAGGGTGATCCCTCCAAGTCCACCTTGACGGTTACATCAAGTGGGAATCCATTGAGGGTGATTCCTCGAGTTCCCCCCTTGTTGTTCCAGACACACGGTTACTTTGACTTAGCACAGAACCATGATGACATCGGGTCGGCCCCGAGGGGTACCCGCGAGTGATGTGAAGTCGGGTTGACCTGGAGGGTACCCGAGAGATAATTACGTGGCACGGCCGGTCATTCTTAGCCCTTGCCGTAAGTCCATGAGACGGGGCGACGGGTTCACATGATCGTGAGTCTCTGCTCGTTGCCGCGCACTACCAAGACACTAATGGTTTGGATATTTGATCTGAGTAGGCCTCTGGCCTTATCGCACTAACCATCACACGGGAATAAGCATGGGCACTCTGCGTAGTATGTATCAGTTGAAGCTCTTCGGACGTCAGCAATGGGGTGGCCCGCGTAAGCACCTGCCTTATATAAGGAGGTAGCCAGGACTGATCCCGACCGTCCACACAACGTGCAGGAGTGCGAAGGGCGATGGGCCCAAGATCCCTGAGCGCTTAGGATGTAGACCGGCGTGCTGGCCTCTTTGTTGAGCCTCGGTAGGACTGCGGTGTGTTGATCAGCCGAGGGCGGTCATGACCTGATGGTGTGTCCGGCCGGAGTTGATCGAGCGTGTTGGGTAAGTTTGTGCACCCATGCAGGGAAGTATTATCTATTCGAATAGCCGTGTCCACGGTAACAGACGCTCGGAGTTGTATCCCGATCGATACAACTAGAACTGGATACTCAATGTTGAGGCATGTTATGGAAATGATGGCTCCGAGATTGCTTTCTCGCAGGGAGTTGAGGAAGTGATCTCTGGGCGATGTTACAACATACTTACTAATATTATAATATGCTACTCTTATCTCTTCTGATGTTGCAAGATGCCTGAAGATGCTAGTATTCGATAGGCTAGGCTTTCCCCTTCTATTCTGGCATTCTGCAGTTTAGTCCATAGATACTACCCATTTCTTCGATAGGCTAGACTTTGGATGAGTACTCACGGTTGCTTTGCTTCCTCTTTCCCCTTCTCCATTCTTCTTGGATGTCGCAACCATATGGAGGAGCCCAGGAGCCAGGCTCCACCTTCGACGACGACTACTACTACACTGAGGGTGCCTACTACTACGTGGAGGCCGCCGCCGATCAGGGCTAGTCAGGAGGCTCCTAGGCAGGAGGCCTTGCCTTTTCAATTGTTGATGTTTGTGCTAGCTTTCTCAAGGCAGATATTGTTTAACTTATGACTGTACTCAAATAATGTTGCTTTCGCTGACTCGTTTGTATTCGAGCCCCCGAGGCCCCTGGCTTGTAATATAAAGCCTGTATTATTTTAATGAGTGTCTAGAGTTGTGTTGTAATATCTTCCCATGAGCCCCTGATCTTGATCATACACATTTGCATGTATGATTAGTGTAGATTGAATCGGGGGCGTCACAACCAGCACGAGCCGGCCTACTCGGTTCATGAGCCAAGCCTTCAAGGTGGGCAATCTGCCCACCACTTTGTCGACGAGGGGTAGCAGCTGTGCGGTGTGATAACCCACAAGTATAGGAGATCGCAACAGTTTTTGAGGGTAGAGTACTCAACCCAAATTTATTGATTCGACACAAGGGGAGCCAAAGAATATTCTCAAGTATTAACAGTTGAGTTGTCGATTCAACCACACCTGGAAAATTTAATATCTGCAGCAAAGTATTTAGTAGCAAAGTAGTATGGAAGTAACGGTAACGGTGGCAAAAGTAACAGTAGCAGTTTTGTAGTAATTATAACAGTGGCAACGGTAAAGTAACTAAGCAAAGACCAATATGTGAAAAGCTCGTAGGCATTGGATCAGTGATGGATAATTATGTCGGATGCGATTCCTCATGCAACATTTATAACATAGGGTGACATAGAACTAGCTCTAGTTCATCAATGTAATGTAGGCATGTATTCTGAATATAGTCATACATGCTTATGGAAAAGAACTTGCATGACATCTTTTGTCCTACCCTCCCGTGGCAGCGGGATCCTATTGGAAACTAAGGGATATTAAGGCCTCCTTTTAATAGAGTACCAGACCAAAGCATTAACACTTAGTGAATACATGAACTCCTCAAACTACGGTCATCACCGGGAGTGGTCCCGATTATTGTCACTTCAGGGTTACCGGATCATAACACATAGTAGGTGACTATTGACTTGCAAGATAGGATCAAGAACTCACATATATTCATGAAAACATAATAGGTTCAGATCTGAAATCATGGCACTCGGGCCCTAGTGACAAGCATTAAGCATAGCAAAGTCATAGCAACATAAATCTCAGAACATAATGGATACTAGGGATCAAACCCTAACAAAACTAACTCGATTACATGATAAATCTCATCCAACCCATCACCGTCCAGCAAGCCTACGATGGAATTACTCACGCACGACGGTGAGCATCATGAAATTGGTGATGGAGGAAGGTTGATGATGACGACGGCGACGGATTCCCCTCTCCGGAGCCCCGAACGGACTCCAGACCAGCCCTCCCGAAAGAGATTAGGGCTTGGCGGCGGCTCCGTATCATAAAATGCGATGAATCCTTCTCTTCGATTTTTTCTCCCCGAACGTGAATATATAGAGTTGGAGTTGAGGTCGGTGGAGCCTCAGGGGACCCACGAGGCAGGGTGGCGCGCCCCCCACCCTCGTGGACACGGTGTGGGCCCCCTACTATTGATTCTTTCGCCAGTATTTTTTATATATTCCAAAAATATTCTCCATGATGTTTCAGGTCATTCTGAGAACTTTTATTTCTGCACAAAAACAACACCATGGCAATTCTGCTGAAAACAGCGTCAGTCTGGGTCAGTTCCATTCAAATCATGCAAGTTAGAATCCAAAACAAGGGCAAAAGTGTTTGGAAAAGTAGATACGATGGAGACATATCAACTCCCCCAAGCTTAAACCTTTGCTTGTCCTCAAGCAATTCAGTTGACAAAGTGATAAAGAAAAACTTTTACAAACTCTGTTTGCTCTTGTTGTAATAAATATGTAAAGCCAACATTCAAGTTTTCAGCAAAGATTATGAACCAACCATATTCACAGTAACACGTAGGTCTCATGTTTACTCATATCAATGGCATAATCAACTAGCGAGCAATAATAATAAATCTCGGATGACAACACTTTCTCAAAATAATCATAATATGATATAACAAGATGGTATCTTGCTAGCCCTTTCTGAGACCGCAAAACATAAATGCAGAGCACCTCTGAAGATCAAGGACTGACTAAACATTGTAATTCATGGTAAAAGAGATCCAGTCATAGTCATACTCAATGTAAATTAATAGTAATGCATGCAAATGACAGCGGTGCTCTCCAACTGGTGCTTTTTAATAAGAGGGTGATGACTCAACATAAAAGTAAATAGATAGGCCCTTCGCAGAGGGAAGCAAGGATTTGTAGAGGTGCCAAAGCTGGATTTTTGAAATAGAGATAAATAATATTTTGAGCGGCATACTTCATTGTCAACATTACAAGCGAGAGATCTCGATATCTTCCATGCTACACACATTATAGGCGGTTCCCAAACAGAATGGTAAAGTTTATACTCCCCCACCACCAACAAACATCAATCCATGGCTTGCCTGAAACAACGGGTGCCTCCAACTAACAACAGTCTTGGGGGAGTTTTGTTTGCAATTATTTTGATTTGAGCATGGGACTGGACATCCCGGTGACCGGCCATTTTCTCGTGAGTGAGGAGCGGAGTCCACTCCTCGTGAGAATAACCCACCTAGCATGGAAGATATAGACAACCCTAGTTGATACATGAGCTATTCGAGCATACAAAATAGAATTTCATTTGAAGGTTTAGAGTTTGGCATATACAAATTTACTTGGAACGGCAGGTAGATACCACATATAGGAAGGTATGATGGATGCATATGGAATAACTTTGGGGTTTATGGAGGTGGATGCACAAGCAATATTCCAGCTTAGTACAAATGAAGGCTAGAAAAAGACTGGGAAGCGACCAGCTAGAGAGCGACAACAGTCATGAACATGCATTAAAATGAATAAACATTGAGTGCAAGCATGAGTAGGATATAATCCACCATGAACATAAATATCGTGGAGGCTATGTTGATTTTGTTTCAACTACATGCGTGAACATGTGCCAAGTCGAGCCACTCGAATCGTTCAAAGGAGGATACCACCCTATCATACCACATCACAACCATTTTAATAGCATGTTGGCACGCAAGGTAAACCATTATAAACTCCTAGCTAATTAAGCATGACATGAGCAACTATAATCTCTAATTGTCATTGCAAATATGTTTCATTCATAATGGGCTGAATCAGGAATGATGAACTAATCATATTTACAAAAACAAGATAGGTCGAGTTCATACCAGCTTCTCTCATCTCAATCAGTCCATCATATATCGTCATTATTGCCTTTCACTTGCACGACCGAACGGTGTGGATAATAATAATAGTGCACGTGCATTGGACTAAGCTAGAATTTGCACGCATTCAATACAAGGGAGAAGACAAGGTAACATGGGCTCTTTGTTAAATCAACAATAATGCATATGAGAGCCACTCAACATTTTCATTATGGTCTTCTCCTCTCGACCCCCAAAGAAAAGAAAAGAAATAAAACTATTTACACGGGAAAGCTCCCAACAAGCAAAAGAAGAACGAGAAATATTTTTGGGTTTTCTTCTAATTATTACTACTACAGGCATGGAAAGTAACTATTTTTTTGGTTTTTCTTAAGGTTTTTCGAACACACAAGAAGAAGCTTAGAAAATAAAATAAACTAGCATGGATAGCACAATGAAAAAGTATGAGCATCGACAACTGGCATGAGTGTGTGAACATGAATGTAATGTTTGTGAGAAATACATACTCCCCCAAGCTTAGGCTTTTGGCCTAAGTTGGTCTATGCCCAAGGATCAAAGCTGCTCTCTCCGGTGTACGGAGGAGTGTCCTCTGGGTGCCACTGGTTGGCGATCTCCTTTGGATCCCACTGATAAACAGACTGCCGATAAGGGTCAGGAGATGGCCCAGGCTCTGGCTCTGGGGATCGTGTTTGCTCCCAATATGCATAAATGTCATCGGGCAGGATGATGTATGTGCCTGAATGAATGTTAAACAAAGAAGGTGCAGGCAGGGTAACAATCTGACAAGTCTTTTCACTGAATACCAGGTTATAAATGAGTCTCTTCTCCTTATCATTGCAAATAGAATCATGTGCTACCATACTTTTATAGTCTAAGAAAATAGGGGGCAACACCTTTTCTTCTTTCTCATAGTGTCTAATAGGTATCTCAAAATATTTAGCAAGACACGAAGCAAAGATACCTCCAAAAATGGGGCCCTTTGTACGGTTTAGACTCAACCGTTTAGCAACCATAGCACCTAAACTGAAAGTTCTGTCAAGGAGTAGTCAGGAGCACTGAGGCCCCCACTATTCCCGCGGCCAATTAGACATCTACTAGCAAATATTGCATAGTAACGTAGAACAGGAAAATGTATGCTTGTAGTTCTTGCATCCGAAACTTTTCTCGTTTCCCCTACAGCAATCATATCAATAAATTCTGCCACGTCCCTAGGATGTGGTTCCTCGACGCTGCCCTCAAAAGGCAACTTGCAAACCGCGCAAAAATCATAGAGTGACATCTCCTTAAACTCATCATATAAATAAAAATCCACCAAAGGTGGTGATCTCCTAGCATGGAAATGAAAATTTTGCACAAAAATATTAGTGAGTAGGAGATACTATTTGAGCTGGTCGTGGAGGAAGTCGGTAAGGCCTGCATTCTCAGCAAAGTAATAAAAATACTCATAGATTTCGGCGGCTCTCAAGAACTCATCACAAGGCCATTCACACGGCCGAACCTCCGTAGGGCGAGGAAGATTATATTTGGGCTTCTTGTTCTCTTCACTTTGCTTATCCTTTGAGCTTCGGCTCGAAGAGCCTCTCAACAATCTCTTCAACATTTTCTCCCTCTGAAAATTTCTGAAATTTTTAGTGACTCAAAATAAGAGTGAACCAAACTCAACAAGATTGATAACAACTACTCCCACAAGTGCCTAGAGACTATATCATGCATTAAAACTACTTTTGACCATATAAATTTGACATGCAAGCTCGGGAACAGGGTCACCTAAGAAGCAAGAATTTGCAATAAATAAAGCACTAGAACAAAAACTAATTGGACCATTGGAGGAGTACATACCGAAGAACAATCCCCCAAAGTAGTTTCGTGAATGGAGCTTTGAGCAAGGAGATCGAAATCGGCAGCAAGATGAGCTAGAACACGGGTTTGAGCTATGGGGGGATTTTTTCTAGAGGAAGACGAAGTGAGTGGGTGCAGGAATAAGTGGAGAGGAGCCATGTGGGGCCCACGAGGCAGGGGGCACGCCCTGCACCCTCATGGCCAAATGGTGGGTTCTCCTGGTGTGTTCTCAGTGCCAGATATTCTTAAATATTCTACAAAAAATCATATATCATTTTCGGGACATTTGGAGAACTTTTATTTTCGTGGTATTTTTTATTGCAAGGATAATTCAGAAAACAAAGAGAAAATACTATTTTTGCTTTATTTAATCTAAATAACAGAAAGTAAAAGGAGGGACAGAGAGTTGTGCTTTCTAACTTCATCCACCTCATGCTCATCAAAAGGAATCCACTAACAAGGTTGATCAAGTCTTGTTAACAAACTCATTCCGAATCGCATGAAACCGGAGAATTTTCGAATGGCACTAGGTTACCTCCATGGGGATATGCACGTCCCCAACAATAAGAATTTCATATTTCTTCTTGACAGTAGGAAGAGGAAATTCGAAACCTTCAATAGTAATCGTTGGAATTTTTCCATAGAATTGATACTGTGGACTTGAGGTTGTTTCCTCGAAAAGTGTACCGTATGCTCATTACCATTAACATGAAAAGTGACATTGCCTTTGTTGCAATCAATAACAGCCCCTACAGTATTCAAAAAGGGTCTACCAAGGATAATCGACATACTATCGTCCTCGGGAATATCAAGAATAACAAAGTCCGTTAAAATAGTAACGTTTGCAACCACAACAGGCACATCCTCACAAATACCGATAGGTATAGCGGTTGATTTATCGGCCATTTCCAAAGATATTTCAGTAGGTGTCAACTTATTCAAATCAAGTCTACGAAATAAAGAGAGAGGCATAACACTAACACCGGCTCCAAGATCACATAAAGCAGTTTTAACATAGTTTCTTTTAATGGAGCATGGTATAGTTTGTACTCCTGGATCTCCAAGTTTCTTTGGTATTCCACCTTTAAAAGTATAATTAGCAAGCATGGTGGAAATTTCAGCTTCCGGTATCTTTCTTTTATTTGTAACAATATCTTTCATGTACTTAGCATAAGGATTCATTTTAAGCATATCGGTCAAACGCATACGCAAAAAGATAGGTCTAATCATTTCAGCAAAGCGCTCAAAATCCTCATCATCCTTTTTCGTGGATGGTTTAGGAGGAAAAGGCATGGGTTTCTGAACCCATGGTTCTCTTTCTTTACCGTGCTTCCTAGCAACGAAACCTCTCTTATCATAACGCTGATTCTTTGATTGTGGGTTATCAAGATCAACATGAGGTACAGTCTCTACATCATTGTTATTGCTAGGTTGAGCATCAACATGAACATCATCATTCATATTATCACTAGGTTCATGTTCATTACCAGATTGTGTTTCAGCATCAGAAATAGAAATATCATTGGGATTCTCAGGTGTGTCAACAACAGGTTCACTAGAAGCATTGAAAGTCCTATCATTTTTATTTTTCTTCTTTTTAGAAGGACAAGGTGGATCAACATTAGTTCTCTGAGAATATTGCTCAATTCTCTTAGGGTGGCCCTCGGGATACAAAGGTTCCTGAGTCATTTTACCACCTCTAGTCATAACTCTAACAACATTATCATTTTTCTTATTACTTAATTCATTGAGCAAATCATTTTGAGCTTTAAGCAATTGTTCTACTTGAGTGGTAACCATAGAAGAATGTTTACTAATAAGTTTAAGTTCACCCTTAACTCTAGACATATAATCACTCAAGTGTTCAATCATATAAGCATTTCTTTTCAAGTGTCTACCAACATAAGCATTGAAGTTTTCTTGTTTAACAATAAAATCATCAAATTCATCCAAGCATTGGCTAGCAAACTTAGTAGATGGGATTTCACCCTTATCATATCTACACAGAGAATTTACCTTTACTACCCGTGTCGGGTTATCAAGACCATGTATTTCTTCAATAGGTGGTAAATTCTTAACATCTTCAACTTTTCTTTCATAGATTTCTTTGCCTCTTGCATATCCTCAGGACTGAGAAATAGAATACCCCTTTTCTTCAGAGTTGGTTTAGGAGTTGGTTCATGAAGTGTCCAATTATTTTCATTACTCAACATATTATTCAATAGCAATTCAGCTTGATCAATAGTTCTTTCCCTGAAAACACAACCAGCACAACTATCCAGGTGGTCTCTGGAAGCATCAGTTAGTCCATTATAAAAGATATCAAGTATTTCATTTTTCTTGAGAGGATGATCAGGCAAAGCATTAAGTAATCGAAGAAGCCTCCCCCAAGATTGTGGGAGACTCTCTTCTTCAATTTGCATGAAATTATATATTTCCCTTAAGGCAACTTGTTTCTTATGAGCGGGGAAATATTTAGCAGAGAAGTAATAAATCATATCCTGGGGACTATGCACACAACCAGGATCAAGAGAATTAAACCATGTTTTAGCATCACCCTTTAATGAGAAGGGAAATAACTTAAGGATATAGTAGTAACGAATTTTTTCCTAATGAGTAAATAGAGTGGTTATATCATTTAATTTAGTAAGATGTGCCACAGCAGTTTCAGATTCATAGCCATAAAAAGGATCAGATTCAACCAAAGTAATTATCTCAGGATCAACAGAGAAATCATAATCCTTATCAGAAATATAGATAGGTGAAGTGGCAAAAGCAGGGTCATATTTCATTCTATCATTCAAAGACTTTTCTTTCAGCTTAGCTAACAATTTCTTAAGATCATATCTATCTTTGC
Organism: Aegilops umbellulata; assembly: GCA_032464435.1. NCBI lineage: Eukaryota > Viridiplantae > Streptophyta > Magnoliopsida > Poales > Poaceae > Aegilops > Aegilops umbellulata. Next base: position 185,251,758 of record CP136055.1, read on the forward strand.
AAGCAAAAAAGTCTCTAGCAGTTTCTTCATCCATAACATAACCCTCAGGTACATCAGACAATTCATATCTAGGGGGAGAATCTTCATCATCACTTTCATCAATATTATCAGTTTCAATAATTTCATTCTCTCTAACCCTAGCAAGTTGTTCATCAAGAAATTTACCTAGTGGCACAATATCATTAAGCATAGAAGTAGTTTCATCATAAGTATCATGCAAAGCAGAAGTGGCATCATCAATAACATGTGACCTATCAGAACCAATAGCAGGTGTAGGTGTCCAAAATTTACTCATAAGAGAAGGTGAATCAAGTGCAGAGGTAGATGGCAGTTTGATGAGGACATGACTACCTTGGATACGACCAAAAATATTGCATACATGCATATTTGTCAGGTGATTTCTAGTGTCAACCATTCAATAATCTATTTATATTATCCAGAACAAAAATACTTCACACACTTTTGTGTTTTGTCTAATTGTAGGTGTGTGGGACATTTGTACAATCCACATATGAAGATAGGGGATTTGTTTAGTTAAAAGTTAGCCATTGCAACTTCATGTACTTCGTTTGTGTCCAACGACCATACCAAGACCGCTTACGGATCCCCACCTTTATCAATACTTCATCTATATTCACAATATTCAGATTGTATTATCATATTCTTGCTTGTTCTTCGATTGCTTGCAGGAATAGACCTTCGTGGTCAGGTTGATTGTGCTGCGGCGTGGTCAATAACCTCTCGGAGTTGGTTTAGCGATTGCTAAGGCGCAACGTCGTGCACGTTTGTAGTTGGATCATCAAAGTCGTCTCCACCAAATCAATAGTTATCATCTCATCGAAAGATCGGGACACCCTCGCCTCTATCAAGCAGTCTATCTCAGTTCCTTACCTCCCCTCGTAGTTGTGGGATAAATCTTGGTTTTTTCGTCTTTCAAGTTCCTCATAGTGATCAACAGATATAAATCCCAAGTGACTCAAAGAATAGATCTATGCTCCCCGGCAGCAATGCCAAAAATAGTCTTGATAACCCACAAGTATAGGGGATCGCAACCGTTTTCGAGGGTAGAGTATTCAACCCAAATTTATTGATTCGACACAAGGGGAGCCAAAGAATATTCTCAAGTATTAGCAGTTGAGTTGTCAATTCAACCACACCTGGAAAACTTAATATCTGCAGCAAAGTATTTTGTAGCAAAGTAGTATGGAAGTAACAGTAACGGTGGCAAAAGTAACAGTAGCAGTTTTGTAGTAATTGTAATAGTGGCATCAGTAAAGTAACTAAGCAAAGATCAATATGTGAAAAGCTCGTAGGCATTGGATCAGTGATGGATAATTATGTCGGATGCGATTCCTCATGCAACAGTTATAACATAGGGTGACACAGAACTAGGTCCAGTTCATCAATGTAATGCAGGCATGTATTCCGAATATAGTCATATGTGCTTATGGAAAAGAACTTGCATGACATCTTTTGTCCTACCCTCCCGTGGCAGCGGGGTCCTATTGGAAACTAAGGGATATTAAGGCCTCCTTTTAATAGAGTACCGGACCAAAGCATTAACACTTAGTGAATACATGAACTCCTCAAACTATGGTCATCACCGGGAGTGGTCCCGATTATTAACACATAGTAGGTGACTATTGACTTGCAAGATAGGATCAAGAACTCACATATATTCATGAAAACATAATAGGTTCAGATCTGAAATCATGGCACTCGGGCCCTAGTGACAAGCATTAAGCATAGCAAAGTCATAGCAACATAAATCTCAGAACATAATGGATACTAGGGATCAAACCCTAACAAAACTAACTCGATTACATGATAAATCTCATCCAACCCATCATCGTCCAACAAGCCTACGATGGAATTACTCACGCATGGCGGTGAGCATCATGAAATTGGTGATGGAGGAAGGTTGATGATGACGACGACGATGGATTACCCTCTCCAGAGCCCCGAACGGACTCTAGACCAGCCCTCCCGAAAGAGATTAGGGCTTGGCGGCGGCTCCGTATCATAAAATGCGATGAATCCTTCTCTCTGATTTTTTTTCTCCCCGAACATGAATATATAGAGTTGGAGTTGAGGTCGGTGGAGCCTCAGGGGACCCACGAGGCAGGGGGGCGCGCCCCAGGGGGTGGGCGCGCCCCCACCCTCGTGGATAGGGTGTGGACCCCTGGTGTTGATTCTTTCGCCAGTATTTTTATATATTCCAAAAATATTCTCCATGAAGTTTCAGGTCATTCTGAGAACTTTTATTTCTGCACAAAGATCACACCATGGCAATTCTGCTGAAAACAACGTCAGTCCGGGTTAGTTCCATTCAAATCATGCAAGTTAGAATCCAAAACAAGGGCAAAAGTGTTTGAAAAAGTAGATACGATGGGGATGTATCAGTGGGGCGTCTAATGGAGAGCGGGATGCCGAGGTAAGTGACGGGGAGCTCGACGATTGACCAACCCAAGCTCTCGACGATGGGTAGTACGGTGTCATCCTCACAAAGCGTGGCAATGCTCTTGGCGAAGTTGACGCGGAGTCCGGATGCCGGACCAAATAGCTGCAAGATTGCCTTTATGACCTCGATGTCATCCGGCTGTGGGTGACAGAAGAGAACCACTTCATTTGCATAAAGAGAGATCAGGGGATTGGTTTGGAAGGGTGTATCCGGCGTATGATCTTGAGCTCAGTGGCGCGCTTGAACAGGCGACCAAGGGTGTCTACAGCCAAGACGAACAGTTGCAACGACATGGGGTCTCCTTGACACAGGCCTTGGCGATGCCAAAATGGGGGGGCCCGAGGCTTCCATTGAGCACACCTTGGTGCTAGCAGAAGACAGGAGGATTGCCAGCTACTCAAGGAATCTATCCCCGAAGCCGTATTGCTTCAGCACCTCAAAGAGGAAAGGCCAGAACAACGAGTCGAATGCTCGCTTTAGCAATACGCGCGGCTCTCCCAGCTGGTGCAACAGACGAGCAGATTGGAGCACCTGGACGAAGTTGTCGTGGAGGCTGCGCCGAAGGATGAAGGCATTCTGGTTGTTGCTGACGAGGGCGTCAAGTCTGGGCGCGAGACGGACTACAGTACCTTAGCAAAGAATTTGGCAACCAGGTGAATAAGGATGATCGGCCGATAGTCCCACAAGCAACTCGCATTGGAACACTTGGGGAGAGCAGGGCTTGGTTCAGGCGTGAGAACCCGCGCCCCCGCGTGTCATAGAGCTGCTAGAAGACGGCGGCGAAGTCGACCTTGACCGTGGGCTAGCAGGCGCGCAGGAACTCGATGGTGAAGCCGTCGGGCCCCGGTGCCTTATGTGCCGGCAGTCACTTGACAGAGTTCCAATCTCCTCGTCGTCAAAGGGCGCATCCAACTCGAGGAGGTCCAAGAGGGGGTGATCAGCTACGAGAGATCTAGCGTGCAGTCACGGTCGACCTCGGTGCCTAGTGTCGGTGTCAAAACCGGCAGATCTCGGGTAGGGGGTCCCGAACTGTGCGTCTGAGGATCAAAGGTAATAGGAGATAGGGACACGATGTTTACCCAGGTTCGGTCCCTCTTGATGGAGGTAATAACCTACTTCCTGCTTGATTATCTTGGATGAATATGGGGTTTACAAAAGTTGATCTACCTCGAGATCGTAATGACTAAACCCTAGATGTCTAGCCTGTATGTTTATGATTGCCTCTACGGACGAAACCCTCCGGTTTATATAGACACCAGAGGGACCTAGGGTTGTACAGAGTCGGTTTACAGAGGAAGGAATCTTCATATCCGAACGCCAAGCTTGATTTCCACGTAAAGGGGAGTCCCATCCGGACACGGGAAGAAGTCTTCTGTCTTGTATCTTCATGGCCCATTAGTCTGGCCCACATCACATAGCCCGAACGCTCGAGGACCCCTTAATCCAGGACTCCCTCAGTAGCCCCTGAACCAGGCTTCAATGACGATGTGTTCGGCGCGTAGATTGTCTTCGGCATTGCAAGGCGGGTTCCTCCTATGAATACTTCAAAGTAGTCCTCGAACATAGAAAACGTGTCCGGCTTTGTGAAACAGACACCACACACAACCACAAGAGGGTATAATATTTAACAAGTCCCATCTACTGACAACTTTTGTGGCAAGACCTTACGTCCCCTACCTGGTTATTTTTTCAAACCGTCTTTCAGCCTTTCGCTCCATGTTACAAGACACAATATTTATTGGCACATCTTGTCAAAGCAGAGATCGCGCCCCCTTATCACGGGATTCTTATCAATATGGGCGTGGGTAATCCAACCATGTCGTTTGCACAATCCATTGGGAATAGGCGAGCTTTAAGGCTCGTGAGGAGGCGTTTGATATTCATCGCCTTTATAAAGGGGTACAAACCCGTCTTTCTCCCCCATGCCTACCTCTTCGTCAGCCTTTCCAGCCTCAAGCCCCAGCGCCTAGGTATCGATTTCTTTCATTGCTAGCAAGCCTTCTAGTTATGTCCGGATCCAGCTCCCAAGGCAGGTGGACGGCCTCCTCGGTCACCGAGAAAGATATCATGAAGCTCCGAGGGGCGAGGTACCTGACTACAGAAATCAACCACAGGCTCCCTACCAAGGGGCAGGTTATCCCCACACCAAAATCCGGCGAGAGGGTTGTATTCATCTCTCACTTCCTCCGCAGGCTAGGGTTCGCTCTCCACCCCTTCGTTCATGGCCTTATGTTCTATTATGGGCTAGATTTTCACGATCTAGCTCCGGACTCCTTTCTCCACATCTCGGCGTTTATCGTCATGTGTGAGGCTTTTCTCCGCATCCCCCCACACTTCGGCCTCTCGCTCAAGACCTTCCATGTGAAGCCGAAGATAGTCGACGGGGAGCAGGCGGAGTGCGGCAGTGCTATGGTGAGCAAGCTCGCCAATACTATCTGGCCAAAAGGCGCCTTCACGGAAACCTCCAACTTATGGCAGTGGAGTGGTTCTATATCACCAAACCCCGCGATACCAAATGGGCAGCCACGTCTACGTTTTGATCGGGCCCTCCATTGCGACTCGCATCATGGATTAATAAGGGCTTGACTGGGGATCAACTGATGAAGTGCAGACGCTGCAAAAGTCATATCTAGAGCATCCTCGAAAAGGACACCGACCTTATTAACGTGATCCAGGTGATGCTAGTCCGCCGGATCCTCCCATGTCAGCGATGGCCTCTCCGCATGTGAGAGTTCAATCCGGAAGGACCACAGACCCTTCAGCAATTCCTCGGCACAATGCACAGAGGGATGTGGAAACTATTCTTCAAGACTCAAAAGCAGTGGCCGGACACATCCGAGGACATCGGCCTCGACTGCAACCATCCGGATACCTCGGTAAGCACCCAACTTCTGATCGCAACTCGGTTGATTATCCCATAGAGATGTACTGAGAAACCTATCTTCGACCAGGCTGGATAAAGAAGGCGGAATGAATTAGGTGTTCAGCTCCACTTCCTGAAGACTTAGCTGATTCTGTGTTAACGAGGATGCTGGCCCCAACGCTGTATCAAATGCCGGCGAGGGATGACAAGAAGAAGAGCAAAAGGGCTGAAAGGTGGCCTCTGCTCTAAAGGTATACTGGACACTACATCCGAGGAGACTGAAGATCCCTCTTCTGAAGACGAAGACAAAGGGGAAGCAGAAGAAGGGGATATCCCTTCCCCCCACGGGAAGAAAAGGACCGCCTCCGAAGACTTGGAGGTGGAAGCACCCAAGAGATGGAATATATCCCTGTCAGATGGTTCGGGTTCGGAAGCCGATGTTGACACATAGCTCCTCTCTAGGGATAAGCCCTTTGCCGAATCATAAGTGAACAAGGATGCCCTAGACATGTCCCTTTTTCCGGTTTGCAGGGGTAACATTTAAACTATATGTTTGCAGTCCGGCCCGCTATCTACCTCAACAGTCCTCCTCATCAGGGGACTTGCCTCTGAAGATGATGGAAAGCAAGACACCTCCACAAGCTTCCTCGCCCCTAAGGGCGGACGACTTCGAGGTGTCGTCCCGGAGGATCTCCCCTGACCATCCAGTGACGGGGGGGGACAATGAAGACATCGCCCGAAGGTGATACTTCGATCGTCAAGGGTCTAGGGGAGGCAACCCCCACGGGGACCAACAATGAGGGCCCTGAACTATCCGGTTTATAGCTGAAGACGACTCTAGGGTCGAATAAGCGTACCCTTTTGAAGGGAGTCCATACTCCTACAGCAGCCTCCGGGAATCCGGAGGTGCCGGATACACTGATGGGCACATTGCAAAGTGCGTCTATGTCAGAGGAACATCGTACCTTAATGGGTACGGTAGTTGAGAAGATTCTGTCCGCGAGAAGCGGATTCAATGAGGCCTTCACGGGCCTGCTGAGAGGCTTCGAGGTATGCAATGACTGCTCTTTACATGCAAAAATGCGCGTGTGTATAGATAGTAGCCCCTGAGACTCTGGTCGGTTTCCACAAGGAGGCGATCAGAGATAAAAAAAGATATGCTTAGGAAGTAACATAATTAATTTGAAAACAGGTTGTTATGTCAATGGCGACTGCCCAAGCTACGGAAGTTGCAGATTTAAAGCATAAACTTGAGTTAGCTGAAGAGGACATTACCCTTATTAACAGGCGGCCCGATGAGGCACAAGGTATGTTTTGGGACAGCCCGCTTATGCATGTATAATAGTATGAGCACGAAGCTGAAAATTATATATTGTGACATGCATAAATGTAGATGGTGCTACCGTGGTTGAGACCCTTCGGGCCGAGCTTGCCCGGGCCAAGGAGCATGCCAGATTGAGCAATGCGGCTGCCAAGAAGGCGACTGCTGATTTAAAGTCCGAACAGGCCACTCGACGCCCGTGCGAGGAGAGAATATCTACCATGGAGCGAGATCTAAAGGATGCCGCTGGCAAATGCAAATCACTTGAGGAGGATAACAAAGCCAAGGCAGCCGAACTTGACAAAGCCTTACAAGAGGCGAGAGAAGCACGGTCCGAGTCTAGAGCGGCTCGGGAGGAGATCCGGCAAGCTGGGGAGATAGCGGCCGGTAAGCCCTTTCTTTTATAGAACAAGTTCGGCGCCCCGAAGTATGCTCTGCTTAATCAATTATGGAGTTCTCTAGACGCGTTCTTGGACCTGCCGAAGAGTGTCTCCGATGCGGCGCAGTTCTTCCAAGCGCAGGAAGGACATGCTGCGGAGAAGCTTTTCTGGTCACAATTCATCGTGCCACGGCGTCCGGCGTTGCTGAACGAACAGATGGCCCAGTGGGCCGAGCTCCACAAGATGTCCGGAGCTACCATGAAGGACGTCGTGGTCCGGCTATGGCCGGCTGACCCATTCCGAACAGCTATTTCGCACTACAAGAAATATGTCAACTTGTGACCCTCACTATTGGCCGCTGAAAGGTCATAGTTTTTCATTTGCGACCTTTTTGTGACCAAAAACAGAAGGTCAAAAGCTGGCGGTCGTAAACTGAAATTAGCGACCTTTAACAAAAGGTCGTTGAATCCATGACCTTTTGTTTTGGTCACTGGCTGTCTGCCCAGGCCACGTCAGATCCGATGTGGCAATCTAACGTGGCAAAATTGCGACCGATTGAAAAGGTCGTAAATTAGAATTGGCCCGGTCCAATTTGGTGTTTTAGATGGGCCGAGCCCAACAATTCAGCCTTTATATTTTTTTTCTTATTAATTTTGGTCAGCTATATGGGCCAAGCCCTACTATTCAGCCTTTTTATTTTCTGGGCCTAGGCCATTTTGCATTCCGTTGCACAACATTCCAGTCCACTATTGTTTGGGCCGTAGCCTTTTTAAACCCGAAATATTACTTGGTCCAGTAGAACGTGTTCGGTCTTTTTCATTCACAGATTTCAATTTTACACATTTCAGCAGAAAAAAATAAATAATTCTCTATTAAATTATTAAATACAAAATCATTTGCTCAAATATTCACAACATCACATACATGTTTGCATGTCCAACAGCATATACACGGTGGCAAACTAGCATCATCAACAACATCAAATATTCAAAACATGGTGGCAAACTAGCAACATCAACTAAAATTGTAGTGCGCATCTCGAGGCTTCCTTGATCTTCTGTCATAGCACCAGCATCCTCAACAACATTAGATCCTGATGTACATAAACTATTAGTGAGATACATTGGGAGTTAAATTATTTTCAATAAAAAATGTTGAGACAATTATAGGTACATGCCCAAATGCTTCAGTTCATTAAACATTAAGCAAGGCATAGCAAAAATTCCAACAACTTGACAGCAACACGTTAACCTATTCTACACTTCCACTACAACATTCAAGATCATGTTAGGCAGCAACAATACTAACCTACAGTCACCAGCATGGTATATTGGTACAAGTGCATGTCATGCAATGAACGTCACTGTAACACATTCACTTGAAGAAAAGTACTGTACTATTCTACTACCATGACCATCCATTCAACTGACATCATATAACAATACTAGTAAGCCCACACGGACTAACATCACAAGGCAGGAGAGAATAAAGGGAATCAAGACCTCATGATGATAGTGTTGACAATGATCTGGTTGGAATTATCAAGCAGAGCAAAACAGCAACATGACCATCAAGTCGCAGCCCTAAAGAAAGAAAGAACCAATAGAGTCAGCTACTTATTTATTCAGAATTGATAGTTGAACAATCATCAGGAAACTAAAGATACTGCTCAGCCAACTAAATAACACATGATTCAGTCACACGGTATAATTCTGACTATAATGTAACAAGAGAACTAAGGATACTACATACTTAGAACTCAACTAATAAGTGAGTGTGATCAAATCTGATGCAAACAACTGATTTTATTTGTTGATGTTACAAAAGGAAGTGTATAAAACAAACTGCAGCAAACAAGCTTTGATTTGCTGCTCCAAATAGAAGACCATGGGATTGGGGTGCTGATCACATAAGTAAATAAACAATAATACATCTCCAAAACCTTAAATATGGCATCAACTTCTCATATCACAAAGGTCTAAATTTATAGCACCACACATGAGGTCTAAATTTATACTATGTTCCTTTAGTAGCAAGAGCTGGTTCATGTCTAGCTTGTATTGCAGATAACTAGTACAGTTTTCACACAAAAAATAGGATTGCAGTATATATTCACAGCATGTAAGAATACTTGGATTAACAGACTAATCAACCATCAACTAACACTTCACAGTACCAACTAACACTTCACAGTACCAAAAATGGGGTGGCGCTCGCCACTTCGGATGTGCAACAACCATGAGGGCTTCTTCCTGTTCCACCTGCAACAGCGGCAGCGGCGGCGGCGGCAGCTTCTACAGATCTGAGACACAAAACAAAACGTAGGCAGGAGGAATCAGAGGGAGGGGAGATGAAGAACATGGCAGGCATTTATATGATGACAGTACATAACGTGCAACTTGGTTCACAAGCATAACTAACCGCATGTCAGGATCCTTTCACGTCTGCAACTTCCTAGCTCAGCGGTCAGAAGACCATACAGCATTGCATGTAGCCGGCCGGCACACACTGATTTGTAGCAAATCAGATTGAACTTAGAATGATTACACTAGCAACTAGTGAGCACTGAAGACTAATCTTAACCCACTGGTAGCAGTCTAACACTAGCAACTAGTGAGCACTGAAGAAACAACAATAAACAACACAATGAAACAGCTGAGATCCTAACTTCTCTTCGGCTTCCTTCTCGGCCTTGACGCGGAGCTTCGCCAGTTGCTTTCTCCTGTCGTAGGAGATCTTGGCCTTCTCCTTCCTATTTTCCTCCAGCTCCTGAATACCAGGCCAGAGAGTGATGAGAAACAGTATGCACAAACATCAGCTCATAATGAACACAAACTGGCAACAGCGGATGTACTGTACTGATAACATTAGACTAGAACTAAGAGCCTCAGAGATCTTGGTGGTTAAGATCATCAAGTAGGATAAACCCATTAAGAGTAGCAAATATTTTGATAACATCACAGGCTCAAATGAAAATAAACACCAGCAAACTGTTGAATGAATTAAAACAAAAAACAGAGCAAAATCTCTTAAATAGCACAAAATGGCATGGTCTGTCAGAAGTAGCTAGTTGTGATAATCATGAAGTATCAGTGGGAATCCAAACAATTTTCTTCATCACGTAGAAGCATGCAAAAGACCCAATATAACACAAAGAGCAACAAGGTTGCGACCAACACAAGGAGTGCATGTACGACCAGTCATAAAGTAGTGCAAATGTAATACATGAGATGCCATCATCCATCAGAAGTAGCTGGTTACACTAATCATGAAATATCAGTGGGAATCCGAACGATTTTCTTCATCACCCGGAATCATGCAGTTCAACCCAACAGAACACAATGAGCAATAAGGTTCATAACCAATGAAGGAATGCATGTACAGTCAGTCTAAAGCAGTAAAAATGTGCAAATGTACTTCAGGAGATGGCGTGACCCGTCGATTTTCTTCATCACCCAGGCAATGCACATCTCATCAGCCAGCAGAACACAAAAAAGAGGATACAAAAAGTACTGCTAAGAGGTTTGCAAAAAACCAAATGAAAGTATTTGCTCAATAATAAAGGAGTACATATGTAGTCCAAGAGATGGCATGATCCGTCAGAAGTAGCTGGTTGTAATAATCATGAAAAATCAGTGGGAATCCGAATGATTTTCTTCATCACCCAGATCATGCACATCTCAGCCAGTAGATCATACATCAACTTGTCCGGAACCATGGTTAGTGAATATTTCATTCCATGGTTCCACTGTGCTGTTAGTTTTAGCTGCTACTGATATACTATGGTCAGGATATTTGGCACTTAATTTGGTACATTCCCGATCCAAACGGTAGGCTATAAGCATATGCCATATTGACAGATTTAAAATTGGAGCTGATCCCTTTGTTCACGGTTGCAAGAATCCAAAGGGTATTTTTACTAACACGCAAGATCTAAAGTGTTGTCTCCAACCAGGAAAAAAGAAGAAGCAGAATCACCTTGTTATCGTTGTCGCGGTCGAGAAGATCATTCACCGTGCAACCAGCCCCCCTAAGGAGGACAGCTTCGCATCCGAAGAGCGCCAGCATTTTCAAGTCAGGGAGCTCCCTCGGCATCGCCGCTATCGTGATCGACCTACGAAGCAAGGTTCAAAGGAGCTCTTTGAGTAAGCTGGTACTGTGCTTGGTAAGGCATACAAGTAATAGGGTAATAAAAGTTGCTCTGTTGCTAACAAACATGCTCTGTTTTCTTGCTAGATCACAAGATCCAGCATGAAGTCAGAATTTTAACCATGACTGGACCTATTAATTATCTGTTTGTGCACATAGCAAATCTGAAACTTTGAGATCAGGATGCTATCTCTAATCTCTACTGAGCTGGCCCTTCAGAGCAGTTGATCCAATCTCTACGCATTGTTGTTCAGAGATAGTGATGTCGGTAGAAATAAGCGTACCACCTCTCCACCCACGACGCAGTTGCCGAGGGTGGAGGGCCGCTCGTCGACACACTGGACGACCACCTCATCAGGCAGACTATTCTTGAGGTGCTGGAGCTCTATGGCAGGCATTTGAAACCCATGTCAGGTCAGGTCACTGCTGACTCACTGGACAAGGAAGGACCTCTTTCTTTCTTACCTTGGTCGTTGGTGGTGTGTGGTAGAAGAAGGCCGTTCCTGTTGCCCATGCACAATGTCCCGAGGATCCTCATGCCGCCGATGGATGCCTTGACCACCGGGACGGTGTCAGCGAGCTCGGCCTCAAACACACTGCAACCATAGGACAACGAGAGGACCAATTAGAAGAGAAGAGGCCACCAGGGGTCGCGATTAACCATGACAGATCGAGTCGAGGACAACCAACCTGGTGAAATTCCCCGCCCCACCGGCCGGGAGCCACCTCTACACCCACGATGCCGGCGGCGAGGGAGGGAGGCTCTCCTCCTTGTCCTTGTCCCGGGAGGAGGTCGAGAGTGGATGCGAGAAGCTGCTGGGCAGCAGGATCCGGTCGATGTAGAACTAGGAGGCTTTCGCGGAGGCGGAGGGCGGGTGAAAGCATGGGCTGCAGCAGCTTAAGGTGATGAGGTGGCGCCGGGCGGCAGGGCTGGGGACGGGACCAGGAGAGGGGGAGAAGGATGAGGTGTGGCTGTGGGGGAACAAAGAGATGGCTGGGAGAGCGGCGAATCGGAGCAGGATGGGATCTACACGAGGCCGTCGCCGGGGTTTGTGGCGTGGTGGAGGCGGCCGTGAGGAGGGAAGGAGGATAGGGCGAGGGAGGAAGGGCGCCGCCGCCGGTGACGAGAAGCTAGGGTTAGAGAGGGGTGGCGGCGTCGATCTGGATCGGGGAGAGAAAGGGAGGCGGCGGGCGGAAGGAAGGGAGGAGAGGTGAGTGAGTCGATCTGGGTAGGGTTTGGTGCGATGGGTTTCTTCAGATGGATGGATGTATGGATGGTGGGATTGCTAGTAATGGATGGTAGGATGTCCGCCATGTCATCGATCCGTGTGACAGGTGGTTCCACCAATCAGAGTCTAGCTTATGTAATTGTGTTGTTTCTCTTTTGTTTCTTTTATATTTTTTACCCTCTTATTTCGGGTAAACACTCAACATATTAGCTTCATGTTGTATGTTTAAATGACCCAATATTATGTTCATATGTGTATCTTAGGATTTCAAACAATGATAATATTGTGGTCTTCATTTGCATTGCACAAAAAATCATTTTCCATTTTTCGAGTGCCCAAAATGAGGTTTCTTTGTGAAGAACCTACCAAATAATTGTTGCAAAATTGGACCAAATTATTTTTATAAAGTACTAGGCCATATTTAATGCACAATTGACCAAATGGTTGGGTGTCAAAAGTTTCGATCCACCTCTAGTGAAAAAGACAAATTTCCGCCGATTCAGCAGGAAGCGGGTGATATTTGAACTGTGGCTGCCTCATAGTTTGCTATTTATTTTTTCCAAAAATCATTTCTAGGTACAAAAGTATCTATTTAATCATAGAAACACCAAAAAAAATCGAAGATTCAACAACTAACTAGGAACGGTCATTCCCGCCGTTTTGACCACATTTTGAAACGGGCGTAAAAAATTCAAAAAAAAATCAAAAAATTGGAAAACCTTCGGATTGCGTCATTATATGTGACCAAGTTACCAGGAAAAATAATAAACTTGTAATACGACAATTGTTTTAAAAAAGTGTTATCAGAAACGAGCTATCAAGTGTGAAGATTCATGGCTTTCAAGTCAAATGATCAATCTTATGGCCACATTCATGGCATAGTTTGTTCAAATGATCTCATATTGTGCACAAGGGTGAATATCGGAATTCCAAACAATGTTGCCTAAGGGAGTTTTCATTTTCTTTGCACGGAAAATTCATTTTCATTTTTTGAGTGCCCGAAATGAGGTTTTTTTGTGAAGGAACTACCAAATAATTGTTGTAAAAATGGACCAAATCAATTTTATAAAATACTAGGCTATATTTAATGCACAATTGACCAAATGGTTGGGTGTCAAAAGTTTTGATCCACCTCTAGTGAAAAAGACAAATTTCCGCCGATTCAGTAGGAAGCGGGTCAAATTTGAACCGTGGCTGCCTCGTAGTTTGCTCTTTATTTTCTCCAAAAATCATTTCTAGGTACATAAGTATCTATTTAATCAGAGAAACACCAAAAAAATTCCAAGATTCAACCACTAGCTAGGAACGGTCATTCCCACCGTTCTGACCGCATTTTGAAACGGGCATAAAAAATTAAAAAAAATGAAAAAATTGGAAAACCTTCGCATTGAATCATTATATGTGACCAAGTAACCAGAAAAAATTATAAACTTGTAATACGACAATTATTTTAAAAAAGTGTTCTCAGAAACGAGCTATTAAGTGTGAAGATTCATGGCTTTCAAGCCAAATGATCAATCTTATGGCCACATTCATGGCATAGTTTGTTCAAATGATCTCATATTGTGCACAAGGGTGCATATTGGAATGACAAACAATGTTGCCTAAGGAAGTTTTCATTTTCTTTGAATGAAAAATTCATTTTCCATTTTTCGAGTGCCCAAAATGAGTTTTTTTGTGAACGACCTATAATATATTTGTTGCAAAATTGTACTAAATCAATTTTCTAAAATACTAGGAAATATTTAATGCAGAATTTACCAAATGGTTGGGTGTAAAAAGTTTTGATCCACCTCTAGTGAAAAAGACAAATTTCCGCCGATTGAGTAGGAAGCGGGTCAAATTTGAACTGTAGCTACCTCGTAGTTTGCTCTTTATTTTTTACAAAAATTATTTCTAGGTACATAAGTATATATTTAATAGAGAAACACCAAAAGGTATCCAAGATTCAACAACTAGCTAGGAACAGTCAAGCCCGCCGTTTTGACAGCATTTTTGAAACGCGCATAAAAAATTAAAAAAAACAAAAAATTGGAAAACCATCGCATTGTGTCATCATATGTGACCAAGTTTCCAGGAAAAATAATAAACTTGTAATAAACCAATTATTTTTAAAAAGTGTTATCAGAAATGAGCTATCATGCGTGAAGATTCATGGCTTTCAAGCCAAATGATCAATCTTATGGCCACATTCATGGCATAGTTTGTTCAAATGATATCATATTGTGCACAAGGGTGCATCTTGGAATTCCAAACAATGTTGCCTATGGAAGTTTTCATCGTCTTTGCACGGAAAATTCATTTTCCATTTTTCGAGTGCCCGAAATGAGGTTTTTTTATGAAGGACCTACCATATATTTGTTGCAAAATTGTACCAAATCAATTTTCTAAAATACTAGGACATATTTTATGCACAATTGACCAAATGGTTGGGTGTAAAAAGTTTTGATCCACCTCTCGTGAAAAAGACGAATTCCCGCCGATTCAGTAGGAAGTGGGTCAAATTTGAACTGCAGCTGCCTCGTAGTTTGCTATTTATTTTTTCCAAAAATCATTTCTAGGTACACAAGTATCTATTTAATCAGAGAAACACCAAAAAAAAATTCCAAGATTCAACCACTAGCTAGGAACGGTCATTCCCGCCGTTTTGACAGCATTTTGAAACGGGCATAAAAAATTCAAAAAAAATCAAAAAAAATGGGAAACCTTCGCATTGTGTCATTATATGTGGCCAAGTTCCCAGGAAAAATAACAAACTTGTAATACGACAATAATTTTAAAAAAGTGTTCTCAGAAATGAGCTATCATCTTTGAAGATTCATGGCTTTCAAGCCAAATGATCATTCTTATGGCCACATTCATGGCATAGTTTGTTCAAATGATCTCATATTGTGCACAAGGGTGCATATTGGAATGGCAAACAATGTTTCCTAAGGGAGTTTTCATTTTCTTTGGACGAAAGTCAATTTTCCATTTTTCGAGTGCCCAAAATGAGTTTTTTTGTGAATGACCTACCATATATTTGTTGCAAAATTGGACCAAATCAATTTTATAAAATAATAGGCCATGTTTAATGCACAATTGACGAAATGGTTGGGTGCGAAAAGTTTTTATCCACCTCTGGTGAAAAAGACAAATTTCCGCCGATTCAGCAGGAAGCGGGACAAATTTGAACTGTAGCTGCATCATAGTTTGCTCTTTATTTTTTCAAAAAATCATTTCTAGGTAGAAAAGTATCTATTTAATCAGAAATACATGGTTTGGTGGCGATACGTTGAGGTTTGGATGGTGGCCCAGGGCCCCAACTCCAAAGCGCGTATACTCGCATGCCCGCCGCGTGGTCACCGCGTGACCGTGGTGTTGCCACGCGTTCCGGGCGGCCTAGGCATGTCTAGTGGGTTGGGCACTCCCCTGATAGGTGTGAGGAAGAAGAAGGGAAAAGAAGAATCTGACGAGGAGACTGAACCGAGCTCAAACATGAATTAGCACCCAAGTGTTTGATTAGTGGTACGGGAAATGCACATGGCCAATGGGCCTGAGTTTTGGCCGAGGATGATCATCTGCTAAGGACACTATCTTGGTAAATTTGCAGCTCAAATGGAGGAGCCTAGGTGTCACTTGGTTTGCAACATACCACACTAGACAGAAATATGAATGTTCAAGCCACACTCACATGTATTGTTAGATGTGGCTCAAATTTTGTGGAGAGCTATGATTTGGGAATATAGAAGATGTGGCAAAAATTCAGCTCATTACGATATGCCTAGCCAGTACTTCCTTCACAACAGTTCAAGCTGAACAAAAACTTTGGAAATTTGCCGAGGAAGATTTACGAGTCAAATGGAGTTGAATATTGTCATGAGGCAATGATTTTGGGGGAATTTTGGGAATAACAGAATTATAGGTTGCTTCACAACCTAGGGAAAAAATTGACACATGGACATGACACATAGGCAAAACTGATGAGGTGGCGCCTTGTCATAGCAATAAGTACCAATGCATCCACGTTCACAACCTCATGACCATTTATATTGGTCGTAATCAGGTAGAAATAAGGTCATTGGCGCCTCTTGTCTGCTTTGTGACCATTTGGTGTAAGCAATTTCAGGGTTTGAGCCCTTCCAAGCAAAATGGCCGTGAATTTACGACCAATTCAGCCGGGGTCACTAAGAGAAGGTCATAAGTTGACATATTTCTTGTAGTGTCGGTTTGGTGCAGCGACTTGTCGATGCAGTGCCGCATATCGACGGCGTCAAGCGGTCGACGTGCATACAAGGTGCCCGGATGGCCTTCGCCCGCGTCAAGATGTATTGGGCAAAGATGAAGGCCACCGATGTTGCAGCTAAGGGCCGCTTGGAGGCAAGGACCATCTTACGCTGGAGCATTATTTGGAGGACGTCCTAGAGGGCGCCCGCTTGATAGAGGGTCAGTGCCCGAAGGATATTATGTTCGAATAAATGCACCGAAATTGTGAGAACAATATTATGATACATTAAGGCTGTGTTATATTCATACCTTTGCGTGAAAGCTATTTCCTCCTGTGCGGCTGTCTTTTATAATCTGAAAGTTTGCCAGTCATCGGCTTCGGCCCCCTCGCATATAATACGGGGGTGTCCGAAATAGCACCTGATCACTCTTGACCCAACATATTGGTCCATAACGGAGGTGTCAGTGCGGCGAACTAGGCAATCAGACTATAGGGCTTTAACACTTTCACTTAGCCATAGGAGTTTTACGGTGGGTCTACGATGTAGCCCTTGGTATGTATGCGATTATCCGAATACGGTTGTGTTACATAGGTGACCAAAAAATAAAGAACGGTTCTTTGACCAGCTCACGCCGAGTACGGAAGAAATCGCAAAAGATTGTAATAACTCGTCGAGTGGTTGACCAGCTCTCGCCGCATCATGACAGTCAGTTTTCGGTTTTCTCTACTGAGGTGTTTAATCAGGTGAACCGGAAACACAATCGTAGTAGTTCTCCCTTTACTACCCTAGGCGATAAGACGAAACGTAAGGTAGTAAGCACAGGAGCCGGGCAACCCAACTATTGACGAAAGACATGATTCGGAGCTGATGCATATAATGCCAAACTCGTGACACCGACGTATGCTGTAGAGCTGTTCGGACTTTTTGGCAACCCATATGTTGCCATATCGAGCCCCTGGCGATTTGTGCTGAGGTGTGTGTGCGTGAAACAACTGAAGAAGCAAAATACAGTTCTATGAGGAAAAGCAAATACTGAAGATGGATTATGTTCATTGGAATCTGATTGATACGTCGTACGCAATCTTAAAGATTATAACACCACTACACGGGCCATTTTACATGCCAGGGGTCGAAGGCTGAGGAAAAAGGCTCTATACAGGTTGTAAATAGAGTGCTTTGTCTACAAAAAATCTTTTGGGCCTCCTGTTGCACGTCTGCGCTGCCGTTGCCTCAGCGGAAAGTGTTCCTTAAAAGGAGTAATCTTTGGTTATTTGTTCGAAACCGGGCTTAGAAAGAGTCCTTGTAGGTTCATAGGATGAACCTTTTTGATTCACCTGTGGCAAAGATAAGATATAGTTAGAAAAGAGAAAAAGGTTGTAGGAGGGCGAACCGTATTATAGGCCTGTCCGTATTGTGCCTCCGCCGATGACCAAGGTATTTTAAGTGCATAATTATGCATGCGCGATACGAACTTCGTGGGTATATGTGGCGAACGACGGAGGTGGAACTGCTAATCCAGCTTTAAAATTGGCCGGTCATGTGTAATAGAGGCCGGCGGCTTAATAGCCGATGAGATATGCGGCTTGACGGGGCCGCTTTGTGCGATGGACGCGGTATGCTCCTCGGTATGGAGGGAGCGTTCCGTGTTTCCGTTGATCGTGATGACGCCGCGTGGACCGGGTGAGGGAGTCTGGACTAAGGGGTCCTCGGGCGTCCGGTCTGTTAGCCATGGGCCGGACTGATGGGCTGTGAAGATACAAAGACCGAAGACTCTACCCGTGTCTGGATGGGACTCTCCTTGGCGTGGAAGGCAAGCTTGGCGACCAAATATGAAGATTCCTATCTCTATAACCGACTTTGTGTAACCCTAGTCCCCTCCAGTGTCTCTATAAACCGGAGGGCTAGGTCCGTAGGGGCGAATAATCATAATCATAGTCATACATGCTAGACTTCTAGGGTTTTAGCCATCACGATCTCGTGGTAGATTAACTCTTGTAATACTCATATTCATCAAGATCAATCAAGCAGGAAGTAGGGTATTACCTCCATAGAGAGGGCCTGAACCTGGGTAAACATCGTGTCCCCTGTCTCCTGTTACCATCGACCTTAGACGCACAGTTTGGGACCCCCTACCCGAGATCCGCCAGTTTTGACACCGACATTGGTTCTTTCATTGAGAGTTCTGCTGTGACGTCGAAAGGTTGGATCGATGGCTCGCCTTGTTCTCAAGGACAATGTCACCTCCGGAGGAGCACTGGCCCCAGGCCAAACCCTCCGGCTGGGCGGCTTTACCATGGCCGCCCGTTCGGCCGTTAAGCCGATGATGACTTCTCGGGTCATCGAAAATTCCCTCCATGTTGACTCCAAATGCTCCAAGCAGATGGATCCGGCGGAGTTGTCATCTTTAAGCGAGCTCCTAGACCGCATCGCCGCCCCGGGGGTCGCCACACACTATAATCGGATTGGGCTTAAACCCGACCAAAGAGAAATTAAAACTCCACCGATCACCCATCAGATAGCGGTAGTCGAAGAGCAAAACGACAACTCTTCCTCTGTATTGAGGGACGAACTATGTTCGAATCTCCGAGCTTGAAGAGCCGGACACTTGCCTGCAGAAAGACACGTCCTATCCTCCGAACATAGAATCGGACGACAAGCCTAAAAAATCAGTTGACATCCCGGAGCCCGAACTATTAAGTTGGGAAGTTCTTCAGACTCCGGATCCCAAATTGGGTCAGGATTCGGATTTAAATCCACCCACCCACCTAGATATAAGTGCTCTCATGGGCATACGACAGCAGTCTCTGGAAACGGCCCACCAATTTTGGGCCAGATTCCTCCTTGTCAAAGACAAGATTAAAGATTGCCGCGATGGAGATGTGATCTCAGCGTTCCACAACAATTGCACGGATGAAGGAATCGTCAACGCCATCAACCGCCGCCGTGTACCACGCTTCACAGACTTGGCAACCATAGTACACAAGTACTGCGCAATGGAAAGCGCCTGGAAAACTCAGGCAGCTCGCTGGGAACCACCGGTTTCCACCCAACCCCTTGTTCAGGCAAAAAGGACGCACCCTTGTGGCACACTCGGCCCAATGGTAAAGAAATATAAGCCCGTTACGGGACACAGAGCCGTTCTGGAGGGATGGCTTGATGGACCGTGCAAAATACATGCAACACCGGATAACATATCAACCCATAGCCTTAGAGCATTTTGGATACTCCAGAAAGTGGCCAAGAGCGGCGAGGATATCCTCGCCAAAAATACCCCAGAGCAACACCCCCCAGAAGATGACGACCATAGAGTATTGACGGTCTTTGAGACCTTCGCTTCAAACAATAAGCGCAAAAGGGCACTTCGTGATCTCGCCGAAGTCTGCCAAATCGCATCAATAAACCCCTGGAACGACACGGCCATAACTTTTAATGCCGGCGACGAACCAAAATTCAGGGCAGTCCGGGCACCAGCCGCCTTGGTCCTCAGTCCGATCGTGGACGGCTTTCGGCTCACCAAGGTTCTGATGGACGGCGACAGCGGACTAAACCTTATTTACGAGGATACACTCAGCAAAATGGAAATAGACAGGAGCCACATTGAGCAAAGTAGCACGACCTTCCGAGGAATTATTTCCAGTCGGGAGGCGCGATGCGCGGGAAAAGTCACGCTAGATGTGGTATTCGGCACACCGGAGAACTATCAGTCCGAAGAAATAACCTTCCAAGTGGCCCCTTTCAACAGTGGATATCACGCCCTATTGGGGCGAGATGCATTTACACGCTTCCAAGCTATACCTCACTACGGGTATATGAAGCTCAAGATGCCCGGGCCCAACGACATAATCACTCTCGTCCGGAGATAGCACTCCGCGCCGAAAATAAAACCGCATCCCTGCCCCTTGAGGCATTATCCGAAGCCCTCGCGACCGAAGAATTAACCGCATTGCGCTCCACGGTGGATAGGGACGATGTAATCCTGGACAAACGACCCAAATCCACCTTCTTCAAACAAGTAGAAGAAATAGTCAAATTCCAAGTCCATCCAACGGACCCCAAGAAGACAACATCTATCGGGGCACAATGCTACCTCTTGAGCACTGCGTTGGTTTTCCCTTGAAGATGAAAGGGTGATGCAGTAAAGTAGCGTAAGTATTTCCCTCAGTTTTTGAGAACCAAGGTATCAATCCAGTAGGAGGCCACGCTCAAGTCCCTCGCACCTACACAAATAAAAAAAACGTCGCAACGAACGCAATAAAGGGGTTGTCAATCCCTTCACGGTCACTTACGAAAGTGAGATCTGATAGATATGATAAGATAATATTTTTGGTATTTTTATAATAAAGATGCAAAGTAAAATAAAAGGCAATAAAAATAGCTAAGTGTTGGAAGATTAATATGAAGGAAAATAGACCCGGGGGCCATAGGTTTCACTAGTGGCTTCTCTCAAGGGCATAAGTATTACGGTGGGTGAACAAATTACTGTTGAGCAATTGATAGAATTGAGCATAGTTATGAGAATATCTAGGTATGATCATGTATATAGGCATCACGTCCGTGACAAGTAGACCGACTCATGCCTGCATCTACTACTATTACTCCACACATCGACCGCTATCCAGCATGCATCTAGAGTATTAAGTTCAAAACAGCATAGTAATACTTTAAGTAAGATGACATGATGTAGAGGGATAAACTCATGCAATATGATATAAACCCCATCTTGTTATCCTCGATGGTAACAATACAATATGTTCCTTGCTGCCCTTGCTGTCACTAGGAAAGGACACCGCAAGATTGAACCCAAAGCTAAGCACTTCTCCCATTGCAAGAAAGATCAATCTAGTAGGCCAAACCAAACTGATAATTTGAAGACTTGCAAAGATAACCAATCATACATAAAAGAATTCAGAGAAGATTCAAATATTGTTCATAGATAAACTTGATCATAAACCCACAATTCATCGGTCTCAACAAACACACCGCAAAAGAAGATTACATCGAATAGATCTCCATGAGAATCATGGAGAACTTTGTATTGAGATCCAAAGAGAGAGAAGAAGCCATCTAGCTAATAACTATGGACCCAAAGGTCTGAGGTAAACTACTCACACATCATTGGAGAGGCTATGTGATGCGGAGCATCCTTCGACCATCACCATGGACGTCACACCTCCACCGCAAGCACGGAAAGGACCTACGACGAGAGCTCGCGCACGCGTTGTCAAAACCGAGGTTAACTCTTTCCACTTCGAGTTTCATTTGGATTCACTCATGAATTGGGTTCTACCTCAATCGGAAGCGTTATGCACTCTTAGGTATCAAGAAGAGGACCGTGAAGAGGCAAGGACAGAGGTACAAGCGACAACGGAGAAGGAAAGGAAGGGTAGGATTGTGAAGAATGAAGAAGTGGAGCACCTGGACACTCCGGGTGCCCGGCCACTTTGGGCCTGGGTGCCCGGCCTCAACCGGGGCGCGGCCCCTGCCAGCCCCGGGTTCCCGGCCATATGGGCCCGGGTGCCCGGCCCCCCTGGACGCTGCTCCAGCCGGCCCCGGGTGCCCGACCCTCTCGCCCGGTGCCACCTGCCACCTCCCCCGGGTGCTCGGCCTCTTAAGCGCAAAGGGCGCGACCCGCTAGTTGGTTCGGGTGTGTGACACCCCCGATTCAATCGTACACTAATCATGCACGCAATTGTGTACGATCAAGATCAGGGACTCACAGGAAGATATCACAACACAACTCTAAAAACATAAATAGTCATACAAGCATCATAATACCAGCCAGGGGCCTCGAGGGCTCGAATACAAGTGCTCGATCATAGACGAGTCAGCGGAAACAACAAAATCTGAGTACAGACATAAGTTAAACAAGATGCCATAAGATGGCTAGCACAAACGGGGATACAGATCAAACGAGGCGCAGGCCTCCTGCCTGGGATCCTCCTAACTACTCCTGGTCGTCGTCAGCGGGCTGCACGTAGTAGTAGGCACCTCCAGTGTAGAAGGAATCATCGTCGACGGTGGCGTCTGGATCCTGGGCTCCATCGTCTGGTTGCAGCAATCGGGTAGAGGAATGGGGAAAAGGGGGAAACAAGGCAACCATGAGTACTCATCCAAAGTACTCACAAGCAAGGAGCTACACTACATATGCATGGATATATGTGTAAGGGGGCCATATCAGTGGACTGAATTGCAGAATGCCAGAATAAGAGGGGGATATCTAATCCTGTCGAAGACTACGCTTCTGGCAACCTCCGTCTTGCAGCATATAGAAGAGAGTAGACTGAAGTCCTCCAAGTAGCATCACATAGCATAATCCTACCCGGCGATCCCCTCCTCGATGCCCTGTTAGAGAGTGATCACCGGGTTGTATCTGGCACTTGGAAGGGTGTGTTCTATTAAGTATCCGGTACTAGTTGTCATAAGATCAAGGTACAACTCCGGGTTGTCCTTTTACCGAGGGACACGACTATTCGAATAGATAAACTTCCCTGTAGGGGTGCACCACATAACCCAACACGCTTGATCCCATTTGTCCGGACACACTTTCCTGGGTCATGCCCGGCCTTGGAAGATCAACACGTCGAAGCCCCACCTAGGCACAACAGAGAGGTCAGCACGCCGGTCTAAACCTAAGCGCGCAGGGGTCTGGGCCCATCGCCCTGAGCACACATGCACGTTGCGTGGGCGGCCGGAAGCAGATCTAGCCTAGTGGCGTTCCAGTCCAATCCGGCGTGCGCCGCTCAGTCGCTGACGTCACGAAGTGCTTCGGCTGATACCACGACGTCGAGTGCCCATAACTGTTCCCGCGTAGTTGGTTAGTGCGTATAGACCAAATGGCTAGACTCAGATCAAATACCAAGATCTCGTTAAGTGTGTTAAGTAACCGCGAACGCCGACCAGGGCCAGACCCACCTTTCTCCTAGGTGGTCTCAACCTGCCCTGTCGCTCCGCCTCAAAGTAACAGTCGGGGGCCGTCGGGAACCCAGGCCCACCTCTACCGGGCTGGAGCCACCTGCCCCTTCACCCCCCATCTCCGAACAGTATCACCAGTAATGTAATAGTGTAAAGTATATAGTATATGCCCGTGATCACCTCCCGAAGTGATCACGGCCCAGTAGTATAGCATGGCAGACGGACAAGAGTGTAGGGCCACTGATGGAACACTAGCATCCTATACTAAGCAGTAGGATAGAAGGTAAGGGTAACAACTGTAGCAACAATGACAGGCTATGCAACAGGATAGGAATAACGGAAAGCAGTAACATGCTACACTACTCTAATGCAAGCAGTATAGAGTAGAGTAGGCGATATCTGGTGATCAAGGGGGGGGGGGGCTTGCCTGGTTGCTCTGGCAAGAAGGATGTGTCGTTAACACCGTAGTTGAACTGGGGGTCGTCGGCAGCCTCGGGGTCTACCGGAAAGAAGTATCGGAGGGTGAACAGAATAAATAACAGAGCAATCAAAGCATCACAAAGCATAACGAGGTAATATGCGGTGCTAGGTATGCCCTAACGCGGTATTAGGTGATACCGGCGAAGGGGGGAAAGTATCCCCGAAGTTTCGCATTTTCGGACAGATGAACCGGAGGGAAAAAGTTGCGTGTTCGCTATGCTAGGGATGCATGGCGGACGAACGGACTGCGTATTCGGATTTGTCTCGTCGTTCTGAGCAACTTTCATGTACAAAGTATGTTCATCCGAGGTACGGTTTATTTTATATTAATTTACAAAGTTTTTAAATGATTTTCTAATTTCTGGATTTATTTATATTCCAAATTTAATCAGCAAATACTTTTGTCACGTAGTACAGTGCCAACCATAGTGTATGACAGGTGGGGTCTAGGTCAAAGTCAATAGTCCAGTCAGCAGTTGACTGGGTCAACATTGACTGGGTCAACGTTGACTGGGTCAGCGTTGACTGGTCAAACTGGCTGGTGGGACCTAGCTGTCATGGAGACAGTGCAAGTTAGCAGTTTAATTAATTTAATAGATTAGGTGGGGGCCACAAGTCATAGACTCAGTTTTGATTTAGAGTTAATCTACACAATTTAATTAGTTGGTAGGTCCCATGTGTCATTGACTATTAGTTAATCTAACTAGTAATTAGCCCCAAAGCTAATCGCACAGGCCGGCTGTTGGAGGCTTTGCACACACACGCACACAGCATGTGCCCGGCTATGGCCACGACCATGGAGCAGCAATATCTATTGGACAGGGGCAACTAGAGCAATTGCGGTGGCAAGGCAGCAGAGTATAGCAGCAGCTAGAGGCACAACAAGCAGTAGTAGCGCAGCAGCTAAGGCAGCAGAAGCAGTTGCGGCAGCAACGGAGCAGCGAGTAGCAGGGGAGCGAAGCCGCAGACATCACTCACGGGGCGCGCGACCGTGGGCACGAGGGCGCAGGGCAGGCGCGCACGGGTGTGCAGGTGAGCGCAGGGGGGCGGGGTGCTGGTGTGGCCGCGACCAGGAGCAAGCGACCGCAGGCGCGGACGTAGTGCTCCGACCATGGCAGCTACGGTGACTGTAGGCGATTACGATGACGGATCGATCCAGAAAAAAAATGGGGGAATCGGCAAAGGACCTCACAGTGGTTCGAACAGAGTTGACAACGAGCTCGGGGACGGCCGAGGAGGCGTCGGAGCAGCGAGATGAGGCGGCGGCCATGGAGGATTCCGGCGATGTGGGGCGACGCGATCCGGAGGTGGAAGGCCCCGTGGCTCACTCCGGAGGTGTTGACGGCGACGAAGAGGCGCTGCGGAGTCTCTGGATTCCCTCCCGTGGCACGGGGAGGTGCCGGAGCACGCGTCTGACGATGGCGCGGCGCGGTGATGGTCAGGCGTGCGTGGGGAGGCAAGCGATGGGTCGGGGAAGGAGGGGAACGGCGCGGCTAGGGTTTTCTCAACGCGTCGAGGGGGATCTTATAGACCGTCGAGGAGCCATGGATGCACGGCGCGTGGACGATCCGTCCATGGACGCACGAGCAACGGCCAACACTCCCCTGATGAACAGGGGTTGAAGATGGGGAGTTCGTGGGCTGGGCCTGGTGGTGGCCTGGATGCCTGGTTGGGCCGAATGGCCCAGGGGAAGAGGGGTTTGGTTTTTCTTTTGTTTTGTTTTATTTGTACTTTTCTTTTCTATTTTCTTTTATTTCTTTAATACTTTATAGTTTTATAAAAAGTAAGACCCACACCTAACATAGAGTTACAATTCCAACTACTGTCTCAATAAGTTTTTGATGAGGACATCAATACCATTGTTACACCCACAGCCCCTGCTGCTATACATACTGGACCAATTACTAGAGCTCGCGCACGCCAATTGAATTATCAGGTACTTTCGTTTCTTGGTAATGATTCTAATGTTTATGAGAATATGATGTTGCCTAAATTGGGTACATTTGTTTTGCTTACAAATGAAGGGCCTAGCTTGGAGAAGGATGATCATTGGAGCAAGAACAAGCATGGAGTTGATGGCATCCGCAAGGGAGACAAGAACAGAGTTTCAAGTGATGATTTCAGGACTTTGAAGCCACCATAATGAGTGCATGAAGCCTTGGACGAAATATACAAGATGCCACTTCATAATTTTTGTCCAGAGGCTATTCTAGGTGCTGCATCACCTTCTTTTTGGGCCAGGCCCATGTAATTTCGAAATACTTCAATATAGGCTGTTTTTAGGGTCCGTATGTGTGGGGAAACAAGAGTTAGGGTGGGTTTCGGACCCCTCCTCCAAGGGCCACGAAATTCCCCCCTTCTTCCTCCATATATACAGCCCCTAGGGCATCGTTTAGACTTTGGGTTTTGTTTAGATTAAAAGTTCACCATAGCTGCAACTTCGCGTACTTCGTTTGTGTTCAACGACCAGACCAAGGCGTCACAGAACCTCAACTTGATCAATAAAGCTTTCCTCTTATATTCGCAATATCCATATTGCAATCTTAGTTTCTTGCTTGTTCTTCGTTTGCCTGCAGGAAACTGACCTTCGTGGTCAGGTTGATCGTGCTCCGGCGTGGTCAATAACCTCTCGGAGTTGGTTTAGCGATTGCTAAGGCGCGATGTCCTCGCACGTTCGTAGTCAGATCGTCAAAGTCGACTTCCTCCAAAACGATATCCACCATCTCATCGAAAGATGGGACACCTTTGCCTCTATCAGTTTTACCCCTGAACAAAATAGTTTAGTATTTTATAAAATTCAAAAGTCATTTATTAACTTGTTTTAGCTACTGTTTTATTCATCTTAGATTATTTAAACATTTTATAAAAGTGTGGTTTCTCCACCATAATTACCTATGCATTATTAGGCTCACTCCGAACATTTTAGTTTTAATATTTGAAAACTTTTATTGTTTGCGTGATTTTGAATTTGAATTTGAATCGGTTTCGAACTAACGCGAGATTAGCAACAATAATCAAAGTGACGTGGCACCATCAGCAGAGAATTACTTTAGCTTAAATATCCGGGCGTCACAATTCTCCTCCACTACAAGAAATCTCGTCCCGAGATTTAAGAGGTTGTGTAGGGGGGAGTTCTGGATAAAAAAAATCTAACGGATCTTCTAGGTCTTGGTTGCTCTTCTCGAAGAGGTCGACCCATTATGTTGATGTCTTCATTTCTCCGCTTTAGGTCATCATTATGAAGTCTTCATCCTTTCTTCGGGGGTTCCATCGTTCTTACAAATAGGTAACGGGGCAGATCGGCAACGACAGAATGCTATAAGGGTAATAATCTGGGATTAACCCATGACTGAGCATACGAGTACCTATTGAGTTGAACAAATAAAACACATGGAGGGTAAAGTTCGAAGGTACCATAAGAAGTTTCAAGCAACCAGGCAATCGTTCAATGCCTAGACAAAAGATGGAAGGGTTTCAGGGCAACGCGAATAAGTATTGCATCTGATACTAGAATAGGTCATCTCTAGGAAGGTGACCTGTGGATGCATACGGAGTCAAGCTCGAGGAATAACCTTGGAAATCGGGGTTACAGGAGAGTCAGGTTTCGATCCTGTGGAACTGTGGGTTATGGGCCCACCATGTGGTTCAAAAGTAGGAAGGGCGCCGACATATTGCACGGTCATGGTAGCCAGGCATGGCAGAGGATAGCCTGTCAGTTATGTTGGCAACAATGTCGATACCAAGGGCGAGGGACGGAGAGAACCATTTTCCTGCTCGTTGAACGAGGCGGACCAGTAGGCAAAGTTCTCGTCCATCGGTGGTTACCGGAATGTCAACAACAATAGTAACAGGGTCTTGCTAACAGAATTGTACACCGAGGTGTTTACACAAGCGGGAGAATATTACTGCTTAGATCATATGAATCACAAGAAACGTTAAACCAACCAATGGAAAAGAAAATATGGTTATCAGATTAAACAGAACAATGGAAAGGAAAATGTGTTTAAACACTTATTTCAAGGATATATCCTTCCCAAGGGCAAGCAGAGCTTGATATCCATGACAGGATAGCAAGTTCAAAAGCATTTAGATAAAGGGACGAGGGGAGAATCATGATAATACCCATACCACGGTGTTTGGATAATTGATCAAGAACCATGTAGCATTACGCTTCCACTATTCTCAATGATATTCAGAATACCATACTCATGCTCCGAGGTAGTGATAACATGGTGTTTTAAGTAATGGTTGGATCGAAAGATCACAAGAGATACAAAGGAACACTTCCAAGATTATCTTGGAATGTAAGGATTAACCAAACACAACCAGGTCTGTGTTGGCAGAAAGCCAAGGATGTCATCGATGATATCACAAATCATCGAGGGGCAGGGATGGTATTTCTAGCCATGAATTCAATGGACATCTCCGACAAAATAGTGTCGGTGATCATGACACATTTATCGAGGGATTTAAAGGAGATGAAATCGATCGGTGATGACATCAAGTCAAATGAATGATGGAGCGAAAGGTTATTGGAACCACGGTTACAACACAAACTCGAAATCTAGCTTGTTGTTTAAGGTGAAAGGGTATGACGAGGAAGATCGACGTAAGCTTAGCTATAGTCGAAAATTGTGCTCCCGGAAGAAGGACCAGATAGTACAGTTAAAATTAGCACTATCATGATATAGCCGAGCAGGCTAGGAATGACGTGATCAAGTTCAAACTCGTAAGTAAAGAAGATTACTAATAGTTGTTTAATCACGATGCGGACTCGATTCAGTTACCGATGTCCTTGAGTGTTTAATAACTCAGGGCCCGTGAAAAAATTGGAATCAGTGGGAATGTAGCACTTGATGGAGAACTCATAAGAAGTTATGCAGTTCCATGATAATCTCGAGATACCAGGGGGGTAATACTCGACGACAGATCAAAGTAGAGGTTGGACTAGGGTAATGCTCTGCAGAAGACAAGTGCTTAAACTTGCACAAGAAATGGTATTTAAAGGAGAACATGGTCGGAATCCACGATCATAAAGGGTCGAACCACGGATACAAGATGTACTTATAACAAGGGGGTAATTATTTTTACGAGCAGCTTCCATGATAAGTTATACATCGTGTCCATGGGCATGAATGCAAGGTTCAAGGTCGAGTCCCACTTCTTCAATGTATAACCTTTGATAGAGGCGAGGGTGTCCCGATCTTTCAATGAGATGATAACTATCAGTTTGGTGGAGACGACTTTGACAATCCGACTACAACCGTGCACGACGTTGCGCCTTAGCAATCGCTAAACCAACTTCGATAGGTTATTGACCACGCCGCAGCACAATCAACCTGACCACGAAGGTCTATCCCTGCAAGCAATCAAAGAACAAGCAAGAATATGATAATGCAATCTGGATATTGCGAATATAAATGAAGTATTGATAAAGGTGCGGATCTGTAAGCGACCTTGGTCTGGTCGTTGGACACAAACGAAGTACATGAAGTTACAATGGCTAACTTTTAACTAAACAAATCCCAAGGAAATAGCTACTAGGTGGATCTACTTATATAGGAGCAAGGGGTGGCGGCCAAGGAGGTGGGAGGACGTCCCAAGGCAGCCTAAAACCAACCCTAGGTCGTACAAGGCTCATGGGCTCAAGTGGAGGTGATGGACTTGTTGTTTGACTCGGATTCTGCTGCAGCGTCAGATTGTTTCATCCATATCTCAACGCTCCGGGTGAATTTAAAGGTGAATCCAATTGGAGTGGAAAGAGGACGAAATCTACTTTCCAACAAAAAAAGAATCACCCAATTCGGAGTCCGTATGAAAAAGTTCTTGCCGTTTTGAATCAGGTATGTCTGTGCAGTCCGAATCTGAATCCAGAACGTGAGAGACTTGGACTCTATCTTCTCTTGGCCCAAAAGTGACGTGAAGGGACTTTTTGAACAGCACCTAAACTTCTCTTTTTCCCTTATCTTCATATGTGGATTGTACAAATGTCCAATACACCTGCAATTAGACAAAACACAAAAGTGTGTGAAGTATTTTTGTTCTGGATAATATAAATAGATTATTGAATAGTTGACACTAGAAATCACCTGACAAATATGCATGTATGCAATATTTTTGGTTGTATCCAAGGTAGTCATGTCCTCATCATCCTCCCCTTCTTGAAATTAAAGCCGTCCTCGGCGTTGCTTTATCTGAAATGTGGCTAACAAAAGAGACAAGGTGTACATGTTGTATATGTATATGTCATCAATTTTTACTTCCCGTGGAATTTGCACATATGACACATGTATACATGAGTAACCTTCATAGTGAATAAAATATAAAGCCAAAATATTATCACAAGAAGTAGAAGGCATGAAAGTATTGCAACTCAGTTTGCACATATAAGTGAAGCTCTTATTCATATGAAAAGATTGACAATATTCATCATTAAACCATCCCAATATTGGTGAATAAACCTTACTTGCATAAAATTTACATGCTACAACATGCTTAAATAAGCCAACATGCAATAAGTCATTTGACACAGAATCATCACCAAGATTAGAGGTCATATCAAAATGATTAAACATTGGCACAATTATTTTCAAACGTAGTTGATCCAAATTTGTTTTAGTGTCTGATTCACATGGTTCTTTCACATCAACGGTTAATTCAATGGGTGCACTCAAAATTCTTGATATTGCAGTTGTTTGATCACATGGAAAAGTCAACTCATCAGCATAAACATCTAAAATTGGTGGTGTGATCAATGTAGTGGCTAGAGCATCACATGGTGTATTTAAATCGACAAGGCATTCATCATTCGCATGCGAAGTTAGAAGATCAGTACCTTTGTCATTACCTCGTGTTATCAACTCAGATGATGTTGGAACTCTCGGCAGTGACGGGTCATAATATGGAGCTGATGCAGTGCTCACAACAACGGATGTTGTTGTCATAGTACGCACAGTGGTAGAAGGAAGGACCGTCTCAACTACTTGGATGTGCACCTTATGCTTGTTTGTCTTGTGGGCATCACGCCTCTTTATTTCCTGTTCAGCTTTGCAAGCAAGATGAAACAAATGGTCCATAGGATAACATTCTTCATGGATTAGTATCTCCTGAATATCACGGTTTAATCCTTCCCAAAATCTATCCATAAAATCTTCTTCACTTTCCTCTAAAAAGAATGCAACAAGGTAGTTTGTAAATCATCATAATATTTTCTTACAGTGTCACTACCTTGTTTTAAATGTTGTAGTTTTTTAATCATGCCACGAGTATAATAAACATCGACGAATCTATCTCTCATGACAAGTTTTAAATCATCCCAAGTAGTAGGTACATAATCAGGGTATAACCAACAATGTTCACTCCACCAAACAGTAGCAGAACTAGTGAAAGAACCAACCGCAAGCTTAACTTTTTTACGTTCCGAAAAATCATGGGAAGCAAATATAACATTTATTTCGAACTCCCATTCAATATATAAATCAGGCTTAAAACGACCATTAAAAGGTGGCATGGACACAAAAACCTGATTGTGCGTATTCTTATGTCTTTGTACCTGTTGTGACGGTGGTTGTATTTTCGGAGCTGGTGGCACGTCTCCCATGATTGATGAAGCCCAACTAACTCTGGAACATGCCATATTTAGTAGAAAAACAAGAAACAAAATCCGAGAATAATGTTCCTATGAACTACTAGGATGTGGTGGTAAAACGCTCACAGTATAGCAAATATCAAGGTCTTACAAGTTCTTACCATGCAGCAGGTGGTGACCGGCAACCAGCTGTGTCAAATAACTCCGAAGCTTGAGTAAAGCGATTGCCAGGTGAGCGTATGTATACACGGTATAGAAATATGTGGAGCTTGGAAGGCCAAATATATGGTAGCAGAAGATCAGCAATAATCAATTCAGAGATGCAATGTTGAATAAATGCTCAACGACGGTACTGTGCTGGTCCTAGGCTAGACCGTGCTAGAGACGCGAGCCTAGAACACTAAAAAAATCACGGCGCGACGCATAACAAAGGCGGAGCACACTCTGAATATCTTTTTTTCTCCTTTTTTCACGGATTTTTTTTTCACTTTTTCCCCTCTTTTTTTCCTCTTTTTTTATTTTTTTCTCTCACTTTTTTTTTCTTTTTTTTTCACAAACAAGCTAGATAAGATGCAGATTGGATTTAGTGATGACGCGAACGACCTCAAGTATGATTATGACAATGAATGATGGGGAGTACGTGGTGGAAATTAATGGATGGCGGTGGTGGACAGCTGATGCAATAATGACGCGGTGGTGGTATATGGCAACGACAATGAAGATGGTGCGGCGGTGGCGTGACAAACTGTGAACAGAACTCGAAACTCTAAAGGACTAGACACTAAGACCAGCAACTTGACACGACGATGTAACCACAAATTCAACAAAGCAAAACACTAAAAAGATGATGCAAAGGCTCAGACTGGCTTGGAGAAAGGATGAACAGATCTAACTTTTTTGTGTGGCTTTTTCTTGGACAATAGGTAAGAAAATAAATCTAATCTAGGGATAACTGGAAATTCTCACCGAGCAACCTGAAAACTGATACCACCTGATAGAGGCGAGGGTGTCTCGATCTTTCGATGAGATGATAACTATCAATTTGGTGGAGACGACTTTGACGATCCAACTACAAACGTGCACGACGTTGCGCCTTAGCAATCGCTAAACCAACTCCGAGAGGTTATTGACCATGCCGCAGCACAATCAACCTGACCACGAAGGTCTATCCCTGCAAGCAATCGAAGAACAAGCAAGAATATGATAATGCAATCTGGATATTGCGAATATAAATGAAGTATTGATAAAGGTGGGGATCCGTAAGCGGTCTTGGTCTGGTCGTTGGACACAAACGAAGTACACGAAGTTACAATGGCTAACTTTTAACTAAACAAATCCCAAGGAAATAGCTACTAGGTGGATCTACTTATATAGGAGCAAGGGGTGGCGGCCAAGGAGGTGGGAGGATGTCCCAAGGCAGCCTAAAACCAACCCTAGGTCGTACAAGGCTCATGGGCCCAAGTGGAGGTGATGGACTTGTTGTTTGACTCGGATTCTGCTACAGCGTCAGATTGTTTCATCCATATCTCAATGCTCCGGACGAATTTAAAGGTGAATCCAAATGGAGTGGAAAGAGGACGAAATCTACTTTCCAACAAAAAAATAATCACCCAATTCAGAGTCCGTATGAAAAAGTTCTTGCCGTTTTGAGTCAGGTATCTCTGTGCAGTCCAAATCTGAATTCAGAACGTGAGAGACTTGGACTCTATCTTCTCTTGGCCCAAAAGTGACGTGAAGGGACTTTTTGAACATCACCTAAACTTCTCTTTTTCCCTTATCTTCATATGTGCATTGTACAAATGTCCCATACACCTGCAATTAGACAAAACACAAAAGTGTGTGAAGTATTTTTGTTCTGGATAATATAAATAGATTATTGAATAGTTGACACTAGAAATCACCTGACAAATATGCATGTATGCAATATTTTTGGTCGTATCCAAGGTAGTCATGTCCTCATCAACCTTCCATTCACTTTTCGCTTTGATAAAGGCATTAGTGCTTGTCGGGGGAAATTGGCCTCCACGAGCACCTATGGGGACGGAGCCGCTTTTCGGTTCGGCGGGGGGCGGAGGTTGCACAAAGAGCAGATCGAGGCGACACACACACACAACGATTTTACCCAGCTTCGGGCCGCACGGATGCGTAAAACCCTACTGCTGCTTGTCTGGTTGATTCGAGTTCTTGCTCTGGAGCGCAAGAAGCTACAGTAAGTTGGAGCTGGACGTAGACGAGGGTCCCTTATTCCTCTCGGGGGTCCCTTCTTCCTCTCGGGGGTCCCTTCTTCCTCTCGGGGGTCCCCTCTTCCTGGTTCCCTACGTGCGCATGGGCCTCCTTTTATATGCTAAGGGGTTTCCCATAGGTAGCGACGCAGGTGAGGGTAAAAATGGCAAGGAACTGTGCGAACAGTGGCCGCACAGAGCTATCGCACCTAACTCTGACGGCGGGGGACAGAGGCATTAAATGCCCGTATGGATCGCCCGAACAGTGCCGAGGCGGACCGTTAGGGGCGCCTCCGCTTGCCACGGGGGCGACTCTGCCAACGTCGCATGCCACCGCGCGCCCCAGGTTGCGCGGCGCCCCGCCACGTGCCTCTGGGGAAGCTCCAGAGTGACGCGTGGGCAGGTGAGCTGGAGCGCATGCCTGAGGTGGTGGTTTGCCGCGGCAAGTGGCTTGCCGCGGTGGTTGTCTTGCCGCACCTGAGAGCTTGCCGCTCGTCAGGCCTTGCCGCGGCGCGCGGCGCGCCGCGGCGGGCTTCTCTTGGGGTGCCTTGGTTTGGCCGTCCCGGCGAGCTCCTCCCGCCGAGGCCTTGGCGCTTCGGCTTAGTCGTCCCGGCAAGCTCCTCTTGCCGGGGCCTTGTCGCCTTGGCCCGGCAAGCTCCTCTTGCCGGACCTCGCCTTCTTGGCCCGGCAAGCTCCTCTTGCCGGGGCCTGGTCTTCTAGGGTCGATCACTTGGCCTTCATCCGGCCCAGAAAGGGCCGTGTAGACTCTTGTCGCTCCCCTGGCAAGCCTTGCCGTGGGACGCTACTACTGCCCGTGCACAAGTTCGGGGGTACTAAGGTACCCCTACTTTAGTACACCGACAGGAGCCCCCGGGTCTGGGCCATACACGGTGCCGAGCGTTGTTGGGCCAGGCCCTAACAGTGCACGGGCATGCGTGGCCTGGGTTGCGCTGCTCCTTAACTCTGTGCCCGTCGCGCCCTCCCCAAGTGGCGCGCGCTTATCGCGGCGTCGTGGGGGGGGGGGCGAGGCGTGCGAGGCGTGCGTGACGTGGGTGGCGTGCGCGGGGCTGGGGCCCGCAGGCACGCGTCACGTCAGGCACGACTTCTTTATTTGGAAAGGCAAAATGTCCGCCCCCGCTCCCCACCCCCTTTATAAGCGGAGGGGAACAGGGGCAGCTCGCCATTCCACCGGTTGCTGTTCCTCGAAAATCTCCGCCACTTCCTCCTTACTATAGAAAGCAGCGATTCGCCCTCGCAGCCCCCGGCGCCGCCAACGCCGACAACTCCCCCTTCCCGTTTTTGCCATGGCCCCGAAGAGCGACAAGGAGAAGGGGAAGGTCGTGAAGTCGGCCGAGGCGCTGCGGCTGGAAGCGCTTCGGAAGGAGAAGGCGACGTTCCCCCCCCAGCTCGATGCGCTGGGGATGAAGAACGGATACCGCCTCTTCTGGTCGACGGCGACGCGAGCGCATCCGCACACGCGAGTTCTTCCCGCCATCGCCCAGAAGCTGTACCCGACCGGGTACCCTTTCTTCGCCGTGTTCTTCCATTGCGGGCTCTGCCCGCCTTTTTCCGAGTTCTTCTGCGACATCATGCACACCTACAACCTCCACCTCCTTGATTTCACCCCCAACGCCGTTCTGACAATGGCGGTTTTTGCACACCTTTGCGAGAACTTTGTCGGAGTCCGCCCCAACGTAGCCCTCTTCCGCCACTTCTTTACTCCTCGGGTGGAGAAAGGAGAGCCGCTGTCCGGGGGAGTCGCCTGGGTCTCCAGGACCGGCAAGAAAGAGGTCTACTTGGAGGGGGAACTCCGTGGCAGATGGGAGGAGTGGAGGGCCGAGTGGTGCCTGATCGTCGAAGAAAATCCACCGCCGTTCACCGCCGTGCGCCGAACCCCATTTGTGCGCGGCCGTGACTGGAGCGACCTAGCCTCGGACGACGCCAAGCTGAAGATTGCCGTCACCCGAATCCTGCGCCTCAGGTGCGCCGGGCTCACAGTCGGCGCCGTCGGCGCGGATTTCCTTCGCCGGCGTATCGCCCCCCTGCAGGAGAGGGGGAAGCCGGCTTGGGAATTCCAAAACGCAGCGGACATCATGAGGCTGCGCCCGGGCCTTAACTACAACTTCACCGTTCTGGAGCTCGTCGGAGTGTTGAAGGAGCTGTTCAAGTACGACTCCGAGCACCCAGAATGGTTCAGGTTGCCGCCGGGCGTCGTCCCCCTGTGCAACAACTCGGCGCTCAGCCGCATCCTCACGATGATGCCGCTGTGCGACCCGCACGGGATCGACGCGACCTGGCAGGAGCCGGCGGACGACGTCGTGCAGGCCTTCTTCGACAACTTGGAGGAGGTGCCGGTCGACCCTGACGAGAAGAGGGGCCTCACGCGAGACACCACCCCCGAGGAGCTGGCTTACATCGCCTCCAGAATGGAGGAGGCGGCGGCCGCCGCGGCCGCGGGCGAGTCTGGCTTCACCCTGGCCGAAGCAGACGCGGCGGAGGCGAAGAGCCTCGCCGACCAAATGGAGCTCGCCGGCGCGGAGGAACCAGCCGGGCACGGTGGCGCGGGCGAGCCCGCCCAGGACGCGAGCAGCTTGCCGGAGGTTGACGCGCCCTCCTCGCAGCTCTCGGGCAGCTCGTCGCAGGCGGAGCCCCCTGCCCAGCCGAGGAGGCGTCTCCGCAGGGCCGGAGAGGTGGTGCGGCAGGCCGACCAGCAACCGCAGCCCCGCGTGACACGCGCCTCCGAAGCAGCGGGAGCGGGATCCTCACGGGCCGCGGCTTCTGCTCCTGACGCTCCCCGTACCGCGGCGGCAACGGGGGCGGGGTCGTCTACCGTCCCCGCCAAGCGGTCCCGGGAACCCACTCCCCTGTCTCCTCGCGCCTGGAGCAAGCCGGTTTTTGACTATTCCGTGCTTAGCTCCGACGACGAAGAGGAGGACGAAGAGTAAGTTCCTGGTAGAGCTTGTATCTCCTTGATTTCTGTTGCTTCATCTTGTTTTGCAGCCCACTCATCCTCCCCCAAAACCGTTCCCATTCAGGAGCCTGGCCCAGAGGAGGGCGAAGAGGGCCAAGATCTCGCTGGTCGTCCTTGAGGGCGAATCTCCCCCGGCAACTGGGGAGGTGCCGGAGACGACCTTGCCGGACTTGGCAGCGGGTCCCCAGGGCAGCCCACAGCGCAGCCTCCAGGGTGAGTGCACGGCTAGTTCTTGCTGTTTGGCGCGCGCGTGAGCTCCCCTTCTCTTTGTTGACATGTGGCTGTTGTTGTTGTTGGGTAGGAGCAGAGCAGCCCCAGCAGGCGACCCCGGGGGGCACTCCTGCCGCGCCGTCTGCGTCGACCACCCCACCTAGGGAGAAATCTCCGGCAAGGGAGGAGCCCCCGGCAGGGGAGACCTCCCCGGCAAGGGAGGAGCCCCCGGCAAGGAAGACCTCTCCGGTAAGGGAGGGATCTCCGGCGAGGGACGCGACCAGCGATCCCCCGGCAGCGGAGGCCGCGGCCACGGACCCTGCCACCGGTAAGCCCCCCTGCACGGAAAACTTCCCCTAGTTATCTTTCCTTATGAGCTTTTTTGTCGGCTATTCGGTTGACTCTTCTCCCCTCTTTCGGCCATCAGACCCGCCCATCGCGGACCCGATGGAGACCGAGGCCATCGTCGAGGAGGGCGCGCGCGGCGACGCCGACGACGTCGTCGTCATCGAGGAGGCGGACGACACCGACGACCCCGCAGGCGGCGGGGAGGCCGAAGCCGCCAAGGCCGCCGCGGCGGAAGACGGCGAGGGGACCGGCGACCATGCCGACGGCCCCGGGGAGGCAGGGGCGTCGAGCACTCCGCCGTCCGGCGATCCCGCCGCTGCCGCTGCGTCGGGCCTCGAGGAGCCCCTGGTGGGTGCCTACCTAAAGGCCGGCGATGGCGTCTTCATCAGGCTCCCCTGGGAGCCTAGCTCCAGGGAGCCGGTCGCGGGGGAGGCCTTGGACGGAGAAGTGCTCGCCTCCGTCGGGCTGGCAGTGGTCAACACGCCAAGCACCAGCAGCGGCGAGCCCGAGAAGGAGCGGCTGCTCCGGAAGCTTGTGTCGCTCTACCGCGCCCGGCAGGCTAAGGTGGAGCGCCAGGAGGCACTCGTCGCGAGGGTCCGCGCGGACATGGAGAAGCGTGCCGGGGAGCTCCGGGAGCTCAACCAGGAGGCTCTCCGGTCTTTGGCGGAGGAGCGAAGGCTGCTCGACGAGGCGCGGACGGCCTTTCTCCTCGAGAAGGCAGAGGTCGAAGAGCAGCAGAGGCTTGCCGCTGCGGGGCTATCCGCGCGGGAAAGCGAACTGGTGCAGCAGAAGGCCAGCCTCGCCAGCCACGAGGAGGAGGTTGCCGCGCGCGAGCAGGCGCTTGGCGGGGCCCTGCGGGAAGCGCAGGACGCTGTCGCGGCCGCCGAGGTCGCCAAGGGGGAGCTGGAGACGAGGGTGGCGCAGCTCGTCAGCGACCTCAAGGCGAGCGGCGAAGAGCTTGCCGCGCTCAAACAGGAGCACGAGAAGGGCGCTCACACCCTTGGCAAGCTGCAGGGCCGCTTCGCCGAGAAGATCCGGGAGCTCGACGCCGCCAAGGATTCCAAGGCCGACCTCGAGCTAAAGCTGGACACCCTGGCCAAGGCGCTGGAGAGCGCCAAGGGGCAGGAAGCGACCTTGCGGAAGGAGGTTGCTGGCAACGAGGAGCTATTGAAGCGCGCCGCCGTTACCCAGAACGCCTTCCAGGAGACGGTGGAGCGGTGGACCGAAGGCCTCATCGACATCGCCACCACCATCGATAAGGAGCTGAAGCTGCTGGGGATGGAGGGCCACGAGTACCCCTCCGGCGAGAACGTCTCGCCGAGCGTCAAGCTCACTTCCTTCTTCAAAGGCTTGGTGGGGGTGCTCCAGCATCTCCAGGAAACGATCCCAGAGCAGCTGGCCGAGGAGATGCGGGAAGCTGTCTCCGGGGCCCTCGAGAGGGTGCTGGTGAAGATCGTCTTCTGCAACCCCACCATCAGGCTTACCAACGTCCTCAGGCACCTGCCGGAAGATGCCGACCTGACGGAGATCAGGGCCCTCGTCACCCCCATTGTAGAAAGGGTGGCCGGGATCAGGAGGGTCGAGGGCGACCGCGCGGATTAGGCCGCCCACCTCTTTCTTTTCTTCCCTTGTCTCTGCTGAGCATGCCATAGAAACAGCTGATTAGAGCAGCGGCAAGTCATTTTGGAATATAACTTTTATCTTAGGCAGTTCATCGCGCTGTTATCTCCCTCGTTCGACTTTGTGCTTCGTACGTTCGCGCCCTACGCTCCCAGGAACTTGTCGGCGCAAGCCTCCGCCTTGCCACGGGTGCCGAGTGCGGGACATCATCAACCCGCTGGCGGTGCCTCCACCGGCAAGAAACCTTGCCGCGGCTGGCGCAACTCACTTAAAATGTTGAGCAGGCTCAGGGCGAGGTAAGCGTGGCGACTGCAGTCGCAGCACACTCAAGCTGCCGAGCAAGCTCGAAACAAAGTAAGGACGCCACTCTGGATGTAGCACACTTAAGTCGTTGAGCGGACTCGAAACGAATTAAGGGCGCAACCAGCCACGAGCCGGCCCCTCCGCGCACAGGTTTCCCATACGAAGCTCGGTCGTTCGAGGAAGATAACTTAAGGATAAAAAGGAGCTTAATTGCTCAAACTTTGGCAACTTAGCTTTTCTGCTGTTTGTAGTCCGGCAAGGCGCAGCTTCCTCGGGCGACGCCCAACCTATCCTGTCATCCCCCCTTCTCGAGGTAAGGGAATAACGAGGGCTCGGGGCTTCACGGCCTGCCATCGCTTGCCGGAGCCGAGTGCTGCACAATCGTGTCAAATAATGCATGCGCAAAGCGGAGAGGCGCGAAATCGACAAGATGTGCGGGGCACATAAGCTATGCTTGGGATCTGCGCTCGTGTCTGTACCAAGGATTACATGCAACTGCGGCAAGACTTGGACATAGAGGATGGCAGACGGAACGGGTTCCGACTACCGCGCTGGCAAGGTCCCTCCCACGGTCGGCGTCGACTCGTTTGGATCTTGGCGGCCTGGGCGCGCCGAAGAACGAGGTCGCCTTTCCCGCAACTTCCGGCGCTAACTTCTGCGGCTACGGGAGCGGCGCAGAGTTTGCTGGAGGCGAGAAGCTCACTCAGCGGCCGGAAGGCGGTCCTCCTCAAGGAGCAGCTGCTCTTGCCCGGGCTCTGCGTGAGTGGGTACTCGAGGAGGGCCGTGCACGAGTCCGTGAGGAGGAATGCCCTCGCTCTGCGGGTTGGAGCGGAAAGGTACCTGGCCATACCTGAGCTTACCTGTGGTCACCGAATCTGGTTCGCACAACCTCGACGCACCCCCCTACCTGGCGCGCCAGAGATGTCGGGGGAAATCGGCCTCCACGAGCACCTATGGGGACGGAGCCCCTTTTCGGTTCGGCGGGGGGCGGAGGTTGCACAAAGAGCAGATCGAGGCGACACACACACAACGATTTTACCCAGCTTCGGGCCGCACGGATGCGTAAAACCCTACTGCTGCTTGTCTGGTTGATTCGAGTTCTTGCTCTGGAGCGCAAGAAGCTACAGTAAGTTGGAGCTGGACGTAGACGAGGGTCTACTGGGTGTCCTCCTCCTTCTTCCTCTCAGGGGTCCCTTCTTCCTCTCGGGGGTCCCTTCTTCCTCTCGGGGGTCCCCTCTTCCTGGTGCCCTACGTGCGCATGGGCCTCCTTTTATATGCTAAGGGGTTTCCCACAGGTAGCAACGCAGGTGAGGGTAAAAATGGCAAGGAACTGTGCGAACAGTGGCCGCACAGTGCTATCGCACCTAACTCTGGCGGCGGGGGACGGAGGCATTAAATGCCCGTCTGGATCGCCCGAACAGTGCCGAGGCGGACTGTTAGGGACGCCTCCGCTTGCCACGGGGGCGACTCTGCCAACGTCGCATGCCACCGCGCGCCCCAGGTTGCGCGGCGCCCCGCCACGTGCCTCTGGGGAAGCTCCAGAGTGACGCGTGGGCAGGTGAGCTGGAGCGCATGCCTGAGGTGGTGGTTTGCCGCGGCAAGTGGCTTGCCGTGGTGGTTGTCTTGCCGCACCTGAGAGCTTGCCGCTCGTCAGGCCTTGCCGCGCGCCGCGGCGGGCTTCTCTTGGGGTGCCTTGGTTTGGCCGTCCCGGCGAGCTCCTCCCGCCGGGGCCTTGGCGCTTCGGCTTAGTCGTCCCGGCAAGCTCCTCTTGCCGGGGCCTTGTCGCCTTGGCCCGGCAAGCTCCTCTTGCCGGACCTCGCCTTCTTGGCCCGGCAAGCTCCTCTTGCCGGGGCCTGGTCTTCTAGGCTCGATCACTTGGCCTTCGTCCGGCCCAGAAAGGGCCGTGGAGACTCTTGTCGCTCCCCTGGCAAGCCTTGCCACAGGACACTACTACTGCCCGTGCACAAGTTCGGGGTACTAAGGTACCCCTACTTTAGTACACCGACAGTGCTGAAAGTTTTACCTGGTGAAATACCAGATGAGTATGACTCGTGAAAACTTCTGAGTTCACACATATAAAGGAAGGCATAGGTTCAACCCGTCAGGGTATCGTGGAAACATATACCACAAGCTTCAATAGTAAATACCACCATCTCGAAAGCAGAGCATGGTTGGCCAAGCAGATGATACAATTTACCAAGGGCATTATGTATCAGGTAAAGAACTCACAAGAATTTTGGTTGTGAAGGACATTGTCGGATAATAACCCGACAATGGGTATGGCGGTCCACAACGGGGCTGATGTGAGTATTGGTACTCAATCAGAGGAAGAAGGAATGCCAAGGCATCGGATTATAGAAACAAATGATTAATTCACAGCTTAATGCAAAGAAATTTTATGATTTCCAAATCAAGGGACAGAAGCAATCGTTCTAATCGAAACTAAATAAGTTCAATAGACTTAGAAGCACAACTGACCAAGGCATTGATTGGTCAAGAACCAGCTCATATCCAAATGACGTCTGGGCCGGAAGGATAATCATAGGATTCGATTGATGATGGTGAACACTCGCAAATTATTGAATCAAGGGACGCAAAATGATAGTGACAAAAGATGCCAATAAGATCACTAGACTTATGGTATTAACCAGAATGCAAGCAAGCAAGAATTTCAAGAGCAACATGCTACTCAGGGTTTTCGGAAGGTTGAATGACACTTCGAAGACTTTTGTGAAACACCTGAACAACTGGGGATGAGCGGATACTCGATAAGTGCGAGGAATTATCCATAGGGGGTATTCATTAGGCAAACTGCAGGGCAGTAAGCTCAAAGGATTCTCGGAACAACGGAGAGCAGTTCGGGGCATCTTGTAATAACAAGATCAATGGGATTGAATGTAGTCAAGTGTGTTCAGTTATCCATACAGATAATAGTGGTAGGGATTTGCAAAAGCGGTTGGCACAAGCGTCTCGGGAAAACAACGAATAGCATCTTTGGAACCTTCTGGTGCAGCAGGCGATCATTGTAATAAGGGGCTCTCCGGGAGGAAGTAGTTACGAGAACCTAGAGTTAGATTTAGTAAAATCATTTAACCTGAATAGAAGAGATGTCAGAGTCCCAGAGTATAGGTCAAGGAGTAAAAGATCCTACTACCACCCAATGGCGACGTGGGCCCGTGAGGCACACAACCATGTTAGTAAAAAGTTTTGCAATGTCTAGACTCGACTTCGACCAAGGAGTGTGGAAGGGGGGTTCCTACAAGCAGTCGGCTCTGATACCAACTTGTGACACCCCCGATTCAATCGTACACTAATCATGCACGCAATTGTGTACGATCAAGATCAGGGACTCACGGGAAGATATCACAACACAACTCTAAAAACATAAATAGTCATACAAGCATCATAATACCAGCCAGGGGCCTCGAGGGCTCGAATACAAGTGCTCGATCATAGACGAGTCAGCGGAAACAACAAAATATGAGTACAGACATAAGTTAAACAAGATGCCATAAGATGGCTAGCACAAACGGGGATACAGATCGAACGAGGCGCAGGCCTCCTGCTTGGGATCCTCCTAACTACTCCTGGTCATCGTCAGCGGGCTGCACGTACTAGTAGGCACCTCCAGTGTAGAAGGAATCGTCGTCGACGGTGGCGTCTGGATCCTGGGCTCCATCGTCTGGTTGCAGCAATTGGGTAGAGGAATGGGGAAAAGGGGGAAACAAGGCAACCGTGAGTACTCATCCAAAGTACTCGCAAGCAAGGAGCTACACTACATATGCATGGATATATGTGTAAGGGGGCCATATCAGTGGACTGAACTGCAGAATGCCAGAATAAGAGGGGGATATCTAATCCTGTCGAAGACTACGCTTCTGGCAGCCTCCGTCTTGCAGCATATAGAAGAGAGTAGACTTAAGTCCTCCAAGTAGCATCGCATAGCATAATCCTACCCGGCGATCCCCTCCTCGATGCCCTGTTAGAGAGCGATCACC
This sequence comes from Aegilops umbellulata, assembly GCA_032464435.1. Classification (NCBI taxonomy): domain Eukaryota; kingdom Viridiplantae; phylum Streptophyta; class Magnoliopsida; order Poales; family Poaceae; genus Aegilops; species Aegilops umbellulata. Next base: position 185,295,021 of record CP136055.1, read on the forward strand.
GGGTTGTATCTAGCACTTGGAAGGGTGTGTTTTATTAAGTATCCGGTTCTAGTTGTCATAAGGTCAAGGTACAACTCCGGGTCGTCCTTTTACCGAGGGACACGGCTATTCGAATAGATAAACTTCCCTGTAGGGGTGCACCACATAACCCAACATGCTTGATCCCATTTGTCCGGACACACTTTCCTGGGTCATGCCTGGCCTCGGAAGATCAACACGTCACAGCCCCACCTAGGCACAACAGAGAGGTCAGCACGCCGGTCTAAACCTAAGCATGCAGGGGTCTGGGCCCATCGCCCTGAGCACACCTGCACGTTGCGTGGGCGGCCGGAAGCAGACCTAGCCTAGTGGCATTCCAGTCCAATCCGGCACGCGCCGCTCAGTCGCTGACGTCACGAAGTGCTTCGGTTGATACCACGATGTCGAGTCCCCATAACTGTTCCCGCGTAGTTGGTTAGTGCGTATAGACCAAATGGCCAGACTCAGATCAAATACCAAGATCTCGTTAAGTGTGTTAAGTAACCGCGAACGCCGACCAGGGCCAGACCCACCTTTCTCCTAGGTGGTCTCAACCTGCCCTGTCGCTCCGCCTCAAAGTAACAGTCGGGGGCCGTCGGGAACCCAGGCCCACCTCTACCGGGATGGAGCCACCTGCCCCTTCAGCCCCCATCTCCGAACAGTATCACCGGTAATGTAACAGTGTAAAGTATATAGTATATGCCCGTTATCACCTCCCGAAGTGATCACGGCTAGTAGTATAGCATGGCAGACGGACAAGAGTGTAGGGGCACTGATGGAACACTAGCATCCTATACTAAGCAGTAGGATAGCAGGTAAGGGTAACAACTATAGCAACAATGACATGCTATGCATCAGGATAGGAATAACGGAAAGCAGTAACATGCTACACTACTCTAATGCAAGCAGTATAGAGTAGAGTAGGCGATATCTGGTGATCAAGGGGGGGGGGGCTTGCCTGGTTGCTCTGGCAAGAAGGACGTGTCGTCAACACCATAGTCGAACTGGGGGTCGTCGGTAGCCTCGGGGTCTACCGGAAGGAAGTATCGGAGGGTGAACACAATAAATAACAGAGCAATCAAAGCATCACAAAGCATAACGAGGTAATACGTGGTGCTAGGTATGCCCTAACGCGGTATTAGGTGATACCGGCGAAGGGGGGAAACATCCGGGAAAGTATCCCCGAAGTTTCGTGTTTTCGGACAGATGAACCGGAGGGGAAAAGTTGTGTGTTCGCTATTCTAGGGGTGCGTGGCGGACGATCGGACTGCTTATTCAGATTCGTCTCGTCGTTCTGAGCAATTTTCATGTACAAAGTATTTTCATCCGAGGTACGGTTTATTTTATATTAATTTACAAAGTTTTTAAATGATTTTCTAATTTCTGGATTTATTTATATTCCAAATTTAATCAGCAAATACTTTTTTCATGTAGTACAGTGCCAACCATAGTGTATGACAGGTGGGGTCTGGGTCAAAGTCAATAGTCCAGTCAGCAGTTGACTGGGTCAACGTTGACTGGGTCAGCGTTGACTGGTCAAACTGGCTGGTGGGACCTAACTGTCATGGAGACAGTGCAAGTTAGCAGTTTAATTAATTTAATAGATTAGGTGGGGGCCACAAGTCATATATTCAGTTTTGATTTAGAGTTAATCTACACAATTTAATTAGTTGGTAGGTCCCATGTGTCATTGACTATTAGTTAATCTAACTAGTAATTAGCCCCAAAGCTAATTGCACGGGCCGGCTGTTGGAGGCTTTGCACACACACGCACACAGCATGTGCCCGGCTATGGCCACGACCATGGAGAAGCAATAGCTATTGGACAGGGGCAGCTAGAGCAATTGCGGCGGCAAGGCAGCAGAGTATAGCAGCAGCTAGAGGCACAACAAGCAGTAGTAACGCAGCAGCTAAGGCAGCAGAAGCAGTTGCGGCAGCAACGGAGCAGCGAGTAGCAGGGGAGCAAAGCCGCAGACATCGCTCGCGGGGCGCGCGGCCGTGGGCACGAGGGCGCAGGGCAGGCGCGCACGGGTGTGCAGGTGAGCGCAGGGGGGCGGGGTGCTGGTGTGGCTGCGACCAGGAGCAGGCGACCGCACGCGCGGACGTAGCGCTCCAACCATGGCGGCCACGGTGACTGTAGGCGATTACGATGACGGATCGATCCAGAAAAAAAAGGGGGAATCGGCAAAGGACCTCACAGTGGTTCGAACAGAGTTGACAACGAGCTCGGGGACGGCCGAGGAGGCGTCGGAGCAGCGGGATGAGGCGGCGGCCGTGGAGGATTCCGACGATGTGGGGTGACGCGATCCAGAGGTGGAAGGCCCCGCGGCTCACTCCGGAGGTGTGGACGGCAACGAAGAGGCGCTGCGGAGTCTCTGGATTCCCTCCCGTGGCACGGGGAGGTGCCGGAGCACGCGTCTGACGACGGCGCGGCGCGGTGATGGTCGGGCGTGCGTGGGGAGGCAAGTGATGGGGCGGGGAAGGAGGGGAACGACACGACTAGGGTTTTCTCAACGCGTCGAGGGGGATCTTATAGACCGTCGAGGAGCCATGGATGTACGGCGCGTGGATGATCCGTCCATGGACGCACGAGCAACGGCCAACACTCCCCTGATGAACAGGGGTTGAAGATGGGGAGTTCGTGGGCTGGGCCTGGTGGTGGCCTGGATGCCTGGTTGGGCCGAACGGCCCAGGGGAAGAGGGTTTTGGTTTTTCTTTTGTTTTGTTTTATTTGTACTTTTCTTTTCTGTTTTCTTTTATTTCTTTAATACTTTATAGTTTTATAAAAAGTAAGACCCACACCTAACATAGAGTTACAATTCCAACTACTGTCTCAATATGTTTTTGATGAGGACATCAATACCATTGTTACACCCACATCCCCTGCTGCTATACATACTGGACCAATTACTAGAGCTCGCGCACGCCAATTGAATTATCAGGTACTTTCGTTTCTTGGTAATGATTCTAATGTTTATGAGAATATGATGCTGCCTAAATTGGATACATTTGTTTTGCTTACAAATGAAGGGCCTAGCTTGGAGAAGGATGATCATTGGAGCAAGAACAAGCATGGAGTTGATGGCATGTGCAAGGGAGACAAGAACAGAGTTTCAAGTGATGATTTCAGGACTTTGAAGCCACCATAAAGAGTGCATGAAGCCTTAGACGAAATATGCAAGATGCCACTTCATAATTTTCGTCCAGAGGCTATTCTAGGTGCTGCGTCACCTTCTTTTTGGGCCAGGCCCATGTAATTTCGAAATACTTCAATATAGGCTGTTTTTAGAGTCCGTATGTGTGGGGAAACAAGAGTTAGGGTGGGTTTCGGAGCCCTCCTCCAAGGGCCACGAAATTCCCCTCCTTCTTCCTCCATATATACAGCCCCTAGGGCATCATTTAGACTTTGGGTTTTGTTTAGATTAAAAGTTCGCCATAGCTGCAACTTCGCGCACTTCGTTTGTGTTCAACGACCAGACCAAGGCGTCACAGAACCCCACCTCGATCAATAAAGCTTTCCTCTTATATTCGCAATATCCAGATTGCAATCTTAGTTTCTTGCTTGTTCTTTGTTTGCCTGCTGGAAACAGACCTTCGTGGTCAGGTTGATCGTGCTCCGGCGTGGTCAATAACCTCTCGGAGTTGGTTTAGCGATTGCTAAGGCGCGACGTCATCATCATATCATCCCTTGTGTCACAAGATTGTTCCCGCATATACAAAATTGCTATCTTGGTTTGTGCATTCGCATAGTGTCCATATAAAAAAAAAGCTTTTAAGCAAAAGAAAAGAGAGCAAAGAGCTTGTAAGCAAGAGCCATAGCATTACCACATTGCACATAAAATTGTCATATCCGATCATCTTGGATCATCTTGAGAAGAACACTGGGAACATCACACACATAGCATACCTGGGATAGAAAGCTCATACATTTTGCATCTTCTAGGTTGTGCACAAGTGTCGTATCCGCCTATTGAGCAATCGCGCTAGCGTCTCTCTTGAGTTGTGCAACACGAGCGTTTTCCGTGGATTCCACATTTTGTGCTCATTCCTTGGTTGCACGACCCCATTTATCTCTCCGTGTGTGTGTTTCCGCGTGCCACATATTGCTATTGTTCTACTTGTTTCACTTGCGAATTTGTGAATCTTTTCCAACATTATTGACTCTTGCTAACATTTTGCATCAAATTTTTGTGCCACTATCCTCACCGAGATCCACCATAAGCTTTACTTGATAGGTGTAAGTGAACAAGTCCGGTAAAAATTCCACTATTCTTTATCTCACATTGAGTGAAACGGGATACATCCTCAACTTTGGGAAAAGGTCATTTGGTATTGTTTATCTCATTTCCTACTCACATTTGCTCGAGTCTTGTGATGGATAGGCAAGGCATTTCATCTCCGGTCTTCCACGACAACGACGACGCGAACAACTACATCACCAAAATGCCCATCTTCGGACTACAACGAGCAATGCGAGGCATTGAGCGACTCACCGCTGACATTCATCAACGTGAAGCACGGACAAGGGACTACATCGACACCAAGTTGGCGGAACAAAGGGATCAAGTACGCGACATGTTGGCCAATTACAAGTCTTCTTCCCCTTCGTCATCTTCAAGGCGGTGAAGCTCAAGTGGCCAATCTTCGGAACGTCATCGAGCTCAAGCACTACAACACCATCAAGATGACGATGCTCACGATGCGTACACCTACAAGTCCCAAAAAGTTGTACATCAAGCTACGGCCAAACTTCATGAGCACAAGAGAAGACCGCGAGACAAGCACCACCAAGACGGAGCTACGACTACTTCGACTACTTCGGCATCTTCGCCAAGTGTTCTCAAGGCATCTTCGCCTTTGGACGTACGACATCTTTGCCTACATCCGACGAGTACGCCTACATCGGCCTTCATCCACGACGACGGTGACGAGATGATCGAGCATGGGATTTTCCCTTTGGTCATGGAGGAGAGTGATGATGTGCCATCTTCGGCCTTCATCCACGACGAGAGCGATGATGTGCCATCTTCGGCCTTCATCCACGACGAGAGCGATGATGTGCCATCTTCGGCCTTCACCCACGACGAGAGCGATGATGTGCCATCTTTGGCCTTCATCCACGGCGACGACGACGATATGGTTGAGCATGGGAGTTTCCCTTCGACCACGGCGACGTATGATGACATGAGTGACTTGTGCCACCATATTGAGAGTGAGAGTGACTTCACCACTAGCCCCATATATGATGAGTTGCCACAATTCCCATGTGAGGAGAGCCACAACCCCCACCACTTGAGTGAGATGAGTGACTCCACCATATGTGACATTGAGTGCACCTACCTTGAGGGAGTGAGTGAGCCACCACCACATAGAGAGAGTGAGGAAGTGATAGGGCACGTGAGGCCATTTGCATTTCTAATAACTTGACCTCTACCTCTATTATGTCTTCTCATTTGGTGCTAGGTCCCATATATGATGACGCGTCGATTCACGATGACTTCGTCCTTCCTATGGACAAGACGATGGCCATGGTGGAGTATGATGCACCCCCACATGGTTCCATCACGATGATGACGTTGACCACGCTTTGGTCTTTCCCACCTCACCTACACCACTTGAGTGGAACGCGAAAGGTTACATAGGTGAAGGTGATGCTCTTGTCCCACTAGTGGACGTTCTTGACATCGATTGCTTGCATGATGTTGATGCACCTATTCCCATGCTTCATGCTAGTATGATTTCTCCATGCGATGATTTACCCATTTATGATGAGTTTGATGATTGCCATGAGGAGTCTAATAGTTGTGATGCCATGTTACATATGATTTCTTGTGATAATTCTCTTGGTCACATGATGTTTGACAATCCGCTTGACTTGTCATATGATATGCATGAGATACACCATATGTCATATTTGCAATCTCTTCATAGTGACTATGCACATGCCATTACGATAAACCCAATTTGCACATATGGCATAGATGACAAACCCATGGTTATTGGCATTTGTTTTTCTTGTGATGATATTGATATGCTCCCTTTGCATTATTTATCTCATATGCCATGCCATGACCACCTAGCTTCGGATATGCATTGTTTTGGATGTTGTTCATATTCTCCATATGATGTTTCCACTATTGCTCATGAGGAGACCCCCATAGTTTCCTCATACATATTAGGTGATTTGGATGCATTCCATACTTTGAATGATCCCACTACTTGCCATATGCTCCCCATGAATCATAATGATATTGTTGTGCCATATGCTTGCATTCTCAATTTGTGTCACCATCGTGTCATACATAACAACTATTCTTTCATGATGGATGACATGTTCTTATACCATGCATCAAATTTGTTTGACCAATGCTTATCTTGTGCTAACTCACACATGCACATACACATCATGATGGATGATGTGTACATTTACCACGAACACAATTTCTTTTGTTTGTCGCTCTTTTGTGTAGGTACCCATGAATACTTGTCAACCTCGCAATCCCACGAGTTGATAAAACGAGCTCTAGAGAGCAATGATGACTTTGGATCCCATGGATTTCCTTTCTCACCTCTCTCTTCGCGCAAAGACTTCGCGCATTCCTTCTACACGTCTCTCACATGGTTATGGGTTATTGTCCACTACATATTATATGCCAATCTGGCCATGTTCACTTTGCATGATATGCTCATTCCTATGCCTTTGCCATGCATTTGTGACCCATGCTTTGCATTACACATGATGATTGATTCTCCTACTTGTATGTGTATTTGCAAGCTTGGTGGAGATATTTCTTGTTATTGCCATGTTTGCTATGTGCCCCATGCCTACGATGATATTATGATCTTGCTTTGTGTTCGTGCTCGCAATATGTCATGTGCATTACCTATATCTATTATGTTCTCACATGATATGATTGCCATGATTTCCTCCAGTGTGTTGCATCTTCGCTCCACTAGTTTGCACAACTTGATTGACTCGCACATGTTCTAAAATTGCTATATCATTTGTGTTGAGTGCCTCACTTTCTTCACCACACCATATGCACATTATGCTTGGATTGTCTTGCACTTGTCCCATGTGTTTAGAAATTTCATTTCTTTTGGTGTTGTGAATGACTCTTATGCTTACCATAGACCATTTGTTGAGCAATTTACGCATGCTTGCTATGACATTGAGGTAGATGCTTGTTTACTTGTCACACATATTAGCACCTTTACCTCACCTTTGCATGATTGTTTCCATGATGCTTTTCCGTGTGCTCAATTTAGATGCTTAAATGCCATGCCAGTCTTCTTTGTCAAACCATATACTATGCTTGATGCCAACACTTGTTGGGTGAATCACCTCTTGAATGCTTGGTTTTGCTTTAATGCCAACCACATTTGTTTTTCCAAGTGCTTGTTATCTTTTCTCCTTTTGAAGAAATTACAAGACGATGCAACATTGGAGAGTGACCATTTCGAGCTTCCACATGACAAGTGCTTGGTGGTTGTCCACTTCTACACGGCGATGCCATCTTGTTACCATGGTGATGAAGATCACGATCCGTGGACGGATCTCTCCCAAGGGGGGGGGGGAGATGATGCGGAGCATCCTTCGACCATCACCATGGACGTCACACCGCCACCGCAAGCACGGAAAGGACCTACGACGAGAGCTCGCGCACGCGTTGTCGAAACCGAGGTTAACTCTTTCCACTTCGAGTTTCATTCGGATTCGCTCGTGAATTGGGTTGTACCTCAATTGAAGCGTTATGCACTCTTAGGTATCAAGAAGAGGACCGTGAAGAGGCAAGGTCGGAGGTACAAGCGACAACGGAGAAGGAAAGGAAGGGAAGGATCGTGAAGAATGAAGAAGTGGACTACCTGGACACTCTGGGTGCCCGACCACTTTGGGCCCGGGTGCTCGGCCTCAACCGGGACGCGACCCCCGCCAGCCCAGGGTGCCCGGCCATATGGGCCCGGGTGCCCGCCCCCCTGGGCGCTGCCCCAGCCGGCCCCGGGTGCCCGGCCATGGAGCCCTGGGTGCCTGGCCCTCTCGACCGGTGCCGCCTGCCACCTCCCCCGGGTGCCCGGGCCACCACCCCGGGTGCCCGGCCTCTTCAGCGCCAAGGGCGCGGCCCCCTGGTTGGTCCGGGCGCCCGGCCCCTCGCCCCCCGGGTGCCTCCCTCTGACCGGACCGGGTGCCCGGTCCCTCGCACTCCGGGTGCCCGGACCCGTCCGCGTGCCTGCGTGCACTTTTGGGATTTGGTCCCTTGTATCCCCCTCTTCCTCTCATTTTGTCCCTAGACTATATAAGCACTTCCCCTAGCTCATTTGTAGGATAGCAAAGTATTTGATAGACAAAGAGAGAGCTTTGCTCATCTTCCTCCTCATGGAAATCATGACCTCCTAAGGGAGAAGATCCACTTGTGGATACCAAGGCCTCCTCTTGGAGAAGGATCCCCATCATAGGATCATCAAGCCCTCATCTCCTTCACAGGATTTGGGATGAACTCTACCATGTATCTTGTTTCCCTTTGATTGTTCATGTACCTTGTGGATCTTGTGTGCTTGTTGGTCTAGTGGATGTGTGATTGGACTTGTTCTTGAGTGTTCCTCTTGTTTTCCCTCTTGTCTTCATCTTGTTCATGGGGATTCCCCTCCAATTTGTGAAAGATCTTCACTTAGGGTTCCACCCTACAACACTATGGTGCTGATGTAGAAGCCCTCCGTGATCAATGCCCCCTCCGGCAGGACGCCGGAAAAGGCCCCAAGATGGGATCTTACGGGTACAGAAGGTTGCGGCGGTGGAATTAGGTTTTCGTGGATGCTTCTGTTGGTTTGGGGGTACCTAGGTATATATAGGAGGAAGAAGTACATCAGTGGAGCAACGTGGGCCCCACGAGGGTGGAGGGCACGCACAGGGGGGTAGGCGCGCCCCTGCCTCGTGCTCTCCTGGTTGATTTCTTGACGTAGACTCCAAGTCCTCTGGATCACGTTTGTTCCGAAAATCACGTTCCCGAAGGTTTCATTCCGTTTGGACTCCGTTTGATATTCTTTTTCTGTGAAAATCTAAAATAGGCAGAAAAACAACAATTTGGGCTGGGCCTTAGGTTCATAGGTTAGTCCCAAAAATAATATAAAAGTGTATAACAAAGCCCATTAATCATCCAAAATAGAATATAATATAGCATGAAGCAATAAAAAATTATAGATACGTTGGAGACGTATCAAGCATCCCCAAGCTTAATTCCTGCTCGTCCTCGAGTAGGTAAATGATAAAAACATAATTTTTGATGCGGAATGCTACTTGGTATAATTTTTTAATGTAACCCTCTTAATTGTGGTATGAATGTTCAGATCTGAAAGATTCAACATAAAAGTTTAATATTGACATAAAAGTAATAATACTTCAAGCATACTAACTAAGCAATTATGTCTTCTCAAAATAACATGGCCAAAGAAAGTTCATCCCTACCAAATCATATAGTTTAGTCATGCTCCATTTTCGTCACACAAGAATGCTCTCATCATGCACAACCCCAATGAAAAGCCAAGCAATTGTTTCATACTTTAGTAATCTCAAACTTTTTCAACCTTCACGCAATACATGAGCGTGAGGCATGGATATATCACTATGGGTGGAATAGAATATAATGATGGGGGTTATGTGGAGAAGACAAAAAAGGAGAAAGTCTCACATCAACACGGCTAATCAACGGGCTATGGAGATGCCCATCAGTTGATGTTAATGCAAGGAGTAGGGATTACCATGCAACGGATGCACTAGAGCTATAAATGCATGAAAGCTCAACAAAAGAAACTAAGTGGGTGTGCATCCAACTTGCTTGCTCACGAAGACCTAGGGCATTTGAGGAAGCTCATAGTTGTAATATACAAGCCAAGTTCTATAATGAAAAATTCCCACTAGTATATGAAAGTGAGAAAACAAGAGATTATCTATCATGAAAATCATGGTGCTACTTTGAAGGACAAGTGTGGAAAAAAAGATAGTAGCATTGTACCTTTTTATTTTCTCTTCTTTTTTTGGGACAATGCTCTATCAATGATGATCATCACACTTCTATTTATTTACAACTCAATGATTACAACTCGATACTAGAACAAAGTATGACTCTATATGAATGCCTCCGGCGGTATATCGGGATAGGAAATGAATCAAGAGTGACATGCATGAAAAATTATGAATGGTGGCTTTGCCACAAATACGATGTCAACTATATGATCATGCAAAGCAATATGACAATGATGAACGTGTCATGATAAACGGAATGGTGGAAAGTTGCATGGCAATATATCTCGGAATGGCTATGGAAATGCCATAATAGGTAGGTATTGATAGAGGCAAAGGTGTCCCGTCTTTTGATGAGATGGTGGCTATCGTTTTGGAGGAAGTCGACTTTGACGATCCGACTACGAACGTGCGAGGACGTCGCGCCTTAGCAATCGCTAAACCAACTCCGAGAGGTTATTGACCACACCGGAGCACGATCAAGCTGACCACGAAGGTCTGTTTCCTGCAGGCAAACAAAGAACAAGCAAGAAACTAAGATTGCAATCTGGATATTGCAAATATAAGAGGAAAGCTTTATTGATTGTCGGTGTACTAAAGTAGGGGTACCTTAGTACCCCGAACTTGTGCACGGGCAGTAGTAGCGTCCCGCGGCAAGGCTTGCCAGGGGAGCGACAAGAGTCTCCACGGCCCTTTCTGGGCCGGACGAAGGCCAAGTGATCGAGCCTAGAAGACCAAGCCCCGGCAAGAGGAGCTTGCCGGGCCAAGAAGGCGAGGTCCGGCAAGAGGAGCTTGCCGGGCCAAGGCGACAAGGCCCCGGCAAGAGGAGCTTGCCGGGACGACTAAGCCGAAGCACCAAGGCCCCGGCGGGAGGAGCTCGCCGGGACGGCCAAACCAAGGCACCCCAAGAGAAGCCCGCCGCGGCGCGCCGCGCGCCCCGGCAAGGCCTGACGAGCGGCAAGCTCTCAGGTGCGGCAAGACAACCACCGCGGCAAGCCACTTGCCGCGACAAACCACCACCTCAGGCATGCGCTCCAGCTCACCTGCCCATGCGTCACTCTGGAGCTTCCCCAGAGACACGTGGCGGGGCGCCGCGCAACCTGGGGCGCGCGGTGGCATGCGACGTTGGCAGAGTCGCCCCCGTGGCAAGAGGAGGCTCCCCTAACGGTCCGCCTCGGCACTGTTCGGGCAATCCAGACGGGAATTTAATGCCTTTGTCCCCCGCCGTCAGAGTTAGGTGCGATAGCACTGTGCGGCCACTGTCCGCACAGTTCCTTGCCATTTTTACCCTCACCTGCGTCGCTACCTGTGGGAAACCCCTTAGCATATAAAAGGAGGCCCATGCGCACGTAGGATGGGGGGGGGGGGGAATCAGGGAGGAACCGGACCGGAAAGGAGGACACCCAGTAGACCCTCATCTACGTCCAGCTCCAACTTACTGTAGCTTCTTGCTCTCCAGAGCAAGAACTCGAATCAACCAGACAAGCAGCAGTAGGGTTTTACGCATCCGTGCGGCCCGAAGCTGGGTAAAATCGTTGTGTGTGTGTGTCGCCTTGATCTGCTCTTTGTGCAACCTCCGCCCCCCGCTGAACCGACAAGGGGCTCCGTCCCCATAGTTGCTCGTGGAGGCCGATTTCCCCCGACATCTTTGGCGCGCCAGGTAGGGGTGCGTCGAGGTTGTGTGAACCAGATCCGGCGTCCGCGCGAGCCAGACTCTCATTGTTTGCGCCGGCATGGCGCCGAAGAAGAAAGCTCGGGAGGTGACCGGTCCGTCAGCGTCGAACCCACCGCCCATGGAGCAGACGGGTGGTGGGGAGGACGCCGGCGGAGGAACGGGCGCCGTCGAACCAGTTCTTGGTCCCGCGACGTCCGAGCTCGCCCCGCGCCCCTCTCAGGAGGCGCGAAACCAGCAGCGTCATGGTACCCATGGTACCATACGCTCGCTGGACCCAGACCGTGCTGGTGGGTCCCAAGGCGCTCAGGACCAGCATGCGATCCAGCGTGCCGGAACGAGCGTCGCGCGGCTGCCTGGACCGGGTGCTGCTCCTTCTAACATAGTTAGGAGTTCGAGCAGATCCCGCTCCTCGCGCCGTTCGCCGCCTCTGCCCGCCACCCCAGCGGAAGCTCTCGCGCGAGCTCAGCTACTCCTAGACTACCCTCCGACGGCGGACAAGCTCGACGACTGGAGGGCAACCATCCAGAGCCTCATCGGTTTCGCCAACGGCGACACTCCGCGGCAGCACAGCGCGTCGCAGCCGTGGTCAGTCACCTAGGCGAGCACCGATGGCGCCAAGAATGGCGGGGGTGCGGCCACCGTGCACTCCCCGCCCCAGAAGCCGCGGTCGCTGACTCGCCGGGCTCACCTCGACAACGACTCCACCGTGTCGTCGAACCCGCGAACTCGCCGCGACCAACGCCAAGTCCTTCACGAACGAAGGGAAGAAGACGCTCGAACCCGCATCGAGCGCAGAAGAGAGGCGCGGCGTCAATCAGACCAGCGCGTTGAGCCCTCTGGAAACATGCACGAACCGGGGGAACCAGGCGAACTGCCGTATTCGGTAGGCTGCCCCGCGTTCACCCGCGAGCTGCGGCAAGTCCAGTGGCCCAGCACGAAGAACTTCAAGCCCGACGTGCCTGAGAAGTACGACGGCAAGTCGCATCCGTCGGAGTTCCTCAGCATCTACACCATTGCGGTGCAGGCTGCCAGGGGATAGGATGACAAGATCCTTGCCAACTACTTCCCGCTAGTGCTCAAGCCCAACGTCAGATCCTGGCTCATGCACTTGCCGGACGGCTCCATCTCCTCCTGGCCAGATCTATGCCATCAGTTCGTCGGCGCCTTCACGGGCGGCCACAAACCCCATGGCCAGGCAAGCGACCTTCATCTGCTTGTTCAGAAGGAGGGGGAGCCTTTGCGCAAGTTCATCCAGAGGTTCAGCCGTGTGCACTACAACATCCCAGACGTCCACCCCGCCGCGGTGATCAGCGTGTTCCACCAGAACGTGCGCAACCGCAGGATGCGGGAGGAGATGGCGATGTGCAAAATCAAGGAGGTCAGCGAGCTTTACGCCCTGGCCGACAAGTGTGCACGCGCTGAGGAGGGGAGGAAGCTCCCCGGAGAAAGTGTTGGAGAAGGAGGATCCGACAGTGAAGGTACCGCCCCGGCAAGTAGAGGCCGGCGGCGGAACGGCAAAAAGAAGAAAAACCCAGAGGTACTGGTTGTCGAGAAGTCCGGCAGCGAGGGCTCCGCCAAGAAAGCCCAGGCGGGAGGCCCCAGCAAGGAGGTTGTCGGGTGCGCCAACTGTCGGGCGGTGGCTGCTGCCGATAAGCGGGACGGTACCGACAAGAAGTACTGCAAGATCCACCGTACCAGGGGCCACGACCTCCAGAGTTGCAAGCAAGTCGAGCGACTCGTCGACCTGCAGAAGGCCGAGTACGCACGACGCGACAAGGAGAGAGCCCAAGCAGGCGGCGGGGGATCCGGCACGAAGCGTCCCGGCCCGGGGGAGCGCCGCGGCAAGGACAAGCAGCGGCAAGCAGACCGACCTCCCCGGGGACGCGACAAGGACGAAGACGATGACGACGACGAAGAATGGAGGACCCCGAGACCAGCAAGCAGGAGTTTCAGAAAGCCACTGAGGTCTTGTGTGTGGACAGCGGTGCCTCCCTGCACGCTTCCCACCACCAGCTTAAACGGTGGGTGCGGGAGGTCAATGCAGCGGGGCCACCCATCGAGTCACGCAGACCCCTGAGATGGTCCAGCACGCCTATCATCTTTGACATTGAGGACCACCCTAATCGCACAACCACGGTCGGGTGCTTGCCGATGTTGGTTTCCCCAACGGTCCGCAACCTCAAGGTCACTAAGATGCTAGTTGACGGCGGGGCCGGCTTGAATCTGATCTCCTCAGCTGTTCTCCGGAGACTCCAAGTTCCCGACAGCGAGCTCGAAGAAACAGGCACATTCCAAGGAATCAACCCGGGAAGGAGCAAGCCGAAGGGAAAGATCACGCTGCCGGTAACATTTGGCAGCGAGCTGAATTTCAGGACTGAGAAGGTCACCTTTGACGTCGCCGACTTTCCGTTGCCTTACAACGGGATCCTCGGCCGACCAGCGCTCGCCAAGTTCATGGCGGCCTCTGACTACGCGTATAACATGCTTAAGATGCCTGGCCCGATAAGCGTCATTTCTGTCCCCGGCGACAAAAAGGATTCCCTTATCTGCGCCGACCAAATATACCGGGACGCAACAGCAGCAACGGCCCGCGGCCCACTTGCCGCTGGAGCTTCCGGGGGAAAGAAGAAGTCCGGCAAGTGCTCTGGCGCCCACTCCGGCAAGCGCACCTCTTCGGAGTGCTGCGCTGCCGTCGAGGACGTGCCATCGAGCCCCGCCGGCAAGAAGACCAAGCCCGGCAGGTGCTCTGGCGCCCACTCCGGCAAGCGCGCCTCTTCGGAGTGCTGCGTTGCCGTCGAGGACATGCCATCGAGCCCCACCGGCAAGAAGGCCAAGCCCGGCGAATGCTCTGGTGCCCACTCCGGCAAGCGCGCCTCCTCGGAGTGCTGCGCTGCCGTCGAGGACGTGCCATTGAGCTCTCCCGGCAAGAAGGCCAAGCCTGACGAATGCTCTGGCGCACACTCCGGCAAGCGCGCCTCCTCGGAGTGCTGCGCTACCGTCGAGGACGTGCCATTGAGCTCTCCCGGCAAGAAGGCCAAGCCCGGCGAATGCTCTGGCGCCCACTCCGGCAAGCGCGCCTCTTCGGAGCGTTGCGCTACCGTTGAGGACGCACCATCGAGCCCCGCCGGTAAACACAAGAAGACGACGGCTGCTCCGCCAGCGACCAAGAAGGTGCCCGCCAAGGAGGACGGCACTGGTGGTACCTTCACCATCAGTGCCACTCTCGACCCCAAATAGGAAAGCACGCTCGTTGCTTTCCTGCGGTCGAATGTTGATGTGTTTGCCTGGCAACCATCTGACATCCCCGGCGTCCCCAGGGAAGTGATTGAGCACCACCTTGCCGTCTGTCCTCATGCGCGGCCCGTCAAGCAAAAAGTCAGGAAACAAGCGGTGGAGCGCCAAGAGTTTATCGCGGAGGAGATCAGGAAGTTGGAAGCGGCAGGCCTCGTCAGAGGCGTGCTCCATCCGACGTGGTTGGCCAATCCTGTTGTCGTGCGCAAAGCAAGTGGGAAGTGGAGGATTTGCATCGATTTCACCGATGTCAACAGAGCCTGCCCTAAAGATCCATTTCCCTTGCCACGCATCGACCAGATTGTTGACTCCACGGCCGGATGCGACCTGCTTTCATTCCTTGACGCCTACTCCGGGTACCACCATATCTTCATGGCTGAAGAAGACGAAGAGAAGACTGCGTTCATCACTCCATGCGGCACGTACTGTTTTGTGCGGATGCCCTTTGGACTGAAGAACGCAGGCTCGATGTTTGCGAGGGTTGTCCACACTGCTTTCGAGCCACAGATACACAGAAATGTGGAGGCCTACATGGACGACATTGTGGTCAAGAGCAGAGACAAGGCAACCTTGGTTCAAGACTTGGAAGAGACCTTTGCGAACTTGCGCAAGATCAGCCTCAAGCTCAACCCCGAGAAGTGCGTGTTCGGAGTTCCCTCCGGCAAGCTTCTCGGGTTCTTCGTGTCTCAGCGTGGGATCGAAGCCAACCCCGACAAGATCAAGGCCATCAAGAAGATTGAAGCACCAACGCGTGTCAAGGACGTGCGAAGACTTGCCGGCTGCGTGGCGGCTCTCAGCAGGTTTATCTCCAGGTCTGCGGAACGCGCCCTGCCGTTTTTCAAAATCTTGAAAAAGGCAGGTCTAGTAAAATGGACTCCGGAAGCAGAGGTTGCGCTGCAAGACTTGAAGAAATACCTGCCCTCCGCTCCTATACTTGTCGCGCCTAGACCGCAAGAGAAGTTGCTACTCTACCTAGCGGCAACCAATCAAGTGGTTAGTGCTGCGTTAGTAGCGGAGAGGGAAGCTGATGACGAGCCAGCAACCATGGCAAGCGCGTCCGACGACAAGCAGGGGGCTTCCCCGACAAGCTCTGGCCCCGGCAAAGGCGAATCTGCGCAAGCGCAAGGGGAAGTGCAAAAGAAGAGGATGGTGCAGCGCCCAGTTTACATCGTCAGTTCCCTCCTGCAGGGGGCTAGGTCGAGGTACTCTGGTGTGCAGAAATTGCTCTTCGGCCTCCTCATGGCCTCGAGGAAGCTGCGCCATTACTTCCAAGCACACGAGATCACAGTGGTCACTCGCTTTCCGCTTAAGAGGATACTGCAGAATCCCGAAGCAACAGGCAGGATTGTCGAGTGGGCACTAGAACTGTCAAGCTTTGGCCTCAAGTTCGAGAGCACATTGACCATCCAGAGCAGAGCATTGGCAGAGTTCATAGCAGAGTGGACGCCGACACCGGACGAAGAAATTCCAGAGACGAGCATCCCCGGCAAGGAAGCAACCAAAGAGTGGCTGATGTACTTTGATGGTGCCTTTTCGCTGGAAGGCGCCGGTGCCGGCGTGCTGCTCATCGCACCCACCGGAGAGCACCTCAAGTACATCGTCCAGATGCACTTTCCCAAGGAGCAAGCAACCAACAATACGGCAGAGTATGAAGGTTTGCTCGCCGGTCTCAGGATCGCGGCGGAACTTGGGATCAAGAAACTCATTGTCAGGGGTGACTC
Source organism: Aegilops umbellulata (assembly GCA_032464435.1). Lineage (NCBI taxonomy): Eukaryota > Viridiplantae > Streptophyta > Magnoliopsida > Poales > Poaceae > Aegilops > Aegilops umbellulata. The sequence goes on from CP136055.1 coordinate 185,311,741, forward strand.
GCAGCTCGTCGTCCACCAAGTGAACAAGGATTACCAGTGCCCGTTGATGGAGGCTTATGTTGATGAAGTGAGGAAGCTGGAAGAGCGCTTTGACGGCCTGCAAATGGTATACGTTCCAAGAGCAGAGAACGACATCGCCGACGGCCTTTCAAAATGCGCCGCACTAAAGCTACCTGTGGAACCAGGGACTTTTGTGCTCAAGCTGACTCAGCCATCCGTGACACCATCGACTGGGCCAAGCAAGAAGAGAAAATCGGTCTCCGGTGACTATCTCCCGGGAGAGCTTCCCGAAGCCGCCGCCAAGAGAGTCCCCAAGATCGACGCCAAGAGTGCTGAGGAGCTGCCCGCTCAGGCAAGCCCCAGGGTTTGTCCCGACGAAGCAGGCGCTCCCGGCAAGCCATGCCCCGGCAAGCTTGCTGGGGAACGTCAAGCTCCGGCTGAGCCCCAAGTCCTCGCCGTAGAAGCTGATGTTCCCGCAGCCGCCGACATGCCTTTAGTCCTCGTCGTCGAGCCACAGGCTCCGACGTGGGCACAGCTGATCGTCCGTTTCCTCCAGACAGGAGAACTTCCCGAAGAACAAGAAGAAGAGGATAGAGTAGCCCGGCAGTCCAGTATGTACCAGTTCATCGACGACACACTGTACAGAAGAGGACGCAATGGGGTGAAATTGAAGTGCATTCACCGGGAAGACGGACAGGAGCTGTTGGCGGAGATACACGGAGGCATATGTGGACACCACATTGGCGCCAGAGCACTTGCCGGCAAAGCGTTCCGGCAAGGTTTCTTCTGGCCAACAGCCCTCCAGGATGCAACTGCACAAGTAACCAAGTGTGAAGCGTGCCAGTTCCATTCCAAGAAGATACACCAGCCAGCTCAAGCTCTCCAGATGATCCCTTTGTCCTGGCCCTTCTCGGTCTGGGGGCTCGATATCCTCGGCCCCTTCCCCCGAGCCGTCGGGGGCTTTGAGTACTTGTTCGTTGCCATCGACAAGTTCACAAAGTGGCCAGAAGTGGAACCGGTGAGGAAGGTGACAGCCCCATCCGCGATCAAATTCTTCAGGTCGATTGTTTGCCGCTTCGGGATCCCCAACAGGATCATCACCGACAACGATACGCAGTTCACAAGCCACGCTTTTATGCAGTACACCCAAGACCTCGGCACCAAGGTCTGCTTCGCTTCTGTTGCTCATCCTCGGAGCAACGGTCAAGCGGAAAGGGCCAACGCCGAGGTACTGCGCGGGCTCAAGACCAGAAGTTTTGACAGGCTGCTCAAGCGCGGACGGAACTGGATCGAGGAGCTGTCGGCGGTTCTTTGGTCGGTCAGAACGACGCCAAATCGAGCCACCGGCCAGACACCATTTGCTCTAGTCTATGGAGCAGAAGCAGTTACCCCCACGGAACTCGTATACGGGTCACCTCGAGTGCTCGCTTATGATGAGCTTGAGCAAGAGCGGTCGCGTGAAGATGACGCACTGCTCCTCGAGGAGGATCGTCTCCAGGCTGCTGTGCGATCCGCTCGCTACCAGCAAGCTCTGCGTCGCTATCATAGCCGCAAAGTTAAAGCCAGGAGCCTCGAGGAAGGCGACCTTGTTCTTCGGCACGTTCAGTCGGCCAAGATACACAACAAGTTGACGCCGAAGTGGGAAGGCCCTTACCGGGTGAAACGAGTCACGAGGCCCGACGCCGTCCGCCTCGAGACCGAAGATGGTACTCCGGTGAGCAATTCCTGGAACATTGAGCATCTTCGCAAGTTTTACCCGTAAGGCGCGGTTGTCGGACCCCGTCCGGCAACCAACTCTTTGTACAAAAGTCTTGCCGCAGTTGCATGTAATCCTTTGTACAAAGCCAGGCGCAGACCCTGGCAGCAATGAAGCGCTGGCGCCCCCAAGTTTTAGCATGCATGCTGAGTCGATTCTCGTCCTTGGTTAGGGTTGATAGTGCCTAACAGTCGCTAACCCCTAACTTAGAGGTCGAGTCCGCGTCTTTTTCCCGTCCTTTCCCTTTGGCTCGCAGGAGTTGCATACCCTTGCCGAGCCGCTCAAGGACGAAGAAGGGGAGAAGGGCGAGCCAGCACCCGCGCCCCGGCAAGCCAGAGTTGCCGGGGGCTGCAACCTCAGATAAGTCTTTACATCCCTTATCATGCATTCTCTCGTGAGCTGCGGAATGCGAAAACCTTGCTTCCTCTTGAAAGCTGCCGTGCTCTCTTAAGCGACAAACCCCGGAGCGCGTTCCCGGGGCCCGCTTCTGATAGTAGCCGTGGCGGCAAGAGGAGGAAGCAAGGGGCCAGAACCCGCCTTCTCCCTGCCTCCGCCAAGAGCGTGAGGAGGGCCAAGGGGCGCGGGGAGACGACAGGGTCCGTTGCCGGGCGGGGAAGTGTCTATCTTAACGATGCAAAGGGTTCGCTCCTTGCCGCGGGATGTACCGGCGAGACAAATGGTCCGGCAAACACTCCCTTTTCATTAAAAACATTCCACTCAGGTACAGCTCAGAGAGAATGAAAAACATGAAAGATGGGATTACAAGATTTAAACACAACTAAGGCCCGAGGGCTTACAAGATAAAAAGAGATAAGGTGCCCGTGATCCCTTTCTTGTCTCTCTCCTCAGGAGGTAGGGCAAGAAGGCGAGAAGGGAAAAAGGGACGCCTAGACGAGCTACGGGTGGCAGAAGACGCCAAGAGAGCATCCGGGGCTCCGCCCGGGGGCTCCGGAGGCTGGATGAAGACGGCGACGCCAGAAGTGGAGCTCGAAAAGGAGACGGCGGGACGTCAACACGCTGTCGAGGGCATCTAGCCCTCGTACTCCGAGTTGACGGCCTTGCCGCCGGCCTCTTCCGCAGCCTCGCCACTCTGGCCGCCCGAGAAGACGAAGCCCCGGCAAGAGGAGCTTGCCGGGCCGGAGAGAAGACCCCGGTGGTCGTCGCCGCGAGCAGGGGTGGTGACGGCATCTGGGGCGAAGCTGGAAGACGAGGCAGCGGCCTTGCCGCCCGCCCTCTTCCTCTTCTGCAGCCTCCCTACGCCAGCCGCTCGAGGAGACGACCCCGGGGAGTTCACGGCGCCAGCGACGCGGACGATGGGGGTCGCCGGTGCCACGCGGAGCTGCGACCGGCACCTAGTCGGACCCGTCATCCCAGCGACCGCTCCCCTTGTCGTCGCTGTCGCTCCCCTCCTCGTCACTCTTGCTCGAGGAGGAGCCTTCGCTATCGGAGGAGCTATCCACGCAGCACCAGGCCCGGGTGCCGAGGTCCCCGAAGACCTTGACGGAGAGGAGATCACCCTCCATCAGCTTAAAATGGAGGGTGAACCCCTCCATCAAGCTGTGGATCCGGGCGAACGACTTCCACCCTCGGCCAAGACACACCACGCCGGGGGCTCGGGATTCGACGTGGACTCGCGTACCACTGATCCCGCAGCCCCTCATGCGCAGTCTCAGCGTCTCGTGTTGTTCCGCCTCCAAGACGTCCGCGAAGGGAGCCGGGAGGCGGAGGCGACGGCGAGGCGCCCGGCGCAGCCTGATGATGAACTCGCAGGGGTCGTCCCCGAGATGAACCGCCGGGGGAAACGGAGCCGCCGGCGGAGGCGAGGCCGGCGCGCCGCCCCGCCCGCCTCGAGCGCCTCGGCCCCGTCCACGGCCTCGTCCACGACCTCGCCCCTCCCCTTCCCCTTACGGTTGGCTCCGCCGCCGCGGGTGCAAGGGGAGGAGGGACGCGATGCCTGGCGGCAACCCTTGCCGCCACCGAAGAAGGACCAGGGTTCCCTTTCTCCATGACAGTTGGGGAGAGGGGACCAGGGATCCAAGAGAAGAAAGAAGGAAGGAGTGCGGACCCTCATCACCCCCTTCCGCTCCTTATAAAGGGGTGGAGTGGGGGCTCGGCCGCCCCGGTTTCCTGCCTCCACCACCGCAACCCCAAGCGCATGGAGGACGCGTGGCGGGCGAGCAGGGCCGAGGCGACAGATGAAGCAATCTCTCCCCCCCCCCCCACTTGAAAGTGGGGGCGGACGTTTCGCCTTTCCAAATAAAGAGGTCGTGCCCGACGTGACGCGTGCCTGCGGGCCTCAGCCCCGCGCACGCCACCCACGTCACGCACGCCTCTCCCCCCACGACGCCGCAATAAGCGCGCGCCACTTGGGGAGGGCGCGACGGGCACGGAGTTAAGGAGCAGCGCAACCCAGGCCACGCGTGCCCGTGCACTGTTAGGGCCTGGCCCAACAACGCTCGGCACCGTGTATGGCCCAGACCCGGGGGCTCCTGTCGGTGTACTAAAGTAGGGGTACCTTAGTACCCCGAACTTGTGCACGGGCAGTAGTAGCGTCCCGCGGCAAGGCTTGCCAGGGGAGCGACAAGAGTCTCCACGGCCCTTTCTGGGCCGGACGAAGGCCAAGTGATCGAGCCTAGAAGACCAAGCCCCGGCAAGAGGAGCTTGCCGGGCCAAGAAGGAGAGGTCCGGCAAGAGGAGCTTGCCGGGCCAAGGCGACAAGGCCCCGGCAAGAGGAGCTTGCCGGGACGACTAAGCCGAAGCACCAAGGCCCCGGCGGGAGGAGCTCGCCGGGACGGCCAAACCAAGGCACCCCAAGAGAAGCCCGCCGCGGCGCGCCGCGCGCCCCGGCAAGGCCTGACGAGCGGCAAGCTCTCAGGTGCGGCAAGACAACCACCGCGGCAAGCCACTTGCCGCGACAAACCACCACCTCAGGCATGCGCTCCAGCTCACCTACCCACGCGTCACTCTGGAGCTTCCCCAGAGACACGTGGCGGGGCGCCGCGCAACCTGGGGCGCGCGGTGGCATGCGACGTTGGCAGAGTCGCCCCCGTGGCAAGCGGAGGCTCCCCTAACGGTCCGCCTCGGCACTGTTCGGGCGATCCAGACGGGCATTTAATGCCTTTGTCCCCTGCCGTCAGAGTTAGGTGCGATAGCACTGTGCGGCCACTGTTCGCACAGTTCCTTGCCATTTTTACCCTCACATGCGTCGCTACCTGTGGGAAACCCCTTAGCATATAAAAGGAGGCCCATGCGCACGTAGGGGGGATCAGGGAGGAACCGTACCGAAAAGGAGGACACCCAGTAGACCCTCGTCTACGTCCAGCTCCAACTTACTGTAGCTTCTTGCGCTCCAGAGCAAGAACTCGAATCAACCAGACAAGCAGCAGTAGGGTTTTACGCATCCGTGCGGCCCGAAGCTGGGTAAAATCGTTGTGTGTGTGTGTCGCCTCGATCTGCTCTTTGTGCAACCTCTGCCCCCCGCCGAACCGACAAGGGGCTTCGTCCCCATAGGTGCTCGTGGAGGCCAATTTCCCCCGACATTGATCAAGGTGGGGTTCTGTGACGCCTTGGTCTGGTCGTTGAACACAAATGAAGTACGCGAAGTTGCAGCTATGGCGAACTTTTAATCTAAACAAAACCCAAAGTCTAAACGATGCCCTAGGGGCTGTATATATGGAGGAAGAGGGGGGGGGGATTTCGTGGCCCTTGGAGGAGGGGTCCGAAACCCACCCTAACTCTTGTTTCCCCACACATACGGACTCTAAAAACAGCCTATATTGAAGTATTTCGAAATTACATGGGCCTATCCCAAAAAGAAGGTGACGCAGCACCTAGAATAGCCTCTGGACGAAAATTATGAAGTGGCATCTTGTATATTTCGCCCAAGGCTTCATCACTCATTATGGTGGCTTCAAAGTCCTTAAATCATTACTTGAAACTCTGTTCTTGTCTCCCTTGCGCATGCCATCAACTCCATGCTTGTTCTTGCTCCAATGATAATCCTTCTCCAAGCTAGGCCCTTCATTTCTGAGCAAAACAAATGTATCCAATTTAGGTAGCATCATATTCTCATGAACATTAGAATCATTACCAAGAAACGAAAGTACCTGATAATTCAATTGGCGTGCACGAGCTCTAGTAATTGGTCCAGTATGTATAGCAACAGGGGCTGTGGATGTAACAATGGTATTGATGTCCTCATCATCCTACCCTTCTTGAAATGAAGTCGTCCTCGACGGAAGCTCATCTTCCTCACCCAAATAAGGCTTCAAATCTGCAATGTTAAAAGTGGGACTAACCCCAAAATCTGCAGGCAACTCAAGTTTATATGCATTATCATTTATTTTCTCTAACACCTTAAAAGGACCATCAGCACGTGGCATTAGCTTTGATTTATGCAAATTAGGAAATCTATCCTTACGCAAATGTAACCAAACAAGATCTCCAGGTGCAAACACAACATGTTTTCTACCCTTATCTCCAGCAAGTTTATATTTAGCATTCATACGCTCAATGTTTTCCTTAGTTAACTCATGCATTTTTAAAATCAATTCAGCACGTTCTTTAGCATCAAAATTGACCTTCTCCGAAGATGGAAGAGGCAACAAATCAATAGGTGCACGAGGTAGGAAACCATACACAATTTCAAAAGGGCACATCTAAGTAGTAGAATGCAATGAACGATTATAAGCAAATTCAATATGAGGCAATCATTCTTCCCACATTTTCTTATTATTCTTCAAAACAACCCTAAGCATAGTAGACAATGTTCTATTGACTACTTCAGTTTGTCCATCAGTTTGGGGGTGACAAGTAGTACTGAAAAGCAGTTTAGTCCCCAACTTAGCCCATAAACATATCCAAAAGTGGCTAAGAAATTTAGTATCACGATCTGAAACAATAGTATTTGGCACACCATGCAAGCGAATAATTTCACGAAAGAACAAATCAGCAACATTAACAGCATCATCGCTTTTATGACATGGTATAAAGTGTGCCATTTTCGAGAATCTATCCACGACAACAAATATACTATCCCTCCCCTTGTTTGTTCGAGGTAAACCTAAAACAAAGTCCATAGATATATCCTCCCAAGGAACACTAGGTACAGGCAAAGGCATATATAAACCATGAGGACTGAGTCGTGACTTAGCTTTTTGACATGTAGTGCAGCGAGCAACAAAACGCTCAACATCCCGTCTCATCTTTGGCCAAAAGAAATGTGTAGCAATTATATCCTCCGTCTTCTTCACACCAAAGTGTCCCATTAGTCCTCCTCCATGCGCCTCCTGCAACAACAAAAGACGAACGGAGCTAGCTGGAATGCATAGCTTGCTAGCACGAAATAAAAATCCATCGTTAATGATGAACTTGTTCCATGTTCTACCTTCTTTACAATTCTGCAATACATCTTTAAATTCAGCATCATGCACATAATGATCTTTGATGGTCTCCAAACCAAATATTTTAAAGTCAAGTTGTGAAAGCATAGTATAACGACAAGACAATGCATCAGCAATAACATTTTCTTTACCCTTCTTGTGTTTAATGACATAAGGGAAAGTCTCAATGAATTCAACCCATTTAGCATGTCGACGGTTCAGTTTAGCTTGACTTTTAATGTGTTTCAAAGATTCATGATCAGAATGTATAACAAATTCTTTGGGCCATAAATAATGTTGCCATGTTTCTAAGGTCAGAACAAGAGCATATAATTCTTTATCATAAGTAGAATAGTTCAGACTAGGCCCACTCAATTTTTTAGAAAAGTATGCAACAGGTTTGCCATCTTGTAATAACACACCTCCTAATCCAATTTTTTAGAAAAGTATGCAACAGGTTTGCATCACATTCAAGCTCAAAAGTCTTATTAAAATCAGGAAGTTGGAGTAAACTAGCATGTGTCAACTTATCTTTCAATACCGTGAAGGCTTCTTCCTGTGCGGTACCCCAAACAAAAGGCACATCCTTCTTTGTAAGCTCATTGAGAGGTGCAACAATGGTGCTGAAATCTCTCACAAAACGCCTATAGAAACCAGCGAGGCCAAGGAAACTCCTCACTTGTGTGACCGTTTTGGGCTGCAGCCAACTCTCAATAGCTTCAATCTTAGCTTTATCAACTTCAATTCCCTGTGGAGTAACAACATAGCCAAGAAAAGATACTCGGTCGGTGCAAATGGTGCACTTCCCAAGGTTACCAAACAAACGTGCATCACGTAGAGCATTAAAAACAGCACGTAAATGTTCCAAATGTTCTTCCAAAGATTTGCTATAAATCAGTATATCATCAAAATAGACTAACACAAATCGTCCAATGAAAGCACGTAAAACTTCGTTCATTAGTCTCATGAAAGTACTAGGTGCATTAGTTAACCCAAAAGGCATGACTAACCACTCATATAATCCAAACTTAGTTTTAAATGCTGTTTTCCATTCATCTCCCAATTTCATACGAATTTGATGGTCCCACTATGCAAATCAACTTTGGAGAATATTGTAGAGCCACTCAATTCATCAAGCATATCATCTAGCCTAGGAATAGGATGATGATAATGAATAGTAATATTATTTATGCCTCTACAATCAACACACATACGCGACGTACCATCCTTTTTAGGCACTAGTATAATAGGAACAGCACAAGGACTAAGAGATTCGCGTATATAACCTTTGTCGAGCAGCTCCTGTACTTGACGCATAATCTCCTTCGTCTCCTATGGATTGGTATGGTATGGTGCACGGTTGGGTAGCGATGCACCGGGAATTAAGTCAATTTGATGCTCAATCCCTCGAATAGGTGGTAATTCCGGTGGCACGTCTTGTGATAAGACGTCAGCGAACTCCTGCAAAATGTTAGTGACAGCAGGGGGCAAAGAGGAAGGCACCTCCTTCGAATGAAAATAATGCCTCTTTGCACACAAAAGCATAGCAAACAGATTTGCTAGAATCTAGCTCATCAATATCAGATTTGGTGGCAAGTAAACATGCACTTTTCAATTTAATTTAAGAAGCAATACTAGATGGTTTATTATTAGGCTTCATTTGTTGCTCAAATTCTTTTGCCACAATCTGATTTTCACTCTTATTTTTTCTCTTGTTTTGCTTTATTAGCTCTATTAATATCATCTTTCAAAATGGAATCAGGAGCCATAGGAAGCAAAGTAATATTTTTATCCTTATGAACAAGAGTATACTGATTGTTTCTACCATGGTGTACATAATTTTTATCAAATTGCCATGGTCTACCAGTAATAAGGAACATGCTTGCATAGGTACCACATCACAATCAACATAACCAGCATATGTAGAGATACTAAAATGCACACGAACAGTACGTGTTACCTTAACCTTGCCGCTGTTGTTGAACCATTGGATGTAGTAAGGATGTGGATGTGGTCTTGTGGTGAGAGATAGCTTCTCCGCCATCTCCATGCTAGCCAAGTTGTTGCAGCTCCCTCCATCTATGATGATGCGAATAGAACGTTCCTTCACAACTCCCTTTGTATGGAACAAATTATGCCTCTGATTTTTCTCAGCTTGTGTAACCTGCACACTCAAAACACGTTGAGCAACTAAACATTCATACCTGTCAGCATCTTCAGCAGCCATGTATTGCGTCTCAAGATCAGAATCATCACCACCGTGTTCTTCATGTGTAATAAGAGCCAAAGTCTCCTCATCATAGTCACTAGCAGACTCATACCCACCATCCTCAGTAACAATCATCACACGCTTAGATGGGAATTCTCTCGCATAATGACCTCCACCCTTGCAACGTCGACAAATAATATCATGTGTTTGCCCTGTTGATGCCATGGATGAAGAAGAGCTCTTTGCAGGCCCAGAAGGTGTGCTCTTGGCAGGTAGTGGTGATTGTGCCTGCTTTATTGTATCACGGTTGGAGGTGGCAGCTGACGGAGGTGCCGGTGTAGCAGAACGTGTGGAAGTAGATGATGCACGTGGTGTCCATGATGAAGGTTGACCTGCAGAAAAGTTAGTTCGCGCCAATGCCTGTCGATCCTGCACTTCACGTTCAGCTTTACAAGCAAGATGGAATAAACGAGTGATATTATTATAATCCTTATAGTCTAGAATGGTTTGAATCTCTCTATTTAATCCACCTAGAAAACGTGCAAGCATAGCTTCATTCTCCTCAACAATACCACATCTAATCAAGCCAGTTTGTAATTCCTGATAATATTCTTCTACAGAATTTTTTCCTTGTCTTAAGCGCTGCAATTTTTGAAGTAATTCACGTTGATAATATGGTGGAACCCAACGAGTACACATAGCAGTTTTCAAAGCAGCCCAAGTAGCTGGAACAGGATATAATCTACAATGTTCAGACCACCAAACACATGCAAAGCTAGTGAAAGCACAAACAGCCGCAGGAGCACGTCTCTCCTCAGGATATTGTAAACATGTAAATCGTTGTTCAGTCTCTAACTCCCAAGTAAGATATATATCAGGAACATATCTACCCCGGAATATTCAATTTCAGTTTAGGGAGATGGTCATGATCTCGTACCTGAGGGGGAGCCCTAACGTTGCCATTATTTGCATGTGTACGACCTGCGGGTTGTGGTGCTGGTGGTTGCACGTAGTTCTGATTTTGATCAACCTCATCCTCGTAATCTCCCACATAATCATCCTCCTCCGCATCAGCAGCAGGAGCCACAAAAGTATCAACAGCAGCACCAGCAGCTTGGCCAGGCTGAAGAGGGACACGGGTCGCTCGGCGGAGGGTTGTTTCGCGATGTGGAGGTAGTCGTTGTTGCTGTTGTAGAGGTGCATTAGGTGCAGCCGGTGGTGGTGGTGGTAGACGCGCGAGCAATTCATTGAACTTGTTATCGAGCTTTGTTTCGAATGCCTTATCAATGCCATATATCTTCTCCATGGCCTCTTCAAATCTGTTTAGCACATCTTCCACCTGTCCACTCATCATTTGCTGAAACTTATCATGTAACTCTTTGTTTGTCATGTTCTCCCAGCCAGACTCATCAGCTTGTGATCCTGCCATGGTTAGCAGCAATAGAAACACACAAGAATATGATTCTATAGACTACTAGGAAGTGGTGGTGGTGGTGTGGTGGACAGTCACAAATCCGTCAAGCAAATCTCAAATTCTTACCAGTTCTTACCCAGCAGCAGGCGGTGATCGGCAACCGTTGTAGTTAAAACTCTCAAAGCTTGGATAGAGCGATTGCCAGGGAGAGTCAAACGCACGACGTAGATGTATGTGGAGCTAGGAAGGCTTATAATATGGTAGCAAAAAGGGTCAGCAATAATCAATTCAGAGATGCAAAGTTGTATAAACGCTCAACGACGGTACTGTGCTGGTCCTAGGCTAGACCGTACTAGAGACGCGAGCCTAGAACACTAACAAAATCACGGCGCTACACGTAAACAAGGGAGGAGCACACTCTGAATTTTTTTCTTTTTTTTTCACTTTTTTTCCTCTTTTTTTTTGCTCCGCAACAATTTTTTTTCGAAAAAGTCTACAAATGTCCTAAAAACTGCCTAGCCAGAATTTTCCAGAGTTAGTTTTTTTTGAGTTTGGAACTATTTTTCTTCTGCGGGTAGCACGAAAGTTGGGGAGTCCTTCTTTGTCACGACTCGGAGTATGGCGTGATCTGGAAATCCAAAATAGAGTAACAAAATACTGGACTCGGAATAGGACTGGTGGAGGAGATGAATCTGGTGGAACTCAGACTAGTGGCGGAGATGAATCTGGTGGAACTCGGACTGGTGGCGGAGATGAATCTGGTGGAACTCGGACTGGCGGCAGATATATGTTGCCGGTGGACTCGGATTGGCGTGATGGCGGCGGGTATGTGGTGGCGTATATGGACTCGGATTGGCGGTGAATATGTAGTGGTGGTATATGGCAGCGGTGATGAAGTTGGTGCGGTGGTGGTATATGGCAGCAGCGATGATGATGATGCGATGGTGATATATGGCAGCGACGACGTGACAACCTGTGAACATAACTCGAAACTCTAAAGGACTAGACGCTAAGACCAGCAATTTGACACGACGATGCAACCGCAAAGTCAACAAAGCAAAAACAAAGAAGATTATGCAAAGGCTCAGATTGGTTCGGATGGGATGAACTAACCCTAATTAATTTTTTTTGGCTATTTCGTGGACTATAGGTATGAAGAACAGACTCGATCTAAACTACGAAAAACTGTAAAATCTCACCGAGCAACCTGGAAATCTGATACCACTTGATAGAGGCAAAGGTGTCCCGTCTTTCGATGAGATGGTGGCTATCGTTTTGGAGGAAGTCGACTTTGACGATCCGACTACGAACGTGCGAGGACGTCGCGCCTTAGCAATCGCTAAACCAACTCCGAGAGGTTATTGACCACACCGGTGCATGATCAACCTGACCAGAAGGTCTGTTTCCTGCAGGCAAACGAAGAACAAGCAAGAAACTAAGATTGGAATCTGGATATTGCGAATATAAGAGGAAAGCTTTATTGATCAAGGTGGGGTTCTGTGACGCCTTGGTCTGGTCGTTGAACACAAACGAAGTACGTGAAGTTGCAGCTATGGCGAACTTTTAATCTAAACAAAACCCAAAGTCTAAACGATGCCCCAGGGGCTGTATATATGGAGGAAGAGGGGGGGGGGGGAATTTCGTGGCCCTTGGAGGAGGGGTCCGAAACCCACCCTAACTCTTGTTTCCCAACACATACGGACTCTAAAAACAGCCTATATTGAAGTATTTCGAAATTACATGGGCCTGGCCCAAAAAGAAGGTGACGCATCACCTAGAATAGCCTCTGGACGAAAATTATGAAGTGGCATCTTGTATATTTCGTCCAAGGCTTCATGCACTCATTATGGTGGCTTCAAAGTCCTGAAATCATTACTTGAAACTCTGTTCTTGTCTCCCTTGCGCATGCCATCAACTCCATGCTTGTTCTTGCTCCAATGATCATCCTTCTCCAAGCTAGGCCCTTCATTTGTGAGCAAAACAAATGTATCCAATTTAGGCAGCATCATATTCTCATGAACATTAGAATCATTACCAAGAAACGAAAGTACCTGATAATTCAATTGGCGTGCGCGAGCTCTTGTAATTGGTCCAGTATGTATAGCAGCAGGGGCTGTGGGTGTAACAATGGTATTGATGTCCTCATCAGGTATGGTGGCTGTTTTGAGGAAGATATAAGGAGGTTTATGTGTGACAGAGCATATCATATCACGGGGTTTGGATGCACCGGCAAAGTTTGTACCAACTCTCAATGTGAGAAAGGGCAATGCACGATACCAAAGAGGCTAGCAATGATGGAAGGGTGAGAGTGCGTATAATCCATGGACTAAACATTAGTCATAAAGAACTCATATACTTATTGCAAAAATCTACAAGTCATAAAAAACAAAGCACTACGCGCATGCTCCTAGGGGGATAGATTGGTAGGAAAAGACCATCCACTCATAAGGAAGACAATCAAAGAACACCTCATGTTTCAAATATGTTACATAACGTTTATCATACGTGCATGCTACGGGACTTGCAAACTTGAACACAAGTATTTATCAATTTCACAACTACTCAACTAGCACAACTTTAATATCACTACCTCCATATCTCAAAACAATCATCAAGCATCAAACTTCTCTTAGTATTCAGCACACTCATAAGAAAGTTTTTACTAGTCTTGTATACCTAACATATTAGGATTAATTTCCCAATTTAAGCAAATTACCATGCTGTTTAAGAATCTCAAAATAATATAAGTGAAGCATGATTGAATAATAGTTTCTATAAAACAAAACCACCGCTGTGCTCTAAAAGATATAAGCGAAGCACTAGAGCAAAAACTATATAGCTCAAAAGATATAAGCGAAGCGCATAGAGTATTCTAATAAATTCCGAATCATGTGTGTCTCCCTCAAAAGGTGTGTACAACAAAGATGATTGTGAAAAAATAAAAAGCAAAGACTCAAATCATACAAGACACTCCAAGCAAAACACATATCATGTGGTGAATAAAAATATAGCTCCAAGTAAAGTTACCGATGGAAGTAGATGAAAGAGGGGATGCCTTCCGGGGCATCCCCAAGCTTTGGATTTTTGGTGTCCTTAGATTATCTTGGGGTGCCATGGGCATCCCCAAGCTTAGGCTCTTGCTACTCCCTGTTCCATAATCCATCAAATCTTTTACCCAAAACTTGAAAACTTCACAACACAAAACTTAACAGAAAATCTCGTGAGCTCCGTTAGCGAAAGAAAACAAAACACCACTTCAAGGTACTGTAATTAACTCATTATTTATTTATATTGGTGTTAAACCTACCGTATTCCAACTTCTCTATAGTTTATACACTATTTTACTAGCCATAGATTCATCAAAATAAGCAAACAACACACGAAAAACAGAAACTGTCAAAAACAGAATAGTCTGTAGTAATCTGTAGCTAACGCAAACTTCTGGAACTCCAAAAAATCTACCAAAATAAGACGACCTAGAAAATTTGTTTATTGATCTACTGCAATTGGAATTAATATTTTATCACGTTCTGGTGATTTTTAATAATTGTTTTCGTGAACAGAAAGTTTGTGGAATTTTCAGCAAGATCAAATAACTATCATCCAAGAAGATCCTATAGGTTTAACTTGGCACAAACACTAATTAAAACATAAAAACAAATATAACCAGAGGATATGTCAAATATTTATTCCTAAACAGAAGCAAAAAGCAAAAAAAGTAAAAATAAAATTGGTTTGCCTCCTAACAAGCGCTATCGTTTAACGCCCCTAGCTAGGCATAAAAGACAGGATAGATCTAGGTATTGCCATAATAATATCATAGATCACGAAAACTCATTTCATATTCTCTATGTTCAGCAACAAGTTTTCTTTGAGGCAAGCAAAAGTAATCAAAAGGGCTAAATTTAATGGGACAAGAGTCCCCAAGATCAATTTTGGGAGGTATAGGTTCCTCCTTCGGCCCTTCGTATTGCACAACCAATTCATCATTATAAGCATTCTTCTGACAGAACTTTGTGAGCCTATACTCGAGACAATATCCTAGCTCATTATTTCGGATAGCAAAATCATTATTATGTTCAGAAATTCTACCAACTAGAACATTGGTAGGAAACCTTTTTCTAAGGTTTTCATTAAAAGCAACATAGTCTAGAGATTGAAAACGCATTATTTCCTCTTGATCAAAGAGGATTACCTCTATGGGAGGATGACCAGTGTCCACCCTATAGTGCGCAAAGATTTTTTTGGCCTCTTTTATTATAAATCTGAATTCATGAGCCAAGAAAATAGTAGCGGCACGCTTAACAGAAGAATGCTCAATATTAGAAAATTCTAAGAAAAATCCTTTGTATGCAAGGATGCATGTGCATAAATTGTCTTTCAAGCTCAACCACAAGCATGGAGATAGCGTCCGCAAGACTACTAGTTCTATGGAGAATAGAACTAACCATAGAAGGCAAAGCACCGGCACAAGTAAACAAATCTTGAATAACCCCTTTTCCAATGATATTACCACTACCGATTTGGATTTTTTCTGTATGTAAGATAGGGGTTCTTTAGCAAGAGCATTAGAATTTTGCATGTTATTATTATTGTCCATATCGACAATAATTTCTACAATTGCAGACATAACAGCAGAAAATACAAGGAGCAAGCGAAAGAGGCGAACAGAAAGAGAGGGCGAATAAAACGGCAAGGGTGAAGTGGGGGAGAGGAAAACGAGAGGCAAATGGCAAATAATGTAATGCGGGAGATAAGAGTTTGTGATGGGTTCTTGGTATGTTGACTTTTGCGTAGACTCCCCGGCAACGGCGCCAGAAATCCTTCTTGCTACTTCTTGAGCACTGCGTTGGTTTTCCTTTGAAGAGGAAAGGGTGATGCAGTAAAGTAGCGTAAGTATTTCCCTTAGTTTTTTAGAACCAAGGTATCAATCCAGTAGGAGGCCACGCTCAAGTCCCTCGCACCTACACAAACAGATAAAAACCTCACAACCAATGCAATAAAGGGGTTGTCAATCCCTTCACGGTCACTTACGAAAGTGAGATCTGATAGATATGATAAGATAATATTTTTGGTATTTTTATAATAAAGATGCAAAGTAAAATAAAAGGCAACAAAAATAGCTAAGTGTTGGAAGATTGATATGAAGGAAAATAGACCCGGGGGCCATAGGTTTCACTAGTGTCTTCTCTGATGGGCATAAGTATTACGGTGGGTGAACAAATTACTATTGAGCAATTGATAGAATTGAGCATAGTTATGAGAATATCTAGGTATGATCATGTATATAGGCATCACGTTCGTGACAAGTAGACCAACTCCTGCCTACATCCACTACTATTACTCCACACATCGACCGCTATCCAGCATGCATCTAGAGTATTAAGTTCAAAAGAACATAGTAATGCTTTAAGTAAGATGCCATGATGTAGAGGGATAAACTCATGCAATGTGATATAAACCCCATCTTGTTATCCTTGATGGCAACAATACAATACGTGCCTTGCTGCCCCTGCTGTCACTGGGAAAGGACACCGCAAGATTGAACCAAAAGCTAAACACTTCTCCCATTGCAAGAAAGATCAATGTCGGTGTCAAAACCGGCAGATCTTGGGTAGGGGGTCCCAAACTGCGTGTCTAGGCGGATGGTAACAGGAGACAAGGGACACGATGTTTTTACCCAGGTTCGGGCCCTCTCGATGGAGGTAAACCCTACTCCTGCTTGATTAATATTGATGATATGGGTAGTACAAGAGTAGATCTACCACGAGATCAGAGAGGCTAAACCCTAGAAGCTAGCCTATGGTATGATTGTTGTTCTATCCTACGGACTAAAACCCTCCGGTTTATATAGACACCGGAGAGGGTTAGGGTTACACAGAGTCGGTTACAACGGAAGAAGATCTACATATTCGTATCGCCAAGCTTGCCTTCCACGCCAAGGAAAGTCCCATCCGGACACGGGACGAAGTCTTCAATCTTGTATCTTCATAGTCCAGGAGTCTGGCCAACGGTTATAGTCCGGCTATCTGGACACCCCCTAATCAAGGACTCCCTCAGTAGCCCCTGAACCAGGTTTCAATGACGACGAGTCCGGCGCGCAAATTGTCTTCGGCATTGCAAGGCGGGTTCCTCCTCCGAATACTTCGTAGAAGATTTGTGAACACAAGGATAGTGTCCGGCTCTGCAAAATAAGGTCCACATATTGCCATAGAGAGAATAACATTTACACAAATCTAATCTGCTGACGTACCCCGCAGTGTAACATCACACCACGGCCAAGTCTTTATTCAAATCGTTGTGTTGTCCCACCTCAGCGTGTTTAGCGAGGCGGTTTCCTTGGCACGTCTTGTCAAAGCAGAGATCGTGTCCCCTTATTCTGGGATTCTCATCAATACGGGCGTGGGTAACCCAACCGCGCCATTGATTATGGCGCTTGGGAGATAAGCGAGTTTTACCAGGCTGGTGGGGGCACGCAGTTTCGTCCGCCCATATAAGGGGATAAGGATCCACCTTTTCACCTACGCCTTCTTCCTCCTTTGCTCATCCGTTTTCGCATACTCGACCTCCAGCGCCCAAGTTCGCACTCCCCACCTCAACCTTCTCCAGCCATGTCCGGAGCGGGAGGCAAGTGGATGGTCTCCTCCGTAATGGAGGGACACATCAAAAAGCTGAGGAAGGCCGGATACTTGTCTGATGACATCGCGCACTGGCTTCCCGAAAAGGGGCAGCTCCTCCCCACCCCAACGCCCCATGAGAGGGTGGTGTTCCTCACCCATTTCCTCCGCGTACTAGGTTTTCCTCTCCACCCATTTGTCCGGGGTCTCATGTTCTACTACGGCATAGATTTCCATGATCTGGCCCCAAACTTTATCCTCAACATCTCGGTGTTCATCGTCGTGTGCGAGGGCTTCCTCTGCATCCCACCCCACTTCGGTTTATGGCTGAAGACCTTTAACATCAAGCCGAAGGTAGTGCGCGGCTGCCAGGCGGAGTGCGGAGGTGCCATGGTGGGCAAAATGCCCAACGTCCTATGGCTCGAGGGCTCTTTCGTGGAGACCCTAAAGGGGTGGCAATCGGGGTGGTTCTACATCACCGAGCCGCGTGACCCTGAATGGGTCGCAGCCCCCGAGTTCCGATCCGGAGCTCCTACACGTCTCACCTCCTGGAAGGAGACGGGCCTATCGTGGGGTAAAAAGGGAGAGCTGACCGGACTCCAAACATGCGTCCAAACCCTGGTGAACAAGAAGCTTAAGCTTGTCAATGTAGTCCAGGTCATGCTCATCCGCCGGATACTCCCGTGCCAACAACGGGCTTTCAGCTTGTGGGAGTTCAATCCGGCCCAGCACCAAACCCTGAGCAGGCTCTTCGACACAACGTACGAAGATGCTTGGAAGGTGCTATTCAAGGGTGTCGAAGCCCCCGCATCCGCTACTGAGGATCGCGGTTTTAGCGCGCAGCGTCAAGCCAGCGCGGTAAGCTATTTTTACCTTTTACAGGATATTTATTTTTCATAGTTTGACTCTATGCGGGATATAAACTCCCTTACCTTTAGCAGGATTGGCAGGAGACGTCTGGACAGATCAACTGTCCGACTCCTTTGCCTGAAGACCCAGCGGACGCCCGCGTGACAGGGCTGCTGGTTCCGGCACCCTACATGGTGCCGGAGAAGAAGGCCAAGAAGAAGGCCACGAGAACTCGAAAGAGTTCCTGGCATCTGGTGGTGTTGGAGTCATCGTCCGACGACTTCGAGACGCACTCCTCCCGTGAAGACGAGGAGGAGGAAGAAGAGGCCTCTCCCCCTCCAGTGGGGGGAGGAAAGAAAAGGAAGGCCGCCCCAACTAGGGAGGCCGGAGGGTCCAAGAAGGGGAAAACCCTTCTTCCGGACTACTCCACCAACGCCGCCGACGACGAAGAGGAGTGGCCGCACAGGGCCAAGCCCCTGGCGAAATCGTAAGTGTTCGGATACCAGAATGACTCATGGCGTTCCTTTATTGCATAGCTTTTCCTGACGCCGAATATATTTATGCAGTCAGTCCAAAGACGGGCTCGACACGTCGTCGAGCGGTTCCCTCGATTAGTCGGATGTGAACAGTACTTCACTTCCGGCCGCCTCCTCCCCTCACCCTACTAATAACGCCGAGGTGTTGTCCCAGGAGGCTCCACGCCAGGAGGAGGTGGTCCCGGAGGCGCTGCAAGGCGACCTCCTGGACTCCAGGTGCCCAGGGGACAAAGCCCCGAAGGGCTCCGAGTCAGGCCCTAGGCCGGACACCGCTTCGGAACCTTCAAAGGTTCCGGAGTCCGGCAGGCGTCCCCCTAAGAAGAAGGGCAAGCCTACAACGCCGGTGACCTCCGCCCAACCGGAGGCACCGAATAACTTGCTGGAGGTGCTTAACAGCGCCTCCATCGACGAGGAGCACCGCTGTATTATGAGTGCGGTGATTCAGAAGGTTCAGTCCACTAAGAGCGGGCTGACCGAAGCCTGTGCCAGCCTGTTGGCAGGCTTTGAGGTATGTAAATGATATGTAAAAAATATTACCGCATATACAGTAGCCCCTGGTGCTCTGTTTGGCGTTTGGAAAGAAAAGCCAAATAGAGGATCTAATAATATTCGCAGGAGTCCAACAAAAGTAAGTCAATATGCGTATGCAGGCTTCGCTGCTGGCATCCATCGCATTGACTGCGGAGGTGGACACGCTGAAGCAGAACCTTGAGCGGTCTGAGCAAGAGCTCGGCCTTGCCAAGAAGCAGCCCGAGGACAAAGAAGGTAAGAGATACCTTATTGAAATATATAAAAGGTGCAATTGCAAGAAAATGACAGGATTAATGTGGCTATTGTTGGGGCCACAACTGAGGTGGCAACCCTTAAGCAAGCGCTATCCGAGGCCGAAGAGAAGGTGACCACGGAGCGTACCGAGCGGGAGAAGCAGGAGGCGTGGGTTGGCGAGGTGTAGCAAGAGCTCCAGGCTCTCATGAAAAAACATGAGAGTTTGGTGCTTGACTCGAAGACGCGAGAATCCGAGCTCGCGGCAGCCATTAAAAATGCCAAGTCTGCCAAGGCCGAAGCCCAGAAGGCCCTCCAAGAAGTTGAGGCGATGAAGAAGATAGCGGCGGGTAAGGCTTTCTTTATGCAAAGCAAGCACGTGAAAGTGAATTACTTGTTACTTACCCGAATCCGGAGCTCTCCTGGAGCATTCGCAGATTTGCCCTACAGCGTGTCCGATGCCGCCACCTTCTATCGAGACGAGGAGGGCAGCTCGACGGAGAAGGTGTTCTGGTCTCAGTATGCTGAGGCCGGACACCCGATGCCTTTGAGCGACCAGTTCAAGCAACTGGTCGAGCTCCACAAGGTGGCTGAACAGGCCCTGAAGGGCTTCATAGTTCGGCTGTGGCCTGAAGAGGCCCTGCCTGGGAGCTACTTCGGGCTGGTGAGGCTGCTAGTGGACGCCTGTCCGAGGCTTGAGGTCGTCAAGCGCTCTGTCTGCATCGAGGGTGCCCGGAGGGCCCTTGCCCGTGCTAAGGTGCACTGGGGCAAATTGGATGCCGTGAAGCTTGTGAAGGATGGGCCGCCGCAGGGCAAGGAGCATCGCCACCCCGAGATGTATTACGAGGGTGTCTTGAAGGGTGCCCGCCTTGTGGCAGATGAATGCTCGAAAGATGTAATATTTGAGTGAAACTTTGTTCGTTGTATCCTGTGCGCTTAAAACTTGTTCATATGCGCTATGCAACGCTTGTTTAATTTAAAATATTACCTTCTGTGCGGCCGTTTATTACATTTGAGAGATGGTGAGTCGTCGGCTTCTTCCCCCATGCCACGAGTGCTGGGGTGTTCGGGATAAACCTGAGCACTCTTTTCCCATTCTTGGGTCCTTCGAGGGAGGTGCTCAGCACAACGAACAAGGCAATCGGACTATAATGCGTTATCACTCTCACTTAGCCATAGAATTCTATAATTTTAAATTTTGGCGAAGCCCCTAGTATTCGGAAGACCGAGTTCGGGGCACTATACACGCCTAGGCCGGACAAAAGCCGACTCCTCGCTCTAAGCGGCATAAGTCTTTAAGGACTCGAAACCTTCCCGAACAGCGACCAGCTCTCGCCCTATCATGACAGTCAGTTTTAGCTTTGTCTACTAAGGTGCTTAGGCCCAGCTCAACTGGGGCACAATCGCAGTAGTTCTCCCAGCGCTACCTTAGCCGATATAGCGGAACGTAAGGTACCAAAACATGGGAGCCGGGCAAACCCAACTATTGACCAAAGACATGATTCGGAGCTGATGCATATAATGCTATAAGATCGGAGGGCCGCACTTGTGAAAGTGTTCGGACTTCTCACGCCATGTTATGGGGTGCGTGAGCCCCTAGCGTATTGGCCGTACCAAAGTGTACGGGTGCTAAATGTCATAATTGAACATATATATTTAAAAAAGAAATGAATAGAGAATGCAGTAATAAGATGAAGCAAAGCATTGTTTATTTTAAAATGCTGCTGTAAAAGCAGAACGATACAAATAATGCGATAAGCAAGAGATGGGACTATTTGACATGTCCCCCTCCAGGGGCGAGCTGCGAGATGATATGTAAGACAGGTATGTTGCTCGTTATAGAGACCACCTGAGAATTCGGTGTAGCTTCCTGCCTCCTTGGTTGTTGCATCGTGTGTTCGGCGATTGTACTGCCGGACAAGCCTTCCGTATGATGGAGTCCTGAAAGTAAAAAAATGACGATATCGGAGCCCCTAGTGCGGCCGAGCCGCATTTAGGGCATGCCGTGGACGTGCCCCTCCCCTGTGCCCATGGAATTTTCAGAGCGTAATTATGTACGTGTAGTACTGATTTCGCAGTTTCGCAAGGGCTGGGGTTGGGGCTGTATTGCTACGCTTGCTCGGAACGTGCCAGGCGGTCTTGTTGCAGGTTACTCCGGACGCGCTTGACGGTGTCCGGACGTTTTAAAGCCGGACTGAAAGATTACCTTGAGAGGCTGCTCTGTACTTCCGCTGCCAGCGCCACCGTATGCTCCTCCGTTCGGAGAGAGCGTTCGGTGTTTCCATTGACCGTAATGACTCCTCGAGGGCCTGGCATCTTGAGCTTGAGGTATGCGTAGTGCGGCACCGCATTGAATTTTGCAAATGCGGTTCGTCCGAGGAGTGCGTGATAGCCACTGCGGAACGGGACTATGTCGAAGATTAGCTCCTCGCTTCGGAAATTATCCTGGGGGTTTTTGTGGGTTTAATCCTTGAGGGATCTATGCCCATTTTCTGCACTGTATCCTGATAAAGCAGGTTCAGGCTGGTGCCGCCATCCATAAGGACTCTAGTGAGGTGAAATCCGTCAATGATTGGGTCAAGAACCAATGCGGCGAATCCGCCATGACGGATGCTAGTGGGGTGGTCCCTTCGATCAAAAGTGATTGGGCAGGAGGACCATGGGTTGAACTTTGGGGCGACTGGCTCTAACGCATATACGTCCCTGAGTGCACGCTTCTGCTCCCGCTTGGGAATGTGGGTTGCGTATATCATGTTCACCGTCCGCACTTGTGGGGGGAAACCCTTCTGTCCACTATTGTTCGGCGGCCGGGGCTCCTCCTCGTCATCGCTATGCAGCCCCTTGTCTCTGTTTTCGGCATGTAACTTGCCTGCCTGCTTGAACACCCAACAGTCCCGGTTGGTGTGATTGGCTGGTTTTTCGGGGGTGCCGTGTATCTAGCACGAGCGATCGAAAATTCGGTCCAAACTGAATGGGCCCGGAGTATTTCTCTTGAATGGCTTTTTTTGCTGACCGGGTTTAGAGCCTCTGAATCCGGCATTAACTGTCGTATCCTCAGCACTGTTGCCGTTAATGCGGCGCTTGTGCTTGTTGCGACACGACCTGCCATTGCTGTCCTTGGTATCCGAATTACCAGGGCTCTTGGTCATGTTATTACTACGAGCTAGCCAGCTGTCTTCTCCCGCGCAAAAACGGGTCATGAGTGTCGTGAGGGCTGCCATGGATTTCGGCTTTTCCTGTCCTAGGTGCCGGGCAAGCCACTCGTCGCAGATGTTGTGTTTGAAGGCTGCCAGGGCCTCTGCGTCCGGACAGTCGACGGTTTGATTTTTCTTGGTTAGGAACCGTGTCCAGAATTGCCTGGACGATTCCTCTGGCTGCTGAATTATTTGGCTTAGGTCATCGGCGTCTGGTGGTCGCACATAGGTGCCCTGAAAATTGTCGAGGAATGCGGCTTCCAGGTCCTCCCAACAACCAATTGATTCTGTTGGCAAGATGTTAAGCCAATGCCGAGCTGGTCCTTTAAGCTTGAGTGGGAGGTATTTGATGGCGTGTAGATCATCGCCATGGGCCATGTGGATATGAAGGAAATAATCTTCGATCCATACTGCAGGATCTGTTGTGCCATCATATGATTCGATGTTTACAGGTTTGAACCCCTCTGGGATTTGATGATCCATTACTTCATCTGTTAAGCATAGTGGGTGTGCGGCGCCTCTGTACTGGGCTATATCACGACGTAGCTCGGATGAGCTTTGTCTGCTGCGTTCGGCTCGGCCGGCTTTGCTGTATCCGGCGTGAAGGTTATCATCTCGAGTCGTGGGGCGCCCACGCGATCCGTAGATCGATCTTGTTTGCCTTGCCTTGTCCTCCAACATATCGCGCAGGTCTAGCGCGTTTCCCCGTGCCTTGGTGTTTTTTGAGCGACGCCGGGGTGCGACTTGAACGGAGGGCCGTGAGGCCTCTCTGTCGCGGCCACGAGGTGGCCGATCGGCCGCGTCATGCGTTGGTGATGTAGGTTTAGGTGCTTCCTCCTCTAATCGGGGTAGGAGCCTGCGCTTTGGGTAGCTCTTGGAGGGGCGTTCGAGTTCATACTCTTCGGCCGCCAGGACTTCAGTCCATCTGTCGGCTAGCAAATCTCGATCAGCTCTAAGCTGTTGCTGTTTTTTCTTGAGGCTGCTCGAAGTGGCCAGAAGCCTACACTTAAAGCGCTCTTGTTCGGCGGGATCCTCGGGCACGACAAATTCGTCGTCGCCGAGGCTTGCTTCGTCTTCAGAGGGAGGCATGTAATTGTCATCCTCTTCCTCTCTGTCTGCCACCCTCTTAGGAGGGCTGGCTTCTCCATCCTCATGCGCCGAGTCTTGCTTGAGGGAGTTGTCTTCGGCACTGTCCGGGGTGTTATTGTCTCCGGTGCCGGTTTCATTGTTTTTGCTTTGGCGGGACTTAGAGCGGCGCCGCTGACGCCGGCGCTTTGGTTGCTTCTTGGAGGGGTCATCCCCCGTTGTTCCGTCGCCATTGCCTTCTTTGGGTGTATCCACCATATATATGTCATATGACGAGGTGGCTTTCCAGTGCCCTATTGGCGCTGGTTCCTGTTCGTCTCCTACATCGTCGTCCATACCGTCGATGTCTTGGGAGTCGAAGTCTAGCATGTCGGTTAAATCATCGACAGTGGCTACGAAGTGGGTGGTGGGTGGGCATCGAATTTCTTCGTCGTCCACATCCCAATCCTGTTGGCCATAATCCGGCCAGGACTCTCCTGACAAAGAGAGAGACCTTAGTGAATTCAGGATATTGCCGAAGGGCGAGTGCTGAAAGATATCCGCGGCGGTGAATTCCATGATCGGCGCCCAATCGGATTCGATTGGCAAGGGCGCGGGGGGCTCGGAGTCCGGAGAGGAGTCCGGCACCTTGGGGTCACGGGCTTTGCAGAGGGTAAGGCTGGTGTTCGGCTCGATCGTCGTATAGATTGCAGCCCCCGAGGCGGTGTCCAGCCACCCGTCCTCGATCGGTGCAATCGGCTTCGAGCTAAGGATCAGAGCAGACACGGGTGCGGCCTCCAGGGCACTGTCCGGCGGCAGAGCTAGATCATGCCCTTCGTGACAGTGCGGCGCGCCCGGCTGTGGTTCGAATCCGTCGAAGATCAAGTCTCCGCGGATATCAGTCGTGTAGTTCAAGCTTCCAAATCTGACTTGATGGCCAGGGGCGTAGCTTTCAATCTGCTCCAGATGGCCAAGCGAATTAGCCCATAGTGCAAAGCCGCCGAATACGAAGATCTGTCCGGGGAGAAAAGTCTCACCCTGGACCGCATCGCCATTGATGATCGGAGGAGCCATCGGGCCTACAAGTGACGACACAGAGGAACTCTCAATGAATGCACCAATGACGGTGTCAAAACCGGCGGATCTCGGGTAGGGGGTCCCGAACTGCGCGTCTAGACGGATGGTAACAGGAGACAAGGGACACGATGTTTTTACCCAGGTTCGGGCCCTCTCGATGGAGGTAAAACCCTACTCCTGCTTGATTAATATTGATGATATGGGTAGTACAAGAGTAGATCTACCACGAGATCAGAGAAGCTAAACCCTAGAAGCTAGCCTATGGTATGATTGTTGTTCTGTCCTACGGACTAAAACCCTCCGGTTTATATAGACACCGGAGAGGGTTAGGGTTACACAGAGTTGGTTACAACAGAAGGAGATCTACATATCCGTATCGCCAAGCTTGCCTTCCACGCCAAGGAAAGTCCCATCCGGACACGGGACGAAGTCTTCAATCTTGTATCTTCATAGTCCAGGAGTCCGGCCAACGGTTATAGTCCGGCTATCCGGACACCCCCTAATCCAGGACTCCCTCAATCAATCTAGTAGGCCAAACCAAACTAATAATTCGAAGAGACTTGCAAAGATAACCAATCATACATAAAAGAATTCAGAGAAGATTCAAATATTGTTCATAGATAAACTTGATCATAAACCCACAATTCATCAGTCTCAACAAACACACCGCAAAAGAAGATTACATCGAATAGATCTCCACAAGAATCGTGGAGAACTTTGTATTGATATCCAAAGAGAGAGAAGAAGCCATCTAGCTAATAACTATGGACCCGAAGGTCCAAGGTAAACTACTCACACATCATCGGAGAGGCTATGGTGTTAATGTAGAAGCCCTCCATGATCAACGCCCCCCGGCAGGATGCCGGAAAAGGCCCCTAGATGGGATCTACGGGTACAAAAGGTTGCGACGGTGGAATTAGGTTTACGTGGATGCTTCTGTTGGCTTGGGGGTACGTAGGTTTATATAGGAGGAAGAAGTACGTCGGTGGAGCAAGATGGGCCCCACGAGGGTGCAGGGCGCGCCCAGGGGGGGTAGGCGCGCCCCCTGCCTCGTGCTCTCCTGGTTGATTTCTTGACGTAGACTCCAAGTCCTATGGATCACGTTTGTTCCGAAAATCACGTTCCCGAAGGTTTCATTCCATTTGGACTCCGTTTGATATTATTTTTCTGCGAAACTCTGAAATAGGCAAAAAAATAGCAATTTGGGCTGGGCCTCCGGTTAATAGGTTAGTCCCAAAAATAATATAAAACTATATAACAAAGCCCATTAATCATCCAAAACAGAATATAATATAGCATGAAGCAATAAAAAATTATAGATATGTTGGAGACGTATCACACAACTAGACCCAAAGGTCGACGCTGTGCTACGAGTGTTCCTGTGCGAGAACTGGGATATATTCGCCTGGCACCCTTCTGATATGCCAGGAATCCCACGCAGGTTGGCCGAACACAGCCTCAATATATTGAAGGGATATAAACCGGTCAAGCAAACACTGGGCGCTTTTCCGAACCCAAACTTCAAGCTATGGGGGAGGAGCTAGCCAAGGTAATCGAGGCCGGATTCATTAGAGAAATAAAACACCCGGACTGGCTAGCAAACCTGGTGATGGTGCCAAAGAAGGATAAATCCTGGAGCCTGTGTGTCGATTTCAAAGACCTCAATAATGCCTGCCCTAAGGATCCCTTCCCCCTCCCCCGCATCGACCAAATCAAAATGAAGGAGTCCGATCAAGCCGCAACGACATTCATTACCCCATATGGGCCATTCTGCTTCAACACCATGCCCTTTGGGCTAAAAAACGCCCGGGCAACCTACCAACGCATGATTCAAACATGCCTGGAGAAGCAGATCAGCAAAACAGTTGAAGCATACGTTGACGACGTCGTCATCAAAACTAGGCACGTCGAGTCACTAATAGACGATTTACCACTCACATTCAACAACCTCCGTGCATATGACATCAAGCTCAATCCGGAAAAGTGTGTTTTCGGCGTCCCCACTGGAAAACTATCGGGCTTCATCGTTTCCAATAGAGGAATTGAAGCAAATCCAGCCAAAATCCGAGCTTTGTCACAATTGGCTACGCCAAACGGACCTTAAATAGGTCCAAAAACTCGCCGTATGCATGGTAGTTTTACGCCGCTTTATCTCCAGATTGCCACTCTATCGCCTTCTCCGGCGCACCGATCACTTCGAGTGGACAGATGCGGCAATGGCCGGACTGGAAGAAATAAAAGCCCTTCTAGCTAGCAAGCCAATCCTGACAGCACCGAACATCGGCGAACCCATGTTATTATACATATCGGCAACACACCAGGCGGTGAGCGCCGTGCTCGTCATTGAGCGAGAGCAGGACAGACACAAATTCCCGCTTCAGAAGCCGGTATACTACGTATCCACTATCCTCACACCATGCAAATCCCGGTACCCTCATTATCAAAACATAGCATACACGGTCTTCATGGCATCCTGAAAGCTACGACACTACTTCGAGGAGTGTTCGATCATAGTGGCTTCTGAAGTACCACTCAGTGACATAATAAACAACCGCGATGCTACGAGACGGATTGCCAAATGGGCCATTGAGCTCCTTCCATTCGACATAACATACAAACCGCGTTGAGCCATTAAATTACAAGTACTGGCTGACTTCGTCGCCGAATGGACAGAGGCCGAACTCCCTAAAGAGTACGACACATATTCCAACTGGGTTATGTATTTCCATGGTTGCAAAATGCTGGCAGGGTTAGGAGCGGGCGTCGTTTTAATGTACCCCACTGGAGACGTAGTCCAGTACGTACTCCAAATATCGTCATGGTAGTCATTGCCCCATGGACCGAACCCTTCTTGGCCTACCTTAATAAGTGGGAACTCCCCGAGGATCAGAATGAGGCTCGCCGCATTGTCTGGCGTTCGAAAGCCTACAAGGTTCATGACGGAGAACTCTACAAGAAAAGCACTACCGGAGTACTTCAAAGATGCATCTCTGAAGGGCGACAGCTCTTGGCTGAAATTCATGCCCGTCTCGGTGGTCACCACGCCACTGCCCGGGCCCTCGTAAGCAAGGCCTTCCGTACAGGTTTCTATTGGCTAACGGCCCGAGAAGATGCACAGGACCTTGTCCAACGTTGCGTCGGATGTCAGCTTTTCACCAACCAAAGCCATATGCCACCCACTGCCCTACAAATGATAGAGGCGAGGGTGTCCCGATCTTTCGGTGAGATGATAACTATCGATTTGGTGGAGACGACTTTGACGATCCGACTACAAACGTGCACGACGTTGCGCCTTAGCAATCGCTAAACCAATCTCCCCAGGTTACTGACGATGCTGGAAGCACGATCAGCCTGACCACGAAGGTCTATTCCTGCAAGCAATCGAAGAACATGCAAGAATATGATAAAGCAATCTGAATATTGCAAATATAGATTAAGTATTGATAAAGGTGGGGATCCGAAAGTGGTCTTGGTCTGGTCCTTGGACACAAACGAAGTACACGAAGTTACAATGGCTAACTTTTAACTAAACAAATCCCAAGGAAAAAGCTACTAGGTGGATCTACTTATATAGGAGCAAGGGGTGGCGGCCAAGGAGGTGGGAGGACGTCCCAAGGCAGCCTAAAACCAACCCTAGGTCGTACAAGGCTCATGGGCCCAAGTGGAGGTGATGCAACACCTTTGGACTTGTTGTTTGACTCGGATTCCGCTGCAGCGTCAGATTGTTTCGTCCATATCTCAATGCTCCGGACGAATTTAAAGGTGAATCCAATTGGAGTGGAAAGAGGACGAAATCTAATTTCCAACAAAAAAGAATCACCCAATTCGGAGTCCGTATGAAAAAGTTCTTGCCGTTTT
The DNA here is from genome assembly GCA_032464435.1 of Aegilops umbellulata. Lineage (NCBI taxonomy): Eukaryota > Viridiplantae > Streptophyta > Magnoliopsida > Poales > Poaceae > Aegilops > Aegilops umbellulata. The sequence continues at coordinate 185,340,459 of CP136055.1, forward strand.
GAGTCAGGTATGTCTGTGCAGTCCGAATATGAATCCAGAACATGAGAGACTTGGACTCTATCTTCTCTTGGCCCAAAAGTGACGTGAAAGGACTTTTTGAACAGCACCTAAACTTCTCTTTTTCCCTTATCTTCATATGTGGATTGTACAAATGTCCCATACACCTGCAATTAGACAAAACACAAAAGTGTGTGAAGTATTTTTGTTCTGGATAATATAAATAGATTATTGAATAGTTGACACTAGAAATCACCTGACAAATATGCATGTATGCAATATTTTTGGTCGTATCCAAGGTAGTCATGTCCTCATCATCCTCCCCTTCTTGAAAATAAAGCCGTCCTCGGCGTTGCTTTATCTGAAATGTGGCTAACAAAAGAGACAAGGTGTACATGTTGTATATGTATATGTCATCAGTTTTTACTTCCAGTGGAATTTGCACATATGACACATGTATACATGAGTAACTTTCATAGTGAATAAAATATAAAGCCAAAATATTATCACAAGAAGTAGAAGGCATGAAAGTATTGCAACTCAGTTTGGACATATAAGTGAAGCTCTTATTCATATGAAAAGATTGACAATATTCATCATTAAACCATCCCAATATTGGTGAATAAACCTGACTTGCATAAAATTTACATGCTACAACATGCTTAAATAAGCGAACATGCAATAAGTCATTTGACACATAATCATCACCAAGATTAGAGGTCATATCAAAATGATTAAACATTGGTTCTTTTGCATCAACAGTTAATTCATTGGGTGCACTCAAAATTGTTGGTATTTCAGTTGTTTGATCACATGACGCATTCATGACAGTAACATGATTCTCTAAAATAGGTGATATGCTCAAATCAACAGGTAACTCAAAACATAATGTATTCAAGTTAAGTAGGCATGCATCATTCTCATGTGAAGTTATATCATCAATACCTTTACAGTTACCTTGTCGCAAAGATGTAGCTGATGTAGGTATGGATGATGGCAATGTACCATACTCTTGAGATGATGTCGCGCTCACAATCTGAGGTGTGGCTGCTCTAGTAGGTGCAACGGTGGAGGAACCAAGCGGTGGTGGTGAGCATGAACTAGAATAGTAGTTGTTGTAGTCACCCAATGCATCCTCCAATAACTGTCTCTCAAAGGTATAAGCACAAACATACATACCAGTAATGCAACAAGGAATATACTGAAATCGTGCCTGAATATCATGGTTCAAACCACCAAAAAATCTATTCATTGTATCATCCTTAGATTCTTCTATGTCACAATGATGCATATAAGATTTGAACTCTTGGTAGTAAGCATGAACAGTGTTGTTGCCTTGTTTAAATTGTTCAAATTTGCGAAGCAATTCACGACGATAGTAAGGAGGGAAAAATTATTGTCTCATTACATCTTTTAAATCTTTCCAAGTTGTGGGTTGGTTATCAATGTTGTTCTTACAATGCACACTCCACCAAACAGAAGCAAAACCAGTAAATACTCTAGTGACAGCTCGTACTCGCTCAAGTTCTGAAAAGTCATGGTGACTAAAAACTTGTTCTACTTCAAGCTCCCAAGCTAGATAAATAACAGGATTAAATCTACCCTCAAATGACGGTAAAGAGATAACCTGACCATGTGCTTGTGTGTGTTGTCCCAACTCTCGTGATGGTGATGATGTGTCCATCGTCCAAGAACTTCTGTCTCTGGAACCTGTCATGATTAGTTGAAACAAGAAACAAAATTCGAGAATAATGTTCCTATGAACTACTAGGATGTGGTTGTAAAGTGCTCACAGTAAAGCAAATATCAATATCTTACAAGTTCTTACCATGCGGCAGGTGGTGACAGGCAACCAGCGGTGTCAAATAACTCTGAAGATTGTGTAAAGCGATTGCCAGGGGAACATACGTATACACGATGTAGAAATATGTGGAGCTGGGTTGGCTATATATGGTAGCAAAAGATTAGCAATAATCAATTCAAAGATGCAATGTTGAATAAACGCTCAACGACGGTACTGTGCTGGTCCTAGGCTAGACCAGACTAGAGACGCGAGCCTAGAACACTAATAAGGTCACGGCGTAGCACAACTAGCATAAATAAAGGATATGAAGTAGCTCTGGACAGCAAGATATAAGTGAAGATCACAATAGCAGTAAAGATAATGATGTGAAACAACTGCCAAGCAGGATATACAACAACTCTCTCTCCAACTTTCCTCTTGAGAAGTTTGAGCAATTTTTCTGATAACTTTTTTCAAAGAATGCTACTAGCTCAAGCTTTCCAATGCAAAAAGAATCACTCAATTTCGAATTGATATGAGGAGTCAAAGAATTAGAAACTGGCTTGAAAAACTGGAATAAGCTGTGTCCATGAACTTCGTAGGGCAGAAAGACCTATTTAGAAGACGATTTTGAGGTGTCAAATAATGAACTACCTTCTGCAACTATTTAGATGCGGCTCGTCGCTAGCTTTCATTTAAGTACTCGCGGAGCCAAAATGGACTTCGTATGAGGAAGTTATGTTTGTTTTACTGAACAGTGCACAAAACAGATTCCAATCCGAATTCAACTACGAGATTGAGTCTAGATAGATCCGAATTTTGTTTTTTTCCTTCTCTTTTTTCCTCACACTTTTTTCTTTTTCTTTCTCTCTTTTTTTTCTCTGACTTTTTTTCTTTTTTTTCTCTGTCTTTTTTTTCTCCCTCTTTCCAAGACAAACTAGATAAGATGCAGATTGGATCAGGCGAAGATGTGAACGACCTCAACTATGATTGTGATAATGAACTATGGGTAGCACGTGGTGGCAATTGATGGATGGTGTCGTGGACAGCGGAAGGGAGAACGATGCAGCGGAGATGTGACTAATGTGAACAGAACTCAAAACTCTAAACGAACTAAACACTAAGACCAGCAACTCGACACGACGATGCAACCGATAATTCAATAATGCAAGCAATGAAAAGAAAATTGCAAAGGCTCAGACTGGCTTGGACAAAAGGATGAATAGATCTAACTTTTTTGTGGCTTTTTCTTGGACAATAGGTAAGAAAATAAATTTAATCTAGGGAAAACTAGAAATTCTCACCGAGCAACCTGAAAACTGATACCACTTGATAGAGGCGAGGGTGTCCTGATCTTCCGGTGAGATGATAACTATCGATTTGGTGGAGACGACTTTGATGATCCGACTACAAACGTGCACGGCGTTGGGCCTTAGCAATCGCTAAACCAATCTCCCGAGGTTACTGACGATGCTGGAAGCACGATCAGCCTGACCACGAAGGTCTATTCCTGCAAGCAACCGAAGAACATGCAAGAATATGATAAAGCAATCTGAATATTGCAAATATAGATTAAGTATTGATAAAGGTGGGGATCCGAAAGTGGTATTGGTCTGGTCGTTGGACACAAACGAAGTACACGAAGTTACAATGGCTACTAGGTGGATCTACTTATATAGGAGGAAGGGGTGGTGGCCAAGGAGGTGGAAGGACGTTCCAAGGCAGCCTAAAACCAACCCTAGGTCGTACAAGGCTCATGGGCCCAAGTGGAGGTGATGCAACACCTTTGGACTTGTTGTTTGACTCGGATTCTGCTGCAGCGTCAGATTGTTTCGTCCATATCTCAATGCTCCGGACGAATTTAAAGGTGAATCCAATTGGAGTGGAAAGGGGACGAAATCTACTTTCCAACAAAAAAAGAATCACCCAATTCGGAGTCCGTATGAAAAAGTTTTTGCCGTTTTGAGTCAGGTATGTCTGTGCAGTCCGAATCTGAATCCAGAACGTGAGAGACTTCGACTCTATCTTCTCTTGGCCCAAAAGTGACGTGAAAGGACTTTTTGAACAACACCTAAACTTCTCTTTTTCCCTTATCTTCATATGTGGATTGTACAAATGTCCCATACACCTGCAATTAGACAAAACACAAAAGTGTGTGAAGTATTTTTGTTCTGGATAATATAAATAGATTATTTTTTTTTGACTGGTAACTGTAGGGAAAACCCCCCCCACAGCATTCAGAATTTATTAATATCGCAAGTGACAATACAATACATGGATTACAAGAGGTAATCTATACAGTAATAGAAAAGAACTACACTAAGAGACTAGATTACAAAACCTCAAGGAGGCAGGAAGGAAATCCATCTAAGCAGCTCCTCCTTATATCTTTGCTTGATTCTATGTTGCATGAGTGTAATATCATGGATGAAGGCACATCTCCATCTATTAAAACTTTGCCTCTCATGCCTGAAGACTCTAGCATTTCTCATTATCCAAATATTCCAGCAAGCAACAAAAACAACCTCAGTAAAGAAAGGTTTAGCAAAGTCTTGCTTAGCTTGCATGACAATTGTGGACATATCCTCTCCAGGTGGCCATAATATTTGGAGGTAATTCCATATTCTCACACTGAAATTACACTCAAAAAATAAGTGGTTTCTGGTCTCACGTGTCCCCAAAGGACAGAGAACACAGTTGACCCCATCCTCTAGATGCCAGTGCCTTCTTTCAACCATATATTTGGTATTCAGTCTATCCATGATTAACATCCAAGCAAACACCTTGATTTTCATTGTGCAGGAAGATCTCCAAATCCATAAAAGGAGAGGATTGAAAGACAATTGGGAATGCACAAATGAGTAGAACAGTTTGGGCTTAAAAGGTTGGCTGGATCCCTGCCAGAACCAGATGTCATTTGCTTCCACTTCCCTATTACAATTGGCCATCATGTTTTGCACAGTCCTATACTCCTGGTAAGCCTGTGCAGACAAAGGTAAATGGAACAACTCTGTGAGACTCTGTGAATGGAAAGCCTCAGAGACAGTAATCCAGGGATCTTTGACATATGAAAATAGCCTTGGAAATCTGGTTTGCAAGGTGATTGATGTTTCATCTATCTTCCACTTATCTGACCAAAATAAAGCAGAAGTCCCAGAGTTGATCTGAACCCAAGTTGTGCACCTAAAATGATCCAGCAATTTACATATATCCTTCCACCAATAGGAACCACAACTGTCAGTCCCCTGTGGTACAGAACAGTGGTAATATGTATCCCATATAAGTGAAACCCATGGCAAGTCCAACCTGTTCAGGAATTTGTGCAGATGTTTCAGCAAGAGAGCCATATTTTGCACACCCAGATTTAAAATTCCCAGCCCTCCTTTGTTTTTGGGCCTACAAATTAGGTCCCAGGCTGCCAGGGATGGTGAGGGATCATCTCTGTGTTTTCTCCACAAGCATTGCCTTTGTATTCTCTCCAATTGCTTTAATATCCCTGCAGGAACAAGGAGGCTGCCAAGATAGAATATGGGCATGGAAGACAGTGCAGAGTTTAAGAACTGTAGCCTTTCCCCCTGGTTTAAGAAAGAAGAACTAGCTGACATTCTTCTCTCCATACAATCCACAAGGGGCATAAAATCCACCATTTTTGGTCTGGTAGTACCCACAGGTAGCCCAAGATATGTGAAGGGCATCTTGCCCACCTGACAACCAAAGGCTGCAACCAAACTGGTGGTGGTGTTCTCATCCACATTAATGGGAACCATGGAAGATTTGTGGTAGTTCACCACTAGCCCTGTAGAGGTGGAAAACACATGTAGCATGTCCTTGAGAGCCAAAATTTGAGCTTTGTCTGCTGGTAGAATGATTAGGGTATCATCAGCATACTGAACTATAGGATAATCTTGGTCATGGCATGGGATTGGCAGCTTTAATATTCCCCTTTTGAACATATCATTTACTACTGATTGCAAGAGGTCAGCAGCAATTACAAAAAGCAATGGTGAAAGGCAGTCTCCTTGCCTAACTCCCTTTTTACAAAGGAATTGTCTACCAGGTACTCCATTTAAAAGGACAGATGAAGTTCCAGTTGATAGCAGTTGCTTGACCCAAGAAATCCATTTTTGATTAAAACCCTTGTGCTTGAGAATTAACAGTATAGCTTCATGCTCAATGGAGTCAAAGGCTTTCTCAAAATCCAATTTAAGAATAACAATAGGTCTCTTTGACTGATGGCATTGGTGCAGATATTCAAGTGTCCACCCAATACAATCCTGAATTGTCCTACTTTTAATAAAACCATATTGATTCTTATGTATACATTCCATAATGATCCTCTGAAACCTGTTAGCAGCCATTTTGGACAGAAATTTGAGGCCCATCCCAGTCAAAGAGATTGGCCTATAATCTCCAACACCTTCAGGGGCCAGTTTTTTGGGTATGAGTGTAATGAAAGAGCCATTTATATTCTCCAGGTTTGCAGTACCATTGTGGAAAGCTTCAGCTAGCTCATAAAAATCCTGACAAATAATGTGCCAACATTTCTTGAAGAATAACCCATTAAAACCATCTGGGCCAGGGGCCTTATCAGTGGGCATTTGCTTGACAGTATCATCCATTTCCTCTTTTGTAAATGGTTCTGTTAAGAAATCTAGCCCATCTACTGGCTTGAGCAAAACATTCAGGTCAAAACCCATTACTATACCTGCAGAAACTCCCATTCTATTTTTGAAACAATTCCATATGATGCCCTCCATCTGTGCATGACTAGAGACCACAGTCCCATCAATATCTGTTAGAGAAGCAATGGAATTTCTTCTATGCCTCTCAGTGGCCATAGCATGGAAGAATTTGGTATTTTCCCCACCAAGTTTAATATACCTGATTGTACACCTCTTCTTCCAGTATATAAACTGAATATGTAGGAGTTTTTCCACATGAAGTTTCACCACCTGCCTGAAGTTAAATTCAGGTCTATATAAAGGTCTAACCTCTTCAAGGCCATCTAAACACAGAATGACTTCATTGCATTTTGAGATCAACACTTTTATCTTAGAGATACTCATCTGCCATCTCTTAAGGGCCCCTCTCAGGGTTTTGAACTTGTCTGCAATTCTAGCTGTGATATGAGATTTGTGGGATGGCTTCTGCCAAGCCTGTTGGACACATTGCATAAACCCCTCAAGCTCAACCCAATAGTTCTCAAACCTAAATATAGAAGATTTAGGAATAGAAGTCTTAATAGTGACCACACATGGCACATGGTCAGATGCAGTTCTGGCCAGGGGTAACACTTCAGTCATGGGATATGAAGAGATCCAATCAGCAGAAGTAAAAAACCAATCTAACTGCTCTAGCAAGGGATTATCCTGCATATTGGACCATGTGTAAGATCTCCCCTTAAGGGGAAGCTCCAGCAGGCCAAGGTGTGCAATTATTTCATTGAAAATGAAAATATCATTGAGATCACCACCAGGTAGATTTCTATTCTCCAGAGATCTCATGAAGTTAAAATCGCCCACCAAGAGCCAGTTATCTCCCATTGGAATTTGTAGGTTATATAACCAGTTGACAAAATTGACCCTGGCTTCCCCTTGGCATGGACCATACACAGAAACAAGGGACCAGTGTTCATTATTTTGCTTGGAGACAAACTGAATTACCATCGCAAACTGTTGAATTTCAACTACAGTCCCCCAGAAGACAGAAGAATTCCACACTATCAAAATGCCCCCAGAAGCACCCACAGAAGGGGAGAAAGCAAATCTATCAAATCTTTTAGGGCAAAAGGATCTAATAGATCTGAAATCAAAAGAATCACATTTGGTTTCTTGGAAGCAGGCAATAACACACTGACTTTCCTCCAACTTTTGTCTGACAGCTCTTTGCCTAGCTTCAGAATTTAGACCCCTAACATTCCAGCATAAAACACTCCAGTTCTTACAGGAATTACTCATTTACACCAAAAGCATCAAATAGAATAGTTTGATGGCACCTAATGCCACCACCCTCAACAAGCACACATGTCCAGCATGATTCTTTTAAATTATTACAAACAGTACCAAAAGAGAAGAACCATAATAAACAGAATAACTGCCACCTCCAACTAGCCATTTGACAGCTAAACATTTGCAGTACTGGTCTTTGGAGTTGAGGGATCATCCATAAGCTGCTCCACTGTAATCAGATCATCAGCAATTCCCAGCTCCTGGCCAATCTGCTGCAGTTTGGATATTGGAGTAGGTGGTGGAAGATCTTCAACTTGCTCATCCTGCATGTTCTGAGTCACTGTGGCTGAGAAGGGCTTGGCCTTGGGTTTCCTCCTTTTTGGCTGCATTGGGAGCTCCTGAAAAGATATCTTGAAGCCATCTCTCTGCAAAGATCCTCGAGTTCACCTTCTTACTGAGGTTTCTACCACTGGAGTGGGGGCCATTGTTTTCCTGGGCCTTCTAACTTTTCTCTGCTCTTCAGGTTGCTCAGGTGGCTCATTAAACTGCACTGCCTCCCCAATAGCAGATGACTCATCCTGCCGAGCTGGAAAAAGAACCCTAGACACAGGCCTGTGCTCCAGATTTGTATTGTAATAGGTCAGTCTTGGCACCTCAAAGGCCAAGTCCCAGCTTCTTTTAGAGAGCAGGTCAGACTGCAAAGGCAACACCTGTATTGGCTTAGGGATTTCATAGCAGATATCTGAATGCAAGATGGCCTCAAAGTTCCGTTTGAAGATCATCTCAGGTGGCAACTCAGGTCGAAGCATAGCTTTAGCAGCAGTGACAGTCATGACCATCTCTAACTCAGGAGATTCCTCCATAGAAGTATTATTATCAGGACAGTGTGCAGGTGGCTTATAGACCACTAGAGCCCAGTCGGCAGGATTATAAACTTGAACAACATTGTTTTCCATAACAACTGGCTGCTCCAGTCCCACTTCTGGCTCCACAGGTTGATCCAGATCATGAATGAGCACAAAATTCGGTTGAATATGCTGTTCCACTGACATAGAATGATCTTCAGAGTTATCAAGAACCATAGACTCTTGCTCCATTTGCACATCATTCTGCACTTGCTCATCATCCCCCCAAACTGCATTGCCCCAATTGTTGACACTAGAAATCACCTGACAAATATGCATGTATGCAATATTTTTGGTCGTATCCAAGGTAGTCATGTCCTCATCAACAAACGATCCCCATCACTTGGCCTTTCGCGGTCTGGGGGCTCGATATGGTCGGGCCCCTTAAAGGAGGAAGCCATAAGAAAAAGTATCTGCTGGTCAAGGTGGATAAATTCACTAAGTGGATAGAGGCCAAACCAGTTAAAACGACCGAGGCCGGGCCAGTGATAGAATTCATATCCGGTGTTGTGCACCATTATGGTGTTCCACACAACATCATCACCGATAACGGCTCCAATTTCGCAGCCGATGAGGTGAAAACCTGGTGTGCTAATCTGGGCATTAAGCTCGATTACGCCTCTGTCTATCACCCGCAAACAAACGGTCAAGTCGAACGGGCCAATGGTCTTATTATGAGCGGTGCTAGACCCAAACTAGTACGGTCTTTTAGAGAATCAGACAAGCACTGGGTTGTGGAGCTCGACTCCGTACTCTGGGGGCTACGGACCACGCCCAACCGCACTACTGGATATACACCTTTCTTCATGGTGTACGGCGCGGAGGCTGTGTTGCCCTGCGATATTATTCATGACTCACCTCGTGTGCGCATGTATGAAGAGAGAGAGGCCGAGCTTGATCGGCAGAACAACCTAGATGCCCTGGAGGAGGAGCGCAATATTGCAAAAGCCCGTTCCGCATTTTATCAACAACATGCCCGCAGATATCAAAGCAGAGAAGTACGGGCGAAGACTTATAATGTTGGCGAACTCGTTCTACGCTTGCCAGAGAAGAAAAAGGACAAACTCAAGCCCAAATGGGAGGGTCCCTTCATCATTGCTGAAGTTCTCACTGGAGGAGCGTACCGCCTGCGTGATGCATCAGACAATTGCCTAGAGCCGAACCAACGCGGCCAGACTCCGAAGATTCTATGCCTAGCGCCGAACTACTTGTTCGCCTCCTTCTCCCTATTGTTTCCATTATTATTTCCTCTCTCTTCGTCTTTTCCTTTTTATTAGCCTTAAAGCTTTCGCGCGGCTAAACCGTGCACCTTTGACACACACATCCTCGAACATGTACGTGCTCTATACCTGGGGGCTTCCCGGACGGAAGCTTATTATTATTATTATTTTCCGAGCATCAAGCTCATCACCTATGCGTTTTCCCATATGTACCTTTTCTTCGCCATTATATGCATCGATATGACTTAAGTTTTGGCCCAGATGGGTTGCCTGGCTCCTGTGCTTATGCCCTACGTTCCCGTTAGTTCGGCTAGGGCATAAAGGGAACACCTCTACAATTGTTACTGCCGGGTCATCCGGATGTGTACCTCAGACCGGGTCAAGCCGAAAGCTAGCGTAATTAAGGGAATATTCGGTCGGTGGATTAAAGATGTTTTTGCATTCACCCCATTGTGAACCCCCAGATGTTACGTATACTACAATTTTTCCAATCATAGTTCGGACATGCATTTTAACGCATGCACACCCAGGGAAAGGAACCCTTAACAGAACTATTCTCTCTGGAAGATGTTTCTGACAATCATAATGTAATATAACATAACTAGCGGATACAACTTGTATGTTCAAGCTAGGACCCCTACGCCTGGTTTGCATGCATACCCCGGTCTGTTTTACCGCTCAGGTATTCAGAAACACTCCGCACCTTCGGGTCCAGAGGTCGAAGCGAAAAGGTCTGCCATGACAATCGTTTTACAATTCAGCTAGAGTTACATATGTCAAGGAAAGTACATAGTCACTTGGACTAAAAAAATTCCTCCTCTATACCGTCCAGCAAGCTGTCTAACTTACAATCCTATTGGGAATACTTGGCGGCTACTTCTACTTGGTCATACACCAAATTAACGGGAACTTCTTTTCCATTTGACCCTAGAGGTCCGACCCGGGCCATACGATTCGGATCAAGCTTGGTATACCATGTTTTCACCATGGCCCGGGCCTCTCGTGCACCTTCCCGGCAGGCTGATATCTTCCATAACCGGGAACACCGCCCCGCTCCATTGAATAGCTATACAAGCTCCTCCATACTTCCTGGAGGGGAGGCAGATGGCCATAAGGCCTTGGCAACACTTCACATCGCCTGCCGAGCTTGCTCATGCATTTGCGACAGCTCTTGCAGTAGACCGCCCGACGATGCGGACATCTCCTCTTCAGGATGGCCCGTCAGCATACCTACAAACATATCTATATTAGTTCCTTTCATCTCCGAATTACTCGATGGTAAGTTTTACCACATACTGAATATGCCACCTCGCAGCCTTTTATTTTCCTTCACGGAGTCAGCCAGCTAGGCCTGCACATCTTTCAGTTATTCGCCCAGATGGGTGTTGGTATCCTGCAGCTTATTTTTCTCCTCCCTGACTCGGGTCAGCACACGTTCGCCCGCGGTGAGTAGTCTTTTGGATTCTTTCTCTCCTCCTTGAGCGGCTTTCAGTTGCTCCTCCAGTTGAACTGACGATCCTGTCATGAGATAAGCAACAGTATTAGCATAGTTGGCATATATTCCTCGATGGAGGGGAATATTACCAGGTGACGCCTTCTTGGATTTCTCCAGTTCGGTGGTAACAGCAGTTAGTTGTGTCCGACACCTTTCTAGCTCTTGAGACAATAGGTTGTTCTTCTCCGTAAGCACCTGGTTGTACAATGATCCTTAAATCAGTTGTATCAACTAATTCAAGTCTCGGGGGCTACTGGTATATAATTATCATATTGGGACAATGTAAACTTACCTGCACATCTTTCAAATGTTGATTTGTGGCTGTGGTAAGCCCATCTCGAGCAGGTCGGATGTATGCATTAGCTGAGCTGAAGGCATTGAATGCCCCTTTTGTAAAGCTGGGGTCTCGTAAAACGTCCCTCCGATGATTCATGGCGCTCTCCACTTTCGAGTTCGTGACGGATACATCATCCGAATCCTCTGCCGAAGGATAGTCCGGCCCCGCTCCCGTATCAGCCCCTGCCTTTGCGGCAGGATCTGGATCCCGGCTGTTGGGAGTATGACCGGCAGGACCACCGGACATAGTCCGGCAAACTCTTTTCCTGATACAGGACAAACAAAAAAGTCACAGTTGGATGCGACTGCCAAGGGGCATATTTGCAAATCCATACCTCTTCGATGAAGGCTCGGTCATGTCTCTGTTTGCCTTCCTCTTCGAAGGCTTGCCCGGCGTGGGGGCTGCTCTCTTTGGAGTAGCCTTTGGGGTAGCATGGCGCGCCAAATGCCTCCCCTTTCGAGCACGAGACAGTGCGGTGGGTGAGGCAGAACGAGGAAACACTTTCGGAGGAGATGTCTCCTGATTACTTACGTGCGAAGCAGGGAGAAGACCGGGATAGTCGGTGGTGATGGGCACTTCTGTGCCCTCATAGCTCGCCTGGTAAAACATCACATCCTCGAGCACCACGAATATATCCGGATCCTCTTCGAATCCGGGGTCAAGGTCCCGGTTGTGGCCCTCTGGCTGCGGGCGGGGCTGTGAAGCCCCTTGGAGATCTTTCACCATTGCTATTATAAATGGACGGATTAATATTCAATGAAAGTGGCTCAGGGAGTGGAGTGAGTAGAGCAAAGGGGTTGGGACTTACCCAGCTAGGAGGATTGTACATGGAAAATCCATCTCTGCGCTTGATACGAAGAAATTCCTCTTCCTCCCGTTTGAACAATTCGACCAATATTTTGGCCAGAGCGGCGGGGGTGTCCGGACCCTTCCGGCCGCAGCGGGAGGCGTCATCCTCCCCATTGTAGTGCCACATGGGAAGCCCTCTGTATTGGAGTGGCTGAACCCCCAGTACTATGGAGGTCGCCATTACCTCGACTATTGATAATCCGGACTGGGCGAGCGTCCTTATCTTGCTCATGAGTTGACGAACTTCCGCACTATCTTCCTCATCGAGGCTCCGAGGGCGCCAGCTGTGGTGTTTCTTCAAAGGAACGCTTGTGAACTCGGGAAGACCCCTCCGAACTGGGTCAGGAAGTGCGACGTCCTCGATATAGAACCATTCGGAAGGGCATTCTTCGGATGGTTTCTTTGGTGTGCCGGACAGGTATCCGATCTCGGCGATGCGTCATACCTCGGCTCCGCCCACTTCAAATATGGATACCTCGTGGTTACGCGGGACGAGACAAAATAGCTTTCTCCACAATTCAAAATAGGCCTCACAACCCAGGAACAGCTCACAAAGAGCAACGTAACCCGCGATGTGCAGGATGGAGGCGGGAGTGAAGTTGTGCAGTTGGAGGCGATAATACTCCAGAAGCCCTCGGAGGAACGGATGAATTGGAAATCCGACACCTCTTAGCAAATAAGGGACGAAGCACACTCGTTTACCCAAGATGGATTTGGTAAATTCTTCGCCTGGGCCCTGTCATTGAAGGAGGTCAACCCTGCCCAAACAGGGACCAGATCCGCGGGGGGGAGAAATCCCTGTATTTGCAGCTTCACTAGCTAACCATGGGATACAGAACATTTCTCCCAATTGCCTTTTTCTGGGACGCAGGGACGGGAGGAAGAGCTGGGAGCGCTAGCCATGTTGGAGTGGTCTTTCCTAGCAAGCTCTGAGGATCTTTACGCGTGGTGCTGAATGGATCTAAGATCCAATCTCTTTAAATAGACACTCCTCCTTACATGGCTGGGGTGTTATGTGTAAAAACACCCTGACCTTTTGCATTCGCTCGACACGTGGAAGCTGAAGTTGTTGATGCGCAGAAGCCGAGGGGTACGACATTAAATAGAAAGCCAAATACATCACTTTGAAGTCATCGGAGGAGGAACCCGCCTTGCAATGCCGAAGACAATCTGCGCGCCGGACACCTCGTCATTGAAGTCTGGTTCGGGGGCTACTGAGGGTGTCCTAGACTAAGGGGTCCTCGGGCGTCAGGCCTGTTAGCCATGGGCCGGACTGATGGTCTATGAAGATACAAAGACCGAAGACTCTACCCGTGTACGGATGGGACTCTCCTTGGCGTGGAAGGCAAGCTTGGCGACCAAATATGAAGATTCCTTTCTCTATAACCGACTTTGTGTAACCCTAGTCCCCTCCGGTGTCTATATAAACCGGAGGGCTAGGTCCGTATGGGGCGAATAGTCATAATCATAGTCATACAGGCAAGACTTCTAGGGTTTTAGCCATCACGATCTCGTGGTAGATCAACTCTTGTAATACTCACATTCATCAAGATCAATCAAGCAGGAAGTAGGGTATTACCTCCATAGAGAGGGCCTGAACTTGGGTAAACATCGTGTCCCCTGTCTCCTGTTACCATCGACCATAGACGCACAGTTCGAGACCCCCTACCCGAGACCCGCCGGTTTTGACACCGACACCGAGCATCTTAAGTTTAGATAGGCATAATGTGGGACCTCATTGAAATGTGCAAAAGCGGTCTGCCCGAGCAGTGCATGGTAGCCACTGTGGAACGGAACAATATTGAAGATCAAGTCTTTGCTTCGAAAGTTGTCCAGCGAACCGAAGACGACTTCCAATGTGATTGAGCCCGTGCAATGAGCTTCGACGCATGGTATTACTCCCTTGAAGGTAGTTGTGGTTGGCTTGATCCTTGAGGTATAAATGCCCATATTGCGGAAAGTGTCTTGGTAGAGTAAATTAAGACTACTGCCACCATCCATAAGGACTCACATGAGATGGAATCCACTGATCATTGGATCGAGGACCAGAGCTGCTGAACCTTCATGACGGATATTGGTTGGGTGGTCATTGAGCAGGCCGCCCATGGGTTAAATTTTGGGGCGACTGGCCTTATGGCGTAGATGTCTCGTAGTGCGTGCTTGCGCTCCCTTGTAAGGATATGCGTCACATATATCATGTTTACTGTTTTTACTTTGGGGGGAAATTGCTTCTGTCCCTCGGTGTTCGGTTGGCGAGTCTCTTCGTCTTCACTGTCACTGGGTGGCCCCTTCCCTTTGTTTTCGACATTGAGCTTGTTGGCTTGTTTGAAAACCCAGCAATTTCTGTTGGTATGGTTGGCGGGTTTGTCAGGGCTGCCATGAATCTGACAGGGCCGATCCAGTATCTTGTCTAAACTGGATGGACCATCTCTGTTTGCCTTGAATGGCTTCTTCTACTAACCGGATGTGGGCTACTGAATCCGGCATTGACCGTCGTGTCTGGGTTCCTGCATTATTGTTTCGACGCTTGTTTTTATTGCATCATGGCTTGGCATTGCCGTCCCTGGCTTCGGAAGTGCCAGGATCGCTGGTGCTATTGCTTCTACGAGCAAGCCAACTATCTTCTCCTGCGCAAAAGCGGGTCATCAGTGCAGTAAGGGCTGCCATGGACTTAGATTTTTCTTGGCCGAGGTGACGGGCAAGCCACTCATCTCGGACACTATGTTTAAAGGCCGTGAGGGCTTCAGTGTCCGGACAGTCGACAATTTGGTTCTTTTTAATTAGGAACCTAGTCTAGAGTTTCCTGGCTGACTCTCCGGGCTGCTGGATGATGTGACTGAGGTCATCGGCGCCTGGAGGCCGGACATATGTACCTTGGAAGTTGTCGCGAAAGGCATCTTCCAAGTCTTCCCAGTTGCCAATGGAGTTCTCTGGAAGGCTGTTAGCCAGTGCCGGGCTGGTCCCTTTAATTTTAGTGGGAGTTATTTGATGGCATGGAGATCATCACCGCGGGCCATGTCGATATGGAGAAGAAAATCCTCAACCCATACTGTGGGGTCGGTTGTTCCATCATATGATTCAATATTCATAGGTTTAACCCTTCTAGGAATTCGTGCTCCATTACTTCCTCGGTGAAGCATAGGGGGTGTGCGGCGCCTCTATAGCGGGCGACGTCGCGACGGAGTTTGGCAGACGTCCCTATGCGGTTTTCACCCTGAGTGAGGTTGTGTTGATCACGCCAGGCCTGATAGCCATCCTCTCGTGTTGGGGGCACATCCCCTTGACCCGTAGATTTATCTGGCTAGGCCTGCCCTAGTGTCCAAGTCCTGCCGTAGGTCGTAGGTGTAATCCTGGGCTACTGTCTCCATGCCTTTACGGAGAGGGAATGTGGGCTGGTGTTTGGCTTGGGTAGCCGTTCTGTCTCGGCCACGCGTTGGCAGGTCTGGCTTATCGGCTGCGTTACGCGCTGATGTTAGGGGCTCCCACGCCTCAACATCGAATTGGGGTAACAATTTGCGCTTTGGGTAGCTTTTGGTTGGTCGTGCGAGGCCGTGTTCCTCGTCTGCCAGGACATTAGTCCATCTGTCGTTGAGTGTATCCTGTTCGGCTTGAAGCCGTTGCTGCTTCCTTTTCAGGTTCCTCGCGGTTGCGATGAGCTGTTGCTTAAAGCGTTCTTGCTCGAGGGGTTCCTCTGGCATGATGAAGTCTTCATTGCCGAGGCTAATTTCGTCTTTGGAGGGTGGTATATAATTGTTCTCCTCATAGTCCTTGTTTCCCACTGGCTCGTCAGGGTTACCCTGGCCCTCCTCCCTATCGTCCTGTTCGGATGTTGGTTCGACGGGGGCGTCTGGGTCTTCGACATTCTCCGAAGTGTTATCGTCTCCATTGCCGGTATTGCTTTCTTTGTCGCGGCGTGATTTTGAACGACGCCACTGATGCCGCCGCTTTGGTGGTTTATCAATGTTATTGTCCTTGATTGGATCCTTACTGCCTTCATCGCCATCCTCTTTTGGCGTATCCACCATGTATATGTCGTATGTGGAGGTGGCCGCCCAGCGTCTGGTATGCGGCGGGTTTTGGCTTTGTTTGTCTCCGGCATCAACGTCCATACCATAGATGTCTTCGGAGTTACGGTCAAGCATGCCGGTTAGGTCCTCAACAGTGGCTATGAAGTGGGTGGTGGGTGGGACATAAAATTCCCCGCTCTCAGCCCCTAGTCCGGGCTGGGCGTAGTTCGAACGTTCCCCTTTGTAATGATGAGGGATCACATTAAGTCTAGAGCCTCGCTTAAAGGCGAGGTTTGCCCATGGAGAAGAGAGTCCATGGAGTCCAGCGGGAAGGAAACTCCTTGGCCGAGCTCACACGATGCTGACTCCGAGGGTCCGGAGTGTTTGGAGAAGATTCCGGCTTCATGATGATTGCCGGTGACACTACTTCCTCCGGATCTCCCGTACTAGGCTCAATAGCCGTAGAGAGTCATGTGGGCTCGGACATCCCGTCTTCGGATCTGGCGACACGCTCCGGATCTAAGGCCAGAGTGGAGGTTGGGGTCGCGAACCCTTGGAAGATCAAATCTCCTCGAACATCTGTGACATAATCCAGATTCCAAAACTAATCTGGTGACCTGGGGCGTAGCTGTCGATCTGCTCTAGATGGTCAAGCGAATTGGCTTGAAGTGCGAAGCCGCCGGGCACAAAGATCTGGCCGGGGAGGAAGACCTCCCCTAGGGCAGCATTGTCATTGATGATTGATGGAGCCATCGAGCCTTCTGTTGACCGCACAGTGGAACTCTCAATGAAAGCACCAATGTCGGTGTCAAAACCGGCAGATCTCGGGTAGGGGGTCCCGAACTGTGCATCTGAGGATCGAAGGTAATAGGAGACAGGGACACGATGTTTACCCTAGTTTGGGCCCTCTTGATGGAGGTAATACCCTACTTCCTTCTTGATTGTCTTGGATGAATATGGGGTTTACAAGAGTTGATCTACCTCGAGATCGTAATGACTAAACCATAGATGGCTAGCCAGTATGATTATGATTGCCTCTACGGACGAAAACCTTCGGTTTATATAGACACCGGAGGGACCTAGGGTTGTACAGAGTCGGTTTACAGTGGAAGGCATCTTCATATCCGAACGCCAAGCTTGCCTTCCACGTAAAGGAGAGTCCCATCCGGACACGGGAAGAAGTCTTCTGTCTTGTATCTTCATGGCCCATTAGTCCGACCCATGTCACATAGCCCAGACGCCCGAGGACCCCTTAATCCAGGACCCCCTCACCCAGCAGCTGTCAAAGTGCGCGAAGGCGGCAGAGGCCATGTTGGCGTGGTTGGTGAGCGTGCGGTCGTCGACAATGAGGCTCTGCGCCTGATTCTTCTGGCGGCGATAGGAGCCATGCCGGTGGAAAAAGGAGGTGTTTGCGTCTCCATCCTTGAGGGTTGCGATGCACGCCCACTGTCGGGCGATGGTGCACTCAGGCGACGCTAGCCCAAGGTAGGAGCCCTTGATTTGCTTGCGTAGCCACTCCTCGTGAGCTAAAAGCGTCCTGTCTTCCTGGGCCTTGTCAAACCGAAGCAGTAGCTCACGTGAAGGAGCCAGCTTGTGCTGGACGTTGCCAATCATGCACGCGCTCCAGCTGGTCAGCTTACGAGCCATGGCTTGGAGGCGCCGCACGAGCCACCGGAACGGGTCAACGTCGTCCATGGAAAGCCAGGCTTCCGCGACGACGTCTTGGAACCCATCTAGGCACACCCAGAAGTCCTCAAAGTGGAATCGTCAGTGGCTCGGCGACTTTAGAGAGCAATCCAAGAGCAGCGGGCTATGGTCAGAGAACACCGAGGCGAGGCATCGGAGGTGACAGTTGATGTGGCGTTCCTCCCAGTCAGTCGTGCATAGGACCCTGTCAAGGTGGACCAGAGTTGGAGGGGAGTGCTCGCTAGAGCATGTGTAACGGCGCCCGTTAAGGTAGACCTCTTTGAGCACCAAGTCATTGAGCAAGCGTGTAAATCGCCTCATCATGCGTCTGTCCAGGTTGCTGTTATTTTTGTCTTCGTCGCGGTAGATCAAGTTGAAGTCGCCGCAAAGCATCCATGGCCCCGGGCAGGAGGCGCGCATGTCGCGGAGTTCATGAAGGAACTCGATCTTTTCTTCATCCAATAGAGGCCCATACACGATGGACAGCCACCAAGGCAGGTCCTGGCTCGAGGGGGAGCGACCTAGGCCGACAACGTGTGTGTAGTGAACTCGGGGTTAGCAATGGTCACCAATCGGCTTTTCCACGCCAGCAGAATACCGCCACGGGTGTCATCCGCCGGCAAGTGCACGTACTCATCAAACTCGGAGCCGAGCGCGTCAAGGACAACCGACGAGCAGATCAAAGCCATCTTAGTCTCTTGCAAACATACAATGGAGGCTTCCAATAATGTTAGGAAGCTATAATATACCTTCTCTGAATTTTGATACAAACAAAACAATTACAATTTTTTCTTGAGACAAATAACACAATTATAGTTAAACCATTGATATTAATCAAATAGGGTAAATATTTTTAGAAATAAAATGTAGACCTAAAAATCTGTAGCTAGTGGGCCAGTCCATATTCGCTGTTTTTTCATAAAAAAATCCTTGTTGTCATTGGTTTTTTAGTTTTCTTTCTTATTTTCTAAAGTTTTTTTGTTTCTTGATTTTCTTTGGTTTCTCTACCTCCTTTTCATTTTTTTATGTTTCTCAGTTTTCAGTACACACTCAACATTTTTCGTACATCAGAATTATTTTATATATACATGTTCAACATTTTAAAATATATAATTTACAGTTTTTGAAATCTTATATCCCCTCCACCCATAAATAAGACATTATTTTTTAACTAACATAGCTTGCAAAAACCGTCTTATATTTTAGGACGGAAGGAGTATTTTTTTATGTCTACTTTTTTTCCATACACATTGTGCATCTTTGGTATATGTCTTTTTCTAATACACGTTTAATATTCTAAAAATAAAAGTTTCCTATTTTTTAATACACGATCAACATTTTTTCTATACATATTTAACATTTTCAAAAATACTTGATTAACATTTTTCAATACAAGATTAACATTGTTCAATACAAGGTCAATGTTTTTTCTACGCACATTTGACATTTTTCAAATGCAAGATTAATATTTTCTAAATACATGGTCAACATTTTTCTATACACATTTAACATTTTTCAAGTGCTTGATTAACAAAAGCTTAGCGAAAGGGGGTTAGCGAAAGCTTAGCGCCTCGACGGGTGCATGTAGGTGTTGCGTCCCTCGTGGGGTCGCGCCTTGCCTCTCCCCTCACCAACACTCGGAGTGAAAACCCAGGTCTACTCAGCGAACACGGTGGCATCGACGCTTTGTGTCATTACTCTCGAAGGCATCTCTTGTGAGTGCAGGTGTCTTTCGGCCTCGATGGTGTGTTCGAGTTGGTTAAAGCTCCAATCGGCAACGCCTCGGTTCCAATAGCTTGTGGTTTATTTTCCACCTATGTTTTACATGTGATAGAGTCTTCTCTTCGTCCTTTCTACTTGCCAGCAGGGTCGGTGCTCCTCGGTCTGGAGCGAGAGGGTTGGGGTCCCCTTAGGCGGAAGTAGGGTGGACTCGGAGTGGCAGTGTCCGGTGGTTTCTTTCAGATGGCACATTGAAAGGATCGATATGGTTGACTTGAGGGGGGTGAATAGGTAACTACCAACTTTTAGCTTTTCTTAACAAATTAGGTTTAGAAACAAATAGGTTTTCTAGATATGCAACTAGGTGAGCAAACTATATGATACTAGCAACCACAACAACAGAAACAAGCAAAGGATACAACACAAATTAAGCTTGCACAAAGTAAAGGTAAGAAGTAACCACAAGTGGGGCCGTTGAAGATGAGGATGTGTTACCGAAGTTCCTTCCCTTTGAGGGGAAGTACATCTCCGTTGGAGCGGTGTGGAGGCACAATGCTCCCCAAGAAGCCACTAGGGCCACCGTATTCTCCTCATGCCCTCACACAATGCAAGATGTCGTGATTCCACCAGTGGTGACCTTGAAGGCAGCAACCGGACCTTTACAAACAAGGTAGATGCTCTCTTCACAACCGAATTGGAGGCTCCCAACACCACCATGGAGCTTTACCACAATGGAATGTGGCTCTGAGGTGACCTTTTCTGTCTAGGGTGCCCAAACACCCAAGAATAACAAAATCCACAAAAGAAAGTAAGGGGAATCAAATTTCCTTTGGTGGAAGTGTAGATCTAGGTCTCCTCCTTCAATCCCTAGCAAACCAACAAGTTTGAGTGGCTAGGGAGAGAGATCGAGCAAGAAAGATTGAAGGGCATTAATGGAGGAGAGAGAGGGGCATGAGGTTAGGAGGAAGGTGGAAGAATCGCCCCCTTAAATAGCGTTCCCCAAATCCAACCGTTACAACGGTTTTTACACTGCAACAGTACAACCACAATAAGTACCAGTACAACAGGAAAACATGGGGTACCATGCAGAAACCCTACCTAGCGGTACAACCGGTGGAGGTGGCCAGTAGTACCGGTTGACAAGATCAATCGGAACAACCACTCCACCACCGCCTAACAACCGCTTTGCAACAGACGGGGATCACCCCAATAGTGGTAGTTGAGGTAGTGGTTGCATCGGTGCAACTGCAAGGGCCAAGCACGGGTGGTGGATAAATCCCGAGCGATACAACCGTTCTGCACCACTGGTACTACCGGTCAAAACAAATTGATCGACACAAATGGGCACCACCGCCCAAAAATGGCCCACGACGGAGCCAAGTTCGGTGGTAGGCATGTATTGGGCTGGTACAATCGCTTGAAGCCATTCCCAGGGTTGGCCAGACCATAGGTGGTACAACCGCCTGGAGGTAGTGGTACAACCGCTAGCAAACATCCTAGGAGCAGCAACCCAAGGGTATCACCCTTGGGGCGGTAGTTGCACCGGACGTGCCGGCCAAGCGGTACAGCCGCTCGGCCTAGCAGTACAACCGCTGGGGATTAAAAACCACTACTTGGTATGAGATTGAGGACATCTCTCTCCTCGACTAGAAGGATATGCGGTGGGTGGAAATGGAATGTGTACGTGCATTGATTCATCTAATACCTTTTGATGTGGATTCCCTCTTAATAGTATGGGTTTCCTACGACCAAACAAATAAACACGTAGAAAACACCGTCTTCGTTCTTTTCCGTCCAGAGGGAATGCCAAATCGTCTTGTACCAAACAAAGTGTACCTGAAGAACTTGGCACACAATTAGACCACAAGGTGAGTTGTCATCATCACCAAAACACTAATGTCGGTGTTCTGGGAACCAGGGTACCCAAACTTGCCTACCTGCGGCCCATGGCATGGCTCCATTGACGACCTGGTACGGCCCATATACAACACCATCAAGACAAGGCCCTCGCGAGGGTCCAAGCCTAGCGAGGCGGGCGTCATCAAGACCTTCGGAGGGAGTGGCCTCCCCTGGCTGCCTCCCGAGGAGCGGATATTTTATGCAGGTGCCAACCTCACGAGGTTGGGGTGACACAAGCCATGATGACCAAGGCCAGGCGGGAGCCAGCGAGCGCAGAGGAGAAGGTTTCCTCTTTGGTTCTAAGGAGGCAAGCACAGGAACGGAGTCCCGAGGAATCAGCCAAAGGTTTCTTTTCCCGTGCAACGAGACCAAGACCGCCATGACGGCAGGACGGATGTCATCACTGAACCCACCACAGCATCACCACCAGAGGCTTTGTAGGTGAAGACCACCTTTCATTAGGATAAGATGTACTACTTGTCCCCTTTCAAATTGGCCACTGTGGGATCCCTTCTCGCCTTCACTTTGGGGGAAGAGGACCGAGGCCACTATAAATATAGGTTAGCCACCACCGTATCAAGGGAATATAATCCACACCTCATCGACTCACACCCACACCAGAGCAAACCTCGCGAGGTTGTTCTTCCCATGTACTAGTTCATCCTCAGCCCCTCGCGAGGCTAATCCACAACAAAGCAGGAGTAGGGTCTTACAACGCAGGGTGGCCTGAACCTGGGTAAACTACTGTGTCCATCTTCCTCCTTGTTCATCGAGCTAGGCCTTGGGGGTGACGAACTGGTTGGCTGAAGAGGTTGAGTTCTTCGCACACGCCCCAGAGTTCGAACCTTTCTTGGGTCTGCAGAGCCCTGAATCCGACATTTGGCGCGCCAGGTAGGGGCACGTCGAAGCCTCTCTTTCATCGATCGCTCCGCCGGCATTCCGTCGTTCCCATGGCTGACACTCTCCGCGTCCACACCGAGCGTCGGGCCGCTCATGTCGCTCAGACTGCTCCCGTGGGAAACGACGCCTCGCCGCTCTGCCTCCCCGGTGGCCAACGCCGCCACTGACCCTGCTGCCCGCAAATAGCAGGGCCCGTCGCTGCCACCGTCTGTGCGGCGCGACGGCCGCACCGTGACTCCATCACCCACTCCGGTCACGGTGTCGTCTTCTCACGCTCGTCGCGGGCCGGCGAACGCGCAGGCTGCACTGCTCATGGCGAGCGAGCTTCTGCGCTATTGCCCGACCAACAACCTCTTCGACGATTGGCTACCCGCATCGTCGAGCTCGTCAACACCACTGGTGAGGCCCCTGCGCTATCCCATTTTCCTCGGCCTCTGCCGTCCCTGACGGGTGACGTGGCACACGGTGCGCCTCCCCCTCCTCCTCTGCATGGCGCAGACCTCGAGCTGAGGCGTGAGGCACCCCAGTGTGATCCTCCGCGCAGGGCGCCATCGCACGACGAAGAAAGCTGCCAGGTGGTGCAGCGGCCCCAAGAAGAAGCACGCACGCTTCTAACACCGTCACGTCAAGACTGTGCGCCGCTAGAGGCGGCGGTGCATGGGCGTCATCAAGCTCCTCCTCTTCAGCTAGCTCCTGTGTGTGCGGCAGGTTGCCATACATTCACCCCGGAGATGCGCCGCGTCGTCTGGCCCGACAAGTTCAAGCCGGATCTGCCTTGAAGCTATGATGGCACCCCTGACCCCACTGAGTTCCTCCAGCTCTACGAGCTGAGTATCGAGGCGGCGAACCGCAACGACAAAGTCATGGTGAACTAGTTTCCCATGGCCCTCAAGGATGGCGCGCGCTCGTGGCTCCTGAATCTTCCGGTGCGGTCGATCTTGATACTTCTCCATCGTATCTAATTTTCCAACTCTTTTGCCCTTGTTTTGGACTCTAATTTGCATGATTTGAATGGAACTAACCTGGACTGACGCTGTTTTCAGCAGAATTGCCTTGGTGTTATTTTTGTGCAGAAATAAAAGTTCTCGGAATGACCTGAAAATTTATGGAGAATATTTTTGAAACTAATAAAAAATATTGACGAAAGAATCAACCATAGGGGACCCACCTATTGTCTACAAGGGTGGAGGGCGCACCCCCTACCTTGTGGGTCCCCTGGACCTCCACCGACCTCAACTCCAACTCTATATATTCATATTCAGGGAGAAAAAAAATCAGAGGAAGGATTCGTCGCGTTTTACGATACGGAGCCGCCGCCTCCTCCCGTTCTTCATCGGGAGGGCTGATCTGGAGTCCGTTCGAGGCTCCAGAGAGGGCGATTCGTCGTCGTCATCATCACAAACCTTCCTCCATCACCAATTTCGTCATGCTCACCACCATGCGTGAGTAATTCCATCATTGGCTTGCTGGACGGTGATGGGGTGGATGAGATTTATCATGTAATCGAGTTAGTTTTATTAGGGTTTGATCCCTAGTATCCATTATGTTCTGAGATTGATGTTGCTATGACACTTCTGTGCTTAATGCTTGTCACTAGGGCCCGAGTGCCATGATTTCAGATCTGAACCTATTATGTTTTCATGAATATATGTGTGTTCTTGATCCTATCTTGCAAGTTGTAGACACCTATTATGAGTTATGATCTGCATACCCCAAGGTGACAATAATTGGGATTCTTTCCGGTGATTACTGTAGTTTGAGGAGTTCATGTATTCACTAAGTGCTATTGCTTTTGTACGGTTCACTGTTAAAAGGAGACCTTAATATCCCTTAGTTCCCATTAGGACCCCGGTACCATGGGAGGGTAGGACAAAAGATGTCATGCAAGTTCTTTTCCATAAGCACGTATGACTATATTCGGAATACATGCCCACATTATATAGATGAATTGGAGGTAGTTCAGTGTCACCCTAGGTTATAACTGTTGCATGATGAATGCCACCCGACATAATTATCCATCCTTGATCAATTGCCTATGAGCTTTTCACATATTGATCTTTGCTACGTTACTTTGCCACTGCCATTGTTACAATTGCTACAAAACTGCTACTCTTACTTTTGCCACCGTTACCGTCAATTCCATACTACTTTGCTACTAAATATTTTGCTGCAGATATTAGGTCATTCAGGTGTGGTTGAATTGACAACTCATCTGCTATTACTTGAGAATATTCTTTAGCTCCCCTTGTGTCGAATCAATAAATTTGGGTTGAACACGCTACCCTCGAAAATTGTTGCGATCCCCTATACTTGTGGGTTATCAAGACCTTTTTCTGGTGCCGTTGCCCGGGAGCATAGCTCTATTCTCTGAGTCACTTGAGATTATATCTGTTGATCACTATGAAGAATTTGAATGATACTAGAACCAAGATTTTTCTGTCTACTACGAGGGGAGGTAAGGAACTGCCATCTAGCTCTGCACTTGATTCACCTTCTTTTTTGAGTAAGCTTACGAGACCTACACCTGCTATTGATTCTGATATGTCGCATGTTATTGATGATGCTGCTTCTACTATGAATGATGCTTATGGTTCTACTACTTTGCTTGATAAAACTATGCCACTGGGTGAATTACTTGATGAGCATCTCTTTCTAGAGTTAGAACTATTGATTATGCCGAAGATGATGATATTTCTGAAAATGATGAAATTCTTGAAACTGAAAACTTTGAAACACCTAATAAGACTAGCTCTCCTAGATATGAACTTCCTATTATGCCTGAGGGTTAGGTTATGGATGAAGAGGTAGCTAGGGACTTTCTTGCTTGTATGGATAGAGATGATCTTAAGAAATTATTATGCAAGTGGAAAGAAAAATCTTTGAATGCTAGAATGCAATATGATCCTAAGTTTGCTACTTCACCTACCTTTGTTACTGATATGGATTATGAATTCTCTGTCAATCCTGAGTTAATTACTTTGGTTGAATCTGATCGTTTCCATGGTTATGAATCTGAAACTGTTGTCGCACATCTTACTAAACTGAACGATATAGCCACCCTATTGCTCATGAGGAAAAAATTCGCTATTACTATATTCATAAGTTGTTCCTTTCTCATTAAAGGGTGATGCTAAGTTGTGGTTTAATTCTCTTGCTCCTGATTGTGTGCGTAGTCCCCAGGATATGATTTACTACTTCTTTGAAAAATATTTCCCTGCTCATAAGAAACAAGCTGCTTTAAAGGAAATAATTAACTTTGTGCAAATTGAAGAAGAGAGTCTCCCACAAGCTTGGGGGAGGCTTCTCCAATTACTTAATGGTTTGCCTGATCACCCTCTCAAGAAAAATGAAATACTTGATATCTTTTATAGTGGACTAACTGATGCTTCCAGGGACCACCTAGATAGTTGTGCTAGTTGTGTTTTCAAGGAACGAACAGTTGAGCAAGCTGAAAAACTATTGAATAATATATTGAGTAATGATAATGATTGGACACTTCCTGGACCAACTCCTAAGCCAACTCCGAAGAAAAGAGGTATTCTATTTCTTAGTCCCGAAGATATGCAAGAGGCAAAGAAATCTACAAAAGAAAAAGGTATTCAAGCTGAAGATGTTAAGAATTTACCGCCTATTGAAGAAATACATGGTCTTGATAACCCGACACATGTAGTGTAGGTAAACTCTCTCTATAGATTTGATGAACACTGGTGCGCGTCGATCCTAAACAAACGGTGTTCAAACCCTTTCCGCGACGACATTTGAATCGTCGCCAAGTGAGTGTGGGTGATAGGGGGTCCTTCCCACACGACCCATAAACCGTCGGGGATAGGGCCCCTATAGTACTCCTACTCGTTTATGCTCCCATTGCCATCGCAGTCGATATCCTGTGGTGCTACGTTTAGGATGCGCGGCCCATCACAAATTGTTCACTATTATAGAACGTGTATGATGCGCGGCCCATCACAAACGGTTCACCGTTAGGAATATTAGCTAATCATCGTACGAGTGTCGGACAGGATTACGAAATGTCATACCGTCATAACATCGTCGTACACGACAACTATCGCACACGCTATTCTGTGGTGCAACGTTTACGATGCATACTTCATCAGAAACAGTTCATGGTTGCGAATCGTGTACGATATGGCAACTAACACAAACGTTTAGTTTGCCCACACCGTTTGTGATATTGTTTGACATCGCACACGCTTTGCAAACGGTGACCGTGTGCATGCTTGCACACATTTCCTCTCTGTGAACCGTCTCAGATTATTGTGCATATCACAAATGTTTCTTTACCAACCGTGTGTGCCGTAACAACCTAGAGGGCGTAATTTCACCGTAATTTAATTGCTGCTTTTCCAAATTGTACCGGATTTGGATTTGAATTTGAATGCATGCTAAAACTTTATTCATATCCATCAGGTTCAAACAACCAATGCATTATTCGATTCATAGGTACATATGTACAAGAATTACATAAGAACCAAATAAAGAATGATGAACCATAGTTGTATACTTGTACTATTAAAGACGGTAAAGAAAGAGGCGAAATATATTTTGGTTGCTGAACAAGGTGAAGCGGAATGCCCATATTGTGCCCTCCTCCATGCAGAAGGCACGCACGACTCTAGTCCAACCCCTTGTGATGGTCGACCGCCCATCCTTCACGGTCTTCATGAAAACATCTAGATAATCATTGTGTTCTGGTAGAAATACTTTAACCTTTGCATTCCCACCAATCATGTAGTTTTGAGAGGTAATCTTGAGTAAACTGCTTTGGCAACCACTGCAAAGGAAAAAGATTCACACATTGTCATCTAACACAAATCATTATGGGCAGTAAAAAGAAGGCTGCAGAGTTCTTACTTACCATCCCGCAGTTCACTGTTGTCTTGGATAAAGTGTAAACAAATAGTTTAATTGCCATCTTTGGACCCATATTACTAACAATCTTTATCAGCTTCCTCACTTGATGCTGGTTCATCGATATCTCATTACCCCATACGCAGAGAGGGTTGAAAAGCGGATCTTTACCAATGACATATGTACCTAAAAGCGCCAAGTTAATATTAGAAGCTAAACAACAATCGCACAATGATGTAGTACAACACTCTTTTATAATATGTCTATATACGTCATATGTGGTAGTCCATTTGAAATCTCTAAAAACATAAATATTTAGGAATGGAGGGAATATCTTATAACATCCAATATACTCACATATTAGATGAATTAACATCTTATATTATGGGCCGGAAGGAGTTTAGTTCATTCTTACAAATTATCTACTGATGTATCCACGGGTTATAGTTAGTTTGAGCTAGTTCAGGCTCAAATAGCCGTAAAGTATATCTAAACATGAGGGCTAGTTTGAGCTAGTTGCATCTATGACCCACCCAAAAAACTAATATCCAACCCAATAGGTGCTAATTGGAGCTAGTTCTCCTAGTGCATTTATTGTCAATCTAACCCTGCCATCCAAACAACTCTTTGGATGGAGTTAGTTTAGGGTTAGTAATGAGCTAGAAACTAACTCTAACCTCTAGCTAAGTTGAGTATCCAAACAGGGCTGTGTTGTTGCTGTTGCTCCTGCTGCTGCTCTTCTACGTATATCTAGACATCATTAGAACATTAATGTAGTACTCTTCCTTGTTGCTATGTAGCCTAGGATTGCATATTTAGACATTAAGTACAATGCGTGTTGCTATGTAGCCTCAGATATATTACATATGGCCCTAGTTAACCTAAGGAAAAATGGGTTGCAAATATATTCAGTTAAAAGTCCGATTCATCGATTAGTCCCTTATCAGCCGCCGGCCTATATGGTACCAGCTACCGATATCCTGAACAGTGAGCAGATATAAGCCATGGGATGAAACTAACCTCGATGGAAAACAACAATCATTATCAAAATTGTCCAGTGTAGGTACATCAAGAAGCATGTTAAGCACAACAGGCTAAACATCAACCAAAATTACACATGGCAGACAAAATAATCTCCAAAAGATAGCTTCAGTGTGCAGGTTTAAGCATACTAGTAAAGAAAAACAAGTGGAAAGGTGTGCTAACTGCAACAGGCCTAACACTTAACGACAAGCAAACATGGTCATTCAAACTGGTATTGTGCCGGTCTAAGTACACTGGTTATGGTTAAATAAAAATGGAAAGGCGTGTTAACTACAAGATGCAACAACCAAATGTAGTCATTCATAGTGGTATTGTTGAAACTGGTGCTGATGAAATTGAACTGCATAGTTCATACTTGCACATATAGAACATCACGTTGTGAATAACTCGAATAAACAAGGCATACTACGAACAACCAAATATATCATTTGAAATTGAACATATGCTAACTACAAACAACCAAACAATCAAAAAACTTTAAAAGAGGCATATGCTAGCTATAACAGGCTTAACAACAAGCAAATATATGCATTCCTATCAGTATGTTTAAAACTGGATTGATGAAATGTACTGCACAGTAAATAATTGCACATATAGAGCATCACAATGTGAACAACTGAAATAAACAAGGCATACTGCAAACAACCCGATATAGCAATTAAAACTGGACATATTCTCACTACATTACGAAAGGGACTCAACAAAACAAATCATGGGTTCCCCCGTGTGAAGAGGCACGGCAAAACAAATCATGGGTTTCCTCACTTGTCACGGATGGGCTCGTTCCCGTGGGAAGAGCACGGACCCTGGATGTGCTCCATGTTGTCGCAGATGGGCTCCTTCCCCTTGGAAGGGCACTACTGTAGGGTGCCCTCCCTGATGTCGCAGATGGGCTCCTTCCCCTTGGAAGAGCAGATGGGCTCTTTCCCCTTGGAAGAGCCGGAGAGGGTGCCCTCCTCGTGGTTGCCGTCGATGAGGTCTGACTTGGAAGTTGTGGTTCCCAAGCCAGCGTCGTAGGACGTGTCCTTCAGAAATGACAAAAGGGGCTCGATGGTGACGTAGAATGGAAAATTGTTGACAGCGAGCCAGCGGAGATCAGCGGTGGGGCCATGGATGAGATCGACGGCGGTTGAACCCGAGGGGTTGGGGGTGGGCCACTTAACCTGTGACACAGCCCGCCTTAGGGCATCACTGTCGATGACCTCGATGTCGTAGCCGGAGGACGAGACATGCCCGCATACTCTAGCCCGTTGCTTGAGTGCCTGCCACCAGTAAAGGTCGTCAGCTTCCTCGGCGATGTCAGGCGAAGAGACCGCTATACACCTCTTTTGGGCCAGTCGCTCCTCGAGCTCCACGGGAAGCGTAGCCGGGCTTAGGCTGCGATGCTCTGGAGTGGGGGATGGGGATGTGGATCTATGGGAAAGGGGGCGTTTGGAGGCGTCATCTAAGAAACTCAGGGCGACCTGGGTATGGAGATTGGTGGGTAAGCTGCACGGGCAAACCGACAGATGTTGACAATGGAGGCCTTGCGGCGGCGGCGGCGGGGACTTTGCTAGGGTTTCGAGCAAGGGAGGGTGTGTGTGTGTGTGTGTGCACGCCCGAGGAGGTTTTGGTGTGTTTGTGTGTGTGTGGAGGGGGTCGGGGTGTTTGAGGAAATGACGCGGGTACTGAAAATTTTACTACGCGGGAGTGAAATGTCGGACTAATGAAAATTTTGATGATAGTGCATCGCACATGGTCTGGAGATAACAACCGTGTGTTATGAAACAAAAAAACCCTCGAGGCGGGCAGATATTTTCAATGCAGGCGGGATTGGGAACAAGAAACATTGCACACGGTCCGGAGATAAAAATCGTGTGTTCTGAAATAGAAAAACCCTCGAGGCGGGCAGATATTTTTGAGAGGGGGAGCCTCGTGGAGCCTAATGTACTGTGCGGATGTGTGCGTAACAGGTGCACCGGCGTGGCACACGGTTAGTTTGAGTGAACCGCGTCTGTTGCATCATCCGACTTGTCTAATGTTCATAAATTTGGCGAAAAATGACGCGGGAGAGGGTAAGAACACGGGCACACTTGCATGTGGACCAAATTTATGTATCAAAAGGGTGGTTTGATTTTCAAATACCAAATGCAACTTCGATGTGCCACCTCTCTCGCAAAGAGCACGGTATTGCTTGCCCCCACCCCCCTCGTGTCGGCACGAAGGGAATCCTAAGCTATGAATGCATGCCCCCTCCCCCTCAACCGAGGTTCACCTAGAAAAGTGCGAAGTGGCTAGCAGCCCCCTCCTCCCTCGTGTCGACATGAAGGGAATCCTAAGCTATGAATGCATGCCACCCCCAACCGTGGTTCATCATAGCAAAGTGTGAAGTAGCTAGCAGGCCCCCTCCCGCGTGTTAGAACGAAGGGAATCCTAAGCTATGAATGCATGCCCCCCAACCGAGGTTCACCTAGCAAAGTGTGAAGTAGAGCTAGCAGCCCCCCCTCCCTCGTGTCGGCACGAAGGGATTCCTAAGCTATGAATGCATGCCCCCATGATGAGGACATCAATACCATTGTTACACCCACAACCCCTACTGTTACATATACTGGACCAATTACTAGAGCTCGCGCACGCCAATTAAATTACCAGGTACTTTCGTTTCTTGGTAATGATTCTAATGTTCGTGAGAATATGATACTGCCTAAATTGTGATAGAGGCAAAGGTATCCCGTCTTTCGATGAGATGGTGGCTATCGTTTTGGAGGAAGTCGACTTTGACGATCCGACTACGAACGTGTGTTGGTGTACTAAAGTAGGGGTACCTTAGTACCCCGAACTTGTGCACGGGCAGTAGTAGCGTCCCGCGGCAAGGCTTGCCAGGGGAGCGACAAGAGTCTCCACGGCCCTTTTTGGGCCGGACGAAGGCCAAGTGATCGAGCCTAGAAGACCAAGCCCCGGCCAGAGGAGCTTGCCGGGCCAAGAAGGCGAGGTCCGACAAGAGGAGCTTGCCGGGCCAAGGCGACAAGGCCCCGGCAAGAGGAGATTGCCGGGACGACTAAGCCGAAGCTCCAAGGCCCCGGCGGGAGGAGCTCGCCGGGACGGCCAAACCAAGGCACCCCAAGAGAAGCCCGCCGCGGCGCGCCGCGCGCCCCGGCAAGGCCTGACGAGCGGCAAGCTCTCAGGTGCGGCAAGACAACCACCGCGGCAAGCCACTTGCCGCGGCAAACCACCACCTCAGGCATGCGCTCCAGGTCACCTGCCCACGCGTCACTCTGGAGCTTCCCCAGAGGCACGTGGCGGGGCGCCGCGCAACTTGGGGCGCGCGGTGGCATGCGACGTTGGCAGAGTCGCCCCCGTGGCAAGCGGAGGCGCCCCTAACGGTCCGCCTCGGCACTGTTCGGGCGATCCAGACGGGCATTTAATGCCTTTGTCCCCCGCCGTCAAGTTAGGTGCGATAGCACTGGGCGGCCACTGTTCGCACAGTTCCTTGCCATTTTTACCCTCACCTGCGTCGCTACCTGTGGGAAACCCCTTAGCATATAAAAGGAGGCCCATGCGCACGTAGGAGGGGGACCGGAAAGGAGGACACCCAGTAGACCCTCGTCTACATCCAGCTCCAACTTACTGTAGCTTCTTGCGCTCCAGAGCAAGAACTCGAATCAACCAGACAAGCAGCAGTAGGGTTTTACGCATCCGTGCGGCCCGAAGCTGGGTAAAATCGTTGTGTGTGTGTCGCCTCGATCTGCTCTTTGTGCAACCTCCGCCCGCCGCCGAACCGTAAAGGGGCTCCGTCCCCATAGGTGCTCGTGGAGGCCGATTCCCCCCGACATCTTTGGCGCGCCAGGTAGGGGGTGCGTCGAGGTTGTGTGAACCAGATCCGGCGTCCGTGCGAGCCAGACTCTCATTGTTTGCGCCGGCATGGCACCGAAGAAGAAAGCTCCGAAGGTGACCGGTCCGTCAGCGTCGAACCCACCGCCCATGGAGCAGACGGGTGGTGGGGAGGACGCCGGCGGAGGAACGGGCGCCGTCGAGCCAGTTCTTGGTCCCGCGACATCCGAGCTCGCCCCGCGCCCTTCTCAGGAGGCGCGAAACCAACAGCGTCATGGTACCCATGGTACCATACGCTCGCTGGACCCAGACCGTGCTGGTGGGTCCCAAGGCGCTCAGGACGAGCATGCGATCCAGCATGCCGGAACGAGCGTCGCGCGGCTGCCTGGACCAGGTGCTGCTCCTTCTAACATAGTTAGGAGTTCGAGCACATCCCGCCCCTCGCGCCGTTCGCCGCCTCTGCCCGCCACCCCAGCGGAAGCTCTCACGCGAGCTCAGCTACTCCTAGACTACCCTCCAACGGCGGACAAGCTCGACGGCTGGAGGGCAACCATCCAGAGCCTCATCGGTTTCGCCAATGCGACACTCCGCAGCAGCACAACGCGTCGCAGCCGCGGCCCGTCACCCAGGCGAGAACCGATGGCGCCAAGAATGGTGGGGGTGCGACCACCGTGCACTCCCCGCCCCAGAAGCCGCGGTCGCCGACTCGCCGGGCTCACCTCGACAACGACTCCACCGCGTCGTCGAACCCGCGAACTCGCCGCGACCAACGCCAAGTCCTTCACGAACGAAGGGAAGAAGACGCTCGAACCCGCATCGAGCGTAGAAGAGAGGCGCGGCGTCAATCAGACCAGCGCGTTGAGCCCTCTGGAAACATGCACGCACCGGGGGAACTAGGCGAACTGCCGTATTCGGTAGGCTGCCCCGCGTTCACCCGCGAGCTGCGGCAAGTCCAGTGGCCCAGCACGAAGAACTTCAAGCCCGACGTGCCCGAGAAGTACGACGGCAAGTCACACCCGTCGGAGTTCCTCAGCATCTACACCATTGCGGTGCAGGCTGCCGGGGGACTGGACGAGAAGATCCTTGCCAACTACTTCCCGCTGGTACTCAGGCCCAACGTCAGATCCTGGCTCATGCACTTGCCGGACGGCTCCATCTCCTCCTGGCCAGATCTATGCCATCAGTTCGTTGGCGCCTTCACGGGCGGCCACAAACCCCATGGCCAGGCAAGCGACCTTCATCTGCTTGTTCAGAAGGAGGGGGAGCCTTTGCGCAAGTTCATCCAGAGGTTCAGCCGTGTGCACTACAACATCCCAGACGTCCACCCCGCCGCGGTGATCAGCGCGTTCCACCAGAACGTGCGCAACCGCAGGATGCGGGAGGAGATGGCGATGTGCAAAATCAAGGAGGTCAGCGAGCTTTACGCCCTGGCCGACAAGTGTGCACGCGCTAAGGAGGGGAGGAAGCTCCCCGGAGAAAGTGATGGAGAAGGAGAATCCGACAGTGAAGGTACCGCCCCGGCAAGGAGAGGCCGGCGGCGGAACAGCAAAAAGAAGAAAAACCCAGAGGTGCTGGTCGTCGAGAAGTCCGGCAGCGAGGGCTCCGCAAAGAAAGCCCAGGCGGGAGGCCCCGGCAAGGAGGTTGTCGGGTGCGCCAACTGCCGGGCGGTGGCTGCTGCCGATAAGCGGGACGGTACCGACAAGAAGTACTGCAAGATCCACCGTACCAGGGGCCACGACCTCCAGAGTTGCAAGCAAGTCGAGCGACTCGTCGAGCTGCAGAAGGCTGAGTACGCACGACGCGACAAGGAGAGAGCCCAAGCAGGCGGCGGGGGATCCGGCACGAAGCGTCCCGGCCCGGGGGAGTGCCGCGGCAAGGACAAGCAGCGGCAAGCAGACAGACCTCCCCAGGGATGCGACAAGGACGAAGACGATGACGACGACGAAGACATGGAAGACCCCGAGACCAGTGAGCAGGAGTTTCAGAGAGCCACTGAGGTCTTGTGTGTGGACGGCGGTGCCTCCCTGCACGCTTCCCACCACCAG
Source organism: Aegilops umbellulata (assembly GCA_032464435.1). Lineage (NCBI taxonomy): Eukaryota > Viridiplantae > Streptophyta > Magnoliopsida > Poales > Poaceae > Aegilops > Aegilops umbellulata. The sequence goes on from CP136055.1 coordinate 185,374,969, forward strand.
CTCAAACGGTGGGCGCGGGAGGTCAATGCAGCGGAGCCACCCGTCGAGTCACGCAGACCCCTGAGATGGTCCAGCATGCCTATCATCTTCGACATTGAGGACCACCCTGATCGCACAACCGCGGTCGGGTGCTTGCCGATGTTGGTTTCCCCAACGGTCCGCAACCTCAAGGTCACTAAGATGCTAGTTGACGGCGGGGCCGGCTTGAATCTGATCTCCTCTGCTGTTCTCCGGAGACTCCAAGTTCCCGACAGCGAGCTCGAAGAAACCGGCGCATTCCAAGGAATCAACCCGGGAAGGAGCAAGCCGAAGGGAAAGATCATGCTGCCAGTAACATTTGGCAGCGAGCTGAATTTCAGGGCTGCGAAGGTCACCTTTGACGTCGCCGACTTTCCGTTGCCTTACAACGGGATCCTCGGCCGACCAGCGCTCGCCAAGTTCATGGCGGCCTCTCACTACGCGTATAACATGCTCAAGATGCCTGGCCCGATAAGCGTCATTTCTGTCCCCGGCGACAAGAAGGATGCCCTTATCTGCGCCGACCAAATATACCGGGACGCAACAGCAGCGACGGCCCGCGGCCCACTTGCCGCTGGAGCTTCCGGGGGAAAGAAGAAGTCCGGCAAGTGCTTTGGCGCCCACTCCGGCAAGCGCGCCTCTTCGGAGTGCTGCGCTGCCGTCGAGGACGTGCCGGCGAGCCCCACCGGCAAGAAGACCAAGCCCGACAAGTGCTCTGGTGCCCACTCCGGCAAGCGCGCCTCTTCGGAGTGCTGCGCTGCCGTTGAGGACGTGCCATCGAGCCCCGCCGGCAAGAAGGCCAAGCCCGGCGAATGCTCTGGCGCCCACTCCGGCGAGAGCGCCTCCTCGGAGTGCTGCGCTGCCGTCGAGGACGTGCCATTGAGCTCTCCCGGCAAGAAGGCCAAGCCCGGCGAATGCTCTGGTGCCCACTCCGGCAAGCGCGCCTCTTCGGAGCGCTGCGCTGCCGTTGAGGACGCACCATTGAGCCCCGCCGGTAAACACAAGAAGACGATGGCTGCTCCACCAGCGACCAAGAAGGTGCCCGCCAAGGAGGACGGCACTGGTGGTAGCTTCACCATCAGTTCCACTCTCGACCCCAAATAGGAAAGCGCGCTCGTTGCTTTCCTGCGGGCGAATGTCAATGTGTTTGCCTGGCAACCATCTGACATCCCCGGCGTTCCCAGGGAAGTGATTGAGCACCACCTTGCCGTATGTCCTCATGCGCGGCCCGTCAAGCAAAAAGTCAGGAAACAAGCGGTGGAGCGCCAAGAGTTTCTCGCGGAGGAGATCAGGAAGTTGGAAGCGGCAGGCCTCGTCAGAGGCGTGCTCCATCCGACGTGGTTGGCCAATCCTGTTGTCGTGCGCAAAGCAAACGGGAAGTGGAGGCTTTGCATCGATTTCACCGATGTCAACAGAGCTTGCCCTAAAGATCCATTTCCCTTGCCGCGCATCGACTAGATTGTTGACTCCACGGCCGGATGTGGCCTGCTTTCATTCCTCGACGCCTACTCCGGGTACCACCAGATTTTCATGGCCAAAGAAGATGAAGAGAAGACTGCGTTCATCACTCCATGCGGCACGTACTGTTTTGTGCGGATGCCTTTTGGACTGAAGAACGCAGGCTCGACGTTTGCGAGGGTTGTCCACACTGCTTTCGAGCCACAGATCCACAGAAATGTGGAGGCCTACATGGACGACATTGTGGTCAAGAGCAGAGACAAGGCAACCTTGGTTCAAGACTTGGAAGAGACCTTTGCGAACTTGCGCAAGATCAGCCTCAAGCTCAACCCCGAGAAGTGCGTGTTCGGAGTCCCCTCCGGTAAGCTTCTCGGGTTCTTCGTGTCTCAGCGTGGGATCGAAGCCAACCCCGACAAGATCAAGGCCATCGAGCAGATTGAAGCACCAACGCGTGTCAAGGACGTGCGAAGACTTGCCGGCTGCGTGGCGGCTCTCAGCAGGTTTATTTCCAGGTCTGCGGAACGCGCCTTGCCGTATTTCAAAATCTTGAAAAAGGCAGGTCCAGTAAAATGGACTCCGGAAGCGGAGGCTGCGCTGCAAGACTTGAAGAAATACCTGTCCTCCGCTCCTATACTTGTCGCGCCTAGACCGCAAGAGAAGTTGCTGCTCTACCTAGCGACAACCAATCAAGTGGTTAGTGCTGTGTTAGTAGCGGAGAGGGAAGCTGATGACGAGCCAGCAACCACGGCAAGCGCGTCCGACGACAAGCAGGGGGCTTCCCCGACAAGCTCTGGCCCCGGCAAAGGCGAATCCGCGCAAGCGCAAGGGGAAGTGCAGAAGAAGAGGATGGTGCAGCGCCCAGTTTACTTCGTCAGTTCCCTCCTGCAGGGGGCTAGGTCGAGGTACTCTGGTGTGCAGAAATTGCTCTTCGGTCTCCTCATGGCCTCGAGGAAGCTGCGCCATTACTTCCAAGCACACGAGATCACAGTGGTCACTCGCTTTCCGCTTAAGAGGATACTGCAGAATCCCGAAGCAACAGGCAGGATTGTCGAGTGGGCAGTAGAACTGTCAAGCTTTGGCCTCAAGTTCGAGAGCACATCGACCATCCAGAGTAGAGCATTGGCAGAGTTCATAGCAGAGTGGACGCCGACACCGGATGAAGAAATTCCGGAGACGAGCATCCCCGGCAAGGAAGCAACCAAAGAGTGGCTGATGTACTTTGATGGTGCCTTTTCGCTGGAAGGCGCCGGTGCCGGCGTGCTGCTCATCGCGCCCACCGGAGAGCACCTCAAGTACATCGTCCAGATGCACTTTCCCAAGGAGCATGCAACCAACAATACGACAAGGTTTCTTCTGGCCAACAGCCCTCCAGGATGCAACTGCACAAGTAACCAAGTGTGAAGCGTGCCAGTTCCATTCCAAGAAGATACACCAGCCAGCTCAAGCTCTCCAGATGATCCCTTTGTCCTAGCCCTTCTCGGTCTGGGGGCTCGATATCCTCGGCCCCTTCCCCTGAGCCATCGGGGGCTTTGAGTACTTGTTCGTTGCCATCGACAAGTTCACAAAGTGGCCAGAAGTGGAACCGGTGAGGAAGGTGACAGCCCAGTCTGCGATCAAATTCTTCTGGTCGATTGTTTGCCGCTTCGGGATCCCCAACAGGATCATCACCGACAACGGTACGTAGTTCACAAGCCACGCTTTCATGCAGTACACACAAGACCTCGGCACCAAGGTCTACTTCGCTTCTGTTGCTCATCCCCGGAGCAACGGTCAAGCGGAAAGGGCCAACGCCGAGGTACTGCGCGGGCTCAAGACCAGAAGTTTTGACAGGCTGCTCAAGCGCGGACGGAACTGGATCGAGGAGCTGCCGGCGGTTCTTTGGTCGGTCAGAACGACGCCAAATCGAGCCACCGGCCAGACACCATTTGCTCTAGTCTATGGAGCAGAAGCAGTTACCCCCACGGAACTCGTATACGGGTCACCTCGAGTGCTCGCTTATGATGAGCTTGAGCAAGAGCGGTCGCGTGAAGATGACGCACTGCTCCTCGAGGAGGATCGTCTCCAGGCTGCTGTGCGATCCGCTCGCTGCTAGCAAGCTCTGCGTCGCTATCATAGCCGCAAAGTTAAAGCCAGGAGCCTCGAGGAAGGCGACCTTGTTCTTCGGCGCGTTCAGTCGGCCAAGATACACAACAAGTTGACGCCGAAGTGGGAAGGCCCTTACCGGGTGAAACGAGTCACGAGGCCCGGCGCCGCCCGCCTCGAGACCGAAGATGGTACTCCGATGAGCAATTCCTGGAACATTGAGCATCTTCGCAAGTTTTACCCGTAAGGCGCGGTTGTCGGACCCCGTCCGGCAACCAACTCTTTGTACAAAAGTCTTGCCGCAGTTGCATGTAATCCTTTGTACAAAGCCAGGCGCAGACCCTGGCAGCAATGAAGCGCTGGCGCCCCCAAGTTTTAGCATGCATGCTGAGTCGAGTCTCGTCCTTGGTTAGGGTTGGTAGTGCCTAACAGTCGCTAACCCCTAACTTAGAGGTCGAGTCCGCGTCTTTTTCCCGTCCTTTCCCTTTGGCTCGCAGGAATTGCATACCCTTGCCGAGCCGCCCAAGGACGAAGAAGGGGGGAAGGGCGAGCCAGCACCCGCGCCCCGGCAAGCCAGAGTTGCCGGGGGCTGCAACCTCAGATAAGTCTTTACATCCCTTATCATGCATTCTCTCGTGAGCTGCGGAATGCGAAAACCTTGCTTCCTCCTAAAAGCTGCCGTGCTCTCTTAAGCGACAAACCCCGGAGCGCGTTCCCGGGGCCCGCTTCTGATAGTAGACGCGGCGGCAAGAGGAGGAAGCAAGGGGCCAGAACCCGCCTTCTCCCTGCCTCTGCCAAGAGCGTGAGGAGGGCCAAGGGGCGCGGGGAGACGGCAGGGTCCGTTGCCGGGCGGGGAAGTGTCTATCTTAACGATGCAAAGGGTCCGCCCCTTGCCGCGGGATGTACCCGCGAGACAAATGATCCGGCAAACATCCCCTTTTCATTAAAAACATTCCACTCAGGTACAGTTCAGAGAGAATGAAAAACATGAAAGATGGGATTACAAGATTTAAACGCAACTAAGGCCTGAGGGCTTACAAGATAAAAAGAAATAAGGTGCCCGTAATCCCTTTCTTGTCTCTCTCCTCAGGAGGTAGGGCAAGGAGGCGAGAAGGGCAAAAGGGGCGCCTTGACGAGCTACGGGTGGCAGAAGACGCCAAGAGAGCATCCGGGGCTCCGCCCGGGTGCTCCGGAGGCTGGATGGAGACGGCGACGCCGGAAGCGGAGCTCGAAAAGGAGGCGGCGGGACGTCGACACGCTGTCGAGGGCATCTAGCCCTCGTACTCGGAGTTGACGGCCTTGCCGCCGGCCTCTCTCCCTTCCGGAGCCTCGCCACTCCGGCCGCCCGAGAAGACGAAGCCCCGGCAAGAAGAGCTTGCCAGGCCGGAGAGAAGACCCCATTGGTCGTCGCCGCGAGCAGGGGTGGTGACGGCGTCTGGGGCGAAGCTGGAAGACGAGGCAGCGGCCTTGCCGCCCGCCCTCTTCCTCTTCCGCAGCCTCCCTACGCCAGCCGCCCAAGGAGACGACCCCGGGGAGTTCACGGCGCCAGCGACGCGGACGATGGGGGTCGCCGGTGCCACACGGAGCTGCGACCGGCACCTAGTCGGACCCGTCATCCCGGCGACCGCTCCCCTCGTCGTCGCTGTCGCTCCCCTCCTCGTCACTCTCGCTCGAGGAGGAGCCTTCGCTGTCGGAGGAGCTATCCACGCAGCACCGGGCCCGGGTGCCGAGGTCCCCGAAGACCTTGACGGAGAGGAGATCACCCTCCATCAGCTTAAAATGGAGGGTGAACCCCTCCATCAAGCTGTGGATCCGGGCGAACGACTTCCACCCTCGGCCAAGACACATCACGCCGGGGGCTCGGGATTCGACGTGGACTCGCGTACCACTGATCCCACAGCCCCTCATGCGCAGTCTTAGCGTCTCGTGTTGTTCCGCCTCCAAGACGTCCGCGAAGGGAGCTGGGAGGCGGAGGCGACGGCGAGGCGCCCGACGCAGCCTGATGATGAACTCGCAGGGGTCGTCCCCGAGATGAACCGCCGGGGGAAACGGAGCCGCCGGCGGAGGCGAGGCCGGCGCGCCGCCCTGCCCGCCTCGAGCGCCTCGGCCCCGTCCACGGCCTCGTCCACGACCTCGCCCCCTCCCCCTTCCCCTTACGGTTGGCTCCGCCGCCGCAGGTGCAAGGGGAGGAGGGGCGCGCTGCCTGGCGGCAACCCTTGCCGCCACCGAAGAAGGACCAGGGTTCCCTTTCTCCATGACACTTGGGGAGAGGGGACCAGGGATCTAAGAGAAGAAAGAAGGAAGGAGTGCGGACCCTCATCACCCCCTTCCGCTCCTTATAAAGGGGCGGAGTGGGGGCTCGGCCGCCCCGCCCAACCAACCAAAGCAGAGGAAGGGCAGGCGACGGGGCCGACCCTCTACTTCGTCCCGCGTCGGCCCGGTTTCCTGCCTCCACCACCGCAACCCCAAGTGCATGGAGGACGCGTGGCGGGCAAGCAGGGCCGAGGCGACAGATGAGGCGACCTCTCCCTACCCCATGATCGTGGGGATGGGCGCCCCGAAAGCCGCGCCTCGACCCCGTTCGTTCACCAAGCCGCGCCTCCACGTCTCCCCCCCCCACTTGAAAGTGGGGGCGGACGTTTCGCCTTTCCAAATAAAGAGGTCGTGCCCGACGTGGCGCGTGCCTGCGGGCCTCAGCCCCGCGCACGCCACCCACGTCACGCACGCCTCGCCCCCCACGACGCCGCGATAAGCGTGCGCCACTTGGGGAGGGCGCGACGGGCACGGAGTTAAGGAGCAGCGCAACCCAGGCCACGCGTGCCCGTGCACTGTTAGGGCCTGGCCCAACAACACTCGGCACCGTGTGTGGCCCAGGCCCGGGGGCTCCTGTCGGTGTACTAAAGTAGGGGTACCTTAGTACCCCGAACTTGTGCACGGGCAGTAGTAGCGTCCCGCGGCAAGGCTTGCCAGGGGAGCGACAAGAGTCTCCACGGCCCTTTTTGGGCCGGACGAAGGCCAAGTGATTGAGCCTAGAAGACCAAGCCCCGGCAAGAGGAGCTTGCCGGGCCAAGAAGGCGAGGTCTGACAAGAGGAGCTTGCCGGGCCAAGGCGACAAGGCCCCGGCAAGAGGAGCTTGCCGGGACGACTAAGCCGAAGCACCAAGGCCCTGGCGGGAGGAGCTCGCCGGGACGGCCAAACCAAGGCACCCCAAGAGAAGCCCGCGAAGTACGCAAAGTTGCAGCTATGGCGAACTTTTAATCTAACAAAACCCAAAGTCTAAACGATGCCCTAGGGGCTGTATATATGGAGGAACAGGGGGGAATTTCGTGGCCCTTGGAGGAGGGGTCCGAAACCCACCCTAACTCTTGTTTCCCCACACATACGGACTCTAAAAACAGCCTATATTGAAGTATTTCGAAATTACATGGGCCTGGCCCAAGAAGAAGGTGACGCAGCACCTAGAATAGCCTCTGGACGAAAATTATGAAGTGGCATCTTGTATATTTCGTCCAAGGCTTCATGTACTCATTATGGTGGCTTCAAAGTCCTGAAAACATCACTTGAAACTCTGTTCTTGTCTCCCTTGCGCATGCCATCAACTCCATGCTTGTTCTTGCTCCAATGATCATCCTTCTCCAAGCTAGGCCCCTCATTTGTAAGCAAAACAAATGTATCCAATTTAGGCAGCATCATATTCTCATGAACATTAGAATCATTACCAAGAAACGAAAGTACCTGATAATTCAATTGGCGTGCGCGAGCTCTAGTAATTGCTCCAGTATGTATAGCAGCAGGGGCTGTGGGTGTAACAATGGTATTGATGTCCTCATCAAATTGGATACATTTGTTTTGCTTACAAATGAAGGGCCTAGCTTGGAGAAGGATGAACATTGGAGCAAGAACACGCATGGAGTTGATGGCATGTGCAAGGGGATCAAGAACGGAGTTACAAGTGATGATTTTAGGACTTTGAAGCCACCATAAGGAGTGCATGTAGCCTTGGACGAAATATACAAGATGCCACTTCATAATATTCGTCCATAGGCTATTCTAGGTGCTGTGTCACCTTATTATTGGGCCAGGCCCATGTAATTTCAAAATACTTAAGTATAGGCTATTTTTAGAGTCCGTATGTGTGGGGAAACAAGAGTTAGGGTTGGTTTCGGACCCCACCCTCAAGGGCCACGAAATTTCCTCCTCTTCCTCCATATATACAACCCTTAGGGCGTTGTTTAGACTTTGGGTTTTGTTTAGATTAAAAGTTCGCCATAGCTGCAACTTCGCGTACTTCGTTTGTGTTCAACGACCAGACCAAGGCGTCACAGAACCCCACCTTCATTAATAAAGCTTTCCTCTTATATTCGCAATATCCAGATTGCAATCTTAGTTTCTTGCTTGTTCTTCGTTTGCTCGCAGGAAACAGGCCCTCGTGGTTAGGTTGATCGTGCTCCGGCATGGTCAATAACCCTCGGAAGTTGGTTTAGCGATTTCTAAGGCGCGACGTCTCGCACGATCGTAGTGGGATCGTCAAGGTCGACTCCCATAGAAAATGATAGCCACCATCTCATCGAAACATCTGGACACCTTTGCCTCTATCAAGTGGTATCAGATTTCTAGGTTGCTCGATGAGATTTTACAATTTTTCCTAGATTAGATCAAGTCTGTTCTTCATACCTAACGTCCACGAAAAAGCCACAAAAAAATTAGGGTTAGTTCATCATATCCGAACTAATCTGAGCCTTTGCTTAATCTTTTTAGGGTTTTTGCTTTGTTGAATTTGCGGTTGCATCGTCGTGTCAAGTTGCTGGTCTTAGAGTCTAGTCGTTTAGAGTTTCGAGTTCTGGTCATAAGTTGTCACGCCGCCGTCGCACCATCATCATCGCCTTGCCAGCTACCACCATTGCTTATCCGCCACCGCTCTGAATCCGTATCCATATACCACCACCAATCCGTATCCATATACCACCACCAATCCGTATACATATACCACCACCGCTACCATATACCACCACCAATCCGTATCCATATACCACCACCAATCCGTATACATATACCACCACGGCTACCAAATACCACCTCCGCTGCCATATACCACCACCATATATCCACCATCAATCCGAGTTCTTCTCATATTACGTTTGTTTTCGATATCCATCTAAATTCCAATTCGTGTTTCCTTGCCCGCGTAGGTCTTAGAAAAAAAAAGTCTGGAGACCCCCGGGGCAGTTTTTAGGCCAAAATTTCGGCGACCGAATATATTTTTTTCCTGTCCTATTTTTAGGCTGTTCTGAGTCTTCTGAGACACTCGCCGTCATAGTGATTTTTGGTTGCACTTTTTCGTCGTCGCTGCCCTGATTTCCAAAAAAAAATTGTCCAAAAAAATTTCGTACCCATCCTGTCAGTTTCACCTGGGAAGAGTTTTGAGACACTCGCCATTATAGTGATTTTTCGCAAAAAACAAAAAAAAAGAGGAGCGACGTGATTTTGTTAGTGTGCGTTTCCCTTGTTTCCGTGCAGCGACGTGATTTTGTTAGTGTTCTAGGCTCGCGTCTCTAGCACGGTCTAGCCTAGGACCAGCACAGTATCGTCGTTGAGCGTTTATTTAACTTTGCATCTATGAATTGATTATTGCTGACCTTTTTGCTACCATACTATAAGCCTTCCCAGCTCCACATACATCTACGTCGTGCGTTTGACTCTCCCTGTTAATCGCTCTATCCAAGATTTTGAGAGTTTTGACTACAACGGTTGTCGTTCACCGCCTCCTGCTGGGTAAGAACTAGTAAGAATTTGAGATTTGCTTGACGGATTTGTGACTGTCCACCACACCACCACCACCACTTCCTAGTAGTCTGTCAAATCATATTCTTGTGTGTTTCTATTGCTGCTAACCATGGCAGGATCACAAGCCGACGAGACTGACTGGGAGAACATGACAAACAAAGCGTTACGTGATAAGTTTCAACAAACGATGAGTGGACAGGTGGAAGATGTGCTAAATAGATTTGAAGAGGCCATGGAGAAGATAGATGGCATTGAGAAGGCTTCGAAACAAAGCTCGATAACAAGTTCAATGAATTGCCCGCGCGTCTACCACCACCACCAACGGCTGCACCTAATGCACCTCTACAACAACAACAACGACTACCTCCACATCGCGAAACAGCCCTCCGCCGAGCGACCCGTGTCCCTCTTTAGCCTGACCAAGCTGCTGGTGCTGCTGTCGGTACTTCTGTGGCTCCTGCTACTGATGTGGGGGAGGATGATTATGTGGGAGATTACGAGGATGAGGTTGATCAACATCAGAACTACGTGCAACCACCACCACCACACCACCAGGTCGTCCACATGCAAATAATGGCAATGTTAGGGCTCCCCCTCAGGTACGAGATCATGACCATCTCCCTAAACTGAAATTGAATATTCCACCATTTGAGGGTAGATATGTTCCTGATATATATCTGACTTGGGAGTTAGAAACTGAACAATGATTTACATGTTTACAATATCGTGAGGAGAGACGTGTTCCTGCTGCTATTTGTGCTTTCACTAGCTTTGCATGTGTTTGGTGGTCTGAACATTGTAGATTATATCCTGTTCCAGCTACTTGGACTGCTTTGAAAACTGCTATGCGTACTCGTTGGGTTCCACCATATTATCAACGTGAATTACTTCAAAAATTGCAGCGCTTAAGACAAGGAAAAAATTTGATAGAAGAATATTATCAGGAATTACAAAATGGCTTGATTAGATGTGGTATTGTTGAGGAGAGTGAAGCTATGCTTGCACGTTTTCTGGGTGGATTAAATAGAGAGATTCAGACCATTTTAGACTATAAGGATTATAATAATATCACTCGTTTATTCCATCTTGCTTGTAAAGCTGAACGTGAAGTGCAGGATCGACAAGCATTGGCGCGAACTAACTTTTCTGCAGGTCGACCTTCATCATGGACACCACGTGCATCATCTACTTCCACACGTTCTGCTACACCGGCACCTCCGCCGGCTGCTACCTCCAACCGTGATACAATAAAGCAGGCATAATCACCACTATCTTCCAAGAGCACACCTTCTAGGCCTGCAAAGAGCTCTTCTTCATCCATGGCATCAACAGGGCAAACACATGATATTATTTGTCGACGTTGCAAGGGTGGAGGTTAGTATGCCAGAGAATGCCCATCTAAGCGTGTGATGATTGTTACTGAGGATGGTGGGTATGAGTCCGCTAGTGACTATGATGAGGAGACTTTGGCTCTTATTACACATGAAGAACACGGTGGAGATGATTCTGATCATGAGACACAATACATGGCTGCTGAAGATGCTGACAGGTATGAATGTTTAGTTGCTCAACGTGTTTTGAGTGTGCAGGTTACACAAGCTGAGCAAAATCAGAGGCATAATTTGTTCCATACAAAGGGAGTTGTGAAGTAACGTTGTATTCGCATCATCATAGATGGAGGGAGCTGCAACAACTTGGCTAGCATGGAGATGGTGGAGAAGCTATCTCTCACCACAAGACCACATCCACATCCTTACTACATCTAATGGTTCAACAACAGCGGGAAGGTTAAGGTAACACGTACTGTTCGTGTGCATTTTAGTATCTCTACATAACCTGATTATGTTGATTGTGATGTGGTACCTATGCAAGCCTGTTCCTTATTACTTGGTAGACCATGGCAATTTGATAAAAATTCTGTACACCATGGTAGAAACAATCAGTATACTCTTCTTCATAAGGATTAAAATATTACTTTGCTTCCTATGACTCCTGATTCCATTTTGAAAGATGATATTAATAGAGCTAATAAAGAAAAACAGGAGAAAAATAAGAGTGAAAATCAGATTGTGGCAAAAGAATTTGAGCAACAAATGAAGCCTAATAATAAACCATCTAGTGTTGCTTCTGAAATTAATATGAAAAGTGCATGTTTACCTGCCACCAAATCTGATATTCATGAGCTAGATTCTGGCAAATCTGTTTGCTATGCTTTTGTGCAAAGAGGCATTATTTTCATTCGAGGACGTGCCTTCCTATTTGCCCCCTGCTGTCACTAACATTTTGCAGGAGTTCGCTGACGTCTTCCCACAAGACGTGCCACCGGGATTACCACCTATTCGAGGGATTGAGCATCAAATTGACTTAATTCCCGGTGCATCGCTACCCAACCGTGCACCATACCGTACCAACCCAGAGGAGACGAAGGAGATTATGCGTCAAGTACAGGAGCTTCTCGACAAAGGTTATATACGCGAATCTCTTAGTCCTTGTGATGTTCCTATTATACTAGTGCCTAAAAAGGATGGTACATCGCGTATGTGTGTTGATTGTAGAGGCATTAATAATATTACTATTCATTATCGTCATCCTATTCCTAGGCTAGATGATATGCTTCATGAATTGAGTGGCTCTACAATATTCTCCAAAGTTGATTTGCGTAGTGGGTACCATCAAATTTGTATGAAATTGGGAGATGAATGGAAAAAAGCATTTAAAACTAAGTTTGGTTTATATGAGTGGTTATTCATGCCTTTTGGGTTAACTAATGCACCTAGTACTTTCATGAGACTAATGAACGAAGTTTTACGTGCTTTCATTGGACGATTTGTGGTAGTCTATTTTGATGATATACTGATTTATAGCAAATCTTTGGAAGAACATTTGGAACATTTATTTGGTAACCTTGCGAAGTGCACCTTTTGCACCGACCGAGTGTCTTTTCTTGGTTATGTTGTTACTCCACACGGAATTGAAGTTGATAAAGCCAAGATTGAAGCTATTGAGAGTTGGCCGCAGCCCAAAACGGTCACACAAGTGAGGAGTTTTCTTGGACTCGCTGGTTTCTATAGGCGTTTTGTGAGAGACTTTAGCACCATTGCTGCACCTCTCAATGAGCTTACAAAGAAGGATGTGCCTTTTGTTTGGGGTACCGCACGGGAAGAAGCCTTCATGGTATTGAAAGATAAGTTGACACATGCTCCTTTACTTCAACTTCCTGACTTTAATAAGACTTTTGAGCTTGAATGTGATGCAAGTGGAATTGGATTAGGAGGTGTGTTATTACAAGATGGCAAACCTGTTGCATACTTTTCTGAAAAATTGAGTGGGCCTAGTCTGAACAATTCTACTTATGATAAAGAATTATACGCTCTTGTTCGGACTTTAGAGACATGGCAACATTATTTATGGCCCAAAGAATTTGTTATACATTCTGATCATGAATCTTTGAAACATATTAAAAGTCAAGCTAAACTGAATCGTAAACATGCTAAATGGGTTGAATTCATTGAGACTTTCCCTTATGTCATTAAACACAAGAAGGGTAAAGAAAATGTTATTGCTGATGCTTTGTCTCGTCGCTATACTATGCTTTCACAACTTGACTTCAAAATATTTGGTTTGGAGACCATCAAAGATAAATATGTGCATGATGCTGATTTTAAAGAAGTAATGCAGAATTGTAAACAAGGAAGAACATGGAACAAGTTCGTTGTTAATGATGGTTTTGTGTTTCGTGCTAACAAGCTATGCATTCCTGCTAGCTCTGTTCGTCTTTTGTTGTTGCAGGAGGCGCATGGAGGAGGATTAATGGGACACTTTGGCGTGAAGAAGACGGAGGACGTACTTGCTACACATTTCTTTTGGCCAAAGATGAGACGGGATGTTGAGCGTTTTGTTGCTCGCTGCACTACATGTCAAAAAGCTAAGTCACGACTCAATCCTCATGGTTTATATATGCCTTTGCCTGTGCCTAGTGTTCCTTGGGAGGATATATCTATGGACTTTGTTTTAGGTTTACCTCGAACAAAGAAGGGAAGGGATAGCATATTTGTTGTCCTGGATAGATTCTCGAAAAAGGCACACTTTATACCATGTCATAAAAGCGATGATGCTGTTAATGTTGCTGATTTGTTCTTTCGTGAAATTATTCGCTTGCATGGTGTGCCAAATACTATTGTTTCAGACCGTGATACTAAATTTCTTAGCCACTTTTGGAGATGTTTATGGGATAAGTTGGGGACTAAACTACTTTTTAGTATTACTTGTCACCCCCAAACTGATGGACAAACTGAAGTAGTCAATAGAACATTGTCTACTATGCTTAGGGCTGTTTTGAATAATAATAAGAAAATGTGGGAAGAATGCTTGCCTCATATTGAATTTGCTTATAATCGTTCGTTGCATTCTACTACTAAGATGTGCCCTTTTGAAATTGTGCATGGTTCCCTACCTCGTGCACCCATTGATTTGTTGCCTCTTCCATCTTCGGAGAAGGTTAATATTGATGCTAAACAACGTGCTGAATTGATCTTAAAAATGCATGAGTTAACTAAGGAAAACATTGAGCGTATGAATGTTAAATATAAACTTGCTGGAGATAAGGGTAGAAAACATGTTGTCTTTGCACCTGGAGATCTTGTTTGGTTACATTTGCGTAAGGATAGGTTTCCTAATTTGCGCCAATCAAAGCTAATGCCACGGGCTGATGGTCCATTTAAGGTGTTAGAGAAAATAAATGATAATGCATATAAACTTGAGCTGCCTGCAGATTTTGGGTTAGTCCCACTTTTAACATTGTAGATTTGAAGCCTTATTTGGGTGAGGAAGATGAGCTTCCGTCGAGGACGACTTCATTTCAAGAAGGGGAGGATGATGAGGACATCAATACCATTGTTACACCCACAACCCCTACTGTTACCTATACTGGACCAATTACTAGAGCTCGCGCACGCCAAATAAATTACCAGGTACTTTCGTTTCTTGGTAATGCTTCTAATGTTCATGAGAATATGATGCTGCCTAAATTGGATACATTTGTTCTGCTTATAAATGAAGGGCCTAGCTTGGAGAAGGATGAACATTGGAGCAAGAACACGCATGGAGTTGATGGCATGCGCAAGGGGATTAAGAACGGAGTTACAAGTGATGATTTCAGGACTTTGAAGCCACCATAAGGAGTGCATGAAGCCTTGGACGAAATATACAAGATGCCACTTCATAATATTCGTGCATAGGCTATTCTAGGTGCTGCGTCACCTTATTATTGGGCCAGGCCCATGTAATTTCGAAATACTTAAGTATAGGCTATTTTTAGAGTCCGTATGTGTGGGGAAACAAGAGTTAGGGTTGGTTTCGGACCCCACCCTCAAGGGCCTCGAAATTTCCTCCTCTTCCTCCATATATACAACCCTTAGGGTGTCGTTTAGACTTTGGGTTTTGTTTAGATTAAAAGTTCGCCATAGCTGCAACTTCGCGTACTTCGTTTGTGTTCAACGACCAGACCAAGGCGTCACAGAACCCCACCTTCATTAATAAAGCTTTCCTCTTATATTCGCAATATCCAGATTGCAATCTTAGTTTCTTGCTTGTTCTTTGTTTGCTCGCAGGAAACAGGCCCTCGTGGTCAGGTTGATCGTGCTCCGGTGTGGTCAATAACCCTCGGAAGTTGGTTTAGCAATTGCTAAGGCGCGACGTCTCGCACGATCGTAGTCGGATCGTCAAGGTCGACTCCCATAGAAAACGATAGCCACCATCTCATCGAAACATCGGGACACCTTTGCCTCTATCACCCCCAACCGAGGTTCACCTAGCAAAGTGCGAAGTAGCTAGCAGCCCCCTCGCTCGTGTTGGCACAAAGGGAATCCTAGCTAAGCTATGAATGCATGCCCTCCGCCCCCAACCGAGGTTCACCCTAGCAAAGTGCAAAGTAGCTAGCAGCCACCCCTCCGTCGTGTCGACACGAAGGGAATCTTAAGTTTTGAATGCACATGCCCCCCCAACCGAGGTTCACCTAGCAAAGTGTGAAGTAGCTAGCAGACCCCCTCCCTCGTGTCGTCACGAAGGGAATCCTAAGCTATGAATGCATGCCCTACCCCCAACTGAGGTTCACCCTAGCAAAGTGCGAAGTAGCTAGCAGCCCCCCTCATGTCGGCACGAAGGGAATCCTAAGCTATGAGCATGCCCCCTCCCCCCAACCGAGGTTCACCTAGCAAAGTGCAAAGTAGCTAGTAGGCCCCACCCCCTCGTGTCGCCACGAAGGGAATCCTAATTAAGCTATGAATGTATGCCCTCCAACCGAGGTTCACCTAGCAAAGTGCGATGTAGCAACCCCCCCCCCCACACTTTCAGTCGGCGGGCCAGAGAGGCATATATCTCACCAAGATGGATCGTAAAACGGACCAAAAATAATCCACCTTGGTCGTACAACCTCTCTCTTGTTGTTGGTCAAAGTGATGGCCATCCATGCCACCCTGGAGATGGGCTAGCTCGCCAATAATCACGCAAGTAGCTAGTCCCCGAAGACAACCACTGCATGCGTGTGGCCCAAACATATGTATGGAGAGGTGTGTTTTTGAGTAACAATGGAACAACTTTGATGTGGCACCGTGATTTCGAACTAGAAATCCCCACATTGAGTGAGGTTTAGGTTGACGATGCATATGTATGTTACACCACACTTCAAGCCAACGACGGGGATTCATATATGATGTAGGGTGGAACCCTAGATGGCCGATCTTTGACGAAAGGAGCGGATCCCTACGAAGAACGTGATGAACACGAGGGGAAACACGAGAGAAACACGAGAGAAATCACTCAACCAACAAGAATAGATCACACATGCGCTAGATCGATGAACACAAAGGTAAGATACAAGATCCAAAGTCAACAACGGACGATACAAACGGTAACTGGTTCTTCTCCGTGAGGAGGTCTTGATGGGGGCCACCCAAGAGGGCGTCTTGAATCCAAGGTGATCTTCTCCGTAGAGGGGCCGCGGTCTCTCTCGTGGAGTAGATCCGTAATGGATGATCAAAGCTCTATCTCACAAATGAGCTAATCCTTTGCTAACCCTAACTAGGAGGTGGGAGAGGTCTATTTATAGTCTTAGTGCAAAAGGGGCGAAGTGAAAGGGTACATGGGCCCTAAGCCCGCTCTCTGCGCGCAGGGCAGGGCGGTAGTACCGGCCAAAGGGCGGTAGTACCGCTGGTCGGCGGTAGTGCCGCTTGGGCTGAGCGGTAGTACGTGACCCGGATCGTGCGAACACTGGAACTTGTCGGGTTGAGCGGTAGTGGTGAGCGGCAGTGGGGGGCGGTAGTACCGCCTGTCGGCGGTAGTACCGCTTATGGGGGGCGGTAGTACCGCTCGACCTGGTGGCTCGAGCTTCTTGGGCAGTTCTTCTTCCTCTCCTTCTTCGTGTCCATCTTCTTCTTCCGATCCGCCTTGCTCCTTAGCTTCTCCAAGGTACCTGAGTATGCAAAGTGTCTCCCTTTGAGGTAGCAACCATGTCTCGTGTATGGAAAGTGGTAGTTCGGAAAGGAGAGATGTCACCTCAGTTTCGAGAGCTCTTGCACGTGCTCGAGTCATGGGTCCACTAGACACTTGGTGGGACGAAAATAGGTCCATGGGGATGACCTTGGGATGCTCTGCATCAATATATGCATGCATGCGTGCATAGTATATGCGCTCAAACTTAATTAGGTCTGAATCTCACCATGACCTATACTACGATAACACGAACCAAATGAAGAATCTGCCACGGTAACCTATCTTGTTGTTGGTCAAGGTGATCATGGATGTCCATGCGGGCCCATGAGGGAGTATCGTTCGAAGGCAACTGAGGGAGTCCTGGATTAGGGGTTGTTCGGATAGACGGACTATACCTTCAGCCGGACTCCAGGACTATGAAGATACAAGATTGAAGACTTCGTCCCGTGTCCGGAAGGATCTTTTCTTGGCGTGGAAGGCAAGCTAGGCGTGCGGATATTCGAGATCTCCTACCATTGTAACCAACTCTGTGTAACCTAACCCTATCCGGTGTGTATATAAACCGGAGGGTTGTAGTCCGTAGGACAACCCTCATCATACACAATCATACCATAGGCTAGCTTCTAGGGTTTAGCCTCCTTGATCTCGTGGTAGATCCACTCTTGTACTACCCATATCATCAATATTAATCTAGCAGGAGTAGGGTTTTACCTCCACCGAGAGGGCCCGAACCTGGGTAAAATAAAGTGTCCCTTGTCTCCTGTTACCATCCGACCTTGACGCGCAGTTCGGGACCCCTACCCGAGATCCGCCGGTTTTGACACCGACATTGGTGCTTTCATTGAGAGTTCCTCTATGTCGTCGCTTCTAGGCCTGATGGCTCCTTTGATCATCAACAACGATGAGGTCCAGGGTGAGACTTTCCTCCCCAGACAAATCTTCGTCTTCGGTAGCTTCGCTCTGCGGTCCAATTCGCTTGGTCATCTGGAGCAGATCGAAAGCTACGCCCCTAGCCATCAAGTCAGGTTTGGAAGCTTAAATTACACGGCCAATATCCGCGGAGACTTGATCTTCGACGGGTTCGAGCCACAGCCAAGCGCGTCGCACTATTTCGAGGGGCATGATATAGCTCTGCCTCCGAATAGTACCCTGGAGGCCGCACACGCTCCGGCCCCGATCCTTGACTCGGAGCTCGCTGCGTTCTCCGAGGATGAACGGTTGGACGTCACCTCGGGGGCTGCGATCTCAAAGGAGATCGAGCTGAACGCCAGCCCCGTACTCCGCACGGCCCAGAACTCCAAGGAGCCGGACTCTTCTCCGAACTCCGGGCCTTCTGTGCCCCCGCCGATCGAATCTGATTGGGCGCCGGTAATGGAGTTCACCGCCGCGGACATCTTTTAGTGCTCACCTTTCGGTCATATCCTGAATTCTCTCAAGTCTCTCTCTTTATCAGGAGAGCCCAGGCCGGACTATGGTCTGCGAGGTTGGGATTCGGATGACGAAGAAATTCAAAGCCCACCCACCACCCATTTAATAGCCACTGTTGATGATTTAACCGACATACTTGACTTCGGATCCGAAGACTTCGACGCTATGGACGACGAAGACGGAGACGAACTAGGACCAGAACCTATAGGGCACTGGACCTCCACCCCACCTAACGATGTATTCATGGTGGATACCCCTACAGGAAACGACAACGAGGAAAAAGGGGGCGGAAAAAGGGGTAAACCCTCCGAAAAGCAGTCAAAGCGGCGACGTAAACGCCAAGCCAAGCCCCGCCTCGATCAAGATCCAGCCGTAGAGCAGGATGACCCGGTAGACGACGAGCATGCCTCAGAGCAGCCGTCCGAACAGGGCAACACGGATGGAGAGGACAGACAACCCTCCCCCGGCCATAATAGAACTCCGGACGATCTCACGCCGGATAAAACCACGGAGCAGAAGAATCTCCACGAAAGGCTCGTTGCCACAGCATGCAGCCTGAAAAAGCAGAAGCGGAAGCTAAAGATGACAGAAGATGCACTTAGAACAAGATGGAACAAGGTAATCAAGACCGCAGATAAATACAGCGGCAGCCGCCGCACTAAAAGTTATCCAAAGAGAAAACTACTGCCCGAATTCGACCAGGAGGCCCTAAAGCCCCCACACTTAAAAAATAAAAAAGCCACACGGTCGGATAGACGACCCCACGGCCACCATAAAACGGCAAGCGGCGCCGCACTAAAGGTGGCATGCGACCCAATTAAAGACTTGCATCATGGCCCAGCCAGGTCCATTTAAAGGCCAAGGAAGCAAGCTCTCACAAGCAATGCAAAAAATCCATCATCAGAATCCGGCACACCCAAATACAGGGGTGCCGCACACCCCCTATGTTTCACCGATGAGGTCTTGGAATATGAATTTCCAGAGGGATTCAAACCCGTTAACATAGAGGCGTACGATGGAACAACAGACCCTGGAGTCTGGATCGAGGATTACATCCTCCACATACACATGGCTAGAGGAGATGATCTCCACGCCATAAAAAATTTACCTCTTAAGCTTAAAGGGCCAGATCGGCACTGGCTTAAAAGCCTTCCCGAAAACACAATTGGAAGTTGGGAAGAGCTCGAGGATGCTTTCCGAGCAAACTTTCAAGGGACCTATGTCCGCCCCCCGGACGCAGACGATCTCAGTCATATAACTCAGCAGCCCGGAGAATCAGCTCGACAGTTCTGGAACAGATTCCTCACTAAAAAGAATCAGATAATGGATTGTCCGGACGCCGAAGCCCTAGCAGCTTTCAGGCATAATGTACGAGACGAATGGATCGCCAAACACCTCGGCCAGGAAAAGCCAAGAACAATGGCCGCACTCACAAGCCTCATGACCCGCTTTTGCGCAGGAGAGGACAGCTGGTTGGCACGATGCAGCCCTAGCGACCCAAGTACATCAGAAATCAGGGATGGAAACGGAAAATCGCAGCGAAATAAGGACCGTTGTAGAATCAAAGGAAAAAGTCCGAAGAGCACGGCAGTCAATGCCGGATTCAAAAGCTCACGGCAAAATCAGACAAAACCACCCCTTCAGAATAATAGGGATGATCCGTCCAGCTTGAAAAGAATCCTGGACAGAATATGTCAGAGACACAGTACTCCTGGGAGGCCTGCCAATCACACCCACAGAGATTGTTGGGTTTTTAAACAATCCGGACAACTTAACGCCGCACACAAGGGGCTCGATACACCAAGTGAAGAAGAGGACGAACCCCAAAGGCAGAATACCAGGAAACAAAAGAACTTCCCACAAGAAGTCAAAACAGTGAACTTACTTCACGTAACAAAACGTATGGCACCCATAAAGGTACGCACAATCAAGCTTTCCCCTCAGGAGTCCCGCCACTGGTCACTAAAGCCAATCATTTTTTATCAGCTAGATTATTCTAGAAATAACAAAAACGCAGGCCGGACTGCCATGATACTGGATCCAATAATCGATGGATTCCAGTTTACCAATGTCCTTATGGACGGCGGCAGTGGACTAAACCTGATATATCAGGATACAATCCACCGCATGGGCATAAACCCAGCAAGAATCCGCCATAGCAAAACCTCCTTTCAAGGGTAGCACCAGGCCCGGACACCCATTGTATGGGTTTTCTCCGGCTTGTAGTCATATTTGGCTCTCCCAATAACTTTCGTCGCGAAAAGCAGATCTTCCATGTAGTCCCGTTTTCAAGTCGCTATCAAGCACTAATGGGACGCGAAGATTTCGCTCGCTTTAACGCAATACCGCATTACGCATCTCTCATGCTTAAGATGCCCGGTCCTCGAGGCATCATCTCTTTAAAAGGAGCGCACTAAAATACGCCTCCTCTAAACGGAAGATTGCGCGACCACTTAAACAGCCGCACAATAAAGTGGCCTCGCCAGCCAAAGGACTTTTTTATAAGTCATCAAAGGCCACGGACCCGGACTCAACGAGTTCGGCACAAGTCCATCATTAACGTAGGCTTAGTACGCCATATACCCCCATACCAGGGGCTGTACGCAGAGACAATAAAACTCAACCTTATATATTCTTTACTTTATATTTTGTTCCGCACGACCCATTTTTCAAATTAGTTCTTCTCTTTTACAGATGAACATCGTGCGGCGCCCGTCCAGGACACGGCACAGCGGAGACACAGGCGCAAACGTGCAATAGGGACCCGTCCTAAAGGATTCTTTTTAGATTAAGACCCTGCGTAAACCTTTTTTACTGTCTCTTGCTGCTATACATCCCCTGGTTTTTTCTTTTTCGATATAACCAAGGAGGAGGCTGGCGTTTTGGCATGTGGCCACGCCAGAATTCTTGCTCGTACCTAGACACTAAGGGATTTTTTTTCTTCTGTTTAAGGGTGTTGTTTCACACGCACTCACAAAGACCGAACACCTTAGGGAGTGTTCGGCGTCGTGAGTTTTGGCACTATATGCATCAGCTCCGAATCATGATTTTGGTCATATGTTGGGTTGTCCGGCTCCTGAGTTTGGCTACCTTACGTTCCGCTCTATCAGCTAAGGTAGCACCAGGAGAACTACTGCGATTGTGCCCCGGTTCGGCCGGGTGAGCACCTCAGTAGAGAATGCCGAAAACCGACTGTCATGATGTAGCGCGAGACTGGTCGCCACTCGATGACTCATAGGAATTTATCGAATTCCTCCGCTTTGACGAAGGGTCGTTTCCCGGTCAGGCACGTACGCGCTCCGAACTCGGGCAAAGCGCAGTCGCCACTAAAGGGCTACCTAAAGAGTCCCACTGTCAAGCTCCTATGGCTAAGTGAAAGTGTTAAAGCATTATAGTCCGGTTGCCTAGCCCGCTGCGCTCTCACCTCCTTTATAGGACCAAGACGTTGGGTTAAGTGTGAAAATGCGTCTTCTGCGCGCACCCCCGCACTATGTGCGTGGGGGCTGAAGCCAACGACTGCAATCTTTCAGAATTTATATATTTAAACGGCCGCACAGGAGGTGTTCCTAATACTTGAAGGCACAGGTCTAAAAATATGCCCCTACAATTTATCAAAATACTGTTTCATGATTACATATGCTATCATAACATAGCATCCTTTGAGCACTGTGTCTCTATTATGCGAGCGCCTTCAAGGACTTCCTCAAAATATTGCTCGGAAGGTATTCGGCTTTTATCCGAATCCCGGGACGCGACAACGGTGGGCTCCATATCTGCCCAGTATGTCTTGACACGGGCAAGAGCCAACCGAGCTCCCTCCGTGCACGCTGACCTCTTCATAGCACCGATATGTGGCACCACGTCGAGAAATTGCTGCACCAAGCTGAAATAACTGTTCGGCTTCGATCTCCCGGGACACAGATAATCCATGACGTACTTCATGGCGAGTCCGGACAACCTATTCAGTTCGCCCCATTGGGTCAGGCGATCGTCCACTGCAAGTGGACGCTCTGGATTGATGAATTGCGACCAGAAGAGCTTCTCCACTTCATGACCCTTCTTATCTTGAAAGTGTTTGGTCGCATTAGCAGCACTAGCCGCCAAATCCAGATAGGTGTCCTCTACACTCCACGCTCGGTCCAACGGGGCAAACCTCGGGTCGCAAAATTTTCTCCGCAGCAAGAAGGTCTTTCCATCCGCAATTAGTCCGGCTTGACGTAGCTCCTCCTTTGCCGCTCTCATTACAGAGCTGGCGTCCTTGCCGTCGGTAACAACTTCCTCTAAGCTCGTTTTCCTCGCCCGACCTTCTTCTTCAAGAAGCTTGCAACTGTCAGTAGCACTTTTTAACATTACGGCCATATCAGCCGCCTCCTCCTTGCTTCGGCAATGGGCAGCCTGTTCGGCTTTCAGCTCTTCAAGGGCTTTCACGGCAGCCGCATCGCTTTTTCTGGCTTGTTCCTTCGCTCGGGCGAGTTCGGCCCTAAGACCTTCCACAGCGGCCGCACCATCTGCGTCAAGCACACACACGGTAAGATATTGACATAAAGCTCCTCTTACTAACAATCCCCTAATGATTTCAATACCTTGAGCACCATCAAGCCGCTTGTTAACAAGCACGATGTCGGCTTCTGCCTCATCCAGTTGTCGCTTTAGTTCGGCATATTCACGAGTCCGACTCGACTTCGGACAATCAGCCACCTACGTATAAAGGTGCCACTTAAAGGACCTGGGATTAAGATCCTCTGCGCGCCGTACATCTTTATGACACACAGAGTCTCAGGGGCTACTATCTACACAGGGCGCACTTTATTTATGCGCAATTAATACAAATATACGTTATTTAAAATGTACCTCAAGGCCTGCCACTAAACTCTTGACGGCCTCGTGCAGTCCGCTTTCTGCGGATGAAATCTTTTCAATCACCGTGCTCATTAACGCACGATGCTCCTCTGAGACAGAGGCTTGCCCCAGCAGAATCTTTAGCTCCTCCGACCGAACACCAGATGGTGCCAGACTCGTCCCATGGCCTTCCTCAAAGGCCGGACACGGAGAACCTCGGGGGGCTGCACCATCCACCCCTAGCGGATCCGGAGAAATCCCCCGCGATGACACTTTAGTGTCGCCCGCCTTGCTAGGAGATACAGAAGGAGGAGGCGTTCTGCTCTCCATCATCTCCTGAAGAAGATCCCCCGAAGACGAGTTCTGCTGAGAAAGGCTAAGGTCCGAACTACAAAGTAAAGTTTCGGTTAAAACTTCTCAGATATAAATCAAGGATTTCTCTTAAAAGAATAACTCTTCTTCTACTTACGGCTCGCTGGAGAGTTGTTCCCTTTGAGGGTTTAGTTCGGCCGAGGGGCTCCCAGGCGTCGGGCCCTCTGACAAGGATTCTTTCCCCCGCTTCGAAGCTATGGTTTCCGGGCGGTCGGAGGCGGCCCTTTTCTTTCCCTTAGGAGGAGAATTATCGATTCCCCCCTTTGGAATGGTCTCTTTCGGAGAGGCCACGGTCTCCTTGTATGCTCCCATATTTCCCTCCAAAGGCACTACCTCTAGCATCCTGACTAGCACAGGATCCAGCCTGGTTTCGGGAAGGGGAGCCGGACACCGGATCAGCTTCGCCTTCGCTATCCACTCCTGCTTAAAAGGAAAAGTGCTGTTAAAAAGCAAGTTAATTATGCGGATAGAAGGTCCGGTCGCAAGGTCACCTACTTGAGTATCCGGGCGATTGCGGCTTAAACCAGCATCCTCGGTCAAATCCGGACTCACTTCTTGTGATCCGAAGAACAGTTTATACATCTCCACAGGCGTCACGCCCATAAAATTTTGGAGAGCTCGTGGTCCCTCCGGATTGAATTCCCACAAGCGAAAGGGGCGACGCTGGCCGGGCAGTGTCCGGCGAATCAGCATGACTTGTGTCACCTTGACCAGGTTGAGGTCTCCCTTCAAGAGATCCTTAATGCGGCCCTGCAGCAGAGGAACGTCTTTGGGCAAGCCCCGACCTAACCCTGTGTTAATCCACGATGCTAACCGTGGTGGGGGACCCGAGCGAAAGGCCGGAGGCGCCACCCATGCGGTGCCCCGAGGAGCGGCGATGTAGAACCACTCCTGTTGCCATAAGCCAAGCTCCTCTTGAAAAGCGCCCTCGGGCCATGGAGCGTCGGCATTTCTTTTTATAGCAGCGCCTCCGCACTCTGCGTGGCGCCCTTCGATTATCTTCGGTTCTACTTTGAAGGTCTTGAGCCACAATCCGAAGTGAGGGGTAACACGGAGGAACGCTTCGCACACAACTATGAACGAGGAGATATGGAGGATGGACTCTGGAGCTAAGTTGTGGAATTCCAGCCCATAATAAAACATCAGCCCCCTTACAAAGGGATCCATGGGGAAGCCTAATCCCCGAAGGAAGTGGGATATGAATACCACACTCTCGCCGGGCTGAGGGCTAGGGATCACCTATCCTTGAACAGGCAGCCCGTGCAGAATCTCCCTGGTCAGGAATCTAGCTTCCCTCAATCTTGATACGTCCTCCTCCGTAACAGAGGAGGGCATCCATCGGCCTTGGAGGTCGGAGCCGGACATTATCGAAGATCCGGTGCGCTCGGAATCTGGAAGCCTAGGGTGTTGGAACTCGAGGCGACGGGCGAGCTCGTTTTGAGAATAGAAGCGGGGAACAGGGCCTTGGTCTCTTTATAAGAGGCAGAATATCAAGCGCCCTCCCCGTAACCGTCTTGGACTAGCCTTTAATTAAGGCAAG
This sequence comes from Aegilops umbellulata, assembly GCA_032464435.1. Classification (NCBI taxonomy): domain Eukaryota; kingdom Viridiplantae; phylum Streptophyta; class Magnoliopsida; order Poales; family Poaceae; genus Aegilops; species Aegilops umbellulata. The sequence goes on from CP136055.1 coordinate 185,399,978, forward strand.
ACGTGCTAACAGGCACGATTGGGTTATCCACGACCGTATTAATGAGAATCCCGTTAGAGGGGGCACACGATCTCTGCTTTGACAAGACGTGCAAAGGAAACCGCCTCGCTAAACGAGCTGAAGTGGAACAATGAAAGCAATTTATATAGAAGGCTTGGTCGCAGTGTTATGACGCACTGCGGGATACGTCAGCAGATTTGATTTGTGTTAATATTATTCTCTATATGGCAATATGTGGAAACTTATTTTGCAGAGTCGGACACTATTTTTTGGTGTTTATAATCTTCTTTAAGAACTTGGAGGAGGAACCCGCCTTGCAATGCCGAAGACAATCTGCGCGCCGGACTCGTCGTCATTGAAGCCTGGTTCAGGGGCTACTGAGGTAGTCCTGGATTAGGGGGTGTTCGGATAGCCGGACTATACCTTCAGCCGGACTCTAGGACTATGAAGATACAAGATTGAAGACTTCGTCCCGTGTCCGGAAGGATCTTTTCTTGGCGTGGAAGGCAAGCTAGGCGTGCGGATATTCAAGATCTCCTACCATTGTAATCGACTCTGTGTAACCCTAACCCTATCCGGTGTCTATATAAACCGGAGGGTTGTAGTCCGTAGGACAACCCTCATCATACACAATCATACCATAGGCTAGCTTCTAGGGTTTAGCCTCCTTGATCTCGTGGTAGATCCACTCTTGTACTACCCATATCATCAATATTAATCTAGCAGGAGTAGGGTTTTACCTCCACCGAGAGGGCCCGAACCTGGGTAAAATAAAGTGTCCCTTGTCTCCTGTTACCATCCGACCTTGACGCACAGTTCGGGACCCCCTACCCGAGATCCGCCGGTTTTGACACCGACAGCAACCACTACATGCATATGTATGGAGGTGATGCGTGCATGCATGTTTGAATACACAACATTGATCTGGCGAGTGTGTCAAAAATCGTACACTAGATCCCCACACAGAGCGAAATCGGTTCATGATGGTGTCGTTGTACTAGCCACTTCGACTCGATGGGAGGGATTCATGCATACACATGCATGTGTGTGTGCTCAAAGTGTATCATGCATGTCATCCCAGAGCAAAAATAATAATCCCCTCCTAAGTCAAATTAACCTCTCTTGTTGTCAGGCAAAAAAAAGTGATGGACCAAGCGGGCCCACAGATGGAAAGCATCGATATCGCTGATAACCACTTAAGTGGGTGCGAGAGGACAACCACCACCGCTTTGCATGTGGGCCAAACATATATATGTTGAATACCCAAAATGCACAACTTTGATGTGCCACATGCCTCAAAAACCGTAAACCATGCACCCACACAGAGCGAGGTTAATATCAAGCGTACTACATATGATGGTCCCCTTCCCCCCTCTTCACCGCATACTATATGCTCCTGCCGTAATATATGTAAAACCCAAAAGAATCCTCATTGATGGTGACATTAATTAACCTCTCCCGATGTAGGTCAAAGTGATGCATGCATGCATGCATCGACGATGGCCTCGTGGGCCCACAGATGGAAGCGTCACACGTGAGTGTCCTAGCTAGGATATATATGCACGTGGCCCAAAAAGGTGTTGTGTGATGTTTGAATAACCAATTTCACAATTTTGATGTGGCACGTGCCTCGGTAACCAAAAAGTCCGGACACTGAGTGAGGTGTACTTGTTCACGGACACATACATATAGTATATATGCTAGTCCCCTCCCACCTCTTCGTCGCGTACTATATACCACCATAACACAAACAAAAAAGGTTCTACCTTGCTAGTCAAATTAACCTCACTGCCGGCTGTTTGTCAAAGTGATGGACGACGACCTCGCGGGCCCACAGAAAACATCTCACGCGAGTATCGAGTGTCGTGTAGGACAACCATCGACTGCATGTGGCCAAAACATTTATGTATGAAAGGGTTGTGTAATGTCTTAAATAACGATTTCACGACTCTGATGTGGCACCAGCCTGTCTAACAAAACAGCCAACCCACACGATGGCTCACAACTCATAGTGTACTGCAAGCCACCCGCCCCCCCAGACGCACACACCCACACACACACTGCGAATCCACCGCAACTACGATGCATGTTAAATTAATTATCCCACGATGAACATACATGTTACCAACGGAGGGACTTTTAATGTCAAAAAAATCACAGAGATCATTAAGATGTTTTAGTACATTGATTGATTGATTTTCTATGTGTATAATGTGCAAAAATCAAATTTGAGCTACATGCACACGTGACAGTGCACCTAAACGGATTGCAAAAACACATGTGTCTCGCTGGATGCATGTTTACTCCCCGTGCAACAAATTTTAAACATTGAGAATCTTGATTTTTAAATTCTAGTACATCCAAAACCTATTTGAAGCTCATGAAACTTATCGTGTTGTCATATTGACACCAATACAAAGTGGCATTGTACTTTTTTTGTCAAATTTGAGACCAGTTTTGATGTAATCTTTATCTAATTACAGACGGGAGATTATTAATAATTAGGAACTAATATCCCAAATGGATTATTTATTCGAACCGTGAGAGTTAGACCAACAATAGATACGTGCCATGCTTCGGTTAAGCAATAAAGCGGCAGCATTAATCATCCAAATAGAAAAACAATATATGTGCCGCCGCCCGACCCGTGTGGCGTGCGAGTAGGTGTGAGTTGACGGGACGCATGCGAGCAGTCCGCCGCGCAGGCAGACAGGGAGGCGCGCGTGCAGGTGTGTGAATTGACGGAGGCGTGCTTGCTGCGCAGTGTCATCGGGAGGCGTGCGAGTAGCTGTGTGAAACTTTGGTAGGCATGCCAGCAGTCCGGTGCGCAGGCTCACCGGGAGGCGAGCCATCGGTTTGACTGCCGCCCGCCTCTCTCCCACAACTTCCACTACTCCATATTAATGGTGTGCCCGAGCGGCCGCACCCCCCATCCTCGCTACGCACACACAATCCTCTCTCTCCGCTTGCATCTCGACGCCGCTCTCAGTCCTCAAAGCCGTCAGTGTATGAGGATGCCGCCGAAGCGCCCCATCGGAGGGAGTGGCGACGTTGGGGCTGCTAAAGCACTGGAGCATGACGTAGAGATGGAGACAGAGGTTGCCGTCACCGCCGGCGAGTTATCGCTACACCCTGACGTCGTCAACGGCGTCGAGCTTCCACAGCCGGAGGCGGAGTTCCACACCCACTCTGACGACCATTCCGGCGACGACTCTGAAAACCACTCTGGCGACAACTCCGACAACCACTCCGGCGATGACTCCGACGACAACGGACAGCTGGTTAGTCATCTATACCCATTTATGTGTCAAATAGATCATACGGTTTCTCTGGTTACTCGTGCCTCCCCCTTTTTGGAATAGAAATCTTGTGGTTATGTTCTCCCAATCCATGAAATATGAGTAAGTTTCGTTAGATCCATGTAGTGTATTGATTGTTTGAATGGTACATGTTATAAGTGATTAGTTTCTTCATCTGTGCAAATAATTTTTGCTAGTAATCCAACTAGGGTTAGTGTTCGTGCTAACAATTCCTAGCCAGGACTTGACAATTGATTTTGAATGACCTACATATGTTTGTGCCATTATTTTCTTCAAGATTGGTCTGTACATAGACGACTGTGCTTAAAAATCGAACCATAATCTCTGGATATGTATAAATAAATGGCCATAAATTCCTAATGCTACTTCACGGCATGTAATCAGTTATTTGATGCCAAATTTGTTTTACTATTTGTATAGGTGCTGTCTGACGATGTGGATAGCTAGGATAAAGATGCCCAGAGGAGGTACAAGAGGCGAATCCCGAGGGAGATTTATGCGGGAATGCATAATAGGCGTATTAGGACCTGGAACGACGGATATGGATGCCCATTTTGCAACCACAAGATTCATGACATGTATATAAGTGTTCTGGCGCATGCAAGAGGACGGGCCGTTGGCTCCTTCAAGCAGAAGTATTCTCACAGGGTGGCGCACTGCGCGTACACTGAGTACTTGGAGAAGCTTCAGGATCGTGCCAGCCGCATGTGAGATGAGATGTGGGATGGATCAAACTATGTACGCTTGAGTATGCTTAATGACGATTGAACTATGTATTTATGGTTGAACTATGCTTATGTACGTGTACGCTTATGTCTGAATATGTTAAATATTTCGCCAAATTTTGGTAAAAATTACAACGGGGGACCAACAAACCAGGACGGAGGTAGTACGTCAATCACACACGGTTCCCAAAATTGGAACCGTGTGCAATGACTTTCATTTTGCCTGCTGCGTCAATCACACACGGTTCGCTCTAGCAAACCGTCACCCCAAAATTCTTTGTGGGACAGAAAACCCTCACCACCCAATTCAAAAAAGAAAGAAAACCCTCACCCCGCCCACCACCCCTCGGCCCCTTCGGTACGTTCCCCATTCACACCTGCACAAGCTCCTCCGCGTCTATGCCATGGCACCACCTATCTTGGCTGTAAACACTTAGCTCGACACCTGCCGCTGCCGCCAGGCTGCCGGCAAAGCCCATCACATTTTGCCACTTCCGCTTGCCGGCGCGTATCGCCATCGACTATCTCGACGCTGCTCGTGGTCGACCCAGCTCCGCTCGGTTGGGGAATCTGCTGTACTGAGGGTTCTTTCTCATGGACAACAAGGTAACTAATTTAACGCGACATTATCTCATCTCTTATCCCAGTTCATTTGCCTCCGTCAATCACCCGGCGGAATCGCCATGAATTCATTTTTATTCGAGCGGATTTGAGGGTTTTCTTTCATTCATAGAATGTACAGTGCGCCGACTGATAGAGGCAAGGGTGTCCCGATCTTTCGATGATATGATTCTATTTGGTGAAGAATGACTTTGACGACCCGACTACAAATGTGCACGACGTTGCGCCTTGGCAATCGCTAAACCAACTTCGAGAGGTTATTGACCACGCCGGAGCACAATCAACCTGACCACGAAGGTCTATTCCTGCAAGCAATCGAAGAACAAGCAAGAATATGATAAAAGCAATCTGAATATTGCGAGTATATATGAAGTATTGATAATGGTGAGAATCCGTAAGCGGTCTTGGTCTGGTCGTTGGACACAAACGAAGTACACGAAGTTGCAATGGCTAACTTTTAACTAAAAAAATCCCAAAGTCTAAACGACGCCCTAAGGGCTGTATATATGGAGGAAGAGGAGGGAACTTCGTGGCCCTTGAGGGTGGGGTCTGAAACCAACCCTACGAGTACGCATAGCAGTTTTCAAAGCAGCACAAGTAGCTGGAACAGGATGTAATCTACAATGTTCAGACCACCAAACACAATCAAAGCTAGTGAAAGCACAAACAGCAGCAGGAACACGTCTCTCCTCAGGATTTTTGCTCTGTTTTTTTTTGCGCTCTTTTTTTTGCGATCCTCTTTTTTTTGCGAAAAATCAATATAATGGCGAGTGTCTCAAAACTCTTCCCAGGTCAAACTGACAAGATGGGTATGACATTTTTTGACATTTTTTCTTCGGAAATCAGGGCAGCGACGACGAAAAAGTGCGACCAAAAATCACTATGATGGCGAGTGTCTCAATAGACTCAGAACAGCCTAAAAATAAGATAGGAAAAAAAATATTTTCGGTCACCGAAATTTTGGCCTAAAAACAGCCCGAGGGTCTCCAGACTCTCTTTTTTGCGCTCTTTTTTTTTCAAGACCTACGCAGGCAAGGAAACACGAATCGGAATTTAAATGGCTCTCGAAAACAAACCTAATATGAGAAGAACTCGGATTGGTGGTGGATGTATGGTGGTGGTATATGGCAGCGGTGGTGGTATATGGCAGCGGTGGTGGTATATGGATACGGATTCAGAGCGGTGGCGGAGAAGCAATGATGGTAGATGGCAAGGCGATGATGATGGTGCGGCGGCGGCGTGACAACTTATGACCAGAACTCGAAACTCTAAAAGACTAGACTCTAAGACCAGCAACTTGACACGACGATGCAACCGCAAATTCAACAAAGCAAAAACCCTAAAAAGATTATGCAAAGGCTCAGATTGGTTCGGATATGATGAACTAACCCTAATTTTTTTTGTGGCTTTTTCGTGGACTGTAGGTATGAAGAACAGACTCGATCTAATCTATGAAAAACTGTAAAATCTCACCGAGCAACCTGGAACTCTGATACCACTTGATAGAGGCAAGGGTGTCCCGATCTTTCCATGAGATGATAACTATCGATTTGGTGAAGAATGACTTTGACGACCCGACTACAAACGTGCACGAAGTTGCGCCTTAGCAATCGCTAAACCAACTTCGAGAGGTTGTTGACCACGCCGGAGCACAATCAACCTGACCACGAAGGTCTATTCCTGCAAGCAATCGGAGAACAAGCAAGAATATGATAAAAGCAATCTGAATATTGCGAGTATAAATGAAGTATTTATAATGGTGGGAATCCGCAAGCGGTCTTGGTCTGGTCGTTGGACACGAACGAAGTACACGAAGTTGCAATGGCTAACTTTTAACTAAACGAATCCCAAAGTCTAAACGATGCCCTAAGGGCTGTATATATGGAGGAAGAGGAGGGAATTTCGTGGCCCTTGAGGGTGGGGTCCGAAACCAACCCTATCACTTGTTTCCCCACACATACGGACTCTAAAAATAGCCTATACTTAAGTATTTCGAAATTACATGGGCCTGGCCCAATAATAAGGTGACACAGCACCTAAAATAGCCTATGGACGAATATTATGAAGTGACATCTTGTATATTTCGTCCAAGGCTTCATGCACTACTTATGGTGGCTTCAAAGTCCTGAAATCATCACTTGGAACTCCGTTCTTGATCCCCTTGCGCATTCCATCAACTCCATGCATGTTCTTGCTCCAATGTTCATCCTTCTCCAAGCTAGGCCCTTCATTTGTAAGCAAAACAAATGTATCCAATTTAGGCAGCATCATATTCTCATGAACATTAGAAGCATTACCAAGAAACGAAAGTACCTGGTAATTTATTTGGCGTGCGCGAGCTCTAGTAATTGGTCCAGTATATGTAACAATAGGGGCTGTGGGTGTAACAATGGTATTGATGTCCTCATCATCCTCCCCTTCTTGAAATGAAGTCGTCCTCGACGGAAGCTCATCTTCCTCACCCAAATAAGGCTTCAAATCTGCAATGTTAAAACTGGGACTAACCCCAAAATCTGCAGGTAGCTCAAGTTTATATGCATTATCATTTATTTTCTCTAACACCTTAAAAGGACCATCAACACATGTCATTAGCTTTGATTTGCGCAAATTAGGAAATCTATCTTTACGCAAATGTAACCAAACAAGATCTCCAGGTGCAAACACAACATGTTTTCTACCCTTATCTCCAGCAAGTTTATATTTAGCATTCATACGCTCAATGTTTTCCTTAGTTAACTCATGCATTTTTAAAATCAATACAGAACCTTCTTTAGCATCAAAATTAACCTTCTCTGAAGATGGAAGAGGCAACAAATCAATAGGTGCATGAGGTAGGAAACCATACACAATTTCAAAAGGGCACATCTTAGTAGTAGAATGCAATGAACGATTATAAGCAAATTCAATATGAGGCAAGCATTCTTCCCACATTTTCTTATCATTCTTCAAAACAGCCCAAAGCATAGTAGACACTGTTCTATTGACTACTTCAGTTTGTCCATCAGTTTGGGGGTGACAAGTAGTACTAACAAGCAGTTTAGTCCCCAACTTAGCCCATAAACATCTCCAAAAGTGGCTAAGAAATTTAGTATCATGATCTGAAACAATAGTATTTGGCACACCATGCAAGCGAATAATTTCACGAAAGAACAAATCAGCAACATTAACAGCATCATCGCTTTTATGACATGGTATAAAGTGTGCCATTTTCGCGAATCTATCCACGACAACAAATATGCTATCCCTCCCCTTCTTTGTTCGAGGTAAACCTAAAACAATGTCCATAGATATATCCTCCCAAGGAACACTAGGTACAGGCAAAGGCATATATAAACCATGAGGATTGAGTCGTGACTTAGCTTTTTGACATGTAGTGCAGCGAGCAACAAAACGCTCAACATCTCGTCTCATCTTTGGCCAAAGAAATGTGTAGCAAGTATATCCTCTGTCTTCTTCACACCAAAGTGTCCCATTAGTCCTCCTCCATGCGCCTCCTGCAACAACAAAAGACGAACAGAGCTAGCTGGAATGCATAGCTTGTTAGCACGAAACATAAATCCATCATTAACGACGAAATTGTTCCATGTTCTACCTTCTTTACAATTCTGCAATACATCTTTAAATTCAGCATCATGCACATGTTGATCTTTGATGGTCTCCAAACCAAATATTTTAAAATCAAGTTGTGAAAGCATAGTATAACGACGAGACATTGCATCAGCAATAACATTTTCTTTACCCTTCTTGTGTTTAATGACATAAGGAAAAGTCTCAATGAATTCAACCCATTTAGCATGTCTACGGTTCAGTTTTGCTTCACTTTTAATGTGTTTCAAAGATTCATGATCATAATGTATAACAAATTCTTTGGGCCATAAATAATGTTGCCATGTTTCTAAAGTCCGAACAAGAGCATATAATTATCTATCATAAGTATAATAGTTCAGACTAGGCCCACTTAATTTTTCAGAAAAGTATGCAACAGGTTTGCCATCTTGTAATAACACACCTCCTAATCCAATTCCACTAGCATCACATTCAAGCTCAAAAGTCTTATTAAAATCAGGAAGTTGGAGTAAAGGAGCATGTGTCAACTTATCTTTCAATACCGTGAAGGCTTCTTCCTGTGCGGTATCCCAAACAAAAGGCACATCCTTCTTTGTAAGCTCATTGAGAGGTGCAGCAATGGTGCTAAAATCTCTCACAAAACGCCTATAGAAACCAGCGAGTCCAAGCAAACTCCTTACTTGTGTGACCGTTTTGGGCTGCGGCCAACTCTCAATAGCTTCAATCTTGGCTTTATCAACTTCAATTCCCTGTGGAGTAACAACATAGACAAGAAAAGATACTCGGTCGGTGCAAAAGGTGCACTTCCCAAGGTTACCAAACAAATGTGCATCACGTAGAGCATTAAAAACAGCACGAAAATGTTCCAGATGTTGTTCCAAAGATTTGCTATAAATCAGTATATCATCAAAATAGACTACCACAAATCGTCCAATGAAAGCACGTAAAACTTCGTTCATTAGTCTCGTGAAAGTACTCGGTGCATTAGTTAACCCAAAAGGCATGACTAACCACTCATATAAACCAAACTTAGCTTTAAATGCTGTTTTCCATTCATCTCCCAATTTCATACGAATTTGATGGTATCCACTACGCAAATCAACTTTGGAGAATATTGTAGAGCCACTCAATTCATCAAGCATATCATCTAGCCTAGGAATAGGATGACGATAACGAATAGTAATATTATTAATGCCTCTACAATCAACACACATACGCGACGTACCATCCTTTTTAGGCACTAGTATAATAGGAACAGCACAAGGACTAAGAGATACGCGTATATAACCTTTGTCGAGCAGCTCCTGTACTTGACGCAAAATCTCCTTCGTCTCCTCTGGATTGGTACGGTATGGTGCACGGTTGGGTAGCGATGCACCGGGAATTAAATCAATTTGATGCTCAATCCCTCGAATAGGTGGTAATCCCGGTGGCACGTCTTGTGGGAAGACGTCAGCGAACTCCTGCAAAATGTTAGTGACAGCAGGGGGCAAAGAGGAAGGCACGTCCTCGAATGAAAATAATGCTTTTTTGTCACACAAAAGCATAGCAAACAGATTTGCTAGAATCTAGCTCATCAATATCAGATTTGGTGGCAAGTAAACATGCAATTTTTAGTTTAATTTCAGAAGCAACATTAGATGGTTTATTATTAGGCTTCATTTGTTGCTCAAATTCTTTTGCCACAATCTGATTTTCACTCTTATTTTTCTCCTGTTTTGCTTTATTAGCTCTATTAATATCATCTTTCAAAATGGAATCAGGAGTCATAGGAAGCAAAGTAATATTTTTATCCTTATGAACAAGAGTATACTGATTGTTTCTACCATGGTGTACAGAATTTTTATCAAATTGCCATGGTCTACCAAGTAATAAGGAACATGCTTGCATAGGTACCACATCACAATCAACATAATCAGCATATGTAGAGATACTAAAATGCACACGAATAGTACGTGTTACCTTAACCTTGCCGCCGTTGTTGAACCATTGGATGTAGTAAGGATGTGGATGTGGTCTTGTGGTGAGAGAAAGCTTCTCCACCATCTCCATGCTAGCCAAGTTGTTGCAACTCCCTCCATCTATGATGACGCGAATAGAACGTTCCTTCACAACTCCCTTTGTATCGAACAAATTATGCCTCTGATTTTGCTCAGCTTGTGTAACTTGCACACTCAAAACACGTTGAGCAACTAAACATTCATACCTGTCAGCATCTTCAGCAGCCATGTATTGCGTCTCATGATCAGAATCATCTCCACCGTGTTCTTCATGTGTAATAAGAGCCAAAGTCTCCTCATCATAGACACTAGCGGACTCATACCCACCATCCTCAGTAACAATCATCACACGCTTAGATGGGCATTCTCTCGCATAATGACCTCCACCCTTGCAACGTTGACAAATAATATCATGTGTTTGCCCTGTTGATGCCATGGATGAAGAAGAGCTCTTTGCAGGCCCAGAAGGTGTGCTCTTGGCAGATAGTGGTGATTGCGCCTGCTTTACTGTATCACGGTTGGAGGTGGTAGCCGACGGAGGTGCCGGTGTAGCAGAACGTGTGGAAGTAGATGATGCACGTGGTGTCCATGAGGAAGGTCGACCTGTAGAAAAGTTAGTTCACGCCAATACCTGTCGATCATGCACTTCACGTTCAGCTTTACAAGCAAGATGGAATAAACAAGTGATATTATTATAATCCTTATAGTCTAGAATGGTCTGAATCTCTCTATTTAATCCACCCAGAAAACATGCAAGCATAGCTTCATTCTCCTCAACAATACCACATCTAATCAAGCCAGTTTGTAATTCCTGATAATATTCTTCTACCGAATTTTTTCCTTGTCTTAAGCGCTGCAATTTTTGAAGTAATTCACGTTGATAATATGGTGGAACCCAACGAGTACGCATAGCAGTTTACAAAGCAGCCCAAGTAGCTGGAACAGGATATAATCTACAATGTTCAGACCACCAAACACATGCAAAGCTAGTGAAAGCACAAATAGCAGCAGGAACACGTCTCTCCTCAGGATATTGTAAACATGTAAATCGTTGTTCAGTTTCTAACTCCCAAGTAAGATATATATCAGGAACATATCTACCCTCAGATGGTGGAATATTCAATTTTAGTTTAGGGAGATGGTCATGATCTCGTACCTGAGGGGGAGCCCTAACATTGCCATTATTTTCTTGTGGACGACCTGGTGGTTGTGGTGCTGGTGGTTGCACGTAGTTCTGATGTTGATCAACCTCATCCTCATAATCTCCCACATAATCATCCTCCCCCACATCAGCAGCAGGAGCCACAGAAGTATCAACAGCAGCACCAGCAGCTTGGTCAGGCTGAAGATGGACACGGGTCGCTCGACGGAGGGCTGTTTCGCGATGTGGAGGTAGTCGTTGTTGTTGTTGTAGAGGTGCGTTAGGTGCAGACGGTGGTGGTGGTGGTAGACGCGCGAGCAACTCATTGAACTTGTTATCGAGCTTTGTTTCGAACGCCTTCTCAATGCCATCTATCTTCTCCATGGCCTCTTCAAATCTATTGAGCACATCTTCCACCTGTCCACTCATCATTTGTTGAAACTTATCATGTAACGCTTTGTTTGTCATGTTCTCCCAGTCAGTCTCGTCGGCTTGTGATCCTGCCATGGTTAGCAGCAATAGAAACACACAAGAATATGATCCTACAAACTACTAATAAGAGGTGGTGGTGGGAGTTACAAATCCGTCAAGCAAAACTCAAATTCTTACCAGTTCTTACCCAACAGCAGGCGGTGATCGGCAACCGTCGTAGTCAAAACTCTCAAAAGCTTGGATAGAGCGATTGCCAAGAAGAGTCAAATGCACGACGTAGATGTATGTGGAGCTGGGAAGGCTTATAGTATGGTAGCAAAAAGGGTCAGCAATAATCAATTCAGAGATGCAAAGTTGAATAAACGCTCAACGACGGTACCGTGCTGGTCCTAGGCTAGACCGTGCTAGAGACGCGAGCCTAGAACACTAACAAAATCACGTCGCTGCACGGAAACAAGGGAAAAGCACACTCTGGAATTTTTTTTGCTCCGTTTTTTTTGCGCTCCTCTTTTTTTTTGCGAAAAATCACTATAATGGCGAGTGTCTCAAAACTCTTCCCAGGTCAAACTGACAAGATGGGTACGAAATTTTTTGACATTTTTTTCGGAAATCAGGGCAGCGAAGACGAAAAAGTGCGACCAAAAATCACTATGATGGCGAGTGTCTCAAAAGACTCAGAACAGCCTAAAAATAAGATAGGAAAAAAATATTTTTGGTCGCCGAAATTTTGGCCTAAAAACAGCCCGGGGGTCTCCAGACTCTTTTTTTTTGCGCTCTTTTTTTCCGAGACCTACGCAGGCAAGGAAACACGAATTGGAATTTAAATGGCTCTCGAAAACAAACCTAATATGAGAAGAACTCGGATTGGTGGTGGATATATGGTGGTGGTATATGGCAGCGGTGGTGGTATATGGATACGGATTCAGAGCGGTGGCGGAGAAGCAATGATGGTAGATGGCAAGGCGATGATGATGGTGCGGCGGCGGCATGACAACTTATGACCAGAACTCGAAACTCTAAAAGACTAGACTCTAAGACCAGCAACTTGACACGACGATGCAACCGCAAATTCAACAAAGCAAAAACCCTAAAAAGATTATGCAAAGGCTCAGATTGGTCCGGATATGATGAACTAACCCTATTTTTTGTGGCTTTTTCGTGGACTGTAGGTATGAAGAACAGACTTGATCTAATCTATGAAAAACTGTAAAATCTCACCGAGCAACCTGGAACTCTGATACCACTTGATAGAGGCAAGGGTGTCCCGATCATTCAATGAGATGATAACTATCGATTTGGTGAAGAATGACTTTGACGACCCGACTACAAACGTGCACGACGTTGCACCTTAGCAATCGTTAAACCAACTTCGAGAGGTTATTGACCACGCCGGAGCACAATCAACCTGACCACGAAGGTCTATTCCTGCAAGCAATCGAAGAACAAGCAAGAATATCATAAAAGCAATCTGAATATTGCGAGTATATATGAAGTATTGATAATGGTGGGAATCCGGCGGTCTTGGTCTGGTCGTTGGACACAAACGAAGTACACGAAGTTGCAATGGCTAACTTTTAACTAAACAAATCCCAAAGTCTAAATGACGCCCTAAGGGCTGTATATATGGAGGAAGAGGAGGGAATTTCGTGGCCCTTGAGGGTGGGGTCCGAAACCAACCCTATCTCTTGTTTCCCCACACATACGGACTCTAAAAATAGCCTATACTTAAGTATTTCGAAATTACATGGGCCTGGCCCAATAATAAGGTGACGCAGCACCTAAAATAGCCTATGGACGAATATTATGAAGTGGCATCTTGTATATTTCGTCCAAGGCTTCATGCACTGCTTATGGTGGCGTCAAAGTCCTGAAATCATCACTTGTAACTCCGTTCTTGATCCCCTTGCGCATGCCATCAACTCCATGCGGGTTCTTGCTCCAATGTTCATCCTTCTCCAAGCTAGGCCCTTCATTTGTAAGCAAAACAAATGTATCCAATTTAGGCAGCATCATATTCTCATGAACATTAGAAGCATTACCAAGAAACGAAAGTACCTGGTAATTTATTTGGCGTGCGCGAGCTCTAGTAATTGGTCCAGTATAGGTAACAGTAGGGGTTGTGGGTGTAACAATGGTATTGATGTCCTCATCACCGACACTTTAGGACTTGCCGACCGCCGCCAGAGATTCAATCTCATCGTGTTAGATAACTTGAGGATGCGCGCGGTATGTTCAATCTCACCTTAAATCTGTTTCATGGCCTACTTTCCGGAACATATTCTAAATATTGCTACATTTGGATAAAAGGTGCCACATGCACCATATACGTCAAAGGGGATTTCCCCACTCTTCTTTCTATATTAGGCTAATTAATGATGTATTGTTCTTTCGATTACTCTCATATTTCCATGACATCATGTTTACCCTATCTGTTTAATTATAGATTTTTGTCCTTCGATCTCAATTGCTGTACAGTTCTTTCAATTTGGGCCCATGTTTGCATGTTACCATATTTTCTTTAACAATCCTACCATTTTCTGCAGGACATACCTCACTATGCAATAGATTATGTAGTGCACAAGTTTTCCTTTTACATGCATCAAGGATCCACGAATGTCATACTGAACACAAACCATGGATTTACAATCATTGTTACTATAAGACTTGATGAACGTGGTGACTCCTATTTTGGCACTGGCTTTTGGAATGAAATTGCAAAATTTTATGTATTGAAAGCTGGCACTAAAATTGTATTGCACATAGAAGGGCCTGGTCATGAGATATATGCTAACTTCCCCGACAAAATCATCCATCCAAACCTTGTTCAAAGTAAGTTTTCTTTTCAACTATCTGCATATGTTGACATACCCAGCAATGTCAAATGAATTGTGGGGTATTCAAGAAACCAACTGTTATTCCCTTTTCTTACTATATTTGTCGGTGTACTAAAGTAGGGGTACCTTAGTACCACGAACTTGTGCACGGGCAGTCGTAGCACCCCGCGGCAAGGCTGGCCAGGCGATCGCCAAGACTCTCCATGGTCCCTTTTTGGGCCATCCGAGAACAAAGTATTTGAGCCAAGGCCCCGGTAGGAGGAGCTTGCCGGGAAGGCCACCCGAAGAGAGCAAGGCCCCGGCAAGAGGAGCTTGCCGGGACGACCGCTCGAAGCACAAGGCCCCGGCAAGAGGAGCTTGCCGAGAAGGCCGACCGAGGCACGACAAGAAACTTGCTGCGACGCGCTCCGCGTCCCGGCAAGGACCGGTGAGCGACAAGCTCCCGGGCGCGACAAGGCATCAACCGCGGCAAGGCGCTTGCCGCGGCAAGTCACCACCCCGCGCCTGCGCTCCAGCTCATCCACCTACGCGTCGCTCTGGGGCCATTCCAGGCGTACGTGGCGAGAGGCTGCGCAGCCAGGGGCATGCGGTGGCGAAGCAACGCTGACAGAGTAGCCATCATGGCAAACGGTGGCGCTCCTAACGGCCCCTTTCCTGCACTGTTTGGGCGACCCAGACGGGCATTTAATGCCCTTGTCCCCTGCCGTCAAAGTTAGGTATGATAGCACTGTGCAAACAGCTGTACCCAACACAGCGTTTTCCTGTTTTACCCCCGCCTACGTTGCCACCTGTGGGTAACCCCTTGCACATATAAAAGGAGGCCCCATGCGCAACGGGGGGAGGAAGAGGCCATTCGCGCTCGGTCCCGCCAGCAGCTCGCGTGTACTGTAGCACCACATGCTCCCGAGCAAGAACACAATACAGAACCACAAAGCAGCAGTAGGGTTTTACGCATCTGTGCGGCCCGAAGCTGGGTAAACCCCTTGTGTGCATCGCCTCGATCCACTCTTCGCGCGACCTCCGCCCCCTGCCGAACCAAGAAAGGGGCTCGGTCCCCATAGGTGTTGGAGGAGGCAGATTTCCCCCGACATCTATGGCGCGCCAGGTAGGGGGCATCGAAGTTGTGTGAACCTGATCCGGCGTCTGCACAGGCTAGATCTCCATCATCTTCGTCGACATGCCACCGAAGAAGAAGGTTCCGGAGGTGGCTGGTCCGTCCGCGTCGAACCCACCGCCCTGGAGGAAACTGGTGGTGGGGACGGCACCAGCGGCGGAACGGGCGCCACCGAGCCAGCTCATGGTGCCACGGCGTCCGAACATGCACCGCGCCCCTCTCAGGAGGCACGGGACCAGCAGCATCTTGGCACTCACGGTACCATACACTCGCTGGACCCAGATCGAGCCGGCGGATCTCAGGGCGCTCAAGGCCAGCACTCACACCAACGCACTGGCGCGAGCGTGGCGCGACTGCCTGGTCCGGGTGTTGCTCCTTCTAACGTAGTTAGAAGTTCGAGCACATCCCGCTCCACGCGCCGTTCGCCACCGCTGCCCTCCACTCCAGCAGAAGCTCTGGCGTGAGCTCAACTGCTCCTAGACTACCCTCCAACGGCGGACAAGCTCGACGACTGGAGGGCCACGATACAGAGCCTCATCGGTTTCGCTAACGGCGACACATCGCGGCAGCACAGTGCGTCGCAGCCGCGGCAGGTCGGCTATGCGAGAACCGATGGCGCCAAGACCGGTGGGGGCGCGACCACCGTGCACACCCCGCCCCAAAGGCCAAGATCGCCGACTCGCCGGAACCATCACGACAACGGCTCCACCACGTCGTCGAATCCACGAACTCGTCGCGATCAATGCCAAGTTCTTCACGAGCGAGAGCAAGAGGACGCTCATACTCGCATCGAGCGTCGGAGAGAAGCGCGGCGTCAATCAGACAAGCGCGCTGGGCCCTCCGTCGACATGCATGCGCCCAGGGGACCAGGTGACCTGCCATACGCGGTAGGCTGCCCCGCGTTCACCCGTGAGCTGCGGCAAGTCCAGTGGCCCAGCACGAAGAATTTCAAGCCAGACATACCAGAGAAGTACGACGGCAAGTCGCATCCGTCGAAGTTCCTCAGCATCTACACTATTGCGGTGCAGGCTGCTGGGGGGCGGGACGACAAGATCCTTGCCAACTACTTCCCGTTGCTACTCAAATCCAACGTCAGATCCTGGCTCATGCACTTGCCGGATAACTCCATAACCTCCTGGACAGACTTGTGCCATCAGTTTGTTGGCGCCTTTACAGGCGGCCACAAACCCCATGGCCAAGCAAGCGACCTTCATCTGCTCGTCCGTAAGGAAGGGGAATCCTTGCGCAAGTTCATCCAGAGATTCAGCCGCGTACACTACAACATCCCAGACGTCCACCCTGCCGCGGTTATCAGCGCGTTCCATCAGAACGTGCGTAACCGCAGGATGCGGGAGGAGATGGCGATGTGCAAGATCAAAGACGTCAGCGAGCTATATGCCCTGGCCGACAAGTGTGCACGTGCTGAGGAAGGGAGGAAACTCCCCGGAGAGAACACTGGAGCAGGAGAGTCTGACAGTGAGGATACCGCCCCGGCAAGGAAGAACCGGCGGCGGAGCAACAGAAAGAAGAAGAGCCAAGAAGTACTGGTTGTTGAGCAGTCCGGCGATGAAGGCGCCGCCAAGAAGGCCCAGGCTGGTAGCTCCGGCAAGGAGGTCGCCGGATGCGCCAACTGCCAGGCTGTGGCGGTTGCCGACAAGCGGGATGGCACCAACAAACAGTACTGCAAGATCCACCGCACCAAGGGTCATGACCTCCAGAGCTGCAAGCAGGTCGAGCGGCTCGTCGAGCTGCAAAAGGCCGAGTACGAGCAGCGCGACAAGGAGAGAGCCCGGGGAGGTGGCGGAGGATCAGGTACGAAGCGTCCCAGCCAGGGAGGACGCCGCGACAAGGGCAAGCAGTGGCAAGCGGACAGACCTCCCCGCGGCCGCGACAAGAACGAAGACGACGACGAAGACGAAGACATGGATGACGTCGAGACCAGTGAGCAGGAGTTTTAGAAAGCCACAGAGGTCTTGTGCGTAGACGGCGGTACTTCCCTGCATACTTCTCACCACCAGCTCAAGCAGTGGGCGCGGGAAGTCAATGCAGCGGAACCACCCGTCGAGTCGCGCAAGCCTCTGAAATGGTCCAGCACGCCTATCATCTTCGATATTGATGACCACCCTGACCGCACAATTGCGATCGGGTGTTTGCCGATGTTGGTCTCACCAACGGTCCGCAACCTCAAGGTCACTAAGATGCTAGTCGACGGCGGGGCCGGCTTGAACCTGATCTCCTCCGCTGTGCTCCGGAAACTCCAAGTCCCCGACAGCGAGCTCGAAGAGACCGGCACGTTCCAAGGAATCAACCCGGGAAGGAGCAAGCCGAAGGGGAAGATAACGTTTCCAGTAACATTTGGCAGCGAGCTGAACTTCAGGACAGAGAGGATCACCTTTGACGTTGCCGATTTTCCATTGCCCTACAATGGAATTCTCGGCCGTCCAGCGCTCGCCAAGTTCGTGGCGGCCTCTCACTACGCATACAACATGCTCAAGATGCCAGGCCCGATAAGCGTCATCTCTGTCCCCGACGACAAGAAGGATGCCCTTATTTGTGCCGACAAGATCTACCGGGAAGCAGCAGCCGCAGCGGATCACAAGCCGCTTGCCGCTGAAGCTCCCGGAGGGAAGAAGAAGACCAAGCCCGGCAAGTGCTCTGGTGCCCACTCCGGCAAGCGCACCTCTAGGGAGTGCTGCGCTACCATCGAGGACGCGCCATCGAGCTCCGCCAGCAAGAAGAAGACCAAGCCCGGCGAGTGCTCTGGTGCCCACTCCGGCAAGCGCACCTCTTCGGAGTGCTGCGCTGCCGTCGAGGGCGCGCCATCGAGCTCCTCCAGCAAGAGTAAGAAGACAATGACAGCTCCGCCAACGACCAAGAAGGTGTCCGCCAAGGAGGACGGCACTGGTGGTACCTTCACCATCAATGCCACTCTCGACCCCAAATAGGAAAGCACGCTCCTTGCTTTCCTACGGGCGAATGTCGATGTGTTTGCCTGGCAACCATCTGACATCCCCGGCGTTCCCAGGAAAGTGATTGAGCACCGCCTCGCCGTCTAACCTCACGCGCGGCCCGTCAAGCAGAGAGTCAGGAAGCAAGCAGTGGAGCGCCAAGAGTTCATCGCAGAAGAAATCAAGAAGTTGGAAGCGGCAGGCCTCGTCAGAGGTGTGCTCCATCCGACGTGGTTGGCCAATCCTGTTGTCGTGCGCAAAGCAAATGGGAAATGGAGGCTTTGCATCGACTTTACTGATGTTAACAAAGCTTGTCCCAAAGATCCTTTTCCCTTGCCCCGCATTGACCAGATTGTTGACTCCACGGCCGGATGTGACCTGCTTTCATTTTTTGACGCATACTCAGGATACCATCAGATCTTCATGGCTGAAGAAGATGAGGAGAAGACTGCATTCATCACTCCATGTGGCACGTACTGTTTCGTACGGATGCCTTTCGGTTTGGAGAATGCTGGTTCGACGTTTGCAAGGGTTGTCCATACCGCTTTTGAGCCACAGATCCATAGAAATGTGGAAGCCTACATGGACGACATAGTGGTCAAAAGCAGGGACAGGGCAACCCTGATTCAAGACTTAGAAGAGACCTTTGCGAACCTGCGCAGGATCAGCCTCAAGCTCAACCCCGAGAAGTGCGTGTTCGGAGTCCCTTCCGGCAAGCTTCTCGGGTTCTTCTTGTCTCAGCGGGGAATCGAAGCCAATCCAGACAAAATCAAGGCCATCGAGCAGATCGAAGCACCAACACGCGTCAAGGATGTATGAAGGCTCGCCGGCTGCGTCGCGTCTCTCAGCAGGTTCATTTCCAAGTCTGCGAAACGCGCCCTGCCGTTTTTCAAAGTTTTGAAAAAGGCAGGTCCAGTAAAATGGACTCCGGAAGCGGAGGCCGCGCTGCAGGACTTGAAGAAATACCTGTCCTCCGCTCCAATACTTGTCGCGCCTAAACCACAAGATAAGTTGCTGCTATACCTGGCGGCAACCAATCAAGTGGTTAGTGCTGCGTTAGTAGCGGAGAGGGAGGCAGATGATGAGCCAGCAACCGCGGCAAGCACGTCCAATGACAAGCAGGGGGCTTCCCCGACAAGCTCTGGCCCCGACAAGGATGAATCTGCGCAGGAGCAAGTGGAGGTGCAGAAGAAGAAAATGGTGCAGCGCCCAGTTTACTTTGTTAGCTCCCTTTTGCAGGGAGCTAGGTCAAGGTACTCTGGTGTGCAGAAATTGCTTTTCGGCCTTCTCATGGCCTCGAGAAATCTGCGCCATTACTTCCAAACACATGAAATTACGGTTGTCACCCGCTTTCCGCTGAAGAGGATACTGCAGAATCCAGAAGCAACAGGCAGGATTGTCGAGTGGGCACTAGAACTTTCGAGCTTCGGTCTCAAGTTCGAGAGCACCTCGACTATCCAAAGCAGAGCATTGGTGGAGTTCATAGTAGAGTGGACACCGACACCAGACGAAGATATCCCAGAGACGAGCATCCCCGCCAAAGAAGCAAGCAAAGAGTGGCTGATGTATTTTGATGGTGCCTTTTCGCTGCAAGGCGCCGGTGCTGGCGCGTTGCTTATCGCGCCCACCGGAGAGCACCTCAAGTACGTAGTCCAGATGCACTTCCCCAAGGAACAAGCAACCAACAATACTGCAGAGTATGAAGGTTTGCTTGCCGGTCTCAGGATCGCGGTAGAACTTGGGATCAAGAAGCTCATTGTCAGGGGTGACTCGCAGCTTGTCGTCCGCCAAGTGAACAAGGATTACCAGAGTCCGTTGATGGAAGCGTACGTTGATGAAATGAGGAAGCTAGAAGAGCACTTTGACGGCCTGCAAATGGAACACATTCCAAGAGCTGAGAACGACATTGCTGATGGCCTGTCAAAGTGCGCAGCATTTAAGTTACCTGTGGAACCAGGAACCTTTGTGCTCAAGCTGACTCAGCCATCCGTAACGCCATCAACCAGACAGAGAAAGAAGAGGAAGTTGGTCTCCGGCGACTATCTTCCGGCAGAGCTCCCCGGAGCCGCCGCCAAGAAGGTCCCTAAGATCGACGCCAAGAGCGCTGAGGAGCCGCCTGCTCCGGAAAACCCCAGGGTTTGTTCCGTAGAAGCAGACGCTCCCGACAAGTTTTGCTCCGGCAAGCTTGCCGGGGAACGTCAAGCTCCGGCTGAGCCCCAGATCCTCGCCGTAGAAGCGGACGTTCCCGCAGCAGCAGATGTGCCTTCAGTCCTTGTTGTCGAGCCACAGGCTCCAGCATGGGCGCAGCAGACTGTCCATTTCCTCCAAAGCGGAGAACTTCCCGAAGAACAAGAAGAAGCGGAAAGAGTAGCCCGGCGCTCGAGTATGTACCAGTTCGTCGACAACACACTGTACAGAAGAGGGCGCAACGGTGTGAAATTTAAGTGTATTTCCCGGGAAGACGGACAGAAGCTGTTGGCAGAGATACATGGAGGCATATGTGGTCACCACATTGGCGCAAGAGCACTTGCCGGCAAAGCGTTCCGGCAAGGTTTCTTCTGGCCGACAGCCCACCAGGATGCAACTGCACAAGTAACCAAGTGTGAAGCGTGCTAGTTCCATTCCAAGCAGATACACCAGCCAGCTCAAGCTCTCCAAACGATCCCTTTATCCTGGCCATTCTCGGTCTGGGGGCTCGACATCCTCGGCCCCTTCCCCCGAGCTGTCGGGGGCTTTGAGTACTTGTACGTCGCAATTGACAAGTTCACAAAGTGGCCGGAAGTGGAACCAGTGAGGAAGGTGACATCACAGTCAGCAGTCAAGTTCTTCAGGTCGATTGTTTGCCGCTTCGGGATCCCCAACAGGATCATCACCGACAACGGTACGCAATTCACGAGCCGCGCCTTCATGCAATACGTCCAAGATCTCGGCGCCAAGGTCTGCTTCGCTTCTGTTGCTCATCCCAGGAGCAACGGTCAAGCTGAAAGGGCCAATGCCGAAGTGCTGCGCGGGCTCAAGACCAGAACTTTCGACAGGCTGCACAAGTGCGGAAGAAACTGGATCGAGGAGCTGCCGATGGCTCTTTGGTCGATCAGAACGACGCCAAATCGAGCCACTGGCCAGACACCATTTGCTCTAGTCTATGGAGCAGAAGCAGTTACCCCCACGGAACTCGTATACGGGTCACCTCGAGTGCTCGCTTATGATGAGCTTGAGCAAGAGCGGCCGCGTGAAGATGACGCGCTGCTCCTTGAGGAAGATCGTCTTCAGGCTGCTGTGCGAGCCTCTCGCTACCAGCAAGCTTTGCGTCGCTACCATAGCCGCAAAGTTAAAGCCAGAAGCTTCGAGGAAGGCGACCTTGTTCTTTGGCGCGCTCCGTCCGCCAAGAATCATAACAAGTTGACGCCAAAGTGGGAAGGCCCTTACCGGGTGAGACGAGTCACGAGGCCCGGCGCTGTCCGCCTCGAGACCGAAGATGGCACTCCGGTGAGCAACTCCTGGAATATTGAGCATCTTCGTAAGTTTTACCCGTAAGGCGCGGTTGTCGGGCTCCGCCCGGCAACCAACCTTTTGTACAAGTCTTGTCGCTGTTGCATGTAATCCTTTGTACAAAGCCAGGCGCAGACCCTGAGCAGCAGTAAATGAAGCGCTGGCACCCTAAGTTTTAGCATGCATGCTGAGTTGAGTCTCGTCCTTGGTTAGGGTTGATAGTGCCTAACAGCTGCTAACCCCTAGCTTAGAGGTCGAGTCTGCGTCCTTTTTCCTGTTCTTTCATTTCCTTTGGTTCGCAGGGTTTTGCATATCCTGGCCAGACCGCTTAAGGACGAAGAAGAGAACAAGGGCGGACCAGCATCTGGTCCCCGGCAAACCAGTGTTGCCGGGGGCTGCAAGTACGAAGATTCGCCCGCGGCAAGCCAAGGTTGCCGGGGGCTGCAATCCTAGATAAGTTTTTGCATCCCTTGTCATGCATTCTCTTATGAACTATGGAATACGAAAACCTTGTTTCCTCCTAAAAGCTACCGTGCTCCCTTAACAACAGGCCCCAGAGCGCGTTCCTGGGGCCCGTTTTGGTAGTAGTCGCGGCGGCAAAGGGGCGGAACAAGGAGCCCGAACCCGCCTCATCCCTTCCTCCGCCAAAGGCGTGAGAGAGGTCGAGTGGCGCGGGAAGACGGCAGGGCCTGTTGCCGGGCAAAGAAGTGTCTATCTTAACGATATAAAGGATTCGCTCCTTGGCGTGGGTTTTACCAACGGGACAAATGACTCGGCAAACAACCCCTTTTCATTAAAAACATTCCGCTCAGGTACAGTTCAGAGAGGATGAAAAACATGAAAGATGGGATTACAAGCTTTAAACACAGCTAAGGCCCGAGGGCTTACAGATTGAAAAAAGATAAGATGCCCGTAATCCCTTTCTTGTCTCTCTCCTCAGGAGGTAGGACGAGGAGGCGAAAAGGGCAAAAGGGGCGCCTAGGCGAGCTACGGGTGGCAGAAGACACCAACAGAACGCCCGGAGGGCCGTCCGGGGGCTCCGGAGGCTGGATGGTGATGGCGGCGCCGGAAGTGGAGCTCGAAGATGAGGCGGCGGGACGTCAACATGCTGTCGAGGGCATCTAGCCCTCGTACTCCGAGTTGACGGCCTTGCCGCCCGCCCTCTTCCTCTTCCGCAGCCTCGCCACGCCAGCCGCCAAGGAGGCGAGCTCGGGAAGCTCAAGGAGCCGGCGACACGGATGATGGGGTCGCCGGTGCCACGCGGAGCCGCAACCGGCGCCTAGTCGGACCCGTTATCCCGACGACCGCTGCCCTCGTCGTCGTTGTCGCTCCCCTCCTCGCCACTCTCGCTCGAGGAGGATCCTTCGCTGTCGGAGGAGCTATCCACGCAGCACCGGGCCCGGGTCCCGAAGTCCCCGAAGGCCTTGACGGAGAGGAGATCGCCCTCCGTCAACTTAAAATGGAGGGTGAACCCCTCCATCAAGCTGTGGATACGGGCGAATGTCTTCCACCCTCGACCAAGATACACCACGCCGGGGGCTGGGGATTCGACGTGGACCCGCGTGCCGCTTATCCCGCAGCCCTTCATGCGCAGCCTTAGCGTCTCGGGTTGCTCCATCTCCATCACGCTTGCGAAGGGAGCCGGGAGGCGGAGGCGGCGGCGAGGCGCTCGGCGCAGCCTGACGAAGAACTCGCAAGGATCGTCCCCGATGTGGACCGCCGTGGGAAGAAGAGCCGCTGGCGGAGGCGAGGCTGGCGCGCCGCCCCGCCCGCCTCTTCCCTGAACACCTCGGCCTCGTCCACGACCTCGCCCCCTCCCCCTTCCCCTTACGGTTGGCTCCGCCACCGCGGGTGCAGGGGGAGGAGGGGCGCGTTGTCTAGCGGCAACCCTCGCCGCCACCGATGAAGGACCAGGGTTCCCTTTCTCCATGGAGAATGGAGGGAGGGGATCAGAAGACGAAGGGAAGGAAAGATGAAGGAGTGCGGATTTCCGTCGCCCCCTCTTGCTCTTTATAAAGAAGCAGGGTGGGGGCTCGGCCGCCCCGCTCAGCCAATCAAGACGCAGGAAGGCCAGGCGACTGGGGCCGACCTGCTGCCCCGACCCGCGATGGCCCGGTTTCCTGCCTCCACCGTCCGCAACCCCGGGTGCATGGAAGCCGCATGGCTGGCGCGCAGGACCGAGGCGACGGATGAGGCGACCTCTCCCCACCCCGTGGTCGTGGGGAGCGGGCGCCTTGGAAACCGTGCCTCAGCCCCGTCCAGCAGACGAGCCACGCCTCCATGCCTCCCTCCACTTATGGGGCTAGCGCGAACCGTCCCCCTTTATTGCGACGTGACGCATGCCTGCGGGGTTCAGCCCCGCACACGCCGCCCACATCACGCACGCCTCTCCCCATGATGCCGTGTTCGACGCGTGCCGTTCGGGGAGGGTGTGGTGGACGCAGAAGCAGATGCAGCGTGGCCTAGGCCGCGCGTGCCTGTGCACTGTTTTGGGCCTGGCCCAACAACGCTCGGCACCGTGTATGGCCCAGGCCCGGGGGCTCCTGTCGGTGTACTAAAGTAGGGGTACCTTAGTACCCCGAACTTGTGCACGGGCAGTCGTAGCACCCTGCGGCAAGGCTGGCCAGGCGATCGCCAAGACTCTCCATGGTCCCTCTTTGGGCCATCCGAGAACAAAGTATTTGAGCCAAGGCCCCGGCAGGAGGAGCCTGTCGGGAAGGCCACCCGAAGAGAGCAAGGCCACGGTAAGAGGAGCTTGCCGGGACGACCGCTCGAAGCACAAGGCCCCGGAAAGAGGAGCTTGCCGGGAAGGCCGACCGAGGCACGACAAGAAACTTGTTGCGACACGCTCCGCGTCCCGGCAAGGACCGGTGAGCGACAAGCTCCCAGGCGCGACAAGGCATCAACCGCGGCAAGGCGCTTGCCGCGGCAAGTCACCACCCCGCGCCTGCGCTCCAGCTCATCCACCCACGCGTCGCTCTGGGGCCATTCCAGGCGTACGTGGCGAGAGGCTGCGCAGCCAGGGGCATGCGGTGGCGAAGCAACGCTGACAGAGTAGCCATCGTGGCAAACGGTGGCGCTCCTGACGGCCCCTTTCCTGCACTGTTTGGGCGACCCGGACGGGCATTTAATGCCCTTGTCCCCTGCCGTCAGAGTTAGGTATGATAGCACTGTGCAAACAGCTGTACCCAACACAGCGCTTTCCAGTTTTACCCCCGCCTACGTTGCCACCTGTGGGTAACCCCTTGCACATATAAAAGGGGGCCCCATGCGCAACGGGGGGAGGAAGAGGCCATTCGCGCTCGGTCTCGCCAGCAGCTCGCGTGTACTGTAGCACCACACGCTCCCGAGCAAGAACACAATACAAAACCACAAAGCAGCAGTAGGGTTTTACGCATCCGTGCGGCCCGAAGCTGGGTAAACCCCTTGTGTGCATCGCCTCGATCCGCTCTTCGCGCGACCTCCGCCCCCCGCCGAACCAAGAAAAGGACTCGGTCCCCATAGGTGTTCGAGGAGGCAGATTTCCCCCGACAATATTCCTACCTAATAACTTATGGTTACCAATACACTTTTCTATTGCCCTGTTTTAACTAAATATTCCCTGTACTCCCATTTCTATCAAAAAGCGCCGCTGACAAGGAGACTCCAGAGGTGGAGAATGGGGCTGCCAACAAGCGGAGGCAGGGCGAGCTAGAACTGGAAGCGACTCCAGTAGGCCTAGACTTAATCAGCAGCCTCCCCGATGATACGTTGAGAGTCATCATCTCCCTCCTCCCAATCAAATATGGGGCGCGGGAAACCCTCCTTTCCCAATGGTGGCGCCCCTATGGAACTTTAGCCCTCTCGACCTCATCGACACCCACGAGCTCTGCCATGGCTATCACAAAAGCTTGGATGCATTCTGCAAGATCTTCGGCAGTCACCTTGGCCCAACCAAAGGCCTTAGAATGGGAAAGTTCCATTCAACGTCAAGGACCCAGCCAAGCTTGACGACTGGTTCCGATCCCCCGCCCTAGATCAGCTCGAGGAGCTCACTTTTAATGATGGGCATATGCGGCCGCTACCAACGTCCGCACTCCGCCTCGCGCCCATGCTGCGTGTTGCCAAGTCCAGGAACTGCCATTTCCCGCCCCTTAATGACGCGCCCGCTCTTATTCTACCACGACTGAAGCACCTCGAGCTCGTCGTCGTCTGCCTCTCAAATGGTGACATGGAGCGCCTACTCCGTGACTATACTGCACTCGAGTACCTTCGTCTTCATAAGATCAATGGGTTGAGTACCTTCCACATCACCTCCATGACTCTCTGGACTATTTATGTGTGTGGCTGGTGCGGTAGGAAGAATCACAAAAGGTGGACCACGGTATGGTCATCCAGGACACACTTGCACTTGAGAGATTACTTGTAGTTGATCAAGAAGGTCCAACAAGAATCAATGTCATTCTGCGCCGAAATTGACAGTGGTGGGCTACTCGTCTGACAAATACTTCGAACTTGTTATTGGATCCACACTCATTCACGTACAACAGCCACCTTCTACCTCTCCTTCTACAAATTAACATTATTTCTAATTTTGAAGATGTTTGTTCGTCTGTCATTCAGAAAATGATTCCAACAAGCTTGACCCCGAAACTACGCACAGTGAACGTCTTGGCACTAGAATCTATCGGGCCCGATCTGGAGCAAGTTGCCAGTTTCCTGAGATGCTTTCCGTGCCTGGAGAAGCTATATATCGAGGTGATGTTCCTTTCTTGTTAAATGTTAACCATAAGGGAGTTCAATTTGTGACACCTTTTTCCAAGTTTACAATGACAATGTACTACGATTTCTGAAGGTTCTTTTGGAGGATTTCAGTGCATACATGCCCCCCATATTGGTTGCTTGATCCATATGGTTACAATCAATAAGTATTTCTCCTTTGGATTCATCTGTAGTAGTTTTCTTAGGGAACTTTTCATCCACTCCAACCACTTGTGAAGAAGGCTACATTTTTCTAGAATGTAATCAAATGCCCATGTTAATCATGTCAAATCGAAGATGGCATCTTAGTGCATTTTACAAATCCTGCAAACCAAATAGCTAGACATGTAGTAATGTTCGAAACTTCATATAGGCACTAAAATGTTTTCTTCTTTTGCAGATAAGATTAGGCCCAGTGGTGGATAATGTGATACAATATAACAATCACGTCGAATGCCTAGATCTGCATCTCTCAGAAATTACTTTGAACTCCTACCGAGGGACCTTACCAGAGATTATATTCGCCAGGTTCTTTGTTCTCAGAGCAAGGGTGCTGAAGGAAATGAGGTTTGCCCTACATTTATTTCACAAAAATGAATGGTCTGTTGATCAGCGCCGGCGCCTGCGGCAGAATGGAGTAGGCTCCAAAAATGCTGAATTTCATTTTGGAACTTCAGATGACAGAGTAATCGAAAGTCATTGGGTCAACCCCATACATGACTTCTCAGTGGCTGGCCCCTTTTCAAAAATTGTGAGGTTTCGTAGCCATACTTAGAAGCGGTGATATTAGTTTGAACCTCTCTGATATTCATGTTCAACGCAGCAGCGCGAGCGTTTGCAGCTAATGAGCTGAATTTCATTTCTATTATCAGTTTGAACCTTGTAATCTTCGAATTTGAGCCATATAACTCTGGAATTTGAACCTTGTAACATTTCGAGCTTTTGTGGTACAATCGTTGAAATGGCATCGTATGAGACTCGTATATTGCTAGCACTATTTTGACCTTAATATCCAATGGTCTTAGATTTTATTAACCATTCTCGAATCAATTTACCTTGTCGATCTCATAGCACACGATCTGTATAGCTAACTCGACTGCGATCTTCGACATTATTGCACACAGTTGGTTTCTTCCACCGTGTGCACTGTAGAGTGTAGAATTAATTATCGCACTCGAGTGTCCATCATCACCCTTCTGTGTAACTTTGACCTCATCACCCAAGGGTAAACTTATGACCGAAGTCATTCCACACACTTTGTTTTTACGAAGATTTTTGCCAATAAACGCCCATGATTTGTCCCTCTTCTAGCCGACGCGCGACAAACTAGCCGGGTGGGAAGCTTGCCCGGTAAACAGCATGGTAGCGCGAGAACAGGCTCACCGACGATACATGTGGCGCCTCTTCGAGCCCACGCCTGGGGTGCGGTGTTGTCAAGCATGCACTGGATTCTGGAATCCTCCGCTATGAACGCCGTGACAAGATGTGACGATTATAGGCCGGCCGGCCCCCATTTATTACAACGGTCATTTAACCTACCCTTGTGTCTCTTCAACCTTCAATCGCGCCCCACCATTGCAAGAAGCATACCCACCACGAGAAATTCTTAGAGGGTATCCTGCGCGGCTTCAATGGCGCTCCGAGCAGCTGCCGATGACGAGCAGCAGTTCACCATGCGCACTGTGGTGGACACCCACAGAAAGTTCATGGACCTCTTGGTGGTGTACACCAACGATCCGGTCTGGGTGGAGCGCTCCGTCCACATCATGGAGCTGTTGCTTGCCGAGGAGAAGTACAAGGTGGTCGGGTTCGACCTCGAGTACACCCGCGCTCGTGTCGGGACTCGTCCCAAGGTCGCCGTCACCCAGATGTGTGTGCGGCACCACGTCCTCGTCTACCACTACTGCCTAGCCACAAGGCCTTGCGAGCGTTTCGCCAGGTTTGTCAACAGCCCCCACTACATGTTCGCTATGGTGGACATCACCAATGATGTAAAGGCGCTCGAGAGTTCGGGCATCGCCTGCCAGAATCTTGTCGACATCTTGGGCCAATACAAGATCTGGGGCAGCAAGGAGCATGAGAAGGACTCACTGGTTCACCTTGATGAGGCCATCATCGACCCCTACTACAAACACAAGAAGGATTCGTGCAACAAGGACAAGCATGCCTGGCACTCGGCCTGGATGGAGAAACTCGACAAAGCTCACGTCATGTACGCGGCCAAGGAGGCATACACGAGCTACGACATGTACAGGCGGATTGTTAACATGAGGAAGTGCCTCCTTCCCCAAATCAGCCAGGGATCCAGCCGGAAGCAGAGCAATGGCAAGTGTCGTCGCAACAATAAGTAGATGATTAGATCATCGTTTCTCCTACTTTAGTATGCATGTAATTGCTTACTTTGGTGTGTGCAAATGTTATGTGTGTAGTCACTTGTGTAATTGTGATGAGGACATCAATACCATTGTTACACCCACAACCCCTGCTGCTATACATACTGGACCAATTATAGAGCTCGCGCACGCCAATTGAATTATCAGGTACTTTCATTTCTTGGTAATGATTCTAATGTTCATGAGAATATGATGCTGCCTAAATTGGATACATTTGTTTTGCTTACAAATGAAGGGCCTAGCTTGGAGAAGGATGATCATTGGAGCAAGAACAAGCATGGAGTTGATGGCATGCGCAAGGGAGACAAGAACAGAGTTTCAAGTGATGATTTCAGGACTTTGAAGCCACCATAATGAGTGCATGAAGCCTTGGACGAAATATACAAGATGCCACTTCATAATTTTCGTCCAGAGGCTATTCTAGGTGCTGGGTCACCATATTTTTGGGCCAGGCCCATGTAATTTCGAAATACTTCAATATAGGCTGTTTTTAGAGTCCGTATGTGTGGGGAAACAAGAGTTGGGGTGGGTTTTGGACCCCTCCTCCAAGGGCCACGAAATTCCCCCCTCTTCCTCCATATATACAGCCCCTAGGTATCGTTTAGACTTTGGGTTTTGTTTAGATCAAAAGTTTCGCCATAGCTGCAACTTCGCGTACTTCGTTTGTGTTCAACGACAAGACCAAGGCATCACAGAACCCCACCTTCATTAATAAAGCTTTCCTCTTATATTCGCAATATCCAGATTGCAATCTTAGTTTCTTGCTTGTTCTTCGTTTGCTCGCAGGAAACAGGCCCTCGTGGTCAGGTTGGTCGTGCTCCGGCGTGGTCAATAACCCTTGGAAGTTGGTTTAGCGATTGCTAAGGCGCGACGTCTCGCACGTTCATAGTCGGATCGTCAAGGTCGACTCCCACAGAAACGATAGCCACCATCTCATCGAAACATCGGGACACCTTTGCCTCTATCAAGTGGTATCAGATTTTCAGGTTGCTCGGTGAGATTTTACAGTTTTTCATAGTTTAGATCGAGTCTGTTTTTCATACCTACAGTCCACAAAAAAGACAAAAAAATTAGGGTTAGTTCATCCTATCCGAACCAATCTGAGCCTATGCATAATCTTTTCTGTATTTGCTTTGTTGAATTTGCGGTTGCATCGTCGTGTCAAGTTGCTGGTCTTAGCGTCTAGTCCTTTAGAGTTTCGAGTTCTGTTCACAGGTTGTCACGTCGCCGCTGCCATATATCACCACCGCATCATCATCATCACCGCTGCCATATACCACCATCGTCATCACCGCTGCCATATACCACCATCGTCATCGCCGCTACCATATACCACATACCCACCGCCATCACGCTAATCCGAGTCCACCTCCATCAC
Source organism: Aegilops umbellulata (assembly GCA_032464435.1). Lineage (NCBI taxonomy): Eukaryota > Viridiplantae > Streptophyta > Magnoliopsida > Poales > Poaceae > Aegilops > Aegilops umbellulata. The sequence continues at coordinate 185,430,680 of CP136055.1, forward strand.
AGATTCGCCACCAGTCCGTGTTCCATCGCCCGACAAATATCCGCCACCACTCCGAGTTTCCACCAGATTCATCTCCGCCACGAGTCCTAGTCCGAGTCCAGTAATTGTTGCTTTGTTCTCGATTTCCAGATCACGCGATACTCTGAGTCGTGACAGAGAAGGACTCCCCAACTTTCGTGCTACCCGCAGAATAAAAATAGTTCTAGTTTAAAAAAAACTAAGTTTGGAAAATTCTGGCTAGGCAGTTTTTAGGACATTTGTAGACTTTTTCGAAATAAATTTGTTGCGGAGCAAAAAAAAAGAGGAAAAAAGTGCAAAAAAAAGTGAAAAAAAAGAAAAAAATTCAGAGTGTGCTCCTCCCTTGTTTACGTGCAGCGCCGTGATTTTGTTAGTGCTCTAGGCTCGCGTCTCTAGTATGGTGTAGCCTAGGACCAGCACAGTACCGTCGTTGAGCGTTTATTCAACGTTGCATCTCTGAACTGATTATTGCTGACCCTTTTTGCTACCATATTAAAAGCCTTCCCAGCTCCACATACATCTACATCGTGCGTTTGACTCTCCCTGGTAATCGCTCTATCCAAGCTTTGAGAGTTTTGACTACATCGGTTGCCGATCACCGCCTACTGCTGGGTAAGAACTGGTAAGAATTTGAGATTTGCTTAACGGATTTGTGACTGTTCACCACACCACCACCACCACTTCCTAGTAGTCTGTAGAATCATATTCTTGTGTGTTTCTATTGCTGCTAACCATGGCAGGATCACAAGCCGACGAGACTGACTGGGAGAACATGACAAACAAAGCGTTACATGATAAGTTTCAGCAAATGATGAGTGGACAGGTGGAAAATGTGCTAAATAGATTTGAAGAGGCCATGGAGAAGATAGATGGCATTGAGAAGGCGTTCGAAACAAAGCTTGATAACAAGTTCAATGAATTGCTCGCGCGTCTACCACCACCACCACCGGCTGCACCTAACGCACCTCTACAACAGCAACAACGACTACCTCCACACCGCAAAACAGCCCTCCGTCGAGCGACCCGTGTCCCTCTTCAGCCTGACCAAGCTGCTGGTGCTGCTGTTGATACTTCTGTGGCTCCTGCTGCTGATGTGGGGGAGGATGATTACGTGGGAGATTACGAGGATGAGGTTGATCAACATCAGAACTATGTGCAACCACCTGCACCACAACCACCAGGTCGTCCACATGCAAATAATGGCAATTTCAGGGCTCCCCCTCAGGTACGAGATCATGACCATCTCCCTAAACTAAAATTGAATATTCCACCATTTGAGGGTAGATATGTTCCTGATATATATCTTACTTGGGAGTTAGAAACTGAACAACGATTTACATGTTTACAATATCCTGAGGAGAGACGTGTTCCTGCTGCTGTTTGTGCTTTCACTAGCTTTGCATGTGTTTGGTGGTCTGAACATTGTAGTTTATATCCTGTTCCAGCTACTTGGGCTGCTTTGAAAACTGCTATGCGTACTCGTTATGTTCCACCATATTATCAATGTCAATTACTTCAAAAATTGCAGCGCTTAAGACAAGGAAAAAATTCGGTAGAAGAATATTATCAGGAACTAAAAACTGGCTTGATTAGATGTGGTATTGTTGAGGAGGATGAAGCTATGCTTGCACGTTTTCTGGGTGGATTAAATTGAGAGATTCAGACCATTCTAGACTATAAGGATTATAATAATATTAGTCGTTTATTCCATCTTGCTTGTAAAGCTGAACGTGAAGTGCAGGATCGACAGGCATTGGCGCGAACTAACTTTTCTGCAGGTCGACCTTCATCATGGACACCACGTGCATCATCTACTTCCACACGTTCTGCTACACCGGCACCTCTGTCGGCTGCCACCTCCAACCGTGATATAGTAAAGCAGGCGCAATCACCACTATATGCCAAGAGCACACCTTCTGGGCCTGCAAAGAGCTCTTCTTCATCCATGGCATCAACAGGGCAAACACATGATATTATTTGTCGACGTTGCAAGGGTGGAGGTCATTATGCGAGGGAATGCCCATCTAAGCGTGTGATGATTGTTACTGAGGATGGTGGGTATGAGTCCGCTAGTGACTATGATAAGGAGAATTTGGCTCTTATTACACATGAAGAACACGGTGTAGATGATTCTGATCATGAGACGCAATACATGGCTGCTGAAGATGCTGACAGGTATGAATGTTTAGTTGCTCAACGTGTTCTGAGTGTGCAGGTTACACAAGCTGAGCAAAATCAGAGGCATAATTTGTTCCATACAAAGGGAGTTGTGAAGGAACGTTCTATTCGCGTCATCATAGATGGAGGGAGCTGCAACAACTTGGCTAGCATGGAGATGGTGGAGAAGCTATCTCTCACCACAAGACCACATCCACATCCTTAATACATCCAATGGTTCAACAACAGCGGCAAGGTTAAGGTAACACGTACTGTTCGTGTGCATTTTAGTATCTCTACATATGCTGATTATGTTGATTGTGATGTGGTACCTATGCAAGCATGTTCCTTATTACTTGGTAGACCATGGTAATTTGATAAAAATTCTGTACACCATGGTAGAAATAATCAGTATACTCTTATTCATAAGGATAAAAATATTACTTTGCTTCCTATGACTCCTGATAACATTTTGAAAGATGATATTAATAGAGCTAATAAAGCAAAACAGGAGAAAAATAAGAGTGAAAATCAGATTGTGGCAAAAGAATTTGAGCAACAAAAGAAGCCTAGTAATAAACCATCTAGTGTTGCTTCTGAAATTAAATTGAAAAGTGCATGTTTACTTGCCACCAAATCTGATATTGATGAGCTAGATTCTAGCAAATCTGTTTGCTATGCTTTTGTGTGCAAAGAGGCATTATTTTCATTCGAGGACGTGCCTTCCTCTTTGCCCCCTGCTGTCACTAACATTTTGCAGGAGTTCGCTGACGTCTTCCGACAAGACGTGCCACCGGGATTACCACCTATTCGAGGGATTGAGCATCAAATTGACTTAATTCCCGGTGCATCGCTGCCCAACCGTGCACCATACCGTACCAATATAGAGGAAACGAAGGAGATTATGCGTCAAGTACAGGAGCTGCTCGACAAAGGTTATATACGCGAATCTCTTAGTCCTCGTGCTGTTCCTATTATACTAGTGCCTAAAAAGGATGGTACGTCGCGCATGTGTGTTGATTGTAGAGGCATTAATAATATTACTATTCGTTATCGTCATCCTATTCCTAGGCTAGATGATATGCTTGATGAATTGAGTGGATCTACAATATTCTCCAAAGTTGATTTGCGTAGTGGATACCATCAAATTCGTATGAAATTGGGAGATGAATGGAAAACAGCATTTAAAACTAGGTTTGGTTTATATGAGTGGTTAGTCATGCCTTTTGGGTTAATTAATGCACCTAGTACTTTCATGAGACTAATGAACGAAGTTTTACGTGCTTTCATTGGATGATTTGTGGTAGTCTATTTTGATGATATACTGATTTAGAGCAAATCTTTGGAAGAACATGTGGAACATTTACGTGCTGTTTTTAATGCTCTACGTGATGCACGTTTGTTTGGTAACCTTGGGAAGTGCACCTTTTGCACCGACCGAGTATCTTTTCTTGGCTATGTTGTTACTCCACAGGGAATTGAAGTTGATAAAGCCAAGATTGAAGCTATTGAGAGTTGGCCGCAGCCCAAAACGGTCACACAAGTGAGGAGTTTCCTTGGCCTCGCTGGTTTCTATAGGCATTTTGTGAGAGATTTCAGCACCATTGCTGCACCTCTCAACGAGCTTACAAAGAAGGATGTGCCTTTTGTTTGGGGTACCGCACAGGAAGAAGCCTTCACGGTATTGAAAGATAAGTTGACACATGCTCCTTTGCTCCAACTTCCTGATTTTAATAAGACTTTTGAGCTTGAATGTGATGCTAGTGGAATTGGATTAGGAGGTGTGTTATTACGAGATGGCAAACCTGTTGCATACTTTTCTGAATAATTGAGTGGGCCTAGTCTGAACTATTCTACTTATGATAAAGAATTATATGCTCTTGTTCGGATCTTAGAAACATGGCAACATTATTTATGGCCCAAAGAATTTGTTATACATTATGATCATGAATCTTTGAAACACATTAAAAGTCAAGCTAAATTGAACCGTAGACATGCTAAATGGGTTGAATTCATTGAGACTTTCCCTTATGTCATTAAACACAAGAAGGGTAAAGAAAATGTTATTGTTGATGCATTGTCTCATCGTTATACTATGCTTTCACAACTTTACTTTAAAATATTTGGTTTGGAGACCATCAAAGATCAATATGTGCATGATGCTGAATTTAAAGACGTATTGCAGAATTGTAAAGAAGGAAGAACATGGAACAAGTTCGTCGTTAACGATGGATTTGTGTTTCGTGCTAACAAGCTATGCATTCCAACTAGCTCCGTTCGTCTTTTGTTGTTGCAGGAGGCGCATGGAGGGGGACTAATGGGACACTTTGGCGTGAAGAAGACGGAGGATATACTTGCTACACATTTCTTTTGGCCAAAGATGAGACGGGATGTTGAGCGTTTTGTTGCTCGTTGCACTACATGTCAAAAAGCTAAGTCACGACCCAATCCTCATGGTTTATATATGCCTTTGCCTGTACGTAGTGTTCCTTGGGAGGATATATCTATGGACTTTGTTTTAGGTTTACCTCGAACAAAAAGGGGAGGGATAGTATATTTGTTGTCGTGGATAGATTCTCGAAAATGGCACACTTTATACCATGTCATAAAAGCGATGATGCTGTTAATGTTGCTGATTTGTTCTTTCGTGAAATTATTCGCTTGCATGGTGTGCCAAATACTATTGTTTCAGATCGTGATACTAAATTTCTTAGCCACTTTTGGAGATGTTTATGGGCTAAGTTGGGGACTAAACTACTTTTTAGTACTACTTGTCACCCCCAAACTGATGGACAAACTGAAGTAGTCAACAGAACATTGTCTACTATGCTTAGGGTTGTTTTGAAGAATAATAAGAAAATGTGGGAAGAATGCTTGCCTCATGTTGCTTATAATCGTGCATTGCATTCTACTACTAAGATGTGCCCTTTTGAAATTTTGTATGGTTTCCTACCTCGTGCACCTATTGATTTGTTGCCTCTTCCATCTTCGGAGAAGGTTAATTTTGATGCTAAAGAACGTGCTGAATTGATTTTAAAAATGCATGAGTTAACGAAGGAAAACATTGAGCGTGTGAATGCTAAATATAAACTTGCTGGAGATAAGGGTAGAAAACATGTTGTGTTTGCACCTGGAGATCTTGTTTAGTTACATTTGCGTAAGGATAGATTTCCTAATTTGCGCAAATCAAAGCTAATGCCACGTGCTGAGGGTCCTTTTAAGGTGTTGGAGAAAATAAATGATAATGCATATAAACTTGAGCTGCCGGCAGATTTTGGGGTTAGTTCCACTTTTAACATTGCAGATTTGAAGCCTTATTTGGGTGTGGAAGATGAGCTTCCGTCGAGGACGACTTCATTTCAAGAAGGGGGGATGATGAGGACATCAATACCATTGTTACACCCACAGCCCCTGCTGCTATACATACTGGACCAATTACTAGAGCTCGTGCACGCCAATTGAATTATCAGGTACTTTCGTTTCTTGGTAATGATTGTAATGTTCATGAGAATATGATGCTGCCTAAATTGGATACATTTGTTTTGCTTACAAATGAAGGTCCTAGCTTGGAGAAGGATGATCATTGGACCAAGAACAAGCATGGAGTTGATGGCATGCGCAAGGGAGACAATAAAAGAGTTTTATGTGATGATTTCAGGACTTTGAAGCCACCATAATGAGTGCATGAAGCCTTGCACGAAATATATAAGATGCCACTTCATAATTTTCGTCCAGAGGCTATTCTAGGTGCTGTGTCACCTTCTTTTTGGGCCAGGCCCATGTAATTTCGAAATACTTCAATATAGGCTGTTTTTAGAGTCCGTATGTGTGGGGAAACAAGAGTTAGGGTGGGTTTCGGACCCCTCATCCAAGGGCCACGAAATTCCCCCCTCTTCCTCCATATATACAGCCCCTAGGGCATCGTTTAGACTTTGGGTTTTCTTTAGATCAAAAGTTCGCCATAGCTGCAACTTCGCGTAGTTCGTTTTTGTTCAACGACCAGACCAAGGCGTCACAGAACCCCACCTTTATTAAGAAAGCTTTCCTCTTATATTCGCAATATCCAGATTGCAATCTTAGTTTCTTGCTTGTTCTTCGTTTGCTCACAGGAAAAAGGCCCTCGTGGTCAGGTTGATCGTGCTCCGGCGTGGTCAATAACCCTTGGAAGTTGGTTTAGCGATTGCTAAGGCGCGACGTCTCGCACGTTCGTAGTCGGATCGTCAAGGTCGACTCCCACAGAAACGATAGCCACCATCTCATCGAAACATCGGGACACCTTTGCCTCTATCAAATTGTATGCTTAATTTGGTTATGCAATGCTGTCTTTTTAAGTATATATGTTGATGCTCTGTAGACAGAGCGTAGATGGTGTGCGGACAAAGAAATCACATCGCAAACGGACTAATCAATGGAACCCGCCGGTGATGTTTTCATCAATCACTCACAATTGTATACCAGCAGTTGTTTGCTCACAACACACACGGCTTGTTAGCAGTAACCGTCTGTGTTCTTATCGGTCCTCGAACATGATTCTAATTACAGACCTGTTTGCCTCGTATCACACACATCTTGTTCATTTTAACCGTTTCTGTTCTCATGTCTTAACGCAAATAGTTCATCCGAGTGAACCGCATGCCGTATATCGCACACACCTTTGATCCTGCTGGCCGTTTCTTTTGTGTTTCCTAATCACAAACAGTTCATCCGAGTCAACCGTATGCTGTACAACACACACACCTTCATCTGGCTGCCCGTTTCTTTTGTTCATCCTCATTGCAAACAGTTAATTGAGCTGAACCGTATGCCCTGCATCGCACACGCAACTAAAATCTGAACCGTGTTTGATGCTTCCTCCATCGAAAACGTTTTGTACCTTTTTTTACAGTTATTTTACACCACTGTTTGCGATTATGGCATCGCACACAGTTTCGTCGAAGGGTATCTAATCGTAGTGTCGCGTTAGCAGCAGCCTGCAGTAGTGGAAGGTGATATTCCTCATAATAAGTCTGCTAGTCAATTCTTGGATGAGTTTGATAATTTTATTGTTAAGCAAGAAAACTTCAATTCTTATGTTAGTAGACAATTGAAACATAATGCTTACATGCTTGACTTCTTGGGTGACTACATGAGTAGAACTGTTAGTGAGCTTAAGATTATTAGTAGGCATGCTTCCATGGTGAAAACTCAAGTAGAACAAGTACTTATGGCACGGGATGATTTGTTGAATGAGTTGAATAGTAAGAACAATGATAATGTTGTTAGGGTTATGACTCTAGGTGGTAAAATGACCCAGGAACCTTTGTATCCTGAGGGCCATCCTAAGAGAGTTGAGCAAGATTCTTAGAAAACTAATACTGATGCACCTAGTCCTCCTAGTAATAAGAAAAATAGGAAAACTGATAGGACTTTGCATGCTTCTAGTGAAACTGTTATAGACACACATGAGAATCCCACTGATATTTCTATTTCTGATGCTAAGACACAATATGGTGATGAACATGAACCTAGTGCTAATGTTAATCATGATGTTCTTGTTTATGCTCAACCTAGTAATGATAATGATGTGGAGGTAGAACCTGCTGTTGATCTTGATAACCCACAATCTAAGAATCAACGTTATGATAAGAGAGACTTCATTGCTAGGAAACAAGATAACGAAAGGGAACCATGGGTTCAGAAACCCATGCCCTTCCCTCCTAAACCATCTAAGAAAAAAGATAATGATGATTTTGAGCGCTTTGTTGAAATGCTTAGACATGTCTTTTTTGCGTATGTGTTTGACTGATATTCTGAAATTGTCTCCTTATGCTAAGTATATGAAAGATAATGTTACAAATAAAAGAAAGATACTGGAAGTTGAAATTTCCAACATGCTTGCTAATTACAATTTTAAGGGTGGAATACCAAAGAAACTAGGACACCCAGGAATAACAACTATACCACGCTCTATTAAAAGAAACTATGTTAAAACTGCTTTATGTGATTTAGGAGCTAGTGTTAGTGTTATGCCTTTCTCTCTATAACATAGACTTGAATTGAATAAGTTGACACCTATCATAATCTCTTTGCAAATGGCTGATAAATCAACTGCTATACCCATCGGTATTTCTGAGGATGTGCGTGTTGTGGTTGCAAATGTTACTATCTTTAACAGACTTTGTTATTCTTCATATTCCCGAGGACGATGATACGTCTCCAACGTATTTATAATTTTTGATTGTTTCATGCTATTATATTATCTATTTTGGATGTTTATGGGCTTTATTTTACACTTTTATATTATTTTTGGGACTAAATTATTAACACAGAACCAGTGTGTTGTAGGGTGGAACCCTAAGTGAAGATCTTTCACGAATTGGAGGGGGAATCCCCATGAACAAGATGAACACAAGAGGGAAAACAAGAGGAACACTCAAGAACAAGTCCAATCACACATCTACTAGACCAACAAACACACAAGATCCACAAGGTACATGAACAATCAAAGGGAAACAACATACATGGTAGAGTTCATCCCAAATCCTATGAAGGAGATGAGGGCTTAATGATCCTATGATGGGGATCCTTCTCCAAGAGGAGGCCTTGGTATCCACAAGTGGATCTTCTCCCTTAGGAGGTCATGATCTCCATGAGGAGGAAGATGAGCAAAGCTCTCTCTTTGTCTATCAAATACTTTGCTATCCTACAAATGAGCTAGGGGAGGTGCTTATATAGTCTAGGGACAAAATGAGAGGAAGAGGGGGATACAAGGGACCAAATCCCAAAAGTGCACGCAGGCACGCGGAGGGGTCCGGGCACCCAGAGTGTGAGGGACCGGGCACCTGGTCCGGTCAGAGGGAGGCACCGGGGGGGCGAGGGGCCGGGCGCCCGGACCAACCAGGGGGCCGTGCCCTTGGCGCTGAAGAGGCCGGGCACCCGGGGGAGGTGGCAGGCGGCACCGGGCGAGAGGGCCGGGCACCCGGGGCTCCATAGCCGGGCACCCGGGGCCGGCTGGGGCAGCGCCCAGGGGGGCGAGCACCCGGGCCCATATGGCCGGGCACCCGGGGCTGGCAGGGGCCGCGCCCCGGTTGAGGCCGAGCACCCGGGCCCAAAGTGGCCGGGCACCCGGAGTGTCCAGGTGCTCCACTTCTTCATTCTTCACGATCCTTCCCTTCCTTTCCGTCTCCGTTGTCGCTTGTACCTCCGTCCTTGCCTCTTCACGGTCCTCTTCTTGATACCTAAGAGTGCATAATGCTTCCGATTGAGGTAGAACCCAATTCACGAGTGAATCCGAATGAAGCTCGAAGTGGAAAGAGTTAACCTCGGTTTCGACAACGCGTGCGCGAGCTCTCATCGTAGGTCCTTTCCGTGCTTGCGGTGGCGGTGTGACGTCCATGGTGATGGTCGAAGGATGCTCCGCATCATCTCCCCCCCTTGGGAGAGATCCGTCCATGGATCGTGATCTTCATCACCATGGTAACGAGATGGCGTCGCCATGTAGAAGTGGACAACCACCAAGCACTTGTCATGTGGAAGCTCGAAATGGTCACTCTCCAATGTTGCACCGTCTTGTAATTTCTTCAAAAGGAGCAAAGATAACAAGCACTTGGAAAAACAAATGTGGTTGGCATTAAAGCAAAACCAAGCATTCAAGAGGTGATTCATCCAACAAGTGTTGGCATCAAGCATACCATATGGTTTGACAAAGAAGAGTGGCATGGCATTTAAGAATCTAAATTGAGCACATGGAAAAGCATCATGGAAGCAATCATGCAAAGGTGAGGTAAAGGTGCTAATATGTGTGACAAGTAAACAAGCATCTACCTCAATGTCATAGCAAGCATGCGTAAATTGCTCAACAAATGGTCTGTGGTAAGCATAAGAGTCATTCACAACACCAAAAGAAATGAAATGTCTAAACACATGGGACAAGTGCAAGACGATCCAAGCATAATGTGCATATGGTGTGGTGAAGAAAGTGAGGCACTCAACACAAATGATATAGCAATTTTGGAACATGTGCGAGTCAATCAAGTCGTGCAAACTAGTGGAGCGAAGATGCAACACACTAGAGGAAATCATGGCAATCATATCATGTGAGAATATAATAGATATAGGTAATGCACATGACATATTGCGAGCATGAACACAAAGCAAGATCATAGTATCGTCGTAGGCATGGGGCACATAGCAAACATGGCAATAACAAGCAATATCTCCACCAAGCTTGCAAATACACATACAAGTAGGAGAATCAATCATCATGTGTAATGCAAAGCATGGGTCACAAATGCATGGCAAAGGCATAGGAATGAGCATATCATGCAAAGTGAACAAGGCAAGATGGGCATATAATATGTAGTGGGCAATAACCCATAGCCATGTGAGAGCCGTGTAGAAGGAATGCGCGAACTCTTTGTGCAAGAGAGAGGTGGGAAAGGAAATCCATGGGATCCAAAGTCATCATTGCTCTCTAGAGCTCATTTTGTCAACTCGTGGGATTGCGAGGTTGACAAGTATTCATGGGTACCTACACAAAAGAGCGACAAACCAAAGAAATTGTGTTCGTGGTAAATGTACACATCATCCATCATGATGTGTATGTGCATATGTGAGTTAGCACAAGATAAGAATTGGTCAAAGAAATTTGATGCATGGTATAAGAACATGTCATCCATCATGAAAGAATAGTTGTTATGTATGACACGATAGGGACACAAATTGAGAATGCAAGTATATGGCACAACAATATCATTATGATTCATGGGGAGCATATGGCAAGTAGTGGGATCATTCAAAGTATGGAATGCATCCAAGTCTCCTAATATGTATGAGGAAACTATGGGGGTCTCCTCATGAGCAATAGTTGATGAGGACATCAATACCATTGTTACACCCACAGCCCCTACTGTTACATATACTGGACCAATTACTAGAGCTCGCGCACGCCAAATAAATTACCAGGTACTTTCGTTTCTTGGTAATGCTTCTAATGTTCATGAGAATATGATGCTGCCTAAATTGGATACATTTGTTTGCTTACAAATGAAGGGCCTAGCTTGGAGAAGGATGAATATTGGAGCAAGAACACGCATGGAGTTGATGGCATGCGCAAGGGGATCAAGAACGGAATTACAAGTGATGATTTCAGGACTTTGAAGCCACCATAAGGAGTGCATGAAGCCTTGGACAAAATATACAAGATGCCACTTCATAATATTCGTCCATAGGCTATTTTAGGTGCTGCGTCACCTTATTATTGGGCCAGGCCCATGTAATTTCGAAATACTTAAGTATAGGCTATTTTTAGAGTCCGTATGTGTGGGGAAACAAGAGATAGGGTTGGTTTCGGACCCCACCCTCAAGGGCCACGAAATTCCCTCCTCTTCCTCCATATATACAACCCTTTAGGCGTCGTTTAGACTTTGGGTTTTGTTTAGATTAAAAGTTTGCCATAGCTGCAACTTCGCGTACTTCGTTTGTGTTCAACGACCAGACCAAGGCGTCACAGAACCCCACCTTGATCAATAAAGCTTTCCTCTTATATTTGCAATATCCAGATTGCCATCTTAGTTTCTTGCTTGTTTTTCGTTTGCCTGCAGGAAACAGACCTTCGGGGTCAGTTTGATCGTGCTCCGGCGTGGTCAATAACCTCTCGGAGTTGGTCTAATGATTGCTAAGGCACGACGTCCTCGCATGTTCGTAGTCGGATCGTCAAAGTCGACTTCCTCCAAAACGATAGCCACCATCTCATCGAAAGACGGGACACCTTTGCCTCTATCAAGTGGTATCAGATTTCCAGGTTGCACGGTGAGATTTTACAGTTTTTCGTAGATTAGATCGACTCTGTTCTTCATACCTACAGTCCACAAAAAAGCCACAAAAAAAATTAGGGTTAGTTCATCATATCCGAACCAATCTGAGACTTTGCATAATCTTTTTAGGGTTTTTGCTTTGTTGAATTTGCGGTTGCATCGTCGCGTCAAGTTGCTGGTCTTAGAGTCTAGTCTTTTAGAGTTTTGAGTTCTCGTCATAAGTTGTCACGCCGCCGCTGCACCATCATCATCGCCTTGCCATCTACCACTATTGCTTATCCGCCACCGCTCTTAATCCGTGTCCATATACCACCACCAATCTGTATCCATATACCACCACCGCTACCATATACCACCAACGCTGCCATATACCACCACCATATATCCACCACCAATCCGAGTTCTTCTCATATTAGGTTTGTTTTCGAGAGCCATCTAAATTCCGATTCGGGTTTCCTTGCCTGCATAAGTCTGGAGACCCCCGGGCAGTTTTTAGGCCAAAATTTCGGCGACCGAAAATATTTTTTTCCTATCCTATTTTTAGGCTGTTCTGAGTCTTTTGAGACACTCGCCATCATAGTGATTTTTGGTCGCACTTTTTCGTCGTCGCTGCCCTGATTTCCGAAAAAAAATTGTCAAAAAAATTTCGTACCCATCTTGTCAGTTTGACCTGGGAAGAGTTTTGAGACACTCGCCATTATAGTGATTTTTCGCAAAAAAAAGAGGAGCGCAAAAAAAAGCAAAAAAATATTCCAGAGTGTGCTTTCCCCTTGTTAACGTGCAGCGCTGTGATTTTGTTAGTGTTCTAGGCTCGCGTCTCTAGCACGGTGTAGCCTAGGACCCACACAGTACCGTCGTTGAGCGTTTATTCAACTTTGCATCTCTGAATTGATTATTGCTGACCCTTTTTGCTACCATCCTATAAGCCTTCCCAGCTCCACATACATCTACGTCGTGCGTTTGACTCTGCCTGGCAATCGCTCTATCCAAGCTTTTGAGAGTTTTGACTACACCGGTTGCCGATCACCGCCTGCTGCTGGGTAAGAACTGGTAAGAATTTGAGTTTTGCTTGACGGATTTGTGACTCCCACCACCACCTCTTGTTAGTAGTCTGTAGGATCATATTCTTGTGTGTTTCTATTGCTGCTAACCATGGCAGGATCACAAGCCGACGAGACTGACTGGGAGAACATGACAAACAAAGCGTTACATGATAAGTTTCAACAAATGATGAGTGGACAGGTGGAAGATGTGCTAAATAGATTTGAAGAGGCCATGGAGAAGATAGATGGCATTGAGAAGGTGTTCGAAACAAAGCTCGATAACAAGTTCAATGAGTTTCTCGCGCGTCTACCACCACCACCACCGGCTGCACATAACGCACCTCTACAACAACAAAAACGACTACCTCCACATTGCGAAACAGCCCTCCGCCGAGCGACCCGTGTCCCTCTTCAGCCTGGCCAAGCTGCTGGTGCTGCTATTGATACTTCTGTGGCTCCTGCTGCTGATGTGGGGGAGGATGATTATGTGGGAGATTATGAGGATGAGGTTGATCAACATCAGAACTACGTGCAACCACCAGCACCACAACCACCAGGTCGTCCACATGCAAATAATGGCAATGTTAATGCAAATAATGGCAATGCAAAGAGCTCTTCTTCATCCATGGCATCAACAGGGCAAACACATGATATTATTTGTCGACGTTGCAAGGGTGGAGGTCATTATGCGAGAGAATGCCCATCTAAGCATGTGATGATTGTTACTGAGGATGGTGGGTATGAGTCTGCTAGTGACTATGATGAGGAGACTTTGGCTCTTATTACACATGAAGAACACGGTGGAGATGATTCTGATCATGAGACGCAATACATGGCTGCTGAAGATGCTGACATGTATGAATGTTTAGTTGCTCAACATGTTTTGAGTGTGCAGGTTACACAAGCTGAGCAAAATCAGAGGCATAATTTGTTCCATACAAAGGGAGTTGTGAAGGAACGTTCTATTCACGTCATCATAGATGGAGGGAGCTGCAACAACTTGGCTAGCATGGAGATGGTGGAGAAGCTTTCTCTCACCACAAGACCACATCCACATCCTTACTACATCCAATGGTTCAACAACAGCGGCAAGGTTAAGGTAACACGTACTGTTCGTGTGCATTTTAGTATCTCTACATATGCTGATTATGTTGATTGTGATGTGGTACCTATGCAAGCATGTTCCTTATTACTTGGTAGACCATGGCAATTTGATAAAAATTCTGTACACCTTGGTAGAAACAATCTGTATACTCTTGTTCATAAGGATAAAAATATTACTTTGCTTCCTATGACTCCTGATTCCATTTTGAAAGATGATATTAATAGAGCTAATAAAGCAAAACAGGAGAAAAATAAGAGTGAAAATCAGATTGTGGCAAAAGAATTTGAGCAACAAATGAAGCATAATAATAAACCATCTAATGTTGCTTCTGAAATTAAACTGAAAAGTGCATGTTTACTTGCCACCAAATCTGATATTGATGAGCTAGATTCTAGCAAATCTGTTTGCTATGCTTTTGTGTGCAAAGAGGCATTATTTTCATTCGAGGAGGTGCCTTCCTCTTTGCCCCCTGCTGTCACTAACATTTTGCAGGAGTTCGCTGACGCCTTCCCACAAGACGTGCCACCGGGATTACCACATATTCGAGGGATTGAGCATCAAATTGACTTAATTCCTGGTGCATCGCTACCCAACCGTCCACCATACCGTACCAATCCAGAGGAGACGAAGGAGATTATGCGTCAAGTACAGGAGCTGCTCGACAAAGGTTATATACGCGAATCTCTTAGTCCTTGTGTTGTTCCTAATATACTAGTGCCTAAAAAGGATGGTACGTCGCGTATGTGTTTTAATTGTAGAGGCATTAATAATATTACTATTCGTTATCGTCATCCTATTCCTAGGCTAGATGATATGCTTGATGAATTGAGTGGCTCTACAATATTCTCCAAAGTTGATTTGCGTAGTGGATACCATCAAATTCGTATGAAATTGGGAGATGAATGGAAAACAACATTTAAAACTAAGTTTGGTTTATATGAGTGGTTAGTCATGCCTTTTGGGTTAACTAATGCACCTACTACTTTCATGAGACTAACGAACGAAGTTTTACGTGCTTTCATTGGACGATTTGTGGTAGTCTATTTTGATGATATACTGATTTATAGCAAATCTTTGGAAGAACATTTGGAACATTTACATGATGTTTTTAATGCTCTACGTGATGCACGTTTGTTTGGTAACCTTGGGAAGTGCACCTTTTGCACCGACCGAGTATCTTTTCTTGGCTATGTTGTTACTCCATAGGGAATTGAAGTTGATAAAGCCAAGATTGAAGCTATTGAGAGTTGACCGCAGCCCAAAACAGTCACAGAAGTAAGGAGTTTTCTTGGACTCGCTGGTTTCTATAGGCGTTTTGTGAGAGATTTTAGCACCATTGCTGCACCTCTCAATGAGCTTACAAAGAAGGATGTGCCTTTGGTTTGGGGTACCGCACAGGAAGAAGCCTTCACGGTATTGAAAGATAAGTTGACACATGCTCCTTTACTCCAACTTCCTGATTTTAATAAGACTTTTGAGCTTGAATGTGATGCTAGTGGAATTGGATTAGGAGGTGTGTTATTATAAGATGGCAAACCTGTTGCATACTTTTCTGAAAAATTGAGTGGGCCTAGTCTGAACTATTCTACTTATGATAAAGAATTATATGCTCTTGTTCGGACTTTAGAAACATGGCAACATTATTTATGGCCCAAAGAATTTGTTATACATTCTGATCATGAATCTTCGAAACACATTAAAAGTCAAGCAAAACTGAACCGTAGACATGCTAAATGGGTTGAATTCATTGAGACTTTCCCTTATGTCATTAAACAAAAGAAGGGTAAAGAAAATGTTATTGCTGATGCATTCTCTCGTCGTTATACTATGCTTTCACAACTTGATTTTAAAATATTTGGTTCGGAGACCATCAAAGATCAATATGTGCATGATGCTGAATTTAAAGATGTATTGCATAATTATAAAGAAGGTAGAACATGGAACAAGTTCGTCGTTAACGATGGATTTGTGTTTCGTTCTAACAAGCTATGCATTCCAGCTAGCTCTGTTCGTGTTTTGTTGTTGCAGGAGGCGCATGGAGGAGGACTAATGGGACACTTTGGCGTGAAGAAGACGGAGGATATACTTGCTACACATTTCTTTTGGCCAAAGATGAGACGGGATGTTGAGCGTTTTGTTGCTCGCTGCACTACATGTCAAAAAGCTAAGTCACGACTCAATCCTCATGGTTTATATATGCCTTTGCCTGTACCTAGTGTTCCTTGGGAGGATATATCTATGGACTTTGTTTTAGGTTTACCTCGAACAAAGAAGGGGAGGGATAGCATATTTGTTGTCGTGGATAGATTCTCGAAAATGGCACACTTTATACCACATCATAAAAGCGATGATGCTGTTAATGTTGCTGATTTGTTCATTCGTGAAATTATTCGCTTGCATGGTGTGCCAAATACTATTGTTTCAGATCGTGATACTAAATTTCTTAGCCACTTTTGGAGATGTTTATGGGCTAAGTTGGGGACTAAACTGCTTTTTAGTACTACTTGTCACCCCCAAACTGATAGACAAACTGAAGTAGTCAATAGAACATTGTCTACTATGCTTAGGACTGTTTTGAAGTATAATAAGAAAATGTGGGAAGAATGCTTGCCTCATATTGAATTTGCTTATAATCGTTCATTGCATTCTACTACTAAGATGTGCCCCTTTGAAATTGTGTATGGTTTCCTACCTCGTGCACCTATTGATTTGTTGCCTCTTCCATCTTCGGAGAAGGTTAATTTTGATGCTAAAGAACATTCTGAATTAATTTTAAAAATGCATGAGTTAACTAAGGAAAACATTGAGCGTATGAATGCTAAATATAAACTTGCTGGAGATAAGGGTAGGAAACATGTTGTGTTTGCACCTGGAGATCTTGTTTGGTTACATTTGCGTAAAGATAGATTTCGTAATTTGGGCAAATCAAAGCTAATGCCACGTGTTGATGGTCCTTTTAAGGTGTTAGAGAAAATAAATGATAATGCATATAAACTAGAGCTACCTGCAGATTTTGGGGTTAGTCCCACTTTTAACATTGCAGATTTGAAGCCTTATTTGGGTGAGGAATATGAGCTTCCGTCGAGGACAACTTCATTTCAAGAAGGGGAGGATGATGAGGACATCAATACCATTGTTACACCCACAGCCCCTACTGTTACATATACTGGAACTATTACTATAGCTCGCGCACGCCAAATAAATTACCAGGTACTTTCGTTTCTTGGTAATGCTTCTAATGTTCATGAGAATATGATGCTGCCTAAATTGGATACATTTGTTTTGCTTACAAATGAAGGGCCTAGCTTGGAGAAGGATGAACATTGGAGCAAGAACACGCATGGAGTTGATGGCATGCGCAAGGGGATCAAGAATGGAATTACATGTGATGATTTCAGGACTTTGAAGCCACCATAAGGAGTGCATGAAGCCTTGGACGAAATATACAAGATGCCACTTCATAATATTCGTCCATAGGCTATTTTAGGTGCTGCGTCACCTTATTATTGGGCCAGGCCCATGTAATTTCGAAATACTTAAGTATAGGCTATTTTTAGAGTCCGTATGTGTGGGGAAACGAGAGATAGTGTTGGTTTCGGACCCCACCCTCAAGGGCCACGAAATTACCTCCTCTTCCTCCATATATACAACCCTTAGGGCGTCGTTTAGACTTCGGGTTTTGTTTAGATTAAAAGTTCGCCATAGCTGCAACTTCGCGTACTTCGTTTGTGTTCAACGACCAGACCAAGGCGTCACAGAACCCCACCTTGATCAATAAAGCTTTCCTCTTATATTCGCAATATCCAGATTGCAATCTTAGTTTCTTGCTTGTTTCTTGTTTGTCTGCAGGAAACAGACCTTCGTGGTCAGGTTGATCGTGCTCTGGTGTGGTCAATAACCTCTCGGAGTTGGTTTAGTGATTGCTAAGGCGCGACGTCCTCGCACGTTCGTAGTCGGATCGTCAAAGTCGACTTCCTCCAAAATGATAGCCACCATCTCATCGAGAGACGGGACACCTTTGCCTCTATCAATAGTGGAACCATCATATGGAGAATATGAACAACATCCAAAACAATGCATATCCAAAGCTAGGTGGTCATGGCATGGCATATGAGATAAATGATGCAAAGGGAGCATATCAATATCATCACAAGAAAAACGAATGCCAATAACCATGGGTTTGTCATCTATGCCATATGTGCAAATTGGGTTTATCGTAATGGCATATGCATAGTCACTATGAAGAGATTGCAAATATGACATATGGTGTATCTCATGCATAGCATATGACAAGTCAAGCGGATTGTCAAACATGATGTGACCAAGAGAATTATCACACGAAATCCTATGTAACATGGCATCACAACTAATAGACTTCTCATGGCAATCATCAAACTCATCATAAATGGGTAAATCATCGCATGGAGAAATCATACTAGCATCAAGCATGGGAATAGGTGGATCAACATCATGCAAGCAATCGATGTCAAGAACGTCCACTAGTGGGACAATAGCATCACCTTCACCTATGTTACCTTTCGCGCTCCACTCAAGTGGTGTAGGTGAGGTGGGAAAGACCAAAGCGTGGTCAACGTCATCATCATGATGGAACCATGTGGGGGGTGCATCATAGTCCACCATGGCCATCGTCTTGTCCATAGGACGGACAAAGTCATCGCGAATTGATGCGTCATCATATATGGGACCTAGCACCAAATGAGAAGACATAATAGAGGTAGAGGTCAAGTTGTTAGAAATGCCAATGGCCTCACGTGCCCTATCAACTTCCTCACTCTCTCTATGTGGTGGTGGCTCACTCACTCCCTCAAGGTAGGTCCACTCAATGTCACATATGGTGGAGTCACTCATCTCACTCAAGTGGTGGGGGTTGTGGCTCTCCTCACATGGGAATTGTGGCAACTCATCATATATGGGGCTAGTGGTGAAGTCACTCTCACTCTCAATATGGTGGCACAAGTCAATCATGTCATCATACGTCGCCGTGGTCGAAGGGAAACTCCCATGCTTAACCATCTCGTCGTCGTCGTCGTGGATGAAGGCCGAATATGGCACATCATCGTTCTCGTCGTGGATGAAGGCCGAAGATGGCACATCATCGCTCTCGTCATGGATGAAGGCTGAAGATGGCACATCATCACTCTCCTCCATGACCGAAGGGAAAATCCCATGCTCGATCATCTCGTCACCATCGTCGTGGATGAAGGCCGATGTAGGCGTACTCGTCGGAGGTAGGCAAAGATGTTGTACGCCCAAAGGCGATGATGACTTTAGAACACTTGGCGAAAATGCCGAAGTAGTCGAAGTAGTCGTAGCTCCGTCTTGGTGGTGCTTGTCTCGCGGTCTTCTCTTCTGCTCATGAAGTTTGGTCGTAGCTTGATGTAGAGCTTTTTGGGACTTGTAGGTGTACGCATCGCGAGCATCGTCATCTTGATGGTGTTGTAGTGCTTGAGCTCGATGACGTTCCGAAGACTGGCCACTTGAGCGTCGCCGCCTTGAAGATGACGAAGGGGAAGAAGACTTGTAGTTGGCCAACATGTCGCGTACTTGATCCCTTTGTTCCGCCAACTTGGTGTTGATGTAGTCCCTTGTACGTGCTTCACGTTGATGAATGTCGGCGGTGAGTCGCTCAATGCCTCGCATTGCTCGTTGTAGTCCGAAGATGGGCATTTTGGTGATGTAGTTGTTCGCGTCGTCGTTGTCATGGAAGACCGGAGATGAAATGCCTTGCCTATCCATCACAACACTCGAGCAAATGTGAGTAGGAAATGAGATAAACAATACCAAATGACCTTTTCCCAAAGTTGAGGATGTATCCCGTTTCACTCAATGTGAGATAAAGAATAGTGGAATTTTTACCGGACTTGTTCACTCACAATATCAAGTAAAGCTTATGGTTGATCTCGGTGAGGATAGTGGCACAAAAATTTGATGCAAAATGTTAGCAAGAGTCAATAATGTTGGAAAAGATTCACAAATTGACAAGTGAAACAAGTAGACCAATAGCAATATATGGCACGCGGAAACACACACACGAAATATGGAATCCACGGAAAACGCTCGTGTTGCACAACTCAAGAGAGACGCTAGCACGATTGCTCAATAGGCGGATACGACACTTGTGCACAACCTAGAAGATGCAAAATGTATGAGCTTTCTATCCCAAGTATGCTATGTGTATGATGTTCCCGGTGTTCTTCTCAAGATGATCCAAGATGATCGGATATGACAATTTTATGTGCAATGTGGTAATGCTATGGCTCTTGCTTACAAGCTCTTTGCTCTCTTTTATTTTGCTTAAAAGCTTTTTTTATATGGACACTATGTGAATGCACAAACCAAGATAGCAATTTTGTATATGCGGGAACAATCTTGTGACACAAGGTGATGAGGACATGACTACCTTGGATACGACCAAAAATATTGCATACATGCATATTTGTCAGGTGATTTCGCCAAGAACTTTTTCATACGGACTCCAAATTGGGTGATACTTTTTTTGTTGGAAAGTATATTTCATCCTCTTTCCAAACCAATTGGAATCACCTTCAAATTTGTCCGGAGCATTGAGATATGGACGAAACAATCTGACGCTGCAGCAGAATCCGAGTCAAACAACAAGTCCAAAGGTGTTGCATCACCTCCACTTGGGCCCATGCGCCTTGTACGACCTAGGGTTGGTTTTAGGCTTCCTTGGGACGTCCTCCCACCTCCTTGGCCGCCACCCCTTGCTCCTATATAAGTAGATCCACCTAGTAGCTTTTTCCTTGGGATTTGTTTAGTTAAAAGTTAGCCATTGTTACTTCGTGTACTTTGTTTGTGTCCAACGACCAGACCAAGACCGCTTACGGATCCCCACCTTTATCAATACTTCATATATACTCGCAATATTCATATTGCTTTTATCATATTCTTGCTTGTTCTTCGATTGCTTGCAGGAATAGACCTTCGTGGTCAGGTTGATTGTGCTCCGGCATGGTCAATAACCTCTCAAAGTTGGTTTAGCGATTGCTAAGGCACAACGTCATGCATGTTTGTAGTCAGATCGTCAAAGTCATCTTGACCAAATCGATAGTTATCATCTCATCGAAAGATCGGGACACCCGAGCTCTATCAAGAAGGGATCATATGATGATAGCAAGATGATACCAATATGATATGGTATGTATGCAATATGGGGTACGGATCACTAATGTGCACAAGTAACGTTGCCGGCAATACTCAAAGGCTAGTCTCGATAGGCAAGTGACGCAAAATGGGCTATGGGGTTAACAATGTAATGGCAAGAATGTACAATGAAGGGATACCACGATACCGAGATGATATAGAGGTTACTGTTCTTGCTTACGGTTAGGGTGTCAAATTGGTCGAAGACAACCTCGTGGCGATGATTAGTGGCGGTGTTCTTGATGTAGATACCAAGATGATGTAGACCCATCCCTAAGTAGCCGAAACACCTTAGGAAATGGTAAAAACCGCAAACTCAAAATATCCAAAGGCAAATGTCAAATGGTGGTAGCGGAATGCGTTGGTGGTTCCGGAGTTAGCAATGCGAAAGTGGTGGTGGTGGTTGATGATGAAGAGACCGTCCCTAAGTAGCCGAAACACCTTAGGAGTCTCAAATCACCCCTCAAGAAACCACAAATGCTATATGGAACTAAAACGGGTTAGGTTGGGGAAAGCGATGGTGGTTTTGCGTATGATATGGTGGATGGCCTATGCAAAGATGCCAAAAATGCCAAAAAATTTATGGATTCAAATGGTGTTGGAACCTATCTAGATGGATGGGGTATGTCAATAGCTACTCAACAAGCTAAATAACGCGAAAATCGGACTCCGGGAGTGAAAGTTATGGCCGAAACGGTAAACTACACGCGACTAATTCTGGCGGTGCGGGTGCCCGGGGGTGGAAGGTGCGGGCACCCGGGGTGGTCTGAGGCAAACAGCCCGGGGGTGCGGGTGCCTAGGGTTTGGGGTGCGGTCAGCGGGGTTGAGTGGGGGGGGGGGTTCCGGGTGCCCGGGGGTGTCGGATTTGGGCGGAAATTCGTGGGAAGATGCACGAAATTGGTGGATTTCGTGAAGGGAAAGGTGGAGATGGATGGGGAATGCTAGATCCACTCGAAACCAAGCAAATCCATGGATCAAATCCAACAAAACCTCATCAAACAAACAAATCGCAAAAAAATTTGGGGCTATTTTTAGTGGGGAGATTTTCAAATTTGGGGAAGAACACAACAAAATTAGGCTAGAGAACAAGAAGGGGGGCTCCAATTTCGTGAGAAACCATGGCTCATGATACCAAGATGTTGTAGGGTGGAACCCTAAGTGAAGATCTTTCATGAATTGGAGGGGGAATCCCCATGAAAAAGATGAACTAATAGAGGCAAAGGTGTCCCGTCTTTCGATGAGATAGTGGCTATCGTTTTGGAGGAAGTCGACTTTGACGATCCGACTACGAACGTGCGAGGACGTCGCGCCTTAGCAATCGCTAAACCAACTCCGAGAGGTTATTGACCACGCCGGAGCTCGATCAACCTTACCACGAAGGTCTCTTTTCTGCGGGCAAATGAAGCACAAGCAAGAAACTAAGATTGTAATCTGGATATTGCGAATATAAGATGAAAGCTTTATTGATCAAGGTGGGGTTCTGTGACGCCTTGGTCTGGTTGTTGAACACAAAAGAAGTACGCGAAGTTGCGGCTATGGCGAACTTTTAATCTAAACAAAACCCAAAGACTAAACGACACCCTAAGGGCTGTATATATGGAGGAAGAGGAGGGAATTTTGTGGCCCTTGAAGGGAGGGGTCCGAAACCAACCCTAACTCTTGTTTCCCCACACATACGGACTCCAAAAACAGCCTATACTTAAGTATTTCGAAATTACATAGGCCTGGCCCAATAATAAGGTGGCGCAACACCTGGAATAGCCTATGGACGAATATTATGAAGTGGCATCTTGTATATTTCGTCCAAGGCTTCATGCACTCATTATGGTGGCTTCAAAGTCCTAGAATCATCACTTGTAACTCCGTTCTTGTTCCCCTTGCGCATGCCAACATGTCCATGCTTGAACTTGCTCCAAGGTTAATCTTTCTTGTCCATGGTAGGCCCTTCATTTGTAAGCAAAACAAATGTATCCAATTTAGGCAGCATCATATTCTCATGAACATTGGAATCGTTACCAAGAAACGAAAGTACCTGATAATTCAATTGGCGTGCGCGAGCTCTAGTAATTGGTCCTGTATGTATAGCAGCAGGGGTTGTGGGTGTTACAATGGTATTGATGTCCTCATCATCCTCCCCTTCTTGAGATGAAGTCGTCCTCGACGGAAGCTCATCTTCCTCACCCAAATAAGGCTTCAAATCTGCAATGTTAAAAGTGGGACTAACCCCAAAATCTGCCGGCAGCTCAACTTTATATGCATTATCATTTATTTTCTCTAACACCTTAAATGGACCATCAGCACGTGGCATTAGCTTTGATTTGCGCAAATTAGGAAACCTATCCTTACGCAAATGTAACCAAACAAGATCTCCAGGTGCAAAGACAACATGTTTTCTACCCTTATCTCCAGCAAGTTTATATTTAGCATTCATATGCTCAATGTTTTCCTTAGTTAACTCATGCATTTTTAAATCCAATTCAACACGTTCTTTAGCATCAAAATTAACCTTCTCCGGAGATGGAAGAGGCAACAAATCAATGGGTGCACGAGGTAGGAAACCATACACAATTTCAAAAGGGCACATCTTAGTAGTAGAATGCAACGAACGATTATAAGAAAATTCAATATGAGGCAAGCATTCTTCCCACATTTTCTTATTATTCTTCAAAACAGCCCTAAGCATAGTAGACAATGTTCTATTCACTACTTCAGTTTGTCCATTAGTTTGGGGGTGGCAAGTATTACTAAAAAGCAGTTTAGTCCCCAACTTAGCCCATAAACATCTCTAAAAGTGGCTAAGGAATTTAGTATCACGATCTGAAACAATAGTATTTGGCACACCATGGAGGCGAATAATTTCACGAAAGAACAAATCAACAACATTAACACCATCATCGCTTTTATGACCTGGTATAAAGTGTGCCATTTTCGAGAACCTATCCACGACAACAAATATGCTATCCCTCCCCTTCTTTGTTCGAGGTAAACCTAAAACAAAGTGATAGAGGCAAAGGTGTCCCGTCTTTCGATGAGATGGTGGCTATGGTTTTGGAGGAAGTCGACTTTGACGATCCGACTACGAACGTGCGAGGAGGTCGCGCCTTAGCAATCGCTAAACCAACTACGAGAGGTTATTAACTACGCCGGAGCACGATCAACCTGACCACGAAGGTTTGTTTCCTGCAGGCAAACGAAGAACAAGCAAGAGACTAAGATTCCAATCTGGATATTGCGAATATAAGAGGAAAGCTTTATTGATCAAGGTGGGGTTCTCTGACGCCTTGTCTGGTCGTTGAACACAAACGAAGTACGCGAAGTTGCAGCTATGGCGAACTTTTAATCTAAACAAAACCCAAAGTCTAAACGACGCCCTAAGGGCTTTATATATGGAGGAAGAGGAGGGAATTTCGTGGCCCTTGAGGGAGGGGTCCGAAACCAACCCTAACTCTTGTTTCCCCATACATACGGACTCTAAAAACTGCCTATACTTAAGTATTTCGAAATTACATGGGCCTGGCCCAATAATAAGGTGACGCAGCACCTAGAATAGCCTATGGACGAATATTATGAAGTGGCATCTTGTATATTTTGTCCAAGGCTTCATGCACTCCTTATGGTGGCTTCAAAGTCCTGAAATCATCACTTGTAACTCTGTTCCTGATCCCCTTGCGCATGCCATCAACTCCATGCGTGTTCTTGCTCCAATGTCCATCCTTCTCCAAGCTAGGCCCTTCATTTGTAAGCAAAACAAATGTATCGAATTTAGGCAGTATCATATTCTCATGAACATTAGAATCATTACCAAGAAACAAAAGTACCTGGTAATTTAATTGGCGTGCGCGAGCTCTAGTAATTGGTCCAGTATATGTAACAGTAGGGGTTGTGGGTGTAATAATGGTATTGATGTCCTCATCATCCTCCCCTTCTTGAAATGAAGTCGTCCTCGACGGAAGCTCATCTTCCTCACCCAAATAAGGTTGCAAATCTGCAATGTTAAAAGTGGGACTAACCCCAAAATCTGCAGGCAGCTCAAGTTTATATGCATTATCATTTATTTTCTCTAACACCTTAAATGGACCGTCAACACGTGGCATTAGCTTTTATTTGCGCAAATTAGGAAACCTATCCTTACGCAAATGTAACCAAACAAGATCTCCAGGTGCAAAGACAACATGTTTTCTACCCTTATATCCAGCAAGTTTATATTTAGCATTCATACGCTCAATGTTTTCCTTAGTTAACTCATGCATTTTTAAGATCAATTCAGCACGTTGTTTAGCATCAAAATTAACCTTCTCCGAAGATGGAAGAGGCAACAAATCAATGGGTGCACGAGGTAGGAAACCATACACAATTTAAAAAGGGCACATCTGAGAAGTAGAATGCAATGAATGATTATAAGCAAATTCAATATGAGGCAAGCATTCTTCCCACATTTTCTTATTATTCTTCAAAACAGCTCTAAGCATAGTAGACAATGTTCTATTGACTACTTTAGTTTGTCCATCAGTTTGGGGGTGACAAGTAGTACTAAAAAGCAGTTTACTCCCCAACTTAGCCCATAAACATCTCCAAAAGTGGCTAAGAAATTTAGTATCACGATCTGAAACAATAGTATTTGGCACACCATGCAAGCGAATAATTTCATGAAAGAACAAATCAGCAACATTAACAGCATCATCGCTTTTGTGACATGGTATAAAGTGTGCCATTTTCGAGAATCTATCCACGACAACAAATATGCTATCCCTCCCCTTCTTTCTTCGAGGTGAACCTAAAACAAAGTCCATAGATATATCCTCCCAAGGAACACTAGGTACAGGCAAAGGCATATATAAACCATGAGGATTGAGTCGTGACTTAGCTTTTTGACATGTAGTGCAGCGAGCAACAAAACGCTCAACATCCCGTCTCATCTTTGGCCAAAAGAAATGTGTAGCAAGTATATCCTCCGTCTTCTTCACGCCAAAGTGTCGCATTAGTCCTCCTCCATGTGTGATGAGGACATGACTACCTTGGATACGACAAAAAATATTGCATACATGCATATTTGTCAGGTGATTTCTAGTGTCGGCTATTCAATAATCTATTTATATTATCTAGAACAAAAATACTTCACACACTTTTGTGTTTTGTCTAATTGCAGGTGTATGGGACATTTGTACAATCCACATATGAAGATAGGGGAAAAGGAGAAGTTTAAGTTCTGTTCAAAAAGTCCTCTCACGTCACTTTTGGGCCAAGAAAAGATATAGTCCAAGTCTCTAACGTTCTGGATTCAGATTCGGACTGCACAGACATACCTGACTCAAAACGCCAAGAACTTTTGCATACGGACTCTGAATTGGGTGATTCTTTTTTTGTTGGAAAGTAGATTTCATCCTATTTCCAAACCAATTGGAATCACCTTTAAATTCGTCAGGAGCGTTGATATATGGACGAAACAAGCTGACGCTGCAGCAGAATCCGAGTCAAACAACAAGTCCAAAGGTGTTCATCACCTCCACTTGGGCCCATGAGCCTTGTACGACCTAGGGTTGGTTTTAGGCAGCCTTGGGACATCCTTCCACCTCCTTGGCCGCCACGCCTTACTCGTATATAAGTAGATCCATCTAGTAGCTTTTTCCTTGGGATTTGTTTAGCTAAAAGTTAGCCATTGCAACTTCGTGTACTTCGTTTGTGTCCAACGACCAGACCAAGACCGCTTATGGATCCCCACCTTTATCAACACTTCATCTATATTCGCAATATTCAGATTGCATTATCATATTCTTGCTTGTTCTTCGATTGCTTGCAGGTATAGACCTTTGTGGTCAGGTTGATTGTGCTGCTGCGTGGTCAATAACCTCTTAGAGTTGGTTTAGCGATTGCTAAGGCGCAACGTCGTGCACGTTTGTAGTCGGATCGTCAAAGTCGTCTCCACCAAATCGATAGTTATCATCTCATCGAAAGATCGGGACACCCTCGCCTCTATCAAGTTGTATCAGTTTTCAGGTTGCTCGGTGAGAATTTCCAGTTTCCCCTAGATTAAATTTATTTTCTTACCTATTGTCCAAGAAAAAGCCACAAAAAAGGTAGATCTAATCATCCTTTTGTCCAAGCCAGTCTGAGCCTTTGCAATTTTCTTTTCTTGTTTGCATTATTGAATTATCAGTTGCATCGTCGTGTCGAGTTGCTTATCTTAGTGTCTAGTTCGTTTAGAGTTTCGAGTTCTCTTCACATTAGTCACGTCGTCCCTGCATCGTTATCCCTTCCGCTGTCCACCACACCATCCATCAATTTCCACCATGTGCAAACCATAGTTCATTGTCACAATCATAGTTGAGGTCGCTCACATCTTCGCTTGATCCAATCTGCATCTTATCTAGTTTGTCTTGGAAAGAGGGAGAGAAAAACAGACAGAGAAAAAAAGAGAGAAAAAAAGGGAGAAAAAAAAGAGAGAAAAAAAAGAACAAAAAGTTAGAGAAAAAAAAGAGAAAGAAAAAGAAAAAAAGTGTGAGAAAAAAAAGAGAGAAGAAAAGAAAAAAAATTCGGATCTATCTAGACTCAATCTCGTAGTTGAATTCGGATTGGGATCTGTTTTGTGCACTGTTCAGTAAAACATGCATAACTTCGTCATACGAAGTCCGTTTTGGCTCCATGAGTACTGAAATGAAAGCTAGCGACGATACACATCTAAATAGTTGTAGAGGCTAGTTCAATATTTGACACCTCCAAATCAGCTTCTAAATAAGTCTTTTTGCCCTCCGAAGTTCGTGGACACATCTTATTCCAGTTTTTCACACCAGTTTTAGATTTCTTTGACTCCTCATATCAATTTGCAATTGAGTGATTCTTTTTGCATTGGAAAGCTTGAGTTAGTAGCATTCTTTGAAAAAATTTATCAAAAAATTGGCTTAAACTTTTCAAGAGGAAAGTTGGAGAGAGAGTTGTTGTATATCCTACTTGGCAGTTGTTTTTCATCATTATCTTTACTGCCGTTGTGATCTTCACTTATATCTTGCGGTCCAGAGCTACTTAGTATTCTTCATTTATGCTAGTTGTGCTACGTCGTGACCTCATTAGTGTTCTAGGCTCGCGTCTCTAGTCCGGTCTAGCCTAGGACCAGCACAGTACCGTCGTTGAGCGTTTATTCAACATTGCATCTTTGAATTGATTATTGCTAATCTTTTGCTACCATATATAGCCAACCCAGCTCCACATATTTCTACACCGTGTATATGTACGTTCCCCTGGCAATCGCTTTACACAATCTTCAGAGTTATTTGACACCGCTGGTTGCCTGTCACCACCTGCCGCATGGTAAGAACTTGTAAGATATTGATATTTGCTTTATTGTGAGCACTTTACAACCACATCCTAGTAGTTCATAGGAACATTATTCTCGAATTTTGTTTCTTGTTTCTACTAATCATGACAGGTTCCGGAGACAAAAGTTCTTGGACGATGGACACATCATCACCATCACGAGAGTTGGGACAACACACACAAGCACATGGTCTACCGTCATTTGAGGGCAGATTTAATCCTGCTATTTATCTAGCTTGGGAGCTTGAAGTAGAACAAGTTTTTAGTCACCATGACTTTTCTGAACTTGGGCGAGTACGAGCTGTCACTAGAGCATTTACTGGTTTTGCTTCTGTTTGATGGAGTGTGCATTGTAAGAAAAACATTGATAACCAACCCACAACTTGGAAAGATTTGAAAGATGTAATGAGACAACAATTTTTCCCTCCTTACTATCGTCGTGAATTGCTTCGCAAATTTGAAAATTTTAAACAAGGCAACAACACTGTTCATGCTTACTACCAAGAGTTCAAATCTTATATGCATCATTGTGACATAGAAGAATCTTAGGATGATACAATGAATAGATTTTTTGGTGGTTTGAACCATGATATTCAGGCACGATTTCAGTATATTCCTTGTTGCATTACTGGTATGTATGTTTGTGCTTGTACCTTTGAGAGACAGTTACAGGAGGATGCATTGGGTGACTACAACAACTACTACTCTAGTTCATGCTCACCACCACCCCTTGGTTCCTCCACCGTTGCACCTACTAGAGCAGCCACACCTCAGATTGTGAGCGCTACATCATCTCAAGAGTATGGTGCATTGCCATCATCCGTACCTACATCAGCTACATCTTTGCGGCAAGATAACTGTAAAGGTATTGATGATATAACTTCACATGAGAATGATGCATGCCTAGTTAACTTGAATACATTATGTGTTGAGTTACCTGTTGATTTGAGCGCATCACCTAGTTTAGAGAATCATGTTACTGTCATGAATGCGTAATGTGATCAAACAACTGAAATACCAACAATTTTGAGTGCACCCAATGAATTAACTGTTGATGCAAAAGAACCAATGTTTAATCATTTTGATATGACCTCTAATCTTGGTGATGATTCTGTGTCAAATGACTTATTGCATGTTTGCTTATTTAAGCATGTTATAGCATGTAAATTTGATGCAAGTAAGGTTTATTCATCAATATTGGGATGGTTTAATGATGAATATTGTCAATCTTTTCATATGAATAAGAGCTTCACTTATATGTGCAAACTGAGTTGCAATACTTTCATGCCTTCTATTTCTTGTGATAATATTTTGGCTTTATATTTTATTCACTATGAAAGTTACTCATGTATACATGTGTCATATGTGCAAAATCCACGGGAAGTAAAAAATTGATGACATATACATATACAACATGTACACCTTGTCTCTTTTGTTAGCCACATTTCAGATAAAGCAACGCCGAGGACGGCTTTATTTTCAAGAAGGGGAGGATGATGAGGACATGAATACCTTGGATACGACCAAAAATATTGCATACATGCATATTTGTCAGGTGATTTCTAGTGTCGGCTATTCAATAATCTATTTATATTATCCAGAACAAAAATACTTCACACACTTTTGTGTTTTGTCTAATTGCAGGTGTATGGGACATTTGTATAATCCACATATGTAAATCGTTGTTCAGTTTCTAACTCCCAAGTAAGATATATATCAGGAACATATCTACCCTCAAATGGTGGAATATTCAATTTCAGTTTAGGGAGATGGTCATGATCTCGTACCTGAGGGGGATCCCTAACATTGCCATTATTTGCATGTGGACGACTTGGTGGTTGTGGTGCTAGTGGTTGCACGTAGTTCTGATGTTGATAAACCTCATCCTCGTAATCTCCCACATAATCATCCTCCCCCACATCAGTAGCAGGAGCCATAGAAGTATCAACAGCAGCACCAGCAGCTTGGCCAGACACGGGTCGCTCGACGGAGGGCTGTTTCGCGATGTGGAGGTAGTAGTAGTAGTAGTTGTTGTTGTTGTTGTAGAGGTGCGTTAGGTGCAGCCGGTGGTGGTGGTGGTAGACGCGCGAGCAATTCATTGAACTTGTTATCGAGATTTGTTTCGAACGCCTTCTCAATGCCATCTATCTTCTCCATGGCCTCTTCAAATCTGTTTAGCACATCTTCCACCTGTCCACTCATCATTTGCTGAAACTTATCATGTAACTCTTTGTTTGTCATGTTCTCCCAGTCAGTCTCGTCGGCTTGTGATCCTGCCATGGTTAGCAGCAATAGAAACACACAAGAATATGATCCTACAGACTACTAACAAGAGGTGGTGGTGGGAGTCACAAATCCGTAGGGCAAAACTCAAATTCTTACCAGTTCTTACCCAGCAGCAGGCGGTGATCGGCAACCGTTGTAGTCAAAACTCTCAAAGCTTGGATAGAGCGATTGCCAGGGAGAGTCAAACACACGACGTAGATGTATGTGGAGCTAGGAAGGCTTATAATATGCTAGCAAAAAGGGTCAGCAATAATCAATTCAGAGATGCAAAGTTGAATAAACGATCAACGACGGTACTGTGCTGGTCCTAGGCTAGACCGTACTAGAGACGCGAGCCTAGAACACTAACAAAATCACGGCGCTGCACGTAAACAAGGGAGGAGCACACTCTGAATTTTTTTCTTTTTTTTTCACTTTTTTTGCACTTTTTTTCCTCTTTTTTTGGCTCCGCAACAATTTTTTTCGAAAAAGTCTACAAATGTCCTAAAAACTGCCTAGCCAAAATTTTCCAGACTTAGTTTTTTTAGTTTGGAACTATTTTTTTACTGCGGGTAGCACGGATGTTGGGGAGTCCTTTTCAGTCACGACTCGGAGTATGGCGTGATCTGGAAATTCAAAACAGAGAACAAAATACTGGACTCGGAATAGGACTGGTGGCGGAGATGAATCTGGTGGAACTCGGACTGGTGGCGGTGATGAATCTGGTGGAACTCGGACTGGTGTCGGATATATGTCGCAGGTGGACTCGGATTGGTGAATCTGGTGGAACTCGGACTGGTGTCGGATATATGTCGCAGGTGGACTCGGATTGGCGTGATGGCGGCGGATATGTGGTGGCGTATATGGACTCGGATTGGCGATGAATATGTGGTGGTGGTATATGGCAGCGGTGATGAAGTTGGTGCGGTGGTGGTATATGGCAGCAGCGATGATGATGATGAGGTGGTGATATATGGCAGCGGCGATGTGACAACCTGTGAACAGAACTCGAAACTCTAAAGGACAAGACACTAAGACCAGCAACTGGACACGACGATGCAACTGCAAATTCAACAAAGCAAATACAGAAAAGATTATGCAAAGGCGTAGATTGGTTCGGATGGGATGAACTAACCCCAATTTTTTTTGGCTTTTTCGTGGACTATAGGTATGAAGAACAGACTCGATCTAAACTACGAAAAAATGTAAAATCTCACCGAGCAACCTGGAAATCTGATACCACTTGATAGAGGCAAAGGTGTCCCGTCTTTCGATGAGATGGTGGCTATCGTTTTGGACGAAGTCGACTTTGACGATCTAACTACGAACGTGCGAGGACGTCGCGCCTTAGCAATCGCTAAACCAACTCCGAGAGGTTATTGACCACGCCGGAGCACGATCAACCTGACAACGAAGGTCTGTTTCCTGCAGGCAAACGAAGAACAAGCAAGAAACTAAGATTGCAATCTGGATATTGCGAATATAAGAGGAAAGCTTTATTGATCAAGGTGGGGTTCTGTGACGCCTTGGTCTGGTCGTTGAACACAAACGAAGTACGCGAAGTTGCAGCTATGGCGAACTTTTAATCTAAACAAAACCCAAAGTCTAAACGGTGCCCTAAGGGCTGTATATATGGAGGAAGAGGGGGAAATTTTATGGCCCTTGGGGAAGGAGTCCTAAATCAACCCTATCTCTTGTTTCCCCACACATACGGACTCTAAAAGCAGCCTATACTTATGTATTTCGAAATTACATGGGCCTGGCCCTATAATAAGGTGACGCAGCACCTAGAATAGCCTCTGGACGAAATTTATGAAGTGACGTCTTATATATTTCGTCCAAGGCTTCATTCACTCCTTATGGTGCTTCAAAGTCCTGAAATCATCACTTGTAACTCCGTTCTTGTTCCCCTTGCGCATGCCATCAACTCGATGCTTGTTCTTGCTCCAATGTTCATCCTTCTCCAAGTTAGGCCCTTCATTTCTAAGCAAAACAAATGTATCCAATTTAGGCAGCATCATATTCTCATGAACATTAGAATCATTACCAAGAAACGAAAGTACCTGGTAATTTAATTGGCGTGCGCGAGCTCTAGTAATTGGTCCATTATATGTAACAGTAGGGGCTGTGGGTGTAACAATGGTATTGATGTCCTCATCATTAACCTTGCCGCTGTTGTTGAACCATTGGATGTAGTAAGGATGTGCACGTGGTCTTGTGGTGAGAGATAGCTTCTCCACCATCTCCATGCTAGCCAACCTGTTGCAGCTCCCTCCATCTATGATGACGCGAATAGAACGTTCCTTCACAACTCCCTTTGTATGGAACAAGTTATGCCTGTGATTTTGCTCAACTTGTGTAACCTGCACGCTCAAAACACGTTGAGCAACTAAACATTCATACCTGTCAGCATCTTCAGCAGCCATGTATTGCGTCGCATGATCAGAATCATCTCCACCGTGTTCTTCATGTGTAAGAAGAGCCAAAGTCTCCTCATCATAGTCACTAGCGGACTCATACCCATCATCCTCAGTAGCAATCATCACACGCTGAGATGTGCATTCTCTCGCAAAATGTCCTCTTCCCTTACAACGACGACAAATAATATCACTTGTGTGACCTGTAGACGCCATGAAGAAGAAGAGCTCTGTGCAGGCCCGGCAGGTGTGCTCTTGGCAGATAGTGCTGGTTGTGCCTGCTTTCTTGTATCACGGTTGGAGGTGGCACCTGAAGGAGGTGATGGTGCAGTGGAAGTAGATGATGCACGTGGTGTCCATGATGAAGGTCGACCTGCAGAAAAGTTAGTTCGCGCCAATGCCTATCGATCCTGCACTTCACGTTCAGCTTTACAAGCAAGATGGAATAAACGAGTGATATTATTATAATCCTTATAGTCTAGAATGGTCTGAATCTCTCTATTTAATCCACCCAGAAAACGTGCAAGCATAGCTTCATTCTCCTAAAAAATACCACATCTAATCAAGTCAGGTTGTAATTCCTGATAATATTCTTCTACCGAATTTTTTCCTTGTCTTAAGCGCTGCAATTTTTGAAGTAATTCACGTTGATAATATGGTGGAACCCAACGAGTATGCATAGCAGTTTTCAAAGCAGCCCAAGTAGCTGGAACAGGATATAATCTACAATGTTCACACCACCAAACACATGCAAAGCTAGTGAAAGCACAAACAGCAGCAGGAACACGTCTCTCCTCAGGATATTGTAAACATGTAAATCGTCGTTCAGTTTCTAACTCCCAAGTAAGATATATATCAAGAACATACTACCCTCAAATGGTGGAATATTCAATTTCAGTTGAGGGAGATGGTCATGATCTCGTACCTGAGGGGGGGGGCCCTAACATTGCCATTATTTCCATGTGGACGGCTTGGTGGTTGTGGTGCTGGTGGTTGCACGTAGTTCTGATGTTGATCAAACTCATCCTCATAATCTCCCACATAATCATCTTCCTCCACATCAGCAGCAGGAGCCACAGAAGTATCAACAACAACACCAGTAGCTTGGCCAGGCTGAAGAGGGACACGGCTCGCTCGGCGGAGGGCTGTTTCGCGACGTGGAGGTAGTCGTTGTTGTTGTTGTTGTAGAGGTGCGTTAGGTGCAGCCGGTGGTGGTGGTGGAAGATGCGCGAGAAATTCATTAAACTTGTCATCGAGCTTAGTTTCGACCATCTTCTCCATGCCATCTATCTTCTCCATGGCCTCTTCAAATCTGTTTAGCACATCTTGCACCTGTCCACTCATCATTTGCTGAAACTTATCATGAAGCACCTTGTTCGTCAAGTTCTCCCAGTCAGTCTCATCGGCTTGTGATCCTGGCATTGTTAGCAGCAATAGAGAAACAGAAGAATATGATCCTACAGACTACTAACAAATGGTGGTGGTGGCGGGTGTCACAAATCCGTCAAGCAAATCTCAAATTCTTACCAATTCTTACCCAGCAGCAGGCGGTGATCGACAACCGATGTAGTCAAAACTCTCAAAGCTTGGATAGAGCAATTACCAGGGAGAGTCCAACGCACGATGTAGATGTATGTGGAGCTCGGAAGGCTTATAATATGGTAGCAAAAAGGGTCAGCATTAATCAATTCAGAGATGCAAAGTTGAATAAACGCTCAACGACGGTACTGTGCTGGTCCTAGGCTAGACCGTGCTAGAGACGCGAGCCTAGAACACTACCAAAATCACGGCGCTGCACATAAACAAGGGAAAAGCACACTCTGGGAACTCTTTTTTTTCGCTCTGTTTTTTTTTGCGCTCTTTTTTTTGCGCTTCTTTTTTTTTGCGAAAAATCACTATAATGGCGAGTGTCTCAAAACTCTTCCCAGGTCAAACTGACAGGATGGGCACGAAATATTTTGGACTTTTTTTTCGGAAATCAGGGCAGCGACAACGAAAAAGTGCGACCAAAAAGCACTATGATGGCGAGTGTCTCAAAAGACTCGGAACAGCCTAAAAATAGGATAGGGCAAAAATATTTTCGGTCGCCGAAATTTTGGCCTAAAAACTGCTCGGGGGTCTCCAGACTCTTTTTTTTGAGACCTACTCAGGCAAGGAAACACGAAACAGAAAATAGATGGATCTCAAAAACAAACCTAATATGAAAAGAACTCAGATTGGTGGTGCATATATGGTGGTACGATATGGCAGCGGTGGTGGTATATGGATACGGATCGGTGGTGGTATATGGATACGGATCGGTGGTGGTATATGGGGACGGATTCAGAGCGGTGGCGGATAAGCAGTGGTGGTAGATGGTAAGGCGATGATGATGGTGCAGCGGCGGCGTGACAACTTATGACCAGAACTCAAAACTCTAAAAGACTAGACTCTAAGACCAACAACTTGACACGACGATGCAACCGCAAATTCAACAAAGCAAAAACCCTAAAAAGATTATGCAAAGGCTCAGATTGGTTCAGATATGATGAACTAACCCTAATTTTTGTGTGGCTTTTTCATGGACTGTAGGTATGAAGAACAGACTCGATCTAAACTACGAAAAACTGTAAAATCTCACCGAGCAACCTAGAAATCTGATACCACTTGATAGAGGCAAAGGTGTCCCGTCTTTTGATGAGATGGTGGCTATCGTTTTGGAGGAAGTCGACTTTGACGATCCGACTGCGAACGTGCGAGGATGTCGCGCCTTAGCAATTGCTAAGACAACTCCGAGAGGTTATTGACCACGCCGGAGCACGATCAACCTGACCACGAAGGTCTGTTTCCTGCACGCAAACGAAGAACAAGCAAGAAACTAAGATTGCAATCTGGATATTGCGAATATAAGAGGAAAGCTTTATTGATCAAGGTGGGGTTCTATGACGCCTTTGTCTGGTCGAACATAAACGAAGTACGCGAAGTTGCAGCTATGGCGAACTTTTAATCTAAACAAAACGCAAAGTCTAAACGACGCCCTAAGGGCTGTATATATGGAGGAAGAGGAGGGAATTTCATGGCCCTTGAGGGAGGAGTCCGAAACCAACCCAAACTCTTGTTTCCCCACACATACGGACTCTAAAAACAGCCTATACTTAAGTATTTCGAAATTACATAGGCCTGCCCCAATAATAAGGTGACGCAGCACCTAGAATAGCCTATTGATGAATATTATGAAGTGGCATCTTGTATATTTCGTCCAAGGCTTCATCCACTCATTATGGTGGCTTCAAAGTCCTGGAATCATCACTTGTAACTCCGCTCTTGTTCCCCTTGCGCATGCCAACATCTCCATGCTTGAACTTGCTCCAAGGTTCATCTTTCTGGTCCATGGTAGGCCCTTCATTTGTAAGCAAAACAAACGTATCCAATTTAGGCAGCATCATATTCTCATGAACATTGGAATCATTACCAAGAAACGAAAGTACCTGATAATTCAATTGGCACGCGCGAGCTCAAGTAATTGGTCCAATATGTATAGCAGCAGGGGCTGTTGGTGTAACAATGATATTGATGTCCTCATCATGAATACAAGAGGGAAAACAAGAGGAACACTCAAGAACAAGTCCAATCACACATCCACTAGACCAACAAACACACAAGATCCACAAGGTACATGAACAATCAAAGGGAAACAAGATACATGGTAGAGTTCATCCCAAATCCTATGAAGGAGATGAGGGCTTGATGATCCTATGATGGGGATCCTTCTCCAAGAGGAGGCCTTGGTATCCACAAGTGGATCTTCTCCCTTAGGAGGTCATGATCTCCATGAGGAGGAAGATGAGCAAAGCTCTCTCTTTGTCTATCAAATACTTTGCTATCCTACAAATGAGCTAGGGGAGGTGCTTATATAGTCTAAGGACAAAATAAGAGGAAGAGGGGGATACAAGGGACCAAATCCCAAAACTGCATGTAGGCACGCGGAGGGGTCCGGGCACCCGGAGTGCAAGGGACCGGGCACCCGGTCCGGTCAGAGGGAGGCACCGGGGGCGGGGCCGGGCACCCGGGGGGGCAAGGGGCCGGGCGCCCGGACCAACCAGGGGGCCGCACCCTTGGCGCTGAAGAGGTTGGGCACCCGGGGGTGGTGGCCCGGGAACCCGGGGGAGGTGGCAGGCGGCAACGGGCGAGAGGGCCGGGCACCCGGGGCTCCATGGCCGGGCACCCGGGGCCGGCTGGGGCAGCGCCCAGGGGGGGCCGGGCACCCGGGCCCATATGGCCGGACACCCGGGGCTGGCAGGGGTCACGCCCCGGTTGAAGTCGGGCACTCGGGCCCGAAGTGGCCGGGCACCCGGAGTGTCCAGGTGCTCCACTTCTTCATTCTTCATGATCCTTCCCTTCCTTTCCTTCTCCGTTGTCGCTTGTACCTCCATCCTTGCCTCTTCACGGTCCTCTTCTTGATACCTAAGAGTGCATAACGCTTCCGATTGAGGTAGAACCCAATTCACGAGTGAATCCGAATGAAACTCAAAGTGGAAAGAGTTAACCTTGGTTTTGACAACGCGTGCACGAGCTCTCGTCGTAGGTCCTTTCCGTGCTTGAGGTGGCGGTGTGACGTCCATGGTGATGGTCGAAGGGTGCTCCGCATCATAGTGCCAGTTCTTGTTTTTCCCTTATTTGAGTGTTTCACAGAAAAGGAATATCAAACAGAGTCCAAACAGAATGAAACCTTCGGGAGAGTTATTTTTCGAACGGAAGCAATCCAGGGGACTTGGAGTGCACGTCATGGAATCAACGAGGAGAGCACGAGGCAGGGGCGCGCCTACACCCCTCATGCGCGCGCTCCACCCTCGTGGGCCCCTCGTGGCTCCCCTGACTGACTTCTTTCACCTATATATATCCATATACCCTAAAACCATCGGGGAACAGAATTGATCGGGAGTTCCGCCGCCGCAAGCCTCTGTAGCCACGAAAAACCAATCGGGACCCTGTTCTGGCACCCTGCCGGGAACCCTCATCGGTGGCCATCTTCTTCATCCCAGCGCTCTCCATGACGAGGAGGGAGTAGTTCACCCTCGGGGCTGAGAGTATGTACCAGTAGCTATGTGTTTGATCTCTCTCTCTCTCTCTCTCTCTCGTGTTCTTGAGGTGATACAATCTTGATGTATCGCGAGCTTTGCTATTATACTTGGATCTTATGATGTTTCTCCCCCTCTACTCTCTTGTAATGGATTAAGTTTTCCCTTTGAAGTTATCTTTTCAGATTGAGTCTTTAAGGATTTGAGAACACTTGATGTATGTCTTGCATGTGCTTATCTGTGGTGACAATGGGATATCACGTGATCCACTTGATGTATGTTTTGGTGATCAACTTGCGAGTTCTGAGACCTCGTGAACTTATGCATAGGGGTTGGCACACGTTTTCGTCATGACTCTCCGGTAGAAACTTTGGGGCACTCTTTGAAGTACTTTGTGTTGGTTTGAATAGATGAATCTGAGATTGTGTGATGCATATCATATAATCATACCCACGGATACTTGAGGTGACATTGGAGTATCTATGTGACATTAGGGTTTTGGTTGATTTGTATCTTAAGGTGTTATTCTAGTATGAACTCTATGATAGATCGAACGGAAAGAATAGCTTCGTGTTATTTTACTATGGACTCTTGAATAGATCGATCAGAAAGGATAACTTTGAGGTGGTTTCGTACCCTACAATAATCTCTTCATTTGTTCTCCTCTATTAGTGACTTTGGAGTGACTCTTTGTTGCATGTTGAGGGATAGTTATATGATCCAAATATGTTATTATTGTTGAGAGAACTTGCACTAGTGAAAGTATGAACACTAGGCCTTGTTTCCTAGCATTGCAATACCGTTTATGCTCACTTTTATCATTAGTTACCTTGTTGTTTTTACATTTTCAGATTACAAAAACCTATATCTACCAACCATATTGCACTTGTATCACCATCTCTTCGCCGAACTAGTGCACCTATACAATTTACCATTGTATTGGGTGTGTTGGGGACACAAGAGACTCTTTGTTATTTGGTTGCAGGGTTGTTTGAGAGAGACCATCTTCATCCTACGCCTCCCACGGATTGATAAACCTTAGGTCATCCACTTGAGGGAAATTTGCTACTGTCCTACAAACCTCTGCACTTGGAGGCCGAACAACGTCTACAAGAAGAAGGTTGCGTAGTAGACATCAAGCTC
Source organism: Aegilops umbellulata (assembly GCA_032464435.1). NCBI lineage: Eukaryota > Viridiplantae > Streptophyta > Magnoliopsida > Poales > Poaceae > Aegilops > Aegilops umbellulata. Next base: position 185,470,172 of record CP136055.1, read on the forward strand.
TTTTCTGGTGCCGTTACCATGGAGGTGAGTGCTTGAAGGTATATCTTTAGATCTTGCAATCAAATCTTTTAGTTTCTTGTTTTATCACTAGTTTAATTTAGAAAAGAAAACTACAAAAAAATGGAATTGAGTTTGCCTCATACGCTTCATATTTTTAATATCTTTCGTGAGTATGATGGAAAGGAAAATTATGCCAAAGTGTTAGAAGAAGAATGCATTAAAATGTTTGGCACTAAATCTTTTAATGCTGAGCATGATTGCAATGTTGTTAGTATGAACTCCTTGAATATCCCTGATGCTAATGATATGCAAAGCCACAAGCTTGGGGAAGCTATGTTTGATGAAGATGATATTTTTTGTCCCCCAAGTTTTGATGAGAAAATTTATTATGATGATAGAATGCCTCCTATTTATGATGATTATAATTATGAAAGTGGATTTGGAGAGGTCATGACTTTGTTTAGTAATGATTCCACTATCTTGGAAGAGGTTTCAATTGATTATGATGAGAACAAAGTTGCTACTTATGATGATTATTGTGATGAAACTTATGCTATAAAAAGTAGTGATGATTATATTTATAAAAAATTTCATGATTATGATTACCATTTTTCTGAACATTACCCTTTTAATGTGGAAACAATTTATAGTATTCGAGTTTCTTATGATACTCCCACTATTCCGAATGAGAAGAATTTTGCTTATGTGGAGAGTAATAAAAATTCTATGCTTGTAGATCATGAAAATAATGCTTTATGTGATGGTTATATTGTTGAATTCATTCATGATTCTACTAAAAATTATTATGAGGGAGGAATTTATGCTTGTAGGAATTGCAGTAATACCAAGTTTCCTCTCTATGTGCTTAAAGTTTTGAAGTTATGCTTGTTTTTCCTTCCTATGCTAGTTGATTATTGTTCCCATAAGTTGTTTGCTCATAAAATCCCTATGCATAGGAAGTGGATTAGACTTAAATGTGCTAGTCAAATTCTTCATGATGCTCTCTTTATGTTTCGATTCTTATCTTTTATGTGAGCATCATTGAAATCATCATGCCTAGCTAGGGGCGTTAAACGTTAGCGCTTGTTGGGAGAAAACCCAATTTTATTTTTTTTCTTTACTTTTTTCTCCTGTTTAGTAATAAATAACTCATCTAGCCTCGGGTTATATGTGGTTTTATTGTTTTAATTAGTGTTTTTGCCAGGTAGAACCTTTGGGAAGACTTGGGTGAAGTCTTTACGATCTTGCTGTAAAAAACAGAAACTTTAGCGCTCACGAGATTAGCGAAAACTTTTTACTGGAGAGTGATATTTAGTTGATTCTTTTTGAAGATGATTACTAGACAAATTCCTCACGTCCAGAAATTTATTTCAGAATTTTTGGAGTTCCAGAAGTATAAGTTTGATACAGATTACTACAGACTGTTCTGTTTTTGACACATTCTATTTTCTATGTGTTGTTTGCTTATTTTGATGAATCTATGAGTAGTATCAGAGGGTATGCACCATAGATAAGTTTGAATAAATTAGATATTACACCAATATGAATTTATACTGAGTTCACAATAGTACCAAAAGTGGTGGTTTTATTTTCTTGTACTAATGGAGCTTACGAGTTTTCTGTTAAGTTTTGTTCTGTGAAGTTTTCAAGTTTTGGGTAAATATTCGATGGACTATGGAATAAGGAGTGTCAAGAGCCTAAGCTTGGGGATGCCCAAGGCAACACAAGTTACAATTCAAGGACAACCAAAAGCCTAAGCTTGGGGATGCCTCGGAAGGCATCCCCTCTTTCGTCTTCGTTCATCGGTAACTTTACTTGGAGCTATATTTTTATTCACCACATGATATGTGTTTTGCTTGGAGAGTCAATTTATTTTGTTAGGATTTTCTTGCTGTTATTTAGAAAAATGTTTTGCATGTTTTATTTCAATAAAAGTGGCATTGATAGCCTTTACTATGCTTATTTTACAAGTCTACTTGTTGCTGTTTGAAAACAGGAAGTTTACCGCTGTTGCAAAAATTTCCTAGAAAAGTAAGAATGTGATAAAATGTTGAAACCTTTTGCATGATAAGCTTTGATAAATTGAATACAGTGGGAATTTCATTTCATAATTTTTGGAGCTAGGGAAGTATGGATCTTGCTGCATTCTCTACAGACTGTCCTGTTTAGGCAGATTGCTGTTATGTTTGCATTGTTTGCATATGTTTGCTTGTTTAATGATTCTATTTGAGGATAGGACTATTAAATAGGCAGAGGCATTTAGTATGCAATGTTGAATAATAATTTTAGTGATTTGCTACAGTAGAGTATGATAAGGTTTTTGCATTGGTTTATACTAACTTATCTCACGAGTCCTTGTTGAGTTTTGTGTGGATGAAGCTTTTGAGATTTAGGGAGACCGTGATATGCGAGGAATTAAGGAGACACAAAAGCTCAAGCTTGGGGATGCCCAAGGCATCCCAAGATAACATTTAAAGAAGTCCCAAGCGTCTAAGCTTGGGGATGCCCCGGTTGGCATCCCACCTTTCTTCTTCGACAACTATCGGTTAGTATCGGCTGATCCTAAGTTTTTGCTTCTTCACATGATGTTTGCTATTCTTAGATGTCATTTTATTTTATTTTGTTTTGCTTGCTGTTTGAATAAAATACCAAGATCTGAAATTCTTAAATGTTAGAGAGTCTTCACGTAGTTGTATAATTATTCGACTACTCATTGATCTTCACTTATATCTTTTTAGAGCACGGGGGTGGTTATATTTTGAAGAAATAGATGAACTCTCATGCTTCACTTACATTATTTTGAGAGTCCTAAACAGCATCGTAATTTTCTTTGGTTATGCATTTAGTCCTAATATGATGGGCATCCAAGAGGGATATAATAAAAACTTTCATATAGAGTGCATTGAATACTAAGAGAAGTTTGATACTTGATGATTGTTTTGAGATATGAAGATAGTGATATTAAAAGTTGTGCTAGTTGAGTAGTTGTGAAATTGAGAAATACTTGTGTTGAAGTTTGCAAATCCCGTAGCATGCACGTATGGTAAACATTATGTAACAAATTTGAAACATGAGGTGTTCTTTTATTGTCTTCCTTATGAGTGGCGGTCGGGGACGAGCGATGATCTTTTCCTACCAATCTATCCCCATAGCAGCATGCACGTAGTGCTCGGTTTTTTATGACTTGTAGATTTTTGCAATAAGTATGTGAGTTCTTTATGACTAATGTTGATTCCATGGATTATACGCACTCTTACCCTTCTATCATTGCTAGCCTCTTCGGTACCGTGTATTGCCCTTTCTCACATTGAGAGTTGGTGCAAACTTCGCCGGTGCATCCAAACCCTGTGATATGATACGCTCTATCACACATAAACCTCCTTATATATTCCTCAAAACAGCCACCATACCTACCTATTATGGCATTTCCATAGCCATTCCGAGATATATTGCCATGCAACTTTCCACCATTCTGTTTATCATGACACGTTCATCATTGTCATATTGCTTTGCATGATCATGTAGTTGACATCATATTTGTGGCAAAGTCACCGTTCATAATTTTTGATACATGTCACTCTTGATTCGTTGCCTATCCCGGTATACCATTGGAGGCATTCTTATAGAGTCATATATACTTTGTTCTATTATCGAGTTGTAATCATTGAGTTGTAAATAAATAGAAGTGTGATGATCATCATTCATAGAGCATTGTCCCAATAAAAAAGGAGAAATGCCAAATAAAAAAGGGAAGGCAAAAAAAGGAACAATGCTACTATCCTTTTTCCACACTTGTGCTTCAAAGTAGCACCATGATCTTCATGATAGAGAGTCTCTTGTTTTGTCACTTTCATATACTAGTGAGAATTTTTCATTATAGAACTTGGCTTGTATATTCCAACGATGGGCTTCCTCAAATGCCCTACGTCTTCATGAGCAAGCAAGTTGGATGCACACCCACTTAGCTTCTTTTGTTGAGCTTTCATACATTTATAGCTCTCGTGCATCCGTTGCATGGAAATCCCTACTCCTTGCATTGACATCAATCATTGGCCATCTCCCTAGCTCGTTGATTAGCCGCGTCAATGTGAGACTTTATCCTTTTTTGTCTTCTCCACACAACCCCCATTATCATATTCTATTCCACCCATAGTGCTATATCCATGGCTCACGCTCATGTATTGCATGAAGGTTGAAAAAGTTTGAGATTACTAAAGTATGAAACAATTGCTTGGCTTGTCATCGGGGTTGTGCATGATGAGAGCATTCTTGTGTGACGAAAATGGAGCATGACCAAACTATATGATTTTGCAGGGATGAACTTTCTTTGGCCATGCTATTTTGAGAAGACATCATTGCTTAGTTAGTATGATTGAAGTATTATTATTTTTATGTCTATATTAAACTTTTGTCTTGAATCTTATGGATCTGAATATTCTTGCCACAATAAAGAAGATTACATTGATAAATATGTTAGGTAGCATTCCACATCAAAAATTCTGTTTTTATCATTTACCTACTCGAGGACGAGCAGGAATTAAGCTTGGGGATGCTGATACGTCTCCAACGTATCTATAATTTTTGATTATATTATTTGTTTTGGATGTTTATGGGCTTTATTTTACACTTTTATATTATTTTTGGGACTAACTTATTAACCCAGAGCCCAATGCCAGTTCCTGTTTTTCCCCTTATTTCAGTGTTTCGCAGAAAAGGAATATCAAACGGAGTCCAAACAGAATGAAACCTTCGGGAGAGTTATTTTTGGAACGGAAGCAGTCCAAGGGACTTGGAGTGCACGTCATGGAATCAACGAGGAGAGCACGAGGTAGGGGGGCGCGCCTACCCCCTGCAGGCGCACCCTCCACCCTCGTGGGCCTCTCGTGGCTCCCCTGACCGACTTCTTTTGCCTATATATATATATATATATATATATATATATATATATATATATATATCCATATACCCTAAAACCATCGGGGAACAGAATAGATCGGGAGTTCCGTTGCCGCAAGCCTCTGTAGCCACCAAAAACCAATTGGGATCCTGTTCCGGCACCCTGCCGGAGGGGGGAACCCTCACCGGTGGCCATATTCATCATCTCGGCGCTCTCCATGACGAGGAGGGAGCAGTTCGCCCTCGGGGCTGAGGGTATGTACCAGTAGCTATGTGTTTGATCTCTCTCTCTCTCTCTCGTGTTCTTGAGGTGATACGATCTTGATGTATCGCGAGCTTTGCTATTATACTTGGATCTTATGATGTTTCTCCCCCTCTACTCTCTTGTAATGGATTGAGTTTTCCTTTTGAAGTTATCTTTTCGGATTGAGTCTTTAAGAATTTGAGAACACTTGATGTATGTCTTGCATGTGCTTATCTGTGGTGACAATGGGATATCACGTGATCCACTTGATATATGTTTTGGTGATCAACTTGCGAGTTCCGAGACCTCGTGAACTTATGCATAGGGGTGGCACACGTTTTCGTCTTGACTCTCCGGTAGAAAGTTTGGGGCACTCTTTGAAGTACTTTGTGTTGGTTTGAATAGATGAATCTGAGATTGTGTGATGCATATCGTATAATCATACCCACTGATACTTGAGGTGACATTGGAGTATCTAGGGGACATTAGGGTTTTGGTTGATTTGTATTTTAAGGTGTTATTCTAGTATGAACTCTATGATAGATCGAACGGAAAGAATAGCTTCGTGTTATTTTACTACAGACTCTTGAATAGATCGATCAGAAAGGATAACTTTGAGGTGGTTTCGTACCCTACAATAATCTCTTCGTTTGTTCTCCTCTATTAGTGACTTTGGAGTGACTCTTTGTTGCATGTTGAGGGTTTGGAGTGACTCTTTTGAATTCCCTCTTCCTACTGTTAGACAGAAATATGATATTCTTATTGTTGGGGACATGCATATCCCGTTGTGGTAACCTAGTGTTATTCGAAAGTTCTCTGGTTTCATGTTAATTTGAAAGAAGTTTGTTAATAAGACTTGACCAACCTTATTATTGGATTCCTTTTTATGAGCATGAGATGGATGAATTTAGAAAGCACAACTTTCTGTACCTACTTTTTACTTTCTGTTATGTAGAATAAATAAAGCAAAAATAGTATTATTTGTCTGTTTATTGATTTATCCGTGCAATATAAAATGCCCCGAAAATGAAAGTTCCAAATGCCCTGAAAATTTAGTTTTAATTTTTATAGAATATTTGAGATTTTTTTGGCACTGAGAACACACCAGGGGGCTGCACCTGTTGACCACAAGGGTGGAGGGCGCGCCCCCTGCCTTCTGGGTCCCACGTGGGTCCCCCTCAATTATTCCAACACCCATCCACTTCATCTTCCTCCAGAAAAAAATCATCCCGTTGCTCAAACCCGTGTTCTTGCTGATCTTGCTGCCATTTTTGATCTACCTATGCAAAGCTCCATTTGCAAAACTGTTTTGGGGGATTGTTCTTCGGCATGTGACTCCTCCAATGGTCCAATTAGTTTTTGTTCTACTGCTTTATATATTGCAAATTTTTGCTGTTGTGGTGACCTTGTCCTTGAGCTTGCATGTCAAATTTATATGGTCCAAAGTAGTTTTGATGCATGATATAGCCTCTAGACACTTGTAGGAGTAGTTGTTATCAATTTTGTTGAGTTTGGTTCACTTTTATTTTGAGTTACTACAAATTTCAGAAATTTTTCAGAGGAAGAAAAATGTTTAGGAAAATATACCAAGGTGGTTCCTCGAGCAAGAAAGCCCCAAGGCTCGCGATGCATGATCCAGACCTTGAACCACGAAGGGAAGCTCGATTACGGCCTTGCGAATGGCCATTGGATCAATTCATGATTGTCACAACTTGATTTTTGGCCCTTTCGTTTTCTTTTGTTTCTCTGAAATTTTTGCTTGAGATTTCTTTGTCTGTGGCTTTGTGGTATGGAAACCGGAGAAGATAAACTCTTCTTCCTTTCCAGAGTGGCTTTTCATCCTCATATTCATCCCTAAACCTTGCCATTTTCATCTTGGACCAACCTCAATATTCTTTTTCTAGTGAACATTCATTTTTCTATTAAAGGAATAACCCAATTTGCCCTAGGTTGTAAAGAAACCTATATTTCCATCACTCCCAAAATTTCCAAATAATTCTCATAAATTTTTTGGGTCATATCTTACTCAAATATGGAAAAACTTTACCTTGCCATGTTCAAAAATAATTCTCAAATAATCATTTTCCTATTCCGCCCTAAATGACACTTTATGAAGCAAGTGATATTTATCTTTGCCCAATTGACCCCAAACTTTTTGGACACCTTTTCATGTCCATATCATTGCCTCATGCAGAAATTCAACTCACCTTGCCTAGTAAATATTCCTGACCAATTTTTCAATGTTCCTGTCTGTGGGAATTCATTGTGAAGGAACTACTGGCTAGGATAACCCAAATGAGTTTAAATTTTTCACACTCCTTCATGTGATCAAATAATAACCCTCCTCAAGATTTGAGCTCATGCAATGCATCCATGTGAGCATACTTTCAAATCTTTGTTTCTGTCCAAATTTTCAGTTCGTGAAGCAAGTATATTTTATCTTGCTCCATTACTTCTGAAAATTTTTTAGGACCTTCTCCTACCCATATAACCTATCTCGACAAGATTTGGGTTCATTTCATCAAGCCCTTATTTCTCTGGAATTTTCCCAAGTTTCTGGACAAAGATGATAACTGTGAAGGAAGTACCATTTTGGCAACTCCATTTGGTGTGAAGTTTTTACAGCGTCTTCATATGTCCAAATAACCCCGTCTTGCCAAATTTCAGCTCAAGTGGCTTCATCATTTGAGTGCGTCATCATAATCTCTTTTATAGACCATTTTGGCCAGTTGCAAAGCAACTATATGAATCATTGGTCCATTTATCCTCAAACTCCCCAAGATCGTAGTCCTTCCTTAGTTAAACCTCCCAGACAACATCTTTCGTTCCAATCAATTTCCTGTTCATCACCACTGCACAACCAAGTTTGCAACAACAAACTTCAGGGGAGTAATCCCATCGATCTAGAGCCTGCCTCATTGATTTATCACCTCATGTATGCTCCTGGGAGAAGGGAAGGGACTACATCTTAGACAACGTTTGCCGGCCTCTCGAGTCCTCTCCATGACAGTCTGCGCGGTGAGCACCATTTTGGCATGCAGTAGACGCGCCCAGAGCATCGTTTTTCTTCAGGCCCTCTCCTGCTCAGCATCTCAGCGTGCACGGGCATGTCTAGCAGCTTCCCCGAGCCGTCGCCGTCCCTATGGAGCCCTTCCCCCTCCGTCTTCTTCTCCGGTGAGCCGTCCCCATCACGGCACAGTGTGTGCCCGTGGGCATTCGTCGTTTCCTCCTCTGTTTTCTTCTTCCCCGTGCTCCTCGACTGCTTCTGCCCCATGAGGCATGCCAGCTGCTCCTCCCTGTCGCCTTCCATCCATCATGCAGGCGTGCACATGCGTATGCTGCCACGGCCGAGCCACGGCCACCCGTCCGCGGCCAACCGCCTCGCCGCGCCTATTTATAGCCAACCCCGACCCCTCCGAGCTCATCACTAGCCTCAACTCACTCCACCACCCCTCTCGAGCAACTCAACTGAGCCGGAGGAGCTCTCCTTGCCTCTCCTCGTCACCACGGCCACCGCTTCTGCTCATGCTGATTCCGGCGACCTAGGACACCTCCCTCCGTTCCATCACCACCTGAGCCTTCCACCACCACTCCAGATCCATCCCCGCTCCATTCCTCCTCCTTCGGCGACCTCCAGCTGTGCTTTCCCCGGCGAACGAAGACCTCCCTCTGCCGCGGGCAAGTCTACGTCCGCTCCGTGGCTCCTCGGCGGCAGAGCTCACCACCCTCGGGTGTGTCTCGTTTCCCCGAGCATTTCGGTAGGTGGAATGCCGCGAATGGTGGCCGGACGAGCTGGTAGTCGCCGTCGGGCAGCCGACCTCGCCTCTGCTTCGTCCGGTGCGGGAGGAGGAAGAAGGAGTCAGGCCAGGCGGGCCCCACCTCCACACGGGCCCCAACCGTCAGCCCCTCAGCGTTGACCCCGCCCGTGCCAGTGTGGCAAGTGGAAGCGCATTTGGTAAACTACGCTTTCGTGCATTGAAAACATACTTCTCTCTGCCTTTTGTTAAGAATATGCTTTCGATACAACGGAGACATATTTCTGAAAATACGCTTTCTCTTTTTCAGCTCAGCTGGCTGAAGTGGTTATATTTTGAACGTTCACTGTTTTAGCCCTTTCCTGCCTAAAAAGTGAACAGCCACAACTTTTCAGTCGTAACTCCGATTGAGGTGAATCCAAAGCCCACGTCTTCGTCTCGTTGAGCCCGTTCTGTTCACATCATTTTCACTATGGTTTGACATACTAGAAATGACCTTATTGTCCATGCCCCTAATCAGCCCCCTTCGAGAGAGAAACTTTTCTGGCGATTCCTTCTGCGATCTTTCCGCACTTCTCCCCGTTGGTTTCTTCATCTCCAGGCAAGCCACAACACCCAATTGCATGATGGCAATGCAGTAGCCATGGTTTTCAACTTGAATATTTAATAAATGTCTACTTGTTTTGATACGGTTATCGTTGTTTCGGTGGTGCTTATGGATTTGTGTTCACTTTCATGCTATGTTTTTATGCACCTGGTTATGATGTACTAGTTGCTAGTATTTCTGTCGTATATCATGGTTGGTAGTAGTAAATGTTTGCATCGGTTATGTTCTTCGGTGCATGACTATCGTCTGTTACCGAGTATCGTGGTTATGCATGTTTCCTTCACATCTAGCTGGTTATATGCTTACTTGGTTGTATTCTTGACATGTTCTTGCTTAGTATTTATTGTTGATGCTAGTGGTCATGATATGCTTGTGATGTTCATGCTAGTCAGTATGTCATGCTCATTTGGATATATGCTTTATTGTTGTTGATATGCTTGATGATTATGTTGTACCCCCATGCGTATGTTGATATCATGCATGATAGTTGCATCATGTTATATTGTGTGACTTAGCATCATTTGCACTCAAGTTTAAACGGACTTAAATGAACTTGAAAAAATGTTGGCTGAGTCATGGTGCCACCACATGGAGCTGACCAGTGCAACCACACTTGCCTTTTATGGGGAGGTCCTAACTGGGTATATTGTCATGCCTCTCGCCGGCGCATCCAACAAGGGAAGGTTATGCATGGGTGCTACCTTGGCCGGGTAGGACGACATAAGCCTTGTGAGCCCAAGTTTGGCTATGTGCGCATGTCCCCGTTTGGGACCATTTATTGCTTTGGCACGACGGTGGTCGTTGATGCCTTTGGTAGGCATAGGGCCACCCATGACTTTGCCCAGAGGGGAGTTAGCCGGAGTGGCCGGGAGAGTGTCATGGCAGTAGAGCGGTTTTGTCGGAACGCCATTGGTCCACCCGAATGGGAGTGCGAGGGCATGGGTTCCGTGGTGTGGTACAGTGTGCTAACCTCTGCAAAGTGTATATTCAATCTATCGATAGCCGCGCCCGTGGATAAGGGCCTAGTTCATAGTTAGTCACACTATGGGTCAACAATAATAATGATAATGTGCTTAATAACAACCCTGGTTCGAGGATGAGAAAGAGATTGGTTGTGATCGCAAGATGATCACAGAGGTATCGTGGATACCGAGTTGATGGATATATGTGATGTTGTGCGAGAATCATGGGTAAAGGTCAAGCTCCTTCTGGTCATGTAATGATTACTACGGTATTGTAATACCAAGCTTGATTGGATCCTGAGATGATCATGTGCTGTCCGTGATGGTAAGATTATGCATATGATGGTTACGAGGTAACCCGAGCAGAGTAAGTTGGTGCATGATAGTGTCATCATGTTACATGCTAGTATTGTCTTGTTCATATACTCGTTTGTTCTAGTTGTATCATGTTCATCTTGTTCATGCTTTGATTGATCTGATAGTAGCATGTTAATCCTTGTTAACCTGTAAATGCCATGCTATTGTCTGTTTTGATTGCTCTTGGTTGTTGTAAGCTTGCAAGTACATTCAATGTACTGACCTGGCATGCCATGGCAGTTTGCAGGTCATGCCGGATTTTAATACTTGTTTTCCGTGGATTCCTTGTTTGCGAGCTAGGATAAGCATTCCAGCCAGAGTCCATGCGGAGTGGAGTTCATCACCGTCATCGCTGTTCCACTGCTAGAGCTATTCCGCTCCTTCATGTTGTTCTGCTGCTTGCATAGAGCAACCGTAGCAGGCGTAGTGTCGCCGTGCCAATGTAATCCCCTTGTACCCATATAGCTTGTAATAAAGAGCTGATTTGTTCTATGCTAAGCCGTGATGTATTCCAGAAGACTTCTCCTTGATCTCTGGGCTGGAATACGGGGCGTTCCGGTTTCTCTGAGCCCGGGTGAGGGAGTCCTGGATTAGGGGGTGTTCGGATAGCCGAGCTATATCTCCAGCCGGACTCCAGGACTATGAAGATACAAGATTGAAGACTTCGTCCCGTGTCTGGAAGGTTCTTTCCTTGGCGTGGAAGGCAAGCTAGGCGTGCGGACATTCAATATCTCCTACCAATGTAACCGACTCTGTGTAACCCTAACCCTATCCGGTGCCTATATAAACCGGAGGGTTGTAGTCCGTAGGACAGAACACATCATAACCATCATCATACCCATAGGCTAGCTTCTAGGGTTTAGCCTCCTTGATCTCGTGGTAGATCTACTCTTGTACTACCCATATCATCAATATTAATCTAGCAGGAGTAGGGTTTTACCTCCATCGAGAGGGCCCGAACCTGGGTAAAATAAAGTGTCCCTTGTCTCCTGTTACCATCCGACCTTGACGAACAGATCGGCACCCCCTACCCGAGATCCGCCGGTTTTGACACCGACATTGGTGCTTTCATTGAGAGTTCCTCTGTGTCATCGCCTCTAGGCCCGATGGCTCCTTTGATCATCAACAACGATGAGGTCCAGGGTGAGACTTTTCTCCCCTGACAGATCTTCGTCTTCGACGGCTTCGCTCTGCGGGCCAACTCGCTTGGTCATCTGGAGCAGATCGAGAGCTACGCCCCTGGCCATCAAGTCAGGTTTGGAAGCCTAAACTACACGGCAGATATCCGCGGAGACTTGATCTTCGACGGATTCGAGCCACAGCCAAGCGCGCCGCACTATCTCGAGGGGCATGATATAGCTCTGCCTCCGAACAGTGTCCTGGAGGCCGCATACGCTCCGGCCCCGATCCTCGATTCAGAGCCCGCTGCGTTCTTCGAAGATGGACGGTTGGACGTCACCTCGGGGGCTGCGATCTTAAAGGCCATTGAGCCGAACGCGAGCCCCGCGCTCCGCATGGCCTGTGACTCCAAGGAGCCGGACTCTTCTCCGAACTTCAGATCGTCCGTGCCCCCGCCGATCAAATCAGATTGGGCGCCGGTGATGGAGTTCACGGCCGCGGACATCTTTCAGTATTCACCTTTTGGTGATATTCTGAATTCTCTCAAGTCTCTCTCTTTGTCAGGAGAGCCCGGGACAAACTATGGCCTGCGAGGTTGGGATTCAGACGACGAAGAAATTCAAAGCCCACCCACCGCCCACTTAATAGCCACTGTCGATGATATATCCGACATGCTCGACTTCGGCTCTGAAGACTTCGACGGTATGGACGACGAAGGAGGAGACGAGCAAGAACCAGCACCTGTAGGGCGCTGGACCGCCACCTCGTCATACGACATATACATGGTGGATGCTCCAAAAGATGGAGATGGCGATGGAACAGCGGACGATGGCACTTCAAAAAAGCCTCCAAAACGCCAACGTCAGCGGCACCGCTCCAAATCCCGCCACAGCAGAAACGGTGATTCCGGCACGGGAGATAATACTACCCCGGACAGCACCGAAGAACACCAAAACCAGCAGGATTCGGCACAGGAAGATGGAGAAGACCGCCCTCATGAGAGAGCGGCAGAGCAAGAGGTCGAGGACGATAACTACATGCCTCCCTCCGAAGACGAGGCAAGCCTCGGCGACGATGAATTCATCGTACCATCAGACCCCGCCGAACAAAAGCGCTTTCAACGCAGGCTTTTAGCCACGGCGAACAGCCTAAAGAAAAAGTAGCAACAGCTTAGAGCTGATCATGATTTGCTAGCCGACAGATGGACTGAAGTCCTTGCGGCCGAAGAGCACGAGCTCGGACGCCCCTCCAAAAACTATCCTAAGCGCAGGCCGCTACCCCAATCAGAGGAGGAAGCCCAAGGCATGGCAGATCGGCCACCTCATGGCCGTGACAGAGAAGCCTGTCGAACATCCAAACACGCCATGCCCCGCCGCCGCTTTACCAAGGCACGGGAACACGAACCAGACCTATGAGACGTCCTGGAGGACAAAGCAAGGCAAACAAGATCGATCTATGGATCGCGCGGACGCCCGACGGCACGTGATAGTTTTCACTCCGAACACAATAAATCCGGCCGGGCCGAACACAACAGGCACAGCTCCTCCGAACTGCGTCGAGACAAAGCCCAGTACAGGGGCGCCGCACACCCACTATGCTTCACAGACGAAGTAATGGATCATAGAATCCCAGAGGGTTTTTAACCCGTCAACATCGAGTCATACGATGGTACGACAGATCCGACAGTATGGATTGAGGACTATCTCCTCCACATCCACATGGCACGTGGCGATGATTTGCACGCCATCAAATATTTACCCCTCAAGCTTAAGGGACCAGCCCGGCACTGGCTTAACAGCCTCCCCGCAGATTCGATCGGCTCTTGGGAGGACCTGGAGGCCGCATTCCTCGACAACTTCCAGGGGACCTACGTACGGCCACCGGACGCCGACGACCTAAGCCACATAATCCAGCAGCCAGAAGAATCGGCCAGGCAATTCTGGACACGGTTCCTAACAAAGAAAAATCAGATAGTCGATTGTCCGGATGCAGAGGCCTTAGCTGCGTTCAAGCATAACATCCGTGACGAGTGGCTCGCCCGGCATCTGGGACAGGAAAAGCCGAAATCCATGGCAGCCCTCACGACACTCATGACCCGCTTTTGCGCGGGCGAAGATAGTTGGCTAGCTCACAGCAACAACTTATCGAGGAAGCAAGGTAATTCAGATACCAAGGACAAAAGTGGCAGGTCGCGACGGAATAAACAGAAACGCCGCGTCAGCAGCGACAACAATGAAGATACGGCAGTAAACGCCGGATTCAGAGGAAAAATCCATTCAAAAAGAATACCCAGGGCCCGTCCAGTTTGGACCGAATACTCGACCGCTCGTGCCAGATTCACGGCACCCCCGAAAGGCCAGCCAATCACACCAACAGGGATTGTTGGGTGTTCAAGCAGGCAGGCAAGTTAAGAGCCGAAAACAAAAACAAGGGGCTAGACAGCGATGATGAAGAGGAGCCCAGGCCGCCGAACAACAACGGACAGAAGGGATTTCCCCCACAAGTGCGGATGGTGAACATGATATACGCGACTCATATTCCCAAGCGGGAGAGGAAGCGTGCGCTACGGGACGTATACGCGATGGAGCCAGTCGCCCCAAAGTTCAACCCATGGTCCTCTTGCCTGATCACCTTCGATCGAAGGGACCACCCCACCAGCATCCGTCACGGCGGTTTCGCCGCAATGGTTCTTGACCCAATCGTTGACGGATTTCACCTTACAAGAGTCCTCATGGACGGCGGCAGTAGCCTGAACCTGCTCTACCAGGATACAGTGCGAAAAATGGGCATAGATCCATCAAGGATCAAGCCCACAAGGACGACCTTTAAAGGCGTCATCCCAGGTGTAGAGGCCAATTGCATAGGCTCCATAACACTTGATGTGGTCTTCGGATCTCCGGAGAACTTCCGAAGCGAAGAGTTAATCTTCGACATAGTTCCGTTCCGCAGTGGCTATCATGCTCTGCTTGGACGAACCACATTCGCTAAATTCAATGCGGTGCCGCACTACGCATATCTCAAGCTCAAGATGCCAGGCCCTCGAGGTGTAATCACGGTCAGCGGAAACACCGAACGCTCCATCCGTACGGAGGAACACACGGCGGCCCTCGCGGCAGAGGTACAAAGCAGCCTGTTAAGGCAGCTCTCGAGTCCGGCCGCTACAAAGCAGGACAAAGCAAAACGCGTCCAGAATAACCCGCAGCAAGACCGACTGGCGCGTTCAGAGCACGTGTAGCAATACGGACCCAACCCCAGCCATCGCTACATAGCGGAGCTAGTACCTCGAGTACACAATTACGCCCTTACAATTCCATGGGCATAGGGGAAGGGGCAGATAAAACGGCATGCCAACAATACGGCGTCAAATGTACTAGGGGCTGCCAGGTTCTTCTTTTTCTTTCAGGACTCCATACTCTGGATACAGTGTTCGGCCTCGCTGCCGCACAAACGATACAGGACCCAGGAAAGCAGACAAAACAACGCCGCATCATGGAACTCTCAGGTGGTCTCTATTTCGAGCGAAATATCTGTTTCTAAATTCCGCGGCCTGCGCCTGGTCAGGACATGTTAAATAGTCTATTTTTTTCTCGCACTAATTGTATCGTTCGGCTTGAATAAACATCCTCCTCATAAATAATGCATAGCTTTTTGTCTATTTTTTGCATTATCTTCTTTTAATATACATATGTTTACTCAAATAACATGATCGCACCCGTACACCATGGTACGGCAAACCACGCCAGGGGCTTTATTACCCTTCTATCTGGTGTGAGAAGTCCGTCCACTTTCACAAGTGAGGCACCCCGAACTTATAGCATTATATGCATCGGCTCCGAGTCATGATTTTGGTCATATGTTGGGTTTGCCCGGCTCCTATGTTTTGGTGCCTTACGTTCCGCTCTATCGGCTAAGGTATCACTAGGAGAACCACTGCGATTCTGCCCCAGATCATGTGGGTGAGCACCTCAGTGGAGAAAGCTAAAACAGACTGTCATGATAAGGCGCGAGACAGGTCGCTGTTCGAGAGGTTTTTCGAGTCCCTAAAGGCTTATGCCGCTTCGAGCGGAGAGTTGGTTAAGTCCGGCTAAAGGCATGGATAGTGCCCCGAATTCGGCCTTCCGAACTAGGGGCTTGGCCGAAATTTAAAATTATAACGTTCTATGGCTAAGTGAGAGTGTTCAAGCATTATAGTCCGGTTGCCTGGTTCGCTGTGCTGAGCGCCTCCCTCGAAGGACCCAACTATGGGAACAAGAGCCCTCAGGTTTATCCCGAACACCCCAGCACTAGTTGCATGGGGGCAGAAGCCGACGACTCGCCATCTCTCAGTTATTGATAAATGGCCGCACAGAAAATAATATTTTAAATTCAGAAAGCATTGCTTAAGCGCATATGAACAAGTTTTCAGCGCACAAGATACAAACGAGCGAGTTCATTGAAATATTACATCTTTGGCACATTCATCCGCGACAAGGCGAGCTCCAGCGATAACTTCCTTGTAGTAGTTCTCGGGCTTGCGATACTCCTTCACCTGCGGTGGTCCGCCCTTCACCAGCTTCTCTCCGTCCAGCTTGCCCCATTGTACCCTTACACGGGCAAGGGCCCTCCGGGCACCTTCTATGCAGACGGAGCGCTTGAAGACCTCAAGCCGGGGACAGGCCTCCACCAGCCGCCACACCAGCCCGAAGTAGCTCCCAGGCAGGGCCTCTCGAGGCCACAGCCGAACTAGTAAGCCCTTCATGGCCTGTTCGGCCGCCTTGTGGAGCTCGGCCAGCTGCTTCAGCTGATCGCTTACGGGCAAAGGGTGTCCGGCCTCAGAATACTGAGACCAGAACACACTCTCCGTCGAGTTGCCCTCTTCAGCTCGGTAGAATGCGGCGGCGGCGGATGCGCTGCGGGGAAGATCGAAGAACGCCCCTGGAGAACTCCGGATTCGGGTAAGTAATAGGTATTTCACCTTTATATTCCTACTTTGCATTTAGAATGCCTTCCCCGCTGCTATCTTTTTTACGTCCTCCAACTCTTGGAGGGCCTTTTGGGCTTCGGCCTTGGCACTCTTGGTGGCCTCAACAGCTGACGCGAGCTCGGATGCTTGCGTTTTTGCCTCAAGCTCCAAACCCTCATGTTTCTTCATGAGAGCTTGCAGCTCTTGCTGCACCTCGCTGACTTGGACCCCAAGCTTTTCTCGCTCGGCGCGCTCCTCGGCCGCTTTATTCTCGGCCTCAGCCAGCGCCTGCTTCAGGGTTGCCACCTCGGTTGTGGCCCCTACAATAAGCAGTACAATCCTATTATTTCTTTTTGCAATCAAGCCTCTCTATAGGCACCACTTTTTTTCTTTTTTTTTCTCTAAGGGGTATTTTCTTACCTTCCTTTTCCACGAGTTGCCTTTTGGCATGGCCGAGCTCTTGCTCGGACCGCTCGAGGTCCTTTTTCAGGACTTCCACCTGCGCAGTCAGTGCGGCGGTGGACAGCAGGGAAGCCTGCATACGCATATTAGACTTTTTACTAGACTCCTGCGATAATTGTTGGATCCTCTATTCGGCTTTTCTTTCCGAACACCAAACAGAGCATCAGGGGCTACTGTCTATGCGGTAATGAATTTAGCATATTTTTTGCTTACCTGGAAGCATGTTAGAAGGCTAGCACAAGCTTCATTCAGTCCGCTCTTGGCGGACTGAACCCTTTGGACCACCGCACTCATGACAGTACGATGCTCCTCATCGATGGTGGCGCCTTCGAGCGCCTCCAACAGACTATCCGGTGCCTCTGGTTGGACAGAGGTCGCTGGCGCAGACGGCTTACTCCTCTTGGAAGTAGTTCGCCCACCGCGAGCCAGGACGGTTGAGTCCCGCGTGGTGTCCGGCACAAAGCCGGACTGGGAGCCCTGGGGGGTTTCATCCCCTTTACTCCTGGGGTCCTGAGGATTGCCTTGTGGCTCCTCCGGTACCACCTCCTCCTGCCCTGTTCGGCGGGACGCCGCTTCGGCGTCGTCCGCCCCACGGGGGGAGACCGCGGGCGGGACAGAGTTCATGTCCGACGAATCCAGGGAGCCGCTCGATGAATCATCGAGTGCGGCTCGGGGCGGGCTGCACAAATAACATTCGACATTAGGGTAAGCTATGCACTTGAAGATACTATGAGTCATTCTGGTATGTGAATACTTACGATGTCGCCGGACGCTTGGTTCTGTCTGGCCACTCCTTTCCGCCCTCTTCGGCGTTGGGGGAGTAGTCCGGCGGAGGGGTCTTCCTTTTCCTCGACCCCTCGGACTCCCCTGTTGGGGCGGCCTTCTTCTTTTTCGCTCCCCTCGATGGAGGGGGAGAGCTTCCTTGTTCCTCCTCCTCGTTTTCACGAGAGGAGGGCGTCGCAAACTCACCGGATGACGAGCTCGACACCACCACATTGCGGGCACTCTTTTGAGTCCCGGTGGTCTTCTTCTTCTTGACCTTCTTCTCCGGCACCACGTAGGGCGCCGGAGCCAGCAGCTTCTCTAAGAGAGCTGGGGCTGGGTCTTCGGGCAGAGGAGCCGGACAGTTGATTGGTCCGGCTATCTTCAGCTACGCTTGTCAAAGGCAAAGGGGGTTATTAGATCCCACATAGAGTCAATCTATGTAGAAAAGCTTAACGAACCTGTGAAAGGTATAAATAGCTTACCTCGCCAGCATTGCGCTGCGAGCTGTATCCGCGGTCCTCGGAAGCGGATAAGGGGCACTCGGCGCCTTTGGTTAGCACCTTCCAGACGTCTTCATACGTCGTGTCAAAGAGCCTATTGAGGGTTTGGTGCTGTGCCGGGTCAAATTGCCACAAAGTGAACTCCCGTTCTTGGCACGGGAGGATCCGGCGAACGAGCATGACCTGGATGATGTTGACATGCCGGATGGGCTTGTCCATCAGGGACCGAATGCAAGTTTGCAGTCCGGTCACTTCTTCTTCGTTGCCCCACGATAGGCCCGTCTCTTTCCAGGACATGAGCCGCGTGGGGAGTCCGGAACGGAACTCAGGGGCCGCGACCCAATTCGACTCGCGTGGCTCGGTGATGTAAAAGCACCCTGCCTGCCACCCCTTTAAGGACTCCACAAAGGAGCCATCGAACCAGAGTGCGTTGGCCATTTTACCGGCCATAGCACCTCCGCACTCCGCCTGGGTGCCGGACACCACCTTGGGCTTGACGTTGAACATCTGGAGCCAGAGGCCGAAGTGGGGGTGGATGCGGAGAAACGCCTCACACACGATGATAAACGCCGAGATATTGAGGATAAAGTTCGGGGCCAGATCGTGGAAGTCCAGGACGTAGTAGAACATGAGCCCCCGGACAAAAGGGTGAAGTGGAAAACCCAGTCCGCGGAGGAAATGGGGGAGAAAAACTACCCTCTCATGGGGCCTTGGGGTGGGGAGAAGCTGCCCCGCATCGGGAAGCCGGTGCGGGATGTCCTTGGACAGATATCCGGCCTTCCTAAGCTTTTTGATTTGACCCTCCGTAATGGAGGAAGCCATCCACTTGCCACCCGCTCCGGACATCGCTGGAGCAGGTTGGGGAAGAAAGAGCGAACTTGGGCGTTGGAGCTTGAGTGCGCATGAGATGGATGGGCAAAGGAGGAAGAAGGCGTAGGTGAAAGAGGTGGATCTTTATCCCCTTATATAGGCTTATGCCGTTATGCGTCCCCACCTACCTAATAAAACTCGCTTGCCACTCACACGCCGTGCTTAACGGGCACGGTTGGGTTACCCACGTCCGCATTAATGAGAATCCCGTTAAAGGGGGCACACGATCTCTGCTTCGACAAGACGTGCAAAGGAAACCGCCTCGTTGAACGTGCTGCGGTAGAACAACAAAAAATAATCCACACAGAAGGCTTGGTCGCAGTGTTATGACGCACTGCGGAATACGTCAGCAGATTTGATTTGTGTTTGTATTATTCTCTATATGGCAATACGTGGAAACTTGTTTTGCAGAGCCGGACACTATTTTTTTGGTGTTTATTATCTTCTTGAAGAATTTGGTGGAGGAACCCGCCTTGCAATGCCGAAGACAATTTGCGCGCCGGACTCGTCATCATTGAAGCCTGGTTCAGGGGCTACTGAGGGAGTCCTGTATTAGGGGGTGTTCGGATAGCCGAACTATATCTCCAGCCGGACTCCAGGACTATGAAGATACAAGATTGAAGACTTCGTCCCGTGTCCGGAAGGTTCTTTCCTTGGCGTGGAAGGCAAGCTAGGCGTGCGGATATTCAATATCTCCTACCAATGTAACCGACTCTGTGTAACCCTAACCCTATCCGGTGCCTATATAAACCGGAGGGTTGTAGTCCGTAGGACAGAACACATCATAACCATCATCATACCCATAGGCTAGCTTCTAGGGTTTAGCCTCCTTGATCTCGTGGTAGATCTACTCTTGTACTACCCATATCATAAATATTAATCTAGCAGGAGTAGGGTTTTACCTCCATCGAGAGGGCCCGAACCTGGGTAAAATAAAGAGTCCCTTGTCTCCTGTTACCATCCGACCTTGACGCACAGATCGGGACCCCCTACCCGAGATCCGCCGGTTTTGACACCGACATTGGTGCTTTCATTGAGAGTTCCTCTGTGTCGTCGCCTCTAGGCCCGATGGCTCCTTTGATCATCAACAATGATGAGGTCCAGGGTGAGACTTTTCTCCCCGGACAGATCTTCGTCTTCGGAGGCTTGGCTCTGCGGGCCAACTCGCTTGGTCATCTGGAGCAGATCGAGAGCTACGCCCCTGGCCATCAAGTCAGGTTTGGAAGCCTAAACTACACGACAGATATCTGCGGAGACTTGATCTTCGACGGATTCGAGCCACAGCCAAGCGCGCCGCACTATCTCGAGGGGCATGATATAGCTCTGCCTCCGAACAGTGTCCTGGAGGCCGCATACGCTCCGGCCCCGATCCTCGATTCAGAGCCCGCTGCGTTCTTCGAAGATGGACGGTTGGACGTCACCTCGGGGGCTGCGATCTTAAAGGCCATTGAGCCGAACGCGAGCCCCGTGCTCCGCATGGCCTGTGACTCCAAGGAGCCGGACTCTTCTCCGAACTTCGGATCGTCCGTGCCCCCGTCGATCAAATCAGATTGGTCGCCTGTGATGGAGTTCACCGCAGCGGACATCTTTCAGTATTCACCTTTTGGTGATATTCTGAATTCTCTCAAGTCTCTCTCTTTGTCAGGAGAGCCCGGGCCGAACTATGGCCTGCGAGGTTGGGATTCGGACGACGAAGAAATTCAAAGCCCACCCACCGCCCACTTAATAGCCATTGTCGACGATATATCCGACATGCTCGACTTCGGCTCCGAAGACTTCGACGGTATGGACGACGAAGGAGGAGACGAGCAAGAACCAGCAGCTGTAGGGCGCTGGACCGCCACCTCGTCATACGACATATACATGGTGGATGCTCCAAAAGATGGAGATGGCGATGGAACAGCGGAGGATGGCACTTCGAAAAAGCCTCCAAAACGCCGACGTCAGCGGCACCGCTCCAAATCCCTCCACAGCAGAAACGGTGATTCCGGCACGGGAGATAATACTACCCCAGACAGCGCCGAAGAACACCAAAACCAGCAGGATTCAGCACAGGAAGATGGAGAAGACCGCCCTCATGAGAGAGCGGCAGAGCGAGAGGTCGAGGACGATAACTACATGCCTCCCTCCGAAGACGAGGCAAGCCTCGGCGATGATGAATTCATCGTACCATCAGACCCCGCCGAACAAAAGCGCTTTCAACGCAGGCTTTTAGCCACGGCGAACAGCCTAAAGAAAAAGCAGGAACAACATAGAGCTGATCAGGATTTGCTAGCTGACAGATGGACTGAAGTCCTTGCGGCCGAAGAGCACGAGCTCGGACGCCCCTCCAAAAACTATCCTAAGCGCAGGCCACTACCCCAATCAGAGGAGGAAGCCCAATACATGGCAGATCGGCCACCTCGTGGCCGCGACAGAGAAGCCTGTCGAACATCCAAACACGCCATGCCCCGCAGCCGCTTTACCAAGGCACGGGAACACGAACCAGACCTGCGAGACGTCCTGGAGGACAAAGCAAGGCAAACAAGATCGATCTATGGATCGCACGGACGCCCGACGGCACGTGATAGTTTTCACTCCGGACACAATAAATCCGGCTGGGCCGAACACAACAGGCACAGCTCCTCTGAACTGCGTCGAGACATAGCCCAGTACAGGGGCGACGCACACCCACTATGCTTCACAGACGAAGTAATGGATCATAGAATCCCAAAGGGTTTTAAACCCGTCAACATTGAGTCGTACGATGGTACGACCGATCCGACAGTATGGATTGAGGACTATCTCCTCCACATCCACATGGCACGTGGCGATGATTTGCACGCCATCAAATATTTACCCCTCAAGCTTAAGGGACCAACCCAGCACTGGCTTAATAGCCTCCCCGCAGATTCGATCGGCTCTTGGGAGGACCTGGAGGCTGCATTCCTCGACAACTTCCAGGGGACCTACGTATGGCCACCAGACGCCGACGACTTAAGCCACATAATCCAGCAGCAAGAAGAATCGGCCAGGCAATTCTGGACACGGTTCCTAACAAAGAAAATTCAGATAGTCGATTGTCCGGATGCAGAGGCTTTAGCAGCATTCAAGCATAACATCCGTGACGAGTGGCTCGCCCGGCACCTGGGACAGGAAAAGCCGAAATCCATGGCAGCCCTCACGACACTCATGACCCGCTTTTGCGCGGGCGAAGATAGCTGGCTAGCTCGCAGCAACAACTTATCGAAGAAGCAAGGTAATTCAGATACCAAGGACAAAAGTGGCATGTCGCGACGGAATAAACAAAAACGCCGCGTCAGCAGCGACAGCAATGAAGATACGGCAGTAAACGCCGGATTCAGAGGCCATAAATCTGGTCAGCAGAAAAAGCCATTCAAAAAGAATACCCAGGGCCCGTCCAGTTTGGACCAAATACTCGACCGCTCGTGCTAGATTCACGGCACCCCCGAAAGGCCAGCCAATCACACCAACAGGGATTATTGGGTGTTCAAGCAGGCAGGCAAGTTAAGAGCCGAAAACAAAAACAAGGGGCTAGACAGCGATGACGAAGAGGAGCCCAGGCCGCCGAACAACAACGGACAGAAGGGATTTCCCCCACAAGTGCGGATGGTGAACATGATATACGCGACTCATATTCCCAAGCGGGAGAGTAAGCGTGCGCTACGGGACGTATACGCGATGGAGCCAGTCGCCCCAAAGTTCAACCCATGGTCCTCTTGCCCAATCACCTTCGATCGAAGGGACCACCCCACCATCATCCGTCACGGCGGTTTCTCCGCAATGGTTCTTGACCCAATCGTTGACGGATTTCACCTTACAAGAGTCCTCATGGACGGCGGCAGTAGCCTGAACCTGCTCTACCAGGATACAGTGCGGAAAATGGGCATAGATCCATCAAGGATCAAGCCCACAAGGACGACCTTTAAAGGCGTCATCCCAGGTGTAGAGGCCAATTGCATAGGCTCCATAACAATTGATGTGGTCTTCGGATCTCCGGACAACTTCCGAAGCGAAGAGTTAATCTTCGACATAGTTCCGTTCCGCAGTGGCTATCATGCTCTGCTTGGACGAACCGCATTCGCTAAATTCAATGCGGTGCCGCACTACGCATATCTCAAGCTCAAGATGCCAGGCCCTCGAGTGTAATCACGGTCAGTGGAAACACCGAACGCTCCATCCGTACGGAGGAACACACGGCGGCCCTCGCGGCAGAGGTACAAAGCAGCCTGTTAAGGCAGCTCTCAAGTCTGGCCGCTACAAAGAAGGACAAAATAAAAAGCGTCCAGAATAACCCGAAGCAAGACCGACTGGCGCGTTCAGAGCACGCGTAGCAATGCGGCGCCAACCCCAGCCATCGCTACATAACGGAGCTAGTACCTCGAGTACACAATTATGCCCTTACAATTCCATGGGCATAGGGGAAGGGGCAGATAAAACGGCATGCCAACAATACGGCGTCAAACGTACTAGGGGCTGCCGGGTTCTTCTTTTTCTTTCAGGACTCCATACTCTGGATACAGTGTTCGGCCTCGCTGCCGCACAGACGATATAGGACCCAGGAAAGCAGACAAAACAACACCGCATCATGGAACTCTCAGGTGGTCTCTATTTCGAGCAAAATATCTGTTTCTAAATTCCGCGGCCTGCGCCTGGTCAGGACATGTTAAATAGTCTAATTTTTTTTTCTCGCACTACTTGTATCGTTCGGCTTGAATAAACATCCTCCTCATAAATAATGCATAGGTTTTTGTCCATTTTTTGCATTATCTTCTTTTAATATACATATGTTTACTCAAATAACATGATCGCACCCGTACACCATGGTACGGCAAACCACGCCATGGGCTTTATTACCCTTCTATCTGGTGTGAGAAGTCCGTCCACTTTCACAAGTGCGGCACCCTGAACTTATAGCATTATATGCATCGGCTCCGAGTCATGATTTTGGTCATATGTTGGGTTTGCCCGGCTCCTATGTTTGGTGCCTTACGTTCCGCTCTATCGGCTAAGGTATCACTAGGAGAACCACTGCGATTATGCCCCAGATCATGTGGGTAAGCATCTCAGTGGAGAAAGCTAAAACAGACTGTCGTGATAAGGCACGAGACCGGTCGCTGTTCGAGAGGTTTTTCGAGTCCCTAAAGGCTTATGCCGCTTCGAGCGGAGAGCTGGTTAAGTCCGGCTAAAGGCATGGATAGTGCCCCGAATTCGGCCTTCCGAACTAGGGGCTTGGCCGAAATTTAAAATTATAACGTTCTATGGCTAAGTGAGAGTGTTCAAGCATTATAGTCCGGTTGCCTGGTTCGCTGTGCTGAGCGCCTCCCTCGAAGGACCCAACTATGGGAACAAGAGCCCTCAGGTTTATTGCCGAACACCCCAGCACTAGTTGCATGGGGACAGAAGCCGACGACTCGCCATCTCTCAGTTATTGATAAACGGCCGCACAGAAAATAATATTTTAAATTCAGAAAGCATTGCTTAAGCGCATATGAACAAGTTTTCAGCGCACAGGATACAAACGAGCGAGTTCATTGAAATATTACATCTTTGGCACATTCATCCACGACAAGGCGAGCTCCAGCGAGAACTTCCTTATAGTAGTTCTCGGGCTTGCGATGCTCCTTCCCCTGCGGTGGTCCGCCCTTCACCAGCTTCTCTCCGTCCAGCATGCCCTAGTGTACCCTTACACGGGCAAGGGCCCTCCGGGCACCTTCTATGCAGACAGAGCGCTTGATGACCTCAAGCCGGGGACAGGCCTCCACCAGCCGCCGCACCAGCCCGAAGTAGCTCCCAGGCTGGGCCTCTCTAGGCCACAGCCGAACTAGTAAGCCCTTCATGGCCTGTTCGGCCGCCTTGTGGAGCTCGGCGAGCTGCTTCAGCTGATCGCTTACGGGCAAAGGGTGTCCGGCCTTAGAATACTGAGACCAGAACACACTCTCCGTCGAGCTGCCCTCTTCAGCTCGGTAGAATGCGGCGGCGTCGGATGCGCTACGGGGAAGATCGAAGAACACCCCTGGAGAACTCCGGATTCGGGTAAGTAATAGGTATTTCACCTTTATATTCCTACTTTGCATTAAGAATGCCTTACCCGCTGCTATCTTTTTCACATCCTCCAACTCTTGGAGGGCTTTTTGGGCTTCGGCCTTGGCACTCTTGGTGGCCTCAACATCCGACGCGAGCTCGGATGCTTGCGTTTTTGCCTCAAGCTCCAAACCCTCATGTTTCTTCATGAGAGCTTGCAGCTCTTGCTGCACCTCGCCGACTTGGACCCCAAGCTTTTCTCGCTCGGTGCGCTCCTCGGCCGCTTTATTCTCGGCCTCAGCCAGCGCCTGCTTCAGGGTTGCCACCTCGGTTGTGGCCCCTACAATAAGCAGTACAATCCTGTTATTTCTTTTTGCAATCAAGCCTCTCTATAGGCACCACTTTTTTTCTTTCTTTTTTTCTCTAAGGGGTATTTTCTTACCATCCTTTTCCACGAGCTGCCTTTTGGCATGGCCGAGCTCTTGCTCGGAATGCTCGAGGTCCTTTTTCAGGACTTCCACCTGCGCAGTCAGTGCGGCGGTGGACAGGAGGGAAGCGTGCATACGCATATTAGACTTTTTATTAGACTCCTGCGAAAATTGTTGGATCCTCTATTCGGCTTTTCTTTCCGAACACCGAAGAGAGCATCAGGGGTTATTGTCTATGCGGTAATGAATTTAGCATATTTTTTGCTTACCTGGAAGCCTGTTAGAAGGCTAGCGCAAGCTTCATTCAGTCCGCTCTTGGCGGACTGAACCCTTTGGACAACCGCACTCATGACAGTACGGTGCTCCTCGTTGATGGTGGCATCTTCGAGCGCCTCCAACAGACTATCCGGCGCCTCTGGTTGGACAGAGGTCGCCGGCGCAGACGGCTTACTCCTCTTGGAAGGAGTTCTCCCACCGCGAGCCAGGACGGTTGAGTTCGGCGCGGTGTCCGGCACAAAGCCGGACTGGGAGCCCTGGGGGGTTTCATCCCCTTTACTCCTGGGGTCCTGAGGATTGCCTTGCAGCTCCTCTAGGACCACCTCCTCCTGCCCTGTTCGGCGGGACGCCGCTTCGGCATCGTCCGCCCCGCGGGCGGGACAGAGTTCATGTCCGGCGAATCCAGGGAGCCGCTCGATGAATCATCGAGTGCGGCTCGGGGCGGGCTGCGCAAATAACATTCGACATTAGGGTAAGCTACGCACTTGAAGATACTATGAGTCATTCTGGTATGTGAATACTTACAATGTCGCCGTACGCTTGGTTCTGTCCGGCCACTCCTTTCCACCCTCTTCGGCGTTGGGGGAGTAGTCCGGCGGAGGGGTCTTCCTTTTCCTCGACCCCTCGGCCTCCCCTGTTGGGGCGGCCTTCTTCTTTTTCGCTCCCCTCGATGGAGGGGGAGAGCTTCCTTGTTCCTCCTCCTCGTTTTCACGAGAGGAGGGCGTCGCCAACTCGCCAGATGACGAGCTCGACACCACCACATTGCGGGCACTCTTTCGAGTCCCGGTGGTCTTCTTCTTCTTGACCTTCTTCTCCGGCACCACATAGGGCGCCGGAGCCAGCAGCTTCTCTAAGAGAGCTGGGGCTGGGTCTTCGGGCAGAGGAGCCGGACAGTTGATTGGTCCGGCTATCTTCAGCCACGCCTGTCAAAGGCAAAGGGGGTTTTTAGATCCCACATAGAGTCAATCTATGTAGAAAAGCTTAACGAACCTGTGAAAGGTATAAATTGCTTACCTCGCCAGCATTGCGCTGCGAGCTGTGTCCGCGGTCCTCGGAAGCAGATATGGGGCACTTGGCACCTTTGGTTAGCACCTTCCAGACGTCTTCATACGTCGTGTCGAAGAGCCTATTGAGGATTTGGTGCTACGCCGGGTCAAATTCCCACAAAGTGAACTCCCGTTCTTGGCACGGAAGGATCCGGTGAACGAGCATGACCTGGATGATGTTGACATGCCGGATGGGCTTGTCCATCAGGGACCGGATGCAAGTTTGCAGTCCGGTCACTTCTTCTTTGTTGCCCCACGATAGGCCCTTCTCTTTCCAGGACATGAGCCGCGTGGGGGGTCCGGATCGGAACTCAGGGGCCGCGACCCAATTCGAGTCGCGTGGCTCGGTGATGTAAAATCACCCTGCCTGCCACCCCTTTAAGGACTCCACAAAGGAGCCATCAAACCAGAGTGTGTTGGCCATTTTACCGGCCATAGCACCTCCGCACTCCGCCTGGGTGCCGGACACCACCTTGGGCTTGACGTTGAACGTCTGGAGCCAGAGGCCGAAGTGGGGGCGGATGCGGAGAAAGGCCTCACACACGATGATAAACGCCGAGATATTGAGGATAAAGTTCGGGGCCAGATCGTGGAAGTCCAGGCCATAGTAGAACATGAGCCCCCGGATAAAAGGGTGAAGTGGAAAACCCAGTCCGCGGAGGAAATGGGGGAGAAAAACTACCCTCTCATGGGGCCTTGGGGTGGGGAGAAGCTGCCCCGCATCGGGAAGCCGGTGTGGGATGTCCTTGGACAGATATCCGGCCTTCCTAAGCTTTTTGATTTGACCCTCCGTAACGGAGGAAGCCATCCACTTGCCACCCGCTCCGGACATCACTGGAGCAGGTTGGGGAAGAAAGAGCGAACTTGGGCGTTGGAGCTTGAGTGTGCAGGAGATGGATGGGCAAAGGAGGAAGAAGGCGTAGGTGAAAGAGGTGGATCTTTATCCCCTTATATAGGCTGATGCCGTTATGCGTCCCCACCTACCTAATAAAACTCGCTTGCCGCTCACACGCCGTGCTTAACGGGCACGTTTGGGTTACCCACGTCCGCATTAATGAGAATCCCGTTAAAGGGGGCACACGATCTCTGCTTCGACAAGACGTGCCAAGGAAATCGCCTCGTTGAACGTGCTGCGGTAGAACAACAAAAAATAATCCACACAGAAGGCTTGGTCGCAGTGTTATGACGCACTGCGGAATACGTCAGCAGATTTGATTTGTGTTTGTATTATTCTCTATATGGCAATACGTGGAAACTTGTTTTGCAGAGCCGGACACTATTTTTTTGGTGTTTATTATCTTCTTGAAGAATTTGGAGGAAGAACCCGCCTTGCAATGCCGAAGACAATTTGCGCGCCGGACTCGTCGTCATTGAAGCCTGGTTCAGGGGCTACTGAGGGAGTCCTGGATTAGGGGGTGTTCGGATAGCCGAACTATATCTCCAGCCGGACTCTAGGACTATGAAGATACAAGATTGAAGACTTCGTCCCGTGTCCGGAAGGTTCTTTCCTTGGCGTGGAAGGCAAGCTAGGCGTGCGGATATTCAAGATCTCCTACCAATGTAACCGACTCTGTGTAACCCTAACCCTATCCGGTGCCTATATAAACCAGAGGGTTGTAGTCCGTAGGACAGAACACATCATAACCATCATCATACCCATAGGCTAGCTTCTAGGGTTTAGCCTCCTTGATCTCGTGGTAGATCTACTCTTGTACTACCCATATCATCAATTTTAATCTAGCAGGAGTAGGGTTTTACCTCCATCGAGAGGGCCCGAACCTGGGTAAAATAAAGTGTCCCTTGTCTCCTGTTACCATCCGACCTTGACGCACAGATCGGGACCCCCTACCCGAGATCCGCCGGTTTTGACACCGACACGGGGTGCCACAATGATTCATGCAGGTTTCAAGGAGGAATTTGATACGTACGTACAAAATGCTGGCCTCGAGGACTTCGTGTCAGATAAGTGTCGGTAGTGCTATCACCTCACCGATTCCTTTGTGCGGAGGTTTGAATTTTCATCTAAGCGTAATACTCATTTTGTTATGTGTGATCTTTATGATAAATTATATACCATGGACCTTGAAGATTTTAATGAAGCATGACAAATTCCATAGTGGGGTATCCTTAGTGAACCTCATAATATTGAGTATAATTATTTCCTTGCTAGCATCACTGTGGGAGAAACTAGAAATATCACACAAGCTACCATAGGGAGCATCACTTTCCTACGATACATTATTTTTCTCTCTTTATAGGTAGATGCATTAATGATAAGCATGAGCATAATCACATTTGCGCACCAGATCTTAGTGTCCTCAAGTGCACGACAATGGGTGATAGACGATGTAACTTGTGGGCTATTATTGTGAGAAGGTTATGTTGGGGAACGTACAAGAAATTTAAAAATTTTCCTACGTGTCACCAAGATCAATCTATGGAGTCTTCTAGCAACGAGAGGAAAGAGAGTGCATCTATATACCCTTGTAGATCGCTAAGCGGAAGCGTTCAGGTGAACGGGGTTGAACGGACGACACCTCCGCGTTCAACACACGTACAGCCCGGTGACGTCTCCCATGCCTTGATCCAGCAAGGAGAGAGGGAGAGGTTGAGGAAGACTCCATCCAGCAACAGCACAACGGCGTGGTGATGATGGAGGAGCGTGGTACTCCAGCAGGGCTTCGCCAAGCACGTGACGGAGGAGGAGAGGTGTTGGGGAGGGGAGGGGCTGCGCCTTGGATCAGGTATGAAGTCCTCCATCTCCCCCACTATATATAGGAGGGCCAAGGGGGGGGTGCCGGCCCTAGGAGATCCAATCTCCTAGGGGGGGCGACGGCCAAGGGAGGTTTCCCTCCCCCCCAAGGCACCTAGGGGGTGCCTTCCCCTTGTGGGACTCTCCCTTTAGGGTTTCCCCCACACTAGGCGCATGGGCCCTAGGGGAAAGTTGCGACCCAGCCCACTTTGGGCTGGATTCCTTCCCACTTCAGCCCATGGGACCCTCCGGGATAGGTGGCCCCACCCGATGGGCCCCCGGGACCCTTCAGGTGGTCCCGGTACAATACCGATGACCCCGAAACTTGTCCCGATGGCCGAAATAGGACTTCCTATATATAAATCTTTACCTCTGGACCATTCCGGAACTCCTCGTGACGTCCGGGATCTCATCCGGGACTCCGAACAACATTCGGTAACCACATACAAGCTTCCTTTATAACCCTAGCGTCATCGAACCTTAAGTGTGTAGACCCTACGGGTTCGGGAGACATGCAGACATGACCGAGACGTTCTCCGGTCAATAACCAACAGCGGGATCTAGATACCCATGTTGGCTCCCACATGTTCCACGATGATCTCATCAGATGAACCATGATGTCAAGGACATAATCAATCCCGTATACAATTCCCTTTGTCTATCGGTACGATACTTGCCCGAGATTCGATCGTCGGTATGCCGATACCTTGTTCAATCTCGTTACCGGCAAGTCTCTTTTTACTCGTTCCACAACACATCATCCCGTGATCAACTCCTTGATCACATTGTGCACATTATGATGATGTCCTATCGAGTGGGCCCAGAGATACCTTTCCGTCACACGGAGTGACAAATCCCAGTCTCGATTCGTGCCAACCCAACAGACACTTTTGGAGATACCTGTAGTGTACCTTTATAGCCACCCAGTTAAGTTGTGACGTTTGGCACACCCAAAGCACTCCTACGGTATCCGGGAGTTGCACAATCTCATGGTCTAAGGAAACGATACTTGACATTAGAAAAGCTTTAGCATACGAACTACATGATCTTGTGCTAGGCTTAGGATTGGGTCTTGTCCATCACATCATTCTTCTAATGATGTGATCCCGTTATCAATGACATCCAATGTCCATGGTCAGGAAACCGTAACCATCTATTGATCAACGAGCTAGTCAACTAGAGGCTTACTAGGGACTTGGTGTTGTCTATGTATCCACACATGTATCTGAGTTTCCTATCAATACAATTCTAGCATGGATAATAAACGATTATCATGAACAAGGAAATATAATAATAACCTATTTATTATTGCCTCTAGGGCATATTTCCAACAGTCTCCCACTTGCATTAGAGGCAATAATCTAGTTCACATCGTTATGTCATTGCAATGATTCCAACTCCCATGGGGTTTGATCATATCTCGCTTGTGAGAGAGGTTACTAGTCAACGGGTCTGAACCTTTCAGATCTGTGTGTGCTTTACAAATATCTATGTCATCTCCTAGATGCATCTACCACGCTCTATTTGGAGCTATTCGAAATAACTGTTCTACTATACGAATCCAGTTTACTACTCAGAATAATCTGGATTAGTGTCAAAGTTTGCATCGGCGTAACCCTTTACGACGAACTCTTTTTCCACCTCCATAATCGAGAAAATTCCTTAGTCCACTAGTTACTAAGGATAACCTTGACTATTGTCCTGTGATCCATTTCTAGATCACACTTGTACCCCTTGACTGACTCATGGTTTGGCACACTTCAGGTGCGGTACATAACATAGCATACTTTAGAGCCTACGACTAAAGCATAGGGGACGACCTTCGTCCTTTCTCTCTATTCTGCCGTGGTCATGTCTTGAGTCTTGCTCAAAACTCACACCTTGTAACACAGCCGAGAACTCCTTCTTTGCTGATCTATTTTGAACTCCTTCAAAATCTTGTCATGGTATGTGTTTGTTTGAAAGTACTATTAAGCGATTTTGATCTATCCTTATAGATCTTGATGCTCAATGTTCAAGTAGCTTAATCCAGGTTTTCCATTGAAAAACACTTTTCAAATAACCCTATATGCTTTCCAGAAATTCTACATCATTTCTGATCAACAATATGTCAACAACATATACTCATCAGAAATTCTATAGTGCTCCCACTCACTTCTTTGGAAATACAAGTTTCTCATAAACTTTGTATAAACCCAAAATCTTTAATTATCTCACCAAAGTGTACATTCCAACTCCGAGATGCTTACTCCAGTCCTTAGAAGGATTGCTGGAGCTTTGCATACTTGTTAGCATCTTTCAGGATTGACAAAAATCTTCTGGTTGTATCACATACAACATTTCCTCAAGAAAATCGTCGAGTAAACAATGTTTTGACATCCTATCTGCACAATTTCATAAATAATGCAGTAATCGCTAACATAATTCCAACAGACTCTTAGCATCGCTACGAGTGAGAAAGCCTCATCGCAGTCAACTCCTTGAACTTGTCGGAAAACATCTTAATGACAAGTCGAGCTTTCTTAATGGTGACATTTACTATCATTGTCCGTCTTCCTTTTAAAATCCATCTGTACTCAACAGCCTCACGACCATCGAGCCGTTCTGCCAAAGTCTACACTTTGTTTTTCATACATGGATCCTCTCTCGGATTTTATGGCCTCGAGCCATTCATCGGAATCCGGGCCCACCATCGCTTCTCCATAGCTTGTAGGTTCATTGTTGTCTAGCAACATGACTTCTAAGACAGGATTACGTACCACTCTGAAGCAGTACGCATCCTTGTCGTCCTACGAGGTTTGGGAGTGACTTGATCCGAAGTCTCATGATCACTATCATAAGCTTCCACTTCAATTGGTGTAGGTGCCATAGGAACAACTCCCATGCCCTGCTACACACTAGTTGGAGTGACGGTTCCATAACCTCATCAAGTCTCCACCATCCTCCCACTCAATTCTTCCGAGAGAAACTTTTCCTCGAGAAAGGACCCGATTCTAGAAACAATCCCTATTGCTTGCGGATCTGAGACAGGAGGTATACCCAACTATTTTGGGTGTCCTATGAAGATGCATTTATCCACTTTGGGTTCGAGCTTATCAGCCTGAAACTTTTTCATATAAGCGTCGCAGCCCCAAACTTTTAAGAAATGACAGCTTAGGTTTCTTTAAACCATGGTTCATACGGTGTCATCTTATCGGAATTACGAGGTGCCCTATTTAAAGTGAGTGCGGTTGTCTCTAATGCCTAACCCATGAACGATAGTGGTAATTCGATAAGAGACATCATGGTATGCATCCTATCCAATAGGGTGCAGTTATGATGTTCGGACACACCATCACACTATGGTGTTCCAGGCGGTATTAGTTGTGAAACAATTTCCACAGTGCCAAACTCGTAACTCAGATATTCATTTCTATGATCATATCATAGATATTTTATCCTCTTGTCACGACGATATTCAACTTCACTCTGAAATTACTTGAACCATTCAATAATTCAGACTTGTGTTTCATCAAGTAAATATGCTCAGTATCTACTCAAATCATCTGTGAAGTAAGAGCATAACGATATCCACTGCGTGCCTCAGCACTCATTGGACTGCACACATCAAAATGTGTTACTTCCAACAAGTTGCTTTCTTGTTCCATTTTACTGAAACCGAAGCTTTCAGTCATCTTGCCCATGTGGTATGATTTGCATGTCTCAAGCGATTCAAAATCAAGTGAGTCCAAACGGTCCATCTGCATGGAGTTTCTTCATGCCTATATACCAATAGACATGGTTCACATGTCTCAATCCTTTTCAAAAATGAGTGAGTCCAAAGATCCATCAACATGGAGCTTCTTCATGCGTTTTATACCAATATGACTTACATGGCAGTGCCACAAGTAGGTGGTACTATCATTAGTATCTTATATCTTTTGGCATGAACATGTGTATCACTATGATCGAGATTCAATAAACCATTCATTTTAGGTGCAAGACCATTGAAGGTATTATTCAAATAAATAGAGTAACCATTATTCTCCTTAAATGAATAACCGTATTGCGATAGACATAATCCAATCATGTCTATGCTCAACGCAAACACCAAATAACAATTATTTAGGTTTAACACCAATCTCGATGGTAGAGGGAGCGTGTGATGCTTGATCATATCAACCTTGGAAACACTTCCAACACATCTCGTCGGCTCACCTTTAGCTAGTCTCCGTTTATTCCGTAGCTTTTATTTCGAGTTACTAACACTTAGCAACCGAACCGGTATCTAATACCCTGATGCTACTAGGAGTACTATTAAAGTACACATTCACATAATGTATATCCAATATACTTCTATCGACAGCCTTCTCATCTACCAAGTATCTAGGGTAATTCTGCTCTAGTGGTTGTTCCCCTTATTACAGAAGTACTTAGTCTCGGGTTTGGGTTCAACCTTGGGTTTCTCCACTAGAGCAGCAGCTGATTTTCCGTTTCATGAAGTACCCCTTCTTGCCCTTGCCCTTCTTGAAACTAGTGGTTTCACTAACCATCAACAATTGATGCTCCTTCTTGATTTCTACTTTCGCGGTGTCAAACATCGCGAATATTTCAAGGATCATCATATCTATCCCTGATGTGTTATAGTTCATTACGAAGCTCTAGCAGCTTGGTGGCAATGACTTTGGTGAAACATCACTATCTTATCTGGAAGATCAACTCCCACTCGATTCCAGTGATTGTTGTATTCAGACAATCTGAGTACAAGCTCAACGATTGAGCTTTTCTCCCTTAGTTTGCAGGCCAAGAAAATCGTCTGAGGTCTTATACCTCTTGACGTGGGCACGAGCCTGAAACCCCAATTTCAGCCCTCGAAACATCTCATATGTTCCGCGACATTTCAAAAATGTCTTCGGTGCCTCAATTCTAAACCATTTATCATTACCGAACTATCATGTAGTCATCAAAACGTGTATGTCAGTTTTTCGCAACATCCACAGACCAGGTTCGAGGTCCAGCACACTGAGTGGTGCATTAAGGACACAAGCCTTCTACTGTCCGCATAATTGCTACTATCAACTTTCAACTATATTTTCTCTAGGAGCATATCTAAAACAGTAGAACTAAAGCGCGAGCTTACGACATAATTTGCAAAGATCTTTTGACTATGTTCAGGATAATTAAGTTCATCTTATGAACTCCCACTCAGATAGACATCCCTCTAGTCATCCAAGTGATTACATGATCCGAGTCAGCTAGGCCGTGTCCGATCATCACGTGAGATGGACTAGTCATCATCGGTGAACATCTTCATGTTGATCGTATCTACCATACGACTCATGCTCGACCTTTCGGTCTCTTTTGTTCCGAGGCCATGTCTGTACATGCTAGGCTCGTCAAGTCAACCTAAGTGTTTCGCGTGTGTAAATCTGGCTTACACCCGTTGTATGTGAACGTAAGAATCTATCACACCCGATCATCACGTGGTGCTTCGAAACGACGAACTTTCGCAACGGTGCACAGTTAGGGGGAACAATTTCTTGAAATTTTAATGAGGGATCATCTTATTTACTACCGTCGTTCTAAGCAAATAAGATGCAAAAACATGATAAACATCACATGCAATCAAATAGTGACATGATATGGCCATCATCACTTTGCTCCTTTTGATCTCCATCTTCGGGGCTCCATGATCATCGTCGTCACCGGCATGACACCATGATCTCCATCATCATGATCTCCATCATCGTGTCTTCATGAAGTTGTCACGTCAACTATTACTTCTACTACTATGGCTAATGCTTTAGCAATAAAGTAAAGTAATTACATGATGTTTATGTTGACACGCAGGTCATAAATAAATTAAAGACAACTCCTATGGCTCCTGCCGGTTGTCATACTCATCGACATGCAAGTCGTGATTCCTATTACAAGAACATGATCAATCCCATACATCACATCTATCATTCATCACATCCTTTTTGCTATATCACATCACATGGCATACCCTTCAAAAACAAGTTAGACGTCCTCTAATTGTTGTTTGCATGTTTTACGTGGCTGCTATGGGTTTGTAGCAAGAACGTTTCTTACCTACGCAAAACCACAACGTGATAAGTCAATTGCTATTTAACCTTCATAAGGACCCTTTTCATCGAATCCGATCCGACTAAAGTGGGAGAGACTGGCACCCGCTAGCCACCTTATGCAACTAGTGCATGTCAGTCGGTGGAACCTGTCTCACGTAAGTGTACGTGTAAGGTCGGTCCGGGCCGCTTCATCCCACAATGCCGCCGAATAAAGATTGACTAGTAACGGTAAGCATATTGAACAAAATCAACGCCCACAACTACTTTGTGTTCTACTCGTGCATGGAATCTACGCAATAGACCTAGCTCATGATGCCACTGTTGGGGAATGTAGCAGAAGTTTAAAAATTTTCCTACGTGTCACCAAGATCAATCTATGGAGTCTTCTAGCAACGAGAGGAAAGAGAGTGCATCTACATACCCTCGTAGATCGCTAAGCGGAAGCGTTCAAGTGAACGGGGTTGATGGAGTCGTACTCGTCGTGATCCAAATCACCGATGACCAAGTGCCGAACGGACGGCACCTCCGCGTTCAACACACGTACAGCCCGGTGACGTATCCCATGCCTTGATCCAGCAAGGAGAGAGGGAGAGGTTGAGGAAGACTCCATCCAGCAACAGCACAACGGCGTGGTGATGATGGAGGAGCGTGGAACTCCAGCAGGGCTTCGCCAAGCACGTGACGGAGGAGGAGAGGTGTTGGGGAGGGGAGGGGCTGCGCCTTGGATCAGGTATGAAGTCCTCCATCTCCCCCACTATATATAGGAGGGCCAAGGGGGGCGCCGGCCCTAGGAGATCCAATCTCCTAGGGGGGCGGCGGCCAAGGGAGGTTTCCCTCCCCCCCAAGGCACCTAGGGGGTGCCTTCCCCTTGTGGGACTCTCCCTTTAGGGTTTCCCCCACACTAGGCGCATGGGCCCTAGGGGAAAGTGGCGACCCAGCCCACTTTGGGCTGGATTCATTCCCACTTCAGCCCATGGGACCCTCCGGGATAGGTGGCCCCACCCGGTGGGCCCCCGGGACCCTTCAGGTGGTCCCGGTACAATACCGATGACCCCGAAACTTGCCCCGATGGCCGAAATAGGACTTCCTATATATAAATCTTTACCTCTGGACCATTTCGGAACTCCTCGTGACGTCTGGGATCTCATTCGGGACTCCAAACAACATTCGATAACCACATACAAGCTTCCTTTATAACCCTAGAGTCATCGAACCTTAAGTGTGTAGACCCTACGAGTTTGGGAGACATGCACATATGACCGAGATGTTCTCCGGTCAATAACCAACAGCGGGATCTGGATACCCATGTTGGCTCCCACATGTTCCACGATGATCTCATCGGATGAACCACGATGTCAAGGACTTAATCAATCCCGTATACAATTCCCTTTGTCTATCGGTACGATACTTGCCCGAGATTCGATCGTCGGTATCCCAATACCTTGTTTAATCTCGTTACCGGCAAGTCTCTTTTTACTCGTTCCGCAACACATCATCCCATGATCAACTCCTTGATCACATTGTGCACATTATGATGATGTCCTACCGAGTGGGCCCAGAGATACCTCTCCGTCACACGGAGTGACAAATCCCAGTCTCGATTCGTGCCAACCCAACAGACACTTTCGGAGATACCTGTAGTGTACCTTTATAGCCATCCAGTTATGTTGTGACGTTTGGCACACCCAAAGCACTCCTACGGTATCTGGGGGTTGCACAATCTCATGGTCTAAGGAAACGATACTTGACATTAGAAAAGCTTTAGCATACGAACTACATGATCTTGTGCTAGGCTTAGGATTGGGTCTTGTCCATCACATCATTCTTCTAATGATGTGATCCCGTTATCAATGACATCCAATGTCCATGGTCAGGAAACCGTAACCATCTATTGATCAACGAGCTAGTCAACTAGAGGCTTACTAGGGACATGGTGTTGTCTATGTATCCACACATGTATCTGAGTTTCCTATCAATACAATTCTAGCATGGATAATAAATGATTATCATGAACAAGGAAATATAATAATAACCTATTTATTATTGCCTCTAGGGCATATTTCCAATAGGTTACATCTTGATGCCAAAGATGGAGATTTCTTTGGTGGAGTTTATGCCACCCGTTTAGCTAATTATCTTGGGGTGCCCATAAATGGTAATGACATTGAGTTACCACCTACTTTCCTTGATTATAATGCTGGAACGCTACCAGTTTCTTGTGCGGAACGAACATTCCCTCCTGTATCGACTAATCTTTAACCGGCAGCGTGCTGTCCATATTACCCTTCCTGCTCCTTCCTTCTTTAACTTTCAAGTAAAAGGGAGATATTTTATAACTAGAGAGGAGGCAAACGAGTGTGAGAGAGAGGTGGAGGTCACTCGCCTCCATGCTGCAGCCCTTCAGGCAGTAGCTGCCGCATCCCAGTACAACCCCGACTACAACTTTGGATATCTGCCAGGCCAGCCGTGGCCATAGAACAACTTAGGCCAAAAGCCTAAGCTTGGGGGAGTATGTATTTCTCACTGACATTACATTCATGTTCACACACTCATTCAAGTTGTCGGTGTTCATACTTTTTCATTGTATTATCTGTGCTAGTTTATTTTCCATTTCCCACTTTCTTCTTGTGTGTTTGAAAAACTTTGAGAAATTCCAAAAACATTAGTTGTAGCTTCTTTTTAGTTTCCCTATCCTTGTTTATTAGTATTACTATTAAAAGAAAACCCAAAAAGATTTCTTGTTCTTCTTTTGCTTGTTGGGAGCTTTCCCTTGTAAATAGTTTTTCTCGTTCTTGTTTTACTTTCTTCGGAAAAACAAAAACTCTAAAGACATTTCAGAGTGTTTCTTTGAAATTCTTTTTCCTTTCTTTGGGTCGAGAGGAGAAGACCACGATGAAAATGTTGAGTGGCTCTCATATGCATTATTGTCAATCTAACAAAGAGCCCATATTACCTTGTATTCTCCTTTGAATAAATGTTCGCAGATTCCAACTTAGTCCAATGCGCGTGCACTCTTATTATTATCCACACCGTTCGGTCATGCAAGGGAAAGGCAATGATGACGATATATGATGAAATGATTGAGATGAGGAAAAGCTGGTATGAACTCGACCTATTCTGTTTTTGTAAATATGATTAGTTCATCGTTCTTGATTCAGCTCATTCTGAATGAAACATGTTTGCAATGACAATTAGAGATTATAGTTACTCATTCCAAGCTTAATTAGCTAGGAGTTTATAATGGTTTACCTTGCGTGCCAACATGCTTTTAAAATGGTTTTGATGTAGTATGATAGGATGGTATCCTCCTTTGAATAATTCGAGTGGCTTGACATGGCAGATGTCCACGCACGTAGTTGAAACAAAATCAACATAGCCTCCACGATATTTAAGTTCATGGTGATTTATATCCTACTCATGCTTGCACTCAATGTTGGTTAATCTCAATGCATGTTTATGACTGTTGTCGCTCTCTAGTTGGTCGCTCCTCAATCTTTTGCTAGCCTTCACTCATACTTAGCGGGAATACCGCTTGTGCATCCACTTCCATAAACCCAAAGTTGTTCCATATGAGTCCACCATACCTACCTATATGCGGTATGTACCTGTCGTTCCAAGTAAATTTGCATGTGCTAAACTCTAAACCTTCAAATAGTGATCTGTTTTGTATGCCCAAATCACTCATGTAGCTACTAGGGGCTGTCAGTATCTTCCATGCTAGGTGGGTTATTCTCACGATGAGTGTTGATTCACTTGTCATTCACGAGAAAGTGGCTGGTATTCGGGATGCCCAGTTCCATGCTCAAATCAAATCAAAATATAATATCAAACAAAACTCCCCCAGGACTGTTGTTTGTATGGACAGTGCCCGTTGTTTCGGACCAGCAGTGGAGTGTGCTTGTTGGTGGAGGGGGCGTCAAAACTTTACCATTCTGTTTGGGAACCGCCTATAATGTATCTAGCATGGAAGATACCGAGATCTCTTGGTTGTTATGTTGAGAATAAAAGCATACCGCTCAAAATATTATTTATCTCTGTTTTAAAGGCTTGAGCTCTGGCACCTCTACAAATCCCTTCTTCCTTATGTGAAGGGCCTATGTATTTACGTTTATTGCTGAGTCATCATCCTCTTATAAAAAGCACAAGTTAGAGAGCACTAATTTCATTTGTATGCGTTATTATTAATCGACATTGAGTATGATTGTGACTGGATCTCTTTTGCCATGAATTACAATGTCTAGTTAGTCCTTGATCTTCAGGAGTGCTCTGCATTTATGTTTTGCGGTCTCAGAAAGGCCTAGCGAGATACCATTTTGTTATATCATATCATGATTGTTCTGAAAAAGTGTTGTCATCCAAGATTTTTTATTACTAGTAGGCCCGTTGCGCCAAATGGCGCAGAGGCACGCTAAAGCCATGTCCGCGATGAAATAAAAATCCATTGTTTAATCCCCTCTGACAGAAAACATGGTGAAATGTTGTGTATAATGATATGAATATACACGGCTTAACTTAATAGTATAGATTCTAATTTAAAACAAAAATACATGCCTTGGTATGAAAAATTAAGAGAGAAATGTCTTTCAAAATCTATACTATGAGTGTTTTGAAAAGGTTTGTCTTTCTCGGTAAAATAGGTTTTAGCAACCACTTAGGCGTAGAGTCTAATTTTAAACTATGATTTCTTTAAAAAAATGTTGCTTTAAAAATATGGTTGCTCTTATATTTCTTTCTGGAGGGAGTACAATGTTCTTATTTGGTGGTATAATAGATCCTTATGTATGAAAAGAAACAAGTATTTGTGACGTGTGCTAAAAAACGTAAAAGAAAGTACATGCCCTGTTGCTTAAAAATATATGCATGAACAGTTGCGCCAAATGGCACAGAGGCCCATTTAAAACATGTGAACTATGAAAAAAAAGGCATTGAGTTAAGTTTTGAGCCAACATACATGGCGACAATTTTAACCCCTTTCATATAAAAATGGACAGATGTTTGTTGTTTATGAATACATGTGTATTTTAAATCATGTGCACTTTAAAAATATTTTAATCTAGTAGTAATCATAGGTTTGAGCAAGCACGTATGATAAGCATTTTAGCTCCTTTGCGTAAAAACAACCAAGGGAAGATCGTGTTTTGAAAACATATGTACCATGCCAGCTACAATTAACATTTATTTGCCTTCTTTCTTGGACTCTCAGGTAAGCACTTCCCTAAGGTAAAAACCCTATACCTTTTTCTCATATTTTTTATGATTAAATATTGGAAACCACTTGAATGTGTTTTACGTGTTGTGTTTTTTATCATTTAGGTCATGAAAAACCAGAATGGGCGAGCATAGTATTGCAAGTAAGAAAGTGTGACGCTTTACAAATAACTTGCCTCATATACATGATAGTACATCATAGTATTACAAGTAAGAAAATGGGAAGCGTTACTAATAACTTACTTCAAAAACATGATAGTTTTTTGACATACAAGTAGCAGAGAAAAGAATAGTCTATATGTGATGAACCAAGTCTAAAGTTTAATGGGTAATGTTGATACAACCATATTCGCTACAACAAATGAATTTCAGTTCTAACATAGGGAAGCAAATACACATAGCCCAAGTGAATCATAGAAAGTAGTTTATCCAAAGTACACAAGGTTATGCTTCGTTTGGGAGCACAAATAGTGTAACAGATGGCACATTATCTCGATGTCATAACAAGAGGAACGCATGAATATTAAGCCAGTTGGCATTATATCACACCTTTGACAGACCTAGTGCCGAAAGTGGGATCCACCAACACAGCATCACAGATTATTTTTAGTTTTCTGCCATTGAAGGGGTGAATTGCATATCTTCCATGCAGATGCTTATATCTTTTATTCCTTGGATGAACAGATATTGCTGTATCATCCAGCATAGTTCCAATTCTTGTTGCAACAACAATCTCACCCAATCCTCCTTCAAGAGGATACTCAAAGGGTATCAGGACACCGAATTGCACTGGTGTGCTGTAACCAGGAACCTTTAGCTTTAGTTTCTTCTTTAAGACCCAGATGATCAACCTAATAAAACAACATATTCAAATAAGTAAACTGTCTATTGTGGAGAATAAAAGTCTTAACCAACCTCTGTCAAAAATCACAGTTAGAATCTTGCAATCCCTGCAAAAGATTGAAACATCCATAAGAAATAAAAAATCTAGAAGTAAAACACCATAGAAATACTTAACATGCAAAACACAAATGCTTAACACCTTGAACAACGGAAGGTGAGGATACTAACCTATAAATAAGACCATCTTTATACAACCTGACAAAAGCTTCAGTTACAGCTTTTGACCTTTTATCGTTCATTGTAAAGCACTGACGTACGAGGTTGACATTAAGTGGACATTAGGAGTTGGAACTATAGACAATACATTGTTTTCACTATTTTTCTTAACTAAAGAAAATAAGAAGTTTATCTCACTGGTCCAATCAAGGGAGTCCCCAAGCCTACTGATAGAGGCAAAGGTGTCCCGTCTTTTGATGAGATGGTGGCTATCGTTTTGGAGGAAGTCGACTTTGACGATCCGACTACGAACGTGCGAGGACGTCGCGCCTTAGCAATCGCTAAACAAACTCCGAGAGGTTATTGACCACGCCGGAGCATGATCAACCTGACCACGAAGGTCTGTTTCCTGCAAGCAAACAAAGAACAAGCAAGAAACTAAGATTGCAATCTGGATATTGCGAATATAAGAGGAAAGCTTTATTGATCAAAGGTGGGGTTCTAGGACGCCTTGGTCAGCTCGTTGAACACAAACGAAGTACGGGAAGTTGCAGCTATGACGAACTTTTATTCTAAACAAAACCCAAAGTCTAAACGGTGCCCTAAGGGCTGTATATATGGAGGAAGAGGGGAAAATTTCGTGGCCCTTGGGGAAGGGGTCCGAAACCAACCCTATCTCTTGTTTCCCCACACATACGGACTCTAAAAACAGCCTATACTTATGTATTTCGAAATTACATGGGCCTGGCCCAATAATAAGGTGACGCAGCACCTAGAATAGCCTCTGGACGAAATTTATGAAGTGGCATCTTGTATATTTCGTCCAAGGCTTCATTC
The DNA here is from genome assembly GCA_032464435.1 of Aegilops umbellulata. NCBI lineage: Eukaryota > Viridiplantae > Streptophyta > Magnoliopsida > Poales > Poaceae > Aegilops > Aegilops umbellulata. The sequence continues at coordinate 185,513,349 of CP136055.1, forward strand.
ACTCCTTATGGTGGCTTCAAAGTCCTGAAATCATCACTTGTAACTCCCCTTGCGCATGCCATCAACTCCATGCTTGTTCTTGCTCCAATGTTCATGCTTCTCCAAGTTAGGCCCTTCATTTGTAAGCAAAACAAATGTATCCAATTTAGGCAGCATCATATTCTCATGAACATTAGAATCATTACAAAGAAACGGAAGTACCTGGTAATTTAATTGGCGTGCGCAAGCTCTAGTAATTGGTCCATTATATGTAACAGTAGGGGCTGTGGGTGTAACAATGGTATTGATGTCCTCATCATCCTCCCCTTCTTGAAATGAAGTCGTCCTCGACGGAAGCTCATGTTCCTCACCTAAATAAGGCTTCAAATCTGCAATGTTAAAAGTGGGACTAACCCCAAAATCTGCAGGCAGCTCAAGTTTATATGCATTATCATTTATTTTCTCTAACACCTTAAATGTACCATCAGCACGTGGCATTAGCTTTGATTTGCGCAAATTAGGAAACCTATCCTTACGCAAATGTAACCAAACAAGATCTCCAGGTGCAAAGACAACATGTTTTCTACCCTTTTCTCCAACAAGCTTATATTTAGCATTCATACGCTCAATGTTTTCCTTAGTTAACTCATGCATTTTTAAGATCAATTCAGCACGTTGTTTAGCATCAAAATTAACCTTCTCCGAAGATGGAAGAGGCAACAAATCAATGGGTGCACGAGGTAGAAAACCATACACAATTTCAAAAGGGCACATCTTAGTACTAGAATGCAATGAACGATTATAAGCAAATTCAATATGAGGCAAGCATTCTTCCCACATTTTCTTATTATTCTTCAAAACAGCCCTAAGCATAGTAGACAATGTTCTATTGACTACTTCAGTTTGACCATCAGTTTGGGGGTGACAAGTAGTACTAAAGAGCAGTTTAGTCCCCAACTTAGCCCATAAACATCTCCAAAAGTGGCTAAGGAATTTAGTATCACGATCTGAAACAATAGTATTTGGCACACCATGCAAGCGAATAATTTCCCGAAAGAACAAATCAGCAACATTAACAGCATCATCGCTTTTATGACATGGTATAAAGTGTGCCATTTTCGAGAATCTATCCACGACAACAAATATGCTATCCCTCCCCTTCTTTGTTCGAGGTAAACCTAAAACAAAGTCCATAGATATATCTTCCCAAGGAACACTAGGTACAGGCAAAGGCATATATAAACCATGAGGATTGAGTCGTGACTTAGCTTTTTGACATGTAGTGCAGCGAGCAACAAAATGCTCAACATCCCGTCTCATCTTTGGCCAAAAGAAATGTGTAGCAAGTATGTCCTCCGTCTTCTTCACGCCAAAGTGTCCCATTAATCCTCCTCCATGCGCCTCCTGCAACAACAAAAGACGAACAGAACTAGCAGGAATGCATAGCTTGTTAGCACGGAACACAAAGCCATCATTAATAACGAACTTGTTCCATGTTCTTCCTTCTTTACAATTCTGCATTACATCTTTAAAATCAGCATCATGCACATATTGATCTTTGATGGTCTCCAAACCAAATATTTTGAAGTCAAGTTGTGAAAGCATGGTATAGCGAGGAGACAAAGCATCAGCAATAACATTTTCTTTACCCTTCTTGTGTTTAATGACATAAGGGAAAGTCTCAATGAATTCAACCCATTTAGCATGTCTATGATTCAGTTTAGCTTGACTTTTAATATGTTTCAAAGATTCATGATCAGAATGTATAACAAATTCTTTGGGCCATAAGTAATGTTGCCATGTCTCTAAAGTCCGAACAAGAGCATATAATTCTTTATCATAAGTAGAATAGTTCACACTAGGCCCACTCAATTTTTCAGAAAAGTATGCAACAGGTTTGCCATCTTGTAATAACACACCTCCTAATCCAATTCCACTAGCATCACATTCAAGCTCAAAAGTCTTATTAAAATCAGGAAGTTGGAGTAAAGGAGCATGTGTCAACTTATCTTTCAATACCGTGAAGGCTTCTTCCTGTGCAGTATCCCAAACAAAAGGCACATCCTTCTTTGTAAGCTCATTGAGAGGTGCAAAAATGGTGCTAAAATCTCTCACAAAACGCCTATAGAAACCAGCAAGTCCAAGAAAACTCCTCACTTGTGTGACCGTTTTGGGCTGCGGCCAACTCTCAATAGCTTCAAACTTGGCTTTATCAACTTCAATTCCCTGTGGAGTAACAACATAGCCAAGAAAAGATACTCGATCGATGCAAAAGGTGCACTTCCAAAGGTTACCAAACAAACATGCATCACGTAGAGCATTAAAAACAACACGTAAATGTTCCAAATGTTCTTCCAAAGATTTGCTATAAATCAGTATATCATCAAAATAGACTAGCACAAAACGTCCAATGAAAGCACGTAAAACTTCGTTCATTAGTCTCATGAAAGTACTAGGTGCATTAGTTAAACCAAAAGGCATGACTAACCACTCATATAATCCAAACTTAGTTTTAAATGTTGTTTTCCATTCATCTCCCAATTTCATACGAATTTGATGGTATCCACTACGCAAGTCAACTTTGGAGAATATTGTAGAGCCACTCAATTCATCAAGCATATCATCTAGCCTAGGAATAGGATGACGATAACAAATAGTAACATTATTAATGCCTCTACAATCAACACACAAACGCGACGTACCATCCTTTTTAGGTACTAGTATAATAGGAACAGCACAAGGACTAGGAGATTCACGTATATAACCTTTGACGAGCAGCTCCTGGACTTGACGCATAATCTCCTTCGTCTCCTATGGATTGGTACGGTATGGTGCACGGTTGGGTAGTGAGGCACCGGGAAGTAAGTCAATTTAATGCTCAATCCCTCGAATAGGTGGTAATCCCGGTGGCACGTCTTGTGGGAAGATGTCAGCGAACTCCTGCAAAATGTTAGTGACAGCAGGGGGCAAAGAGGAAGGCATGTCCTCGAATGAAAATAATGCCTCTTTGCACACAAAAGCATAGCAAACAGATTTGCTAAAATCTAGCTCATCAATATCAGATTTGGGGTGGCAAGTAAACATGCACTTTTCAATTTAATTTCAGAAGCAACACTAGATGGTTTATTATTAGGTTTCATTTGTTGCTCAAATTCTTTTGCCACAATCTGATTTTCACTCTTATTTTTCTCCTATTTTGCTTTATTAGCTCTATGAATATCATCTTTCAAAATGGAATCAGGAGTCATAGGTAGCAAAGTAATATTCGTATCCTTATGAACAAGAGTATACTGATTATTTCTACCATGGTGTACAATTTTTTTTATCAAATTGCCATGGTCTACCAAGTAATAAGAAACATGCTTGCATAGGTACCACATCACAATCAACATAATTAGCATATGTAGAGATACTAAAATGCACCCGAACAGTACGTGTTACCTTAACCTTGCCGCTGTTGTTGAACCATTAGATGTAGTAAGGATGTGGATGTGGTCTTGTGGTGAGAGATAGCTTCTCCACCATCTCCATGCTAGCCAAGTTGTTGCAGCTCCCTCCATCTATGATGACGCGAATAGAACGTTCCTTCACAACTCCCTTTGTATGGAACAAATTATGCCTCTGATTTTGCTTAGCTTGCGTGACCTGCACACTCAAAACACGTTGAGCAACTAAACATTCATACCTGTCAGCATCTTCAGCAGCCATGTATTGCGTCTCATGATCGGAATCATCTCCACCGTGTTCTTCATGTGTAATAAGAGCCAAAGTCTCCTCATCATAGTCACTAGCGGACTCATACCCACCATCCTCAGTAACAATCATCACACGCTTAGATGGGCATTCTCTCGCATAATGACCTCCACCCTTGCAACGTTGACAAATAATATCATGTGTTTGCCCTGTTGATGCCATGGATGAAGAAGAGCTTTTTGCAGGCCCGGAAGGTGTGCTCTTGGCAGATAGTGGTGATTGTGCCTGCTTTATTGTATCACGGTTGGAGGTGGCAGCCGACGGGGGTGCCGGTGTAGCAGAACGTGTGGAAGTAGATGATGCACGTGGTGTCCATGATGAAGGTCGACCTGCAGACAAGTTAGTTCGTGCCAATGCCTGTCGATCCTGCACTTCACGTTCAACTTTACAAGCAAGATGGAATAAATGAGTGATATTATTATAATCCTTATAGTCTAGAATGGTCTGAATCTCTCTATTTAATCCACCTAGAAAACGTGCAAGCATAGCTTCATTCTCCTCAACAATACCACATCTAATCAAGCCAGTTTGTAATTCCTGATAATATTCTTCTACCGAATTTTTTCCTTGTCTTAAGCGCTGCAATTTTTGAAGTAATTCATGTTGATAATATGGTGGAACCCAACGAGTACACATAGCAATTTTCAAAGCAGCCCAAGTAGCTGGGACAGGATATAATCTACAATGTTCAAACCACCAAACACATCCAAAGCTAGTGAAAGCACAAACGGCAGCAGGAACACGTCTCTCCTCAGGATATTGTAAACATGTAAATCGTTGTTCAGTTTCTAACTCACAAGTAAGATATATATCAGGAACATATCTACCCTCAAATAGTGTAATATTCAATTTCAGTTTAGGGAGATGGTCATGATCTCGTACCTGAGGGGGAGACCTAACATTGCCATTATTTGCATGTGGACGACCTGGTGGTTGCACGTAGTTCTGATGTTGATAAACCTCATCCTCATAATCTCCCACATAATCATCCTCCCCCACATCAGCAGCAGGAGCCACAGAAGTATCAACAGCAGCACCAACAGCTTGGCCAGGCTAAAGAGGGACACGGGTCGCTCGGCGGAGGGCTGTTTCGCGATGTGGAGGTAGTCGTTGTTGTTGTTGTAGAGGTGCGTTAGGTGCAGTCGGTGGTCGTGGTGGTAGACGCGTGAGCAATTCATTGAACTTGTTATCGAGCTTTGTTTCGAACGCCTTCTCAATGCCATCTATCTTCTCCATGGCCTCTTCAAATCTGTTTAGCACATCTTCCACCTGTCCACTCATCATTTGCTGAAACTTATCATGTAACTCTTTGTTTGTCATGTTCTCCCAGCCAGTCTCGTCGGCTTGTGATCCTCCCATGGTTAGCAGCAATAGAAACACACAAGAATATGATTCTACAGACTACTAGGAAGTGGTGGTGGTGGTGTGGTGGTGGACAGTCACAAATCCGTCAAGCAAATCTCAAATTCTTACAAGTTCTTACCCAGCAGCAGGCGGTGATCGGCAACCGTTGTAGTGAAAACTCTCAAAGCTTGGATAGAGCGATTGCCAGGGAGAGTCAAACGCACACGTAGATGTATGTGGAGCTAGGAAGGCTTATAATATGGTAGCAAAAAGGGTCAGCAATAATCATTTCAGAGATGCAAAGTTGAATAAACGCTCAACGACGGTACTGTGCTGGTCCTAGGCTAGACCGTACTAGAGACGCGAGCCTAGAACACTAACAAAATCACGGCGCTGCACGTAAACAAGGGAGGAGCACACTCCAATTTTTTTTATTTTTTTTCACTTTTTTTTGCTCTTTTTTTTTGTTGCTCCGCAACAATTTTTTTTCGAAAAAGTCTACAAATGTCCTAAAAACTGCCTAGCCAGAATTTTCCAGACTTAGTTTTTTTTTGAGTTTGGAACTATTTTTCTTCTGCGAATGGCTCGGATGTTGGGGAGTCCTACTCTGTCACGACTCGGAGTATGGCGTGATCTGGAAATTCAAAACAGAGTAATAAAATACTGGACTCGGAATAGGACTCGTGGCGGAGATGAATCTGGTGGAACTCGGACTGGTGGCGGAGATGAATCTGGTGGAACTCGGACTGGTGGCTGATATATGTTGCAGGTGGACTCGGATTGGTGTGATGGCGGCGGATATGTGGTGGCGTATATGGACTCGGATTGGCGATTGTCGGTGTACTAAAGTAGGGGTACCTTAGTACCCCGAACTTGTGCACGGGCAGTCGTAGCACCCCGCGGCAAGGCTGGCCAGGCGACCGCCAAGACTCTCCATGGTCCCTTTTTGGGCCATCCGAGAACAAAGTATTTGAGCCAAGGCCCCGGCAGGAGGAGCCTGCCGGGAAGGCCACCCAAAGAGAGCAAGGCCCCGGCAAGAGGAGCTTTCCGGGACGACCGCTCGAAGCACAAGGCCCCGGCAAGAGGAGCTTGCCGGGAAGGCCGACCGAGGCACGACAAGAAACTTGCTGCGACACGCTCCGCGTCCCGGCAAGGACCGGTGAGCGACAAGCTCCCGGGCGCGACAAGGCATCAACCGCGGCAAGGCGCTTGCCGCGGCAAGTCACCACCCCGCGCTTGCGCTCCAGCTCATCCACCCACGCATCGCTCTGGGGCCATTCCAGGCGTACGTGGCGAGAGGCTGCGCAGCCAGGGGCATGCGGTGGCGAAGCAACGCTGACAGAGTAGCCATCGTGGCAAACGGTGGCGCTCCTGACGGCCCCTTTCCTGCACTGTTTGGGCGACCCAGACGGGCATTTAATGCCCTTGTCCCCTGCCGTCAGAGTTAGGTATGATAGCACTGTGCAAACAGTTGTACCCAGCGCAACGTTTTCCAGTTTTACCCCCGCCTACGTTGCCACCTGTGGGTAACCCCTTGCACATATAAAAGGAGGCCCCATGCGCAACGGGGGGAGGAAGAGGCTATTCGCGCTCGGTCTCGCCAGCAGCTCGCGTGTACTATAGCACCACACGCTCCCGAGCAAGAACACAATACAAAACCACAAAGCGGCAGTAGGGTTTTACGCATCCGTGCGGCCCGAAGCTGGGTAAACCCCTTGTGTGCATCGCCTCGATCCGCTCTTCGCGCGACCTCCGCCCCCCGCCGAACCAAGAAAGGGGCTCGGTCCCCATAGGTGTTCGAGGAGGCAGATTTCCCCCAACATCTTTGGCGTGCCAGGTAGGGGGCGTCGAAGTTGTGTGAACCTGATCCGGCGTCCGCACAGGCTAGATCTCCATCATCTTCATCGACATGCCACCGAAGAAGAAGGTTCCGGAGGTGGCTGGTCCGTCCGCGTCGAACCCACCGCCCGTGGAGCAAACGGGTGGTGGGGACGGCACCGGCGGCGGAACGGGCGCCACCGAGCCAGCTCATGGTGCCACGGCGTCCGAACATGCACCGCGCCCCTCTCAGGAGGCACGGGACCAGCAGCGTCTTGGCACTCACGGTACCATACGCTCGCTGGACCCAGATCGAGCTGGCGGATCTCAGGGCGCTCAAGGCCAGCACTCACACCAACGCGCTGGCGTGAGCGTGGCGCGACTGCCTGGTCCGGGTGTTGCTCCTTCTAACGTAGTTAGAAGTTCGAGCACATCCCGCTCCACGCGCCGTTCGCCACCGCCGCCCGCCACTCCAGCAGAAGCTCTGGCGCGAGCTCAACTGCTCCTAGACTACCCTCCAACGGCGGACAAGCTCGACGACTGGAGGGCCACCATACAGAGCCTCATCGGTTTCACTAACGGCGACACCCCGCGGTAGCACAATGCGTCGCAGCCGCGGCAGGTCGGCCAGGCGAGAACCGATGGCGCCAAGACCGGTGGGAGCGTGACCACAGTGCACTCCCCGCCCCAAAGGCCAAGATCGCCGACTCGCCGGAACCATCACGACAACGACTCCACCACGTCGTCGAATCCGCGAACTCGTCGTGATCAACGCCAAGTTCTTCATGAGCGAGAGCAAGAGGACGCTCGTACTCGCATCGAGCGTCGGAGAGCAGCGCGGCGTCAATCAGACCAGCGTGCTGGGCCCTCCGTCGACATGCATGCGCCCAGGGGACCAGGCGACCTGCCGTACGCGGTAGGCTGCCCTGCGTTCAGCCGTGAGCTGCGGCAAGTCCAGTGGCCCAGCACAAAGAATTTCAAGCCAGACATACTAGAGAAGTACGACGGCAAGTCGCATTCGTCGGAGTTCCTCAGCATCTACACCATTGCGGTGTAGGCTGCTGGGGGCGGGACGACAAGATCCTTGCCAACTACTTCCCGTTGGTACTCAAATCCAACGTCAGATCCTAGCTCATGCACTTGCCGGATAACTCCATAACCTCCTGGACAGACTTGTGCCATCAGTTTGTTGGCGCCTTTACAGGAAGCCACAAACCCCATGGCCAAGCGAGCGACCTTCATCTGCTCGTCCAGAAGGAAGGGGAATCCTTCTGCAAGTTCATCCAGAGATTGAGCCGCGTACACTACAACATCCCAGACGTCCACCGTGCCGCGGTTATCAGTGCGTTCCATCAGAACGTGCGTAACCGCAGGATGCGGGAGGAGATGGCGATGTGCAAGATCAAAGACGTCAGCGAGCTATATGCCCTGGCCGACAAGTGTGCACGTGCTGAGGAAGGGAGGAAACTCCCCGGAGAGAACACTGGAGCAGGAGAGTCTGACAGTGAGGATACCACCCCGGCAAGGAAGAATCGGCGGCGGAGCAACAGGAAGAAGAAGAGCCAAGAAGTACTGGTTGTTGAGCAGTCCGGCGATGAAGTCGCCGCCAAGAAGGCCCAGGCTAGTAGCTCTGGCAAGGAGGTCGCCGGATGCGCCAACTGCCAGGCTGTGGCAGTCGCCGACAAGCGGGATGGCACCAACAAACAGTACTGCAAGATCCACCGCACCAAGGGCCATGACCTCCAGAGCTGCAAGCCGGTCGAGCGGCTCGTCGAGCTGCAAAAGTCCGAGTACGAGCGGTGCGACAAGGAGAGAGCCCGGGGAGGTGGCGGAGGATCAGGTACGAAGCGTCCCAGCCAGGGAGGACGCCGCGACAAGGACAAGCAGCGGCAAGCGGACAGACCTCCCCGCGGCCGCGACAAGAACGAAGACGACGACGAAGACGAAGACATGGATGACGTCGAGACCAGTGAGCAGGAGTTTCAGAAAGCCACATAGGTCTTGTGCGTAGACGGCAGTGCTTCCCTGCATACTTCTCACCGCCAGCTCAAGCAGTGGGCGCGGGAAGTCAATGCAGCGGAACCACCCGTCGAGTCGCGCAAGCCTCTGAAATGGTCCAGCACGCCTATCATCTTCGATATTGAGGACCACCCTGACCGCACAACTGCGATCGGGTGTTTGCCGATGTTGGTCTCCCCAACGGTCCGCAACCTCAAGGTCACTAAGATGCTAGTCGATGGCGGGGCCGGTTTGAACCTGATCTCCTCTGTTGTGCTCCGGAAACTCCAAATCCCCGACAGCGAGCTCGAAGAGACCGGCACGTTCCAAGGAATCAACCCGGGAAGGAGCAAGCCGAAGGGTAAGATGACGTTGCCAGTAACATTTGGCAGCGAGCTGAACTTCAGGACAGAGAGGATCACCTTTGACGTTGCAGATTTTCCATTGCCCTACAATGGAATTCTCGGCCGTCCAGCGCTCGCCAAGTTCATGGCGGCCTCTCACTACGCATACAACATGCTCAAGATGCCAGGCCCGATAAGCGTCATCTCTGTCCCCGGCGACAAGAAGGATGCCCTTATCTGTGCCGACAAGATCTACCGGGAAGCAGCAGCCGCAGCGGATCACAAGCCGCTTGCCGCTGAAGCTCCCGGAGGGAAGAAGAAGACCAAGCCCGGCAAGTGCTCTGGTGCCCACTCCGGCAAGCGCACCTCTACGGAGTGCTGCGCTACCGTCGAGGACGCGCCATCGAGCTCCGCCGGCAAGAAGAAGACCAAGTCCGATGAGTGCTCTGGTGCCCACTCCGGCAAGCGCACCTCTTCGGAGTGCTGCGCTGCCGTCGAGGGCGCGCCATCGAGCTCCTCCGGCAAGAGTAAGAAGACAATGACAGCTCCGCCAACGACCAAGAAGGTGTCCGCCAAGGAGGACGGCACTGGTGGTACCTTCACCATCAGTGCCACTCTCGACCCCAAATAGGAAAGTGCGCTCATTGCTTTCCCGCGGGCGAATGTCGATGTGTTTGCGTGGCAACCATCTGACATCCCCGGCGTTCCCAGGAAAGTGATTGAGCACTGCCTCGCCGTCTGTCCTCACGCGCGGCCCGTCAAGCAGAGAGTCAGGAAGCAAGCAGTGGAGCGCCAAGAGTTCATCGCAGAAGAGATCAAGAAGTTGGAAGCGGCAGGCCTCGTCAGAGGTGTGCTCCATCCGACGTGGTTGGCCAATCCTGTTGTCGTGCGAAAAGCAAATGGGAAATGGAGGCTTTGCATCGACTTTACTGATGTTAACAAAGCTTGTCCCAAAGATCCTTTTCCCTTGCCGCGCATTGACCAGATTGTTGACTCCACGGCCGGATGTGACCTGCTTTCATTTCTTGACGCATACTCAGGATACCATCAGATCTTCATGGCTGAAGAAGACTAGGAGAAGACTGCATTCATCACTCCATATGGCACGTACTGTTTCGTACGGATGCCTTTCGGTTTGAAGAATGCTGGTTCGACGTTTGCAAGGGTTGTCCATACCGCTTTTGAGCCACAGATCCACAGAAATGTGGACGCCTACATGGACGACATAGTGGTCAAAAGCAGGGACAGGGCAACCCTGATTCAAGACTTAGAAGAGACCTTTGCGAACCTGCGCAGGATCAGCCTCAAGCTCAACCCCGAGAAGTGCGTGTTCGGAGTCCCTTCCGGCAAGCTTCTTGGGTTCTTCGTGTCTCAGCGGGGAATCGAAGCCAATCCAGACAAAATTAAGGCCATCGAGCAGATCAAAGCACCAACACGCGTCAAGGATGCACGAAAGCTCGCCGGCTGCGTTGCGGCTCTCAGCAGGTTCATTTCCAAGTCTGCGGAATGCGCCCTGCCATTTTTCAAAGTTTTGAAAAAGGCGGGTCCAGTAAAATGGACTCCGGAAGCGGAGGCCGCGCTGCAGGACTTGAAGAAATACCTGTCCTCCGCTCCAATACTTGTCGCGCCTAAACCACAAGAGAAGTTGCTGCTACACCTGGCGGCAACCAATCAAGTGGTTAGTGTTGCGTTAGTAGCGGAGAGGGAGGTAGATGATAAGCCAACAACCACGGCAAGCACGTCCAACGACAAGCAGGGGGCTTCCCCGACAAGCTCTGGCCCCGACAAGGATGAATTTGCGCAGGAGCAAGTGGAGGTGCAGAAGAAGAAAATGGTGCAGCGCCCAGTTTACTTTGTCAGCTCCCTTTTGCAGGGAGCTAGGTCAAGGTACTCTGGTGTGCAGAAATTGCTTTTCGGCCTTCTCATGGCCTCGAGGAAGCTGTGCCATTACTTCCAAGCACATGAAATTACGGTTGTCACCCGCTTTCCGCTGAAGAGGATACCGCAGAATCCAGAAGCAACAGGCAGGATTGTCGAGTGGGCACTAGAACTTTCGAGCTTCAGTCTCAAGTTCGAGAGCACCTCGACTATCCAAAGCAGAGCATTGGCGGAGTTCATAGCAGAGTGGACACCGACACCAGACGAAGATATCCCAGAGACGAGCATCCCCGCCAAAGAAGCAAGCAAAGAGTGGCTGATGTATTTTGATGGTGCCTTTTCACTGCAAGGCGCCGGTGCTGGCGCGTTGCTTATCGCACCCACCGGAGAGCACCTCAAGTACGTAGTCCAGATGCACTTCCCCAAGGAACAAGAAACCAACAATACTACAGAGTATGAAGGTTTGCTTGCCGGTCTCAGGATCGTAGCAGAACTTGGGATCAAGAAGCTCATTGTCAGGGGTGACTCGCAGCTTGTCGTCCGCCAAGTGAACAAGGATTACCAGAGTCCGTTGATGGAAGCGTACGTTGATGAAGTGAGGAAGCTAGAAGAGCACTTTGACGGCCTGCAAATGGAACACATTCCAAGAGCTGAGGACGACATCGCTGATGGCCTGTCAAAGTGCGCAACATTTAATTTTCCTGTGGAACCAGGAACCTTTGTGCTCAAGCTGACTCAGCCATCCGTAACGCCATCAACCAGACAGAGCAAGAAGAGGAAGTTGGTCTCCGGCGACTATCTTCTGGCAGAGCTCCCCGGAGCCGCCGCCAAGAAGGTCCCTAAGATCGACGCTAAGAGCGCTGAGGAGCTGCCTGCTCCGGAAAACCCCAGGGTTTGTTCCGTAGAAGCAGGCGCTCCTGACAAGTTTTGCTCCGGCAAGCTTGCCGGGGAACGTCAAGCTCCGGCTGAGCCCCAGATCCTCGCCGTAGAAGCGGACGTTCCCGCAGCAGCAGATGTGCCTTCAGTCCTTGTTGTCGAGCCACAGGCTCCAGCATGGGCGCAGTAGACTATCCATTTCCTCCAAAGCGGAGAACTTCCCGAAGAACAAGAAGAAGCGGAAAGAGTAGCCCGGCGCTCGAGTGTGTACCAGTTCGTCGACAACACACTGTACAGAAGAGGGCGCAACGGTGTGAAATTGAAGTGTATTTCCCGGGAAGACGGACAGAAGCTGTTGGCAGAGATACATGGAGGCATATGTGGTCACCACATTTGCGCAAGAGCACTTGCCGGCAAGGCGTTCCGGTAAGGTTTCTTCTGGCCGACAGCCCTCCAGGATGCAACTGCACAAGTAACCAAGTGTGAAGCGTGCCAGTTCCATTCCAAGCAGATACACCAGCCAGCTCAAGCTCTCCAGACGATCCCTTTATCCTGGCCATTTTCGGTCTGGGGGCTCGACATCCTCGGCCCCTTCCCCCGAGCTGTTGGGGGCTTTGAGTACTTGTACGTCGCAATCGACAAGTTCACAAAGTGGCCGGAAGTGGAACCAGTGAGGAAGGTGACAGCATAGTCAGCAGTCAAGTTCTTCAGGTCGATTGTTTGCCGCTTCGGGATCCCCAACAGGATCATCACCGACAACGGTACGCAATTCACGAGCCGCGCCTTCATGCAATACGTCCAAGATCTCGGCGCCAAGGTCTGCTTCGCTTCTGTTGCTCATCCCAGGAGCAACGGTCAAGCTGAAAGGGCCAATGCCGAAGTGCTGCGCGGGCTCAAGACCAGAACTTTCGACAGGCTGCGCAAGTGCGGAAGAAACTGTATCGAGGAGCTGCCGGTGGCTCTTTGGTCGATCAGAACGACGCCAAATCGAGCCACTGGCCAGACACCATTTGCTCTAGTCTATGGAGCAGAAGTAGTTACCCCCATGGAACTCGTATACGGGTCACCTCGAGTGCTCGCTTATGATGAGCTTGAGCAAGAGCGGCTGCCTGAAGATGACGCGCTGCTCCATGAGGAAGATCATCTTCAGGCTGCTGTGCGAGCCTCTCGCTACCAGCAAGCTTTGCGTCGCTACCATAGCCGCAAAGTTAAAGCCAGAAGCTTCGAGGAAGGCGACCTTGTTCTTCGCTGCGCTCCGTCTGCCAAGAATCATAACAAGTTGACGCTGAAGTGGGAAGGCCCTTACCGGGTGAGACGAGTCACGAGGCCCGGCGCTGTCGTCCTCGAGACCGAAGATAGCACTCCGGTGAGCAACTCTTGGAATATTGAGCATCTTCGTAAGTTTTACCCGTAAGGCGCGGTTGTCGGGTGTCGGTGTACTAAAGTAGGGGTACCTTAGTACCCCGAACTTGTGCACGGGCGGTAGTAGCGTCCCGCGGCAAGGCCTGCCAGGGGAGCGACAAGAGTCTCCACGGCCCTTTCTGGGCCGGACCAAGGCCAAGTGGTCGAGCCAAGAAGACCAAGCCCCGGCAAGAGGAGCTTGCCGGGCCGAGAAGGCGAGGTCCGGCAAGAGGAGCTTGCCGGACCAAGGCGACAAGGCCCCAGCAGGAGGAGCTTGCCTGGACGACTAAGCCGAAGCACCAAGGCCCCGGCGGGAGGAGCTCGCCGGGACGGCCGAACCAAGGCACACCAAGAGAAGCCCGTCGCGGCGCTCCGCGTGCCTCGGCAAGGCCTGACGAGCGGCAAGCTCTCAGGTGCGGCAAGACAACCACCGCGGCAAGCCACTTGCCGCGGCAAACCACCACCTCAGGCATGCGCTCCAGCTCACCTGCCCACGCGTCACTCTGGAGCTTCCCCGGAGGCACGTGGCGGGGCGCCGCGCAACTTGAGACGCGCGGTGGCATGCGACGTTGGCAGAGTCGCCCCCGTGGCAAGCGGAGGCGCTCCTAACGGTCCGCCTTGGCACTGTTCAGGCGATCCAGACAGGCATATAATGCCTTTTCTCCCGCCGTTAGAGTTAGGTGCGATAGCACTGTGCGGCCACTGTTCGCACAGTTCCTTGCCGTTTTTACCCTCACCTGCGTTGCTACCTGTGGGAAACCCCTTAGCGTATAAAAGGAGGCCCATGCGCACATAGAAGGGGATCCGGATCCAGACCGGAAGAAGGACGCCCAGTAGACCCTTGTCTACGTTCAGCTCCAACGTACTGTAGCTTCTTGCGTTCCAGAGCAAGAACTCAAATCAACCAGACAAGCAGCAGTAGGGTTTTACGCATCCGTGCGGCCCGAAGCTGGGTAAAATCGTTGTGTGTGTGTGTGTCGCCTCGATCTGCTCTTTGTGCAACCTCCGCCCCCGCCGAACCGACAAGGGGCTCCATCCCCATAGGTGCTCGTGGAGGCCGATATCCCTCGACATCTTTGGCGCGCCAGGTAGGGGTGCGTCGAGGTTGTGCGAACCAGATTTGGCGACCACAGACAAGCTCAGGTATGGCCAGGTACCTTTCCGCTCCAGCCCGCGGAGCGGAGGCATTCCTCCTCACGGACCCGTGCACGGCCCTCCTCGAGTACCCACTCGCGCAGAGTCTGGGCAACAGCAGCTGCTCCTTGAGGAGGACCGCCTTCCGGCCGCTGAGCAAGTTTCTCGCCTCCAGCAAACTCTGCGCCGCTCCCGTAGCCGCAGAAGTTAGCGCCGGAAGTTGCGGGAAAGGCGACCTCGTTCTTCGGCGAGCCCAGGCCGCCAAGATCCAAACGAGTCGACGCCGACCGTGGGAGGGACCTTGCCCGCGCAGCGGTCGGAATCCGTTCCGTCGGCCATCCTCTCTGTCCAAGTCTTGCCGCAGTTGCATGTAATCCTTGGTACAGAGACGGGCGCAGATCCCGAGCATAGCTTATGTGCCCCGCACATCCTGTCGATTTCGCGCCTCTCCGCTTGGCGCATGCATCATTCGACACGATTGTGCAGCGCTCGACTCCGGCAAGCGATGGCGGGCCGCGAAGCCCCGAGCCTTCGTTATTCCCTTACCTCGAGAAGGGGGGATGACAGGATAGGCTGGGCGTCGCCCGAGGAAGCTGCGCCATCCCGGACTGCAAACGACAGAAAAGCTAAGTCGCCAAAGTTTGAGCGATTAAGCTCCTTTTTATCTTTAAGTTGTCTTCCTCGAACGACCGAGCTTCGTATGGGAAACCTGTGCGCGGAGGGGCCGGCTCGTGGCTGGTTGCGCCCTTATTTCGTTTCGAGTCCGCTCAACGACTTAAGTGTGCTACATCCCGAGTGGCGTCCTTACTTGTTTCGAGCTCGCTCGGCAGCTTGCGTGTGCCACGACTGCAGTCGCCACACTTACCTCGCCCTGAGCCCTCTCAACATTTAAGTGAGTTGCGCCAGCCGCGGCAAGGTTTCTTGCCGGTGGAAGCCCCGTCAGCGGGTTGCCGATGTCCCGCACTCGGCACCCGTGGCAAGGCGGAGACTTTCGCCGACAAGTTCCTGTGAGCGTAGGGCGCGAACGTACGAAGCATAAAGTCGAACGAGGGAGATAACAGCGCAATGAACTGCCTAAGATAAAAGTTATATGACAAAATGACTTGCCGCTGTTCTAATCAACTGTTTCCATGACATGCTCAGCAGCGACAAGGGAAGAAAAGAGAGAGGTGGGCGGCCTAATCCGCGCGGTCGCCCGCGACCCGCCTGATCCCGGCCACCCTTTCCACAATGGGGGTGACGAGGGCCCTGATCTCCGTCAGGTCAGTGTCTTCCGGCAAGTGCCGGAGGACGTTGGTGAGCCTGATGGTGGGGTTGCGGAAGACGATCTTCACCAGCACCCTCTCGAGGGCCCCGGAGACGGCTTCCCGCGTCTCCTCGGCCAGCTGCTCCGGGATCTTTTCCCGGAGATGCTGGAGCACCCCCACCAAGCCCTTGAAGACGGAAGTGAGCTTGGCGCTCGGCGGGACGTTCTCGCCGGAGGGGTACTCGTGGCCCTCCATCCCCAGCAGCTTCAGCTCCTGGTCGATGGTGGTGGCGATGTCGACGAGGCCTTCGGTCCACCGCTCCACTGTCTCCTGGAAGTCGTTCTGGGTAACGGCGGCACGCTTCAACAGCTCCTCGTTGCCGGCAACCTCCTTCCGCAAGGTCGCTTCCTGCTCCTTGGCGCTCTCCAGCGCCTTGGCCAGGGTGTCCAGCTTCAGCTCGAGGACAGCCTTGGAGTCCTTGGCGGCGTCGAGCTCCTGGATCTTCTCGGCGAAGCGGCCCTGCATCTTGCCAAGGGTGTGAGCGCCCTTCTCGCGCTCCTGTTTGAGCGCGGCAAGCTCCTCGCCGCTCGCCTTGAGGTCGCTGACGAGCTGCGCCACCCTCGCCTCCAGCTCCCCCTTGGCGACCTCGGCGACCGCGGCAGCGTCCTGCGCTTTCTGCAGGGCCCCGCCGAGCGCTTGCTCGCGCGCGGCAACCTCCTCCTCGTGGCTGGCGAGGCTGGCCCTCTGCTGCACCAGTTCGCTTTCCCGCACGGATAGCCCCGCAGCGGCAAGCCTCTGCTGCTCTTCGGCCTCTGCCTTCTCGAGGAGAAAGGCCGTCCGTGCCTCGTCGAGCAGCCTCCGCTCCTCCGCCAAGGACCGGAGAGCCTCCTGGTTGAGCTCCCGGAGCTCCCCGGCGCGCTTCTCCATGTCTGCACCGGCCTTCGCGATGAGCGCCTCCTGGCGCTCCACCTTGGCCTGCCGGGCGCGGTAGAGCGACACAAGCTTCCGGAGCAGCCGATCCTCCTCGGGCTCGCCGCCGCCGGTGCTTGGCGCGTCGACCACTGTCAGCCCGACGGAGGCGAGAACTTCTCCGTCCAAGGCCTCCCCCTCGACCGGCGCACTGGAGCTAGGCTCCCAGGGGAGCCTGATGAACACGCCATCGCCGGCCCACAGGTAGGCACCCGCCGGGGGCTCCTCGGGGTCCGACGCGGTGGCGGCAGCGGGATCGCCGGACTACGGAGTGCTTGACGCCCCTGCCTCCCCGTTGCCGTCGGCACGGTCGCCGGTCCCCTCGTCGTCTACCGCGGCGGCGGCCTTGGCGGCGTCGGCCTCCCCGCCGCCTGCGGGGTCGTCGGCGCCGTCCGCCTCCTCGGTGACGACGACGTCGTCGGCGTCGCCACGCGCACCCTCCCCGACGACGACCTCGGTCTCCATCGGGTCCGTGGTGGGCGGGTCTGATGGCCGGAAGAGGGGAGAAGAGTCAACCGAGCAGCCGACAAAAAAGCTCACAAGGAAAGATAGCCAGGGGAAGTTTTCCGTGCAGGGGGGCTTACCGGTGGCAGGGTCCGTGGCCGCGGCCTCCGTTGTCGGGGGATCACTGGCCGCGTCCCTCGCCGGAGATCCCTCCCTTGCCGGAGAGGTCTTCCTTGCCGGGGGCTCCTCCCTTGCCGGAGAGGACCCCCCTGCCGGGGGCTCCTCCCTTGCCGGAGATTTCTCCCTAGGCGGGGTGGTCGACGTGGATGACGCGACAGGAGTGCCCCCCGGGGTCGCCTGCTGGGGCTGCTCTGCTCCTACCCAATGACAACAACAACAGCCACATGTCAACAAAGAGAAGGGAAGCTCGCGCGCGCGCCAAACGGCAAGAACTAGCCGTGCCCTCACCCTGGGGTTGCGCTGTGGGCTGCCCTGCGGGCCCGCTGCCAGGTCCGGCAAGGTCGTCTCCGGCACCTCCCCAGTTGTCGGGGGAGATCCGCCCTCAAGGACGACCAGCGGGATCTTGGCTCTCTTCGCCCTCCTCTGGGCCAGGGTCCTGAAAAGGGAACGGTTTCGGGGGAGGATGAATGGGCTGCGAAACAAGACGAAGCAACAGAAATCAAGAAGATACAAGCTCTACCAGGAACTTACTCTCCGTCCTCCTCTTCGTCGTCGGAGATGAGCGCGGAATAATCAAAAACCGGCTTGCTCCAGGCGCGAGGAGACAGGGGAGTGGGTTCCCGGGACCGCTTGGCGGGGGCGGTGGACGACCCCGCCCCCGTTGCCGCCGCGGAACGGGGAGCGGCAGGAGCAGAAGCCGTGGCCCGTGAGGACCCCGCTCCCGCTGCTTCAGAGGCGCGCGTCACCCGGTGCTGCGGTTGCTCGTCGGCCTGCCGCACCACCTCTCCGGCCCTGCGGAGACGCCTCCTCGGCTGGGCAGGGGGCTCCGCCTGCGACGAGCTGCCCGGGAGCTGCGAGGAGGGCGCGCCGGCCTCCGGCAAGCCGCCCTCGTCCTGGGCGGGCTCGCCCGCGCCACCGTGCTCGGCTGGTTCCTCCGCGCCGGCGAACTCCATTTGGCCGGCGAGGCTCTCCGCCTCCGCCTCGTCTGCCTCGGCCAGGGTGAAGCCAGACTCGCCCGCGGCCGCGGCGGCCGCCGCCTCCTCCATCCTGGAGGCGATGTAGGCCAGCTCCTCGGGGTTGGTGTCCCGCGTGAGGCCCCTCTTCTCGTCGGGGTCGACCGGCACCTCCTCCAAGTTGTCGAAGAAGGCTTGCACGACGTCGTCCGCCGGCTCTTGCCAGGTCACGTCGATCCCGTGCGAGTCGCACAGCGGCATCATCGCGAGGATGCGGCTGAGCGCCGAGTTGTTGCACAGGGGGACGACGCCCGGCGGCAACCTGAACCATTCTGGGTGCTCGGAGTCGTGCTTGAACAGCTCCTTCAACACTCCGTCGAGCTCCAGAACGGTGAAGTTGTAGTTAAGGCCCGGGCGCAGCCTCATGATGTCCGACGCGTTTTGGAATTCCCAAGCCGGTTTCCCCCTCTCCTGCAGGGGGGCGATACGCCGGCGAAGGAAATCCGCGCCGACGGCGCCGACGGTGAGTCCGGCAAACCTGAGGCGCAGGATTCGGGTGACGGCAATCTTCAGCTTGGCATCGTCCGGAGCCAGGTCGCTCCAGTCACGGCCGCGCACCACTGGAGTGCGACGCACGGCGGTGAACGGCGGTGGATTCTCCTCGACGATCGGGCACCACTCGGCCCTCCACTCCTCCCATCTGCCACGGAGTTCCCCCTCCATGTAGACCTCTTTCTTGCCGGTCCTGGAGACCCAGGCGACTCCGACGGACAGCGGCTCTCCTTTCTCCACTCGAGGAGTAAAGAAGTGGCGGAAGAGGGCTACGTTGGGGCGGACTCCGACAAAGTTCTCGCAAAGGTGTGCGAAAACCGCCATTGTCAGAACGGCGTTGGGGGTGAAGTCAAGGAGGTGGAGGTTGTAGGTGTGCATGATGTCGCAGAAGAACTCGGAAAAAGGCGGGCAGAGCCCGCAGAGGAAGAACACGACGAAGAAAGGGTACCCGGTCGGGTACAGCTTCTGGGCGATGGCGGGAAGAACTCGCGTGCGCGGATGCGCTGGCGTCGCCGTCGACCAGAAGAGGCGGTATCCGTTCTTCAGCCCCAGCGCATCGAGCTGAGGGGGGAACGTCGCCGTCTCCTTCCGATGCGCTTCCAGCCGCAGCGCCTCGGCCGACTTCACGACCTTCCCCTTCGCCTTGTCGCTCTTCGGGGCCATGGCAGAAACCGGGAGGGGGAGTTGTCGGCGTTGGCGGCGCCGGGGGCTGCGAGGACGAATCGCTGCTTTCTCTAGCAAGGAGGAAGTGGCGGAGATTTTCGAGGAACAGCAACCGGCGGAATGGCGAGCTGCCCCTGTTCCCCTTCGCTTATAAAGGGGGGGAAGGAGCGGGGGCGGACGTTCTGCCTTTCCGGATGAAAGGAGTCGTGCCCGACGTGACGCATGCCTGCGGGCCTCAAGCCCCACGCACGCCACCCACGTCACGCACGTCTCGCACGCCTCGCCCCCCCACGACGCCACGAAAAGCGTGCACCACTTGGGGAGGGCGCGACGGACACGGAGTTAAGGAGCAGCGCAACCCAGGCCACGCATGCCCGTGCACTGTTAGGGCCTGGCCCAACAACGCTCGGCACCGTGTATGGCCCAGACTCGGGGGCTCCTGTCGGTGTACTAAAGTAGGGGTACCTTAGTACCCCGAACTTGTGCACGGGCGGTAGTAGCGTCCCGCGACAAAGCCTGCCAGGGGAGAGACAAGAGTCTCCACGGCCCTTTCTGGGCCGGACGAAGGCCAAGTGATCGAGCCAAGAAGACCAAGCCCCGGCAAGAGGAGCTTGCCGGGCCGAGAAGGCGAGGTCCGGCAAGAGGAGCTTGTCGGACCAAGGCGACGAGGCCCCGGCAAGAGGAGCTTGCCGGGACGACTAAGCCGAAGCACCAAGGCCCCGGCGGGAGGAGCTCGCCGGGACGGCCGAACCAAGGCACACCAAGAGAAGCCCGCCACGGCGCTCGGCGCGCCTCGGTAAGGCCTGACGAGCGGCAAGCTCTCAGGTGCGGCAAGACAACCACCGCGGCAAGCCACTTGCCGCGGCAAACCACCACCTCAGGCATGCGCTCCAGCTCACCTGCCCACGCGTCACTCTGGAGCTTCCCCGGAGGCACGTGGCGGGGCGCCGCGCAACCTGAGACGCGCGGTGGCATGCGACGTTGGCAGAGTCGCCCCCGTGGCAAGCGGAGGCGCTCCTAACGGTTCGCCTCGGCACTGTTCAGGCGATCTAGACGGCCATTTAATGCCTTTGTCTCCCGCCGTCAGAGTTAGGTGCGATAGCACTGTGCGGCCACTGTTCGCACAGTTCCTTGCCGTTTTTACCCTCAGCTGCGTCGCTACCTGTGGGAAACCCCTTAGCGTATAAAAGGAGGCCCATGCGCACGTAGAAGGGGATCCGGATCCAGACCGGAAGAAGGACGCCCAGTAGACCCTCGTCTACGTTCAGCTCCAACGTACTGTAGCTTCTTGCGTTCCAGAGCAAGAACTCAAATCAACCAGACAAGCAGCAGTAGGGTTTTACGCATCCGTGCGGCCCGAAGCTGGGTAAAATCGTTGTGTGTGTGTGTGTCGCCTCGATCTGCTCTTTGTGCAACCTCCGCCCCCGCCGAACCGACAAGGGGCTCCGTCCCCATAGGTGCTCGTGGAGGCCGATATCCCCCGACATCGGGCCCCGCCAGGCAACTAACCTTTTGTACAAGTCTTGCCGTTGTTGCATGTAATCCTTTGTACAAAGCCAGGCGCAGACCCTGAGCAGCAGTAAATGAAGCGCCGGCGCCCTAAGTTTTAGCATGCATGCTGAGTCGAGTCTCGTCCTTGGTTAGGGTTGATAGTGCCTAACAGCTGCTAACCCCTAGCTTAGAGGTCGAGTCTGCGTCCTTTTTCCTATTCTTTCGTTTCCTTTGGTTCGCAGGGTTTTGCATATCCTTGCCAGACCGCTTAAGGACGAAGAAGAGAAGAAGGGCGGACCAGCATCTGGTCCCCGGCAAACCAGTGTTGCGGGGGGCTGCAAGTACGAAGATTCGCCCGCGGCAAGCCAAGGTTGCCGGGGGCTGCAATCCCAGATAAGTTTTTGCATCCCTTGTCATGCATTCTCTTATGAACTGTGGAATAGGAAAACCTTGTTTCCTCCTAAAAGCTACCGTGCTCCCTTAACGACAGGCCCCAGAGCGCGTTCCTGGGGCCCATTTCGGTAGTAGTCGCGGCGGCAAAGGGGCGGAACGAGGAGCCCGAACCTGCCTCATCCCTTCCTCCGCCAAAGGCGTGAGAGAGGTCGAGTGGCGCGGGAAGACGACAGGGCCTGTTGCCGGGCAAAGAAGTGTTTATCTTAACAATATAAAGGATTCGCTCCTTGGCGTGGGTTTTACCCACGGGACAAATGACCCGGCAAACATCCCCTTTTCATTAAAAACATTCCGCTCAGGTACAGTTCAGAGAGGATGAAAAACATGAAAGATGGGATTACAAGCTTTAAACACAGCTAAGGCCCGAGGGCTTACAGATTGAAAAAAGATAAGATGCCCGTAATCCGTTTCTTGTCTCACTCCTCAGGAGGTAGGACAAGGAGGCGAAAAGGGCAAAAGGGGCGCCTAGGCGAGCTACGGGTGGCCGAAGACACCAACAGAACGCCCGGAGGGCCGTCCGGGGGCTCCGGAGGCTGGATGGTGACGACGGCGCCGGAAGTGGAGCTCGAAGATGAGGCAGCGGGACGTCAACACGCTGTTGAGGGCATCTAGCCCTCGTACTCCGAGTTGACGGCCTTGCCGCCTGCCCTCTTCCTCTTCCGCAGCCTCGCCACGCCAGCCGCCAAGGAGGCGAGCCCGGGAAGCTCAAGGAGCTGGCGACACGGATGATGGGGTCGCCGGTGCCACGCGGAGCCGCGACCGGCGCCTAGTCGGACCCGTCATCCTGACGACCGCTGCCCTCGTCGTCGCTGTCGCTCCCCTCCTCGTCACTCTCGCTCGAGGAGGAGCCTTCGCTGTCGGAGGAGCTATCCACGCAGCACCGGGCCCGGGTCCCGAAGTCCCCGAAGGCCTTGACGAAGAGGAGATCGCCCTCCATCAACTTAAAATGGAGGGTGAACCCCTCCATCAAGCTGTGGATACGGGCGAATGTCTTCCACCCTCGGCCAAGATACACCACGCTGGGGGCTGGGGACTCGACGTGGACCCACGTGCCGCTGATCCCGCAGCCCTCCATCTCCATCACGCTTGCGAAGGGAGCCGGGAGGCGGAGGCGGCGGCGGCGAGGCGCCTGGCGCAGCCTGACGAAGAACTCGCAAGGATCGTCCCCGATGTGGACCGCCGTGGGAAGAAGAGCCGCTGGCGGAGGCGAGGCTGGCGCGCCGCCCCGCCCGCCTCTTCCCTGAACGCCTCGGCCTCGTCCACGACCTCGCCCCCTCCCCCTTCCCCTTACGGTTGGCTCCGCCACCGCGGGTGCAGGGGGAGGAGGGGCGCGTTGCCTAGCGGCAACCCTCGCCACCACCGATGAAGGACCAGGGTTCCCTTTCTCCATGGCGAATGGAGGGAGGGGATCAGAAGCCGAAGGAAAGGAAAGATGAAGGAGTGCGGATTTCCATCGCCCCCTCTTGCTCTTTATAAAGAAGCAGGGTGGGGGCTCGGCCGCCCTGCTCAGCCAATCAAGACGCAGGAAGGCCAGGCGACTGGGGCCGACCTGCTGCCCCGACCCGCGATGGCCCGGTTTCCTGCCTCCACCGTCCGCAACCCCGGGTGCATGGAAGCCGCGTGGCTGGCGCGCAGGATCGAGGCGACGGATGAGGCGACCTCTCCCCACCCCGTGATCGTGGGGAGCGGGCGCCTTGGAAACCGTGCCTCAGCCCCGTCTAGCGGACGAGCCACGCCTCCACGCCTCCCTCCACTTATGGGGCTAGCGCGAACCGTCCCCCTTTATTGCGACGTGATGCATGTCTGCGGGGTTCAGCCCCGCACACGCCGCCCATGTCACGCACGCCTCTCCCCACGATGCCGCGTTCGATGCGTGCCATTCGGGGAGGGCGTGGTGGACGCAGAAGCAGATGCAGCGTGGCCCAGGCCGCGCGTGCCCGTGCACTGTTTTGGGCCTGGCCCAACAACGCTTGGCACCGTGTATGGCCCAGGCCCGGGGGCTCCTGTCGGTGTACTAAAGTAGGGGTACCTTAGTACCCTGAACTTGTGCATGGGCAGTCATAGCACCCCGCGGCAAGGCTGGCCAGGCGATCGCCAAGACTCTCCATGGTCCCT
The DNA here is from genome assembly GCA_032464435.1 of Aegilops umbellulata. Lineage (NCBI taxonomy): Eukaryota > Viridiplantae > Streptophyta > Magnoliopsida > Poales > Poaceae > Aegilops > Aegilops umbellulata. Next base: position 185,536,941 of record CP136055.1, read on the forward strand.
TTTTGGTCCATCCGAGAACAAAGTATTTGAGCCAAGGCCCCGGCAGGAGGAGCCTGCCGGGAAGGCCACCCGAAGAGAGCAAGGCCCCGGCAAGAGGAGCTTGCCGGGACGATCGCTCGAAGCACAAGGCCCCGACAAGAGGAGCTTGCTGGGAAGGCCGACCGAGGCACGACAAGAAACTTGCTGCGACGCGCTCCGCGTCCCGGCAAGGACCGGTGAGCGACAAGCTCCCGGGCGCGACAAGGCATGAACCGCGGCAAGGCGCTTGCCACGGCAAGTCACCACCCCGCGCCTGCGCTCTAGCTCATCCACCCACGTGTCGCTCTGGGGCCATTCCAGGCGTACGTGGCGAGAGGCTGCGCAGCCAGGGGCATGCGGTGGCGAAGCAACGCTGACAGAGTAGCCATCGTGGCAAACAGTGGCGCTCCTGACGGCCACTTTCCTGCACTGTTTGGGCGACCCAGACGGGCATTTAATGCCCTTGTCCCCTGCCATCAGAGTTAGGTATGATAGCACTGTGCAAACAGCTGTACCCAACACAGCGTTTTCCAGTTTTACCCCCGCCTATGTTGCCACCTGTGGGTAACCCCTTGCACATACAAAAGGAGGCCCCATGCGCAACGGGGGGAGGAAGAGGCCATTCGCGCTCGGTCCCGCCAGCAGCTCGCGTGTACTGTAGCACCACACGCTCCCGAGCAAGAACACAATACAAAACCACAAAGCAGCAGTAGGGTTTTACGCATCCGTGCGGCCTGAAGCTGGGTAAACCCCTTGTGTGCATCGCCTCGATCTGCTCTTCGCGCGACCTCCGCCCCCCGCCGAACCAAGAAAGGGGCTCGGTCCCCATAGGTGTTCGAGGAGGCAGATTTCCCCCGACAGCGATGAATATGTGGTGGTGGTATATGGCAGCGGTGATGAATTTGGTGCGGTGGTGGTATATGGCAGTAGCAATGATGATGATGCGGTGGTGATATATGGCAGCGGCGACGTGACAACCTGTGAACAGAACTCGAAACTCTAAAGGACTAGACGCTAAGACCAGCAACTTGACACGACGATGCAACCGCAAATTCAACAAAGCAAATACAGAAAAGATTATGCAAAGGCTCAGATTGGTTCGGATAGGATGAACTAACCCTAATTTTTTTTGGCTTTTTCATGTACTATAGGTATGAAAAACAGACTCGATCTAAACTACAAAAAACTGTAAAATCTCACCGGGCGACCTGGAAATCTGATATCACTTGATAGAGGCAAAGGTGTCCCGTCTTTCGATGAGATGGTGGCTATCGTTTTGGAGGAAGTCGACTTTGACTATCCGACTACGAACGTGCGAGGACGTCGCGCCTTATCAATCGCTAAACCAACTCCAAGAGGTTATTGACCACACCGGAGCACGATCAACCTGACCACGAAGGTCTGTTTCCTGCAAGCAAACAAAGAACAAGCAAGAAACTAAGATTACAATCTGGATATTGCGAATATAAGAGGAAAGCTTTATTGATCAAAGGTGGGGTTCTGTGACGCCTTGGTCTGGTTGTTGAACACAAACGAAGTACGCGAAGTTGCAGCTATGGCGAACTTTTATTCTAAACAAAACCCAAAGTTTAAACGGTGCCCTAAGGGTTGTATATATGGAGGAAGAGGGGGAAATTTCGTGGCCCTTGGGGAAGGGGTTCGAAACCAACCCTATCTCTTGTTTCCCCACACATACGGACTCTAAAAATAGCCTATACTTATGTATTTCGAAATTACATGGGCCTGGCCCAATAATAAGGTGACGCAGCACCTAGAATAGCCTCTGGACGAAATTTATGAAGTGGCATCTTGTATATTTCGTCCAAGGCTTCATTCACTCCTTATGGTGGCTTCAAAGTCCTGAAATCATCACTTGTAACTCCGTTCTTGTTCCCCTTGCGCATGCCATCAACTCCATGCTTGTTCTTGCTCCAATGTTCATGCTTCTCCAAGTTAGGCCCATCATTTGTAAGCAAAACAAATGTATCCAATTTAGGCAGCATCATATTCTCATGAACATTAGAATCATTACCAAGAAACGAAAGTACCTGGTAATTTAATTGGCGTGCGCGAGCTCTAGTAATTGGTCCATTATATGTAACAGTAGGGGTTGTGGGTGTAACAATGGTATTGATGTCCTCATCACCTACGTAATTGATTCAATATAGCACCACCATACTGATCTTTCCATTCAAGGACGTGTACAGAAGATGATAAGAGGATACACCAAATGTGCAAAGAAATAAGCTCAATATGATTCATGCTGCATCACACATGACACATTGACACTGCAGATTGTGAATTTAAAAAATATAAAGGACACCGGACCTACATTTTTACCGCTTCTACCAGACATTGCTTACAGTGCAAACAAAAGAAAGGACAACCATGAGTTATTTCACCTCGTGAAAGCAAGGCACTTATAATAGAGCAACATCATAGCAGTTCTAGTTATCAGGACAAGGCTAAAGTGTAGCTTAAAATCATAGTTAACTCTGCTTCTATTTCGGTTGCTGAAAATCACAATAGTAAACTTGTTCCTAACCCTTTTTGTGATTAGTATCCATGTGCATGACAAAACCTTATCTGGACGTTCTGTTATTGTTGTGCATCCGCATACCTAACATGTTAAACTTGGAATAATCATGCCCTAACAAGTTAAAATCCTTGTGAATCAATCTGGCGATACGCATACAAGATCTATGAGCACTATATGGAAGCATGATACTCTATATCCAGGAAAATAGAGATTGGACTGCTTTCCACCCAAAGTGACATGATGGATCTTGGCTTCCACATGGGCGCTCATGTGTGGGCAACATCTGAACTACTCCCTATGTCCCATAATGTAAGACGTTTTCTGATACTAGTGTAGTGTCAGAAAACGTCTTACATTATGAGACGGAGGGAGTATTTAATATGTTTCACCACTAAATTATGGTCTCATTGATTGAACTGTAGAACACAAATTTAAAAAATATGCATAATTATTACTTTTCGCTTTCTTTAATACGAATAGCAAGAATTAAAGGACATATTCATGTCCTGAAAAGTGAGGAAAGAATACTCAGAACCCTTCTCACCTTTCTTTTTCACTATCCTTCTCGTGCACGCATCTTGACACAACCTATTATCATCCTTTGGATATATTTAATTAGAAAACTATTCTGACTTCATTCCTTGATCCTCCACTCTGTCTTGTCAATCCAGAAGAATCATTCGAAACACAAGATTGTAAATGTGTAAAAAATATAAGAGCAAAGAATGAGGATATATAGAAATAGCACGACTCTGATTTCCTTGGTCCGTCCCTCTGCTTCGCTCAAGTCTCCACCCCCAGTGTTGTGATGCTAGTACCTGCATTCCAATCTAACATTCAGCTAATATAAACGCATTGCTCTATGTACAACAGAGAAGTAACAGGGGAAAGAAGAAAAACCGGGACTTCACTTGCCCACTAAAGTGTGTAAAGCCTAGCTCTGAATTTTCGGTTGTACCGCTCATCATTGTCCATCTCAGAGAATAAGAGCATGTCCTTCAGCAAGAAATCGTCTGCTTGATTTTGACCTGGAGGTTAGAAGATAGACAAGGCACCATTAAATCATCCAAATCGAAACCTTTCGGCCTCTGCTTTCACTATGTATGAGTACCTGCATGGTGTGAGCAGATCATTCAATCAGTACACAAAAAAGGAATAATGTTCTAAAAATGTACACGACAAGGAATAAAGCAGTTCCATTAGTTATCTTGAAACTAAACATACCGTGCATATGAATCCACCAGAAGGTCAATTTTTTCACACCCATTCTCAACAAATCTTCGACATACCCAAAAAAGTGTCCAACAGGGAGCATATTCAAAAAAATTACAGCTCCATGAAAGAATTCCCTTCTCCATGGTAACCAAGCAAGCTCATGAAGCTCTTGGGATTTAATATAAATAAACATGTGATGTGGAAGTAAAACCATTGGAATAAAATATGAAGTGGATAATGTATATACTCAAGCTGTAGGTAATTCTGCATGCTACAGTTACTACCTCATCCCTCATCCTTGGCGAGGAGGGGAAGTTGGAAGAGGCTTTCCCGAGAGGATCGGCATCAACTGCAATCATCGGCACAACACGAAAATAAAGATCAAACCTTGGCAACAGAAGCCACAGGAAACCTGAAATTCTGGACTGAACAGAAAGAGATAAGTTGGGGAGCAATTTAGGTCGCCAGATTGATGAGATCCTGCATATGCATGATTTTACAAAGTAGCAAATGTGATACCTTGCTGCTACCTTCAGTTTTGAACGACTCGGAGACCATTTTGATCCCTCTAGAAAATACGTTAACATAACTATATGGACAATGAATTTCTAAACATTGACCAAAGCATCCATGCAATCAGAACTAAAAGCATCTAATTGTTCTGTTCTAAACTATTTTAATGTTTGCACTTTGGTACAGCTGCACCTTGGTGTCATGAACCGAATTATGGTTGAAGAATAAGAAAGTAAAACCTAGAAAGATCTACCATGCATACACAACAAATCTGTACCAAAACCATACTTTTGACATGCAAGACGAGATCATTTTTCATGTACTTTATATTAGTGCATTACTTATACAACAGATATCAAATTAAGCGAAAGTCGGTAGAAATCAGCACAAGTGGAAAACAAAAATCAGTAGCCCATCACTTTGCAATATAGAACATACTTTCGCCGATCATCATAACGCTAAACAACAAGGCGCATCGGCCATCCACTTGAATTATTATTCTACAACAAAACAAAAGCTCACATAGAGCACAAATCAGAAGGGCTCCTGCACACCAGTCAATGGTCTATATGGCGACAAAAATAAATCATTTAGCCATTCATTAGGCAGATGGTGTGCATTAGGTTGGGCCGGCATACATGGTACAGAGGCATTTAGGCTACACAAATCTCGCAGAGATGTGTGTGTAGAGAGAAAGAGATCGGTAGTGCATAGACATATGTGTAGAGAAAGAGATCAGGAGCGGAGGGAAGCTCACCTTGGCGTCTCCCCAAAATCTTCCTACTATGCAGAGGAAGAGGCATGGAAAAGAAGGTGGGGGTGGAGGCATAGGCGGTGCCGCCACTCATGGCACAGCAGAGGCCAGCTTGGCCTCCTTCCTAGCTGAGCGGCAATGGCGCTTCCAAGAGGGCCGGCCTGCTCCTTCACCCTGTCGTCCACCTCCTCCCTCTTCCCTGTACCCTCAGCACCTCGCGACGGGCCGACAGTTACCTGCCCTCGTCGCCCGCCTCCCCTGCCCCTTCACCCCACCACCGGGCTCGGCTAACCTGCGCCCGATCTGGAACCAGGGGTCGATGAAGGCCGCATTAACAATGAAGAGAAGGAAGGCGAGGTAGAGGGGCTAGCGTGGTGGAGGCGGAATAATAGGAGGTGGCGAGGTTGCAGGGCGGAGGCCGTGGTGACGCGAGGAGGAGGGATGGAGGAGGCAGGAGCCTATGGGGACTGGGGATCAAGGAAAATCGGGGCTAGGGTTTGTGTGACGGCTGAGATGCGGGAGTGGGAGGAGGCGGATTGGCTCTGGAAGCGCGGAGTGGATTGGCCAAAACCTCCTGCACGCGGCCACGGCTGACCCAGCCAACGAGAGCACGAGACGAGCCCATTTGTCATTGGCCAGCCAAAACTACCACAAGGTGAGAATTGGGTTTGACTGTTGTGAAGATCAAACGGCTCAGATGCGCCAGAAAGGCAGATTGAACGGTCAGCAAAGAGCCAATCAGGGGAGCCTCCTGGAGCCAAGTTGCCTAGGGTCCTTATAGTTTAGAATTGCTTGCTAGTTGATTATACCATTAATATGAGTAAATGTGAGACCTAAATGTTATTGTGAATATGGTTAGTTCATAATATTTGTGAAAACCTGAATGTTGGCTTTACATATTTGCAACAATAAGATCAAACATAGTTTGTAAAAGTTTGTTCTTTATCACTTTCAGTTTGTCAACTGAATTGTTTAAGGACAAGCAATGGGTTAAGCTTGGGGGAGCTGATACATCTCCATCGTATCTACTTTTCCAAACTCTTTTGTCTTTATTTTGGACTCTAATTTGCATGATTTGAATGGAACTAATGCAGAATGACACTGTTTTCAGCACAATTGCCTTGGTGTTATTTTCGCGCAGAAATAAAAGTTCTCAAAATGACCTGAAAATTTACGGAGAATATTTTTGGCATTAATAAAAAATATTGGCGAAAGAATCAACCAGAGGGGACCCACCAGCTGTCCACAAGAGTGGAGGGCGCGCCCTACCCCCCTGGGTGTTCCCCCTACCTTGTGGGTCCCTTGGACCTCCACCGACCTCAACTCCAACTCTATATATTCACGTCCGGGGAGAAATTTTCTTGAGAGAAGGATTCATCGACTTTTACGATACGGGGACGCTGTCGCCTCCCGTTCTTCACCGGGAGGGCTGATCTAGAGTCCGTCCGAGGCTCTGGAGAGGGGGATTCGTTACCATCATCATCACCAACCTTCCCCCATCACCAATTTCATGATGCTCACCGCCGTGCGTGAGTAATTCCATCGCAGGCTTATTGAACGGTGATGGGTTGGATGAGATTTATCATGTAATCGAGTTAGTTTTTTTAGGGTTTGATCCCTAGTATCCATTATGTTCTGAGATTGATGTTGCTATGACTTTGCTATGCTTAATACTTGTCACTAGGGCCCGAGTGTCATGATTTCAGATCTGAACCTATTATGTTTTCATGAATATATGTGTGTTCTTGATCTTATCTTTCAAGTTGTAGACACCTATTACAAGTTATGATCCACATAGCCCAGGGTAACAATGATTGGGATTCTTTTCGATGATTACATAGTTTGATGAGTTCGTGTACTTACTAAGGGCTAATGCTTTGGTCCGGTTCTCTATTAAAAGGAGGCCTTAATATCTTAGCTTCCATTAGGACCCCACTACCACGGGAGGGTAGGACGATGTCCTGCAAGTTCTTTTCCATAAGCATGTATGACTATATTCGGAATACATGCCTACATTATATTGATGAATTGGAGCTAGTCCTGTATCACCCTAGGTTATAACTGTTGCATGATGAATGCCATCTGACATAATTATCCATCATTGATCCATTGCCTACGAGCTTTTCACATATTGATCTTTGCTATGTTACTTTGCCGTTGCCACTATTAAAGTTGCTACAAAACTGCTACTGTTACTTTTGCCACCATTACCGTTACTTCCATACTACTTTGGTACTAAATATTTTGCTGCAGATATTAAGTCTTTCAGGTGTGGTTGAATTGACAACTCAACTGCTAATACTTGAGAAGATTCTTTGGCTCCCCTTGTGTCGAATCGATAAATTTGGGTTGAATACTCTACCCTCAAAAACTGTTGTGATCCCTTGTAATTGTGGGTTATCAAATCTCCTCCTGGGACGAGCTGTGCGAGTGCTTCATCGCCAACTTCCAGGGCACTCGCGACCACGCTCCCACAGCAGGTGACCTGCGGCGCATCAAGCAATAGCCATGTGAAACCATGCACAAATGCACACAACGCTTCACGAAAGTTTGCCTCAAGATCCCAAAGGTGTCGGACGAGGCCATCATTTCGGTGTTCACTGATGGCGTCCGGGATGTCAAGATGAAGGAAGAGCTCGCCATACATGAAGACCTTTGTTCGGCTCTGGAGATGTTCAACATGGCAACCAGGTGCGCGAGGGTAGAGGAAGGTCGCCTCTCCTTCCTGGAGCTCCCGGAGGCCGATCCTGAAGACAAGAAGGCCAAGGCTAAGGACGCGAAGTGCAAGGGCCCTGCTGTGCTCACGGCCGAACCTGAGATGAAGCACGGTTGTGACCATGTCGAATCCACCAAGGGCAGCCGCCCATTCTGCATCTTCCACAATGTCCATGGCCACAACACCAACGACTACCAGGAGCTTAGAGCAATCCGCGACGGGCGCCTTGGCCGCTGTCTCGAGCACAACGACTGTGGCTACGGCCACGGAGGAGGCCGCGGTGGAGGCCGCTGGGACAACCGCGACCCCCGCCAGGACTGGCATGATCAGCCCCGTGAGGACCGCTGGCAGGGCCAGCCTCGCAATGGCCCCTGGAGAGACCAGCCTCGTGAGGACCGTCCTCAGGGCAACGCCACCTTCTCCTCTACCGCCACCGCCAAGGAGGAACGACGACCACCGCCAATATGATGGGGCGCGGGGCGTCCAATAGCCTCGCGCCATTGCTTGCATCGTGGGTGGCGCTTAGGCCCCTGCCTCTCATCGCGTCTTCAAGCAGTTCGCTCTAAGGTGAGCGCGGCCCTTCCCAAGATCGGGGCATCACGCCCCCTCAGGTGGTCCAAGTATGCCGTCACCTTCGACTCTACAGACCAGCTCAAGTGCTCAGCCGCCGCTGGCGCGCTCCCGACGCTCTTCTCACCGACCATCAGCAACGTCCTCATCACCAAGATACTCATTGACGGTGGTGCGGGGCTCAACATCCTTTCCGTCAAGACGTTCGAGACGCTCCAGGTACCCTACGACCAGCTCCTCCCCACCAAGCCCTTCTCAGGAGTGACCGACGGCTCCACCATTCCCCTAACACAAATTCGCCTCCCTGTCACCTTCGGCAAGCGAAAAAACTACCACATCGAGCTCATCGACTTCGACGTCGCTAACATTCGCCTCCCATACAATGCCATTCTCGGGTATCTGGCCCTCGCCAAGTTCATGGCAGTGACTCACCATAGCTACAATGTCCTCAAGATGCAAGGAAGTGGCGGCATAATCACGGTTGCTTGCGACGAGAAGGATGCGGTGTGCTCCCTCGAGCGTGCATACCAGGCCGCAGCGGTCTAGAACTCAGATGACGAGGGTGCCATTCGTCCTCCTGAGGCTGTCCCCAAGAAGAAGAAGAAGCTCCTCCTTAAGGGTCGTCAGCAGCCTGGGGCGTCCGACGAACGTGCCTTAGGCCCCGCGCCCACTACTGGGGCACCCTTCTCTCTTGCATAGGAAGGCGCGCCTGGCGCCCCTCTCGGTATGAGCTTGGGGCTCTCGTTTGGAGGGCCTATGACCAGACAAGCGTCACGAGGGAGGCATTCGGGCACCATGTGGAGGCCAGCTTCAATGCGTACTTCCGTGAGCAGGGTGCGGAGCGTGAGGCGCTAGGCGCTCAGGAGTTCATCACCAAGGCAGTCGAAGAGCTTCAGGAGGCGTGAGCCAAGCACGGCAAGCGCCACCCTGCACCACTCAGTGCAACTGCCGCCCCTGACGTGGGTGGCGAGCTGCGCGTTGATAACCCACATGTATAGGGGACTGCAACAGTTTTCAGGGTAGAGTATTCAACCCAAATTTATAGATTCGACACAAGGGGAGCCAAAGAATATTTTAAGGTATTAGCAGCTGAGTTGACAATTCAACCACACCTGGAGATTAATTATCTGTAGCAAAGTGATCAGTAGCAAAGTAGTTTGATAGTTTTATTAGTAGTGACAGTAGCAACGGTAACAGTAATAGTGATAGCAGTAATTTGTAGCAAGTGTAACAGTGATGATAGCAATAATAACTTAGCAAGAACAATATAGGATAAATTCGTAGGCATTGGATCGGTGACTAGTTGGATGATATTCGTCATGTAACTGTTATAAACTAGGGCGATAAGGCACTAGCTCCAGTTCATCGATATAATGTAGGCATGTATTCCGTAAGTAGTCATACGTTCTTTATTAAAAGAACTTGCATGACATCTTTTGTCCTAACCTCCCGTGGCAGCGGGGTCCATATTGGAAACTAAGGGATATTAAGGCCTCCTTTTAATAGAAAAACGCAACAAAGCATTAACACATAGTGAATACGTAGAACTCCTCAAACTATGGTCATCACCAGGAGTGGGCCCGGTTGTTGTCACTCCCGGGTTGCCGGATCATAGCCGTAGTAGGTGACTATAACTTGCATGATCGTATCTAAAACATGGATATAATGATGAATTCATAAACGGTTCAAATTTGAGTTCATGGCACCCGGGCCCAAAATGACAAGCATTAAGCATGGCAAAGTCATAGCAACATCAATCTAAGAACATAGTGGATACTAGGGATCAGGCCCTAACAAAACTAACTCAATTACATGATGAATCTCATCCAGCTACTCACCGACCAGCGAGCCTATGAAGGAAGTACTCATTCCCGGTGGGGAGCATCATGGAATTGGCGATGGAGATTGGTTGGTGATGACGAAGAACGAAGACCCCCCCTCTCCGGAGCCCCAAACGGACTCCAGATCTGCCCACCCGAGGAAGAACAGGGCTCGGCGGCGGCTCCATCTCGTGGATCGCGATAATTCTTTTCCGTGATTTTTTCTAGAAAAATGTGAATTTATAGTATCAGGGGGTCGTCAGCGGGGCTACCAGGTGGGTACAACCCACTTGGGCGTGCCAGGAGAGGGGGGCACCCTTGTGGGTTGTGCCCAACCAGGGGCCCTTCTCTGGTGGGTCTTGGCTCCAGAAATTCTTATTATTGATATAAAAAATCCTCGCAAAGTTTTGTTCCATTCCGAGAACTTTTATTTCTACACAAAAACATCACCATGTTAGTTCTGCTGAAAACAATGTCAGTCCGGGGTTAGTTTCATCCAAATCATGCAAATTAGAGTCCAAAACAAGAGCAAAAGCATGAGAAAAAGTAGATACGTTGGAGACGTATTAACTCCCCAAGCTTAAACCTTTGCTTGTCCTCAAGCAATTCAGTTGATAACTGAAAGTGAGAAAGAAAAACGTTTACGAAATCTTTTGCCGTTGTTTGCATAAATAAGCTTAAACAGCACCCAGGTTTTTAGCCAACATTATAACTAAGCATGTCAACAATAACATTTAAAGATTATATTAACTCATATCAATGACATAATCAGCTAGCGAGCGATAATAAGATATCTCAAACAGCAACACGTTGTCAAAACAACCATGATATAATATGACAATAGTGGTATCTCGCTAGCCCTTTCTGAGACCGCAAAACATAAATGCAGAGCACCTCCAAAGTTCAAGCAGCGACTAAACATTGTAATTCATGGTAGAAAAGATCCAGTCATGATGCACCCAACATTAGCTATACACAATGCATAAATCATGACAGTTGTGCTCTACTCAGTTTCTGGCGCTTGTTTTTAGAAGGTGATGACACAACATAAAGGTAAATAGAGAGTCCCTTCGTAGAGGGAAGCAGGGATTCGCAGAGGTGCCAGAGCTCAGTTTTTAAAACAGAGATAAATGATTATTTTGAGACATGCACCCTTCTCGTTCACTTCACGACTGTCAGTTATCAACATCTTTCATGCTAAGCACGCTAGTGGCGGTTCCCAAGTGGAAAGTAAAGGTTTTGACTCCATTAGGAGTTTTTGTTTGATTATTCAAGAGATGAACTCCTTTTCATGTTTGGAGTTTAGGACTGGGCATCCCTATTACCGCCCATTTCCTCGTGCAATGGCAAGTGAATAAACACTTGACCTGAGGATAACATGCTTATCACGGAAGATATCGACCACCTCCTGTCGTTCCATGAACGATCCAGGCACACAAAAAGGATGATTTTTAGAAGTTTTTAGAGGTGGCACATGCAAATTTACTTAGGACGGAAGGGTAATACCGTATATAGTGATGAGTACATGACTACCTTGGATACGACCAAAAATATTGCATACATCCATATTTGTCAGGTGATTTATAGTGTCAACTATTCAATAATCTATTTATATTATCCAGAACAAAAATACTTCACACACTTTTCTATTTTGTCTAATTGCAGGTGTATGAGACATTTGTACAATACACATATGAAGATAGGAGAAAAGGAGAAGTTTATATTCTGTTCAAAAAGTCCTCTCACGTCACTTTTGGGCCAAGAGAAGATAGAGTCCAAGTCTCTCACGTTCTGGATTCAGATTCGGACTGCACAGACATACCTGACTCAAAACGCCAAGAATTTTTTCATACGGACTCCGAATTGGGTGATTATTTTTTTGTTGGAAAGTAGATTTTATCCTCTTTCCAAACCAATTGAATTCACCTTTAAATTCATCCTGAGCGTTGAGATATGGACAAAACAATCTGACACTGCAGCAGAATCCGAGTCAAACAACAAGTCCAAAGGTGTTGCATCACTTCCACTTGGGCCCATGAGCCTTGTACGACCTAGGGTTGGTTTTAGGCTGCCTTGGGATGTCCTCCCACCTCCTTGGCCGTCACCCCTTGCTCCTATATAAGTAGATCCATCTAGTAGCTTTTTCCTTGGGATTTGTTTAGTTAAAAGTTAGCCATTGCAACTTAGTGTACTTCGTTTGTGTCCAACGACCAGACCAAGACCGCTTACAGATCCCCATCATTATCAATACTTCATATATGTTTGGAATATTCAGATGCTTTATCATATTCTTGCTCATTCTTCGATTGCTTGCAGGAATAGACCTTCGTGGTCAGGCTGACCGTGCTTCCGGCATCGTCAGTAACCTCAGGAGATTGGTTTAGCGATTGCTAAGGCGCAACGTCGTGCACGTTTGTAGTCGGTTTGTCAAAGTCGTCTTCACCAAATCGATAGTTATGATCTCATCGAAAGATTGGGACACCCTTGCCTCTATCAAGTGGTAGAAAGCTAGCGACGAGCCGCATCTAAATAGTTGTAGAAGCTAGTTCACTATTTGGCACCTCAAAATCAGCTTCTAAATAGGTATTTTTGCCCTCCGAAGTTCGCGACACAGCTTATTCCAGTTTTTCAAGCCAGTTTTAGAATTTTTTGACTCCTCATATCAACTCGGAATTGAGTGTTTCTTTTTGCGTTTGAAAGCTTGGGTCAGTGCCATTCTTGAAAAAAGTTATCAGAAAATTGGCTCAAACTCTTTAAGAGGAAAGTTTGAGAGAGAGTTGTTGTATATCCTGCTTGGCAGTTGTTTTTCATCATTATCTTTACTGCCATTGTGATCTTCACTTATATCTTGCTGTCTAGAGCTACTTAGTATCCTTCATTGATGCTAGTTCTGCTACGCTGTGACCTCATTAGTGTTCTAGGCTCGCGTCTCTAGTCCGGTCTAGCCTAGGACCAGCACAATACCGTCGTTGAGCATTTATTCAACATTGCCTCTTTGAGTTGATTATGGCTAATCTTTTGCTACCATATATATAGCCAACCCAGCTCCACATATGTCTACACCGTGTATACATACGTTCCCCTGGCAATCGCTTTAAACAAACTTCAGAGTTATTTGATACCGCTGGTTGCTTGTCACCACCTGCCGCATGGTAAGAACTTGTAAGATATTGATATTTTCTTTACTGTGAGCACTTTACGACCACATCCTAGTAGTTCATAGGAACATTATTCTCGAATTTTGTTTCTTGTTTCTACTAATCATGACAGGTTTCCGGAGACAAAAGTTCTTGGACGATGGACACATCATCACCATCACGAGACTTGGGACAACACACACAAGCACATGGTCAGGTTGTCTCTTTACCGTCATTTGAGGGTAGATTTAATCCTGCTATTTTTCTAGCTTGGGAGCTTGAAGTAGAACAAGTTTTTAGTCACCATGACTTTTCTGGACTTGAGCGAGTATGAGCTGCCACTAGAGCATTTACTGGTTTTGCTTCTGTTTGGTGGAGTGTGCATTGGAAGAAAAACATTGATAACCAACCCACAACTTGGAAAGATTTGAAAGATGTAATGAGACAACAATTTTTCCCTCCTTACAATCGTCGTGAATTGCTTCGCAAATTTGAACAATTTAAACAAGGCAACAACACTGTTCATGCTTACTACCAAGAGTTCAAATCTTATATGCATCATTGTGACATAGAAGAATCTGAGGATGATACAATGAATAGACTTTTTGGTGGTTTGAACCATGATATTCAGGCACGATTTCAGTATATTCCTTGTTGCATTACTGGTATGTATGTTCGTGCTTGTACCTTTGAGAGACAGTTATAGGAGGATGCATTGGGTGACTACAAGAACTACTATTCTAGTTCATGCTCACCACCACCGCTTGGTTCCTCCACCGTTGCACCTACTAGAGCAACCACACCTCAGATTGTGAGCGCGACATCATCTCAAGAGTATGGCATATTGCCATCATCCGTACCTACATCAGCTACATCTTTGCGACAAGGTAACTGTAAAGGTATTGATGATATAACTTCACATGAGAATGAAGCATGCCTAGTTAACTTGAATACATTATGTGTTGAGTTACCTGTTGATTTGAGCGCATCACCTATTTAGAGAATCATGTTACTGTCATGAATGCATCATGTGATCAAACAACTAAAATACCAACAAATTTGAGTGCGCCCAATGAATTAACTGTTGATGCAAAAGAACCAATGTTTAATCATTTTGATATGACCTCTAATCTTGGTGATGATTCTGTGTCAAATGACTTATTGCATGTTTTCTTATTTAAGCATGTTGTAGCATGTAAATTTGATGCAAGTAAGGTTTATTCACCAATATTGGGATGGTTTAATGATGAATATTGTCAATCTTTTCATATGAATAAGAGCTTCACTTATATGTGCAAACTGATTTGCAATACTTTCATGTCTTCTACTTCTTGTGATAATATTTTGACTTTATATTTTATTCACTATGAAAGTAACTCATGTATACATGTGTCATATGTGCAAAATCCACGGGAAGTAAAAATTGATGACATATACATATACAACATGTATACCTTGTCTCTTTTGTTAGCCACATTTCAGATAAAGCAACGCCGAGGACGGCTTTATTTTCAAGAAGGGTAGGATGATGAGGACATGACTACCTTGGATACGACCAAAAATATTGCCTACATGCATATTTGTCAGGTCATTTCTAGTGTCAACTATTCAATAATCTATTTATATTATCCAGAACAAAAATACTTCACACACTTTTCTATTCTGTCTAATTGCAGGTGTATGAGAAATTTGTACAATCCACATATGAAGATAGGAGAAAAGGAGAAGTTTATGTTCTGTTCAAAAAGTCCTCTCACGTCACTTTTGGGCCAAGAGAAGATAGAGTCCAAGTCTCTCACGTTCTGGATTCAGATTTGGACTGCACAGACATACCTGACTCAAAACGCCAAGAACTTTTTCATACGGACTCCGAATTGGGTGATTCTTTTTTTGTTGGAAAGTAGATTTGATCCTCTTTACAAACCAATTGGATTCACCTTTAAATTCGTCCGGAGCGTTGAGATATGGACAAAACAATCTGACACTACAGCAGAATCCGAGTCAAACAACAAGTCCAAAGGTGTTGCATCACCTCCACTTGGGCCCATGAGCCTTGTATGACCTAGGGTTGGTTTTAGGCTACCTTGGGACGTCCTCCCACCTCCTTGGCCGCCACCCCTTGCTCCTATATAAGTAGACCCATCTAGTAGCTTTTTCCTTGGGATTTGTTTAGTTAAAAGTTAGCCATTGCAACTTAGTGTACTTCGTTTGTGTCCAACGACCAGACCAAGACCGCTTACAGATCCCCATCATTATCAATACTTCATATATGTTTGGAATATTCAGATGCTTTATCATATTCTTGCTCATTCTTCGATTGCTTGCAGGAATAGACCTTCGTGGTCAGGCTGACTGTGCTTCCGGCATCGTCAGTAACCTCAGGAGATTGGTTTAGCGATTGCTAAGGCGCAACGTCGTGCATGTTTGTAGTCGGTTTGTCAAAGTCGTCTTCACCAAATCGATAGTTATCATCTCATTGAAAGATTGGGACACCCTTGCCTCTATCAAGTGGTAGAAAGCTAGCGACGAGCCGCATCTAAATAGTTGTAGAAGCTAGTTCACTATTTGGCACCTCAAAATCGGCTTCTAAATAGGTATTTTTGCCCTCCGAAGTTCGCGACACAGCTTATTCCAGTTTTTCAAGCCAGTTTTAGAATTTTTTGACTCCTCATATCAACTCGGAATTGAGTGTTTCTTTTTGCGTTTGAAAGCTTGGGTCAGTGCCATTCTTGAAAAAAGTTATCAGAAAATTGGCTCAAACTTTTTAAGAGGAAAGTTTGAGAGAGAGTTGTTGTATATCCTGCTTGGCAGTTGTTTTTCATCATTATCTTTACTGCCATTGTGATCTTCACTTATATCTTGCTGTCCAGAGCTACTTAGTATCCTTCATTGATGCTAGTTGTGCTACGCTGTGACCTCATTAGTGTTCTAGGCTCGCGTCTCTAGTCCGGTCTAGCCTAGGACCAGCACAATATCGTCGTTGAGCATTTATTCAACATTGCCTCTTTGAGTTGATTATGGCTAATCTTTTGCTACCATATATATAGCCAACCCAGCTCCACATATGTCTACACCGTGTATACATACGTTCCCCTGGCAATCGCTTTAAACAAACTTCAGAGTTATTTGATACCGCTGGTTGCTTGTCACCACCTGCCGCATGGTAAGAACTTGTAAGATATTGATATTTGCTTTACTGTGAGCACTTTACGACCACATCCTAGTAGTTCATAGGAACATTATTCTCGAATTTTGTTTCTTGTTTCTACTAATCATGACAGGTTTCCGGAGACAAAAGTTCTTGGACGATGGACACATCATCACCATCACGAGACTTGGGACAACACACACAAGCACATGGTCAGGTTGTCTCTTTACCGTCATTTGAGGGTAGATTTAATCCTGCTATTTTTCTAGCTTGGGAGCTTGAAGTAGAACAAGTTTTTAGTCACCATGACTTTTCTGGACTTGAGCGAGTATGAGCTGCCACTAGAGCATTTACTGGTTTTGCTTCTGTTTGGTGGAGTGTGCATTGGAAGAAAAACATTGATAACCAACCCACAACTTGGAAAGATTTGAAAGATGTAATGAGACAACAATTTTTCCCTCCTTACAATCGTCGTGAATTGCTTCGCAAATTTGAACAATTTAAACAAGGCAACAACACTGTTCATGCTTACTACCAAGAGTTCAAATCTTATATGCATCATTGTGACATAGAAGAATCTGAGGATGATACAATGAATAGACTTTTTGGTGGTTTGAACCATGATATTCAGGCACGATTTCAGTATATTCCTTGTTGCATTACTGGTATGTATGTTCGTGCTTGTACCTTTGAGAGACAGTTACAGGAGGATGCATTGGGTGACTACAAGAACTACTATTCTAGTTCATGCTCACCACCACCGCTTGGTTCCTCCACCGTTGCACCTACTAGAGCAACCACACCTCAGATTGTGAGCGCGACATCATCTCAAGAGTATGGCATATTGCCATCATCCGTACCTACATCAGCTACATCTTTGCGACAAGGTAACTGTAAAGGTATTGATGATATAACTTCACATGAGAATGATGCATGCCTAGTTAACTTGAATACATTATGTGTTGAGTTACCTGTTGATTCGAGCGCATCACCTATTTAGAGAATCATGTTACTGTCATGAATGCATCATGTGATCAAACAACTAAAATACCAACAAATTTGAGTGCGCCCAATGAATTAACTGTTGATGCAAAAGAACCAATGTTTAATCATTTTGATATGACCTCTAATCTTGGTGATGATTCTGTGTCAAATGACTTATTGCATGTTTTGTTATTTAAGCATGTTGTAGCATGTAAATTTGATGCAAGTAAGGTTTATTCACCAATATTGGGATGGTTTAATGATGAATATTGTCAATCTTTTCATATGAATAAGAGCTTCACTTATATGTGCAAACTGATTTGCAATACTTTCATGTCTTCTACTTCTTGTGATAATATTTTGACTTTATAGTTTATTCACTATGAAAGTTACTCATGTATACATGTGTCATATGTGCAAAATCCACGGGAAGTAAAAATTGATGACATATACATATACAACATGTATACCTTGTCTCTTTTGTTAGCCACATTTCAGATAAAGCAACGCCGAGGACGGCTTTATTTTCAAGAAGGGGAGGATGATGAGGACATGACTACCTTGGATACGACCAAAAATATTGCCTACATGCATATTTGTCAGGTCATTTCTAGTGTCAACTATTCAATAATCTATTTATATTATCCAGAACAAAAATACTTCACACACTTTTCTATTCTGTCTAATTGCAGGTGTATGAGACATTTGTACAATCCACATATGAAGATAGGAGAAAAGGAGAAGTTTATGTTCTGTTCAAAAAGTCCTCTCACGTCACTTTTGGGCCAAGAGAAGATAGAGTCCAAGTCTCTCACGTTCTGGATTCAGATTCGGACTGCACAGACATACCTGACTCAAAACGCCAAGAACTTTTTCATACGGACTCCGAATTGGGTGATTCTTTTTTTGTTGGAAAGTAGATTTGATCCTCTTTACAAACCAATTGGATTCACCTTTAAATTCGTCCGGAGCGTTGAGATATGGACAAAACAATCTGACACTGCAGCAGAATCCGAGTCAAACAACAAGTCCAAAGGTGTTGCATCACCTCCACTTGGGCCCATGAGCCTTGTATGACCTAGGGTTGGTTTTAGGCTGCCTTGGGACGTCCTCCCACCTCCTTGGCCGCCACCCCTTGCTCCTATATAAGTAGACCCATCTAGTAGCTTTTTCCTTGGGATTTGTTTAGTTAAAAGTTAGCCATTGCAACTTAGTGTACTTCGTTTGTGTCCAACGACCAGACCAAGACCGCTTACAGATCCCCATCATTATCAATACTTCATATATGTTTGGAATATTCAGATGCTTTATCATATTCTTGCTCATTCTTCAATTGCTTGCAGGAATAGACCTTCGTGGTCAGGCTGACCGTGCTTCCGGCATCGTCAGTAACCTCAGGAGATTGGTTTAGCGATTGCTAAGGCGCAACGTCGTGCATGTTTGTAGTCGGTTTGTCAAAGTCGTCTTCACCAAATCGATAGTTATCATCTCATTGAAAGATTGGGACACCCTTGCCTCTATCAAGTGGTAGAAAGCTAGCGACGAGCCGCATCTAAATAGTTGTAGAAGCTAGTTCACTATTTGGCACCTCAAAATCGGCTTCTAAATAGGTATTTTTGCCCTCCGAAGTTCGCGACACAGCTTATTCCAGTTTTTCAAGCCAGTTTTAGAATTTTTTGACTCCTCATATCAACTCGGAATTGAGTGTTTCTTTTTGCGTTTGAAAGCTTGGGTCAGTGCCATTCTTGAAAAAAGTTATCAGAAAATTGGCTCAAACTTTTTAAGAGGAAAGTTTGAGAGAGAGTTGTTGTATATCCTGCTTGGCAGTTGTTTTTCATCATTATCTTTACTGCCATTGTGATCTTCACTTATATCTTGCTGTCCAGAGCTACTTAGTATCCTTCATTGATGCTAGTTGTGCTACGATGTGACCTCATTAGTGTTCTAGGCTCGCGTCTCTAGTCCGGTCTAGCCTAGGACCAGCACAATATCGTCGTTGAGCATTTATTCAACATTGCCTCTTTGAGTTGATTATGGCTAATCTTTTGCTACCATATATATAGCCAACCCAGCTCCACATATGTCTACACCGTGTATACATACGTTCCCCTGGCAATCGCTTTAAACAAACTTCAGAGTTATTTGATACCGCTGGTTGCTTGTCACCACCTGCCGCATGGTAAGAACTTGTAAGATATTGATATTTGCTTTACTGTGAGCACTTTATGACCACATCCTAGTAGTTCATAGGAACATTATTCTCGAATTTTGTTTCTTGTTTCTACTAATCATGACAGGTTTCCGGAGACAAAAGTTCTTGGACGATGGACACATCATCACCATCACGAGACTTGGGACAACACACACAAGCACATGGTCAGGTTGTCTCTTTACCGTCATTTGAGGGTAGATTTAATCCTGCTATTTTTCTAGCTTGGGAGCTTGAAGTAGAACAAGTTTTTAGTCACCATGACTTTTCTGGACTTGAGCGAGTATGAGCTGCCACTAGAGCATTTACTGGTTTTGCTTCTGTTTGGTGGAGTGTGCATTGGAAGAAAAACATTGATAACCAACCCACAACTTGGAAAGATTTGAAAGATGTAATGAGACAACAATTTTTCCCTCCTTACAATCGTCGTGAATTGCTTCGCAAATTTGAACAATTTAAACAAGGCAACAACACTGTTCATGCTTACAACCAAGAGTTCAAATCTTATATGCATCATTGTGACATAGAAGAATCTGAGGATGATACAATGAATAGATTCTTTGGTGGTTTGAACCATGATATTCAGGCACGATTTCAGTACATTCCTTGTTGCATTACTGGTATGTATGTTCGTGCTTGTACCTTTGAGAGACAGTTACAGGAGGATGCATTGGGTGACTACAAGAACTACTATTCTAGTTCATGCTCACCACTACCGCTTGGTTCCTCCACTGTTGCACCTACTAGAGCAACCACACCTCAGACTGTGAGCGCGACATCATCTCAAGAGTATGGCACATCGCCATCATCCGTACCTACATCAGCTACATCTTTGCGACAAGGTAACTGTAAAGGTATTGATGATATAACTTCACATGAGAATGATGCATGCCTAGTTAACTTGAATACATTATGTGTTGAGTTACCTGTTGATTTGAGCGCATCACCTATTTTAGAGAATCATGTTACTGTCATGAATGCGTCATGTGATCAAACAACTAAAATACCAACAAATTTGAGTGCGCCCAATGAATTAACTGTTGATGCAAAAGAACCAATGTTTAATCATTTTGATATGACCTCTAATCTTGGTGATGATTCTGTGTCAAATGACTTATTGCATGTTTGCTTATTTAAGCATGTTGTTGCATGTAAATTTGATGCAAGTAAGGTTTATTCACCAATATTGGGATGGTTTAATGATGAATATTGTCAATCTTTTCATATGAATAAGAGCTTCACTTATATGTGCAAACTGATTTGCAATACTTTCATGCCTTCTACTTCTTGTGATAATATTTTGACTTTATATTTTATTCACTATGAAAGTTACTCATGTATACATGTGTCATATGTGCAAAATCCACGGGAAGTAAAAATTGATGACATATATATATACAACATGTATATCTTGTCTCTTTTGTTAGCCACATTTCAGATAAAGCAACGCCGAGGACGGCTTTATTTTCAAGAAGGGGAGGATGATGAGGACATGACTACCTTGGATACGACCAAAAATATTGCCTACATGCATATTTGTCAGGTCATTTTTAGTGTCAACTATTCAATAATCTATTTATATTATCCAGAACAAAAATACTTCACACACTTTTTTATTTTGTCTAATTGCAGGTTTATGAGACATTTGTACAATCCACATATGAAGATAGGAGAAAAGGAGAAGTTTATGTTCTGTTCAAAAAGTCCTCTCACATCACTTTTGGGCCAAGAGAAGATAGAGTCCAAGTCTCTCACGTTCTGGATTCAGATTCGGACTGCACAGACATACCTGACTCAAAACGCCAAGAACTTTTTCATACGGACTCCGAATTGGGTGATTCTTTTTTTGTTGGAAAGTATATTTCATCCTCTTTCCAAACCAATTGGATGCACCTTTAAATTCGTACGGAGCGTTGAGATATGTACAAAACAATCTGACGCTGCAGTAGAATCCGAGTCAAACAACAAGTCCAAAGGTGTTGCATCACCACCACTTGGGCCCATGAGCCTTGTACGACCTAGGGTTGGTTTTAGGCTGCCTTGGGACGTCCTCCCACCTCCTTGGCCGCCACCCCTTGCTCCTATATAAGTAGATCCATCTAGTAGCTTTTTCCTTGGGATTTGTTTAGTTAAAAGTTAGCCATTGCAACTTAGTGTACTTCGTTTGTGTCCAACGACCAGATCAAGACCGCTTACAGATCCCCATCATTATCAATACTTCATATATGTTTGGAATATTCAGATTGCTTTATCATATTCTTGCTCGTTCTTCGATTGCTTGCAGGATTAGACCTTCGTGGTCAGGCTCACCGTGCTTCCGGCATCGTCAGTAACCTCAGGAGATTGGTTTAGCGATTGCTAAGGCGCAACATCGTGCACGTTTGTAGTCGGTTCGTCAAAGTCGTCTCCACCAAATCGATAGTTATCATCTCATCGAAAGATTGGGACACCCTTGCCTCTATCATATAGGTAGGTATGGTGGACTCATATGGAATAACTTTTGGTTCAAGGTTTTTGATGTACAAGCAAAATTCCCATTTAGTACAGGCGAAGGCTAGCAATTAAGATTAGGAAGCGTCCAACTAGAGAGCAAAACGATCATAACCAGGCATTATGCACAAGTAACATTGGACACTAGCATGAGTAGGATATGAACACCATGAATATAAATATTATGGAGGCTATGTTGGTTTTGATTCAACTACATGCATAAACATGTGCCAATTCAAGCTAGTCGAACATTCAGAGGAGGATACCATATCATCATACTGCATCACAATCATTTTAACACTATGTTGATATCCAAGATAAATCATTATCCACTCCCAGATACTTATGCATGGCATGAGAAACTATAATATCTAATTGTCATTGCAAACATGTTTAATCATAATGGGCTGAGGCCTGGATACTAGGTTAAACATATTTACACAGACAGAGCAAGTCGAGTTCATACCAGTTTCTCTTTGCCACGGCCAGCTCATCGAATATCGTCATTCTTGCCTTTCATTTGCACGACCGAATGATATGAAAATAATAATAGTGCAAGAGTGCCATGGACTAGGTGGGAATCTGCGAACATTTTATTCTACAGGAGAAGACACGGTAAAATGGGCTCTTTATTAGTTCAACAGTTATTCGTATGAGAGCCACTGAACATTTTCATCGTGGTCTTCTCCTCGGTACAACTCGAATAAAAAGAAAAGAAATTCAGAGAAACACACTGAAATATTTTTGGAGTTTTTGGTTTTCTTCAACAATCAAATAAAAAGCAAAAACGAGATAAACTATTTACACGGGAAAACTCCCAACAAGCAAAAGAAGAACAAGGAAATAATTTTGGATTTTTCTTTTTAGTGCTACTAGTAATCATGCACAGAAAGTAAATTACTACAACTATTTTTTTGGTTTTTCTAAAGTTTTTCAAACACAAGAAGAAAGCAAGAACATAAATCTAAGCATGAATGGTACAATGAAAAAGTGTGCACACCGACAGATAGAATGAGTGTGAGCATGAATATAGTGTCTGTGAGAAACATTTACTCCCCCAAGCTTAGGCTTTTGGCCTAAGTTGGTAATCGATCAGTAGCCTGGAGGGTAGTAGGGATCCTGAGGAGCGGGCATCCAGTCATCCCACTGCTGAGGTGCCTGTGCAGCCTTTGCAGAAGCGTGAGTGTTCCAGTAGGCGAGGATGTCTACAGGCATAATCCGGTATCCGCCCTGGCAACAGAATCAAACAAACTGGGTGCAGGCAAGGGGATAACATCACGAGTGTCAACGCTATAGACCAAGTTATAAGGAATGGCAATTTTAGGACAATCATGTGCAAGAAAGTGATGATGCAACATGGCCGCACAGTCTAGGCAAACCTTAGTCAGAGGATAATCATGAGGGCGCATCTCAACCTCGAAGTGAGCCGCCAAACGAGTAGCAAAAATACAACCATGTATTTTACCCTAAGATTTATTGAGATGGAGGCGACGGGCCACAATAGCTCCCAAACTATAAGTGTTGTCGCCCTCTAATGCACGATGTAAAACAGCAAGGTCTGGTGAACTAAGTGCACCCACCTTCTCCCTAGCAAGCAAGCATTTGGTAATGAAATATGCAAAGTAACGAACAACAGGAAAATGTAAGCCACCGGCAGTGATGGCTGACACTCTCCTCTCATCACCCACTGTCAAAGTGCGACAGAAGTCCTCAAACTCAGCTGGCCTAGGCTCAGCTAAGCTCCCATCAGTCGGGATCATGCATATGTCACAAAATTCAGTAAGTGGTATCTGGTGGTTTTCAGCATATAAATCAAAGCTCACTTCAGGATGTCGGATTTCGGTTTCCGGCAAACCCTTGAGGTTCGAACACTGGGGTGCGCACGAAGATCTCTCTCCCTAATTCGCTCTCGCAATGATCGCAAGTCTTAGCTCGGTGTCGGTGTACTAAAGTAGGGGTGCCTTAGTACCCCGAACTTGTGCACGGGCAGTAGTAGCGTCCCGCGGCAAGGCTTGCCAGGGGAGCGACAAGAGTCTCCACGACCCTTTCTGGGCCGGACGAAGGCCAAGTGATCGAGCCTAGAAGACCAGGCCCCGGCAAGAGGAGCTTGCCAGGACGAGAAGGCGAGGTCCGGCAAGAGGAGCTTGTCGGGCCAAGGCGACAAGGCCCCGGCAAGAGGAGCTTGCCGGGACGACTAAGCCGAAGCACCAAGGCCCCGGCAAGAGGAGCTTGCCGGGACGACTAAGCCAAAGCACCAAGCCCCCGGCGGGAGGAGCTCGCCGGGACGGCCGAGCCAAGCCACACCAAGAGAAGCCCGCCGCGGCGCTCCGCGCGCCTCGGCAAGGCCTGACGAGCGGCAAGCTCTCAGGTGCGGCAAGACAACCACCGCGGCAATCCACTTGCCGCGGCAAACCACCACCTCAGGCATGCGCTCCAGCTCGCCTGCCCATGCGTCACTCTGGAGCTTCCCCGGAGACACGTGGCGAGGTGCCGCGCAACCTGGGGCGCGCACATGGCATGCGACGTTGGCGGAGTCCCCCCCGTGGCAAGCGGAGGCGCCCCTAACGGTCCGCCTCGGCACTGTTCAGGCGATCCAGACGGGCATTTAATGCCTTTGTCCCCCGCCGTCAGAGTTAGGTGCAATAGCACTGTGCGGCCACTATTCGCACAGTTCCTTGACATTTTTACCCTCACCTGCGTCGCTACCTGTGGGAAACCCCTTAGCATATAAAAGGAGGCCCATGCGCACGTAGAGGAGAGGAACCCGGACGGGAGAAAGGGGAAAACCCTAGAGGAAGAGAGGGATCCAGACCCGAAGAAGGACACACATTAGACCCTCGTCTATGTCCAGCTCCAACATACTGTAGATTCTTGCGCTCCAGAGCAAGAACCCGAATCAACCAGACAAGCAGCAGTAGGGTTTTACGCATCCATGCGGCCCGAAGCTGGGTAAAATCGTTGTGTGTGTGTGTGTGTCGCCTCGATCTGCTCTTTGTGCGACCTCCGCCCCCCGCCGAACCGACAAGGGGCTCCGTCCCCATAGGTGCTCGTGGAGGCCATATCCCCCGACATCTTTGGCACGCCAGGTAGGGGGAGCGTCGAGGTTGTGCGAACCAGATTTGGCGACCACAGGCAAGCTCAGGTATGGCCGGGTACCTTTCCGCTCCAACCCGCGGAGCGGAGGCACTCCTCCCCACGGACTCGTGCACGGCCCTCCTCGAGTACCCACTCACGCAGAGTCCGGGCAAGAGCAGCTGCTCCTTGAGGAGGACCTCCTTCCGGCCGCTGAGCGAGTTTCCCGCCTCCAGCAAACTCTGCGCCGCTCCCGTAGCCGTAGAAGTTAGCGCCGGAAGTGGTGGGAAAGGCGACCTCGTTCTTCGGCGAGCCCAGGCCGCTAAGATCCAAACGAGTCGACGCCGACCGTGGGAGGAACCTTGCCAGCGCGGCAGTTGGAACCCGTTCCGTCGGCCATCCTCTCTGTCCAAGTCTTGTCGCAGTTGCATGTAATCCTTGGTACAGAGACGGGCGCAGGTCCCAAGCATAGCTTCACTCGACTCCGGCAAGCGATGGCGGGCCGCGAAGCCAGAGCCTTCGTTATTCCCTTACCTCGAGAAGGGGGGATGACAGGATAGGCTGGCGCGTCGCCCGAGGAAGCTGCGCCTTGCCGGGCTGCGAACGACAGAAAAGCTAAGTTGCCAAAGTTTGAGCAATTAAGCTCCTTTTTATCCTTAAGTTATCTTCCTCGAACGGCCGAGCTTTGTATGGGAAACCTGTGCGCGGAGGGGCCGGCTTGTGGCTGGTTGCGCCCTTATTTCGTTTCGAGTCCGCTCAACGACTTAAGTGTGCTACATCCCGAGTGGCGTCCTACTTTCTTTCGAGCTTGCTCGGCAGCTTGAGCGTGCCGCGACTGCAGTCGCCGCGCTTACCTCGCCCTGAGCCTGCTCAACATTGTAAGTGAGTTGCGCCAGCCGCGGCAAGGTTTCTTGCCGGTGGAGGCTCCGCCAGCGGGTTGCTGATGTCCCGCACTCGGCACCCGTGGCAAGGCGGAGGCTTTCGCCGACAAGTTCCCGGGAGCGTAGGGCGTGAACGTACGAAGCACAAAGTCGAACGAGGGAGACAACAGCGCAATGAACTGCCTAAGATAAAAGTTATATTTCAAAATGACTTGCCGCTGTTCTAATCAGTTGTTTCTATGGCATGCTCAGCAGCGACAAGGGAAGAAAAGAAAGAGGTGGGCGGCCTAATCCGCGCGGTCGCCCTCGACCCTCCGGATCCCGGCCACCCTTTCCACAATGGGGGTGACGAGGGCCCTGATCTCCGTCAGGTCGGCGTCTTCCGGCAGGTGCCTGAGGACGTTGGTAAGCCTGATGGTGGGGTTGCGGAAGACGATCTTCACCAGCACCCTCTCGAGGGCCCCGGAGACAGCTTCCCGCATCTCCTCGGCCAGCTGCTCCGGGATCTTTTCCCGGAGATGCTGGAGCACCCCCACCAAGCCCTTGAAGAAGGAAGGAGTGCGGACCCTCGTCATCCCATTCCGCTCCTTATAAAGGGGCGGAGTGGGGGCTCGACCGCCCCGCCCAACCAATCAAAGCAGAGGAAGGGCAAGCGACGGGGTCGACCCTCTACTTCGACCCGCGTCGGCCCGGCTTCTTGCCTCCACCACCGCAACCCCCAGCGCATGGAGGACGCGTGGCGGGCGAGCAGGGCCGAGGCGACAGATGAGGCGACCTCTCCCCCCCCCACTCGAAAGTGGGGGTGGACGTTTCGCCTTTCCAGATAAAAGAGGTCGTGCCCGACGTGACGCATGCCTGCGGGCCTCAAGCCCCGCGCACGCCACCCACGTCACGCACGTCTCGCACGCCTCGCCCCCCCACGGCGCCGCGATAAGCGCGCACCACTTGGGGAGGGCGCGACGGGGACGGAGTTAAGGAGCAGCGCAACCCAGGCCACGCGTGCCTGTGCACTGTTAGGGCCTGGCCCAACAACACTCGGCACCGTGTATGGCCCAGACCCGGGGGCTCCTGTCGGTGTACTAAAGTAGGGGTACCTTAGTACCCCGCACTTGTGCACGGGCAGTAGTAGCGTCCCGCGGCAAGGCTTGCCAGGGGAGCGACAAGAGTCTCCACGGCCCTTTCTGGGCCGGACGAAGGCCAAGTGATCGAGCCTAGAAGACCAGGCCCCGGCAAGAGGAGCTTGCCGGGACGAGAAGGCGAGGTCCGGCAAGAGGAGCTTGCCGGGCCAAGGCGACAAGGCCCCGGCAAGAGGAGCTTGCCGGGACGACTAAGCCGAAGCACCAAGGCCCCGGCAAGAGGAGATTGCTGGGACGACTAAGCCGAAGCACCAAGGCCCCGGCGGGAGGAGCTCGCCGGGACGGCCGAGCCAAGGCACACCAAGAGAAGCCCGCCGCGGTGCTCCGCGCGCCTCGGCAAGGCCTGACGAGCGGCAAGCTCTCAGGTGCGGCAAGACAACCACCGCGGCAAGCCACTTGCCGCGGCAAACCACCACCTCAGGCATGCGCTCCAGCTCGCCTGCCCACGCGTCACTCTGGAGCTTCCCCGGAGACACGTGGCGAGGCGCCACGCAACCTGGGGCGCGCGCATGGCATGCGGCGTTGGCGGAGTCGCCCCCGTGGCAAGCGGAGGCGCCCCTAACGGTCCGCCTCGGCACTGTTCAGGCGATCCAGACGGGCATTTAATGCCTTTGTCCCCCGCCGTCAGAGTTAGGTGCGATAGCACTGTGCGGCCACTATTCGCACAGTTCCTTGCCATTTTTACCCTCACCTGCGTCGCTACCTGTGGGAAACCCCTTAGCATATAAAAGGAGGCCCATGCGCACGTAGAGGAGAGGAACCCGGAAGGGAGAAAGGGGAAAACCCTAGAGGAAGAGAGGGATCCAGACCCGAAGAAGGACACACAGTAGACCCTCGTCTACGTCCAGCTCCAACTTACTGTAGCTTCTTGCGCTCCAGAGCAAGAACCCGAATCAACCAGACAAGCAGCAATAGGGTTTTACGCATCCATGCGGCCCGAAGCTGGGTAAAATCGTTGTGTGTGTGTGTGTGTTGCCTCGATCTGCTCTTTGTGCAACCTCCGCCCCCCGCTGAACCGACAAGGGGCTCCGTCCCCATAGGTGCTCGTGGAGGCCATATCCCCCGACACTTGGTGAACCCAAAGAACGAGAGACACGAGAGTTTATACTAGTTCGGGCCACCGATGTGGTGTAATACCCTACTCTAGTGTGGTGTGATGGATTGCCTCTTGGGCTGAGGATGAACAGTTACAAAGGGAAGAACAGCCTCCTGAGGAGAGGTTCTTTTGTGTTTGGTGAGCTTATGTGTGTGAGGGTGATCTGTGTTTAGTTGCCTCCCTACTGTGGTGGCTAGTCCTATTTATAGAGGCCCTGGTCCTCTACCCAAATGTTAGGCGGGAAGGGATCCCACAATGGCCAAATTCAAAGGGAGACAACTAGTACAAGTTATCCTGACTAAAGGTGGTCTTGGCCTGCCAAAGGCTCTCGTGGTGACGTCGTCTTGGGCTCCACGGTGACCTCTGTCCTGTTGTCCTGCTGATCTTGGTCTCGTTACACCGATATGGAAACCTTTGCCTGATGTCTCGGGACTCCTATCCTGCGCTTGCCTCTTTAACACCAAAGAGGAAACAAGGACGCTGCGCGCACTGGCGCCCGCCTGGCGCCCTCCTGGCTCCAGTCGTCATGGCTTACGTCACAGGAACCTCGCGAGGTGTCCCTTGCCTTGATCTTACGTCGTCCCGAGGAGGTCTTGCGTCGTCCGTCTCGCGAGGCTTGGCCCCTCGCGAGGGTCTTGAGTGTTTGCTAGTGAAGATGGGCCGTACAGGCCGCTGATGGAGCCACGCCGTGGGCCGCAGGCGGGCAAGTCTGGG
The DNA here is from genome assembly GCA_032464435.1 of Aegilops umbellulata. NCBI lineage: Eukaryota > Viridiplantae > Streptophyta > Magnoliopsida > Poales > Poaceae > Aegilops > Aegilops umbellulata. Next base: position 185,565,953 of record CP136055.1, read on the forward strand.
GATCCCCGTTCCCAGGACGCCGACAGTAGCCCCCGGGCCCAAGGCGTGCTCGGACATGGCTTCGGGGCGAAGCCAAAGGGAAAGTGCGGAGCGCCGCGGTCCCCAAGAACTTCAGGAGGAAATCTCTCAGCTCAACTTGGTCATCATGGATGCTGGCCTCACTAATATTTTGGAAGTTACCCCCACACTCGAGATGGATATCCGCAAGGCCCAGCCAGATGACGCCAAACTACAAAAGCATGCAAAGCAGTCCCCAGATTTCTTCAAGGACAACTTTGGTACCCTCCGATTCCGTGGACGAATTTGTGTACCAGATCAACCGGACTTGAAGAAGAAAATTTTGTCAGAAGCCCACAAATCCTCGTATTCCATTCATCCGGGAGGTACGAAAATGTATGAAGACCTTAAACGAATATTCTGGTGGGATGGGATGAAGAAAGATATTGCCTATTTTGTAGCCTGTTGCGACATATGCAACAAGGTGAAAGCAAATCACAAGAAGCCAACTGGGCTTCTCCAACCACTGCCAGTTTCACAATTGAAATGGGATGATGTTTGCATGGATTTCATCACCGGATTGCCTAGGACTCAGCCAGGCAAAGACACCATCTGGGTTATAGTGGACACCCTCACCAAGGTTGCTCACTTCATCCCGATCAGCACCAGCTACAGAGCAAACGAACTTGCACAATTGTATGTATCCAAAATCGTTAGTCTGCATGGAGTACCCCAGACTATCACTTTCGACCGAGGATCTTTGTTTACCTCCGCTTTCTGGTCCCGTCTCCATCAAGCCTTGGGGATAACACTGAAATATAGTACTGCTTATCACCCTCAGACGGACGGTCAGACAGAGCGAGTAAATCAAATACTCGAAGATATGTTGCGAGCCTGTGTGTTATCCAACGGGGCAAAATGGGGAGATTGTTTGCCATACGTCGAGTTCTCGTATAACAATAGTTTCCAGACCAGTCTAAAGATGTCACCATATGAAGCTCTATATGGTCGTAAGTGCCGCACTCCTCTAAATTGGTCTCAAGCTGGAGATAGCCATATCTTCGGAACTGATCTCATGATGGAAGCTGAGAGACAAGTCCGGGAAATCAGAGACCGACTGCAATTGGCCAAATCCCGTCAGAAGAGTTATTATGACGCAAGGCACCGGCAGGTCCGTTTTGAGCCAAGAGAACATGTGTACCTCTAAGTCACTCCTTTGAAAGGAGTTAAGCGATTTTAGACTCGTGGAAAGCTGGCACCCAGATTCATTGGTCCATTCCCAATTATGTCTCGAGTGAGTATGGTTGCATACCAACTGGAACTACCCCCCAGAGTTGTCGGATATACACAATGTGTTCCATGTTTCGCAATTGAGATGATGCATATCCCCGTATGAGAAAAGGACTGCGATGACTGAGATAGAATTGGCAAAGGATTTAACTTATGAAGAAAGACCGTTCAAAATTTTGGATCAAATGGAAAGGGTCACTTGCAGCAAAGCCAGAAAATTTTACAAGGTTCAGTGGGAGCATCACACAGAGTCAGAAGCAACTTGGGAGCAGGAAGAATTCCGTAAGGGTCAGTATCTAGAGTGGTTTTCCCAAGCAACCGAATCTCGAGGACAAGATTCATTCTAATTGGGGTAGGTTTGTGACAGCCTAGTTTTTGCCCTCTTTCATTTGTTTGAGTTTTCATTTGAATTTTTTTGAAACTTGGAGATTTTGAATCTTTTCATTTGGACTTAAACACTTGGGCATCCTTGGATTTCACCCAAGTGTTCATTTCTCTCCCAAACCATCATTTCACTTCTGATCCACCTCAAAATAACCTTTGGAATATTTTTCTTAATGAAAAATATTCAATTTCTCTCTAAAACCCTAAGCCAAATCTGTTTGCTCCAAAGCAACCCTAATTTTTATGGCTCAGAAAATTCCGAGATAATTCACAAATATTCTAGAGACCCTAGGGCACCTCCCTGAGCAATAATATTTCATCACTTTTGGATTATTTTTGCTATAGAAAATCTTTTTTGTTCTGGACAAAAATGGTGGTTTCTATAGCAACTACCATTTTACTTGCTCCATTTGACCTGATCTTTCTTGTGCATAGTTACCTTAGTAACTCTAAGCTAGCCTCCAAAGCATAGCTTCAAACTCCCAGCCAGTTGACCATAGTAACATCACAAAGTTACAGTCTAGAAACTTATCAGACTTGTAAAACTTTCTCTACTGCACCTGGATCCAAACCCAACCGTGGTAAACTTCAAAACCACCACGAACAACATGCCAGACATGGTTTTTGGACGAAGGCCGGCCTGTGGAGGGAGTTCACGCGGTGACCACGCGTGTCCACGATGCCAGGCATGCGTGTCGACGCGCTCTGGGAGCCGCCGAGCGCTCTGTTCGCGCGTGCTCGCTTCCCCCGCCTGCCAAACCTAGCCAAAGCTCGCCACAATCATCGTCTCGACACCATTAACTCCACCCTGGCACTCGCCGACGCCGGAGCTCGCCGCAGCGAGCGCGAGCAAGGTCTGGCCAGCCCAACAGTGCATGCGCACTGTGCTCGTCGTCACCCCCTTGATCCTTTGCTCGTCTCCGCTCGCCCACAGTGGCCGCGTGACCTCCGTCGCCTTCTCCCCCTCTCACTGACGCCGCTCGTTGCCGGGCGCCGTGGACAGGTGTCCACCGGCGGAGCCTGAAGCACCCTCGCCACTCGCCTATATATAGAGCCCCTCCCCACCCTCTCCGAGCATCCTCCAGCACTCACACACACTCCACGGTAGAGTAGGAAGCCGTAGCCCGGCCGGGCAGGCCTTGGGCCGCCGTCCCCGAGCTCGAGCTCGCCGGCGATCCCCTCTGGTCGTCGCGGCAGCTCCAGCCCCTCCCAGGCCTGGGCGACCCCTCCAGAGCCTCCGCCTCTCTCCGGTGAGGCCGTCTCGCCCGCTTGGATCCCCTGGAATGTCCTCTGCTTGCCGTCTTCCCAAACTCCGACGACCTCCCCGTTCTGCCTCCGCCCGCGAGAAAGATTCCGACGCCGTCCGACCACCCCTAGCTACGCTACGGGTATGGGCGGGTGCGCCTCGACCTCCTCTTGCCATCCCTCCCTCTCGTTTTGGCCAAAGAGCTCTCATCGCCGGCGAGAGCTGATGAGGACATCAATATCATTGTTACACCCACAGCCCCTGCTGCTATACATACTGGACCAATTACTAGAGCTCGTGCACGCCAATTGAATTATCAGGTACTTTCGTTTCTTGGTAATGATTCTAATGTTTATGAGAATATGATGCTGCCTAAATTGGATACATTTGTTTTGCTTACAAATGAAGGGCCTAGCTTGGAGAAGGATGATCATTGGAGCAAGAACAAGCATGGAGTTGATGGCATGCGCAAGGGAGACAAGAACACAGTTTCAAGTGATGATTTCAGGACTTTGAAGCCACCATAATGAGTGCATGAAGCCTTGGACGAAATATACAAGATGTCACTTCATAATTTTCGTCCAGAGGCTATTCTAGGTGCTGCGTCACCTTCTTTTTGGGCCAGGCCCATGTAATTTCGAAATACTTCAATATAGGCTGTTTTTAGAGTCCGTATGTGTGGGGAAACAAGAGTTAGGGTGGGTTTCGGATCCCTCCTCCAAGGGCCACGAAATTCCCCCCTCTTCCTCCATATATACAGCCCCTAGGGCATCGTTTAGACTTTGGGTTTTGTTTAGATTAAAAGTTTGCCATAGCTTCAACTTCACGTACTTCGTTTGTGTTCAACGACCAGACCAAGGCGTCACAGAACCCCACCTTGATCAATAAAGCTTTCCTCTTATATTCGCAATATCCAGATTGCAATCTTAGTTTCTTGCTTGTTCTTCGTTTGCCTGCAGGAAACAGACCTTCGTGGTCAGGTTGATCGTGCTCCGACGTGGTCAATAACCTCTCGGTGTTGGTTTAGCGATTGCTAAGGCGCGACGTCCTCGCACATTCGTAGTCGGATCGTCAAAGTCGACTTCCTACAAAACGATAGCCACCATCTCATCGAAAGACGGGACACCTTTGCCTCTATCAAGTGGTATCAGATTTCCAGGTTGCTCGGTGAGATTTTACAGTTTTTCATAGTTTAGATCGAGTCTGTTTTTCATGCCTACAGTCCACAAAAAAGCCAAAAAAATTAGGGTTAGTTCATCCTATCCGAGCCAATCTGAGCCTTTGCATAATCTTTTCTGTATTTGCTTTGTTGAATTTGCGGTTGCATCGTCGTGTCAAGTTGCTGGTCTTAGCGTCTAGTCCTTTAGAGTTTCCAGTTCTGTTCACAGGTTGTCACGTCGCCGCTGCTATATATCACCACCGCATCATCATCATCACCACTGCCATATACCACCATCGTCATCACCGCTGCCATATACCACCATCGTCATCGCCGCTACCATATACCACATATCCACCGCCATCACGCTAATCCGAGTCCACCTCCATCACAGATTCGCCACCAGTCCGTGTTCCATCGCCCTACAAATATCCGCCAACAGTCCGAGTTTCCACCAGATTTATCTCCGCCACGAGTCCTAGTCTGAGTCTAGTAATTGTTGCTTTGTTCTCGATTTCCAGATCACGCGATACTCCGAGTCGTGACAGAGTAGGACTCCCCAACATCCGAGCCATCCGCAGAAGAAAAATAGTTCCAGTTTAAAAAAAACTAAGTCTGGAAAATTCTGGCTAGGCAGTTTTTAGACCATTTGTAGACTTTTTCGAAAAAAATTTGTTGCGGAGCAAAAAAAAAGAGGAAAAAAAGTGCAAAAAAAAGAGAAAAAAAAGAGAAAAAAAATTCAGAGTGTGCTCCTCCCTTGTTTATGTGCAGCGCCGTGATTTTGTTAGTGTTCTAGGCTCGCGTCTCTAGCACGGTCTAGCCTAGGACCAGCACAGTACCGTCGTTGAGCGTCTATTCAACTTTGCATCCCTGAATTGATTATTGCTCACCCTTTTTGCTACCATATTAAAAGCCTTCCCAGCTCCACATACATCTACATCGTGCGTTTGACTCTCCCTGGTAATCGCTCTATCCAAGCTTTGAGAGTTTTGACTACATCGGTTGCCGATCACCGCCTGCTGCTGGGTAAGAACTGGTAAGAATTTGAGATTTGCTTGACGGATTTGTGACACCCGCCACCACCACCACTTGTTAGCAGTCTGTAGGATCATAGTCTTGTGTGTTTCTATTGCTGCTAACCATGCCAGGATCACAAGCCGACGAGACTGACTGGGAGAACATGACAAACAAAGCGTTACATGATAAGTTTCAACAAATGATGAGTGGACAGGTGGAAGATGTGCTAAATAGATTTGAAGAGGCCATGGAGAAGATAGATGGCATTAAGAAGGCATTCGAAACAAAGCTCGATAACAAGTTTAATGAATTGCTCGCGCGTATACCACCACCAACACCACCGGGTGCACCTAACGCACCTCTACAACAGCAACAATGAATTGCTTACCCGTGTTCCTCTTCAGCCTGGCCAAGCTGCTGGTGCTGCTGTTGATACTTCTGTGGCTCCAGCTGCTGATGTGGGGGAGGATGATTATGTGGGAGATTACGAGGATGAGGTCGATCAACATCAGAACTACGTGCCACCACTAGCACCACAACCACCAGGTGGTCCACATGCAAATAATGGCAATGTTAGGGCTCCCCCTCAGGTACGAGATCATGACCATCTCCCTAAACTGAAATTGAATATTCCACCATTTGATGGTAGATATGTTCCTGATATATATCTTACTTGGGAGTTAGAAACTGAACAACGATTTACATGTTTACAATATCCTGAGGAGAGACGTGTTCCTGCTGCTGTTTGTGCTTTCACTAGCTTTGCATGTGTTTGGTGGTCTTAACATTGTAGATTATATCCTATTCTAGCTACTTGGACTGCTTTGAAAACTGCTATGCGTACTCGTTGGGTTCCACCATATTATCAACGTGAATTACTTCAAAAATTGCAGCGCTTAAGACAAGGCAAACATTCGGTAGAAGAATATTATCAGGAATTACAAACTGGCTTGATTAGATGTGGTATTGTTGAGGAGAATGAAGCTATGCTTGCACGTTTTCTGGGTGGATTAAATAGAGAGATTCAGACCATTCTAGACTATAAGGATTATAATAATATCACTCATTTATTCCATCTTGCTTGTAAAGCTGAACGTGAAGTGCAGGATCGACAGGCATTGGCGCGAACTAACTTTTCTGTAGGTCGACCTTCATCGCGGACACCACGTGCATCATCTACTTCCACACGTTCTGCTACACTGGCACCTCCGTCGGCTACCACCTCCAACCGTGATACAGTAAAGCAGGCACAATCACCACTATCTGCCAAGAGCACACCTTTTGGGCCTGCAAAGAGCTCTTCTTCATCAATGGCTTCAACAGGGCAAACACATGATATTATTTGTCGACGTTGCAAGGGTGGAGGTCATTATGCGAGAGAATGCCCATCTAAGCGTGTGATGATTGTTACCGATGATGGTGGGTATGAGTCCGCTAGTGACAATGATGAGGAGACTTTGGCTCTTATTACACATGAAGAACACGGTGGAGATGATTCTGATCATGAGACGCAATACATGGCTACTGAAGATGCTGACAGGTATGAATGTTTGGTTGCTCAACGTGTTTTGAGTGTGCAGGTTACACAAGCTGAGCAAAATCAGAGGCATAATTTTTTCCATACAAAGGGAGTTGTGAAGGAATGTGCTATTCGCGTCATCATAGATGGAGGGAGCTGCAACAACTTGGCTAGCATGGAGATGGTGGAGAAGCTATCTCTCACCACAAGACCACATCCACATCCTTACTACATCCAATGGTTCAACAACAGCGACAAGGTTAAGGTAACACGTACTGTGAGTGTGCATTTTAGTATCTCTACATATGCTGGTTATGTTGATTGTGATGTGGTACCTATGCAAGCATGTTCCTTATTACTTGGTAGACCATGGCAATTTGATAAAAATTCTGTACACCATGGTAGAAACAATCAGTATACTCTTGTTCATAAGGATAAAAATATTACTTTGCTTACTATGACTCCTGATTCCATTTTGAAAGATGATATTAATAGAGCTAATAAAGCAAAACAAGAGAAAAATAAGAGTGAAAATCAGATTGTGGCAAAAGAATTTGAGCAACAAATGAAGCCTCCTAATAAACCATCTAGTGTTGCTTCTGAAATTAAATTGAAAAGTGCACGTTTACTTGCCACCAAATCAGATATTGATGAGCTAGATTCTAGCAAATCTGTTTGCTATGCTTTTGTGTGCAAAGAGGCATTATTTTCATTCGAGGACGTGCCTTCCTCTTTGCCCCCTGCTGTCACTAACATTTTGCAGGAGTTCACTGACGACTTCCCACAAGACGTGCCACCGGGATTACCACCTATTCGAGGGATTGAGCATCAAATTGACTTAATTCCCGGTGCATCGCTACCCAACCGTGCACCATACCGTACCAATCCAGAGGAGACGAAGGAGATTATGCGTCAAGTACAGGAGTTGCTCGACAAAGGTTATATACGCGAATCTCTTAGTCCTTGTGTTGTTCCTATTATACTAGTGCCTAAAAAGGATGGTACATCGCGTATGTGTGTTGATTGTAGAGGCATTAATAATATTACTATTCGTTATCATTAATGAACGAAGTTTTACGTGCTTTCATTGGATGATTTGTGGTAGTCTATTTTGATGATATACTGATTTATAGAAAATCTTTGGAAGAACATTTTGAACATTTACGTGCTGTTTTTAATGCTCTACGTGATGCACGTTTGTTTGGTAACCTTGGGAAGTGCACCCTTTGCACTGACCGAGTGTCTTTTCTTGGCTATGTTGTTACTCCACAGGGAATTGAAGTTGATAAAGCCAAGATTGAAGCTATTGAGAGTTGGCCGCAGCCCAAAACGGTCACACAAGTGAGGAGTTTTCTTGGACTCGCTGGTTTCTATAGGCCTTTTGTGAGAGTCTTTAGCACCATTGCTGCACCTCTCAATGACCTTACAAAGAAGGATGTGCCTTTTTTTGGGGTACCGCACAGGAAGAATCCTTCACGGTATTGAAAGATAAGTTGACACATGCTCCTTTACTTCAACTTCCTGATTTTAATAAGACTTTTGAGCTTGAATGTGATGCTAGTGGAATTGGATTAGGAGGTGTGATGAGGACATGACTACCTTGGATACGACCTAAAATATTGCATACATGCATATTTGTCAGGTGATTTCTAGTGTCAACTATTCAATAATCTATTTATATTATCCAGAACAAAAATACTTCACACACTTTTGTGTTTTGTCTAATTGCAGGTGTATGGTACATTTGTGCAATCCACATATGAAGATAAGGGAAAAAGAGAAGTTTAGGTGCTGTTCAAAAAGTCCCTTCACGTCACTTTTGGGCCAAGAGATAGAGTCCAAGTCTCTCACGTTCTGGATTCAGATTCGGACTGCACAGACATACCTGACTCAAAACGGCAAGAACTTTTTCATACGGACTCCAAATTGGGTGATTTTTTTGTTGGAAAGTAGATTTCGTCCTCTTTCCACTCCAATTGGATTCACCTTTAAATTCGTCCGGAGCATTGAGATATGGATGAAACAATCTGACGCTGCAGCAGAATCCGAGTCAAACAACAAGTCCAAAGGTGTTGCATCACCTCCACTTGGGCCCATGAGCCTTGTAAGACCCAGGGTTGGTTTTAGGCTGCCTTGGGACGTCCTCCCACCTCCTTGGCCGCCACCCCTTGCTCCTATATAAGTAGATCCACCTAGTAGCTTTTTCCTTGGGATTTGTTTAGTTAAAAGTTAGCCATTGCAACTTCGTGTACTTCGTTTGTGTCCAACGACAAGACCAAGACCGCATATGGATTCCCACCATTATCAATACTTCATATATACTCGCAATATTCAGATTGCTTTTATCATATTCTTGCTTGTTCTTTGATTGCTTGCAGGACTAGACCTTCGTGGTCAGGTTGATTGTGCTCTGGCGTGGTCAATACCTCTCGAGGTTGGTTTAGCGATTGCTAAGGCGCAACGTCGTGCATGTTTGTAGTCGGATCGTCAAAGTCATCTTCACCAAATCGATAGTTATCATCTCATCGAAAGATCGGGACACCCCGCCTCTATCAAGTGGTATCAGTTTTCAGGTTGCTCGGTGAGAATTTCCTGTTTCCCCTAGATTAGATTTATTTTCTTACCTATTGTCCAAGAAAAATCCACAAAAAAATTAGATCTGTTCATCCTTTTTGTCCAAGCCAGTCTGAGTCTTTGCAATTTTCTTTTCATTGTTTGCATTATTGAATTATCGGTTGCATCGTCGTGTCGAGTTGCTGGTCTTAGTGCCTAGTTCGTTTAGATTTTCGAGTTCTGTTCACATTAGTCACGTCGCCACTGCATCGTTATCCCTTCCGCTGTCCACCACATCATCCATCAATTTCCACCACATGTTACCCATAGTTCATTATCACAATCATAGTTGAGGTCGTTCACATCTTCGCTTGATCCAATCTGCATCTTATCTAGTTTGTCTTGGAAAGAGGGAGAGAAAAAAAAAGACAGAGAAAAAAAAAGAGAGAAAAAAGAAAAAAAGAGAGAAAGAAAAGAAAAAAGTGTGAGGAAAAAAAGAGAAAAAAAAAACAAAATTCGGATCTATCTAGACTCAATCTCGTAGTTGAATTCGGATTAGAATCTGTTTTGCGCACTGTTCAGTAAAACAGACATAACTTCCTCATACGAAGTCCGTTTTGGCTCCGTGAGTACTCAGATGAAAGCTAGCGACGAGCCGCATCTAAGTAGTTGCATAGGCTCGTTCAATATTTGACACCTCAAAATCGTATTCTAAATAGGTCTTTTTGCCCTCCGAAGTTCGCGGACACAGCTTATTCCAGTTTTTCAGGCCAGTTTTTGAATTCTTTGACTCCTCATATCAATTCGAAATTGAGTGATTCTTTTTGCATTGGAAAGCTTGAGCTAGTAGCATTCTTTGAAAAAAGTTATCAGAAAATTTGCTTAAACTTTTCAAGAGGAAAGTTGGAGAGAGAGTTGTTGTATATCCTGCTTGGCAGTTGTTTCACATCATTATCTTAATTCCTATTGTGATCTTCACTTATATCTTGCTGTCCAGAGCTACTTCATATCCTTTATTGATGCTAGTTGTGCTACGCCGTGACCTTATTAGTGTTCTAGGCTCACGTCTCTAGTCCGGTCTAGCCTAGGACCAGCACAATACCGTCGTAAGCGTTTATTCAACATTGCATTTTTGAATTGATTATTGCTAATCTTTTGCTACTATATATAGCCAACCCAGCTCCACATATTTCTACACCGTGTATACGTATGTTCCCCTGGAAATCGCTTTACACAATCTTCAGAGTTATTTGACACCACTGGTTGCCTGTCACCACCTGCCGCATGGTAAGAACTTGTAAGATATTGATATTTGCCTTACTGTGAGCACTTTACAACCACATCCTAGTAGTTCATAGGAACATTATTCTTGAATTTTGTTTCTTGTTTCTACTAATCATGACAGGTTCCGGAGACAGAAGTTCTTGGACGACGGACACATCATCAGCATCACGAGAGTTGGGACAACACACACAAGCACATGGTCAGGTTATCTCTTTACCGTCATTTGAGGGTAGATTTAATCCTGCTATTTATCTAGCTTGGGAGCTTGAAGTAGAACAAGTTTTTAGTCACCATGACTTTTCTGAACTTGAGCGAGTACGAGCTATTACTAGAGCATTTACTGGTTTTGCTTCTGTTTGGTGGAGTGTGCATTGTAAGAAAAACATTGATAACCAACCCACAAGTTGGAAAGATTTGAAAGATGTACTGAGACAACAATTTTTCCCTCCTTACCATCGTCGTGAATTGCTTCACAAATTTGAACAAATTAAACAAGGCAACGACACTGTTCATGCTTACTACTAAGAGTTCAAATCTTATATGCACCATTGTGACATAGAAGAATCTGAGGATGATACAATGAATAGATTGTTTGGTGGTTTGAACCATGATATCCAGGCACGATTTCAGTATACTCCTCGTTGCATTACTGGTATGTATGTTCGTGCTTGTACCTTTGAGAGACAGTTACAGGAGGATGTATTGGGTGAGTACAATAACTACTATTCTAGTTCATGCTCACCACCACCGCTTGGTTCCTCCACCATTGCACCTACTAGAGCAGCCACACCTCAGATTGTGAGCGCGACATCATCCCAAGAGTATGGTACATTGCCATCATCCGTACCTACATCAGCTACATCTTTGCGACAAGGTAACTGTAAAGGTATTGATGATATAACTTCACATGAGAATGATGCATGCCTAGTTAACTTGAATATATCATGTGTTGAGTTACCTGTTGATTTGAGCGCATCACCTATTTTAGAGAATCATGTTACTGTCATGAATGCGTCATGTGATCAAACAACTAAAATACCAACAAATTTGAGTGCGCCCAATGAATTAACTGTTGATGCAAAAGAACCAATGTTTAATCATTTTGATATGACCTCTAATCTTGGTGATGATTCTGTGTCAAATGACTTATTGCAAGTTTGCTTATTTAAGCATGTTGTAGCATGTAAATTTGATGCAAGTAAGGTTTATTCACCAATATTGGGATGGTTTAATGATGAATATTGTCAATCTTTTCATATGAATAAGAGCTTCACTTATATGTGCAAACTGATTTGCAATACTTTCATGCCTTCTACTTCTTGTGATAATATTTTGACTTTATATTTTATTCACTATGAAAGTTACTCATGTATACATGTGTCATATGTGCAAAATCCACGGGAAGTAAAAATTGATGACATATACATATACAACATGTATACCTTGTCTCTTTTGTTAGCCACATTTCAGATAAAGCAACGCCAAGGACGGCTTTATTTTCAAGAAGGGGAGGATGATGAGGACATGACTATCTTGGATACGACCAAAAATATTGCCTACATGCATATTTGTCAGGTCATTTCTAGTGTCAACTATTCAATAATCTATTTATATTATCCAGAACAAAAATACTTCACACACTTTTCTATTTTGTCTAATTGCAGGTGTATGAGACATTTGTACAATCCACATATGAAGATAGGAGAAAAGGAGAAGTTTAGGTGTTGTTCAAAAAGTCCCTTCACGTCACTTTTGGGCCAAGAGAAGATAGAGTCCAAATCTCTCACGTTCTGGATTCAGATTCGGACTGCACAGACATACCTGACTCAAAACGGCAAGAACTTTTTCATACGGATTCCGAATTGGGTGATTCTTTTTTTGTTGGAAAGTAGATTTCGTCCTCTTTCCATTCCAATTGGATTCACCTTTAAATTCGTCCGGAGCATTGAGATATGGATGAAACAATCTGACACTGCAGCAGAATCCGAGTCAAAAAACAAGTCCAAAGGTGTTGCATCACCTCCACTTGGTCCCATGAGCCTTGTACGACCTAGGGTTGGTTTTAGGCTGCCTTGGGACGTCCTCCCACCTCCTTGGCCGCCACCCCTTGCTCCTATATAAGTAGATCCACCTAGTAGCTTTTTCCTTGGGATTTGTTTAGTTAAAAGTTAGCCATTGCAACTTCGTGTACTTCATTTGTGTCCAACGACCAGACCAAGACCGCATACGGATTCACACCATTATCAATACTTCATATATACTCGCAATATTCAGATTGCTTTTATCATATTCTTGCTTGTTCTTCGATTGCTTGCAGGAATAGACCTTCGTGGTCAGGTTGATTGTGCTCCGGCGTGGTCAATAACCTCTCGAGGTTGGTTTAGCGATTGCTAAGGCGCAACGTCGTGCATGTTTGTAGTCGGATCGTCAAAGTCATCTTCACCAAATCGATAGTTATCATCTCATCGAAAGATCGGGACACCCCGCCTCTATCAAGTGTGTTATTACAAGATGGCAAACCTGTTGCATACTTTTCTGAAAAATTGAGTGGGCCTAGTCTGAACTATTCTACTTATGATAAAGAATTATATGCTCTTGTTCGGACCTTAGAAACATGGCAACATTATTTATGGCCCAAAGAATTTGTTATACATTCTGATCATGAATCTTTGAAACACATTAAAAGTCAAGCTAAACTGAACCGTAGACATGCTAAATGGGTTGAATTCATTGAGACTTTCCCTTATGTCATTAAACACAAGAAGGGTAAAGAAAATGTTATTGCTGATGCATTGTCTCGTCGTTATACTATGCTTTCACAACTTGACTTTAAAATATTTGGTTTGGAGACCATCAAAGATCAATATGTGCATGATGCTTAATTTAAAGATGTATTGCAGAATTGTAAAGAAGGAAGAACATGGAACAAGTTCGTCGTTAATGATGGATTTGTGTTTCGTGCTAACAAGCTATGCATTCCAGCTAGCTCCGTTCGTCTTTTGTTGTTGCAGGAGGCGCATGGAGGAGGACTAATGGGACACTTTGGCGTGAAGAAGACGGAGGATATACTTGCTACACATTTCTTTTGGCCAAAGATGAGACGGGATGTTGAGCGTTTTGTTGCTCGCTGCACTACATGTCAAAAAGCTAAGTCACGACTCAATCCTCATGGTTTATATATGCCTTTGCCTGTACCTAGTGTTCCTTGGGAGGATATATCTATGGACTTTGTTTTAGGTTTACCTCGAACAAAGAAGGGGAGGGATAGTATATTTGTTGTCGTGGATAGATTCTCGAAAATGGCACACTTTATACCATGTCATAAAAGCGATGATGCTGTTAATGTTGCTGATTTGTTCTTTCGTGAAATTATTCGCTTGCATGGTGTGCCAAATACTATTGTTTCAGATCGTGATACTAAATTTCTTAGCCACTTTTGGAGATGTTTATGGGCTAAGTTGGGGACTAAAAATGCTTTTTAGTACTACTTGTCACCCCCAAACTGATGGACAAACTGAAGTAGTCAATAGAACATTGTCTACTATGCTTAGGGCTGTTTTGAAGAACAATAAGAAAATGTGGGAAGAATGCTTGCCTCATATTGAATTTGCTTATAATCGTTCATTGCATTCTACTACTAAGATGTGCCCTTTTGAAATTGTGTATGGTTTCCTACCTCGTGCACCTATTGATTTGTTGCCTCTTCCATCTTCAGAGAAGGTTAATTTTGATGCTAAAGAACTTGCTGAATTGATTTTAAAAATGCATGAGTTAACTAAGGAAAACATTGAGCGTATGAATGCTAAATATAAACTTGCTGGAGATAAGGGTAGAAAACATGTTGTGTTTGCACCTGGAGATCTTGTTTGGTTACATTTGCGTAAGGATAGATTTCCTAGTTTGCGCAAATCAAAGCTAATGCCACGTGCTGATGGTCCTTTTAAGGTGTTAGAGAAAATAAATGATAATGCATATAAACTTGAGTTGCCTGCAGATTTTGGGGTTAGTCCCACTTTTAACATTGCAGATTTGAAGCCTTATTTGGGTGAGGAAGATGAGCTTCAGTCGAGGACGACTTCATTTCAAGAAGTGGAGGATGATGAGGACATCAATACCATTGTTACACCCACAGCCCCTGCTGCTATACATACTGGACCAATTACTAGAGCTCGTGCACGCCAATTGAATTATCAGGTACTTTTGTTTCTTGGTAATGATTCTAATGTTTATGAGAATATGATGCTGCCTAAATTGGATACATTTGTTTTGCTTACAAATGAAGGGCCTAGCTTGGAGAAGGATGATCATTGGAGCAAGAACAAGCATGGAGTTGATGGCATGCGCAAGGGAGACAAGAACAGAGTTTCAAGTGATGATTTCAGGACTTTGAAGCCACCATAATGAGTGCATGAAGCCTTGGACGAAATATACAAGATGCCACTTCATAATTTTCGTCCAGAAGCTATTCTAGGTGCTGCGTCACCTTCTTTTTGGGCCAGGCCCATGTAATTTTGAAATACTTCAATATAGGCTGTTTTTAGAGTCCGTATGTGTGGGGAAACAAGAGTTAGGGTGGGTTTCGGACCCCTCCTCCAAGGGCCACGAAATTCCCCCCTCTTCCTCCATATATACAGCCCCTAGGGCATCGTTTAGACTTTGGGTTTTGTTTAGATTAAAAGTTTGCCATAGCTGCAACTTCGCGTACTTCATTTGTGTTCAACGGCCAGACCAAGGCGTCACAGAACCCCACCTTGATCAATAAAGCTTTCCTCTTATATTCGCAATATCCAGATTGCAATCTTAGTTTCTTGCTTGTTCTTCATTTGCCTGCCGGAAACAGACCTTCGTGGTCAGGTTGATCGTGCTCCGGCGTGGTCAATAACCTCTCGGAGTTGGTTTAGCGATTGCTGAGGTGCGACGTCCTCGCACGTTCATAGTCGGATCGTCAAAGTCGACTTCCTCCAAAACGATAGCCACCATCTCATCGAAAGACGGGACACATTTGCCTCTATCAAGAGCTCCGGCGAAGCTACGGCCGTCTCTGTTTCTCTCCCCCTCTTCCCCCACTTGACTAGCGAGGCCCGCTAGTCAGCCACTCAGTATGCACGCGAAGCCGTACGAGTGGTGGCGCCCCTGGCTTTTACGCCTTTGACGTCACCCCCCAGCCTTTTTCTTTTATTCAAATTCATTTGAAATTATAGAACACTTTAAACAGTTATAACTTTTTAACCATAAGTCCAAATGAATTGATTCTTTTTGCATTGTGTTCTTTGTAAGAAAATCTAACAGCTCACCAAAGATGAGATTTTTCTGAGCTGTTTAGAATTTCTGGTGAATTTCAGAAGTGTTCTTTATATTTTCTTTGTGTGTTTAAAATCATTTTCAGAAGGTGAGTCTTGTCTTGAGGATCACCAGGAGGGTTGTGAACCTCATCTGCACTAAGGCAAGCCAAAGCAACATTTTTATGATGCCATTTCAATATTTGTGATTTTCTTACTTGAATCAATTGATTAATCCATGCATTTAAATAATTGTTGAGTTATATGCATTTTGTTAAATGTTGAATAGTTGTTATGCTTGATTTACAGAATAAGATGAAACTAGTTTAGTGGATAAAGCAAGTTAAGATTTATTTGAGGTGATATTAGAAATAATTTTGTTATGCATGATAGTTATTTTAACTATATTTTTGCCTTCCTAAAATTGATAAGAATTTGTTAGAAAATATTCTAAAATATTCTGTTAAATCATATTACTTGTTTTACAGAAAGTTTGAACTTAATTTAGTGATAAAGGAAGTAAGAATTGTTGATAGTGAAATCATTTTTTTTGCATATGAAAAAGATATCGGAATTTCTTTCTTGTGTAAGAAATCAATGAAACTTGTTGCAAAATATTTTGATTAAGTGGTGAGTCATCTGTAGAGCAACGTGAGTTGTTGACGGTTATGCTTTGTGCATAGATGACATCAGTTATTTTTCTGATACATGCGTTACCTTGCATTTCATGGCATGCTATGACACTGGTCATTGTTAGTGTTGAAACTGAAAATAACTCAACTTGAATACACCGTTCACTGGGTCATGGTGCCACTGAATTGAGTCTTTCCAATGCATCCACATTTGCCTTTATGGGGGGCCTTGATTCGGTCCATTGACACGACCTCTGGTCGGTGCCTCCATGTAGGGAAGGTTATGTCGTGTTTGTCCTGGCCCGGCAAGCAGACTTAACCTTGTGTGCTCGTTGATAAGATTATGGTACCGATTTCCCCTAGTGGGAGTTTCCCCGAGTGGGAGTTTGGCCATGACGGTGGTCAGGGTGTCTTTGGTAGACACGGCGCCACCCAGGACCAGCCCGTTGTGGATTTGGGTCAGAGTGGCCGGGAGACTGCTGTGGCAATGGAGGGGTTTCGTCGGAATGCCGGCCGTTGGTCCACCCAAATGGGAGTACGAGGCCATGGGTTCTATGGTGTGGGTCCAGTGTGCTGCCTCTGGAGAGTGTATAATCTATCGATAGCCGCGTCCACGGTTAAGGACACCTCGTAGTAGGTCACACCATGAGTCAACGAATAATAAAAATTGCACACTAAGCTGTAAAATTTTCATTATCGAGGATGGCAGAAGGACCATCGAGGAATTTGGGATCAAATATTGGTCGTGGTTGTGATCGCCGTAAGGATCACGAGTCATTTTGTAAAGACCACATTGGTTGTGTCTTTTACGACGTTGCTGGTGTATTTTACTATGTTGGTGGTGTGTTTTACCACATTGGTGGTGCTTGTGATATGAGGAGGATCACGGTTGGTAAGTTGTCCTAAGGGACATTCGAGCATGATCACGGCATGTTGACATATAGTGTTGCATCATTAATAATTGGCTAAATATCATGATATTGTTTGTCATTATGATTATGCTTGTTGTGAGCTTGCAAGTACATTCAATGTACTGACCTAGCGTGTCATGCCAGATTTCAGGAAAGCTTCATTGGAAAGGAGCGCTGTTTGAGTCTAGATCGTGTCCAAATCGGTGTCCCTGTGATATGGAGCTTCCGCTACGACGTTATTCTGCTGCCACATGGTTGTTCGGATCGAGGCCCCTTTATGTTCACTAAATAATGTACATATTGTTCAGCCGCACCGAGTGTGCCGCTTGGCCTCGACCGCTGTTGTAATATGAACTCTGTTCCGCTAGTATCATTAAAGCAGTTGTTTTCTGTACCAATTTGTTGTGTGTTGCGAGAAGACATGGTCTCTGGGCTGGCAATGTAGGGTAAACCGGTCGCTCTGAGCCGGGGTACCACATCACCTACCACACACATACCGTGCTTTACAGGGAAGGCTCTCGGGACGCCCCGCCGAACCCGCCGTGACTCGCCAACAAGGAGCACCGAAGCCGGGTAGGCTTAAAAGGAAGGCGGTCAGGACTGAGGCGCCGTCGCAGAGGTACGAAAGAGAACACCGCTCCGTGGTAGTCGTCTTTTGAGAGTATAATAACGCCCATGTTTCTTAGCAGAAAAAACACTCGCCGAACTATATCCAGAAAGGTTGTCGGCCACGCCTCCACCAGTCAGGCTCTCGAGCCGGTCATAGAGGCAGATGCTCGCATGGGGCCGACGCCAGGTGTTCCTCCTACAGAGGATGCGGGTAGGCTATCCGGTACAAATTCTGAAGTGGAGAGCGCCATGAATCACAGGCGTCGCCGGACCATTCTTCGTGATGCTTGTTTCTCCCAGGAGGCGTTTGATGCCTTCAACTCGGGAGACGCGTACATCCGAGCTGCCCAGAATGGTCTTGCCCGAGCTACAGACCAGTATGTAAAGGATATACGGGTAAGAAAAAGTCCAATAGTTATGTATATCAGTATCCCCTGAGACTTGAAATAGTTGGCACAACTGATTTAAGGATCATTGTTTGCATAGGCCCTTACGGAGAAGAATGACCAGTTGTCTCGAGAGCTGGAGGAATGTAGGGCCCAGCTTCAGGCCGCAGGTGCCGCAGTGAAGGAGTCCGAGAAGGCCCCGTCGGGTAAGACTTGCTTTTATTTGCAAAGAATGTCATGTACCAGGTAGTATGCGGTATGCATGAAAATCTAATAATAGATTGTGCAGATAATCCCGGAGTGGGTCCGGAAGAGCAACACGCCAAACGACAGCTGAAGGTTGGCGAGCGCGTGCTTACGAAAGTTAGGCGGCAGAAAATCAGTCTCTAAGACGCCAATATCCAGTTGAGCGTGGAACTAAAGGATGTTCGAGCCCAGCTTGCAGACTCCATGAAGGAGAATAAGAGGCTTCGACGCGGCATTTTCAGTAAGTGCTTGAACGAACTTTTTTTGAAAGACTTCGGCGAGGAAGCCGGCTAACAGAGTTATGTCTGCAGGTATGCTGACGGGTCGTCCCGCGGAGCAGATGCCCGGGTCTGCGGGTGATCTTCTACCAGAGCTCCCCCAACTGCACGAACAAGTTCGGCAGGTGATGCAGGGTATTGCCCAGGCCTTGTGGCCATCCTCCTCCCCGCCAGGAGACATGGGGGAGCTTGTCGAGAAGCTCAAGGGAGCGCGGCATCGCTTCCTATTATGGAAGATATCTGCCTGCCGACAAGATGCTAGGGAAGCCTGGGCCATGGTGAAGACGCGATATACCAAAGCTGACCCAAACCACATGGCTCAGGTCGGACCTGTGGGGCCCGATGGGAAAGCGATCCCTGTCAGTTTGGTGTATGGCCAAGTAGAATTAGCCACAAAGTACTCCCAACAGGATTGTAGGCTAGACAGCCTGTTGGATGGTACAGAAGAATAATTTTGTCGGTCTAAGTGACTGTGTACTTCAAGTGACATATATTGTCCCTAGCCGGATTGTAAATCATTTGTCATGGCGGACCTTTTCGCTTCAACCTCTGGACCCGATAGTCCGGAGTGTTTCCGGATACCCGCTCAGTTATGTAAAAACCGGGGTATGCATGGAAACCAGGCGTAGGGGTCATAAGTGCTTGAACAGACAAGTACCCAACTAGCTATGTTATATTACATGGATAGTAAGAAACATCTTCCAGGAAGAATAGTTCCGTTAAGGGTTCCTTTCCTTGGGTACGCATGCCCTAATGTGCATGTCCGAACTGCGAAAAAGAGACGCAGGCTTATAAACATCTGGGGGCATGTATCAAAATAAAAGTCATCTTTTGTTCACCGACCGAATATTCTCTTAAGAACGCTAGCTTTCGGTTTCACCCAGTCTGAGGTACACATCCGGCTGACCCGGCAGTAGCAATCGCAGAGGTGCTCCCCTTATGCCCTAGCCGAATTAATGGGAACGTAGGGCATAAACACAAGAGACAGGCAACCCAGCTTGGCCAAAACTTAAGTCATATCGATGCATATAATGGCGAAAAAGGTACATGTGGAAGAATAACACATGTGCGGGGCATAATGCCCAGAAAAATAGTTATATTAAGCTTTTGTATAAGAAGCCCCCAGGTATAATGAGCGCGATTCAGCGCGTCAAGATTGTGTAGTCAAGACACAAGTTAGCCTTTTAAGGCCTTAAGGAGAAGTAAAAGGAAGAAAGAAAGAGAGAAAAGACAGATGACGGATATGCAAAAAATTGACAGGGGTAAGGAGACGAACATAGAGTCCGGCACTAGGCGTAGAATCTTCGGAGTCTGGCTGCATTCCATGGGTTTGGCTTGAGTCGGTTGTTCGACGCATCCCGCAGACGGTACGCTCCACCGGTTAGGACCTGGTCAATAATGAAGGGACCTTCCCATTGGGGTTTGAGCTTGTTCTTTTTCTTGTCCGGCAGGCGTAGAACTAGTTCGCCAATGTTATAAGTTTTGGCCCGTACTTCTCTGCTTTGATACCTTCGAGCCTGTTGCTGATAGAATGCGGAACGGGCTTTTGCCACGTCGCACTCCTCCTCCAGGGCATCCAAACTGTCCTGCCGATCGAGCTCGGCCTCTTTTTCTTCATACATGCGCACTCGAGGTGAGCCATGAATTATATCGCAGGGCAGAACCGCCTCTGCGCCGTACACCATAAAAAACGGTGTGTATCCGGTAGTGCGATTCGGCGCGGTCCACATCCCCCATAGTATGGAGTCGAGCTCCTCTACCAAGTGCGTGTTTGATTCCCTGAAGGACCGCACTAATCTGGGTTTGATGCCGCTCATGATAAGACCATTTGCTCGCTCGACTTGACCGTTGGTTTGCGGGTGATAGACAGAAGCAAAATCGAGCTTGATGCCCACACCAAAGTTTTACCTCCTCGGCTGTAAAGTTTGAGCCGTTGTCGGTGATGATGCTGTGGGGGATGCCATAACGGTGTACAACCCCAGATATGAAGTCTATCACCGGTCCGGATTCAGCCGTTTTAACGGGTTTGGCTTCTATCCATTTGGTGAATTTATCCACCATGACCAGGAAGTATTTTTTCTTATGGGTTCCCCCTTTGAGGGGTCCGACCATATCAAGCCCCCAGACCGCAAAGGGCCAAGTAATGGGGATTGTTTGGAGAGCGGTAGGCGGCATATGGCTTTGGTTTGCAAAATGCTGGCAACCGACGCAACATTGAACAAGGTCCTGTGCGTTTGCTCGGGCCGTCGGCCAATAGAAACCTGTATGGAAGGCCTTGCTTATTAGGGCCCGGGCTGCGGCGTGGTGGCTGCCGAGTCCAGCATGGATTTCGGCCAAAAGCTTCCGCCCTTCCTCTTCGGAGATGCACCTTTGAATGACTCCGGTAGTGCCTTTCTTATAAAGCTCTCTGAAGGAGTCCTGGATTAGGGGGTGTCCGGATGGCCGGACTATACCTTCAGCCGGACTCCTGGACTATGAAGATACAAGATTGAAGACTTTGTCCCGTGTCCGGAAGGGACTTTCCTTGGCGTGGAAGGCAAGCTTGGCAATGCGGATATTTGGATCTCCTACCATTGTAACCGACTTTGTGTAACCCTAACCCTCTCCGGTGTCTATATAAACCGGAGGGCTTTAGTCCGTAGGACAACAGACAACAATCTACCATAGGCTAGCTCCTAGGGTTTAGCCTCCTTGATCTCGTGGTAGATCTACTCTTGTACTACCCATATCATCAATATTAATCAAGCAGGACGTAGGGTTTTACCTCCATCGAGAGGGCCCGAACCTGGGTAAAACTTCGTGTCCCTTGTCTCCTGTTACCATCCGCCTAGACGCACAGTTCGGGACCCCCTACCCGAGATCCACCGGTTTTGACACCGACATTGTGCTTTCATTGAGAGTTCCTCCGTGTCGTCGCTTTTAGGCCCGATGGCTCCTCCGATCATCAATAACGATGCAGTCCAGGGTGAGACTTTTCTCCCCGGACAGATCTTCATCTTCGGCGGCTTCGCACTGCGGGCCAATTCGCTTGGCCACCTGGAGTAGATCGAAAGCTATGCCCCTGGCCATCAGGTCAGATTTGGAAGTTTAAACTACACAGCTGACATTCGCGGGGACTTGATCTTCGACGGATTCGAGCCACAGCCGAGCGCGCCACACTGTTGCGATGGACATGATCTAGCTCTGCCACCGAACAGTGCCCTGGAGGCCGCGCACGCATCGGTTTCGACCCTTGATTCGGAACCAACTGCGCCGATCGAGGACGAGATGTTGGACGCCGCCTCGGGGGCTGCGGTCCCAATGGCGATCGAGCCGAACACCAGCCCCGCACTCCGCAAGGCCCATGACTCCGTAGGGCCAGACTCCTCTCCGGACTCCAAGCCCTCCGCGCCCCTGCCGATCGAATACGATTGGGCGCCGATCATGGAGTTTACCGCCGCTGACATCTTTCAGCACTCGCCCTTTGGCGATATTCTGAAGTCATTAAAGTCTCTCTCTTTATCAGGAGAGCCCAGGCCGAACTGCGGTTAGCAAGGTTGGGATACGGACGACGAAGAAATTCAAAGCCCACCCACCACCCACTTTGTAGCCACTGTCGATGATTTAACCGACATGCTCGACTTCGACTCCGAAGACATCGACGGTATGGACGCCGATGTAGGAGACGACCAAGAACCAGCACCTATAGGGCACTGGAAAGCCACCTCATCGTATGACATATACATGGTGGATACCCCAAAAGAAGGAGATGTTGATGGAACAATGGGGGATGACCCCTCCAAGAAACAGCCTAAGCGCCAGCGTCAGCGGCACCGCTCTAAATCCGGCCAAAGCAAAAACGGTGATTCCGGCACAGGAGATAATAATACTCCGGATAGCGCTAAAGAACACCCCCTCCAGCAAGATTCAGCGCAGGAGGATGGAGAAGCCAGCCCTCACGAGAGAGCGGCAGACAGAGAGGTCGAGGATGATAATTATATGCCTCCCTCCAAAGACGAGGCAAGCCTCTACAACGACGAATTAGTCGTGCCAGAGGATCCCGTCGAACAAGAGCATTTCAAATGTAGGCTTATGGCCACGGCAAGCAGCCTCAAGAAAAAATAGCAACAACTTAGAGCTGATCAAGATTTGCTAGCCGACAGATGGACTGAAGTCCTTGCGGCCGAAGAGTATGAACTCGAACGCCCTTCCAAGAGCTACCCAAAGCGCAGGTTGCTACCCCGATTAGAGGAGGAAGCACCTAAACCTACATCACCAGCGCATGACACGGCCGATCGGCCACCTCGTGGCCGCGACAGAGAGGCCTCTCGGCCCTCCACTCAAGCCGCACCCCGGCGCCGTTCAAAACATTTTAAGGCACGGGAAAATGCGCCAGACCTGCGACATATATTGGAGGACAAGGCAAAGAAAACAAGACCGATCTATGGATTGCGCGGACGCCTCACGGCACGTGACGGTGATCGTCACTCCGGATATAATAAATCCGGCCGGGCTGGACACAATAGACAAAGCTCATTTGAGCTACGTCATGATATAGCCCAATACAGAGGCGCCACACACCCCCTATGCTACACAGATGAAGTAATGGATCATCAAATCCTTGAGGGTTTCAAATCCGTGAACATCGAATCATACGATGGCACAACAGATCCCGCGGTATGGATCGAGGATTATCTCCTTCATATCCACATGGCCCGCGGCGACGATCTACACGCCATCAAATACCTCCCACTCAAACTCAAGGGACCAGCTCGGCATTGGCTTAACAGCTTGCCAGCAGAATCAATCGGGTGTTGGCAGGACCTGGAAGCCGCATTCCTCGACAATTTCCAGGGCACCTATGTGTGACCACTAGACGCCGATGACCTAAGCCACATAATTCAGCAGCCAGAGGAATCGGCCAGGCAATTCTGCACACGGTTCCTAACAAAGAAAAACCAAATAGTCGATTGTCCGGACGCTGAGGTCCTTGCAGCCTTCAAGCATAATATCCGCGATGAGTGGCTTGCCCGGCACCTTGGACAGGAAAAGCCGAAATCCATGGCAGCACTCACGACACTCATGACCCGCTTTTGCGCGGGAGAAGACAGCTGGCTAGCTCGTAGCAATAACTTGACCAAGAACCTTGGTAATTCGGACACCAGGGATAACAGTGGCAGGTCGCATCAGAACAAGCAAAAGTGCCGCGTTAACAAGGATACGGCAGTCAATGCCGGATTCAGAGGTTATAATTCCGGTCAGCGGAAAAAGCCATTCAAAAGAAATACTCAGGGCCCGTCCAGTTTGGACCGAATACTCGACCGCTTGTGCCAGATACATGGCACCCCCGAAAAGCCAGCCAATCACACCAACAGAGATTGTTGGGTGTTCAAGCAAGCAGGCAAGCTAAATGCCGAAAATAGAGGCAAGGGGCTGCGTAGCGATGATGAGGAGGAGCCCCGGCCGCCGAACAACAGTGGACAGAAGGGTTTTCCCCCACAAGTGCGGGCGGTGAACATGATATACGCAATCCACATCCCCAAGAGGGAGCGGAAGCGTGCCTTAAGGGATGTATATGCGATGGAGCCAGTCGCCCCAAAGTTCAACCCATGGTCCTCCTGCCCGATCACCTTCGATCGAAGGGACCACCCCACTAGCACCCGTCATGGCGGATTCGCTGCATTGGTTCTAGACCCAATTATTGACGGATTTCATCTCACAAGAGTCCTTATGGACGGCGGCAGCAGCCTGAACCTGCTTTACCAGGATACAGTGCGGAAAATGGGCATAGATCCCTCGAGGATTAAGCCCACCAAAACGACCTTTAAAGGCGTCATACCAGGTGTAGAGGCCAACTGTACAGGCTCAGACACACTTGAAGTGGTCTTCGGATCTCCCAGGTGGTCTCTATCACGAGCAGTATACCTGTTTTGCATACTATTCCGCAGCCCGCCCCTGGAAAGGACATGTTAAATAGTCCCGCTTTTGCTTATCGCACTATTTGCATCGTTCTGCTTCGATCACAGCCTTTCTAAAAACAATGCATAACTTTTGTCTACTTTTGCATTACCATTTTTTACAAATATATGTTCATTAACGACATGTTGCACCCGTACACTTTGGTACGATCAATACGCCAGGGGCTTCAGTACCCCCCTAATATGGTGTGAGAAGTCCGAACACTTTAACAGGTGCGGCACCCCGAACTTATAGCATTATATGCATCGGCTCTGAATCATGTCTTGGGTTAATAGTTGGGTTTGCCCGGCTCCTTTGTTTTGGTGCCTTAAGTTCCGTTGTATCGGCTAAGGTAGCACTAGGAGAACTACTGCGATTGTGCCCCAGTTGAGCTGGGTGGAGCACCTCAGTAGAGAAAGCTAAAACTGACTGTCATGATGAAGCAAGAGACTTGTCGTTGTTCGAGAGGTTTTTCGAGTCCCTAAAGACTTATGCCGCTTAGAGCGAGGAGTCGGCTTTTTCTGGCCAAAGGCGTGGATAGTGCCCCGAACTCGGTCTTCCGAACACTAGGGGCTTCGCCGAAATTTAAAATTATAGAATTCTATGGCTAAGTGAGAGTATTCAAGCACTATAGTCCGATTGCCTTGTTCGTTGTGCTGAGCGCCTCCCTCGAAGGACCCATACATGGGAAAAAGAGCGCTCAGGTTTCTCCCGAACACCCCAGCACTAGTGGCATGGGGGCAGAATCTGACGCTCGCCATCTCTCAAATTTGATAACGGCCACACAGAAGGTAATATTTTAAATTCAAAACGCATTGCTTAAGTGCACATGAACAAGTTTTCAACGCACAGGATAACACGAGCGAGTTTACTCAAAATTACATCCATGGAACATTCATCCGCCACAAGGCGGACACCCTTCAGAACGTCCTTATAATAGTTCTCGGGCTTGCGATGCTCCTTCCCCGGCGGTGGCCCGTCCTTCACAAGCTTCTCACCATCCAGCTTGCCCCAGTGCACCTTAGCACGGGCAAGGGCCCTACGGGCACCTTTAATGCAAACGGAGCGCTTGATGACCTCGAGCCTTGGACAGGCCTCCACCAGCCGTCGCACCAGCCCAAAGTAGCTCCCAGGCAGAGCCTCTCCAGGCCACAGCCGAACTATGAGGCCCTTCATGGCCTGTTCGGCCGTCTTGTGGAGCTCGACCAACTGCTTCAACTGGTCGCTCAGGGGCACTGGGTGTCCGGCCTCAGCATACTGAGACCAGAACACCTTCCCCGTCGAGCTGCCCTCCTCGGCTCGATAGAATACGGCGGCATCGGACACGCTACGGGGAAGATCTGCGAATGCTTCTGGACAGCTCCGGATTCGGGTAAGTAACAAGAAGCTCACTTTTACATGTTTGCTTTGCATAAAGAATGCCTTGCCCGCAGCTATCTTTTTCACCGCATCCAACTCCTGGAGGGCCTTCTGGGATTCGGCCTTTGCAGATTCTGCATTTTCAATAGCCGTCGCGAGCTCGGACGCTCGCGTCTTTGAGTCAAGCTCCAAACTCTCATGTTTTTCCATGAGAACCTGGAGCTCTTGCCGTACCTCGCCAACTTGCGCCTCATATTTCTCCCGCTCGGTGCGCTCCGCGGCCGCTTTCTTCTCGGCCTCGGCCACTGCTTGCTTGAGGGTCGCCACCTCAGTTGTGGCCCCTACAATAACCATGTTAATCCTGTCATATTTTTGCAATTGCACTTTTATATTTTCTTTTTCTATAAGGTATTTCTTACCTTCTTTCTCCTCGAGCTGCCGTTTGGCAAGGCCGAGCTCTTGCTCGGTCCGCTCGAGGCCCTGCTTCAGTGTGCCCACCTCCGCAGTCAGTGCGGCGGTTGCCAGCAGCGAAGCCTGCATACGCATATTGACTCTTTTTCTGTTAGACTCCTGCGAATTTTATTAGATCCTCTATTAGGCTTTTCTTTCCGAACGCCAAACAGAGCATCAGAGGCTACTGTCTATGCGGTAATATTTTTTATATATTCTGTACTTACCTCAAAGCCTGTTAGAAGGCTGGCACAAGCTTCAGTCAGTCCGCTCTTGGCGGGCTGAACCTTCTGGATCACCGCACTCATAATAGTGCGGTGCTCCTCGTCGATGGAGACACCGTTAAGCACCTCCAGCTGATTATCCGGCGCCTCCGGTTGGACGGGGGCCACCGGCTCAGTAGGCTTGATCCTCTTGGAAGGAGTTCGCCTACCACGGTCTGGAACCATTGATGATTCCGGCGTGGTGTCCGGCTCAAAGCCAGACTTGGAGCCGTGGGGGGTTTTATCCCCTTTACTCCTGGAGTCCGGGAGGTCGCCTTGTGGCGCCTCCAGGACCACCTCCCCCTGGCTTGGAGCCTGTTGGGAAAGCCACCTCGGCATCACCTGTAGGGCGGGGGGAGGTAGCGGGCGAAAGTGAATTCACGTCCGATGAATCCAGGGAGCCGCTCGACGACTCGTCGAGCCCGGCCTTGGGCGGACTGCATAGATATATTCGACATAAGGAAAGGCTGTGCAATAAAGGAATGCTATGAGTTACTCGGGTGCCCGGATGCTTACGATTCCGCCGGACGCTTGGCCCTGCGTGGCCACTTCTCTTCGTCGTCGTCAGCGTCGTTGGGGTAGTCCGGAGGAAGGGTCTTCCCTTCTTGGACCCTTCGGCCTCCCCGGTCGGGGCGGCCTTCCTTTTCTTTCCTCCCCCCGCCGGAGGGGGAGAGGTTTCCTCTTCCTCCTCCTCATTTTCACGGGAGGAGCGCGTCTCGGATTCGTTGGATGATGAATCCGACACCTCTGGGCGCCAGGAACTCTTTTGAGTCCCTGTGGCCCTCTTCTTGGCCTTCTTCTACGGCACCACGTAAGGTGCCGGAGCCAGCAGCTTCCCTAAGTGAGCATCGGCTGGGTCTTCGGGCAAAGGGGCCGGACAGTCGATCTGTCCGGACTTCGCCTGCCAATCCTGTCAAAGGAAAGGGAGTTTAGATCCCGCATAGAGTCAAACTATGGAAAACCAACATCCTGTAAAAGGTAAAAATAGCTTACCGCACTAGCGGGAAGCTGCGTGCTGAATCCGCGGTCCTCGGAAGCAGATGCGGGAGCCTCGGCACCTTTGAATAGCACCTTCCAGGCGTCTTCATATGTCATGTTGAAGAGCCTGTTCAGGGTTTGGTGCTGCGCCGGGTCGAACTCCCACAGATTGAAAGCCCGTTGTTGACACGGGAGGATCCGACGGATGAGCATAACCTGGACTACGTTGACAAGCTTGAGCTGCTTGTTCACCAAGGTTTGGATGCATTTTTGCAGTCCGGTTACCTCTCCTTTATTGCCCCACGACAGGCCCGTCTCTTTCCAAGACGTGAGCCGCGTAGGGGGTCCGGACCGGAACTCGGGGGCTGCGACCCACTCAGGGTCGCGCGGCTCGGTGATGTAAAACCACCCCGATTGCCACCCCTTCAGGGTCTCCACAAAGGAGCCCTCGAGCCATAGGATGTTGGCTATCTTGCCCGCCATGGCACCTACGCACTCCGCCTGGTTGCCGCGCACCACCTTAGGCTTGACGTTGAAAGTCTTGAGCCATAGGCCGAAATGGGGGCGGATGCAGAGGAAAGCCTCGCACACGACGATAAACGCCGAGATGTTGAGGACGAAGTTCGGGGCCAGATCGTGGAAATCTAGGCCGTAGTAGAACATGAGCCCCCGGACGAATGGGTGGAGAGGAAAACCCAGTCCCCAGAGGAAGTGGGGGAGAAACACTACCCTCTCATGGGGCCTTAGGGTGGGGAGGAGCTGCCCCTCTTCGGGAAGCCGGTGTGCGATGTCGTTAGACAAGTATCCGACTTTCCTCAGTTTTTTGACGTGTCCCTCCGTAACGGAGGAGACCATCCACTAGCCTCCCGCTCCGGACATGACTGGAGAAGGTTGAGGTGGGAAGTGCGGGCTTGGGCGTTGGAGCTCGAGTGCGCGGAAGATGGATAGGCAAAGGAGGAAGAAGGCGTAGGTAAAGAGGTGGATCCTTATCCCTTTATATGGGCGGATGCGGCTAAGCGTCCCCACCAGCCTGGTAAAACTCGCTTATCCCCCAAGCACCGTGCTAAATGGCACGGTTGGGTTGCCCACGTCCGTATTGATGAGAATCCCGTAAATAAGGGGACACGATCTCTGCTTTGACAAGACGTGCCAAGGAAACTGCCTCACAAAATGCACAGAGGTGGGGGAGTAAAAACGATTCGAATAAAGACTTGGCCGTGGTGTGATGTCACACTACGAAATACGTCAGCAAATTAGATTTGTGTAAATATTATTCTCTCTATGGCAATATGTGGAAACTTATTTTGCAGGGTCGGACACTGTCTTTTGTGTTCAAAATCTTCTATGAAGTACTTGGAGGAGGAACCCGCCTTGCAATGCCGAAGACAATCTGCGCGCCGGACTCGTCGTCATTGAAGCTTGGTTCAGGGGCTACTGAGGGAGTCCTAGATTAGGGGGTGTCCGGATGGCCGGACTATACCTTCAGCCGGACTCCTGGACTATGAAGATACAAGATTGAAGACTTCGTCCCGTGTCCGGAAGGGACTTTCCTTGGCGTGGAAGGCAAGCTTGGCGATGCGGATATTTGGATCTCCTACCATTGTAACCGACTCTGTGTAACCCTAACCCTCTCCGGTGTCTATATAAACCGGAGGGCTTTAGTCCGTAGGACAACATACAACAATCATAGCATAGGCTAGCTTCTAGGGTTTAGCCTCCTTGATCTCGTGGTAGATCTACTCTTGTACTACCCATATCATCAATATTAATCAAGTAGGACATAGGGTTTTACCTCCATCGAGAGGGCCCGAACCTGGGTAAAACTTCGTGTCCCTTGTCTCCTGTTACCATCCACCTAGATGCACAGTTAGGGACCCCCTACCCGAGATCCGCTGGTTTTGACACCGACACTCTCCCTCATGGACCTTGTAGGCTTTAGACCGCCGCACAATGCAGCATGCCTCGTTTTGGTCCTCAGGTAGTTCCTGCCTGGTTAGGTAGGCAAGGAATGGTTCTGTCCACGGGGCGATGACGACCATTATCACGTGGGCTGAACGCGTTATTTCGATGGCAGAGCCTCCGATTGTGTCAGAGTGTTCGGTATCTGGTGTTGTGGCCTGGTCCGGTCTATTATTACCGGTGTTCCCTTCCCATACCACGGATGGTTTAAACAGTCTTTCCAAGAAGATGTTAGGTTGCATGGGGTCGCGCTTAGCTCCAATGCGGGCGAGGATACCCGCCGCTAGGTTGTTTTCTCGAGCCACATGGTGGAACTCAAGCCCTTCGAAACTGAGCTGACATTTTGAGGACGGCGTTGTGATAAGCCGCCATTTTCAGATCCTTGGCATCGAAATCTCTGTTTATTTGAGATATTGTGAAGTTTGAGTCCCCTCGCACCTCCAGGCGCCGAATGCCCATGGAAACTGCCATCCGAAGACCATGTAACATGGCCTCATATTCGTTTGCGTTGTTAGAGTCTGTGTATAGTATTTGGAGTACGTATTGGACTGTATCTCCGGCGGGGGACGTTAGGACGACGCCAGCCCCCAGACCAGCCAACATTTTAGAGCCGTCGAAGTGCATGATCCAATTGGAGTACGCGTCGTACTCTTTAGGGAGTTCGGCTTCTGTCCATTCGGCGACAAAATCGGCCAGTACTTGCGACTTAATGGCTCGTCGAGGTCTGTATGTTATGTCAAACGGGAGGAGCTCGATAGCCCGTTTGGCAATCCGGCCCGTGGCATCACGGTTGTTTATTATGTCGTTGAGCGGTACTTCCGAGGCCACCGTGATTGAACACTCTTGAAAGTAGTGTCGTAGTTTCCGGGATGCCATAAATACCGCGTATGCTATCTTTTGATAATGTGGGTACCGTGATTTGCATGGAGTGAGGACAGTGGATACATAGTATACCGGCTTTTGAAGTGGGAATTTATGTCCGTCCGTCTCTCGTTCGACGACAAGCACTGTGCTTACAACTTGGTGAGTTGCCGCTATATATAACAACATTGGTTCACCGACATTGGGCACGGCCAAGATTGGGTTGGTGGCCAAGATGGCTTTTATTTCTTCCAATCCGGCCGTGGCCGTGTCCGTCCACTCGAAGTGTTCGGTGCACCGAAGAAGGCGATAGAGGGGTAATGCCTTTTCTCCTAGTCGGGAGATGAAGTGGCTTAAGGCCGCCACGCATCCAGTTAACTTTTGGATTTGTTTGAGGTCTGTTGGCATAGCCAACTGGGATAAAGCTCGGATTTTGGCAGTATTTGCTTCAATTCCTCTACTGGAGATTATGAAGCCCAGGAGCTTTCCGGCGGGCAAGCCAAAAGCACATTTTCCGGATTGAGCTTGATATCGTATGTTTGGAGGTTGTCGAACGTGAGCCTCAAGTCTTCTATTAAGGATTCGACGTGTCTAGTTTTAACTACCACATCGTCTACGTATGATTCCACTATTTTGCCGATCTGTTTTTCCAAGCATGTCTGAATCATTCGTTGATACGTTGCACCGGCATTTTTGAGCCCGAAGGGCATTGTGCTGAAACAAAAAGGGCCGTATGGAGTAATAAATATCGTTGCGGCTTGATCGGACTCCGCCATCTTAATTTGGTGGTAACCGGCGTATGCGTCGAGGAAGCACAATGAGTCGTGTCCTGGAGTAGCGTCGATAATTTGATCGATGCGGGGGAGGGGAAGGGATCCTTGGGGCAAGCCTTGTTAAGGTCCTTGAAATCGACACATAGGCGCCAGGATTTATCCTTCTTTGGTACCATGACCAGGTTTGCTAGCCAGTCCGGATGTTTTATTTCTCTAATGAATCCGGCTTCCAGTAACTTGGCTAGATCCTCTCCCATGGCTAGTCGCTTAGGTTCAGAGAAACACCCAAGAGTCTGCTTGACCGGCTTGAATCCTTTTAGGATGTTAAGTCTATGCTCGGCCAGCCTGCGTGGGATTCCTGGCATGTCTGAAGGATGCCAGGCGAATATGTCCCAATTTTTGCGCAGGAACTCCCATAGTGCAGCCTCTACAATGGGGTTTAACTGTACCCCGATGGGTGCTATTTTTGTAGGGTCCGTTGGGTGGACTTGGAATTTGACTATTTCATCTGCTTGTTTAAAAGAGGTGGACTTGGATCTTTTGTCGAGTATCATGTCATCCCTGTCCACTATTGAGCGCAGCGTAGTTAATTCCTCTGCCGCGAGGGCTTCGGATAATGACTCGAGGGCCAGTGCGGCAGTTTTGTTTTCAGCGCGGAGTGCTATGTGCGGATCACTAGCTAGAGTGATGATTCCATTAGGCCCGGGCATTTTGAGCTTCATGTACCCGTAATGGGGTATTGCTTGGAAGATCGTGAATGCTTCCTGCCCTAGAAGGGCGTGGTATCCGCTACTGAACGGGGCCACTTGGAATGTAATTTCTTCGGACCTATAATTCTCCGGAGTGCAGAATACCACATCTAGCGTGATTTTCCTGGCGCAACGTGCCTCCCGAATAGGGATGATTCCTCTGAAGGTCGTGCTGCTTTGCTCAATGCGGTTTCTATCTATTTCCATTTTTTGACGAGTCTCCTCATAGATGAGGTTTAATCCGCTGCCGCCATCCATGAGTACTTTAGTAAGCCAAAAGCCGTCCACAATTGGACTAAGGACCAAGGAGGCTGGTGCTCGGGCTGTTCGGAGTTTAGGTTCGTCACCGACATTGAAGGTGATAGCCGTGTCGCTCCATGGATTTATTGCTGGCACGTGGCAGACTTTGGCGAGGCTACGGAGTGCTCGCTTACGCCTATTATTTGAGGCAAAGGTCTCGAAGACTGTCAATATTGTATTGTTATCCGTGGGATGGTGCTCTGCGCTGTTTTTAATGAGGAGATCCGCACCACTCTTGGCCACCTGCCAGAGTACCCAACATGCTCTAAGGCTGTGTGTTGGTGTGGTATCTGCTATGCTGTGAATTTTGCAGGGCCCGTTAAGCCATCCCTCCAATACTGTTCCACGCCCTGTAGTGGGCTTTTGCTTCTTTGTAATTGAGTCGGGCGACTTATGAGAGTGCACGCTTTTTGTTCGGATTGGGGGTTTTGTCAGAGCCGGATTATCCCAAATTTTTTTTTGGGTTTTCCAGGTGCTTTCCATCGCACAGTACTTCCGTACTATGGCCGCCAAGTCAGCGAAGCGTGCTATGTCACGGTGACTTATGGCGTTGAGGATTCCTTTATCTATGCAATTATTGTAAAAGAATGAGATTGCCTCTTCCTCTCGACAGTCCTTGACCTTGTTCATTACAAGGAGGAATCTGGCCCAATAGTGATGTACTGTCTCCTGGGGCTCTTGCCTAATGTGAGAAAGATCGTTTGTATCTGGGTGGGTGGATTTAAGTCCGGACCTTGACCCGATTTGAGACCCAGGGGCGGGGGAGTTTCCGATCTTGGAAGTTCGGTATCCGGGATGTTGCTCAGTGGGTCTAGCCTGCTGCCTGATTCTAGGTTCAGGGTTTGGGCTATGTCCTCCTGTGAACGAGTATCCGGCTCGGAGAGCCTAGGAAACCGAACATGGTTTGTCCTCAGGATAGAGGAAGAATCGCCGCATTGCTCCTCCACCACCGCTATCTGATGGGTGACTGGCGGAGAGTTAATCTCCCTTTGGTCGGGTTTAAGCCCAATCTGATTATAATCTGTAGCGACTCCGAAAGCGGCGATGCGATCCAAGAGCTTGTTCAAAGAGGAGAGCTCCATTGGATTCATCCGCTCGGTAAGTTCCGAGCTGATGTGGAGGCTGTTTTCGATGACCCGAGAAGTCATCCTCGGCGCAGCGGTCGAACGGGCGGACATGACGAAGCCGCCTAGTCGGAGAGTTTGGCCTACAGTCAGGGCTCCCCCAGAGGTAATGTTGTCCTTGACAACGAGACGAGCCATCCTTCCTTACGATGACGGCATAGTGGAACTCTCAATGAAAGCACCAATGTCGGTGTCAAAACCGGCGGATCTCGGGTAGGGGTCCCGAACTGTGCTTCTAACGAGGATGGTAACAGGAGGCAGGGGACACGATGTTTACCCAGGTTCGGGCCCTCTCGATGGAGGTAATACCCTACTTCCTGCTTGATTGATCTTCATGATATGAGTATTACAAGAGTTGATCTACCACGAGATCGTAGAGGCTAAACCCTAGAAGCTAGCCTAAGGTATGATTGTTGTTGTCCTATGGACTAAACCCTCCGGTTTATATAGGCACCAGAGGGGGCTAGGGTTACACAGAGTCGGTTACAAGGAAGGAGATCTACATATCTGTATCGCCAAGCTTGCCTTCCACGCCAAGGAGAGTCCCATCCGGACACATGACGACGTCTTCAATCTTGTATCTTCATAGTCCAACAGTCCGGCCAAAGGATATAGTCCGGCTGTCTGGATACCCCCTAATCCAGGACTCCCTCAACAGCCATCGTCAAGAACCAACCTCAAAAGCTTTATTGACAGCCATCGTCAAGAACCAACGTCAAAAGCTTTATTGACAGCCACTGTCAAGAACAAATGTCAAAAGCTTTATCGGCAGCCACCGTCAACAAATCACGTGAAGAAAGCTTTCTTGACAGCCATCGTCAAGAACCGATGTCAAAAGATTTATTGACAACCACCGTCAAGAAATCACGTGAAGAAAGCTTTCCTCACAGCGGCCGTCAAGAAAGCACGTCAAGAAAGCTTTCGTGACAGTGACCGTCAAGAATAAACGTCAAGAAAGCTTTCTTGACAGTGGCACGTCAGGCTTCAACAACCTTTTCTTGACACTCTATTCCTGACGTGGCATTCTTGACGATCAACATCAAGAATGCTTTTTCTTGACGGTTTTAGTGACTTTCTTGACTTGTGGCCGCTGTGGGGAAAAACCTTATTTCCAGTAGTGCCAGTTGTTTGGACGCTTCGAGCTGTTCAAGCTTTCGGCAACCGTCATCCCCCTGAAATTTAATTCTGCCCGGGACCAGATACTGAAGTGGATGCCGGATTGTAATGCCGAAGGGGTAGCGAGCACCTGGCAACTACCCACCCTGGATGAAGAGCTCCAGTGGTCGAACACCCTAGTGGAGAAGGCCACCAGGGTTGAAACTGGGATGCACAAACACACTTCCTCTATGGAGGCAGCATATATCTTGAGGAGGGTCGAGGAGCACAGGGCTGCTCATTTTCCGGAGAAGGTGAAGGGCACAAAGGACGGGAGGGGCAAGGGGAAGGCTGAGGACGAGAGCTCTTCCCACGATGGTAGCGAGGCGCAAGTCACGGAAGGGACTGCCGGAGAAGAGCCTGCCGGGGAAATTTCTACCGGGGATAACCTTGCCGGGCTAGAAGCCCTAGCCACGGTAGCAACAAGGCTTCAAAAGGAGGAGGATGTTGGTGGGGTGGCGGAGCTTGAGGAGGAGTGGCTTGTGGCAGGGCCTCAAGCCCCCTGAACCGGTCCCGGGCCAGCGCACCCGCAGGCGCGCTGTGACCCAAGGGGCGACGGCCTCCATTCCAGCGCCAACCGCCAAGAGGGTGAAGAAGACCACCACCAAGGCCATCGTAGTTGGGGTGGCGTGTCACCAATCACCTCGCCTTGCTCGAACCCAGGCCTCCTCTACCAAGTAATTGGCGGACGTGGAGGTGGACTCCAGCTCCCACTCTGGCTTGAGCTCCTCCACCCCGCAAAGAAGGCTTGAGCTCCTCACATGGCTCGTCTTCCCAGGATCCCCCAGTGCCACACCGGGCACCGGAGCTGCCGGGGAGCTTTGCCCTTCCACCCCTGAAGAGAGGAAGGGAGTCCCCGCCTCCCACGGAGTTCAACTTGAACTCCATGCTTATTGAAGAGGAGTAAGGAAAATTTTCCCCGCCCTTTATAAGCATCTCTGATATGTATGATTACCTTCTTTGACTGACCTTTTGCCTTGCTATTGCCGGCAGGTAAGTGGAGGAGGACACGAAAGCCCTCATTTACCATCCACGGAAGAAGTTTCGCTGTCTTGGGTCGTTGACGGGCGCGGAGAGCCCGGCCTTGGCGGGGGTTGATACAGAGGACCCTGTGCCGAGCCCCCAATCGGGCCCTCGGCCCGGGAGTGGAGACTTGGCCCCATCCGTCGAAGGTGACGGGGATGGCCTGCCTGTTCCCTTGGCCGGAGGGGGAGGTGAGACGATGCAGGGCGAGCCCCTCCCAGAGAGGCGCACTTCTGTTGTAGGGTGGAACCCTTGATGGATATCTTTCATGAATTGGAGGGGAAATCCCCAAGAACACGAACAACACAAGAGAGGGGAAACACTCAAATTGACTAGATCCAATCACACACATGCTAGATCCAAGAACACACAAGAGGTCACAATGATTCAAGGACAACAAAGGAAAGATACAAGGTAACTAGTTCATCCCAATCCTCTGAGGAATGAGGTCTTGATGATAGTCTTCCCCAAGAGGGGAGTCTTGAATCCCAAGGGTTCTCCCTTAGGAGGTTACGATCTCCTAGAGGAGTGGGTACAAGGAGCAAAGCTCTCAAATGTCTATCAACTACTTTGCTATCCTCTCTAATGAGCTAGGGGAAGATTTTATATAGCCTAGGGACGAAACGGAAGGGGGGAGAGGGATACAAGGGTGAAAACCTCAATTGCACGCAGGCTGTCTCGGAGGGGTCCGGGCACCTGGGGTAAAGTGGCCCGGGCACCCGGACCGATCAGGGAACTGGCTGAGGAAGGATTGGGCACCCGGGGGTCCTTGGCCCGGGCACCCAGGGCGTGGCTGGTGGCTGGCGCGGGGCAGGCTGGGCACCCGGGGTTGAGGGCCCGGGCACCCGGGGGCAAGCTGGGCATGGCCCAGGGAGGGGCCGGGCACCCGGTGTCCAGAGGCCGGGCACCCGGGCCAAATAGGGGCGCCGCGCCAGGGGGGCCGGGCACCCGGTGGGGAGAGGGCCGGGCACCCGGGCCAGCCAGGGAGGCCGCGGCCTCAGCGGTTGGAGGTGGCCGGTCACCCGGGGCCATTGGTGGCCGGTCACCCGTGGCCTTTGGTGGCCGGGCACCCGGAGTGGTCCGTGCCCTCTGTTGCTCCATTCTTCTCGTTCCCTCGCTGCTCTTCCTTCTCCATGGTTGCTTGAATCTCCGTCCTCGTTTCCTCCTGGACATCTCCTTGGTACCTAAGCGTGCATAGAGTTTCCATTTGAGGCAGAACACAATTCATATGTGAATCCGAATGAAACTCGAAGAGGAATGAGTTAACCTCGGTTCCGATGGCATGTGCACGAGCTCCCGTCATAGGTCCTCTCCGTTCTTGCGGTGGTGGTGTGACGTCCATGGCGATGCTCGAGGGATGCTCCGCATCATCTCCCCCCTTGGGAGAGATCCATCCACGGAATGTGATCTTCATCACCATGGTAAAGAGAGGGCGTCACCGTGTAGGATTGGACGACCACCAAGCACTTATCATGTTGAAGCTCGAAATGGGAACTCTCCAATGTCGCACTGTCTTGTGATTACTTCAAAAGGAGCAAGGACAACAAACACATGGAAAAACAAATGTGGTTAGCATTAGTGCAAAACCAAGCATTCAAGAGGTGATTCACCAAACAAGTGTCATCATCAAGCATAGCATATGGTGTGACAAGGGATTCTGACATGTCATGTAAGCACATAAATTGAGCCAAATCAAGGACATCATGGAAACAAGCATGTAAATGTGAGGTAGCGATGCAAATAGGTGTTTCAAGAGAATAGGTATCTACCTCAAGCTCATAGCAATCATGCATAAGACTCTCAATGAAGGGTCTATGGTAGGCATAAGAGTAATTCACAAACCAAATGAAATGAAATGTCTAAATGCACGAGGCAAGTGCAAGACGATCCAAGCATAATGTGCATGGGGTGTAGTAAATCTAGCATGGCAATAGTGGCTATCAACCGCATGAAAAGAACAAGTATGAATAATCAGTGATGCGATAGGGCAAGCAATCATAGGAAGCAAGTCGTGTAGGCTAGTAGTGCGAAGACGCAACATACTAGAGGAAATCATGGCAATCATGTGATGTGAGCAAATAATAGGCATAGGCAATGCACATGAGATATCACAAGCACGATTACAAAGCAAGATCAATGTATCATCATAGGAATGGATCACCAAGGAAACATGGCAAGAACAAGCAATATCTCCACCAAGCTTGCAAATACACATACAAGTACTAGAATCGATCATCATGTGTAATGCAAAGCATGGGTCACAAATGCATGGAAAATGTATAGAAATGAGCATATCATGCGAAGTGAACAAGGCAATATGGCATAAAGTGAGAAGTGGTGTATAACCCATAACCAAGTGAGGGCCATGTAGAACGAATGTGCAGAGTCGTTGCACGGAGGAAACGGTAGGTGACACATCTCACGGGTTCCCAAGGCATCATTGCTCTCTAGAGCTAGTTTCGTCAACTCATGGTATTGCGAGGATGACGAGTAAGTATGGGTATCTACACAAAATAGAAACAAGCCAAAGAAAGTGTGTGCGTGGTAAATGTACATATCATCCATCATGATGTGTATGTGCACGTGTGAGTTAGCACAATATAAGCAATGCTCAAAGAAATTGGTTGCATTGTATAAGAACATGCCATCCATCATGAATGAATAGTTGCTATGTATAACACGATGGGGATGCAAATTGAGCATACAATTATAGCAAGTGTGTGGCACAACAAGAGCATTTTTATTCATGGGATGCATGTGGTGCACACAATCAATTGAATCATTCAATGGATGGGAATATGGGATGGATCAAAATCTCCTAATATGGATGAGGAAACTATGGGGGTCTCCTCATGAGCAAAAGCGGAAACATCATATGGAGAAAATGGACAACATCCAAAACAATGCATATCCGAAGCTAGGTGGTCATGGCATGGCATCTGAGATAAATGATGCAAAGGGAGCATATCAATATCATCACAAGAGAAACAAATGCCAATAACCATGGGCTTGTCATCTATGCTATAAGTGCAAATTGGGTTTATTTTAAAGGCGTATGCATAGTCACTACGATGAGATTGTAAATATGACATATGGTTGATCTCATGCATAGCATATGACAAGTCAAGCGGATTATCAAACATGATGTGACCTAGAGAATTGTCACAAGAAATCCTATGTAACATGGCATCGCACCTAATAGACTCCACATGGCAATCATCATACTCATCATAAATGGGCAATAAATCATCACATGGGGAAGTTGAACTAGCATGAAGCATGTCCATAGGTGGATCAACATCATGCAAGCAATCAATGTCAAGAATGTGCACTAGTGGGACTAGATCATCACCTTCACCTATTTTACCTTTCTCAATCCGCTCATGTTGTGTAGGTGAGGTGGCAAAGACAAAATGTTGGTCATCTTCATCTTGATGGAACCATGTGGGGGATGCATCATATGCCACCATGGCCATCGTTTTGTCCAAAGGAAGGACAAATTCGTCGTGAATCGGCGCGTCATCATATATGGGACTTAGCACCAAAGGAGAAGACACAATAGAGGTAGAGGTTAAGTCATTAGAAATCATCATGGCCTCACATGCCCAATCAACTATCACACTCTCTCTATGTGGTGGTTCACTCACTCCCTCAAAATAGGAGCACTCAACATCACATATGGTGGAGTCACTCATCTCACTCAAGTGGTGGGGGTTGTGGCTCTCCTCACATGGGAATTGTGGCAACTCATCATATATGGGGCTAGTGGTGAAGTCACTCTCGCTCTCAATATGGTGGCACAAGTCACTCAAGTCATCATACGTCGCCGTGGTCGAAGGGAAAATCCCATGCTCAACCATCTCATCGTTGTCGCCGTGGATGAATGCGGAAGATGGCACATCATCGCGCTCCTCCATGACCGAAGGGAAAATCCCATGCTCGATCATCTCGTCACCGTCGCCGTGGATGAAGGCCGATGTAGGCGTACTCGTCGGAGGTAGGTGAAGATGGCGTACGTACAAAGGCGAAGATGCCTTGACAACACTTGGCGAAGATGTTGAAGTGGTGGTAGTAGTCATAGCTTCGTCTTGTTGGTGCTCGACTCGCGGTCTTCTCTTGTGCTCATGAAGGTTTTCTTAACGGTGCCGCGTGGTACTTGCATCTTGTGGCCGCTCCGAAGGTGTGCGACTTGAGCGTCTCCGCCGTGAAGATGAAGAAGGGGAAGAGGACTTGTATTTGGCAACCAAGTCTCGTACTTGATCCATTTGTTCATCCAACTTGGTGTCGAAGTAGTCCCTTTTCCTTGCTTCGCCCTGGTGAGTGTCGACGGTGAGTCACTCAATGCCTTGCATTGCTCATTGTAATCCGAAGATGGACGTTTTGGTGATGTAGTTATTCGTGCCATTATTGTCATGGAAGACCGGAGATGAAGTGTTTCACCTATCCATCACAAGACCGAGCAAATGTGAGTGGAAGAAAGGAAAGAACTATACCAAATGTACCTTTCAAACGTTGAAGATGGATCAATAATCACTCAATAATGTATCAAGGAAATAGCACAATTGGTACCGCATCTTGTCAATTCTCACACCTACACAAGTAAGGCTTATGGTGGAGCTCGGTGAGGACAGTGGCACAAAAAATTGATGCAAAATGTTATCAAGAGTCAATAAGGTTGGAAAAGATTCACAAATTCACAAGTGCAATAAGTAGATCAATAACACTATGTGGCACACTTGAACACACACGGATAGATAAATGGGGTCGTGCAACCAAGGAATGAGCACAAAATGTGGAATCCACGGAAAATGCTCATGTTGCACAACTCAAGAGAGACGCTAGCACGATTGCTCAATAGGCGGATATGACACTTGTGCACAACCTATAAGATGCAAAATGTATGAGCTTTCTATCCCAAGTATGCTATGTGTATGATGTTCCCGATGTTCTTCTCAAGATGATCCAAGATGATCGGATATGACAATCTTATGTGCAATGTGGTATGATGCTATTGCTCTTGCTTACAAGCTTCTTTGCTCTCTTTTTGCTTAAAGGCTTATTCTCTTTTTTTTTATGGCCACTTATGCGAAATGCACAAACCAAGATAGCAATTGTGTATATTCGGGAACAATCTTGTGACACAAGGGATGATATGATGATACCAAGATGATATGGTATGTCTGCAATGGAAGGTACGAATCACTAATGTGCACAAGTAACGTTGCCGGCAATACTCAATGGCTAGTCTCGATAGGCAAGTGACACAAATGGGCTAGGGGTTAACAATGCAATGGCAAGAATGTACAATGATGGGATACTACGATACCAAGATGATATAGAGGTTACCGTTCTTGCTTACAGGTGTCAAATTGGTGAAGGTGGTCGATGTCGAATCGTTGCTGAAGTTGAGCGGCGGTGTTGTTGATGTCGAACCGTTCCTAGTTAGCCGAAATACCCTAGGAAACGGAAAAACCGCAAACTCAAAATCTCAAAGGAAAATGTCAAATGGTCGT
The DNA here is from genome assembly GCA_032464435.1 of Aegilops umbellulata. Taxonomy (NCBI): domain Eukaryota; kingdom Viridiplantae; phylum Streptophyta; class Magnoliopsida; order Poales; family Poaceae; genus Aegilops; species Aegilops umbellulata. Next base: position 185,607,187 of record CP136055.1, read on the forward strand.
AGCGGAATGCGTTGATGGTTCCAGAGTTAGCAATGCGGAAGTGGTGGTGGTGGTTGATGACGAAGCAACCGTCCCTAAGTAGCCTAAACACCTTAGGAGACTCAAGTCACCACTCAAGCAACCACAAATGCTAAATGGAGCAAAAAGGGCTAGGTTGCGGAAAGCTATGGCGGTTTTGCGGATGATATGGTGGATGGCCTAGGCAAAGATGCCAAAATGCCAAAATTTTGATGGAGTCAAATTATATTGGAACCTATCTAGATAGATGGGGGATGTCAATAGCTACTCAATTAGCTAAAGAACATTAAAATCGGACTCCGGAAGTGAAAGTTATGGCCGAAACGGTTTTTGTTGGTGGGCTGATTCGGGGGGGGGGGGGGTGCGGGTGCCCGGGGGTCAGAGGTGCGGGCACGCGGGGTGGTCAACGGGGTTGGGCGAAAGAAGTGTCCTGGGGGTCCGGGTGCCCGGGGGTAAGGGGTGCGAGCACCCGCGGTGGTCAGCGGGGATGGTCGGGGGGTCCGGGTGCCCGGGGGTCACAGATTTGGGCGGAAATTTGTGGGAAAATGGGAGAAATTGGTGGATTTCGTGGAGGAAAATGTGGAGATGGATGGGGGAAGGCTAGATCCACTTGAAACCAAGCAAATCCATCGATCAAATCCAACAAAACCTCATCAGACCAACAAATCACAAAAAAATTTGGGGCTATTTTTGGTGGGGAATTTTCGAAATTGGGGAAGAACACAACAAAATTAGGCTAGAGAACAAGAAGGTGGGCTCCAATTTCATGAGAAACCATTGCTCATGATACCAAGATGTTGTAGGGTGGAACTCTAGATAGAGATCTTTCACGAATTGGAGGGGAAATCCCCAAGAACACGAAGAACACAAAAGAGGGGAAACACTCAAATTGACTAGATCCAATCACACACATGCTAGATCGAAGAACACATAAGAGGTCACAATAATTCAAGGTTAACAAAGTAAAGATACAAGGTAACTAGTCCATCCCAATACCATGAGGAATGAGGTATTGATGATAGTCTTCCCCAAGAGGGGTGTCTTGAATCCCAAGGGGATCTTCTCCCTTAAGAGGTCATGATCTCCTGGACGAGTGGGTACAAGGAGCAAAGCTCTCAAATGTCTATCAACTACTTTGCTATCATCTCTAATGATCTAGGGAGGAGTTTATATAGCCTAGGGATGAAACGGAAGGGGGGAGAGGGATACAGGGGTGAAAATCCCAATTGCACGCAGGCTGTCTCGGAGGGGTCCGGGCACCTGGGGTAAAGTGGCCTGGGCACCCGGACCGGTCAGGGAACCGGGTGAGGAAGGACCGGGCACCCGGGGTCCTAGGCCCGGGCACCCGGGGCGGAGCTGGTGGCTGGCGCGGGGCAGGCCGGGGGGCGAGCTGGGCGCGGCCTAGGGAGGGGCCAGGCACCCGGTGTCCAGAGGCCAGGCACCTGGGCCAAACAGGGGCGCCGCGCTAGGGGGGCCCGGCACCCGGCGGGGAGAAGGCCGGGCACCCGGGCCAGCCAGGGAGGCCGCGGCCTCGACGATTGGAGGTGGCCGGGCACCCGGGGCCATTGGTGGCCGGGCACCCGGAGTGGTCCGTGCCCTCCATTGCTCCATTCTTCTCATTCCCTCACTGCTCTTCCTTCTCCATGGTTGCTTGACTCTCCGTCCTCATTTCCTCCCAGTCATCTCCTTGGTACCTAACCATGCATAGAGTTTCCATTTGAGGTAGAACACAATTCATATGTGAATCCAAATGAAACTCGAAGAGGAATGAGTTAACCTCGGTACCGATGGCATGTGCGCGGGCTCTCATCATAGGTCCTCTCCATGCTTGCGGTGGTGGTGTGACGTCCATGGCGATGCTCGAGGGATGCTCCGCATCAACTTCCCCTGCCACCCGAGGCGAAGAGGCCCTCACGGAACCCTCCACGGGTGAGGTCGCGCAGAAGGCTGCCGTGACTACCATGGCAGAGGGAGAAGCTCACGACCCGGTAACAAATGTTGCCGGGGAAACTGAGGTCCCCACCCGACAGACTTCTGTAGGTACTCCACTTATTTCCTTTTTCCTCTCTTGCTCCGATTGTTTCTCCTGATTTCTCCATTTTCTAAAAGCTTCAGTTTCTTTGTTGTCCACCGGCCTTCCCATATGCAGCCCCCCAAGCGGAGGAGCCAAAGTTGTTGGAGGTGGTGGCTGATATAGGAAGGGCTACTATGGATGAGACCGTTGAGATTGCTGCTGCCGAGGGGCAGGATCTTGCTGCCGGGAGTGCACAGGGCTCCCTGGCGGTGGTAGAGCACTCTTCGGAGGACGTCCGGGAAGAGGAAGTGTTGGTTGAGGTGAAGATTTCCCTCCAGACCATGGATCCACTCCCCTCCTATGGGAACGTCACCGAGGTTCCGCTGCCCTCCTCAAACATGCTGGCCATGGTGGTGTCGCCGCCTAGAACCGGAGCCCCCAGCCTGTCTCTGACGACGGACGTGGAGCTCGATGAAGAGCTCCAATGCCTCCTGGCGCCGCTGTACCAAGAAGCTGGGGAGGACGATGACTCAGCCGCCATCACAATGGATTTGTCCTTCATGGAATCCATGGCGGCGGGCGTGAAGGAGATGCAGGCTCGACACAACCAAAAGTGGCAGGTGCTCAAGGAGCGGCGTGAGTCCGCCAGGAAGGTGGACCAGAAGCTGAAGGATAAGTGCCTGGAGTTGCACGAGTGGAACGACAAGCAGTTCAAGGTGCTCATGAGGCAGCAAGAGACGCTCCTGATGACGAGGGAGACATCGTGGCCCGTGAGGCGCGCCTGGCAGATTGCAAGGCATCTCTGGATGCCAGAGAGCAAGAGATCTCCCTCCGGGAGGAGAAACTCGAAGCCACTCTCCGCGCCAAGGATGAAGATCTGGAGGGTCTTGTGCAGCAATGCACCAAGGAACTGGAGGACAAGCACGACGCTACCATGGACGCCCTTGCCACTGATTCCGCTGCTCAGCTGAAGAAGCTTACGGAAGATCTGGCCGCCGCGTCCGCCGCCAAGACTGATCTTGATCGGCAGGTGGCCAAGCTGAATGAGGACCTTGCCGGGAGCGTCAGGGAGGTGGAGGTACTCAAAGAAGAAGCACGTCAAGCAGAGATCCTCTTGGCCGACGTGCGGGCACAACTCTCCTCCAAGACCCAAAGCCTGGATACTGCCAACGCATCACAGACACGAAGGCTAGGATCGGCACAATGGAACGCTCGGCGGAGTCCCTTGAGTCCCGCCAGCAGTTGATCTCCAAGGATCTGGACACTGCCAAGCGTCTCGGGCAGGACGCAGAGGACAAGCTGAAGAATCAATGCAAGCAGGTTAACCTCTGGATCCAGAGCCTGATCAACATCGCCGAGCAGTGCCTAGGCTGCGGTGATGGCATGGACGGCCGAGTCTTCTCGGAGTTTTCATGGATGCTTTTTCCATCTATGAAAATTCTTTTGATGATTGCTTAAGCAACCTTGATCGATTTTTACAGAGATGTGAGCAATCTAATCTTGTCTTGAATTGGGATAAGTGCCACTTTATGGGTAATGAAGGTATTGTCTTGGGAATAAAATTTTTGAACGAGGTATTGAGGTGGATAAAGCTAAAGTTGACGCAATTGAGAAAATGCCATGTCCTAAAGGCATCAAAGGTATTCTTAGTTTCCTCGGTCATGCTGGTTTCTATAGGAGTTTTATTAAAGTCTTCTCTAAAATTTCCAGGCCTCTTACATATCCTTTACAAAAGGACGTTCCATTTGTTTTTGATGATGATTGTGTAGAAGCCTTTGAAACACTTAAGAAAGCCTTAATTTCTGCACCTGTTGTTCAACCACCTGATTGGAACTTGCCTTTCAAAATTATGTGTGATGCAAGTGATTATGTTATTGGTGCGGTCCTAGGACAAAGAGTTGATAAGAAATTAAATTTCATTCATTATGCTAGTAAAACTCTAGACAGTGCCCAACGCAATATGCTACTACTGAAATAGAATTCTTAGCAGTGGTGTTTGCAAGTGATAAATTTAGATCTTACATTGTTGATTCTAAAGTAATTGTTCACCGATGTTGCTGCTATAAAATATCTTTTGGAAAAGAAAGATGCTAAACCTAGATTCATTAGGTGGGTTCTTTTGCTACAAGAATTTGACTTACATATCACCAATGGAAAGGGAGCTGAGAACCGCGTGGCTGATAACTTGTCTAGGCTAGAAAATATTCTTGATAACCCAACCTATTAATGATAGTTTTCTTGATCAGCAATTAGCTGCAATAAATGTTTCTCATAACACTCCTTGGTATCTGACTCTGCTAATTACATTGTTGCTAAATATTTGCCACCTAGCTTCACATACCAACAAAATAAAAAATTCTTCTATGATTTAAGACATTACTTTTGGGACGACTGATACGTCTCCAATGTATCTATAATTTTTTATTGTTCCATGCTATTATATTATCTGTTTTGGATGTTTTCTATGCATTAATATGCTATTTTATATTATTTTTGGGACTAACCTATTAACCTAGAGCCCAATGCAGTTTCTATTTATTCCTTGTTTTAGAGTTTCGCAGAAAAGGAATACCAAACAGAGTCCAAACGGAATAAAACCTTTGCGATGATTTTTCTTGGACCAGAAGACACCCCACAGACTTGGATATCAAGTCGGAGGAGCCATGAGGTGGCCACAAGGGGGGAGGGTGCGCCCCCTGCCTTGTGGCCCCCCCGTGACTCCCCTGACCTAATTACTTCGCCTATATATTCCCATACCACCAGAAGTGTCCACAAAAACACTTTTCCACTGCCGCAACCTTCTGTACCCGTGAGACCCCATCTAGGGGCCTTTTACAGCATCCTTTTGGAGGGGGATTCGATCATGGAGGGCTTCTACATCAACTCTATTTCCCTTCCGATGAAGCGTGAGTAGTTTACCACAGACCTACGTGTCCATAGCTAGTACCTAGATGGTTTCTTCTCTCTCTTTGATTCTCAATACCATGTTCTCCTTGATGTTCATGGAGATCTATCCGATGTAATCTTCTTTTGCGATGTGTTTGTCGAGATTCGATGAATTGTGGATTTATGATCAGCTTATCTATGAATATTATTTGAACCTTCTCTGAATTCTTTTATGCATGATTTGGTATGTTTGTAATTCTCTTCGAACTATCGGTTTGGTTTGGCCAACTAGATTGGTTTTCTTGCAATGGGAGAAGTTCTTAGCTTTAGGTTCAATCTTGCGGCGTCCTTTCCCAGTGACAGTAGGGGTAGCAAGGCAGGTATTGTATTGTTTCCATCAAGGATAAAAAAGATGGTACATCATATTGCTTGAGTTTATTCCTCTACATCATGTCATCTTACTTAATGCGTTACTCTGTTCTCCATGAACTTAATACTCTAGGTGTGGGCAGGAGTCAGTTGATGTGTGGAGTAATAGTTGTAGATGCAGAATCGTTTTGGTATACTTGACACGGACGTGATGCCTATATTTCATAATCATTGCCTTGGATTCGTCATAACTTTGCGCTTTTCTATCAATTGCTCGACTGTAATTTGTTCACCCACCGTATTATTTGCTATCTTGAGAGAAGCCTCTAGTGAAACCTCTGGCCCCCGGGTCTATTTTCCATCATATAAGTTTCTGATCTACTATTTTGCAATCTTTTACTTTCTGATCTATAAACCAAAAATACAAAAAATTATTTACTTTACCTTTTGTTTAATTTCATCTACCTCTATCGGATCTCACTTTTGCAAGTAACCGTGAAGGGATTCACAACCTCTTTATCGCGTTGGGTGCAAGTTGTTTGATTATTTGTGCAGGTATTGGTGGTTTGTGCGTTGTATCCTACTGGATTGATACCTTGGTTCTCAAACTGAGGGAAATACTTATCTCTACTTTGTTGCATCACCCTTTCCTCTTCAAGGAAAAAACCAACGCAAGCTCAAGAAGTAGCAGGAAGAATTTCTGGCGCCGTTGCCAGGGAGATCTACGCTAAGTCAAGACATACCAAGTACCCGTCATAAACTCTCATCTCTTGCATTACATTATTCGCCATTCGCCTCTCGTTTTCTTCTCCTCCACTTCTAAAACAATTTTTGAAAATATTTGCCTTTTCTTCGCCCCTCTTCCGCTCGTGTTCTTCGTTTGCTTGTTGTGTGCTTGTGTGTTGGATTGCTTGCTTTGTCACGATGGCTCAAGAGAATACCAAATTGTGTGATTTTTCCAACACTAATAACAATGATTTTATTAGTACTCCAATTGCTCACGCCACTAGTGCCGAATCTTATGAAATTAATGCCGCTTTGCGGAATCTTGTTATGAAAGATCAATTTTCCTGCCTTCCTAGTGAAGATGCTACATCCCATCTGAATAATTTCGTTGAGTTGTGCGATATCCAAAAGAAAAAAAGATGTGGATAATGATATTGTTAATTTGAAGCTATTTCTGTTCTCACTTCGAGATCGTGCTAAAACTTGGTTTTCATCTTTGCCTAAAAATAGTATTGATTCATGGAATAAGTGTAAAGATGCTTTTATTTCCAAGTATTTTCCTCCCGCTAAGATCATCTCCCTTAGGAACGATATTATGAATTTTAAGCAACTTGCTCATGAACATGGTTCACAATCTTGGGAGAGGATGAAATTGATGATACAAAATTGCCCTACTCATGGTTTGAATTTGTGGATGATCATGCAAATTTTTTATGCCGGATTGAATTTTGCTTCTAGGAACCTTTTAGATTCTGCCGCGGGGGGCACTTTTACCGAAATTACTTTAGGAGAAGCTACTAAACTCCTAGATAATATTATGGTTAATTATTCTCAATGGCATACCTAAAGATCTTCCACTAGTAAAAAAGTGCATGCGATTGAAGAGATTAATGTTTTTAGTGGAAAGATGGATGACCTTATGAAATTACTTGCTAGCAAGAGTACTTATATTGATCCTAATGATATGCCTTTGTCTACTTTGATTGAAAAGAATAATGAATCTATGGATGTGAATTTTGTTGGTAGGAACAATTTTGGTAATAACGCGTATAGAGGTAATTTTAATCCTAGGCCGTTTCCTAGTAATTCCTCTAATAATTATGGTAATTCCTACAACAATTCTTATGGAAATTACAATAAGATACCCTCTGATTTTTAGAATAGTGTTAAAGAATTTATGAGTTTGCAAAAGAATTTTAATGCTTTGGTTGAAGAAAAATTGCTTAAAGTTGATGATTTGGCTAGGAACGTGGGTATTGTAAGTGCATCTAGGGCCCCTTAGTGATTTTGGTGTACTGAAGACTTATAGGTTAAGGGACTAATGTGTTTATGACTGTACACAGGACTATAAGTCTATTAGGAGTTTAATATTTATAGAGAACGTCGACCCCTAAAAATGGAGTTCTTCGACTGAAGACTTTGGATTTCTGAAGACTTTTTGAAGACTTTGAAAGTGAAGAAATTGGTGTGACCTTGAAGACTTGTTATTCATCCAAGGAACATGAAGCGTGAAGACTTTTGTTTTCGTAGTTTCATTTTCCCTTTCTTGAGTCAAAGCAAACACCGTATTGTTAAAGGGGGTCGAGGAAATACTAAGGAAAATTTCCATGTGATTCTCAACTCAAAATCCTACACCTACCAATCCCTTCGAGTGAAGCCATTGGAAATCTCATACAGCTCAGTCATATTCTTCAGTGACAGAGACGAAGTTCTTCTGGTCTCTGAAGAATTTGGTCTGACTGAGGAGTTAGGAATTCGCCAGTGCGGATTGCCTACACAGTGAGGAACATGATACCCTGAGGAATTTGATACTCAAATTTCCGACCGTTGCTGTGCTATGCGCCAGCTGTCCCAAAATATCTACCCACCTAATCGTCATATCATTGAAGGGCATTTATGTCTTATCATGTCGGGCTGCTCCCTAGGCTATAAATAGCCGCCCCCTACAACCACTAGTTGGTTGGCTGCTCCAAGAGAAACTGACACTTGTCATTCGAGAGCATCCCATCCTCCGAGGACTTTGAGCGAAAATCATCGAGTGAGGAAAAACCCAAACCCAAACACGTACAAACCCAAAGTGATTGAGCATCACTGAAGAGATTGATCCTGCGTGGATCCGACGCTTGTTACCTTTGAAGACTGTGCTTCTTCCAGACGGTTAGGCGTCATGGTCAAGATCATCCAAGAGGAATTGTGGATCGCCAAGTGACCGAGTTTGTGAAGGTTTGGAAGTCACCTGAAGACTTACCACGAGTGATTGGACGAGGTCTGTGTGACCTTAGTTCAAGGAGAATACAGTGAGGACTGTGTGTCCTCAGGTTTAAATACGTAGCCGCTTCAACCAGATGTACAACTGAGACATCAGTTGGAACTGGTCTACCAAATCATTGTCTTCACCAAGCCAACTGGTTCTGTTTCCTCAACTCTTTCATTTCCTCATTCCTGTGTTGCGTGCTTGTCATATCTGTGTTTGAAGACTTTGACTGAATACTTTCCCAAATTTTCTTAGTTCAACTTCTTCAGTCTGTCTGCCTTCATCCCGGGTTATCCTGTGATTACGCTTTCTGTACTCTGTGCTTGTCTTCATTTCATCATGATGACCATGCTTGTGTACTGTTATGTTTACTTCTGTGTACTTATTCCGCTGCTAGTAGTTCTTCGCTAAGGAATTTCCTCACCGGCAAATTCCTTAGTGAAGAATTCATAAAAATCGCCTATTCACCCCCCTCTAGTCGATATAACGCACTTTCAATTGGTATCAGAGCAAGGTACTCCCTTGTTCTGTGTGATTTTGGTTTAACCGCCTAGAGTTTTAGTTATGTCGACCGCAGGTATGATCAAGGTCTCTTCTGGTTGTCCTACCTTCGATGGGACGGACTACCCCTATTGGAAGAATAAGATGCGAATGCATCTTGAGGCAATTGATAATGATTTCTGGTATGTTGTGGAAAATGGTGTTCCCTCAGTCACACCTTCTCTGAATCCTGCTGATGTGAAGAGATTCAAGCAACTCGATTCTCATGCGAAGAATATCATATGTGGCCATCTGAGCAAAGGGCAGTATGGAAGAGTGAGTTCTTTGGAAACTGCTAAGCTTATCTGGGATACGCTGTCCAAAGTCAATGAAGGAGTCTCAACATAGCCTGACTCTCGAGTTGATGTTCTTCGCAATCTCTTCAACCGCTTCAAAAGATTCGACAATAAAAATGTTCAACAAACCTTCGATCGCCTCACTGACATCTCAAATGAGCTTCAAACACTTGGTGCCACTAACATCACCGACCATGAGGTGGTGAATAAATTACTGAGATCTCTTGATTCTTCATTTGATACTCTGGCATTGATGATACAATAACGTGCTAATTACAAGTCACTTGATCCTGCTGATATCCTCGAGAGGCTAAATACTCATGAGTTTCAGCTTGCTGAGAAGAGGGATCTCTATGGTTCGAGCTATGGCAGATCACGTGCACTGAAGGCCAAGGCAGTTTCTGATTCTGAAGATGAAGATTCTGGTAGCAGCCTTGGTGACCCTGAAGAACTGAGTCATGAGCTAGCACTGCTCGTGAAGAAATTCCAGAAGTTTTCAAGACGTGGTCGCTTTGGAAGACCCTCAAGGAGCAATGATTCCTCATCCAGTGACTACAAGAAGAGGCTTTGTCACAAATGCAAGAAACCAGGACACTACATTTAAGATTGTCCTCAGTGGGAAAAGGAATCAAAGAAGAAGAAATACAAGGATTACAGTTCTGATGATGCGAAGAAAATGAAGAAACCCTCAAAATCTTCACCATCAAAATCCTCGAAGTCTTCGTCTCACAAGAAGAGCAGCTCCAAGAAGGCTCGGGCATTCATTGGAAAGGAAATGGACTCTGAGGCTGAATCTAAGGAACATGAGGAAGAGGAGGCATCTGAGGAGTCTGAGTCTGGTGTGGCGAGTCTGGCTCTCGCTACTGCATTCGTCAGCAAGTCTATCTTCAACTCTGAAGAAAATGGCTTCACCAACAAGGCTGACGAAGACAATGATGACTACGCTCCCACCTATTGCTTCATGGAAAAGGGTGCCAAGGATGATCAACCCAAAGCCACTGAGTGGGACCTCGGTAGTGGATGTACAAATCACATGACTGGTGACAATAATCTATTGATGGATGCTCCCTTATCACCATCGCATCTGAAGCATATCATCTTTGCTGACAAAGGCAAAAGTCAGGTATTGGGTCTAGGTAAGGTTGCAATCACAAAGGATCGACACATGGACAAAGTCATGCTTGTCGAGTCCTTAGGATACAACCTCATGTCTGTCTCAATGCTTTGCGATCTTGATATGTGTAACATCCCAAATTTTCAATTTGGAATGTTATACATTAGATCATCATTGCATATCATATTTTATTTGCTTTTGGTTTTGATACTAGAAATTCTACGCAACTCAAGGACCCACAGGGAGAGTTGGGGATTTCGTTATTTTCATATTTGAGTTTTCTCAAATTTTGAGAATAAGATCATTTGATTTTAATTATTTTATCTTAAATTATTTCTATTGCAAAAATATGAGAGAGGGAATAAAATGGTTTTCCCAAAATAAAGAAATATTGAGGGTTTAATAATAAAATCAAATAAGATTTTATTTCAGAGTTTTTCGCTATTTTATTTGAATTTAGGAAAAATGTGTGTTTTTCAAAATTGCATTTAGGCCCCAAATAAATGTTCACTTTGTCCGGCTTGATTTTAGAAGTCGGGGAAAATGTATTTCGGGATTTTGGAGTCCGTTTAGTATTTCTTTTATTTCTTTTTCTGTGCTTGATTATTTAAAAACAAAAAAGAAACGCAAACCGACCTAATGGGCCGTGTCCGACCCGGACCCCTGGCCCGGCCGGCTTTATAAGCCGGGGGAGGCCCAGCCGAAACCCCCGTCCGCCGCCCGCCTCGAGCCCCGTGCCCGAACCCTAGCGTTGTCCCGCCCGCCGCCGCCGCCGCCCACGCCGCCCTACCCCGGATCCCGCCGCCGCCGCCAGCGCCCCCCCGCCGCCCCGCATCGGACCCCGCGCCGGAGCTTGCCCCGACCCCGCCCTCCCTCCGCCCGAGAGTATCCGGAGTGCGTCGCCTGTTACTTCGAATCTCTAGGTTTCGCGGATCATCAGCAAGGCAGGTAACACTTTGATCATACCTCTTTACTACCCAGTTTTAATTGCATTAGATCAATCCTCAAACATTGCATGATTAGGATCTAATTAAATTGTGGGATGGGAAGTAGTTGAGGTAGTACCTATTACCTGTTTTATTATCAAACCCTTGGGAGTTACTTCTACGTTTTCTTATTATGCCATGCTATGCTAGTAGACGTGGATTGGGTCAGTGATATCCATTGACGGATGTGAGATTGTTAATTAATGGTTTATTTAAGGTGGCCACTTAAACACACATCTGGGTGGATTGAGGTACCTAGGTATTCCAGGATTGCCTGTTTTTGTTTATGGACCACCACCCAGGCTCAAAGGGATCATGAGATTATTCATACTAGAAACTTCCGTGTGCAGCCACAAGCTACTATGGGCTCTAGCATAGTTGACTAAGTCGTGCGAACTCTTACAGTGGTAGACTAGCAGATGTAGGGGAAAGTAGGTGCAATGGTCTACCCATCGTAAGGTGCTAGCGCTTCTGAAAGACTATGTCTCGGTCATCCGTTTCTCAAACACCATGTAGTGCGAGAAATCCAACGAAGGAGATCGAGTCTTGTGGGGAAAAGTGCGCAACCTCTGCAGAGTGTATAAACTAATCATGGTTAGCCGTGTCCCCGGTTATGGACGTCTTGAGTATCTAGTACTTGGATTATCATGTGAATCTCATCATGTTACTCTAATTAATCTTGTTGGGTTTTAATGATGATGCTTAATTGGGATTGAGGAAGCTGTCAACCATTCTCTGATGAGGACATCAATACCATTGTTACACCCACAGCCCCTACTGTTACATATACTGGACCAATTACTAGAGCTCGCGCACGCCAAATAAATTACCAGGTACTTTCGTTTCTTGGTAATGCTTCTAATGTTCATGAGAATATGATGCTGCCTAAATTGGATACATTTGTTTTGCTTACAAATGAAGGGCCTAGCTTGGAGAAGGATGAACATTGGAGCAAGAACACGCATGGAGTTGATGGCATGCGCAAGGGGATCAAGAACGGAATTACAAGTGATGATTTCAGGACTTTGAAGCCACCATAAGGAGAGCATGAAGCCTTGGACGAAATATACAAGATGTCACTTCATAATATTCGTCCATAGGCTATTTTAGGTGCTGCGTCACCTTATTATTGGGCCAGGCCCATGTAATTTCAAAATACTTAAGTATAGGCTATTTTTAGAGTCCGTATGTGTGGGGAAACAAGAGATAGGGTTGGTTTTGGACCCCACCCTCAAGGGCCACGAAATTCCCTCCTCTTCCTCCATATATACAGCCCTTAGGGCGTTGTTTAGACTTTGGGTTTTGTTTAGATTAAAAGTTCGCCATGGCTACAACTTCGCGTACTTCGTTTGTGTTCAACGACCAGACCAAGGCGTCACAGAACCCCACCTTGATCAATAAAGCTTTCCTCTTATATTCGCAATATCCAGATTACAATCTTAGTTTCTTGCTTGTTTTTCGTTTGCCTGCAGGAAACAGACCTTCGTGGTCAGGTTGATCGTGCTCCGGCGTGGTCAATAACCTCTCGGAGTTGGTTTAGCGATTGCTAAGGCGCGACGTCCTCGCACGTTCGTAGTCAGATCGTCAAAGTCGACTTCCTCCAAAACGATAGCCACCATCTCATCGAAAGACGGGACACCTTTGCCTCTATCAAGTGGTATCAGATTTCCAGGTTGCTCGGTGAGATTTTACAGTTCTTCGTAGATTAGATCGAGTCTGTTCTTCATACCTACAGTCCACAAAAAATCCACAAAAAAAATTAGGGTTAGTCCATCATATCCGAACCAATCTGAGCCTTTGTATAATCTTTTTAGGGTTTTTGCTTTGTTGAATTTGTGGTTGCATCGTCGTGTCAAGTTGCTGGTCTTAGAGTCTAGTCTTTTAGAGTTTTGAGTTCTGGTCATAAGTTGTCACGCCACCGCCGCACCATCATCATCGCCTTGCCATCTACCACTATTGCTTATCCGCCACCGCTCTGAATCCGTATCCATATACCACCACCAATCTATATCCATATACCACCACCGCTACCATATACCACCACCGCTGCCATATACCACCACCATATATCCACCACCAATCCGAGTTCTTCTCATATTAGGTTTGTTTTCGAGAGCCATCTAAATTCCGATTCGTGTTTCCTTGCCTGCGTAGGTCTCAAAAAAAAAGTCTGGAGACCCCCGGGCAGTTTTTAGGCCAAAATTTCGGCGACCGAAAATATTGTTTTGCTATCCTATTTTTAGGCTGTTCTGATTCTTTTGAGACACTCGCCATCATAGTGATTTTTGGTCACACTTTTTCGTCGTCGCTGCCCTGATTTCCAAAAAAAAATGTCAAAAAAATTTCGTCCCCATCTTGTCAGTTTGACCTGGGAAGAGTTTTGAGACACTCGCCATTATAGTGATTTTTCGCAAAAAAAGAGGAGCGCAAAAAAAACAAAGCGAAAAAAAAATTCCAGAGTGTGCTTTTCCCTTGTTTCCGTGCAGCGCCGTGATTTTGTTAGTGTTCTAGGCTCGCGTCTCTAGCACGGTCTAGCCTAGGACCAGCACAGTACCGTCGTTGAGCGTTTATTCAACTTTGCGTCTCTGAATTGATTATTGCTGACCCTTTTTGCTACCACCCTATAAGCCTTCCCAGCTCCACATACATCTACGTCGTGCGTTTGACTCTCCCTGGCAATCGCTCTATCCAAGCTTTTGGGAGTTTTGACTACAACGGTTGCCAATCACCGCCTGCTGCTGGGTAAGAACTGGTAAGAATTTGAGTTTTGCTTGACGGATTTGTGACTCCCACCACCACCTCTTGTTAGTAGTCTGTAGGATCATATTCTTGTGTGTTTCTATTGCTGCTAACCATGGCAGGATCACAAGCCAACAAGACTGACTGGGAGAACATAACAAACAAAGCGTTACATGATAAGTTTCAACAAATGATGAGTGGACAGGTGGAAGATGTGCTAAATAGATTTGAAGAGGCCATGGAGAAGATAGATGGCATTGAGAAGGCGTTCGAAACAAAGCTCGATAACAAGTTCAATGAGTTGCTCGCACGTCTACCACCACCACCACCGGCTGCACGTAACGCACCTCTACAACAACAACAACGACTACCTCCACATCGCGAAACAGCCCTCCGCCGAGCGACCCGTGTCCCTCTTCAGCCTGGCCAAGCTGCTGGTGCTGCTGTTGATACTTCTATGGCTCCTGCTGCTGATGTGGGGGAGGATGATTATGTGGGAGATTATGAGGATGAGGTTGATCAACATCAGAACTACGTGCAACCACCAGCACCACAACCACCAGGTCGTCCACATGCAAATAATGGAAATGTTAGGGCTCCCCCTCAGGTACGCGATCATGACCATCTCCCTAAACTAAAATTGAATATTCCACAATTTGAGGGTAGATATGTTCCTGATATATATCTTACTTGGGAGTTAGAAACTGAACAACGATTTACATGTTTACAATATCCTGAGGAGAGACGTGTTCCTGCTGCTGTTTGTGCTTTCACTAGCTTTGCATGTGTTTGGTGGTCTGAACATTGTAGATTATATCCTGTTCCAGCTACTTGGGCTGCTTTGAAAACTGCTATGCGTACTCGTTGGGTTCCACCATATTATCAACGTGAATTACTTCAAAAATTGCAGCGCTTAAGACAAGGAAAAAAATTCGGTAGAAGAATATTATCAGAAATTACAAACTGGCTTGATTAGATGTGGTATTATTGAGGAGAATGAAGCTATGCTTGCACATTTTCTGGGTGGATTAAATAGAGAGATTCAGACCATTATAGACTATAAGGATTATAATAATATCACTCGTTTATTCCATCTTGCTTGTAAAGCTGAACGTGAAGTGCAGGATCGACAGGCATTGGTGCGAACTAACTTTTCTGCAGGTCGACCTTCCTCATGGACACCACGTGCATCATCTACTTCCACACGTTCTGCTACACCGGCACCTCCGTCGGCTACCACCTCCAACCGTGATACAGTAAAGCAGGCGCAATCACCACTATCTGCCAAGAGCACACCTTCTGGGCCTGCAAAGAGCCCTTCTTCATCCATGGCATCAACAGGGCAAACACATGATATTTTTTGTCGATGTTGCAAGGGTGGATGTCATTATGCGAGAGAATGCCCATCTAAGCATGTGATGATTGTTACTGAGGATGGTGGGTATGAGTCCGCTAGTGACTATGATGAGGAGACTTTGGCTCTTGTTACACATGAAGAACACGGTGGAGATGATTCTGATCATTAGACGCAATACATGGCTGCTGAAGATGCTGACAGGTATGAATGTTTAGTTGCTCAACATGTTTTGAGTGTGCAGGTTACACAAGCTGAGCAAAATCAGAGGCATAATTTGTTCCATACAAAGGGAGTTGTGAAGGAATGTTCTATTCGCGTCATCATAGATGGAGGGAGCTGCAACAACTTGGCTAGCATGGAGATGGTGGAGAAGCTTTCTCTCACCACAAGACCACATCCACATCCTTACTACATCCAATGGTTCAACAACAGCGGCAAGGTTAAGGTAACACGTACTGTTCGTGTGCATTTTAGTATCTCTACATATGTTGATTATGTTGATTGTGATGTGGTACCTATGCAAGCATGTTCCTTATTACTTGGTAGACCATGGCAATTTGATAAAAATTCTGTACACCATGGTAGAAACAATCAGTATACTCTTGTTCATAAGGATAAAAATATTAATTTGCTTCCTATGACTCCTGATTCCATTTTGAAAGATGATATTAATAGAGCTAATAAAGCAAAGCAGGAGAAAAATAAGAGTGAAAATCAGATTGTGGCAAAAGAATTTGAGCAACAAATGAAGCACAATAATAAACCATCTAATGTTGCTTCTGAAATTAAATTGAAAAGTGCATGTTTACTTGCCACCAAATCTGATATTGATGAGCTAGATTCTAGCAAATCTGTTTGCTATGCTTTTGTGTGCAAAGAGGCATTATTTTCATTCGAGGACGTGCCTTCCTCTTTGCCCCCTGTTGTTACTAACATTTTGCAGGAGTTCGCTGACGTCTTCCCACAAGATGTGCTACCAGGATTACCACCTATTCGAGGGATTGAGCATCAAATTGACTTAATTCCCGGTGCATCGCTACCCAACCGTGCACCATATCGTACCAATCCAGAGGAGACGAAGGAGATTATGCCTCAAGTACAGGAGCTGCTCGACAAAGGTTATATACGAGAATCTCTTAGTCCTTGTGCTGTTCCTATTATACTAGTTTCTAAAAAGGATGGTACATCGCGTATGTGTGTTGATTGTAGAGGCATTAATAATATTACTATTCGTTATCGTCATCCTATTCCTAGGCTAGATGATATGCTAGACGAATTGAGTGGCTCTACAATATTATCGAAAGTTGATTTGCGTAGTGGATACCATCAAATTCGTATGAAATTGGGAGATGAATGGAAAACAGCATTTAAAACTAAGTTTGGTTTATATGAGTGGTTAGACATGCCTTTTGGGTTAACTAATGCACCTAGTACTTTCATGAGACTAATGAACGAAGTTTTACGTGCTTTCATTGGACGATTTGTGGTAGTCTATTTTGATGATATACTGATTTATAGCAAATCTTTGGAAGAACATTTGGAACATTTACGTGCTGTTTTTAATGCTCTACGTGATGCATGTTTCTTTGGTAACCTTGGGAAGTGCACCTTTTGCACCGACCGAGTATCTTTTCTTGGCTATGTTGTTACTCCACAGGGAATTGAAGTTGATAAAGCCAAGATTGAAGCTATTGAGAGTTGGCCGCAGCCCAAAACGGTCACACAAGTAAGGAGTTTTCTTGGACTCGCTGGTTTCTATAGGCGTTTTGTGAGAGATTTTAGCACCATTGCTGCACCTCTCAATGAGCTTACAAAGAAGGATGTGCCTTTTTTTTAGGGTACCGCACAGGAAGAAGCCTTCACGGTATTGAAAGATAAGTTGACACATGCTCCTTTACTCCAACTTCCTAATTTTAATAAGACTTTTGAGCTTGAATGTGATGCTAGTGGAATTGGATTAGGAGATGTGTTATTACAAGATGGCAAGCCTGTTGCATACTTTTCTGAAAAATTTAGTGAGCCTAGTCTGAACTATTCTACTTATGATAAAGAATTATATGCTCTTGTTCGGACTTTAGAAACATGGCAACATTATTTATGGCCCAAAGAATTTGTTATACATTGTCGGTGTACTAAAGTAGGGGTACCTTAGTACCCCGAACTCGTGCATGGGCAGTCGTAGCACCCCGCGGGCAAGGCTTGCCAGGTGATCGCCAAAACTCTCCATGGTCCCTTTTTGGGCCATCCAAGAACAAAGTATTTGAGCCAAGGCCCCGGCAGGAGGAGCTTGCCGGGAAGGCCACCCGAAGAGAGCAAGGCCCCGGCAAGAGGAGCTTGCCGGGACGGCCGCTCGAAGCACAAGGCCCCGGCAAGAGGAGCTTGCCGGGAAGGCCGACCAGGGCACGACAAGAGACTTGCTGCGACGCGCCACGCGTACCGGCAAGCACCGGTGAGCAACAAGCTCCCGGGAGCGACAAGGCATCAACCGCGGCAAGGCGCTTGCCGCGGCAAGTCACCACCCCGCGCCTGCGTTCCAGCTCATCCACCCACGTGTCGCTCTAGGGCCATTCCAGGCATACGTGGCGAGAGGCTGCGCAGCCAGGGGCATGCGGTGGCGAAGCAACGCTGATAGGACAGCCATCGTGGCAAACGGTGGCGCCCCTGACGGTCCCTTTTCTGCACTATTTGGGTGACCTAGACGGGCATTTAATGCCCTTGTCCCCTGCCGTCAGAGTTAGGTATGATAGCACTGTGCAAACAGCTGTACCCAACACAGTGTTTTCCAGTTTTACCCCCGCCTACGTTGCCACCTGTGGCTAACCCCTTGCGCATATAAAAGGAGGGCCCATGCGCAACGTAGAGGGGGAGGAAGGAGGAGGCCACTCACGCTCGGTCTGATTAGTTGCCTGAGTGTACTGTAGCACTCAGCGCTCCCGAACAAGAACACAATACAAACCACAAAGCAGCAGTAGGGTTTTACGCTTCCGTGCGGCCCGAAGTTGGGTAAACCCCTTGTGTGCATCGCCTCGATCCGCTCTTCGCGCGACCTCCGCCCCCCGCCGAACCAGAAAGGGGCTCGGTCCCCATAGGTGTTCGTGGAGGCAGATTTCCCCTGACATCTTTGGCGCGCCAGGTAGGGGGCGTCGAAGTTGTGTGAACCTGATCCGGCGTCTGCACAGGCTAGATCTCCATCGTCTTCATCGACATGCCACCGAAGAAGAAGGCTCCGGAGATGGCTGGTCCGTCCACGTCGAACGCACCGCCCCTGGAGCAAACGGGTGGTGGGGACGGCACCGGCAGCGGAACGGGCGTCGCCGAGCCAGCTCATGGTGCCACGGCCTCCGAACATACGCCGACACCTCTTGGCGCAGGTAGGCCCTGGTATGACCAAGCAACCTTTCACTCTATTCCATGGAGCGGGGGAAGTTAGCCCCACGGATCTCGCATACGGGCCACCTCGAGTGTTCGCTCACGCTGAGCTCGAGCAAGAGCAGCTGCGATGAGATGACGCGCTGCTCCTCGAGGAGGACCGTCTTGAGGCTGCTGTGCGAGCTGCTCGCTACCAGCAAGCTTTGCGCTGCTTTTATAGCCGCAAAGTTAGTGCGAGAAGTTTCGAGGAAGTGGGAAGGCCCTTACCGGGTGAAACAAGTCGCTAGGCCTAGCGCTGCCCGCCTTGGGACCAAAGATACCACTCCGGTGAGCAACTCCTGGAACGTTGGGCATCTTCGTAAGTTTTTCCCGTAAGGCGCGGTTGTCGGACCCCGTCCGGCAACCACCCTTTTGTACAAGTCTTGCCGTTGTTGCATGTGATCCTTTGTATAGAGCCAGGCGCAGACCCTGTGCACAGATTAAGTTCATGTGTTCCGCGCATCTGAGGACCAGGCGACGTTCGATGAAGTTTCGCCTTGCCAGAAAGCGACCTTGCCGGGCAGCGAGGCACGGAAAAGCTAAGTTGCCAAAGTTTGAGCAATCAAGTTTTTAAATTCTAAGGTTATCTTCCTCGAATGACCGTACTTTGTATGGAAAACCTGTGCGCGGAGGAACCAGCTCGTGGCTAGTCGCGCCCTTACTTCATTTCAAGTCTGCTCAACGATTTAAGTATGCTGCGACCAGACTCGCGCCCTTACTTTGTTTCGAGCTTGCTCAGCGACTTGAGTGTGCTGCAACTGCAATTGCGCCCTTATTTCGCTTCGAGCCTGCTCAACAACTTAAGTGAACCGCGACTAGTCACGACAAGGTTTCTTACCAGCAATGGCACCGCCAGCGGGCTGCTGATGTCCCGCACTCAGCAAGTGTGCCTACGCCGGCAAGTTCCCTAAAAGCGTAGGGCAATAACATACAAAGGAGGGAATCAAATAGAGGAAGTAACAGTGCATTCACTACCTAAGATGAAGTTATATTACAAGATAGCTTGTCGCAGCCCTAATGAATTGTTTACATAACTCGGCCAGCGGCGACAAGAAAAGAAAAGGGCGGGCGGCCTAATCCACACGGTCGCCCTCGATCCTCTTGATCCCGGCCACCCTTTCCACAATGGGCGCGACGAGGGCCCTAATCTCCTCCAGGTCAGCGTCTGGCGGCAGGGATCTGAGGACATTGGTGAGCTTGAGGCCTGGGTTGCGGAAGACGATCTTCACCAACACCTTCTCAAGGGCTCCAGCGCAGGCATCGCGCGGCTCGTCGGCCAGCCGCTCTGGGATCGCATCCTGGAGTTCCTGAAGGGCCGACGCCACGCCTTTGAAGAACGAAGTGAGCTTGGCGCTGGGTGGGAGGTTCGCGCCAGAGGGATACTCGTGACCCTCCATCTCCAGCAGTGACAGCTCCTTGTCGATGGAGGCGGCAATGTCAACCAGACCCTCCGTCCACTGCTCCACCATCACCCTAAAGTTGTTCTGGGTAACTGCGGCGCTCTTCAACAGCGCCTTGTTGTCCATGATCTCCTTCCGCAAGGCCGTCTCTCGCTCCTTGGCGCTGTCCAGCGTCTTGGACAAGGTGGCCAGCTTCATCTCAAGATCAGCATTGGAGTCCTTGGCAGCGTTAAGCTCCTTGATCTTATCGGCGATGCGTCCTTGCAGCTCGCCGAGGGTATAAGCACCCTTCTCGCGCTCTTGTTTGAGCGCGGCAAGCTCCTCACCGCTCGCCTTAAGATCAGTGTCGAGCTGCGCCACCCTCGTCTCCAGCTCCTTCTTGGCGGCCTCGGCGGTCGCGGCAGCATCTTGCGCTTCCTTGAGGGCTCCGCCAAGCGCTTGCTCGCGCGCGGCGACCTCCTCCTCATGGCTGGCGAGACTGGCTTTCTGCTGCACCAGCTCGCCCTCCCGCGCGGACAGCCCCTTGGCGGCAAGCCTCTGCTGCTCTTCGGATTCGTCCTTCTCGAGGATGAAGGCCGTCCGCGCCTCGTCGAGTTGCCTCCGCTCCGCTGCCAAGGATCGGAGGGCCTCCTGGTTGAGCTCCCGGAGCTCCTCGACGCGCTTCTCCATGTCCACTCCCGCCTTCGCGACAACCGCTTCTCGGCGTTCCACCTTGGCTTGTCGGGCGCGGTAGAGTGACACCAGCTTCTGGAGCAGCCGCTCCTCCTCAGGCTCGCCGCCGCTGCTGCTTGGGGCATCAACCAGCGTCAGCCCGGCGGAGGAGAGCACCTCTCCATCCAAGGTCTCCCCCTCGACCGGCGCCCTGGAAGTAGACTCCCAGGGGAGCTTGATGAAGATATCATCGCCGGCCTTTAGGTAGACGCCTGGCTGGGGTTCCTCGGGGTCCGACGCTGCGACGGAAGCAGGATCGGCGGTCGGTGCAGCGCCTGGCGCTCCTGCGGCCCCAGGGCCGTCAGTACGATCGTCGGCCCCCTCGCCAGCGGCTGCTGCGGCAGCCTTGGCGGCCTCTTCGCCGGCCAGATCTTCAGCACCGCCCGCCTCTCCGGTGGCGGCCACGTCGTCGTTATGGCCGCGCACATCCTCCTCGACGACGACCTCGGTCTCCATCGGGTCCATGGCGGGCGGGTCTGAAGGCCGAAAGAGGGAGAGAAGTCAAGCAACTATCCAAAGAAGGAGATTCAAAAAAAAAAGAGAGAAGAACCCCAGGGGAGTTTCGAGGCAAGAAGGTTACCTGCGCCAGGGTCTGCGGTCACGGTCTCCATCGCGAAGGGGTCGCCGGTGCTGTCCCTTGCCGGAGACTGCTCCCTTGCCGGAGACTGCTCCCTTGCCGGGGACTGCTCCCTTGCCGGGGATTCCTCCCTTGCCGGGGAACTCCCCCTTGGCGGTGTAGTTGTAGCAGGTGGCGCATCGGGGGCGGTCTCCGGACGCTCTTGGTGGGGTTGCTCTGCTCCTACGCAAATCAACAGTCAGATATCAAAAAACAAAGAGTACCCAGGCGTGCCCAACGGCAGGAAGCAAATCATATGCTTACACTGGGAGCTGCGCTGGGGGCTGCTTTGAGGGTTATTTGGTGGGTCCGACAAGGTCATCTCAGGCGCACCCCCTGCCGTCACGGTGGGCTCGTCGTCAAGGATGACCACCGGGACCTTGGCTCTCTTTGCCTCCCTCTGAGCCAGAGTCCTGAAAAGGAGTAAATTCAGAGGAAAGCAAATGAGATGCGAGACACAACTGCAAGAATTGAAGAAATACAAGTACGACGAGGATCTTACTCCTCTCCCTCTTCCTCGTCGGAGCTAAGCGCGGAGAAGTCGAAGACTGGCCCGCTTCTGGCGCGAGGAGGCGGAGGAGTAGGCTCCCTCGGCCGCTTGGCGGAGGCAGTGGTGGCGCTAGCCTGAGACGGCCTTGCCCCGGCTGTCGCCGTGGCGCGAGGGGCGGCAGGAGCAGAAGCAGCGGCCTGCGAAGACCCCGCTCCTGATGCCACAGCGGAGCGTGTCACGCGGCGCTGCGGCTGTTGGCTCGTCTGCCGCCCCACCATGTCTCCGGCCTTGCGGAGACGCCTCTGTGATTGAGCCGGGGGCTCCGCTTGCGACGAGCTGCCCAAAGGTTGGGAGGAAGAGGCGTCCGTCTCCAGCAAGCCGCTCGTGTCCTCGGTGGGCTTGTCCGCCTCGACGCCGTGCCCGGCAGGCTCTTCCTCGCCGACAAACTCCGCTCGATCAGCAAGGCTTTCCGCCTCCGCTGCGTCCGCCTCCGCCAATGTGAATGCAAATTCGCCCGCAGCCGCGGCTGTCGCCGCCTCTTCCATCCTAGAGGCGATGTGCGCCAACTCCTCGTCGGTGGTGTCCCGGGTGAGGCCCTTCTGCTCGGCGGGGTCGACCGGCACCTCCACCAAGTCGTCGAAGAACGCCCGCATGACGTCGCCAGCGGGCTGCTCCCAAGTGGAGTCCATCCCGTGCGAGTCGCACAGCGGCATCATTGCAAGGATGAGGCTGAGCGACGAATTGTTGCACAACGGGAAGACGCCTTGCGGCAGCCTGAACCATTCGGGGTGATCGGGGTCGTGCTTGAACAGCTCCCTGAGCGTCCCATCAAGTTCCAAGACAGTGAAATTGAAGTTGAGGCCAGGGCGCAGCCTCATGATGTCCGCCGCATTCTGGAACTCCCAGGCGGGTCTCCCTTTCTCCTGCAGGGGAGCGATGCGGCGGCGGAGGAAATCTGCGCCAACGGCGCCAACTGTGAGCCCGGCAAGCCTGAGCCGCAGGATCCGGGTAATGGCAATCTGCAGCTTGTCGTCGTCCGGAGCCACGTCGCTCCAATCCCTGCCGTGCACCACAGGAGTTCGGCGCACGACAGTGAATGGCTGCGGGTTCTCCTCGACGATCAGGCACCAGTCTGCTCTCCACTCCTCCCATTTGCTGCGGAGCTCTCCCTCCAGATAAGCATCCTTCTTGTCGGGCTTCGAGATCCAGGCGATTCCGCCGGAGAGGGGCTCTCCTCTCTCTACTCGAGGCGTGAAGAAGTGGCGGAAGAGGGCTACGTTTGGATAGACTCCGACAAAGTTTTCGCAAAGATGTGCAAAAATTGCCATGGTCAGGACAACATTGGGGGTGAAATCAAGGAGATGGAACCCGTAGGTGTTCATGATGTTGCAGAAAAATTCAGAGAAGGGCGGGCAGAGCCAGCAATAGAAGAACAGAGGAAAGAAGGGATACCCAGTCGGATACTCCTTCTGGGCGGCGGCGGGAAGAACCCTCGTGCGCGGATGCGCTCGCGTCCCGTCGACCAGAAGAGGTAGAATTCCTCCCTCAGGTCCAACGCGTCGAGCTGAGGGGGGAAGGTAGCCTGCTCCTTTCGCAGCGCCTCAAGCCGCTGCGCGTCGGCCGACTTCATAGCCTTCCCTTTCCCCTTGTCGCCCTTCGGGGCCATGGCGGAAGCAGAGAGGGAGGTCGACGGCGTCGGTAGCACTGGTGGCGACGGAAGGGGCGGAACGCTGCTCCCCTTGGGAAGTGGCGGAGATTTTCGAGGAATCGCAAATGGCGGGTGGGCGGACTGCCCCTGTTTCCCCTGCTTATGAGGGGAGGGGGGCGTTTCGCCTTTCCGAATAAACAAACCACCCGCGACGTGACGCATGCCCGCGGGGCTCAGCCCCGCGCACGCAGCCCACATCACGCACACCTCTCCCCACGATGCCGCGTTCGACGCGTGCCGTTCGGGGAGGGCGTGGTGGATGCAGAAAAAGATGCAGCGTGACCCAGGCCGTGCGTGCCCGTGCACTCTTTTGGGCCTGGCCCAACAGCACTCGGCACCGTGTACGGCCCATGCCTGGGGGCTCCTGTCGGTGTACTAAAGTAGGGGTACCTTAGTACCCCGAACATGTGCACGGGCAGTCGTAGCACCCCGCGGCAAGGCTTGCCAGGTGATCGCCAAAACTCTCCATGGTCCCTTTTTGGGCCATCCAAGAACAAAGTATTTGAGCCAAGGCCCCGGCAGGAGGAGCTTGCCGGGAAGGCCACCCGAAGAGAGCAAGGCCCCGGCAAGAGGAGCTTGCCGGGACGGCCGCTCGAAGCGCAAGGCCCCGGCAAGAGGAGCTTGCCGGGACGGCCGCTCGAAGCACAAGGCCCCGGCAAGAGGAGCTTGCCGGGAAGGCCGACCAGGGCATGACAAGAGACTTGCTGCGACGCGCCACGCGTCCCGGCAAGGACCGGTGACCAACAAGCTCCCGGGCGCGACAAGGCATCAACCGCGGCAAGGCGCTTGCCGTAGCAAGTCACCACCCCGCGCCTGCGTTCCATCTCATCCACCCACGTGTCGCTCTAGGGCCATTCCAGGCGTACGTGGCGAGAGGCTGCGCAGCCAGGGGCATGCGGTGGCGAAGCAACGTGGACAGGACAGCCGTCGTGGCAAACGGTGGCGCCCCTGACGGTCCCTTTTCTGCACTGTTTGGGTGACCTAGACGGGCATTTAATGCCCTTGTCCCCTGCCGTCAGAGTTAGGTATGATAGCACTGTGCAAACAGCTGTACCCAACACAACATTTTCCAGTTTTACCCCGCCTACGTTGCCACCTGTGGGTAACCCCTTGCGCATATAAAAGGAGGCCCCATGCGCAACGTAGAGGGGGAGGAAGGAGGAGGCCACTCACGCTCGGTCTGATTAGTTGCCTGAGTGTACTGTAGCACTCAGCGCTCCCGAATAAGAACACAATACAAACCACAAAGCAGCAGTAGGGTTTTACGCTTCCGTGCGGCCCGAAGCTGGGTAAACCCCTTGTGTGCATCGCCTCGATCCGCTCTTCGCGCGACCTCCGCCCCCCGCCGAACCAGAAAGGGGCTCGGCCCCCATAGGTGTTCGTGGAGGCAGATTTCCCCCGACATACATTCTGATCATGAATCTTTGAAACACATTAAAAGTCAAGCAAAACTGAACCGTAGACATGCTAAATGGGTTGAATTCATTGAGACTTTCCCTTATGTCATTAAACACAAGAAGGGTAAAGAAAATGTTATTGCTGATGCATTGTCTCGTCGTTATACTATGCTTTCACAACTTGATTTTAAAATATTTGGTTTGGAGACCATCAAAGATCAATATGTGCATGATGCTGTATTTAAAGATGTATTGCAGAATTGTAAAGAAGGTAGAACATGGAACAAGTTCGTCGTTAACGATGGATTTGTGTTTCGTGTTAACAAGCTATGCATTCCAGCTAGCTCCGTTCGTCTTTTGTTGTTGCAGGAGGCGCATGGAGGAGGACTAATGGGACACTTTGGCATGAAGAAGACGGAGGATATACTTGCTACACATTTCTTTTGGCCAAAGATGAGACGTGATGTTGAGCGTTTTGTTGCTCGCTGCACTACATGTCAAAAAGCTAAGTCACGACTCAATCCTCATGGTTTATATATGCCTTTGCCTGTACCTAGTGTTCCTTGGGAGGATATATCTATGGACTTTGTTTTAGGTTTACCTCGAACCAAGAAGGGGAGGGATAGCATATTTGTTGTCATGGATAGATTCTCGAAAATGGCACACTTTATACCATGTCATAAAAGCGATGATGCTGTTAATGTTGCTGATTTCTTCTTTCGTGAAATTATTCGCTTGCATGGTGTGCCAAATACTATTGTTTCAGATCGTGATACTAAATTTCTTAGCCACTTTTGGAGATGTTTATGGGCTAAGTTGGGGACTAAACTGCTTTTTAGTACTACTTGTCACCCCCAAACGGATGGACAAACTGAAGTAGTCAATAGAACATTGTCTACTATGCTTAGGGCTGTTTTGAAGAATAATAAGAAAATGTAGGAAGAATGCTTGCCTCATATTGAATTTGCTTATAATCGTTCATCGCATTCTACTACTAAGATGTGCCCTTTTGAAATTGTGTATGGTTTCCTACCTCGTGCACCTATTGATTTGTTGCCTCTTCCATCTTCGGAGAAGGTTAATTTTGATGCTAAAGAACGTTCTGAATTAATTTTAAAAATGCATGAGTTAACTAAGGAAAACATTGAGCGTATGAATGCTAAATATAAACTTGCTGGAGATAAGGGTAGAAAACATGTTGTGTTTGCACCTGGAGATCTTGTTTGGTTACATTTGCGTAAAGATAGATTTCCTAATTTGCGCAAATCAAAGCTAATGCCATGTGCTGATGGTCCTTTTAAGGTGTTAGAGAAAATAAATGATAATTCATATAAACTTGAGCTACCTACAGATTTTGGGGTTAGTCCCACTTTTAACATTGCAGATTTGAAGCCTTATTTGGGTGAGGAAGATGAGCTTCCGTCGAGGACGACTTCATTTCAAGAAGGGGAGGATGATGAGGACATCAATACCATTGTTACACCCACAACCCCTACTGTTACATATACTCGACCAATTACTAGAGCTCGCGCACGCCAAATAAATTACCAGGTACTTTCGTTTCTTCGTAACGCTTCTAATGTTCATGAGAATATGATGCTGCCTAAATTGGATACATTTGTTTTGCTTACAAATGAAGGGCCTAGCTTGGAGAAGGATGAACATTGGAGCAAGAACACGCATGGAGTTGATGGCATGCGCAAGGGGATCAAGAACAGAATTACAAGTGATGATTTCAGGACTTTGAAGCCACCATAAGGAGTGCATGAAGCCTTGGATGAAATATACAAGATGCCACTTCATAATATTCGTCCATAGGCTATTTTAAGTGCTGTATCACCTTATTATTGGGCCAGGCCCATGTAATTTCGAAATACTTAAGTATTGGCTATTTTTAGAGTCCTTATGTGTGGGGAAACAAGAGGTAGGGTTGGTTTCGGACCCCACCCTCAAGGGCCACGAAATTCCCTCCTCTTCCTCCATATATACAACCCTTAGGGCGTCGTTTAGACTTTGGGTTTTGTTTAGATTAAAAGTTCGCCATAGCTGCAACTTCGCGTACTTCGTTTGTGTTCAACGGCCAGACCAAGGCGTCACAGAACCCCACCTTGATCAATAAAGCTTTCCTCTTATATTCGCAATATCCAGATTGCAATCTTAGTTTCTTGCTTGTTTTTCGTTTGCCTGCAGGAAACAGACCTTCGTGGTCAGGTTGATCATGCTCCGGCATGGTCAATAACCTCTCGGAGTTGGTTTAGCGATTGCTAAGGCACGACGTCCTCGCACGTTCGTAGTCGGATCGTCAAAGTCGACTTCCTCCAAAACGATAGCCACCATCTCATCGAAAGACGAGACACCTTTGCCTCTATCATTCTCAATGTTTAACAACCACCATGATAGTTAAACAAAAATTTATTCCTTTGCAGTAGGGAAATATTGGCTTTACACAAATCTGTAACCATAGAGCTTTTCCACCAGCCATATATGCATATAGTATAGCTTACTCTTTCATTACTCTCTATGTGTTACATTGCCAGCATATTCCATGTGTTGACCCGTTTTCGGGCTGCAATGTTTCATGTTGCAGACTTTTCAGACGACGAGTAAGGTGCCTTAGGTCGTAGTTCTATACTCAGTGATGCCGTTGGAGTTGATGGACTCGCTTATCTTCCAAGCCTTCCGCTGTTATCGTTATTAGATGGCCTTAAGCCATATTTATTATAATAAGTTCTCTTTTGAGACATTCGATGTAATAAGTGTGTGATTGCTACTCTGTTATAATTCCTTCAAGTACTGTGTGGTGTCAGCATTACTGATCCAGGGATGACACCTGAGCACATAGATCAGACTGTTTGAGGTCTGGTCGCTACAATATGGTTGTTGTCTTTGGCAAGTATCGTTGTGTTGTGGTTATGGAAGCTGACAATTCCAAAGCTTCGAAGGCTTTAGGAGAGGAGACTTGTATATTGTTGATTTCTCTACAGGACCACAACCAGCCGTGTGCCTACTTGCAAAAGCTTCAGAAGGCTGGCTATGGCATCGACGACTTGGTCATGCTGGCATGAGGAATTTGCACACGCTTGCGAAGAAGAAGCATGTCATTGGCATTGAGAATGTCAACTTCCTCAAGGATCACTTATGCGGAGCCTGTGAAGCTGGGAAGATGACCAAGGCTAAGCATCCAGCGAAGACTATCATGACCACTACTCGACCATTTGAATTGCTTCATATGGATCTCTTCGGTCCCAACCATTATTCTGCAGTTTCAAATGATGCATCTCAATATGGCTTTGTTATTGGTGATGATTACTCTCGTTACACATGGGTACACATTGTTACTTACAAACATGAAGTGCAGGAAGTCTTCAAACGATTTTCCTCGAGGGCTTGAACCAACTTTGGTGTGAAGATCAAGCACATCAGAAGTGACAATGGAACTGAGTTCAAGAATTCTGGTCTCGATGACTATCTTGATGAACTTGGTATTACTCATGAGTTATCTGCTCCTTATACTCCTCAGCAGAATGGCGTCGTGGAGCGCAAAAACAGGACTCTTGCTGAGATGGCTCGCACTATGCTTGATGTATACAAAACGCCTCGTCGTTTCTGGATTGATGCAATTGATACTGTGTGCCACATCATCAACAGAGTATATCTTCACAAATTCTTCAAGAAGACTGCCTATGAACTCCTCACTGATAAGAAACCCAATGTGAGTTATTTCAAAGTCTTCGGTGCTAAATCTGGATTAGAGATCCTCATCACAACTCTAAATTTGCACCGAAAGCACATGAAGGTTTTATGCTTGGTTACGGAAAGGACTCGCACACCTATAGAGTCTTCAACAACGTTCTTCACAAGGTTATTGAAACTGTAGATGTGCGGCTTGATGAAACTAATGGCTCGCAAAGAGAGCACCTACCTTCTGTGATAGATGAACCACGTCCGGGGAAATCTGCCTCCTCGAACACCTATGGGGAGCGAGCCCCTTTCTTGGTTCGGCGGGGGGCGGAGGTCGCGCGAAGAGCGGATCGAGGCGATGCACACAAGGGGTTTACCCAGCTTCGGGCCGCACGGATGCGTAAAACCCTACTGCTGCTTTGTGGTTTTGTATTGTGTTCTTGCTCGGGAGCGTGTGGTGCTACAGTACACGCGAGCTGCTGGCGAGACCGAACGCGAATGGCCTCCTCTTCCCCCCGTTGCGCATGGGGCCTCCTTTTATATGTGCAAGGGGTTACCCACAGGTGGCAACGTAGGCAGGGGTAAGACTGGAAAACGTTGTGTTGGGTACAGCTGTTTGCACAGTGCTATCATACCTAACTCTGACGGCAGGGGACAAGGGCATTAAATGCCCGTCTGGGTCGCCCAAACAGTGCAGGAAAGGGGCCGTCAGGAGCGCCACCGTTTGCCACGATGACTACTCTGTCAGCGTTGCTTCGCCACCGCATGCCCCTGGCTGCGCAGCCTCTCGCCACGTACGCCTGGAATGGCCCCAGAGCGACGCGTGGGTGGATGAGCTGGAGCGCAAGCACGGGGTGGTGACTTGCCGCGGCAAGCTCCTTGCCGTGGTTGATGCCTTGTCGCGCCCGGGAGCTTGTCGCTCATCGGTCCTTGCCGGGACGCGGAGCGCGTCGCAGCAAGTTTCTTGTCGTGCCTCGGTCGGCCTTCCCGGCAAGCTCCTCTTGCCGGGGCCTTGTGCTTCGAGTGGTCGTACCGGCAAGCTCCTCTTGCCGGGGCCTTGCTCTCTTCGGGTGGCCTTCCCGGCAGGCTCCTCCTACCGGGGCCTTGGCTCAAATACTTTGTTCTCAGATGGCCCAAAAAGGGACCATGGAGAGTCTTGGCGATCGCCTGGCCAGCCTTGCCGCGGGGTGCTACGACTGCCCGTGCACAAGTTCGGGGTACTAAGGTACCCCTACTTTAGTACACCGACAGGAGCCCCCGGGCCTGGGCCATACACGGTGCCGAGCGTTGTTGGGCCAGGCCCAAAACAGTGCACGGGCACGCGTGGCCTGGGTCACGCTGCATCTACTTCTGCATCCACCACGCCCTCCCCGAACGGCACGCCTCGAACGCGGCATCGTGGGGAGAGGCGTACGTGACGTGGGCGGCGTGTGTGGGGCTGAACCCCGCAGGCATGCGTCACGTCGCAATAAAGGGGGACGGTTCGCGCTAGCCCCATAAGTGGAGGGAGGCGTGGAGGCGTGGCTCGTTCGCTGGACGGGGCCGAGGCACGGTTTCCAAGGCGCCCGCTCCCCACGATCATGGGGTGGGGAGAGGTCGCCTCATCCGTCGCGTCGGTCCTGCGCGCCAGCCACGCGGCTTCCATGCACCCGGGGTTGTGGACGGTGGAGGCAGGAAACCGGGCCATCGCGGGTCGGGGCAGCAGGTCGGCCCCAGTCGCCTGGCCTTCCTGCGTCTTGATTGGCTGAGCGGGGCAGTCGAGCCCCCACCCAGCTTCTTTATAAAGAGCAAGAGGGGGCGACGGAAATCCGCACTCCTCCATCTTTCCTTCCCTTCGGCTTCTGATACCCTCCCTCCATTCGCCATGGAGAAAGGGAACCCTGGTCCTTCATCGGTGGCGGCGAGGGTTGCCGCTAGGCAACGCGCCCCTCCTCCCCCTGCACCCGCGGTGGCGGAGCCGGCCGTAAGGGGAAGGGGGAGGGGCGAGGTCGTGGACGAGGCCGAGGCGTTCAGGGAAGAGGCGGGCGGGGCGGCGCGCCAGCCTCGCCTCCGCCAGCGGCCCTTCTTCCCACGGCGGTCCACATCGGGGACGATCCTTGCGAGTTCTTCGTCAGGCTGCGCCGGGCGCCTCGCCGCCGCCTCCGCCTCCCGGCTCCCTTCGCAAGCGTGATGGAGATGGAGCAACCCGAGACGCTAAGGCTGCGCATGAAGGGCTGCGGGATCAGCGGCACGCGGGTCCACGTCGTGTCCCCAGCCCCCGGCGTGGTGTATCTTGGCCGAGGGTGGAAGACATTCGCCCGAATCCACAGCTTGATGGAGGGGTTCACCCTCCATTTCAAGTTGATGGAGGGTGATCTCCTCTCCGTCAAGGCCTTCGGGGACTTCGGGACCCGGGCCCGGTGCTGCGTGGATAGCTCCTCCGACAGCGAAGGCTCCTCCTCAAGCGAGAGTGACGAGGAGGGGAGCGATAACGACGACGAGGGCAGCGGTCGTCGGGATGACGGGTCCGACTAGGCGCCCGTCGCGGCTCCGCGTGGCACCGGCGACCCCATCATCCGTGTCGCCGGCTCCTTGAGCTTCCCGGGCTCGCCTCCTTGGCGGCTGGCGTGGTGAGGCTGCGGAAGAGGAAGAGGCCTGGCGGCAAGGCCGTCAACTCGGAGTACGAGGGCACGGTGCCCTCGACAGCGTGCTGACGCCCTGCCGCCTCGTCGAGCCCTTCTTCCGGCGCCGCCATCACCGTCCAGCTTTCAGCCGGCCCCCGGGGCATTCTGTTGGTGTCTTCTGCCACCCGTAGCTCGCCTATGCGCCACTTTTGCCCTTTTCGCCTCCTTTTCCTACCTCCTGAGGAGAGAGACAAGAAAGGGATTACGGGCATCTTATCTTTTTTTAGTCTGTAAGCTCTCGGGCCTTAGCTGTGTTTAAAACTTGTAATCCCATCTTTCATGTTTTTCATCCTCTCTGAACTGTACCTGAGCGGAATGTTTTTAATGAAAAGGGGATGTTTGCCGGGTCATTTGTCCCGTGGGTAAAACACACGCCAAGGAGCGAATCCTTTATATCGTTAAGATAGACACTTCTTTGCCCGGCAACAGGCCCTGCCGTCTTCCCGCGCCACTCGACCTCTCTCACGCCTTTGGCAGAGGAAGGGATGAGGCGGGTTCGGGCTCCTCGTTCCGCCCCTTTGCCGCCGCGACTACTACCGAAACGGGCCCCAGGAACGCGCTCTGGGGCCTGTCGCTAAGGGAGCACGGTAGCTTTTAGGAGGAAACAAGGTTTTCGTATTCCATAGTTCATAAGAGAATGCATGACAAGGGATGCAAAAACTTATCTGGGATTGCAGCCCCTGGCAACCTTGGCTTGCCGCGGGCGAATCATCGTACTTGCAGCCCCCGGCAACACTGGTTTGCCGGGGGCCAGATGCTGGTCCGCCCTTCTTCTCTTCTTCGTCCTTAAGCGGTCTGGCCAGGATATGCAAAACCCTACGATCCAAAGGAAACGAAAGAATAGGAAAAAGGACGCAGACCTGACCTCTAAGCTAGGGGTTAGCAGCTGTTAGGCACTATCAACCCTAACCAAGGACGAGACTCGACTCAGCATGCATGCTAAAACTTAGGGCTCCAGCGCTTCATTTACTGCTGCTCAGGGTCTGCGCCTGGCTTTGTACAAAGGATTACATGCAACAGCGGCAAGACTTGAACAGAAGGTTGGTTGCCGGGCGGGGCCCGACGACCGTGCCTTACGGGTAAAACTTACGAAGATGCTCAATATTCCAGGAGTTGCTCACCGGAGTTCCATCTTTGGTCTCGAGGCGGACAGCGCCGGGCCTCGTGACTTGTCTCACCCGGTAAGGGCCTTCCCACTTCGGCGTCAACTTGTTATGATTCTTCGCGGACGGAGCGCGCCGAAGAATAAGGTCGCCTTCCTCGAAGCTTCTGGCTTTAACTTTGCGGCTATGGTAGCGACGCAAAGCTTGCTGGTAGCGAGAGGCTCGCACAGCAGCCTGAAGACGATCTTCCTCAAGGAGCAGCGCGTCATCTTCACGCAGCCGCTCTTGCTCAAGCTCATCATAAGCGAGCACTCGAGGTGACCCGTATACGAGTTCCGTGGGGGTAACTGCTTCTGCTCCATAGACTAGAGCAAATGGTGTCTGGCCAGTGGCTCGATTTGGCGTCGTTCTGATCGACCAAAGAGCCACCGGCAGCTCCTCGATCCAGTTTCTTCCGCACTTGTGCAGCCTATCGAAAGTTCTGGTCTTGAGCCCGCGCAGCACTTCGGCATTGGCCCTTTCAGCTTGACCGTTGCTCCTGGGATGAGCAACAGAAGCGAAGCAGACCTTGGCGCCGAGATCTTGGACGTATTGCATGAAGGCGCGGCTCGTGAATTGCGTACCGTTGTCGGTGATGATCCTGTTGAGGATCCCGAAGCGGCAAACAATCGACCTGAAGAACTTGACTGCTGACTGTGCTGTCACCTTCCTCACTGGTTCCACTTCCGGCCACTTTGTGAACTTGTCGATTGCGACGTACAAGTACTCAAAGCCCCCGACAGCTCGGGGGAAGGGGCCGAGGATGTCGAGCCCCCAGACCAAAAATGGCCAGGATAAAGGGATCGTCTGGAGAGCTTGAGCTGGCTGGTGTATCTGCTTGGAATGGAACTGGCACGCTTCACACTTGGTTACTTGTGCAGTTGCATCCTGTAGGGCTGTCGGCCAGAAGAAACCTTGCCGGAACACTTTGCTGGCAAATGCTCTTGCGCCAATGTGGTGACCACATATGCCTCCATGTATCTCTACCAACAGCTTCTGTCCGTCTTCCCGGGAAATACACTTCAGTTTCACACCGTTGCGCCCTCTTCTGTATAGTGTGTTGTCGACGAACTGGTACATACTCGAGCGCCGGGCTACTCTTTCCGCTTCTTCTTCTTCTTTGGGAAGTTCTCCGCTTTGGAGGAAAAGGACAGTCTGCTGCGCCCATGCTGGAGCCTGTGGCTCGACAACAAGGACTGAAGGCACATCTACTGCTGCGGGAACGTCCGCTTCTACGGCGAGGATCTGGGGCTCAGACGGAGCTTGACGTTCCCCGGCAAGCTTGCCAGAGCAAAACTTGTCAGGAGCGCCTGCTTCTACGGAACAAACAATGGGGTTTTCCGGAGCAGGCGGGTCCTCAGCGCTCTTGGTGTCGATCTTAGGGACCTTCTTGGCGGCGGCTCCGGGGAGCTCTGCCGGAAGATAGTCGCCGGAGACCAACTTCCTCTTCTTGCTCTGTCTGGTTGATGGCGTTACGGATGGCTGAGTCAGCTTGAGCACAAAGGTTCCTGGTTCCACAGGTAACTTAAATGCTGCGCACTTTGACAGGCCATCAGCGATTTCGTTCTCAGCTCTTGGAATGTGTTCCATTTTCAGGCCGTCAAAGTGCTCTTCTAGCTTCCTCACTTCATCAACGTACGCTTCCATCAACGGACTCTGGTAATCCTTGTTCACTTGGCGGACGACAAGCTGCGAGTCACCCCTGACAATGAGCTTCTTGATCCCAAGTTCTGCCGCGATCCTGAGATCGGCAAGCAAACCTTCATACTCTGCAGTATTGTTGGTTGCTTGTTCCTTGGGGAAGTGCATCTGGACTACATACTTGAGGTGCTCTCCGGTGGGCGCGATAAGCAACGCGCCAGCACCGGCGCCTTGCAGCGAGAAGGCACCATCAAAATACATCAGCCACTCTTTGCTTGCTTCTTTGGCGGGGATTCTCGTCTCTGGGATATCTTCGTCTGGTGTCGGTGTCCACTCTGCTATGAACTCCGCCAATGCTCTTCTTTGGATAGTCGAGGTGCTCTCGAACTTGAGACCGAAGCTCGAAAGTTCTAGTGCCCACTCGACAATCCTGCCTGTTGCTTCTGGATTCTGCAGTATCCTCTTCAGCGGAAAGCGGGTGACAACCGTAATTTCATGTGCTTGGAAGTAATGGCGCAGCTTTCTCGAGGCCATGAGAAGGCCGAAAAGCAATTTCTGCACACCAGAGTACCTTGACCTAGCTCCCTGCAAAAGGGAGCTGACAAAGTAAACTGGGCGCTGCACCATTTTCTTCTTCTGCACCTCCACTTGCTCCTGCGCAGATTCATCCTTGTCGGGGCCAGAGCTTGTTGGGGAAGCCCCCTGCTTGTCGTTGGACGTGCTTGCCACGGTTGCTGGCTCATCATCTGCCTCCCTCTCCGCTACTAATGCATCACTAACCACTTGATTGGTTGCCGCCAGGTATAGCAGCAACTTCTCTTGTGGTTTA
Source organism: Aegilops umbellulata (assembly GCA_032464435.1). Taxonomy (NCBI): domain Eukaryota; kingdom Viridiplantae; phylum Streptophyta; class Magnoliopsida; order Poales; family Poaceae; genus Aegilops; species Aegilops umbellulata. Next base: position 185,642,172 of record CP136055.1, read on the forward strand.
GGCGCGACAAGTATTGGAGCGGAGGACAGGTATTTCTTCAAGTCCTGCGGCGCGGCCTCCACTTCCGGAGTCCATTTTACTGGACCCGCTTTTTCAAAACTTTGAAAAACGGCAGGGCGCGTTCCGCAGACTTGGAAATGAACCTGCTGAGAGCCGCGACGCAGCCGGCGAGACTTCGTACATCCTTGACGCGTGTTGGTGCTTCGATCTGCTCGATGGCCTTGATTTTGTCTGGATTGGCTTCGATTCCCCGCCTAGACACGAAGAACCCGATAAGCTTGCCGGAAGGGACTCCGAACACGCACTTCTCGGGGTTGAGCTTGAGGCTGATCCTGCGCAGGTTCGCAAAGGTATCTTCTAAGTTTTGAATCAGGGTTGCCCTGTCCCTGCTTTTGACCACTATGTCGTCCATGTAGGCTTCCACATTTTTGTGGATCTGTGGCTCAAAAGCGGTATGGACAACCCTTGCAAACGTCGAACCAGCATTCTTCAAACCGAAAGGCATCCGTACGAAACAGTACGTGCCACATGGAGTGATGAATGCAGTCTTCTCCTCGTCTTCTTCAGCCATGAAGATCTGATGGTATCCTGAGTATGCGTCAAGAAATGAAAGCAGGTCACATCCGGCCGTGGAGTCAACAATCTGGTCTATGCGCGGCAAGGGAAAAGGATCTTTGGGACAAGCTTTGTTAACATCAGTAAAGTCGATGCAAAGCCTACATTTCCCATTTGCTTTGCGCACGACAACAGGATTGGCCAACCACGTTGGATGGAGCACACCTCTGACGAGGCCTGCTGCTTCCAACTTCTTGATCTCTTCTGCGATGAACTCTTGGCGCTCCACTGCTTGCTTCCGGACTCTCTGCTTGACGGGCCGCGCGTGAGGAAAGACGGCGAGGCGGTGCTCAAGCACTTTCCTGGGAACGCCGGGGATGTCAGATGGTAGCCAGACAAACACATCGACATTCGCCCGCAGGAAAGCAATGAGCGCACTTTCCTATTTGGGGTCGAGAGTGGCACTGATGTGAAGGTACCACCAGTGCCGTCCTCCTTGGCGGACACCTTCTTGGTCGTTGGCGGAGCTGTCATTGTCTTCTTACTCTTGCCAAAGGAGCTAGATGGCGCGCCCTCGACGGCAGCGCAGCACTCCAAAGAGGTGCGCTTGCCGGAGTGGGCACCAGAGCACTCGCCAGGCTTGGTCTTCTTCTTGCCGGCGGAGCTCGATGGCGCGTCCTCGACGGTAGCGCAGCACTCCGTAGAGGTGCGCTTGCCGGAGTGGGCACCAGAGCACTTGCCGGGCTTGGTCTTCTTATTCCCTCCGGGAGCTTCAGCGGCAAGCAGCTTGTGATCCGCTGCGGCTGCTGCTTCTCGGTAGATCTTGTCGGCACAGATAAGGGCATCCTTATTGTCGCCGGGGATAGAGATGACGCTTATCGGGCCTGGCATCTTGAGCATGTTGTATGCGTAGTGAGAGGCCGCCATGAACTTGGCGAGCGCTGGACGGCCGAGAATTCCATTGTAGGGCAATGGAAAATCGGCAACGTCAAAGGTGATCCTCTCTGTCCTGAAGTTCAGCTCGCTGCCAAATGTTACTAGCAACGTTATCTTCCCCTTCGGCTTGCTCCTTCCCGGGTTGATTCCTTGGAACGTGCCGGTCTCTTCGAGCTCGCTGTCGGGGACTTGGAGTTTCCGGAGCACAGCGGAGGAGATCAGGTTCAAGCCGGCCCTGCTGTCGACTAGCATCTTAGTGACCTTGAGGTTGCGGACCGTTGATGAGACCAACATCAGCAAACACCCGATCGCAGTTGTGCGGTAAGGGTGGTCCTCAATATCGAAGATGATAGGCGTGCCGGACCATTTCAGAGGCTTGCGCGACTCGACGGGTGGTTCCGCTGCATTGACTTCCCGCGCCCACTGCTTGAGCTGGCGGTGAGAAGTATGCAGGGAAGCACCGCCGTCTACGCACAAGACCTCTGTGGCTTTCTGAAACTCCTGCTCACTGGTCTCGACGTCATCCATGTCTTCGTCTTCGTCGTCGTCTTCGTTCTTGTCGCGGCCGCGGGGAGGTCTGTCCGCTTGCCGCTGCTTGTCCTTGTCGTGGCGTCCTCCCTGGCTGGGACGCTTCGTACCTGATCCTCCTCCACCTCCCCGGGCTCTCTCCTTGTCGTGCCGCTTGTACTCGGCCTTTTGCAGCTCGACGAGCCGCTCGACCTGCTTGCAGCTCTGGAGGTCATGGCCCTTGGTGTGGTGGATCTTGCAGTACTGTTTGTTGGTGCCATCCCGCTTGTTGGAGACCGCCACAGCCTGGCAGTTGGCGCATCCGGCGACCTCCTTGCTGGAGCTACCAGCCTGGGCCTTCTTAGCGGCGCCTTCATCGCTGGACTGCTCAACAACCAGTACATCTTGGCTCTTCTTCTTCCTGTTGCTCCGCCGCCGGTTCTTCCTTGCCGGGGCGGTATCCTCACTGTCAGACTCTCCTGCTCCAGTGTTCTCTCCGGGGAGTTTCCTCCCTTCCTCAGCACGTGCACACTTGTCGGCCAGGGAATATAGCTCGCTGATGTCTTTGATCTTGCACATCGCCATATCCTCCCGCATCCTGCGGTTACGCACGTTCTGATGGAACTTGCTGATAACCACGGCAGGGTGGACGTCTGGGATGTTGTAGTGTACGCGGATGAATCTCTGGATGAACTTGCGCAAGGATTCCCCTTCCTTCTGGACGAGCAGATGAAGGTCGCTCGGTTGGCCATGGGGTTTGTGGCCGCCTGTAAAGGCGCCAACAAACTGATGGCACAAGTCTGTCCAGGAGGTTATGGAGTTATCCGGCAAGTGCATGAGCCAGGATCTGACGTTGGATTTGAGTACCAACGGGAAGTAGTTGGCAAGGATCTTGTCGTCCCGCCCCCCAGCAGCCTGCACCGCAATGGTGTAGATGCTAAGGAACTCCGACGGATGCGACTTGCCGTCGTACTTCTCTGGTACGTCTTGCTTGAAATTCTTCGTGCTGGGCCACTGGACTTGCCGCAGCTCAAGGGTGAACGCGGGGCAGCCTACCGCGTATGGTAGGTCACCTGGTCCCCCGGGCGCATGCATGTCGACGGAGGGCCCAGCGCGCTGGTCTGATTGACGCCGCGCTTCTCTCCGACGCTCGATGCGAGTACGAGCGTCCTGTTGCTCTCGCTCGTGAAGAACTTGGCGTTCATCGCGACGAGTTCGCGGATTCGACGACGCGGTGGAGTCGTTGTCGTGATGGTTCCGGCGAGTCGGCGATCTTGGCCTTTGGGGCGGGGAGTGCACGGTGGTCGCGCCCCCACCGGTCTTGGCACCATCGGTTCTTTCCTGGCCGACCTGCCACGGCTGCGACGCACTGTGCTGCCCCGGGGCGTCGCCGTTAGCGAAACCGATGAGGCTCTATATCGTGGCCCTCCAGTCGTCGAGCTTGTCCGCCGTTGGAGGGTAGTCTAGGAGCAGTTGAGCTCGCGCCAGAGCTTCTGCTGGAGGGGCGGGCAGCGGTGGCGAACGGCGCGTGGAGCGGGATGTGCTCGAACTTCTAACTACGTTACAAGGAGCAACACCCGGACCAGGCAGTCGCGCCAGCGCGTTGGTGTGAGTGATGGCCTTGAGCGCCCTGAGATCCGTCGGCTCGATCTGGGTCCAGCGAGCGTATGGTACCGTGAGTGCCAAGACGCTGCTGGTCCCGTGCCTCCTGAGAGGGGCGCGGTGCATGTTCAGACGCCGTGGCACCGTGAGCTGGCTCGGTGGTGCCCGTTCCGCCGCCGGTGCCGTCCCCACCAACCGTTTGCTCCACGGGCGGTGGGTTCGACGCGGACGGACCAGCCACCTCCGGAACCTTCTTCTTCGGTGGCGCGCCAAAGATGTCGGGGGAAATCTGCCTCCTCGAACACCTATGGGGACCGAGCCCCTTTCTTGGTTCGGCGGGGGGCGGAGGTCGCGCGAAGAGCGGATCGAGGCGATGCACACAAGGGGTTTACCCAGCTTCGGGCCGCACGGATGCGTTAAACCCTACTGCTGCTTCGTGGTTTTGTATTGTGTTCTTGCTCGGGAGCGTGTGGTGCTACAGTACACGCGAGCTGCTGGTGAGACCGAGCGCGAATGGCCTCCTCTTCCCCCCGTTGCGCATGGGGCCTCCTTTTATATGTGCAAGGGGTTACCCACAGGTGGCAACGTAGGCGAGGGTAAGACTGGAAAACGCTGTGTTGGGTACAGCTGTTTGCACAGTGCTATCATACCTAACTCTGACGGAAGGGGACAAGGGCATTAAATGACCATCTGGGTCGCCCAAACAGTGCAGGAAAGGGGCCGTCAGGAGCGCCACCGTTTGCCACGATGGCTACTCTGTCAGCGTTGCTTCGCCACCGCATGCCCCTGGCCGCGCAGCCTCTCGCCACGTACGCCTGGAATGTCCCCAGAGCGACGCGTGGGTGGATTAGCTGGAGCGCAGGCGCGGGGTGGTGACTTGCCGCGGCAAGCTCCTTGCCGCGGTTGATGCCTTGTCGCGCCCGGGAGCTTGTCGCTCACCGGTCCTTGCCGAGACACGGAGCGCGTCGTAGTGTCACATCCCTAGTCCTGGTATGCACTAGGCTAGCCCTTCGTGTGTGCATCATGTTTAAATTTCAAATGAACTTGAATTGGGGGATGTTCAAACCCTAGCATAAAAGGAATCCACCAGGTTCAACTAAAATATTTTTCAGTGAATCCAAATGGCCTCCAAAAATGTTCATCATTTTTGGAAAATGCTGGAAACAGTAACCAGAGGTGATGCACATTTTTCCATGGCATTTATGGTCTCTGAATTAATCCAATAAGTATTTGCATTGGAGTTATAAATTCCTATAATAATATTTTTAGCTCCAATAATTCTGAAACATTTTGTGGGTCTCCAGAATAGTCCATCTAGCTCCCACAATATTTTACAGAAGCAACAAAATTGAATTGGTTTCAAACCAAATTCAAAACACACATGCAAAATAGAAAACAGAAACAGAAATAATTAAAAGAGGAGAGAGATACTTACCTGGGCCAACTCACCTGGCAGCCCAAGTGGCCGGCCCAGCTGGCCCCTCCCCCTGTCGTCTTCCTCCTTGCCAGGAGGATGGGCGCGTGGCCGACGCGCACGGCCACCGCACGCCACCTCCTGCTTCGCGGTGGCAGCCTCCCCGGCCTCCTAACCGCGCCACGGAGATGCCGCGACCCCTGGCTCCTCTCCCGTGCCTCTTCCCCACTCGCTGCGGCTCCTCCTCTCCTCTGGCTTCCTCCCCCTCTCTTCCCGAGCGCACCAGAGGACGCCGCCGTGCTCTGCCGCGGCCACCGGCCACCCCATGCCCCGACGACGTGCCAAGAAGCTCCTCCACGGCGCCCTCTTCCTCTTCGATGAGTCACGTGAGCTCGGCCGCTCTGCATCGCCGCCTGCATCGCCTTCTTCTCCCTCCGGTTGCCGAGATCGCCGGCAACACCATGACGCCGTCCGTGCTTCCCCGAGCCCACTTCGACGCCCCCTACAATCGCCGTGAGCTCCTCTTTCTCCTCCCCCTAACCACGTTGCTCTGCTCGTCCCCTAGCTAGCGATGCTGCCATGGCCGAGCTTCCCCTGCCGCCGGCCATGTCGCCGCCGTCACTGCAGCCACTTGAGCTCGATTCGGAGCGCGTCACCGTGCTCGGGAAGCCACCAGGAGCCAAATGCACATGCTAACTCGCCCTTCGGCGCACCACAGCGCCAACCCCACACTCACCCGAACTCCGGCGCCGCCGCAAGCTCGCTTTCGGCGAGCTCCGACCTCCCCGAGTCCTCCTGTCGCCTCCGCTGGATGCGGACGAGCCCGGGCTACGCCCCGGTGCTCTCATCCCCCGCCCTCGTTGCCCGTAGCGCGGACTCCGCCACGCCCCGTGGCCGCCGGCGGCTAAACGCCGGTGGGGTTGACCGGGTCAACCCGCACTAACCACCCCCCCATTTGACCAGTTTTGACCCGTGCGGGTCAATGACAGGTGGGGCCGGCCTGACTAATTTTTAGTTAGGATAACTAATTAACTTTGTTTACTAACTATAACACTGACGTGTGGGCCCCGCGCGACAGGTTTGACCTGGTCAGCGCCGTTGACCGCTGACGCAATGCTGATGTCATGCTGACGCATATATTCTTTTCTGGAATTATTTTTTTAATCAGGAAATTCCAGAAAATAGTATAAACTTCTAAAAATCATATCTATTCAACCGTAACTCCAAATGAAATAATTTATATATGAAAAATTATCAGAAAAATTCAAGGAATCCATCTGTACCATTTTCATGCATGTTTGAATAATGTTTGTCCTCTGTTTTGGACAAAACAAATAAAGGACATTTAAATAATCATATATGGAGTTGGCTTTTGAATCATGTATTCAAACCAACTTCATTTAAATCATAGCTAGATGCATTAGCTCAAATCACAGCATATTGCCATGTCATGATCATGCATCATATTGTGGCATTGCATTGATTGTGTTCTTTCTCAGTTGCCGGTGTTTGTCCCCTCTCGATAGACGATGTGCCGACGATGAGATCGATGACACTGATGAAGAACTATATTATCTTCAGAAGTGCCAGGCAAGCAAAACCCCCTTGTTCATTCCGATACAATCCCACTCTCTCGCTCCTGCTCTCTTTTATTGCATTAGGACAACAACGATTCATGTGTTACTTGCTGCGGTAGCTGAACCCCTTTATCCTTTGCATGACCTGTCATTCCACAGTAAATAGATGAAACCCACTAGCATGAGTAGGAGTTGTTTGAGCCCTGATGTGCCTACTCATTCATGCTTGTTGTCATGCTTGCTACTGCTTAGAGTTGAGTCGGGTCTGATTCATCGGGAATGAATTGGAATGTGGTGAACATGTCCTACTGTGTGTGAGCTAAGTGTGTGAACACGATTTGGTAAAGGTAGCGGTGAGAGGCCATGTAGGAGTACATGGTGGGTTGTCTCATTGCAGCCGTCCTCAGGAACTGAGTTCTGTGTTTGTGATCCATGAACAGTTACTACCACACATTGGGATCCTTAATTGACTCTCTCGGCTTCTTGATCACCCTTGTCCTCTGTCCAGGAGTTGCAAGTAGTTTCTGGTGTTTGTAGTATGCTGGGGGCCGCACGCAGTGCTGACCATAGGGGTGGGCTGTGTTGCGGTAGGCACGTGGCACGGTGTACCGGGCGCCCGTTTGGTGTTCCGGGAACCCTATACACATCGTTTGGGGCTGTGAGCGAAACTCCGGCCGGATCTCCTCACGGATGGAACCCGAATAGGCGATAAACCTGGACTAGAGACTTGAGTGTTTAGGTAGGCTGTGGCCGACACCCTCGCCCGGCTTCCGCTTGAAGGTTGCCGAGGTACATGACGTGTACAGGGCGGTAAGTGGTGAGAGCGTGTGTGAAGAAGTACACCCCTGCAGGGTTAACATCATCTATTCGAATAGCCGGATTCCTCGGATATGGAAACTTGGACCCCTTGCATAGTTCATAGACAAGTGAAAGTGGATACTCTAAAATGCGCAAGATAAGCGTGAGTGCTATGGATGGCGTTCTCGTAGGGGGACGGGAGCGGATCCATAGTGGTGTATTGATATGGTGAATATGTGGACTCGTGTGCGCCACCTTAAAGAGTTACTTGCAGTCGTAGTTTAGGATAGACACCGGGTCAAAGCTGGCTTGCTGCAGTTAAACTCCACCACCCCCCTTTTGATACTGATGCATATGTAGCTAGTTCTGATGTAAGTCTTGCTGAGTACAATTGTACTCACGTTTGCCTATTTTATGTTTTTGCAGAGAGACTTCAGTCTCGCTAGTAGTACCGCTTGGACTTCGACGTTTAGCTTGTTACCTCAGCTACGATCTTGTGCCCTCGGCAGGATCTGGTAGATAGTCAGGCTTCTCAGCCTTTTTCATTTGTAGATGTCTGTACTCAGACATGTTAAGCTTCCGCATGTGTTCGACTTGTATGCTCTGAATGTTGGGTCATGAGACCCATGTTTGTAATATCTCGCTCTTTGGAGCCTAATGAATAAATACCTTGAGTCGTAGAGTCTTGTTGTGATGCCATGTTGTATCTACACATATCGAGCATGTTGTGTGTATGATTGAAATGCTTGCTATGTGTGGGATCCGACTATCTAGTTGTTTATCCTTGGCAGCCTATCATATGGGGAAATGTAGTCTAGTGCTTCTGAGCGATAGTAGTCCGCTACAGCCCGGTTCACCGGAGTCCTGCTAGCCCAGCACTACTGCTCGGAACACTTGACTGGCCGGCATGTGTTTCACGTCGTTCCTGTGTCTGTCCCTTTGGGGAAATGTCACGCGCTGTTATTCGGAGTCCTGCCTAGCCTGCTACAGCCCGGGTTACCGGAGTCCTGTTAGCCCAGTGCTACAGCCCGAATAGATACGTTGATGACCGACATGTTCGATGTGATTCATGTATACCTGTCCTCATAGGCTAGTGCCGCTTTGGGTTCACGACTAGCCATGTCGGCCCGGGTTCTCTGTCATATGGTTGCTAGCGACACTATCATATACGTGAGCCAAAAGGCGCAAACGGTCCCGGGCCAGGTAAGGTGGCACCCGTAGGAGTACCGTGCGTGAGGCCGCAAAGTGATATGATGTGTTACATGCTAGATCGATGCGACTTAGGATCGGGGTCTTGACAGCGTTGGTATCAGAGCCTGACTGCCTGTAGGATTACCAAGCCAAACTGGTCGAAGTTGAGTCTAGAAATGCTTTAGTTATGTAAGGGAATTGATTGTGGAAGGGAACGTAAGGCTCTTTTTACTCCTTATATCTCATGGCCTTCTGATCTGAGTCAACCTCTTCTCTTCTACGGGGATTAAGAACTAGGCTTCTCTTCTATCTCTTAGGATGACGTGTTACTAAACCGTAGTTGCCTAGGATTGTTGAGTTCAAGCCTCAGTTCAGTTCCTACTACTTCCGTATGTTCATAACTGGCCTCAGAATGTTGATATTGTGATGTTGAGTGGCTATGCCACCATTTTTGCAGGTTGTCTCAAATCTTTTTGAGCAATTACAGCCGTTATGCTGTCCGAGTCATCCCAGGTCTCTAAATAGTCTGATGCATTTGCAAATCCTTTCTCTCCATTCCCGATATCCTTTTGGTCAGAATAAGCACACTAATCGGTCTGTTGAGGTACTCCGTTGCCTCGACATGTATGTTGGAGCTATTTATATGACCCTAGGTGTTTTAGGGAGTCACCTAGTAATCTAGCAATGCTATGTGTTCCCGGTGTGATGATTCTGGCCACCATTCTCGAAAGCATCCCGTGATGCCATTTAGTAGTAGGGATTCTACTCCTGGGTTTCTGAACCCGAGATTCACCCTACTTACTTCATGTTGATAGTGTTGCTCGTTCCTTTAGGATATTAGTAACCTTTGCGTTAGTCCTCGAGGTCCGTGGTATTTCCTTCTTCCAAATGCCATGAACCATCCTTGGCAGAAATTCGTTTTGAATCAAAAGATCACAACCAGGGTGCTCTTGAGGAGTACTCCACTTATATTGTGATCCTGCCAGTCCTACCTTCTGCATGGGTTATCCGGAAGAAATTGTTGAACTCGTTTGACATACTAACCCATGAATCCACAACTCAGAAAGTTATATGTTCTTTGAGTTGACCCTCCTCAGCTGTATTCCGACCCTAGACTGTCAATTGATAGTCAGGAATAGTTGTGCATTCGTGTTCATCGATGCCTACTATTCTTGTGGTCCGTCAAGCCATTCTTATTTCGGAATGACTAGGAGAAACAAACTCCAGTACCTCATCTATATCTCGGATTGGGTCAAAGCAATTGTATCCCGCAGATCAAAATGCCAATCCAGCTTCTGCTCTGCTCTACCTTGGAGTGTTACCATCTTTATGTCAAGAGTGTCATGAGAATTGCACCACCTCTTATGAATTCTTGACGCAGTAATACTTATCACCATCATTATTCATTCCTCGGTTTCGTGTTATTGTAACCGGAATGCCGACAAGTGAATCGTGTTGTGTGAAATCAATACTCCTAGCAACTGTGTTGCTTGGTAGTTAAAGGACAATAAACTCATTCTTAGCGTGTTGGTTACTGAACCATCATTCTAAGATGGATCGTGCTACCTAGTCCTTATTTCTGGTGCACTCTTCGATCAATGAGTTAGGATTGTGTCAACCCCTCACTCTTTTAATCATATCGTCTTGCCCTGAGAAGCAAGATTGATCTCGAGTTTAGCATCATATCGGTGGCTCGTGATTTTCCGAAGATCTTCTCGGAAGTATTACCAGGTTGTTCCCTAACCGTTATGTTGAGCTCGTGATCAAGATGGTTTCGTGCAAACCACCCCTTCTCCAAGGATCTGTGTTGGATACCTTTGAGCTAGTTGGTTGAGCTAAACAACAACTTGGAGAGTTGGAAGATAAAAGCTTAATCCATCTAGTTCATCTCTAATGGATATCTTTTGTGTGTGTGTGTTGAAGAAAGATGATATCTTCCTCGATTGATCCTTGTGGTCAGTTGTTGAACCTATTGTCTTACCCAATCTTTGATTTGAGTATGGGCTATCATCAAGTCAAATCAGTACCAACGATGTTCGTAATGTTGTCTTACCCGTGGTTGATCCCTCGAGCATACACCATTATATCATTTGGTCTGACCAATGCTATCACCGTGTTCACATGATGGTGGAAGTCCAGTGATATGGTAATTCCGATGAGCTGTTGTTGAGCCCATCAGCAACATTTTGTCTCCCCCATGAGTCATGTTGAACATCAACCTAGTGTTGGAAACTTTGTAAGCAATGCCTTCATGTTCCGCTCATGAGGTATATGTTTGGATGAGAGAAGTGACTACCTCTGATTCACGTGCATATGGAGAAAGTTGCCGCCATGAATCCGAGAAAGTTTGTTTTGTTTCCTCTGGAATCATCCCAAGTCAGTCATGCATTCGTGCGAAGTATTCTATGGTTTGGTAGATTAATTACCTCCACTCCATGTGTAATCCCTAGCACACCAAGCCACTGATTGATTTGTTCAAGGAAAAGAAGTCTATGCTTGGGATCTAATCCATGGACTTGCGTAAAGACTTTGTTATCCTCAATGATGGTTCCCAACCAGAACTCGTTAGTGTTTTATTATAAGACTGCCACGTGGTCACGCTTGTCTAGGACAGTGTGTTCACATGTGTGTAGCAAAAACCCGCTCATGTTTTGGAGCTTGCTATCGTAGTTCATTTTCCCGAGAATCTCGCAACGTCATCTCGTCGATTTGTGTTGCAAACTTTCATTTTCTTTCTAGACTTGATGAGTCTGGAATATCCTGACATCAACCAGATCTGAATCTCAGGCGGATATGATGGTTGGAACGTTCTCAAGGACTATAATATTGGCCTCTCTATACCCGGTAAAGTGGATGTTGTGGCCAACACACCCAACCGGAAGGGTTATTATTGTAGTATCTTGATTGAGAAAGATGGCCACTTCCCCATAAGGATCTCGTAGAATTTATTCTAATAGTTGTTCCTTATGGATTTTTGTGCTCCCGAAGTCCGACCTTTACTTGATGGCCATGTTGATGATTTTAAGCATTGATCGTGGTACCTAGTACATCAAGGAGAACATTAGAAGCGGAGTGCTAAATGTCTCTCGGTCGATCATCCAGATTTCGTTCCCTTGGCCTCGCTAAGGTGAAATCTGAGAAGGTGTTATCTTTCTTTGCATCTGCATCGTCCATCACTATTCATCATGGTAGTATGTTGTGTTGCCAAGACCCTTGACACGGATGTTGGTAGAACCTTGATGAATATGGAAATGCTCAAGTTCTTGAGAGCACGCACACGCAGAATCATCCATTGCATTGTCTTCAACAAGGTAGTCCACATCATTTACTCTGGTGTGAGTATGCCATTCTTTCGAATTCGTTCAAACGATCGTTTGTGATTGCCTTAGGCTGGTATAGAGAGTTTTAATGATCTATGGATCAAAAGTAATTCTTTTTGCCACTTAAGGGGATAGTTCTTCGAGTCACCTTCCCTGAGGTGCCCCGTTTTGGAATCATAGCAATTCATCTCCTTGCTACTCATGCACCTTCTTTCTAAGCGTGGATTTGTTGCCCACCAAATCAAACCTCGTCGATTGTTCTTCCATCCCTCTCGATGTGTGTATCGTGTCTCATCTCGACAGATGTCGCTATGTCTCGTTATGTGAGTTGATCGTCGGTTGCTCGATCTTCGAGAAGATCGACTCTTCGAGAGTTTCTTTTCTTCTCGATATCGTGTTGGATGGAGTTCTCAGAGCAAGACATCGAGGCAAAGATGGTGATCGTGTCAACGTTCCTTTGAAGTGCAACCTGGATCGTGAAGATTATGTTAGTTTGTGTCCCCAGTGTCTCCTTACCTCATGTCTTGAATCTCGGGACGAGATTCTTGTTTAGTGGGGGTGAGTTGTCACATCCCTAGTCCTGGTATGCACTAGGCTAGCCCTTCGTGTGTGCATCATGTTTAAATTTCAAATGAACTTGAATTGGGGGATGTTCAAACCCTAGCATAAAAGGAATCCACCAGGTTCAACTAAAATATTTTTCAGTGAATCCAAATGGCCTCCAAAAATGTTCATCATTTTTGGAAAATGCTGGAAACAGTAACCAGAGGTGATGCACATTTTTCCATAGCATTTATGGTCTCTGAATTAATCCAATAAGTATTTGCATTGGAGTTATAAATTCCTATAATAATATTTTTAGCTCCAATAATTCTGAAACATTTTGTGGGTCTCCAGAATAGTCCATCTAGCTCCCACAATATTTTACAGAAGCAACAAAATTGAATTGGTTTCAAACCAAATTCAAAACACACATGCAAAATAGAAAACAGAAACAGAAATAATTAAAAGAGGAGAGAGATACTTACCTGGGCCAACTCACCTGGCAGCCCAAGTGGCCGGCCCAGCTGGCCCCTCCCCCTGTCGTCTTCCTCCTTGCCAGGAGGATGGGCGCGTGGCCGACGCGCACGGCCACCGCACGCCACCTCCTGCTTCGCGGTGGCAGCCTCCCCGGCCTCCTAACCGCGCCACGGAGATGCCGCGACCCCTGGCTCCTCTCCCGTGCCTCTTCCCCACTCGCTGCAGCTCCTCCTCTCCTCTGGCTTCCTCCCCCTCTCTTCCCGAGCGCACCAGAGGACGCCGCCGTGCTCTGCCGCGGCCACCGGCCACCCCATGCCCCGACGACGTGCCAAGAAGCTCCTCCACGGCGCCCTCTTCCTCTTCGATGAGTCACGTGAGCTCGGCCGCTCTGCATCGCCGCCTGCATCGCCTTCTTCTCCCTCCGGTTGCCGAGATCGCCGGCAACACCATGACGCGGTCCGTGCTTCCCCGAGCCCACTTCGACGCCCCCTACAATCGCCGTGAGCTCCTCTTTCTCCTCCCCCTAACCACGTTGCTCTGCTCGTCCCCTAGCTAGCGATGCTGCCATGGCCGAGCTTCCCCTGCCGCCGGCCATGTCGCCGCCGTCACTGCAGCCACTTGAGCTCGATTCGGAGCGCGTCACCGTGCTCGGGAAGCCACCAGGAGCCGAACGCACATGCTAACTCGCCCTTCGGCGCACCATAGCGCCAACCCCACACTCACCCGAACTCCGGCGCCGCCGCAAGCTCGCTTTCGGCGAGCTCCGACCTCCCCGAGTCCTCCTGTCGCCTCCGCTGGATGCGGACGAGCCCGGGCTACGCCCCGGTGCTCTCATCCCCCGCCCTCGTTGCTCGTAGCGCGGACTCCGCCACGCCCCGTGGCCGCCGGCGGCTAAACGCCGGTGGGGTTGACCGGGTCAACCCGCACTAACCACCCCCCCATTTGACCAGTTTTGACCCGTGCGGGTCAATGACAGGTGGGGCCGGCCTGACTAATTTTTAGTTAGGATAACTAATTAACTTTGTTTACTAACTATAACACTGACGTGTGGGCCCCGCGCGACAGGTTTGACCTGGTCAGCGCCGTTGACCGCTGACGCAATGCTGATGTCATGCTGACGCATATATTCTTTTCTGGAATTATTTTTTTAATCAGGAAATTCCAGAAAATAGTATAAACTTCTAAAAATCATATCTATTCAACCGTAACTCCAAATGAAATAATTTATATATGAAAAATTATCAGAAAAATTCAAGGAATCCATCTGTACCATTTTAATGCATGTTTGAATAATGTTTGTCCTCTGTTTTGGACAAAACAAATAAAGGACATTTAAATAATCATATATGGAGTTGGCTTTTGAATCATGTATTCAAACCAACTTCATTTAAATCATAGCTAGATGCATTAGCTCAAATCACAGCATATTGCCATGTCATGATCATGCATCATATTGTGGCATTGCATTGATTGTGTTCTTTCTCAGTTGCCGGTTTTTGTCCCCTCTCGATAGACGATGTGCCGACGATGAGATCGATGACACTGATGAAGAACTATATTATCTTCAGAAGTGCCAGGCAAGCAAAACCCCCTTGTTCATTCCGATACAATCCCACTCTCTCGCTCCTGCTCTCTTTTATTGCATTAGGACAACAACGATTCATGTGTTACTTGCTGCGGTAGCTGAACCCCTTTATCCTTTGCATGACCTGTCATTCCACAGTAAATAGATGAAACCCACTAGCATGAGTAGGAGTTGTTTGAGCCCTGATGTGCCTACTCATTCATGCTTGTTGTCATGCTTGCTACTGCTTAGAGTTGAGTCGGGTCTGATTCATCGGGAATGAATTGGAATGTGGTGAACATGTCCTACTGTGTGTGAGCTAAGTGTGTGAACACGATTTGGTAAAGGTAGCGGTGAGAGGCCATGTAGGAGTACATGGTGGGTTGTCTCATTGCAGCCGTCCTCAGGAACTGAGTTCTGTGTTTGTGATCCATGAACAGTTACTACCACACATTGGGATCCTTAATTGACTCTCTCGGCTTCTTGATCACCCTTGTCCTCTGTCCAGGAGTTGCAAGTAGTTTTTGGTGTTTGTAGTATGCTGGGGGCCGCACGCAGTGCTGACCATAGGGGTGGGCTGTGTTGCGGTAGGCACGTGGCACGGTGTACCGGGCGCCCGTTTGGTGTTCCGGGAACCCTGTACACATCGTTTGGGGCTGTGAGCGAAACTCCGGCCGGATCTGCTCATGGATGGAACCCGAATAGGCGATAAACCTGGACTAGAGACTTGAGTGTTTAGGTAGGCTGTGGCCGACACCCTCGCCCGGCTTCCGCTTGAAGGTTGCCGAGGTACATGAAGTGTACAGGGCGGTAAGTGGTGAGAGCGTGTGTGAAGAAGTACACCCCTGCAGGGTTAACATCATCTATTCGAATAGCCGGATTCCTCGGATATGGAAACTTGGACCCCTTGCATAGTTCATAGACAAGTGAAAGTGGATACTCTAAAATGCGCAAGATAAGCGTGAGTGCTATGGATGGCGTTCTCGTAGGGGGACGGGAGCGGATCCATAGTGGTGTATTGATATGGTAAATATGTGGACTCGTGTGCGCCACCTTAAAGAGTTACTTGCAGTCGTAGTTTAGGATAGACACCGGGTCAAAGCTGGCTTGCTGCAGTTAAACTCCACCACCCCCTTTTGATACTGATGCATATGTAGCTAGTTCTGATGTAAGTCTTGCTGAGTACAATTGTACTCACGTTTGCCTATTTTATGTTTTTGCAGAGAGACTTCAGTCTCGCTAGTAGTACCGCTTGGACTTCGACGTTTAGCTTGTTACCTCAGCTACGATCTTGTGCCCTCGGCAGGATCTGGTAGATAGTCAGGCTTCTCAGCCTTTTTCATTTGTAGATGTCTGTACTCAGACATGTTAAGCTTCCGCATGTGTTTGACTTGTATGCTCTGAATGTTGGGTCATGAGACCCATGTTTGTAATATCTCGCTCTTTGGAGCCTAATGAATAAATACCTTGAGTCGTAGAGTCTTGTTGTGATGCCATGTTGTATCTACACATATCGAGCATGTTGTGTGTATGATTGAAATGCTTGCTATGTGTGGGATCCGACTATCTAGTTGTTTATCCTTGGCAGCCTATCATATGGGGAAATGTAGTCTAGTGCTTCTGAGCGATAGTAGTCCGCTACAGCCCGGTTCACCGGAGTCCTGCTAGCCCAGCACTACTGCTCGGAACACTTGACTGGCCGGCATGTGTTTCACGTCGTTCCTGTGTCTGTCCCTTTGGGGAAATGTCACGCGCTGTTATTCGGAGTCCTGCCTAGCCTGCTACAGCCCGGGTTACCGGAGTCCTGTTAGCCCAGTGCTACAGCCCGAATAGATACGTTGATGACCGACATGTTCGATGTGATTCATGTATGCCTGTCCTCATAGGCTAGTGCCGCTTTGGGTTCACGACTAGCCATGTCGGCCCGGGTTCTCTGTCATATGGTTGCTAGCGACACTATCATATACGTGAGCCAAAAGGCGCAAACGGTCCCGGGCCAGGTAAGGTGGCACCCGTAGGAGTACCGTGCGTGAGGCCGCAAAGTGATATGATGTGTTACATGCTAGATCGATGCGACTTAGGATCGGGGTCCTGACACGTAGCCAGTTTCTTGTCGTGCCTCGGTCGGCCTTCCCGGCAAGGTCCTCTTGCCGGGGCCTTGTGCTTCGAGCGGTCGTCTCGGCAAGCTCCTCTTGCCGGGGCCTTGCTCTCTTCGGGTGGCCTTCCCGGCAGGCCCCTCCTGACGGGGCCTTGGCTCAAATACTTTGTTCTCGGATGGCCCAAAAAGGGACCATGGAGAGTCTTGGCGATCGCCTGGCCAGCCTTGCCGCGGGGTGCTACGACTGCCCGTGCACAAGTTCGGGGTACTAAGGTACCCCTACTTTAGTACACCGAAAAACCAGCACCTGAGGAATCAATCAAGTTCAAGGCTACTGAGGATGTCATTCCTACCGAAGAACTTCGAGCTAATGCACCTGAAGAAAATGCTGAAGAACATCGAGCTAATGCACCTGAAGAAAATGCTAAAGAAAGTGGTGCTGAAGAAAATGCTAATCAAATTCCTCGACGACAACCAACTCATCCTCGCGTTGCAAAAGAAGTGCAAGTTGAAAAGATCATCAATGACATCGAATCACCAGGTCCTCTCACACGCTCAAGAGCTTCACATTTATCTAACTTTTGTGGGCACTATGCTTTTGTCTCTATCACAGAGCCTACTAAGGTAAATGAAGCATTCCTGGAGCCTGAGTGCATTCAGGCCATGCAAGAAGAATTACATCAGTTCGAGCTCAACAACGTCTGGGAACTGGTCAAACGTCCAGATCCTCGCAAGCACAATATCATTGGCACAAAGTGGATCTACCGCAACAAGCAAGATGAAAATGGCCTTGTGGTGAGGAATAAGGCACGACTTGTAGCTCAAGGCTACACACAGGTTGAAGGAATTGATTTCGGTGAAACTTTTGCACCTGTTGCTAGACTTGAGGCTATTCTCATATTACTTGCTTATGCTAACCATCATGATATCACTTTATATCAAATGGATGTGAAAAGTCCATTCCTCAATGGTAAGCTTGAGGAAGAAGTATATGTTTCTCAACCCCCAGGTTTTGAAGATCCAAAGCATCCTGACAAAGTCTTCAGACTCAATAAGGCCCTCTATGGCCTCAAGCAGGCCCCTCGGGCGTGGTATGATACTTTGAAGGAATTCCTCATGAAGAAAGGCTTCAAACCCGGTTCACTCGACCCTACTCTTTTCACTAAATCTGATGATGGTGAAATTTTTGTGTGCCGATATATGTTGATGATATTATCTTTGGTTGTACTGACCAACGTTATAGTGATGAATTTGCCTATATGATGAGTGAAGAATATCAAATGTCTATGATGGGATAATTCAAATTCTTCTTAGGTCTTCGAATTTGTCAACAATGCAATAGCATATTCATATCTCAGGAGAAATACCTCAAGGATGTACTGAGGAAATTTGGCATGCAAGACTGCAAAGGCGTCAAAATCCCCATGCCCACAAATGGCCATCTGTGCACTGATGAAAATGGTATTGACTTCGATCATAAGGTATACCGCTCCAGGATTGGTTCTTTATTGTAATTATGTGCATCTAGGCCAGATATAATGCTTAGTGTTTGCATGTGTGCCCTATTTCAAGCTACACCGAAGGAATCACACCATAAGGCTGTGAAGCATATTCTTCGATATCTAGCTCACACACCAACATTTGGATTATGGTATCCCAAGGGCTCGGCTTTTCATCTCATTGGATATTCTGACTCTGACTATGCTGGTGATCGTGTGGATCGCAAGTTAACATCTGGTACATGTCATTTACTCGGACGGTCTTTGGTCTGTTGGTCCTCGAAGAAACAGAACTGCATATCACTGTCTATTGCTGAAGCTGAGTACATTGCTGCTGGTTCTTGTTGTGCTCAATTGCTGTGGATGAAGCAAACTCTCAAGGACTACGGCGTCAACGTGAAGAATGTGCCTCTCTTCTGTGACAATGAGAGTGCCATCAAGATTGCTCACAACCCAGTTCAGCACTCGAAGACAAAGCACATTCAGATTCGTCATCATTTTCTTCGTGATCATGTGTTGAAGGGCGACATTTCTATTGAGCATGTGAAGACTGAAGAACAGCTAGCCGATATCTTCACAAAGCCCTTGGATGAGAAGAGATTTAGCAAGTTGCGGTGTGAGTTAAATATCTTTGAATCTTTGAATGTTCTTTGAAAAGGACACTCATCCTAACACTTATGCAATCAATGAAGAAACATTTTTCTTCAATCAATGAAGAATAACACTCTAAGTGTGAAGAAATTAATGAAGAATTTGATTCTCAGAACCCTACGACAATTGTACGCGGTGTCTGAAATCATCATTCTTATACGGTGGGTTACGCCACCACAAAGTTGAAAATCTTCAATTTGAGTTTTTCCTCAGTTGTTCATGTTCTTCATTTTGCCTTGTCTTCACTGTTTCCGTTGTTTTTCCTCATTGGCTATATATATATATTAGTTTATGTCCTCTACATCATTCACTTATGGCTAAATCTTCAAGTTGTGTTTTCTGCTAAGTGAAGGTGATCGGACCCTTCCCCCTCTGTGCTATACTCAACCTAAACTATTCACAAATTCTTCATGTGCGTTCTATTTGAAAGTTGTTCAAAATCTTCACTGTGTCCTTATCAGCTGAAGAATTTGCGAATGAAACGTTAAAACTTATCTTATCCAAAACATTCGTTTTGCCGCTCAAACCGTTCCGCTTCCCACGAAAACACTTATCTATTCACCCCCGATCTTACACGATCTCCACTTCTCAGTACGTGGCTGACACATGTCAAGCGAATGAGAAGGGTCAGGGGCACGTTCGTCCAAATTCTTTGGGTGAACAATTTTCACCATGGCTATAAATACCCCCTTCCCTTCCTCACTTCCTTTACTCCGCTCGACCTCTCTCTCCAGCTCGAGCTTCTCTAACCCTAGCGCCGCCGCTACTTCATCGTCGCCAGTGAGGAAGAGCTTCACTGCCTGGACCTCATCGCCGTCGTACTCGCGTCGGCCACGGAATTCTTCCCTCTGTCGCCGCCGTAGCCGTCTTCCTCCGCCGAGTTAGGGCGTGGAAGATCTGCACTGACGAACTTCACGTCTCCATCTCACAGTTCGTCATGTTCTTCATCCAGGGTAATTAAAAGTTACTTTTACTGCCCTCTTTGATTCGGATGGTTTCTACAAAATCTTCAAAGGTGTTTTTCTTCAAATACTCACACACTGAACACCTCACATGTCATCTGTTCTTGATTTGTTTCTCTAAGCAACATTTTTTCTTCAAGATTCCTCAATTGTGTGGATTTCTGATCCATACAACTCTGGAACCTAAGACAAAAATGCTTAGTGAAATTCTTCAAGACTCTCCTGGTCAAATTCCTCGAACTTGTTCATTTTAGAAAACCTTCTGAGAATGCATATGGCCTCTCCAAATTCCTCGCAACTATACTCTGTTCACAGGTACTCATGTCCGCTGCTGAATCACTAGGTTCTCATCAACTTAACTCATTTGCAGCGTTCCTCGAAGAAAAGTTCCATACTTCTTCAGAGAATTCAATTGTTCGAATTCCTCATCTGAAGAAAATGGCTGATGGAAAGAAGCCACAGAAAGGAGGAAAGAGGCCCGAGGTCAATACTGCTTTTGAAATCCCTGATGACATATATGCAGATTATTGCACTCCTAATGAGGCCAAGTTTGGAAAAAGAGGATAAAAATAAGCGCAAGGTGCACATCCAGAGGATAGAGAGGAGATGGGCAAGAGAGTGGAGGGAGTACAGATATGTAACTCCTAAATATATGAAGAAATTCGCACTCAATCCTCCATGCCCAGGACCTCCATTGGCACCTGGCCAAGAAGCAGATCCCACTAGCCTCAAGCGTGGTGAGGATTATCCTGATGAATGGGCAAAGCGCCAAGCCAAGCTGGCCAGACAAGCCAGAGAAGCAGTGAGGAAATTCAACGAGGACTATGTTGTTATTGCTGCCTCTGCTGAGGCCTGTGCTGTCAAGCTGAAGAAGGCCATGTCAAAGAAGCCTGCTCACAACTCAGGTGCTTCTTCTTCAATGCCCTCACGGCCAGAATCCTCAAAGCCCTCACGGCCAATTCCTCGCGCAGCTCCTGCTCCTCCAAAGTCCTCAGCTCCTCCGCCAAAGTCTTCGGCCGCTCTGACAAAATCCTCAGCACCTAGGTGTCTCGCCACGTGCCAAAGGACCACAGTCATATCTATTGCCTCAGGAGCCTCTGTTAGTTCCTCTGCTGCTCCAAGTTCCTCAGCAGGCCCCTCTCTGCTGAAGAAAAAGTCCACTGCTAGACGAGGTCCTCGACCAAGTCCTCACAAGAAGAAGGTGGCCTTCCAAGTACCCCCTGATGATGATGAGGCTGATGATGAAGAACTTGCCGAAATCATCAAAGACAGACAAGCCAAGGCTGCTACTGCCAAAGGAAGCAATGTGCCTCTGCTTTTGGATTCGAAGTTGATCATGGACTACATTGATCTCTGGCACAAGGACCCAAACACTCCTATGCCTGATTTCAAGCTGACTCCTGGACAAAGTCATGTTCTGACCACCTTCATCCAAGAAGAAAAATGGAAATATGAGAAGGCCAGACAGATCAAGAAAGCGCAGTACAGGAAGGAGAACATCCTGAAGAAAAACGTTGTCTCTATGACAACTGAAGAACTAGTGAAGATCCAGGCTGAAATCAAAGGCCTCAGTGATGAATTCAACTCTTAGTATGTTGATTGGCAAGGAGCCAAAGTCAGGTTTGTGAAACTGACAGAGAAGTTCACTTCAAAGGTTGCAGCTCCATCGCAACCAAAAATTCCTCAGGCTGCAACATCTGCTCAGCCTACTGAAGAAAGTGCCAGCACCGCTGATGACAATCAGGCTGCTGAAGAAAATGTGAGTTCCAGGGCTGATGACTGCATTCCAGCCGCTGAAGAAATTGCCAGGGCATCCACTAGTGGTGCGCCTGAAGACAATGAAGAAGTCAGGGCAACTGCATCAGTTGTTCCTGAAGAAAATCAACCAGATTCCTCTGCTCCTCCTGCGCCTACCCCAACTCCAATCCTTCCATCTGCATCAGATGTGAAGAAGACCAAGGCTGCAGAGCGTGTAGCTATGAAGAAAAGGAAAGCATCAGCTCCATCAGATTCTTCAGCTCCGAAGAAGATGAAGCCTTTGACAAGCTCATTTGCAAATCCCATTGATTCCGTTCCTCTCACAACCATGCCATCAAAGGAAGTTGTACCTTTCAATGAAGAATATGTGATCCCCAACGGATCTGATGAAGAAAATCCTTCTGCTGCTTCGTTAGAGCAGTTGGATGAAGAAACTGAAGTGGATGAAATCCCTTCAACTCTAGCTGTTTCCTCGCCTATGCCTCAGTTAACTGCTGAAGAGGCCGGCGTTGAAGAAATGGAATGAAGATGTGGACATTGGCTGTACCACACCCGTGCTAAATGATGACTTTTGGGAAAGTCAGCATCCCAACTCTCCACTCTTCACACCGTTCCAACAAATTCCTCAGTCCCCCGCACAAACTGTACCATTGGGCTCTGAAGAAACTCACCCCACTGCATCTGTTCATGAAGAAATTCCAGCCACTAGTGCTGAAGAAACTACTGCTGCTGAACATCTGAATACGCAGACTGCCACTTAAGAGGAACCAGAAATTCCTCAGCCTGAAGAACCTGAGATTGCGATTCCTGAGGTTGTGATGCAACTCACTGACACTCCTTTGTCCAAGCCAAAGGATCCATTCTCCAGGAAGCAAAAATTCAAGGCTGGTGATTTCTTCGGCGAGCATGTATTCTTCACTGACTACAACCCCTATGACTCTGCTCGCATTAGGAAGAGGCATTTCTGGACTGCCAGCCAGGAAAATTTCTATTCCTCAGTGCTGTTCAACAAAGACAAAGTCTTCGATCATGCGCACATTCCTCACGTGGATATGGAGTCTCTGCCATGCTTCGTGCCAGTCCTCAGTGTTCTTCTTGACGCCGGACTGTTAAATTTATGCACCGACATCTGTGATTGGAATGAAGAACTCATTCTTCAATTTTATGCGACACTGCACATCACTGGAGATTCTGAAGATGTGAATTCATGGGTGCTGGACTGGATGACTGAAAACACTCACTACAAGGCACCAACTACTAAATTGCTTCATGCTTTACCTCTCAGTCCTCCCCTTGAAGCTGCTCGTTGCGTCTATATTGAACCTGAGCTTACAAATCACTACATGCAAGTGCTGATGAAGCCATTGACGCCAGGTTAGGCCCCAAGGACCAAATTCCTCGTGAAGGAATTACTCTATGTGCCTCAGACTGTCTATCACATTTTGACGAAGACATTGAGTCCAATCAAGGGCCACGACTCGAATGAAGAAGAAGTCATTGGCATCATGAAGAATCTGCTTTTCAATATCATTCATGGCGTTCCCGTCAACTTCCATGATTTCTTCATGAGGACTCTGGCCAATGTCGCTATGTCACCGTTTGAGCTGAAGCCTTATGCACCTTGGATTATGAGATTCATTAGAACAAAGTCTTCACTCAACTACAAAGCTGATACACTGAACCATTGCAGCTACTTGCCTCCGATTGAAGTCCTCAAACGGACATATTCCTTAGCTGATGACAAGAGCAAGGCCGCTGCTATTATAGATGAAGGCATTCGTCCATTGGATGGTCAATTTCGCAAGGCTGCATCCTACTCAACCAATGACGACTCTGCCACTCATGACTCTGCCGCCAACACAACCAAGCAAAATCCTCAAGGCGCAGCACCCAGGGTGATGACTGATCGTGAGCTTCTCCTCAGTCTTCATCAGAAGGTTGATCGCAATCATAAATGGGTCAACCGTCAGTTTGGTTCAATTCTTCACAACATGACTGCTACCCACAATGCAGTGAAGAAAAACCACTACTACCTCCATGAAACCTTCAACCGCACCCGGGCTGTTCTGTCTCATGTTTACAGCGCAGAAGATCTGAAGAAAATGGGTCTCAAGGAAGACTTTGACTGGTCCGCACCTCCCCCGAAGAAATACAAGAAGGTCAAGGTTCCTTCCTTGGTGGCCATCTCCTATTCTTCATCGTGCTACACCGACGAGCATGAAGACTTGGACGACACTGCGGCAGGCCCTACTACAACACACGACCACAACAACGCTGATGCTCCTTCATCAACTTCATATTCTTCAGGGGCGTTAGTCCTCATTTTCGATCCTTTTGGTCATTCGATGACAAAGGGGGAGAAATTTGAGTTAGTCTTCAAGTGGGTCTATCTTATATGAGCGTTTTTTATGCTAAGTTACAACTCTCGTTCTTCTGATGACTTTGCTGGATCGAGTTGTAATATTCAACTCTATGGTGGCCTGATACTTTTGGCTGTGATTTTCTGCATGCACGAACAGGGTGTACAGAAGATCGATGCGCCATCTTTCTAACAACCTTCATTTGTTGTATGATCAGTAGGGAAGGGAGCCTTTGCTAAAGGGACTCCAACCAAGAAATCTACTGTCTCAGAGCGACAGTCAAGCTCGTATCGCAGAACTAGAACATTTCTTTGATTGATAGGTCAGATAGGAAGCAAGCAAGCAAACCAAGTTATAGGTTTGAAAGTTAGAACTCAGAAAGGTTGTCCTGTGACTACCTTTGAAGTCTTTGGGTAGGACATCAGGCTAAGGTCTTATGATGAGGCACGCACATATGAGGTTTACTGCAGCCCTAAAGCTCTGTCCCCTATCCTACCACTAGATCTCCTATGCCGGAACATGAACAGAGAAAGCTGTGAGTGTAGTCTTAGGAACGAACCCGGGGTTGCTCTCGCAGAAAGATTGTACTAAAGAAAGCTAGAAAGCTCAATTCCAAGCTTTAAACCTCTGGTCCACGGGTCGGTGAATGAATGGGTTTTGGGAAATAGAGAACATAGACTCGATTGAACAAAGGTGGCATCGGAATGAGTAGCCCACTTGTTTCAGGCAAGAATGAATGGGACTGATCGACTCGAGTTACCAAGCGATCTCCACTCTTCGACTCGAGCTTTCGCTTCTGCTTTTTTCTTGTTCTGATTTATTAGCTTTTTAGGGACAGAAGAGGGTCTGAAATACAACTATGTCTATGAGTGCCGCGAATGAACCTTCGGTTCTTCCCAAGAACAAGGAGACACAAACTAAATAACTCGTATCAGGCTACGGGAATAGTGAACGGGAAGAAGGAACTAGTGAGGCTTTCGTTGGTCAAACAATATGCCCTCCTCACTTGAGGAGAGTGAAGGTCATGACTTATTGAAGTAGAACGTCAATTGGCCAAGAGAAGGGAAACTCCTTTCGTCGGTAACTATTGAATTAACTATCTAACAGTGGAGCGAAGCGGAACGTTGAACGGGAAAATTGTTTCGTCAGTTATCCTATTTCCCTCCTTTCTTTTTCGACAAAGAAAACGTTTAGGTATCGGTAATAGGATTCCCACTATGATTTGCAGAAAAAGATAGATTCTATAATAATACATAAATAATATATAGAATCAGGCTCCGTAATCAAGTGCTCACTGTGAGAAAAGATCTACATGCATGTACCCATTTCTCCCTGCAAAATAAGTTTGAACCCGAGTGAGTATGGAAATAAAGGACCATAGTGAGGATCGATCCCGGATAAGCGAGTCAATGTAGGGACAGAGGCTGATGATTCTAAAGGTGATTTCTAACTACAAGATGACTTTATTTGAAAACGGAATCCAAATATCAACAAAAAGATGAATGGAAAGTCTTGTCGATATGAATTGATCTTCAACCCAATGACAATGCTTTGACTTCGATCTTGACTTCTTTCTTGGATGCCTGAAGTTTGTGTTCGCATTTCATCAAAGGAAAAGTGGGTTGTACCCACATGAAGAAAAGAGTTGCTCGTGTAAAAGCAATATCTTCTATTTAACTTATCAAGCTCTGATACCAAAATTTGAGTTAGTCTTCAAGCGGGTCTATCTTATATGGGCATTTTTTTCTGCTAAGTTACAACTCTCGTTCTTCTAATGACTTTGCTCGATCCAGTTGTAATCTTAAACTCTATGGTGGCCTGATACTTTTGGCTGTGATTTTCTGCATGATTATTCCTCATTAATGTTTATGCACGCATGCTGAATTACATCAGTCACCATATTTCATCATGCATTTCAAATTCTTCATATTATATATCAAATGCGTGTATGAATTACAAGATATAGGGGGAGATCTCCATGATTCAACTCTTCAAGTGTGCATTGCTTCCAAAGCAAATTCCTCACTATGCACATCATTAGGGGGAGTTCTTCTATATCTTGCAATCAAATTCCTCAATATCAGTATTTACACTTCATATGTTTATCCCCGTTGAAAACTTAACATATATTGTCATCAATCACCAAAAAGCGGGAGATTGTAAGTGCATCTAGTGCCCCTTAGTGATTTTGGTGTATTGAAGACTTATAGGTTAAGGGACTAATGTGTTTATGAGTGTACACAGGTGAGGGAGTCCTGGATTAGGCGGTGTTCGGGTAGACGGACTATACCTTCGCTGGACTCCTGGACTATGAAGATACAAGATTGAAGACTTCGTCCCGTGTCCGGATGGGACTTTCCTTGGCGTGGAAGGCAAGCTAGGCGATGCGGATACTCAAGATCTCCTGCCATTGTAACCGACTCTGTGTAACCCTAAACCTATCCGGTGTCTATATAAACCAGAGGGTTGTAGTCCGTAGGAGGATCCATCATCATACACAATCATACCATAGGCTAGCTTCTAGGGTTTAGCCTCCTTGATCTCGTGGTAGATCTACTCTTGTACTACCCATATCATCAATATTAATCAAGCAGGAGTAGGGTATTACCTCCATCGAGAGGGCCCGAACCTGTGTAAAAACATCGTGTCCCTTGTCTCCTGTTACCATCCGGCCTTGACGCACAGTTCGGGACCCCCTACCCGAGATCCGCCGGTTTTGACACCGACATTCGATACTATCTACATAGGGTGCATCTTATTTACGCAGAGTCTCAGGGGATACTATCTACATAGGGCGCATCTTATTTACGCACAATTGACAAAAGTACACATTATCTAATGTACCTCAAAACCCGTCAATAAACTTTCGACGGCCACACGCAATCCGCTCTCTCCGGATGAAATCTTTTCGATTACCGTGCCCATTAATGCACGGTGCTCCTCTGAAATAGAAGCTCGCCCTAGAAGAACCTTTAGCTCCCCCGGCCGAGCACCAGAAGATGCCGGACTCGTCCCATGACCTCATTCGAAGGCCGGATGCGGAGAACTTCGGGGGGCCCATCGCTATCTTACGCCCCTGCCGGACTCGGAGAAACCCTCCGTGACGACACCTCAGGGTCGCCCGCCTCGTTAGGCGGCCCAGCAGAAGGAGGCGTCCCGCTCTCCATCATCTTCGGAAGAAGATCCCCCGAAGACGAGCTCTGCTGAGAAGGGCTAAGGTCCGAACTACAAGATAAAAATTCGGTTAAATTTCTCAGATATAAATCATGGATTTCTCTCATCCCTCGAAAGGAAAATCTTTCTCTACTTACGGCTCGCTGGAGGGCTGATCTCCTTGAGTACGTAGTCCGGCCGAGGAACTCCCCGGTGCCGAACCCTCTGACGAGGATCTTTTCCCCCGCTTCGAGACCACGGTCTTCGGATCGTCAGAGGCGGCTCTCTTCTTTCCCCTAGGAGAGGAATCGTCGATTCCTCCCTTCGGAGCAGCCTCCTTCGAGGAGGCCGTAGTTTCCTTGTCCTCCCCCTTGCTTCCCTCCAAAGGCACTACCTCCAGCATCCTAACTAGCACGGGATCCGGCCTAGTTTCGGGAAGGGGAGCCGGACACCTGATTTGCTTTGCCTTCGCTATCCACTCCTGTTTAAAAGGGGAGCTCTTTTAAGGGCAAGTTTATGATAATTATGCGGATAGAAGGTCCGGGCACAAGGTTACTTACTTGAGTATCCGGGCGATTGCGGCTTAGGCCTGCGTCCTCGGTCAAATCCGGACACACTTCTTGTGATCCGAAGAACAGTTTATACATCTCCACAGGCGTCGCGCTCATAAAATCCCGGAGAGCTCGTGGTCCCTCTGGACTGAACTCCCACAGGCGAAGGGGGCGACGTTTGCCGGGCAGTGTCCGGCGAATCAGCATGACCTATGTCACCTTGACCAGGTTGAGGTCTCCTTCCAAGAGATCCTTAATGCGGCCCTGTAGCAATGGTACGTCTTTGGGCAAACCCCAATCTAACCCTCTGTTGATCCACGACGCTAGCCGTGGTGGGGGACCCGAGCAAAAGGCAGGAGGCGCCACCCATGTGGTGCCCCAGGGAGCGGTGATATAAAACCACTCTTGTTGCCACAAGCCTAGCTCCTCTTGGAAAGAGCCCTCGGGCCATGGAGCATCGGCATTTTTTCTTATGACAGCGCCTCCGCACTCTGCGTGCCGGCCCTCGATCATCTTCCTCTCCACTTTGAAGGTCTTGAGGCATAATCCAAAGTGTGGGGTAACATGGAGGAACGCTTCACACACGACAATAAATGAGGAGATATGGAGGATGGACTCCGGAGCTAAATCATGAAAATCCAGCCCGTAATAAAACAACAGTACCCTCACAAAGGGATCCGTGGGGAAGCCTAACCCTTGGAGGAAGTGAGACGTGAACACCACGCTCTCGCCGGGCTGGGGACTGGGAATAACCTGTCCTTGAATAGGCAACCTATGCGAAATCTCGCTGATCAGGAACTTAGCCTCCCTCAACCTTAATACGTCCTCCTCCGTGATGGAGGAATGCGTCCATCGACCTTGAAGGTCAGAACCGGACATTGTCGAAGGTCCGAAGCGCCTGGAATCTGGAGCTTGGGTTGTTGGAACTCGAGGCGACGGGCGAACTCGTCTGAGATTAAGAAAAGGAGCGAGGCCTTGGTCTCTTTATAAGAGGCTGAATACCAAGAGCCCTCCCCGTAACCGTTTTGGACTCGCCTTTAATCGAGGGAACGTGCTAACAGGCACGATTGGGTTACCCACGTCTGTATTGATGAGAATCCCGTTAAAAGGGGCACACGATCTCTGCTTTGACAAGACGTGCCAAGGAAACCGCCTCGCTAAACGTGCTGAGGTGGAAAAGTGAAAACAATTTGTATAAAGAGCTTGGCCGCAGTGTGATGACGCACTGCGGAATACGTCAGCAGATTTGATTTGTGTTAATATTATTCTCTCTATGGCAATATGTGGAAACTTGTTTTGCAGAGCTGGATACTATTTTTGGTGTTTACAATCTTCTATGAAGGACTTGGAGGAGGAACCCGCCTTGCAATGCCAAAGACAATCTGCGTGCCGGACTCGTCGTCATTGAAGCCTGGTTCAGGGGCTACTGAGGGAGTCCTGGATTAGGGGGTGTTCGGGTAGCCGGACTATACCTTCGCCGGACTCCTGGACTATGAAGATACAAGATTGAAGACTTCGTCCCGTGTCCGGATGGGACTTTCCTTGGCGTGGAAGGCAAGCTAGGCGATGCGGATACTCAAGATCACCTGCCATTGTAACCGACTCTGTGTAACCCTAACCCTATCCGGTGTCTATATAAACCGGAGGGTTGTAGTCCGTAGGAGGATCCATCATCATACACAATCATACCATAGGCAAGTTTCTAGGGTTTAGCCTCCTTGATCTCGTGGTAGATCTACTCTTGTACTACCCATATCATCAATATTAATCAAGCAGGAGTAGGGTATTACCTCCATCGAGAGGGCCCGAACCTGGGTAAAAACATCATGTCCCTTGTCTCCTGTTACCATCCGGCCTTGACGCACATTTCGGGACCCCCTACCCGAGATCCGCCGGTTTTGACACCGACAACAGGACTATAAGTCTATGAGGAGTTTGATATTTACAGAGAAAGTCGACCCCTAAAAATGTAGTTCTTCGACTGAAGACTTTGGATTTCTGAAGACTTTCTGAAGACTTTGAAAGTGAAGAAATTGGTGTGACCTTGAAGACTTGTTATTCATTCGAGGAACATGAAGCATGAAGACTTTTGTTTTCGTAGTTTCATTTTCCCTTTCTTGAGTCATAGGAAACACCGTACTGTTAAAGGGGGTCGAGGAAATAGTAAGGAAAAATTTCCATGTGATGCTCAACTCAAAATCCTACACCTACCAATCCCTTCGAGTGAAGCCATTGGAAATCTCGTATAGTTCAGTCATATTCTTCAATGACAGAGACAAAGTTCTTCTGGTCTCTGAAGAATTTGGTCTGACTGAGGAGTTAGGAATTTGCCAGTGCAGATTGCCTACACAGTGAGGAACATGATAGCCCTGAGGAATTTGATACTCAAATTTCCGACCGTTGCTATGCTATGCGCCAGCTGTCCCAAAATATCTACCCACCTAACTGTCATATCATTGAAGGACATTTATGTCTTATCATGTCGGGGTGCTCCCTAGGCTATAAATAGCCACCCCCTACAACCACTAGTTGGTTTGCTGCTCCGAGAGAAACTGACACTTGTCATTTGAGAGCATCCCATCCTCCGAGGAATTTGAGCGAAAATCATCGAGTGAGGAAAAACCCAAACCCAAACACCTACAAACCCAAAGTGATTGAGCATCAGTGAAGAGATTGATCCTGCATGGATCCGACGCTTGTTACCTTTGAAGACTGTGCTTCTTCCAGAAGGTTAGGCGTCATGGTCTAGAGCATCCAAGAGGAATTGTGGATCGCCGAGTGACCGAGTTTGTGAAGGTTCGGAAGTCACCTGAAGACTTACCACGAGTGATTGGACGAGGTCTGTGTGACCTTAGTTCAAGGAGAATATGGTGAGGACTGTGTGTCCGGGACTGTGTGTCCTCAGGTTTAAATACCTAGCCGCTCCAACCAGATGTACAACTGAGACAACTGTTGGAACTGGTCTACCAAATCATTGTCTTCACCAAGCCAACTGGTTCTATTTCCTCAACTCTTTCATTTACTCATTCCTGTGTTGTGTGCTTGTCATATCTGTGTTTGAAGACTTTGACTGAAGACTTTCCCAAATTTCCTTAGTTCAATTTCTTCAGTCTGTCTGTCTTCATCCCGTGTTATCCCGTGATTACGTTCTCTATACTCTGTGCTTGTCTTCATTTCATCATGATGACCATGCTCGTGTTATGTTATGTTTACTTCTGAGTACTTATTCCGCTGCTAGTAGTTCTTCGCTAAGGAATTTCCTCACTGGCAAATTCCTCAGTGAAGAATTCATAAAAATCGCCTATTCACCCCCCTCTAGTCGATATAACGCACTTTCAGGTATAATTTCTCTTGATGTTGATTCTTTGAAACTTAGATCTATTCCACCCAATCATGATATCAATGAGTCTCTCAAGGCTATGAGAATTTCTATTGATGAGTGCAAAGAAAGAACCGCTAAGATGCATGCTAAACGAGATTGGTTTGTAAAATCAAGTTCTTCTAGTTTCCGTGAAAATAAAGATGAAGATCTTAAAGTGATTGATGTGAATCCTATTGAATCTTTATTTTCCAATATAAATCTTGATGGGACTGGATATGAGTCAACTTTAGTTAAAAGGCGTCCCAATGATTCGGAGTTTTTAGATCTTGATGCAAAAATTGAGAAAAGTGGGATTGGAGAGGTCAAAACTTTAAGTAGTAATGAACCCACTCTTTTGGATTTCAAGAAATTATAATAATTGTTCTTTAATATATTGTATTTCGTTGTTGCAATCCATGTTGAATTCTCCACATGCTTAATAATCAAAACAAAGCTTTTACTAAACATATCGCTAATGCATCTTCCTATGAACTACTAGGATGTGGTTGTAAAGTGCTCACAGTAAAGCAAATATCAATATCTTACAAGTTCTTACCATGCGGCAGGTGGTGACAGGCAACCAACGGTGTCAAATAACTCTGAAGATTGTGTAAAGCGATTGCCTGGGGAACGTACGTATACACAGTGTAGAAATATATGGAGCTGTGTTGGCTATATATGGTAGCAAAAGATTAGCAATAATCAATTCAGAAATGCAATGTTGAATAAACGCTCAACGACGGTACTGTGCTGGTCCTAGGCTAGACCAGACTAGAGACGCGAGCCTCGAACACTAATGAGGTCACGACATAGCACAACTAGCATCAATGAAGGATACTAAGTAGGTCTGGACAGCAATATATAAGTGAAGATCACAACGGCAGTAAAGATAATGATAAAAACAACTGCCAAGCAGGATATACAACAACTTTCTCTTCAGCTTTTCTCTGGAAAAGTTTGTGCCAATTTTCTAATAATTTTTCTCAAGAATGGCACTGACTCAAGCTTTCAAACGAAAAAAGGAATCACTCAATTCCGAGTTGATATGAGGAGTCAAAAAATTCTGAAAGTAGCTTGAAAAACTGGAACAAGCTGTGTTCGCGAATTTCGGAGGGCAAAAACATCTATTTAGAAGCCAATTTTGAGGTATCAAATATTGAAATAGCTTCTGCAATTATTTAGATGCGGCTCGTCGCTAGCTTTCATTTAGTACCCGCGGAGCCAAAATGGACTTCGTGTGAGGAAGTTATGCCAGTTTTATTGAACAGTGCACAAAACAGATTCCAATCCGAATTCAACTACGAGATTGAGTCTAGATAGATCCGAATTTTGTTTTTTTCTCTCTTTTTTTCCTCACACATTTTTTCTTTTTCTTTCTCTCTTTTTTTCTCTGATTTTTTTCTATATTTTTTCTCTCTCCCTCTTTCCAAAACAAACTAGATAAGATGCGGATGGATAAAGCGAAGATGTGAACGACCTCAACTATGATAGTGACAATGAACGATGGGTAGCACGTGGTAGAAATTGATGGATGGGGAGATGGACAGCGGAAAGGACAATGATGCAGCGGCGATGTGACTAATGTGAACAAAACTCGAAACTCTAAATGAACTAGACACTAAGACCAGCAACTCGACACGACGATGCAACCGATAATTCAGTAATGCAAACAATGATAAGAAATTGCAAAGGCTCGGACTGACTAGGACAAATTATGAATAGATCTAACTTTTTTTTGGCTTTTTTTGGATAATAGGTCAGAAAATAGATCTAATCTAGGGATAACTGGAAATTCTCACTGAGCAACCTGAAAACTGATACCACATGATAGAGGCAAAGGTGTCTCGATGTTTCGATGAGATATCAATCGTTTTCTGTGGGAGTCGACTTTGACAATCCGACTATGAACGTGCAAAGACATCGCGCCCTAGCAATCGCTAAACCAACTTCCGAGGGGTTATTGACCACGCCGGAGGACAATCAACCTGACCATGAGGGTCTATTTCCTTTGAGCAAACGAAGAACAAGCAAGAAACTGAGATTGCAATCTGGATATTGCGAATAAAAGAGGAAAGCTTTATTAATGAAGGTGGGGTTCTGTGACGCCTTTGTCTGGTTGTTGCACACAAACGAAGTACGCGAAGTTGCAGCTATGGCGAACTTTTAATCTAAACAAAACCCAAGGAAAAAGCTACTAGCTGCATCTACTTATATAGGAGCAAGGGGTGGTGGTCAAGGAGGTGGGAGAAAGTCCCAAGGCAGCCTAAAACTAACCCTAGGTCGTACAAGGCACATGGGCCCAAGTGGAGGCGATGCAACACCTTTGGACTTGTTGTTTGACTCGGATTCTCATGCAGCGTCAGATTGTTTCATTGATATCTCAACGCTCCGGTTGAATTTGAAGGTGAATCCAATTGTGTTGGAAAGTGCACAATATCTACTTTCCAACAAAAAAGAATCACCCAATTCGGAGTGCGTATGAAAGAGTTCTTGGCGTTTTGAGTCAGGTATGTCTATGTAGTCCGAATGTGGATCCACAACGTGAGACTTGGACTCTATCTTCTCTTGGACCAAAAGTGACATGAGGGGCCTTTTTGAACAGCACCTAAACTTCTCTTTTCTTCTTATCTTCATATGTAGATTATACAAATGTCCCATACACCTGCAATTAAACATGACACAAAAGATTGTGAAGTATTTTTGTCCTGGATGACATAAATAAATTATCACATAGTTTGCATTAGAAATCACCTCACAAATATACATGTATGCAATATTTATCTAGCACATGGTCAGGTTATCTCTTTACCGTCATTTGAGGGTAGATTTAATCCTGGTATTTATCTATCTTGGGAGCTTGAATTAGAACAAGTTTTTAGTCACCATGACTTTTCTGAACTTGAGCAGTACGAGCCGCCACTAGAGCATTTACTGGTTTTGCTTCTGTTTGGTGGAGTGTGCATTGTAAGAAAAACATTGATAACCAACCCAAAACTTGGAAAGATTTGAAAGATGTAATGAGAATACAATTTTTCCCTCCTTACTATCATCGTGAATTGCTTTGCAAATTTGAACAATTTAAACAAGGAAACAACACTGTTCATGCTTACTACCAAGAGTTCAAATCTTATATGCATCATTCTGACATACAAGAATCTGAGGATGATATAATAAATAGAGTTTTTGGTGGTTTGAACCCTGATATCCAGGCAAGATTTCAGTATATTCCTCGTTGCATTACTGGTATGTATGTTCGTGCTTGTACCTTTGAGAGACAGTTACAGGAGGATGCATTGGGTGACTACAACAACTACTATTCGAATTCATGCTCACTACCATCGGTTGATTCCTCCACCGTTGCACCTACTAGAGTAGCCACACCTCAGATTGTGAGTGCGACATCATCTCAAGTGTATGGTACATTGTCATTGTCCATACCTAGATCAGCTACGTCTTTGCGACAAGGTAATAGTAAATGTATTGATGATATAACTTCACATGGGAATGATGCATGCCTAATTAACTTAAACACATCATGTGCTGAGTTACCCGTTGATTTGAGCACGCCACCTATTTTAGAGAATCATGTTACTGTCATGAATGCACCATGTGATCAAACAACTGAAATACCAACAATTTTGAGTGCGCCCATTGAATTAACTCTTGATGTCAAAGAACCATGTGAATTAGGAAATAAATCAGATTTGGATCAAATACATTTTAAAATAATTGTGCCAGTGTTTAATCATTTTGGTATGACCTCTAATCTTGGTGATTATTCTGTGTCAAATGACTTGTTGCATGTTTGCTTATTTAAGCATGTTGCAGCATATAAATTTGATGCAAGTAAGGTTTATTCACCAATGTTGGGATGGTTTAATGATGAATATTGTCAATCTTTTCATATGAATAAGAGCTTCACTTATATGTGCAAACTGAGTTGCAATAATTTCATGCCTTATACTTCTTGTGATAACATTTTTGCCTTATATTTTATTAACTATGAACGTTATTCATGTATACATGTGTCATATGTGCAAAAGACAAGGGAAGTAAAAATGGATGATATATACATATACAACATGTACACCTTGTCTCTTTTGTTAGCCACATTTTAGATTAACCAACGCCGAGGACGACTTTGTTTTCAAGAAGGGGAGGATGATGAGGACATGACTACCTTTTATACGACCCAAAATATTGCATACATGCATATTTGTCAAGTGATTTCTAGTGCAAACTATTCAATAATTTATTTATGTTATCCAGAACAAAAATACTTCACTCACTTTTGTGTTCTGTCTAATTGCAGGTGTATGGGACATTTTTATAATCCACATATGAAGATAAGGGAAAAGGAGAAGTTTAAGTTCTGTTCAAAAAGTCCTCTCACGTCACTTTTGGGCCAAGAGAAGATAGAGTTCAAGTCTCTCACGTTCTGGATTCTGATTCGGACTACACAAACATACCTCACTCAAAATGGCAACGACTTTTTCGTACGGACTCTAAATTGGGTGATTCTTTTTTTGTTGCAAAGTAGATTTCGTGATCTTTCCAATCCAATTGAATTCACCTTCAAATTCGTCCGAAATGTTGAGATATCGATGAAACAATCTGACGCTGCAGCAGAATCCGAGTCAAACAACAAGTCCAAAGGTGTTGCATCACCTTCACTTGGGCCCATGAGCCTTGTACGACCTAGGGTTGGTTTTAGGATGCCTTGGGACGTCCTCCCACCTCCTCCTTGGCTAGCACCCCTTGCTCCTATATAAGTAGATCCATCTAGTAGATTTTTCCTTTGATTTTATTTAGATTAAAGTTCGCCATAGCTACAACTTCGCGTACTTTCTTTGTGTTCAACGACCAGAAAAAGGCGTCACAGAACCCCACCTTGATCAATAAAGCTTTCCTTTTATATTCGCAATATCCAGATTGCAATCTTAGTTTCTTGCTTGTTCTTCATTTCCCTGCAGGAAACAGACCTTCATGGTCAGGTTGATCATGCTCCGGCATGGTCAATAACTTCTCGGAGTTGGTTTAGCGATTGCTATGGCGCGACATCCTCATATGTTCGTAGTCGGATCGTCAAAGTCGACTTCCTTCAAAACGATAGTCACCATCTCACCGAAAGACGGGACACCTTTGCCTCTATCAAGTGGTCCTTCCCACCTCCTTGGTCGCCACCCCTTACTCTTAAATAAGTAGATCCATCTAGTAGCTTTTTTCCTTGGGGTTTTGTTTAGATTAAAGTTCGCCATAGCTGCAACTTCGCGTACTTCGTTTGTGTTGAACGACCAGACAAAGGCGTCACATAACCCCACACCTTGATCAATAAAGCTTTCCTCTTATATTTGCAATTTCCAGATTGCAATCTTAGTTTCTTGCTTATTCTAAATTTGCTTGCAGGAAACAGACCTTCGTGGTGAGGTTGATCGTGCTCCGGCATGGTCAATAACTTCTCGGAGTTGGTTTAGCGATTGCTAAGGCGCGACATCCTCGCACGTTTGTAGTCGGATTGTAAAAGTCGACTTCCTCCAAAACGATAGTCACCATCTCATCGAAAGAAGGGACACCTTTGCCTCTATCAAGTGGATATGTGGCGATATGTGGATCTCAGGTTGAAGTAGCTCTCGACA
The DNA here is from genome assembly GCA_032464435.1 of Aegilops umbellulata. Taxonomy (NCBI): domain Eukaryota; kingdom Viridiplantae; phylum Streptophyta; class Magnoliopsida; order Poales; family Poaceae; genus Aegilops; species Aegilops umbellulata. Next base: position 185,678,685 of record CP136055.1, read on the forward strand.
GCAAGATATAAGTGAAGATCACAATAGCAGTAAAGATAATGATGTGAAACAACTACCAAACATGATATACAACAACTCTCTCTCCAACTTTCCTCTTGAAAAGTTTGAGACAATTTTCTGTGTCAGCCTGGTTTTTGCCCTCTTTCATTTGTTTGAGTTTTCATTTGAATTTTTTTTAAACTTGGAGTTTTTGAATCTTTTCATTTGAACTTAAACACTTGGGCATCCTTGGCTTTAACCCAAGTGTTCATTTCTCTCCCAAACCATCATTTCACTTCTGATCCACCTCAAAATAACCTTTGGAATATTTTTCTTAAATGAAAAATATTCAATTTCTCTTTAAAACCCTAAGCGAAATATGTTTGCTCCAAAGCAACCCTAATTTTTATGGCTCAGAAAATTCAGAGATAATTCAAAAATATTCTAGAGACCCTAGGGCACCTCCCTCAGCAAAAATATTTCATCACTTTTGGATTATTTTTGCTACAGAAAATCTTTTCTGTTCTGGACAGAAATGGTGGTTTCTACAGCAACTACCATTTTACTTGCTCCATTTGACCTGCTCTTTCTTGAGCATAGTTACCTTAGTAACTCTAAGCTAGCCTCCAAAGCACAGCTTCAAACTCATAGCCAGTTGACCACAGTAACATCACAAAGTTACTGTCCAGAAACTTACCAGACTTGTAAAACTTTCTCTAATGCACTTGGATCCAAACCCAACCGTGGTAAACTTCAAAACCACCACGAACAACATGCCAGACATGGTTTTGGGATGAAGGCCGGCCTGTGGAGGGATTTCACGCGGTGACCACGCGTGTCCACGATGCCAGGCATGCGTGTCGACGCGCTCTGGGAGCCGCCGAGCGCTCTGTTCGTGCGTGCTCGCTTCCCCCGCCTGCCAAACCTAGTCATAGCTCGCCACCATCATCGTCTCGACACCATTAACTCCACCCTGGCACTCGCCAACGCCGGAGCTCGCCGCAGCGATCACGAGCAAGGTCCGGCCAGCACAACACTGCGTGCGCACTGTGCTCGTCGTCACCCCCATGATCCTGTGCTCATCTCCGCTCGCCCACAGTGGCCGCGTGACCTCCGTCGCCTTCTCCCCCTCTCACTGGCGCCGCTCGTCACCGGGCGCCGTGGACAGGTGTCCACCGGCGGAGCCCGAAGCACCCTCGCCGCTCCCCTATATATAGAGCCCCTCCCCACCCTCTCCGAGCATCCTCTAGCACTCACACACACTCCACGGTAGAGTAGGAAGCCGTAGGCCGTCCGGGCAGGCCTCGGGCCGCCTTCCCCGAGCTCGAGCTCACCGGCGATCCCCTCTGGTCGCCGCGACAGCTCCAGCCTCTCCCAGGCCTGGGCGACCCCTCCAGAGCCTCCGCCTCTCTCCGGTGAGGCCGTCTCGCCCGCTTGGAGCCCCTGGAACGGACTCTGCTCGCCGTCTTCCCCAACTCCGACGACTTCCCCGTTCTGCCTCCGCCCGCGAGCAAGATTCCGACGCCGTCCGACCACCCCTAGCTACGCTACAGGTACGGGCAGGTGCGCCTCGACCTCCTCTTGCCATCCATCCCTCTCGTTTTTGCCAAAGACCCCTCATCGTCGGCGTGAGCTCCGACGAAGCCGCGGCCGTCTCTGTTTCTCTCTCCCTTTTCCCCCACCTGACTAGCGGGGCCCGCTAGTCAGTCACTCAGTGCGCGCTAGAAGCGGTAGGAGTGGTGGCGCCCCTGGGCTTTTACGCCTTCAATGTCACCCCCAGTCTTTTTCTTTTGTTCAAATTCATTTGAAATTACAGAACACTTCAAACAGTTATAACTTTTTAACCATAAGTCCAAATGAATTGATTCTTTTTGCATTGTGTTCTTTGAAAGAAAATCTAACAGCTCACCAAAGATGAGATTTTTCTGAGCTTTTTAGAATTTCTGGTGAATTTCAGAAGTGTTCTTGATATTTTCTTTGTGTGTTTAAAATTATTTTCAGAAGGTGAGGCTTGTCTTGAGGATCACGAGGAGGCATGTGAACCTCACCTGCACTAAGGCAAGCCACAACAACGTTTTTATGATGCCATTTCAATATTTTTGATTTTCTTACTTGAAGGAATTGATTAATCCATGCATTTAAATAATTGTTGAGTTATATGCATTTTGTTAAATGTTGAATAGTTGTTATGCTTGATTTACAGAATAAGTTGAAACTAGTTTAGTGGATAAAGAAAGTTAAGATTTATTTGAGGTGATATTAGAAATAATTTTGTTATGCATGATAGTTATTTTAACTATATTTTTGCCTTCCTAAAATTGATAAGAATTTGTTATAAAATATTCTGAAATATTCTGTTAAATCATATTACTTGTTTTACAGAAAGTTTGAACTTAATTTAGTGATAAAGAAAGAAGGAATTGTTGATAGTGAAATCTTTTGTTATGCATATGAAAAAGTTATCGGAATTGCTTTCTTGCGTAAGAATCAATGAAACTTGTTGCAAAATATTTTGATTAAGTGGTGAGTCATCTATAGAGCAAAGTGAGTTGTTGACGGTTATGCTTGGTGCATAGATGGCATCGGTTATTTTTATGATACATGCGTTACCTTGCACTTCATGGCATGCTATGACACCGGTCATTGTTAGTTTAAAGTTGAAACTGAAAATAACTCAACTTGAATACACCGTTGACTGGGTCATGGTGCCGCTGAATCGAGTGTTTCCAGTGCAACCACGTTTGCCTTTATGGGGGGCCTTGATTCGGTCCATTGACACAGCCTCTGGTCGGTGCCTCCATCTAGGGAAGGTTATGTCGTGTTTGTCCTGGCCCGGCAAGCAGACTTAACCTTGTGTGCTCGTTGATAAGATTATGCTACCGATTTCCCCTAGTGGGAGTTTCCCCGAGTGGGAGTTTGGCCATGACGGTGGTCATGGTGTCTTTGGTAGACACGGGGCCACCCAGGACCAGCCCGTTGTGGATTTGGGTCAGAGTGGCTAGGAGAGTGCTGTGGCAATGGAGGGGTTTCGTCGGAATGCCGTTGGTCCACCTGAATGGGAGTACGAGGCCATGGGTTCTGTGGTGTGGGTCCAGTGTGCTACCTCTGCAGAGTGTATAATCTATCGATAACCACGTCCACGGTTAAGGACACCTAGTAGTAGGTCACACCATGAGTCAACGAATAATAAAAATTGCACACTAAGCTGTAAACTTTGCATTATCGAGGATGGTGATGACCCACAAGTATAGGGGATCTATCGTAGTCCTTTGAATAAGTAAGAGTGTCGAACCAAACGAGGAGCAGAAGGAAATGATAAGCAGTTTTCAGCAAGGTATTCTCTGCAAGTACTAAAATAAGTGGTAACAGATAGTTTTGTGACAAGGTAAATTGTAACGAGCAACAAGTAACAAAAGTAAATAAAGTGTAGCAAAGTGGCCCAATCCTTTTTGTAGCAAAGGACAAGCCCGAACAAACTCTTATATAAGGAAAAGCGCTCCCGAGGACACATGGGAATATCGTCAAGCTAGTTTTCATCACGTTCATATGATTCGCGTTCGGTACTTTGATAATTTGATATGTGGGTGGACCCGTGCTTGGGTTCTGTTCTTACTTGAACAAGCATCCCACTTATGATTAACCTCTATTGCAAGCATCCGCAACTACAACGAAAGTATTAAGGTAAACCTAACCATAGCATGAAACATATGGATCCAAATCAGCCCCTTACGAAGCAACGCATAAGCTAGGGTTTAAGCTTCTGTCACTCTAGCAACCCATCATCTACTTATTACTTCCCAATGCCTTCCTCTAGGCCCAAATAATGGTGAAGTGTTATGTAGTCGATGTTCACATAACACCACTAGAGGCTAGACAACATACATCTTATCAAAATATCAAACGAATACCAAATTCACATGACTACTAATAGCAAGACTTCTCCCTTGTCCTCAGGAACAAACGTAACTACTCACAAAGCATATTCATGTTCAAAATCAAAGGGGTAATAATATGCATATAGGATCTAAACATATGATCTTCCACAAAATAAACCAACTAGCATCAACTACAAGGAGTAATCAACACTACTAGCAACCTACTAGCACCAATCCCGGACTTTGAGACAAGAATTGGATACAAGAGATGAACTAGGGTTTGGAGATGAGATGGTGCTGGTGAAGATGTTGATGGAGATTGCCCCCTCCCGATGTGAGGAGCGTTGGTGATGACGATGGTGATAATTTCCCCCTCTCAGAGGGAAGTATCCCCGGCAGAACAGCTCTGCCGGAGCTCTAGATTGGTTCCGCCTCGGTTCGGCCTCGTGGCGGTGGAGTCTCGTCCCGAAAGGTTGCTTCCGATTTTTTTTCTCATCGAAAGACTTCATATAGTAGAAGATGGACGTCAGAGACCCACCAGGGGGCCCACGAGGTAGGGGGCGCGCCCTAGTAGGGGGCGCGCCCCCCACCCTCGTGAGCAGGGTGTGGGCCCCCTGGACTTCATCTTTGGCGAGGATTTTTCTTTATTTATTCTAAGATATTTAGTGGAGTTTCAGGACTTTTGGAGTTGCGCAGAATAGGTCTCTAATATTTGCTCCTTTCCCAGCCCAGAATTCCAGCTGCCGGCATTCTCCCTCCTTATGTAAACCTTGTAAAATAAGAGAGAATAGCTATAAGTATTGTGACATATTGTGAAATAACAGCCCATAATGCAATAAATATCGATATAAAAGCATGATGCAAAATGGACGTATCAACTCCCCCAAGCTTAGACCTCGCTTGTCCTCAAACGAAAAGCTGATTACAATAAATATGTCCTCATGTTTAGAGGTAGAGGCGTCGATAAAAAAAAAATACTGTCGGGGGATATCGGCCTCCACGAGCACCTATGGGGACGGAGCCCCTTGTCAGTTCGGCGGGGGGCGGAGGTTGCACAAAGAGCAGATCGAGGCGACACACACACACAACGATTTTACCCAGCTTCGGGCCGCACGGATGCGTAAAACCCTACTGCTGCTTGTCAAATTGATTCGAGTTCTTGCTCTGGAGCGCAAGAAGCTACAGTAAGCTGGAGCTGGACGTAGACGAGGATCTACTGGGTGTCCTCTCTTCGGTCCTCTCCGGGTTCGATCCCCCTCCCTACGTGCGCATGGGCCTCCTTTTATATGCTAAGGGGTCTCCCACAGGTAGCGACGCAGGTGAGGGAAAAAATGGCAAGGAACTGCGCGAACAGTGGCCGTACAGTGCTATCTCACCTAACTCTGACGGCGGGGGACAAAGGCATTAAATGCCCGTCTGGATCGCCCGAACAGTGCCGAGGCGGACCGTTAGGGGCGCCTCCGCTTGCCACGGGGGCGACTCTGCCAACGTCGCATGCCACACGCGCGCCTCAGGTTGCGCAGCGCCCCGCCACGTGTCTCTGGGGAAGCTCCAGAGTGACGCGTGGGCAGGTGAGCTGGAGCGCACGCCTGAGGTGGTGGTTCGCCGCGGCAAGTGGCTTGCCGCGGTGGTTGTCTTGCCGCACCTGAGAGCTTGCCGCTCGTCAGGCCTTGCCGGGGCGCGCGGCGCGCCGCGGCGGGCTTCTCTTGGGGTGCCTTGGTTTGGCCGTCCCGACGAGGTCCCCCCGCCGGGGCCTTGGTGCTTCGGCTTAGTCGTCCCGGCAAGCTCCTCTTGCCGGGGCCTTGTCGCCTTGGCCCGGCAAGCTCCTCTTGCCGGACCTCGCCTTCTTGGCCCGGCAAGCTCCTCTTGCCGGGGCTTGGTCTTCTTGGCTCGATCACTTGGCCTTCGTTCGGCCCAAAAAGGGCCGTGGAGACTCTTGTCGCTCCCCTGGCAAGCCTTGCCGCGGGACGCTACTACTGCCCGTGCACAAGTTCGGGGTACTGAGGTACCCCTACTTTAGTACACCGACAGGAGCCCCCGGGTCTGGGCCATACACGGTGCCGAGCGTTGTTGGGCCAGGCCCTAACAGTGCACGGGCACGCGTGGCCTGGGTTGCGCTGCTCCTTAACTCCGTGCCCATCGCGCCCTCCCCAAGTGGCGCGCGCTTATCGCGGCGTCATGGGGGGCGAGGCGTGCAAGGCGTGCGTGGCGTGGGTGGCGTGCGCGGGGCTTGAGGCCCGCAGGCATGCGTCACGTCGGGCACGATTCCTTTATTTGGAAAGGCGAAACGTCCGCCCCCACTTTCGAGTGGGGGGGGGAGAGGTCGCTTCATCTGTCGCCTCGGCCCTGCTCGCCCGCCACGCGTCCTCCATGCGCTTGGGGTTGCGGTGGTGGAGGCAGGAAGCCGGGCCGACGCGGGTCGAAGTAGAGGGTCGGCCCCGTCGCCTGCCCTTTCTCTGCTTTGATTGGTCGGGCGGGGCGGCCGAGCCCCCACTCCGCCCCTTTATATGGAGCAGAAGGGGATGACGGGGGTCCGCACTCCTTCCTTCTTCCTTCTCTTAGATCCCTGGTCCCCTCTCCCCAACTCTCATGGAGGAAGGGAACCCTGGTCCTTCTTCGGTGGCGGCAATGGTTGCCGCCAAGCAGCGCGCCCCTCCTCCCCTACCCCCCATGGCGGCGGAGCCAACCGTAAGGGGAAGGGGGAGGGGGCGAGGTCGTGGACGAGGCCGTGGACGGGGCCGAGGCGCTCAAGGCGGGCGGGGCGGCGCGCCGGCCTCGCCTCCGCCGGCGGCTCCGTTTCCCCCGGCGGTTCATCTCGGGGACGACCCCTGCGAGTTCATCATTAGGCTGCGCCGGGCGCCTCGCCGTCACCTCCGCCTCCCGGCTCCCATCGCGGACGTCTTGGAGGCGGAACAACACGAGACGCTGAGACTGCGCATGAGGGGCTGCGGGATCAGTGGTACGCGAGTCCACGTCGAATCCCGAGCCCCCGGCGTGGTGTGTCTTGGCTGAGGGTGGAAGACGTTCGCCCGGATCCACAGCTTGATGGAGGGGTTCACCCTCCATTTTAAGCTGATGAAGGGTGATCTCCTCTCCGTCAAGGCCTTCGGGGACCTCGGCACCCAGGCCCGGTGCTGCGTGGATATATCCTCCGACAGCGAAGGCTCCTCCTCGAGCGAGAGTGGCGAGGAGGGGAGCGACAACGACGACGAGGGGAGCGGTCGCCGGGATGACGGGTCCGACTAGGTGCCGGTCGCAGCTCCGCGTGGCCCCGGCGACCCCCATCATCCGTGTCGCTGGCGCCGTGAACTCCCCGGGGTCGTCTCCTTGGGCGGCTGGCGTAGGGAGGCTGCGGAAGAGGAAGAGGGCGGGCGGCAAGGCCGCTGCCTCGTCTTCCAGCTTTGCCCCAGGCGCCGTCACCACCCCTGCTTGCGGCGACGACCACCGGGGCCTTCTCTCCGGCCCGGCAAGCTCCTCTTGCCGGGGCTTCGTCTTCTCGGGTGACCGGAGTGGCGAGGCTGCGGAAGAGGCTGGCGGCAAGGCCGTCAACTCGGAGTACGAGGGCTAGATGCCCTCGACAGCGTGTTGACATCCCGCGGCCTCTTTCTCGAGCTCCGCTTCCGGCGTCGCCGTCTCCATCCGGCCTCCGGAGCCCCGGGGCGGAGCCCCGGATGCTCTCTTGGCGTCTTCTGCCACCCGTAGCTCGTCTAGGTGCCCCTTTTGCCCTTCTCGCCTCCTTGCCCTACCTCCTGAGTGAAGGAAATATGCCCTATAGGCAATAATAAAGTTATTATTTATTTCCTTACATATCATGATAAATGTTTATTATTCATGCTAGAATTGTATTAACTGGAAACATAATACATGTGTGAATACATAGGCAAACAGAGCGTCACTAGTATGCCTCTACTTGACTAGCTCATTAATCAAAGATGGTTATGTTTCCTAACCATGAACAAAGAGTTGTTATTTGATTAACGAGATCACATCATTAGTTGAATGATCTGATTGACATGACCCATTCCATTAGCATAGCACCCGATCGTTTAGTATGTTGCTATTGCTTTTATCCATGACTTATACATGTTCCTTTAACTATGAGATTATGCAACTCCCATTTACCGTAGGAACACTTTGTGTGCTACCAAACGTCACAACGTAACTGAGTGATTATAAAGGTGCTCTACAGGTGTCTCCGAAAGTATTTGTTGGGTTGGCGTATTTCGAGATTAGGATTTGTCACTCCGAATGTCGGAGAGGTATCTCAGGGCCTTCTCGGTAATGCACATCACATAAGCCTTGCAAGCATTGCAACCAATGAGTTAGTTGCGAGATGATGTATTACGGAATGAGTAAAGAGACTTGCCGGTAACGAGATTGAACTAGGTATTGGATACCGACGATCGAATCTCGGGCAAGTAACATACCGATGACAAAGGGAACAACATATGTTGTTATGCGGTCTGACCGATAAAGATCTTCGTAGAATATGTAGGAGCCAATATGGGCATCCAGGTCCCGCTATTGGTTATTGACCGGTGACGTGTCTCGGTCATGTCTACATTGTTCTCAAACCGTAGGGTCCGCACGCTTAACGTTACGATGACAGTTATTATGAGTTTATGCATTTTGATGTACCGAAGGAGTTCGGAGTCCCGGATGTGATCACGGACATGACGAGGAGTCTCGAAATGGTCGAGACGTAAAGAATGATATATTGGAAGCCTATGTTTGGACATCGGATGTGTTCCAGGTGAAATCAGGATTTTACCGGAATACCGGGAGGGTTACCGGAACCCCCCGGGAGCATAATGGGCCAACATGGGCATTGGTGGAGAGGTGAGAGGGCTTCCCTCATGGGCTGCGCGCCTCCCCCCTTCCCCTAGTCCCATTAGGACTAGGAGAGGTGGCCGGCCCCCTCTCTCTCTCTCTCCCCCTTGGAGAATCCTAGTCCAACTAGGATTGGGGTGGGGATCCTACTCCCAGAGGGAGTAGGACTCTCCTGGCGCGCCAGGCTTGGCCGGCCAGCCCCTCCCCCTTGGCTCCTTTATATACAGGGGCAGGGGGCACCCCATAGACACACAATTGATCATTGAGATCTTTCCTTAGCCGTGTGCGGTGCCCCCTCCCACCAAATTCCACCTCGGTCATATCGTTGCAGTGCTTAGGCGAAGCCCTGCGCCGGTAACACATCAAGATCGTCACCACGCCGTCGTGCTGACAGAACTCTTCCCCGACGCTTTGCTGGATCGGAGCCCGGGGATCGTCATCGAGCTGAACGTGTGCCAAGAACTCGGAGGTGCCGGAGTAACGGTGCTGTGATCGGTTGGATTGCGAGGAGAACGTACGACTACTTCCTCTACGTTGTGTCAACGCTTCCGCTTCGGTCTACGAGGGTACGTAGACAACACTCTCCCCTCTCGTTGCTATGCATCACCATGATCTTGCGTGTGCGTAGGAAAATTTTGAAATTACTACGTTCCCCAACACTGAGGAGAGAGACAAGAAAGGGATTACGGGCACCTTATCTCTTTTTATCTTGTAAGCCCTCGGGCCTTAATTGTGTTTAAATCTTGTAATCCCATCTTTCATGTTTTTCATTCTCTCTGAGCTGTACCTGAGTGGAATGTTTTTAATGAAAAGGGAGTGTTTGCCGGACCATTTGTCTCGCGGGTACATCCCGCGGCAAGGAGCGAACCCTTTGCATCGTTAAGATAGACACTTCCCCGCCTGGCAACGGACCCTGCCATCTTCCCGCGCCCCTTGGCCCTCCTCACGCTCTTGGCGGAGGCAAGGAGAAGGCGGGTTCTGGCCCCTTGCTTCCTCCTCTTGCCGCCGCGGCTACTATCAGAAGCGGGCCCCGGGAACGCGCTCCGGGGTTTGTCGCTTAAGAGAGCACGGCAGCTTTTAGGAGTAAGCAAGGTTTTCGCATTCCGCAGCTCACGAGAGAAAGCATGATAAGGGATGTAAAGACTTATCTGAGGTTGCAGCCCCCGGCAACTCTGGCTTGCCGGGGCGTGGGTGCTGGCTCGCCCTTCTCCCCTTCTTCATCCTTGAGCGGCTCGGCAAGGGTATGCAATTCCCGCGAGCCAAAGGGAAAGGACGGGAAAAAGACGCGGACTTGACCTCTAAGTTAGGTGTTAGCGACTGTTAGGAACTATCAACCCTAACCAAGGACGAGACTCGACTCAGCATGCATGCTAAAACTTGGGGGCGCCAGCGCTTCATTGCTGCCAGGGTCTGCGCCTGGCTTTGTACAAAGGATTACATGCAACTGCGGCAAGACTTTTGTACAAAGAGTTGGTTGCCGGACGGGGTACGACAACCGCGCCTTACGGGTAAAACTTGCGAAGATGCTCAATGTTCCAGGAATTGCTCACCGGAGTACCATCTTCGGTCTCGAGGTGGACGGCGCCGGGCCTCGTGACTCGTTTCACCCGGTAAGGGCCTTCCCACTTCGGCGTCAACTTGTTGTGTATCTTGGCCGACTGAACGCGCCGAAGAACAAGGTCGCCTTCCTCGAGGCTCCTGGCTTTAACTTTGCAGCTATGATAGCGACGCAGAGCTTGCTGGTAGCGAGCGGATCGCACAGCAGCCTGGAGACGATCCTCCTCGAGGAGCAGTGCGTCATCTTCACGCGACCGCTCTTGCTCAAGCTCATCATAAGGGAGCACTCGAGGTGACCCGTATACGAGTTCCGTGGGGGTAACTGCTTCTGCTCCATAGACTAGAGCAAATGGTGTCTGGCCGGTGGCTCGATTTGGCGTCGTTCTGACCGACCAAAGAACCGCCGGCAGCTCCTCGATCCAGTTCCGTCCGCGCTTGAGCAGCTTGTCAAATCTTCTGGTCTTGAGCCCGCGCACTACCTAGGCGTTGGCCCTTTCCGCTTGACCGTTGCTCCGGGGATGAGCAACAGAAGCGAAGCAGACCTTGGTGCCGAGGTTTTGGGTGTACTGCATGAAAGCGTGGCTTGTGAACTGCGTACCGTTGTCGGTGATGATCCTGTTGGGGATCCCGAAGCGGCAAACAATCGACCTGAAGAATTTGATCGCGGACTGGGCAGTCACCTTCCTCACCGGTTCCACTTCTGGCCACTTTGTGAACTTGTCGATGGCAACGAACAAGTACTCAAAGCCCCCGACGGATCGGGGGAAGGGGCCGAGGATATCGAGCCCCCAGACCGAGAAGGGCCAGGACAAAGGGATCATCTGGAGAGCTTGAGCTGGCTGGTGTATCTTCTTGGAATGGAACTGGCATGCTTCACACTTGGTTACTTGTGCAGTTGCATCCTGGAGGGCTGTGGGCCAGAAGAAACCTTGCCGGAATGCTTTGCCGGCAAGTGCTCTGGCGCCAATGTGGTGTCCACATATGCCTCCGTGTATCTCCGCCAACAGCTCCTGTCCGTCTTCCCGGTGAATGCACTTCAATTTCACCCCATTGTGTCCTCTTCTGTACAGTGCGTCGTCGACGAACTGGTACATACTGGACTGCCGTGCTACTCTTTCCGCTTCTTCTTGTTCTTCAGGAAGTTCTCCTGTCTGGAGGAAACGGATGATTCGCTGTGCCCATGTTGGAGCCTGTGGCTCGACGACGAGGACCAAAGGCATGTCGGCGGCTGCGGGAACATCAGCATCTACGGCGAGGATTTGGGGCTCAGCCGGAGCTTGACGTTCCCCGGCAAGCTTGCCGGGGCATGACTTGCCGGGAGCGCCCGCTTCGTCGGGACAAACCCTGGGGCTTGCCGGAGCGGGCAGCTCCTCAGCACTCTTGGCGTCGATCTTGGGGACTCTCTTGGCGGCGGCTTCGGGAAGCTCTGCCGGGAGATAGTCACCGGAGACCGATTTTCTCTTCTTGCTTGGCCCAGTCGATGGTGCCACGGATGGCTGAGTCAGCTTGAGCACAAAAGTCCCTGGTTCCACAGGTAGCTTTAGTGCGGCGCATTTTGACAGGCCGTCGGCGATGTCGTTCTCTGCTCTTGGAACGTATTCCATTTGCAGGCCATCAAAGCGCTCTTCCAGCTTCCTCACTTCATCAACGTAAGCCTCCTTCAACGGGCACTGGTAATCCTTGTTCACTTGGCGGACGACGAGCTACGAGTCACCCCTGACAATGAGCTTCTTGATCCCAAGTTCCGCCGCGATCCTGAGACCGGCGAGCAAACCTTCATACCCTGCCATATTGTTGGTTGCTTGCTCCTTGGGAAAATGCATCTGGACGATGTACTTGAGGTGCTCTCCGGTGGGCGCGATGAGCAGCACGCCGGCACCGGCGCCTTCCAGCGAAAAGGCACCATCAAAGTACAACAGCCACTCTTTGGTTGCTTCCTTGCCGGGGATGCTCGTCTCTGGAATTTCTTCATCCGGTGTCGGCGTCCACTCTGCTATGAACTCTGCCAATGCTCTGCTCTGGATGGTCGATGTGCTCTCGAACTTGAGGCCAAAGCTTGACAGTTCTAGTGCCCACTCGACAATCCTGCCTGTTGCTTCGGGATTCTGCAGTATCCTCTTAAGCGGAAAGCGAGTGACCACTGTGATCTCGTGTGCTTGGAAGTAATGGCGCAGCTTCCTCGAGGCCATGAGAAGGCCGAAGAGCAATTTCTGCACACCATAGTACCTCGACCTAGCCCCCTGCAGGAGGGAACTGACGAAGTAAACTGGGCGCTGCACCATCCTCTTCTTCTGCACTTCCCCTTTTGCTTGCGCGGATTCGCCTTTGTCGGGGCCAGAGCTTGTCGGGGAAGCCCCCTGCTTGTCGTCGGACGCGCTTGCCGTGGTTGCTGGCTCGTCATCAGCTTCCCTCTCTGCAACTAACGCAGCACTAGCCACTTGATTGGTTGCCGCTAGGTAGAGCAGCAACTTCTCTTGCGGTCTAGGCGCGACAAGTATAGGAGCGGAGGACAGGTATTTCTTCAAGTCTTGCAGCGCAGCCTCCGCTTCCGGAGTCCATTTTACTGGACCTGCCTTTTTCAAGATTTTGAAAAAAGGCAGGGCGCGTTCCACAGACCTGGAAATAAACCTGCTGAGAGCCGCCATGCAGCCGGCAAGTCTTCGCACGTCCTGGACACGCGTTGGTGCTTCAATCTGCTCGATGGCCTTGATCTTGTCGGGGTTGGCTTCGATCCCACGCTGAGACACGAAGAACCCAAGAAGCTTGACGGAGGGAACTCCGAACACGCACTTCTCGGGGTTGAGCTTGAGGCTGATCTTGCGCAAGTTCGCAAAGGTCTCTTCCAAGTCTTGAACCAAGGTTGCCTTGTCTCTGCTCTTGACCACAATGTCGTCCATGTAGGCCTCCACATTTCTGTGGATCTGTGGCTCGAAAGCAGTGTGGACAACCCTCGCAAACGTCGAGCCTGCGTTCTTCAGTCCAAAAGGCATCCGCACAAAACAGTAAGTGCCGCATGGAGTGATGAACGCAGTCTTCTCTTCATCTTCTTCAGCCATGAAGATCTGGTGGTACCCGGAGTAGGCGTCAAGAAATGAAAGCAGGTCGCATCCGGCCGTGGAGTCAACAATCTGGTCGATGCGCGGCAAGGGAAATGGATCTTTAGGGCAAGCTTTGCTGACATCGGTGAAATCGATGCAAAGCCTCCACTTCCCATTTGCTTTGCGCACGACAACAGGATTGGCTAACCATGTCGGATGGAGCACGCCCCTGACGAGGCCTGCCGCTTCCAACTTCCTGATCTCCTCCGCGATAAACTCTTGGCGCTCGACCGCTTGTTTCTTGACCTTTTGCTTGACGGGCCGCGCATGAGGACAAACGACAAGGTGGTGCTCAATCACTTCCCTGGGAACGCCGGGGATGTCAGATGGTTGCCAGGCAAACACATCGACATTCGCCCACAGGAAAGCAACGAGCGCGCCTTCCTATTTGGGGTCGAGAGTGGCACTGATGGTGAAGGTACCACCAGTGCCTTCCTCCTTGGCGGGCACCTTCTTGGTCGCTGGTGGAGCAGCCGTCGTCTCCTTGTGTTTACCGGCGGGGCTCGATGGTGCGTCCTCAACGGCAGCGCAGCGCTCCGAAGAGGCGCGCTTGCCGGAGTGGGCACCAGAGCATTCGCCGGGCTTGGCCTTCTTGCCGGCGAGGATCGATGGCACGTCCTCGACGGCAGCGCAGCACTCCGAAGAGGCGCGCTTGCCGGAGTGGGCGCCAGAGCACTTGCCGGGCTTGGTCTTCTTGCCGGCGGGGCTCGATGGCACGTCCTCGACGGCAGCGCAGCACTCCGAAGAGGCGCGCTTGCCAGAGTAGGCGCCAGAGCACTTGCCGGACTTCTTCTTTCCCACGGGAGTTCCAGCGGCAAGTGGGCCGCGGGCCGTTGCTGCTGTTGCGTCCCGGTATATTTGGTCGGCGCAGATAAGGGCATCCTTCTTGTCGCCGGGGACAGAAATGACGCTTATCGGGCCAGGCATCTTGAGCATGTTATACGCGTAGTGAGAGGCCGCCATGAACTTGGCGAGCGTTGGTCGGCCGAGGATCCCGTTGTAAGGCAACGGAAAGTCGGCGGCGTCAAAGGTGACCTTCTCAGTCCTGAAATTCAGCTCGCTGCCAAATGTTACCGGCAGCGTGATCTTTCCCTTCGGCTTGCTCCTTCCCGGGTTGATTCCTTGGAATGTGCCGGTTTCTTCGAGCTCGCTGTCGGGAACTTGGAGTCTCCGGAGAACAGCAGAGGAGATCAGATTCAAGCCGGCCCCGTCGTCAACTAGCATCTTAGTGACCTTGAGGTTGCGGATCGTTGGGGAAACCAACATCGGCAAGCACCCGACCGCGGTTGTGCGATCAGGGTGGTCCTCAATGTCGAAGATGATAGGCGTGCTGGACCATCTCAGGGGTCTGCGTGACTCGACGGGTGGCTCCGCTGCATTGACCTCCCACACCCACCGTTTAAGCTGGTGGTGGGAAGCGTGCAGGGAGGCACCGCCGTCCACACACAAGACCTCAGTGGCTTTCTGAAACTCCTGCTCGCTGGTCTCGGGGTCTTCCATGTCTTCGTCTTCCTCATCGTCTTCGTCCTTGTCGCGTCCCCGGGGAGGTCTGTCTGCTTGCCACTGCTTGTCCTTGCCGCGGCGCTCCCCCGGGCCGGGACGCTTCGTGCCGGATCCCCCGCCGCCTGCTTGGGCTCTCCCCTTGTCGCGTCGTGCGTACTCGGCCTTCTGCAGGTCGACGAGTCGCTCGACTTGCTTGCAACTCCGGAGGTCGTGGCCCCTGGTACGGTGGATCTTGCAGTACTTCTTGTCGGTACCGTCCCGCTTATCGGCAGCAGCCACCGCCCGGCAGTTGGCGCACCCGACAACCTCCTTGCCGGGGCCTCCCGCCTGGGCTTTCTAGGCGGAGCCCTCGCTGCCGGACTTCTCGACAACCAGTACCTCTGGGTTTTTCTTCTTTTTGCCGTTCCGCCGCCGGCCTCTCCTTGCCGGGGCGGTACCTTCACTGTCGGATTCTCCTTCTCCAACACTTTCTCCGGGGAGCTTCCTCCCCTCCTCAGCGCGTGCACACTTGTCGGCCAGGGCGTAAAGCTCGCTAACCTCCTTGATTTTGCACATCGCCATCTCCTCCCGCATCCTGCGGTTGCGCACGTTCTGATGGAACGCGTTGATCACCGCGGCGGGGTGGACGTCTGGGATGTTGTAGTGCACACGGCTGAACCTCTGGATGAACTTGCGCAAAGGCTCCCCCTCCTTCTGGACAAGTAGATGAAGGTCGCTTGCCTGGCCATGGGGTTTGTGGCCGCCCGTGAAGGCGCCAACGAACTGATGGCATAGATCTGGCCAGGACGAGATGGAGCCGTCCGGCAAGTGCATGAGCCAGGATCTGACGTTGGGCTTGAGTACCAGCGGGAAGTAGTTGGCAAGGATCTTATCGTCCCGTCCCCCGGCAGCCTGCACCGCAATGGTGTAGATGCTGAGGAACTCAGACGGATGCGACTTGCCGTCGTACTTCTCGGGCACGTCGGGCTTGAAGTTCTTCGTGCTGGGCCACTGGACTTGCCGCAGCTCACGGGTGAACGCGGGGCAGCCTACCAAATACGGCAGTTCGCCTGGTTCCCCCGGTGCGTGCATGTTTCCAGAGGGCTCAACGCGCTGGTCTGATTGACGCCGCGCCTCTCTTCTGCGCTCGATGCGGGTTCGAGCGTCTTCTTCCCTTCGTTCGTGAAGGACATGGCATTGGTCGCGGCGAGTTCGCGGGTTCGACGACGCGGTGGAGTCGTTGTCGAGGTGAGCCCGGCGAGTCGGCGACCGCGGCTTCTGGGGCGGGGAGTGCATGGTGGTCGCACCCCCGCCATTCTTGGCGCCATCGGTTCTCGCCTGGGTGACTGGCCGCGGCTGCGACGCGCTGTGCTGCCGCGGAGTGTCACCGTTGGCGAAACCGATGAGGCTCTGGATGGTTGCCCTCAAGTCGTCGAGCTTGTCCGCCGTTGGAGGGTAGTCTAGGAGTAGCTGAGCTCGCGCGAGAGCTTCCGCTGGGGTGGCGGGCAGAGGCGGCGAACGGCGCGAGGAGCGGGATGTGCTCGAACTCCTAACTATGTTAGAAGGAGCAGCACGCGGTCCAGGCAGCCGCGCGATGCTCGTTCCGGCACGCTGGATCGCATGCTGGTCCTGAGCGCCTTGGGACCCACCACCACGGTCTGGGTCCAGCGAGCGTATGGTACCATGGGTACCATGACGCTGCTGGTTTCGCGCCTCTTGAGAGGGGCGCGGGGCGAGCTCGGACGTCGCGGGACCAAGAACTGGTTTAACGGCGCTCGTTCCTCCGCCGGTGTCCTCCCCACCACCCGTCTGCTCCATGGGCGGTGGGTTCGACGCTGACGGACCGGTCGCCTCCGGAGCCTTCTTCTTCGGCGCCATGCCGGCGCAAACAATGAGAGTCTAGCTCGCGCGGACGCCGGATCTGGTTAACACAACCTCGACGCACCCCCCACCTGGCGCGCCAAAGATGTCGGGGGATATCGGCCTCCACGAGCACCTATGGGGACGGAGCCCCTTGTCGGTTCGGCGGGGGGCGGAGGTTGCACAAAGAGCAGATCGAGGGGACACACACACACAACGATTTTACCCAGCTTCGGGCTGCACGGATGCGTAAAACCCTACTGCTGCTTGTCTGGTTGATTCGAGTTCTTGCTCTGGAGCGCAAGAAGCTACAGTAAGCTGGAGCTGGACATAGATGAGGATCTACTGGGTGTCCTCTCTTTGGTCCTCTCCGGGTTCGATCCCCCTCCCTACGTGCGCATGGGCCTCCTTTTATATGCTAAGGGGTCTCCCACAGGTAGCGACGCAGGTGAGGGAAAAAATGGCAAGGAACTGCGCGAACAGTGGCCGTATAGTGCTATCGCACCTAACTCTGACGGCGAGGGACAAAGGCATTAAATGCCCGTCTGGATCGCCCGAACAGTGCCGAGGCGGACCGTTAGGGGCGCCTCCGCTTGCCACGGGGGCGACTCTGCCAACGTCGCATGCCACGCGCGCGCCTCAGGTTGCTCGGCGCCCCGCCACGTGTCTCTGGGGAAGCTCCAGAGTGACGCGTGGGCAGGTGAGCTGGAGCGCACGCCTGAGGTGGTGGTTCGCCGCGGCAAGTGGCTTGCCATGGTGGTTGTCTTGCCGCACCTGAGAGCTTGCCGCTCGTCAGGCCTTGCCGGGGCGCACGGCGCGCCGCGGCGGGCTTCTCTTGGGGTGCCTTGGTTTGGCCGTCCCGGCGAGCTCCCCCCGCCGGGGCCTTGGTGCTTCGGCTTAGTCGTCCCGGCAAGCTCCTCTTGCCGGGGCCTTGTCGCCTTGGCCCGGCAAGCTCCTCTTGCCGGACCTCGCCTTCTTGGCCCGGCAAGCTCCTCTTGCCGGGGCTTGGTCTTCTTGGCTCGATCACTTGGCCTTCGTCCGGCCCAAAAAGGGCCGTGGAGACTCTTGTCGCTCCCCTGGCAAGCCTTGCCGCGAGACGCTACTACTGCCCGTGCACAAGTTCGGGGTACTAAGGTACCCCTACTTTAGTACACCGACAAATACGGACATGAAGGCATCATGATTATTCTCATAACAGCAACATATATAAATTTTGTCATATGATTACTTATTTTCAAGCGATGATCTATTCACAATACAAAAGTATGAATCATAAACCTTATTGGGCTCCAACAAACTATAATCTCAGTCATTAATGCAATTGCAATTTTTTTTTCGGAAAGAGTCTATGTCAGAGCTTAAAAGCAAGTCCACATACTCAACTATCATCTACTCCTTCATAATTGCTAACACTCACGCGATACATGTGGTTACAGAGTTTTAATCGGACACAGAGAAAGATAGGGGCTTATAGTTTTGCCCCACAACCTTTTACCTCAAGGGTAAAGTCAACAATAATGGTTCATGCTCCCTACATCCAATTAGATATATATATCATGTTTTTTCCAACATGCCGAGCTTGCCAAAGGATAAAATGAAAAAGAAAAGGTGAAGATCACCATGACTCTTGCATAAGGTAGAAGATAATAATAAAAGATAGGCCCTTCGCAGAGGGAAGCAGAGGTTGCCATGCGGTTTTGTGGTTGGATGCATAAAATCTCAATGCGAAAGAACGTCACTTTATATTGCCCCTTGTGATGTGAACCTTTATTATGCAGTCCGTCGCTTTTATTACTTCCACATCACAAGGTCGTATAAAGCTTATTCCTCCCACACCAATCAATCATACATATTTAGAGCAATTTTTATTGCTTTGCACTGATGACAACTTACTTGAAGGATCTTACTCAATCCATAGGTAGATATGGTGGACTCTCATGGCAAAACTGGTTTAAGGGTGTTTGGAAACACAAGTAGTATCTCTACTTAGTGCTGAGAATTTGGCTAGCATGAGGAGGAAAGGCAAGCTCAACAAGTTAGAGGATCCATGACAACATACTTTACCTCAGATATAAGAAAGGCATAACTCATTATGTTGTATTCCTTGTCCAACATCAACTCTTTAGCATGTCATATTTTAATGAGTGCTTCCAATGATAAAAGATGTCAATGATAATATATCTATATGTGAAACCTCTCTTTCCTTAATACTTCCTATTAATCGCAACAATGACCAAAGCTATGTCTGCCAATTCCCAACAACTTTTAATCATCATACTCTTTCTATGTGAAGTCATTACTCTCAATAAGATCAATATGAACTTTTTTTCCCCTTTTTTTATTCTTTTCCTTCTTTTCTTTTATTTACCCAAGATAATGGCAAAATAATCAAGCCCTCGACTCAACACTAATCTTTATTATATATATAGCTCATGGACTCGATTACAAAGAGAGATCATAAAGCAAAACTCAGAACTAGATCATGCCATAAACTTTATTCTACTAGATCAAGATACTACTAATAGGATCGAACTAAGAAAAACGGTAAAGATAGGAGTTGTGATTGTGATACGATACCGGGGCACCTCCCCCAAGCTTGGCAGTTGCCAAGGGGAGTGCCCATACCCACGTGATTATGTCTCCTTTGTCGGTGAAGAAGGTGGAGGTGACGGATAATCGCACATCGAGCGTAAGAGGTCCTCCAGCTTGCGAATAATTCCCTTGAGTGCGACAATATGCTCCTTCAACAAAATATTTTCTTTTGTGGGATACTTGTTTTGTATATGAGCTAACTCAATCATCTAGAAAGCTTCGATCTCAGTTGGGGTAAGAAGGTTATGATCAAGTTGAAGGATGTCCTTTGCTGCCGGAGCTTGATCTTCCGTGGCCTTATTGATCCTTTCATCCTTGTTGACCCTCATGGGTTCTTCCCTCTTCAAGTCTATCTTCATTAGCCAAGCATCGTTGTCACCATTGTTGGAGGAAGGAGACGACATGATGCCTAGCCTGGAAAACCCTGACAGAAAATAGCCCAAAACAAGAACAGAGGAGATTTGCGTGATACGGGAGTCAAAACCTTCGGGATAATATATAATGAATTTTTACCGACCGAAATACGTATCGTGCAAGAAAATGGAGTCCGAAGGGCACACGAGGTGCTCACGAGGTAGGGGGGTGCGCCCAGAGGGGTAGGGCGCTCCCACCACCCTCGTGAGGCCGTGTCCTTCCCGGACTGGTACTTATTTTTCTATTTTTCTAAGTATTCCAAAACGGAGAGGTATTGCCTTATAAATTGTTCTGGAGTCGATTTACTTACTGTACCACGTACCTATTCCTTTTCAGAGTCTGAAAAGTTCTGGAAAGTGTCCCTTATGTATTCCTCCGGGGTTACGGTTTCAATAATATTGGTTTCAACATTTATGGGATTACCTGAGATATAGTGTTTGATTCTTTGACCGTTTACCACCTTTGGATTTGTGCCTTCGAAGTTGTTGATTTTTATGGCACCGGAGCGATAGACCTCCTCGATAACATAGGGGCCTTCCCATTGAGAGAGAAGTTTTCCTGCAAAAAATATTAAAGGAGAGTTGTATATCAATACATAATCACCTACATTAAACTCACGCTTTTGTATCCTTTTATCATGCCATCTTTTAACTTTCTCTTTAAACAACTTGGCATTTTCATATGCTTGGGTTCTCCATTCATCAAGTGAGCTAATATCAAATAACCTCTTCTCACCGGCAAGTTTGAAATCATAGTTGAGCTCTTTAATAGCCCAATACGCCTTATGTTCTAGTTCGAGAGGTAGGTGACATGCTTTTCCATAAACCATTTTATACTGAGAGATACCAATAGGATTTTTATATGCAGTTCTATATGCCCATAATGCATCATCAAGTTTCTTGGACCAATTCTTTCTAGACCTATTAACAGTCTTCTGCAAAATTAATTTGAGATCTCTATTACTCAATTCTACTTGACCACTAGACCGCGGGTCATAAGGAGATGCAATTCTGTGATTAACGTCATATTTAGCAAGCATTTTACGGAAAGCACCATGAATAAAGTGTGAACCACCATCAGTCATTAAATATCTAGGGACTCCAAACCTCGGAAAAATAACTTCCTTAAGCATTTTAATAGAGGTGTTATGATCAGCACTACTAGTTGGAATAGCTTCTACCCACTTAGTAACGTAATCAACAGCAACCAAAATATGAGTGTATCCGTTAGAGGCAGGAAAAGGTCCCATATAATCAAAGCCCCAAACATCAAACGGTTCAATAACAAGTGAATAATTCATAGGAATTTCTTGACGTCTAGTAATATTACCGATTCTTTGGCATTCATCGCAAGACAAGATAAACTTACGGGCACCCTTGAAGAGAGTAGGCCAATAAAAACCGGATTGCAATACCTTATGTGCAGTTCTATCTCGAGCATGGTGTCCTCCATAAGCTTCGGAGTGACACTTGCGTAGGATATGTTCCTGTTCATGCTCAGGTACACAACGTCTAATAACACCATCTACTCCTTCTTTATAAAGATGTGGGTCATCCCAAAAGTAATGTCTCAAATCATAGAAAAACTTTTTCTTTTGTTGGTATGTGAAGCTAGGTAGTATAAACTTAGCAACAATAAAATTAGCATAATCAGCATACCATGGAGTACTACGAGAAGTACTTATAACATTTAATTGTTCATCAGGAAAGCTATCATTAATAGGTAGTGGGTCATCAAGAATATTTTCTAACCTAGACAAGTTGTCTGCAACGGGGTTCTTAGCTCCCTTTCTATCAACAATATGCAAATCAAATTCTTGTAGCAAGAGAACCCATCTAATAAGTCTAGGTTTAGCATCTTTCTTTTCCATAAGATATTTAATAGCAGCATGATCAGTGTGAATAGTTACTTTAGAATCAACAATATAAGGTCTGAACTTATCACAAGCAAATACAACTGCTAAAAGTTCTTTTTCAGTAGTAGCATAATTTCTTTGAGCATTGTCTAGGGTCTTACTAGCATAATGGATAACGTTTAATTTCTTATCAACTCTTTGCCCTAAAATAGCACCTACAGCATAATCACTAGCATCACACATAATTTCAAAGGGTAAATTCTAATCAGGTGGCTGAACAACAGGTGCAGAGACTAATGCTTTCTTAAGTATTTCAAATGCTTCTACACAATCATCATCAAAGACAAATGGTGTATCTCTTTGCAATAAATTAGTCAGAGGCCGAGAAATTTTTGAGAAGTCCTTAATGAACCTCCTATAAAATCCAGCATGACCAAGGAAACTTCTTATACATTTGACGTCCTTGGGACATGGCATCTTATCAATAGCATCAACTTTGGCTTTATCAACTTCAATACCTCTTTCGGAAACTTTGTGCCCCAAAACAATACCTTCATTAACCATAAAGTGGCACTTTTCCCAATTCAAGACAAGATTAGTTTCTTCACATCTCTGCAAAACTCGATCAAGATTTCTCAAGCAATCATCAAAAGAGGAACCATAAACGGAAAAATCGTCCATGAAAACCTCACAAATCTTTTCACAAAAGTCAGAGAATATAGCCATCATGCATCTTTGAAAGGTAGCAGGTGCATTACATAAACCAAAAGGCATACGTCTATAAGCAAAAGTTACAAAAGGGCATGTAAAAGTAGTCTTTGATTGATCTCTAGCTGACACAGGTATTTGAGAGAAACCAGAATAACCATCTAGGAAGCAGTAATGTGTGTGTTTGCATAATCTTTCTAGCATTTGATCAATAAAAGGTAAGGGGTAATGATCTTTCTTAGTAGCTTTATTTAATTTGCGGAAATCAATTACCATCCTATAGCCTGTAATAATTCTTTGTGGAATCAATTCATCTTTATCATTAGGAACAACAGTAATACCTCCCTTCTTAGGGACACAATGGACAGGACTTACCCACTGACTGTCAGCAACGGGATAAATTGTACCTGCCTCTAGAAGCTTGAGTATTTCTTTTCTTACCACTTCATTTTAGGATTCAGACATCGTTGAGGATCACGAACGGGTTTAGCATCTAGTTCCAAATTTATTTTATGTTGACATAGAGTGGGACTAATGCTTCTTCAGAGTTTTCAATAATCTTTCTTCTTCATGCTCTCAAAGGTTAGCACTAATAATAACAGGATATATCTTCTTTTCATCAAGATAAGCATATTTGAGATTATCAGGCAACGGTTTAAGCTCAAACACGGGATCACCCTTGGGTGGAGGAGGATCCCCTAAAATTTCAACAGGCAAGTTGTGTTGCAGAATAGGTTCCTGTTTAAAGAATACTTCATCTATTTCCCTTCTTTCACTCATAAACATATCATTTTCATGGTCTAGCAAATAGTGTTCTAAAGGATCACTAGGAGGTACGGCAATAGAAGCAAGACCAATAATTTCATCCTTACTAGGTAATTCTTCCTCACGATGTTGTTTACTAAATTTAGAGAAATTAAACTCATGAACCATATCATCCAAGCCAATAGTAACAACATTCTTTTCGCAATCTATCCTAGCATTAATAGTGTTCAAGAAGGGTCTACCAAATATAATGGGACAAAAGCTATCTTGTGGAGAAGTGAGAACAAGAAAATCAGCGGGATACTTAGTTTTCCCACACAAGACTTCAACATCTCTTACAATTCCCATCGCTGAAATAGTATATCTATTGGCAAGTTTAATTGTGACATCAATATCTTCTAACTCAGCAGGTGCAATTTCGTGCTTGATTTCTTTATACAAGTCATAAGGAATAACACTAGCACTAGCACCCATATCACATAAGCCATGATAACAATGATCTCCTATTTTAACCGAAATAACAGGCACGCCTACCACAGGTCTTTGTTTATCTTTAGCACAAGGTTTAGCAATTCTAGCAGTTTCACCTTCGAACTGAATAACATGCCCATCAATATTATCAGACAAGAGATCTTTAACAATAGCAATATTAGGTTCTACTTTAACTTTCTTAGGAGGTGTATAAGTTCTAATATTGCTTTTACGAACAACAGTTGAAGCTTTAGCATGATCCTTTACTCTAACAGGGAAAGGTGGTTTCTCAACATAAGTAGTAGGAACAATAGGATCATTATAAGTAACAATCTTTTCTTCAACTTTAATAGGTGCAGCTACTTTTACTTCTATAGGAGGATGATATTTAAACCACTTCTCCTTAGGGAGATCAACATAAGTAGCAAAAGATTCGCAGAAAGAAGCTACTATCTCAGAGTCAAGTCCATATTTACTGCTAAACTTACAGAAAATATCGGTATCCATAAAAGATTTAACACAATCAAACTTAGGTGTCATACCTGACTCCTTACCTTCATCGAGGTCCCAATCTTCAGAGTTTCATTTAACTCTATCCAATAAGTTCCATCTGAATTCAATAGTCTTCATCGTAAAAGAGCCAGCACAAGAAGTATCGAGCATGGTGCGATTGTTTTCAGAAAGCCGAGCATAAAAACTTTGCATAATTATTTCTCTCGGGAGCTCATGATTGGGGCATGACTATAACATTGATTTAAGCCTCCCCCAAGCTTGAGCGATGCTTTCTCCTTCGCGAGGCCAGAAATTATATATATAATTGCGATCATGATGAACAAGATGCATAGGGTAATACTTTTGATGAAATTCCAATTTCAATCTTTTATAGTCCCACGATCTCGTATCACATAGCCTATACCATATCAATGCGTCCTCCTTCAAAGATAAAGGAAAGACCTTCTTCTTAGCAACATCATAGGGTACACCTACAAGCTTAAATAATCCACAAACTTCATCCACATATAATAAGTGCTCATCAGGATGCTTTGTTCCATCTCCTGCAAAAGAGTTAGCTAGCAGTCTTTCCATCATACCCGAAGGAAATTCAAAAGGAGTTTCATTTTCAATAGGTTCAGTAGCTTGAGGAGCAACTCTTGCTCCACTGGACGGGGTGAAGATACCCCGAACAAGCCCCTCAGAGAATTACTTTCCATAATAAAAAGTGACAGTAAATTTCAGCACACTATATAAATTTTTCCTTACCAAATTCCACCTACCAAAGGCGCTACACTCCCCAGCAACGGCGCCAGAAAAGAGTCTTGATGACCCACAAGTATAGGGGATCTATCGTAGTCCTTTTGATAAGTAAGAGTGTCGAACCCAACGAGGAGCAGAAGGAAATGATAAGCAGTTTTCAGCAAGGTATTCTCTACAAGTACTGAAATAAGTGGTAACAGATAGTTTTGTGACAAGGTAAATTGTAACGAGCAACAAGTAACAAAAGTAAATAAAGTGCAGCAAAGTGGCCCGATCCTTTTTGGTAGCAAAGGACAAGCCGGAACAAGCTCTTATATAAGGAAAAGCGCTCCCGAGGACACATGGGAATATCGTCAAGCTAGTTTTCATCACGTTCATATGATTCGTGTTTGGTACTTTGATAATTTGATATGTGGGTGGACCGGTGCTTGGGTGCTGTTCTTACTTGAACAAGCATCCCACTTATGCTTAACCTCTATTGCAAGCATCCGCAACTACAACAAAAGTATTAAGGTAAACCTAACCATAGGATGAAACATATGGATCCAAATCAGCCCCTTACGAAGCAACGCATAAGATAGGGTTTAAGCTTCTGTCACTCTAGCAACCCATCATCTACTTATTACTTCCCAATGCCTTCCTCTAGGCCCAAATAATGGTGAAGTGTTATGTAGTCGACGTTCACATAACACCACTAGAGGCTAGACAACATACATCTTATCAAAATATCAAACGAATACCAAATTCACAAGACTACTAATAGCAAGACTTCTCCCTTGTCCTCAGGAACAAACGTAACTACTCACAAAGCATATTCATGTTCATAATCAAAGGGGTAATAATATGCATATAGGATCTGAACATATGATCTTCCACCAAATAAACCAACTAGCACCAACTACAAGGAGTAATCAACACTACTAGCAACCTACTAGCACCAATCCCGGACTTTGAGACAAGAATTGGATACAAGAGATGAACTAGGGTTTGGAGATGAGATGGTGCTGGTGAAGATGTTGATGGAGATTGCCCCCTCCCGATGAGAGGAGCGTTGGTGATGACGATGGTGACGATTTCCCCCTCCCGAAGGGAAGTATCCCCGGCAGAACAGCTCTGCCGGAGCTCTAGATTGGTTCCGCCTCGGTTCCGCCTCGTGGCGGCGGAGTCTCGTCCCGAAAGGTTGCTTCCTATTTTTTCTCATCGAAAGACTTCATATAGCAGAAGATGGACGTCGGAGACCCACCAGGGGGCCCACGAGGTAGGGGGAGCGCCCTAGTAGGGGGCGCGCCCCCCACCCTCGTGAGCAGGGTGTGGGACCCCTGGACTTCATCTTTGGCGAGGATTTTCCTTTATTTATTCTAAGATATTCCGTGGAGTTTCAGGACTTTTGGAGTTGCGCAGAATAGGTCTCTAATATTTGCTCCTTTTCTAGCCCAGAATTCCAGCTGCCGGCATTCTCCCTCCTTATGTAAACCTTGTAAAATAAGAGAGAATACCTATAAGTATTGTGACATATTGTGAAATAACAGCCCATAATGCAATAAATATCGATATAAAAGCATGATGCAAAATGGACGTATCAGATGGCAGAAGGGCCATCGTGGAATTTGGGATCAGATATTGGTCGTGGTTGTGATCGCCGTAAGGATCACGAGTCATTTTGTAAAGACCACATTGGTGGTGTGTTTTACCACGTGGGTGGTGTATTTTACCACGTTGGTGGTGTGTTTTACCACGTTGGTGGTGTATTTTACCATGTTGGTGGTGTGTTTTACCACATTAGTGGTGTTTGTGATCTGAGGAGGATCACGGTTGGTAAGTTGTCCTGAGGGACGTCGAGCATGATCACGACATGTTGACATATAGTGTTGCATCATTAATAATTGGCTAAATATCATGATATTGTTTGTCATTATGATTATGATTGTTGTGAGCTTGCAAGTACATCCAATGTACTGACCTGGCGTGTCATGCTAGATTTCAGGAAAGCCTCGTTGGAAAGGAGCGCTGTTCGAGTCTAGATCGTGTCCACATCGGTGTCCTTGTGATATGGAGCTTCCTCTACGACGTTATTCCGCTGCCACATAGTTGTTCGGATCGAGGCCCCTTTATGTTCACTAAATAATGTACATATTGTTCAGCCGCACCGATTGTGTCGCTTGGCATCGACCGCTGCTGTAATATGAACTCTGTTCCGCTAGTATCAATAAAGCGGTTGTTTTCTGTACCAATTTGTTGTGTGTTGCCAGAATACATGGTCTCTTGGCTGGCAATGCAGGGTAAACCGGTCGCTCTGAGCCAGGGTGCCACGACGATTGGTATCAGAACCGCGCCGACTGTAGGCCACGCTAGACTACGACGTGTTAACTGGATGCTAGGCATGAGTAAAATTATTAATTGTGGTGCTCCTGATTTGGGTGCGGAATGGATTGATCACCATGCCGACTTTCTCTTATTATTCGCTTTTGTTATATAGGATGGTAATCTAGAGTGACTTGCCTATAGTAGAGAGACGTTGTTATTAAGCCTTCAACCTTAGAATGGTGTGACGTTTGATCCCTATAGAAGGCACCCGTTGCCAATAGTAGGTTATACGGTGAGAATAAACCAATACTCTTTTCTGCAGGAACCATTGTTGATGACCACCATGAGAGTATCAATATTTGTTTAGTATTGGGGCAAGACCTGTGAGCCATGAAGTTTTAGTTTATGGAAGACTGCTCTTTTGATAAGGGATTCGGAATTTCAAAGGAGTGTAAGACATATGTGTGGAGGATTTCCTCGAAGGAGTAAGACCAATGACTCTTTTCTAAGGGTGGTAGTACTCCACACTCTCGGACGAACAATGGATAATCAAGGAGACCCCAACCCTAGTCTTTTCTTTCTAGCCTCTTCGAATCTCGGGGGTGAGATTCACTTTAAGGGTGCTAGATTTGTAACATCCCAAATTTTCAGATTTGGAATGTTAATAGGATCATTATTTTTCATCATGATTTCTATGCATTTTTTGAATTTTCTGAATATTCAAAGATTTTTCCAACTCAAGGAAAAATATTCGGAGTGGATATAACATGACTTCTTCCATATTAAATATAGTTGTAAAAGGTTTATAATATTATTTGGATTATATTGGGAGTTTTTCTATGCTCTTTGTAGGATCCTATTGGATAAAATAATTTTCCAAAAATGGATTTGTGTTGTAAAAATGTTTACTGTTTTATATAGTAGCAGTAATGCTTTACTGTCTGTTCTGGTATTTTTTAAGAAGTGCTCCGGTATTTTTACTTTTAGCCAATACCTTCCCTGTATAGTGTACCCTTTCTTTTATTGCCAGAAGTTACTGTGCGGTTGGACGTGTCGGGGGATATCTGCCTCCACGAGCACCTATGGGGACGGAGCCCCTCGTCGGTTCGGCGGGGGGAGGAGGTTGCACAAAGAGCAGATCGAGGCGACACACACACACAACGATTTTACCCAGCTTCGGGCCGCATGGATGCGTAAAACCCTACTGCTGCTTGTCTGGTTGATTCGAGTTCTTGCTCTGGAGCGCAAGAAGCTACAGTAAGTTAGAGCTGGACGTAGACGGGGGTCTACTGGGTGTCCTCCTTTCCCTCCTCTCTAGGTTCGATCCCCCCCTCCCTACGTGCGCATGGGCCTCCTTTTATATGCTAAGGGGTTTCCCACAGGTAGCGATGCAGATGAGTGTAATAATGGCAAGGAACTGTGCGAACAGTGGCCGCACAGTGCTATCGCACCTAACTCTGACGGCGGGGGACAAAGGCATTAAATGCCCGTCTGGATCGCCTGAACAGTGCCAAGGCGGACCGTTAGGGGCGCCTCCGCTTGCCACGGGGGCGACTCTGCCAACGTCGCATGCCACCGCGCGCCCCAGGTTACGCGGCGCCCCGCCACGTGTCTCTGGGGAAGCTCCAGAGTGACGCGTGGGCAGGTGAGCTGGAGTGCACGCCTGAGGTGGTGGTTCGCCGCGGCAAGTGGCTTGCCGCGGTGGTTGTCTTGCCGCACCTGAGAGCTTGCCGCTCGTCAGGCCTTGCCGGGGCGCGCGGCGCGCCGCGGCGGGCTTCTCTTGGGGTGCCTTGGTTTGGCCGTCCCGGCGAGCTCCCCCTGCCGGGGCCTTGGTGCTTCGGCTTATTCGTCCCGGCAAGCTTCTCTTGCCGGGGCCTTGTCGCCTTGGCCCGGCAAGCTCCTCTTGCCGGACCTCGCCTTCTTGGCCCGGCAAGCTCCTCTTGCCGGGGCTTGGTCTTCTTGGCTCAATCACTTGGCCTTCGTCCGGCCCAGAAAGGGTCGTGGAGACTCTTGTCGCTCCCCTGGCAAGCCTTGCCGCGGGACGCTACTACTGCCCGTGCACAAGTTCGGGGTACTAAGGTACCCCTACTCTAGTACACCGACAGGAGCCCCCGGGTCTGGGCCATACACGGTGCCGAGCGTTGTTGGGCCACGCCCTAACAGTGCACGGGCACGCGTGGCCTGGGTTGCGCTGCTCCTTAACTCTGCGTCCGTCGCGCCCTTCCCAAGTGGCGCGCGCTTATCGCGGCGTCGTGGGGGGCGAGGCGTGCGAGGCGTGCGTGACGTGGGTAGCGTGCGCGGGGCCTGAGGCCCGTAGGCATGCGTCACGTCGGGCATGATTCCTTTATTTGGAAAGGCGAAAAGTCCGCCCCCACTTTCAAGTGGGGGGGGGGGAGGCGCGGAGGCGCGGCTTGGTGAACGAACAGGGTCGAGGGTGACCGCGCGGATTAGGCCGCCCACCTCTTTCTTTTCTTCCCGTGTCGCTGCTGAGCATGTCATAGAAACAGCTGATTAGAGCAGCGGCAAGTCATTTTGGAATATAACTTTTATCTTAGGCAGTTCATTGCGCTATTATCTCCCTTGTTCGACTTTGTGCTTCGTACGTTCGCGCCCTACGCTCCAGGGAACTTGTCGGCGCAAGCCTCGTCCTTGCCACGGGTGCCGAGTGCGGGACATCAGCAACCCGCTGGCGGTGCCTCCACCGGCAAGAAACCTTGCCGCGGCTGGCGCAACTCACTTAAAATGTTGAGCAGGCTCAGGGCGAGGTAAGCGTGGCGACTGCAGTCGCGGCACGCTCAAGCTGCCGAGCAAGCTCGAAACAAAGTAAGGACGCCACTCGGGATGTAGCACACTTAAGTCGTTGAGCGGACTCGAAACGAAATAAGGGCGCAACAAGCCACGAGCCGGCCCCTCCACGCACAGGTTTCCCATACGAAGCTCGGCCGTTCGAGGAAGATAACTTAAGGATAAAAAGGAGCTTAATTGCTCAAACTTTGGCAACTTAGCTTTTCTGTCATTCGCAGTCCGGCAAGGCGCGGCTTCCTCGGGCGACGCCCAGCCTAACCTGTCATCCCCCGTTCTTGAGGTAAGGGAATAATGAAGGCTCGGGGCTTCGTGGCCTGCCATCACTTGCCGGAGTCGAGTGCTGCACAATCGTGTCAAATAATGCATGCGCCAAGCGGAGAGGCGCGAAATCGACAAGATGTGCGGGGCACATAAGCTATGCTCGGGATCTGCGCCCGTCTCTGTACCAAGGATTACATGCAACTGCGGCAAGACTTGGACAGAGAGGATGGCCGACGGAACGGGTTCCGACGGCCGCGCTGGCAAGGTTCCTCCGACGGTCGGCGTCGACTCGTTTGGATCTTGGCGGCCTGGGCTCGCCGAAGAACGAGGTCGCCTTTCCCACAACTTCCGGCTCTAATTTCTGCGGCTACGGGAGCGGCGCAGAGTTTGCTGGAGGCGAGAAACTTGCTCAGCGGCCGGAAGGCGGTCCTCCTCAAGGAGCAGCTGCTCTTGCCCGGGCTCTGCGTGAGTGGGTACTCGAGGAGGGCCGCGCACGAGTCCGTGAGGAGGGATGCCTCCGCTCCGCGGGTTGGAGCGGAAAGGTACCTGGCCATACCTGAGCTTACTTGTGGTCGCCAAATCTGGTCCGCACAACCTCGACGCACCCCCTACCTGGCGCGCCAAAGATGTCGGGGGATATCTGCCTCCACGAGCACCTATGGGGACGGAGCCCCTTGTCGGTTCGGCGGGGGGCAGAGGTTGCACAAAGAGCAGATCGAGGCGACACACACACACAACGATTTTACCCAGCTTCGGGCCGCATGGATGCGTAAAACTCTACTGCTGCTTGTCTGGTTGATTCGAGTTCTTGCTCTGGAGCGCAAGAAGCTACAGTAAGTTAGAGCTGGACGTAGACGGGGGTCTACTGGGTGTCCTCCTTTCCCTCCTCTCTGGGTTCGATCCCCCCTCCCTACGTGCGCATGGGCCTCCTTTTATATGCTAAGGGGTTTCCCACAGGTAGCGACGCAGGTGAGGGTAAAAATGGCAAGGAACTGTGCGAACAGTGGCCGCACAGTGCTATCGCACCTAACTCTGAAGGCGGGGGACAAAGGCATTAAATGCCCGTCTGGATCGCCTGAACAGTGCCGAGGCGGACCGTTAGGGGCGCCTCCGCTTGCCACGGGGGCGACTCTGCCAACGTCGCATGCCACCGCGCGCCCCAGGTTACGCGGCACCCCGCCACGTGTCTCTGGGGAAGCTCCAGAGTGACGCGTGGGCAGGTGAGCTGGAGCGCACGCCTGAGGTGGTGGTTCGCCGCGGCAAGTGGCTTGCCGCGGTGGTTGTCTTGCCGCACCTGAGAGCTTGCCGCTCGTCAGGCCTTGCCGGGGCGCGCGGCGCGCCGCGGCGGGCTTCTCTTGGGGTGCCTTGGTTTGGCCGTCCCGGCGAGCTCCCCCCGCCGGGGCCTTGGTGCTTCGGCTTAGTCGTCCCGGCAAGCTTCTCTTGCTGGGGACTTGTTGCCTTGGCCCGGCAAGCTCCTCTAGCCGGACCTCGCCTTCTTGGCCCGGCAAGCTCCTCTTGCCGGGGCTTGGTCTTCTTGGCTCGATCACTTGGCCTTCGTCCGGCCCAGAAAGGGCCGTGGAGACTCTTGTCGCTCCCCTGGCAAGCCTTGCCGCGGGACGCTACTACTGCCCGTGCACAAGTTCGGGGTACTAAGGTACCCCTACTTTAGTACACCGACAGGACGATTCTAAATCGCAAATCGGATACGTGTTTACATTGAACGGTGGTGCTGTCAGTTGGTGCAGTTCTAAACAAAGCGTCGTGGCGGGATCTACGTGTGAAGCGGAGTACATAGCTGCTTCAGAAGCTGCAAATGAAGGAGTCTGGATGAAGGAGTTCATATCCGATCTAGTTGTCATACCTAGTGCATCGGGTCCAATGAAAATCTTTTGTGACAATACTGGAGCAATAGCCTTGGCGAAGGAATCCAGATTTCACAAAAGAACCAAGCACATCAAGAGATGCTTCAATTCCATCCGGGATCTAGTCAAGGTGGGAGACATAGAGATTTGCAAGATACATACGGATCTTAATGTTGCAGACCCGTTGACTAAGCCTCTTCCACGAGCAAAACATGATCAACACCAAGGCTCCATGGGTGTTAGAATCATTACTGTGTAATCTAGATTATTGACTCTAGTGCAAGTGGGAGACTGAAGGAAATATGCCCTAGAGGCAATAATAAAGTTATTATTTATTTCCTTATATCATGATAAATGTTTATTATTCATGCTAGAATTGTATTGACCGGAAACATAATACATGTGTGAATACATAGACAAACAGAGTGTCACTAGTATGCCTCTACTTGACTAGCTCGTTGATCGAAGATGGTTATGTTTCCTAGCCATAGACATGAGTTTTCATTTGATTAACGGGATCATGTCATTAGGAGAATGATGTGATTGACATGATCCATTCCGTTAGCTTAGCACATGACCGTTTTGTATGTTGCTATTGCTTTCTTCATGACTTATACATGTTCCTATGACTATGAGATTATGCAACTCCCGTTTACCGGAGGAACACTTTGTGTGCTACCAAACGTCACAACGTAACTGGGTGATTATAAAGGAGCTCTACAGGTGTCTCCGAAGGTACATGTTGGGTTGGCGTATTTCGAGAGTAGGATTTGTCACTCCGATTGTCGAAGAGGTATCTCTGGGCCCACTCGGTAATAGACATCACTATAAGCCTTAAAAGCATTGCAACTAATGAGTTAGTTGCGGGATGATGTATTACAGAACGAGTAAAGAGACCTGCCGGTAACGAGATTGAACTAGGTATTGGGATACCGACGATCGAATCTCGGACAAGTAACATACCGATGATAAAGGGAACAACGTATGTTGTTATGCGGTTTGGCCGATAAAGATCTTCGTAGAATATGTAGGAGCCAATATGGGCATCCAGGTCCCGCTATTGGTTATTGACAAGAGAGGTTTCTCGGCCATGTCTACATAGTTCTCGAACCCGTAGGGTCCGCACGCTTAACGTTCATTGACGATATAGTACTATGAGTTATGTATGTTGGTGACCGAATGTTGTTCGGAGTTTTGGATTAGTTCATGGATATGAAGAGGAACTCCGGAATGGTCAGGAAGTAAAGATTGATATGTGGATAGTAGTGTTTGATCTCCGGAAAGGTTCTGGAATCCATCCGAAGGGGTTCCAGATGTTTCCCGAAATGTTTGGGCAGGAGAATACTTTATCTGGGCCAAAGGGGAAAGCCCAAGAAGTTTTTGGAAAGCGCAAAAGGAAGTTTTGCGGAGTCCAGAGGCCAGACGCCAGGGTCCCTGGCGTCTGGGCCCAGACGCCAGGAACCCTGGCGTCTGGCCCTGGAGTCCGAGAGGGACTCTTGCCTTTCGGGTGAAACCGACTTTGTGGAGGCTTTTACTCCAAGTTTCGACCCCAAGGATCAACATATAAATAGAGTGTTAGGGCTAGCACCCAAGACATATAAAGAAACACCAAGCCGTGTGCCGGCAATCCCGTCTCCTCTAGTTTATCCTCCGTCATAGTTTTCGTAGTGCTTAGGCGAAGCCCTGCGAAGATTGTTCTTCACCAACACCGTCACCACGCCATCGTGCTGCCGGAACTCATCTACTACTTCGCCCCTCTTGCTGGATCGAGAAGGCGAGGACATCGCCGAGCCGAACGTGTGCAGAACTCGGAGGTGCCGTGCTTTCGGTGCTTGGATCGGTCGGATCGTGAAGACGTACGACTACATCAACCGCGTTGATATAACGCTTCCGCTTACGGTCTACGATGGTACGTAGACAACACTCTCCCCTCTCATTGCTATGCATCACCATGATCTTGCGTGTGCGTAGGAATTTTTTTGAAATTACTACGTCCCCCAACATCTATATCGGGCCAAGTCGTGACGTAGTTCGGATGGAGTCCGTCTGCGGTTTTTGGCCCGTACGTGGTTATATGTAACCCTCCAAAAATTTTGATTTGGTTTTTAGCAA
This sequence comes from Aegilops umbellulata, assembly GCA_032464435.1. NCBI lineage: Eukaryota > Viridiplantae > Streptophyta > Magnoliopsida > Poales > Poaceae > Aegilops > Aegilops umbellulata. Next base: position 185,712,769 of record CP136055.1, read on the forward strand.
ATTCTTTATTTAATTGGAAGGAGGTCATTTAAAACTTTTCTAAGAGACTCTCCTTTTCAATTTTTTTCTCTTATGACAAATATTTTTTTATGGGTTCTTACCAATCTTGACCTTTGGTCTTAAGGGTTTTTCATCTTGTGTTGGCTCAACACAAATTACTTCGGAAGGTTTTTGCAATCCTTTTTATTGAAAATGATTCCAATGAAATTATGGATTTATTCTTCCCCATTCAAAAAGTATCCTCTTGCCATGGCCTATGTAGAAAAGTTTCTTCCAAACCCACCTCCCCACTTTGGATCAAGCCAAGCATCCAATTCCAGCAAGTTTCAACCTCTTTTAAATTTTATTTCTATTTATTTTAACCTCAAAATCATTTTTTGTCATTTATTTGGACTATGGTGGTTTACAAAGGAACTACCAAATTTCCTTTGAATCTTGATCCCAAATAAACTCCTCTGGCTAGTCCTTAGTAACCTCAACCTAGATCCATCAAGATCTGCTGGTCCATAGTTCAATTTTTTCAAAATGTGCTTGCTGCAAGTTTGGACAAGATTTGCCATTTTTGGTGAAATTCATTCTTTTTCTTTTCCTAAAAATTTGAGATAATTCAGGCAGCCTCTAGATGCATCAAGAGAGCACCTCACCAATTCCGAGCTCAAGAAAAATTTTCCACGTGCCCAAATCATTTCGTCGAACAGTTGGTGTGCACTATTTCTGTTCAAATTCAGAATAAATTCAGTGTTTCAGTTCAGAGACAGTGTCGTTTTCTTCGGAACCGCGGCGTCAATCTCACTAGTGCACGCGTTGGCGCCTTGCTCCCTGCTCCTCCTTCTTATTCGGTGCGCCACACGGTCGTTTGGATGGGCGCAAGCGTCGGTGGCGACATGTCTCGCCAACGCCGACGTCTTCCGCGGTGGCAGAACCGCCCGTGGCGGTCAGCAGAGGCCAGCCCCGCCATACGGCGCCGTCCAACACCGCCCACACCATCAGGAGCCTCCGCGTGGCCGTCCTTTCCCCCTGTGCGTGCTGCAAAGCCGTCGCCGTGGCCTGAGAAGCGCAGAGCGCGCTCTCTGCCGCCGACGAGCCCGTGAGGCCGTTCCGTCGAAACCACGGGAGCAGATCAAATCCAACCAAGGTGAGCCGTTGAATGGTGCCAGTGGACCAATACGAAGCTGCCGAGTCACCTAAACCTCCTGCCCGCCACTGCTTCGCCGTAATCACTTGCCGGAGATATCCCGTTCTCGGCAACCGCCTCGGACCGGCTATAAAAGGAGGCCTCGAGCTCGTTCTCGACCCAGCACCACCCTTCCACCTCGCAAGAACTGCGCCCAGCCACTAGGAGGACCTCGAAGAGGCCTTCTTCCTCGACTCCGGCCGCCCCGATTTGCTTCGGGCTCCGGCAAGATCCTCTCTCGTGAGAGCACCCCCGCCTCCCAAATCTTGCCAGCAGCCTCCTAGTGCACCCACTCTTCTAACCCGAGCCCCAATTTGACGTTTGCAGCCCTCCTCTGCGAGATGCATCACCGCCCGAACCACCGTCCGCCGGAGTGAAGGCCGTCGTCGACGTGGTGCTCGCCGACCACCAACTCCACCACCCACAGATGCGGGAGAGCTCCGTGAGTCCGTAGGTACTCTCCATTTCCCCTACCTCACCGTGGACCGACGCCGGTGACCACCGCAAGCCTCAGGTGCCGGTGGACTCTGTTTTGAATTTTAAACCTTACGGGTGGGACCCCCTCGTCAGCCTCTCCTCCCTTATTCGAACCGTTCTCTGAAAACACCTTCGGGCAAAGTACGTGTTTCTTTTGGGTTGGCGTATTTCCAATGAAGCGTTTTATGTTTTTCTAAACTAGCCCCTAAAAAGTTTCTGTTTCATCATGGAGAAGTCCCTGGGCTAAGACCTTTATAACTTTTAAACCAAAGACGATTTTGACTTGATTCTTTTTCTATCATCTTTATTTTTATGTCTAATTTTTTATCATATTTATCTGAAAAATATTTGGAACAATTTTTATGCACACACGGTATTTTACGTTAGTATTTGATTTCTCTTATACTGTAGATACCAACGGAGTTGACGGAGCTGCAAACTTCGCCGAGCTAGACTCCGACTACTCCGAACCAGGCAAGCATGTTTGAACCTTTGATATGTTGAGTGTTTTGCATGTTTGCTTGAGTAGTTTTCTCATGGCATGTTTATATAAGCATTAGTGAATGTTATATTGCATGCAAGGCAAGCTACAAGTGAGCTTCGAAGTTTGAAGTGTTCATATGATGGTGAGATAACCTGATCATGTGGCGGCATGATAGGTTGAAAGCTGGTATTGTTGAAGCATGCCGGTCTTATGTCTACTGTATAACTCCAGTATTAACGTGGATCAAGTCATGCTCCCGTTCGTCCCCTTTTCCGTGCTACCACATGTTTTCTGCAAAGAATGCAGTCTAGTCAGTTGCAAACCTCTTTCCTTGTACACACCAAATAGAGGGGCCGTGATGAGGGTTCCATGGCCCTGGTTAAATCCCGTCATCCGGTCAGGGGGCATGGGTGTTTCTGGTTGGGACCGAGAGGGGGGCACCCTTAGAGCGCGCGATATAAATTTGATCCCATGCTATTCGAGGTTGTGGCCTCCCCGTCTTAAAGTTTTTCTTGAACGTTGCCTAGGGTGATTCCTGGCAGCGGAATGTGGAATGGGTGTGTACTGGTTAGATGTGTTTCTTCTAAAATACCGTAAACGGAACTAGTCCTTGTGACTACTGAAATCCGTTGGCTGTGGGTATAGAGTACAAACTCTGCAGAGTCAAAACCAGTCAAGTAACCATATCCGTGGTCAAGGACCTCGATCATCACATCAGTGTCAGTCTCCGTGTCAGTCTCAGTATCAGTCTCAGTGACAGTCTCCGGAGAATGAGCATGAAACCGAGAATGGTAAACCCGGCTGAATGTTATTCCTGTGGATGGACTAACCGGTTTATTATTATGTACTAAGTATTTCCTTGGGATGGTTTAAATTCATGAGCTACTTGAATTCGAATGAAGAAATATAAGCCCTTTTCGTGATGTCGCTCAGACGTCCGACTGTGGCATTCATGTTATTTACTTTTGATATAAGCCCTTTATGGGACGTCGCTCAGACGTTCGACTGTGGCATTCTTGTTATCTACTTTTGATATAAGCTCTTTATGTGACGTCGCTCAGACGTCCGACTGTGGCATTCTTGTATTTACTTTTGATATAAGCCCTTTAGTTGATGTTGCTCAAACGTCCGATTGTGGCATCCTTGTTATTTATTTCCATTATAAGCCCTTTTCGAGATGTCGCTTAGACGTCCGACTGAGGCACGCAGTGTCATTTACATTTCAATATAAGCCCTTTATATGGTGTCGCCCTGACGCCCGACTGCGGCATGTTAATTTTATTTTACCCTTCGAGGCGTCGCTTCAAACACCCGATCGGTCCTCAGCTATTTTTTTGGGGATTTCGGGAGGACTACCGCCTGACTTCCTTTTACTTATCGTGCAGTGCGAATTTATTACTTGAGGATGCATTACTAATCTGCTCATGTGCATCATGTTTGCATTTGTTATATCATATGTCCCAACTGTCTTGCGAGAACATTCAAAGTACTCACCTGGCTTGTTGATTTGGCCAGATGTTGACGACGGCGATCTTATGGATGAAGAGTATGATAGCGAGTCCGACGCCTAGAGGAGTCCCAGTCAGTCACGTGCGATCCTGGAGTTGATCACTTGTATTATATACACTTTCGCTACCCAATAAAATCATCGAGCCTCACTCCGACGCTTGATGGGCTGTAAGATTTTGGAGTCATGTCACCCACTTCACTGTGACGTATCCACCACCACCTTTATTACGAGTCAGTAGTTATGCCACCATACCCTTTGTGTCATATCCGCCTTTATGTATAATATCGGCGTGCTTGAAATAAATTGTTGACCAGCCTCAGCTCAACCTTGTATAATATTTAGTACTTCTGGATTTCTATATCAAGGATTTGTCTACCAGTAAGGAGGATTCTTCTATACCGGTCTGATAAAATGGTCGGTCTTTCAATAGATGTTTTATTGGAAAACCGGTCCTGACAACCTTGGTATTACAGCCTGGCTGACTGTAGGAAGCCACTAGGTGCGGTCGCTAATCGGTTATTAGCGTATTAAGTGCTATTTTAGCATTTTGCAAATGTAGCAATTTTCTGTTAGTCATCATAAATTTATGATTTGACTATTCGGAATTTTTTGTCTACCTTTGTAGATGGCTGGCAGCAACTGTGAGTCACAGGTGTTCGCCAATGTACCTGAGGGGTTTATCAAGCTCCTCGTCTCCATCACCAAGGTCACGATCGGGCCATCAACTCGTCCGGAGTTCACAGTCTACCAGCACAAGATCAGCGACAACGTGTCTATGTACCAGGCCACGGTGCAATTCAAGGGAGGACGTTCTGAGTCACGCCGCTTCCGATTTGTGGGAAGGGCCATGCCTACGGAGAGGCATGCCATGCAGATGGCTGCCCGTGAGGCGATAGCTCGTCTCCGGGATGCTCTTCCTTCGATGAAGACTCGTCGCTACCGCTACCCCCCATGCCACGTGCCATACACTTGTCACTAAGCGTTCGCTTGCGCTAGGGGAGAGAGAGATGAGGCTATTGAAATGTTGGTTGAGTATCTTAAGGCTCTTGAGGCAGCTTTTGATAACCTCATGGACGACCCTGTGGCTGCTCGTATGGACTTCGTTCAGGGCTGTTCCGCCAATACGAGGGAGCTCCTCCATACAGCACCACCACTGACTTACGTCTCGTCCTCAACATCCTACCCACCTGCCATCTTAGCCACTGCTCGCCGCCTGCCTGCCACTAAGGAGTTTGACCAAGTCATTACTCCTACTCCAGTCCGTGCTGCACCACATGCCGCGCCCGCACCAGTTCCTCAAACCAGTACTTCGCGCCTGGAGCCTATTAGTGAGGAGGAAGTCGAGTCTCCAGCATCACTGGGTCTTACCCTCGGCAGGCCGAAGGAAGTTCTTACCATCTCCGACTGAGTGCACCTAGCAGCCGTGCGATGTACCAGCTTGTGTGATATGTGTATATGTATATAGATTTGGTGAGAAGTAGTTTGTGTGCGCATCATGTGATAGAGGCGAGGGTGTCCCGATCTTTCGATGAGATGATAACTATCGATTTTTGGTGGAGACGACTTTGACGATCCGACTACAAACGTGCACGACGTTGTGCCTTAGCAATCGCTAAACCAACCCCGAGAGGTTATTGACCACACCATAGCACAATCAACCTGACCACGAAGGTCTATTCCTGCAAGCAATCGAAGAACAAGCAAGAATATGATAATGCAATCTGAATATTGCGAATATAGCTGAAGTATTGATAAAGGTGGGGATCCGTAAGCGGTCTTGGTCTAGTCGTTGGACACAAACGAAGTACACGAAGTTGCAATGGCTAACTTTTAACTAAACAAATCCCAATGAAAAAGCTACTAGATGGATCTACTTATATAGGAGTAAGGGGTGGCGGCCAAGGAGGTGGGAGGACGTCCGAAGGTATCCTAAAACCAACCCTCGGTCGTACAAGGCTCATGGGCCCAAGTGGAGGTGATGCAACACCTTTGGACTTGTTGTTTGACTCGGATTCTGCTGCAGCGTCCGATTGTTTCATCCATATCTCAACGCTCCGGACGAATTTAAAGGTGATTCCAATTGGTTTGGAAAGAGGACGAAATCTACTTTCCAACAAAAAACGAATCACCCAATTCGGAGTCCGTATGAAAAAGTTCTTGGCGTTTTGAGTCAGGTATGTCTGTGCAGTCCGAATCTGAATCCAGAACGTGAGAGACTTGGACTCTATCTTCTCTTGGCCCAAAAGTGACGTGAGAGGACTTTTTGAACAGAACTTAAACTTCTCCTTTTCCCCTATCTTCATATGTGGATTGTACAAATGTCCCATACACCTGCAATTAGACAAAACACAAAAGTGTGTGAAGTATTTTTGTTGTGGATAATATAAATAGATTATTGAATAGTTGACACTAGAAATCACGTGACAAATATGCATGTATGCAATATTTTTGGTCGTATCCAAGGTAGTCATGTCCTCATCATCATGTAGGAACTCGGAGAAGTGCACTAGCCTAAATACCATGTCAGGAATGTGTACGCACATCCTGAGTGATGCATTGTATAATTACGGCTTGCGTGTAAGATATGTACTGAGCGGTCCTTCTCCATGCGCAATCAAGTATTTTTTTCTTGAAAATTTTTTGGAGTCCTTAAAATTCTGCCTTTGCAAAATTATTTATTTTTTCCACTCAGTTTTTCTCATGAGTTCTGCAAAAATACCCCAGAGTGGAAAATGCCTCGTCCCTGGACTCGTTCCATGCCAAGTCCGCAGGAAAAAAATTATGGTACCCAGACAAGTAACAATTTCACACAGGGGCAGTCAAGTCAGCAAGGCAGTGAAACATCATTTTCTCAAGTATGTCGCCTTTATGAGCAAAGCCAGCAGCAGCATCAAGAAATGATGAACCATGTTATCAATATGGGAAATCACCGAACCATACCGGCAACATTCCAAATTGTCTGAACTACAAAAGACACGTCCCCCAACATTCTCTCACACTGATAGACCTCTTGAGGCCGATGATTGGCTTCGAGACATTGAAAGGAAGTTAATTATGGCACAATGTTTGGACCATGAGAAGGTACTTTATGCACCACACTACCTCACTGTAGCAGCTGCATCATGGTGGGAAAATTTCCTACACATGCACCCCAATGAAAATAATATCACCGGGGAAGAATTTAAAGAAGGTTTTCGTCGGGCGCACATTCCCAGAAGTATTATGAAGATCAAGAAGAGGGAGTTTGATGACCTCAAGCAGAGAAACATGACCGTGACTGATTAAAATAGTCAGTTTACTCAATTATCTCGTTATGCCAACGAAGAGCATATGACTGAAAATAAAAAGATGGAAAAAATTTCTGGACGGTCTGGTACCAGCACTTAAATGCCAGCTGGTCATACACACCTTTCCGGATTTCAAAACACTTGTGGACAAAGCTATTACATTGGAAAATGAGTGCCGCAGCTTGGAGGATTTTTGCAAGCGTAAAAGGGACAAGAGTACTCATGCTCGCAACAACCGGAACAAGACTGATCTTCAGAAAATTGGAGCGAACAAATCCAGAACCACTGTTCCACGCCCAAACAAAAAATTTCATGCAAGAGACAAGGATTTTACATATCGCCCAAGTGTCACCTGCTACGCTTGTGGAGAGGAAGGACACTATGCTAAATAGTGCCCAAAGCCAAGAAACTCGGCCCCCAAGCCGAACAATAGTGGAAATAATTCAGCACCCAAACGCAACAACTTCAACCCCAATAACAATCACAAGAAGGGTCACTCAAACCATTTGACCAAGTAGGAAGCACAGAATGCCCCAGATATCGTGCTCGGTACGTTCCCTGTCAATACAATACCTGCCACAGTTTTGTTTGATTCTGGAGCTTCTCACTTGTTCATTTCAAAGAAATTCGCTTTGCAACATGATTTTTCGATGCTTCCCTTGGGAAAATCCATGACCATCAAGTCCCCCGGGATTAAGCAAATCACTCAGAGTTGCCAAGGTGTGGTTATTGAGGTTGAGAGTCTAAAGTTTCAGGCAAACCTCATTGTATTGGAAAATAAGGGACTGGATGTTATCCTAGGAATGGACTGGTTAACCACCAACAAGGGATTTATCGACTGCTTCAATCGGACTGTAATTCTTACTCATCATCACGGGAAGACGATAAAAGTTGCAGCTCAAGAAAGACCAATATCACGGCAACCAAAGTTGAACAAAGTGGACATTTCAGAGTTAAGAAAAGTTCCAGTGGTGTATGAGTTCCCTGACGTATTTCCCGAAGAGCTACCAGGCATGCCACCCGACAGGGAAATAGAGTTCATCATCGAACTAGCACCTGGAACCACCCCCATTTACAAGAAACCCTATAGAATGGCACCCTCCGAGTTGGTAGAATTAAAGAAGCAAATAAAAGAATTACTGGAGAAAGGATTTATACGGGCCAGCTCCTCACCTTGGGGTTCACTAGTATTATTCGCCAAGAAAAAGGATGGGACAGTGAGATTATGTATAGACGATCGAGCACTCAATATGGTCACCATAAAAAACAAATATCCGATGCCACAGATAAATGAGTTATTTGACCAGCACGCACAAGCCAGGTCTTCTCAAAAAATGATTTAAGGTCGGGGTATCATCAATTAAAAGTGCGGACAGAGGATATCCCGAAGACAACATTCACCTCTAGATACGGATTATATGAATTGACAGTAATGCCGTTTGGACTGACAAATGCCCCCTCATATTTCGTCCACCTCATGAACAAAGTGTTTATGAAATTTATGGACAAATTTGTGGTGGTATTCATTGATGATATTCTGGTATACTCAAAGACACCAGAAGAACATGCTGAACATCTCAGAATTGTACTAGGAGAATTAAGGAAACACCAATTATACGCGAAATTCAGCAAATGTGAATTTTGGTTAAGACAGGTTGGTTTTCTTGGCCATGTATTGACCCAAGAAGGTGTTGCCGTGGACCCAGAAAAAGTCAAGGCCGTACTTGGTTGGAAACCACCAGCCAACGTAACAGATGTATGAAGTTTCCTGGGAATGGCTGGATATTACTGAAGGTTTATTGAGGGGTTCTCCACCATAGCAAAACCAATGACACAGTTAATCAAGAAGGATAAGAAATTTGTATGGACCGAAGCTTGCGAGAAAAGTTTCCAAGAACTCAAAAGGAAATTAACAACAGCACCAGTATTGGTTGTACCAGACATACACAAAAGTTTTGAAGTATATTGTGACGCATCCCGGAAGGGCCTCGGATGCGTACTAATGCAAGAAAGCAAGGTAGTCACATACGCTTCCAGGCAACTACGAAAGCATGAAGAAAATTATCCTACTCATGACTTGGAATTGGCAGCAGTCATTCATGCACTCAAAGAGTGGAGACACTTTTTGCTTGGAAATCGTTGTGAAATATATACGAACCATAAAAGTCTCAAATATATTTTCACACAGCCAAAACTCAATTTACGGCAACGGCGCTGGTTGGAATTAGTAAAAGATTATGATGTTGGCATTCACTACTATCCAGGAAAAGCGAATGTAGTGGAAGATGCTCTTAGTCGAAACCCCAGCTCAGGCAACGAAGGTCTACAGAACTTGAGACCTGAATTTCAGCCGGAGTTCGCCAAACTCAATTTGGTGACGGTCACAGAAGGCAATGTGTCAAATTTGGAAATACAGCCCACTCTAATGGAACAAATTAAGAAGGCTCAGCATGGACACCACAGCATCGAAGGCATAAAAAGAAAAGTGAGTCTGGGCAAGGCCTCAGAATTCGTCATAGACGACAAGGGAATATTGTGGTACGGAGACAGACTTTGCGTGCCCAATATAGAGGACCTCAAATAGCAAATTCTAGCCGAAGGCCACACCGCTCCATATTCAATCCACCCTGGAGGAACCAAAATGTACTAGGACATTCAGGAAATTTTTTGGTGGCACGGTATGAAGAGGGATATAGCCGCATTCATTGCGTGTTGTGATTCGTGTCAGTGCATTAAAGCCGAGCACCAAAAACCAGCAGGACTATTACAGCCAAACAGGATACCTGAGTGGAAATGGGACGAAATTGGAATGGATTTTATTGTCGGACTACCTCGGTCACGACACGGAAATGATGCCATATGGGTAATCACGGATAGATTAACTAAGGTGGCACATGTCGTCCCAGTAAAGACAACCCACACCACTCAGAAGCTTGCCAAGCTTTATCTCTATCGTATAGTCTGTCTGCATGGAATTCCAAAGACTATAATATCCGACAGAGGCACTCAATTCGTCTCTAAATTTTGGGATCAGTTACAACTAGCTCTGGGAACTCAGCTAGTATTCAGTACAACATACCACCCCCAGACCGGAGGACAAACTGAACGTGTGAACAAAATTCTAGAGGACATGCTAAGAGCATGCGTTCTCACCTATGGAACCAGTTGGGAAGAAATCTTGCCGTATGCTGAGTTCGCATACAACAACAGTTACCAAGCCAGTCTACAAATGACACCCTTTGAAGCCTTGTATGGGCGAAGATGCCGTACCCCATTAAATTGGTCAGAAACAAGAGACAGTCGTATCTTCGGCCGAGACATGCTCAAGGAAGCTGGGGAGAAGGTTAGACTAATCATAGATCGACTCAGGACAGCCCAGAGCCGACAAAAGAGTTATTACGATCTAAAACATCGTGAAGTCAGCTTTGAACCCGGTGGATATGTGTATCTACGAGTATCTCCTATGAGCGGCCTGCAACGATTCAAAGTTAAAGGAAAGCTAGCACCACGGTTTATTGGAACTTTCTATGTGGTTGCACAAAGAGGCATAGTGGCCTACCAGCTATACCTACCGAAAGAACTGTCAGACGTCCACGACGTGTTCCACGTCTCACAGTTGAGGAAATGTGTAAGCACCCCAGAAAAGCATGTATCTCACGAGAACATTGACATGCAACCAGACCTCACCTATGCGGAACGTCCGATAAAAATACTGGAGGAGTCTGAAAGAAGGACCCGTCAGAAAACAATTAAGTTTTACAAAGTTCAGTGGAGCAATCACACCGAGGATGAAGCAACATGGGAGAGAGAGAGGATTTCCTTCGGGCAGAATACCCACACCTATTTGAGGATCAGCTGAAATCTCGGGGACGAGATTTTTCCTAAGGGGGTAGGTGTTGTAACACTCCAAATTTTTTGATTTGGTTTTTAGCAAATTCTTTATTTAATTGGAAGGAGGTCATTTAAAACTTTTCTAAGAGACTCTCCTTCTCAAATTTGTTTTCTCTTATGACAAATATTTTTTTATGGGTTCTTACAAATCTTGATCTTTGGTATTAAGGGTTTTTCATCTTGTGTTGGCTCAACACAAATAAATTTGGAGGTTTTTTGCAATCCTTTTTATTAAAAAGGATTCCAATAAAATTATGGATTTATTCTTCCCCATTCAAAAAGTATCCTCTTGCCATGGCCTATGTAGAAAATTCTCTTCCAAACCCACCTCCCCACTTTGGATCAAGCCAAGCATCCAATTCGAGCAAGTTTCAACCTCTTTTAAATTTTATTTCTATTTATTTTAACCTCAAAATCATTTTTTGTCATTTATTTGGACTATGGTGGTTTACAAAGGAACTACCAAATTTCCTTTGAATCTTGATCCCAAATAAACTCCTCTGGCTAGTCCTTAGTAACCTCAACCTAGATCCATCAAGATCTGCTGGTCCACAGTTCAAATTTTTCAAAATGTGCTTGCTGCAAGTTTGGACCAGATTTGCCATTTTTGGTGAAATTCATTCTTTTTCTTTTCCTAAAAATCTGAGATAATTCAGGCAGCCTCTAGATGCATCAAGAGATCACCTCACCAATTCCCAGCTCAAGAAAAAATTTCCACGTGCCCAAATCAATTCGTCGAACAGTTGGTGTAAACTGTTTCTGTTCGAATTCAGAAAAATTCAGTGTTTCAGTGATGAGGACATCAATACCATTGTTACACCCACAGCCCCTAATGTTACATATACTGGACCGATTAATAGAGCTCGCGCACGCCAAATAAATTACCAGGTACTTTCGTTTCTTGGTAATGCTTCTAATGTTCATGAGAATATGATGCTGCCTAAATTGGATACATTTGTTTTGCTTACAAATGAAGGGCCTAGCTTGGAGAAGGATGAACATTGGAGCAAGAATACGCATGGAGTTGATGGCATGCACAAGGGGGATCAAGAACGGAGTTACAAGTGATGATTTCAGGACTTTGAAGCCACCATAAGGAGTGCATGAAGCCTTGGACGAAATATACAAGATGCCACTTCATAATATTCGTCCATAGGCTATTTTAGGTGTTGCGTCACCTTATTATTGGGCCAGGCCCATGTAATTTCGAAATACTTAAGTATAGGCTATTTTTAGAGTCCGTATGTGTGGGGAAACAAGAGATAGGGTTGGTTTCGGACCCCACCCTCAAGGGCCACGAAATTCCCTCCTCTTCCTCCATATATACAGCCCTTAGGGCGTCGTTTAGACTTTGGGTTTTGCTTAGATCAAAGTTCGCCATAGCTGCAACTTTGCGTACTTCGTTTCTGTTCAACGACCAGACCAAGGCGTCACAGAACCCCACCTTCATTAATAAAGCTTTCCTCTTTTATTCGCAATATCCAGATTGCAATCTTAGTTTCTTGCTTGTTCTTCGTTTGCCTGCAGGAAACAGGCCCTCGTGGTCAGGTTGATCGTGCTCCGGCGTGGTCAATAACCCTCGGAAGTTGGTTTAGCGATTGCTAAGGCGCGACGTCTCGCACGTGCGTAGTCGGATCGTCAAGGTCGACTCCCACAGAAATGATAGCGACCATCTCATCGAAACATCGAGACACCTTTGCTTCTATCAAGTGGTATCAGATTTCCAGGTTGCTCGGTGAGATTTTACAATTTTTCGTAGATTAGATCAGGTCTGTTCTTCATACCTACAGTCCACGAAAAAGCCACAAAAAAAATTAGGGTTAGGTCATCATATCCGAACCAATCTGAGCCTTTGCATAATCTTTTTAGGGTTTTCGCTTTGTTGAATTTGCGGTTGCATCGTCGTGTCAAGTTGCTGGTCTTAGAGTCTAGTCTTTTAGAGTGTCGAGTTCTGGTCATAAGTTGTCATGCCACCGCCGCACCATCATCATCGCCTTGCCATCTACCATCATTGTTTCTCCGCCACCGCTCTGAATCCGTATCCATATACCACCACGAATCCGTATCCATATACCACCACCAATCTGTATCCATATACCACCACCGCTGCCATATACCACCACCAATCCGAGTTCTTCTCATATTAGGTTTGTTTTCGAGAGCCATCTAAATTCCGATTCGTGTTTCCTTGCCTGCGTAGGTCTCGGAAAAAAAATTCGGCGACCGAAAATATTTTTTTCCTATCTTATTTTTAGGTTGTTCTGAGTCTTTTGAGACACTCGCCATCATAGTGATTTTTGGTCGCACTTTTTCGTCGTCGCTACCCTGATTTCCGAAAAAAATTGTCAAAAAAATTTCGTACCCATCTTGTCAGTTTGACCTGGGAAGAGTTTTGAGACACTCGCCATTATAGTGATTTTTCGCAAAAAAAAGAGGAGCGCAATAAAAAAATAGAGCGAATTTTTTTCCAGAGTGTGCTTTTCCTTTGTTTCCGTGCAGCGCCGTGATTTTGTAGTGTTCTAGGCTCGCGTCTCTAGCACGGTCTAGCCTAGGACCAGTACAGTACCGTCGTTGAGTGTTTATTCAACTTTGCATCTCTGATTTGATTATTGCTGACCCTTTTTGCTCCCATACTATAAGCCTTCCCAGCTCCACATACATCTACGTCGTGTGTTTGACTCTCCCTGGCAATTGCTCTATCCAAGCTTTTGAGAGTTTTGACTACAACGGTTGCCGATCACCGCCTGCTGCTGGGTAAGAACTGGTAAGAATTTGAGTTTTGCTTGACGGATTTGTGACTCCCACCACCACTTCTTATTAGTAGTCTGTAGGATCATATTCTTGTATGTGTCTATTGCTTCTAACCATGGCAGGATCACAAGCCGACGAGACTGACTGGGAGAACATGACAAACAAAGCGTTACATGATAAGTTTCAACAAATGATGAGTGGACAGGTGGAAGATGTGCTCAATAGATTTGAAGAGGCCATGGAGAAGATAGATGGCATTGAGAAGGCATCCGAAACAAAGCTCGATAACAAGTTCAATGAGTTGCTCGCGTGTCTACCACCACCACCACCGGCTGCACCTAATGCACTTCTACAACAACAACGACGACTACCTCCACATCGTGAAACAACCCGACCCGTGTCCCTCTTCAGCCTGGCCAAGCTGCTGGTGCTGCTGTTGATACTTCTGTGGCTCCTGCTGCTGATATGGGGGAGGATGATTATGTGGGAGATTATGAGGATGAGGTTGATCAACATCAGAACTACGTGCAACCACTAGCACCACAACCACCAGGTCGTCCACATGCAAATAATGGCAATGTTAGGGCTCCCCCTCAGGTACGAGATCATGACCATCTCCCTAAACTAAAATTGAATATTCCACCATTTGAGGGTAGATATGTTCCTGATATATATCTTACTTGGGAGTTAGAAACTGAACAACGATTTACATGTTTACAATATCCAGACGAGAGACGTGTTCCTGCTGCTGTTTGTGCTTTCACTAGCTTTGCATGTGTTTGGTGGTCTGAATATTGTAGATTATATCCTGTTCCAGCTATTTGGTCTGCTTTGAAAACTGCTATGCGTACTCGTTGGGTTCCACCATATTATCAACGTGAATTACTTCAAAAATTGCAGCGCTTAAGACAAGGAAAAAATTCGGTAGAAGAATATTATCAGGAATTACAAACTGGCTTGATTAGATGTGGTATCGTTGAGGAGAATGAAGCTATGCTTGCACGTTTTTTGGGTGGATTAAATAGAGAGATTCAGACCATTCTAGACTATAAGGATTATAATAATATCACTCGTTTATTCCATCTTGCTTGTAAAGCTGAACATGAAGTGCAGGATCGACAGGCATTGGCGCGAACTAACTTTTCTGCAGGTCAACCTTCATCGTGGACACCACATGCATCATCTACTTCCACATGTTCTGCTACACCGACACCTCCTTCAGCTGCCACCTCCAACCGTGATACAAGAAAGCAGGCACAACCACCACTATCTGCCAAGAGCACACCTTCTGGGCCTGCAAAGAGCTCTTCTTCTTCCATGGCGTCTACAGGGCACACAAGTGATATTATTTGTCGTCGTTGTAAGGGAAGAGGACATTTTGCGCGAGAATGCACATCTCAGCGTGTGATGATTGCTACTGAGGATGGTGGGTATGAGTCCGCTAGTGACTATGATGAGGAGACTTTGGCTCTTCTTACACATGAAGAACACGGTGGAGATAATTCTGATCATGAGACGCAATACATGGCTGCTGAAGATGCTGACAGGTATGAATGTTTAGTTGCTCAACGTGTTTTCAGTGTGCAGGTCACGCAAGCTGAGCAAAATCAGAGGCATAATTTGTTCCATACAAAGGGAGTTGTGAAGGAACGTTCTGTTCGCGTCATCATAGATGGAGGGAGCTGCAACAACTTGTCTAGCATGGAGATGGTGGAGAGGTTATCTCTCACCACAAGACCACATCCACATCCTTACTACATCCAATGGTTCAACAACAGCGGCAAGGTTAAGGTAACACATACTGTTCGGGTGCATTTTAGTATGTCTACACATGCTGATTATTTTGATTGTGATGTGGTACCTATGCAAGCATGTTCCTTATTACTTGGTAGACCATGGCAATTTGATAAAAATTCTGTACACCATGGTAGAAACAATCAGTATACTCTTGTTCATAAGTCTTTGCTTCCTATGACTCCTGATTCCATTTTGAAAGATGATATTAATAGAGCTAATAAAGCAAAACAGGAGAAAAATAAGAGTGAAAATCAGATTGTGGCTAAAGAATTTGAGCAACAAGTGAAGCCTAATAACAAACCATCTAATGTTGCTTCTGAAATTAAACTAAAAAGTGCATGTTTACTTGCCACCAAATCTGATATTGATGAGCTAGATTCTAGCAAATATGTTTGCTATGCTTTTGTGTGCAAAGAGGCATTATTTTCATTCAAGGACGTGCCTTCCTCTTTGCCCCCTGCTGTCACTAACATTTTGCAGGAGTTCGCTGACGTCTTCCCACAAGACGTGCCACCGGGGTTACCACCTATTCGAGGGATTGAGCATCAAATTGACTTAATTCCCGGTGCATCGCTACCCAACCGTGCACCATACCGTACCAATCCAGAGGAGACGAAGGAGATTATGCGTCAAGTACAGGAGCTGCTCGACAAAGGTTATATACGCGAATCTCTTAGTCCTTGTGCTGTTCCTATTATACTAGTGCCTAAAAAGGATGGTACGTCACGTATGTGTGTTGACTGTAGACGCATTAATAATATTACTATTCGTTATCGTCATCCTATTCATAGGCTAGATGATATGCTTGATGAATTGAGTGGCTCTACAATATTCTCTAAAGTTGATTTGCGTAGTGGATACCATCAAATTCGTATGAAATTGGGAGATGAATGGAAAACAACATTTAAAACTAAGTTTGGTTTATATGAGTGGTTAGTCATGCCTTTTGGGTTAACTAATGCACCTAGTACTTTCATGAGACTAATGAACGAAGTTTTACGTGCTTTCATTGGACGATTTGTGGTAGTCTATTTTGATGATATACTGATTTATAGAAAATCTTTGGAAGAATATTTGGAACATTTACGTGCTGTTTTTAATGCTCTACGTGATGCACGTTTGTTTGGTAACCTTGGGAAGTGCACCTTTTGCACCGACCGAGTATCTTTTCTTGGCTATGTTGTTACTCCACAGGGAATTGAAGTTGATAAAGACAAGATTGAAGCTATTGAGAGTTGGTCGTAGCCCAAAACGGTCACACAAGTAAGGAGTGTTCTTGGACTCGCTGGTTTCCATAGGCGTTTTGTGAGAGATTTTAGCACCATTGCTGGACCTCTCAATGAGCTTACAAAAAAGGATGTGCCTTGTGTTTGTGGTACCGCACATGAAGAAGCCTTCACGGTATTAAAAGATAAGTTGACACATGCTCCTTTACTCCAACTTCCTGATTTTAATAAGACTTTTGAGCTTGAATGTGATGCTAGTGGAATTGGATTAGGAGGTGTGTTATTACAAGATGGTAAACCTGTTGCATACTTTTCTGAAAAATTGAGTGGGCCTAGTCTGAACTAGTCTACTTATGATAAAGAATTATATGCTCTTGTTCGGACTTTAGAAACATGGCAACATTATTTATGGTCCCAAGAATTTGTTATACATTCTGATCATGAATCTTTGAAACACATTAAAAGTCAAGCAAAACTGAACCATAGACATGCTAAATGGGTTGAATTCATGAGACTTTCCCTTATGTCATTAAACACAAGAAGGGTAAAGAAAATGTTATTTCTGATGCATTGTCTCGTCATTATACTATGCTTTCACAACTAGATTTTAAAATATTTGGTTTGGAGACCATCAAAGATCAATATGTGCATGATGCTGAATTTAAAGATGTATTGCAGAATTGTAAAGGTAGAACATGGAACAAGTTCGTCGTTAACGATGGATTTGTGTTTCGTGCTAACAAGCTATGCATTCCAGCTAGCTCCATTCGTCAGGACTAATGGGACACTTTGGCGTGAAGAAGACGGAGGATATACTTGCTACACATTTCTTTTGGCCAAAGATGAGACGGGATGTTGAGCGTTTTGTTGCTCGCTGCACTACATGTCAAAAAGCTAAGTCACGACTCAATCCTCATGGTTTATATATGCCTTTGCCTGTACCTAGTGTTCCTTGGGAGGATATATCTATGGACTTTGTTTTAGGTTTACCTCGAACAAAGAAGGGGAGGGATAGCATATTTGTTGTCGTGGATAGATTCTCGAAAATGGCACACTTTATACCACATCATAAAAGCGATGATGCTGTTAATGTTGCTGATTTGTTCATTCATGAAATTATTCGCTTGCATGGTGTGCCAAATACTATTGTTTCAGATCGTGATACTAAATTTCTTAGCCACTTTTGGAGATGTTTATGGGCTAAGTTGGGGACTAAACTGCTTTTTAGTATTACTTGTCACCCCCAAACTGATGGACAAACTGAAGTAGTCAATAGAACATTGTCTACTATGCTTAGGGCTGTTTTGAAGAATAATAAGAAAATGTGGGAAGAATGCTTGCCTCATATTGAATTTGCTTATAATCGTTCATTGCATTCTACTACTAAGATGTGCCCTTTTGAAATTGTGTATGGTTTCCTACCTCGTGCACCTATTGATTTGTTGCCTCTTCCATCTTCGGAGAAGGTTAATTTTGATGCTAAAGAACATTCTGAATTAATTTTAAAAATGCATGAGTTAACTAAGGAAAACATTGAGCGTATGAATGCTAAATATAAACTTGCTGGAGATAAGGGTAGGAAACATGTTGTGTTTGCACCTGGAGATCTTGTTTGGTTACATTTGCGTAAAGATAGATTTCCTAATTTGCGCAAATCAAAGCTAACGCCACGTGCTGATGGTCCTTTTAAGGTGTTAGAGAAAATAAATGATAATGCATATAAACTAGAGCTACCTGCAGATTTTGGGGTTAGTCCCACTTTTAACATTGCAGATTTGAAGCCTTATTTGGGTGAGGAATATGAGCTTCCGTCGAGGATGACTTCATTTCAAGGAGGGGAGGATGATGAGGACATCAATACCATTGTTACACCCACAGCCCCTACTGTTACATATACTGGAACAATTACTATAGCTCTCACACGCCAAATAAATTACCAGGTACTTTCGTTTCTTGGTAATGCTTCTAATGTTCATGAGAATATGATGCTGCCTAAATTGGATACATTTGTTTTGCTTACAAATGAAGGGCCTAGCTTGGAGAAGGATGAACATTGGAGCAAGAACACGCATGGAGTTGATGGCATGCGCAAGGGGGATCAAGAACGGAGTTACAAGTGATGATTTCAGGACTTTGAAGCCACCATAAGGAGTGCATGAAGCCTTGGATGAAATATACAAGATGCCACTTCATAATATTCGTCCATAGGCTATTTTAGGTGTTGCATCACCTTATTATTGGGCCAGGCCCATGTAATTTCGAAATACTTAAGTATAGGCTATTTTTAGAGTCCGTATGTGTGGGGAAACAAGAGATAGGGTTGGTTTCGGACCCCACCCTCAAGGGCCACGAAATTCCCTCCTCTTCCTCCATATATACAGCCCTTAGGGCGTCGTTTAGACTTTGGTTTTGTTTAGATCAAAAGTTCGCCGTAGCTGCAACTTCCTGTCGGTGTACTAGAGTAGCGGTACCCTTGTATCCCGAACTTGTGCACGGGCAGTCGCAGCGTCCCGCGGCAAGGCTTGCCGGGTGATCGCCAATATCCTCTGTGGTTCCTTTGGAGCCATTCAAGAACAAAGTATTCAAGCCAAGAAGACAAGGCCCGGGCAAGAGGAGCTTGCCGGGAAGGCCACTCAAGACACAAGACCCCGGCAAGAGGAGCTTGCCGGGGAGGCCACCCAAGGCATCTCAAGGAACTTGCCGCGACTCGCCACGCGTCCCGGCAAGACCCGGCGAGCGACAAGCTTCCGGACGCGACAAGACAACGACCGCGGGAAGGCGTTTTGCCGCGGCTAGGAACCACTCTTTACCCGCGCTCCAGCACACCCACCAACGTGTCGTTCTGGGACCCTTCCAGGCATAGGTGGTGGGAGGCTGTGCAGCCAGGGGTGCACTGTGGCAAGCGGCGCTGACAAGATCGCCATCGTGGTGAGCGGTGGCGTCCCTGACGGTCCCTTTTCTACACTGTTTGGGCGACGTAGATAGGCATTTAATGCCCTTGTCCCCTGCCGTCAGGGTTAGGTATGAGACACTGTGCAGGTAGCTGTACCAACCGCAGCACCTTTCCATTTTTACCCTTGTCTACGTTGGCACCTGTTGGAGACCCCTTGAGCATATAAAAGGAGGCCCATGCACAACGTAGAGGGGGGAGGACAGTAGAACACTCACGCTCGGTCTCGTTAGCTGCTGGTGCGTACTGTAGCACTCAGCGCTCCCGAGCAAGAACTCAATACAAACCACAAAGCGGCAGTAGGAGTATTATCTCTCCGGAGAGCTCCGAAGCTGGGTAAACTGCTCGTGTGCCTCGCCTCGATCTGCTCTTCGTGCGACCTCCGCCCCCCGCCGAACCGAAAGGGGCTCCGTCCCCATAGGTTCTCGCGGATCAGTTTCCCCGACACTTCGCGTACTTCGTTTGTGTTCAATGACCAGACCAAGGCGTCACAGAACCCCACCTTCATTAATAAAGCTTTCCTCTTTTATTCGCAATATCCAGATTGCAATCTTAGTTTCTTGCTTGTTCTTCGTTTGCTCGCAGGAAACAGGCCCTCGTGGTCAGGTTGATCGTGCTCCGGCATGGTCAATAACCCTCGGAAGTTGCTTTAGCGATTGCTAAGGCACGACGTCTCGCACGTTCGTAGTTGGATCGTCAAGGTCGACTCCCACAGAAACGATAGCGACCATCTCATCGAAACATCGGGACACCTTTGCTTCTATCATTCAGTTCAGCGACAGTATCGTTTTCTTCAGAACCGCGGCGTCAATCTCGCTAGTGCACACGTTGGCGACTTGCTCCCTGCTCCTCCTTCTTATCCAGTGCGCCGCATGGTCGTTTGGACGGGCGCAAGCGTCGGTGGCGACGTGTCTCGCCAACGCCGGCGTCTTCCACGGTGGCAGAACCGCCCGTGGCGGTCAGCAGAGGCCAGCCCTGCCATACGGCGCCGTCCAGCACCGCCACACCACCAGGAGCCTCCGCGTGGCCGTCCTTTCCCCCTGTTCGTGCTGCAGAGCCATTGCCGTTGCCTGAGAAGCGCAGAGCATGCTCTCTGCCGCCGACAAGCCCGTGAGGCCGTTCCATCGAAACCACGGGAGCAGATCAATTCCAACCAAAGTTAGCCGTTGAATGGTGCCAGTGGACCAATACGAAGCTGCCCAGTCACCTAAACCTCCTGCCCGACCACTGGCTCGCTGTAATCACTCGACGGAGATATCCCGTTCTCGGCAACCGCCTCAGACCGGCTATAAAAGGAGGCCTCGAGCTCGTTCTCGACCCAGCACCACCCCTCCACCTCGCCAGAACTGCGCCCAGCCACTAGGAGGACCTCGAGGAGGCCTTCTTCCTCGACTCCGGCCGCCCCGATACGCTTCGGGCTCCGGCAAGATCCTCTCTAGTGACAGCACCCCTGCCTCCCAAATCTTGCCAGCAGCCTCCTATTGCACCCACTCTTCTAACCCGAGCCCCAATTTGACGTTTGCAGCCCTCCTCAGCGAGATCCATAACCGCCCGAACCACCGTCCGCCGGAGTGAATGCCGCCGTCGACATGGTGCTCGCTGACGACCAACTCCACCACCCACAGACGCGGGAGAGCTCCGTGAGTCCGTAGGTACTCTCCGTTTCCCCTACCTCGTCATGGATCAACGCCGACGACCACTGCAAGCCTCGGGCGCCGGTGGACTCTGTTTTGAATTTTAAACCTGACGGGTGGGACCCCATCGTCAGTCTCTCCTCCCTTATTCGAACCATTTTCTGAAAACGCCTTCGGGCAAAGTACGTGTTTCTTTTGGATTGGCGTATTTCCAACCGAAGCGTTTTCTGTTTTTCTAAACTAGCCCCTGAAAAGTTTCTGTTTCATCACAGATTAGTCCCTGGACTAAGACCTTTATAACTTTTAAACCAAAGATGACTTTGAGTTTATTCGTTTTCTGTCATCTTTATTTTTATATCTATTTTTTTATCATATTTATTTGAAAAATATTTGGAACACTTTTTGTGCACACACGGTATTTATGTTAGTACCCGATTTCTCTTATACCGTAGATACCGACGGAGGTGACGGTGCCACAAACTTCGCCGAGCTAGACTCCGACTACTCCGAACCAGGCAAGCATGTTTGAACCTTTGATAGGATGAGTGTTTTGCATGTTTGCTTGAGTAGTTTTCTCATGGCATATTTATATAAGCATTAGTGAATGTTATATTGCAAGCAAGGCAAGCTACAAGTGAGCTTCGAAGTTCGAAGTGTTCATATGATGGTGAGATAACCTTATCATGTGGTGGCATGATAGGTTGAAAGCTGGTATTGTTGAAGCATGCCGGTGTTATGTCTACTGTATAACTCCAGTATTAACGTGGATCAAGTCATGCTCCCGTTCGTCCACTTTTTCGTGCTACCACATGTTCTCTGCAAAGAATGCGGTCTAGTCAGTTGCAAACCTCTTTCCTTGTACACACCAAATAGAGGAGCCGTGATGAGGGTTCCATAGCCCTGGATTAAAGCCCGTCATCCGGTCAGGGGGCATGGGTGTTTTCTGTTGGGACCGAGAGGGGGGGAACCCTTAGAGCGCGTGATATAAATTTTATCCCATGCTACGAGGTTGTGGACTCCCCGTCTTAAAGTTTTTCTTGAACGTTGCCTAGGGTGATTCCTGGCAGCGGAATGTGGAATGGGTGTGTACTGGTTAGATGTGTTTCTTCTAAAATACCGTAAACGGAACTAGTCCTTGTGACTACTGAAATCCGTTGGCTGTGGGTATAGAGTACAAACTCTGCAGAGTCAAAACCAGTCAAGTAACCATATTCGTGGTCAAGGACCTCGATCATCACATCAGTGTCAGTCTCCTTGTTAGTCTCAGTATCAGTCTCAGTGACAGTCTCCGGAGAATGAGCATGAAACCGAGAATGGTAAACCCGGCTGAATGTTATTCCTGTGGATGGACTAACTGGTTTATTATTATGTACTAAGTATTTCCTTGGGATGATTTAAATTGATGAGCTACTTGAATTCGAATGAAGAAATATAAGTCCTTTTCGTGATGTGACTCAGACGTCCGACTGTGGCATTCCTGTTATTTACTTTTGATATAAGCCCTTTATGGGACGTCGCTCAGACGTCCGACTATGGCATTATTGTTATTTACTTTTGATACAAGCCCTTTATGTGACGTCGCTCAGACGTCCGACTGTGGCATTCTTGTATTTACTTTTGATATAAGCCCTTTATGTGATGTCGCTCAGACGTCCGATTGTGGCATCCTTGTTATTTACTTCCATTATAAGCCCTTTTCGAGATGTCGCTTAGATGTCCGACTGAGGCACACACTATCATTTACATTTCAATATAAGCCCTTTATGTGGTGTCGCCCTGATGCCCGACTGCTGCATGTTAATTTTATTTTACCCTTCGAGGCGTCGCTTCAGACACCCGATCAGTCCTCAGCTATTTTTTTTGGGGATTTCGAGAGGACTACCGCCTGGCTTCCTTTTACTTATCGTGCAGTGCGAATTTATTACTTGAGGATGCATTACTAAGCTGCTCATGTGCATCATGTTTGCATTTATTATATCTTATGTCCTAACTATCTTGCGAGAACATTCAAAGTACTCACCTGGCTTGTTGATTTGGCCAGATGTTGACGAAGGCGATCTTATGGATGAAGAGTATGATAGCGAGTCCGACGCCTAGAGGAGTCCCAGTCAGTCACGTGGGATCCTGGAGTTGATCACTTGTATTATATACGCTTCCGTTACCCAATAAAATCATCGAGCCTCACACCGACGCTTGACGAGCTGTAAGATTTTGGAGTCATGTCATCCACTTCACTGTGACATATCCACCACCACCTTTATTACGAGTCTGTAGTTATGCCACCATACCCTTTGTGTCATATCTGCCTTTATGTATAATATCGGTGTGCTTGTAATAAATTGTTCAGCAGCCTCAGCTCAACCTTGTATAATATTTAGTACTTCTGGATTTCTGTATCAAGGATTTGTCTACCAGTAAGGAGGATTCTTCTATACTGGTCTGATAAAATGGTCGGTCTTTCAATAAATGTTTTATTGGAAAACCGGTCCTGACAACCATGGTATCAGAGACAGGCTAACTGTAGGAAGCCACTAGGTGCGATCGCTAATCGGTTATTAGCGTATTAAGTGCTATTTTAGCATTTTGCAAATGTAGCAATTTTCTGTTAGTCATGATAAATTTATGATTTGACTATTCAGAATTTTTTTGTCTACCTTTGTAGATGGCTGGCAGCGACTGTGAGTCACAGGTGTTCGCCAATGTACCTGAGGGGTTTACCAAGCTCCTCATCTCCATCACCATGGTCGCGATCGGGGCATCGACTCGTCCGGAGTTCACACTCTACCATGACAAGATCAGCGACAGCGTGTCTATGTACCAGGCCGCGGTGTAATTCAAGGGAGGACGTTCTGAGTCACGCCGCTTCCGATTTGTGGGGAGGGTCATGCCTACGGAGAGGCATGCCATGCAGATGGCTGCCCGTGAGGCGATAGCTCGTCTCCGGGATGCTCTTCCTTCGATGAAGACTCGTCGCTACCGATACCCCCCATGCCACGTGCCATACACTTGTCACTATGCGTTTGCTTACGCTAGGGGAGAGAGAGATGAGGCTATTGAAATGTTGGTTGAGTATCTCAAGGATCTTGAGGCAACTTTTGATAACCTCATGGACGACCTTGTGGCTGCTCGTATGGACTTTGTTCAGGGCTGTTCCGCCAATAGGAGGGAGTTCCTCCATAGAGCACCACCACTGACTTACATCTCGTCCTCAGCATCCTACGCACCTGCCATCTTAGCCACCGCTCGCCGCCTGCCTACCACTGAGGAGTTTGACCAAGTCATTGCTCCTACTCTAGTCCGTGCTGCACCACCTGCTGTGCCCGCACCAGGTCCTCAAACCAGTACTTTGCGCCTGGAGCCTATTAGTGAGGAGGAGGTCGAGTCTCCAGCATCACTGGGTCTTACCCTCAGCAGGCCGAAGGAAGTTCTTACCATCTCCAACTGAGTGCGCCTAGCAGTCGTGCGATGTACTAGCTTGTGTGATA
The DNA here is from genome assembly GCA_032464435.1 of Aegilops umbellulata. Classification (NCBI taxonomy): domain Eukaryota; kingdom Viridiplantae; phylum Streptophyta; class Magnoliopsida; order Poales; family Poaceae; genus Aegilops; species Aegilops umbellulata. Next base: position 185,737,435 of record CP136055.1, read on the forward strand.
TGTGTATATGTATATAGGTTTGATGAGAAGTAGTTTGTGTGCGCATCATGTAGGAACTCGGAGAAGTGCACTAGCCTAAATAACATGTCAGGAATGTGTACGCACATCCTGAGTGATGCATTGTATAATTACGGCTTGCGTGTAAGATATGTACTGAGCGGTCCTTCTCCATGCGCAATCAAGTATTTTTTTTCTTGAAAATTTTTTGGAGTCCTTAAAATTTTGCCTTTGCAAAATTATTTATTTTTGCCACTCAGTTTTTCTCATGAGTTCTAGAAAAATACCCCAGAGTGGAAAATGCCTCGTCCCTGGACTCGTTCCATGCCAAGTCCGCCGGAAGAAAATTATGGTACCCAGACAAGTAACAATTTCACACAGGGACAGTCAAGTCAGCAAGGCAGTGAAACAACATTTTCTCAAGTATGTCGCCTTTATGAGCAAAGCCAGTAGTAGCATCAAGAAATGATGAACCATGTTACCAATATGGGAAATCACCATGAACCATACCAGCAACATTTCAAATTGTCTGAACTACAAAAGACACGTCCCCCAACATTCTCTCACACTGATAGACCTCTTGAGGCCGATGATTGGCTTTGAGACATTGAAAGGAAGTTAATTATTGCATAATGTTCGGACCGTGAGAAGGTACTTTATGCACCTCACTACCTCACTAGAGCAGCTGCATCATGGTGGGAAAATTTCCTACACATGCACCCCAATGAAAATAACATCACCTGGGAAGAATTTAAAGAAGGTTTTCGTCGGGCGCACATTCCCAGAAGTATTATGACGATCAAGAAGAGGGAGTTTGATGACCTCAAGAAGAGAAGCATGACCGTGGCTGAGTACAATAGTCAGTTTACTCAATTATCTCGTTATGCCAACGAAGAGCATATGACTGAAAATAAAAAGATGGAAAAATTTCTGGACGGTCTGGCACCAGCACTTAAATGCTAGCTGGTCGTACACACCTTTCCGGATTTCAAAACACTTGTGGACAAAGCTATTACATTGGAAAATGAGCACCGCAGCTTGGAGAATTTTCTCAAGCGTAAAAGGGACAAGACTACTCATGCTCGCAACAACTGGAACAAGACTGATCTTCAGAAAATTGGAGCGAACAAATCCACAACCACTGTTCCATGCCCAAACAAAAAATTTCATGAAAGAGGCAAGGATTTTACATATCGCCCAGGTGTCACCTGCTACGCTTGTGGAGAGGAGGGACACTATGCTAAACAGTGCCCAAAGCCAAGAAACTCGGCCCCCAAGCCGAACAACAGTGCAAATAATTCAGCACCCAAACGCAACAACTTCAACCCCAATAACAATCACAAGAAGGGTCACTTGAACCATGTGACCAAGGAGGAAGCACAGAATGCCCCAGATATCGTGCTCGGTACGTTCCCTGTCAACACAATACCTGCCACGGTTTTCTTTAATTCTGGAGCTTCTCACTTGTTCATTTCAAAGAAATTCGCTTTGCAACATGATTTTTCGATGCTTCCCATGTTAAAATCCATGACCATCAAGTCCCTCGGGATTAAGCAAATCACTCAGAGTTACTGCCATAGTGTGGTTATTGAGATTGAGGGACTAAAGTTTTAGGCAAACCTCATTGTCTTGGAAAATAAGGGACTGGATGTTATACTAGGAATGGACTGGTTAACCACCAACAAGGGATTTATCGACTGCTTCAATCGGACTGTAATTCTTACTCATCATCATGGGAAGACGATAAAAGTTGCAGCTCAAGAAAGCCCAATATCACGGCAACCAAAGTTGAACAAAGTGGACATCTCAGAGTTAAGAAAAGTTCCAGTGGTGTATGAGTTCCCTGACGTATTTCCCGAAGAGCTACCAGGCATGCTACCCGACCGGGAAATAGAGTTCATCATCGAACTAGCACCTGGAACCACCCCCATTTACAAGAAAACCTATAGAATGGCACCCTCCGAGTTGGTAGAATTAAAGAAGCAAATAAAATAATTACTAGACAAAGGATTTATACGGGCCAGCTCCTCACCTTGGGGTTCACCAGTATTATTCGCCAAGAAAAAGTATGGGACACTGAGATTACGTATAGACTATCGAGCACTCAACATGGTCACCATCAAAAACAAATATCCGACGCCACGGATAAATGATTTATTTGACCAGATCGCACAAGCCAAGGTCTTCTCAAAAAATCATTTAAGGTCGGTGTATCATCAATTAAAAGTGCAGACAGAGGATATCCCTAAGACATCATTCACCTCCAGATACGGATTATATGAATTCACAGTAATGCCGTTTGGACTGACAAACGCCCCCGCATATTTCGTCCACCTCATGAACAAAGTGTTTATGAAATTTATGGACAAATTTGTGGTGGTATTCATTGATGATATTCTGGTATACTCAAAGACACCAGAAGAACATGTTGAACATCTCAGAATTGTACTAGGAGAATTAAGGAAACACCAATTATACGCCAAATTCAGCAAATGTGAATTTTGGTTAAGACAGGTTGGTTTTGTAGGCCACGTATTGACCCAAGAAGGTGTTGCCGTGGACCCAGAAAAAGTCAAGGCCGTACTTGGTTGGAAACCACCAGCCAACGTAACAGATGTATGAAGTTTCCTGGGAATGGCTGGATATTACCGAAGGTTTATTGAGCGTTTCTCCACCATAGCAAAACCAATGACACAGTTAATCAAGAAGGATAAGAAATTTGTATGGACCGAAGCTTGCGAGAAAAGTTTCCAAGAACTCAAAAGGAAATTAACAACAACACCAGTATTGGTTGTATCAGACATACACAAAAGTTTTGAAGTATATTGTGACGCATCCCGGAAGGGCCTCGGATGCGTACTAATGCAAGAAGGCAAGGTAGTCGCATACGCTTCCAGGCAACTACGAAAGCATGAAGAAAATTATCCTACTCATGACTTGGAATTGGCAGCAGTCATTCATAGACTCAAAGAGTGGAGACACTTTTTGCTTGGAAATCGTTGTGAAATATATACGGACCATAAAAGTCTCAAATATATGTTCACACAGCCAGAACTCAATTTACGGCAACGGCGCTGGTTGGAATTAGTAAAAGATTATGATGTTGGCATTCACTACTATCCAGGAAAAGCGAATGTAGTGGAAGATGCTCTTAGTCGAAACCCCAGCTCAGGCAACGACGGTCTACAGAACTTGAGACCTGAATTTCAGCAGGAGTTCGCCAAACTCAATTTGGTGATGGTTACAGAAGGCAATGTGTCAAATTTGGAAATATAGCCCACTCTAATGGAACAAATTAAGAAGGCTCAGCATGGACACCATAGCATCGAAGGCAGAAAAAGAAAAGTGAGTCTGGGCAAGGCCTCAGAATTTGTCATAGACGATAAGGGAATATTGTGGTACGGAGACAGACTTTGCGTGCCAAATATAGAGGTCCTCAAACAGCAAATTCTAGCCGAAGGCCACACCGCTCCATATTCAATCCACCCTGGAGGAACCAAAATGTACAAGGACATTCAGGAAATTTTTTGGTGGCACGGTATGAAGAGGGATATAGCCGCATTCATTGCGTGTTGTGATTCGTGTCAGCGCATTAAAGCCGAGCACCAAAAACCAGCAGGACTATTACAGCGAAACAGGATACCTGAGTGGAAATGGGACGAAATTGGAATGGATTTTATTGTCGGACTACCTCGGTCACGACACGGAAATGATGCCATATGGGTCATCACGGATAGATTAACTAAGGTGGCACATTTCATCCCAGTAAAGACAACCCACACCACTCAGAAGCTTGCCAAGCTTTATCTCTCCCGTAAAGTCTGTCTTCATGGAATTCCAAAGACTATAATATCCGACAGAGGCACTCAATTCGTCTCTAAATTTTGGGATCAGTTACAACAAGCTCTGGGAACTCAGCTAGTATTTAGTACAGTATACCACCCCCAGAACGGAGGACAAACTGAACATGTGAACCAAATTCTAGAGGACATGCTAAGAGCATGTGTTCTCACCTATGGAACCAGTTGGTAAGAAAGCTTGCCGTATGCCGAGTTCGCATACAACAATTGTTACCAAGCCAGTCTACAAATGGCACCCTTTGAAGCCTTGTACGGGCGAAGATGCCGTACCCCATTAAATTGGTCAGAAACAGGAGACAGTCGTATCTTCGGCCAGACATGCCGAGTGCGTCGTTGTCGAATTGAGGTAGAAGTTTACGCTTCGGGTATCTTTTGGTTGGGCAGTCGAGGCCATATTGCTCGGCTGCCAGGACATTAGTTCACCTGTCGTTGAGTAGATCTTGATCAGCTTGAAGCTGCTGCTGCTTCTTTTTCAGGCTCCTTGTAGCGGCTATTAGCCGGCGCTTAAAGCGCTTCTACTCTAGAGGTTCCTCAGGCATGATAAAATCCTCGTTGCCGAGGATCACCTCATCCTCAAAGAGTGGAAGATAATTGCTGTCCTCTGAGTCTTCGTTTTCGGCCTGCTCATCAGGGCTAACTTGCCCATCTTCCCTATTGTCCTGTTCGGAGGTTGGATCGACGGGTTCTTCTTCTTCTTCAGCATCGTCCAGAGTATTGTTGTCTCTTGTGCCGGTATTGCTGTCTTTTCCATGGTGTGATTTAGAGCGGCGCTGCTGACGTAGGTGCTTTGGTTGTATCTCAGGAGGTTTATCCTCGACTAGATTCTTCTCATTATCGCCGTTATCCTCCTTGGGTGCATCCACCATGTATACGTCGTACAAAGAGGTGGCCGTCCAGCATCCAGTAAACGGCAGGTTTTCAGCCTGCTCCTCTTCGGCATCGTCGTCCATACCGTCAATGTCTTCGGAGACATAGTCAAGCATGTCAGTTAAGTCCTCGATAGCAGCTATGAAGTGGGTGGCGGGTGGGACGTAAAATTCCCCGCTCTCAGCTCCTAGTCCGGGCTGGGCGTAGTTTGGACGTTGCTCCTCTGTAATGACGAGGGATCGCATCAAGTCTAGAGCCTTGCTTAAAGGCGAGGTTTGGCCAAGGAGAAGAGAATCCGTGGAGTACGACGGGAAGGAAACTCCTTGGCTGAGCTCACACGATGCTAACTCCGAGGGTTTGGAACCAGTGTCCGGAGAAGGGTCCAGCTTCATGATGGTTGCCAGCGACACTACTTCCTCGGGCTCTCCCGTACTGGGCTTAGTGGCCGCAGATAGTCCGGCGGGCTCAGGAATCCCGTATTCGGACCTGGCGACGCACTCCGGATCTAAAGCCAGAGCGGAGGTTGGAGTTGTGAACCCTTGGAAGATCAAGTCTCCTCGGATATCAGCGACATAGTCCAGATTTCCAAAACTAATCTGGTGACCTGGGGCGTAGCTGTCGATCTGCTCTAGATGGCCAAGCGAGTTGGCCGGCAGTGTGAAGCTGCTGAATACGAAGATCTGGTCGGGGAGAAAAACCCCTCCCAAGGCGGTATTGTTGTAGATGACTGATGGAGCCATCGAACCTTCAGGTGACGACATAGCGGAACTCTTAGTGAAAGCACCAATGTCGGTGTAAAAACCGGCGGATCTCAGGTAGGGGGTCCCGAACTGTGTGTCTAAGGTCGATGGTAACATGAGACGGGGGACACGATGTTTACCCAGGTTCGGGCCCTCTTGATGGAGGTAATACCCTACTTCCTGCTTGATTGATCTTGATGAATATTAGGATTACAAGAGTTGATCTACCACGAGATCGTAATGGCTAAACCCTAGATGTCTAGCCTGTATGATTGTGATTGCCTCTACGGACTAAACCCTCTGATTTTTATAGACACAGGAGGGGCCTAGGGTTTTACAGAGTCGGTTTACAGAGGAAGGAATCTTCATATCCGAACGCCAAGCTTGCCTTCCACGCAAAGGAGAGTCCCATCCGGACACGGGAGGAAGTCTTCTATCTTGTATCTTCATGGCCCATCAGTCCTGCCCACATCACATAGGTAGGACGCCCGAGGACCCCTTAGCCCAGGACTCCCTCAGCCATTGTGTATGAATATTTTTCGGAGGCGGTTGCGTGGTGTTTAGATGAAGCTACAAACCTACCCCGGTTTAGACCTTTGGACGTCGGGCCGGTAGGTTTCACGGGTCGAAGTTAGAAAAGTAATTTCCTTCTACTACCAAACATTGGTCTTGCGTGGTTTCGGGCGAGTAGAGGCTCTTTTGGCGCTTCATTCGAAATTTTGAAACAGAAGCATTCATGTTTAGAGTACTCTTGAACTTTGAGGATTGACCTAAATAGACAATGTTAAATTTGACCTTGTATGTTTGAAAACCTCATTAAATTATCTGCTTCTTTTTGAAATTTTGACACTTGAAAATCCAATAACTACGATTATTTTGGTATGGAGGAGCTAAATTTGAATCTATTTTGTACACGACTATATATGCTATTATGTACAAAAGCAGAGCAAAGATTCGTGCCCCCATAATTTAGGTATGATTATCAAATGCCATGATATCGAATTCAAATAATTGAATGGACTTCATGTTGAATTCGATTTTTTTTAAACTACCTTAAGTTGAATTCAAATGTATGCTAGTTCATAGCTAGCTATTTATAATGTTCATTGTGTAACTTCCGTATGTATAATGTGCTTTACACACACAACATGAACTATACTCCCATTTATATCCGATTGCTAAAGCGATGCATTGTCTGGAGTTCAAAATACTAACTATGTGGATCAATTATGTCGAATAATAACATACACATGCTCAAATTCAATAGAATCTAGATGTCTGATGGATCAATGACCGTTCTTTACGCGAATTGCAAATATCATGATCCCATCCTAATATTTGGATACAATTTATATATTTAATCAATGTGTACATCATTCTTTTACGTGTAGTTTCACTCTCCATCGGTGGTCTCTCACACATGCTCACACACTCTCTCCCGAGGTGTCTTTCTCGCAGACATGCTCTCGGTATAACCCTCCCTCCCTCTCATAACCATTCACGACTGTTCTCACTAACCTTTATCACAAGCACTCTTCCTCTCACAGGCATACACACGCACAATCCCCATCGACCCATTTCTATAGACATAGACCTGCCTACGTGTCTCCTGTATGCACATTATCTTTAGGCTTATCTCTCACGCATTGTCTCACACCTCTCTTCCTAATCGACAAGTATGATTCTAGCAGAGCATTATGTAGGATGACCCTTAAAGTTAGGTTGGATGAATAGTACTATCAGAGATAAGGGGTTACCTTAGTCTGAGGACCTAGGGTTACAAATCCTAGCCGGCTTTGTCAGTAGACACAGAGTTCTTCACGATTCTGCTATCATTGTTTTGTACGACTAGTCATCCATGGGTCTCCCTAAATGCGTCACGGGCCGATCAATGTGGTGCAGGACGGAACCGAACCAAGGACCTCACCTCGGCCCACCGGACCTCACGCGGTGACACACCCAATGCCCCCAGATCTCGTTATGTTCTCACACCCACACATACCAACACAGACACCACACAAAAAAAATTCTCCTCGTGCCTCTATCCCCTCCCCCCTTGCATATACACACTCAAGGGAATCTCTCGCCGTGACATCATATTTGTCTCTCTCTCTAGACCTCTCTCATTTGTCGTGCTATCTCTCCCACGCCCCTCCCTCCGCCAGCCACGCTATCCATGCCTCTCTCGAATACATAATACACACACATACCTCTCTAGGCCCTGCCAAATACATCAACTACACATTCACACATGTTACATCATGTACCCCATTGATCTAAAAAGCCCACTCTTCATGTTTATTTCGCATACAAGATTCCTTTTGAATAAAGTGTGGCCAAAAAATTATTTTAGAATTTCTACATATATACAACATTACAAAGTTATATGGAGGAGTATGAACGTTAATTTGCATTGCATGGTGCCCACAATGATATTTATTCAGCACTGTGAATTTTTATATTTTTATACTATATATAAAGTTAGTCATAATAAAGAGAAACGAAGAGCATATCTCTCTCCATCGCATACACCCCCTCTACGCCCCTTTCATGTACGCACACAAACTATCTCCGGGTCCTCTAAAAGTACGCCCCCAGCACATTCACGTTGCTTCATCTTTCTCTCGTGATATATACAATGACGATCATTGTATTTGAAGCGAAAGCACGATACGTACATTGGACTTCATAATCCACTCATTACGGTCACCATTTATGTTTTGTGGTTATTATACAGTCACGGGCTCACCATACAACTCTGTATTTTCTCAAGACATGACTAGTTGACCAGTTAAACGCTCCACGTGGCACCTCTAGTGTTGCATCACATTATCTCACTACCATTGGGCCCATCTGTCGGCTTGTATCTACTCTATACTCTTATAAAAAACAGAGTTGGTGATGATGGTGTGCCTACCATCCTGCAATATAGGTCGTCCGATTTATATTTGACGAATAGGAAGGAAACTATGGAAATTTTGCAAAAAGTTACCCACACACCTCTCCACATTTGTGAATAAGGCCTTCTCTCGTTCATCCTTTTCTCTCACAAGATAAACTAGTCATACAAATGCATCTGGATGTTACGTGCAAGCGCAGGCATCTTGCTAGTAAGAATGGAAACAAACAACAAAAAATATTGGACGGTGGTTCGAAGTCATGACCGTGGGCACAGCGGAGAAGGTGGCCTTGTATTGGTATGCTGAGCCATCTGTTTTAACACACATGAGCTCGTGTGGTCATTATACACACATGCACGCATTTACATGAACTGCATGCATGCAACACTCACACAAACACATGCAGCCACGCATGCACGCAACACTCGCACATACACATGCAGCCACGCATGCACGTAACAGTCACACACACATGCACGCATGCATGCACACACCACACGACCAACACACACTCTCACGCTCAAGTGCTCAACCTACGCGTGCATGCGCACACATCAGGCCCTGAAAGACACATACACAACCAGGTGGCTCCCGCGCACGGGTTGGAGTCTTGTCGCGCCTGCGTAAATTTCTGTTTATCTGACCTTTTTCCTACGTGAACTAACAGGTGGGACCCACAAGGAACATGGTCAATTTAACTAGTCAACATGGTGCCACGCAGACTATTTGGTCGGTCAATAGAGTGCAATCCGATGATGAACGGTGAGCAAGTGACCGTATAATCACCGCAAAAGCATATATAGTGACCGTAATGAGCGTATTCTGAAGTACGGTGACTGTATTACACTTTTCTCTCTGTAGGCCCTCCAAAACTACATCTCTACACGTTCTCACATGTTACATCTAACAACTATGCAATACATCACTACTACTACACTAACACAATAAATCATATGTGTTTTTAATTTTACTAGATATCATATTGTTACTTAAGTACTCAGTTTTCATACATAAAATTGCCTTTGAAATGTATTGCCAGTATCATCTACCGCACAGGAAAAATCCTGCCCTTTCCTATTTAATCGGGTTTGTATCGATGGATCATGCGAAACAACAAAACTATTGTACTATACAGTACAAGTAACAGTTCACCGGGCCGCCGTGTCATGTACTCCTCTGTCGTAAGAGTGTGTTGGGGAACGTAGTAATTTCAAAAATTTCCCTACGCACACGCAAGATCATGGTGATGCATAGCAACGAGAGGGGAGAGTGTTGTCTACGTACCCTCGTAGACCGAAGCGGAAGCGTTGACACAACATAGAGGAAGTAGTCGTACGTTCTCCTCGCGATCCAACCGATCACAGCACCGTTACTCCGGCACCTCCGAGTTCTTGGCACACGTTCAGCTTGATGACGATCCCCGGGCTCCGATCCAGCAAAGCGTCGAGGAAGAGTTCCGTCAGCACGACGGCGTGGTGACGATCTTGATGTGTTACCGGCGCAGGGCTTCGCCTAAGCACTGCAACGATATGATCGAGGTGGAATTTGGTGGAAGGGGGCACCGCACACGGCTAAGGAACGATCCATAGATCAACTTGTGTGTCTTGGGGTGTCCCCTGCCCCCGTATATAAAGGATGAAGGGGGGGAGGCTGGCCGGCCAAAGGAGGGAGGCGCAGGAGGAGTCCTACTCCCTCTGGGAGTAGGATTCCCCCCCCCCCCCCAATCCTAGTTGGACTAGGATTCTCCAAGGGGAGAGAGAAAGAGAGGGGGGCGCCCACCTCTCCTAGTCCTAATAGGACTAGGGGAAGGGGGGGAGGCGCGCAGCCCCTAGGGATGCCCTCTCACTTCTCCTCCAAGGCCCATGTTGGCCCATTATGCTCCCGGGGGGTTCCGGTAACCCTCCCGGTATTCCGGTAAAATCCTGTTTTTACCTGGAATGCATCCGATGTCCAAACATAGGCTTCCAATATATCATTCTTTACGTCTCGACCATTTCGAGACTCCTCGTCATGTCCGTGATCACATCCGGGACTCCGAACTCCTTCGGTACATCAAAACTCATAAACTCATAATATAACTGTCATCGAAACCTTAAGCGTGCGGACCCTACGGTTCGAGAACAATGTAGACATGACCGAGACACGTCTCCAGTCAATAACCAATAGCGGGACCTGGATGCCCATATTGGCTCCTACATATTCTACGAAGATCTTTATCGGTCAGACCGCATAACGACATACGTTGTTCCCTTTGTCATCGGTATGTTACTTGCCCGAGATTCGATCGTCGGTATCCAATACCTAGTTCAATCTCGTTACCGGCAAGTCTCTTTTCTCGTTCCGTAATACATCATCTCGCAACTAACTCATTGGTTGCAATGCTTGCAAGGCTTATGTGATGTGCATTACCGAGAAGGCCCTGAGATACCTCTCTGACAATCGGAGTGACAAATCCTAATCTCGAAATATGCCAACCCAACATGTACCTTCGGAGACATCTGTAGAGCACCTTTATAATCACCCAGTTACGTTGTGACGTTTGGTAGCACACAAAGTGTTCCTACGGTAAACGTGAGTTGCATAATCTCATAGTTAAAGGAACATGTATAAGTCATGGATAAAAGCAATAGCAACATACTAAACGATCGAGTGCTATGCTAATGGAATGGGTCATGTCAATCAGATCATTCAACTAATGATGTGATCTCGTTAATCAAATAACAACTCTTTGTTCATGGCTAGGAAACATAACCATCTTTGATTAATGAGCTAGTCAAGTAGAGGCATACTAGTGACACTCTGTTTGTCTATGTATTCACACATGTATTATGTTTCCAGTTAATACAATTCTAGCATGAATAATAAACATTTATCATGATATAAGGAAATAAATAATAACTTTATTATTGCCTCTAGGGCATATTTCCTTCAGTCTCCCACTTGCACTAGAGTCAATAATCTAGTTCACATCGCCATGTGATTTATCAGCAATAGTTCACATCGATATGTGACCAACACCCAAAGGGTTTACTAGATTCAGTAATCTAGTTCACATTGCTATGTGATTAACACCCAAAGAGTACTACTGTGTGACTTTTGCTTGTGAGAGAAGTTTAGTCAACGGGTCTGCCACATTCAGATCCGTTATGTATTTTGCAATTTTCTATGTCTACAATGCTCTGCACGGAGCTACTTTAGCTAATTGCTCCCACTTTCAATATGTATCTAGATTGAGACTTAGAGTCATCTAGATTAGTGTCAAAACTTGCATCGACGTAACCTTTTACGACGAACCTTTTTGTCACATCCATAATCGAGAAACATATCCTTATTCCACTAAGGATAATTTTGATCGCCGTCCAGTGATCTACTCCTAGATCACTATTGTACTCCCGTGCCAATCTCAGGGTAGGGTATACAATAGGTCTGGTACACAGCATGGCATACTTTATAGAACCTATGGCTGAGGCATAGGGAATGAATTTCATTCTCTTTCTATCTTCTGCCGTGGTCGGGCTTTCAGTCTTACTCAATTTCACACCTTGTAATACAGGCAAGAAATCTTTCTTTGACTGTTCCATTTTGAACTACTTCAAAAATCTTTTCAAGGTTTGTATTTATTGAAAAACTTATCAAGCGTCTTGATCTATCTCTTATAGATCTTGATGCTTAATATGTAAGCAGCTTCACCGAGGTCCTTCTTCGAAAAACTCCTTTCAAATACTCCTTTATGCTTTACAGAATAATTCTACATTATTTCCGATCAATAATATGTCATTTACATATACTTATCAGAAATGCTGTAGTGCTCCCACTCACTTTCTTGTAAATACAGGCTTCACCGCAAGTCTGTATAAAACTATATGCTTTGATCAACTTATCAAAGTGTATATTCCAACTCCGAGATGCTTGCACCAGTCCATAGATGGATCGCTGGAGCTTGCATATTTTGTTAACACCTTCAGGATCGACAAAACCTTCTAGTTGCATCGTATACAACTCTTCTTTAAAAAATCCATTAAGGAATGTAGTTTTGTTTATCCATTTGCCGGATTTCATAAAATGCGGCAATTGCTAACATGATTCGGACAGACTTAAGCATAGATACGAGTGAGAAACTCTCATCGTAGTCAACACCTTGAACTTGTCGAAAACCTTTTGCGACAATTCTAGCTTTGTAGATAGTAACACTACTATCAGTGTCCGTCTTCCTCTTCAAGATCCATTTATTTTCTTTGGCTTGCCGATCATCGGGCAAATCCATCAAAGTCCATACTTTGTTCTCATACATGGATCATATCTCAGATTTCATGGTCTCTAACCATTTCGCGGAATCTGGGCTCATCATCGCTTCCTCATAGTTCGCAAGTTCATCATGGTCTAGTAACATGACTTCCAGAACAGGATTACCGTACCACTCTGGTGCGGATCTCACTCTAGTTTACTTACGAGATTCGGTAGTAACTTGATCTTGAAGTTACATGATCATCATCATTAGCTTCCTTACTAATTGGTGTAGTAGTCACAAGAACAGATTTCTGTGATGAACTACTTTCCAATAAGGGAGAAGGTACAATTACCTTATCAAGTTTTCTACTTTCCTCCCACTCACTTCTTTCGAAAGAAACTCTTTCTCTAGAAAGTTTCCGAACTTAGCAACAAAAGTCTTGCCTTCGGATCTGTGATAGAAGGTGTATCCAACAGTTTCCTTTGGATATCCTATGAAGACACATTTCTCCGATTTGGGTTCGAGCTTATCGGGTTGAAGCTTTTTCACATAAGCATCGCAGCCCCAAACTTTAAGAAACGACAGCTTAGGTTTATTGCTAAACCATAGTTCATATGGTGTCGTCTCAACGGATTTAGATGGTGCCCCTTTTAACGTGAATGCAGCTGTCTCTAATGCATGATCCCAAAACGATATTGGTAAATCGGTAAGAAACATCATAGATTGCACTATATCCAACAAAGTACGGTTATGACGTTCGGACACACCATTATGCTGTGGTGTTCCAGGTGGCATGAGTTTGTGAAACTATTCCACATTGTTTTAATTGAAGACCAAACTCGTAACTCAAATATTCGTCTCTGCGATCAGATCGTAGAAACTTTATTTTCTTGTCACGATGATTTTCCACTTCACTCTGAAATTCTTTGAACTTTTCAAACGTTTCAGACTTATGTTTCATTAAGTTGATATACCCATATCTGCTTAAATCATCTGTGAAGTTCTGAAAATAATGATACTTGTCGCGAGCCTTAATATTCATCGGACCACATACATCAGTATGTATGATTTCCAACAAATCTGTTGCTTGCTCCATTGTTCCGGAGAACGGCGTTTTAGTCATGTTGCCCAAGAGGCATGGTTCGCAAGCATCAAGTGATTCATAATCAAGTGATTCCAAAATCCCATCAGCATGGAGTTTCTTCATGCGCTTTGCACCAATATGACCTAAACGGCAGTGCCACAAATAGGTTGCACTATCATTATTAACTTCGCATCCTTTTGGTTTCAATATTATGAATATGTGTATTACTACTTTCGAGATCCAATGAACTATTTTCATTGGTGTGTATGACCATAGAAGGTTTTATTCATGTAAACAGAACAACAATTTATTCTCTTACTTAGATGAATAACCGTATTGCAATAAACATGATCAAATCATATTCATGCTCAACACCAAATAACACTTATTTAGGTTCCACACTAATCCCGAAAGTATAGGGAGTGTACGATGATGATCATATCAATCTTGGAACCACTTCCAACACACATCGTCACCTTGCCCTTTAACTAGTCTTTGTTCATTCTGCAACTCCCGTTTCGAGTTACTAATCTTAGCAACTTGAACTAGTACCAAATACTAAGGGGTTGCTATGAATACTAGTAAAGTACACATCAATAACATGTATATCAAATATACTTATGTTCACTTTGCCATCCTTCTTATCCGCCAATCACTTGGGGTAGTCCTGCTTCCAGTGACCAGTCCCTTTGCAGTAGAAGCACTTAGTCTCAGGCTTAGGACCAGACTTGGGTTTTTCACTTGAGCAGCAACTTGCTTGCCGTTCTTCTTGAAGTTCCCCTTCTTTCCTTTTGCCCTTTTCTTGAAACTAGTGATCTTGTCAACCATCAACACTTGATGTTTTTCTTTGATTTCTACCTTCGCCGATTTTAGCATCGCGAAGAGCTTGGGAATATTTTCCGTTATCCCTTGCATATTATAGTTCATCACGAAGTTCTACTAACTTGGTGATGGTGACTAGAGAATTCTGTCAATCACTTATTTTATCTGGAAGATTAACTCCCACTTGATTCAAGCGATTGTAGTACTCAGACTATCTGAGCACATGCTCACTAGTTGAGCGATTCTCCTCCATCTTTTAGCTATAGAACTTGTTGGAGACTTCATATCTCTCAACTCGGGTATTTGCTTGAAATATTAACTTCAACTCCTGGAACATCTCGTATGGTCCATGACGTTCAAAACGTCTTTGAAGTCCCGATTCTAAGCCGTTAAGCATGGTGCACTAAACTATTAAGTAGTCATCATATTGAGCTAGCAAAACGTTCATAACATCTGCATCTGCTCCTGCAAAAGGTCCGTCACCTAGCGGTGCATCAAGGACATAATTCTTCTGTGCAGCAATGAGGATAAACCTCAGATCACGGATCCAATCCGCATCATTGCTACTAACATTTTTCAACACAATTTTCTCTAGGAACATATCAAAATAAACACAGGGAAGCAACAATGCGAGCTATTGATCTACAACATAGATATGCTAATACTACCAGGACTAAGTTCATGATAAATTAAAGTTCAATTAATCATATTACTTAAGAACTCCCACTTAGATAGACATCTCTCTAATCCTCTAAGTGATCACGTGATCCAAATCAACTAAACCATGTCCGATCATCACGTGAGATGGAGTAGTTTCAATGGTGAACATCACTATGTTGATCATATCTACTATATGATTCACGCTCAACCTTTCGGTCTCTGTGTTCCGAGGCCATATCTGTATATGCTAGGCTCGTCAAGTTAAACCTGAGTATTCCGCATGTGCAACTGTTTTGCACACGTTGTATTTGAACGTAGAGCCTATCACACCCGATCATCACGTGGTGTCTCAGCACGAAGAACTTTCGCAACGGTGCATACTCAGGGAGAACACTTCTTGATAATTTAGTGAGAGATCATCTTATAATGCTACCGTCAATCAAAGCAAGATAAGATGCATAAAAGGATAAACATCACATGCAATCAATATAAGTGATATGATATGGCCATCATCATCTTGTGCTTGTGATCTCCATCTTCGAAGCACCGTCATGATCACCATCGTCACCGGCGCGACACCTTGATCTCCATCGTAGCATCGTTGTCGTCTCGCCAATCTTATGCTTCTACGACTATCACTACCGCTTAGTAATAAAGTAAAGCATTACATCGCGATTGCATTGCATACAATAAAGCGACAACCATATGGCTCCTGCCAGTTGCCGATAACTCGGTTACAAAACATGATCATCTCATACAATAAAATTTAGCATCATGTCTTGACCATATCACATCACAACATGCCCTGCAAAAACAAGTTAGACGTCCTCTACTTTGTTGTTGCAAGTTTTACGTGGCTGCTACGGGCTTAAGCAAGAACTCATCTTACCTACGCATCAAAACCACAACGATAGTTTGTCAAATAGACTCCGTTTTAACCTTCTCAAGGACCGGGCATAGCCACACTCGGTTCAACTAAAGTTGGAGAGACAGTCTTCCGCAAGCCATCTATGTGCAAAGCACGTCGAGGGAACCGGTCTCGCGTAAGCGTACGCGTAAGGTTGGTCCGGATCGTCTCGTCCAACAATACCGCTGAACCAAAGTATGACATGCTGGTAGGCAGTATGACTTGTATCGCCCACAACTCACTTGTGTTCTACTCGTGCAAATAACATCAAACCATAAAACCTAGGCTCGGATGCCACTGTTGGGGAACGTAGTAATTTCAAAAATTTCCCTACGCACACGCAAGATCATGGTGATGCATAGCAACGAGAGGGGAGAGTGTTGTCTACGTACCCTCGTAGACCGAAGCGGAAGCGTTGACACAACGTAGAGGAAGTAGTCGTACGTTCTCCTCGCGATCCAACCGATCACAGCACCGTTACTCCGGCACCTCCGAGTTCTTGGCACACGTTCAGCTTGATGACGATCCCCGGGCTCCGATCCAGCAAAGCGTCGAGGAAGAGTTCCGTCAGCACGACGGCGTGGTGACGATCTTGATGTGTTACCGGCGCAGGGCTTCGCCTAAGCACTGCAACGATATGATCGAGGTGGAATTTGGTGGAAGGGGGCACCGCACACGGCTAAGGAACGATCCATAGATCAACTTGTGTGTCTTGGGGTGTCCCCTGCCCCCGTATATAAAGGATGAAGGGGGGGAGGCTGGCCGGCCAAAGGAGGGAGGCGCAGGAGGAGTCCTACTCCCTCTGGGAGTAGGATTCCCCCCCCCCCCCAATCCTAGTTGGACTAGGATTCTCCAAGGGGAGAGAGAAAGAGAGGGGGGCGCCCACCTCTCCTAGTCCTAATAGGACTAGGGGAAGGGGGGGAGGCGCGCAGCCCCTAGGGCTGCCCTCTCACTTCTCCTCCAAGGCCCATGTTGGCCCATTATGCTCCCGGGGGGTTCCGGTAACCCTCCCGGTATTCCGGTAAAATCCTGTTTTTACCTGGAATGCATCCGATGTCCAAACATAGGCTTCCAATATATCATTCTTTACGTCTCGACCATTTCGAGACTCCTCGTCATGTCCGTGATCACATCCGGGACTCCGAACTCCTTCGGTACATCAAAACTCATAAACTCATAATATAACTGTCATCGAAACCTTAAGCGTGCGGACCCTACGGTTCGAGAACAATGTAGACATGACCGAGACACGTCTCCAGTCAATAACCAATAGCGGGACCTGGATGCCCATATTGGCTCCTACATATTCTACGAAGATCTTTATCGGTCAGACCGCATAACGACATACGTTGTTCCCTTTGTCATCGGTATGTTACTTGCCCGAGATTCGATCGTCGGTATCCAATACCTAGTTCAATCTCGTTACCGGCAAGTCTCTTTTCTCGTTCCGTAATACATCATCTCGCAACTAACTCATTGGTTGCAATGCTTGCAAGGCTTATGTGATGTGCATTACCGAGAAGGCCCTGAGATACCTCTCTGACAATCGGAGTGACAAATCCTAATCTCGAAATATGCCAACCCAACATGTACCTTCGGAGACATCTGTAGAGCACCTTTATAATCACCCAGTTACGTTGTGACGTTTGGTAGCACACAAAGTGTTCCTACGGTAAACGTGAGTTGCATAATCTCATAGTTAAAGGAACATGTATAAGTCATGGATAAAAGCAATAGCAACATACTAAAAGATCGAGTGCTATGCTAATGGAATGGTTCATGTCAATCAGATCATTCAACTAATGATGTGATCTCGTTAATCAAATAACAACTCTTTGTTCATGGCTAGGAAACATAACCATCTTTGATTGATGAGCTAGTCAAGTAGAGGCATACTAGTGACACTCTGTTTGTCTATGTATTCACACATGTATTATGTTTCCAGTTAATACAATTCTAGCATGAATAATAAACATTTATCATGATATAAGGAAATAAATAATAACTTTATTATTGCCTCTAGGGCATATTTCCTTCAGAGTGGAGCGCTCACTTTCATAAATGTTCTAGTACCTTTCGCTGACATGTGGGACATCAAGCTACTAGGTCCATGTGCCATACCGAAATACAGTGCAGAGTAGCAGAGGTGAAGCACCCAGTCATGGCGTCAGCGTAGTAATTAGAAATGAGGCGTCAAATCACAAAGCTGCACCTTTCCCACAGTTAAGTTGGAGGGACGAAGTAATAATGGTAATAAAAAGAAGTTGGAGGCATGAAGAACCATCATTTCACTCGTTGCTGAATCCGCTTATCCGTCATCTTCTTCAAGTTAACCACGTGTTGCTTCTGTCGTTGTTCTGCCTCATGTGGGACGCAGATCGGCTTGGTAAAGCACTGACATATGGGACCGCATGTTAGCAAACCGCTAGGCCAACGTCCTCTAAAAATAAGAAACCTCCCCCACAATCCTCCTGGCAAAATCACCTCCTTTTTACTAATCTTGATTCTATAATTTTTTAGATCAATATAATTGAGATTTGTATAGATAGCACACGGGAGCAAAACCAAGTGGTACGGTTAAGGGCATCCACAATGTGTAGCCAAATGTAAAAATAGCTTTTGGCATCAATGGGAACCATTGTGGACGGTGCTACCAAAGCCAAAAAGATGGAACCGAAGCTCCCTGATTGATTGATTGACTGATTGAAGGAATAGAAAAATGCAACGTCTCTCCTCTTTCTCCCATGCTTGGACGCATGTACAGTATAGAGCATAGAGTCTACTCCCCTATCCTTATATCAAAAATACAAAGCATTGAGGTGTCAAATCACAAAGCACGGACGAAGCAACCATCATTTCACTCTTCGCTGACTCCACTTCTCCATCGTCTTCTTCGAGAAACCACCTCACTTCACTAAGCTGGACGAACGACGCTATTGTGTACTAGTAATACTAGTACATTTATGCGTCCTTTGGTTCAATGGACTTCCTGGATGCAAATAAGGCGGTTGTCTCGGCTTGCAGGCGGCACTTGTGAACGAATTACCGTGGTCTCCCTCAATGGTGTTCTCCGTCGAACGCACTTCGCCAAACCACAACGTTCGAGATATCATCGACGTCACCGCAATGGGGAAGGAAGTCAAATAGTTACTACCTCCATTTTTTGTACACAAGGCCAGTATATCAAAATTACAATTTGCAAAAGGCCACTAACACTAATTGAGGCAAAATTGATGGGGTTTGCCTCGTACTAGCAACCAAAGACATTAATATACCCTTGCATGCATGCGGAAGTGAGAAGGTTGGTTTGCATGGCACTGTATTAGTCAAGCGATGAGGAGTGAGATGGTTAGCTCTGTGGGCTGTGGAGAAAAAATACGCATTAATTGAACGTCAAACGAGGAATTGTAACGATTAATCCCGTGAAGGAAAACCCCGCCTTTCTTTTTTAACACTAGTACTCCTATTATGTACGCACTTGTATCCTATTTGAGTCTAGGCCTTGCATTGCCATACTTCGCCACACTTTTTTGCCAACCTTGCCTAAAGTTTTCAAAATGAAAAGGAGGTACACTTGCGCATTGCTGTCGCGGTTGCACCGCACCCTCACACAGTCGCTCCTACACGCCGCAAACCCAACCAAGGGAATGCACCCTCACTAACACGTGCTACCGCATGTGAACAAACCAAACTCAGCCATCCTACCGCTGACACATATTTTTTGTTCATACAATATGTTTATCAAACCGCTTGTTGGGGAGGATCCGTACGGCCCGTGCGGTGGTCTATTGGGGAAGAAGAAGAGGTGAGGAAGAAGGGTTAGGAGACGTAGCCTATTCATCCAACCGCCTGAAATGGTAGACTAACCCAAATGATGAAAGTTAGGCGACTTGCATAACAATATATGTTTCTACATAGCAAAAGATCCCTAAAAACAACAACATAAAGAAAAACTATCACTGCTCGCAGAATGAGACGTCATCGTCATCTTTGGCTACCGGCGCGAACCAGCCGTAGCTGCCGACGTGTGTCTCCGCACCGTGGTTGTCCTCGTCCTCCAGCTACATGTTCACGCGGAGCATGCGGGCGCTCTGCACGAACGAGAGCACCACCCGGTTCAAGTCCAGGATGGCCGGTTCCGCCTATAGGAGGGCCTCAATGGCAGCGGCATCCGCGTGCTCCGTGTTGAGTTGAGCCTCCGCCGCCCGGTTCAAGTCGAGGATGTCCAGTTCCGCCTGCAGGAGGGTCTCGATGGCAGCGGCATCTGCGCGCTCCGCGTTGAGTTGAGCCTCCGCCGCCCGGTTCAAGTCCAGGACGTCCGGTTCCGCCTACAGGAGGGCCTCGATGGCAGCGGCATCCGTGCACTCCACGTCAAGTTGAGCCTCCGCCACCCGGTTCACATCCACGACAGCTGGTTCCGCCTGCAGGAGAGCCTTGATGGCAGAGGCATGCGCACGCTCCGCGTCGAGTTGAGCCTCTGCCTCCCGGTCCTCCTTTAGTATCGCCAGGTTGAACCGCTGGTCCACCTGCATCATGGGGGACCCGGACACCGGCACGAAGTCGACGTCTATCGTCTCATACCCATCGAGGGCCTTCTGCGCTGCGGCCTCCGCCATGAACATTGGATCGGCTTCCTCCTCCTTATAGCTTGGCTCTAGAGAACTCGGGGATTGGTCCGCCGCAAAGCGAGCTCGGGAACGGAGGTCTGTGGCATCGACCGCTGCCGCGATTTCTGTGCGATGCTCTGGCGTCAGCATCTTGTAGTACGTGATCTTGTGGCGCACCATGGCTTTCCGGCGAACTAGGGGACGCTTGATGCGGGCTAGGGGATCGAAAGGTGGGAGAATGGGCTCAGAGGAGGTGTGGTTTTGAGGCAGTGGCTGGCGTAGGCCGAGCAGCGAAGGTTCTGGTGTGAATAGTGGTTCCGGTGAAGATGGGTCAATTGGTTTTGA
Organism: Aegilops umbellulata; assembly: GCA_032464435.1. NCBI lineage: Eukaryota > Viridiplantae > Streptophyta > Magnoliopsida > Poales > Poaceae > Aegilops > Aegilops umbellulata. The sequence continues at coordinate 185,758,452 of CP136055.1, forward strand.
CTGTACATTGCTCTTGTCACGTTCGCGTTGCACCCCGGCACGCTGGACCCTCCACGTCGCTCACCGAATAGAACACGCTTCGTCTTGCGTTTTTGCTTGCTTGTGGGACCGCAGTTGAGAGCAAACCGGCGTCCCTCCCCCTCCCCCACCCACGTCATTTATACTACCACTCCCTCCATTTTATGCAGAGTAAATAAAAATAGAGGGAGTATACTATGGATGAGGATCCCCTGACGTGACCGAACCCATTGGGTAACTGGCATGCGGGGCCTAGCAAGCATGGGGTCCGCGAGTAAGTGACCGAAAGGGAGGGTAAGGCAGGGATACCTATGTCAGAGGATCCACTTCCACTACTACTCCCTCCTTCCATCTACTATACAGGGCCTAATGCATTTTTCGAGGCTAACTTTGACCAAATGTTACTAATAATATATGACATGCAACTTACACAAAGCATACGGTCAAATTCGTATGTGAAAGGAGCTTCCAATGATTTAATTTTCACATTATACATCTCATGTACTATTAATCTGTCAATAGTCAAAGGCGGTTTTGAAAAACGCATTAGAGCATGGTTAATAATATAGCCAACCGATGGCTATAAGGAACTGCCATGTCATCTATAGCCATCAGCTATATGCACTCATACAATAGTGTGGGCTATAAGGTTGGCTATTTCCCGCAAATATATATATATATATATATATATATATATATGTATATATATATATATATGTATATATATATATATATGTATATATATATATATATATGTATATATATATATATATAAGGTTGGCTATTGTATTAGTACTTTTTCCATCTCCTCTCTATCTCTTTCTTCATATTTATTGTATTTACCTAGGAATGCGTATATGGCTAGGCTCTTACATGAGAGCTCACTCCCCTTACTTTTTCACATCTCTCTCCTCCACATAGGCAAAAGTGCCATGTAAGTTGGCTCTTAGAATGGCTATTAGGTTGGCTCTAAGCATTTAATATTTGCATGAGCAAGGTATATGATTGGAAGAGAGTTGCATGCATACTATTTTTTCTTCATCTATGTGTTATAGCCGGGTTGTAGAATAAGAGCTTGCTTTACTCTCTCTCCTCTCTTCTCACTCCTCCAAGTAGGGCTTTAATGACATGACAAGTCTTATAGCTTGCTGACTAGGCCTTATTATACTTTCTCTTAGGCCCTATATAAATGGAAGGAGGGAGTACTATGAGCACTTCATACTCTACTATAGATGTTGTCAATACTCCACTAGTACTATTGGACAGGGAGCTTAAAAAAAGTTACTATTGGACTGACTATACGTGGCGAAATCCTAGTAGGAAGAGCATGCGCAAGAACAAGCACATTCACGTGGATGAAAAAAATTGGAAACTATCTCTGTTTGAATACAAGTCTAGGAGTACGTACGAAAATAACAATATTGATTGGGCATTGTTGAATGTTGATACTTTTTTCTGTAAGTTTTATCAAAGTAGAGATACTTTGACTACACATAAAACTAATATGTAAACTAGAAAGGATCGGAGGGAGTATATTGTACGTTCAAAAGCAAAACGAACATTGAATACCCTTTATATATGATTTGCGGATGCTATGATCACTGGTTCAAAATTTTGAATCCGCCTTAGGTATGACACATGCACCCACTCGTTCTCTCTCGATTTCATCTTGGGGTCCGGAGATTGATTGAAAGAGGACTAGGGTGGGTACAATACGTTCGTTTCGCTTATGAACGTACAATATACTCCCTCTGATCCCCACAGACCCCCCCCCCCCACGCGCGGGTCATTTCTATCATAGAAATAGACCGAACCTTTATCTCCTTGCATGACACGTAATTAATCTCTCAACATCAATCAATCTCGTCAAGATGTGTCGGGGCACGAACTAAATGGGATGTCAAAACTAATGCGGGAAGCGACACGTAGTGGAGGCAAAGTGAAACTTTAAACGAACCATTTGTTTGTATGCATGTCGGAGAAATTACAACATTGGAAATACAAGCATGGTCTAGGCCCACATGCGAATGATAGTCGGCGGAATGTTGAAATAAGGCATGCGGGAGGATGGTCTCGACCGGAGGGCGGCATGATCGATGGAGAAGAGGGTTGGAGAGGAAAGAGAAGTAAGCAACGCCACATGATTATACTTGAACGGCTCAAATAAAAAATAAGTTGTCTCGTTTTCCCTTCCATCTTGGTCATGGAGTATGATACTCCCCCTGTTTTTATTTACTCTGCATATTAGGTTTGAGTGAAGTCAAACTTCATAAAATTTGACCGAATTTATAGAAAACTAGCAAGATGCCCGTGTCTTGCACGAAACATCAAGATCTTGTGGGAGAAAAGGATGAATGAGGGAAGGCCTTATCTGCAAATGTGGAGAGGAGTGCGGGTAAATTGTCATAGTTTCCTTCCTATCCGTTAGATATAGATCGGATGGCCTATATTGCGGGATGTGATGAGGACATGACTACCTTGGATACGACCAAAAATATTGCATACATGCATATTTGTCAGGTGATTTCTAGTGTCAACTATTAAATAATCTATTTATATTATCCAGAACAAAAATACTTCACACACTTTTGTGTTTGTCTAATTGTAGGTGTGTGGGACATTTGTACAATCCACATATGAAGATAGGGGGAAAGGAGAAGTTTAAGTTCTGTTCAAAAAGTCCTCTCACGTCACTTTTGGGCCAAGAGAAGATAGAGTCCAAGTCTCTCACGTTCTGGATTCAGATTCGGACTGCACAGACATACCTGACTCAAAACGCCAAGAACTTTTTCATATGGACTCCGAATTGGGTGATTCTTTTTTTCTTGGAAAGTAGATTTCATCCTCTTTCCAAACCAATTGGAATCACCTTTAAATTCATCCGGAGCATTGAGATATGGACGAAACAATCTGACGCTGCAGCAGAATCCGAGTCAAACAACAAGTCCAAAGGTGTTGCATCACCTCCACTTGGGCCCATGAGCCTTGTACGACCTAGGGTTGGTTTTAGGCTGCCTTGTACGTCCTACCACCTCCTTGGCCGCCACCCCTTACTCCTATATAAGTAGATCCATCTAGTAGCTTTTTCCTTGGGATTTGTTTAGTTAAAAGTTAGCCATTGCAACTTTGTGTACTTCGTTTGTGTCCAACGACCAGACCAAGACCACTTTCGGATCCCCACCTTTATCAACACTTCATCTATATTCGCAATATTCAGATTGCATTATCATATTCTTGCTTGTTCTTCGATTGCGTGCAGGAATAGACCTTCGTGGTCAGGCTGATCGTGCTTCCAGCATCGTCGGTAACCTCGGGAGATTGATTTAGCGATTGCTAAGGCGCAACGTTGTGCATGTTTGTAGTCGGATCGTCAAAGTCGACTCCACCAAATCGATAGTTATCATCTCATCGAAAGACCGGGACACCCCGCCTCTATCAAGTGGTATCAGTTTTCAGGTTGCTCGGTGAGAATTTCTAGTTTTCCCTAGATTAGATTTATTTTCTTACCTATTGTCCAAGAAAAAGCCACAAAAAAGTTAGATCTATTCATCCTTTTGTCCAAGCCAGTCTGAGCCTTTGCAATATTCTTTTCATTGCTTGCATTATTGAATTATCGGTTGCATCGTCGTGTCGAGTTGCTGGTCTTAGTGTTTAGTTCGTTTAGAGTTTCGAGTTCTATTCACATTAGTCACATCGCCGCTGCATCGTTCTCCCTTCCGCTGTTCACCACACCATCCGTCAATTTCCACCACATGCTACCCATAGTTCATTATCACAATCATAGTTGAGGTCGTTCACATCTTCGCTTGATCCAATCTGCATCTTATGTAGCTTGTTTGTGAAAAAAAGAGAAAGAAAAAAAGAAAAAGAAGTGAGAGAAAAAAAGAAAAAAAGAGGGAAAAAAGAGGAAAAAAAGTGAAAAAAATCCGTGAAAAAAGAAAAAAAAAGATATTCAGAGTGTGCTCCGCCTTAGTTACGCGTCGCGCCGTGATTTTTTTAGTGTTCTAGGCTCGCGTCTCTAGCACGGTCTAGCCTAGGACCAGGACAGTACCGTCGTTGAGCGTGTATTCAACATTGCATCTCTGAATTGATAATTGCTGATCTTTTGCTACCATATATTTGGCCTTCCAAGCTCCACATATTTCTACACCGTGTATATATACGCTCACCTGGCAATCGCTTTACTCAATCTTTGGAGTTATTTGACACCGCTGGTTGCCAGTCACCACCTGCTGCATGGTAAGAACTTGTAAGACTTTGATATTTGCTATACTGTGAGCGTTTTACCACCACATCCTAGTAGTTCATAGGAACATTATTCTCGGATTTTTTTTCTTGTTTTTCTACTAAATATGGCAGGTTCCAGAGTCAGTTGGGCTTCATCAATCGTGGGAGACGTGCCACCAGCTCCGAAAATACAACCACCGTCACAAGAGGTGCAAAGACATAAGAATACGCACAATCAGGTTTTTGTTTCCATGCCACCTTTTAATGGTCGTTTTAAGCCTGATTTATATATTGAATGGGAGTTCGAAATAAATGTTATATTTGCTTCCCATGATTTTTTGGAACATAAAAAAGTTAAGCTTGCGGTTGGTTCTTTCACTAGTTTTGCTACTGTTTGGTGGAGTGAACATTGTCGGTTATACCATGATTATGTACCTACTACTTGGGATGATTTAAAACTTGTCATGAGAGATAGATTCATCGATGTTTATTATACTCGTGGCATGATTAAAAAACTACAACATTTAAAATAAGGTAGTGACACTGTAAGAAAATATTATGATGATTTACAAACTACCTTGTTGCATTCCTTTTTAGAGGAAAGTGAAGAAGATTTTATGGATAGATTTTGGGGAGGATTAAACCGTGATATTCATGAGATACTAATTCATGAAGAATGTTATCCTATGGACCATTTGTTTCATCTTGCTTGCAAAGCTGAACAGGAAATAAAGAGGCGTGATGCCCACAAGACAAACAAGCATAAGGTGCACATCCAAGGAGTTGAGACGGTCCTTCCTTCTACCACTGCGCCTACTATGACAACAACATCTATTGTTGTGAGCACTGCATCAGCTCCATATTATGACCCGTCACTGCTGAGAGTTCCAACATTGTCTGAGTTGATAACACGAGGTAATGAGAAATGTACTGATCTTCTAACTTCGCATGCGAATGATGAATGCCTTGTCGATTTAAATACACCATGTGATGCTCTAGCCACTACATTGATCACACCACCTATTTTAGATGATTATGCTGATGATTTGACTTTGCTATGTGATCAAACAACTGCAATATCAAGAATTTTGAGTGCACCCATTGAATTAACCGTTGATGTGAAAGAACCATGTGAATCAGGCACTAAAACAAATTTGGATCAACTACGTTTGAAAATAATTGTGCCAATGTTTAATCATTTTGATATGACCTCTAATCTTGATAATGATTTTGTGTTGAATGACTTGTTGCATGTTTGCTTATTACAGCATGTTGTAGCATGTAATTCTGAAACTATTAAAGTTTATTCACCAATGTTGGGATGGTTTAATGATGAACTTTGTCAATCTTCTGATATGAATAAGAGTTTCACTTATATGTGCAAACTGAGTTGCAATATTTTCATGCCTTCTACTTCTTGTGATAATATTTTGGCTTTATATTTTATGAAATTTGAAAGTTACTCATGTATACATGTGTCATATGTGCAAAAACTAAGGAAAATAAAAATGGATGACATATACATATACAACATGTGCACCTTGTCTCTTTTATTAGCCACATTTCAAATTAAGCAACGCCAAGGACGGCTTTATTTTCAAGAAGGGGAGGATGATGAGGACATAACTACCTTGGATACGACCAAAAATATTGCATACATGCATATTTGTCAGGTGATTTCTAGTGTCAACTATTCAATAATCTATTTATATTATCCAGAACAAAAATACTTCACACACTTTTGTGTTTTGTCTAATTGTAGGTGTGTGGGACATTTGTACAATCCACATATGAAGATAGGGGAAAAGGAGAAGTTTAAGTTCTGTTCAAAAAGTCCTCTCACGTCACTTTTGGGCCAAGAGAAGATAGAGTCCAAGTCTCTCACGTTCTGGATTCAGATTTGGACTGCACAGACATACCTGACTCAAAACGCCAATAACTTTTTCATACGGACTCCGAATTGGGTGATTCTTTTTTTGTTGGAAAGTAGATTTCATCCTCTTTTCAAAACAAATGGACTCACCTTTGAATTCATCCGGATCATTGAGATATGGACGAAACAATCTGACGCTGCAGCAGAATCCGAGTCAAACAACAAGTCCAAAGGTGTTGCATCACCTCCACTTGGGCCCATGAGCCTTGTACGACCTAGGGTTGGTTTTAGGCTGCCTTGGGACGTCCTCCCACCTCCTTGGCCGCCACCCCTTACTCCTATATAAGTAGATCCATCTAGTAGCTTTTTCCTTGGGATTTGTTTAGTTAGAAGTTAGCCATTGCAACTTTGTGTACTTCGTTTGTGTCCAACGACCAGACCAAGACCACTTTAGGATCCCCACCATTATCAATACTTCATATATATTTGCAATATTCAGATTGATTTATCATATTCTTGCTCGTTCTTTGATTGCTTGCAAGAATAGACCTTCGTGGTTAGGCTGACCGTGCTTCCGGCATCGTCAGTAACCTCAGGAGATTGGTTTAGCGATTGCGAAGGCGCAACGTCGTGCACGTTTGTAGTCGGATAGTCAAAGTCGTCTCCACTAAATCGATAGTTATCATCTCATCGAAAGATCGGGACACCCTCGCCTCTATCATATTGAGTACATAAGATGATCAACTTGTCTATTTTCTAACCATAGGTTAAGAAGATGCGGCAGGATGGGCAGGCAGTTGATGATGCCCTTTACGCACTAGCAATGGGTCTTGATACTTGGGTAAGACATTATGAATCTTGCGTTGTTGGAGATGTGCGCTCCAACACCCTTGCACGGGACGAAGGCAGGAAGACACAAAATAGTGCCATCATGAGCAAGGATACGTATGACAGAGAGACAACTAAAATGTATGCTAACATAACAGACATTGTTTAGTTGCAGTATATCATCAATTTTGAGGATCATCGATGTATGGTTCTGTTGTTCTGTCATTGGTGTAACCTGTTTTCTAGGGTCGCAAAACCAAGAGCTGATGATTATTTCAAATCCATCAATGTCAAGGCGGCGTACCAGACCAACAAACCTTTTATTTTGGCAAATCAAGCAACACAGTTTTTCTTGGAAGACACATTTCACGTAGCGATCACTCGAGAGTATTGCAAAGGTTTCAGCAGAGGAACTCGTTTAATGAAGTTGCACAACAAGATGATGCTTACACTACTCCCGGTGTACAAGATTCCACAGATGTTCCTAATATATTTGAGAACCATCACGTCAATGACGCTGGTGAAAAGATTTCTTGTAATGCTGTGGATATTGATACGTCTCCAACGTATCAATAATTTTTGATTGTTTCATGCTATTATATTATCTATTTTTGATGTTTATGGGCTATATTAAATACTTTTATATTATTTTTGGGACTAACCTATTAACCTAGAGCCCAATGCCAGTTTCTATTTTTCCCTTGTTTCAGTGTTTCGCAGAAAAGGAATATCAAACGGAGTCCATGGATTATACGCACTCTCAACCTTCCACAATTTTCTAGCCTCTATGGTACCGCGCATTTCCCTTTCTCATATTGAGAGTTGGTGCAAACTTCGCCTGTGCATCCAAACCCCGTGATACGATACGCTCTATCACACATAAACCTCCTTATATCTTCCTCAAAACAGCCACCATACCTACCTATTATGGCATTTCCATAGCCATTCCGAGATATATTGCCATGCAACTTTCCACTGTTCCGTTTATTATGACACGCTTCATCATTGTCATATTGCTTTGCATGATCATGTAGTTGACATTGTATTTTGTGGCAAAGCCACTATTCATAATTTTTTCATACATGTCACTCTTGATTCATCGCATATCCCGGTACACCGCCGGAGGCATTCACATAGAGTCATATCTTGTTCTAAGTATTGAGTTGTAATTGTTGAGTTCTAAGTAATAAAAGTGTGATGATCATCATTATTAGAGCATTGTCCCATGTGAGGAAAGGATGATGGAGACTATGATTCCCCCACAAGTCGGGATGAGATTCCGGACTAAAATAAAAAAAGGAGAGAGAAAAGAGGCCAAAGAAAAAAAGAGGGCCCAAACAAAAAATAATAATAATAAAAGAGAGAAAAAGAGAGAAGGGACAATGCTACTATCCTTTTCCACACTTGTGCTTCAAAGTAGCACCATGATTTTTATGATAGAGAGTCTCCTATGTTGTCACTTTCATATACTAGTGGGAAGTTTTCATTATAGAACTTGGCTTGTATATTCCAATGATGGGCTTCCTCAAAATGCCCTAGGTCTTCGTGAGCAAGCAAGTTGGATGCACACCCACTTAGTTTCTTTTGTTGAGCTTTCACATATTTATAGCTCTAGTGCATCCGTTGCATGGCAATCCCTACTCCTCTCATTGACATCAATCGATGGGCATCTCCATAGCCTAGTGATTAGCCACGTCAATGTGAGACTTTCTACCTTTTTGTCTTCTCTCATAACCCCCATCATTATACTCTACTCCACCAAGAGTGCTATATCCATGTCTTGTGCTCATGTATTGCGTAAGAGTTGAAAAGGCTGAAGCGCATTAAAAGTATGAACCAATTGCTCGGCTTGTCATCGGGGTTATGCAAGATGAGAACATGTGTGTGACAATATTAAAACATGGCCTAACTATATGATTTTGTAGGGATAAGCTTTCTTTGGCTATGTTATTTTGATAAGACATAATTGCTTTGTTAGCGTGTTTGAAGTATTATTGTTTTTATGTCAACATTAAACTTTTATCTTGAATCTTTCGGATCTAAATATTCATGCCACAATAAAAAGATTTACATTGAGAATTATGCTAAGAAGCATTCCACATCAAAAATTCTGTTTTTATCATTTACCTACTTGAGGAGAGCAGGAATTAAGCTTGGGGATGCTGATACCTCTCCAACATATCTATATTTTTTGATTGTTTCATGCTATTATATTATCTGTTTTTGATGTTTATGGGCTTTATTAAACACTTTTATATTATTTTTGGGACTAACCTATTAACCCAGAGCCCAGTGCCAATTTCTGTTTTTCCCTTGTTTGAGTGTTTCGCAGAAAAGGAATATCCAATGGAGTCCAAATAGAATGAAACCTTCGGGAGAGTTATTTTTGGAACTGAAGCAATCCACGAGACTTGGAGTGTACGTCAGGCAATAAATAAGGAGAGCACGAGGTAGGGGGCGCACCTACCCCCCAGGCGCGCCCTCCACCCTCGTGGGCCCCTCGTGGCTCTCCTGACCGACTTCTTTTGCCTATATATCCATATACCTTAAAAACTTCGGGGAACAGAATAGAACGGGAGTTCCGCCGCCGCAAGCCTCTGTAGCCACCAAAAACAAATCGGGACCCTGTTCCAGCACCCTGCCGGAGGGGGGATCCCTCACAGGTGGCCATCTTCATCATCCCGGCGCTCTCCATGATGAGGAGGGAGTAGTTCACCCTCGGGGCTGAGGGTATGTACCAGTAGCTATGTGTTTGATCTCTCTCTAGTGTTCTTGACGTGGTACGATCTTGATGTATCGCTAGCTTTGCTATTATAGCTGGATCTTATGATGTTTCTCCCCCTCTACTCTCTTGTAATGGATTGAGTTTTCCCTTTGAAGTTATCTTCTCGGATTGAGTCTTTAAGGATTGGAGAACACTTGATGTATGTCTTGCATGTGCTTATCTGTGGTGACAACGGGATATTCATGTGATCCACTTGATGTATGTTTTGGTGATCAACTTGCGAGTTCTGTGACCTCGTGAACTTATGCATAGGGGTTTGTAACGCCCCGAGACCGACTCTCCAGATGCCTTCCTTGTTTCGCGAATCAGCTGTGTTATCTATTTGTTTGTTGCATCTCATCTCATAGCATCATGCGCATTGCATTAGCATGTTTTCATAAAGCTTGCATTGTTCGTAGTTGCCGCTCCTCGCTAGTCTCTGTTGACCTTTTGACATGCCCCTTTGTCGTTGTCGACCTCTCTCAAATCCCTCATGTGCGTGTCCGAAACTTCTCTGGACCTGACCCGGGCAGTCATGACCGATGTGTCCGGATCATCCCCTAACATCTTTAAAACGTCACCGTTTTCTTATTTGGGCTTCGCAGCTATTTATTTCACGATCGTTCGATTAAGATCGGAGGAACGAGATAGCCCCTAAACCTAGTCCCTACTTTATAAACCTGTCCAACCTAAAACCTAGGGACCTTGTCCCATCCACCCATCACCGCCGCCGCCACTCCATCAAATCCCCCTCGGGATCCATCCCCAATCAGCCTAGCTACCTTCCTCCAACCCGCACCCGCAGCCTCCTCCCTCGATCTACGCAGCCATCCAACCAGCGCCCGAGCCCGAGCTCCTTCGAACGGAGCCACCAAGGGATCCCTGCTGCCCCGACCGAGAGAGAGCTTGTCCCATTTGCTCCCCTCTCCATGGCACCGTCGCCGCTGGCAAACCCAGCCACCCCGAGCGCCGCCTTCATGCTCGAGCTCCTCCAGGAACCCATCGCCCCTTCCCCTCTTCTTCTCCTCCTTCCCTCCTCTCTCTGTTTCACTCCCTCGTTTCTCATGCCTCTCCCTCTCGTTCCTGCGTCGTTCGCGAGCACGAGGGAGACGCAGCAACGCTTCCGTTTTCCCCGTGGACCACATCGAGCGCCGGCGCCCATCCCGACCTTCCTTGCTTTCACTCCGTCCTTGCCTGTCCCCGGCGCCGTCGCACACCTGCTCCTCTACTTCGAGGACGAGGCCAGCACCAAGTCCTCCTCGAGTTCCCTGCCTCAGATCCATGCTCGCCGCGCCAAGTTCTGCTGCCTCTGCCCCAAGCTTCCTCGTCGTGCTCGGGCGTCCCCCACCCGGGGACCGACGCTGCTGCTGCCGTCGTCGTTCGAGGCCAGCACCTCGCCTCTTCTTCGAACCGGGGAGCAGAGACCCAAGGCCGCCTCGAGCTCCCGTGCCGACCCCTCTCCATCCTGCCGCTCGCCGGAGCTCTGCACGCCGCAAGCCGCGACCTCCCTGTCCACAACCGCTGCTGCTGCCTCCCCGCCGTCATCTTCAAGCCCGCCTCCCGCCACGTCCTCGACTGGATCCGCCGGATCCCCATCGCCGCACCAAGTCCCTAGCCTCGCCGCCTGTCGAGGCAAATCTGCCTCCTCGAACACCTATGGGGACCGAGCCCCTTTCTTGGTTCGGCGGGGGGCGGAGGTCGCGCGAAGAGCGGATCGAGGCGATGCACACAAGGGGTTTACCCAGCTTCGGGCCGCACGGATGCGTAAAACCCTACTGCTGCTTTGTGGTTTTGTATTGTGTTCTTGCTCGGGAGCGTGTGGTGCTACAGTACACGCGAGCTGCTGGCGAGACCGAGCGCGAATGGCCTCCCCTCCCCCCGTTGCGCATGGGGCCTCCTTTTATATGTGCAAGGGGTTACCCACAGGTGGCAACGTTGGTGGGGGTAAGACTGGAAAACGTTGTGTTGGGTACAGCTGTTTGCACAGTGCTATCATACCTAACTCTGACGGCAGGGGACAAGGGCATTAAATGCCTGTCTGGGTCGCCCAAACAGTGCAGGAAAGGGGCCGTCAGGAGCGCCACCATTTGCCACGATGGCTACTCTGTCAGCGTTGCTTCGCCACCGCATGCCCCTGGCTGCGCAGCCTCTCGCCACGTACGCCTGGAATGGCCCCAGAGCGACGCGTGGGTGGATGACCTGGAGCGCAGGCGCGGGGTGGTGACTTGCCGCGGCAAGCGCCTTGCCGCGGTTGATGCCTTGTCGCGCCCGGGGGCTTGTCGCTCACCGGTCCTTGCCGGGACGCGGAGCGCGTCGCAGCAAGTTTCTTGTCGTGCCTCGGTCGGCCTTCCCGGCAAGCTCCTCTTGCCAGGGCCTTGTGCTTTGAGCGGTCGTCCCGGCAAGCTCCTCTTGCCGGGGCCTTGCTCTCTTCGGGTGGCCTTCCCGACAGGCTCCTCGTGTCGGGGCCTTGGCTCAAATACTTCGTTCTCGGATGGCCCAAAAAGGGACCATGGAGAGTCTTGGCGATCGCCTGGCCAGCCTTGCCGCGGGGTGCTACGACTGCCCGTGCACAAGTTCGGGGTACTAAGGTACCCCTACTTTAGTACACCGACAGGAGCCCCCGGGCCTGGGCCATACACGGTGCCGAGCGTTGTTGGGCCAGGCCCAAAACAGTGCACGGGCACGCGTGGCCTGGGTCACGCTGCATCTGCTTCTGCATCCACCACGTCCTCCCCGAACGGCACGCGTCGAGCGCGGCATCGTGGGGAGAGGCGTGCATGACGTGGGCGGCGTGCGCGGGGCTGAGCCCCGCGGGCATGCGTCATGTCGCAGGTGATTTGTTTATTGGGAAAGGCGAAACGCCCCCTCTCTTCCCCCTAATAAGCAGGGGAAACAGGGGCAGTCCGCCCACCCGCCAGTTGCGATTCCCCGAAAATCTCCGCCACTTCCCAAGAGAAGCAGCGTTCCGCCCCTTCCGTCGCCACCAGTGCTACCGACGCCGTCGACCTCCCTCCCTCTTTCCGCCATGGCCCCGAAGGGCGACAAGGGGAAAGGGAAGGCCCTGAAGTCGGCCGAGGCTCAGCGGCTTGAGGCGCTGCGAAAGGACCAGGCGACCTTCCCCCCTGAGCTCGACGCGCTGGTCCTGAGGGAGGAATACTACCTCTTCTGGTCGACGGGGACGCGAGCGCATCCGCGCACGAGGGTTCTTCCCGCCGCCGCTCAGAAGGAGTATCCGACCGGGTATCCCTTCTTTGCTCTGTTCTTCTATTGCGGGCTCTGCCTGCCCTTCTCTGAATTTTTCTGCGACATCATGAACACCTACGGGTTCCATCTCCTTGATTTCACTCCCAATGCTGTCCTGACCATGGCAATTTTCGCACATCTTTGCGAAAACTTTGTCGGGGTCTATCCAAACGTAGCCCTCTTCTGCCACTTCTTCACGCCTCGAGTAGAGAGAGGAGAGCCCCTCTCCGACGGAATCTCCTGGATCTCGCAGCTTGGCAAGAAGGATGCTTATCTGGAGGGAGAGCTCCGCAGCAAATGGGAGGAATGGAGAGCAGACTGGTGCCTGATCGTCGAGGAGAACCCGCAGCCGTTCACAGTCGTGCGCCAAACTCCTGTGGTGCGCGGCAGGGATTGGAGCGACGTGGCTCCGGACGACGACAAGCTGCAGATTGCCGTCACCCGGATCCTGCGGCTCAGGCGTGCCGGGCTCACAGTTGGCGCCGTTGGTGCAGATTTCCTCCGCCGCCGCATCGCTCCCCTGCAGGAGAAAGGGAGACCCGCTTGGGAGTTCCAGAATGCGGCGGACATCATGAGGCTGCGCCCTGGCCTCAACTTCAATTTCATCGTCTTGGAGCTTGACGGGACGCTCAGGGAGCTGTTCAAGCACGACCCCGACCACCCCGAATGGTTCAAGCTGCCGCGAGGCGTCGTCCCATTGTGCAACAATTCGTCGCTCAGCCGCACCCTTGCAATGATGCCGCTGTGCGACTCGCACGGGATCGACTCCACTTGGCAGGAGCCCGCCGGCGATGTCGTGCGGGCGTTCTTCGACGACTTGGTGGAGAGGCCAGTCGACGCCGACGAGCAGAAGGGCCTCACTCGAGACACCACCGACGCGGAGTTGGCGCGCATCGCCTCCAGGATGGAAGAGGCGGCGGCCGCCGCGGCCGCGGGCGAATTTGGCTTCACATTGGCGGAGGCGGACGCAGCGGAGGCGGAAAGCCTTGCCGATCGAGCGGAGTTTGCCGGCGAGGAAGAGCTTGCCGGGCACGGCGCAGGGGCGGACGAGTCCACCGAGGGCACGAGCGGCTTGCCGGAGGTTGACGCCTCTTCCTCCCGACCTTCAGGCAGCTCGTCGCAAGCGGAGCCCCCGGCTCAACCACGGAGGCGTCTCCGCAAGGCCGGAGAGGTGGTACGGCAAGCGAGCCAACAACCGCAGCGCCGCGTGACACGCTCCGCTGTGGCCGCAGGAGCGGGGTCTTCGCGGGCCGCGGCCTCCGCTCCTGCCGCCCCTCGCGCCACGGCGGTGGCCGGGGCAGGGCCATCTCAGGCTAGCGCCACCACTGCCTTCGCCAAGCGGCCGAGGGGGCCTACTCCCCCGCCTCCCCGCGCCAGAAGCGGGCCAGTCTTCGACTTCTCCGCGCTTAGCTCCAACGAGGAAGAGGGAGAGGAGTAAGATCCCCGCTGCACTTGTATTTCTTCGATTCTTGTAGTTGTGTCTCGCATCTCATTTGCTTTCCTCTGATTTTATTCCTTTTCAGGACTCTGGCTCAGAGGGCGGCAAAGAGAGCCAAGGTCCCTGTGGTCGTCCTGGACGACGAGCCCGCCATGATGGCAGGGGGTGCGCCCGAGACGACCTTGCTGGACCCGCCAACTAATCCTCAGAGCAGCCCCCAACGCAGCCCCCAGCGTAAGCATATGATTTGCTCCCTGTCGTTGGGCGCGCCCGGGTACTCTTCGCTTTTCTTGACATCTGGCTGACGATTTGTGTAGGAGCAGAGCAGCCCCACCAGGAGCGTCTGGAGACCGCCCCCGATGAGCCACCCGCTACGTCTACACCGCCAAGGGGGAGTTCCCCGGCAAGGGAGGAATCCCCGGCAAGGGAGCAGTCTCCGGCAAGGGAGCAGTCTTCGGCAAGGGAGCAGTCCCCGGCGAGGGACGGCCATACTGACGACGCGGCCGCCACCGGAGAGACGGATGGTGCTGAAGATCCGGCCGGCAAAGAGGCCGCCAAGGCTGCCGCAGCAGCCGCGGGCGAGGGGGCCGGCGATCGTACTGACGGCCCTAGGGCTGCAGGAACGCCAGGCACTGCACCGACCGCCGATCCCGCCTCCGGAGCAGCGTCGGGCCCCGAGGAGCCCCAGCCAGGCGTCTACCAGAAGGCCGGCGATGATATCTTCATCAAGCTCCCCTGGGAGTCGACTTCCAGGGCGCCGGTCGAGGGGGAGACCTTGGATGGGGAGGTGCTCGCCTCCGCCGGGCTGACGCTGGTTGATGCTCCAAGCAGCAGCGGCGGCGAACCTGAGGAGGAGTGGCTGCTCCGGAAGCTGGTGTCACTCCACCGTGCCCGACAAGCCCAGGTGGAACGCCGGGAAGCGCTTGTCGCGAAGGCGGGAGTAGACATGGAGAAGCGCGCCGGGGAGCTCCGGGAGCTCAACCAGGAGGCCCTCCGATCTTTGGCGGAGGAGCGAAGGCAGCTCGACAAGGCACGGACGGCCTTCATCCTTGAGAAGGCGGAAGCCGAGGAGCAGCAAAGGCTTGCCGCCGCGGGGCTGGCCGCGCGGGAGGGCGAGCTGGTGCAGCAGAAAGCCAGCCTCGCCAGCCATGAGGAGGAGGTCGCCGCGCACGAGCAAGCGCTCGGCGGAGCCCTCAAGGAAGCGCAAGATGCTGCCGCGGCCGCCGAGGCCGCCAAGAAGGCGCTGGAGGCGAAGGTGGCGCAGCTCGACACTGATCTCAAGGCGAGCGGTGAGGATCTCGCCGCGCTCAAACAAGAGCGCGAGAAGGGTGCCCATACCCTCGGCGAGCTGCAAGGCCGCTTCGCCGAGAAGATCAAGGAGCTTGATGCCGCCAAGGACTCCAACGCTGATCTCGAGCTGAAGCTGGACACCTTGTTCAAGGCGCTGGACAGCGCCAAGGAGCAAGAGGTGATCTTGCGGAAGGAGGTCAAAGACAACGAGGCGCTGTTGGAGAGCACCGCAGTCACCCAGAACGAATTCAGGGCAATGGTGGAGCAGTGGACGGAGGGTCTGGTGGACATCACCGCCTCCATCGACAAGGAGCTGTCGCTGCTGGGGATGGAGGGTCATGAGTAACCCTCCGACGCGAACCTCCCACCCAGCGCCAAGCTCACTTCGTTCTTCAAAGGCGTGGTGGCGGCCCTTCAGCATCTCCGGAACGCGATCCCAGAGCAGCTGGCCGGCGAGACGCGCGATGCCATCGCCGGAGCCCTCGAGAAGGTGTTGGTGAAGATCGTCTTCCGCAACCCCGGCATCAGGCTCACCAACGTCCTCAAATCCCTGCCGGCAGATGCTGACCTCGAGGAGATCAGGGCCCTCGTCGCGCCCATTGTGGAGAAGGTAGCCGGGATCAAGAGGATCGAGGGCGACCGCGTGGATTAGGCCGCCTCCCCTTTTCTTTTCTTGTCGCTGCTGGCCAAGTTATGGAAGTGATTCATTAGGGCCGCGACAAACTATCTTGTAATATAACTTTATCTTAGGTAGTGATTGCACTGTTATCTCCTCTACTTGATCCTGTGTTTTGTATGTTTTTGCCCTACGCTTTTGGGGACTCGCCGGCGTAGGCCTCCGCCTTGCCGCGGGCTCTGAGTGCGGGACATCAGCAGCCTGCCAGCGGCGCCATTACCGGCAAGAAACTTTGCCGCGGCTAGCTGTAGCTCACTTAAATTGTTGAGCAGGCTCAAAACAAAGTAAGTGTTGCGACTGCAGTCGCAACACACTTAAGCTACCGAGCGAGCTCGAAACAAAGTAAGGATGCCACTCTGGTTGTAACACACTTAAGTCGTTGAGCGGACTCGAAACGAAGTAAGGGCGCAACTAGCCACGAGCCGGTCCCTCCACGCACAGGTTTTTCATACAAAGCACGGTCGTTCGAGGAACATAACCTTAAAATTTAAAAACTCGATTGCTCAAACTTTGGCAACTTAGCTTTTCCGTGGCTCGCTGCCCGGCAAGGTCGCCTTCCGGCAAGGCGAAACATGGGTCTCGCCGTCGCTTACCAGGGGTCAGTGCTGCGCAGAGTGTCAGATAATGCATGCAAAGAATAAAGAGCATGAGATCGACAAGATGCGCGGAGCACATAAACTCAATCTGCGCACAGGGTCTGCGCCTGGCTCCGTACAAAGGATCACATGCAACAGCGTCAAGACTTTGTACAGAAGGGTGGTTGCCGGACGGGGTCCGACAACCGCGCCTTAAGGGCGAAACTTACGAAGATGCCCAACGTTCTAGGAGTTGCTCACCGGAGTGGTATCTTCGGTCTCAAGGCGGACAGCGCCAGGCCCAGCGACTTGTTTCACCCGGTAAGGGCCTTCCCACTTCCTCGAAACTTCCGGCACTAACCTAGCGGCTATAAAAGCAGCGCAAAGCTTGCTGGTAGAGAGCAGCTCGCATAGCGGCCTGAAGACGGTCCTCCTCGAGGAGCAGCGCGTCAAAGATGTCGCAGCTGCTCTTGCTCAAGCTCAGCGTGAGCGAGCACTCGAGGTGGCCCGTATGCGAGATCCGTGGGGCTAACTGCCTCCGCTCCGTGGAATAGAGCGAAAGGTTGCCTGGTCATACCAGGGCTTACCTGCGCCGAGAGGTGTCGGCGTATGTTCGGATGCCGGGGCACCGTGAGCTCGATGGAGGTTCGGACGCCGCGGCGCCATGAGCTGGCTCGACGACGCCCGTTCCACCGCTGGTGCCGTCCCCACCACCCGTTTGCTCCAAGGGCGGTGGGTACGACGCGGACGGACCAGCCACCTTCGGAGCCTTCTTCTTTGGTGGCATGTCGATAAAGATGATGGAGATCTAGCCTGTGCGGACGCCGGATCAGGTTCAAACAACTTCGACGCCCCCTACCTGGCGCGCCAAAGATGTCGAGGGAAATCTGCGTCCTCGAACACCTATGGGGACCGAGCCCCTTTCTTGGTTCGGCGGGGGGCGGAGGTCGCGCGAAGTGCGGATCGAGGCGATGCACACAAGGGGTTTACCCAGCTTCGGGCCGCACGGATGCGTAAAACCCTACTGCTGTTGTGTGGTTTTGTATTGTGTTCTTGCTCGGGAGCGTGTGGCGCTACAGTACACGAGAGCTGCTGGCGAGACCGAGCGCGAATGGCCTCCCCTCCCCCCGTTGCGCATGGGGCCTCCTTTTATATGTGCAAGGGGTTACCCACAGGTGGCAACGTAGGCGGGGGTAAGACTGGAAAACGCTGTGTTGGGTAAAACTGTTTGCACAGTGCTATCATACCTAACTCTGACGGCAGGGGACAAGGGCATTAAATGCCCATCTGGGTCGCCCAAACAGTGCAGGAAAGGGGCCGTCAGGAGCGCCACCGTTTGCCACGATGGCTACTCTGTCAGCGTTGCTTCGCCACCGCATGCCCCTGGCTGCGCAGCCTCTCGCCATGTACGCCTGGAATGGCCCCAGAGCGACGCGTGGGTGGATGAGCTGGAGCGCAGGCGCAGGGTGGTGACTTGCCGCGGCAAGCGCCTTGCCGCGGTTGATGCCTTGTCGCGCCCGGGAGCTTGTCGCTCACCGATCCTTGTCGGGACGCGGAGCGCGTCGCAGCAAGTTTCTTGTCGTGCCTCGGTCGGCCTTCCCGGCAAGCTCCTCTTGCCAGGGCCTTGTGCTTCGAGCGGTCGTCCCGGCAAGCTCCTCTTGTCGGGGCCTTGCTCTCTTCGGGTGGCCTTCCCGACAGGCTCCTCCTGTCGGGGCCTTGGCTCAAATACATCATTCTCGGATGGCCCAAAAAGGGACCATGGAAAGTCTTGGCGATCGCCTGGCCAGCCTTGCCGCGGGGTGCTACGACTGCCCGTGCACAAGTTCGGGGTACTAAGGTACCCCTACTTTAGTACACCGAAACCGCCCCTTCGCCTCGCTCGCCGGAGCTCTGCTCCAGGCGCCGCCCGCAGCTCTGAATCGAGCAGAGGACGAGCGCCTCGCCCGCATTGACCCAGTCCTCCAGCGCGCGGGCCACGAGCCTCCTGGGCCGCAAGCTCGCCCGAGGCCCAGATCTGCGTCGTTTGGGCCTCCTTCTCTCCAGCTGGGCTTGGCCCATGGGTGAGGTCCCCACAGCCCTTCCTGTTCAGCCCAGCAGCGCTCCAGATTCAGCCCAGTGCATGTTTTTTTCCTGTCTGCGAATTTGCCTAATAATCCAAAGAACGCCAGTTTTCAGAAAACCCCTTGTTGTTCATACAGCAATAATACACTGACCATGCATCAGAATTAAACAAACTACTTATGTAAGATGCTCAGTTTTTCATGTACTTTCATAATATGCAACTTTCATCCATGTTTGAAATGCTTAAATTGTTGTTTGCATTAATTTGCATAAAAAGCATGTTAAAATGGTTTATTTCATAACTAAATAGCCGTAGCTCAGATTCAAATAAACTTTATATGTAAATGGGGTGAAAAAATGCCTAGTTTAACGTGGTGCGCTTTATTTTGCTGTTTAACAACATTAAAATTGTGTTTAGGGTCGAACAGTACCAAATCTAAAATATGGATATGAGGATATTCCGGATTTGTTGTTTGTTATCTCCGACCTCATTTAAATTGCCTAAATAGGTAGTTTTATTATGTTTCACCTCTTGCCATGTGAAGCAACATTTAATATTGATGTGTACATAAACGGGAGTAAACTAAATAATTGAGGTGGTGTTTCGTCAATATGCAACTAGTTGCATATTGAGCTCCACTTAATTTGTAGGATTGCTTGTGCACTTTGCCATGCCATGCTTCATTAAACCGGACATGCATCATACTCGATTGTGCATCATGCCATGTTCATGTGATGGCTGTTTACCATGTTGTTTGCTTCTTTCCGGTGTTGCCTCTTCGGGTTAGTTCCGATAACGTCATGTTTGTGAGGATTTGTTCGACTTCGTCCGTTTGTCTCCTTCATGGACTCGTTCTTCTTCCTTGCGGGATCTCAGGCATGATGACCATACCCTCGAAATCACTTCTATCTTTGCTTGCTAGTTGCTTGCTCTTTTGCTATGCCTATGCTGCGATACCTACCACTTGCTTATCATGCCTCCCATATTGTCAAACCAAGCCTCTAACCCACCTTGTCCTAGCAAACCGTTGTTTGGCTATGTTATCGCTTTGCTCAACCCCTCTTATAGCGTTGTTAGTTGCAGGTGAAGATGAAGTTTGTTCCTTGTTGGAACATGGAGATGTTGTTCCTTGATTGGAACATGTTTACTTGTTGGGATATCACAATACCTTTTATATTATTAATGCATCTATATACTTGGTAAAGGGTGGAAGACTCGGCCTTATGCCTGGTGTTTTGTTCCACTCTTGCCGCCCTAGTTTCCGTCATATCGGTATTATGTTCCCGGACTTTGCGTCCCTAACGCGGTTGGGTGATTTATGGGACCCCCTTGACAGTTCGCTTTGAATAAAGCTTTTCCAGCAAGGCCCAACCTTGGTTTTACCATTTGCCTCACCATCACCTATTTTTTCCCTTGGGAGTCGCTCTCTCGAGGGTCATCTTTATTTTAGCCCCCACAGGCCAATGCTTGTCTAAGTGTTGGCCCGAACTAGAGTCCTTTGCAGCGCCACCTCAGGGAAACTTGAGGTCTGGTTTTAGTTGTACGGTGTGCTCATCCGGTGTTGCCCTGAGAACGAGATATGTGCAGCTCCTATCAGGATGTCGGCGCATCGGGCGGTCTTGCTGGTCTTGTTTTATTACTGTCGAAATGTCTTCTAGCCGGGATTCCGAGACTGATCGGGTCTTCTCGGGGAGAAGGTATATCCTTCGTTGATCGCGAGAGCTTATCATGGGCTAAGTTGGGACACCCCTGCAGGGTTTGAACTTTCGAAAGCCGTGCCCGCGGTTATGTGGCAGATGGGAATTTGTTAATGTCCGGTTGTAGAGAACCTGAAGTTGACCTTAATTAAAATACATCAACCGCGTGTGTAACCGTGATGGTCTCTTCTCGGCGGAGTCCGGGAAGTGAACATGGTGTTGGGGTTATGCTTGACGTACGTAGTTTCAGGATCACTTCTTGATCATAGTTGTTCGATCGTGCTTTTGCCTTCTCTTCTCGCTCTCATTTGTGTATGTTAGCCACCATATATGCTAGTCGCTTGCTGCAGCTCCACCTCATACCTTTTACCCTACCTATAAGCTTAAATAGTCTTGATCTCGCGGGTGTGAGATTGCTGAGTCCCCGTGACTCACAGATACTTCCAAAACCAGTTTGCAGGTGCCGATGAAACCATGCAGGTGACGCACCCGAGCTCAAGGAGGAGCTCGATGAAGACCTTGTTCATTGTTTTGTTTCATTTCAGTTGATCAGTAGTGGAGCCCAGTCGGGACGATCGGGGATCTGTGTAGCATTTGGGGTAGTCTTCTTTTATTTTGGTTCCGTAGTCGGACCTTGATTGTATCTGTTTGATGTAATGCTTTACTCATGTATTGTGTGAAGTGGCGATTATAAGCCAACTATGTATCTCTTTCCCTTATGAATTACATGGGTTGTGTGAAGATTACCTCACTTGCGACATTGCTTTCAATGTGGTTATGCCTCTAAGTCATGCTTCGACACGTGGGAGATATAGCCGCATTGAGGGCGTTACAAGTTGGTAATCAGAGCCAGCCCCGACCTTAGGAGCACCCACTGATTGATCGTTTTTAGCGGCCGAGTTGTGTCTAGAAAAATGTTTTGAGTCATTTAGAAATTATATATCGGAGAGTTTAGGAATTCTTTTTACTTCCCAGTCTCCTCATCGCTCTGGTAAGGCATCCTGACGTAGAGTTTTGACTCTTCTCTTCTCAAATTTCACTGAAAAAAATTTAGGACCACGCGGGTATCTTAGAATCGTTCCGATGGTTTTGTGATGACAACATTGTCTTGGTGCCTCCTGTCAGCAGGGGTTTAGTGGAAATGTCCCGGGGAGTTGAGCTCTGAGGTGTTGTCGTCATAATTTTATCGTTGCAGTTCTGGAATACCTGAGTTTAGTACGCCGACATCGAAAATCTCTTTTGAACAGGTTTTGGTGAGATAACCCTGATAGCCCAGTAGTGAGGCGAGTGCGGGAGTATTGCCATAACTCGTATAACGGATGCTTTTTGAAGGTTGAGGTAAACGATTTCTGAAGGTTTCTTGGTTATGTGTTGAAGGATGGATACAGCTGGATCTTGGTATTGTTAGTTTGGGTGATATATTTTGTGTCTCCTGTATCCCCAACACCTGATTGCATAACCAGAAAGTTTCGGGAGTTTATAGGTGGGTATTCAAGTAGCTCCTAGAATATCTTTCCGACAGATGCATGATATGGGATTGGGTAAATCTCTATCATATGTATTTGTTCCGGCTTATTCTGCAAGCCAAATCCTTTGTTTTTGTTCCGTTTTGTGGTATTCGAGTTGCTTCAATGCCAAGTGTTGATTCCATACCTTATTCTAAACGGTGTTCTCATACTTCCATGTGAATACCAATCCTTCGTGATAATCGAGATTGTCATGTCAATCCTTTTCAACCGGCGTGTTTCTCTTCAAGTGGATCCGATCATTTCAACATCCGCAAGATCACCTCTTGGTTTTTCCCAATATTGTTCGTTTCATCCGTCCTAAGTTGCCTTTGTTTTCCCGCCCTCCCACCCTTTTGGGACTCATATTTCTCGATCAAGTATTCTTTTATTTGTGAGAAGTCTCTCCATTCTTTTCCGTCAATGTTCTTATCCGGTGATTCTCAGGAAGATACTAACGGAGCCTTAACTTCATCATTATTCGTTCTCTTTCTTCTCCGGTGGATTCAATTCAAGCTTTGTCGATCATATCTTTTCCTCGTTTCAAATGCTTTCGCGTACTGGTGCACCTCTTAATCATACACTTCTCGCTATTCATTTGTTCCGAAGTGCTGAAGATATCTCAGAAGATTCACAATTCCATTCCCAATCCTTTCAAGCTATCTCGAGGTTGTTATCTCATTCAAGCCATTTAATTCAACCGGCGCATCTCTCTTTTAAATCATTCAACGATGTATCTTCTGAGTGGGCGCTAACCCACATGTCTTTTCCCAGGATCTTACCTGACTCTTCTAATCTTCCCGGAGCTATTCTTAAATTCATTTAAAAGTTTGACGTAAGAATGAATTTTCATCAGTCATATGTCTTTCTCCAAAATCTTTCAAACTCTTTTCACCTTTGGTTCAACCTTTCTAATTTTCATTCCGGAGTGCCTCAACAATTCATGGTGGTGTTTCTCGTCATCATTCTCAATATTGGGAGACCGAAGAAGAGTTTCTCTTAAATCTTGCCTTATTCTCTTCAAGATTCATTGTTCTAGCTTGTTGCCATCCTCTCATAATTGTTTTCGATTGAGGGAATTCTTTTCACTCATCCGGAGCATTTCAGGAGTCTTTTCAGTTTGATTCTTCGGAGCCCATCATCTCAGAATTACTCATTCCAGCTTTCAGCTATCGTTCTCCAAATCTTACCGGTGCATCATTCAATATTCTCTAATTAGTTCATGATCTCTTCCTTCTCATGTATCTAAATTCTAGCAAGCATCTTCGTTCATTTGCTAATTCTTCCCGGTGTTTCTTTATCTTTTCTTCGTTCATTTTCAATTATTATGGTGGTTCGTTCAAGAGTTCTCTTACTTCATTATCATATAAATTCATTCATTCTTTCCAATCCTCTCGGTGATTCGTCGAAGACTTCTTCAAGTTGGCGCCATATCTCTCTTCAATCCTTGCAAAAGAATAAGTAGTGTGCCAAATCCGTTGCTTATCATCAATTAAATTGGTGAAGGATACGCATAACGTAATTCTTATTATTGTTTCATCCAAGTGATCTAGTTTCTTCTTTCCATCATTGTCATCATGTCACATTTCTCGGTTCGAGATGCTCCATCTTTTCTTTTATGGAGTTCCAAGTTTTCTGCATTATCTCATCACGAAGCTCCATCTAATCATTGCAAGGCTTCACCTTGTGTTTTCAACTTCGCTTTCTTTTTATCATCCTTTCATTACCGGAGTTCTTCATGGAGGCTCTACATGGTGGTTCGTTAAGGATTCTTTTCATTCTTCATTTGTTTTTCAAGATTTTTCTCGAAGTTATGATCTGCCAAGCTATACTCAAAAATAAACATGGTGTTCAACACATGTTTTGTTTGGAGGAGTTCAAGCATTTCTTTATCCTGCATTCTGAAGTGCAATTCTTTCTATCATTATCTCGAGATGGTGTTATGTCACTCTTGGCAATTTCTCCTCCTGTTTCATGATTCACAAGTCGTTAGGAATGAGATATGTAAACCGATCATTGTCTCTTCGTTCATGATTTGTTTCAACTCATCATCACCATTTCTTACTTGGAATTCTCTTGGTTTAGATTTCACCTAAAGCCTTCCCTAAGGATTGTTGCTTTTTATGGTTCTTATAAATGTTCCAAGTTTTCCTCCTATACTCTCAATGAAAGATGTTTTCATCTCCGTGTTGCTCTCAATCCAACCATTTGTTTCCGTTGGTGGCAGAAGCTCACCTCATAGTTTTGAGAAGTTTTTCCATAAGCACACTACAAACTTATTCTTTTCGTTGATAGTTTTTTTTCCAACAACTCCGTTCTATCCTTCTTTTTAAGGGTGCTTTCCAAACTCATTTGTGGTAGAAGTTGTCATTTTCTTCTCCATTCCTTTATTCCAATGATCTAACTTCTATTTCTTCTTCCGGAGGCATTGTGATGTTGCTCTCTTCACTCATCATCTCGATTTGTCAAGATCATGTCCTTTTCCTTGCTAATCCATTTAACCGGAGTGTTGTGTCATCTCTTCAAGTTCTTTTTTTCTTATCAAGTCTTGCATCTCTTCTCAACCGGAGTGCTGCCTGAAATCTTTCTTACCCATTGTGCCATTCTTTCAATAGTTCCGGAGGCAGTGTGTTGTTAATTTCAGCAAGTATCCTCTCATCTTGTCAAGATCATGTTCAAATCCCTTCCATTTTCAGTCGGAGTGCTGCCCAAATTATATCAATCTTATTCCTTCTCTATCTTGTTTTAACCGGAGTGTTTTCAATATCTATCTTACCACTAAACCTCTTGGTTCTTGTCGTATCCCATGTTCCTCTTATCTAACGGAGTATTTCAAGTTCGTTCAACTCCGTTGTATTCTTCTTTCAATTTGTTCAACCTCTCAAGGTTCATTGGTTTCTCTCGTTTGTCAAAGAAGCAACTTAGTTTTACCTTTCTCTTCCTCTTCCGTTTCTCTCCGGTGCCATTCTAGATCTCGGGACGAGATCCTCTTGTAGTGGTGGAGTGTTGTAACGCCCCGAGATCGACGCTCCAGATGCCTTCCTTGTTTTGCGAATCAGCTGTGTTATCTATTTGTTTGTTGCATCTCATCTCATAGCATCATGCGCATTGCATTAGCATGTTTTCATAAAGCTTGCATTGTTCGTAGTTGCCGCTCCTCGCTTGTCTCTGTTGACCTTTTGACATGCCCCTTTGTCGTTTTCGACCTCTCTCAGATCCCTCACGTGCGTGTCCGAAACTTCTCTGGACCTGACCCGGGCAGTCATGACCGATGTGTCCGGATCATCCCCTAACATCTTTAAAACGTCACCGTTTTCTTATTTGGGCTTCGTAGCTATTTATTTCACGATCGTTCGATTAAGATCGGAGGAACGAGATAGCCCCTAAACCTAGTCCCTGCTTTATAAACCTGTCCAACCTAAAACCTAGGGACCTTGTCCCATCCACCCATCGCCGCCGCCGCCACTCCATCAAATCCCCCTCGGGATCCATCCCCAATCAGCCTAGCTACCTTCCTCCAACCCGCACCCGCAGCCTCCTCCCTCGATCTACGCAGCCATCCTACCAGCGCCCGAGCCCGAGATCTTTCGAACGGAGCCACCAAGGGATACCTGCTGCCCCGACCGAGAGCGAGCTTGTCCCGTTTGCTCCCCTCTCCATGGCGCCGTCGCCGCTGGCAAACCCAGCCACCCCGAGCGCCGCCTTCATGCTCGAGCTCCTCCAGGAACCCGTCGCCCCTTCCCCTCTTCTTCTCCTCCTTCCCTCCTCTCTCTGTTTCACTCCCTCGTTTCTCATGCCTCTCCCTCTCGTTCCTGCGTCGTTCGCGAGCACGAGGGAGACACAGCAACGCTTCCGTTTTCCCCGTGGACCGCATCAAGCGCCGGTGCCCATCCCGGCCTTCCTCGCTTTCACTCCGTCCTCGCCTGTCCCCGGCACCGTCGCGCACCTGCTCCTCTGCTTCGAGGACGAGGCCAGCGCCAAGTCCTCCTCGAGTACCATGCCTCGGATCCATGCTCGCCACGCCAAGTTCTGCTGCCTCTGCCCCAAGCTTCCTCGCCGTGCTCGGGCGTCCTCCACCCGGGGACCGACGCTGCTGCTGCCGTCGTCGTTCGAGGCCAGCACCTCGCCTCTTCTTCGAACCGGGGAGCAGAGACCCAAGGCCGCCTCGAGCTCCCGTGCCGACCCCTCTCCATCCTGCCGCTCGCCGGAGCTCTGCACGCCGCAAGCCGCGACCTCCCCGTCCACAACCGCTGCTGCTGCCTCCTTGTCGTCATCTTCAAGCCCGCCTCCCGCCACGTCCTCGACTGGATTCGCCGGATCCCCATCGCCGCGCCAAGTCCCTAGCCTCGCCGCCCCTTCGCCTCGCTCGCCGGAGCTCTGCTCCAGGCGCCGCCCGCAGCTCTGCATCGAGCAGAGGACGAGCGCCTCGCCCGCATTGACCCCGTCCTCCATCGCGCGGGCCACGAGCCTCCTGGGCCGCAAGCTCGCCCGAGGCCCAGATCTGCGCCGTTTGGGCCTCCTTCTATCCAGCTGGGCTTGGCACATGGGTGAGCTCCCCACAGCCCTTCCTGTTCAGCCCAGCAGCGCTCCAGATTCTGCCCAGTGCATATTTTTTTCCTGTCTGCGAATTTGCCTAATAATCCAAAGAACGCGAGTTTTCAGAAAACCCCTTGTTGTTCATGCATCAATAATTCACTAACCATGCATCAGAATTAAATAAACTATTTATGTAAGATGCTCAGTTTTTCATGTACTTTCATAATATGCAACTTTCATCCATGTTTGAAATGCTTAAATTGTTGTTTGCATTAATTTGCATAAAAAGCATGTTAAAATGGTTTATTTCATAACTAAATAACCGTAGCTCAGATTCAAATAAACTTTATATGTAAATGGGGTGGAAAAATGCCTAGTTTAACGTGGTGCGCTTTATTTTGCTGTTTAACAACATTAAAATTGTGTTTAGGGTAGAACAGTACCAAATCTAAAATATGGATATGAGGATATTCCGGATTTGTTGTTTGTTATCTCCAGCCTCATTTACATTGCCTAAATAGGTAGTTTTATTATGTTTCACCTCTTGCCATGTCAAGCAACATTTAATATTGATGTGTACATAAACGGGAGTAAACTAAATAATTGAGGTGGTGTTTCGTCAATATGCAACTAGTTGCATATTGAGCTCCACTTAATTTGTAGGATTGCTTGTGCACTTTGCCATGCCATGCTTCATTAAACCGGACATGCATCATACTCGATTGTGCATCATGCCATGTTCATGTGATGGCTGTTTACCATGTTGTTTGCTTCTTTCCGGTGTTGCCTCTTCGGGTTAGTTCCGATAACGTCATGTTTGTGAGGATTTGTTCGACTTCATCCGTTTGTCTCCTTCATGGACTCGTTCTTCTTCCTTGCGGGATCTCAAGCAAGATGACCATACCCTCGAAATCACTTATATCTTTGCTTGCTAGTTGCTCGCTCTTTTGCTATGCCTATGCTGCGATACCTACCACTTGCTTATCATGCCTCCCATATTGTCAAACCAAGCCTCTAACCCACCTTGTCCTAGCAAACCGTTGTTTGGCTATGTTATCGCTTTGCTCAGCCCCTCTTATAGCGTTGTTAGTTGCAGGTGAAGATGAAGTTTGTTCCTTGTTGGAACATGGAGATGTTGTTCCTTGATTGGAACATGTTTACTTGTTGGGATATCACAATACCTTTTATATTATTAATGCATCTATATACTTGGTAAAGGTTGGAAGACTCGGCCTTATGCCTGGTGTTTTGTTCCACTCTTGTCGCCCTAGTTTCCGTCATATCGGTATTATGTTCCCGGATTTTGCGTCCCTAACGCGGTTGGGTGATTTATGGGACCCCCTTGACAGTTCGCTTTGAATAAAGCTTTTCCAGCAAGGCCCAACCTTGGTTTTACCATTTGCCTCACCATCACCTATTTTTTCCCTTGGGAGTCGCTCTCTCGAGGGTCATCTTTATTTTAGCCCCCCCTAGGCCAATGCTTGTCTATGTGTTGGCCCGAACTAGAGTCCTTTGCAGCGCCACCTCAGGGAAACTTGAGGTCTGGTTTTAGTTGTACGGTGTGCTCATCCGGTGTTGCCCTGAGAACGAGATATGTGCAGCTCCTATCAGGATGTCGGCGCATCGGGCGGTCTTGCTGGTCTTGTTTTATTACTGTCGAAATGTCTTGTAGCCGGGATTCCGGGACTGATCGGGTCTTCCCAGGGAGAAGGTATATCCTTCGTTGATCGCGAGAGCTTATCATGGGCTAAGTTGGGACACCCCTGCAGGGTTTGAACTTTCGAAAGCCGTGCCCGCGGTTATGTGGCAGATGGGAATTTGTTAATGTCCGGTTGTAGAGAACCTGAAGTTGACCTTAATTAAAATACATCAACCGCGTGTGTAACCGTGATGGTCTCTTCTCGGTGGAGTCCGGGAAGTGAACACGGTGTTGGGGTTATGCTTGACGTAAGTAGTTTCAGGATCACTTCTTGATCATAGTTGTTCGATCATGCTTTTTCCTTCTCTTCTCGCTCTCATTTGCGTATGTTAGCCACCATATATGCTAGTCGCTTGCTGCAGCTCCACCTCAAACCTTTTACCCTACCTATAAGCTTAAATAGTCTTGATCTCGCGGGTGTGAGATTGCTGAGTCCCCGTGACTCACATATACTTCCAAAATCAGTTTGCAGGTGCCGATGAAACCGTGCAGGTGACGCACCCGAGCTCAAGGAGGAGCTCGATGAAGACCTTGTTCATTGTTTTGTTTCATTTCAGTTGATCAGTAGTGGAGCCCAGTCGGGATGATCGGGGATCTGTGTAGCATTTGTGGTAGTCTTCTTTTATTTTGGTTCCGTA
This sequence comes from Aegilops umbellulata, assembly GCA_032464435.1. Lineage (NCBI taxonomy): Eukaryota > Viridiplantae > Streptophyta > Magnoliopsida > Poales > Poaceae > Aegilops > Aegilops umbellulata. Next base: position 185,787,521 of record CP136055.1, read on the forward strand.
GTCGGACCTTGATTGTATCTGTTCGATGTAATGCTTTACTCATGTATTGTGTGAAGTGGCGATTGTAAGCCAACTATGTATCTCTTTCCCTTATGAATTACATGGGTTGTGTGAAGATTACCTCACTTGCGACATTGCTTTCAATGTGGTTATGCCTCTAAGTCGTGCTTCGACACGTGGGAGATATAGCCGCATCGAGGGCGTTATAGGGTTGGCACACGTTTTCATCTTGACTCTCTGGTAGAAACTTTGGGGCACTCTTTGAAGTTCTTTGTGTTGGTTGAATAGATGAATATGAGATTGTGTGATGCATATCGAATAATCATACCCACGGATACTTGAGGTGTCATTGGAGTATCTAGGTGACATTAGGGTTTTGGTTGATATGTGTCTTAAGGTGTTATTCTAGTATGAACTCTTGAATAGATCGATCTGAAAGAATAACTTTGAGGTGGTTTCGTACCCTACAATAATCTCTTCATTTCTTCTCCGTTATTAGTGACTTTGGAGTGACTCTTTGTTGCATGTTGAGGGATAGTTATATGATCCAATTATGTTATTATTGTTGAGAGAACTTGCACTAGTGAAAGTATGAACCCTAGGCCTTGTTTCAACGCATTGCAATACCGTTTGTGCTCACTTTTATCATTAGTTACCTTGCTGTTTTTATATTTTCAGATTACAAAAACCTATATCTATCATACATATTGCACTTGTATCACCATCTCTTCGCCGAACTAGTGCACCTATACAATTTACCATTGTATTGGGTGTGTTGGGGACACAAGAGACTCTTTGTTATTTGGTTGCAGGGTTGTTTGAGAGAGACCATCTTCATCCTATGCCTCCTACGGATTGATAAACCTTAGGTCATCCACTTGAGGGAAATTTGCTATTGTCCTACAAACCTCTGCACTTGGAGGCCCAACAACGTCTACAAGAAAAAGGTTGTGTAGTAGACATCTGACATACAAGAGTTGATCAAGAAGAAGCCAACGTTCGAGGACATTGAGGATGAAGAAGAAGATGACATTGTGGGGAATTATGATTCATACCGATACAGATGGCGAAGATGTTGACGCTGCTGGTGCAGATGATGATTAGATTGCTTTTGTCGTATTTGCCTGTCAGAATACGTTTTATTATCTACTATGTGAAATTGTGTTTGTTATGACAACTGAAACCTGATGAACATGTTGTTTAGTATTTTGCTGTGAGAACATCGCTTGTTATGTATGTTGATTTGTGTTTGGTGATTGTATGACAATTAAAACATGATGACATTGTTGTTTAGTTGTACTCATATTTGATTGTGAAACTTGAATTTGATGACATAGTTTGTTGTTGGACTGCAATTTGCTCGACGTCTTTGAATGGGAACAAAGCTGACCCGACAGGGCCTCTGCTAATTTATTTATTTATTACCAAAGGGCCTCTGCTATTTATTTATTTATGAGAAAAAGGGGATACCCCCCGATTTCCGTTAATAGAAATCATTAGATGTTCACAACACTATGCCCAGCCTGCTACACAGGTTTCATCCATTACTAGTTTCAGCAAAGTGCTCACGTCATAGCCACTGAATACATCACGAGTGCTACATACGCTGCAAATAAAGAGACAATCATCGTACAGAGCACATTGATTTTTCCCATTATCTTCACAAGATCTTTCATCTCCTCATTCATGTTAAGGCCGTTCAACAGTTGTTGCTTGGCCATGATCAGAGGAACTGCATCTTTAACCTTCTGCACGAATCAAATTGGAAGATCATCAACCAAACTATTAAAAAATCAGCAACTGAAAGCAGCAGAACAACACTTAAACATATTATTACCCCATGATTTGGGCATTTGTAGAAGACTTGGCCAGGGTTGAGGATTGTGGTTGAGACGCGATGGATGACTCTACGTGATTTGCAGCAATGGCACCGCACCAACGGCAGCGGGTTGCGATGAGCTACCGGCTGCGGTGCGTGTGCCGGTGGGGGTGTGATGAGAGCCACATGCGATGGTACATGTGGCGACTTGGCGCATATCTGGTTGTTGCCTGCTGAAGAGCAGGTGGACGAGCAGCCGACGAACATGGTTGCTGCGGCCAGAGCTTCTGATGCTAGGCAGAGTAAGTAGAGAAGAGGAGAAGTGAACGTTGGATATGTCAGTTTCATTACTTGAAGAGTAGCATAGCACCGTATATGGTCATAGTCTAGGTTTGGATTTCAACCAGCTAAAGGAGCACGTCTCTCTATTTTCTAAAACCCAGCAACGTCTCTTTACGGGTACACTAGCTTGTTCTGTACGCCTTCTCAAGTCTTCGATTTTCTTTCTTTTTTTGCGAGGAAGGAAGGAGGACAAAATGGAGAGTTCTTGGGAGTCGAACCCAAGACCTCTTGGTTGAAAACCAAGGGTGCTAGTCACTTATGTGGCGAACGTTGCCTAGGAGGAGGACGGCAAACGAACGCATTTTCCTCGTAGTTTTAGTTGCGACGCAAGATCGAACAGTCGCTGTTTCGGGACTGTTATCAGGCGAATGAGCCCAGTTTTTCTTTTCTTCCTATATATAAAAAAGTATGCTACTTGGTGTCGGCTTAGTCAATAAACGATTGTGCCAACCTTGACCGTTGGATTGACATTCAACGTCCGTCGTGTTTCTTCAGTCTCTTCTTCCTCCAGCCGCCAAAGCCAAACAAGTGCGGGCGGGACCGCCTGCTCCCGCCCCCCACGGCTGGTTGTGCTGCCGCACATGCATCGTGGCCACATCTCACCCTAAAACTGTGCGCATTTTCCCCGGCTCCTGTTTCATTCCCATCTGAGGCCTCACCATCATCCTCCGCCTTGGTTCACTCGCTGCGGCGGCGCCCTCCGGTGTTGTCAACATGGTCTACAACCGAGAGGAATAAGGAGATGACTGTACATGGTGAGGATGACAGTAGGTACCCAGCAGCGCGCATAGTAATTTTGTTTTTTCGGGACAGAGAAGGGTATCAAATGGATTGTTGGGAGCTGTGGCCCATCTAGCCCAGGCTTTTATTTCATATGTTTAGCACATGACCAGCCCAATTTGGTTTTTTCCTTTCTGAAAATGGCTAGCCCAGCTATTTTAGTTTTTGTAGAATAACCAACATAGGCCTACTTGCTTTTCTACGCCCTTGCTGGGCCGGAAATCTTTCAAGACGAGGAGGGATGCATTTTCCCCAGAAAATGGGCTATAAGTAATAAGAAATGGGCTATAAGTAATATTAAATGGGTTGTATAATGAAAAAAAATACAGCAAACAGGCAATTAGTTCCTAAATACTTTTTTCTTTCGGATTTTGATATTTTAAATTTCATTGTTTTTGTGCGAGTAAAATTTCATTGGATTTAAATTAAGGATGTTTAGTTTTTATATTAATTTGAATCTGGCTAGAAATTTCGGGTTGTATGCTATTTTGGACAGATTTGGAGGCTAAGTTGTGGGTCTACTAGGTTGACGTGTACGAGAGGCTTTGTCAACTTAGTCCACAAATGATTCTAGCAGCAGTGACTGTTGGATGTTAATCCAACGGCCGTACTGCTTCTTCATTATCTGATCTTCTCGCTCTAGCCGCCCAAACCAGCGCCGGTGGAACTGCCTACTCCCGCCTCCCATGGTCGGCCATGCTGTCGCATAGGCCGCACCGCCCCATCCAACTCCATTGCTGGCCAAGCCATTCCTCTACTCAACCACACCTCCTGTTATTTTCCGGTGACGGCAGCCGGACCAGTAAACCCTCGTACTCCCCACCGCCTCGGCAACCACTTCCGAGTCTTCACCGGCTCCGTGTCGTTCCCTTCCTAGGCCTCGCCGTCGTCCACCGCCTTGGTGCTCTTGGCGCGCCATTGTCAACGAATGACATCCATCAGACATGGACTGTACGTGGAGAGGCTGACAGCTGGGTCCACGGCCGCACACAAGGAAATGCCTCCTTATTACGCGCAAAATAATGATTCCTCCACCTGACATCTGGGACCCATCGGAAGGGCCTCTGTATTTCGTGAAAAAAACGTTTCCACCGCTGACAGGTCGGACCCACCAGCTATATCTTTGCACGCAAGGAAGTGCCTCCTTATTACACAAAAAAATGAATACTCCCCCTGCTAGCTGGGACCCAGCATAGTGGGAGGCCGACTTGTGGGCCTACTAAGTTGACGGGGACGGAGGGCTTTGCCAATTTAGTCAATATGAACCGATTCCAGCTCCAGTGACCGTATCATGTCCATCCAATGTCCGCAATGCTTCTTCAACCTCTGGTCTTCTTGCTCCAGCCGCCGAAAGCAGCGCCGGTCGTGTCGCATGCTCCTGCCTCCCATGGTCGGCCGTGCTACTTCAGAGGCCTCCCCGCCCACTACTACTCCCACTGCTGGCCAGGCCATCCACTCACCCACACCCCCTGTTATTCTGCGGCGATAGCAGCCTCACACCGCAGTCGAACTAGTGAACCCTCGTACTCCTCTCCGCGTGGGCTTCCACTGCCGCGTCTTCCCGGCTCCATGTCAGCCCCTTCCTAGACCTTGCCGTCGTCCACCGCCTTGGTGCTCTCGGCGTGACATGGTCAATGTGGTCAAGGAATGACTTCCATCGGAAGAGAGCTATACGTGGAGAGGCTGACAGCTGGGTCCACGGCCGTAGCAAGGAAGTGCCTCCTTATTACGTGGAAAATAATGTTTCCTCCACCTGACAGCAGGGATCCACCTGACGGGCCACCGTATTTCGCAAAAAAAAACATTCCCCCTGACTGTTGGGACCCACCAGCTACATCTTTGCACACAAGGAAAGTGCGTCCATATTATGGGCAAAAAAAATGTTTCCCCCCGACTGCTGGGACCCACCAGCTACATCTTCGCACGCAAGGAAGTGCCTGACAGTCGGGACCCACCTGGTCGAAGCGTACGTAGCGTTGTCATTCTGGTCGCGAATGTGTACGTACAAACTGGTCGATCGGTCTGTCTGCAGGCTACAGCGATGAACCGTGCCATGTAAGGAAGGGCACGTGTCGTAGTAGAGGCGCACACATGTCATAGTAGAGGTGCGCACGTAGCATGTCATGCAGTCCCGTTAATAGCGTGTACACATTCGTACATCGGCCAGGGTGCAAGAAAGTAAATATGGCCACGTACGTACATACGGGCGGGGTCCCGAACACCTACTCGCGCATACGTACGGCCAAGGATCGTGTACATGGCTGGGTCAGAATGGAGAAACTGCTTCGTCGTCGTGTTCATTGGAAGCCAACCGGCTTGGACGGAACAGTCCATCGAAATGAGGCCTGGCGTACTGCAGAAAGGAGGAAACGGCCTTGTGTTTGACAGGCCATGGTCTAAACGAGATCCTGTTTATCTGGAGGGGTGTGGCGTACCGCAAAACGGAGGAAACGGACTTGTGTTGGAGCGCTACGGTCGAAACGGGGGTCCTGTTCATCGGGAGGGGTGTGGCGTACTGCAAAACGGGACTCCACGAGATACTGTTCATCTCCACCGTCGACCTCCTCCAGCCCCCACAGGCTACTGTTCATCCACCGTCGACCTCCTCTAGCCTCCACCTACGACTGTTCATCCACAGACTCATGTTCATCCAGCCTCCACCGCTCTTCCACCAGCTACTGTTCAATCAGCCCTCTCCACGGGGTCCTGTTCAACCACCCCTCTATGGGCTACTGTTCATCCAGCCCTCCACCGGCTACTATTCAACCAGCCCTCCATGGGGTCCTGTTCATCGATCCCTCCATGGGGTCCTGTTAATCCACCCCCAACCGGCTCGATTGGGGTCCTGTTCATCCAGCGGCAATGACCTCTACTGCCACGGGATCCTTCTCATCCATCCCCCACCGGGAACTGTTCATCCAAACCCCCCAACAATGCTCACTGTTCATCCATAGGTAGCATTGACCGGCTTCAGTTAGCAGCAGTAGCAAAGGAATCGCTCGATCGGGTTCAGTTAATAGCCATCGATCGATCGGTCGGATTTAGTAATGCTTAGCCTGCAGTGCAATCGCTCGGGTTCAGTTAGAGCCCAATGCCTCGCACCCATGCGCGTACGTGTACGAGAGTAATGCGCAAACCTCCGTGCAGCGCTCGGCCGCGACCACCCATCGTAACTGGGAACTCCCCAATATTTTCCTCGCCCTCGCTTCTACCACGGTTTTTTCCGTCATGGACGGCCCAAAGAATGTCATGCAGCTGCGTCTCGGGCCCGCCCAGGACGAAAAGCCCATTTTCTGTCTTGTTTTTTGTCATTGAAGTAGGAGCCCACCACATCTATGATGATACCGGGGTTTGTCACAATTATAGTCATAGAAGTGTCATAAGCATGGCAGGATAAAATTTCATTTGGCCCAAAATGTCACGGATGTGTCTTTTTTCTAGTGATTGCTTGGCTTGTCATCAGGGTTGGGCATGATTTAAATATTTTGTGTGATGAAGATGGAGCATAGCCAGACTATATGATTTTGTAGGGATAAGCTTTCTTCGGCCATGTTATTTTGAGAAGACATAATTGCTTTCATGGTTTTTATGTCAATATTAAACTTTTGTTTTGAATCTTATGGATCTGAACATTCATGCCACAATAAAGAAAAATTACATGGATAAATATGCTAGGTAGTATTCCACATCAAAAATTCTGTTTTTATCATTTACCTACTCGAGGACAAGCAGGAATTAAGCTTGGGATGCTTGATACGTCTCCAATGTGTCTATAATTTTTATTGTTCCATGCTATTATATTATCTGTTTTGGATGTTTTATATGCATTAATATGCTATTTTATATTATTTATGGGACTAACCTATTAACCTAGACCCAGTGCCAGTTTTTGTTTTTTCCTTATTTTAGAGTTTCGCAGAAAAGGAATACCAAACGGAATAAAACCTTCGCGATGATTTTTCTTGGACCAGAAGACACCCCGGAGGCTTAGAGATCAAGTCAGAGGAGCCACAAGGGGGGAGGGTGCGCCCCCTGCCTTTTGCCCCCCTGACTCCCCTGACCTAATTCCTTCGCCTATATATTCACATATATTCCCAAACCACCCAAAGTATCCACAACAACACTTTTCAACCACCGCAACCTTCTGTACCCGTGAGATCTCATCTAGGGGCCTTTTCCGGCATCCTTCCGGAGGGGGTGCTCGATCAAGGAGGGTTTCTACATCAACTCTATTGCCCTTCCGATGAAGCGTGAGTAGTTTACCATAGACCGACGGGTCCATAGCTAGTAGCTAGATGGCTTCTTCTCTCTCTTTGATTCTCAATACCATGTTCTCCTCAATGTTCTTGGAGATCTATCCGATGTAATCTTCTTTTGCGGTGTGTTTGTCGAGATCCGATGAATTGTGGATTTATGATCAGCTTATCTTTGAATATTATTTGAATCTTCTCTGATTCTTTTATGCATGATTTGGTATCTCTGTAATTCTCTTCGAACTATCGGTTTGGTTTGGCCAACTAGATTGGTTTTTCCTGCAATGGGAGAAGTGCTTAGCTTTGGGTTCAATCTTGTGATATCATTTCCCAGTGACAGTAGGGGCAACAAGGCACGTATTGTATTGTTGCCATCGAGGATAAAAAGATGGGGTTTACATCATATTGCTTGAGTTCATTCCTCTACATCATGTCATCTTACTTAATGTGTTACTCTGTTCTTCATGAACTTAATACTCTAGATGCAGGCAGGAGTCGTCCGATGTGTGCAGTAATAGTAGTAGATGAAGAATCGTTTCGGTCTACTTGATACAGACGTGATGCCTATATTTCATAATCATTGCCTTGGATATCATCATAACTTTGCGCTTTTCTATCAGTTGCTCGACAGTAATTTGTTAACCCACTGTATTATTTGCTATCTTGAGAGAAGCCTCTAGTGAAACCTATGGCCCCTGGGTCTATTTTCCATCATATAGTTTCCAATCTACCATTTTGCAATCTTTTACTTTCTGATCTGTAAACCAAAAATTCAAAAAATATTTACTTTACCTTTTGTTTAATTTCATCTATCTCTATCAGATCTCAGTTTTGCAAGTAACCGTGAAGGGATTGGCAACCCCTTTATCGCGTTGGGTGCAAGTTGTTTGAGTGTTTGTGCAGGTATTGGTGATTTGTGCATTGTCTCCTACTATATTGATACCTTGGTTCTCAAACTGAGGGAAATATTTATCTCTACTTTGCTGCATCACCCTTTCCTCTTCAAAGGAAAAACCAACGCAAGCTCAAGAAGTAGCAATGGCCCACATGTTTATAAAGAACGAGTAGATGGTATTATTAGACTTCGTGTACCTGAGCATGAACAAGGACAAATCCTACAGAAATGTCACTCTGAAGCTTATGATGGGCATCATGCGGGAGACAGAACTGCTCACAAGGTATTGCAATCCAGTTTTTATTGGCCTCTCTTCAAGGATGCCCATAAGTTTGTTTTATCTTGTGATGAATATCAAAGAATTGGTAATATTGGTAAGCGTCCTATGAATTATTCTCTTGCTGTTGAACCATTTGATGTTTTGGGTTTTTATTACATGGGACCTTTTCCTTCCTCTAATGGGTATACACATATTTTGGTTGCTGTTGATTATGTTACTAAGTGGGTAGAAGCTATTCCAACTAGTAGTGCTGATCCGAACACCTCTATTAAAATGCTTAAGGAAGTCTTTTTTTCCAAGGTTTGGAGTCCCTAGATATTTAATAACTGATGGTGGTTCACATTTTATTCATGGTGCTTTCCGTAAAATTCTTGCTAAGTATGATGTAACGCCCCAAGACCGATGTTGCAATTGCCTTCCATTTATATTAGTTGTTGTCGTGTTTTTATTGTGTTTGTTGCATTATCATAATTGTTTGCTTATTCCATTCCTATATGTTTATGCCATGATCATGATGAATGCCATTGTCATATTTTGCTTCTTGCATCATGTTCATCATTTGTTATATTGCATTGTGCCATCCTTGTTGTGCCATGATCATCTTGCTTTGTTATATGCTTCATGATTTTGTTGTGCCTCTTGCCATTTTATTTGTATTGCATCATGATCATCTTGCTTGTTGTTGCATGTGCATTTTATTTGTGTATGTCATGGTGTGATCTCTTTCGCTTCATCTCCATTGTTGTTGGCATCTTCACCCTTCAAGTTAATCCATCTCCAAGCAAACCCCATCTCCCTCTTCCTTTCTTCCAAATTTTAGCCATTTACTCGACTGACATTTTTTCCTGCCTGAAATAATGATCACTCTTTCCCTATAAATCCTACATGTTTTATTTAACCTTTATGTTAAATTTCATCCCCTTTGAAGTTGTTTGGGTTGGGTTCAAAATTGCCTCAAGTTTGAAGTTGATATAAACTTGGTTTAATTTTCTACCTTTAAAAATGCCATGAGCAATTTATTCAAATAGTACATAAATCTGGGACCCCATAACATTTTGCCTCTTTGTCAGAGACCTCCTCTAGATCCCTGCACATTTCTGTTTTATTTTCTGTCTAAGGAAAATCAAATAAAGGGAGCATGCAGAGGAGAGGGAGCCACAACAGCAACCCAGCAGTGCAGCAGGAGCACGGCCCAGCCGAGGCCTGGGAGCAGCCCGCCTAGCCCCCTCCGGATCCTTTTCCCACTCAAAACCCCGCCTACCCTATCTCTCATCCCCCCACGTGGCAACCGGGACCTACGAGTCAGTGGATGAATCTGTAGCACCCACCCACCTTTTTCTTCTACCTCGCTCCCTCTCTTTCCATGCACGCCATGGACACAGGGGCACCACGGCGCCCGCGCCCCAATATAGCCCCAACCGAGCGCCCTAGGGTTTCCCTCTCCCCTCTCCTCGCCGCCGCCACCCAGTAGGCCCTAGCCAAGCCACCATAGCCGTCGCCCCCTTCCACGGGATAGCTTCTGAAGCACTCCCATGGCTCCGCCGCAGCCAAAGCCCTCCTCTGTCATTGTCTTCGTTCCTGGTAGGCTCACCGACGGCGTCTTCTTTGACTACAAGCAGGCCAGGAGCCAGATGGGGACAAGGGCGACGCGATCGTCTTCTTCCACGACGTCCTCTGCTTCCTCTACTTTGTCTTCTTCACGGATGAGGGAAATGCCAAGTTCAGCGACCCCCCTCCTCGCCTCCGTCGTGTCCCCGTCCGATCTATCATCGCCAGCACCCCCGTGGTGAGCAGTCGCTCCTCCAAGCCTCGTACCCTGTCAGTTTCCTCGCCATAGCAGCGTGTTGCTCGTGTCCGAAGACCGGTCGCTGCGCTCTCGCCATGCAGATGAAACAGAGCGCCTAGCTCTCTGTCCGCCTCTAGCCGCGCCTAGAGCATAGCGCCTGCTGCACACACTTCTACCCCGACGCACACGCACGCACACCTTGCTCGCGCACATCCCGGTCGCCTCGCCCGGTCCGTTCGTAGCCTAGGACATGGCCAGGGAGCTTGCCCAGCCCCTTGCAGCGTGCCTCACATGTACACACTCACTCGCATCTGGCCACGTGCACGCGCACAACCGTCTGCATGCTTGCAAGCACTCATGCGGCCTCCTCCCGCACACGCGCTGCACCCTAGGCTCAGGCTTGCCTTTGTTGATCTCCGCCGCGAGTACAGCCAAAGGCCGGCCCTTTGTTTCTGTTGCTTCAGTCAGGTTCGCTCCAGTTGTTGGTTCAGTTAGCTCTGGTCTACATTTTGAACACAATTTACTGTATGTCTTACCGATTAGCCTAGCTCGCTGGCACCCACGCGACCAGGGATCAAATCCCCACGGGCCTAACATTCTTTTCCATCAATTTTTGACTTACCAGATCAAGCTTTGTTCTTGTTCATGTACTGTCAACATCACAAATCTCTTTTAGGCGAGTTGGTCATCGCGCTCTGTTTTCAACTGTGAGGTGATGGGTTCGATACCCTTGCCCCTAATTTTTGTCCTGTTTTCTTTCCTCTACACACACACTGTCACTTGGGCCAAATCTTCCTGGGCCGCTGCATAATAAAACTACCTATCCATGCATCCAAATGAATCATGTTATATATGTAAAATGCTTAGAATTTCATGCAGTTTCACAATATCCAACTTTCATCCATGTTAAAAAATTTTAAATTGATGTTTGCATTTAATTTGTATAATTACATGTTAAAATGGTTTATTTCATAACTAAATAACCGTAGCTCTGAATTAAATAAACTTCATATGTAAATGGGGTAGAAAAATGCATAGATTAACCTGGTGCACTTAGTTTGCATGTTTAACAACTCTAAAATTATGTATAGGGTAGAACAGTACCAAATTTGAAAAATTGCACATGGGATTTTTTGGAATTGTTGTTTATTGTTTCCGGCCTCATTTAAATTGCCTAGATAGGTAGTTTTATTATGCTTCACCTCTTGCCATGTTAACAACATTTAACCTTGTCATGCATCATACTTGGTTGAGCATCATGTCATGTTTATGTGGTGTGTGTTTATCATGTTGTTTTGCTTCTTTCCGGTTGTGCTCCTTCTCGATAGTTCCTATTTCGTTGCGATTGTGAGGATTCATTCGACTATGTGGGATCGTCTTCTTCATGGACTCGTTCTTCTTCCTAGCGGGATTTCAAACAAGATGACTATCACCTTGGATCTCACTACTATCTTTGCTATGCTAGTTGTCTAGATGCTATCGCTATGTCGCGCTACCTACCACTTGTTTATCAAGCCTCCCAAATTGCCATGATAGCCTCTAATATTTTCACCCTTACTAGCAAACCGTTGTTTGGCTATGTTACCGATTTGCTCAGCCCCTCTTATAGCGTTGCTAGTTGCAGGTGCCGTTGCAGGTTGTTCCAGGTTGGGACATGGATATCTTGGATATCTTGGGATATCACAATATCTCTTATTTTATTAATGTACATATATACTTGGTAAAGGGTGGAATGCTCGGCCTTATGCCTGGTGTTTTGTTCCACTCTTCCTCCTTAGTTTCCGTCATACCGGTGTTATGTTCCTTGATTTTTGCGTCCCTAACACGGTGAGGGGTATGGGGCCCTCTTGACAGTTCGTTTTGAATAAAACTCTTCCAGCAAAGCCCAGCATTGGTTTTACCATTTGCCTAATAACAACTAAAACTTGCATAGGGACCGGCTAGCACCCGAGGACTCTTAATCAACCCCCGGGCCAATGCTCCTCATGAGTGTTGGTCCAAAGTGGGCGATGTTCGGCGCCCCCTGGGCAACCAGGGACTCAGCCAACCCGACGTCTGGCCCATCCGGTGTACCTTGAGAACGAGATACGTGCGACTCCTATCAGGCTAGGTCCGTGCATCGGGAGGTCTTGTTGGATTAGTTTACCATTGTCGAAATGTCTTGTGCATTGGGATTCCGAGTCGGTTCGGAGGGTCCCGTGATGGACGATTATCTCCGCTGATCGTGAGCTTGTCATGGGCTAAGTTGGGACACTCCTGCAGGGTTTAAACTTTCGAGAGCCGTGCCCATGGTTATGTGGCAGATAAGAATTTGTTAATATCCGGTTGTAGTGAACTTGAAGTAAACTCAACTAAAATACACCAACCGTGTGCGTAACCGTGACTGTCTCTTTTCGGGGAAGTTCGAGAGGAGAACATGGTTGGGTTATGTTGGAACGTCAGTAGTTCATGATCACTTATTGTTCGTTATTAGTTTGCGACCATTGCGTAGATTCTCATCTTACTCTTGTACTCGTAAGTTAGCCACCATACATTGCTTAGCCGCTTGCTGCAACCTCACCACTTATCCTTTTCCATACCCTTTAAGCTTTGCTAGTCTTGATACCCATGGTAATGGGATTGCTGAGTCCTCGTGGCTCACAGTTTACTACAACAACAGCTCAGGTACAGGTAATGCGATGATCATGACATGACAGCGATGTTTACTTGTTTTGGAATTCTTCTTCTTCTCCGTCGATCTTGGGTTAGGTTCCTGGTCGGCAACCTGGGCTAGCAGGGTGGATGTCGTTTGAGTTTCTGTTTGTGTTTCATCCATAGTTGGATGTTATTCTCATGTATGATGTTTGATGTATTCTTGCAACATTTGTATGCCTTTGTATGTATCCCCAGCTACTATGTAATGGTACGATGTAATGATATCCATTTTGCAAAAGCGTCTCCAATATGCGCTTCTACCCTTGGTGGGACCTTCGAGTTCCTTTAGGATAGAGTCGCATATTGGGCGTGACATATGATGTCAACCATAGAATTGCATCACCCTTTCATATTTAGTCTAGTGGTCAAGTTGAACTTAGCAATAGAGGAATAAAATTCATTTTACAAAAGACTATCAATAGGTCGTGAAAGAATTGGTCTAAGAAATTAGATGATGCACTTTGGGCTTGTAGAACGGCATATAAAAATCCTATGGGTATGTCTCCTTATAAAATTGTTTATATAAAAGTTTGTCATTTGCCTCTTGAGTAAAAATATAAATCATATTGGGTAATTAAAGAAATCAACTATGATTTCAAACTTGCCGGTGAAAAGAGGTTATTTTATATTAGCTCATTAGATGAATGAAGAACCCAAGCTTATGAAAATGCCAATTTCTTTAAAGAAAAAGTTAAAAGATGGCATGATAGCAGAATCCAAAAGCGTGAGTTCAAAGTTGGAGAATATGTTCTTTTGCACAACTCTCGTTTTAGATTCTTTGCAGGAAAACTCCGCTCCAAATGGGAAGGGCCCTATGTTATCGAGGAGGGTTACTGATCTGAAGCCATCAAAATAAATAATGACGAAGGCACTAACCCGAAGGTCAACGAGCAAAGAGTAAAACATTATATCTCAGGTAATTAATGTTGAAAGCAATATTATGAAAACTATGACACCGAAAGAACACCTAAAGGAAACCTTCTGGAACACTCTAGAATCGTGAAAAAAGAGGAGGTTCGTGATACGGTAAGTAAACGAACTCCAAAAAATCCGCAAAAATATTTTCTATCAGTTTTGGAATAAATAATAAAAATTAGGAAAATAAGAAACAACCAGGAAGGCACCCCTGGTGGGCACAAGACACCAGGGCATGCCTGGCTTGCCAGGCGCACCCAGGTGGGTTGTGCCCACCTCGGGTACCTTCCAGATTCCATTTTTGTTTCGTATGCTTGTTTCCCAAGATAAAAAAATCTTTATATACCCCCCGAACCTATTGATCACCGTATCACGGAGAATTCTTCTGTTTTCTTGCTGTTTTTGGTCAGATCTGTTAAGCCAAGCATCATGTCTTCTCCCTCCTCCAACAACGTCGAAGATGATGCTTGGTTCATGAAGATTGTGTTGAAGAAAGAAAAGCCCAAAGAAGCCTTCAAAGGGGACAAGAGCAAGGAGGCCACTGGAGATCAAGCGTCGGTGGTCGAGCAAGCCTTGCCTGCCGAGGAGGAGGAAGAAGATATCCTTAAACCTTACTATGATCATCTTACCCCCACTGAGATTGAAGCCTTTCGGATCATCGAAACGGTTCGTGTGCAAAATAAACATCTCACCCGTGAGAATATTCTATTGCAAGAGCACATCATCACCTTCCAGAGCATCATCCATAGATTGGAGTATCTTTTGAGCTTGAAGGATAATATTACTACTACTTCGTCACCACCACCTCCTTCTTCATCACCGAAGGAAAATTGAGTATCGGGTATGGGCACTCCCCTTGGCTTGTGCCAAGCTTGGGGGAGGTGCCCTGGTATCATATCACCTCCACTATCTTTTACCTTTACTTATGTTAGTTCAATCCATAGTCATCTTTTGCTTTAGATGAATAAAAGTTTAGTTTGATTGTTTCTTTTTGAGAGTTGGCTTTGTGATCTATCCTTGTAATCGTGTGCAAGACATATAATAAAGTTTAGTTTGAGTTTTGTTTTCTTTACTTTCATGTTCAATAAAAAGAAAGGAAATAAATGAAAAATATCATATGCGAATCTTATGGTAAGTAATGACAACACATAAGGAAGGGTACAAGTAGAAAATTTTATTGGAGATCTACAAACATAGCATTGGTCAATGATGCAATTCATGAAAGAATTAATAAGGGAAGAAAAGATTCACATGCAAATAAACTATCTTGGACATCTTTTGTGATTGTGATCCCCCATCAAAATATTATATGCCAAAATTCTTGATGTTGGACAAGGAAGACAATGTAATGATTTATGTTTGTTCATATTCACATAGAAGTTATATTGTCATATATCCTTTAACATGTTGTGCTTGCCCCCCTATTTTGCTAGCCAAGAATTCCGCACTAAGTAGAGATACTACTTGTGCATCCATAAACCCTTAAACCCAATCTTGTTTTGAGAGTCCACCATACCTACCTATGGATTGAGTAAGATCCTTCAAGTAAGTTGTCATCGGTGCAATATGGAAATAAAAGTTGCTTCTAAAAGTGTTGGATCATTTAGTGTGAGAGAAAATTGAGCGTTGTATTAACTTGTGATGGCAAAAAATAAAAGCGATAGACTGCATAATAAAGGTTGCTATCACAAGGGGCAATATAACGTGACATTCTTTTGCACTAAGAGATTGAGCATACAAACAAAAAGCGCATGGGAACCTCTGCTTCCCTCTGCAAAGGGCCTATCTTTTACTTTTATGTATTTACTTTTATGCAAGAGTCAAAGTATTTCTGTCTATGTCGGTGTACTAAAGTAGGGGTACCTTAGTACCCCAGACTTGTGCACGGGCAGTTGTAGCACCCTGCGGCAAGGCCCGCCCCGGAAGCGCCAAGAGAAGACCAAGCGTTCAAGACAAGGCCCCCGGCAAGAGGAGCTTGCCGGGCCGAGAAGACAAGACCCCGGCAAGAGGAGCTTGCCGGGACGACTGCGCCCATGAAAGGCCATCCAAGAACAAAGTAGAACGAGACAGAAGATCGAGCCCCCGACAAGAGGAGCTTGTCGGGAAGGCCGAACCCAGGCATCACAAGAGAAGCCCGCCGTGGCGCGCCAAGCGCCCCGGCAAGGCCTGATAGCTGGCACGCTATCAGGCACAGGAAGACGACCCCCGCGGCAAGCCACTTGCCGCGGCAAGATCGCCACCTCAAGGCTGCGCTCCAGCTCGCCCGCCACGCGTCGCTCCGGGGCTTCCCCCGAGGGCACGTGGCGAGGCACCGCGTAGCCTGGGGCATGCGGCGGCATGCAGCCGCCATCGTGGCGAGCGGTGGCGCACCTAACGGTCCGCCTCGGTGCTGTCCGGGCGACCGTGACGGGCATTTAATGCCCTTGTCCCCTACCGTCAGAAGTAGGTATGATAACACTGTGCCGCACTGTAGCGCCACCGTTCCCGCACTATTACAGCTACCACCCCTTTTACACTTTTGCCCCTTTCTCCTACGTTGACACCTGTCGGTGACCCCTTTGCGCTATAAAAGGAGGCCCGTGTGCGACGTAGAAGGGGTTCCGGGGGTTCGGAGAATCGGCACGCAGACAGCCATACGCTCGGTGCAGCTAGCTCCCCAAGCTCCCGAGCTCCCCAGTTCAATACAACTAAGCAGGAGTAGGGTTTTACGCGTCCATCGCGGCCCGAACCTGGGTAAACCGCCCGTGTGCTCGCTTCGATCTGCTCTCCGCGCTCCCTCCGCCCCCCTCCGGACAACGAAAGGGGCTTCGGCCCCATAGGTGCCCGCGGGGGACAGCCCGTCCGCCCCGACATCTTTGGCGCGCCAGGTAGGGGGAAGCGTCGAGGTTGTGCGGATCAGATCCTGCGTTCACGCGAGCGCGCTCTTCGTCAGCTTCTCCGAACTCGCTAGCTTCATCAACACCATGGCCCCGAAGAAGAAGGCTTCGGAGGCCGCGGGCCCGTCCGCGTCACTCCCACCGCTACCGGAGCCAACGGTGGGCGGGGAAGACGCCGTCGGGGGGGTGGCCACCGGCGAGAACACTCGCGGTGCCACCAAATCCAAGAACAGGGCGGACGACCGAGCCTCGGCCTCCGAGGACGCGCCGCATCCGTCCCTTCAAACGACGACCCAGCAGCGCCATACCACAGGAGGTGGCATCCGCTTGCTGGAACAAGGGCAAACAGGAGGTTCGCGGGACGCCACGGGCCCCCGTCCGGACACGGGCAAGGCGAAGGCGCCGGGGAGGGACCCCGCTCCTTCTAACATTGTTAGGAGTCCGAGCGCATCCCGCTCCTCGCGCCACTCGCCCCCGCTCCCCTCCACTCCGGCAGAAGCGCTCGCGAGAGCGCAACTGCTCCTCGACTACCCTCCAGCGGCTGGCAAGGCCGAAAGCTGGAGGGCCACCATCCAGAGCCTGATCACCTTCGCCAACAACGACACGCCGCAGCAGCCGGCGACCTCGCGGCCCCGGCAGGTCGAGAAGACGAAGGCCGACGGCGACAAGACCGCCGGAGGTGCGACCACCATGCACTCCCCGGCGCAGAAGCAGAAGACGCCGCCCCGCTGGAACAACGCCGACGACGGCTCCACAGCGTCGTCGGACCCGCGGACTCGCCGGGACCAGCGCCAAGTCCTCGACGAGCGACAGCAAGAAGACGCTCGAACAAGGATTGAGCGCCGCCGAGAAACTCGGCGACAATCAGACCAGCGGGCTGGGGACGCTGTCGACGCGTACGCGCCCGGTGAACCAGGTGACTTACCGTACGCGGCAGGTTGCCCTGCGTTCACCCGCGAGCTGCGACGCGTCCGGTGGCCCAGTACGAAGAACTTCAAGCCCGACGTACCGGAGAAGTACGACGGCAGGACGCACCCCTCGGAGTTTCTCAGCATCTACACAATCGCTGTACAAGCTGCCGGGGGGCGCGATGAGAGGATACTGGCGAACTACTTCCCGCTCGTGCTTAAGCCGAACGTTCGTTCGTGGCTTATGCACTTGCCGGAAGGCTCCATTTCTTCCTGGGCGGATCTTTGCCATCAGTTTGTTGGCGCCTTCACAGGCGGCCACAAACCTCATGGCCAGGATAGCGACCTCCACATCCTAGCCCAGAAGGAAGGAGAACCCCTGCGCAAATACATCCAGCGTTTCAGCCGCGTGCATCGCAACATCCCCGACGTTCACCCTGCCGCGGTTATCAGCGCGTTCCACCAGAACGTGCGTAACCGCCGCATGCGTGAAGAGATGGCCATGACCAAGATCCGGGACGTCAGCGAGCTATACGCCTTGGCTGACAAGTGCGCGCGCGCGGAGGAGGGGAGGAAACTCCCCGGAGAGGATGCTGGCGCAGGAGAAAGCGATAGCGACGACACCGCCCCGGCGAAGAGGAGCCAGCGGCGGAATAATAGGAGGAGGAATAGGAAAGAGGTGCTTGCCGTCGAGGGGTCCGGCAAGGAGGCTCCCGCCAAGCAAACGCAGGCTGGCGGCTCCGGCAAGGAGCCTGCCCCCGTGGCGGCAGCCGACAAGCAGGACGGCTCCGACAAGCAATACTGCAAGATCCACCGCACCAAGGGCCACGATCTCTCCAACTGCAAAAGCGTCGAGTACCTTGTCGTGCAGCAGAAGGCCGAGTACGAGAGGCGCGACAAGGGGAAGGCCCAGGGTGGGGGAGGCGAACCAAGCAAGAAGCGGCCGCCCGTCGGCCGGGGAGGACGCCGCGGCAAGGCCAAGCAGCGGCAAGGCGATCGGCCCCCCCGGGGCCGCGACGAGGATGAAGAGGACGACGACGAAGACGTGGAAGACGAAGATAACAGCGAGCAGGAGTTCCAGAAGGCCACGGAGGTCCTATGCGTTGACGGCGGCGCCTCTCTGCACACCTCCCACCGCCAGCTTAAGCGGTGGGCGCGAGAGGTGAACGCAGCAGAGCCGCCCGTGGAGTCGCGCAGGCTCCTCAAATGGTCCAGCACGCCCATCATTTTCGATCTTGAGGATCACCCCGACCGCACAACCGCGGTCGGGTGCTTGCCGATGCTGGTCTCACCCACCATCCGCAACCTCAAGGTCACCAAAATGTTGGTAGACGGCGGGGCCGGGCTGAACTTGATCTCCTCCGCTGTGATCAAGAAACTCCAGATCCCGGACGGCGAGCTCGAAGAGACCGGATCCTTCCAAGGAATCAACCCGGGGAGGAGCAAGCCCAAGGGGAAGATTACTCTGCCGGTGACCTTTGGCGGCGAGCTTAACTTCAGGACTGAGCGTATCACGTTCGACGTCGCCGATATCCCGTTACCATACAATGGGATCCTCGGCCGTCCCGCTCTCGCCAAGTTCATGGCGGCTTCCCACCACGCCTACAACGTACTCAAGATGCCGGGGCCGATAAGCGTCATCACTGTCCATGGCGACAAAAAGGACGCGCTTATCTGCGCCGACAAGATCTACCGGGACGTAGCAGCCGCGGCAGAGAAAGACACACTTGCCGCTGAAGCCCCCGGGGGGAAGAAGACAAAGACCAAGCCCGGTAAGTGCTCTGGGGCCCACTCCGGCAACCGCACCTCTTCGGAGTGCTGCGCCGCCGTCGAGGACGTTCCATCGAGCTCCGCCGGCAAGTACAGGAAGGGAATGACCGCTCCCCCGGCAACCAAGAAGGTGTCCGCCAAGGAGGACGGCACTGGCGGTACCTTCACCATCAGTGCCACGCTTGACAGCAAATAGGAAAGCGCGCTCGTCGCCTTCCTGCGGGCGAATGACGACGTGTTTGCATGGCAACCGTCCGACATCCCCGGTGTTCCCAGGAGGGTGATTGAGCACAAGCTCGCTGTCTGTCCTCACGCGCGACCCGTCAAGCAGAAAGTAAGAAAGCAAGCCGTGGAGCGCCAGGAATTCATCAGCGAAGAGATCAAGAAGCTAGAGGCAGCAGGCCTAGTGAGAGGTGTGATCCATCCAACGTGGCTGGCCAATCCGGTCGTCGTGCGCAAGGCCAATGGGAAGTGGAGACTGTGCATAGATTTCACCGACGTGAATAAAGCATGTCCCAAAGATCCATTTCCCTTGCCGCGCATTGACCAGATTGTTGACTCCACTGCCGGATGTGAGCTACTCTCTTTTCTTGATGCATATTCAGGATACCACCAAGTCTTTATGGCCAAGGAAGATGAAGAGAAGACCGCATTTATCACTCCGTGCGGCACCTATTGCTTCATACGCATGCCGTTTGGACTGAAGAATGCGGGATCAACGTTTGCAAGGGTAGTGCACTCTGCCTTCGAGCCGCAGATCCATAGGAACGTGGAGGCCTATATGGATGACATCGTGGTGAAGAGGAGGAGCAAGGAAACCCTGGTCCAAGATCTGGAAGAGACATTTCAGAACTTGCGCAAGATACAGCTCAAGCTGAACCCCGAGAAGTGCGTTTTCGGAGTCCCCTCCGGCAAGCTTCTCGGGTTCTTTGTGTCACAGAGGGGGATTGAAGCTAATCCCGACAAGATCAAAGCCATCGAGCAGGTCGAAGCCCCAAAGCGCGTCAAGGACGTCAGAAAGCTCGCAGGTTGTGTGGCCGCCCTCAGTCGGTTCATTTCAAGGTCTGCAGAACGCGCCCTGCCTTTCTTTAAAATCTTGAAGAAGGCAGGTCCCATGCAGTGGACTCCAGAAGCGGAGGCAGCGCTGCAAGATTTGAAAAGGTACCTATCCTCCACTCCAATACTTGTCGCACCTAGACCACAGGAGAAGTTGTTGCTATACCTAGCGGCAACCAACCAGGTGGTTAGTGCTGCGTTAGTGGCGGAGAGGGAGGCCGACGAGGAGCCTATACCACCTACAAGCGAGTCCAGCGACGAGCGGGGGGCTGCTCCACCAAGCTCTGGCCCCGACAAGAGCCACCCTGCGCAGGAACAGGATGGAGCGCGGAAGAAGATGGTGCAGCGCCCGGTGTATTTTGTAAGTTCCCTCTTGCAGGGGGCTAGATCAAGATACTCCGGGGTGCAGAAATTGCTTTTCGGCCTCCTCATGGCCTCGAGAAAGCTGCGCCATTACTTCCAAGCGCATGAGATAACAGTAGTCACTCGCTTTCCGCTGAAGAGGATATTGCACAACCCAGAGGCAACGGGCAGGATCGTCGAGTGGGCACTGGAGCTGTCGAGCTTCGG
Source organism: Aegilops umbellulata (assembly GCA_032464435.1). Classification (NCBI taxonomy): domain Eukaryota; kingdom Viridiplantae; phylum Streptophyta; class Magnoliopsida; order Poales; family Poaceae; genus Aegilops; species Aegilops umbellulata. The sequence goes on from CP136055.1 coordinate 185,808,465, forward strand.
GCTCAAGTTTGAAAGCACTTCAACCATACAGAGCCGAGCTTTGGCAGAATTCATAGCTGAGTGGACCCCGACGCCAGATGGAGAAGGCCAAGAAACAAGCGCGCCCGTACAAGGAGAAACAAGCGAGTGGGTAATGTACTTCGATGGTGCCTTTTCGCTGCAAGGCGCCGGTGCTGGCGTGGTACTCATCGCGCCCACCGGAGAGCACCTCAAGTACGTTATCCAGATGCACTTCCCAAGAGAGCAAGCTACCAACAATACTGCTGAGTATGAGGGCTTGCTCGCCGGCCTCAGGATTGCGGCCGAACTTGGGATCAGAAAGCTGATCGTGCGGGGAGATTCTCAACTGGTGGTCCGGCAAGTCAACAAGAGCTACCAGAGCCCTCTGATGGAAGCTTACGTCGATGAAGTGAGGAAGCTGGAAGAACACTTCGAAGGGCTGCAAATGGAGCACGTCGCGAGAGCTCAAAATGAGATAGCGGACGGCCTTTCGAAGTGTGCTTCGCTGAAGTTACCTGTGGAACCAGGGACCTTCTTGCTCAAACTGACTCAACCATCCGTTACACCATCAGTTGGGCAGTCCAAGAAAAGGAAGTTGGTCTCCGGCGACCACTCGCAGGCGGACCTCCCTGAGACCGCCGCCAAGGTCCCCAAGATCAACAACCAGAACGCCGGGGGACAGCCCGCTCCTGCGGATCCCAGGATCCGTCCAGTCGAAGCCGGTGTCCCCGGTAAGCCTCGCTCCAGCGTGCTGATCAGCAGCCTGAGCTCCGAGGGACAGCCCGCTCCTGCGGATCCGAGGATCCGTCCAGTCGAAGCAGGTGTCCCCGATGAGCCTTGCTCCGGCGAGCGGATCAGCGATCCGAACGCTGAGGAACAGTCCGCTCCTGCGGGTCCGAGGGTCCGTCCAGTGGAAGCAGAGGTTCCCGACAAGCTTTGCCCCGGCAAGCTTGCCGGGGGATCACCGGCTCCGGCTGAACCAGAGGTTCTTGCCGTAGAAGCCGGGGTCCCCGCAGCGGCCTTCATGCCTTTAGCCCTTGCCGTCGAGCCCCGGGCTCCGGCATGGGCACGGCAGATCGTCCGTTTTCTGCAAACTGGAGAACTTCCCGACGACCCAGAAGAGGTGGAGAAGATCACCAGGCAGTCAAGTATGTACCAGTTCGTGGACAACGAGCTGTACAGAAGGAGACTCAACGGTGTCAGATTGAAGTGCATCTCCAGGGAAGACGGACAGAAGCTGTTGGCAGAGATACACGGAGGCATATGCGGCCATCACATCGGCGCAAGAGCACTTGTCGGGAAAGCCTTCCGGCAAGGATTCTTCTGGCAAGAAGCCCTCCAAGATGCAACTGCACTAGTAACCAAGTGTGAAGCGTGCCAGTTCCATGCAAAACAGATTCACCAGCCAGCTCAAGCTCTCCAAACAATCCCTTTGTCCTGGCCCTTCTCGGTCTGGGGGCTCGATATCCTCGGCCCTTTTCCCCGGGCTGTCGGGGGCTTCGAGTACTTGTACGTTGCAATCGACAAGTTCACGAAGTGGCCGGAAGTGGAGCCAGTGAGGAAGGTGACCGCGCAGTCAGCAGTCAAGTTCTTCCGGTCGATCGTCTGCCGTTTCGGAGTCCCCAACAGAGTCATCACCGACAATGGGACGCAATTTACAAGTCGCGCCTTCATGCAATACGCCCAGGATCTCGGCGCCAAGGTCTGTTTCGCTTCAGTTGCTCACCCCAGGAGCAACGGTCAAGCGGAAAGGGCCAACGCTGAAGTGCTGCGCGGACTCAAGACCAGGACCTTCGACAGGCTGCACAAGTGCGGGAGAAATTGGATTGAGGAGCTGCCGGCGGCTCTTTGGTCAATCAGGACGACACCAAGCCGAGCCACCGGACAGACACCTTTCGCTCTGGTCTATGGAGCGGAAGCGGTTATCCCCACGGAACTCGTATACGGATCTCCTCGGGTGCTCGCTTATGACGAGCTCGAGCAAGAGCGGCTGCGCGAAGATGACGCGCTGCTCCTTGAGGAAGGACGTCTCCAGGCTGCGGTACGAGCTGCTCGGTACCAGCAAGCCTTGCGTCGCTACCATAGCCGCAAGGTCAAGGCCAGGAGTCTCGAGGAGGGCGACCTTGTTCTTCGGCGAACTCAGTCGGCCAAGAATTCCAACAAGTTGACGCCGAAGTGGGAAGGACCTTATCGGGTGAGACAAGTCACGAGGCCCGGCGCTGTCCGCCTCGAGACCGAAGAAGGCGTACCAGTGAGCAACTCCTGGAACATAGAGCATCTTCGCAAGTTTCACCCATAAGGCGCGGTTGCCGTGACCCGTTCCGGCAACCCTCGGTTTGTACAGGCCTTGCCGCTGTTGCATGTAACCCCTTGTACAAAGCCAGGCGAAGCCCCTGGCACCAGATCAAGTTGCCCTGTTAGGCGACCTTGTTCTCTGGCGCGTTCAGTCGGCCAAGAATTATAACAAGTTGACGCCGAAGCAGGAAGGCCCTTGTTGGGTGGAACGAGTCGCGAGGCCCGGCGCTGTCCGCCTCAAGACCGAAGAGGGCCTACCAGTGAGCAACTCCTGGGAACATAGAGCATCTTCGCAAGTTCCGCCCGCTAGGCGCGGTTGCCGTGATCCGCTCCGGCAACCACCGGTTTGTACAGGCCTTGCCGCTGCTGCATGTAACCCCTTGTACAAAGCCAGGCGAAGCCCCTGGCACCAGATAAAGTTGCCCTGTTAGGCGACCTTGTTCTCTGGCGCGTTCAGTCGGCCAAGAATTATAACAAGTTGACGCCGAAGCAGGAAGGCCCTTGTTGGGTGGAACGAGTCGCGAGGCCCGGCGCTGTCCGCCTCAAGACCGAAGAGGGCCTACCAGTGAGCAACTCCTGGGAACATAGAGCATCTTCGCAAGTTCCGCCCACTAGGCGCGGTTGCCGTGATCCGCTCCGGCAACCACCGGTTTGTACAGGCCTTGCCGCTGCTGCATGTAACCCCTTGTACAAAGCCAGGCGAAGCCCCTGGCACCAGATAAAGTTGCCCTGTTAGGCGACCTTGTTCTCTGGCACGTTCAGTCGGCCAAGAATTATAACAAGTCGACGCCGAAGCAGGAAGGCCCTTATCGGGTGAGACAAGTCGCGAGGCCCGGCGCTGTCCGCCTCAAGACCGAAGAGGGCCTACCAGTGAGCAACTCCTGGGAGCATAGAGCATCTTCGCAAGTCTCGCCCATGAGGCGCGGTTGCCGTGATCCGCTCCGGCAACCACCGGTTTGTGCAGGCCTTGCCGATGTTGCATTTAAGCCCTCGTACAAAGCCAGGCGAAGCCCCTGGCCGAAAAAAGAGAAGCGCTGGCGCCCTAGATTTTAGCATGCATGCTGAGTCAGAGTCTCGTCCTTGGTTAGGGTTGTCAGTTCCTAACTGTCGCTAACCCCTAACTTAGAGGTCGAGTCCGCGTCTTTTCCCCGTCCTTTCCCTTTGGCTCGCAGGAATTGAATATCCTTGCCGGGCCGCTCAAGGACAAGGAAGAGGAGAAGGACGAGCCAACACCTACGCCCCGGCGAGCCAGAGTCGCCGGGGGCTGCAACCTCAGATAAGTTTTTGCATCCCTCATCATGCATTCTCTTATGGACTGTAGGATTTGAAAGCCTCCTTTCCTCCTGGAAAGCTACCGTGCTCTCTTAGCGGCAAGCCCCAGAGCGCGTTCCTGGGGCCCGTTTAGATAGCAGCCGCGGCAGCAAGAGGGAGGGAAGCGAGGGGCCGGAACCCGCCTGCTCCTCGCCTCCGCCAAGGGCGTGAGAAAGGTCGGGCAGCGCGGGGGAGCGGCTGGGCCTGTTGCCGGGCGAGAACTGTCTATCTTAACGATGTAAAGGATTCGTTCCTTACCGCGGTTTCCACTCGCGAGACAAATGATCCGGCAAACATCCCCTTTTCATTAAAAACATTCCACTCAGGTACAGTTCAGAGAGAATGAAAAACATGAAAAGAGGGATTACAAGGCTTAAACGCAACTAAGGCCCGAAGGCTTACAAGCTGAAAAGAGATAAGGTGCCCGTAATCCCTTTCTTGTCTCTCTCCACAGGAGGTAGGGCAAGTAGGCGAAGAGGGCGAAAGGGGCGCCTAGATGAGCTACGGGTGGCAGAAGGCACCAAGAGAAGATCCGGGGGCTCCGCCCGGGGGTCTCCGGAGGCAGAAGAAGACGGAAGCACCGGAGGCAGAGCTGGAAGATGAGGCAGCGGCCATGCCGCCAGCCTCTTCCTCTTCCGCAGCCTCGCCACTCCGGCCGCCCGAGGAGATCAAGCCCCCCCCCCCCGGCAAGAGGAGCTTGCCGGGCCAAAGAGAAGACCCCGGTGGTCGTCGCCGGGAGCAAGGGCGATGACGGCGTCTGGGGCGCATCTGGAACACGAGGCGCCGGAGCGTCAGCCAGCTGTCGAAGTCGGCCCGTACTCCGAATTCGCGGCCTTCGACGTCCGCCCTCTGTCCTCCTCAGCAGCCCCCCCCTACGCCAGTCGCCCAAGGAGACGACCCCGGGGAGTTCACGGAGCCCGGCGCGGTCGATGGGGCCGCCGGCGCCACCCGGAGCCGCGGCCGACGCCTAGTCGTACCCGTCATCCCGGCGGCCGCTCCCCTCGTCGTCGCTGTCGCTCCCCTCCTCGTCACTCTCGCTCGAGGAGGAGCCTTCGCTGTCGGAGGAGCTATCTTCGCAGCACCGGGCCCGGATACCGAAGCCCCAGAAGGCCTTGACGGAGAGGAGGTCCTCCCCCACTAGCTTGAAGTGGAGGGTGAACCCCTCCGTCAAGCTGTGTATCCGGGCGAACGTCTTCCACCCGCGGCCCAGACACACCACGCCGGGGGCTCGGGACTCGACGTGGACTCGCGTCCCGCTGATCCCGCAGCCCCTCATGCGCAGGTTTAGCGTCTCGGGCTGCTCCACCTCCAACACGTTCGCGAATGGAGCGGGGAGCCGGAGGTGGCGACGAGGCGCCCGGCGCAGCCTGATAATGAACTCACAGGGGTCGTCCCCGAGATGGACCGCAGGAAGGAACGGAGCCGCTGGCGGGGGCGAGGGCGGCGCACCGATCCGTCCGCCCCGAGCGCCTCGGCCCCGTCCACGACCTCGCCCGCGACCTCGCCCTCTCCCTCTTCCCCCGACGATCGGCTCCGCCGCCGCCGCGGGCGCAAGGGGAGGAGGGGCGCGTTGCCGAGCAGACACCCTCGCGGCGATCGAAGAAGAATCAGGGTTCCCCCCCTCCATCGCAGATGGGGGAAGGAAACCAGAAGCGGAAGGAGGAAGGAGATGGAGTACGTATTTCCGTCGCCCCCTCTCGCTCCTTATAAAGGAACGGAGTGGGACCGCGGCCGCCCCGCTCCTCCAATAGAAGCGGAGGAAGGGCAGGCGACTGGGGCCGACCCACTGCATCGGCCCGCGCCGGCCCGACTCCCTGCCTCCGCCGCCGCGACTCCGAGTGCATGAGGACCGCGTGGTGGGCGCACAGAACCGAGGCGACGGGCGGGACGACCTCTCCCCGTCCCGTGACTATGGGGAACGGGCGCCTCGAAAACCGCGCCCCACCACCGTTCATTTATTGAGCCGCGCCTCCGCACCTCCCTCCACTTAAAGAGGGAACGGGCGTTTTCGCCCCCACGACGCCGCGGTAGGCGCGCGCCGCCTGGGGAAGGCGCGACGGATGCGGAGTTAAGGAGCAGCGCGACCAAGGCCACGGGTGCCCGTGCACTGTTAGGGCCTGGCCCAACGACGCTCGGCACCGTGTGTGGCCCAGGCCCGGGGGCTCCTGTCGGTGTACTAAAGTAGGGGTACCTTAGTACCCCAGACTTGTGCACGGGCAGTTGTAGCACCCTGCGGCAAGGCCCGCCCCGGAAGCGCCAAGAGAAGACCAAGCGTTCAAGACAAGGCCCCCGGCAAGAGGAGCTTGCCGGGCCGAGAAGACAAGACCCCGGCAAGAGGAGCTTGCCGGGACGACTGCGCCCATGAAAGGCCATCCAAGAACAAAGTAGAACGAGACAGAAGATCGAGCCCCCGACAAGAGGAGCTTGTCGGGAAGGCCGAACCCAGGCATCACAAGAGAAGCCCGCCGTGGCGCGCCAAGCGCCCCGGCAAGGCCTGATAGCTGGCACGCTATCAGGCACAGGAAGACGACCCCCGCGGCAAGCCACTTGCCGCCGCAAGATCGCCACCTCAAGGCTGCGCTCCAGCTCGCCCGCCACGCGTCGCTCCGGGGCTTGCCCCGAGGGCACGTGGCGAGGCACCGCGCAGCCTGGGGCATGCGGCGGCATGCAGCCGCCATCGTGGCGAGCGGTGGCGCACCTAACGGTCCGCCTCGGTGCTGTCCGGGCGACCGTGACAGGCATTTAATGCCCTTGTCCCCTACCGTCAGAAGTAGGTATGATAACACTGTGCCGCACTGTAGCGCCACCGTTCCCGCACTATTACAGCTACCACCCCTTTTACACTTTTGCCCCTTTCTCCTACGTTGACACCTGTCGGTGACCCCTTTGCGCTATAAAAGGAGGCCCGTGTGCGACGTAGAAGGGGTTCCGGGGGTTCGGAGAATCGGCACGCAGACAGCCATACGCTCGGTGCAGCTAGCTCCCCAAGCTCCCGAGCTCCCCAGTTCAATACAACTAAGCAGGAGTAGGGTTTTACGCGTCCATCGCGGCCCGAACCTGGGTAAACCGCCCGTGTGCTCGCTTCGATCTGCTCTCCGCGCTCCCTCCGCCCCCCTCCGGACAACGAAAGGGGCTCCGGCCCCATAGGTGCCCGCGGGGGACAGCCCGTCCGCCCCGACAGTCTATTCCTTTTTATTTTATCTTTTGGTAAGCATCATGTGGTGAGGAAAGATCTAGGCACATATATCCAGTTGGATATGGGTGGCATGAGTTATTATTGTTGACATCCCTCTTGAGGTGAATACGTTGGGAGGTGAAACTATAAGCCCCTATCTTTCTATGTGTCCGGTTGAAACTTTTTGCTCATGTGTATGCGGTGAGTGTTAGCAATCATAGAAGACTATATGATGGTTTAGTATGTGGACTTGCCTAAAGGCTCCGATACGTGACCCTTCCTGAAAAGATGATGAATTGTAGTTGCAAAGTTGATTAAGAACATAGTTTGTTGGTTTTCAATAGAGTTTATGCTTTATACATCGATGTTGCGATGAATTGTTACTTACTAATGAGAAGTCTATGATAAAAGTTCTATGATAAAGTTTTATATTAAGGTTTGTTGTTGTTATAATAATATACATGATGCTTCTATGTCCGTATTTTGTTTTTATCGACACCTCTCTCTCTCTCTAAGCATGTGGAGATGTTTTTCGATTTTGGTTTTTGCTTGAGGACAAGCGAGGTCTAAGCTTGGGGGAGTTCATACGTCCATTTTGCATCATGTTTTCCTGCTGTTATTTATATTGTTTTTATGCTTAATAATGCTTTTCAGAGTAATTCTAATGCCTTTTCTCTCATAATATGCAAGGTTCACACAAAGAGGGAGAATACCTGCAAGTAGAATTCTGGACTTGAAAAAGCTACGTCAGGCTACCTATTCTACACAACTTCAAATGAGTTAAAACTTCACAGAGATTTTTTATGGAATATATAAGAATTATTGGAGCAAATAAGTACCAGAGGGGGCCCACCAGGTGGGCACAACCCACCTGGGCGCGCCAGGGAGCCCAGGCGCGCCTTGGTGGGTTGTGACCTCCTCGGCCCACCTCCGGTGCCCCTCTTCTGGTATATAAGTAATTTTGACCTAGAGAAAATAAGGAGAGGACTCTCAAGGCGAAGCGCCGCTGTCTCGAGGCGGAACTTTGGAAGGAGCACTTTTACCCTCCAGCGGAGCGATTCCGTCAGGGGAACTTCCTTCCCGTCGGGGGAAATCATCGTCATCATCATCACCAACAACTCTCCCATCTTGGGGAGGGAAATCTCCATCAACAACTTCAACAACACCATCTCCTCTCAAACCCTAGTTCATCTCTTGTGTTCAATCTTTGTACGAGAACCTTAGATTGGTGCTTGTGGGTGACTAGTAGTGTTGATTACATCTTGTAGTTGATTACTATATGGTTTATTCGTTGGAAGATTATATGTTCAGATCCATTATGCTATTTAATACCCCTCTGATGTTGAGCATGATTATCATTTGTGAGTAGTTACTTTTGTTCTAGAGATCACGGGAAAAATCTTGTTGCAAGTAATCATGTGAACTTGATATGTGTTCGATATTTTGATGGTATGTATGTTGTGATTCCCTTAGTGGTGTCATGTGAACGTCGACTACATGACACTTCACCATATTTGGGCCTAAGGGAATGCATTGTGGAGTAGTTATTAGATGATGGGTTGCGAGAGTGAGAGAAGCTTAAAGCCTAGTATATGCACTATTTCGTAAGGGACTAATTTGGATTCAAAAGTTTAATGCTATGGTTAGATTTATTCTTAATACTTTTCTCGTAGTTGCGGATGTTTGCGAGGGGGTTAATCATAAGTAGGAGGTTTGTTCAAGTAAGAACAACACCTAAGCACTGGTCCACCCACATATCAAATTATCAAAGTAGCGAACACATATCAAACCAACATGATGAAAGTGACTAGATGTAATTCCCGTGCACCCTCAAGAACGCTTTGCTTATCATAAGAGACCATTTTGGCCTGTCCTTTGACACAAAAGGATTGGGCTACCTTGCTGCACTTTTGTTGCCATTACCGTTACTTGCTCATTACTATTATCTTGATATCTAACTACTCGTTACTTGTAATTTCAGTGCTTGTAGAGAATATGTTGTAGGGTGGAACCCTAAGTGAAGATCTTTCACAAATTGGAGGGGGAATCCCCAAGAACAAGATGAACACAAGAGAGAAAACAAGAGGAACACTCAAGAACAAGTCGAATCACACATCCACTAGACCAAAAAAACACAAGATCCACAAGGTACATGAACAATCAAAGGGAAACAAGATACATGGTAGAGTTCATCTCAAATCCTATGAAGGAGATGAGGGCTTGATGATCCTATGATGGGGATCCTTCCCCAAGAAGGAGGGCTTGATCTCCAAGAGGAGCTACTCCAAGAGGAGGTCTAGATCTCCAAGAGGAGGAAGATGAGCAAAGCCCTCTTTGTGTTCTAAAATACTTTGCCATCCTCTAAATGAGCTAGGGGAGGCCTTTATATAGGCTAGGGACGAATTGGGGGCAAGAGAGGGGTACAAGGGTGAAAACCCATAACATGCACGCAGGCATACAGAGAGGTCCGGGCACCCGGTGTGCGGAGGACAAGGCACCCGGTCCGGACAAAGGGGCCTCGACCTTGTTGCTGTTGGGGCCGGGCACCCGGGGGCTGAGGGCCCGGGCACCCGGTGCCGGCTGGGCCAGGGGCCAGGAGTAGGCTGGGCACCCGGGGGTGGCGGCCCGGGCACCCGGGGTGGACGGGCAGCGCACAGGATGCTGGGCCGGGCACCCGGGGAGTGGCGGCCCGGGCACCCGGGGGGCATCTCCAGTGCCCAGAGGGGAAAAGCCGGACACCCAGGGGTAACGGCCCGGGCACCCGGGGTGGCGGTGCAGCTCCCAGGATGGGAGGCCGGGCACCCGGGGGTGTCCTGGCCGGGCACCCGGGGCGACCAGGGCCATCTCCAGCCGGAGGCCGGGCACCCGGGGTGTCCCGAGCCTCCACGTCTTTGTGTTTCCTTCTTCCTTCTCCTCCTCCGTCGGTCTCCGGTGAACTTGGTGATCCCACCGTGCTTTCTCGTGACGATCTCCGAAGTACCTAAGCATGCACAGTATTTCCATATGAGGTAGAATCCGACTCTCATGTGTATCCGAATGAAACTCATAGAGGAAAGAGTTCACCTCGGTTTCGACGGCGCGTGCGTGAGCTCCCGTCGCAGGTCCGCTCCGTGCTTGCGGTGGCGGTGTGACGTCCATGGTGATGGTCGAAAGATGCTCCACATCAGAATACCTTGCTAAAAACCACTTGATATTTCCTTCTGCTCCTCGTTGGGTTCGACATTGTTACTTATCGGAAGGACTACGGTTGATCCCCTATACTTGTGAGTCATCAGGGGCGGCAGCCAACAAGAGGAAACCCTAGATGGGTTTTGGCCCCCCACCCCTTAGGAGACTTGGCCCCCAAGCCAGGTGGAGGCAAAACCCTAGGGAGGCACCCCCACCTCTTCTCCCAATGTGGGATGGGGTGAGCAGCGTGCACAACCCCTTAGTGTGCTGGTGTGCCCCTTCCCTTGGCCCATGAGGCCCGCCAACACTTGCCGGGGCCCCCCGAAACCCCTTTCGGTCATGCTGGTCATCACCGGTACCCCGGAACACTTTCGGACTTCAATACCCTTCGCCCAATATATCAATCTTCACCTCTGGATCATTCCAGAGTTCCTCGTCATGTCCAGATCTCATCCGGGACTACAAACAACCTTCGGTAACCATCAAAACAACTCAACTATACTTACATCGTCACCAAACGTTAAGTGTCTAGACCCTGCAGGTTCGAGAACTGTGCAGACATGACCGAGACACCTCTACGGTCAATAACCAATAGCAGGACCTAGATGCCCATATTGGTTCCTACTTGTTCTTCGAAGATCTTTACCGGTAGAACCTCGATGTCAAGCATTCAGCAAATCCACTATGTAGTTCCCTTTGTCTATCGGTATGTTACTTGCCCAAGATTCGATCGTCGGTATCTCCATGCCTAGTTCAATCTCGTTACCGGCAAGTCTCTTTACTCGTTCTGTAATACAAGATCCCGTGACTAACTCCTTAGTCACAATGCTTGAAAGCTTCTTGTGATGTTGTATTACCGAGTGGGCAATGAGACATCTCTTCGTCATACGGAGTGAAAAATCTGAATCTTGATCCATGCCAACTCAACAGACACCCTCGGAGATACCTATACAGAACCTTTATAGTCACCCAGTTATGTTGCAATGTTTGGTACACACAAGGTACTCCTCTGATGTCAGCGAGTTGTATGATCTCATGTTCATAGGAACATATACTTGACATGCAGAAAACGATAGCAATAAACTTGATACGATCTTATGCTACGTTTATAGTTTGGGTCTTGTCCATCACATCATTCTCCTAATGATGTGATCCCGTTCAAATGACAACTCATGTCTATGGCTAGGAAACCATAGCCATCCTTCATCAACGAGCTAGTCTAGTAGAGGCTCACTAGGGAGACGTTTGTTGTCTATGTATCCACACACGTATCTGAGTTTCCGATCAATACAATTCTAGCATGGATAATAAACGATTATCATGAGCAGGGAAATATGTTAATAACTAATTTATTATTGCCTCTAGGGAATATTTCCAACAATCCCCCACTTGCACTAGAGTCAATAATCTAGTTCACATCACCATGTGATTAACACCCAATGAATTCTGGGGTTTTATCATGTTATGCTTGTGAGAGAAGTTTTAGTCAACGGGTTTGCAACATTCAGATCCGCGTGTACATCACAAATCTCCATGTCATATTTGTAGATGATGCGACCACGCTCCACTTGGAGCTATTCCAAATGGCTGCTCCACTATACGTATCTGGTTTGCTATTGAGACTCATCCAGATTGGTGTTAAAGATTGCGTCGACATAACCCTTTACGCCGAACTCTTTATCACCTACATAATCGAGAAACGTTTCCTTATTCCTCTAAGGATAATTTTGACCGCTGTCCTGTGATCCACTCTTGGATCACTCTTGTACCCCCTTGTCAGACACGTGGCTACCTGAGTCGAAGGTGAGGTCCCCTGAGTCAAAGGTGAGGTCGGCCTTGGGCACCGACCATCCTGGAGGGGCTCCCTGCTACACAGAGGCGGCGCTGATCTGGCGGAAGAACTACTTGACATGGCGGTCCAAGGGCGGTGCCCGTGAGCCGCCGAGGAGGGCCGCGACGGCGATAGGCGCCGGCGCCGTGAAGCGTGCGATGAAAAGGCACACATCAGGTGCGGAACATAGCATGTCATACTGTATAGAGCCTATGGCTAAGGCATACGGGTTGACCTTCGTCCTTTCTCTCTCTTCTGCCGTGGTCGAGCATTGAGCCTTACTCAACTTCACACCTTGCAACTCAGGAAAGAACTCCTTTGCCTGATCCATTTTGAACTCCTTCAAAAGAATCAAGGTATGTGCTTTATGAAAGTCTTATCAGGCATCTTAATCTATCTCTATACATCTTGTTGCTCAATATGTAAGCAGCTTTACCCATGTCTTCCTTTGAAAAACTCCTTTCAAACAACCCTTTATGCTTTTCCAAAATACTACATCATTTCCGATCAACAATATGTCATCCACATATACTTATAAGAAATGTTGTAGTGCTCCCACTCGCTTTCTTGTAAATACAAGTTTCTTGCAAACTTTGTATAAACCCAAAAGCTTTGATCACCTCATCAAAGCGTGTGTTCCAACTCCGAGATGCTTGCTCGAGTCCATAGAAGGATCGCTGGAGCCTGCTGTCGGGTTACGGGTTCCGACTAACCCTTGAGGTTCGAACTCTGGGTGCACACGAAGATCTCTCTCTCCCTAGATCGCTCTCGCAACGGTCTCAAGGCCTAGCTCGCCGAACCCAAGGAACAAGAGACACGAGAGTTTACACTGGTTCGGGCCACCGTTGTGGTGTAATACCCTACTCCTGTGTGCTGTGGTGGATTGCTTCATGGGCTAAGGATGAACTAGTATAGTGGATGAACAACCTCCTGAGGGGGAGATGTTCTTGAGCTCGATGAGCTGGTGAGATGGCCTAGGTGGAGTGGATCCAATCCAAGATGAGCCAATCCTGACTACGGTGGTGGCTAGTGCTATTTATAGAGGCCCTGGTCTTCTTCCCAAATGATAGGGGAGAAGGGATCCCACAACGGCCAATTTCGAAGGGACAAAACTAGTACAAGCTATCTTGACAAAAGGTGGTCTTCGCCCTGCCAAAGGCTCTAGTGGTGATGCAGTCGTGGGCTCCTCGGTGACCTCTGTCCTGTCGTCCTGCTGGTCTTGGTCTTGTTGCATCGATATGGAAACCTTTGCCTGACGCCTCGGGACTCCTCGCATGCGCTTGCCCCTTTAGCAGCAAAGAGGAAACTGGTACTCTGCGCCCACTGGCGCCCGTCTGGCCATGGTCGTCATGGCTCACGTCACGTGAACCCCGCGAGGTGCCCTTTGCATAGATATCTACGCTCCTCGGGAGCCATCCTAGCGAGGCCGCCCCTGAGGAGGTCTTGGTGTCGTCGGCCTCGCGAGGCTTGGCCCCTCGCAAGTGTCTTGAGTGGTTGCTGCTGAAGGTGGGTCATACCAGGCCATTGGTGGAGCGACGCTCTGGGCCGCAGGTAGGCAAGTCTGGGTACCCCCATTCTCAGGACGCCGACAGTAGCCCCCGGGCCCAAGGCACGCTCGGACTTGGCTTTGAGGCGAAGCCAAAGGGCAAGTGCGGAGCGCCATGGGCCCCATCAGCCTGCGGCCTTGATTGGCGCATGGAGATTGACAGGACGTGGGCGTCTCCGCTTCCCCATGCTGCCTCAGCAATCGTCCGACTTGGCGAGTCCCTGCGGCGTGTAGAAGAGAAACCATCATTACCTGCGATCATGGAGGCCAGTGGTTGGCCTACTTCTGGCTATAAATGAGGAGAGGGACGGAGCCCCCGTTGCTCATCTCTTCCTCCATTCCGCCTGCTTCTTCGTCCTCTTTGCTCCACCGCCTTGCGTGACGCTCATCGCACCGACAAAGAGGTTTTCCGGCCGCAGAGAAGGGGAAGGCTCACCAGGAGGGGCCAGGCTCGCCACCACCTAAGAGGGGGCGTAGTCGCCACCGCAAGCACGCCGCAACCCCCGTTGTGGTCCCTCGTGGGCGCGGACGAACTTCTTCGTGGTCCGGTGCCGTCCCTGGCGGCCGCGAGGGTGTCTCCTCGCGCGGTGGGAACGGCCCGAGACGTGGCAATCTTGCCCACGAAGGGAGGCGCGCCATGGTCGCTCGGCCTCCCCGGCCGCTCTTCCACTCGGCGGAGGTGCTGCCGGAGTTCGTCGTGTGGTCGGAGAACTCGGCCGGCACCTGGCTTCAGCTTCCGTGCTACTTTGTCGGCGAGCTGCCGGCCACGGGTCCTGGCGGCCTTTGGCTGCAGGCTGACGGCTATTCCAGCAAGGCTTCGTGGGTCACGATGGAGGTCTCCGTCACGGGCAACGTAGCCCTGGCCCGCGGCTGGCAGACGTTTGCCCGCGCGCACGGTCTGAGCAGGCAGTGCACCCTCCACTTCAAGTACGACGGTGCCGTGACCCTCTTTATGAGGGTGTTCAGGGAAGACGGTCGCCACGCCGGGTGCTGCCCTGAAGACAGCGATGGTGATGAAGTGCTCGGCCTTGGCGACGACCGTGACGAGGATGAGGGTGAACTCGCCCTCGACAACGGCCGCGGCTCGTCTGGCAACGGCAGCTCCTCCTCCGGTGAAAGCTGCAGCAGCGGCAGCTACGACCAGCCACCACATCATTGGGCTCACTTCGAGGACGGTGGTGGGTCGTCCCATCGCCGCACCCCAGTGAAGCGCGAGGAGGGCTCCGGCTGAGCCCGAGGGGCTGATCCTCATGAGCAGCCGCGCCGTAGGAGCCGCTTTTGCCTGTCCTTTCCTTTCCTCCTGTATTACAAGAAACAAGTATGGGGCCCTGCAAGGGCATGTAATGAACCATAGTGCTTATGCTGCTTTGTGTTATGTTTATTGTCTCTGGGTTGTGTTGTGGAATCTGTGCTTTATGCAGGCGTAGTGGGATAACTTAGCTTGATACATCCAGGGTAGCTTCCACCTTGTGATGGCGCGCGCCTCCTGTCATCTGGTGGGGCTTCCCTGTTGCCGACTCGGGCGACATCGTGAAGCTGCGAAAATTCATTACGAAATCTTTATCCGTCCTTGCACGAGGCCTCGGGCATGGGCTGATCATGGTACGTCGCGGTACCCGTGGGGCACGGACTTAAAAGGGGGTGCACCAATCACAAGCTCAATCGAGGGCGCCTCATGGAGACCAGGGGAGTGCGCACGGACGCACACCGGTCCAGCCCCCTCGCGAGGCGTGCGAGGGGGAGCGTCGGACAACTGTCGCCCTCCCTGGCGCAAAACAAAGGATCGAGGAAAGAGTCAGAGAGAAGAGGGGATTCGACCAACCCATCAAATTTCATAAAAAGGGGCAAACCAAATACAGAAAGCAAATGAACAGCCGTGTCTGGCATCTAATTTAGTCTTCTCACCAGCGCGGAGCTAAGTGCTTCCACTAGGACGTGGGAGGGAGCCCCCGAGGCCTGAGGGTAGCACTTCAGAGACTCCAGGGACTGTACAACCGCACTCATTATTACGTGAGAGTGTCACAAGCGGAGACCTTCATAGACACTGGGCCTTGCTTCATGGGTAGAACTTCTGCAGGTGCTGGATGTTCCAGGCGTTCTGGATGGGGATCTCGTCCTGCGTCTCCACGCGCGCGGCGCCAGGCCTGGAAATGCAGGCGATCCTAAACGGGCCCTCCCACATGGGTGAGAGCTTATGCATCCCTTCCCTGCAGAGCACCCGCCTCAGGATGAGATCACCCACTTCGAGCGTCCTGGAGCGGAAGCTGTGGCAGTTATACCGTCGCAGCGCCTGCTGGTACCTTGCTTTCAGAGCGAGGCTTGGCGGCGACATTCCTCCCCCCAGCACAAGGTCCATCCCCCGCATGGCATCCTGATGCATCTCATCGAACGCCAGGACCCCGCGGAGCGATGCCTGACCTCGTGAGGGAGAACCACTTCTGCTCCGTAGACGAGGAAGAACGGGGTCTCGCATGTTGGCTTGGTGGCAGTGGGGTGGATGGACCACAGCACGGACTGGAGCTCGTCGAGCTAGCCCCTGCCGCAGGCCTCGAGCTTCTTCTTGAAGGTCCTATTCTTGAGGCCTCTCAAGACCTCCACGTTGGCGCGCTCGGCTTGGCCATTGCTCCTGGGGTGTGCCACCGAGGCATAGCAAATCTGCTTTCCATGGTTAGCACAATATGTCTTGAAGAGGTTGCTAGTGAACTGCGAGCCGTTGTCGGTGATGATGCGGTTAGGGACCCCAAACCGGCTCACGAGGCCCTTGATGAACTTGACTGCGAACCCAGTTGGGATGGTGCGGACGGCTTCCACCTCCGCTCACTTGGTGAACTTGTCGATGGCGACGTAGAGGTAGCGGTAGCCCCCGGGCGCTCGAGGGAATGGACCCAGGATATCCAGCCACCAGACCGCGAATGGCCAGGAGAGCGGGATAGTTTGGAGGCCTTGAGCCGGCTGGTGGATTTGCATGGCATGGAACAGGCAGGCCTCGCAGGATCTCACCAGCTCGGTTGCGTTGTTTAGTGCTGTGGGCCAGTAGAACCCGCTGCAGAATGCCTTGCCCACCAGGGTGTGCGGCGATGAGTGATGCCCGCAATCTCCGCCGTGTATGTCGGCCAGCAGCTCACACCCCTACTTCCTGGAAATGCATCGCAAGGAAACATCGTTTAGTCATTTTCTATATAGCTCACCATCCCAGATGTAGTATGTTGTAGCCTGCCGAGCCACGCGCTCCACGTCCTCCTCCTTCTCCGGTAGTATTCCTTGTCCTAGGTACGCCCCGAACTCTTCAGTCCAACATCCCTCCTGAGGTTCGAGGGCGAGGAGCAGGCGCGCTCCTGAAGTCGGGCCGCAGGCTGGGGCTCCTGAGGCTGGTGGTGGGGGAAGCTCCTCTCGAGGCAGTGCGGACCCCGTAGCCAGAGGGGCTGCGGAAGGCTTGAAGAGCTGCTCCTTGAAGATGCCAGGTTCCTGTGGCTGACGCTTGGACGCCCTCTTGGCGATGTCGTCGGCTTCCTTGTTCGTGTAGCAAGGCACATGCTGCAGCTCCAGGCCTAGAAGTTCCTGCTCCGTCTTGCGCACATCCGCGAGGTACGCCTCCATGTGCTTGTCCCTTGGCTCATACACTTTGTTGGAAAAGTTGACGAGGAGCTGAGAGTCACCCTTGATGGTGAGGCGTTTCACTCCCAAGGCCACCGCAACCTTGAGACCAGCGATCAACCCCTCGTATTCCATGATGTTGTTGGAGACCTTCTCGTCTTGCTGGAAGCAGAGTTGCACGGCGTAATAGAGCTTGTCTTGGGTGGGCGAGATGAGCACGGCGCCAGCCCCCGCGCCTTGGCATGCAAAGGTGCCGTAGAAGTACATAACCCAGCCATCTGGCGCTTCACTTCCTGGCGAGAGGGATCGGCTCTCGCCTGCTTCGGGCTCTGGAGTGTCGGTCCATTACGCCACGAAGTCGGCGAGGGCGGCTCCCTTGATGACCCTGGTTGTGCTGAACTCCAGCTGAAACGCTTGCAGTTCGATGTTCCACTCAGCGACTCTTCTCGCAATATTGGGGCTCCGGGAGCGCGAGACGACCTTAATTGGGTGGCCTTGGAAGTAATGGCGTAGCTTGCGTGAGGACACTAGGAGCGCGAGCAAAAGCTTCTGTGGCATGGGATATCGTGCTCTTGCGTCCCATAACACCGTGCTAACGAAGTATACCGAGTGCTCAACGAGGGTGGGAGCGTCGATGGAGCTTGTGGCCTCCGGAGGTTGTGGCGCCTCTTGAGGTGAGGGGACCTCCAGAGCTTGGTCACCCATCAGGGCCTCCGCAGGCCCAGAAACACCGTCTTGTGGGGCCAGATCATCCGCGGGCATTCTCGTGGTTTTGGCGGCGCCGTCTTGGCGCCGCACCGTCCCGGCTGAAGGTACGGCATTACGCGACATGCTCTTGGCCTGGCGCTCCTCCCAGACAGCCACCAATGCCGCGCTGGCTGAGTGGGGAGTGGCGGCCAGGTAGAGCACCGGGGGCTCGAGGGGACGAGGCGCAACCATCGCCGAAGGGCTGGTCAAGTATCTCTTGAGGTCATGAAACGCCAGGTCGGCCTCTGGGGTCCACTCGAACGGTCCCTTCTTCTTCATTAGCTTGAAGAACGGCAGGGCGCGCTCCCCCAACTTGGAGATGAAGCGCCCCAGCGAGGTCACGCAGCCCGCGAGCTTCTGCATTTCCTTGAGGGTTTGTGGTGGGCTCATTCGCCTTGACCTTTTCTGGGTTGGCCTCGATCCCCCTGTGCGACATGAGGAAGCCAAGTAGCTTGCCGAAGGGGACACCAAACACGCACTTCTCCGGGTTGAGCCGCAGGTCCACCTGGCGCAGGCTGGTGAAAGTCTCCTCCAGGTCCCGGATGAGGGTTCTTGCCTCCCGAGATTTTACTATGACGTCGTCGACGTAGGCTTCAACGTTTCTCCCTAGCTGCTGGCCCAGGGTGATGTGCATTAGCCACAGGAAGGTCGCCCCATTGTTGCGTAGCCCGAACAGCATGCAAGTGTAGCAGTATACCCCACACGAGGTCAAGAAGGTCGTCTTGTCCACGTATTCCACCACCATCTTGATCTGGTGGTAACCCGAGAATGCGTCCAGGAAACACAGCAGGTCGCACTCGACGGTGGCGTCGACGATCTGGTCGATGCGCGAGAGCGGGAACATGTCTCGGGGGCAAGATTTGTTGAGGTTGGTGAAGTCGACACACATGCGTTCCTTCCCACCTTTCTTGGGCACGGCCACGGGGTTCGCCAGCCATTCCGGGTACCGAACCTCGCGAATGACGCATGCCGCTTGTAGTTTGCGATTTTCCTGGATGATGAATGACTGCTTCTCCGTGGACTGTCGTCGTGCCTTCTGCTTCACAGGGCGCACTTTGGGGCACACACTTAAGTGGTATTCGATTACCCCCCTTGGGACCCCTACCAGCTGCTTGGGTTCCCAGGCAAATACCTCCTTGTTCGGGCGTAGGAACTTCACCAATGCCTCCTCTTGGTCCGGTCAAGGTGAGCGCCTATGGTGAAGGTGGCTCCCGAGGACCCATCCTCCTCGACCGACACTTGCTTCGTTTTGGCCCGACCCTGAGTGAACAACTGCTTCTTTTTCGCCGGCGCGGCTGCCTTAGCTCCTGGGGCGGCTTCATCGGCCGGGCGTGCTGCCGCGGTGGCCCTGAAGGCGAGCTTGAGGGCCGTCAGAGCCTCCTTGGTGTCTCCAGCCATGGTGAGGACACCGCTACTGCCCGACATCTTCATGAGGTTGTAGGCCGGATGGGTCGCTGCCATGAACTGAGCCAGGGCAGGGTACCCGAGGATGGTGTTGTATGGGAGGCCGATGCGGGAGATGTCGAAGTTGACTAGCTCGGTGTGGTAGTTGTCCCGGGTTCCAAAGGTGAACAGGAGGCGTATTTTCCCCAAGGGGCTGGTGGACCCGCTACCGACTCCGAAGAAGTCTTGTTGGGGTGGAGTCGGCCGTACGGTACATGAAGCAAGCCGAAAGCTTCCACCGAGAGCACGCTGAGGCTAGCTCCACCGTCAATGAGGGTCTTGGTCATGGCGACGTTCCAGATGGTGGGTGTGTAGAGCATCGTGAGCGTGCCCGAGCTGGCAGTGGTAGCAGGGTGGTCCCCTGACTCGAAGGTGAGGTCGGCCTTGGGCGCCGCCCATCCTGGAGGGGCTCCCTGCTGCACAGAGGCGGCACCGATCTGGCGGAAGAACTACTTGACATGGCGGTCCGAGGGTGGTGCCCATGAGCCGCCGAGGAGGGCCGTGACGGTGACAGGCGCCGGCGCCGCAAAGCATGCGACGAAAAGGCACACATCAGGTGCGGCCCATAGCATGGCATACTGTATAGAGCCTATGGCTAAGGCATAGGGGATGACCTTCGTCCTTTCTCTTTCTTCTGCCATGGTCGAGCTTTGAGTCTTACTCAACTTCACACCTTGCAATTCAGGAAAGAACTCCTTTGCCTGATCCATTTTGAACTCCTTCAAAATCATCAAGGTAGGTGCTCTATGAAAGTCTTATCAGGCATCTTGATCTATCTCTATACATCCTGTTTCTCAATATGTTAGTAGCTTTACCCATGTCTTCCTTTGAAAAGCTCCTTTCAAACAACCCTTTATGCTTTTCCAAAATACTACATCATTTCCGATCAACAATATGTCATCCACATATACTTATAAGAAATGTTGTAGTGCTCCCACTCGCTTTCTTGTAAATACAATTTTCTTGAAAACTTTGCATAAACCCAAAAGCTTTGATCACCTCATCAAAGCGTATGTTCCAACTCCGAGATGCTTGCTCCAGTCCATAGAAGGATAGCTGGAGCCTGCTGTCGGATTACGGGTTCCGGCTAACCCTTGAGGTTCGAACTCTCAGGTGTACACGAAGATCTCTCTCTCTCCCTAGCTCGCTCTCGCAACGATCTCAAGGCCTAGCTCGCCGAACCCAAGGAACAAGAGACACGAGAGTTTATACTGGTTCGGGCCACCGTTGTGGTGTAATAACCTACTCCAGTGTGGTGTGGTGGTCTGCCTCGTGGGCTCAGGATGAACTAGTACAGTGGATGAATAACCTCTTGAGGGGAGGTGTTCTTGAGCTTGATGAGCTGGTGAGATGGCCTTGGTGGTGTGGATCCAATACAAGATGAGCCGATCCTGACTACGGTGGTGGCCAGTCCTATTTATTGAGGCCCTGGCCCTCTTCCCAAATGAGAGACGGGAAGGGATCCCACAACGACCAATGTCGGATTATGGGTTCAGGCAAACCCTTGAGGTTCGAACTCTAGGGTGCGCGCGAAGATCTCGCTCTCCCTAGTTCGCTCTCGCAACGATCTCAAGGCCTATCTTGCCAAACCCAAGGAATAAGAGACACGAGAGTTTATACTGGTTCGGTCCACCGTTGTGGTGTAATACCATACGCGAGTGTGGTGTGGTGGATTGCCTCGTGGGCTAAGGATGAATTAGTACAGTGGATGAACAGCCTCCTGAGGGGAGGTGTTGTTGAGCTCGATGAGCTGGTGAAATGGCCTTGGTGGAGTCGATCCTATCCAAGATGAGCCGATCCTGACTATGGTGGTGGCTAGTCCTATTTATAGAGGCCCTGGTCCTCTTCCCAAATGATAGGCGGGAAGGGATCCCACAACGGCCAATTTTGAAGTGAGACAACTAGTACAAGCTATCCTGACAAAAGGTGGTCTTCGCCTGCCAAAGGCTCTGGTGGTGATCCAGCCTTGGGCTCCACGGTGACCTCCGTCCTGTCGTCCTGCTGGTCTTTGTCTTGTTCCACTAATATGGAAAACTTTGCCTGACGCCTCGGGACTCCTCACCTGCGCTTTTAGCACCAAAGAGGAAACTGGTACAGTGCGGCCACTAGCGCCCGCCTGGCCTTGGTTGCCATGGCTCACGTCACGTGAACCTCGCAAGGTGCCCTTTGCACAGATATATCCGCTCCTCGGGAGCCAGCCTAGCGAAGCCACCCCCGAGGAGGTCTTGGTGTCATCCGCCTCGCGAGGCTTGGCCCCTCGCGAGGGCCTTGATTGGTTGCTGCTGAAGGGGGGCCGTACCAGGCCATTGGTGGAGCCATGCCTTAGGCCGCAGGCAGGCAAGTCTGGGTACCCCCGTTCCCAGGACGCTGACTGTAGCCCCCGGCCCAAGGCGCTCGGACTTGGCTTCGAGGTGAAGCCAAAGGGCAAGTGCGGAGTGCTGTGGGCCCCATCTTCCTGCGGCCTTTATTGACGCGTGGCGATTGACAGGACGTGGGCGTCTCCGCTTCCCCACGCTGCCTTGGCAACCGTCCGACTTTATGAGTCCCTGTTGCATGCAGAAGAGAAACCATCATTACCTGCGATCGTGGAGGCCGGTGGTTGGCCTCCTTCCGGCTATAAATGATGAGAGGGGTGGACCCCCGTTGCTCATCTCCTCATCCATTCCGCCTGCTTCTTCTTCTTCCTCCTTACTGCGACACTCACCGCGCCGATACGGAGATTCTCCGCCGCCGAGAAGGGAAAAAACCCCCGCGAAGAGCTTGGGCCACTCCCACCAAAGAAGAGGCTGGCCCGCTCTCGCGACATTGTTGTGAGGCCACAGGTGACGAGTCCTTGGTACGAGCAGCATCCCTCCGGCTACCCGCTGCCCTTGTACGCCCAGGCGCAACGCTCCGGAGGGAGTGGCAGCGGCCCGCGTCTCTTTCGCCTCGGCCGCGGTGGACATGCTGTGGCGGTGCTCGCCGCCGCCCCGCGAACCCACGCCGAGGGATCCTCACGTGACCTCGTGGTGTGGGCGCCGATGCCACCGCGCACGTGGATCCGATTCCCGTAATTCTTCGCTGAAGAGATGCCGCCGACGGGGCCACTCGTGTTCTGGCTGCAGCGCGCCTGGCGCAACACCCGGCGATGGGAGCAGAGGTTAAGGTCGTCTCCCCGTGCAAGATCTTTATGACCCGCGGATGGGGTGAGGTCGCCCGCGTCTGCCGCACAGAGGGGGCCCTCGCCATCCACTTCGAGTACGAAGGTGCCTCCACGCTATTCTTCAAGGTGTTCAACAAGGAAGGCCACCGGCTGGAATGCTGTCCTGGATGGGGTTGCTAGGACGGAGCAACGACTGGTGCTGGGCCCGCTCTTGGCCCTGACGATAGCTCCTCCAACAGCAGTGATGGTGCTTGGGAGTCCAGCGACTGTCCCAAGCCCCACGAGACTCCGGAGACGAGCGACGACAGCTACGTGCCCCTGAGCTCTGGTCGTTCCTAGAGTGCGGCAACGACATCCGGCCGTTGCCGCCATTGATATGGATGGGGTTTGCAACAGCCTCCTGTGGCCCACTGTTGATGATGGCGTCGGTGGTCACGCCTGTCGATATGGCTCCTGGAAACCTTCTTCTTTTGTTCCCTACGAGGAATCAACATGAACCCCGTGGGTGTGTGTAAAGGATTTGTAGTGCTGTTGCATCTAATGTTATTCCTATTATGAAATTCGCGATCGCATGTCTTGCTTCAACATTGTTCCCCCTTTTCACCCTCGCGGCAGCTTTAGCGCTCTACGCCAACAGGTGCCATTCCCCAGGCAGGCTTCAGCCGTCGCTGGTATGCCAGCTCACGATGCCGTGGTCAAGGCCAGGAGGTGAGCGGCCCAGGGTCCGGTAAGAGCTCCTGAGGCGTGATGCTCGAGAGGTCCCCCTTGGCGTGCAAGCAGCTTCCTAAAGGTGGAAAAGGGAGGTGATGTTGCTGGAGCAAGGCTGCAGGGGCCGAAAATCCTAAGTCTCGTGCCGGCCTGACTTGAATGCGCGGCTTAACTTATCAAGCCTAAGGCGGTTTCCGTGCGCAGCGCCCGATTCATGCATCAGCGGCGATGGGAGGATTGGGTTAGGCTCGCGCTGGCCTCCCTCCCTTTTTCATGCTCTCCTAGGTACTCCGCGTCCTCGGGTCCCAACCCTCGAGCGAGCTCAGCCGCCACTCGTATGCCAGGTCGCGATGTCGTGGTCAAGGCCAGGGGGTGAGGAATGGAGAGTCAGTAGGTGCACCTGAGACGCGATGTTCCGGAGCCCCCCTTTAACGTGCAAGCAGATTGCGTGAAGAAGAAAGGAGCCTGCGGCGCTGCCCATTGTCAGCCTCCGGAGATTCCTGCAGGTTAGCACGAGGGAGGAATACAGATTGCACCCGTGTTTGCTGGTTTGCCGCTGGTCATTCCGCAAGAAGATGAAGGCACTGAGGGCCTGGTAAGGTGACGTGCGCGGGGCTTGCCGCGAGCCAGAGCACAACCGCTCAGGTTTGTCAGCGTTGCAGGGATAGGCCCGAGCACAAGCATCGTGCCAGCATGTGTATCCCGCATTGCGGGATGAGCAGGAAGCCGGTCAGCAACGCGGGTGGCCGTGAAGGGCAACAGATAAGCAGGTGACAATCATGAAATGACCCAAGCAATGAGGCAGGGTAGCTTAGATAGATGCAAGAACGATACATGCCACTGGGACGGACCCGGACGGCCTGGGGATGGTGTGGCCCGAGAGGCGCTCCCAACAGAGTAAGCTAAAGATGCAAAAGGATACATGCCGTAGGGACAGGCCCATTCGACTTGGGGATAATACTGCCCGAAGGGCGCCCCTAACTGAATGAACTGGAAAGAGTCACCTGGTACCGTAGCTGGAGTGGTGTTGGAGTAGCTGAAGATGCGTGCGGGAAATGTTGCTCCTCACGAGCCGCCAGGGTCCTGAGCCTCAGGAGGCTCTGCAGGCCCAGGTGGCTCCTGAAGAACTGTCGCGATCTCCGCCAGGATAGCGTGATGCCTGGCCTCTTGAGCCACAAGAATGCTCCACAAGTGGCGCTGGAAGGTGACAACCAAGTTCGGTAGGCCAAATGGCATGTGAACATAGCTGTGAGGTGGAACCTCGCACCGTCCAACGTGCGAAGGCCAGAAACATCCCTGAGATGCGGCCCTGTTGAGCCCTGGAATGTCGACGCAGACGCGTAGCCTGCCGTCCTCACCAGGATGGGGAGCTGCGCTGGGTGGTGGGCGATGGTCACCACGTATGGTCCTTGCCTCTTGAAGCTCCTGGTTCGCCTTGGTGAAGAACTCCTGAGCACTACGCACTCCATGCCTTGTGCCCTCTTGAGGGAAACGTGCGACGAGGCACGCCTCCACATGGTGCCCGAGCGCCTCTCTCATGACGTGGGCTAGGTGTGAGGCCCTCCAGAAGAGAGACCTCGAGCCCAGCCTGAGGAGGGCGCCGGGCGCGCTTTCCTATGTGAGGGAAGGAGGCGCCCCAGCTGCGGGCGCAGATCCTGCGGTGGTGCCGCTGGAAACATCGCTTTCCTGAGGCCCTTGGCGGAGCACCTGCTTCTTCTTCTTGGGGATGATCTTAGGAGGGTACATGGTGCCTTGGTTGTCGGGGTCTTCGGCCACTGCAGCTTGGTAAGCGCGCACTAGGGAGCACACCGCGTCCTTTTCTTCACAGGGGATCGTGATGATGCTGCCGCTCCCTAACATCTTGAGGACGTTGTAGCCATGGTGGGCCACTGCCATAAACTTGGCCAAGGCTGGATACCCAAGGATGGTGTTCTACGGCAGACGGATGTGGGCGACGTCTAAGTCTATGAGCTCGGTGCGGTACTTGTCACGCTGGCTGAAGGTGACAGGGAGGCGGACCTGCCCTATAAGGGTGGTGGAGTCTTCGGTCACTCCTGAGAAAGGGTTGGTAGGCTGTAGCTGATCGTATGGCACTTGGAGTTTGTCAAATGTCTCGACGGACAGGACATTGAGGCCCGCGCCGCCGTCGATGAGGGTCTTGGTGACTTGAACGTTGATGATGACGGGTGAGCAAAGCATCGGGAGGGCGCCGGTGGTTGTCGCGCACTTGAGCTAGTCTAAAGAGCTGAAGGTGATGGCGCACTTGGACCACCTTAGTGGGCGCGTGGCCTCGATCCTGGGAAGGGTCGCGTTCACCTCGCGAGCAAACTGCTTGAAGATACGATGACAGGCTGGGGCTTGAGCGCCAGCCAAGATACATGCGATGGCGAGTGGCTCCTGGAAGCCCCCAGCCCCCTTGTCTTGATGGTGGTCGTCATTCCTTCTTGGTGGAGGCGGCAACGGAGGGAGGCCGGCGTTGCCCTGGGGGCGGTCTTCACGAGGCTGGTCTCTCCAGGCGCCCTCGCGAGGCTGGTCCTGCCAGCGGTCCTCACGAGGCCGGTCGTGCCACTCCTGGCGGGGGCCACGGTCGTCCCATCGCCCTCCACTTCGTCCTCCTCCTCGGTCGTAGCCTCAGTCGTTGCACTCATGGCGTCGATCGTAGCATCCATCTCTGATGGCCCTGAGCTTCTGACAGTCGCTGGTGTTGTGGCTGTGAATGTTGTGGAAGGCGCATAATGGGCGGTTGGCCTTGGATGATTCGGGGTGGTCGCGGCCGCGCTTCATCTCTAGCTCCGCCGCGAGCACGGCAGCCCCTTGCACCTCATGTCCTTGATCTTGGACTTCTTGTCCTCCTGGTAGGCGGCTGGGACTCGAGGACGGAAAGGCGCCCTTCCTCAGCCCTTGCGCATTTGGTTTCCATGTTGAACATCTCCAGGGCCGTGCATAGTTCCTCGTGGATGGCGAGCTCCTCCTTCATCTTGACGTCGCAGACGCCGTCGGAGAATGTGGCGATGATGGCCTCGTCCGTCACCTTGGGGATCTTGAGGCGAATGTTGTTGAAGCGCTGGATGTACTTTTGCAAGGTTTACCCTGGCTGCTGCTTGATGCACCGCAGGTCGCCTGCGGCCGGCGGGCGGTCGCAAGTGCCCTGGAAGTTGGCAACGAAACGCTCGCGCATCTCGCTCCAGGAGGAGATCGATCCCGCGGGCAGGTTCAGGAGCTACGAGCGCGCGCCATCCTTGAGGGCCATGGGGAACCAGTTCGCCATGACCTTCTCGTCGCCGTTGTCTGCCTCGATACTCTGCTCGTAGAGCTGCCGGAACTCAGCAGGTTCGGGGGTGCCATCGTAGCGCGGAGGCAGGTCCGGCTTGAACTTACCGGGCCAGATGATGCTACACAGTTCGGGAGTGAAGGCACGACAACCTGCTGTGGTCAACGGAGCCTGTCGTGGAGGCGGAGCCTTATCCTGATATCCACGCGCCGCCGCCGCAGGCGGCACGTGGTCTTGACGCAGTGGTGCGGGGAGCGCAAGAGCATTTTCTTGCACACTAGGGACTTCTTGGCAGCTTCCTTCTTTGTGCGTGGGCGCCCTGCGCGGCCGGTCGCACCGCGGGCCTGCGCGTCTTGGTGCGAGGGCAGCGTTTTGATGCATAGGTGGTGGAGGCGCTTCGTGGGCTACGTCGCCCGCAGCTGGAGGTGGGCGAGGTAGGGCGAGGGACGGTGCAGGAGAGCCCCCAGCAGCACCGACGTGCTCGGCGATGCGGTCTAGCCAGTCGTCGTAGAGGTTGTCGACCAGGCGGTAATGCAGGAGCTCGCATGCCATGAGCAGCGCGGCCTATGCATCCGTGGGCGCGTGACAAGCATGGGATGATGAGACGGCCGGAGTCAGCGTCGGGGTGGCGGTGCGTCCATCCCGCCGCATGGACGGGTGCAGCGATGAAGCTTGCTGCTCGTTCCCGGCCGGTCCGGTGGCAGCGTTGGCAGCTGGCAAGGGAGAACGGCGGGGAGGTCCGCCAACGGGCACCGTCTGAGCGACGTGAGCGACAAGGGCGGCCTGGTGTTCAGCACTGGCTCGGCGAGCGTCAGCCATGGATGCGATGGAGCAGCGGTGCGTCGATCGACGGAGGAAAGGCTTCAGCGCACCCCTACCTGGCGCGCCTAATGTCAGATTACAGGTTTCGGCAAACCCTTGATGTTGGAACTCTGGGGTGCGCACGAAGATCTCTCTCTTCCTAGTTCGCTCTCGTAACAATCTCAAGGCCTAGCTCGCCGAACCAAAGGAACAAGAGACACGAGAGTTTATACTAGTTTGGGCCACCATTGTGGTGTAATACCCTACTCTAGTGTGGTCTAGTGGATTGCCTCGTGGGCTAAGGATGAACTAGTATAGAGGATGAACAGCCTCCTGAGGGGAGGTGTTCTTGAGCTTGATGAGCTGGTGAGATGGGCTTGGTGGAGTGGATCCAATCCATGATGAGCCGATCCTCACTACGGTGGTGGCTAGTCCTATTTATAGAGGCCCTGATCCTCTTCGCAAATGATAGGCAGGAAGGGATCCCACAATGGCCAATTTTGAAGGGAGACAACTAGTACAAGCTATCCTAGCAGAAGGTGGTCTTCGCCTGCCAAAGACTCTGGTGGTGATGCAGCCGTGGGCTCCGCGATGACCTCTGTCCTGCCGTCCTGCTGGTCTTGTTCTTGTTGCACCGATATGGAAACCTTTGCTGAGACCTCGGGACTCCTCACCTGTGTTTGCCCCATTAGCACCAAAGAGGAAACCGGTACTCTGTGCCCGCTGGCGCCTGCCTGGCCTTGGTCGTCATGGCTCACGTCACGTGAACCTTGCGAGGTGCCCTTTGCATAGATATCTCCGCTCCTCGGGAGCTAGCCAAGCGAGGCCGCCCTTGAGGAGGTCTTGGTGTCGTCCGCCTTGCGAGGCTTGGCCCCTGGCAAGGGTCTTGAGTGGTTGCTGCTGAAGGGGGGTCGTACCTGGCCGTTGACGGAGCCACGCCCTGGGCTGCAGGCAGGCAAGTGTGGGTACCCCCGTTCCTAGGATGCCGACAACCAATTTTGAAGGGAGACAACTAGTACAAGCTATCATGAAGAAAGGTGGTCTTCGCCTGCCAAAGGCTCTGGTGGTGATGCTGCCATGGGCTCCGCGGTGACCTCCGTCCTGCCGTCCTCCTGGTCTTGGTCTTGTTGCACCGATATGGAAACCTTTGCCTGACGCCTTGCGACCCCCTCCTGCGCTTGCCCCTTTAGCACCAACGAGGAAACTGTTACTCTGCGCCCGCTGGCGCCCGCCTGACCTTGGTCGTCATGGCTCACGTCACATGAACCTCGCAAGGTGCCCTTTGCATAGATATATCCACTCCTCGAGAGCCAGCCTAGTGAGGCCGCTGTAGGGGGATATCGGCCTCCACGAGCACCTATGGGGACGGAGCCCCTTGTCGGTTCGGCGGGGGGCGGAGGTTGCACAAAGAGCAGATCGAGGCGACACACACACACACACACACACACAACGATTTTACCCAGCTTCGGGCCGCATGGATGCGTAAAACCCTACTGCTACTTGTCTGGTTGATTCGAGTTCTTGCTCTGGAGCGCAAGAAGCTACAGGAAGTTGGAGCTGGACGTAGGCGAGGGTCTATTGGATCCGATCCCCCTTTCGATCCCTCTAGCGTTTCTCTGGGGTCTGGATCCCCCTCCTCTACGTGCGCATGGGCCTCCTTTTATATGCTAAGGGGTTTCCCACAGGTAGCGACGCAGGTGAGGTAAAAATGGCAAGGAATTGTGCGAACAGTGGCCGCACAGTGCTATCGCACCTAACTCTGACGGCGGGGGACAAAGGCATTAAATGCCCGTCTAGATCACCTGAACAGTGCCGAGGTGGACCGTTAGGGGCGCCTCCACTTGCCACGGGGGCGACTCCGCCAACGTCGCATGCCACGCGCGCACCCCAGGTTGCGCGGCGCCCCGCCACGCGTCTCCGGAGAAGCTCCAGAGTGACGCGTGGGCAGGTGAGCTAGAGCGCATGCCTGAGGTGTTGGTTTGCCGCGGCAAGTGGCTTGCCGCGGTGGTTGTCTTGCCGCACCTGAGAGCTTGCCGCTCGTCAGGCCTTGGCGGGGAGCGCGGAGCGCCGCGACGGGCTTCTCTTGGTGTGCCTTGGTTCGGCCGTCCCGGCGAGCTCCTCCCGCCGGGGCCTTGGTGCTTCGGCTTAGTCGTCCCGGCAAGCTCCTCTTGCCGGGGCCTTGTCGCCTTGGCCCGACAAGCTCCTCTTGCCGGACCTCGCCTTCTCGCCCCGGCAAGCTCCTCTTGCCGGGGCTTGGTCTTCTAGGCTCGATCACTTGGCCTTCGTCCGGCCCAGAAAGGGCCGTGGAGACTCTTTTCGCTCCCCTGGCAAGCCTTGCCGCGGGACGCTACTACTGCCCGTGCACAAGTTCGGGGTACTAAGGTACCCCTAATTTAGTACACCGACAGGAGCCCCCGGGCCTGGGCCATACACGGTGCCGAGCGTTGCTGGGCCAGGCCCTAACAGTGCACGGGCACGCGTGGCCTGGGTTGCGCTGCTCCTTAGCTCCGTGCTCGTCGCGCCCTCCCCAAGTGGCGCGCGCTTATCGCGGCGTCGTGGGGGGCGAGGCGTGCGAGGCGTGCGTGATGTGGGTGGCGTGCGCGGGGCTTAGGGCCCGCAGGCATGCATCACGTTGGGCACGATTCCTTTATTTGGAAAGGCGAAGCGTCCGCCCCCACTTTCGAGTGGTGGTGGGGGGGAGAGGTCGCCTCATCTGTCGCCTCGGCCCTGCTCGCCCGCCACGCGTCCTCCATGCGCTGGGGGTTGCGGTGGTGGAGGCAGGAAGCCGGGCCGACGCGGGTTGATGTAGAGGGTCGGCCCCGTCGCCTGCCCTTCCTCTGCTTTGATTGGTTGGGCGGGGCGGCCGAGCCCCCACTCCACCCCTTTATAAGGAGCGGAAGGGGGCGATGAGGGTCCGCACTCCTCCCTTCTTTCTTCTCTTTGATCCCTGGTCCTCTCTCCCCAACTGTCATGGAGAAAGGGAACCCTGGTCCCTCTTCGGTGGCGGCAAGGGTTGCCGCCAGGCAGCGAGCCCCTCCTCCCCTTGCACCCGCGGCGGCGGAGCCAACCGAAAGGGGAAGGGGGAGGGGGCGAGGTCGCGGACGAGGCCGTGGACGGGGCCGAGGCGCTCGAGGCGGGCAGGACGGCGCGCCGGCCTCGCCTCCGCCGGCGGCTCCGTTTCCCCCGGCGGTTCATCTCGGGGACGACCCCTGTGAGTTCATCATCAGGCTGCGCCGGGCGCCTCGCCGTCGCCTCCGCCTCCCGGCCCCCTTCGCGGACGTCTTGGAGGCGGAACAACACGAGACACTGAGACTACGCATGAGGGGCTGCGGGATCAGTGGTACGCGAGTCCACGTCGAATCCCAAGCCCCCGGCGTGATGTGTCTTGGCCGAGGGTGGAAGTCGTTCGCCCGGATCCACAGCTTGACGGCGGGGTTCACCCTCCATTTCAAGCTGATGGAGGGCGATCTCCTCTCCGTCAAGGTCTTCGGGGACCTCGGCACCCGGGCCCGGTGCTGCGTGGATAGCTCCTCCGACAGCGAAGGCTCCTCCTCGAGCGAGAGTGACGAGGAGGGGAGCAACAGCGACGACGAGGGCGGGCGGTCGCCGGGGTGACGGGCATGACTAGGCGCTAGTCGCAGCTCCGCGTGGCACCGGCGCCCCCACCATCCGCGTTGCTGGCTCCATGAACTCCCCGGGGTCGCCTCCTTGGGCGGCTGGCGTAGGGAGGCTGCAGAAGAGGAAGAGGGCGGGCGGCGAGGCCGCTGCCTCGTCTCCCAGCTTCCCCCCAGATGCCGTCACCACCCCTGCTCGCGGCGACGACCACCGGGGTCTTCTCTCTGGCCCGGCAAGCTCCTCCTGCCGGGGCTTCGTCTTCTCGGGCGGCCGGAGTGGCGAGGCTGCGGAAGAGGAAGAGGCTGGCGGCAAGGCCGTCAACTCGGAGTACGATGGCTAGATGCCCTCGACAGCGTGCTGACGTCCCGCCGCCTCCTTTTCGAGCTCCGCTTCCGGCGTCGCCGTCTCCATCCAGCCTCCGGAGCTCCGGGGCGGAGCCTCGGACGCTCTCTTGGCGTCTTCTGCCACCCGTAGCTCGTCTAGGCGCCCCTTTTGCCCTTCTCGCCTCCTTGCCCTACCTCCTGAGGAGAGAGACAAGAAAGGGATTACGGGCACCTTATCTCTTTTTATCTTGTAAGCCCTCGGGCCTTAGTTGCATTTAAATCTTGTAATCCCA
Source organism: Aegilops umbellulata (assembly GCA_032464435.1). NCBI lineage: Eukaryota > Viridiplantae > Streptophyta > Magnoliopsida > Poales > Poaceae > Aegilops > Aegilops umbellulata. The sequence continues at coordinate 185,839,728 of CP136055.1, forward strand.
TCTTTCATGTTTTTCATTCTCTTTGAACTGTACCTAAGTGGAATGTTTTTAATGAAAAGGGGATGTTTGCCGGATCATTTGTCTCGCGGGTACATCCCGCGGCAAGGGGCGGACCCTTTGCACCGTTAAGATAGACACTTCCCCGCCCGACAACGGACCCTGCCGTCCCCCCGCGCCCCTTGGCCCTCCTCACGCTCTTGGCAGAGGCAGGGAGAAGGCGGGTTCTGGCCCCTCGCTTCCTCCCCTTGCCGCCGCGGCTACTATCCGAAACGGGCCCCGGGAACGCGCTCCGGGGTTTGCCGCTTAAGAGAGAACGGCAGCTTTTTAGGAGGAAGCAAGGTTTTCACATTCCGCAGCTCACGAGAGAATGCATGATAAGGGATGTAAAGACTTATCTGAGGTTGCAGCCCCCGGCAACTCTGGCTTGCCGGGGCGCGGGTGCTGGCTCGCCCTTCTCCCCTTCTTCGTCCTTGAGCGGCTCGGCAAGGGTAGGCAGTTCCCGCGAGCCAAAGGGAAAGGACGGGAAAAAGACGCGGACTCAACCTCTAAGTTAGGGGTTAGCGACTGTTAGGCACTATCAACCCTAACCAAGGACGAGACTCGACTCAGCATGCATGCTAAAACTTGGGGGGGCCCAGCGCGTCATAGCTGCCAGGGTCTGCGCCTGGCTTTGTACAAAGGATTACATGCGTCTGCGGCAAGACTTTTGTACAAAGAGTTGGTTGCCGGACGGGGTCCGACAACCGCGCCTTACGGGTAAAACTTGCGAAGATGCTCAATGTTCCAGGAATTGCTCACCGGAGTACCATCTTCGGTCTCGAGGCGGACGGCACCGGGCCTCGTGATTCGTTTCACCCGGTAAGGGCCTTCCCACTTCGGCGTCAACTTGTTGTGTATCTTGGCCGACTGAACGCGCCGAAGAACAAGGTCGCCTTCCTCGAGGCTCCTGGCTTTAACTTTGCGGCTATGATAGCGACGCAGAGCTTGCTGGTAGCAAGCGGATCACACAGCGGCCTGGAGACGATCTTCCTCGAGGAGCAGTGCGTCATCTTCACGCGACCGCTCTTGCTCAAGCTCATCATAAGCGAGCACTCGAGGTGACCCGTATACGAGTTCTGTGGGGGTAACTGCTTCTGCTCCATAGACTAGAGCAAATGGTGTCTGGCCGGTGGCTCGATTTGGCGTCGTTCTGACCAACCAAAGAACCGCCGGCAGCTCCTCGATCCAGTTCCGTCCGCGCTTGAGCAGCTTGTCAAAACTTTTGGTCTTGAGCCCGCGCAGTACCTCGGCGTTGGCCCTTTCCGCTTGACCGTTGCTCCGAGGATGAGCAATAGAAGCGAAGCAGACCTTGGTGCCGAGGTTTTGGGTATACTGCATGAAAGCATGGCTTGTGAACTGCGTACCGTTGTCGGTGATGATCCTGTTGGGGATCCCGAAGCAGCAAACAATCGACCTGAAGAATTTGATCGCGGACTGGGCGGTCACCTTCCTCACCGGTTCCACTTCTGGCCACTTTGTGAACTTCTCGATGGCAACGAACAAGTACTCAAAGCCCCCGACGGATCGGGGGAAGGGGCCGAGGATATCGAGCCCCCAGACCGAGAAGGGCCAGGATAAAGGGATCGTCTGGAGAGCTTGAGCTGGCTGGTGTATCTTCTTGGAATGGAACTGGCACGCTTCACACTTGGTTACTTGTGCAGTTGCATCCTGGAGGGCTGTTGGCAGTAGAACCCTTGCCGGAACGCTTTGCCGGCAAGTGCTCTGGCGCCGATGTGGTGTCCACATATGCCTCTGTGTATCTCCGCCAACAGCTTCTGCCCGTCTTCCCGGTGAATGCACTTCAATTTCACCCCATTGCGTCCTCTTCTGTACAGTGCGCTGTCGACGAACTGGTACATACTGGACTGCCGTGCTACTCTTTCAGCTTCTTCTTGTTCTTCGGGAAGTTCTCCTGTCTGGAGGAAACGGACGATCTGCTGTTCCCACGTCGGAGCCTGTGGCTCGACGACGAGGACTAGAGGCATGTCGGTGGCTGCGGGAACATCAGCTTCTACGGCGAGGACTTGGGGCTCAGCCGGAGCTTGACGTTCCTTGGCAAGCTTGCCGGGGCGTGGCTTGCTGGGAGCGCCTGCTTCGTCGGGACAAACCCTGGGGCTTGCCGGAGCGGGCAGCTCCTCAGCACTCTTGGCGTCGATCTTGGGGACTCTCTTGGCGGCGGCTTCGGGAAGCTCTGCCGGGAGAGAGTCACCAGAGACCGATCTTCTCTTCTTGCTTGGCCCAGTCGATGGTGTCACGGATGGCTGAGTCAGCTTGAGCACAAAAGTCCCTGGTTCCACAGGTAGCTTTAGTGGGGCGCATTTTGACAGGCCGTCGGCGATGTCGTTCTCTGCTCTTGGAACTTATTCCATTTGCAGGCCGTCAAAGCGCTCTTCCAGCTTCCTCAATTCATCAACGTAAGCCTCCATCAACGGGCACTGGTAATCCTTGTTCACTTGGCGGACGACGAGCTGCGAGTCACCCCTGACAATGAGCTTCTTGATCCCAAGTTCCGCCACGATCCTGAGACTGGCGAGCAAACCTTCATACTCTGCCGTATTGTTGGTTGCTTGCTCCTTGGGAAAGTGCATCTGGACGACGTACTTGAGGTGCTCTCCGGTGGGCGCGATGAGCAGCGCGCCGGCACCGGCGCCTTCCAGCGAAAAGGCACCATCAAAGTACATCAGCCACTCTTTGGTTGCTTCCTTGTCGGGGATGCTCGTCTCTGGAATTTCTTCGTCTGGTGTCGGCGTCCACTCTGCTATGAACTCTGCCAATGCTCTTCTCTGGATGGTCGATGTGCTCTCGAACTTGAGGCCAAAGCTTGACAGTTCTAGTGCCCACTCGACAATCCTGCCTGTTGCTTCGGGATTCTGCAGTATCCTCTTAAGCGGAAAGCGAGTGACCACGGTGATCTCGTGTGCTTGGAAGTAATGGCGCAGCTTCCTCGAGGCCATGAGGAGGCCGAAGAGCAATTTCTGCACACCAGAGTACCTCGACCTAGCCCCCTGCAGGAGGGAACTGACGAAGTAAACTGGGCGCTGCACCATCCTCTTCCTCTGCACTTCCCCTTGCGCTTGCACGGATCCGCCTTTGCCGGGGCCAGAGCTTGTCGGGGAAGCCCCCTGCTTGCCGTCGGACGCGCTTGCCGTGGTTGCTGGCTCGTCATCAGCTTCCCTCTCCGCAACTAACGCAACACTAGCCACTTGATTGGTTGCCGCTAGGTAGAGCAGCAACTTCTCTTGCGGTCTAGGCGCGACAAGTATAGGAGCGGAGGACAGGTATTTCTTCAAGTCTTGCAGCGCAGCCTCCGCTTCCGGAGTCCATTTTACTGGACCTGCCTTTTTTAAGATTTTGAAAAACGGCAGGGCGCGTTCCGCAGACCTGGAAATAAACCTGCTGAGAGCCACCATGCAGCCGGCAAGTCTTCGCACGTCCTTGACATGCGTTGGTGCTTCAATCTGCTCGATGGCCTTGATCTTGTCGGGGTTGGCTTCGATCCCACGCTGAGACACGAAGAACCCGAGAAGCTTGCCGGAGGGAACTCCGAACACGCACTTCTCGGGGTTGAGCTTGAGGCTGATCTTGCGCAAGTTCGCAAAGGTCTCTTCCAAGTCTTGAACCAAGGTTGCCTTGTCTCTGCTCTTGACCACAATGTCGTCCATGTAGGCCTCCACATTTCAGTGGATCTGTGGCTCGAAGGCAGTGTGGACAACCCTCGCAAACGTCGAGCCTGCGTTCTTCAGTCCAAAATGCATCCGCACAAAACAGTACGTGCCGCATGGAGTGATGAACGCAGTCTTCTCTTCGTCTTCTTCAGCCATGAAGATCTGGTGGTACCCGGAGTAGGCGTCAAGGAATGAAAGCAGGTCGCATCCGGCCGTGGAGTCAACAATCTGGTCGATGCGCGGCAAGGGAAATGGATCTTTTGGGAAAGCTCTGTTGACATCGGTGAAATCGATGCAAAGCCTCCACTTCCCGTTTGCTTTGCGCATGACAACAGGATTGGCCAACCACGTCGGATGGAGCACGCCTCTGACGAGGCCTGCCTCTTCCAACTTCCTGATCTCCTCCGCGATGAACTCTTGGCGCTCCACCGCTTGTTTCCTGACCTTTTGCTTGATGGGCCGCGCATGAGGACAGACGGCGAGGTGGTGCTCAATCACTTCCCTGGGAACGCCGGGGATGTCAGATGGTTGCCAGGCAAACACATTGGCATTCGCCCGCAGGAAAGCAACGAGCGCGCCTTCCTATTTGGGGTCGAGAGTGGCACTGATGGTGAAGGTACCACCAGTGCCGTCCTCCTTGGCGGGCACCTTCTTGGTCGCCGGTGGAGCAGCCGTCGTCTCCTTGTGTTTACCGGCAGGGCTCGATGGTGCGTCCTCAACGGCAGCGCAGCGCTCCGAAGAGGCGCGCTTGCCGGAGTGGGCACCAGAGCATTCGCCAGGCTTGGCCTTCTTGCCGGCGGGGCTCGATGGCACGTCCTCGACGGCAGCGCAGCACTCCGAAGAGGCGCGCTTGCCGGAGTGGGCGCCAGAGCATTCGCCGGACTTGGTCATCTTGCCGGCGGGGCTCGATGGCACGTCCTCGACGGCAGCGCAGCACTCCGAAGAGGCGCGCTTGCCGGAGTGGGCGCCAGAGCATTCGCCGGACTTGGTCTTCTTGCCGGCGGGGCTCGATGGCACGTCCTCGACGGCAGCGCAGTACTCCGAAGAGGCGCGCTTGCCGGAGTGGGCGCCAAAGCACTTGCCGGTCTTGGTCTTCATGCCGGCGGGGCTTGATGGCACGTCCTCGACGGCAGCGCAGCACTCCGAAGAGGCGCGCTTGCCGGAGTGGGCGCCAAAGCACTTGCCGGACTTCTTCTTTCCCCCGGAAGCTCCAGCGGCAAGCGGGCCGCGGGCCGTTGCTGCTGTTGCGTCCCGGTATATTTGGTCGGCGCAGATAAGGGTATCATTCTTGTCGCCGGGGACAGAAATGACGCTTATCGGGCCAGGCATCTTGAGCATGTTATACGCGTAGTGGGAGGCCGCCATGAACTTGGCGAGCGCTGGTCGGCCGAGGATCCCGTTGAAAGGCAACGGAAAGTCGGCGACGTCAAAGGTGACCTTCTCAGTTCTGAAATTCAGCTCGCTGCCAAATGTCACCGGCAGCGTGATCTTTCCCTTTGGCTTGCTCCTTCCCGGGTTGATTCCTTGGAATGTGCCGGTTTCTTCGAGCTCGCTGTCGGGAACCTGGGGTCTCCAGAGGACAGCAGAGGAGATCAGATTCAAGCCGGCCCCGCCGTCAACTAGCATCTTAGTGACCTTGAGGTTGCGGATCGTTGGGGAAACCAACATCGGCAAGCACCCGACCACGGTTGTGCGATCAGGGTGGTCCTCAATGTCGAAGATGATAGGCGTGCTGGACCATCTCAGGGGTCTGCGTGACTCGAGGGGTGGCTCCGCTGCATTGACCTCCCGCACCCACCGTTTAAGCTGGTGGTGGGAAGTGTGCAGGGAGGCACCGCCGTCCACACACAAGACCTCAGTGGCTTTCTGAAACTCTTGCTCGCTGGTCTTGGGGTCTTCCATGTCTTCGTCGTCGTCATCGTCTTCGCCCTTGTCGCGCCCCCGGGGAGGTCTGTCTGCTTGCCGCTGCTTGTCCTTGCCGCGGCGCTCCCCCGGGCCGGGGCGCTTCGTGTCGGATCCCCCGCCACCTGCTTGGGCTCTCTCCTTGTCGCTCGTGCGTACTCGGCCTTCTGCAGGTCGACGAGCCGCTCGACTTGCTTGCAACTCTGGAGGTCGTGGCCCCTGGTACGGTGGATCATGAAGTACTTCTTGTCGGTACCGTCCCGCTTATCGGCAGCGGCCACCGCCCGGCAGTTGGCGCACCCGACAATCTCCTTGCCGGGGCCTCCCGCCTGGGCTTTCTTGGTGGAGCCCTCGCTGCCGGACTTCTCGACAACCAGTACCTCTGGGTTTTTCTTCTTCTTGCCGTTCCGCCGCCGGCCTCTCCTTGCCGGGGCGGTACCTTCACTGTCGGATTCTGCTTCTCCAACACTTTCTCCGGGGAGCTTCCTCCCCTCCTCAGCGCGTGCACACTTGTCGGCCAGGGCGTAAAGCTCGTTGACCTCCTTGATTTTCCACATCGCCATCTCCTCCCGCATCCTGCGGTTACGCACGTTCTGGTGGAATGCGCTGATCACCGCGGCGGGGTGGACGTCTGGGATGTTGTAGTGCACACGGCTGAACCTCTGGATGAACTTGCGCAAAGGCTCCCCCTCCTTCTGAACAAGCAGATGAAGGTAGCTCGCCTGGCCATGGGGTTTGTGGCCGCCCGTGAAGGCGCCCACGAACTGATGGCATAGATCTGGCCAGGAGGAGATGGAGCCATCCGGCAAGTGCATGAGACAGGATCTGACGTTGGGCTTGAGTACCAGCGGGAAGTAGTTGGCAAGGATCTTATCGTCCCATCCCCCGGCAGCCTGCACCGCAATGGTGTAGATGCTGAGGAACTCAGACGGATGCGACTTGTCGTCGTACTTCTCGGGCACGTCGGGCTTGAAGTTCTTTGTGCTGGGCCACTGGACTTGCCGCAGCTCGCGGGTGAACGCAGGGCAGCCTACCGAATACGGCAGTTCGCCTGGTTCCCCCGGCGCGTGCATGTCTACAGAGGGCCCAACGCGCTGGTCTGATTGACGCCGCGCCTCTCTTCTGCGCTCGATGCGGGTTCGAGCGTCTTCTTCCCTTCGTTCGTGAAGGACTTGGCGTTGGTCGCGGCGAGTTCGCGGGTTCGACGACGCGGTGGAGTCGTCGTCGAGGTGAGCCCGGCGAGTCGGCGACCGTGGCTTCTGGGGCGGGGAGTGCACTGTGGTCGCCCCCCCGCCATTCTTGGCGCCATCGGTTCTCGCCTGGGTGACTAGTCGCGGCTGCGACGCGCTGTGCTGCCGCGGAGTGTCACCGTTGGCGAAACCGATGAGGCTCTGGATGGTTGCCCTCCAGCCGTCGAGTTTGTCCGCCGCCGGTGGGTAGTCTAGGAGTAGCTGAGATCGCGCGAGAGCTTCCGCTGGGGTGGCGGACAGAGGCGGCGAACGGCGCGAGGAGCGGGATGTGCTCGAACTCCTAACTATGTTAGAAGGAGCAGCACCCGGTCCAGGCAGCCGCCCGACGCTCGTCCCGGCACGCTGGATCGCATGCTGGTCCTGGGCGCCTCGGGACCCACCAGCATGGTCTGGGCCTAGCGAGTGTATGGTACCATGGGTACCATGGCGCTGCTGGTTTTGCGCCTCCTGAGAGGGGCGCGGGGCGAGCTCGGACGCCGCGGGACCAAGAACTGGTTCGACGGTGCCCGTTCCTTCGCCGGCGTCCTCCCCATCACCCGTCTGCTCCATGGGCGGTGTTTTCGACGCTGACGAGCCGGTCACCTCCGGAGCTTTCTTCTTCGGCGCCATGCTGGCGCAAACAATGAGAGTCTGGCTCGCGCAGACGCCGGATCTGATTCACACAACCTCGACGCACCCCCTACCTAGCGCGCCAAAGATGTCGGGGGATATCGGCCTCCACGAGCACCTATGGGGACGGATCCCCTTGTTGGTTCGGCGGGGGGCGGAGGTTGCACAAAGAGCAGATCGAGGCGACACACACACACACAACGATTTTACCCAGCTTCGGGCCGCATGGATGCGTAAAACCCTACTGCTGCTTGTCTGGTTGATTCGAGTTCTTGCTCTGGAGCGCAAGAAGCTACAGGAAGTTGGAGCTGGACGTAGGCGAGGGCCTATTGGGTCCGATCCCCCTTTCGATCCCTCTAGCGTTTCTCTGGGGTCTGGATCCCCCTCCTCTACGTGCGCATGGGCCTCCTTTTATATGCTAAGGGGTTTCCCACAGGTAGCGACGCAGGTGAGGGTAAAAATGGCAAGGAATTGTGCGAACAGTGGCCGCACAGTGCTATCGCACCTAACTCTGACGGCGGGGGACAAAGGCATTAAATGCCCGTCTGGATCACCTGAACAGTGCCGAGGTGGACCGTTAGGGGCGCCTCCGCTTGCCACGGGGGCGACTCCGCCAACGTCGCATGCCACGCGCGCGCCCCAGGTTGCGCGGCGCCCCGCCACGCGTCTCCGGAGAAGCTCCAGAGTGACGCGTGGGCAGGTGAGCTGGAGCGCATGCCTGAGGTGGTGGTTTGCCGCGGCAAGTGGCTTGCCGCGGTGGTTATGTTGCCGCACCTGAGAGCTTGCCGCTCGTCAGGCCTTGCCGGGGTGCGCGGAGCGCCGCGGCGGGCTTCTCTTGGTGTGCCTTGGTTCGGCCGTCCCGGCGAGCTCCTCCCGCCGGGGCCTTGGTGCTTCGGCTTAGTCGTCCCTGCAAGCTCCTCCTGCCGGGGCCTTGTCGCCTTGGCCCGGCAAGCTCCTCTTGCCGGACCTCGCCTTCTCGCCCCGGCAAGATCCTCTTGCCGGGGCTTGGTCTTCTAGGCTCGATCACTTGGCCTTCGTCCGGCCCAGAAAGGGCCGTGGAGACTCTTGTCGCTGCCCTGGCAAGCCTTGCCGCGGGACGCTACTACTGCCCGTGCACAAGTTCGGGGTACTAAGGTACCCCTACTTTAGTACACCGATAGCTGCCCCTGAGGAGGTATTGGTGTCGTCCGCCTCGTGAGGGTCTTGACTGGTTGCTGCTGAAGGTGGGCCGTACCAGGCCGTTGGTGGAGCCACGCCATGGGCTGCAGGCAGGCAAGTTTGGGTACCCCCGTTCCCAGGACAGCGACACCTGCATACCTTTTAGCATCCTTAGGATCGACAAAACCATCTGGTTGTATCACATACAACCTTTACTCACGGAAACCGTCAAGGAAACTTTGTTTTGACATCCATTTGCCAGTTTTCGCAATCGAAAATGCAGCAACTGCTAACATAATCCCAGCAGACTTTAGCATCGCTACGGGTGAGAAAGTCCCATCATAGTCAACTCTTTGAATGTGTTGGAAACTTCTTGGCGACAAGTTGAGCTCCATAAATGGTGACATTACCATCAACGTCTGTCTTCTTAAAGATCCATTTATTCTGAATGACCTTTTGCCCTTCAGGTAATACTTCCAAAGTCCATACTTTGGTTTCATACATGGATCCCATCTCGGATTTCAGGGCCTCTAACCATTTGTCGGAATTCGGGCCCACCATCGCTTCTCCATAGCTCACAGGTTCAGCGTTGTCCAACAACATGACCTCTAAGACAGGATTACCGTACCACTCAGGAGTTGTACGTACCCTTATCGACCTATGAGGCTCGATAGTAACTTGATCCGAAGCTTCATGATCATCATCATTAGCCTCCTCTTCAACTGACATAGGTGCCATAGAAACATCTTTATGTGTTGCGCTACTCTCTAGTTAAAGTAAAGGTTCAACTACCTTATCAAGTTCTATCTTCCTCCCACTCAATTCTTTTGAGAGAAACTATTTCTCGAGAAAGGACCCGTTCTTAGCGACAAACACTTTGCCTCCGGATATTAATACAAGGTATACCCAACCGTTTCCTTAGATTATCATGTGAAGACGCACTTGTCCACTTTGGGTTCGAGCTTATCAGGCTGAAGCCTTTTCACATAAGCATCGCAGCCCCAAACTTTAAGAAACGACAACTTAGGTTTCTTGCCAAACCACAGTTCATACGGTGTTGTCTCCACGGACTTAGATGGTGCCCTATTTAAAGTGAATGCAGTTGTCTCTAACACATAACCCCAAAATGATAGTGGCAGATCGGCAAGAGACATCATAGAATGCACCATATCCAATAAGGTAGGATTACGGCGTTTGGACACACCATTACGCTATGGTGTTCTAGGTGGCGTCAATTGTGAAACAATTCCACAATTGTCTTAAGTGATTGCCAAACTCATAACTCAAATATTCTCCCCTCGATTGGGTCGTAGGAATTTAATCTTCTTGTTACGATGATTCTCAACTTCACTCTGAAATTGCTTGAACTTTCCAAATGTTTCAGACTTATGCTTCATTAAGTAAATATATCCATATCTACTCAAATAATTGGTGAAGGTGAGAAAGTAACGATATCCACCGCGCGCGTCAACACTCATCAGACTGCACTCATCAGTATGTATGATTTCCAACAAGGCACTTGTGATGGTGTCCCGGACTAGGGGGTACTCACCACATCATCTCCCGACTAGGTGGATTGGGCCGAGGACCCCCATGGCCGTTCGCACTTAGGCCAGTTCGGATAGCCGATATATACACGAGGAAGATTCCGCAAAACTTGGTGATCACAACAAGGACCCCTCTCCACCAACGTATTCGACTAGGACTCTTGTTATCCTAGGCCCACATTATATAAGTCGGGGCCAGGCTAGTCGATAGAGGATTATGAGATTATTCATCATACCCTTAGGTTTTAGACCACAACATATGATATCGAGGTAGGTCAACTCTTGTAATCTCTATATTCATCAAGATCAATCAAGCAGGAAGTAGGGTATTACCTCCATTAAGAGGGCCCAAACCTGGGTAAACATTCTGTCCCCTGTCTCCTATTATCCATCGATCCATGATCCACAGCTTGGAACCCCCTACCCCGAGATCTACCGGTTTTGACACCAACAATGGTGCTTTCATCGAGAGTTCTGCTATGAGATCAACGAAGGATTGATGGCTCGTTTGTAGATAACTGCCACGTCGACATCTGCATCACCGGCTCGACTGGTCACCTTGGCTCGACCGAGGAGTGCACTCCGCGTCAGATCGTCATGTTCGGATGATGACCTTCATACACATCAACTCCGATCTCTCTCAAGATAATGGAGGAATCATTCATGGAGCCAGGGGGCTGAACGTCAACATTGCCCTTGAGTGACCGTGCTGTTTTTCTGGACAGCGAACTTGTATCCGTCGCCACTGCCTCCTAGAGTGTCGTTTTAATGATTTCTTCCGTGGAATTGTGTGAATTAAGTCTACAACAACCATGTAAAAATTCGTCGAGTTCTGATGGAGGAATCTCCGGCAATCTACGATATACCGGAGCCCTGTCAAATCTGGACAGGAATCTGTATGAGTTTAGGGCATGGTCTCCAGAGCCCAGCTCGGAGGTCCTTTCAAAGATCCAACCGTTCATCTTCCGCGGAATTCCCATATCTACCACCCCTCAAAATTTCAGCTCGCCAACGGTTCAAACTCCAGGAACCTTACAATGAGTGAACCAATTTTCTGATCTGTTTTCTGCATGAATACGGATCCGACCCGAATTCATGTTTCTTTATGAACATGTTATTGGACAACCTTTTTAAAGGGAAATTTCTTCTAGGGTATTGTGCGTTGTTCTTAACACGTGCCCATAAAATTTTAAGTCTTCTCCAAGGTATTCTTCACCATCACGTGGGTGTCAAACCAGTCCTGTAACATTGCAGCATGGCTGCCGACCTGCGCCAGACGGATCATCGCTTCATCGACCGAGCCCAACCTTATCGGATCATCACCTTGGCAAGCCGAACAAGAGTTGGGGATCGTGAAGGCTAAATCATCACCAACATCATCGCCAGACATCGCTGCATGGTCACTTCAGCAAGCGGGCATCGACCGCATCACAAAATCCGGCCTGCGTCGGCATCGCCGCACTATTGCTTCTTCAAGCCTGAATGCGACCTCTGCGTCCGAAGATCGGGAGTCAATTCTGGCCGGACTCACCTCTCTTATCCCGAATCCAGCTTCAAGTCTGGATGCGACTTCGGCGTCCGAACACCAGGAGTCAACCTTGGCCGGGCTCACCCCTCGCAAGATCGTACCAGAGGACGACTCCGAAGAAATCCCAGATACTAATCCGACAACCAAGTTGATGTCCACCACGCCGACCTGCTTCGACACCTCAGCGAGAAGGGTGCTGCAAATGTCACACTACCGACCTGCCCCGTCACCTCAGCTAGACTGGGGGGCTTCGCCACCTCTTCATCAACCTACTCCGGTGACTCCAGCGTCACCAGCCGACCAGCTTCGTCACGTTAGTTGGACCGGGGGCTTCGCCTCCCCACATTGACTGTGTGGCATGACCACCTCATCAAGCCGAGCGCCCCGCTCAGCCACCTCGGGCTTGGAGGCTTGGACCTTAGCTAGGCTATGGAATACGTCTTCGTCCCAACACGAGCTCGAACCTCGTCAAGAATACTGAGTACATTAACCAGCTAAGTCGCCTCCATGCTCAGTTTTTTTATTTCAATTTATTAATTCTTGTTCGGTTCAACCAAACATTATACTTGTGCTAAACAATAAGATTGTTCGTTCAAAAGTTTATTGTCAAACACTTATTTTTTCGTCACCTCGGTCATGAGGGTTTTCGTCACCTCGGCTGGACCAGTGGCTTCGGCTCGTCACATCGACCGTGCGGCATCGCCACTTCATCAAGCTGAACTCTTTGCTCGAACACCTCAGGATTGGCTTGGAGGCTGGGACCTCGACCCGCTGCAAGCTCGACCCGTGTCATCAACGCTGAACACATTAATCGGCAAAGTCGCTCTCATGCTCAAAGTTCTTAAAATTTTAGTTTGTGTTCGGTTCGACCATGCTCACGTGAGTTGTTTGTTAAAAGAAACTCCTTTTACCAATGTTAACTGGGGGATCTTAAAATTTATGTGAGCTCTTTTATAATAAATGTGTTTTCTTCTTGTTCGTTGCAAAGCCTTTTTCTATCACTCCTTCCTCGACTCGAGTATGTGGTCAATAGTCGGATAGCCTGGTTTCTCTCTAAAGCCGCTCGAGTTTAGTTCGCTAAACTGGCCTGAGAAGCACTCCGCCTTAGGGATAGAAGGTTGAAGCCGAAGGCTAACCCACTCGAAGTCTTGAGATCGGATGTGTCATGTTAAAGTATGACTGAAGCACAAACTAATTTTAAGACCAATTTTTGGATTGGCACAAAAAAACTTGATTTAGTTCGAACATTGTCGGATCACGGGATCCGGAAAAACCCTCAAGGTTCGAACACTGGGGTGCGCACGAAGATTTCCCCCCTACCAATCCACGTCCTAGCTTTGCTAAGATCTCACGGACTAACTCGATGAACTCACAACACAAGGGACACGAGATTTATGCTGGTTCGGGCCACCGTTGAGGTGTAATACCCTACTCTAGTGTGGTAGTGGTGGATTGCCTCTTGCGCTGAGGATGAACGGTACAAAGGGAAGAACAGCCCCCTGAGGTGGAGGTGTTCTTGTGTTTGGCGAACTTGTGTGGGTGAGGATTCGATGCCTCCTGCTGTGGTGGCTAGTCCTATTTATAGAGCCCTGGTCCTCTCTCCAAATATTGAGCAGGAAGGGAGCCAACAACGGCCAGTTTGAAGGGGGACAACAAGTACAACTTATCCTAACAAAAGCAGTCTTCGCCTGCAAAAGGCTCTAGCAGTGACGCCACCTTGGGCTCCATGGTGACCTCCGTCCTGTCGTCCTACTGGTCTTTGTCTTGTTGCACTAATATGGGTACCTGCACCTGTGCTTGCCTCCTTAGCGCCAAAGAGGAAACAAGGACACTGCATGCTGGCGCCCGGCTGGCGCCCGCCTGGTCTCGGTCGTCATGGCTCACGTCACGAGAACCTTGCGAGGTTTGCCTTGCCTTGATCTCTCCGCCCCTCGCGAGCCAGCCTGGTGAGGCCACTCCTGAGGGGGTCTTGCGTCGTCCGCCTCGCGAGGCTTGGTTCCTCGTGAGGGTCCTGGATGCCTTGTTGATTAAGATTGGCCATACGGGCCTGCTAGCAAAGCCACGCCATGGGCCGCAGGCAGGCAAGTCTGGGGACCCCCGTTCCCAGAACGCCGACAGTAGCCCCCGGGCCCAAGGCGTGCTCAGGCTTGGCTTCAAGGCAAAGCCAAAGGTCAAGTACGGAGCGCCGCGGGCCCCAATAGCATGCGGCCTTGGTCGACGCGTGGCGGTTGATTGGACGTGGGCGTCTCCACTTCCCCATGCTGTCTCGGCAACTGCCCGGCTTCACAAGTCCCTGCGACATGCAATGATGAGGACATCAATACCATTGTTATACCCACAGCCCCTGCTGTTACATATACAGGACCAATTACTAGAGCTCGCGCACGTCAAATAAATTACCAGGTACTTTCGTTTCTTTGTAATGCTTCTAATGTTCATGAGAATATGATGCTGCCTAAATTGGATACATTTGTTTTGCTTACAAATGAAGGGCCTAGCTTGGAGAAGGATGAACATTGGAGCAAGAACACGCATGGATTTGATGGCATGCGCAAGGGGATCAAGAACGGAGTTACAAGTGATGATTTCAGGACTTTGAAGCCACCATAAGGAGTGCATGAAGCCTTGGACGAAATATACAAGATGCAACTTCATAATATTCGTCCATAGGGCAATTTTAGGTGCTGCGTCACCTTATTATTGGGCCAGGCCCATGTAATTTTGAAATACTTAAGTATAGGCTGTTTTTAGAGTCCGTATGTGTGGGGAAACAAGAGATAGGGTTGGTTTCGGACCCCACCCTCAAGGGCCACGAAATTCCCTCCTCTTCCTCCATATATGCAGCCCTTAGGGCGTCGTTTAGACTTTGGGTTTTATTTAGTTAAAAGTTAGCCATCGTTGCAACTTCGTGTACTTCGTTTGTGTCCAACGACCAGACCAAGACCGCTTATGAAACCCCACTTTCATAAATACTTCATATATACTCGCAATATTCAGATTGCTTTATCATATTCTTGCTTGTTTTTCGATTGCTTGCAGGAATAGACCTCCGTGGTCAGGCTGATCGTGCTTCCAGCATCGTCAGTAACCTCTCGTAGTTGGTTTAGCGATTGCTAAGGCGCAACGTCGTGCACGTTTGTAGTCGGATCATCAAAGTCGTCTCCACCAAATCGATAGTTATCATCTCATCGAAAGATCGGGACACCCTCACCTCTATCAAGTGGTATCAGATTTCCAGGTTGCTCGGTGAGATTTTACAGTTTTTCGTAGATTAGATCGAGTCTGTTCTTCATACCTACAGTCCACAAAAAAGCCACAAAAAAATTAGGGTTAGTTCATCATATCCGAACCAATCTGAGCCTTTGCATAATCTTTTTAGGGTTTTTGCTTTGTTGAATTTGCGGTTGCATCGTCGTGTCAAGTTGCTGGTCTTAGAGTCTAGTCTATTAGAGTTTCGAGTTCTGGTCATAAGTTGTCACGCCGCCGCCGTACCATCATCATCGCCTTCCCATCTACCACCATTGCTTATCCGCCACCGCTCAGAATCCGTATCCATATACCACCACCGCTACCGTATACCACCACCGCTGCCAGATACCACCACCATATATCCACCACCAATCTGAGTTCTTCTCATATTAGGTTTGTTTTCGAGAGCCATCTAAATTCCGATTTATGTTTCCTTGCCTGCGTAGGTCTCGGAAAAAAAGAGTCTGGAGACCCCCGGACAGTTTTTAGGCCAAAATTTCGGCGACCGAAAATATTTTTTCCCTATCCTATTTTTAGGTTGTTCTGAGTCTTTTGAGACACTCGCCATCATAGTGATTTTTGGTCGCACTTTTTCGTCGTCGCTGCCCTGATTTCCGAAAAAAAATTGTCAAAAAAAAATTTCGTACCCATCTTGTCAGTTTGACCTGTGAAGAGTTTTTGAGACACTCGCCATTATAGTGATTTTTTCGCAAAAAAAGGAGGAGCGCAAAAAAAAAGAGCGAAAAAAAAATTCCAGAGTGTGCTTTTCCCTCGTTTTCGTGCAGCGCCGTGATTTTGTTCGTGTTCTAGGCTCACGTCTCTAGCACGGTCTAGTCTAGGACCAGCACAGTACCGTCGTTGAGCGTTTATTCAACTTTGCATCTCTGAATTGATTATTGCTGACCTTTTTGCTACCATACTATAAGCCTTTCCAGCTCCACATACATCTACGTTGTGCGTTTGACTCTCCCTGGCAATCGCTCTATCCAAGCTTTGAGAGTTTTGACTACAACGGTTGCCGATCACCGCCTGCTGCTGGGTAAGAACTGGTAAGAATTTGATATTTGCTTGACGGATTTGTGACTCTCCACCACACCACCACCACCACTTCCTAGTAGTCTGTAGAATCATATTCTTGTGTGTTTCTATTGCTGCTAACCATGGCAGGATCACAAGCCGACGAGACTGACTGGGAGAACATGACAAACAAAGCGTTACATGATAAGTTTCAGCAAATGATGAGTGGACAGGTGGAAGATGTGCTAAATAGATTTGAAGAGGCCATGGAGAAGATAGATGGCATTGAGAAGGCGTTCGAAACAAAGCTCGATAACAAGTTCAATGAATTGCTCGCGCGTCTACCACCAGCACCACCGGCTGCACCTAACGCACCTCTACAACAGCAACAACGACTACCTCCGCATCGCGAAACAGCCCTCCGCCGAGCGACCCGTGTCCCTCTTCAGCCTGGCCAAGCTGCTGGTGCTGCTGTTGATACTTCTGTGGCTCCTGCTGCTGATGTGCGGGAGGATGATTATGTGGGAGATTACGATGATGAGGTTGATCAACATCCGAACTACGTGCAACCACCAGCACCACAAACACCAGGTCGTCCACATGCAAATAATGCCAATGTTAGGGCTCCCCCTCAGGTACGAGATCATGACCATCTCCCTAAACTGAAATTGAATATTCCACTATTTGAGGGTAGATATGTTCCTGATATATATCTTACTTGGGAGTTAGAAACTGAACAACGATTTACATGTTTACAATATCCTGAGGAGAGACGTGTTCCTGCTGCTGTTTGTGCTTTCACTAGCTTTGCATGTGTTTGGTGGTCTGAATATTGTAGATTGTATCCTGTTCCAGCTACTTGGGCTTCTTTGAAAACTGCTATGCGTACTCGTTGGGTTCCATCATATTATCAACGTGAATTACTTCAAAAATTGCAGCGCTTAAGACAAGGAAAAAATTCGGTAGAAGAATATTATCAGGAATTACAAACTGGCTTGATTAGATGTGGTATCGTTGCGGAGAATGAAGCTATGCTTGCACGTTTTCTGGGTGGATTAAATAGAGACATTCAAACCATTCTAGACTATAAGGATTATAATAATATCACTCGTTTATTCCATCTTGCTTGTAAACTTGAACGTGAAGTGCAGGATCGACAGGCATTGGCGCGAACTAACTTTTCTGCAGGTCGACCTTCATCGTGGACACCACGTGCATCATCTACTTCCACACGTTCTGCTACACCGGCACCTCCGTCAGCTGCCACCTCCAACCGTGATACAAGAAAGCAGGCACAACCACCACTATCTGCGAAGAGCACACCTTCCGGGCCTGCACAGAGCTCTTCTTCTTCCATGGCGTCTACAGGGCACACAAGTGATATTATTTGTCGTCGTTGTAAGGGAAGAGGACATTTTGCGCGAGAATGCACATCTCAGCGTGTGATGATTGCTACTGAGGATGGTGGGTATGAGTCCGCTAGTGACTATGATGAGGAGACTTTGGCTCTTCTTACACATGAAGAACACGTTGGAGATGATTCTGATCATGAGACGCAATACATGGCTGCTGAAGATGCCGACAGGTATGAATGTTTAGTTGCTCAACGTGTTTTGAGAGTGCAGGTCACGCAAGCTGAGCAAAATCAGAGGCATAATTTGTTCCATACAAAGGGAGTTGTGAAGGAACGTTCTGTTCGCATCATCATAGATGGAGGGAGCTGCAACAACTTGGCTAGCATGGAGATGGTGGAGAAGCTATCTCTCACTACAAGACCACATCCACATCCTTACTACATCCAATGGTTCAACAACAGCGGCAAGGTTAAGGTAACACGTACTGTTCGGGTGCATTTTAGTATCTCTACATATGCTGATTATGTTGATTGTGATGTGGTACCTATGCAAGCATGTTCCTTATTACTTGGTAGACCATGGCAATTTGATAAAAATTCTGTACACCATGGTAGAAACAATCAGTATACTCTTGTTCATAAGGATACAAATATTACTTTGCTTCCTATGACTCCTGATTCCATTTTGAAAGATGATATTCATAGAGCTAATAAAGCAAAATAGGAGAAAAATAAGAGTGAAAATCAGATTGTGGAAAAAGAATTTGAGCAACAAATAAAGTCTAATAGTAAACCATCTAGTGTTGCTTCTAAAATTAAATTGAAAAGTGCATGTTAACTTGCCACCAAATCTGATATTGATGAGCTAGTTTTTAGCAAATCTGTTTGCTATGCTTTTGTGTGCAAAGAGGCATTATTTTCATTCGAGGACGTGCCTTCCTCTTAGCCCCCTGTTGTCACTAACATTTTGCAGGAGTTCCCTGACGTCTTCCCACAAGACGTGCCACCGGGATTACACCTATTTGAGGGATTGAGCATCAAATTGACTTAATTCCCGGTGCATCGCTACCCAACCGTGCACCATACCGTACCAATCTAGAGGAGACGAAGGAGATTATGCGGCAAGTATAGGAGCTGCTCGACAAAGGTTATATTCGCGAATCCCTTAGTCCTTGTGCTGTTCCTATTATTCTAGTGCCGAAAAAGGATGGTACATCGCGTATGTGTGTTGATTGTAGAGGCATTAATAATATTATCATTCGTTATCGTCATCCTATTCCTAGGCTAGATGATATGCTTGATGAATTGAGTGGCTCTACAATATTCTCCAAAGTTGATTTGCGTAGTGGATACCATCAAATTCGTATGAAATTGGGAGATGAATGGAAAACAACATTTAAAAGTAAGTTTGGTTTATATGAGTGGTTAGTCATGCCTTTTGGGTTAACTAATACACCTAGTACTTTCATGAGACTAATGAACGAAGTTTTACGTGCTTTCATTGGACGATTTGTGGTAGTCTATTTTGATGATATACTGATTTATAGCAAATCTTTGGAAGAACATTTGGAACATTTACGTGCTATTTTTAATGCTCTACGTGATGCACGTTTGTTTGGTAACCTTGGGAAGTGCACCTTTTGCACCGACCGAGTGTCTTTTCTTGGCTATGTTGTTACTCCACAGGGAATTGAAGTTGATAAAGCCAAGATTGAAGCTATTGAGAGTTGGCCGCAGCCCAAAACGGTCACACAAGTGAGGAGTTTTCTTGGACTCGCTGGTTTCTATAGGCGTTTTGTGAGAGATTTTAGCACCATTGCCGCACCTCTCAATGAGTATACAGAGAAGGATGTGCCTTTTGTTTGGGGTACCGCACAGGAAGAAGCCTTCACGGTATTGAAAGATAAGTTTACACATGCTCCTTTACTTCAACTTCCTGACTTTAATAAGACTTTTGAGCTTGAATGTGATGCTAGTGGAATTGGATTAGGAGGTGTGTTATTACAAGATGGCAAACCTGTTGCATACTTTTCTGAAAAATTGAGTGGGCCTAGTCTGAACTATTCTACTTATGATAAATAATTATATGCTCTTGTTCGGACTTTAGAGACATGGCAACATTATTTATGGCCCAAAGAATTTGTTATACATTCTGATCATGAATCTTTGAAACATATTAAAAGTCAAGCTAAACTGAATCGTAGACATGCTAAATGGGTTGAATTCATTGAGACTTTCCCTTATGTCATTAAACACAAGAAGGGTAAAGAAAATGTTATTGCTGATGCTTTGTATCGTCGCTATACTATGCTTTCACAACTTGACTTCAAAATATTTGGTTTGGAGACCATCAAAGATCAATATGTGCATGATGCTGATTTTAAAGAAGTAATGCAGAATTGTAAAGAAGGAAGAACATGGAACAAGTTCGTTGTTAATGATGGTTTTGTGTTCCGTGCTAACAAGCTATGCATTCCAGCTAGCTCTGTTCGTATTTTGTTGTTGCAGGAGGCGCATGGAGGAGGATTAATGGGACACTTTGGCGTGAAGAAGACGGAGGACGTACTTGCTACACATTTCTTTTGGCCAAAGATGAGACGGGATGTTGAGCGTTTTGTTGCTCGCTGCACTACATGTCAAAAAGCTAAGTCACGACTCAATCCTCATTGGTTATATATGCCTTTGCCTGTGCCTAGTGTTCCTTGGGAGGATATATCTATGGACTTTGTTTTAGGTTTACCTCTAACAAAGAAGGGGCGGGATAGTATATTTGTTGTCGTGGATAGATTCTCGAAAATGGCACACTTTATACCATGTCATAAAAGCGATGATGCTGTTAATGTTGCTGATTTGTTCTTTCGTGAAATTATTCACTTGCATGGTGTGCCAAATACTATTGTTTTCAGATCGTGATACTAAATTTCTTAGCCACTTTTGGAGATGTTTATGGGCTAAGTTGGGGACTAAACTGCTTTTTAGTACTACTTGTCACCCCCAAACTGATGGACAAACTGAAGTAGTCGATAGAACATTGTCTACTATGCTTAGGGCTGTTTTGAAGAATAATAAGAAAATGTGGGAAGAATGCTTGCCTCATATTGAATTTGCTTATAATCGTTCATTGCATTCTACTACTAAGATGTGCCCTTTTGAAATTGTGTATGGTTTCCTACCTCGTGCACCCATTGATTTGTTGCCTCTTCCATCTTCAGAGAAGGTTAATTTTGATGCTAAAGAACGTGCTGAATTGATTTTAAAAATGCATGAGTTAACTAAGGAAAACATTGAGCGTATGAATGCTAAATATAAACTTGCTGGAGATAAGGGTAGAAAACATGTTGCGTTTGCACCTGGAGATCTTGTTTGGTTACATTTGCGTAAGGATAGATTTCCAAATTTGTGCAAATCAAAGCTAATGCCATGTGTTGATGGTCCTTTTAAGGTGTTAGAGAAAATAAATGATAATGCATATAAACTTGAGCTACCTGCAGATTTTGGGGTTAGTCCCACTTTTAACATTGCAGATTTGAAGCCTTATTTGGGTGAGGAAGATGAGCTTCTGTCGAGGACGACTTCATTTCAAGAAGGGGAGGATGATGAGGACATCAATACCATTGTTACACCCACAGCCCCTGCTGTTACATATACTGGACCAATTACTAGAGCTCGCGCACGTCAAATAAATTACCAGGTACTTTCGTTTCTTGGTAATGCTTCTAATGTTCATGAGAATATGATGCTGCCTAAATTGGATACATTTGTCCTGCTTACAAATGAAGGGCCTAGCTTGGAGAAGGATGAACATTGGAGCAAGAACACGCATGGAATTGATGGCATGCGCAAGGGGATCAAGAACGGAGTTACAAGTGATGATTTCAGGACTTTGAAGCCACCATAAGGAGTGCATGAAGCCTTGGACGAAATATACAAGATGCCAATTCATAATATTCGCCCATAGGCTATTTTAGGTGCTGCGTCACCTTATTATTGGGCCAGGCCCATGTAATTTTGAAATACTTAAGTATAGGCTGTTTTTAGAGTCCGTATGTGTGGGGAAACAAGAGATAGGGTTGGTTTCGGACCCCACCCTCAGGGGCCACGAAATTCCCTCCTCTTCCTCCATATATACAGCCCTTAGGGCGTCGTTTAGACGTTGGGTTTTATTTAGTTAAAAGTTAGCCATCGTTGCAACTTCGTGTACTTCATGTGTGTCCAACGACCAGACCAAGACCGCTTATGTAACCCCACTTTCATCAATACTTCATATATACTCGCAATATTCAGATTGCTTTATCATATTCTTGCTTGTTCTTCGATTGCTTGCAGGAATAGACCTCCATGGTCAGGCTGATCGTGCTTCCAGCATCGTCAGTAACCTCTCGGAGTTGGTTTAGCGATTGCTAAGGCGCAACGTCGTGCACGTTTGTAGTCGGATCATCAAAGTCGTCTCCACCAAATCGATAGTTATCATCTCATCGAAAGATCGGGACACCCTCGCCTCTATCATGCAAGGAAAACCATCATTACATGTGATCGTGGGGGGCACTGGTTGGCCTTCTCCTGCTATAAATGAGGAGGAGGGCAGAGCCCCCGTCGCCATTTCTTCCCATTCCGCTTGCTTCTTCCTCCTCTGCTCCACCGCCGACACCGATGCCGCCCATCCGAAGGTTTTCTGCAGCAGAGAAAGGAAAGACTCCCCTCGACAGGCCGGCGCCACTCCTGTCAAAGAAGAGGTCGGTCCACAGCCGTGACGCGGCGGCGATGCAGGTGGTGACGAGGCCTTGGTGCGAGCGGCCTCCTCCTGGGTACCAGCTACCCCTGTACGCCCAAGCCGGGGGCTCAGGAGGGAGAGGCGACAAGCGTCCGCGCGCGCGCCTTGGCCAAGGTCGATGTACCATCGCGGCGCGGGTCGCTGCCATCGGGGTCGATGCCACGGACTCCTTGCGCGAGCTTGTGCTATGGGCAACTATGCCCCCGAGCACTTGGATCCGCTTCCCGCGGTTCTTCTCCGACGTGATGCCGCCGAGGGGACCCCTCGAGCTCTGGTTGTAGCATGCTGACTGCGACGCTCCGACGACTGGAGAAGAGGTTGAAGTGGTCCTCTCTGGCAAGATCTTTATGACCCGCAGCTGGGGTGAGGTCGCGCGGGTTTGCCGCGTGGAGGGTGCCCTCGCAATCCACTTAGATTATGACGGCGCCTCCATGCTGTCCTTCAAGGTCATCGATGTGGAGGGCCGCCGCCTGGAGTGCTGCCTTGGAGGGGAGAGCCTGGACGATGCATGCCCCGCCTGCGGCTCCTCCAGCAGCAGCCACTCTTGGGAGTCCAGCGGTTCTCATGAGCTCTACGAGACTCCGGAGACGAGCCACGACAGCTACGTGCCCCCGAGCTCTCACCGCGCCCGGAGCAAGGTTGCAGCGTCCAGCCGCCGCCGTCGTTGATCTGGATGGGGTTGGCACCGTCCTCCCGTGGCCCACTGTTGATGATGACATCGGCCGCAGGGGCATGTATATAGGATTCCCCTAAGTTCTCGTCTTTTGTTCCCTGCGAGGAATCGAGAAGCACCTCGTGGGGGCGTGTAAAGGGTCTGTAATGTTTTTTGTTGGTATTATCCTTATTGTGGAAATTTGTGAACGCATGCCCTGTTTAGGCTCGGTCTCCCCTTTCCAACCTTGCGACGGCTTGTTTCTCTACGCTGACAGGTCCCGGTCCCCAGGCAAGCTGCAGCCGTCGCTGGTATGCCAGGTCACGTGCCGTGGTCAAGGCCAGGAGGTGAGCGGCCTGAGGTCCAGTAAGAGCTCTTGAGGCGCGATGCTCAGGAGGTCCCCTTTAGTGATCAAGCAGCCGTGGTAAGGTAAGAAAGGGAGGCGGTGTTTGCCACAACAGGACTGCAGCGAGCGTGACTCCCAGGCTCCAACGATTAGCCGATCTGAGCGCGGGACTTATCTTGACGATTCGGGGTTGATTCCTCGTGATGCGCCAGGTTCGTGAGGTTCGTGTGTAGGCGTCCGCAGTGTAGCTAGGTCGGGCCCATACGAGCCTCCCCCTCTCCCACGCTCTCCTTCACGCTCTACGTCCTCAGGTCCCTTCCCCCGAGCAAGCTCAGCCGCCGCTGATATGCCAGGTCGCGTGTCGTGGTCAAGGCCAGGGGGTGAGGGCTGGAGAGCCAGTAGGAGCTCCTAAGACACGATGCTTAAGAGCCCCCCTTTTAACGCGCAATCAAAGTGCATGGGAGAAGAGGGAGCTCGCGGTGCCGCCTGGTGTCGTTCTCACAAGATTCCTGCAAGCCAGCACAAGGAGAAACACAATTAGCCATCATGGTTGCCGGTCGACCACCGGTTGCTTTGCGAGGGAATGATGGCACTTAGGGCCTGGTGAGGTGACGTGCGCGGGGCATGCCGCGAGCCAGAGCTCAGCCGCTTAGGTTTATCAACGTTGCAGGGATGGACCCTAGCACATGCATCATGCCAGCATGAGTAGCCCCCGTGGCGGGTGATGATCGCGCAAGTGGTAGTCATAAGTAGATTAAGCATGGAAGCAACAGGCTTAAGTAAATGCAAGGAAGATACATGCCACTGGGTCAGGCCCGAGCGGCTTGGGGATGATGCGGCCCGAGGGGCGCTCCCAGCGAGGTAAGCTAAAGACATAAATGGGGTACATGGCACAGGGACGGACCCACGCAGCCTGGGAATGATGCAGCCCTGAGGGCGCTCCCAGCTAAATAAACTTGGAAAATGTCACCTAATTCTGTTGATGAAGGAGAGTTGGGGAAACTAAAGGTACGCGACGAAGGGGTTGCTCCTCACGAGCAACCGGGGCCCTGAGCCTCGGGATGCTCTGGGGGTCCTGGTGGTTCCTTGAGGACTGTCTCCATCTTTGCCAGGACGGCGTGGTGCCTGGCCTCCTGAGTCGCCAGGGTGCACCACAGGTTGCGCTGATAGGCAGATGCCACGCTCGGCAGGCCAAAAGGCATGGGAATGTAGCTGTGAGGTAGGCCCTCGCAGCGTCCCATGCGCGAAGGCCAGAAGAGCTCCTGAGATACGGCCCTATTTAGCCCTGGGACGTCGACACAGAGGCGCAGCCCGGCATCCTCGCTTGGATGGGGAGCCGCGCTTGGTGCATGGCGGCCGCCACGCATGGCTCTTGCGTCTTGCAGTTCCTGAGTGGTCTTGGTGATGAACTCTTGAGCGGTGGGCGCTCCTCGCGCTGTGTCCTCCAGAGGGAAACATGCTGTGAAGCACGCCTCCAGTGGTGCCCAAGCGCCTCCCACGTGATGTTGGCAAAGTCTGAGGCCCTCCAGAAGAGAGCCCCCGAGCCCTGCCCGAGAGGGGTGCTGGGCGCGCTTTCCTATGTGATGGAGGGAGGCGCCCCAGGTGCGGGCACCGATCCTAATGAGGCGCCGCTTGCCTGAGGCCCTGCACGGTACAGCTGCTTCTTCTTCTTGGGGGTGGCCTCAGGAGGGCACTCGCCCTTGCTGTCGGGGTCCTCGATTGCTGCAGCTTGGAAGGCGCGCTCGAGGGAGCACACCGCATCTCTTTATTCGCACAGGACTGTGATGATTCCTCCGCTTCCCGGCATCTTGAGGACATTGTAGCCGTGATGGGTCACCACCATGAACTTGGCAAGGGCTGGGTACCCGAGGATCGCATTATATGGCAGGCGGATGTAGGCGACGTCGAATTCAATGAGCTCGGCGCGGTAGTTGTTGCATTCTCCGAAGGTGAAAAGGAGGCGGACCTGCCCTATTGATGTGGTGGAACCATCAGTCACTCCTGAGAAAGGCTTGGTAGGCTGAAGCTGGTCGTAGGGTACTTGGAGGTTGTCGAACGTGTCGACGGATAGGGCGTTGAGCCCTGCGCCGCCGTCGATGAGGGTCTTGATAACTTGCACGTTGCTGATGACTGGTGAACAAAGCATTGGGAGGGCGCCACCGGTAGCTGCACACTTGAGCTGATCTGTCGAACTGAAAATGATGGGGCACTTGGACCATCTGAGCGGGTGGATGGCCTCGAGCTTGGGGAGGACTGCATTCACCTCGCGAGCAAACTGCTTGAAGATACGCTGCGAGGCTGGGGCTTGAGCTCCGCCCAAGATGCAGGCGATAGCACGCGGCTCCTGAAAGCCCCCAGCCCCCTCGTCTTGATGGTGGTCGTCATTCCTTCTTGGTGGTGGCGGTAGTGGAGGAAGACCGGCATTGCCCTGAGGACGATCCTCACGCTGCTGATCCCTCCAAGCGCCCTTGTGAGGCTGATCCTGGCAGTGGTCCTCACGAGGCCGGTCACGCCACTCCTAGCGCGGGCCACGGTCATCCTAGCATCCGCAACCACGTCCTCCTCCTCGGCCGTAGCCCCGGTCGTTGCGCTCGGGGCGTCGACCGAAGCATCTTTCTCAAATGGCTCCGAGCTCCTGACAGTCGCTGGTGTTGTGGCTATGCAGGTTATGGAAGGCGTAGAATGGTTGGCTATTCTTGGATGACTCTGGCTGGTCCCTACCGCGCTTCATGTCCGGCTCCGCAGCGAGCACGGCTGCTCCCTTGCGCTTCACGTCCTTGGCCTTGGCTTTCTTCTCCTCCGGGTCCGCAGACGGGAGCTCGAGAAGGGAGAGGCGCACCTCCTCAGCTCTTGCGCACTTGGTCGCCAGGTTGAACAGCTTAGAGACGTGCACAGCTCCTCGTGGATGGAGAGCTCCTCCTTCATCTTGACCTCACTGATGCCATCAGAGAACGCAGAGATGATGGGCTCGTCCGTCACCTTGGGAATCTTGAGGCGAACGTTGTTAAAGCACTAGATGTACTTCTAGAGGGTCTCTACTGGTTGTAGCTTGACGCGGCGCAGGTCACCCGCGGCCGGCGGGCGTTCGCGAGTGCCCTAGAAGTTGGCAACGAAACGGTCGCGCATCTCGTCCCAGGAGGAGATTGAGCCTGGAGGCAGGTTCAGGAGCTAGGAGCAGGCGCCATCCTTGAGAGCCATGGGGAACCAGTTCGCCATGACTTTCTCGTCGCCGTTGGCCGCATCGATGCTCAGCTCGTAGAGCTACAGGAACTCCGCGGGGTCTGGGGTGCCGTCATAGCGAGGAGGCAGATCCGGCTTGAACTTCCCTGGCCAGGCAACGCTACGCAGCTCTGGGGTGTAGGCGCGGCAGCCTGTCGTGGTCACAGGGACTCGACGCTGGTGGAGAACTTATTCTTGATGGGGTCTGAGCACCGCCAATGCAGGCGGCATGCGGTCTTGCCGTGGTGGCGCAGGGAGCGCAGGGGCGTTTTCTTGTGGCCGAGGGACTTCTTGGCAGCTTCTTTCTTCTTGCGCTGGCGCCGTACGCGGCATGTTGCGCCGTGGGGCCACTCGCCTTGGTGCCAAGACTCCATCTTGGGGCAGAGGTGGTGGAGGCGCTCCATGGGCGACGCCGCCCGTGGCTAGTGGAGGGCGAGGCAGCGAGAGGGACGGCGCATGGACCCCCCCTGCGGCGCTGACAAGCTCAGCGATGCGGTCGAGCCAGTCCTCATAGAGGTCGTCAACGCGGAAGTAGCGCAGGAGCTTGCACGCCATGCATAGAGCGGCCTGTGTGTTCACGGGAGCGTGGCAAGGGTGGGATGACGAACCGGCCGGAGTCAGCGATGGAGTGGTAGTGCGGCCATCCCGCCGCACCGAGGGGTGTAGCGAGGATGCTTGCTGCTCGTTCCCCACCGGGCCGGTGGCGGAAGGCGACGGAGAATGATGGGGTGGCCCACTGACGGGAGCGGTCTGAGCAACGCGGGCGGCGAGGCAGCCCGGCGCTCAGCGCGAGCGCGGCGTGCATCCTCCATGGAGACGATGAAGCAACGGGACGCGGAGCGATGGAAAGGAAGTTTCGGGGCACCCCTACCTGGCGCGCCAAATGTCGGATCACGGGTTCCGCCAAAACCCTCAAGGTTCGAACACTGGGGTGCGCACAAAGATTTCCCCCTACCGATCCATGTCCTAGCTTTGCTAAGATCTCACGGACTAACTCGACGAACTCACAACACAAGGGACATGATACATCTGTCGTATCTACTTTTCCGAACACTTTTTCCCTTGTTTTGGACTTCAACTTTCATGATTTAAATGGAACTAACTCGGACTGCCGCTGTTTTCAGCAGATTTGCCATGGTGTTATTTATGTGCAGAAACAAAAGTTATCGGAATGACCTGAAACTTCACGGAGATTATTTTTGGAAATAATAAAAAATATTGGCGAAAGAGTCAAGGCCAGGGGGCCCACACCCTTTCCAAGAGGGTGGGGGTGCGCCTGCCGCCCCTGGGCGCGCCCCCTGCCTCGTGGGCCCCCTGGAACTCCACCTCCCTCAACTCCAACTCCATATATTCGTGTTCGGGGAGAAAAAAATCAGAGAGAAAGATTCACCGCGTTTTACGATACGGAGCCGCCGCCAAGCCCTAAACTCTCTCGGGAGGGCTGATCTGGAGTCCGTTCGGGGCTCCGGAGTAGGGAATTCGTCGCCATTGTCATCATCAACCATCCTCCATCACCAATTTCATGATGCTCACCGCCATGCGTGAGTAATTCCATCATAGGCTTGCTGGACGGTGATGGGTTGGATGAGATTTATCATGTAGGGTTTGATCCCTAGTATCCACTATGTTCTGAGATTGATGTTGCTATGACTTGGTATGCTTAATGTTTGTCACTAGGGCCCGAGTGCCATGATTTGAGATCTGAACCTATTATGTTTTCATGAATATATGTGAGTTCTTGATCCTATCTTGCAAGTCTATAGTCACCTACTATGTGTTATGATCCGGCAACCCCGAAGTGACAATAATCGGGACCACTCCCTGTGATGACCATAGTTTGAGGAGTTCATGTGTTCACTATGTGTTAATGCTTTGGTCCGGTACTCTATTAAAAGGAGGCCTTAATATCCCTTAGTTTCCGCTAGGACCCCGCTGCCATGGGAGGGTAGGACAAAAGATGTCATGCAAGCTCTTTTCCATAAGCACGTATGACTATATTCGGAATACATGCCTACATTACATTGATGAATTGAAGCTAGTTCTGTGTCACAATATGTTATGACTGTTACATGATGAACCTCATCCGTCATAATTCTCCATCACTGATCCAATGCCTACGAGCTTTTCACATATTGTTCTTCGCTTATTTACTTTTCCGTTGCTACTGTTACAATCACTACAAAACCCAAAAATATTACTTTTTCTATCATTACCGGTACTTCCATACTACTTTGCCACTAAATACTTTGCTCCAGATACTAAGTTATCCAGGTGTGGTTGAATTGGCAACTCAACTGCTAATACTAGAGAATATTCTTTGGCTCCCCTTGTGTCGAATCAATAAATTTGGGTTGAATACTCTACCCTCGACAACTTTTGTGATCCCCTATACTTCTGGGTCATCAAGACTATTTTCTGGCGCCGTTGCCGTGGAGCATAGCTCTATTCTTTGAGTCACTTGCGATTTATATCTGCTGGTCACTATGATGAAAGAACTAAGATTTTTCCCTCAACTACGAGGGGAGGTAAGGAACTACCATCTAGCTCTTCACTTGATTCACCTTCTGTTTTGAGTAAGCTTGCGACACCTAAACCTGCGTCTGCTATAAATTCTGATATGTCGCATGTTATTGATGATGCTACTTTTGCTATGCATGATACTTATGATGAAACTACTTCTATGCTTGATACTACTGTGCCACTTGGTGAATTCCTTGATGAACAACTTGCTAGGGCTAGAGAGAATGAAATTACTGAAACTGATAATATTGATGAAAGTGATGATGAAGATTCTCCCCCTAAATATAAATTGCATGTTGTGCCTGAGGGCTATGTTATGGATGAAGAAACTGCTAGGACTTTCTTGCTTGCAATGATAGAAGTGATCTTAAGAAATTATTAGCTAAGCTTAGACAAAAAACTCTGAATACTAGAATGAAATATGATCCTGCTTATGCTACTTCACCTATCTTTGTTACTGATAAGGATTAAGAATTCTCTGTTGATCCTGATATAATTACTTTGGTTGAATCTGATCCTTTTTATGGCTATGAATCTGAAACTGTTGTGGCACATCTTACTAAATTAAATGATATAGCCACCCTATTCACTAATGATGAGAAAACTCACTACTATTATATTCTTAAAATATTTCCGTTCTCATCAAAGGGTGATGCTAAGATATGATTT
The DNA here is from genome assembly GCA_032464435.1 of Aegilops umbellulata. Lineage (NCBI taxonomy): Eukaryota > Viridiplantae > Streptophyta > Magnoliopsida > Poales > Poaceae > Aegilops > Aegilops umbellulata. The sequence continues at coordinate 185,869,223 of CP136055.1, forward strand.
AATTCTCTTGATCCTGGTTGTGTGCGTAGTCCCCAGGATATGATTTATTACTTCTTTGCTAAATATTTCCCTGCTCATAAGAAACAAGCTGCTTTAAGGGAAATATATAATTTTGTGCAAATTGAAGAAGAGAGTCTCCCACAAGCTTGGGGGAGGCTTCTCCAATTACTTAATGCTTTTCCTGATCATCCTCTTAAGAAAAATGAAATACTTGATATCTTTTATAATGGACTAACCGATGCTTCCAGAGACCACCTAGATAGTTGTGCTGGTTCTGTTTTCAGGGAAAGAACACCAGATGAAGCTGAAACTCTATTGAATAATATGTTGACCAATGAAAATAATAGGATACTTCCTGAGCCAACTTATGAGCCAACTCCGAAGAAAAGGGGTGTTCTATTTCTCAGTCCTGAAGATATGCAAGAGGCAAAGAAATCTATGAAAGAAAAGGGTATTAAAGTTGAAGATGTTAAGAATTTACCTCCTATTGAAGAAATACATGGTCTTATTTCACCGCCTCTTGAAGAAATATATGATCTTAATCCATTACCTAATGAAGAAACACATGGTCTTGATAACCCGACACAGGTAGTAAAGGTAAATTCTCTCTACATATTTGATGAAGGTGATATTCCTCGTTATAAGTCTACTAGCCAATGCTTAGATGAGTTTGATAATTTTATTGTCAAACAAGAAAACTTCAATGCTTATGTTGGTAGACAATTAAAACAAAATTCTTATATGCTTGAACACTTGAGTGATTATATGTCTAGAGTTAAAGGTGAACTTAAACTCATTAGTATACATGCTTCTATGGTTACCACTCAAGTAGTACAAGTACTTAAAGCTCAGAATGATTTGCTCAATGAATTGAATAGTAAGAATAATGATTTTGCTGTTAGAGTGGCTACTAGAACTGGTAAAATGACTCAGGAACCTTTGTATCCTGAAGGCCACGCTAAGAGAATTGAGCAGGATTCTTAGAGGAATAATTTCGATGCACCTAGTCCTTCTAAAAAGAAAAAATGATAGGACCTTGCATGCTTCTAGTGAAGCTGTTATAGACACACCTGAGAATCCCAATGATATTTCTATTTCTGACGCTAAAGCACAATCTGGTAATGAACATGAACCTGGTGATAATGTTAATGATGATGCTCAACCTAGCAATGATAATGATGTAGAAATTGAACCTGCTGTTGATCTTGATAACCCACAATCAAAGAATCAACGTTATGATAAGAGAGACTTTGTTGCTAGGAAGCACGGTAAGGAAAGAGAGCCATGGGTTCAGAAACCCATGCCTTTTCCTCCCAAACCATCCAAGAAAAAGGATGATGAGGATTTTGAGCGCTTTACTGAAATGATTAGACCTATCTTTTTGCGTATGCGTTTGACTGATATGCTCAAAATGAATCCATATGCTAAGTATATGAAAGAAATTGTTACAAGTAAAAGAAAGATACCAGAAGCTGAAATTTCCACCATGCTTGCTAATTATACTTTTAAGGGTGGAATACCAAAGAAAATTGGAGATCCATGAGTACCTACTATACCATGCTCCATTAAAAGAAACTATGTTAGAACTGCTTTATGTGATCTTGGAGCGGTGTTTGTGTTATGCCTCTCTCTTTCTATCATAGACTTGATTTGATTAAGTTGACACCTACTGAAATATCTTTGCAAATGGCCAATAAATCAGCTGCTATACCTGTTGGTATTTGTGAGGATGTGCCTGTTGTGGTCGCAAATGTTACTATTTTAACGGACTTTATTATTCTTGATATTCCCGATGACGATAGTATGTCTATTATTCTTGGAAGACCCTTTTTGAATACTGCAGGGGCTGTTATTGATCGCAACAAAGGCAATGTCACTTTTCATGTTAATGGTAATGAGCATACAGTACACATTCCGAGGAAACAACCTCAAGTCCATAGTATCAATTCTATTGGAAAATTTCCATCGATTATTATTGGAGGTTTTGAACTTCCTCTTCCTACTGTCAAAAAGAGATATGACATTCTTATTATTGGGGATGTGCATATCCCCGTTGAGGTAACATAGTGTTATTCGAAATTTCTCCGGTTTCATGTTATTCGAAATGAGTTTGTTAACAAGACCTGATCAACCTTGTTAGTGGATTCCTTTTGATGAGCATGAGATGGATGAAACTAGAAAGCACAACCTTCTGTACCCTTCTTTTACACTCTGTTATTTAGAATGAATAAAGTAAAAATAGTATTTTCTATCTCGTTTCTGAATTATCCGTGCAATATAAAAATACCCCAAAAATAAAAGTTCTCTAAATGCCCTGCCAATTTAATATGATTTTTTGGAATATTTGAGATTATTTGGCACTGAGAACACAGCAGGGGGAGCAAGCACCTGGGCACGAGGGTCCAGGGCGCGCCCCTGCCTCGTGGGCCCATGGTGGCTCCCCTCCACTTATTACTGCACCCACACACTTCTTGTTCCTCCCAAAAAATCACCAACCAGCTCAAGCATGAGTTCTAGCTCATTTTGCTGCCATTTTCGATCCTCTTGCTCAAAGCACCTCTCACAAAACTGCTTTGGGGGATTGTTCCTTGGTATGTGACTCCTCCATTGGTCCAATTAGTTTTTGTTCTAATGCTTTATTCATTGCAAATTTGTGCTACCTAGGTGACCATGTTCTTGAGCTTGCATGAAAAATTTATATGGTTCCAAGTAGTTCTAATGCATGATATAGGCTCTAGGCACTTGTAGGAGTAGTTGTTATCAATTTTGTTGAGTTTGGTTCACTTTTATATGAAGTTACTAAAAAATTTAGAAAATTTTCTAAGGAAGATATATGCTTAGGAAAATGTACCAAGGTGGTCCTTCAAGGACGCAAGGACCCAGGCTTGCAATGCATGATGCTGATGATGAACCACCAAGAGACGCTCCAATGCGAGCTTGTGAATGGCCTTCCGAGGAATTCATGGATCAAGCAGGAACTAAGGAAGAATTTAACGCATATGTGCGTAATGCCGATCTTGTGAGCTTCGAGGCAGACCAGTGCCGTCAGTACCACTATCTCACTAGTTCCTTTGTGAGGAGGTTTGAATTTTCATCTTCACGCAATTCTCAAACTGTCCTGCTTGATCTTTATGAAAATTCTTATACTATGGACTTTGAGGATTTTACCACTGCTTGCAAACTTCCACAATGGGGTAGTACTAGTGAACCTCGCAAATCTGAATTTAGAGATTTTCTTGCTAGTATAACTGTGTTGGAATCTAGAGACATAGCACAAGCTACCATATGGAGCATCCATTTTCCTGCTATACATTATTTTGCTCTCTTCATAGGTAGGTGCATAAATGGTAAGGATGAAGCATGTCACATGTGTGTCCCTGACCTCAGTGTTCTCAGGAGTGCTATGTTAGGGGATAAACATTATAATTTGGGAGCCATTGTTGCACGTAGGTTGCATAATAATAGATTTAATGGAGATTTCTTGGTGGAATTTATGCAACCCGTTTAGCTAATTTTCTTGGTGTAACCATACGTGAGGATGATATTGAGTTGCCTTCGGCTTATTTAGATTATGAGGCTATGGTTCATCATCGTTTTGTTGAGTGGAACGATCAGTTCCTCCAGTACTGACTAATCTTTGACAGACGACGCACCTATCATGTCGCTCTTCCTGCTTCTACCTTCTTTGACTTTCAGGCAAAGGGGAGATATTTCATTACCAGAGAGGAGGCGACTGAGTACGAGAGGAGGGCTGAGATAGCTCGCCTCCAAGCTGCAGCCCACAATGCAATGACTGTTGCATCTCAGTACGACCCCAACTACAACTTTGGATATCCGGCAGGCCATCTGTGGCAATAGACCAACTTAGGCCAAAAGCCTAAGCTTGGGGGAGTACGTATTTCTCACCGACATTACATTTATGTTTACACACTCATTGCTAGTTGCCGGTGCTCATACTTTTCCATTGTATTATCCATGCTAGTTTATTTTCCTTTTTTATGCTTTCTCCTTGTGTGTTTGATAAACCTTAAGAAAAACAAAAAAAAATAGTAATAGCTTTTAGTTAGTTACTTTTCTTGCTGTAGTGGTAATAATTAAAAGAAAACCCAAAAAGATTTCCCGTTCCTCTTTTGCTTAATGGGAGATTTTCCGTGTAAATAGTTTTATTTCCTTTTCTTTTATTTGGGGGTTGATAGGAAAAGACCATGATTTAATTGTTGAAGTGGCTCTTTTGTGCATTATCGTTGATTTAACCAAGAGCCCATATTGCCTTGTCTTCTCCTGTTTATTGAATGCACGCAGATTCTAGCTTAGTCCAATGCACGTGCACTATTATTATTATTCACATCGTTTGGTCGTGCAAGTGAAAGGCAATTATGACGATATATGATGGACTGATTGAGATGGGAGAAGCTGGTATGAACTCGACCTCTCTTGTTTTTCTGTAAATATGTTTAGTTCATCGTTCCTGATTCAGCCTATTATGAATAAACATGTTTGCAATGACAATTGGAGATTATAGTTGCTTATGCCATGCTTAATTAGCTAGGAGCTTATAATGGTTTACCTTGCGTGCCAACATGATATTAAAATGGTTGTGATGTTGTATGATAGGGTGGTATCCTCCTTTGAACGATTCAAGAAACTTGACTTGGCACATGTTAACGCATGTAGTTGAAACAAAATCAACATAGCCTTCATGATATTTATGTTCATGGTGGATTATATCCTACTCATGCTTGCACTCAATGTTTATTAATTTTAATGCATGTTCATGACTGTTGTCGCTCTCTAGTTGGTCACTTCCCAGTCTTTTGCTAGCCTTCACTTGTACTAAGCGGGAATACTACTTGTGCATCCAATCTCTTAAACCCCAAAGTTATTCCATATGAGTCCACTATACCTTCCTATATGCGGTATCTACCTGCCGTTCCAAGTAAATTTGTATGTGCAAAACTCTAAACCTTCAAATGAAATTCTGTTTTGTATGCTCGAATAGCTCATGTATCAACTAGGGTTGTCCGTATCTTCCATGTTAGGCGGGTTATTCTCAAGAGGAGTGGACTCTGCTCCTCACTCACGAGAAAATGGTTGGTCACCGGGATGCCCAATCCCATGCTTTATGCAAACCAAATCTAAATAATTGCAAACAAATCTCCCCCGGGACTATTGTTAGTTGGAGGCACTCGTTGTTTCGAGCAAGCCATGGATTGATGCTTGTTGGTGGAGGGGGAGTATAAACTTTACCATTCTGTTTGGGAACCGCCAATAATGTGTGTAGCATGGAAGATATCGCCATCTCATGGTTGTTATGTTGACAATGAAAGTATGCCGCACAAAATATTATTTATCTCTGCTTTAAAACCGAGCTCTGGCACCTCTACAAATCCCTGCTTCCCTCTGCGAAGGGCCTATCTATTTACTTTTATGTTGATTCATCACCCTCTTATTAAAAAGCACCAGCTGGAGAGCACCGCTGTCATTTGCATCCATTACTATTAATTTATATTCGGTATGACTATGACTGGATCTCTTTTACCATGAATTACAATGTTTAGTCAGTCTTTGATCTTTAAAGGTGCTCTGCATTTATGTTTTGCGGTCTCAGAAAGGGCTAGCGAGATACCATCTTGTTATATCATATCATGATTGTTTTGAGTAAGTGTTGTCATCCGAGATTTATTATTATTGCTCGCTAGTTGATTATGCCATTGACATGAGTAAAATGAGACCTAAGTGTTATTATGAATATGGTTAGTCATAATCTTTGCTGAAAACTTGAATGCTGGCTTTACATATTTACAACAACAAGAGCAGACAGAGTTTGTAAAACTTTTTCTTTATCACTTTCAGTTTATCAACTGAACTGCTTGAGGACAAGCAAAGGTTTAAGCTTGGGGGAGTTGATACGTCTCCGTTGTATCTACTTTTCCAAACACTTTTGCCCTTGTTTTGGACTCTAACTTTCATGATTTGAATGGAACTAACCTGGACTGATGCTGTTTTCAGCAGATTTTCCATGGTGTTATTTATGTGCAGAAACAAAAGTTCTCGGAATGACCTGAAACTTCACAGAGATTATTTTTGGAAATAATAAAAAATACTGGCGAAAGAATCAAGGCCAGGGGGCCCACACCCATTCCACGAGGGTGGGGGGCGCCCCCTGCCTCGTGGGCCCTCTGGAGCTCCACCGACCTGAACTCCAACTCCATATATTCGTGTTCGGGGAGAAAAATATCAGAGAGAAAGATTCATCGCATTTTACGATACAGAGCCGCCACCAAGCCCTAAACTCTCTCGGGAGGGCTGATCTAGAGTCCGTTCGGGGCTCTGGAGAGGGGAATCCGTCGCCATTGTGATCATCAACCATCCTCCATCACCAATTTCATGATGCTCACCACCGTGCGTGAGTAATTCCATCGTAGGCTTGCTGGACGGTGATCGGTTGGATGAGATTTATCATGTAATCGAGTTAGTTTTGTTAGGGTTTGATCACTAGTATCCACTATGTTCTGAGATTGATGTTGCTATGACTTTGCTATGCTTAATGCTTGTCACTAGGGCCTGAGTGCCATGATTTGAGATCTCAACCTATTATGTTTTCATGAATATATGTGAGTTCTTGATCCTATCTTGCAAGTCTATAGTCACCTACTATGTGTTATGATCCGGCAACCCCGAAGTGACAATAATTGGGACCACTCCCGGTGATGACCATAGTTTGAGGAGTTCATGTATTCACTATGTGTTAATGCTTTGGCCCGGTACTCTACTAAAAGGAGGCCTTAATATCCCTTAGTTTCCGCTAGGACACCGCTGCCACGGGAGGGTAGGACAAAAGATGTCATGCAAGTTCTTTTCCATAAGCACGTATGACTATATTCAGAATACATGCCTACATTACATTGATGAATTGGAGATAGTTTTGTGTCACCCTATGTTATGACTATTACATGATGAACCGCATCCGGCATAATTCTCCATCACCGATCCAATGCCTACGAGCTTTTCACATATTGTTCTTCGCTTATTTACTTTTCTGTTGCTACTGTTACAATCACTACAAAACCCAAAAATATTACTTTTGCTATCATTACCGTTACTTCCATACTATTTTGCTACTAAATACTTTTCTGCAGATACTAAGTTATCCAGGTGTGGTTGAATTGACAACTCAACTGCTAATACTTGAGAATATTCTTTGGCTCCCCTTGTGTCGAATCAATAAATTTGGGTTGAATACTCTACCCTCGAAAACTGTTGCGATCCCCTATACTTGTGGGTTATCAGGACACAAGATTTATACTGGTTCGGGCCACCGTTGTGGTGTAATACCCTGCTCCAGTGTGGTGGTGGTGGATTGCCTCTTGGGCTGAGGATGAACAGTAAAAAGGGAAGAACAACCTCTTGTGGTTGAGGTGTTCTTGTGTTTGGCGAACTTGTGTGGGTGAGGATTCGATGCCTCCTACTGTGGTGGCTAGTCCTATTTATAGAGTCCCTGGTCCTCTCCCCAAATATTGAGCGGGAAGGGAGCCAACAACGGCCAATTTGAAGGGGGACAACTAGTACAAGTTATCTTGACAAAAGTAGTCTTCGCCTGCAAAAGGCTCTGGCGGTGACGCCGCCTTGGGCTCCATGGTGACCTCCGTCCAGCCGTCCTGCTGGTCTTGGTCTCGTTGCACTCATATGGGAACCTTTGCTTGACGCCTCGATACTCTGCGCCTGCGCTTGGCTCCTTAGCGCCAAAGAGGAAACAAGGACACTCTGCGCGCTGGTGCCCGCCTGTTTTCGGTCGTCACGGCTCATGCCATGAGAACCTCGCGAGGTTTGCCTTGCCTTGATCTCTCCGCCCCTCGTGAGCCAGCCTGGTGAGGCCGCTCCTGAGGGGGTATTGCGTCGTCCGCCTCGCGAGGCTAGGCCCCTCGCGAGGGTCTTGGATGCCTTGTTGATGAAGATGGGCCGTACGGGCCTGCTAGCAAAGCCACGCCGTGGGCCGCAGGTAGGCAAGTCTGGGGACCCCCGTTCCTAGAACACCGACAAACATAAAGTTTCCGCATTTTTGTTGTTTTTTAAGCTTATGACACTTTTGATCTATTTTTGTGTTTTTCTTTTATGAGGCGGGACATCCTCTTTACCGAGGTACCCTGCGTAATAATCCAGCTTGGGAAATCTTTTTCGACCCATAGTTTGGCATTTTTCCTGTCGACCTGCACCTCGGTGTTGGGTCCGAGCATACATTCCGCAATACACTGAGAACACTTTTTAAGCATCAACAATATCGGGGGGGGGGGATGCGACTTGAGCTGAACCCACCAAAAGCCAAGGTACTCCGGGGAGTCCTCGGCAAAATGTTCTTGGATATTGCTTTATATGCATCAGTTTCGAATTGTGTCTTTGATCAATAGTTGGGTTGCCCGGCTCATGTGATTGCCTCCTATGTTCCGCTTTGTTCGGCTAGGTGCGCAAAGGGAGAACCACTACGATTGTGCTTCCAGCTAGCATGGTTAAGCGCCTCAACGGAGAAAGCCGAAAACTGGCTGTCACAATAAGCGTAAGCTGGTCAGCGATCCGATGGTTGTATTAAACTACAAGATCGATAGAGGTCACCCTGTGTTAAATGACGGTCCGTTCATCACATTGGTCGAAGGGTTTATGGCTTGACCTCGACTGTCACCAAACACTAACTGGGGGCTAGTAACTGGCCTCCCAACTTTAAGCTCCTATGACTAAGTGAAAGTTATAAAGCCCGCATATCTGATTGCCTTGTTTCCGCTAGCGCAACCGCCTCCGAGCACCGAGACGTCGGCTAAGGGTTGCCTTGTTATTGCAGAAACACCCTGCGTAGCATCTACAAAGGGGTAGAAACCGATGATGGGCCATTTTCAAGTGATAAGCGGTCGCAACAGAGTCAAAATAAACATATATGCATCAATTTGACTTAAGATTTTGGCCAAGCTGGGTTGCCTGGCTCCTGTGCTTACCCATACATTCCCAATCATTCGGCTAGGTGGTAAAGGGAGCACCTCTGTGATTGTTACTACCGGGTCCTCTGACTTAGTACCTCAGACTGGGTGAAGCCGAAAGCTAGCCATCTTAAAGGATATAATTGGTCAGCAATGACGGAAGTGAAAATTTAGGTGCACTAAAGACCACATAGTTTAGGAACTTTCCCCAAACTAAATCCTCAATATTTTCCTCCCGCATTGATCGGAGCTAAGGTTTCATGATCATGATCAGCATGGCAACCCAAAGAAAGGAACCGATAGCGGAACTATTTTCTTTGGAAGATATTTCTTCATATAACATATCTCTCCGCATATATATGGCTGGATTGCCTCGTTTGCCACAAATCTTTGCCCTCATAAAGGATTTAACAAGTGGGACAAACACTCCCTGGCTACTGGGCGAGGAGGTTGAAGCTGATGGTCGGTCAACAAAGTTTTGCATAGTGGATCTGAGCATTAATGATGTAAAGTACTTGGGTGCATAGAATCATTACACATAAGTTGTGAGCAAAAATCAAATTTTCCGCAGCCAACCTTTTAAAGAATCAATGGCACAGTCTCTTTGAGACAACCGAGCAGCTGACATAATGCTCTCATAGTTCCCCATAGGCACTTATTTCCTATCTATGAAGCCCCTTGAGGCGGAACTTGGCGAGCTCAACTTTCATTAGCTCTAACTCCTTTATGAGAACTTTAATCTCTTTCCGAGAAGTTTGTGTTAAACACAACAAAATTTTCTGTCAAACGGATATCAATCCTTAATTCAGCCACCCGTGCCCACATTAAGGCTCGGGTGATGAGGACATCAATACCATTGTTACACCCACAACCCCTGCTGCTATACATACTGGACCAATTACTAGAGCTCGCGCACGCCAATTGAATTATCAGGTACTTTCGTTTCTTGGTAACGATTCCAATGTTCATGAGAATATGATGCTGCCTAAATTGGATACATTTGTTTTGCTTACAAATGAAGGGCCTACCATGGACAAGAAAGATGAACCTTGCAGCAAGTTCAAGCATGGAGATGTTGGCATGGGCAAGGGGAATAAGAACAGACTTACAAGTGATGATTCCAGGACCAAGGCGTCACAGAACCCCACCTTGATCAATAAAGCTTTCCTCTTATATTCGCAATATCCAGATTGCAATCTTAGTTTCTTGCTTGTTCTTCGTTTGCCTGCAGGAAACAGAACTTCGTGGTCAGGTTGATCGTGCTCCGGCGTGGTCAATAACCTCTCGGAGTTGGTTTAGCGATTGCTAAGGCGCGACGTCCTTTCACGTTCGTAGTTGGATCTTCAAAGTCGACTTCCTCCAAAACGATAGCCACCATCTCATCGAAAGACAGGACACCTTTGCCTCTATCAAGTGGTATTCGATTTCCAGGTTGCTCGGTGAGATTTTACAGTTTTTCATAGTTTAGATCGAGTCTGTTCTTCATACCTATAGTCCACGAAAAAGCCAAAAAAAATTAGGGTTAGTTCATCCCATCCGAACCAATCTGAGCCTTTGCATAATCTTTTCTGTATTTGCTTTGTTGAATTTGCGGTTGCATCGTCGTGTCAAGTTCCTGGTCTTAGCGTCTAGTCATTTAAAGTTTCGAGTTCTGTTCATAGGTTGTGACGTCGCCGCTGCCATATATCACCACCGCATCATCATCATCACCGCTACCATATACCACCACCACATATTCACCGCCAATCCGAGTCCATATACGCCACCACATATCCGCCGCCATCACGCCAATCCGAGTCCACCTGCAACATATATCCGCCACCAGTCCGAGTTCCACCAGATTCATCTCCGCCACCATTGCGAGTTCCACCAGATTCATCTCCGCCACCAGTCCTCTTCCGAGTCCAGTATTTTGTTACTCTGTTTTGGATTTCTAGATCACGCCATACTCCGAGTCGTGACAGAGAAGGACTCCCCAACATCCGTGCTACCCGTAGTGGAAAAATAGTTCCAAACTAAAAAAAATTAAGTCTCGAAAATTCTGGCTAGGCAGTTTTTAGGACATTTGTAGACTTTTTCGAAAAAAAAATTGCGGAGAAAAAAAAAGAGCAAAAAAAGTGCAAAAAAAAGTAAAAAAACGAAAAAAATTCAGAGTGTGCTCCTCCCTTGTTTACGTGCAGCGCTGTGATTTTGTTATTGTTTTAGGCTCGCGTCTCTAGTACGGTCTAGCCTATTCAACTTTGCATCTCTGAATTGATTATTGCTGACCCTTTTTGCTACCATACTATAAGCCTTCCCAGCTCCACATACATCTACGTCGTGCGTTTGACTCTCCCTGGCAATTGAGAGTTTTGACTACAACGGGTGCTGTTCACCGCCTGCTGCTGGGAAAGAACTGGTAAGAATTTGAGATTTGCTTGACGGATTTGTGACACCCGCCACCACCACCACCAAGCCGACGAGACTGACTGGGAGAACTTGACGAACAAGGAGCTTCATGATAAGTTTCATCAAATGATGAGTGGACAGGTGCAAGATGTGCTAAACAGATTTGAAGAGGCCATGGAGAAGATAGATGGCATGGAGAAGACGTTCGAAACAAAGCTCGATAACAGGTTTGCTGAATTGCTTTCGCGTTTTCCACCACCACCACCGGCTGCACCTGCCGCACCTCTGCAACAACAACAACAACAACAACGACTACCTCCACGTTGCGAAACAGCCCTCCGCCGAGCGACCCGTGTCCCTCTTCAGCCTAGCCAAGCTGCTGGTGCTGCTGTTGATACTTTTGTGGCTCCTGCTGCTGATGTGGAGAAGGATGATTATGTGGGAGATTACGAGGATGAGGTTGATCAACATCAGAACTACGTGCAACCACCAGCACCACAACCACCAGGTCGTCCACATGCAAATAATGGCAATGTTAGGGCTCCCCCTCAGGTACGAGATCATGACCATCTCCCTAAACTGAAATTGAATATTCCACCATTTGAGGGTAGATATGTTCCTGATATATATCTTACTTGGGAGTTAGAAAGTGAACAACGATTTACATGTTTACAATATCGTGAGGAGAGACGTGTTCCTGCTGCTGTTTGTGCTTTCACTAGCTTTGCATGTGTTTGGTGGTCTGAACATTGTAGATTATATCCTGTTCTAGCTACCTGGGCTGCTTTGAAAACTTTTATGCGTACTCGTTGGGTTCCACCATATTATCAATGTGAATTACTTCAAAAATTGCAGCGCTTAAGACAAGGAAAAAATTCGGTAGAAGAATATTATCAGGAATTACAAACTGGCTTGAATAGATGTGGTATTGTTGAGGAGAATGAAGCTATGCTTGCACGTTTTTTGGGTGGATTAAATAGAGAGATTCAGACCATTCTAGACTATAAGGATTATAATAATATCACTCGTTTATTCCATCTTGCTTGTAAAGCTGAACGTGAAGTGCAGGATCGACAGGCATTGGCGCGAACTAACTTTTTTGCAGGTCGACTTTCATCATGGACACCATGTGCATCATCTACTTCTACACGTTCTGCTACAACGGCACCTCCGTCAGCTGCCACCTCCAACCGTGATACAATAAAGTAGGCACAATCACCACTATCTGCCAAGAGCACACCTTCTGGTCCTGCAAAGAGCTCTTCTTCATCCATGGCATCAACAGGGCAAACACATGATATTATCTGTCGACGTTGCAAGGGTGGAGGTCATTATGCAAGAGAATGCACATCTAAGCGTGTGATGATTGTTACTAAGGATGGTGGGTATGAGTCCGCTAGTGACTATGATGAGGAGACTTTGGCTCTTATTACACATGAAGAACACGGTGGAGATGATTCCGATCATGAGACGCAATACATGGCTGTTGAAGATGCTGACAGGTATGAATGTTTAGTTGCTCAACGTGTTTTGAGAGTGCAGGTCACGCAAGCTGAGCAAAATCAGAGGCATAATTTGTTCCATACAAAGGGAGTTGTGAAGGAACGTTCTGTTCGCGTCATCATAGATGGAGGGAGCTGCAACAACTTGGCTAGCATGGAGATGGTGGAGAAGCTATCTCTCACCACAAGACCACATCCACATCCTTACTACATCCAATGGTTCATCAACAGCGGCAAGGTTAAGGTAACACGTACTGTTCGGGTGCATTTTAGTATCTCTACATATGCTGATTATGTTGATTGTGATGTGGTACCTATGCAAGCATGTTCCTTATTACTTGGTAGACCATGGCAATTTGATAAAAATTCTGTACACCATGGTAGAAACAATCAGTATACTCTTGTTCATAAGGATACAAATATTACTTTGCTTCCTATGACTCCTGATTCCATTTTGAAAGATGATATTCATAGAGCTAATAAAGCAAAAGAGGAAAAAAATAAGAGTGAAAATCAGATTGTGGCAAAAGAATTTGAGCAACAAATGAAGCCTAATAGTAAACCATCTAGTGTGCCTTCTGAAATTAAATTGAAAAGTGCATGTTTACTTGCCACCAAATCTGATATCGAGGAGCTAGTTTTTAGCAAATCTGTTTGCTATGCTTTTGTGTGCAAAGAGGCATTATTTTCATTCGAGGACGTGCCTTCCTCTTTGCCCCGTGCTGTCACTAACATTTTGTAGGAGTTCGCTGACTTCTTCCCACAAGACGTGCCACCGGGATTACCACCTATTCGAGGGACTGAGCATCAAATTGACTTAATTCCCGGTGCATCGCTACCCAACCGTGCACCATACCGTACCAATCCAGAGGAGACGAAGGAGATTATGCGTCAAGTACAGGAGCTGCTTGACAAAGGTTATATTCACGAATCCCTTAGTCATTGTGTTGTTCCTATTATTCTAGTGCCAAAAAAGGATGGTACGTCGCGTATGTGTGTTGATTGTAGAGGCATTAATAATATTACCAGTCGTTATCGTCATCCTATTCCTAGGCTAGATTATATGCTTGATGAATTGAGTGGCTCTACAATATTTTCCAAAGTTGATTTGCGTAGTGGATACCATCAAATTCGTATGAAATTGGGAGATGAATGGAAAACAACATTTAAAACTAAGTTTGGTTTATATGAGTAGTTAGTCATGCCTTTTGGGTTAACTAATGCACCTAGTACTTTCATGAGACTAATGAACGAAGTTTTACGTGCTTTCATTGGAGGATTTGTGGTAGTCTATTTTGATGATATACTAATTTATAGCAAATCTTTGGAAGAACATTTGGAACATTTGCGTGCTGTTTTTAATGCTCTACGTGATGCACATTTGTTTGGTAACCTTGGGAAGTGCACCTTTTGCACCGACCGAGTGTCTTTTCTTGGCTATGTTGTTACTCCACAGGGAATTGAAGTTGATAAAGCCAAGATTGAAGCTATTGAGAGTTGGCCGCAGCCCAAAACGGTCACACAAGTGAGGAGTATTCTTGGACTCGCTGGTTTCTATAGGCGTTTTGTGAGAGATTTTAGCACCATTGCTGCACCTCTCAATGAGCTTACAAAGAAGGATGTGCCTTTTGTTTGGGGTACCACACAGGAAGAAGCCTTCGCGGTATTGAAAGATAAGTTGACACATGCTCCTTTACTTCAACTTCCTGACTTTAATAAGACTTTTGAGCTTGAATGTGATGCTAGTGGAATTGGATTAGGAGGTGTGTTATTACAAGATGGCAAACCTGTTGCATACTTTTCTGAAAAATTGAGTGGGCCTAGTCTGAACTATTCTACTTATGATAAAGAATTATATGCTCTTGTTCGAACTTTTGAGACATGGAAACATTATTTATGGCCCAAAGAATTTGTTATACATTCTGATCATGAATCTTTGAAACATATTAAAAGTCAAGCTAAACTGAATCGTAGACATGCTAAATGGGTTGAATTCATTGAGACTTTCCCTTATGTCATCAAACAAAAGAAGGGTAAAGAAAATGTTATTCTAATGCTTTGTCTCATCGCTATACTATGCTTTCACAACTTGACTTCAAAATATTTGGTTTGGAGACCATCAAAGATCAATATGTGCATGATGCTGATTTTAAAGAAGTAATGCAGAATTGTAAAGAAGGAAGAACATGGAACAAGTTTGTTGTTAATGATGGTTTTGTGTTCCGCGCTAACAAGCTATGCATTCCTGCTAGCTCTTTTCGTCTTTTGTTGTTGCAGGAGGCGCATGGAGGAGGATTAATGGGACACTTTGGTGTGAAGAAGACGGAGGACGTACTTGCTACACATTTCTTTTGGCCAAAGATGAGACGAGATGTTGAGCGTTTTGTTGCTCGCTGCACTACATGTCAAAAAGCTAAGTCACGACTCAATCCTCATGGTTTATATATGCCTTTGCCTGTGCCTAGTGTTCCTTGGGAGGATATATCTATGGACTTTGTTTTAGGTTTACCTCGAACAAAGAAGGGGAGGGATAGCATATTTGTTGTCGTGGATAGATTCTCAAAAATGGCACACTTTATACCATGCCATAAAAGCGATGATGCTGTTAATGTTGCTGATTTGTTCTTTCGTGAAATTATTCGCTTGCATGGTGTGCCAAATACTATTGTTTCAGATCGTGATACTAAATTTCTTAGCCACTTTTGGAGATGTTTATGGGCTAAGTTGGGGACTAAACTGCTTTTTAGTACTACTTGTCACCCCCAAACTGATGGACAAACTGAAGTAGTCAATAGAACATTGTCTACTATGCTTAGGGCTGCTTTGAAGAATAATAAGAAAATGTGGGAAGAATGCTTGCCTCATATTGAATTTGCTTATAATCGTTCATTGCATTCTACTACTAAGATGTGCCCTTTTGAAATTGTGTATGGTTTCCTACCTCGTGCACCTATTGATTTGTTGCCTCTTCCATCTTCAGAGAAGGTTAATTTTGATGCTAAAGAACGTGCTGAATTGATTTTAAAAATGCATGAGTTAACTAAGGAAAACATTGAGCGTATGAATGCTAAATATAAACTTGCTGGAGATAAGGGTAGAAAACATGTTGCGTTTGCACCTGGAGATCTTGTTTGGTTACATTTGCGTAAGGATAGATTTCCAAATTTGTGCAAATCAAAGCTAATGCCATGTGTTGATGGTCCTTTTAAGGTGTTAGAGAAAATAAATGATAATGCATATAAACTTGAGTTGCCTGCAGATTTTGGGGTTAGTCCCACTTTTAACATTGCAGATTTGAAGCCTTATTTGAGTGAGGAAGATGAGCTTCCGTTGAGGACGACTTCATTTCAAGAAGGGGAGGATGATGAGGACATCAATACCATTGTTACACCCACAGCCCCTACTGCTATACATACTGGACCACTTACTAGAGCTCACGCACGCCAATTGAATTATCAGGTACTTTCGTTTGTTGGTAATGATTCTAATGTTCATGGGAATATGATGCTGCCTAAATTGGATACATTTGTTTTGCTTACAAATGAAGGGCCTAGCTTGGAGAAGGATGATGATTGGAGCAAGAACAAGCATGGAGTTGATGGCATGCGCAAGGGAGACAAGAACAGAGTTTCAAGTGATGATTTCAGGACTTTGAAGCCACCATAATGAGTGCATGAAGCCTTGGACGAAATATACAAGATGCCACTTCATAATTTTCATCCAGAGGCTATTCTAGGTGCTGCGTCACCTTCTTCTTGGGCCAGGCCCATGTAATTTCGAAATACTTCAATATAGGCTGTTTTTAGAGTCCGTATGGGTGGGGAAACAAGAGTTAGGGTGGGTCTCGGACCCCTCCTCCAAGGGCCACGAAATTCCCCCCCCCCCTCTTCCTCCATATATACAACCCCTAGGGCATCGTTTAGACTTTGGGTTTTGTTTAGATTAAAAGTTCGCCATAGCTGCAACTTCGCGTACTCCGTTTGTGTTGAACGACCAGACGAAGGCGTCACAGAACCCCACCTTGATCAATAAAGCTTTCCTCTTATATTCGCAATATCCAGATTGCAATCTTAGTTTCTTGCTTGTTATTCGTTTGCCTGCAGGAAACAGACCTTCGTGGTCAGGTTGATCGTGCTCCGGCGTGGTCAATAACCTCTCGGAGTTGGTTTAGCGATTGCTAAGGCGCGACGTCATCGCACGTTCATAGTCGGATCGTCAAACTCGACTTCCTCCAAAACGATAGCCACCATCTCATCGAAAGACGGGACACCTTTGCCTCTATCAAAGATGGTGGAGAAGCTATCTCTCACCACAAGACCACATCCACATCCTTACTACATCCAATGGTTCAACAACAGCGGCAAGGTTAAGGTAACACGTACTGTTCGGGTGCATTTTAGTATCTCTACATATGCTGATTATGTTGATTGTGATGTGGTACCTATGCAAGCATGTTCCTTATTACTGGGTAGACCATGGCAATTTGATAAAAAATTTGTACACCATGGTAGAAACAATCAGTATACTCTTGTTCACAAGGATACAAATATTACATTGCTTCGTATGACTCCTGATTCCATTTTGAAAGATGATATTCATAGAGCTAATAAAGCTAAACAGGAGAAAAATAAGAGTGAAAATCAGATTGTGGCAAAAGAATTTGAGCAACAAATGAAGCCTGATAATAAACCATCTACTGTTGCTTCTGAAATTAAATTGAAAAGTGCATGTTTACTTGCCACCAAATCTGATATTGATGAGCTAGATTCTAGCAAATATGTGGTAGCGACCCGACCTCAGACGGTCAAGCCTCTGTGTATCGGTGCCATCCCTGGATCAGTATGCTGGCACGCACAGTACATCAATGTATATATCAAAGTGCAATCACATGTATAAATAACGTAAAACTGATATGTACCTCATAATTGTCGGCGGAAACAATTAGTCGGGTGTGGAGTCCCATCAACGCCATCGGCAAGTTGAGTGTAGACCGAACCCTGTATCGTAACTCTTAGTCATCGAAAGAAAAATCTGCAACATGATACGTTGCAGCCATGTAGGTCAGTACATTGAATGTACCGGAAAGATCACTGTAAGAAAAACAGATGATAAACTATAGTATATGCATTATGGCTTTGTGGCTCTATATCTGAGTTTTGTTTGCATAAAAGCTGATTTTATTTTCCTACAACAAAGGAATATCAGGAGTTTGTACTATGGAGTTCTCTATCATGACATGGTTCCGCCAACCGATGTCTCATAGCCCAAAAAAAACATCATAAGTTGCCCACGATTAAGTTATTAGTCCGGTGTTGAGAGTTCCGAAATAGATCCAAGTCCAGATGCTCAAATTGTCCGTAACCGGGGACACGGCTAATCGATTAGGTTTTAACCCTCTATAGAGGTTTGTACACTTTACCCGCAAGATTCGATCCCTCTCTTTACGTTCTGCACTTCAGGGTGTTTGAGAACAAGGCGACCGAAACATGGTCTTCCGAAGAGTTCCCCTGACCACTGTCCGGTGCTCATCCAATCCTACCATAGTTCTACATCTGCTAGCACCGTCCCATCCAGAGTCACCACTAGGGTCAACCAAGCCAGAGCCCATAGTGACTTACGGTTGCACAGGTAAGCTTCCGGGCATGAAGTATTCTTCCGTCTCTTTGAGTCTGGGTGAAGCTTTCCGCAATATGTCATGGCGCTTGTCCATGCATCCCGACCATCCACTGGTTTCTCCAGGGTGCCCGTCAACCGTCCTTCACCCAGTAGTGTGTATTGAATTCTTGTCTCGAGTCTTGAAATATCGAAGTCCTGAAGATGCAGTCCTTGCCGATGCCATCATGAATTTGTCATCATTGACGTAGAGTCCTCCATCCTCAGACCACTCCCAAACACTCATACCAACCCCTTCTACTATAGCGTAGAATTAAAACTATATACGTCCCAGGCTTGGTAACAGGGAGATGGGTTCTTACCTCATGCATTCTACTCAACTACAAGAAGTCAATAACACTACTGGACTAACACTACTAGAGGGATCATGAATGGTGACACTAAATGCAATAAAAACATGGGTATGAATAACATGGTCAAAGTGAACTTGCCTGGTATGTCGGTGAAGATAATAATGCTCTTCAAAATAGCTTGGTAGAACTATTCGTCACTCCGTTGAAAATCTATATAGTCCAACATAGCATTCATATAAGCAAACATACTAGCAAGCAATTCTAACACTCATCAACAAAAAAATGCAAACCAACAAGGGATACCAAATAAAAACCAAGGAAAACTACACGATGAAAATACTAAAGAAAACTCACATAACACAAAATAGTTTTGTCCTAAGTAAAACTTAACAAAGAAATACTAAACTAATAATTTTAACAGAAAATAAAATTTAAATCAACTAAGTTAACAGAAAGTATTTTTCATAAAGTTTTACTAGCAAAAGGAAACACATAAAAAAGCTAAATTAAAACTCTAATTATGCTTAAAACAAAACTTGTAAGAAAAGGAAATAAAACATTTTATTTTTCTGTAAATAAAAGTACACCCTCTATAACTACAGAAACAAATCTGAAATAAAATTTGGCAGAGGTGAAAATATATTTAAAAAAACTTAAAACAACAGAAAACGGCAACAAGTTAAAAATAACTAGCACAGTGTTGTTTTCATGAAAAACTAATTTTAATGAAATTTATAAATACCCAAATCAATCCTAATGCTAGGCAGGGTCAAAACAAAGCAGTGGCAAAAAGAATCACCTAAAAATATTAATTCTAGCTCATTAGGAAATTTTCAGACTAGATCAAAATGAATCAATCAAAAACTCTAAATAACCTAAGAGATATAGAATTTATGAAACTGAAACTTTTCTGTTTTAAAAACAATAACTAAAATACAGAAAAAAACAAACGTGCGCTATTGGGCCTACGAGGTGGGCGATCCGTATCTAAACAGTGCTTGGCCGAAAGTTAACAAAAACGTGCATGCGCGTTTAATGAAAAGAAACCGATGAACCGGTTTGATCTAAACCACGTAAACTGACTAATAGAACCGATCTACTAAAACCAATCTAATCTTATTTGCACTTAACGCTTCGAATAGAAAAAACGGAGGGAGGTGCTCATTGTTGCTTACAGAGAGGAGCTCGTGTAGGCAGGGAAGTGGAGATCGGCGGGGGCGACGGCTCCGGTGACCACCGGCGGAGACGGCGATGTCCAGTTGATGGAGAACTCCGACGGGGTCCGATTTTCTGTGGATAGTGAGGTGAGGGAACGTCGGGGTCGATCGTGGCATCCAGGTGAACTTCGTGAACTCCGGCGGCGTTGTGAGCTCGAGGCGGTGGCTCCGATGCTCCCTGGGCGTCCAAAACATGTCAAAGAGGTTCGCAACAACAAGGGATAGTTGGCTATGGAAGGAAAGGTATCGAGGATACTTACAAACATCGGAAACGACCGGTGAACCGCGTGAACTCCGGCGAGATCCAAACGGTGAGGTCACGTGACACGGTGGGTTTTGGCGAGTGTTTTCGAGGGGGTCAGGAGAGGATGGCCGTGGCTATTTGTAAGACAACTTGCTTGGGGAAGGGGAGGACTCGGGGTACGGTTTTCAAGAGGATCGGATGCGGCGGCGGCGGCGGGTGTGTATACGGGTAGGATCCTGTTCTCTACGTATGTGGGAAAGAAGAAAGAGCGGGGTGGGGTCCATGTGCCAGGAAAAAAACGAGAGAGAGAGCAGAGATCGGGCGAGCGAGGGAGATGGCGGCGGCTCCTGGGAGCGAGCATGCGTGCGTGCGTGCGCAGCCCTAGCGCTGGCCTGGGCTGGCCGGACGGCGCGGCTGTTCTTTTTTTTAAACAGCGAAAAGAAAAAAATTGAATAATAATACAACAAATTATATAGGCATATTATATACAAAAATTCTCAGAATAAAATTTCCTAAATCATGAACATATTTTCATGACGAAATAAAATATTTTAAAAAAAATATTGTTTTGCAACAACTCCAAAATAAAAATAGAATTTAAGTTTCCAATAAATTGTCGAACCTTGTGTGTGATTTTGGAGTGTCATTTTCCTCCTCTCATTTTTTTTGTCAGAGAATGTTGGAAAGATTTAAACTTAAAAATTACGTAGGGATTCAAATAGAAAATTTTGGGAAAGTCCTTTTGTTCCCTCTCGTTCAACTTTCAAAAAGGTTTCAAATTCCACTCAATTTCACAGAAGCAACCACACCACAATCAAACAAACAATCAAAACTATTTATTTAATACAACATTCCAAAATTTAGAATTTTGGGATGTTACAAACCTACCACACTTAAAATAAGTCTCGTCCCCGAGATTCGAAGAGGCTAGCAAGAAAGGTTGGGGTTTGGGGGTCTTCTAGCAAATCCATTGATCGGTATGGTCTAGTCTTCTACCACACTTAGAAGCTTGGATATGGTTCCGACAAAACTCATGTACTCCATTCTTTGGGTTAACGGTGTCGGTCTTCTTATTTCTTCGGGATAACTCCTACTCTGGGGTTCTCCCGGTAGAGGCATAACCTTTTCCTCAAGCATGTGTCCTTTCATTCGGGTGAGGTTCTTCCAAAGAGTGGGTCTTCATATCTGATATGTCTGTCGTCAATACTAAGAAACTATTGGAACCTCCTGGCGGTCAACAATTTATGGCTTCTCCTGCAGGAAAATAGTTGGGGTTGAATCTCACCGTACATCCTATGATTGGCAATAGTTGCCTATAAAGGGTTCCATTGTCCTACCATTCTATGGTTTTGTGGCTTATCGCGTCGACACTCTTCTAAGGTTTTCAAGTCTCTCTGATTTTCCATCAACATATGGAAGTTCATGATAGAAGTCAATGGTATGGGGGACAATCCATCCCGTACCTGAACCATTACTAGATACGCAGACAGTGAATCACGTAGTCTAACACTTGGGCATCCTCACAAGCATTGCAAAATTTCTCTTGTCACAAACTTAGTTCGGATAATTCCATTGATTCTGCAAGCTGAACAAAACATCTATCGTTACTTCACAACCCTTAGGTTTTCTATCCTCCTAAGAAACGTCTACTGATTAAATCAGAGTTTTCTTCCGAAATATGTTCCTACAGCAGGAGTGTGCTTGCTTCTTATTAACTCATGGGCATGTGGGTTATGGCCCACTTCAACTCTTGTACAAGTTTAACTCATCCTTCCGAGGATTATCATTCCATGTTCCAACATTACATCTCCTATAAATCCAATAGTACTTCTTCCTTCATACCCTTGTGGTGACGATCATACAAAACTCCAACTTATTTGGTCTAGCTCCCTTCTATGGACCGTCATGAATAACACATTTCTTTCTTCATTGATCCTGTGGCTTTACGGAGTACTACCACACCAAAAAAGTGCACTAGTTTATCCATAAATCACACTAATTTCATACCAATCTTTTATTACATCCTTAACCATTTTTCGTAAATCCAAATTCCAAAAAGTACTTTATTACAAATGCTCCCACCCACATGGTTCGGTATGGTCAGGCATTACTTCCAACTTTATTCATTTTTCGTCCTTGAGGATTCTTCGGTCCCACTGGAATTGTGCGACATGTTCCTTGAAATCTTCAATCTTCTGTTTCGTCATAGTGGCCTTGAGCTTCATCTCCATCATCTCTGCATGCACTTCTCTTAGGTATTCCTGAGTGTAATGCAGTCTTGCTTCAAGTATTTCTTCGATCTGGCGTATGGCTTCCATGGCTGCTTCACGAACAGCGTCGAAGAAAGTTGCTTGTGGTACTCGTGAGATGAAAAAGTACTGCCCCATCATCTTTGGGCAAACTCCTTTCATACCGTGGAGGTGTACCTCCACATACCAAAGATCCACTCCCTTTTGCATGAAGGGGTAGCCTTTGGGGACTGCATCTCCTTCAAGGTGAATATGCTTCATCATGTCCTTCAGGATTTTTGGGTAATCCTGATCACTTGTCAGGGTCATGATCGTTTCCGGGCCCTTGAGGAAAGACTCATAAAGTGTTGTCATCTGCATGTGTAGGATAAGAGGGGTACTCAGAACAGAGAATGTATCTCCATGGGGAAAAGTTAATTGTCTCTAGAGAAGTTTGGTGTTTGGCTTGTCCATGGGTTCAAGGTTTCGGGGTCTGGTTGAGACAGAAAGAGAAATAAAATACCCACCTAGCTCAAAGAAAAAAATTACCGTTTGTAATGGGCCGTTCTACTATGGTTTCATTTCTAAGTCTTCATTTTTTCAGGTCCTCAATGCTTGGGAGTTTCCAATTCCTGATGCTTTTCCCATATGTAGGCCTTCTACCAATCTTCTGTAACTTACGTCTCTCAAGGTTAAAATAACTACAAGCCTACAAATATCGCATATATCCAAACATTCAATAAACACAGAAAATAATAGCAACCAAGCATTCATTTATTCAATCAGTTCTACAGTATCGCCACCCACATAAGTTGGTATGGTCAGACACTTAAATCGAGAAAGCATTCATCTTTATTTCTCTCATGGTGGGCTACTACTAAGCTAATTTATCGGGAACTTGGTCATTGTCCCCACCGGGGCTTCTTCTGTGTGGACTTGATCTCCTCCAATTTTTCTGCTAGATTTTCCCTGTCGATGCGGAGTTTCTTGTGGCGACCCTGTATGTCCTGAAGTTGTTCTTTGAGCTTCTGGATCTCGATGTCCTTGGCATGAGACATGATCCTGCTGTTTTTCAGTTCTTGACGCTTTCTCGGGATCTCGAGGTTCTCCTCCTCTAGCTTGTCTACCTTCAGCCTCTGAGTCTCGACCTCTTCTCGTAGTGCCTCATTGTCAAACAGGGCTTCCGTGAGGTCCATCTGAAGATTCTTGACGTATTGTTCTAGATCCTGATTGTACACTAATAGTGGGGAGAACTTCATCTTTTCCGCTTCCGTCAAGGCAATAGTTGCTCCATCAAACTTCTGCCATCCAATCCCTCCAAAGTAGTGTTGGTTTAGTGCAACACGATGACGATAGCATAAGCGTGCAATAGCATCATGGATGGCAGTGTTGATGCCCATATCACAGTCACCATTTATGGTGCCGAAGCTGATGTCTGCAGTCTTGGGGTCTTCTTTACGGCCAAAAACTTGGGTCTTGACTGCCCATGATCTAGACGTCCTCTTAGTTGCCTTGATCTCAGGTATCGGTAGCTTCAGCAGCCTGACTAGCTCCACAAGGAAGAGCCCTCCAAGAACCTTTTCGTAGTGTTCTCTTTTGTTCAGAATGTAGCTCTCCATCTATAGTTTGAAATAAGGAAGGTTCAGTAAAAGGAATCGGGTAAAAACAAAGGTCGTTCCTATTGGGGTCTTCATATTACTAAGTCATTTCCTAGGGTCACGTCCTACAGTCAACATGTGCTCTGATACCATATCTGTAGCGACCCGACCTCAGACGGTCAAGCCTCTATGTATCGGTGCCATCCCTGGAACAGTATGCTGGCACACACAGTACATCAATGTATATATCAAAGTGCAATCACATGTATAAATAACGTAAAACTAATATATACCTCATAATTGTCAACCGAAACAATTAGTCGGGTGTGGAGTCCCATCAACCCTGTACCGTAACTCTTACTCGTCGGAAGAAAAATCTGCAACATGATACGTTGCAGCCGTGTAGGTCAGTACATTGAATGTACCAGAAAGATCACTGTAAGAAAACAGATGATAAACTACACTATATGCATTATGGCTCTGTGGCTCTGTATCTGAGTTTTGATTGCATAAAAGCTGATTTTATTTTCCTACAAGAAAGGAATATCAGGAGTTTGTACTACGGAGTTTTCTATCATGACATGGTTCCGCCAACCGATGTCTCATAGCCCAAAAAAACATCATAAGTTGCCCACGATTAAGTTATCAGTCCGGTGTTGAGTGTTCCGAAATAGATCCAAGTCCAAATGCTCAAATTGTCCGTAACCGGGGACACGGCTAATCGATTAGGTTTTAACCCTCTATAGAGGTTTGTACACTTTACCCGCAAGATTTGATCCCTCTCTTTACGTTCTGCACTTCAGGGTGTTTGAGAACAAGACGACCGAAACATGGTCTTCCGAAGAGTTTCCCTGACCACTGTCCGGTGCTCATCCAATCCTACCGTAGTTCTACATCTGCTAGCACCGTCCCATCCAGAGTCACCACTAGGGTCAACCAAGCCAGAGCCCATAGTGACTTACGGTTGCACAGGTAAGCTTCCGGGCGTGAAGTATTCTTCCGTCTCTTTGAGTCTGGGTGAAGCTTTCCGCAATATGTCATGGCGCTTCTCCATGCATCCCGACCATCCACTGGTTTCTCCAGGGTGCCCGTCAACCGTCCTTCACGCAGTAGTGTGTATTGAATTCTTGTCTCGAGTCTTGAAATATCGTAGTCCTGAAGATGCAGTCCTTGCCGATGCCATCATGAATTTGTCATCATTGACGTAGAGTCCTCCATCCTCAGACCACTCCCAAACACTCATACCAACCCCTTCTACTATAGCGTAGCATTAAAACTATATACGTCCTAGGCTTGGTAACAGGGAGATGGGTTCTTACCTCATGCATTCTACTCAACTACAAGAATTCAATAACACTACTGGACTAACACTACTGGAGGGATCATGAATAGTGACACTAAATGCAATAAAAACATGGGTATGAATAACATGGTGAAAGTGAACTTGCCTGGTATGTTGATGAAGATAATAATGCTCTCGAAAATAGCTTGGTAGAACTATTCGTCACTCCGTTGAAAATCTATATAGTCCAACATAGCATTCATATAAGCAAACATACTAGCAAGCAATTCTAACACTCATCAACAAATAAAATGCAAACCAACAAGGGATACCAAATAAAAACTAAGGAAAAATACACGAAGAAATTACTAAAGAAAACTCACATAACACAAAATAGTTTTGTCCTAAGTAAAACCTAATAAAGAAATACTAAACTAATAATTTTAACAGAAAATAAAATTTAAATCAACTAAGTTAACAAAAAGTATTTTTCATAAAGTTTTACTAGCAAAAGGAAACACATAAAAAGCTAAATTAAAACTCTAATTATGCTTAAAACAAAACTAGTAAGAAAAAGAAATAAAACATTTTATTTTTCTGTAAATAAAAGTACACCCTCTATAACTACGGAAACAAATCTGAAATAAAATATGGCAGAGGTGAAATATATTTAAAAAAAATTAAAACAACGGAAAACGGCAACATGTTAAAAATAACTAGCAGAGTGTTGTTTTCATGAAAAACTAATTTTAATGAAATTTATAAATACCCAAATCAATCTGTCGGTGTACTAGAGTAGGGGTACCCTAGTATCCCGAACTTGTGCACGGGCAGTCGCAGCACCCCGCGGCAAGGCTTGCCGGGTGACCGCCAAGGACCCCCGTGGTTCCTTTGGAGCCATTCAAGAACAAAGTATTTAAGCCAAGGAGACAAGGCCCCGGCAAGAGGAGCTTGCCGGGAAGGCCACTCAAGGCACAAAGCCCCGGCAAGAGGAGCTTGTCGGGAAGGCCAACCAAGGCATCTCAAGGAACTTGCCGCGATGCACCACGCGTCCCGGCAAGACCCGGCGAGCGACAAGCTCCCGGACGCGGCAAGGCAACGGCCGCGGCAAGGCGTTTGCCGCGGCTAGCAACCACTCTGTACCCGCGCTCCAGCACACCCACCAACGTGTCGCTCTGAGACCCTTCCAGGCGTACGTGGCGGGAGGCTGTGCAGCCAGGGGTGCACTGTGGGAAGCGGCGCTGACAAGATCGCCATCGTGGCGAGCGATGTGTCGGTGTACTAAAATAGGGGTACCTTAGTACCTCGAACTTGTGCACGGGCGGTCGTAGCACCCCGTGGCAAGGCCTGCCAGGCGATCGCCAAGACCCTCCATGGTCCCCTCTTGGGCCATTCAAGAACAAAGTATTTGAGCCAAGGCCCCGGCAAGAGGAGCTTGCCGGGACTACCGCTCGAAGCACAAGGCCCCGGCAAGAGGAGCTTGCCGGGAAGGCCATCCACGGCACGACAAGGACCCTGCCACGGCGCGCCCCGCGCCCCGGCAAGACCCGGTGAGCAACAAGCTCCCGGACGCGACGAGACATCCACCGCGACAAGGCGCTTGCCGCAGCAAGTTACCACCTCGTGCCTGCGCTCCAGCTCACCCACCAACGTGTCGCTCTGGGGGCATCCCAGGCGCACGTGGCGGGAGGCTGTGCAGCCAGGGGCATGCGGTGGCGAAGCGAAGCTGACAGAGTAGCCATCGTGGCAAACGGTGGCGCTCCTGACGGTCCACTTCCTTGCACCGTCTGGGCGACGCGGACGGGCATTTAATGCCCTTGTCCCCCGCCGTCAGAGTTAGGTATGATAGCACTGTACAGCCATTGTGCAGGCAGTTGTACCCACTACAGCATTCTACCATTTTTGCCCCCCACCTATGCTGCCACCTGTGGGTAACCCCTTGAGCATATAAAAGGAGGCCCCATGCGCACGTAAGAAAAAAAGAGGGATCGTCACGCTCGACCTCGCCAGCAGCTCGTGTGTACTGTAGCACCGCGCGCTCCCGAGCAAGAACACAATACAATCCACCAAGCAGCAGTAGGGTTTTACGCATCCTTGCGGCCCGAAGCTGGGTAAAATCCCTCGTGTGCAGCGCCTCAATCTGCTCTTTGTGCAACCTCCGCCCCCCGCCGAACCAGTAAGGGGCTCGGTCCCCATAGGTGATCGAGGAAGCCGATTCCCCCCGACATCTTTGGCGCGCCAGGTAGGGGGCGTCGAAGTTGTGCGAACCTGATCCGGCATCTGCACCAGCTAGATCTCCTTCATCCTCGTCGACATGCCGCCGAAGAAGAAGGCTCCGGAGGTGGCCGGTCCGTCCGCGGCGAACCCGCCGCCCTTGGAGCAAACGGGTGGCGGGGACGGCACCGGCGGCGAGATGGGCGTCGTCGAGCCAGCTCATGGCCCCACGGCGTCTGAACATGCACCGCGCCCCTCTCAGGAGGCACGGGACCAGCAGCGTCTTGGCGCCCACGGTACCATACGCTCGCTGGACCCAAATCGAGCCGGCGGATCCCAGGGCGCTCAAGGCCAGCACTCACACCAACGTGTTGGCGCGAGCATGGCGCGGCTGCCTGGTCCGGATGTTGCTCCTTCTAACGTGGTTAGGAGTTCGAGCACATCCCGTTCCACGCGCCGTTCACCACCGCTGCCCGCCACTCCGGCAGAAGCTCTGGCGCGAGCTCAACTGCTCCTGGACTACCCTCCAACGGTGGACAAGCTTGATGACTGGAGGGCCACGATACAGAGCCTCATCGGTTTCGCTAACGGCGACACCCCGCGGCAGCACAGCTCGTCGCAGCCGCGGTGGGACGGCCAGGCGAGGACCGATGGCGCCAGGACCGGCGGGGGTGCGACCACCATGCACTCCCTGCCCTGGAGGCCAAGATCGCCGACTCACCGGAATCACCATGACAACGACTCCACTGCATCGTGGAATCCGCGAACTCGTCGCAATCAACGCCAAGTTCTTCACGAGCGAGAGCAAGAGGACGCTCGTACTCGCATCAAGCGTCGGAGAGAAGCGCATCGTCAATCAGACCACCGCGCTGGGCCCTCTGTCGACATGCATGCACCAGGGGAACCAGGCGACCTGCCGTACGCGGTGGGCTGCCCTGCATTCACCCGTGAGCTGCGGCAAGTCCAGTGGCCCAGCACAAAGAATTTCAAGCCAGACGTGCCAGAGAAGTACGACGGCAAGTCGCATTCGTCGGAGTTCCTCAGCATCTACACCAGTGCGGTGCAGGCTGCCAGGGGGCGAGACGACAAGATCCTTGCCAACTACTTCCCGCTGGTGCTCAAGTCCAACGTCAGATCCTGGCTCATGCACTTGCCGGACAACTCCATAACCTCCTGGACAGACTTGTGCCATCAGTTTGTTGGCGCCTTCACGGGCGGCCACAAACCCCATGGCCAAGCGAGCGACCTCCATCTGCTCGTCCATCAGGAGGGAGAACCCCTGCGCAAGTTCATTCAGAGATTCAGCCGTGTGCACTACAACATCCCCGACGTCCACCCCCCCGCGGTCATCAGCGCGTTCCATCAGAACGTGCGCAACCGTGTGATGAGGGAGGAGATGGCGATGTGCAAGATCAAAGACGTCAGTGAGCTATATGCCCTGGCCGACAAGTGTGCACGTGCTGAGGAAGGGAGGAAACTCCCCGGAGAGAACGTTGGAGCAGCAGAATCTGACAATGAGGATACCGCCCCGGCAAGGAAAGGCCGGCGGTGGAGCAACAGGAAGAAGAAGAGCCAAGAAGTACTGGTTGTTGAGAAGTCCGGTGATGAAGGCGCCGCCAAGAAGGCCTAGGCTGGTAGCTCCGGCAAGGAGATTGCCGGATGCGTCCACTGCCAGGCCGTGGCGGCCGCTGACAAGCGGGACGGCACCAGCAAACAGTACTGCAAGATCCACCGCACCAAGGGCCATGACCTCCAGAGCTGCAAGCAGGTCGAGCGGCTCGTCGAGCTGCAAAAGGCCGAGTACGAGCGGCGCGACAAGGAGAGAGCCCGGGGAGGTGGCGGAGGATCAGGCACGAAGCGCCCCGGTCAGGGAGGACGCCGCGACAAGGACAAGCAGCGGCAAGCGAAGCGACCTCCCCGCGGCCGCGACAAGAATGAAGACTGCGACGAAGACGAAGACATGGATGACGTCGAGACCAGTGAGCAGGAGTTTCAGAAAGCCACAGAGGTTTTGTGCGTAGACGGCGGCGCCTCCCTGCATACTTCTCACCGCCAGCTCAAGCAGTGGGCGTAGGAAGTCAATGCAGCGGAGCCTGGGTTACGCCACATCTTGCTCCGTATCCACCGCACCCTCCCCGAACGGCACGCGTCGATTGCGGCGTCGTGGGAGAGGTCGTGGGTGGCTTCTTTACTCGGAAAAGTGAAATGCCCGCCTCCTGGCGGTTTGTACCTTCATCATAAACGGAGGGAGGCGTGGAGGCGTGGTCTTCGAGGAGTCCACTCCCCACGATCACGGGGTGGGGAGAGGTCGCCTCATCCGTCGCCTCAGTTCTGTACCCATGCCACGCGGCCTCCATGCGCTTGGAGTGGCGAACGGTGGAGGCGGGAAACCGGGCCGTCACGGGTCGAGGCAGCGGGTCGGGCCCAGTTCCCTGCTCCTTTTGTGTCTTGATTGGCTGAGCGGGGCGGCCGAGCCCCCACCCCGTTCCTTTATAAGGAGCGGGAGGGGGGGAGACGGAAACCCGCATTCTTTCATCTCCTCTTTCCTTCAGCTTCTGCTCCCCTCTCTCTCATTCGCCATGGAGAAAGGGAACCCTGGTCCTTCAACGGTGGCGACGAGGGTCGCCGCTAGGCAACGCGTCCCTCCTTCCCCCGCACCCGTGGTGGCAGAGCCAGCCGCAAGGGGGAGAGGAAGGGGGCGAGGCCGCGGGCGAGGTCGAGGGCGAGGCCGAGGCGCTCGGGGAAGAGGTGGACGAGGCGGCCCGCCTGCCTCGCCTCCGCCAGCGGCTCCTCGTCCCATGGAGGACCATATTGGGGACGACCCTTGCGAGTTCTTCGTCAGGCTGCGTCGGCCGCCTCGTCGTCGCCTTCGTCTCCCGACTCCATTTTCGAGCGAGATGGAGTTGGATCCGCCCGAGACACTGAGGTTGCACATGAGGGGCTGTGGAATCAGCGGTACGCGAGTCCGCTTTGACTTCCCGGCCCCTAATGTGATGTATATTGGTCGAGGGTGGAAGACGTTCGCCCGTATCCACAGCTTGACGGCGGGGCTCACCCTCCATTTTAAGCTGATGGAGGGCGGTCTCCTCTCCGTCAAGGTCTTCGGGTGCTTCGGGACTCGGTCAAGGTGCTGCATGGAGAGCTCCTCCGATAGCGAAGACTCCTCCTCGGGCGAGAGTGACGAGGAGGACAGCGGCAGCGACGACGAGGGTAGCGGGCGGCAGGATGACGGGTCCGACTAGGTGTCGGGCGCCGCTCCGTGTGGCACCGGCGACCCCATCATCCGTGTCGCCGGCTCCTTGAGCTTCTCGGGGTCGTCTCCTTGGGCGGCTGGCGTAGGGAGGCTGCGGAACAGGAAGAGGGCAGGCGGCAAGGCCGTCAACTCGGAGTACGTGGGCACGACGCCCTCGACAGCGTGTTGACGTCCTGCCGCCTCGTCTTCGAGCCGTGCCTCCGGTGCCGCCATCACCATCCAGCTCCTGGACGACCACTGAGACGTTCTCTTGGTGTCTTCTGCCACCCGTAGCTCGCCTAGGCGCTCCTTTTGCCCTTTTCGCCTCCTTGACCTGCCTCCTAAAGAGAGGGACAAGAAAGGGATTACGGGCACCTTATCTCTTTTTAGTTTGTAAGCCCTCGGGCCTTAGCTGCATTTAAAGCTTGTAATCCCGTCATTCATGTTTTTCATTCTCTATGAACTGTACCTGAGTGGAATTCTTTTTTATGAAAAGGGGATGCTTGCCGGGTCACTTGTCTTGTGGGTGGAACCCACGTCAAGGAGCGAATCCTTTATATCTTTAAGATAGACACTTCCTTTCCCGGCAGCAGGCCCTGCCTTCTTCCCACATCGCTCGACCTTTCTCACGCTTTTGGCGGAGGCGGGTATGAGGCGGGTTCAGGCTCCTCGTTTCTTTCCTTTGCTGCCGCAACTACGACCAAACCTGGCCCCAGGAACGAGCCCTAGGGCCTAGAGGTAGGGGAGCACGGTAGCTTTTAGGAAGAAACGAGGTTTCGCATACCTCAGTCCATAAGAGAACGCATGATAAGGGATGAAAAACTAATCTGAGATTGCAGCCCCCGGCAACTCTGGTTTGCCGTGGGTGAATCTTTGTACTTGCAGCCCCCGGCAACACTGGCTTGCCGGGACTGGCTCGCCGGGGTCCAGATGCTGGTCCGTCCTCCTTCTCTTTTTCGTCCTCAAGTGGTCCGGCTAGGATATGCGAGCCCTGCGAACCAAGGGAAACGAAAGAACGGCAAAAGGACGCACACCCGACCTCTAAGCTAGGGGTTAGCCGCTATCAAGCACTATCAACCCTAACCAAGGACGAGACTCGACTCAGCATGCATGCTATAACTTAGGGAGCCAGCGCTTCACTTATGCTCAGGGTCTGCGCCTGGCTTTGTACAAAGGATTACATGCAACAGCGGCAAGACTTGTACAAAAGGGTGGTTGCCGGAGCAGGGTCCGGCAACCGCGCCTTATGGGTAAAACTTACGAAGATGCTTGATGTTCCAGGAGTTGCTCACCGGAATGCCATCTTCGGTCTCAAGGCGGACAGCGCCAGGCCTAGTGACTCGTTTCACCCGATAAGGGCCTTCCCACTTCGGCCTCAACTTGTTGGAATTCTTGGCGGAATGAACGCGCCGAAGAACAAGGTCGCCTTCCTCGAGACTCCTGGTGTTAACTTTGCGGCTATGGTAGCGGCGCAAAGCTTGCTGGTAGCGAGCAGCTCGTACCTCAGCCTGAAGACGGTCTTCCTCAAGGAACAGCGCGTCATCTTGTCGCAGCTGCTCTTGCTCAAGCTCATCATAAGCGAGCACTCGAGGTGACCCGTATACGAGTTCCGTGGGGATAACTGCCTCTGCTCCATAGACAAGAGCGAAAGGTGTCTGGCCAGTGGCTCGATTTGTCGTCGTCCTGATCGACCAGAGAACCACCGGCAGCTCCTCGATCTAGTTTCTTCCGCACTTGTGCAGCCTGTCGAAAGTCCTGGTCTTGAGTCCGCGCAGCATTTCAGCATTTTCCCTCTCTGCTTGACCGTTGCTCCTGGGGTGAGCAACAGAAGCGAAGCAGACCTTGGCGCCAAGATCTTGGACGTACTGCATGAAGGTGCGACTCGTGAATTGCATACCGTTGTCGGTGATGATCCTGTTAGGGATCCCGAAGCGGCAAACAATCGACCTGAAGAACTTGACTGCTGACTGTGCTGTCACCTTCCTCACTGCTTCCACTTCCGGCCACTTTGTGAACTTGTCGATTGCGACGTACAAGTAATCAAAGCCCCCAACTGCTCGGGGGAAGGGGCCGAGGATGTCGAGCCCCCAGACCGAAAATGGCCAGGATAAAGGGATCGTTTGGAGAGCTTGACCTGGCTGGTGTATCTGCTTGGAATGGAACTGGCACGCTTCACACTTGGTTACTTGTGCAGTTGCATCCTGGAGGGCTGTCGGCCAAAAGAAACCTTGCCGGAAAGCTTTGCCGGCAAGTGCTCTCGCGCTAATGTGGCGACCACAAATGCCTCCATGTATCTCTGCCAACAGCTTATGTCCATCTTCCCGGCGAATACACTTCAATTTCACAACGTTGAGTCTTCTTCTGTACAGTGCGTTGTCGACAAACTAGTACATACTTGACTGCCGGGCTACTCTTTCCGCTTCTTCTTGCTCTTCGGGAAGTTCTCCTGTCTGAAGGAAACGGACGATCTGCTGTGCCCATGCTGGAGCTTGTGGCTCGACAACAAGGACTAAAGGCATGTCTGCTGCTGCGGGAACATCCGCTTCTACGGCGAGAACCTGCGGCTCAGCCGGAGCTTGACGTTCCCTGGCAAGCTTGCCGGAGCAAAACTTTTCGGGAGCGTCTGCTTCAACGAAACAAACCCTGGGGCTTGTCGAAGCATACTACTCCTCAGCACTCTTGGCATTGATCTTGGGGACCTTCTTGGTGGCAGAAATCAACTTCCTCTTCTTGCTCTGTCCAGTTGATGGCGTAACAGATGGTTGAGTCAGCTTGAGCACAAAGATCCCTGGTTCCACAGGTAACTTAAGTGTTGTGCACTTCGACAGCCATCGGCAATGTCGTTCTGAGCTCTTGGAACGTGTTCCATCTGTAGGCCGACAAAGTGCTCTTCTAGCTTCCTCACTTCATCAACGTAAGCTTCCATCAACGGACTCTGATAATTCTTGTTCACTTGGCGGACGACAAGCTGTGAGTCACCCCTGACAATGAGCTGCTTGATCCCAAGGTCTGCTGCGATCCTGAGACCGGCAAGCAATCCTTCATACTCTGCAGTATTATTTGTTGCTTGCTCCTTGGGAAAGTGCATCTGGACTACATACTTGAGGTGCTCTCCGGTGGGTGCGACAAGCAGCACGCCAGCACCGGCGCCTTGCAGCGAAAAGGCACCATCAAAGTACATCAGCCACTCTTTGCTTGCCTCCTTGATGGGGATGCTCGTCTCTGGAATTTCTTCATTTGGTGTTGGCGTCCACTCTGCTATGAATTCTGCCAATGCTCTGCTTTGGATAGTTGAAGTGCTCTCAAACTTGAGGCCAAAGCTTGACAGTTCCAGTGCCCACTCAACAATCCTGCCTGTTGCTTCTGGATTCTGCAGTATCCTCTTCAGCGGAAAGCGAGTGACAACTGTGATCTCATGTGCTTGAAAGTAATGGCGCAGCTTTCTCGAGGCCATGAGAAGGCTGAAAACCAATTTCTGCACACCAGAATACCTTGACCTAGCCCCCTGCAGAAGGGAACTGACAAAGTAGACTGGGCGCTGCACCATTTTCTTCTGCTGTATCTCTTCGCACATCTGTGCAGGTCCATCTTTGCCGGGACCAGAGCTTGTCGGGGAAGCCCCCTGCTTGTTGCTGGATGTGCTTGCCGCGGTCGCTGGCTCATCATCAGCCTCCCTCTCCGCTACTAACGCAGCACTAACCACTTGATTAGTTGCCGCCAGATATAGCAGCAACTTCTCTTGTGGTTTAGGTGCGACAAGTATTGGAGTGGAGGACAGGTATCTCTTCAAGTCCTGCAGCGCAGCCTCCGCTTCCGGAGTCCATTTCATTGGACCTGCCTTTTTCAAAATTTTGAAAAACAGCAGGGCGCGCTCAGCAGACTTAGAGATACACCTGCTGAGAGCCGCCACACAGCCGGCAAGTTTCCGCACATCCTTGACGCGCTTCGGTGCTTCGATCTGCTCAATGGCCTTGATCTTGTCGGGATTGGCTTCAATTCCCCGCTGAGACACGAAGAACCCGAGAAGCTTGCCGGAAGGGACTCCAAACACGCACTTCTCGGGGTTGAGCTTGAGGCTGATATTGTGTAGATTTGGAAAAGTCTCTTCTAGATCTTGAATCAGAGTTGCTTTCTCCCTGCTCTTTACCACTATATCATCCATGTAGGCTTCCACATTTCTGTGTATTTGTGGCTCGAAAGCAGTATGGACGACCCTTGCAAATGTTGAACCAACATTCTTCAAACCGAAAGGCATCCGTATGAAACAGTACGTGCCACAGGGAGTGAAGAATGCGGTTTTCTCCTCATCCTCTTCTGCCATAAAGATCTGATGATATCCTGAGTATGCGTCAAGAAATGAAAGCAAGTCACATCCGGCCGTGGAGTCAACAATCTGGTCGATGCGCGGCAAGGGAAATGGGTCTTTGGGACAAGCTTTATTGACGTCGGTAAAGTCGATACAAAGCCTCCATTTCCCGTTTGCCTTGCGCACGACTACGGGATTGGCCAAC
This sequence comes from Aegilops umbellulata, assembly GCA_032464435.1. Taxonomy (NCBI): domain Eukaryota; kingdom Viridiplantae; phylum Streptophyta; class Magnoliopsida; order Poales; family Poaceae; genus Aegilops; species Aegilops umbellulata. The sequence continues at coordinate 185,904,568 of CP136055.1, forward strand.
CATGTAGGATGGAGCACTCCTCTGACAAGGCCTGCTGCTTCCAATTTCTTAATCTCTTCTGCGATGAATTCTTGGCGCTCCACTGCTTGCTTCCTGACTTTCTGCTTGACGGGCCGCGCTTGAGGACAGACGGCAAGGTGGTGCTCAATTACTTTCCTGGGAACACCAGGGATGTCAGACGGTTGCCACGCAAACACATCAACGTTCGCCCGCAGGAAAGCAATGAGCGCGCTTTCCCATTTAGGGTCGAGAGTGGCACTGATGGTGAAAGTACCACCAGTGCCGTCCTCCTTGGCGGACACCTTCTTGGTCGCTGGCGGAGCTGCCATTGCCTTCTTACACTTGCCGGTGGAGCTCGATGGTGCGTCCTCGACGGTAGCGCAGCACTCCGAAGAGGTGCGCTTGCCAGAGTGGGCATCAGAACTCTTGCCGGACTTGGTCTTCTTCTTCCCCCCGGGAGCTTCAGCGGCAAGTGTCTCGCGATTCGTTGCGGCTGCTGCTTCCCGGTAGATCTTGTCGGCAGAGATAAGAGCATCTTTCTTGTCACCAGGGACAGAGATGACACTTATCGGGCCTGGCATCTTCAGCATGTTGTACGTGTAGTGAGAGGCCGCCATGAACTTGGCGAGCGCTGGACGGCGAGAATCCCATTGTAAGGCAATGGAAAATCGGCAACGTCAAAAGTGATCCTCTCAGTTCTGAAGTTCAACTCGCTGCCAAATGTCACCGGCAGCGTGATCTTCCCCTTCGGCTTGCTCCTTCCCGGGTTGATTCCTTGGAATGTGTCGGTCTCTTCAAGCTCGCTGTCAGGGACTTAGAGTTTCCGGAGCACAACGGAGGAGATCAGGTTCAAGCCGGCCCCGCCATCAACTAGCATCTTAGTGACCTTGAGGTTGCGGACAGTTGGTGAGACCAACATCGGCAAACACCCGACCGCAGTTGTGCGATCAGGGTGGTCCTCGATATCAAAGATGATAGGCGTGCTGGACCATTTCAGAAGCTTGCGTGACTCAACGGGTGGTTCTGCTGCATTGACTTCCCGCACCCACTGCTTGAGTTGACAGTGTGAAGTATGCAGAGAAGCACCACCGTCAACGCACAAGACCTCTGTGGCTTTCTGGAACTCCTGCTCACTGGTCTCGTCATCATCCATGTCTTCGTCGTCGTCGTAGTCTTTGTCTTTGTCGCGGCCGCGGGGACGTCTGTCTCCTTGCCGCTGATTGGCCTTGCCGCGGCATCCTCCCCGGCCGGTGTGCTTCGTACCAGATCCTCCAGCACCTCCTTGGGCTTTCTCCTTGTCGCGTCGCTCGTACTCGGCCTTTTGCAGCTCGACAAGCTGCTCGACCTTCTTGCAGCTCTGGAGGTCATGGCCCTTGGTGCGGTGGATCTTGCAGTACTATTTGTTGGTGCCATCCTGCTTGTCGGTGGCCGCCATAGCCTGGCAGTTGGCGCATGCGGAAACCTCCTTGCCGGAGCTACCATCTTTGGCTTTCTTGGCGCCACCGTCGCTGCCGGACTGCTCAACAACTAGCACATCTTTGCCTTTCCTCTTCCTGTTGTTCCGCCGCCGGTTTTTATTTGCCGGGGCAGCATCATCGCTGTCAGATCCTCCTGTTCCTGCATTCTCTCCGGGGAGTTTCCTCCCTTCCTCAGCACGTGCACACCTGTCGGCCAGGGCATACAGATCACTGACGTCTCTGATCTTGCACATCGCCATCTCCTCCCTCATCCTGCGGTTACGCATGTTCTGATGGAACGCGCTGATGACCGCTGCAGGGTGGACATCTGGGATGTTGCGTTGCACTTGGCTGAATCTCTGGATGTACTTGCGCAGGGGCTCTCCTTCTTTCTGGGCAAGCAGATGAAGATCACTCTCCTGGCCATGAGGTTTGTGGCCGCCTGTAAAGGCGCCGACAAACTGATGGCATAGGTCTGCCCAGGAAGATATGGAGTTGTCCGGCAAGTGCATGAGCCAGGACCTGACGTTGGGTTTGAGCACCAGTGGGAAGTAGTTGGCAAGGATCTTGTCGTCCCGCCCACCAGCAGCTTGCACCGCGATGGCGTAGATGCTGAGGAACTCCGACGGATGCAACTTGTCGTCGTACTTCTCGGGTACGTCTGGCTTGAAATTCTTTGTGCTGGGCCACTGGACTTGCCGCAGCTCAAGGGTGAACGCAGGGCAACCTACCGCGTACGGCAGGTCGCCTGGTTCCCCTGGCGCATGCATGTCGACAGTGGGTCCAGCGCGCCGGTCTGATTGACGCCGCGTTTCTCTTCGGCGCTCGATGCGAGTACGAGCGTCTTCTTGCTGTCGTTCGTGAAGAACTTGGCGTTGATCGCGACGAGCTCGTGGATCCGATGAAGCAGTGGAGTCGCTCTCGCGGTGGACCCGGCGAGTCGGCGATCTTGGTCTTCGGGGCGGAGAGTGCACGGTGGTTGCACCCCCACCTGTCTTGTCGCCACCGGGTCGCGCCTGGCTGACTTGCCGCGGCTGTGACGCAGTCGCCTGCCGTGGAGTGTCGCCATTGGCGAAGCCGATGAGACTCTGAATGGTGGCCCTCCAGTCGTCGATCTTGTCTGGTGTTGGAGGGAATTCTAGGAGCAGTTGAGCTCGCGCCAAAGCTTCTGCTGGAGTGGCGGGTAGCGGTGGCGAACGGTGCGAGGAGCGGGATATGCTCGGACTTCTAACTGCGTTAGAAGGAGCAATATCCCGTCCAGGCGACTGTGCCTCGCTCGCGCCAGCATGTTGGCGCGCGTGCTGGCCTGGAGCGTCCCGAGATCCGCCAGCTCGATTTGGGTCCAACGAGCGTATGGTTCCGTGGGTACCACGTCGTTGCCGGTCCTGCGCCTCCTGAGATGGGTGCGGTGCATCTACGGACGCTCGGTCGTCGTGGGAGCCGGCTACACCGCCGATGGGCAGCGCAGCCTTGTCCTTGGACCTGGCGGCTCCGTGGGCTCCCTCGTCGATGCCCGTTCTTCCGCCGGTGCCTTCCCCACAAGCCGTTTGCTCCGGCGGCGGTGGGTTCGACGCGGACGGAGCAGCCGCCTCCGAAGCCTTCTTCTTCGGCGGCATGTCGATGAAGTTGATGAAGATCTAGCTCGTGTGAACGCCGGATCAGGTTCACACAACCTCGACGCCCCCTACCTGGCGCGCCAAAGATGCCGGGGAAATCTGACTCCGCGAGCACCTATGGGGACGGAGCCCCTTCTCGGTTCAGCGGGGGGCGGAGGCCACGCGAAGAGCAGATCGAGGCGGGGCACAAGAGTGGTTTTTACCCAGCTTCGGAGCTCTCCGGAGAGATAATACTCCTACTGCTGCTTTGTGGATTTTATTGAGTTCTTGCTCGGGAGCGCTGAGTGCTACAGTACACACCAGCAGCTAACGAGACCGAGCGTGAGTGTTCTACTGTTCGTCCTCCTCCCCTCTACGTTGTGCATGGGCCTCCTTTTATATGCTCAAGGGGTCTCCAACAGGTGGCAACGTAGGCGAGGGAAAAAATGGAAAGGTGCTGCGGTAGGTACAGCTACCTACACAGTGTATCATACCTAACTCCGACGGCAGGGGACAAGGGCATTAAATGCCCGTCTGCATCGCCCAAACAGTGCAGAAAAGGGACCGTTAGGGACGCCACCGCTCGCCACGATGGCGATCTTGTCAGCGCCGCTTCCCATAGTGTACCCCTGGCCGCACAGCCTCCCGCCACGTACGCCTGGAAGGGTCCCAAAGCGACACGTAGGTGGGTGTGCTGGAGCGCAGGTACAGAGTGGTTGCTTGCCGCGGCAAATGCCTTGCCGCGGTTGTTGTCTTGTCGCGTCCGGGAGCTTGTCGCTCGCCGGGTCTTGCCGGGACGCGTGGCGCGTCGCGGCAAGTTCCTTGAGATGCCTTGGTTGGCCTCCCCGGCAAGCTCCTCTTGCCGAGGTCTTGCGTCTTGAGTGGCCTTCCCGGCAAGCTCCTCTTGCCGGGGCCTTGTCTCCTTGGCTTAAATACTTTGTTCTTGAATGGTTCCAAAGGAACCACAGAGGCCCTTGGGGGTCACCCGGCAAGCCTTGCCGCGGGGCGCTGCGACTGCCCGTGCACAAGTTCGGGATACTAGGGTACCCCTACTCTAGTACACCGACAAATATGCCTTATGTTCTAGTTTGAGAGGTAAGTGACATGCTTTTCCATAAACCATTTTATACGGAGACATACCCATAGGATTTTTATATGCAGTTCTATAGGCCCATAATGCATCATCAAGTTTCTTGGACCAATTCTTTCTAGATCTATTAACAGTCTTTTCCAAAATTAATTTAATTTCTCTATTACTCAGTTCTACTTAACCACTAGACTGTGAGTGGTATGGAGATGCAATTCTATGATTAACATCATACTTAGGAAGCATTTTACGAAAAGCACCATGAATAAAATGTGAACCACCATCAGTCATTAAGTATCTAGGGACTCCAAACCTCGGAAAGAGGTTTTTCTCCATATGAGAAATCCTTCACTCGCAGGGAATTCAAATAGATGTGTTGAAGATCATCAAAGAAAGGAAAAAGACTGAATTCGATCCATCTCCTCCCTTTTCTTTAAACCAAGAGTTACTCCTCCCTTTTCTTTTTTATGTAATTTCAATGCGATTTCGTTTGTGTTCATGTTTTCAATTTAGAACCCCACGGAAGTGAATTGAATAAAGAAAAATACCCCTGTGATACGCCGTCCTAACTTCTTTAAGCATCTTGATAGAGGTGTTATGATCAACACTACTAGTTGGAATAGAACCCACTTAGTAACGTAATCAAAAGCAACTAAAATATGTGTATACCCATTAGAGGAAGGAAACGGTCCCATATAATCAAAGCCCCAAACATCAAATGGTTCAGTAACAAGTGAATAGTTCATAGGCATTTCTTGACGTTTACTAATATTACCAATTCTTTGACGTTCATCACATGATAAGACTAACTTACGGGCATCTTTGAAAAGAGTAGGCCAATAAAAACCGGATTGCAATACCTTATGTGCAGTTCTATCTCCAACGTGGTGTCCTCCATAAACCTCGGAGTGACACTTGCATATGACTTGTTCCTGTTCATGGTCAGGTACACAATGTCTAATAACACCATCTACTCCTTCTTTATAAAGGTGTGGGTCATCCCAGAAGTAGTGTCTTAAATCATAGAAAAACTTTTTCTTTTGCCGGTATGTGAAACTAGGTGGTATAATGTAGCATCAATGTAATCAACATAATCAGCATACCATGGAGCAGTACGAGAAGCATTTATGACAGCTAATTGTTCATCAGGAAAGCTATCATCAATAGGTAGTGGGTCATCAAGAACATTCTCTAACCTAAACAAATTGTCGGCAACGGGGTTCTCAGCTCCCTTTCTATCAATAATATGCATATCAAATTCTTGTAGCAAGAGAACCCATCTAATAAGTCTAGGTTTAGCATCTTTCTTTTCCATAAGATATTTAATAGCAACATGATCAGTGCGAACACTTACTTTAGAATCAACAATATAAGGTTTGAACTTATCACAAGCAAATACAACTGCTAAAAATTCTTTTTCAGTAGTAGCATAATTTGTCTGGGCACTGTCTAGAGTTTTACTAGCATATTGGATAACATTTAATTTCTTATCAACTCTTTGTCCTGGAACATCACCTCCAGCATAATCACTAGCATCACACATAATTTCAAAGGGTAAATTCCAATCAGGTGGCTGAAAAATAGATGCAAAAATCAAGGCTTGCTTAAGTATTTTGGGGGTTCAACTAAGAATATAATACTTAGACAGGCTCGCGGTTCTGAACTTTGGGCCATAGGACGATGGGCCTGCATGTTAGGGGGCCCATTTCAACGATTGTACCACAAAAGCCTGAAATATTACAAGGTTCACTTCCAGAGTTACATGGCTCAAATTCAAAGATTACAAGGTTCAAACTGATATTAGAAATGAAATTCAGCCCATTCAGCTGCAAACGCCCGTGCTGATCAGCTGAAAATGGATATAAGAGAGGTTCAACCTAAAAATAAAAATAGTAAAGCCTCTTTCGAAACCTCGTCATTTCTGCAAAGGGATCAACCGTTGACAAGTCATGTATGAGTTTGACATAATGACTTCCAATTACTCTGTCATATGTACTTCCAATACGAAGTTTAGCTTTTTTGGAGCCTCTTCCATTTTGCAGCAGCAACCAGCTCTAAGCAACAAACCATTCATATTTACTATTTAAATGCATGTTCATCCTCATTATCTTCAGCACCCTTGCTCTGGCAACAAAGAACCTGGCGAATGTAATCTCTGGTAAGGTCCCTCGATAGGAGTTCAAAGTAATTTTTGAGAGATGCAGATCCAGGCATTCGATGTGATTGTCGTCATAAACATTATCCACCTCCGTGCCTATAATTATCTGCAAAAGAAGAGAACGTGTTAGTGCCTACATCCAGTTTTGAACACTACTACACGCCTATTTGGTTTGTGGGATTTGTAAAATGCACCAATGTGCCATCTTCGATCTGACATGATTAACATGGGCATTTGATTACAATCCAGAAAAATATAGCCTTCTTCACAAGAGGTTGGAGTGGATGAAAATTTTCCTAAGAAAACTAGTACAGATGAATCCAAAGGAGAAATGCTTATGGATTGAAAACATATGAGTCAAGAAACCAATATGGGGTGGGGGTGTATGTCCTGAAATCCTCCAAAATTTCTTCATAAATTGTAGTACATTGTCATTGTAAACTTGGGAAAAGGTGCAAAAAATTGAACTCCCTTATAGTTAACATTTAATAGGAAAGGAACATCACCTTGATGTACAACTTCTTCTAGCACGGAAAGCATCTCAGGAAACTGACAACTTGGTCCAGGTTGGGGCTGACAGATTCTAGTGCCAAGACCTTCAGTCTGCGCAGAATCTAGGTGAAGCTTTTCTGGATGACAGACGAACATACATGTTCAAAACTAGTAAAAATTTTGATATCAAGAAGGTGAGGTAGAAGGCGACTGTTGTACCTGAAAGTAGTATTTAACAGACGAGTAGCCCACCACTGTCAATTTCGGCGCGGAAATGACATTGCTTCTTGTTGGATCTTGTTGATCAACTACAAGTAATCTCTCAAGTGAAGGTGTGTCCTCAGTGACCATATTGTGGTCCACCTTTTGTGATCTCTAGTTGCAGCACTAGAAACACACATAAATAGTCCGGAGATTCCTGGAGGTGATGTGGAAGCTACTCGACCAATTCATCGCCTGAAGACATAGAAACTTGCGTGCATTACAGCCATGGAGCAGGTGCTCCATGTCATCCTTTGGGATGCAGACGGCGACAAGCTTGAGGTGCTTCAGTCATGGTAGAAAAAGAGCGGGCACGTCATTAAGGGGGGGAATGGCAGTTCATGAACTTGGTGAGGCGCAGCATGGGCGCGAAGCGGAGCGCGGGGCAATGAGCGCATATGCCCATTAATAAAACTAAGCTCCTCGAGCTGATCTAGGACGGGGGATTGGAACCACTCGTCAAGCTTGGCTTGTTCCTTACCATTGGAACGGAACTTGCCCGTGATAAGGCCTCTAATTGGGCCATGGTGACTGCCAAGGATCTGGCAGAACGCATCCAAGCTTTTGCGATTGCCATGACAGAGCTTGTGGGCGTCGAGGAGGTCAAAAGGGGTGAAGAGCCATAGGGGGCGCCACCATCGAGAAAGGGCGGTTGTCCTCACCCCATATTTGCTTGGGAGGAGCGATATGATGACTATCAACATATCATCGGGGAGGCTGCTGATGAAGTCTAGGCCTGCTGGAGACGCTTGCTATTCTTTCTCGACCCGCTCGGTTTGTTGGTAGCCTCGTTCTCCAACTCGTCGGTAGTGACGGGAACCTCTATCCTCATATTCATGTCGTGCTCTGGTGCTTCAGCGGCCCCGGCGCCGCCACTCCCTCCGATGGGGCGCTTCGGCGGAATTCTCATACACTAACGGCTTTGAGGACTGAGAGCAGTGTCGAGGATGCGGGCGGAGGGAGAGGATTGTGTGTGTGGCGAGGATGGGGGTGCCGGCTTTAAGGACTAAGAGCGGTGTCGAGGATGCAGGCGGAGAGAGAGGATTGTGTGTGTGGCGAGGATGGGGGGTGCGGCCGCTCGGGCGCGCCATTAATACGGACCAGTGGGAGCGAGGTGGACGGCGGTCAATGGTTGTCTCGCTGCTCGGTGAGCCTGCGCGGCGGACTTCTGGCATTCCTATACCATCATTTCATGGAGCGAGGCGGGCGGTTAAAATCAATTCTCAAGATCTGGCTACGAATTATTAGCACACACGGTAACCCGTGCGAGACCTCATCAGCGGTGACAACAACCTCTGTGCCCAGCTTCATGCGTTGCGCGGGTGCTTCAGCGTTGTTTGCTTTAACTACGTCGGTATTTCTGCAAAGAGGAAGGGATGATGCAGCACATCAACGGTAGGTATTTGCCTCAGTGATAAGACCAAGGTTATCGAACCAGTATTAGAACCAAGCAACACTACATAAAAGCATCTGCACACAAATAACAAATACTCACAACTCGACGTGTTAAAGGGGTTGTCAATCCCTTTCGGGTAAGGGCGCCAAAAATTGGCAAGTAGAAGGGATAAAAATATGATAGGTTGGATAAATAGATCTCGAATAAAATAAAGTGCAGCAAGGTGTTTTTGTATTTTTGGTTTAATATATCTGAAAATAAAATCAAATAAAAATAGATTGCGAAGGCAAATATAATAAATAAGAGACCCAGGGCAGTAGATTTCACTAGTGGCTTCTCTCGAGAAAAATAGCAAACGGCGGGTAAACAAATTACTATTGGGAAATTGATAGAATTTCAAATAATCATGATGATATCCATGCAATGATCAATATATATGCATCAGGTCCAATATTAGTAGACCGACTCCTGGCTGCATCTACTACTATTACTCCACACATCGACCGCTATCTAGCAAGCATCTAGTGTATTAAGTTCATGAAGAAACGGAGTAATGTAATAAGAACGACGACATGATGTAGACATGATCTATTTATGTAGAAATAGACCCCATCTTGTCATCCTTAGTAGCAACGATACATACGTGTCGGTTCCCCTTCCTTCACTGGGATCAAGCACCGTAAGATCGAACCCATCACAAAGCACATCTTCCCATTGCAAGATAAATAGATCAAGTTGGCCACACAAAACCCAAATATCGGAGAAGAAATACGAGGCTATAAGCAATGATGCATATAAGAGATCAAAGAAGAATCAAATAACTTTCATGGATGAAAAGATAGATCTGATCATAAACTCAAAGTTCATCAGATCCCAACAAACACACCGCAAAAAGAGTTACATCATAAGGATCTCCAAGAGACCATTGTATTGACAATCAAAAGAGAGGGAGGAAGCCACCTAGCTACTAACTACGGACCCGTAGGTCTACAATGAACTACTCGCGCATCATCGGAGAGGCACCAATGGGCATGATGAACCCCTCCGTGATCGTATCTAGATTGGATCTGGAGGTTCTGGAACTTGCGGCTGCTGGAATTGATTTTCATCGACTCCCCAAGGGTTTCTAGAATATTGGGGTATTTATAGAGCAAAAAGGTGGTGCAGGAGGCCACCGAGGTGGGCACAACCCACCAGGGCACGCCTGGGCCTCCAGGCGTGCCATGGTGTCTTGTGCTCACCACGGGCTCCCTCTTCGGTACTTCTTTGGCCCACTGGATGTCTTCTGGTCCAAAAAAAATTCATAAAAAGTTGCACTGCATTTGGACTCCGTTTGGTATTGATTTCCTGCGATGTAAAAAACATGTAGAAAACAACAACTAGCACTGGGCACTATGTCAATAGGTTAGTACCTAAAAATGATATAACATGATTGTAGAACATCCAAGAATGATAATATAATAGTATGGAACAATAAAAAACATATAGATACGTTGAAGACGTATCAGCATCCCCAAGCTTGATTCCTGCTCGTCCTCGAGTAGGTAAATGATAAAAACAGAATATTTGATGTGGAATGTTGCCTAACATGCTGATCACATATTCTATTATTTATAGCATGGACATTTGGACTTTTATATGGTTCAAAGCAATAGTCTAGTTTTGACATGAGAATTTCAATACTCAAGCATATCAACAAGCAACCATGTCTTTCAAAATATCAACGCTAATGTAAGTTATCCCTAGCCCATTATGCTCAATCATTGATCCATTCATGAAAAACACTCGCATATTAGCTACACCCAATGCTCAAGTACGATCATAGTGCCCCTTAGTTGGTGCTTTATAAGAGAAGATGGAGACTCAAGTAAAAAGAAAAATTGTATAAATTAAAAGGAAGTCCCTTCGCGGAGGGAAGTAGGGATTTGTAGAGGTGCTAGAGCTCAAAGCGAAAATGATAGAGATAAAACATTTTGGGAGGCATGCTTTTCCTGTCAACGAAAACGACCGAGTAGTTCCCAATACTTTCCATGCTAGATATATCATAGGCGGTTCCCAAATAGAAAATAAAGTTTATTCCTTTTTCAACCATACTTTCACTTTCCATGGCTAGTCGTATCCACGGGTGCCTTCCATACCAACACTTTCCAAGGAATTTATTATTTGACAACATAAAGTAAATTCATTTTTCATTTCGGGACTGGGCATCCCAAATACCTTTGCCTTACTCTTGTGCAATGACAAGTGAATAAACACTCATCTTGAGAATAACATATCTAGCATGGAAATATATTAGCCACCCCCTAATGTTTCATGAGCGGTACGAGCACACAAAAGAGAAATTTATTTTGAAAATTAGAGATGGCGCATACCAATTTGCTTAGAAAGGTGAAAGAATACCACATATAGGTAGGTATAGTGGACTCATGTGGCAAAACTGGTTTAAAGGATTTTGGAAGCACAAGTAGTGATCATACTTAGTGCAAAATGAAGGCTCGCAAAAGATTGAGAAGCGACCAACCATGAAACGAAAAATCTCATAAGCAAGCATTAAGCATAATTAACACCGAATAGTGCACCACAAGTAGGATGTAATTTCATTGCATTACTATTGACTTTCGTGCTTGCATAGGGAATCACAAACCTTAACACCAATATTCTTACTAAAGCATAATTACTCATCAACATGACTCACATATCACATCATCATATCTCAAAACTATTACAAGGAATCAAGTTTATTTTGTCCAATGTTCTTCATGAAAGTTTTTACTATATCCTTCTTGGATATCTATCACTTTGTGACTAATTTTTATGTGTTGCTTTTGATAGGCTCAAACAAATATAAGTGAAGATCATGAGCATAAAACTTCTTCTTCTCTCAAAATAATTTAAGTGAAGCAAGAGGGATTCTATTAAAAAAAATACTAACTCTCAAATAAATCTAAGTGAAGCATGAGAGCATTTCTTCAAAAATACTAAAGCACACCGTGCTCAAAAAGATATAAGTGAAGCACTAGAGCAATTCCATAGCTGATAAAGATGTAAGTGAAGCATAGAGAGCAATTCTAACAAGCCATGGCATAATTTTGGGTCTCTCAAATAAGTGTGTCCAGCAAGGATTCATGACTTAAAATAAAAAGCAAAACAAGCAAAGACTCATATCATACAAGACGCTCCAAGCAAAACTCATAGTATGTGACAAATAAAAATATAGTTCCGAGTGAAATACCGATGGAGTAATGACTTCACACATAATAAGTATAGGTAGTAAACTTATTGAAATGCATAATTGGTCACTTGAACAATTCATGAAAAAATATTGAAGGAAGAGAGATTTCACATATAAATATACTATCTTGGACATCTTTTGTAATTGCGAGCACTCATTAAAATATGACATGCTAAAAGGTTGATGTTGGACAAGGAAGACAACGTAATGGGTTGTGTTTTCTTATATCCAGAATAAAGTATATTGTCATGGATCGTCTAACATGCTGAGCTTGCCTTTCCCCCTCATGCTAGGCAAATTCTTTGCACCAAGTAGAGATACTACTTGTGCTTCCGAATATCCTTAAACCCGGTTTTGCCATGAGAGTCCACCATATCTACCTATGGATTGAGTAAGAACCTTCAAGTAAATTGTCATTGTTGCATGCAATAAAAAATTGCGCTCTTAATATGTATGATCTATTAGTGTGGAGAAAATAAGCTTTATACGAACTTGTGATAGGGAAGAAATAAAAGCGGCGAACTGCATAATAAAGGTCTTTATCACAAGAGGCAATATAAAGTTATATTCTTTTGCATTAAGATTTTTTGCATCCAACCTTAAAAGCACATGACAACCTCTGCTTCCCTCTACGAAGGGCCTATATTTTAATTCTTGTCTCATACCTTATACAAGAGTCATGGTGATCTTCACCTTTCCTTTTTACATTTTATCCTTTGGCAAGCACATTATGTTGGAAAGATCCTGATATATATATATATATACACACACACACACACACACACACACACACAATTGGATGTAAGTTATCATGAACTATTATTGTTGACATTACCCTTGAGGTAAAAGGTTGGGAGGCGAAACTATAAGCCCCTATCTTTCTCTGTGTCCGATTAAAACTTTGAACCCATAAATATCACATGAGTGTTATTAATTGTGAAAGATTAAATGATAGTTGAGTATGTGGAGTTTGCTAAATAAAAGCTCTCACATAGACCCTTCCTAAAAATAAGATGAATTGCAGTTGTTTGATGACTGAGAATATAGTTTGTTAGTTTCAAGAAAGTTTATGATCTATACTTTAACATGTGAATAGCTTGTTACTTGATCATGAAAAGTTTTATGAAGATGAGCTACTGATATGACATATAATGATGCTAGAAAAGGTGATTGAAATTATCGTTGATCAAACTTGTGCACTAGCTAGCATTCACACTTCATAAATTATTTCTTTTATCATTTACCTACTCAAGGACGACCAGGAATTAAGCTTGGGGATGCTGATACGTCTCCAACGTATCTATAATTTATGAAGTATTCATGCCATGTTTACAATAGTTTTATATGATTTTGGTATGATTTGATTAGAACTAACCCGGACTGACGCTGTTTTCAGTAGAACTACCGTGGTGTTGTTTTTGTGCAGAAATAAAAGTTCTCGCAATGGGCTGAAAATCAACGGAGATTTTTTTTGGAAAATAAAAATACTGGAACAAACATCTACCGGAGGGGAGTCCCGTGGGCCACATGAGGGTGGGGGGCGCGCCCCCTGCCTCGTGGACTCCCCAAGGGCCCCACTAATGTGAAATCAACGCCAACTCCTCCTATAAATACAGAAACCTTCGGTAAATAACCTAGATCGAAAGTTCCGCCGCCGCAAGTCTCTGTAGCCACGAGAAATCAATCTAGGCCCTCTCTGGCACCCTGCCGGAGGGGGCCATCATCACCGGAGGCCATGGAGGAGGATCCTAGAGGGGCCATCATCGCCATGAAGGCCAAGGACCAGAGGGAGAACCTCTCCCCATCTAGGGGGGAGGCCATGGAGGAGGAAGCACAAGGGGGAGAACCTCTACTCCTCTCTCTCTCGGTGGTGCCGGAGTGCCATCGGGAGAGGAACCATCGCCGCGGTGATCGTCTTCATCAACATCACCATCATCATCACCATCCTCGCCTCTTTTACACGGTCCACTCACCCACACCCCGCTGTAATCCCTACTTGAACATGGTGCTTGATGCCACATATTATGATCCAATGACGTGTTGCCATCCTATGATGTTTTGAGTAGATATCCTTTGTCTTTGGGTTGATTGATGATCTAGATTGGTAAGAGTTGTATGTTTTATTTTGGTGCTGTCCTATGGTGCCCTCCGTGTCGCGCAAGCGTGAGGGATTCCCGTTATAGGCTGTTGCAATATGTCCATGGTTTGCTTATTGTCTGCGTTGCGTGAGTGACTGAAACACAAACACGGATAAGCGAGGCATGGCGTATGGGAATAAAGAGGACTTGATGCTTTAATGCTATGGTTGGGTTTTACCTTAATGATATTTAGTAGTTGCGGATACTTGCTAGAGTTCCAATCATAAGTGCATATGGTACAAGAAGAGAAAGTATATTAGCTTATGCCTCTCCCTCATATGAAATTGCAATAGTGATTACCGGTCTTGTTAACAATTGCCTAGGACAATTCCGCACATCGGTCCACCATTAGTCCACACTCGCTATTTATAATATTTAGTAATATATTCTAACCTAATGATAAAAACACCTACTTTTATATTTTAGCTCTCCGAGATCATGCAAAGTTATCTTCTTCACACCCACAACGTAGTTTTATTTCTCGTTTCTAGTTGGAAGCAAACGTTCGGTGTACGTAGAGTCGTATCAGTGGCAGATAGGGCTTGAGAGAATATTGATCTTACCTTTAGCTCCTTGTGGGTTCGACACTCCATACTTATCACTTCCACCTTTGGAAATTGATACGATGATTCCTTGCACTTAGGGATTATCAGCCTTCTTCCGCGGCGGCGGCCTGGGAGCGATGTCGTCCCTCCCCTGACCGCTTTCTCCCGCGGCGGCGGCCTGGGAGCTCCACTGCCTCTGCCCTCATGGCCTTCTTCCGCGGTGGCGGCCGGCAGCGATGCTGCCCCTCCGCTCCCGGCCTTCTTCCGCGGCAGCAGCCAAGCAGCGACGCCGCCCGTCGCCACTCAACCTTCTTCCGCGGCAGCACCCAAGCAACACCTCCGCAGCTGTAGCACCGCCGCCAAACTCCTCCGGGCTTTCAATTAGCTGTACTTCATCGGATGTGGATTGGTGCTGGCTCGACATCAAACCAATTCGAGCAAGGAGGGTTGTGCGCAAGGTTCCTTCATCCACGACAGCTTCTTGGAATAAATCTGCAATGACCTTGAGAGCAAATCCTCCGTAACCACTCACCTTGAGCAACATCCAGACCGCTCATGAACTTCTGAAGGGCAAGTGGACTGCACGGGCGAACACAAAAGTTCTGCGGACGGACGAGAGGGGAACTTCTTCATGCAAACGCAACAAAGCACTGCAACACGAGGTAAGCAGTACACTCCCTCAACTATCTCAGTTTACTTATTCCATACAAAGCAGTACAAACAGTACAGTACTCCTCCAAAAATGATGCAGTGCGGTTGCTTCAGTTCGTCGTGGGAAAAAATGCACTTCACTTGCTCGGTTATGTAGTACGCTTGCTCGGTTACACAGTACGCTTGTATAGGTTCATTACGGATAACGATGCAGTGTGGTTGCTTCAGTTCACCTTGTGGGGTGATGCAGTCAGCGCACAATACTTCACAGTACCCTTTCAAACACATTGCAGTTCGCATGATTCAGTTCATTTAACCTAACAATGCAGCTCGGTCATTTTGTGTGCAGGAAATGACATTCAGTAGATACAAAATGCCACGCATAATTGACAACACTGAGAACAACAAGTTTTAGAAGAGTAATGCTTCTTCTGAAAGAGATACTGGTTGGGTTACCACTGATATTCCTCGAGGATTATGACAACAAACAGGTGCAGTACCCTCCGGAATAGGATTTTTTCCAGGAAGAAGAGGTAGTCGAAGATGAGGATGATGTCACATTCGTCTGGGAGGGCACTCACCGACGGGATGATGAAGATGATGACGATGAAGATGAGCCAATAACAGTTCTCAACCCAGAGAAGAAGCACGAGTTCACTACGTTTGGACAGCATGTCCGAACAGACAATGATGATGCAGTTGAGCATGATGTTGCAGCAGATGATGATTATGACTATGATGATGTTCCACCGCTCCAAAATTTTCAAACCAATCCATTGAGACATCGACACAACACTTTATTACCACCATGTCCACCCGTTGCACCCCAAAACAGAGCTCAGCGTCCATCTGCTGCACCAAAAATAGAGCTCCAAGCAGACCTGCTGCATCAACTTCGACACTGCAACCACCAACGGTGCCTCAGTCAAAAGTCAATGGCAGGTACAAATCCTCCTCACTATTGCCACCACGAGATCCTCAACTACACAGATCTGCTATAACCCCGCCATGTCCAATACAACCCGGCGAGAGGCAAACACCATCGCGTGAACGACTCTACACACATGTAAGTTTATGTTCTGAAAAAATAATAATAGTTGGAGTCCATTCAGATAACATTGCACTGCACACTGATATTTTTCTTGTGAGGTTTGACCTAACATTTAATACATTGGATTCTTCTGAAAAACTTAGGAACATTGCAATGCTTTATTAAACTCGTATGCACTCCTCGTATTTAAAAAACAGAACGGAACAAACTATCTCATAGAGCATTGCACTTAATGCAGGATAAAAACATGCCGCTGAACCTCATACCTGCTGCTAGAATGAAGTTCACCACGTACGACAAGGCATGCGACTTTTACAACAATTATGCAAGATGTGCAGGGTTTGGCATAAGCAAGAGAGCAAAACACATGACAAATGCCTACATTGTCTGCTCAAGAGAAGGGACGCACAAGCAGACTGTGTCAGATTATCATCAGAAACATCAGAAGACATCAAAAAGGATTGACTACAAGGCAAAGATTAGAATCAAAAAGAGGAAGGATGGCAAATTTGTGATAGAAATGGTTAAACTCAACCACAAACACAAGATGCTGGAAAGCCCCGGGATGCTTTTGCACATGCGATCACACAAAAAAATGTCGCATATGTCCGGTTAGTGAAAGACATGCAACTGCACAACTACACACACGCTCAGCTGATGCCGGCGCCGTCGCGTATGTCCAGCGGTCTGCAGTACATGGGACATACTAGCCGCGAGTGGGTAAACAAGTAAGCACATTCCTGCCTCTTGTGCACTGCGTTGGTTTTCCCTTGAAGAGGAAAGGGTGATGCAGCAAAGTAGCATAAGTATTTCCCTCAGTTTTCGAGAACCAAGGTAGCAATCCAGTAGGAGGTCATGCTCAAGTACCTTATACCTACACAAACAAATAAGAACCTTGCAACCAACACGGTAAAGGGGTCGTCAATCCCTTCACGGCCACTTGCAATAGATCTGATAGAGAAGATAATATAATATTTTTGGTATTTTTATGATAAGATTAAAAGTAAAGATTGCAACGTAAACAAAGATAGAAATAGCTTGTTGACAGAAGATTAATATGATGGAAAATAGACCCGGGGGCCATAGGTTTCACTAGTGGCTTCTCTCAAGATAGCATAAGTATTACGGTGGGTGAACAAATTACTGTCGAGCAATTGATATAATTGAGCATAGTTATGAGAATATCTAGGTATGATCATGTATATAGGCATCACGTCGTGACAAGTAGACCGTCTCCTGCCTGCATCTACTACTATTAATCCACACATCGACCGCTATCCAGCATGCATCTAGAGTATTAAGTTCATAAGAACGGAGTAACGCTTTAAACAAGATGACATGATGTAGAGGGATAAACTCATCCAATATGATATAAACCCCATCTTTTTATCCTCGATGGCAACAATACAATATGTGTTGTTTCCCCTACTGTCACTGGGATCGAGCACCACAAGATTGAACCCAAAGCTAAGCACTTCTCCCATTGCAAGAAAGATCAATCTAGTAGGCCAAACCAAACTGATAATTCGAAGAGACTTGCAAAGGTAACCAATCATACATAAAAGAATACAGAGAAGATTCAAATATTGTTCATAGATAATCTTGATCATAAACCCACAATTCATCGGATCTCGAAAAACACACCGCAAAAGAAGATTACATCGAATAGATCTCCAAGAGAATCGAGGAGAACTTTGTATTGAGATCCAAAGAGAGAGAAGAAGCCATCTATCTAATAACTATGGACCCGAAGGTCTGAGGTAAACTTCTCACACATCATCGGAGAGGCTATTGTGTTGATGTAGAAGTCCTCCGTGATCAATGCCCCCTCCGGCAGGACCCCGGAAAAGGCCCCAAGATGGGATCTCACGGGTACAGAAGGTTGCGGCGGTGGAATTAGGTTTTCGTGGTGCTCTTCCATGGTATGGGGGTACGTAGGTATATATAGGAGGAAGAAGTAGGTCGGTGGAGCCACGAGGGGCCCACGAGGGCGGAGGGCGCGCCCAGGGGGTAGCACTCCCCCCTTCCTCGTGGCCTCCTTGTTGGCTGCCTGGCGTCCACTCATAGTCCTATGGATCACGTTTGTTCAAAAAATCACGCTCACGAAGGTTTCATTCCTTTTGGACTCCGTTTGATATTCTTTTTCTGCGAAACACTGAAATAGGCAAAAAAACAGCAATTTGGGCTGGGCCTCCGGTTAATAGGTTAGTCCCAAAAATAGTATAAAAGTGTATAAATAATCCCATTAAACATCCAAAACAGAATATATAATAGCATGGAACAATAAAAAATTATAGATACGTTGGAGACATATCAAGCATCCCCAAGCTTAATTCCTACTCGTCCTCGAGTAGGTAAATGATAAAAACAGAATTTTTGATGTGGAATGCTTCTTAGCATAATTTTCGACGTAATTCTTTTTATTGTGGCATGAATATTTAGATCCAAAAGATTCAAGATAAAAGTTTAATGTTGACATAAAAACAATAATACTTCAAACATGCTAAGCAAGCAATTATGTCTTATAAAAAACATAGCCAAAGAAAGCTTATCCCTACAAAATCATATAGTTAGGCCATGTTTCAATATCCTCACACAAACGTTCTCACCATGCATAACCCCGATGACAAGCCGAGCAATTGGTACATACTTTTTAACGCGCTTCAGCCTTTTCAACCCTTATGCAATACATGAGCACAAGCCATGGATATAGCACTATGGGTGGAGTAAAGTATAATGACGATGGGTTATGAGAGAAGACAAAATGTAGAAAGTCCCACATTGACGCGGCTAATCAATAGGCTATGGAGATGCCCATCAATTGATGTCAGTGAGAGGAGTAGGGATTGCCATGCAACGGATGCACTAGAGCTATTAATGTATGAAAGCTCAACAAAAGAAACTAAGTGGGTGTGCATCCAACTTGCTTGCTCACGAAGACCTAAGGCGTTTTGAGGAAGCCCATCATTGGAATATACAAGCAAAGTTCTATAATGAAAAATTCCCACTAGTATATGAAAGTGACAGCATAGGAAACTCTCTATCATGAAGATCAAGGTGCTACTTTGAAGCACAAGTGTGGAAAAAGGATAGTAACATTGTCCCTTCTCTCTTTTTCACTCATTTTTTTCCTTTTTTCTTGGCCTTCTCTTTTTTTGCCTCTTTTTTTCTCTTTTTTTATTTAGTTTGGAATCTCATCCCGACTTGTGGGGGAATCATAGTCTCCATAATCCTTTCCTCACATGGGAAAATGCTCTAATAATGATGAACATCACACTTTTATTACTTACAACTCAAGAATTAGAACTCAATACTTAGAACAAAATATGACTCTATGTGAATGCCTCCGGCGGTGTACCGGGATATGCAATGAATCAAGAGTGACATGTATGAAAAATTATGAATGATGGCTTTGCCGCAAATACGATGTCAACTACATGATCATGCAAAGCAATATGACAATGATGAAGCGTGTCATAATAAACGGAACGGTGGAAAGTTGCATGGCAATATATCTCGGAATGGCTATGGAAATGCCATGATAGGTAGGTATGGTGGCTGTTTTGAGGAAGATATAAGGAGGTTTATGTGTGATAGAGCGTATCATATCACGGGGTTTGGATGCACCGGCAAAGTTTGCACCAACTCTCAAGGTGAGAAAGGGCAATGCGCGGTACCGTAGAGGCTAGAAAATTGTGGAAGGTTGAGAGTGCGTATAATCCATGGACTCACATTAGTCATAAAGAACTCATATACTTATTGCAAAAGTTTATTAGCTCTCGAAGCAAAGTACTACGGCGCATGCCCCTAGAGGGATAGATTGGTAGGAAAATACCATCGCTCGTCCCCGACCGCCACTCATAAGGAAAGCAATAAAACAACACCTTATGTGTCAAAATTGTCACACAACTTTTACCATACGTGCATGCTACAGGACTTGACAACTTTAACACAAGTATTTCTCAATTTCACAATTACTCAACTAGCACATTCTAATATTACCACCTTTATATCTCAAAACACTTATCAAGTATCAAACTTCTCATGATATTCAATGAACTCAATATGGAAGATTAATTTCACAATTAAAGAAAATTACCATGCTATTTAAGATTCAAAATAATATAAGTGAAGCATGAGAGATCAATAACTTCTATAAAATACAACCACCACCGTGCTCTAAAAGATATAAGTGAAGCACTAGAGCAAAAACTATATAGCTCAAAAGATATAAGTGAAGCACATAGAGTATTCTAACAAATTCCGAATCATGTGTGTCTCTCTCAAAAGGTGTGTACAGAGAGGATGATTGTGACAAACTAAAAAGCAAAGACTCAAATCATACAAGACGCTCCAAGAAAAACACATATCATGTGGTGAATAAAAATATAGCTCCATGTAAAGTTACCGATAGACGAAGACGAAAGAGGGGATGCCTTCCAGGGCATCCCCAAGCTTAAGCTTTTGGTTATCCTTTAATTTTACCTTGGGGTGCCATGGACATCCCCAAGCTTAGGTTCTTGCCAATCCTTGTTCCATAATCCATCAAATCTTTACCCAAAACTTGAAAACTTCACAACACAAAACTTAACAGAAAATCTCGTGAGCTCCGTTAGCGAAAGAAAACAAAACGCCACTTCAAGGTACTGTAATGAACTCATTCTTTATTTATATTGGTGTTAAACCTACTGTATTCCAACTTTTCTATGGTTCATAAACTTCATTACTAGCCATAGATTCATTAAAATAAGCAAACAACACGCGAAAAAACAGAATCTGTCAAAAACAGAATAGTATGTAGTCATATGTAACTAACGCAAAATTATGGAACTCCAAAAATTCTACCAAAATAGGAAGATCTACATAATTTGTTTATTAATCTACTGCAATTGGAATCAGTATTATATCACGTTCTGGTAATTTTTAACAATTGTTTTCGTGAACAGAAAGTTTCTGGAATATTCAGCAAGGTCAAATAACTATCACTCAAGGAGATCCTATAGGTTTAACTTGGCACAAACACTAATTAAAACACAAAACCGCGTCTAAACAGAAGCTAGATGTATTATTTATTCCTAAACAGAACCAAAAAGCAAAAAAACTAAAAATAAAATGGGTTGCCTCCCAACAAGCGCTACCGTTTAACGCCCTTAGCTAGTCATAACAGCGAGGATAGATCTAGGTATTGCCATTTTGGTAGGCAATTTTTCAATAAGACACCTATAACCCCTAGGAGTTTCTTCCCTTTTATTGATTATCAAACTTCTAGGCACGAAACGAGAAAATCATTTGTAGCAAAAGGTTCCTTAAGGATAGCGAGAAAGTTGGGGTGAACACTTATGGATTTGAGGTCCGTATTTCCCTTACTAGAATTTTCACCCTTATTTTTAAGAACATACATCAATTTGGCCATCTTAACATTAGAAGGAATGTTTTTCACGGAAGAAAAGGCAGATCCTAGGTTGGTAATAATATCCTCAATTTTATCAATTCTAGTGGAATCTTGATCTATCTTTTCATTAACCGTAGGTTCCTTTTCTTTAAAAAAATTAAGAGCAACTCCTACATTAGATCCGTATTGGGTAATTTGGTTATGGATCTTTCTATCCAAATTTTCAATCAACTCTACAGTGGCAACTTTATTTTCAATAATTTCAAGCCGTTGCATCACATGTTCCAAAGTTAAAATAGTTCCATTAACCAAAAGAGGTGGTGGGCCAAACAAATCAATCATAACATTATAAGAATCAAAAGTATGGCTACCCAAGAAATTTCCTCCGGTAATGGTATCAAGAATATATCTGTTCCAAGGAGTGATGCCTACATAAAAATTGTGAAGAAGAACGGAAGTAGATTGCCTCCTAGTAGGTCTATTTTGCGCATTGCAAATTCTGTACCAAGCATCTTTTAGATTTTCTCCCTCCCTTTGTTGAAAATTAAGAACTTCATTCTCGGGAGGCAAAGGAGTAGATAAAGGACTATCCATAATGATGAAGCAAGCGAAAAAAGAGGCGAACGGAAAAGAGGGTGAATAAAACGGCAAGGGTGAAGTGGGGGAGAGGAAAAAGAGAGGCAAATGGCAAACAATGTAATGCGAGGGATAAGAGTTTGTGATGGGTACTTGGTATGTTGACTTGTGCATAGACTACCCGGCAACAACGCCAGAAATCCTTCTTGCTACCTCTTGAGCACTGCGTTGGTTTTCCCTTGAAGAGGAAAGGGTGATGCAGCAAAGTAGCGTTAGTATTTCCCTCAGTTTTTGAGAACCAAGGTATCAATCCAGTAGGAGGCCATGCTCAAGTCCCTTGTACCTACACAAACAAATAAGAACCTTGCAACGAACGCGATAAATGGGTTGTCAATCCCTTCACGGCCACTTGCAAAAGTGAGATCTGATAGAGAAGATAAGATAATATTTTTGGTATTTTTATGATAAAGATTAAAAGTAAAGATTGCAAAGTAAACAAAGATAGAAATAGCTTGTTGATGGAAGATTAATATGATGGAAAATAGACCCAGGGGCCATATGTTTCACTAGTGGCTTCTCTCAAGATAGCATAAGTATTACGGTGGGTGAACAAATTACTGATGAGCAATTGATAGAATTGAGCATAGTTATGAGAATATCTAGGTATGATCATGTATATAGGCATCACGTCCATGACAAGTAGACCGACTCCTGCCTGCACCTACTACTATTACTCCACACATCGACCGCTATCCAACATGCATCTAGAGTATTAAGTTCATAAAAACAGAGTAACGCTTTAAGCAAGATGACATGATGTAGAGGGATAAACTCATGCAATATGATATAAACCACATATTTTTATCCTCGATGGCAACAATACAATACGTGTCGTTTCCCCTACTATCACTGGGATCGAGAACCGCAAGATTGAACCCAAAGCTAAGCACTTCTCCCATTGCAAGAAAGATCAGTCTAGTAGGCCAAACCAAACTGATAATTCGAAGAGACTTGCAAAGATAACCAATCATACATAAAAGAATTCAGAGAAGATTCAAATATTGCTCATAGATAATCTTGATCATAAACCCACAATTCATCGTATCTCGACAAACACACCGCAAAAAAGATTACATCGAATGCATCTCCAAGAGAATCAAGGAGAACTTTGTATTGAGATCCAAAGAGAGAGAAGAAGCCATCTAGCTAATAACTATGGACCCGAGGGTCAGAGGTAAACTACTCACACATCATCGGAGAGGCTATGGTGTTGATGTAGAAGCCCTCCGTGATAAATGCGCCCTCCGGTAGGACGCCAGAAAAGGCCCCAAGATGGGATCTCATGGGTACAGAAGGTTGCGACGGTGGAATTAGGTTCTCGTGGTGCTCTTCGATGGTTTGGTGGTACGTAGGTATATATAGGAGGAAGAAGTAGGTCGGTGGAGCCACGAGGGGCCCACGAGGGTGGAGCGCGCGCCCAGGGGGGTAGGCATGCTCCCTGCCTCGTGGCCTCCTTGTTAGTTGCTTGACGTCCAATCCAAGTCCTCTGGATCACGTTTGTTCCAAAAATCAAGCTCTCGAAGGTTTCATTCCGTTTGGACTCCGCTTGATATTATTTTTCTGCGAAACACTGAAATAGGCAAAAAATAGCAATTTGGGCTGGGCCTCCGGTTAATTGGTTAGTCCCAAAAATAATATAAAAGTGTATAAATAAGCCCATTAAAATCCAAAACAGAATATATGATAGCCTGGAACAATAAAATATTACAGATACGTTGGAGACGTATCACACATCATAGAGCATATCACTTGAGCATTCTGTCGGTAATTATTTCCTGTTTGAAGAGATGAGTTTGCATTGCATTTGAAAAAAATGCAGGAAACAAAAGTTTGCCAGAGAAGAGTCCCAAGACGACGTCAAGAAAAATTTGGATTTCTTCGAGCAGATGCAGAAGATAAACCCAGAATTATTCTATGATTATGACGTTGATGCAGATAACCGTGTAAGAAACGTCGTTTGGGCCAACGCAAGTTGCAAAGGATTGTATGAAGATTTTGGAGACTGCATTACATTTGACACGACATATAAAACTAACAAATTCCACATGCCGCTGGGAGTCTTCGTGGGAGTGAACCATCATCTATAGAGCACCATATTTGTTGTTGCCCTTGTGCGGGATGAAACAATACTGTCGTTCAAGTGGGTTTTCCAAACATTTCTAAGGTGTACGAACAACAAGCCGCCAATCTGCATGCTCACAGGTACAAAAAAACAACAACACTTGTATACTTACAGTTGTTTGGTACACTTATATTTCTTCCATCTATCTTACACACACTCACAAACAACTTAATAAAAAACACTATTTGTGCCTTCTCAGACAAGTGTTCTTCAATGAAGGCAGCATTAAAAACTATCCTCCCAGATACACTGCATAAGTTGTGTCGGTGGCATATCATGAAGAAGTACGAAGACCACCTCGCCTTGATGTATAAGGCGCATGAAAAACTCAAGGATGACCTCAATGCAGTGCTGAGCCACCCACTAATGTCATCAAAATTTGAACGAGCATGGAAGGACCTCATTCAGAGATACAACTTGCAAAACGATATGATAAATTCGCTGTGGGATGACAGGCATGAGTGGATCTCGGCTTACTACAAGGAAATTTTCTGTGCTCGGATGACTTCCATGTAGAGAAGCGAGAGCATGAACCGCATACTGAAAAAAAAACTTTATCAAAGAGAAGCATGATCTCCATCTGTTTGCTTAGCAGGTGGACAAGTGCATTCAGACCAGGAAGGTCGTCGAGCACGCAGAGACAATAGCAAATGAGGTAAACAAAATGTCCATAAAAACTGCTAAAATATAACTACAAAAACAAACAGAATTTTCATTTCTCTGGTTCGTAACAGTGCATTTCTGATCATGCAGTCAGAGGTAAAAACAACAACCCAATTTGGGTTCGAAGTTCAGCGTTCAGAAGTGTATACAAGGGCAGTGTTTGCAGATTTCAAAGAAACACTCTACCGTAGCACTAATTCAGAGCAGAACGGTGCCCTGAGAACTTGATAAAGTATCTCGTACACCACTACAATAGATCGGATGCATTTTACTGGGCAAGGCATAATTTCCAAGTGGTCGCCGATGAACAAAAAGGTTTCTACGAATGTGAGTGCAAACTCTGGGCACACAGGTGCTACTCCTAGCAAAAAAAATCTCGTTTCTGATAGTCATGCACAAATGCTCACTTACTAAATTTTAAAAGTCCACATGCATGAGTAATTCACAAAACCAAATGAAGTTCACTTCTTTAAAATGAACAAATAACGAAAAAAATATGTGTTTATTAATTTCATGCAGTTCACTTACAAAACAAAGAAATCATGTGTTGTCTGCAGGGCTCTTTTGCGTCCATGTGTTATGCATGGTTTCTCATTTGAGAGTACTCAAGATTCCTGAGGTGTACATCATGACAAGATACACCCGTAACGCAAGATCGAATGCAAGGTTTGACAGGAGAGACTACGAACAAACAACACCAGATGGAAGCTCGCTTTTTTGCCATAGAAAATTGCTGACAAAAACAGCAATGGACCTTGCAAACAGAGCGACAAGGTCCGGCGCTGGGTGCCACAGAGCGTTGTCTGGTATGAGGGCACTGATCAAGGAAGTTGATGTGCTCAACGAAGAAGAAGAAGAAGCAGCAAAACTAAAGGAAGCAGAGAAATCCCAGAATGACAATAATGCCGAGCAAGTAGAAAATACTGAACAGAACATAACTGGTGCTATCAAAAAAGAAACAATTCTTCCACCTCCTGTTTCAAACACAAGAGGAAGGAAGAAAGGGGGCGACGCAATGCATAAAAAGGTTGCATGCAAGGAGAAAAATGATGACAAAAATAGTAAGCCACAGCCTGAGCTGGACAATGATTGTCACCCACTTGGAATAAGAAGGTGCAAGACATGTAATGAAAACAGCGGCCACAATTCCAGGACATGTACAAAAAGACATGAACAAGAAAACCGAGGACATGGCGATGCAGAACCAAACGGAAATTCCACTCACAACACTAAGAAATGGACGAAACCGAGACGTTGCAGCATCTGCAAAAACAGGAAGGGACACAATTCAAGAACCTACCCCAAAATAACAAGAAAACAAGGAAGACGAAGAAGTTGAAATCAAAGAATAAGATGGTGACACAACTGAAGAACAAATGGCTTATGAAGAAGTAGATGAAGAAGAGGAAGAAGAAGGAGAGTGAACAGGACGAAGAACATGAAGAAACTAAAGAAGGAGTGGCTTATGAAGAAGCAGATGAAGAAGAGGAGGAAGAGGAAGAAGAGAGTGAAGAGAGTGAAGAGGATTAAGAACATGAAGAAACAATGCCCACAAGACCACCACAAGGGAATGTTGTTGTACAGAAACAACCGAGAACGACACCAGATTCAAAAAACAAGGTAGGAGCACGAAAGGGTGTAGTTCACAGCGCTGGAAAATGAAAGCCGACATCAACCATCACGCAAGGAGAAAATAAGGATGCAGTTCAAAGCACTGGAATACGAAACCGCCATCAATCAGCTCACGGGGAGCAAAGAAGGATGCAATTCACAACGCTGAAAACAAAGGCCGCCATCAACCAGCACGCGGGGAGCAAAGAAGGATGCAACTCACAGCGCTGAAAAACTAAAGACGCCATCAACCAGCACGTGAGGGGCTACAAACACAACAGTGCAGAGACAAGAACCAGCAACACCGCCATGGAAAACAAAAGAAAGTGCGACATTAGACATGCTCCAGTCACCGCGAAGAAGCAGCAGGTTAACAACCAAACAAATGAACTTTGATAAATTAATCATATACATAGCAGTTTGCTTATCTGTACAACTTATGTATCAATTTAAATTTTGTGCAAACACAAATTTCCCGCTAACTATGAGTTATTCAACTAAACCATGTAAAGAGAAATGGTGTATAGAGTATACCATATATATAAAAGTCTAGAGTAAACATCAGCACATTTTGATCCACAACCCATAAAAAATGCAGTTAGCTCACTGGCACCATGAAGTTCTGAATAATAATTGAAGCGGTTCGTATCACAAAAGTACTTATTACAAAACACATCAAAAGATGAAGCGTTCGACATGCAAAAAGTACTTATTACAAATCAACCTCATAACCTTAATCAATCATGTCAAACATGATTCTAATCGTACGATCCTTGAGTTCAAAGAAGTTGATGACAACAACTTGCTCAGATTTCAGGCCACTATCAATGACAAATTCCTTCCAGCCTTTCTACAGACACAACCGCCTGTCAACGCCTGCATGGTACTTGGCTGGTTTCAAGTGTCCATTACCAATAATAACTTGGAGAATTCCCTTCTTCATGAGCCGGAGATACCTAACAGCTCATTGGGGGATTTTCTGCAAAAAAAATTAAAAACTGTTTGGCGACGATACTAGCAGTAAAATTCTCATACTGTGCGTAGACCAGTAAAAACCTACACACAGTACAGACACGACCTAGATGAAGTGTACAACAGTCCAACAAGCAGTACAGATCAAACACAATCTAATATGCAGTACAGAACTTGCAAACAAGCAGTATGCTTCTAACTATCATGAAGTTCTTGAGACTACCTGCATGTAGTACACACCGTACAAGCGGGGAAAATTGTGGAAACTAGTAGTGCGCATCTCATATCTAAGCAGTTCACATGTTGTAACCATGCAAACTAAAACACGAGCTCCATGCACACAAGCAAAATAATAAAAACAAGATATAAATACACAGTGCAGTACACTTCAATAAAACAAAATAAGTGCGTTCCTATAAAACTAGAAGTTCAGACTAGTATGGAATTATACAAAAAAATTGAAAACCCAAAGAAAAAATTAGATCAAGCGAAAAATACCATCTCGTAGTGAGTCTCCACATCTGTTGGCGTAAGCTGATGGACAAAAGGACTTGTGCGGCCAAGGCCACGACGAAGCAGGGCGGAATAGAACACAACAACATTGTTGTGGCCCATATGCAAGCTGCTCCGCTCGCCCATCTCGGCACAAGACCTTTCCCCCACGAAGAGCATGACGGGCCTGCGAGCAAGCTGAGCAATCGCAGTGCATCGGCACAGCACAACCATGGCCGCAGCAGGAGAGATTCGCGCAGGGGCGTGGAGCCATCGCCACAAAAACCGAGAAAAGGAAAAAAAATAAAGAGAGGCTGGAGAAAGGAGAGAAGTTGCGGCTAGAGGAGAAATGAACCGCTAAGGAAGGGTAGAAGTTGGCCTACATTTATAGAACAGGAATGCAAAAAGGTCAAAACTGAAAATTAGAGGGGAGTTAATGAAAATTATGTTACCAAGAATGAAGGAAAATCAATAAAGGTGTATGTTACCTAAGAAAAAGGACCCCAAAAAAGGTGTACTTTGACTACAACATTTCCCACGAACTAACCGCAGATCATTAAATAATTATTTCTGAAAACATATAATCCGCAGACCATGCTAAATAAAAGTGAATGCATTTCTCCAAAGTAATCTCAGGAAGTTCACGATATGTGTGCATGAAGTGAAGTACATGCTCAAAATGAAGCACAAGAGAAGCACTTTCGCGCAGTGCACAACAGAGAATTAGTGCACCTGATGCAGTCCTTAAATGTAAGTCATGTAGTCCGCAACGTTGGTATAAGCAATCACAACTTTGGCACAAAGAAGGATGCACGCCATGCAAAATGTGTACACCTGCAACACAAGACTATGACAAATGCAGTTCACACAGATCCAACAAAGCAGTTGTCGGGGGGAATCGGCTTCCTCGAACACCTATGGGGACCGAGCCCCTTACTGGTTCGGCTGGGGGGCGGAGGTTGCACAAAGAGCGGATCGAGGCGCTGCACACAAGGGGATTTTACCCAGCTTCGGGCCGCAAGGATGCGTAAAAGCCTACTGCTGCTTTGTGGATTGTATTGTGTTCTTGCTCGGGAGCGCGTGGTGCTACAGTACGCACGAGCCGCTGGCGAGACCGAGCGTGGCGATGGGTGTCCTCCCTCCTCCTACATGCGCATGGGGCCTCCTTTTATATGCTCAAGGGGTTACCCACAGGTGGCAGCGCAGGTGGGGGCAAAAATGGGAGAATGTTGTAGTGGGTACAGCTGCCTACACAGTGGCTGTATAGTGCTATCATACCTAACTCTGACGGCGGGGGACAAGGGCATTAAATGCCCGTCTGCGTCGCCCAGACGGTGCAGGGAAGTGGACCGTCAGGAGCGCCACCGTTTGCCACGATGGCTACTCTGTCAGCTTCGCTTCGCCACCGCATGCCCATGGCTGCACAACCTCCCGCCACGTGCGCCTGGAATGCCCCCAGAGCGACACGTTGGTGGGTGAGCTGGAGCGCAGGCACAGGGTGGTAACTCGCCGCGGCAAACGCCTTGCCGCGGTGGATGCCTTATCTCGCCCGGGAGCTCGTCGCTCACCGGGCCTTGCCGGAGCGCGGGACGCGCCGTGGCAAGGTCCTTGTCGTGCCGTGGTTGGCCTTCCCGGCAAGCTCCTCCTGCCGGGGTCTTGTGCTTCGAGCGGTTGTCCCGGCAAGCTCCTCTTGCCGGGGCCTGGCTCTCTTCGGGTGGCCTTCCCGGCAGGCTCCTCCTGCCGGGGCCTTGGCTCAAATACTTTGTTCTTGGATGGCCCAAAAAGGGACCACGGAGAGTCTTGGTGATCGCCTGGCAAGCCTTGCTGCGGGGTGCTACGACTGCCCGTGCAAAAGTTCGGGATACTAAGGTACCCCTACTTTAGTACACCGACAGGAGCCCCCGGGCCTGGGCCATACACGGTGCCGAGCACTGTTGGGCCAGGCCCAAAACAGTGCACGGGCACGCGCAGCCTGGGTCACGCTGCATCTGCTTCTGCGCCCACCACGTCCTCCCCGAAAGGCACGCGTCGAACGCGGCATCGTGGGGAGAGGCGTGCGTGACGTGGGTGGCGTGCGCGGGGCTGAGCCCCACAGGCGCGCGTCACGTCGCCATAAAGGGGGACGGTTCGCGCTAGCTCCATAAGTGGAGGGAGGAGTGGAGGCATGGCTTGTTCGCTGGACGGGGCCGAGGCACGGTTTTCGCGGCGCCCGTTCCCGCGATCACGGGGTGGGGAGAGGTCGCCTCATCCGTCGCCTCGGTCCTGCGCGTCAGCCATGCGGCTTCCATGCACCCGGGGTTGCGGACGGTGGAGTCAGGAGACCGGGCCGTCGCGGGTCGGGGCAGCAGGTCGGCCCCAGTCGCCTGGCCTTCCGGCGTCTTGATTGGCTGAGCGGGGCGGTCGAGCCCCCACCCTGCTCCTTTATAAAGAGCAAGAGGGGGAGACGGGAACCCACACTCCTCCATCTCTTCTCCTCTTCATCTTCTGACCCCCTCTCTCCATTCGCCATGGAGAAAGGGAATCCGGGTCCTTCATCGGTGGCGGCGAGGGTTGCCGCCAGGCAACGCGCTCCTCCTCCCCTTGCACCCGCGGTGGCGGAGCCAGCCATAAGGGGAAGGGGGAGGGGGCGAGGTCGTGGACGAGGGCGTGGACGAGGCCGCGGTGCTCAGGGAAGAGGAGGGCGGGGCGACGCGCCGGCCTCGCCTCCGCCAGCGGCTCCTCTTCCCACGGCGGTCCACCTCGGGGACGATCCTTGCGAGTTCTTCGTCAAGCTGCGCCGGGCGCCTCGCCGCCGCCTCCTCCTCCCGGCTCCCTTCGCAAGCGTGATGGAGATGGAGCAACCCGAGACGCTAAGGCTGCGCATGAAGGGCTGCGAGATCAGCGGCACGTGGGTCCACGTCGAGTTCCCAGCCCCCGGCGTAGTGTATCTTGGCCGAGGGTGGAAGACATTCGCCCGTATCCACACCTTGACGGAGGGGTTCACCCTCCATTTTAAGTTGATGGAGGGCGATCCCCTCTCCGTCAAGGCCTTCGGGGACTTCGTGACCCGGGCCCGGTGCTGCGTGGATAGCTCCTCCGACAGCGAAAGCTCCTCCTCGAGCGAGAGTGACGAGGAGGGGAGCGACAGCGACGACGAGGGCAGCGGTCGTCGGGATGACGGGTCCGACTAGGCCCCGGTCGCAGCTCCGTGTGGCACCGGCGACCCCATCATCCGGGTCGCCGGCCCCTTGAGCTCCTCGGGGTCGCCTCCTTGGTGGCTGGCGTGGCGTGGCTGCGGAAGAGGAAGAGGGCTGGCGGCAACACCGTCAACTCAGAGTACGAGGGCACGGCGCCCTCGACAGCGTGCTGACGCCCTGCCGCCTTGTCGGGCCCTTCTTCCGACGCCGCCATCACCGTCCAGCTTTCAGCCGGCCCCCGGGGCGTTCTGTTGGTGTCTTCTGCCACCCGTAGCTCGCCTAGGCGCTCCTTTTGCCCTTTTCGCCTCCTTGTCCTACCTCCTGAGGAGAGAGACAAGAAAGGGATTACGGGCATCTTATCTTCTTTCAATCTGTAAGCCCTCGGGCCTTAGTTGTGTTTAAAACTTATAATCCCATCTTTCATGTTTTTCATTCTCTCTGAACTGTACCTGAGCGGAATGTTTTTAATGAAAAGGGGATGTTTGCCGGGCCATTTGTCCCGTGGGTAAAACCCACGCCAAGGAACGAATCCTTTATATCGTTAAGATAGACACTTCTATGCCCGGCAACAGGCCCTGCCGTCTTCCCGCGCCACTCGACCTCTCTCACGCCTTTGGTGGAGGAAGGGATGAAGCGGGTTCGGGCCCCTCGTTCCGCCCCTTTGCCGCCGCGACTACTACCAAAACGGGCCCCAGGAACGCGCTCTGGGGCCGGTCATTAAGGGAGCACGGTAGCTTCCAGGAGGAAACAAGGTTTTCGTATTCCACAACTCATAAGAGAATGCATGACAAGGGATGCAAAAACTTATCTGGGATTGCAGCCCCCGGCAATCTTGGCTTGCCGCGGGCGAATCTTCATACTTGCAGCCCCCGGCAATACTGGCTTGCCGGGGACCAGATGCTGGTCCGCCCTTCTTCTCTTCTTCGTCCTTAAGCGGCCTGGCCAGGATATGCCAAACCCTGAGAACCAAAGGAAACGAAGGGACCGGAAAAAGGACGCAGACTCGACCTCTAAGCTAGGGTTAGTAGCTGTTAGGCACTATCAACCCTAACCAAGGACGAGACTCGACTCAGCATGCATGCCAAAACTTAGGGCGCTAGAGCTTCATTTCTGCTGCTCAGGGTCTGCGCCTGGCTTTGTACAAAGGATTACATGCAACTACGGCAAGACTTGTACAAAAGGTTGGTTGCCGGGCGGGGCCCGACAACCGCGCCTTACGGGTAAAACTTACGAAGATGCTCAATATTCCAGGAATTGCTCACCGGAGTGCCATCTTCGGTCTCGAGGCGGACAGCACCGGGCCTCGTGACTCGTCTCACCCGGTAAGGGCCTTCCCACTTCAGCGTCAACTTGTTATGATTCTTGGCGTTCGGGGTGCACCGAAGAACAAGGTCACCTTCCTCGAAGCTTCTGGCTTTAACTTTGCGGCTATGGTAGCGACGCAAAGCTTGCTGGTAGCGAGAGGCTCGCACAACAGCCTGAAGACGATCTTCCTCAAGGAGCAGCGCTTCATCTTCACGCAGCCGCTCTTGCTCAAGCTCATCATAAGCGAGCACTCGAGGTGACCCGTATACGAGGTCCGTGGGGGTAACTGCTTCTGCTCCATAGACTAGAGCAAATGGTGTCTGGCCAGTGGCTCGATTTGGCGTCGTTCTGATCGACCAAAGAGCCACCGGTAGCTCCTCGATCCAGTTTCTTCCGCACTTGTGCAGCCTGTCGAAAGTTCTGGTCTTGAGCCCGAGCAGTACTTCGGCGTTGGCCCTTTCAGCTTGACCGTTGCTCCTGGGATGAGCAACAGAAGCGAAGCAGACCTTGGCACCAAGATCTTGGACGTATTGCATGAAGGCGCGGGTCGTGAATTGTGTGTCGTTGTCGGTGATGATCCTGTTGGGGATCCCGAAGCGGCAGACAATCGACCTGAAGAACTTGATGGCTGACTGTGCTGTCACCTTCCTCACTGGTTCCACTTCCGGCCACTTTGTGAACTTGTCGATTGCGACGTACAAGTACTCAAAGCCCCCGACAGCTCGGGGGAAGGGGCCGAGGATGTCGAGCCCCCAGACCGAAAATGGCCAGGATAAAGGGATCGTCTGGAGAGCTTGAGTTGGCTGGTGTATCTACTTGGAATGGAAATGGCACGCTTCACACTTGGTTACTTGTGCAGTTGCATCTTGGAGGGCTGTCGGCCAGAAGAAACCTTGCCGGAACGCTTTGCCAGCGAGTGCTCTTGCGCCGATGTGGTGACCACATATGCCTCCATGTATCTCTGCCAACAGCTGCTGTCCGTCTTCCCGGGAAATGCACTTCAATTTCACACCGTTGCGCCCTCTTCTGTACAGTGTGTTGTCGACGAACTGGTACAAACTCGATCGCCGGGCTACTCTTTTCCGCTTCTTCTTGCTCTTCGGGAAGTTCTCCGTGCTGGAGGAAATGGACAGTCTGTTGCGCCCATGCTGGAGCCCGCGACTCGACAACAAGGACTGAAGGCACTTCTGCTGCTGCGGGAACGTCCGCTTCTACGGCGAGGATCTGGGGCTCAGCCGGAGCTTGACGTTCCCCGGCAAGCTTGCCGGAGCAAAACTTGTCAGGATCGCCTGCTTCTACGCAACAAACCTGGGGTTTTCCGGAGCAGACGGCTCCTCAGCGCTCTTGGCGTTGATCTTGGGGACCTTCATGGCGGCGGCTCCAGGGAGCTCTGCCGGAAGATAGTTGCCGGAGACCAACTTCCTCTTCTTGCTCTGTCTGGTTGATGGCGTTACGGATGGTTGCGTCAGCTTGAGCACAAAGATTCCTGGTTCCACAGGTAACTTAAATGCTGCGCACTTCGATAGGCCATCAGCGATGTCATTCTCAGCTCTTGGAATGTGTTCCATTTGTAGGCCGTCAAAGTGCTCTTCCAGCTTCCTCACTTCATCAACGTACGCTTCCATCAACGGACTCTGGTAATCCTTGTACACTTGGCGGATGACAAGCTGCGAGTCACCCCTGACAATGAGCTTCTTGATCCCAAGTTCTGCCGCGATCCTGAGACCGGCGAGCAGACCTTCATACTCTGCAGTATTATTGGTTGCTTGCTCCTTGGGAAAGTGCATCTGGACTACGTACTTGAGGTGCTCTCCGTGGGCGCGACGAGTAACGCGCCAGCACCGGCGCCTTGCAGCGAGAAAGCACCATCAAAGTACATCAGCCACTCTTTGCTTGACGGGCCGCGCGTGAGGACAGACGGCGAGGTGGTGCTCAATCAGTTTCCTGGGAACGCCGGGGATGTCGGATGGTTGCCAGGCAAACACATCGACATTCGCCCGCAGGAAAGCAACGAGCGCGCTTTCCTATTTGGGGTCGAGCGTGGCACTGATGGTGAAGGTACCACCAGTGCCGTCCTCCTTGGCGGGCACCTTCTTGGTCGTTGGCGGAGCTGCCATTGTCTTCTTAATCTTGCCGGTGGAGCTCGATGGCGCGTCCTCGACGGTAGCGCAACACTCCAAAGAGGTGCGCTTGCCGGAATGGGCGCCAGAGCACTTGCCGGGCTTGGTCCTCTTCTTCCCTCCGGGAGCTTCAGCGGCAAGCGGCTTGTGATCCGCTGCGGCTACTGCTTCCCGGTAGATCTTGTCGGCATAGATAAGGGCATCCTTCTTGTCGCCGGGGACAGAGATGACGCTTATCGGGCCTGGCATCTTGAGCATGTTGTAGGCGTAGTGAGAGGCCGCCATGAACTTGGCGAGCGCTGGACGGCCGAGAATTCCATTGTAAGGCAATGGAAAATCGGCAACGTCAAAAGTGATCCTCTCTGTCCTGAAGTTCAGCTCGCTGCTAAATGTCACTGGCAATGTTATCTTCCCCTTCGGCTTGCTCCTTCCCGGGTTGATTCCTTGGAATGCGCCGGTCTCTTCGAGCTTGCTGTCGGGGACTTGGAGTTTCCGGAGCACAGCGGAGGAGATCAGGTTCAAGCCGGCCCCGCCGTCAACTAGTATCTTAGTGACCTTGAGGTTGCGGACTGTTGGTGAGACCAACATGGGCAAGCACCCGATCGCCGTTGTGCGATCAGGGTGGTCCTCAATATCAAAGATGATAGGCGTGCTGGACCATTTCAGAGGCTTGCGCAACTTGACGGGTGGCTCCGCTGC
Source organism: Aegilops umbellulata (assembly GCA_032464435.1). Lineage (NCBI taxonomy): Eukaryota > Viridiplantae > Streptophyta > Magnoliopsida > Poales > Poaceae > Aegilops > Aegilops umbellulata. The sequence continues at coordinate 185,939,819 of CP136055.1, forward strand.
ATTGACTTCCCGCGCCCACTGCTTGAGCTGGCGGTGAGAAGTATGCAGGGAGGCACCGCCGTCTACGCACAAGACCTCTGTGGCTTTCTGAAACTCCTGCTCACTGGTCTCAACGTCATCCATGTCTTTTTCTTCGTCATCGTCTTCGTGCCTGGTCCTCCGCCACCTCCCCGGGCTCTCTCCTTGTCGCGCCGCTCGTACTCGGCCTTTGGCAGCTCGAGGAGCTACTCGACGTGCTTGCAGCTCTGGAGGTCATGGCCCTTGGTGCGGTGGATCTTGCAGTACTGTTTGTTGGTGCCGTCCCGCTTGTCGGCGACCGCCACAGCCTGGCAGTGGGCGCATCCGGCAATCTCCTTGCCAGAGCTACCAGCCTGGGCCTTCTTGGCGGCGCCTTCATCGCCGGACTGCTCAACAACCAGTACTTCTTGGCTCTTCTTCTTCCTGTTGCTCCGTCGCTGGCCCTTCCTTGCCGGGGCGGTATCCTCACTGTCAGATTCTCCTGCTCCAGTGTTCTCTCCGGGGAGTTTCCTCCCTTCCTCAGCACGGGCACACTTGTCGGCCAGGGCATATAGCTCACTAACGTCTTTGATCTTGCACATCGCCATCTCCTCCCGCATCCTGCGGTTACGCACGTTCTGATGGAACGCGCTGATGACCGCGGTGGGGTGGACGTCTGGGATGTTGTAGTGTACACGGCTGAATCTCTGGATGAACTTGCGCAGGGGTTCCCCTTCCTTCTGGACGAGCAGATGAAGGTCGCTCGCTTGGCCATGGGGTTTGTGGCCGCGCGTAAAGGCGCCAACAAACTGATGGCACAAGTTATGGAGTTATCCGTCAAGTGCATGAGCCAGGATCTGACGTTGGATTTGAGTACCAGCGGGAAGTAGTTGGCAAGGATCTTGTCGTCTCGCCCTCCAGCAGCCTGCACCGCGATGGTGTAGATGCTGAGGAACTCCGACGGATGCGACTTGCCGTCGTACTTCTCTGGTACGTCTGGCTTGAAATTCTTCGTGCTGGGCCACTGTACTTGCCGCAGCTCACGGGTGAACGCAGGGCAGCCCCCCGCGTACGGCAGGTCGCCTGGTTCCCCCGGTGCATGCATGTCGACAGAAGGCCCAGCGCGGTGGTCTGATTGACGCCGCGCTTCTCTCCGACACTCGATGCGAGTACGAGCGTCCTCTTGCTCTCTCTCATGAAGAACTTGGCGTTGATCGCGGCGATTCCGCGGATTCGACGTCGCGGTGGAGTCGTTGTCGTGATGATTCCGGCGAGTCGGCGACCTTGGCCTCTGGGGCGGGGAGTGCACGGTGGGCGCACCCCCGCCGGTCCGGGCGCCATCGGTTCTCGCCTGGCCGTCCCGCCGCGGCTGCGACGCGCTGTGCTGCCGCGGGGTGTCGCCGTTGGCGAAACCGATGAGGCTCTGTATCGTGGCCCTCCAGTCGTCGAGCTTGTCCGCCGCTGGAGGGTAGTCTAGGAGCAGTTGAGCTCGCGCCAGAGCTTCTGCTGGAGTGGTGGGCAGTGGTGGCGAACGGCGCGTGGAGCGGGATGTGCTTGAACTTCTAACTACGTTAGAAGGAGCCACACCCGGACCAGGCAGCCGTGCCACGCTCGCGCCAGCACGTTGGTCTGAGTGCTGGCCTTGAGCGCCCTGGGATCCGTCGGCTCGATTTGGGTCCAGCGAGCGTATGGTACCGTGGGCACCAAGACGCTGCTGGTCCCGTGCCTCCTGAGAGGGGCGCGGTGCATGTTCGGACGCTGTGGCGCCATGAGCTGGCTTGACGACGCCCGTCCCGCCGCCGGTGTCGTCCCCACCGCCCGTTTGCTCCAAGGGCGGCGGGTTCGACACGGACGGACCGGCCACCTCCGGAGCCTTCTTCTTCGGTGGCATGTCGACGAAGATGATGGAGATCTAGCTGGTGCAGACGCCGGATCAGGTTCGCACAACTTCGACGCCCCCTACCTGGCGCGCCAAAGATGTCGGGGGGAATATGCTTCCTCGAACACCTATGGGGATCGAGCCCCTTACTGGTTCGGCGGGGGGGGGGGGGGGGCGGAGGTTGCACAAAGAGCGGATCGAGGCGCTGCCCACAAGGGGATTTTACCCAGCTTCGGGCCGCAAGGATGCGTAAAACCCTACTGCTGCTTTGTGGATTGTATTGTGTTCTTGCTCGGGAGCACGTGGTGCTACAGTACGCATGAGCCGCTGGCGAGACCAAGCGTGGTGATGGGTGTCCTCCCTCCTCCTACATGCGCATGGGGCCTCCTTTTATATGCTCAAGGGGTTACCCACAGGTGGCAGCGCAGGTTGGGGCAAAAATGGGAGAATGCTGTAGTGGGTACAGCTGCCTGCACAGTGGCTGTACAGTGCTATCATACCTAACTCTGACGGCGGGGGAAAAGGGCATTAAATGCCCATCCGTGTCGCCCAGACGATGCAGGGAAGTGGACCGTCAGGAGCGTCACCGTTTGCCACGATGGCTACTCTGTCAGCTTCGCTTCGCCACCGCATGCCCCTGGCTGCACAACCTCCTGCCACGTGCGCCTGGAATGCCCCCAGAGCGACACGTTGGTGGGTGAGCTGGAGCGCAGGCACGGGGTGGTAACTCGCCACGGCAAACGCCTTGCCATGGTGGATGCCTTGTCGCGCCCGGGAGCTCGTCGCTCACCGAGCCTTGCCAGAGCGCGGGACGCGCCATGGCAAGGTCCTTGTCGTGCCGTGGTTGGCCTTCCCGGCAAGCTCCTCCTGCAGGGGTCTTGTGCTTCGAGCGGTCGTCCCGGCAAGCTCCTCTTGCCGGGGCCTGGCTCTCTTTGGGTGGCCTTCCCGGCAGGCTCCTCCTGCCGAGGCCTTGGCTCAAATACTGTGTTCTTGGATGGCCCAAAAAGGGACCACGGAGAGTCTTGGCGATCGCCTGGCAGGCCTTGCCGCGGGGTGCTACGACTGCCCGTGCACAAGTTCGGGGTACTAAGGTACCCCTACTTTAGTACACCGACAGCAGTGCACACCCATACACTAGAAAAAGGATACGTAAGAGGAAAATCAATAAAGAAAAATGCTACCCGTGCAGTGCACAAAAATGTAGCGCAAACATGTGTAGTGCGGAATGCGTGCACATGCAGTACAGAGCACTGATCAATGTAGTGCACGGATGATATACTAAGCAGTGCATGCCCCTACATTTGAAAAAATAGTTACGAGAGAAAATACAAAGAAAACAAATTGACCACCCAGGTGCAACCGACCACAGCCAGTCTCATAATAGATCTACGCCCACAAAAGGCGAGTCGTTCTGAGCCACGGTGCATGGGGCCGGGCACACATGGGCCCACAGGTCAGAGAGCATAGAGCAGCGAGCGTCGTGTATAAGCACCCAAATAAGTAACCAGAGGAGTTCGATGAGGATGCCTCGCCAGCGCTTATAAACAGGTCGAGCGCGCCCTCCGCGGGCGAGGTGGGACTAAACATTAGAGCGCACACATGGCGCACCGGGAACCAGCCGTGCTCACAGGCCGACTTGGGCCCAATGCGTCTTCACTCCCCGAACACAGGCCGCACACGACCCTCTAAAAAACCAATAAGTACAAAAATAAAACATCAAAGAAAAATGAGAAACTTTTTTTAAATGAATAAGAACAAAAAAATGTGTGTGGGCACTACCAAAAATTACAGTTCGCTCTTAATAAATAAAACGCAGGAAGCCCGAAGTCAATGTACAAATGCAGTCCGCGACATACAATAATGCAGTTCGCCACGTGGAAGCACGAAATATTCTTTTTTCCGAAATGCATTTCTCTTTCTACTGCAATGTAGTATGGCTAAAATGAGGAATGCAACCCTGTTAGTTAAGCAAAGTAGTCCGACACCCCTACCCACACTACCCTCCATCCACACAAAAGTTGCATTACCATCAAAAATAGAAAAAGAGAAAAAAAGAAAGAACTCCATCAAAAAACAAAATGTGCGTACATCTGTGTGAATCCGGATCCGATATAATTTAGTGTACGAAGAATAAATTTCACTTCCGTGCAGTACACTATGTGGACATATGCAGTTCTTTTGTGATAGCGAAGAACTGCACTTACTAGGAAAATTCACCAAAAACACAATCATCACATTTTCTGACAGTTGCGTGCATACCAGAACTAGTCACGAAAAAAGAGGCGACGATGTTCTAGATTTTGAATGAACTAACACAGCCTCCTCATAGCAGAACCTCTCCGCAGTTGTCACGTAACTAAAAACACTGCCCAACCATGCTACCACTCCACTCCACCTCTCGCACATCCTATCACGGAGAGCAGAGGAGAAAAGACAACTACTTCATCTCCCCAAAAACCCCATTGCATCTTCCTCTCCGCACTTCCTTTCACTAACCTCTCTCTCCAAAACAAACACGAGAGAGCAGAGGAGAGTCTTGGCGGATGCACCTCTATACAAGCAGCACCTCAGGTACACCAGGGAGCTCCACGACGTTGACCTCTATGGCAACCACAAGCTCCACGTCGTTTGCACAAGCAAGGTTCAAGACGTGGAGAAGATGTTGTCCACGCTCAGGAGGAAGCTCGGCAAAATGCTCATCAAACTAGTCAGCGTTGATGTCGAGTACACGCACTACATGAAGCCACAACGGGCGGCAGTGCTCCAGCTACGCGTAGAAAAAGAATGCCTTGTCTACCACATCTCTGCAGCTAAAGACATGTCAGAATAACTATCAATCTGTACCATCGCTTGTCAATATTGATTTTAAAATTTCTTCATTGCAATTGCCATTATTTAAAATTTGGTTCTCATTTTAAAAAAGCATGGCATAGGAATTCATTGACAGTTTTCATCTGGCTCCATGTAACTCATGAGTTCTTGAATTATATGATCTAGCGATACACACAGTTTTATTTTGTTTTTACCAAATACAAATTATTTGACTGAACAATAGAAAACTACAACATTACTATATACAACATGTATGAAATTCAATTCAAGAATACAAACATGCATAAAACATGCATTGTTTATGCAATCTATTATCAGATTTACTAGTTATGTTGTACAAAGTATTAGCAGCTACTCACTACAACAGATTCAGGTATTCATATTGCACTTCAATTTCAGAAAAAACAAAAAAAACATTGGTAGTTCTAAGAAATAAACTATATTCAGTCTATACAAACATCTTGCAGGCTAATGGAACTAGACAAATTCCTCATGAATGGTGAGTACACCTTCGTTGGATTCGCCATTGAAGGAGACAAAAGCAAGCTGAAGCTATCTGGATTGGAGATCAACTCCGACAACTACATTAATATTCAGGTGGAATGGAGGGACCCATACAATAAAAAGGAATTTGACTCTTTGGCTGACGTTGCCGATAAGATGATAGACATTCACTACCATGACATGAAGAAAAAAGTTAACCGCAAGGAGGACCATACTCTGTGGGGATTTTGCCCGTTGCTAGACAAGCTTATCAAGTATGCAACAATAGATGCATTCGCAACATATGAGTCACGGAGAATCATCTACGATGTCATAATGGGACTGGATAGGGCAAAAAGAGACAAAGAAGCAAAGAAGAAGAAGAACAAGGTTGTAATCCAATACAACAACTAGAAATAATCAGGGCTATGTTTAGATTCATTTTACTTTAGTGGTTGTGTTGTTCTTTGTTTCATGTGTGCAAGCTTTTGATTATGTATGTTGCTTCATATCGAATGTTTCTTTTGTAAAAACAATGTCATTTTAGAATTATCATCAAATTTTCTTTCTGTTGTTTGCTTATATATCGTCTGTTTGCTTGTGATCATTTGCTTTTGCTGAACTTAGTTTGTATTAGAACAAGTATCTAGACAACTTTGAAAAATCTAGTGTGTGATACCAAAAAATACAACACAAATACAACATATTCAAAAACAACGTTAAACAAAAAAATTAAGTACTCTGACTACAACTCATACCTAAAAAAGAAAGATTAATGCAGTTCACAATCGAAAAAATAAGCAATACATGTGTGTCCACATGCAGTCCACAATAGTAATTATAGAAAAATACCATTATTATTCATAATTCTAAAAATATATAATCCGCAGACCATTCTGAAGAAACGTGAATATAGTTCACCGAAGAAATATAAGGCAGTTCACAATGTGTATACATGAAGTGCAGTACATGCTTAAATGTAGAACGGGAGGGTCTGCATCAACTTTCGTGGAGTGCACAACACACAAACTTGGTACGCGCAGTGCAGTCCTCAACGTTAGTGCAAACAGTACAAATGACATCATTTGTACTACCACGAAATATATATACTCCAAAAGAAAAAATGCTTCAGATAAGGAAAAAATTGACCACCCAGGTGCAACCAGGCCCCAGCCAGTCTTGTAATAGGTCTACGCCCATAGTAGGCGAGTCGTTCTGAGCCACGTTGCATGGGGCCTGGCATACATGGGCCCACAGGTCAGAGAATTAAGGGCAGCGAGCACCGTGTATAAGCGCCCAAACTAGTAACCAGAGGAGTTTGATAGAGATGCTTCGCCAGCGCTTATAAACAAGTAAAGGGCGCTCCCCACGGGCGAGGTGTGAAAAAACATTAGGGCGCACACATAGCGCACCGGGAACCAGCACTGCTCACAGGCCGAGTTGGGCCCAATGCGTCTTACAACCCAACGTACCCAACAAATTCTCACAGCCCAAAACAAACAAGCCCAACGACGCACAACTAGCAAGTAACTCCAGTACCCCCCACCTAAAAGAATTGTAGTCCGTTGTGTAGTTCAGCATGGGACGTAAGATGTGCTGTCAATAAAGCATTGCAGTTTGCTTAGACGATTGTTTCATCCAGCCAATCAAGAACACTACCACGGCTAGCCCGAGTCAAACCGCCTCCTGCACTTGGCGAATCTTTTCAGTTGGGTACAACGGCACAATCCCACGTCACACCCTGGCTTGGTTGACAGGCGCATGGGGTGTGACAGGGAGGCGACGGACTCGGCTACGAATGCGGTGCCGCGGCACGCCGCGTCGCCGCCTGCTCCGGCTCGTTCCAGGCTCGGCCTCGCGGGGGGTGGGGAGGAGGGGTCACGACCCCCCTCCCACCCCCCTGCTTGGCCTCGCGCTAACGCATGCAGTGTGCTTGGTTGACAGGTGCAGTGCGGACATTTTGTTTTTCCAACCCTACGACGCACGCATCCGAGAGCCACACCCCTAAGATAGACAGGGAGGCGACGGGGTGTGACGGACTCGCCTACGCATGCGACGGCGCGGCATGCCACGTCGCCACCTGCTCCGGCTCGTTCCAGGCTTGGCCTCGTAGAAGAGTGGGGAGGGGGTCACGACCCCCCTCCAACCCCCCTGCTCGGCCTCGCGCTAACGCACACAGTGCACTTGGTTGACACGCGCAGTGCGGACATTCTATTTTTTCCAACCCATAGGACGCACGCAACCCAAGAGGGACACCCCTATGATAGACAGGGAGGCGACGGGTAGTGACTGACTCGCCTAGACATGCGGCGCCGCGGCACGCCGCGTCGCCGCCTGCTCCGGCACATTCCAGGCTCGGCCTTGCAGGGGGCTGGGGCCCCCCTCCCCGCCCCCTGCGAGGCCTCGCGCTAACGCATGCAGTGCGCTTGGTTGACAGACGCAGTGCGGTCATTCTGTTTTTCCAAGACATAGGACGCACCCAACCCAGAGCCACACCCCTAAGATAGACAGGGAGGCCATGGGGTTTGAAGGACTCGCCTACGCATGCGGCGCCGCCTGCTCTGACTCGTTCTAGGCTCGGCCTCGCAAGGAGGTGGGGAGGGGGGTCACGACCCCCCTCCCACCCCCTGCTCGGCCTCGTGCTAACGCACGTAGTGCGCTTGGTTGACAGGTGCAGTGCGCACATTCTATTTTTCCAACCCTAGGACGCATGCAACCCCAGAGCCACACCCCTAAGATAGACAAGGAGGCAACGGGGTGCGATGGACTCGCCTACACATGCGGCGCCGGGGCACGCCGCGTCGCCGCCTGCTCCGGCTCATTCCAGGCTCGGCCTCGCAAGGGGGTGGGGAGGGGGGTCACGACCCCCCTCACACCCCCTGCTCGGCCTCGCGCTAACGCACGCAGTGCGCTAAGTACAGGGAATACAGGTGCAATACAAACCTATAGACAACTAAAAAGATAGGGTGGGGCCCCAACCCACCCCCACCCTACCGTACAAACAATAAAAAAACAACTGCAGGACGCAACTTTAGACAATGAAGTGCATTTGGTTAGACAAAGCAGTGCAGTATCATAAAGCAATGCAGTTTCGGGATACACACATGAATACAGGGGCTGCAGCAAGTGCAACAAAAAAACTACAGGTGCAGCACAAACCTGTAGACAAATGCAGTGCTTTTTGTTGGTCGAAGAAGTTCGGCATCACATGCAATGCAGTTTCTGGGATACGTACGATACATATAAGCATGACAAATGCCAGTTCGCACATAACGTATTCGTCAACAAATCAAACATATATACATGTATATACTGTATGAGTTGTTTATATAAGATACACACACAAATTCGTCCATATACGTTGATGCAAAAAGTAGACGAAACACAACAACAGGAAAAAGTATTTTCATACATTATCTACCTTAGATAGCACATAGTACACAACATGAACCCTAGTCCTTGTCCATACGCAGGCTTTTACCCAGGAAAAACAAATGCCAAATGACTGTTACTGCGTCTCCGACTGCGACAGGGAAGTAAGCCCAAGGTTAGCAATCCGATCTCGTAGCTCAGGCGGCATGTCTTCATAATACAACATGTTCGAAGGATTGAACAACAGCTGGAACATGTACTCCGCCTTCCAATCTTCGAAAGCGGGCTGAAAAGAAAATTAAAAAAAATGCAGACTAGTGATTAAAAAAAGGTTGTCATAAGAACAAAAAGGTGAAAAAATCAAAAAATAAAGGAGGTAACAAGAAAAGAAAAAACATAGAAGGTATTACATCCGATTTGACAATCTTCTCGACTAAACGTTGGCCGTCATACAACTTCGTCAACCTCAGAACATAGATTCCGCACTCGTTTGTTTCCTGCACTGCCACGACTGGGTAAGAGGGCTTCTGTGCCAATTTAACCCAGTCAGGGTGGTTCTTAGATTTATACAATTTTTCACCATAAATCGCCTTCAGTAGCTGAGTCATCCTCCTCATATGGCACAAAAAGAAAGCACAAAGTAAAATAACACATGTCATAGATAAAATAACTATTCAGACAAACCGAAAAATACAAAGTTCTTCTCAACGTCTAAATAGTCCCTCTTTTAAATGCACATGAGGTCATTTCCTTTTATAACTTTTTTACACAGATATTTTACACATATATTTTACACAGATTGGGGATGTGTGAGAAAATGCAGTTCTGTCACGCATATGTTGTAGTCACTACTGCAGGATGGTGCTAACTCGACACTACGATCAGAGACACTTCGATGAAACTGTGTGCGATGCCATAATCACAAACAGTGGTGTAAAATAACCATAAAAAAAGGTGCAAAACGTTTGGGATGGACGATGCATCAAACACGGTTTAGATTTTAGTTGCGTGTGCGATGCAGGCATACGGTTCAGCTCAAATAACCGTTTGCGATGAGGAGGAACAAAAGAAACGGGCAGCCAGATTAAGGTGTGTGCGATGTACATCATACGATTCACTCGTATGAACTGTTTGTGATTAGGCAACACAAAAGAAACGGCCAGCTAGATCAAAGGTGTGTGCGATATACGGCATGCGGTTCACTCGGGTGAACTGTTTGCGTTGAGACATGAGAACAGAAATGATTCAAATGAACAAGATGTGTGTGATACGAGTCAAACAGGTCTGTAATCGGAAACGTGTGCGAAGACCGATAACAACACAGATGATTACTGCTAACAAGCCATGTGTGTTGTGAGCAAATGATTTCTAGTGTACAATTGTGAGTGATTGATGAAAAAAACATCACTCACAGATTCAATTGTTTAGTTCGTGTGGGATGTGATTTTCTTTGTCCGCACAACATCTACGCTCTGTCTACAGAGCATGAAAATATATACTTATAAAGACACCATTGCATAACCAAATTAAGCATACAATTACACAAGTGACTACACACATAAAATTTCCACACACCAAAGAAAGCAATTACATGCATACTAAAGTAGGAGAAACTAGGATATAATCATCTACTTACTGTTGCGATGATGCTTGCCATTGCTCTACTTCTGGCTGGATCCCTGGCCGTTTTGGGGAAGGAGGGACTTCCTCATGTCAACAATCCGCATGTACATGCCGTAGCTCATGTACACCTCCTTGGCCGCGTACACGACGTGAGCTTTGTCGAGTTTCTCCATCCAGGCCGAGTGCCAGGCACGCTTGTCCTTGTTGCACGAATCCTTCATGTCTCTGTTGTAGGGGTCGATGGTGGCCTCAGCGATGTGAACCAGTGAGTCCTTCTCATGCTCCTTGCTGCCCCTGATCTTGTATTGGCCCTGGATGTCGACAAGATTCTGGCAGGCGATGCCCGAATTATGGAGCGCCTTTACATCGTTGGTGATGTCCACCGTAGCGAACATGTAGTGGGGGCTGTTGAAAAACCCGGCGAAACGCTCGCAAGGCCTTGTGGCTAGGCAATAGTGGTAGACGAGTACGTGATGGCGCACGCACATCTGGGCGACGACGAACATGGGACGAGACCCAGCACAGGCGCGGGTGTACTCGAGGTCAACCCGACCACCTTGTACTTCTCCTCGGCAAGCAACAGCTCCATGATATGGATGGAGCGCTCCGACTAGACCGGGTCGTTGGTGTACACCACCGAGAGGTCCATGAACCTTCTATGGGTGTCCACCACGACACGGATGGTGAACTGCTGCTCATCGTCGGTAGCCGCTCGGAGCGCCATTGGAGCCACGCAGGATACCCTCTAAGAATTTCTCGTGGTGGGTGTGCTTCTTGCAATGGTGGGGTGCGATCGAAATGTTGAAGAGACACAAGGGTAGGTTAAATGGCCGTTGTAATAAATGGGGTCCGGCCGGGCTATAATCATCACGTCTTGTCACGACGTTCATAGCAGAGGTTTCCAGAATCTAGTGCACGCTTGACAACACCGCACCTCAGGCGTGGGCTCGAAGAGGCGCCAAATGTATCGTCGGTGAGCCTGTTCCCGCGCTGTTTACTGCGCAAGCTTCCCGCCCGGCTACTTTGGCCACGCGTCAGCTAGAAGAGGGAAAAATCATGGGTGTTTATTGGCAAAAAGCTGTGTAAAAACAAGGTGTGTGGAATGACTTCGGTCATAAGCTTACCCTTGGGTGATGAGGTCAAAGTTACACAGAAGGGTGATGATGGACACTCGAGTGCGATAATTAATTCTGCGCTCTACAGTGCACACGGTGGAAGAAACCAACTGTGCGCAATAATGTCGAAGATCAAAGTCGAGTTAGCTATACAGATCGTGTGCTGTGAGATTGACAAGGTAAACTGATCCTAGAATGGTTAATAAAATATAAGACCATTGCATATTACACTACAAAAAAAAGACACATCCGTGACATTTTGGGCCGAACGAATTTTTTTTCTGTCATACATATGACACTTCTATGACGATAATTGTGACAAAACCCGGTATCATCATAGATGTGGTGGGCTCCTACTTCTATGACAAAAAATCATGAGAGAAAATGGGTTTTTCGTCCTGGGCGGGCCGGAGACGCAGCTACATGACATTCTTTGGGCCGTCCATGACGGAAAAAACCATCATAGAAGCGAGGGGGAGGAAAATTTTGGGGAGTTCTCGGTTACGGTGGGAGGTCGGGGGCCGAGCGAAGCGCATTTCTCTCGTACACGTACGCGTGTGTGTGCGAGGCGTTGGCTCTAACTGAACCCGAGCGAGGCGTTGAGCTCTAACTGAACCCGAGCGATTGCACTGCAGGCTACGCATTACTAAACCCGAGCGATCGATCGATGGCTGTTAACTGAACCCGATAGAGCGATTCCTTCGCTACTGCTGCTAACTGAAGCCGATCGATGCTGCCTCTGGATGAACAGTGAGTGTTGCGGGGGGGTGGATGAACAGTTCCAGGGGGGTGGATTAACAGGACCCCGTGGTGTTGCCTCTGGATGAACAGGACCCCGATCGATTGAGCCGGTTGGGGCTGGATGAACAGGACCCCGTGGAGGGCTGGATGAACAGGACCACCCCGTGGAGGGCTGGATGAATAGTAGATGGTGGACGGCAGGATGAACAGTAGCCCGTGCAGGGGTGGTTGAACAGGAGCCCGTGGAGAGGGCTGGTTGAACAATAGCCGGTGGAGTAGCGCGCGGTGGAGGCTGGATGAACAGGAGCCCGTGGATGAACAGTCGCAGGTGGAGGCTGGAGGGGGTCGACGGTGGATGAACAGTAACTCGTGGAGGCTGGAGGGGGTCGACGGTGGAGATGAACAGTATCCCATGGAGTCCCGTTTTGCGGTACGCCACACCCCTCCCGATGAACAGGACCCCCGTTTCGACCGTAGGAGGTCCGTTTCCTCCATTTTGCGGTACGCCACACCCCTCCCGATCAACAGGACCCCTGTTTCGACCGTAGGAGGTCCGTTTCCTCCGTTTTGCGGTACGCCACTCCCCTCCCGATCAACAGGACCCCCGTTTTGACCGTAGGAGGTCCGTTTCCTCCGTTGTGCAGTACGCCAGGCCTCGTTTCCATCGCCTCTTCCATCCAAGCCCTCCCGATGAACACGACCACACATTTCGTTCCGACCCAGCCGGTTGGCTCCCACGCGTTCTGTTGCTTCCCGATGACCACGACGCATTCCGTTGCCTCACCATGAACACGAGCATTCCGTTGCCTCCCCATCAACACGACGACGATGCTGTTTCTCCGTTCCGACCCAGCCATGTCAACGAGCCCTCGCCCTACGTATGCGCGAGTAGGCGTTCGAGACCCCGCCCGTATGTACACATACGTGGCCGTATTTTCTTTCTTGCACCCTAGCCGCCTCTACTACGACACGTGCGCGCCTCTACATCCACCCATATATATGTACGTACACGTTCGCGACCAGAATGACAACGCTACGTACGCTTCGACCAGGTGGGTCCCGACTATCACGCAATTCCTTACTTGCGAAGATGTAGGTGGTGTGTCCCAGCAGTAAGGGGGGAATCGTTTTTTTTTGCCCGAACGCACTTCCTTGCGTGCGAAGGTGTAGCTGGTGGGTCCTAGCAGTTAGGGGGAAACATTTTTCGCAAAATACGATGGCCCGTCCGGTGGCTCCCTGCTGTCAGGTGGAGGAATCATTATTTTCCGCGTAATAAGGAGGCACTTCCTTGCTGTCGCCATGGACCCAGCTGTCAGCCTCTCCACATACAGACCACGTCCGATGGAAGTCGTTCCTTGACCACGTTGACCACTCCGCACCGAGAGCACCAGGGCGGTGGACGACGGCGAGGCCTAGGAAGGGGACGGTGCGGAGCCGGTGAAGACGCACCAGTGGATGGCCACGCAGAGAGGAGTATGAGGGTTCACTCGTTCGGCTGCGGTGTGAGGCTGCCGTCGCCGCAGGGCCTGGCCAGCGGTGGGAATAGTAGGGGGTGGTGAGGCCTCCGCGGCAGCACAGCCGGCCAAGGGAGGCAGGAGCAGGTGGCACGACAGGCGCTGCTTTGGGCGTCTGGAGCAAGAAGACCAGAGGTGGAAGAAGCACTACAGCCGTTGGATGGACATCGTACCGTCACTTGAGCTAGAATCATGCATATTGACTAAGTTGACAAAGCCCTCCATCCCCGTCAACTTAGTAGGCCCACAAGTAAGCCTCCCACCAAGGTGGGTCCCAGCTAGCAGGGGGTATTCATTTTTTTGAGCGTAATAAGGAGGCACTTTCGGTGGGTCCGAGCTGACAATAGGGGGAACATTTTTTTTTGCGAAATACGATGGCCCGTCGGGTGGGTCCCAGCAGTCAGGGGCAAACATTTTTTTCGCGATATACTGGTGGGCGTCCGGTGGGTCCCTGCTGTCAGGTGGAGGAATAATTATTTTTCGCGTAATAAGGAGGCACTTCCTTGCGGCTGCCATGGACCCAGCTGTCAGCCTCTCCACGTACAATATTCTTTCGATGGAATTTGGTCGTTGACCACATTGACCACGCCGCGCCGACAGCACCACGGCGGTGGACGACGGCGAGGCCTAGGAAGGGGATGACGCGGACCCGGGGAAGACGCGGCAGTGGATGACCATGCGGAGAGGAGTACGAGGGTTCACTGGTTCGGCTGCGCTGACATCGCCGCAGAATAATAGGGGGTGTGGGTGAGTGGAGTGGAGGGATGGCATGGCCAGTGGTGGGAGTAGTATGGGGGCGGTGAGGCCTCCACGGCAGCACAGCCGGCCACGGGAGGCAGGAGCAGGCGGTAGGACCGGCGCTGCTTTGGGCGGCTGGAGCAAGAAGACCAGAGGTTGAAGAAGCACTACGGCTGTTGGATGGACATCGTACAGTTAGTCAAGCTAGAATCGTGCATATTGACTAAGTTGACAAAGCCCTTCGTTCCCGTCAACTTAGTAGGCCCACTATACTGGGTCCCAGCTAGCAGGGGAGTATTCATTTTTTTTGTGCGTAATAAGGAGGCACTTCCTTGCGTGCGAAGATATAGCTGGTGGGTCCAAGTTGTCAGCGGCGGTAAAGTTTTTTTCGCGAAATACAGAGGCCATTTCGGTGGGTCCCGGATGTCAGGTGGAGGAAATCATTATTTTGCGCGTAATAAGGAGGCATTTCCTTGCGTGCAGCCGTGGACCCAGCTGTCAGCCTCTCCACATACAGTCCACTTCAGATGCATGTCGGTCGTTCACCATGCTGACCACGCCATGCCGAGAGCACCAGGGCGGTGGACGATGGCGAGGCCTATAAAGGGACAACACGGAGGTAGGGAAGACTTGGCCGTTGTTTTTGTTTCCCACGCGGAGGTGAGTACGACTGTACGATGGTTTACTGGTTCATCTGCCGTCGCCGGAGAATAACAGCATGTGTGGGTGAGTAGAGAGATGGCTAGGCCAGTGAGGGGAGTACGGTGGGGCGGTGAGGCCTGCGCGACAGCACAGCCGGCCGCGGGGAGGAGGGAGTAGGCAGTCCCGCCGGCGCTTGTTTGAGCGGCTGGAGCAGGAAGAGCACGACGGCCGTTGGATGGACATCCAACAGTACACAGGCCATCTGTAGAAAGCCTCAAATCTATGGAAAACAACATACAACCCATCTGCCATTATTTCTAATAATTTACAGCCCATTTGCTAATTCTTACGGGTTTTTTTGGAGCCCATATTCTTTATGTTAGCATTACAGCCCATATTGTGGCCACCGTTAAAAAATTATACAAAATTTTCCATATGTCGGTGCAGTCTGAACTATTTTTAATCCCGAAATTTCAAGTCACATTCTGACTGATTTTAAAAATAAATGTATATCAATATAAAATCCAATAAATTATCCACGCATAAAAATCAATGCAATTTAAAATCTTGAAATGAAAAAAAGATATTTGAAAATAATTGCCGGTTTGATGTGTTTTAAAAATGTACAACCCATTTCTCATTACTGATAGGCCATTTTCTCGGCCAGCCGAATGAAGCTCTCCTTGTCTTGAAAGATTTGCAGCCCAACAGGCCTGATAAAGCAACTTACTTGACAAATCACAAAAAAACTAGGCTAGCCATTTTAAGAAAGAAAAAAAAACTACTGGGCTGGTCTGTGGTAAACATAAAAGAAAAGGTTGTCTAGACAGGCCAGAGTGTCCCGCACAACCCAGTTGACACCCTGCCGCCGTCTCAAAAACATATTAGATAAATGCCACTCCAATTATGGCGATTCATAAAAATGCCACTGCAATTTCCAAACTTTGAAAAATGCCACTGCAATTTTTGCAAACTTTGAAAAATGCCACTGCAGTTTGCAAACTTTGAAAAACGCCACTCCAGACTTCGAACAATGCCACTAGAAATGGCATGAAATGGCATTTTCAAAGTTTGGAAATTGCAGGTGGCATTTCTCGGATACACCAGATTTGGAGGGGCATTTATCAAATTTAACCCAAAACAAAAATAACTGGGCGAGCTGCTGGGTCCCTGGTGTCAGCCGCTTGTTGTGCAATTCTCTCGTTTATTGACTACGTTGACAATGGCATGGGACCCAGATGTTAGAAATCCACTAGGAGGAGCCATTTTTTATTGGCTTGAAATAAGGAGGCACTTGCTTGCGTACTGCCATGACCTTGGCGGGTCCCTGCTGTCATCCTCTCCACGTACAACCATCTCCTGATTGTGAACGCGTCAACTTGCTAGGCCCACAAGTCAGCCTCTAAACTGTGGAGGACAAATACAACCCATTTTAAAAAAATAACAGCCCATTCCATACGTTCATATGGAAAGTTCAACATTCAGAGCAAAGTAACAGGTCTGATCCACATATAGAGTACTGAACTTCCACGTTGACAACCATCATAGCCAGGTTAACTATCTAAACTATCTACTCCCACTAACACTCTAGTAGTGTACAAGTACTAACTTACTCTTACCTAACTAGACGATGCCGGCCGCCATCTGTTGTCCATGCTAAACGCCGGCACTGGCGTCCTCCACCTCGCCTCGGACTTGCCAAAGGTGCGATAGGGCGCGTTGCTCGCGCGCGTTGGCCCTTTCCATGCCGGCGTGCTCCATCATCGCTTCGGCTTCCAAGTGGGAAACCCACTTGACGAGCTGGTAGTAAAAATCAGCGTCGCGAACGCGTGCGTGCCCGACAGCCTCCAGGGCTATTTGTCGGGCGCCGGCCTCCATGTAGTCGGCCCAGTTGCGGGCACTCTGCTCGCGACTCAGAGCGTTGGTGCGCTGCTGCTCCATGTCCCGCTGGCGGCGCAAATCGGTGATACGCTGCTCCTCCGCCAGGCGGTCACGCTCCAACAACTCCTGCTCCTCCGCCATGCGGTCGTGCTCCAACAACTCCTCGATCTCCGCATTGCCATCTAAAGACAGATAGAATGCCTCCTCCCTCCGTCTGCCTTCCGGTGAAAACCAGAACACTAGTTCCGGCGGTGACCGCCTCCGGCGTCGCCTACCGGGGACAAGCCAGGGCATGGTGGACGTGGCGAGTGACGTCGGCCCGGTGGGAGCTTATGAGGATATGGCGAGTTGGGTCACGGTGGCACCTGAGAAGGCCGGGAAACAATACTTATAGGTGGAAGGTAGCGCGACGGTCATCGGAATTCAATGCATAATGGCTTAGCGCGCCAGCTTGCAGTGGAAAACTAGAGAAACTGAAATTATGACTGTGTCGTCCCGTCCCGTCTGGGTCGCACGCCGGCATGGTAGTCAAACGAGTGCACTCGAATCATCTCCCTCCTTGTCAATAATGATTCCACGGATTTAAAGCGTATCTTTTTTCGCATCACTTAGCTGCCTTAATTACGGCCGGCTGCATGCAGGCACTCAGAATCGCTCGCAGGCAGTACGCGAAGCAGCATGCAGCCACTTAAATCGCTGGAATTAATCAGGCTTAAACTTCTGCATGCCGAGGGCATGCATGCAACCACTTAA
Organism: Aegilops umbellulata; assembly: GCA_032464435.1. Taxonomy (NCBI): domain Eukaryota; kingdom Viridiplantae; phylum Streptophyta; class Magnoliopsida; order Poales; family Poaceae; genus Aegilops; species Aegilops umbellulata. The sequence continues at coordinate 185,957,389 of CP136055.1, forward strand.
ATTGCTGGAATTAATTAGGCTTAAACTTCTGCATGCCGTTAACTATTGCCATGCCTTGGTCTTGCTGCTTTGCTCACGGGACTAATAAATCCTGGACGGAGGGAGTGCCTTAGTTGGCGAGAGGTTTGAATTAAGCCCTGCAAACCAGAAAGGAGGTACTAGTACGTGCGTGATCCGCTATTTATTTGTGTAGGATCAAGTAGGTCGTTTCTTGAATTGAGCCCTGCAAACCAGAAAGGAGGTAGTACGTGTGTGATCTGCTATTTATCCGTGTAGGATCGATAGTGTAGCTTGTCAACTTGTTCAGAGGTAGGCATTTTTATCCATGTAGGATCGATAGTATAACTTGTCAGTTTCTTCAGAGGTAGGCATTTTTATTCAAAAAACTGCCACTTCGCATCTTGTGTCGAAAATAAAACTGCCAGGAGCGTATTTGTAGGCTAGCTAGTGATCAATCAGTAACTTGTAAACACTGAGTGAACAGAAATAAGTAACTGTTAATGCATCTCAATGATTCACAGATCATATACAAATATGTAGCTCCAAAAGCAAAGATCAGCCACTTCGGATCTTGCGTCCCAACTAAAACTAACTAGTACAATTCCCATACATAAGATCAACATGTTAATGCATCTCAATGATTCACAGATTATATAAAAATATGTAGCTCCAGAAGCAAAGATCTATAAAAAACATCTGTTCTTCCTACTAACTTGGATGCTTCTCTTGGCCAACATTCAGTACAGACTGAAAGACAAATTTGTTTGTGAAGTCTACAATTCCTCTTGCAAACGTAAGTGGTTTCACCAACAGCTGGAACCATGAGAATGAACCACACATGATGGCGGAACATCCACAGCAATATGATTTGGTCTTCTCTCGATCACACGGCGAGACTATTTTCGGAAAACAAACTTTAACTTTGGCAAAATGTTGCCCATTGTATAATCAGACCAAAGCAATGAAGCACCTAGTGTTGGCCAATAAATAGTACAATACTACTTTTCTGTAGTCCATGAAGTGACTATCCAATCTTTCTTTGTCTATTTTCAAATGGCACTGCATGCAGTGACTATACAATTCTCTTGTGCAGTTCAACCAAAATTGCGGGAACTTTGTTGGTTTGCCAAATAGCAATGGGCAGACATCTCTGTCTGCACAAATATCAAGTAGCTGGTAAACATATACCACACCTTGTATTTTCGGTTTAAACATGTCTCTTCCGCTTAGCATCTGTCATGTTCTGCACTGGACAATCTGATACAGTTATGTTTTGCCCTGGACAATTTCATACTGAACTGATTTTCTGGTTCAGAGCAGAAATATAGCACCTATTCTTCATCATACCAAGGATATCCATGTTCGCAGTGATGGAAGAGGTGAAATCGATACAACCGAAATTGTGCATCCAATCATTGAATCCTGTCCTGCACCTCCAATGTAGGTCCACCCTGCCAATAAATTCACATGCAAACCACTAGTATTACTATCTAATGACAGTACAAAAGAGTAGCAAGATAGTAGCAAACCATGTACCTTCGTAATGAACATCTCATAGTGCCACCAATTGGATATAAAGGTTTGGAAAAAACATGCTCCTAATGTTGAACCAGTTGGACTTTTTGTGCAGTTCCAACTTTTTGTGCAGTTCCACTAAAATCGAGCATCCCTGTTTGCATAGATATTGAAAGTGTGATTACTCTAAAAGTAGCACTAGTTCAAGCATAGACTCACAAATATAAGCATTCCAATTTCTTAATGGGAAAAGGTAGCAAGACTGTTTCTAACCACCTATTTGAAGGAATAAATAAAGCAACAGCGGCTGATGTCAGCAAGGCATACATAGTTTTTTCTGGAAAAGTGATCCATTCCTGACCTTTCCTCTTCTTTTAAGCAAATTTTGTGCAGTTCTACTAAAATAAAATGCCATCACCGCCTTGACAATTCAGTGACACTGTACAAAAGGAAATGACTTAACATTACATCATGATGTCAGGTATGTAGTCGACAGGCATTAGAGACAAACATACAGACCTCCTCAAGAGAACAGCCGGAGGAGGAGGTGCCCACTCTTGACCTTTCCTCTTGTGTTCATAATTGTCTATGCAGTTTAACCAAAATAAAATGACATCAGCGCCTTGGCATTTTGGTGACACTGTACAAAAAAATTAACTTATCTCATGAAAGTGAGGTATGTAATCTATAAGCATTAACAGTGCAAAAATATGAAGGTAGTAACAAGTTTCATCGTTGGTATACTAGCTGTGCAATAGCATTAGAATGCCTTAGCTGAAAAATCTTTAATACATCCACAATCAACAGCTAATCCTGAAATAATCCAGTGACATTAAATGGCATTGCTTAAATTTATGGGTGGCATTAGACTGAGAGCGGCATTAGTTAAATGTGGCATCACTTTAGCAGTAGCATTGCTTGACTTGACTGTTGGCGTTATACTAACAGCAAAAAAAGTGGCAATAAAAGAGCATGGGAGGCCCATTCGGACAGTGCGCGCACCAGTACGATGCACCTCCAAGGACGCAGAGTGGTGAGGGAGGTATGGTTGCCCAGAGCAACAAATATCCAGGCAGCATATGTGGATTACGTCCCATTTTTGTTCTCTTTAGCCACCTTTTTCCTATGCGAGGACAACAAACCGATCGACCTGGTCATTCTCTATTGCGTTGTCATGCCTTTCTACCCTTCTTCAAGCAAGAGACACGAGACTCGTTCCTTAGCTACTGATTTTTCCCTTTTCAACCTAGATGTGGGTTCGATGCCTACTCTCTTGGACAGTACAGTCTCCCTTCCTTTCCTTATTCAACCCATACATGGATTAGTCTGCATGAAGTAGGGTTTCCTTTAATAGTGCAAATTATGGTTTTCGTCTACGTGGCCAGCAGAGTAGAGGATAACAAATTGGGAAGATGGTAGTGGAAAAAGATCCACATGCAATGACGTAGCAGATGGGGCAATAGAACAAGGTTATAGCTCGAAAAGAGGTAGCATACCTGAGGGTCGGCGGGAAGTGGCTTCGCTCGTGGTCGTCGTCCTCCGCACACACTACGGCCGTGAGCTTGGGGATGGAGGCCATCCCGCGCGGGAGCTAGGTCTGAGAGGACAGCCTTGTCGTCAGTGCGTGACCTCGCTCGCCGATGACGAGTGCGTCAACACTGCACGTCCTTTTCTTCCCTGGCGGATCTATGACCACCAGTGAGGAGGGAGAGAGGGGCCGTCTTTTTTAGATCTGGAGAGAGGGTGGTAGTGTGAGAAGCAAGTGGGCAGCCCTTAGCAAGAAAGCGCTGAAGCTCCAGCCTATATATCTTTTTTATACTACTAGTACTGGAGGTGGCGTAGTGGTAGAGTAGTTTATATTTTCTCTGTGTACAGTACCAGTTAGTCATGCTTCAAAACTGATCGGCACGCCATTAAAAAATAAAGGTCGATAACTAATGCGGCACCTCGGGCCAACACGGCCAGATCACATTTTGCACGAGAAATTACACACCATGTTTCATTGACATGTGGTCCCGTTCCAACATATCAGTGAGACGACGGCGAGTAGTAGGAGTATTTCCGAACGGACGTGTAGGCCGGGGCGCCTCTTCGTGAACCGTGGCAAACTCGCAACCGTCCATCGACTCTTCGCCTTTCCCTCTTGATTTGGAACAGCTGTCGCACGCTCTTCCTCTCCCTCCTCCATTTTCCTTCAGCCCTTCACCCTTTCTTTTGCCATTGTTCGATCATCTTCTCCGTGGAGGGAACAGGCCGGAAACGACCCCGTTATTCTTGCCCCGATCTAAAATAGGACGTGGTGGACGAACTCATTGATTGGTGCGACGTCATCACCTCGGCTAGCATGGCAGGTTCGTTCAAGCCCATTCTCGACTCAACTAATAACATCATTGCAAGGAACCCAAGAGTCAAGGAGCGGTTTGATCTCCCCTATCTTCTTCGCCATGACCCTGATGACTGGCGCCGGCACGACGGAGGCCTCACCCTGTGCAAGTTGATGCTGCTTGATAGTGATACGTATGATGTTAAGATGCCATCGCTTGAGGGCAAGGCTTGGGCGGGCGCAAATGGAGATTGGGTTGTTTACATTGGGTCCAACTGCGAGTGGGAACTTGTGAATGTGTACACTTGTCACCGGGTTCCACTTCCAAAAATCTCAGCACACTGCCCAGAGGTTGAGCACACCGGTAATGTACGCACGTTGAAACATGATCATCGTGACTGTCTTCTATGGAAGATAGCAATTTGTCAAGTTCCCTACCGCTCTTGGAATTACAAAAACTATGATGTTTTTGCTATCTTCGACAAGCTTGTTGCCGTCCTTGATGGTTTCACTCGATGGATATTGCTTAAAAATCAGTTTCTGTACACGGATGAGTACTGTGATGCAATTCAATACGAGGGCCTTGTGTTTGCTGCCACCACTCGTGGCACTGTTTTTGCATGGCATCCTCGTAGTTTTGGTACGTTTGTCTTCCACCGTAATTATAATTGTTTCATCCACATGCATGCGGGTTAGCAAGTTTCCCTTTACTAATTAACCTTCTTCTTGTGTTTCCAAGGTCCTGTGAACATCCCACCACCTATACTTGAAGATTTCTATAACCAAGGGGGAGATGACGATGGTGATGATCACGAGCATGAGGACGAGCAGCGCCCATATACTCTGTGGTGCCTGGCAACTAATTCCGATGGATCACCTCTTCTTGTGTGTATACAGCCCACTGATGATGTTACTGCTAAGGAAGCAGGTGTAGTCTCCCATGGTCACACTCTCCGGACCTATTCGAACACCCGTTGCATGGTATTCGGGATGGATACTAGTGTGCTAGCGCCAACTCCTTCTCCCTGGCAGAAAATTGATAGTCTTGGAGAAAACTCGCTCTTCCTTGGACAAAACTATCCGATGATGGTGAAAGGCGATCCAACTGATGTTGACACATTTATGAGAAGCAACTGTGTCTATACCTCGGACATTTGGGTGGTTCTCTACCCTGGTACTGATATAGTAGGCCGCTTCAGCCTGGATGATCAGTCCTGCGTTGGTCTCCAGATCGACAACGGATGGCCCGTCCCAGAGAATCACTTGTGGTTCAAACCAAGCGTTTCCAACACCGCGGAATGGTTGAGTTGAAGTTCATTTCATGGCTTGTTTTTTGTTGTGTGGTGAAAACTTTAGTATTTATAATGTATCCTCGTTGTCGATGTGGGTTGATGACCTGTTGTACTATGTAATAAAATGATATGCTTGTGATAAACTTACTAAATTTATGAATGATTTTCGAGTCGCTTCTCTGAGTGAGTGGTGCGACGAGGCAAAAATATATTTTCTGAGTACATAATTGTACGTGCATTGCAACAGGTTATCGGATGAGGCCAATCAACAATAGTAGTACAGTATTTGTACTAGCTTCATATGCTTCGCGCGTCGGGCGGGTGTTTTTACTGTAGCCATATGTTAACGTGTTCGTTGTACGTAACCAGCACCTCGAATCCTCGATACTAGTATACTATATAGTAGGAGTAAGTAGTAGGAGTAGTAGGGTGGCATGGGCCAGAACAAGCATTCACGTCCAGGAGTTTGTATTATTTCTTGGAGTCCGTGCGAGAGCAATCTCTTCAACCTCGTCGTTTCTCTAACTTCAGCCATCGCGTGGCGGGCGAGGTGGGGGTTTGCCGATAGTCGGTTTCCTTAACTGCGGTCCCACTTGTAAGGCCAACTCCAACGCACGACCCCAAACGAACCTCCATTTTGCACGAACTCCAATGATAATTTTGACTATAAAAGCAAGACCAAAGAAAACAAGAACCACAAGAATACATTTTACTACTCCTGTAAGTTGGATTAGTGCCTTCTCGATGCATTCATTGTTGATCTGCGGAGGCTCGATCTTGCGTGCTTCTTTCTTCTTCGAGTGGAAAGAAGTAGACGTTGCTTCCTCGCATCTAGTCTCATGTCTAGCCTCTATTCTAGTAGGAGTATCAACAAGTGCACTAATCTCATTTCTAGCCTTTGTGCTACTAGCTAAAAGTGATAGAACATCTACTAAATTGCGCTCTATCAATATATGGATGTACTATTCTTCCCAATACAAAAACTTACATCCATTCTACTCCCTCCGTTGCACAATACATGCCTTCTATTTGTCAAAATATATATGTATCTAGACATGTCTTAGTATATAGGTACATCCATTTTTGGACAAATGGAAGTCAAGTATTTTGGAACAGAGGGAGTACACAATAAAATTTTTAAGTTAGCACAACTAGTCTAATCCGAGAGCAGAATCGGAGATTTGGTCGAGTTCTTCCTCCTTTTGCTGACACGTGGGACATCCAGCATCCAGGTCGTGTCATGAAAGAAAATAGAGTGGTAGTTGAAGCCACGAGATGTGCATCTTGGGTTAAACTGTAAATAGAATCTTACTACTCTTGAGTAACTCCAAAAGCGGCCACTGAAGATCTTTATTGGATTTGTTTTTCATCACCAGCACGTCGAGGTGAAAGATGTGCAGGTTCGGTGGGTCCTCTTGCATTTTCACTTACATGTGGGGCCGCATGTGAGCAAACAGACGATGGGCACCGCGCATCCCCTGGCTAGCTGAGAAGAGAGATAAAGGAGGGTTGAGCACGGACTGCAGGAAATTTGTTCTACGTACCTCGATATAGGCCAGATATAGTGGGGTGGCATGGGCCATAACTAGCATTCACGTCTAGCAGTACGACACACGCCACCCACACGAGTCCCATCCGACACCAATTTTCTTGGAGTCCGTGCTACAACCATCTCTTCTCCCTCCTGTTTTCTCAGCCATCGCGTGGTGGGTGGGGTGGGGGTTTGCCGATGGTTGGTTTGCTCAACTGCGGTCCCACTTGTAAGTGAAAATGCAACACGGCACGCATTCCCGTTTGAGCGGCGTGCCGGACCAACCGTGTGGGGGTGCGACGTGAACACGACAGGCTTTTCCTTTTGAACTCGTAACTTGTAAAATTTGGATCTGCTCCATGGCGCGATCGATAGATAGAAAATAACGATTTTGCCTAGAGTAATGAGAAGTTTGGTTCTGGCGCCGTTCATGCATGGAGTACGTACGAAAATTATGAAGTTGATGCGAAAGGTAAGATATTTACTGTAGTATCATATACTACTACATGGATTTGACGGAAAGATAAAAATACATACGGATCCATCAACGTTCAATGACATCCTCACACCCTAGTGCGCCGGGTCACCCACCGACGTGTGAGGAGCAGCGGCGTTGGTGGCGAGCTCAACGTGCTTCTGAACAGTGTTGTCCAACGTTGCCCTGCGCTCCAAGAAGGCGAGCGTCCTATCGTCCTCCGCTTCCATGTAGTAGTCCTTGTGGACGATTTGCGCGTAGACGTGGGTGATTATGTCGATGGTGTCTTGCTGCGCCAGGCGTTGCGCGGCGAGCGCGACCTAGAGGTGGACATTCTCCGGCGCGACGGCGGGCAGTCGCAGGGCCACCAGTGCGTCGAAGAGGTTGTTACCATAGAGGCCACTGAGGGTGGCGGGCATCGCAGAGCCTGGGCGCGTCGGCTGGAGGCTTACGTCAAAGTCGTCCGCAAGCTTCTTGACGACGGTGAACTTGTCGAGGAAACCGACACGGACCTCGTCGAACAAGGAGACGAAGATGTCGTCCAAGCGGCCCCTCGCCCTGGTGGCCTCAAGCAATACTACCTGGAGACGTTCCTCGGTGTCGGGCCATAGGCCGGCATCGTGGACCATCTGGCACAGCCGGCTGATGCTCGCGCTCATCGCCTCCATGGGTCTAGCGTAGCTTCTAGTCAACTGATCTTGCGATTCGAGTGATAACTCGGCCCTTGGCTAGCGTGCGTAGGGGCGTAGGATTTCGTACTACTCCTCGGCCCTCTGCTGCACCTGCCTTTGGCTGTACGATAGGTGGGCCAGCCACCCCCTGGGGCCACGTGTCATTCACCCAAAGGCAGTTGCCGTAAGTCAATGAAGCTGCGTCCCCCTCCGTGCCGGTGCAGTATAGTCATCTCACCTGACCTCTAGTTGGGGCCAAACGAGAGAAGTTTGATGTTTACTAGTTTATTGGTCCCCTTTGCATTTTGCGCCAAGTTTTGTCCTTTGATTGAACTAATAAAATGTTAATGCATGTAAACAAAAATGTTGTGTAAGTCACCTTACGAAAACCAAATAATCCCAAAATACTTAGGCACGGTGCATTAACTCCCTCCTTGTTTCTTATTTCGTGACATATCAACCAATGAGAGATGTGGGTCGTGCATGCTTTCAATGACTTGAGACTACCAAACATGACATGTAGTGTTTAATTCATTGCATGTACTCTAGTTAGGAGTAGCAAAAAAACATTAAGTTCTCTCACCGATAGGAATAAAACACCATGTATTTATTTATAGAGGGAGTACTAGTACATTTTTGGTGACATGCATTACTAGATATTGCTAGTCAAATACTAAAATCCAGATGGACGTGGTAGTACTCCTAAATCCAGACGGTTGTGCTACTAGTACTAGTAGTAGTACTACCAATGTAGTAGTAGGAGTACTAGCACTGTACTACCCGTTGGTCAAATTATTACGTGTTGCTCCTCACAGTGAAGTGACAAGACCCTGCGCCGGAGATGACACCTGAGTATAGGCGCCGTGCTCGGCATACCATAGTCAGCCTCACCGTCTGCAGTCACTATCATCATGGATTTAGAGCTTGCCTGCTTACAACTAGCCCTGTTCGACATAATTTCCCGTGCGTAGATGCCCGTGCATTGCACGAAACACCAAGATTGGGGGTGGATGGCTCGGGCAGCGACCATCGCGCCAGATTTTTCCACAGCCTTCTTCTCCTAGATGTGGTGGGGAGGAGATGAGGCTGATTGTGAGAGACAAGGAGTTGTTTGTAAATAGGTAACAAGTGCGGGCGTTTTTTGCAAAAATGGAGAAGCTTGGTTTGTATGTGTCAGATCTACATCTGACGGCTATTGGTGAAACATGGGAGGCACAACATCATCACCAACTCAAGACCTGTTTGATTTGCAGGATTTTGAAAACGCAGGAATAGGACACGGCAATATTACAAGTTTCAAACTGATATTACAAATGTTAGGGGCGGCGGAGCTCCTAGGCTTTCGGTTGGCCGGTGTCTAACGTAAGGGTGCGGGGCCGCAAGTTCGCCGCGGAAGCAACACTTAGATGGATATCTCTTAGAGTTGCATGGGTTGAAGGTACTGCCACCGCCGGATCTGGATGACGGGGAGTCTCTGTGGATTGGCTCGGGGGCGGCGCAACCACGGCAGTGCGGTGGGGCGGGGATCGGGGTTTTGGCCGGCGCCATGGACTGCGGAGGCAGGCTGCTCTGCCATTGGTCGCTGGCTCTTCGGGGAAGATTCCGAACAGTGTCAGCCAGGAGTCACAAGACGGCCAGCCATCCGGCATAGATCCGACAGTACCAAAATAAAATAAAATCGTGTGACCCCAATTTAGTCTTTAGTCAACAGACGTGTGACCACTCTCGTACCTTGTTGTTGATCTCTTAGTGTATTTCTTCAGATCAAAGAGATATGTCGTTCTTAACATTATGCGTTATCTGCATCTTCAGACACACCGTCTTCCGACTCACCGCTGCTGCTCCAACAAGGGAAGCATACACCGGAAGGGAGGTATAGTCCCCACTCAACAGTTCCCTGCATCGAATGCGTGTGCCCGACATGCACATCCACAACAACTGCAGGGCCATCGACAACTCAGCACATGATGCTCACTCCTATGGATGGCAGCCCGATAGGTTGTGCCCTCATCTTACTTGTGTGCAACATTTATGGCTTTGTTATTCATCTAAGCATGGAAAATAGATCATCACATTTCACTGTATATTTGTGCTGATCTCTTACGGGTCTTGTTCAGGAGTTAACACCGTTCCATAGTTCAGCTAAGATACTTGTTCTTTAGGTAACATTGTTCCATAGTTATCATCCATCAGCCAATGCTATCCCACAGGCTGGTGATTATAGTATTATACCACTTCTAGTATTTCCTATGTTGTTCTTTAATACTTTTGTGTGCCATCTAGTTAATCTCGAGTACAAACGAGACATATTCTGTAGCTTTCATCTGTATTCTCCCTTTAGTTTATGAGACCTGTTGCTGCTAGTTAACCCCAGTCCTACTATTTATGTCGTCTCCTACAGGCACTCATTACATACCTCTAACTACTAGTTGTCTTCCATGCATGTCAGATATAATTGCACACACTGATATATCCACAAGAACCTCACGGAGCAATGTAAAGGCCAATAAACTTGATGTCAATGACACCCAATATGATGGGCCATGTAAAGCCAGTTCTTCAGAAGACTTGAAGAAAGATGATGAATCCTCTTCACCCCACAAGGTCCTTGCTCTAACTTGGTGTGTGATATGGGTACAACATGCATATAATGTCCTGGAGTGTATCTACTCTATTGCATTGCCATGTGCTTAGCATGTTGATCATGCACGTAAATATGTCATGCCTTCCTGTTTTTCAGTACCTATTCCATTCATGATAACATGTTTACAAATTCAAGTACTGTCATTCTACTCTATCGCAATGCCATCTGCTTAATTTGTACATCATGCTTCTGAATATGTTATGCATTGTTATTCATTAGTATGTACTTCATCTGTCTACCATACCATGTTTTTTTACATTGAAGTGTTCTTCTAGTGCTCTGTTGCAATGCCATCTTATTTTCCCAATCATACACATGTATGTTGCCTTCGTTATTTCTGTACGTATTCCGCTAGCATACAGTTTTAAATTCAACTAGTGTTTTTTTTTGCTGTGTTGTCCTGTGTATCCCTAGCTCTTACACCATACTCCCTCCGTGCGGATTACATGTTGCCGAAATGGATAAAAAAGGATGTATCTCGAACTGAAATATGCCTAGACCCATCCATTTTTTCCGGATGGAGGGAATACATGTCAATATGTCATGCATTTCTATTCTTCAGTACCTATTCCATCTCTCTGCTGCCGCATGTTTTATAATTAAAGCATCATTCTTCTATACAAGGCATGCAAGGGGAAGATGACTATGTTAGAATCTGAAGGGTTACAAACAAGGCCTTTGCAAAAGATCCAAACGCCAGGAGATAATAAACCAACTCCAGTTTTTATAGATACTGCTCCAGCACAGAGAAACCCAACTCCTACTGATAATAAGCAGATTCCAGTGGCCAAAGAACTAGTCCGCTCCAGTGCAGCAAAAATATGTCAACTCAATTCTAAGAAGCGTGTGCGTATCCTTGCATCATGAAATTTTATAGCATGCTGATCATATTTTCCACATGTTTCTTACCCATCTCTCTTTTAGAAAATAAGCTTAATAGATAGAAGATTTTCTGCAATGGTATCGTTTATGAGGAAAGATTCTTGCAGGAATTCTCTGTGCTCCAATGTAGATGTAAGTACCTGTTGTATATCACTATATTTTTACATTAGCATGTATTTTGTTAATCGGCGTGAATCCAACCTTTATCTGATCTAAATTTAGTTGTAGCAAAATGTATTATTACATGCCACGATGTTGATTTTTGCAAGGAAAACTGCCTGGTAGTTTTGCATCCTGAGCTGCATGAGTGTACTATCTCATATAAGTGGGTTTGAATACTTTGGTTCTGCAGTGGTTTTTCAGTGTTTTTTTATTGTGGTGTCCTGTCGTATCCCTAGCTCTTACATCATACTCCCCCCATCTGGATTAAATGTCGCAGAAATGGATAAAACTAGATGTATCTAGAACTGAAATACGCCTAGACCCATCCATTTATTTCCGGATGGACTGAATACATGTCAATATGTCATGGCTTTCTATTCTTCAGTAACTATTCCGTCTCTGTTGTAGCATGTTTTATAACTGAATCACCATTCTTCTATATAACTCATGCAAGGGGAAGACGGCTATGTTAGAATCTGAAGGGTTACAAACCAGGTCTTTGCAAAAGATCCAAATGCCAGGAGATAATAAACCAACTCCATTTTTTGTAGATACTACTCCAGCACAGAGACACCCAACTCCCACTGATAATAAGAAGATTCCAGTGGCCAAAGAACTAGTCCGCTCCAGTCCAGCAAAAGAATGTCGACTCCATTCTAAGAAGCGTGTGCGTATCCTCGCATCATGAAATTTTATAGCATTCTGATCATGTTTTCTACATGTTTCTTACCCGTCTCTCTTTTAGAAAATAATGTTAAACGATACAAGACTTCCTCCATTGGGATCGTATTCGAGGAAAATATCTTGCGGGAATTCCTTGTGCTCCAGTGCTGATGTAAGTACCTGTTGTATATCACTATATTTTTACATCAGCACGTATTTTGTTAATTGGTGTGAATCTAACCTTTACCTGATCTAAAATTGATGAGGACATCAATACCAGTGTTACACCCACAGCCCCTACTGTTACATATAATGGACCAATTACTAGAGCTCGCGCACGCCAATTAAATTACCAGGTACTTTCGTTTCTTGGTAATGATTCTAATATTCATGAGAATATGATGCTGCCTAAATTGGATACATTTGTTTTGCTTACAAATGAAGGGCCTAACTTGGAGAAGCATGAACATTGGAGCAAGAACAAGCATGGAGTTGATGGCATGCGCAAGGGGAACAAGAACGGAGTTACAACTGATGATTTCAGGACTTTGAAGCCACCATAAGGAGTAAATGAAGCCTTGGACGAAATATACAAGATGCCACTTCATAAATTTCGTCGAGAGGCTATTCTAGGTGCTGCGTCACCTTATTATTGGGCCAGGCCCATGTAATTTCGAAATACATAAGTATAGGCTGTTTTTAGAGTTCGTATGTGTGGGGAAACAAGAGATAGGGTTGGTTTCGGACCCCTTCCCCAAGGGCCACGAAATTTCCCCCTCTTCCTCCATATATACAGCCCTTAGGGAACCGTTTAGACTTTGGGTTTTGTTTACAATAAAATTTCGTCATAGCTGCAACTTCGCGTACTTCGTTTGTGTTCAACGACCAAACCAAGGCGTCACAGAACCCCACCTTTGAACAATAAAGCTTTCCTCTTATATTCGCATTATCCAGATTGCAATCTTAGTTTCTTGCTTGTTCTTCGTTTGCTTGCAGGAAACAGACCTTCATGGTCAGGTTGATCGTGCTCCGGCGTGGTCAATAACCTCTCGGAGTTGGTTTAGCGATTGCTAAAGTGCGACATCCTCGCATGTTCGTAGTCGGATCGTCAAAGTCGACTTCCTCCAAAACGATAGCCACCATCTCATCGAAAGACGGGACACCTTTGCCTCTATCAAGTGGTATCATTTTTCCAGGTTGCTCGGTGAGATTTTACAGTTTTTCGTAGTTTAGATCGAGTCTGCTTTTCATACCTATAGTCCACGAAAAAGCCAAAAAAATTAGGGTTAGTTCATCCTATCCGAACCAATCTGAGCTTTTGCATAATCTTTTCTGTATTTGCTTTGTTGAATTTGTGGTTTCATCGTCGTGTCAAGTTGCCGGTCTTAGCGTCTAGTCCTTTAGAGTTTCGAGTTCTGTTCACAGGTTGTCACGTCGCCGCTACCATATATCACCACCGCATCATCATCATCGCTACTGCCATATACCACCACCGCACCAACTTCATCACCGCTGCCATATACCACCACATCGCCAATCTGAGTCCATATACGCCACCACATATCCGCCGCCATCACGCCAATCCGAGTCCACCTGCAGATTCATCTCCGCCACCAGTCCGAGTTCCACCAGATTCATCTCTGCCACGGTCCTATTCCGAGTCTAGTATTTTATTACTCTGTTTTGAATTTCCAGATCACGCCATACTCTGAGTCCTGACAGAGTAGGACTCCCCAACATCCGAGCCATCTGCAGAAGAAAAATAGTTCCAAACTAAAAAAAAAACTAAGTCTGGAAAATTCTGGCTAGGCAGTTTTTAGGACATTTGTAGACTTTTTCGAAAAAAATTTGTTGCGGAGCAAAAAAAAAGAGGAAAAAAAGTGACAAAAAAGTGAAAAAAAAGAAAAAAAATTCAGAGTGTGCTCCTCCCTTGTTTACGTGCAGCGCCGTGATTTTGTTAGTGTTCTAGGCTCGCGTCTCTAGTACGGTCTAGCCTAGGACCAGCACAGTACCGTCGTTGAGCGTTTATTCAACTTTCCATCTCTGAATTAATTATTGCTGATCCTTTTTGCTACCATATTATAAGCCTTCCTAGCTCCACATACATCTACGTCGTGCGTTTGACTCGCCCTGGCAATCGCTCTATCCAAGCTTTGAGAGTTTTGACTACAACGGTTGCCGATCACCGTCTGCTGCTGGGTAAGAACTTGTAAGAATTTGAGATTTGCTTGACGGATTTGTGACTGTCCACCACCACACCACCACCACCACTTCCTAGTAGTCTGTAGAATCATATTCTTGTGTGTTTCTATTGCTGCTAACCATGGCAGGATCACAAGCCGACGAGACTGGCTGGGAGAACATGACAAACAAAGAGTTACATGATAAGTTTCAGCAAATGATGAGTGGACAGGTGGAAGATGTGCTAAACAGATTTGAGGAGGCCATGGAGAAGATAGATGGCATTGAGAAGGCGTTCGAAACAAAGCTCGATAACAAGTTCAATGAATTGCTCGTGCGTCTACCACCACCACCACCGGCTGCACCTAACGCACCTCTACAACAACAACGACTACCTCCACATCGCGAAACAACCCTCTACCGAGCGACCCGTGTCCCTCTTCAGCCTGGCCAAGCTGCTGGTGCTGCTGTTGATACTTCTGTGGCTCCTGCTGCTGATGTGGGGGAGGATGATTATGTGGGAGATTATGAGGATGAGGTTGATCAACATCAGAACTACGTGCAACCATCAGCATCACAACCACCAGGTCGTCCACATGCAAATAATGTTGGAAATATGCCCTAGAGGCAATAATAAAAGCATTATTATTATATTTCCTTATTCATGATAATTGTCTTTATTCGTGCTATAATTGTGTTATCCGGAAATCGTAATACATGTGTGAATAACAGACAACAAACATGTCCCTAGTGAGCCTCTAGTTGACTAGCTCGTTGATCGACAGATAGTCACGGTTTCCTGAATATGGACATTGGATGTCATCGATAACGGGATCACATCATTAGGAGAATGATGTGATGGACAAGACCCAATCCTAAACATAGCATAAGATCGCATAGTTCGTTTGCTAGAGTTTTCCAATGTCAAGTATCCTTTCCTTAGACCATGAGATCATGTAACTCCCGGATACCGTAGGAGTGCTTTGGGTGTGCCAAACGTCACAACGTAACTGGGTGACTATAAAGGTATACTACGGGTATCTCTGAAAGTGTCTGTTGGGTTGACATGGATCGAGACTGGGATTTGTCACTCCGCTTGACTGAGAGGTATCACCGGGCCCTCTCGGTAATGCATCATCACAATGAGCTCAAGGTGATCAAAGTTTTTGATCACGGGATCATGCATTACGGTAACGAGAAAAGTGACTTGCCGATAACGAGATTGAACGAGGTATTGGGATACCGACGATCGAATCTCGGGCAAGTAAAATACCGATTGACAAAGGGAATCGTATACGGGATTCATTGAATCCTCGACATCGTGGTTCATCCGATGAGATCATCGTGGAGCATGTGGGAGCCATCATGGGTATCCAGATCCCGCTGTTGGTTATTGCCCGAGAGCCGTCTCGGTCATGTCTGCATGTCTCCCGAACCCGTAGGGTCTACACACTTAAGGTTCGGTGACGCTAGGGTTGTGAAGATATGTATATGCAGTAACCCGAATGTTGTTCGGAGTCCCGGATGAGATCCCGGACGTCACGAGGAGTTCCGGAATGGTCCGGAGGTAAAGAATTATATATAGGAAGTGCTATTTTGGCCATCGGGACAAGTTTCGGTGTTATCGGTATTGTACCGGGACCACCGGAGGGGTCCCGGGGGTCCACCGGGGGGGTCCACCTGCCCCGGGGGGGCCACATGGGCTATAGGGGGTGCGCCCTGGCCTACATGGGCCAAGCGCACCAGCCCCAAGGGCCCATGCGCCAAGGAGGCTTGGAGAGGGAGAGTCCAAAGGGGGGAAGGCACCTCCGAGGTGCCATGGGGAGGATGGACTCCTGCCCCCCTCTTGGCCGCACCCCTTCCTTGGAGGAAGGGGCAAGGCTGCGCCCTCCCCCCCTCTAATGCACCTATATAAAGGGAGGGGAGGGAGGGGTGGCCGCACCCTAATGCCCTGGCTCCTCCCTCCTCCCTGCAACACCTCCTCCTCCTCCAGTAGTTGCTTAGCAAAGCACTGCCGGAGTTCTGCTGCATCCACCACCACACCGTCGTGCTGGATCTTCCTCAACCTCTCCTTCCCCCTTGCTGGATCAAGAAGGAGTAGACATCTCCCGTCCCGTACGTGTGTTGAACGCGGAGGTGCCGTCCGTTCGGTACTAGATCATCGGTGAATTGGATCACGGCAAGTACGACTACCTCATCCACGTTCACTCGAACGCTTCCGTTGCGATCTACAATGTGGTATGTAGATGCTATCTAATCTGAATACTCGTTGCTAGATGAACTCATAGATGGATCTTGGTGAAACCGTAGGAAAAATTTTAATTTTCTGCAACGTTCCCCAACAGTGGCATCATGAGCTAGGTCTATGCGTAGTTCTTCTTGCGCGAGTAGAACACAATTTGTTGTGGGCGTAGATGTTGTCAACTTTTCTTGCCGTTACTAGTCTTATCTTGCTTCAGCGGTATTGTGGGATGAAGCGGCCCGGACCAACCTTACACGTACGCTTACGTGAGACCGGTTCCACCGACTAACATGCACTAGTTGCATAAGGTGGCTGGCGGGTGTCTGTCTCTCCTACTTTAGTTGGAGCGGATTCGATGAAAAGGGTCCTTATGAAGGGTAAATAGAAGTTGACAAATCACGTTGTGGTTTGAACGTAGGTAAGAAAACGTTCTTGCTAGAACCCTAATTCAGCCACGTAAAACTTGCAACAACAATTAGAGGACGTCTAACTTGTTTTTGCAGCAAGTGCTTTGTGATATGATATGGCCAAAGTTGTGATGTATGATGAATGATCTATATGTGATGTATGAGATGTTCATGCTATTTTAATAGGAATCACGACTTGCATGTCGATGAGTATGACAACCGGCAGGAGCCATAGGAGTTGTCTTTATTTTTGTATGACCTGCGTGTCATTGAGAATCGCCATGTAAGTTACTTTACTTTATTGCTAAACGCGTTAGCCATAGTAGTAGAAGTAATAGTTGGCGAGCAACTTCATGGAGACACGATGATGAAGATCATGATGATGAAGATCATGGTGTCAAGCCGGTGACAAGATGATCATGGAGCCCCAAGATGGAGATCAAAGGAGCTATGTGATATTGGCCATATCATGTCACGTTTATTATTTGATTGCATGTGATGTTTATCATGTTTTGCATCTTGTTTACTTAGAATGACGGTAGTAAATAAGATGATCCCTCATAATAATTTCAAGAAAGTGTTCTCCCTAACTGTGCACCGTTGCTAAGGTTCGTCGTTCCGAAGCACCACATGATGATCGGGTGTGATAGGTCCTTACGTTCGCATACAACGGGTGTAAGACAGATTTACACACGCAAAACACTTAGGTTGACTTGACGAGCCTAGCATGTACAGACATGGCCTCGGAACACAGAAGACCGAAAGGTCGAGCATGAGTCGTATAGAAGATAGGATCAACATGAAGATGTTCACCGATGTTGGCTAGTCCGTCTCACGTGATGATCGGACACCTCCTAGTTGACTCGGATCATGTAATACTTAGATGACTAGAAGAGGGATGTCTATCTAAGTGGGAGTTCATTAAATAATTTGATTAAATGAACTTTATTATCATGAACTTAGTCTAAATATTTACAATATGTCTTGTAGATCAAATGACCAACGTAGTCCTCAATTTCAACGCGTTCCTAGAGAAAACCAAGCTGAAAGACGATGGTAGCAACTATACGGACTGGGTCCGAAACCTGAGGATTATCCTCATAGATGCCAAGAAAGATTATGTCCTAAGAGCACCGCTGGGTGACGCACCTATTCTCCCTGCAGAACAAGACGTTATGAACGCTTGGCAGTCACGCTGCGATGATTACTCCCTCGTTCAGTGCGGCATGCTTTACAGCTTAGAGCCGGGGCTCCAAAAACATTTTGAGAGACATGGAGCATATGAGATGTTCGAAGAGCTGAAAATGGTTTTCCAAGCTCATGCCCGTGTCGAGAGATATGAAGTCTCCGATAAATTCTTTAGCTGTAAGATGGAGGAAAATAGTTCTGTCAGTGAACACATACTCAAAATGTCTGGGTTGCACAACCGCATGACTCAACTGGAAGTTAATCTCCCGGAAGAAGCGGTCATTGACAGAATCCTCCAGTCGCTTCCACCTAGCTACAAGAGCTTTGTGATGAACTACAATATGCAGGGGATGGTAAAGACCATTCCTGAGGTATATGCTATGCTCAAATCAGCAGAGGTAGAAATCAAGAAAGAGCATCAAGTGTTGATGGTGAATAAAACCACTAAGTTCAAGAAGGGCAAGGGTAAAAAGAACTTCAAGAAGGACGGCAAGGAAGTTGCCGCGCCCGGCAAGCAAGTTGCCGGGAAGAAGCCAAAGAATGGACCCAAGGCCGAGACTGAGTATTTTTATTGCAAGGGAAGTGGTCACTGGAAGCGGAACTGCCCCAAATACTTAGCGGACAAGAAGGCCCGCAAAACCAAAGGTATATGTGATATACATGTAATTGATGTGTACCTTACCAGTACTCGTAGTAGCTCTTGGGTATTTGATACCGGTGCAGTTGCTCACATTTGTAACTCAAAGCAGGAGCTGCGGAATAAACGGAGACTGGCAAAGGACGAGGTGACGATGCGCGTCGGGAATGGTTCCAAGGTCGATGTGATCGCCGTCGGCACGCTGCCTCTACATTTACCTACGGGATTAGTTTTAAACATCAATAATTGTTATTTAGTGCCAAGTTTGAGCATGAACATTGTATCTAGATCTCGTTTAATTCGAGATGGCTACTCATTTAAATCTGAGAATAATGGTTGTTCTATTTATATGAGAGATATGTTTTATGGTCATGCTCCGATGCTTAATGGTTTATTCTTAATGAATCTCGTACGTGATGATACACATATTCATATTGTGAATACCAAAAGAGTTAAAGTTGATAACAATAGTCCCACATATTTGTGGCACTGCCGCCTTGGTCACATAGGTGTCAAACGCATGAAGAAGCTCCATGCAGATGGACTTTTAGAGTCTCTTGATTATGAATCATTTGACACGTGCGAACCATGCCTCATGGGTAAAATGACCATGACTCCGTTCTTAGGAACAATGGAGCGAGCAACCAACTTATTGGAAATCATACATACCGATGTGTGCGGTCCAATGAGTGTTGAGGCTCGCGGTGGCTATCGTTATGTTCTCACCCTCACTGATGACTTGAGTAGATATGGGTATATCTACTTAATGAAACACAAGTCTGAGACCTTTGAAAAGTTCAAGGAATTTCAGAGTGAGGTTGAAAATCAACGTGATAGAAAGATCAAGTTTCTACGATCAGATCGTGGAGGAGAATACTTGAGTCACGAATTTGGCACACACTTAAGAAAATGTGGAATAGTTTCACAACTCACGCCGCCTGGAACACCTCAGCGTAATGGTGTGTCCGAACGTCGTAATCGCACTCTATTAGATATGGTGCGATCTATGATGTCTCTTACCGATTTACCGCTATCTTTTTGGTGCTATGCTTTAGAGACTGCCGCATTCACTTTAAATAGGGCTCCGTCGAAATCCGTTGAGACGACACCGTATGAATTATGGTTTGGGAAGAAACCTAAGCTGTCGTTTCTAAAAGTTTGGGGATGTGATGCTTATGTCAAGAAACTTCAACCTGAAAAGCTCGAACCCAAATCGGAAAAATGTGTCTTCATAGGATACCCAAAAGAAACTGTTGGGTATACCTTCTACCTCAGATCCGAAGGCAAGATCTTTGTTGCCAAGAATGGATCCTTTCTAGAGAAAAAGTTTCTCTCGAAAGAAGTAAGTGGGAGGAAAGTAGAACTTGATGAAGTGTTACCTCTTGAACCGGTAAATGGCGAAACTCAAGAAATCATTCCTGAGGTGCCTGCACCGACTAGAGAGGAAATTAATGATGATGATCAAGATACTTCTAATCAAGCTCCTACTGAAAGTCGAAGGTCCACAAGGACACGTTCCGCGCCAGAGTGGTACGGCAACCCTGTCTTGGAAATCATGTTGTTAGACAACGGTGAACCTTCGAACTCTGAGGAAGCAATGGCGGGCCCGGATTCCGACAAATGGCTGGAAGCCATGAAATCCGAGATAGGATCCATGTATGAAAACGAAGTATGGACTTTGACTGACTTGCCCATTGAACGGCGAGCCATAGAAAATAAATGGATCTTTAAGAAGAAGACAGACGCGGATGGTAATGTGACCATCTATAAAGCTCGGCTTGTCGCTAAGGGTTATCGACAAGTTCAAGGGGTTGACTACGATGAGACTTTCTCACTGGTAGCGAAGCTGAAGTCCGTCCGAATCATGTTAGCAATTGCCGCATACTATGATTATGAGATATGGCAAATGGACGTCAAAACGGCATTCCTTAATGGTTTCCTTAAGGAAGAATTGTATATGATGCAGCCGGAAGGTTTTGTCGATCCTAAGAATGCTGACAAGGTATGCAAGCTCCAACGCTCGATTTATGGGCTGGTGCAAGCATCTCGGAGTTGGAACATTCGCTTTGATGAGATGATCAAAGCGTTTGGGTTTACACAGACTTATGGAGAAGCCTGTGTTTACAAGAAAGTGAGTGGGAGCTCTGTAGCATTTCTCATACTATATGTAGATGACATACTTTTGATGGGAAATGATATAGAACTCTTGGACAGCATTAAGGCCTACTTGAATAAGAGTTTTTCAATGAAGGAACTTGGAGAAGCTGCTTATACATTAAGCATCAAGATCTATAGAGATAGATCGAGACGCCTCATAGGTCTTTCACAAAGCACATACCTTGATAAAATATTGAAGAAGTTCAATATGGATCAATCTAAGAAAGGGTTCTTACCTGTATTACAAGGTGTGAAATTGAGCTCAGCTCAATGTCCGACCACGGCAGAAGATATAGAAGAGATGAGCGTCATCCCCTATGCCTCAGCCATAGGTTCTATTATGTATGCCATGCTGTGTACCAGACCTGATGTAAACCTTGCCGTAAGTTTGGTAGGAAGGTACCAAAGTAATCCCGGCAAGGAACACTGGACAGCGGTCAAGAATATCCTGAAGTACCTGAAAAGGACCAAGGAAATGTTTCTCGTTTATGGAGGTGACGAAGAGCTCGTCGTAAAAGGTTACGTCGATGCTAGCTTCGACACAGATCTGGATGACTCTAAGTCACAAACCGGATACGTGTATATTTTTAATGGTGGGGCAGTAAGCTGGTGCAGTTGCAAGCAAAGCATCGTGGTGGGATCTACATGTGAAGCGGAGTACATGGCAGCCTCGGAGGCAGCACATGAAGCAATTTGGGTGAAGGAGTTCATCACCGACCTCGGAGTCATACCCAATGCGTCGGGGCCAATCAAGCTCTTCTGTGACAACACTGGAGCTATTGCACTTGCAAAGGAGCCCAGGTTTCACAAGAAGACTAGGCACATCAAGCGTCGCTTCAACTCCATTCGTGAAAATGTTCAAGATGGAGACATAGAAATTTGTGAAGTGCACACGGATCTGAATGTCGCAGATCCGTTGACTAAACCTCTCCCTAAGGCAAAACATGATCAGCACCAGAACTCTATGGGTGTTCGATTCATCACAATGTAACTAGATTATTGACTCTAGTGCAAGTGGGAGACTGTTGGAAATATGCCCTAGAGGCAATAATAAAAGCATTATTATTATATTTCCTTATTCATGATAATTGTCTTTATTCGTGCTATAATTGTGTTATCCGGAAATCGTAATACATGTGTGAATAACAGACAACAAACATGTCCCTAGTGAGCCTCTAGTTGACTAGCTCGTTGATCGATAGATAGTCGCGGTTTCCTGACTATGGACATTGGATGTCATCGATAACGGGATCACATCGTTAGGAGAATGATGTGATGGACAAGACCCAATCCTAAACATAGCATAAGATCGCATAGTTCGTTTGCTAGAGTTTTCCAATGTCAAGTATCCTTTCCTTAGACCATGAGATCATGTAACTCCCGGATACCGTAGGAGTGCTTTGGGTGTGCCAAACGTCACAACGTAACTGGGTGACTATAAAGGTATACTACGGGTATCTCTGAAAGTGTCTGTTGGGTTGACATGGATCGAGACTGGGATTTGTCACTCCGCTTGACGGAGAGGTATCACCGGGCCCTCTCGGTAATGCATCATCACAATGAGCTCAAGGTGATCAAAGTGTTTGATCACGGGATCATGCATTACGGTAACGAGAAAAGTGACTTGCCGATAACGAGATTGAACGAGGTATTGGGATACCGACGATCGAATCTCGGGCAAGTAAAATACCGATTGACAAAGGGAATCGTATACGGGATTAATTGAATCCTCAACATCGTGGTTCATCTGATGAGATCATCGTGGAGCATGTGGGAGCCATCATGGGTATCCAGATCCCGCTGTTGGTTATTGCCCGAGAGCCGTCTCGGTCATGTCTGCATGTCTCCCGAACCCGTAGGGTCTACACACTTAAGGTTCGGTGACGCTAGGGTTGTGAAGATATGTATATGCAGTAACCCGAATGTTGTTCGGAGTCCTGGATGAGATCCCGGACGTCACGAGGAGTTCCGGAATGGTCCGGAGGTAAAGAATTATATATAGGAAGTGCTATTTGGGCCATCGGGACAAGTTTCGGTGTTATCGGTATTGTACCGGGACCACCGGAGGGGTCCCGGGGGTCCACCGGGGGGGTCCACCTGCCCCGGGGGGGCCACATGGGCTATAGGGGGTGCGCCCTGGCCTACATGGGCCAAGGGCACCAGCCCCAAGGGCCCATGCGCCAAGGAGGCTTGGAGAGGGAGAGTCCAAAGGGGGGAAGGCACCTCCGAGGTGCCTTGGGGAGGATGGACTCCTCCCCCCTCTTGGCCGCACCCCTTCCTTGGAGGAAGGGGCAAGGCTGCGCCCTCCCCCCCTCTAATGCACCTATATAAAGGGAGGGGAGGGAGGGGTGGCCGCACCCTAATGCCCTGGCTCCTCCCTCCTCCCTGCAACACCTCCTCCTCCTCCCGTAGTTGCTTAGCGAAGCCCTGCCGGAGTTCTGCTGCATCCACCACCACACCGTCGTGCTGGATCTTCCTCAACCTCTCCTTCCCCCTTGCTGGATCAAGAAGGAGGAGACGTCTCCCGTCCCGTACGTGTGTTGAACGCGGAGGTGCCATCCGTTCGGTACTAGATCATCGGTGAATTGGATCACGGCAAGTACGACTACCTCATCCACGTTCACTCGAACGCTTCCGTTGCAATCTACAAAGTGGTATGTAGATGCTATCTAATCTGAATACTCGTTGCTAGATGAACTCATAGATGGATCTTGGTGAAACCTTAGGAAAAATTTTAATTTTCTGCAACGTTCCCCAACAAATAATGGCAATGTTAGGGCTCCCCTCAGGTACGAGATCATGACCATCTCCCTAAACTGAAATTGAATATCCCACCATTTGAGGGTAGATATGTTCCTGATATATATCTTACTTGGGAGTTAGAAACTGAACAATTATTTACATGTTTACAATATCCTGAGGAGATACGTGTTCCTGCTGCTGTTTGTGCTTTCACTAGCTTTGCATGTGTTTGGTGGTCTGAACATTGTAGATTATATCCTGTCCCAGCTACTTGGGCTGCTTTGAAAACTGCTATGCGTACTCGTTGGGTTCCACCATATTATCAACGTGAATTACTTCAAAAATTGCAGCGCTTAAGACAAGGAAAAAATTTGGTAGAAGAATATTATCAGGAATTACAAAGTGGCTTGATTAGATGTGGTATTGTTGAGGAGAATGAAGATATGCTTGCACGTTTTCTAGGTGGATTAAATAGAGAGATTCAGACCATTCTAGACTATAAGGATTATAACAATATCACTCGTTTATTCCATCTTGCTTGTAAAGCTAAACGTGAAGTGCAGGATCGGCAGGCATTGGCGCGAACTAACTTGTCTGCAGGTCGACCTTCATCATGGACACCACGTGCATCATCTACTTCCACACGTTCTGCTACACCGTCACCCCCGTCGGCTGCCACCTCCAACCGTGATACAATAAAGCAGGCACAATCACCACTATCTGCCAAGAGCACACCTTCTGGGCCTGCAAAGAGCTCTTCTTCATCCATGGCATCAATAGGGCAAACACATGATATTATTTGTCGACATTGCAAGGGTGGAGGTCATTATGCGAGAGAATGCCCATCTAAGCGTGTGATGATTGTTACTGAGGATGGTGGGTATGAGTCCGCTAGTGACTATGATGAGGAGACTTTGGCTCTTATTACACATGAAGAACACGGTGGAGATGATTCTGATCATGAGACGCAATACATGGCTGCTAAAGATGCTGACAGGTATGAATGTTTAGTTTCTCAACGTGTTTTGAGTGTGCAGGTCACGCAAGCTGAGCAAAATCAGAGGCATAATTTGTTCCATACAAAGGGAGTTGTGAAGGAACGTACTATTCGCGTCATCATAGATGGAGGGAGCTGCAACAACTTGGCTAGCATGGAGATGGTGGAGAACCTATCTCTCACCACAATACCACATCCACATCCTTACTACATCCAATGGTTCAACAACAGCGGCAAGGTTAAGGTAACACGTACTGTTCGGGTGCATTTTAGTATCTCTACATATGCTGATTATGTTGATTGTGATGTGGTACCTATGCAAGCATGTTCCTTATTACTTGGTAGACCATGGCAATTTGATAAAAATTCTGTACACCATGGTAGAAATAATCAGTATACTCTTGTTCATAAGGATACGAATATTACTTTGCTTCCTATGACTCCTGATTCCATTTTGAAAGATGATATTCATAGAGCTAATAAAGCAAAACAGGAGAAAAATAAGAGTGAAAATCAGATTGTGGCAAAAGAATTTGAGCAACAAATGAAGCCTGATAATAAACCATCTAGTGTTGCTTCTGAAATTAAATTAAAAAGTGCATGTTTACTTGCCACCAAATCTGATATTGATGAGCTAGATTTTAGCAAATATGTTTGCTATGCTTTTGTGTGCAAAGAGGCATTATTTTCATTCGAGGACGTGCCTTCCTCTTTGCCCCCTGCTGTCACTAACATTTTGCAGGAGTTCGCTGACGTCTTCCCACAAGACGTGCCACCGGGATTACCACCTATTCGAAGGATTGAGCATCAAATTGACTTAATTCCCGGTGCCTCGCTACCCAACCGTGCACCATACCGTACCAATCCAGAGGAGACGAAGGAGATTATGCGTCAAGTACAGGAGCTGCTCGACAACGGTTATATACGTGAATCTCTTAGTCCTTGTGCTGTTGCTATTATACTAGTGCCTAAAAAGGATGGTACGTCGCGTATGTGTGTTGATTGTAGAGGCATTAATAATATTTGTCGGTGTGCTAGAGTAGGGTACCCTAGTATCCCGAACTTGTCCACGGGCAGTCGCAGCACCCCGCGGCAAGGCTTGCCGGGTGACCGCCAATATCCTCTGTGGTTCCTTTGGAGCCATTCAAGAACAAAGTATTCAAGCCAAGGAGACAAGGCCCCGGCAAGAGGAGCTTGCCGGGAAGGCCACTCAAGACACAAGACCCCGACAAGAGGAGCTTGCCGGGGAGGCCAACCAAGGCATCTCAAGGAACTTGCCGCGACGCGCCACGTGTCCCGGCAAGACCCGACGAGCGACATGCTTCCGGACGTGACAAGACAACGACCGCGGCAAGGCACTTTGCCGCGGCAGGCTAGCAACCACTCTGTACCCGCGCTCCAGCACACCCACCAAAGTGTCACTCTGGGACCCTTCCAGGCGTACGTGGCGGGAGGTTGTGCAGCCAGGGGTGCACTGTGGCAAGCGGCGCTGACAAGATCGCCATCGTGAGCGGTGGCATCCCTGACGGTCCCTTTTCTGCACTATTTGGGCGACGTAGATAGGCATTTAATGCCCTTGTCCCCTGCCGTCAGGGTTAGGTAGGATACACTATGCAGGTAGTTGTACCAACCGCAACACCTTTCCATTTTTACCCTTGTCTACGTTGCCACCTGTTGGAGACCCCTTGAGCATATAAAAGGAGGCCCATGCACAACGTAGAGGGGGAGGACAGTAGAACACTCACGCTCGGTCTCGTTAGCTGCTGGTGCATACTGTAGCACTCAGCGCTCCCGAGCAAGAACTCAATAAAAACCACAAAGCAGCAGTAGGAGTATTATCTCTCTGGAGAGCTCCGAAGCTGGGTAAACTGCTCGTGTGCTCCGCCTCGATCTGCTCTTTGTGCGACCTCTGCCCCCCGCCGAACCGAAAGGGGCTCGGTCCCCATAGGTGCTCGCGGATCTTTGGCGCGCCAGGTAGGGGGCGTCGAGGTTGTGTGAACCTGATCCGGCGTTCACACGAGCTAGATCTTCATCATCTTCATCGACATGCCGCCGAAGAAGAAGACTTCGGAGGCGGCTGCTCCGTCCGCAACAGACCCACCGCCGCCAGAGCAAACGGCTGGTGGGGAAGACGCCGGCGGAAGAACGGGCGTCTACGAGGGAGCCCACGGTGCCACCAGGTCCAAGGACAAGGCCGCGCTAGCCATCAGCGGTGTAGCCGGCTCGCACGACGACCGAGCGTCCGTAGATGCACCGCGCCCATCTCAGGAGGCGCAGGACTGGCAGCGTCATGGTACTCACGGTACCATACGCTCGCTGGATCCAGATCGAGCAGGCGGATCTCGGGATGCTCCAGGCCAGCATGCGCGCCAACGTGCTGGCGCGAGCGAGGCATGGTCGCCTGGACGGGATATTGCTCCTTCTAATGCAGTTAGAAGTCCGAGCATATCCCGCTCCTCGCACCGTTCGCCACCGCTACCCGCCACTCGAGCAGAAGCTTTGGCGCGAGCTCAACTGCTCCTAGACTTCCCTCCAACGCCAGACAAGATCGGCGACTGGAGGGCACCATTCAAAGTCTCATCGGCTTCGCCAACGACGACACTCCACGGCAGCCGACTACGTCGCAGCGCGGCAAGTCAGCCAGGCGCGACCCGATGGCGACAAGACCGGTGGGGGTGCAACCACCGTGCACTCTCCGCCCCGAAGGCCAAGATCGCCGATTCGCCGGGTCCACCGCGACAGCGACTCCACTGCTTCATCATATCCACGAGCTCATCGCGATCAACGCCAAGTTCTTCATGAACGACAGCAAGAAGACACTTGTACTCGCATCGAGCGCTGAAGAGAAGTGCGGCGTCAGTCAGACTAGCGCGCTGGACCCACTGTTGACATGCGTGCGCCAGGGGAACCAGGCGACCTGCCGTACACGGTAGGTTGCCCTGCGTTTACCCGTGAGCTGCGGCAAGTCCAGTGGCCCAGCACGAAGAATTTCAAGCCAGACGTACCCGAGAAGTAGGACGGCAAGTTGCATCCGTCGGATTTCCTCAGCATCTACACCATCGCGGTGCAAGCTGCCGGGGGGCGCAACGACAAGATCCTTACCAACTACTTCCCGCTGGTGCTCAAGCCCAACGTCAGGTCCTGGCTCATGCACTTGCCGGACAACTCCATATCTTCCTAGGCAGACCTATGCCATCAGTTTGTCGGTGCCTTTACAGGTGGCCACAAACCTCATGGCCAGGAGAGTGATCTTCATCTGCTTGCCTAGAAGGAAGGAGTGCCCCTGCGCAAGTACATCCAGAGATTCAGCCATGTGCAACGCAACATCTCAGATGTCCACCCTGCCGCAATCATCAGCGTGTTCCATCAGAACGTGCGTAACCGCAGGATGCGGGAGGAGATGGCAATGTGCAAGATCAGAGACGTCAGTGAGCTGTATGCCCTGGCCGACAGGTGTGCACGTGCTGAGGAAGGGAGGAAACTGCCCGAAGAGAATACAGGAACAGGAGGATCTGACAGCAATGATGCTGCCCCGGCAAAGAAAAGCCGACGGCGGAACAACAGAAAGAGGAAAGGCAAAGATGTGCTAGTTGTTGACCAGTCCGGCAACGAAGGTGGCGCCAAGAAAGCCAAGGCTGGTAGCTCCGGCAAGGAGGTTGCCGGATGCGCCAATTGCCAGGCTGTGGCGGCTGCCGACAAGGAGGACGGCACCAACAAACAGTACTGCAAGATCCACCGCACCAAGGGCCATGACCTCCAGAGCTGCAAGAAGGTCGAGCAGCTTGTCGAGCTGCAAAAGGCCGAGTACGAGCGATGCGATAAGGAGAAAGCCCAAGGAGGTGCTGGAGGATCCGGCGCGAAGTGCACCGGCCGGGGAGGACGCCGTGGCAAGGCCAAGCAGCGGCAAGGAGACAGACCTCCCCGCGGCCGCGACAAGGATGAAGATGACGACGACGAAGCCATGGATGATGACGAAACCAGTGAGCAGGAGTTCCAGAAAGCCACAGAGGTCTTGTGCGTTGACGGTGGTGCTTCTCTGCATACTTCACACCGCCAACTCAAGCAGTGGGTGCGGGAAGTCAATGCGGTAGAACCACTCGTCGAGTCACGCAAGCTTCTGAAATGGTCCAGCACGCCTATCATCTTTGATACTGAGGACCACCCTGATCGCATAACTGCTGTCGGGTGCTTGCGGATGTTGGTTTCACCAACTATCCGCAACCTCAAGGTTACTAAGATGCTAGTTGACGGTGGGGCCGGCTTGAACCTGATCTCCTCCACTGTGCTCCGGAAACTCCAAGTCCCTGACAGCGAGCTCGAAGAGACCGGCACATTCCAAGGAATCAACCCGGGAAGGAGCAAGCCGAAGGGGAAGATCACGCTGCCGGTGACATTTGGCAGCGAGTTGAACTTCAGGACTGAGAGGGTCACTTTTGACGTCGCCGATTTTCCATTGCCTTACAATGGGATTCTCGGCCGTCCAGCGCTCGCCAAGTTCATGGCGGCCTCTCACTACGCGTACAACATGCTGAAGATGCCAGGCCCGATAAGTGTCATCTCTGTCCCTGGCGACAAGAAAGATGCTCTTATCTGTGCCGACAAGATCTACCGGGAAGCAGCAGCCGCAACGGATCGCAAGACACTTGCCGCTGAAGCTCCCGGGGGGAAGAAGAAGACCAAGTCCGGCAAGAGTTCTGATGCCCACTCCGGCAAGCGCACCTCTTTAGAGTGATGCGCTACCGTCGAGGACGCACCATTGAGCTCCACCGGCAAGTGTAAGAAGACAATGGAAGGTCTGCCAGAGACCAAGAAGGTGTCCGCCAAGGAGGACGGCACCGGTGGTACTTTCACCATCAGTGCCACTCTTGACCCTAAATAGGAAAGCGCGCTCATTGCTTTCCTGCGGGAGAATGTCGATGTGTTTGCGTGGCAACCGTCTGACCTCCCCGGTGTTCCCAGGAAAGTAATTGAGCACCACCTTGTCGTCTGTCCTCATGCGCGGCCCGTCAAGCAGAAAGTCAAAAAGCAAGCAGTGGAGCACCAAGAATTCATCGCAGAAGAGATCAAGAAGTTGGAAGCAGCAGGCCTTGTCAGAGGAGTGCTCCATCCTACGTGGTTGGCCAATCCTGTAGTCGTGCGCAAGGCAAACGGGAAATGGAGGCTTTGTATCGACTTTACCGATGTCAATAAAGCTTGTCCCAAAGACCCATTTCCCTTGCCGCGCATCGACCAGATTGTTGACTCCACGGCCGGATGTGACTTGCTTTCATTTCTTGACGCATACTCAGGATACCATCAGATCTTCATGGCAGAAGAGGATGAGGAGAAGACCGCGTTCATCAATCCATGTGGCACGTACTGTTTCATACAGATACCTTTCGGTTTAAAGAATGCTGGTTCAACATTCGCTCCAATGAAATGGACTCCGGAAGCGGAGGATGCGCTGCAGGACTTGAAGAGATACCTGTCCTCCACTCCAATACTTGTCGCACCTAAGCCACAAGAGAACTTGCTGCTGTATCTGACGGCAACCAAACAAGTGGTTAGTGCTGCGTTAGTAGCGGAGAGGGAGGCAGATGATGAGCCAGCAACCACGGCGAGCACATCCAGCGACAAGCAGGGGGCTTCCCCGACAAGCTCTGGTCCCGGCAAAGATGGATCTGCGCAGGCACCCGAGGAGATACAGAAGAAAATGGTGCAGCGCCCAGTCTACTTTGTCAGTTCCCTTCTGCAGGGGGCTAGGTCAAGGTACTCTGGTGTGCAGAAATTGCTTTTCGGCCTTCTCATGGCCTCGAGAAAGCTGCGCCATTACTTCCAAGCACATGAGATAACAGTTGTCACTCGTTTTCCGCTGAAGAGGATACTGCAGAATCCAGAAGCAACAGGCAGGATTGTTGAGTGGGCACTGGAACTGTCAAGCTTTGGCCTCAAGTTTGAGAGCACTTCAACTATCCAAAGCAGAGCGTTGGCAGAATTCATAGCAGAGTGGACGCCAACACAAGATGAAGAAATTCCAGAAACGAGCATCCCCGTCAAGGAAGCAAGCAAAGAGTGGCTGATGTACTTTGATGGTGCTTTTTCGCTGCAAGGCGCCGATGCTGGCGTACTGCTTGTCGCACCCACCGGAGAGCACCTTAAGTACGTAGTCCAGATGCATTTTCCCAAGGAGCAAGCAACAAACAATACTGCAGAGTATGAAGGATTGCTTGCCGGTCTCAGGATCGCGGCAGACCTTGGGATCAAGAAGCTCATTGTCAGGGTGACTCGCAGCTTGTCGTCCGCCAAGTGAATAGGAGTTATCAGAGTCCGTTGATGGAAGCTTACGTTGATGAAGTGAGGAAGCTAGAAGAGCACTTTGTCGGCCTACAGATGGAACATGTTCCAAGAGCTCAGAACGACATTGCCGATGGCCTGTCAAAGTGCGCAGCACTTAAGTTACCTATGGAACCAGGGATCTTTGTGCTCAAGCTGACTCAACCGTCTGTGACGCCATCAACTGGACAGAGCAAAAAGAGGAAGTTAATTTCTGGTGACTATTTTCCGGCAGAGCTTCCCGAAGCCGCCGCCAAGAAGGTCCCCAAGATCAACACCAAGAGTGCTGGGGAGCAGTCTGCTTCGGCAAACCCCAGGGTTTGTTCCGTTGAAGCAGACGCTCCCGACAAGTTTTGCTCCGGCAAGCTTGCCGGGGAACGTCAAGCTCCGGCTGAGCCGCAGTTTCTCGCCGTAGAAGCGGATGTTCCCACAGCAGCAGATATGCCTTTAGTCCTTGTTGTCGAGCCACAAGCTCCAGCATGGGCACAGCAGATCGTCCTTTTCCTTCAGACAGGAGAACTTCCCGAAGAGCAAGAAGAAGTGGAAAGAGTAGCCCGGCAGTCAAGTATGTACCAGTTTGTCGAC
Source organism: Aegilops umbellulata (assembly GCA_032464435.1). Lineage (NCBI taxonomy): Eukaryota > Viridiplantae > Streptophyta > Magnoliopsida > Poales > Poaceae > Aegilops > Aegilops umbellulata. The sequence continues at coordinate 185,988,995 of CP136055.1, forward strand.
AACACACTGTACAAAAGAAGACTCAATGGTGTGAAATTGAAGTGTATTCACCGGGAAGATGGACAGAAGCTGTTGGCCGAGATACATGGAGGCATTTGTGGTCACCACATTGGCGCAAGAGCACTTGCCGGCAAAGCATTCCGGCAAGGTTTCTTTTGGCCGACAGCCCTCCAGGATGCAACGGCACAAGTAACCAAGTGTGAAGCGTGCCAGTTCCATTCCAAGAAAATACGCCAGCCAGCTCAAGCTCTCCAGATGATCCCTTTATCCTGGCCATTTTCGGTCTGGGGGCTCGACATCCTCGGCCCCTTCCCCCGAGCAGTCGGGGGCTTTGAGTACTTGTACATTGCAATCGACAAGTTCACAAAGTGGCTGGAAGTGGAAGCAGTGAGGAAGGTGACAGCACAGTCAGTAGTCAAGTTCTTTAGGTCGATTGTTTGCCGCTTCGGGATCCCTAACAGGATCATCACTGACAACGGAACGCAATTCACAAGCCGCACCTTCATGCAGTACGTCCAAGATCTTGGCGCCAAGGTCTGCTTCGCTTGTGTTGCTCACCCCAGGAGCAACGGTCAAGCGGAGAGGGCAAATGCTGAAGTGCTGCGTGGACTCAAGACCAGGACTTTCGACAGGCTGCACGGGTGCGGAAGAAACTGGATTGAGGAGCTGCCGGTGGTTCTTTGGTCGATCAGGACGACGCCAAATCGAGCCACTGGCCAGACACCTTTCGCTCTAGTCTATGGAGCAAAGGCAGTTCTCCCCACGGAACTCGTATACGGGTCGCCTTGAGTGCTCGCTTATGATGAGCTTGAGCAAGAGCATCCGCGACAAGATGACGCGCTGCTCCTTGAGGAAGACCGTCTTCAGGCTGCTGTACGAGCTGCTCGCTACCAGCAAGCTTTGCGCCGCTACCATAGCTGCAAAGTTAACGCCAGAAGTCTCAAGGAAGGCGACCTTGTTCTTCGGCGCGTTCAGTCCGCCAAGAATTCCAACAAGTTGACGCCGAAGTGGGAAGGCCCTTACCGGGTGAAACGAGTCACTAGGCCTGGCGCTGTTCGCCTTGAGACCGAAGATGGCATTCCGGTGAGCAACTCCTGGAACATTGAGCATCTTCGTAAGTTTTACCCGTAAGGCGCGGTTGCCGGACCCTGCTCCGGCAACCATCTTTTGTACAAGTCTTGCCGCTGTTGCATGTAATCCTTTGTACAAAGCCAGGCGCAGACCCTGTGCATAAATAAAGCTCATATGCTCCGCACATCTTGTCAATTTCATGCTTTTTATTTTATTTTGCATGAGTTATCTGACACTTTGTGCAGCGAACACCCCCGGTAAGCAATAATGAGCCATAAGGCTCCATATCATTATTTTCTCTACTTCCTTTTTTCTCAAGGAAACGAAGGTTCCTTCGCCCACAAGTTTGCCGGGGGGGAAGGGGAAGATAATGGTATGCACCAGGCGTCGTTCCAGAAAGTCTCGCCTTGCCGGGAAGCAAAAGACAGAAAAGCTAAGTTGCCAAAGTTTGAGCAATCAGATGTTTTTAAATTTTTAAGTTATCTTCCTTAAACGACCATGCTTTGTATGGAAAACCTGTGCGCAAAGGAACCGGCTCGTGGCTAGTTGCGCCCTTACTTTGTTTCGAGTTCGCTCAACAGTTTAAGTGTGCTGCAACTAGAGTCGCGCCCTTACTTTGTTTTGAGTTCACTCAACAACTTAAGCGAGCTGCGACTAGTTACGACAAGGTTTCTTGTCGGCAACGGCACTGCCAGCAGGCTGCTGACGTCCCGCACTCATCGCTCGCGGCAAGGGTGCCTATGCCGGCAAGTTCCCTAAAAGCGTAGGGCAAAAACATACAAAGGAAGGAGTCAAGTAAAGGAAATAACATTGCAATCGCTGCCCAAAATAGAGTTATATTACAAAATAGCTTGTCGCGGCTCTAATAGACTGTTTTCATAACATGATCAGCAGCGACAAGAAAAGAAGAAAGCGGGCGGCCTAGTCCACACGATCGCCCTCAACCCTCTTGATGCCACTCACCTTGTCCACAATGGGTGCGACAAGGGTCTTGAGCGCCTCCAGATCGGCATCCGACGGCAGGGACTTGAGGACGTTGGTGAGGATGAGGCCCGGGTTGCGGTAGGCCACCTTCACCAACACTTTTTGAAGAGCTCCCGCGCGGATCTTGTGCGACTCGTCGGCCAGCTGCTTTGGGATCCTCTCCCGGAGTCGCTCGAGGGCCGTCGCCACGCCTTTGAAGAACAGAGTGAGCTTGGCGCTGGATGGGAGGCTCTCATTTGAAGGATACCCGAGATCCTCCATCCCCAGCTGCGCCAGCTCCCTGTCAATATCTGCGGCAGCATTCACAAGACCCTCCGTCCACTGCTCCACATTCTCCCTGAAAGCGTTCTGGGTGGCGGCAACACTCTCCAGCAGCGCCTTGTCCGCCTTGATTTCCTTCTTCAAGGCCGCCTCCTGCTCCCTGGCGCCGTCCAGCGTCTTGGTCAGAGCGGTCAGCTTCAACTCAAGATCGGCGTTGGAATCCTTGGCGGCGCCAAGCTCCTTGATCTTCTCGGCGAGACGACCCTGCAGCTCGCCAAAGGTGTAGGCGTCCTTCTCGCGCTCATGCTTGAGCGCGGCAAGCTCTTCGCCGCTCGCCCTGAGATCGGTTTCTAGCTGCGCCACCTTCGTCTCCAGCTCCTTCTTGGCGGCCTCGGCGGCTGCGGCAGCATCCTCCGCTTGCTTGATGGCTCCGCCAAGTGTTCGCTCGCGCGCGGCAAGCTCCTCCTCACGGCTATCGAGGTTGACCTTCCGCTGCGTCAGTTCACCCTCCTGCGCCGACAGCTTCTCAGCGGCAAGCCGCTGTTGCTCCTCGACGTCATCCTTCTTGAGCAGGAAGGCCTTCTGCGCCTCCTCGAGCTGCTCCCGCTCCTCCGCCAGGGACCGGAGAGCTGCCTGGTTGATGTTGCGGAGCTTTGCCGCATGCTTCTGAATGTCGGCTCCCGCCTTCGCGGCAACCGCTTCGCGGGATTCCAGCTTGGTTTGCCGAGCGCGGTAGAGCGACAACAGCTTCCGCAGCAACCGCTCCTCCTCAGGCTCGTCGCTGCTGCTGCTTGGTGCGTCGACCAGTGTCAGCCCAGCGGAGGCAAGCACCTCCACATTAAAGCTTTCTCCTTCGACCGGCGCCCTGGACGTTGACGCCCAGGGGAGGTTGATGAAGACGCCATCGCCGGCCTCCAAGTAGACGCCTGGCTGGGGCCCTTCGGCGCCCGACGCTGCGGCAGCGGTGGGAGGGTCGGCGGTCGGCGTAGCGCCTGACGCTCCTGCGGCCTCAGGGCCGTCAGTGCGATCGCCAGACCCCTCGTCGGCTGCTGCGGCGGCAGCCTTGGCGGCCTCTTCGCCGGCGGGATCATCAGCGCCGGCCGCTTCTTCGGTGGCGGCGGCATCATCAACAGCAACCTCGGTCACCATCGGCTCCGCAGTAGATGGATCTGACGGCCGAAAAAGGAAGAAAAGTCAAGCAGATATCCAAAAAGAAGATCAAACAAAGAAGAACCCAAGGGAAGTTTAGAAGCAAGAAGTACCTGTACCAGGCTCGGCAGTTGGGATCTCCGCTGCCGGGGGGTCGCTGGTACTGTCCCTTGCCGGAGACTTCTCCCTTGCCGGAGAGCTCTCCCTTGTCGGAGGATTCTCCCTTGCTGGAGAACTCTCCCTTGGCGGCGTAGTCGAAGCAGATGGCATGTCAGGGGCGGCCTCCGGACGCTCCTGGTGGGGCTGCTCTGCTCCTACACAAGCCAACAGTCAGATATCAGCAAACAAAGAGTATCCATGCGCGCCTAACAGCGGGAAGCAAACCATATACTTAAGCTGGGGGTTGCGCTGGGGGCTGCTCTGAAGAACAGCTGCCGGGTCCGGCAAGTTTGTCTCGGGCGCACCCCCTACTGACACGGTGGGATCGTCCTCGATGACAATCACCGGGACCTTGGCTCTCTTTGCCGCTCTCTGGGCCAGAGTCCTAAAAAGGAATAAGTTCAGAGTAAAGCAAATGAGATACAAGACAAGACAGCAGGTATTGAAGACATACAAGTACAACAAGAATCCTACTCTTCTTCTTCTTCGTCGGAGCTGAGCGCGGAGAAGTCAAAGCCTGGCCCACCTCCGGCGCAAGGAGGCGGAGGAGTAGGATCCCTTGGCCGCTTGGCGGGAGCTAGAGCGGCGGACCGGGAGGCCCCCGCACCAGTTGCCGCTGCAGCGTGAGGTGCTTCCGCGGCAACAGAACTTGCCGCGGTGGAGCGTGTCGTGCGGCGCGGCGGGGGTTGACTCGTCCGCCGCTGCGCTACATCCCCGGCCTTGCGAAGACGCCTTCTTGGTGGAGCCGGGGGCTCTGCTTGTGGAGCCGGCGGCTCTGCTTGCGGCAAGCTACCCGAAGACGAAGAGGAAGAGGAGCTGATCTCCAACGAGCCGCTCGTATCCTCGGCGGGCCCGCTCGGCCCTACGTCATGCCCGACGGACTTCTCCTCGCCGGCAAGATCCTCTCGCTCGTCAAGGCTTGCCGCCTCTGCTGCCTCTGCCTCCTCCACGGTGAATCCAAACTCGCCCGCAGCTGCAGCTGCCGCCGCCTCTTCCAGCCTGGTGGCGATGCGCTTGATCTCCTCATCGGTGGTGTCCCGGGTGAGGCCCCTCTGCTCATCGGCGTCGATCGGCACTTCTACCAAGCCATCGAAGAACGCCTGCACGACATCATCTGCAGGCTCTATCCAGGCTGGGTCAATTCCATGCGAGTCGCACAACGACATCATTGCACGGATGCGGTCGAGCGAGGAGTTGTTGCACAGCGGAACGACGCCCCTCGGCAACCTGAACACTTCGGGATGCTGAGGGTCATACTTGAACAGCTCCTGGAGCATCGCGTTGAGCTCCAGGACAGTGAAGTTGAAGTTGAGGCCCGGCCGCAGCCTCATGATATCCGCCGCATTCTGGAACTCCCATGCGGGTCTCCTCCTCTCCTGCAGGGGGGCGATGCGGCGGCGAAGGAAATCTGCGCCAACCGCTCCTATAGTAAGCCCGGCAAGCCTGAGGCGTTGGATCCGGGTGACGACAATCTTCAGTCTGTCGTCTTCCGGGGCCAAGCTACTCCAATCACTACCGCGCACTACTAGAGTTTGGCGTAGGGCGGTAAACGGCTGCGGGTTCTCCTCGACAATCAGGCACCAGTCCGCCCTCCACTCCTCGCACTTGCTGCAGAACTCTCCATCCAGATAAGTGTCCTTCTTGCCGGCTTTTGAGATCCAGGCGATTCCGCCGGATAAAGGCTCTCCTTTCTCAACTCGAGGCGAAAAGAAGTGGCAGAAAAGGGCTACGTTTGGATGGATTCCGACAATGTTTTCGCAGAGATGTGCAAAAACTGCCATGGTCAGGACAACATTGGGGGTGAAGTCAAGGAGGCGGAGCCCGTAGGTGTTCATGACGTCACAGAAGAATTCAGAAAAGGGCGGGCAGGGCCCACAGTAGAAGAACAAGGCGAAGAAAGGGTACCCAATGGGAGTTTTTTCCCAAGTGGCGTCTGGGAGTACCTTCGTGCGCGGATGCGCTCGCGTCCCCATCGACCGGAAGAGGTAGTAGAACTCCTTCAGCTCTTCCGCGGCAAGATTAGGAGGGAAGATTACCCGCTCCTTTCGTAGCGCCGCGAGCCGCTGCGCCTCGGCCGACTTCACCTTCTCGGCTTTCGGAGCCATGGCGGGAGTGGTGAGGAAGGACGACGGCGTTGGTGGTGCTGGTGGCGATGGGGGCGGGGCGCTGCTCTCCTTCGGCTTTGGGAAGAAGGGGAGTGGCGAAGATTCTCGGGGAAGGAATAGCAACGGGCAGATGGGCGAACTGCCCATATTTCCCCTGCTTATAAGGAGGAAGGGAGCGGACGTTCCGCCTTTCTGAATAAAGAAACCACCCACGATCTCTCCCACGACGCCGCAATCGACGTGTGCCGTTCGGGGAAGGCGCGGTGGATACGGAGTAAGATACAGCGTGATCCAGGCCGCGAGTGCCCGTGCCCTGGTTTGGGCCTGGCCCAACAGCGCTCAACACCGTGTATGGCCCAGGCCCGGGGGCTCCTGTCGGTGTACTAGAGTAGGGGTACCCTAGTATCCCGAACTTGTGCACGGGCAGTCGCAGCACCCCGCGGCAAGGCTTGCCGGGTGACCGCCAATATCCTCTGTGGTTCCTTTGGAGCCATTCAAGAACAAAGTATTCAAGCCAAGGAGACAAGGCCCCGGCAAGAGGAGCTTGCCGGGAAGGCCACTCAAGACACAAGACCCCAGCAAGAGGAGCTTGCCGGGGAGGCCAACCAAGGCATCTCAAGGAACTTGCCGCGACGCGCCACGCGTCCCGGCAAGACCCGGCGAGCGGCAAGCTTCCGGATGTGACAAGACAACGACCGCGGCAAGGCACTTTGCTACGGCAGGCTAGCAACCACTCTGTACCCGCGCTCCAGCACACCCACCAACGTGTCGCTCTGGGACCCTTCCAGGCGTACGTGGCGGGAGGCTGTGCAGCCATGGGTGCACTATGGCAAGCGGCGCTAACAAGATCGCCAGCGTGGCGAGCGGTGGCGTCCCTGACGGTCCCTTTTCTGCACTGTTTGGGCGACGTAGATAGGCATTTAATGCCCTTGTCCCCTGCCGTCAGGGTTAGGTAGGATACACTGTGCAGGTAGCTGTACCAACCGCAACACCTTTCAATTTTTACCCTTGTCTACGTTGCCACCTTTTGGAGACCCCTTGAGCATATAAAAGGAGGCCCATGCACAACGTAGAGGGGGAGGACAGTAGAACACTCACGCTCGGTCTCGTTAGCTGCTGGTGCGTACCGTAGCACTCAGCGCTCCCGAGCAAGAACTCAATACAAACCACAAAGCAGCAGTAGGAGTATTATCTCTCCGGAGAGCTCCGAAGCTGGGTAAACTGCTCGTGTGCTCCGCCTCGATCTGCTCTTCGTGCGACCTCCGCCCCCCGCCGAACCGAAAGGGGCTCGGTCCCCATAGGTGCTCGCGGATCAGTTTCCCCGACAATATTACTATTCGTTATCGTCATCATATTCCTAGGCTAGATGATATGCTTGATGAATTGAGTGGCTCTACAATATTCTCCAAAGTTGATTTGCGTAGTGGATACCATCAAATTCGTATGAAATTGGGAGATGAATGGAAAACAGCATTTAAAACTAAGTTTGGATTATACGAGTGGTTAGTCATGCCTTTTGGGTTAACTAATGCACCTAGTACTTTCATGAGACTAATGAATGAAGTTTTACGTGCTTTAATTGGACGTTTTGTGGTAGTCTATTTTGATGATATACTGATTTATAGCAAATCTTTGGAAGAACATTTGGAACATTTACGTGTTGTTTTTAATGCTCTACGTGATGCACGTTTGTTTGGTAACCTTGGGAAGTGCACCTTTTGCACCGACCGAGTTTCTTTTCTTGGCTATGTTGTTACTCCACAGGGAATTGAAGTTGATAAAGCCAAGATTGAAGCTATTGAGAGTTGGCCGCAGCCCAAAACGGTCACACAAGTGAGGAGTTATCTTGGACTTGTTGGTTTTCGCAAGTACATAAAACTTTGCAATTTCACTCCAAAAGCCAGTGCCAAAATAGGAGTCATCACGTTCATCAAGTCTTACAGTAGCAACGATTGTAAATCCATGGTTTGTGTGCAGTATGACATTCGTGGAGCCTTGATGTATGTAAAGGGAAAAATTGTGCACTACATAATCTGTTGCATAGTGAGGATGTCCTGCAGAAAATGGTAGGATTGTTAAAGAAAATATGGTAACATGCAAATATGGGCCCAAATTGAAAGAACTATACATCAGTTGATACCGAAGGACAAAAGTCTATAATTAAATAGATAGGGTAAACATGATGTCATGGAAATTTGAGAGTAATCGAAAGATCAATACATCATTAATTTGCCTAGTATAGAAAGAAGAGGGGAAAATCCCCTTTAACGTATATGGTGCATGTGGCACCTTTTATCCAAATGTAGCAATATTTAGAATATGTTCAGGAAAGTAGGCCATGCCAACCAATTTAGGGTGAGATTGAACATACCGCGTGCGTCCTGAAGTTATCTGGTACGGTGAGATGGAATCTCTGGTGGCGGTCGCCAAGTCCTGAAGTGTCGGCACACTGTACATTCTATGAATGAAAGAAAACCCTCAAATCAGCTCGAATAAAAATGAATTCACGGCGATTTCCGACGGGTGATTAAAGGAGGCAGATGTCGGAGTAATGGGCCACGGGTAGGCTAACCCGAGACCCAGAACCTTTCAAGACATCAGGGCTGGCTTCGCCCCTCAAAGATCCCAAGACAAGGGGCTGACTCTGGGAGTCGGCTGCAGCATCACCGACTACCCACTCATGGCCGAATCCCAGAGACGGCTATGACATAAGCCGACTCCCAGTTGGTGAAGAGGACTATGGGGAGTCGGCCAGTAACTTCACCGCCCTCCGCCTTCGAGAAGAAGGACGAGACGGGGGATGGCCGGAGTACGGCCCTCCCCTGCCCTGATTACCAGGGGCAGGTATGGCCACAGTACGTCGTACCAAAGGAGATCTCCGTCCAGCGCGGCACTATTGCCATGCTGGCCCTGACGTTCGCCCCGACGGCGAAACCCTGTTCCCACGATGGCCCTTGCTAGTCAGCGGGGGAACGAAAGACGGCGAGAAGCACTCGAAGACGGACCCCGTGGGAGTCGGCCTCTGAGAGTCGGCCCGCACCTCCTACGGGGCTCACACGCCATTATCCAGATAAGACGGGGAGTGGCGACAGTGCTCGCCCGCCAGGTGGCGGCACTGTTGCCACGACCCCACGACCAAGCCAGCGTCATCCAAGGCGCGGCTACAATGACCAAGTCAGTCGACGGGGCCCACCCGCGGCGGGCCCCAGGAGTCGGCAGAGAAGACGGCGACCTGAGAGACAGACGGCTGGGACCCGCGCGCAGCCGGATTACCAATGTACCCCCGGGGGGTAGGCCTGTATAAACCCCCCAGAGCACCCATGCAAAGGGTTCGATCCTTTTACCACTACACCAGAAGCATAGAAGGGAGAGAAGCTAGCCTTGCCCTCTCCTACCTCCAGAACACAGCTCGAGGAGCAACTTTGTACACATATCACCCATAGTGATCATGCGGAGACCCCGCAGAGCAGTAGTAGGGGTATTATCTCCTCGGAGAGCCCTGAAGCTGGGTAAGATTCGCCGGCGAGCATGTCTACGCCTCATCCCGCTTCCAGGCACCGGCGACGTTCTACTCGCTCCCACCACGATAAGCCATCCTTTGGCATATGTCGCATCCAACCCCCAACATTTGGCGACCACCATGGGGCGAGGTGCACCGTCGTCCGGAGATCTGTTCTGGACGGGAACCCTTTTCCTCCCTGGCGAGCGCAGCCAGCCCGGCACGCCAGAGGGAGTTTGCGCCGACGCGCTGCACGACGCTGAGACGGCCTGCGCTGCCAGCTGCCTCGCCGATCTTGTCGGCGAGGTTAGCCTCTCCGACGAGCCTGCATCCGACGCAGGCACCGGCGGCCCCGAGAGCCTCCTCGCCTGCCTCCTCGACGAAGTCCACGTTGCCGGCGAGCCCGCCGCTGACCTGGAGTCCATAGGCTCCACCGACCCGATGCTGGTCGACTCCGACACCGCGTCGCTCGACGCCTTTCCCACCAACGTGGTGGTCTAAGATGAGCCGCTCCCTCGCGCGGAGAGCGGCGGAAGCACCGTCACAGAGGTACTCGTCATCGGCCATGGCGAGCACTCCGATGGAAGAACTCACGATCCGCTTGATGCGGCCATGCAAGACCTGGATGCGCCCATTCCAGAGGACGCCGACGCCGAGACATTGGAGGCACGCCGCCTCTAGCTCGTCGAAGGTGCGAAGAAGTTGGCAAGCATGAGACGCTTGTCAGAAGCCTACCAGCGTGAGATCGATCGTGCTGTGGGTGGATCGCCAGCCCCAGCGGGGCCTCGCCGCCTAGGCGCGGTCCGGCAACGCGGCACGGACATCGCCAGCATGTTCGGGGCCAATCACCCCGTATACGCCACGCCGCCGAGAACATTCGAGCTGCCCAGGCGGCAGCAGACGAGTTGGACAACCTCGAGGGCGAAGAGCGCGACTGATGACGGAGCGAGTCCAGCGACTCCTCGACATGGCTGGCGCGCAGAACGCGGCCGGTTGCCGAACCGAGGGGCCGCAACAACAGAACGACGACCTGCCACCCCGCCGAGATCAAGGCGCGACGTCTCGGACACCGACTGGCGGCGTCCGCGGAAGAAAAGACAAGGAGCCGGCTGCGAGCCGCAGTCGGACTCGCATCACCATCGAGCGCGACCAAGACGGCCGCCCGAGAGCAGTGGAGCGGCACGACGACTATGTGCCTCCTCCACACCGCAGAGAAAGACGAGTCTCCCCGCCGCCCGTTGAGTATCCGACTGTCGGAGGTCGCCTTGGCCGCCGAGAGAGAGTCGAAGAGAATGATGCCCGCCTCCGGATCGACCGACTCCACCGGTCCCTGGCGCTGGAAGAAGAACACGAGTTGCGGCCGCCGTGCTTCGACCCCACATCCGAGATGAGCCTTTCCCCAAAGGTTTCACTCTCCCCAGAGACACTCCCAAGTATACCGGCTCGGTGAAGCCGGAAGACTGGCTGGTTAACTACTCCACTGCCGTCAGCATAGCGAACGGCAACAAGCGTGTTGCCGTGAAGTACGTTCCACTCATGCTCCAGGGCACGACCCGGACATGGTTGAACAACTTGAAACCCCGCAGCATCAACAGCTGGGTCGACTTCACCGAAGCTTTCGTCCGCCACTTCACGAGCACGTACAAGCGACCTCCCAAGCCTCGCCAGCTCTCTTTGTGCGTGCAAGGCCCCAACGAATCGACTCACGACTACCTCACGCGTTGGGCCGAGCTCCGAAACTCCTGCGAGGGCATGCACGAGGTGTAGGCCATCGAGTACTTCAACGCCGGGTGCAGAGAAGGCACCCTCCTCAAGCATAAGCTCCTCTGTTATGAGCCAGAGACCCTGGACGAGCTGCTGATCATAGCAGACAAGTACGCCACAGCCGACTCTTCTATGAAGACGGAGATCCAAGTCAGCACGGCTGGCAAAGTGGCCCCTCAAGCTCCCAGAACTCCGGCTGGAGACGCCAGTCGGCGGCAACAGCAGAACAATCACAAACGCAAGGCCCCGCAACTAGCTTCCAGTAGCCGGCAGGTCGCAACAGTCGAAGATCAACAGCCAGAGGGACAGCCTCCGCCCAAGCGGCAGAAGGGCGGCAAGTCCAACTGGTTGCCGGCTTTCTCCTACGAGCAGACTCTAGATGGTCCCTGCAAGTTCCACAGCGGCGCAAAGCTGTCAAACCACACCACCAGAATGTGCCACTGGCTCATCAGGATTGCCAAGGGAGACGGCCTAGTGCCTCCACCGCCTGCTGGGCAGCCGCCTCCGCCTCCACCCCAGCAGCCGGCTGTCAGGCCAGTCGGCGCAGTACAAGACGAGTACCCAGAAGAGCATGGAGCCTACGTGGTGTTCACCAGTGTGGCAGATGACAGGCGCAGCAGGCGGCTGCAGCAGCAAGAAGTTAACACAGTAGCATCGGATACTCCAGAGTTCATGCACTGGTCCGAGAAGCCTATCAGTTGGAGCAGAGCTGATCACCCAGAGGTGATGCCGAATCCAGGTTCCTATGCCTTGGTCCTGGAAGCCACCTTTGCCACTGATAAGCGGGCAGCTCGCTTCTCGCGAGTTCTGATAGATGGAGGTAGCAGTTTCAACATCCTGTATAAAGATACAATGGAGAAGCTGGGAATCAGGCAAAGAAAGCTCCAGAGCAGCCGGACCATATTCCATGGGATTATCCCTGGCCTTTCCTGCTCCCCAATCCGCAAGATTCAGATAGACGTACTTTTCAGAGATAAGGAACATTTCCGCCGAGAGCCAGTCTGGTTTGAAGTGGTGGACCTCGAAAGCCCGTACCATGCGCTGCTTGGCCGACCTGCTTTGGCCAAGTTCATGGCGGTCCCCCACTACGCCTACCTCAAGATGAAGATCCCGAGTTCCAAGGGAATTCTGACTATGGCCGGCGACTACAGGAAGTCGTCCGCTTGCGCGGACGAGAGCAGTCGGCTGGCCGAGTCCCTGGTCATTGCAGCAAAGAAGCGGCTTCTTGATCGGGTTGTGGTGATGGCTGGCAAGCAGCCTAAGATGTCGCCCAACCCCAAGGAGTCGGAGGCTGAGGGCTCGTTCAAGCCAGCAAAGGAAACGAAGAAGATACCCTTGGACCCAGAGCACCCGGAGAGGTATGCTGTCATAGGCACAAACCTTGACAGCAAATAGGAAGGCGAGCTCGTCGATTTCCTCCGTGAGAATCGGGACATCTTCGCATGGTCCCCCAAAGACATGCCAGGTGTACCGACGGAATTCGCCGAGCACAAGTTACATGTCCGGTCTGATGTGAAGCCCGTCAGGCAGCCCTTGCGCCGCCTGTCAGAAGGGAAAAGAAGAGTTGTTAGTGAAGAGATAGCCCGGCTCCTTACAGCCGGCTTTATCATGGAAGTATTTTTCCCTGAGTGGCTAACAAACACGGTCTTAGTACTGAAGAAGAACAAGCAGTGGCGAATGTGCATTGACTACACAAGCCTCAACAAAGCCTGCCCCAAGGACCCGCTTGCTTTGCCGTGGATCGATCAGGTGATAGACTCCATAGCCGGATGCGAGCTGTTGAGCTTCTTAGAAGCCTATTCAGGATATCACCAGATCAAGCTGAACCCCGACAGACAGATTAAAGACCGCCTTCATCATGCCGTTTGGAGCCTTCTGCTACCTGACCATGACGTTCGGCTTGAGGAACGCTGGCGCCACCTTTCAGCGTTGCATGCAGAAGTGCCTCCTCAAGAAACTCGACCGAAATGCCCACGTTTACGTGGATGATGTGGTGGTGAAGACGGAAAAGCGTGGAACTCTGCTGGAAGACCTCAAGGAGACCTTTGAGAACCTGCGCCGATTCTAGATCAAGCTTAACCCCGAGAAGTGCGTTTTCAGAGTACCAGCCGGCCAGCTACTCGACTTCCTGGTCTCTGAACGCGGCATAGAGTGCAACCCTGTGAAGATCAAGGCCATCGAGAGGATGGAGGTACCTAGCCGAGTGTTGGATGTGCAGAAGTTCACTGGCTGTCTGGCATCCATCAGCCGTTTCATCAGTCGGCTGGGCGAGAAAGCTCTCCCTTTGTACCAGCTCATGAAGAAGACCAATTTTTTCGAGTGGAACCACAAGGCGGATGAGGCCTTTCTGCAGCTGAAGAAGATGTTGGTTACTCCCCCTGTGTTGGCGGCTCCGACTCCCAAAGAGCCCATGCTCCTGTACATCGCCGCCACCAGCCGAGTAGTCAGCACAGTCATTGTAGTAGAGCGCAAGGAGGAAGGCAAGGCACTACCAGTCCAGAGACCGGTGTATTACCTGAGTGAAGTACTGTCGACCTCCAAGCAAAACTACCCCCACTACCAGAAGATGTGTTACGGTGTGCACTTTGCCGCCAAGAAGCTGAAGCCTTACTGCCAAGAATATCCAATCACCGTGGTCTGCACGGCCCCATTAGCAGAAATCATTGGAAGCAGATGCGTCCGGTCGAGTGGCCAAGTGGGCCCTAGATTTGGCGCCCTACATGATCTACTATCAACCCCGCACCGCCATCAAGTCACAAGCACTGGCCGACTTCCTCGTCGACTGGGCCGAGACCCAGTACCTGCCGCCAGCGCTCGACTCCACCCATTGGCGGATGCATTTCGACTGCTCCAAGATGCGCACTGGCTTGGGAGCCGGCGTTGTCCTCACCTCTCCTCAAGGCGACAAGCTCTAGTATGCACTGCAGATCCATTTCGCCGCCTCCAACAACGTCGCTGAATACGAGGCGCTCATTCACGGGCTCCGGCTTGCCAAAGAACTCGGCATTCGCCGGATCCTCTGTTATGGCGACTCCGACTTGGTGGTCCATCAATCATCTGGCGAATGGGACGCCATGGACGCAAACATGGCAAGCTACCGCTTCCTCGTGCAGCAACTCAGCGGATATTTCGAGGGGTGCGAGTTCCTCCACTTGCCAAGAAACGACAAAACCTAGTAGATACTTTGGCACGAATCGGCTCCACTCGCCAAGAAATACCATCTGGCGTCGCTCTTCAGCGCCTCCTCAAGCCATCCATCAAGCCTTCACCAGAGTCAGACTCCATTTTTGTGCCGGCTCCTCCAGAAGAAGTCGGATCCGACTCCAAAGCCCAAGGAGACGGCGCAAAAACCCTTGCAGATGACTCCAAGAACGCCGCGGCCAAAGCCGGTCCGGGGACTTCAGAACTCGGCCCGGGGACTGCGGCGACCAGAGAAAAGACTCCAGAACTCGGCCCGGGGACTGAACCAGTCGGCCCGGGGACTTCACTGATCCAGAAAGCGGCCGTGGACTCCAGCCCGCTGCCTCCCAGCCAATCCGCCCTCGTCCAAGTCACGGTTCTGGTAGTCGAAGAGATAGCAGCACCCTCATGGGACCAGCCCATCCTCAAATTCTTAGTGAACAAGGAGCTACCAACTGATGAAACCTTAGCTCGGCAAATACAACGCCGAGCGGCAGCATACACCATAATCAACAGAGAGCTGGTCAGGCGCAGCGTCACTGGTGTCTACCAGCGCTGCGTCGAGCTAGAGCAAGGCCAAGAAATTATCAGAGATATCCATCAAGGCGAGTGCGGTCACCATGCGGCCTCGAGGGCACTCGTCACCAAAGCTTTCCAGCATGCGTTTTTTTGCCAACTGCCCTCGAAGAGGCCAAAGAGTTGGTCCAGAAATGCAAGGGGTGCCAGAAGTTCCGCTCCAAGCCACATCAACCGGCTTCAGCACTCAAGACTATCCCCATCGCCTGGCCCTTTGCATTTTGGGGCCTGGATATGGTGGGAACCTTCAAGACGGCACGAGGCGGCCTAACTCATCTACTTGTCGCGGTGGACAAGTTCACCAAGTGGATAGAAGTGAAGCCTATCAAGAAGTTGAATGGTCCGACTGCCGTGACTTTCATCTCAGACATCACAATTCGGTATGGCATACCGCATAGCATCGTCACCGACAACGGCACCAACTTTGCCAAAGGTGCCTTGGCCCGTTTCTGCGCGACGCAGGGCATCCGACTGGACTTAGCGTCCGTTGCCCATCCGCAGTCAAACAGGCAGGTGGAGCGGGCGAATGGCCTCATCCTGTCCGGCATCAAGCCTCGGTTGGTCGAACCACTGGAGCGTTCGACCGGCTGTTGGCTTGACGAGTTGCCAGCCATCCTCTGGAGTCTGCGCACGACTCCAAACAAGTCGACCGGCTTCACACCCTTCTTCCTCGTCTACGGTGCTGAAGCCGTCATCCCAACAGATATAGAGTTCGACTCCCCGCGAGTCCCGATGTACACCGCGGAAGAGGCAGAAGAAGCACGACAAGACGGTGTCGATCTGCTGGAAGAGGGCCGACTGTTGGCACTCAGCCGGTCCAGCATCTACCAGCAGAGCCTACGGCGCTACTACAACAGGAAGGTCAGGCCGAGATCCTTCCAAGAGGGAAACCTTGTGCTCCGGCTGATCCAGCGAACAGCCGGCCAACACAAGTTGTCGGCACCTTGGGAAGGCCCCTTCATCATCAGCAAGGTGCTAGGCAATGACTCCTACTACCTGATCGACGCTTAGAAGCCCCGAGCACGGAAGAGGGACGACTCCGGCAAAGAGACGGAGCGACCATGGAACGCGAATCTTCTTCGAAGATTTTACAGTTAATGCAGTATGTACCACGCTACCCCTTTTGTATTGAAGTACCAAGACTCTGGGCCCCCCGAGACGGACTCGGGGACTGCCCCTTTTGTTATCTGTACGAAAAGTATTATGCTTCCGAGTATGCTACTCTTTGTTATGCCGCTTGGCACCGGGCTCGACTAGTCGGCCCGGGGACTCGCCGTCTCGCGCTATGAAAATGCTTCCTGCAGTCGGACAAGTAGTGTGTGGTGCCTAAGCCGTCTCCTGTTAGAAGCCGCAGCTCGTAGAGCGACTGACCGGCGGGCAGGAGTAAGGAAGAATGGGCGCCCACACGAAAAATGGCTAAGGACTCAAAGCACAAACATAGCTCGAGCCGGCTTTCCAGCCGTCCCT
Source organism: Aegilops umbellulata (assembly GCA_032464435.1). Taxonomy (NCBI): domain Eukaryota; kingdom Viridiplantae; phylum Streptophyta; class Magnoliopsida; order Poales; family Poaceae; genus Aegilops; species Aegilops umbellulata. The sequence continues at coordinate 186,005,210 of CP136055.1, forward strand.
CGCAAAAACCGACTCCGACTAGTCGACTTGCTGTTTTCTATCCGACTTGCTGAAGAAACTCTAGAACGGCTGAGTACTTGCCTTCCCCAAAGTAGCCAAGTATTTGATCCAGTGGCAGTCCGCGGAGCGGCTGTCTGACTGGCAAAGACGATATCTAAGGGAAGGCAGCAAAGGGAAAAAGCCAAAAGAGCAATAAGCAAGAAATGATAGAACCCAGATAAATATTTACATCACAAAGGCCATTGGCCGAATCCTTGAACAGAAGTTCAAAATATACCCCGCGGGTGGAATTGTGCGAATTAACAAAGTTCTTCAAGAAACTACTAAGCAGATAAATAAGACAAGGCGGCGGCCTATGAAGCAGCAGACTGGTTCGAGGGCTCGGAGGAGATGGCGGTGTCGGACGTTGGGGCGGCCGGCTGGGCAGACTCGACTTGATCACCTCCAGCGGCAATCGGCGTAGTTGGGCGCGGCTCGTTGTTAGAGGCACCGTTGAGCTGAGGCTGATCGCCCGCTCCGACTTCTGGCGCCTCCATCTCGTCTCCGACCTCCACCTTGCCTCCCTCCTCGACACTGGAGCCGATCACCTCCGTCGAGTCCTCGTCGTAGTTCGGGTTCATCCCAAACCACTCCAGCGGCGCCTCCTCGCCATTGTCAGCTCGCTCAGGAATGAAGACATTGGGGTCGACGTACTCGGCGATCGCCGCGGCGTGCTTGACAAAGTCGTCCTTCATGGCTGCCAACTCCGGCTGGGCCTCAGCCCGGAGCGTGGCCAGCTGGTCCAGGCTCAGGTCTGGATACCACGCCTTGACGAACTCCAAGGCACAACGCGCTCCGGCACGTGCCGAGGAGCCTTTCCAAGCCTCCAGGCGGCCCGCTGCGACCTCCAGCCAGTCGGCAGTCCGGCTGGGTGTGCGCAAAATTGGCATATTTGGCCACAAGGCAGCAATCGCCTGGGCGCCGGCACGTTGAAGTCGGCGCAGCATTCGGTGAGCCGGCCGCAGGCGAGCCTCGATGCTCATAAGCTGTTCATCAAGAGTCCGGGGGGCGTTGGCAGCAACCTCCTCGCCGGCCGCCCTCCGTGCCTCGCGATCAGCCTCGATGGCTTGAACGGCAGTTTGTGCATGGCCCGGGAAGAAGTCTACCAAGACAGAAAAAGAAGCAAGTCAGAAAAGCAATAGTCGGCCCGACCCACAGTCGGCTGCTCAAAGAAAGCGAGTAAAGAAAACTTACCGTCAATGATATCCTCAATCTCTTGGAAGCTGGAGGTCAGCATCGCCTCCTTATCGGTCCAGGAGGAGCGTTCGGCTTCGAACTCGGCTTGGAGACCAGTCTCTCTCTCCTTCGCCTCCTCCTGCGCCTTCTTGAGCAGCTCCTTCTGCTCCGCCAGCTGCGCAGCCAGAAGGTCGCGTTCTGTGGCGAGCTTGCCACATTCCGCCTCATTGGCGCGCAAGGCGGTGTTGCCTTCGCCCAGCTGCTGCTGAAGAACGGCGTTGGCCTCTGAAGAAAGACGAAAAAGGACACAAGACATCAGAAAAGGTGGCCAAGAAGATCCGGCCCGACTGCGCAGCAGTCGGCCCGAATCTCGGGGACTACAGCCCGCGGGTGCGCCAGCGCGCCCCCGCGAAGAAGGAAACTCACTCCGGCTCTCCGACAAGTCGGCAATCCGCTTGCCCAGCTCTTCACCATTACGGTTGAAGAGAGTGACTCGGAGGTTGTGGTAGTCCTACGATAAGCATTTCAAAAAGAATAAGCATTTGGAACTCGCCAATAGAGTTCTGAGACGGCTGCTCCCGGATCGGAACTCGGGGACTACACCCAGTGGGTGCGCTGGCGCGCCCCCACAGAGAAGAGCAAGAAAAACAAAGTCAGAAGAAACATACCCGGACGGCCGCACGCGACGCCAGATGCGCATTGGTGCAGTTCTGGAGGGCGTCGCTTTCGGCTCGCAGCTTCGCCTGGACGTCCAGGAGCGCCTGGTTCAGCGGGCCTGTACCACCTCCTCGCACCCACCCGACGGGCGCGGCGCTCATCACCTCGACGTCTGGGGCGGGCGAGCTGGCTGCTCCGGTCTCCAGAGGGCGCGGCGCTGAAGTCGCCTTCTCCAGATGGCGGCGCGTCGGCGAGGCGACTTGGAGAAGCAAGTTCGTCGTGGCTTCGTCCGTAGTCGGCGGCACCAGCGGGTCCGCCGGCTGCTTATCCCTCACGCTTCCCGATGGCGGCGGGGGCGGTGGTGGCGGCACCACCGCGTCCAGACCGGGGGTCTCGCCGCTCTCCCTCTCCACGATGGGGCACTCCCCGCCGACCTCCCCAGACTGCTCCACATAATCCGGAGGCTGCGCCGAGTTCAGTGGGACGACGAACAGCGCCGACTGGCGGCGCGCGGCCTCTTCGGCCCGCTCTTTGGCCGCGGCCGCCTTCTCGGCCTCCGCCTTCTCCCGGCGGGCGGCTTCGTCCTCGTCGCGCTTCTCTTGCGCGTTCCGCTCCGTCGCTTCCCGGAGGTCGGCGGCAGGGTCAATACGCCGAGTCATGGCGGACGACTCCACCATCCCCCTGATGGAGGCGGCGGTGACCCTCCCAAGGGTGAGAGGAGCTCTAGAACAAGGAAGACATGTAAGGACCCGGACCAGATCCACCAGAAGATAAAACAAGACGAAGAAGCAGAAACACTTACCCAGAGGTTAGCGCTGGCTTCTTCGCTTCCTTACGGAAGCGATGGGCCCTCGCGACCGCCTCTTCCTGCTTGGTCGCGGCGGCCGCCCCCTTAAACTTCTTCTCCCGGCCTCCGAGGGAACTCGGCCCGGCCCGACGCTTCCTCGCGCCGTCTTGCCTCGGCGGATGGTGCGGGGCGTCTTCCCCGTCTTCGCCGGCTGGCCAGTCGGCGAAGGTGGCCGAGGGCCCGGGGCCGCCTTCCTCTCCTTCGCCGCCTCCTTCGGCGTCGGCCTCCATCGCCGCTGCCCCCAAGTCGGGGTCGTCGATGTCGCTCTCCGCGTGATTGGGGGCGAACTGGCGGGGCGGCCCCACGGCGCCGGACGACGGATGAATGAGAGGATTCTGAGTCAAAAATAAAAGTAATAAAGATCAAGAGTCGGATTCGGCTATAAAGATGAAGAAGAACAACAACTTACCACTGGCGGAGGGTTGGCGCGCGAGTACGGCTCCATGCCAAATTGCCAATCCTCCGAGAGGCCGCAGTTCGCGATGTAGTTCACCGTGTTAGCGACCTCCGCGTGGGGCATGTCCTTGGTGCACATCCTACTGTGGTCCCGGTGTCCGCTCATCTGACAGATCAGATGAGGCCGGCTTTGGAGCGGGAGGACTCGGCGCGCCACGAAGGCGGCCAGCAAGTCGGCCGCGGTCAGACCGGCCGACTGCGTCAGCACTCGAAGTCGCGCCACAGCGGCGGCCCCAGCCGGAGTCAGCGACCTGGCATGGTATGACCAGCTGGGCTGCCTCCCAGCCGGCGCGCCGGCTGCGTACGGCGGCAGATTAACGTAGTCGCCGTCTGGGGCGACGTTCTTCACATAGAAGTAAGAGCGTTGCCACATCTTCACCGACTTGATTAGTTGGATGGCGGGGAACGGGTTGTTGGCCGTCGTCCTCCGTATCGCAATGAAGGCACCACACTGGGCTGGCACGCCAGTGACGTGCGTGCCGAGCTTGGACTGAAAGAACTCTCCCCACAGCTCCATGGTGGGGAGAACGCCGAGGAAGCCCTCGCACAGAGCAGTGAAAGCCGCCAGCAGCACCACCGTGTTTGGGGTGAGGTGGTGCGGCTGGAGGCCATGAAACTCCAAGAACGAACAGAAGAACCCGCTCGCCGGCAGCCGCAGGCCGCGCATGAGGTGGGAGAGGAACACGAGCTGGTCGCCCTCCCCCGGCGCCAGCGTCACCTCCGTCGGCGGCGGAGCACGGGCCTGCACGAGGTGCACGCCGGGGAGGCGACGCGTCTTGTGGAGGAAGTCGATCATGTCGTCGTCGATCTCGGAACCGTCCCACACGCTGGAGCGCACGGTGGCGGCGGGCGCGGCGGCGGAGGAAGAGCTCATCCCTGCGAGCGGGGCGCAGTTCGGCGCAGCAGCGGTAGGAGAAAGAAGGAAGAAGAAAGAAGCAAAGGAAGCAGAGGAGAGCGGGCGCGTGTACTTCGCCGCCCCGCTCCCTCCGCCTACTTATAGGCCGGCGGGCTGAGGAGCCGAGGGGGCATCGTGGGATTAACTGCGCCCACGCCCCCACGACCCCCGTGATTTACGACGGAAGTTACCACGCGCATTTACTGCGCTGAGAAGCTCAACCACCCGCACGGCCACAGCGGATCCGCTCGAACGCCGAGGCGCGGTAATGGCGGGCCTCACCCGCGGGCCTGTCCTGTCGTGCGCGTGGGCTGGCAGACTGGCCCGGCCACGTGGCGTCCCATGGCAGGTCCGCGGCGGGCGGCGGCCGTGTAGCTTATCAAGCACGCCGTCTGAATCCTGCCAAGACTTTCAAACTCTTTGAAGAGCTAGTCTACCTTCGGCGAGTCCGGCTTCCAATAGTCGGCTTATCAGAGACGGCCTGAATAAGATCACCTCCATGTACACCACTCGGAGGAAGACGGCAGGCAAGCCTCAGATCCATCCACTCAGAGGAAGAAACTGTTGAGGCTCCTCGACATGTCTCCCTCGGCGCCTCACCAGCTTCGGGGACTACTGTCAGAGTAATGGAGCACGGGTAGGCTAACCCGAGACCCAGAACCTTTCAAGACATCGAGGCCGGCTTCGCCCCTCAAAGATCCCAAGACAAGGGGCTGACTCTGGGAGTCGGCTACAGCATCACCGACTACCCACTCACGGCCGAATCCCAGAGACGACTACGACATAAGCCGACTCCCAATTGGTGAAGCTGACTATGGGGAGTCGGCCAGTAACTTCACCGCCCTCCACCTTCGAGAAGAAGGACGAAACGGGGGATGGCCGGAGTACGGTCCTCCCCTGCCCTTATTACCAGGGGCAGGTATGGCCACAGTACGTCGTACCGGAGGAGATTTCCGTCCAGCGCGGCACTGTTGCCATGCTGGCCCTGATGTTCGCCCCGACGGTGAAACCCTGTTCCCACGATGGCCCGCCCGTACGGCCTAGAGACGGCGGGCCTCGCTAGTCAGTGGGGGAACGAAAGACAGCGAGAAGCACCCGAAGACAGACCCCGTGGGAGTCGGCCTCTGAGAGTCGGCCCGCACCTCCTATGGGGAGTGGCGATAGTGATCGCCCGCCAGGCGGCGGCACTGTTGCCACGACCCCACGACCAAGCCAGCGTCATCCAAGGCGCGGCTACAGTGACCAAGTCAGTCGACGGGCCCCACCAGCGGCGGGCCCCAGGAGTCGGAGGAGAAGACGGCGACCTGAGAGACAGACGGCTAGGAACCGCGCCTAGCCGGATTACCATTGTACCCCCGGGGGGTAGGCCTATATAAACCCCCTAGAGCACCCATGCAAAGGGTTCGATCCTTTTACCACTAGACCAGAAGCATAGAAGGGAGAGAGCTAGCTTTGCCCTCTCCTACCTCCAGAACACAGCTCAAGGAGCAACTTTGTACACATATCACCATAGTGATCATGCGGAGACCCCGCAGAGCAGCAGTAGGGGTATTATCTCCTCGGAGAGCCCTGAAGCTGGGTAAGATTCGCCAACGAGCATATCTACGCCTCATCGCGCTTCCAGGCACCGGCGACGTTCTACTCGCCCCCACCACGATAAGCCATCCTTTGGCATATGTCGCATCCAACCCCCGACAGCAGATGAACTGGGATAAGAGATGAGATAATATCTTGTTGTTACCTTGTCATCCATGAGAAAGAACCCTCAGTCCGCAGATTCCCCAACCGAGCGGAGCTGGGTCGACCGCGAGCAGCGTCGAGAAAGTCGATGGCTATAGGCGGCGGCAAGAGGAAGTGGCGAAATGCGGTGGGCTTTGCCCGCAGCCTGGCGGCGGAGGCAGGCAGCGAGCTAAGTGTTTACCACCATGATAGGTGGTGCCATGGCATAGACGCGGAGGAGCTTGTGCAAGTGTGAATGGGGAACGTACCGGAGGGGCCGAGGGGGTGGCGGGCAGGGTGAGGGTTTTTGTGACGTGGGGATAGTGAGGGTTTTCTTTTTTCTTTTTGAATTTGGTGGTGAGGGTTTTCTGTCCCACAAAGAATTTTAGGGGCGACGGTTTGCTAGAGTGAAACGTGTGTGCTTGACGTAGCAGGCAAAATGAAACTCATTGCACACGGTTCCAATTTTGGGAACCGTGTGTGATTGACCTACTACCTCTGTCCTAGTTTATTGGTCCCCCATTGTAAATTTTACCAAAACTTGGCGAAATATTTAACATACTCAGACATAGATAATAAGAGTACACGTACATAAGCATAGTTCAACCATAAGTACGTAGTTCAACCGTCATTAAGCATACTCAAGCGTACATAGTTCGATCCATCCCACATTTCATCTCACATGCGGCCGGCATGATCCTGAAGCTTCTCCAGGTACTCGGCGTACGCGTCGTGCGCCACCCTACGAGAATACTTCTGCTTGAAGGAGCCAACGGCCCGTCCTCTTGAATGTGCCAGAACACTTAGATATGCGTGATGAATCTTGTGGTTGCAAAATGGGCATCCATAGCCGTCGTTCCAGGTCCTAATACGCCTGATATGCATTCCCGCATAAAGCTCACTCAGGATTCGCCTCTTGTACCTCCTCTTGGCATCTTCATCCTCGTGGTCCATGTCGTCAAACAGCACGTATACAAATAGTAAAAAAAATTTGGCATCAAATCACTGATTACATGCCGTGAAGTAGGATTAGGAATTTATGGCTATTTATTTATACATATCCAGAGATTATGGTTCAATATTTAAGCACAGTCGTCTATGTACAGACCAATCTTGGAGAAAATAATGGCACAAACATATGTAGGTCATTCAAAATGAATTGTCATGTCCTGGCTAGGAATTATTAGCACGAACTCTAACCCTAGTTGGATTACTAGAAGAAATCATTTGCACAAATGAAACAACTAATCACTTATCACCTGTACTATTCAAACAATCAATACACTACACGGATCTAACAAAACTTACTCAGATTCAATGGATTGGGAGAACATAACCATAGGATTTCTATTCCAAAAAGGGGGAGACAAGAGTAACCAGAGAAACCCTATGATCTATTTGACACATAAATGGGTATGGATGACTAACCAGCTATCCGTCGTCGTTGGAATCGTCGCCGGAGTGGTCGTTGGAGTCGTCGCCGGAGTGGTCGTCAGAGTCGTCATCGGAGTGGTCATCGGAGTCGGTGTGGAACTCTGCCTCCGGCTGTGGAAGCTCGACGCCGTCAATGACGTCAGGGTGCAGCGATAACTCGCCGGCGGTGACGGCAACCTCTGTCTCCATCTCCACGTTGTGCCCCAGTGCTTTAGCAGACCTGGCGTCGCCACTCCCTCCGATGGGGCACTTTGGCGGCATCCTCATACACTGACGGCTTTGAGGACTGAGAGCGGCGTCGAGTATGCAAGCGGAGAGAGAGAGGATTGTGTGTGCGTAGCTAGGATGGGGGGTGCGGCTGCTCGGGCGCACCATTAATATGGAGTAGCGGGAGTTGTGGGAGAAAGGCGGGCGGCAGTCAAACCGATGGCTCGCCTCCCGGTGAGCCTGCGCACTGGACTACTGGCATGCGTACCAATGTTTCACACAGCTACTCGCACGCCTCCCGATGACACTATGCAGCGAGCACGCCTCCGTTAATTCACACACCTGCACGCACGCCTCCCCGTCTGCCTGCGCGGCGGACTGCACGCATGCGTCCCGTCAACTCATGCCTGCTCGCACGCCAGACGGGTCGCGCGGTGGCACATATATAGTTTTTCTATTTGGATGATTAATGTTGCCGCTTTATTGCTTAACCGGAGGATGGCACATATCCATTGTTGGTCTAATGCTAATGGTGCGAATAAATAATCCATTTGGGATATTGGTTCCTAATTATTAATAATCTCCCATCTGTAATTAGATAAAGATTACATCAAAACTAGTCTCAAATTTGACAAAAAAAAGTACAAATGCCACTTTGTATTGGTGTCCATATGACAACACGATAAAAAAAATTGCCTAGTGAGAAACAAACTGTGAGAATTACATCAAAAATAGATTGTGAGAAACAAATTGTCGGTGTTATCTTTGGTGGATGAGTCTCATGAGTTTATTTTTTCCAAGTTTAGTAGAAAACCTCATAAAAAGAATTGCCTAGTGAGGATGAAATAATTGGTCTTGCTTCTATTGCTGTACCTGCTACTGATCCTTTAGAACAACATCTGCTAGACCATGAAAATAATTTACATATGCATGACAGAAATGAAATAGAAAAGATTTTCTTTGAACAACGTCCTTTGCTTGAACACAATTTTCCTATTGAAATTCTAGGAGGTCCTTCTCCATCTAAACGTGATCATGTGTTTGAATTAAAACAATTGCCAGACATTTGAAATATGCTTATCTTGATGAGAAGAAGATATATCCTATTATTATTAGTGCTAACCTTTCATAACATGAAGAAGAAAGATTACTGAAAGTTCTAAGGAAGCATCAAGCTGCTATTGGATATACTCTTGATGATCTTAAGGGCATTAGTCCCACACTATGTCAGCACAAATTTAATATGGAACCTGATGCTGAATCCGTTGTTAATCACCAATGTTGGTTAAATCCGAAGATGAGAGAAGTGGTAAGAACGGAAATATCAAACTTCTGGAAGCAGGTATAATTTATCCTATAGCTGATAGTAGATGGGTAAGTCATGTTCATTGTGTCCCTAAGAAAGGAGGAATTACTGTTGTTCCTAATGATAAGAATGAACTTATTCCATAAATAATTTTTACAGGTTATAGAATGGTAATTGATTTTAGAAAATTAAACAAAGCAACTAGAAAAGATCATTACCCTCTACCTTTTATTGATCAAAAGCTACAAAGATTATCTTAGCACACACATTTTTTCTTCCTTGATGGATATTCTGGTTTTTCACAAATACCTGTTTCTCAACCTGACCAAGAAAAGACCACTTTTACTTGCCCTTTAGGAACTTATGCTTATAGATGTATGCCTTTTGGTTTATGCAATGCACTTGCTACCTTTCAAAGATGTATGACAGCTATATCCTCCGACTTCTGTGAAAAGATTCTTGAGGTTTTCATGGATGGCTTTTCTGTTTATGGGAAGTCTTTTGATGATTGTTTAAGAAATCTTGATCGAGTTTTGCAGAGATGTGAGCAAACAAGTCTTGTCTTGAATTGGGAAAAGTGCCACGTTATGGTTAATGAAGGTACTGTTTTGGGCCTTAAAATTTCTGAAAGAGGTATTGAGGTGGACAAAGCTAAGGTTTATGCAACTTAGAAAATGCCATGTCCTAAAGATATCAAAAGTATATGTAGTTTCCTTGGTCATGCTGGTTTCTATAGGAGATTTATCAAAGACTTGTCTCATAGTTTCTAGGCCTCTTACAAATCTTTTGCAAAAAGATATTCCTTTTGTTTTTTATGATGATTGTTTAGAAGCCTTCGAAACACTCAAGAAATCCTTAATTTCTGCACCTATTGTTCAACCACCTGATCGGAACTTGCTTTTTGAAATTATGCGTGATCCTAGTGATTATGTTGTTGGTGCTGTTCTAGGACAAAGAGTTATAAGAAACTAAATGTTATCCATTATGCCAGTAAAACTATAGACAATGCACAACAAAGATATGCTACTACTGAAAAAGAATTTTTAGCAGTGGTGTTTGCTTGTGACAAACTTAGATCTTACATTGTTGACTCTAAAGTTATTGTTCACACCAATCATGCTGCTATAAAATATCTTATGGAAAATAAAGATGCTGAACCTAGACTTATTCGATGGGTTCTCTTGCTACAAGAATTTGATTTACACATCATTGATAGAAAAGGAGCAGAGAACCCCGTGGCTGATAACTTGTCTAGGTTGGAGAATGTCCTTGATGACGCACTACCTATTGATGATAGTTTTCTTGATGAGTAGTTAGCTGCAATAAATGTTTCTCATAACACTCCTTGGTATGCTGACTATGCTAATTACATTGTCGCTAAATATTTACCACCTAGTTTCACATACCAACAAAAGAAAATATCTTCTATGATTTAAGACATTACTTTTGGGATGACTCACATCTTTATAAAGAAGGAGTAGATGGTATTATTAGACGTTGTGTTCCTGAGCATGAACAGGGACAAATCCTATAGAAATGTCACTCCGAAACTTATGGAGGACATCATGCGGGAGATAGAACTGCTCACAAGGTATTGCAATCTGGGTTTTATTGGCCTACTCTCTTCAAGGATGCTCGTAAGTTTGTCTTATCATGTGATGAACGTCAAATAATAGGTAATATCGGTAAGCATCAAGAAATGCCTATGAATTATTCACTTGCTGTTGAACCATTTGATGTTTGGGGATTTGATTACATGGGACCTTTTCCTTCCTCTATTGGGTATACTCATATTTTGGTTGCTGTTGATTATGTTACTAAGTGGGTAGAAGCTATTCCAACTAGTAGTGCTGATCACAACACCTCTATTAAAATTCTTAAAGAAGTTATTTTCCCAAGGTTTGGAGTCCCTAGATATTTAATGATTGATGTTGGTTCACACTTTATTCATGGTGCTTTCCATAAAATGCTTGCTAAGTATGATGTTAAACATAGAATTGAATCACCCTATCATCCTGAGTCTAGTGGTCAAGTTGAACTTAGCAATAGAGAAATAAAATTAATTTTGCAAAAGACTGTCAATAGGTCCCGGAAGAATTGGTCTAAGAAATTAGATGATGCACTTTGGGTTTATATAACAACATATAAAAATCCTATGGGTATGTCTCCTTATAAAATGGTATATGGAGAAGCTTGTCATTTGCCTCTTGAGTTAGAACATAAAGCATATTGGGCAATTAAAGAACTCAACTATTATTTCAAACTTGCTGGTCAGAGGAGGTTATTTGATATTAGCTCATTAGATGAATGGAGAACCCGAGCTTATGAAAATGCCAAGTTATTTAAGGAAAAGTTAAAAGATGGCATGATAAAAGAATCCAAGAGCGTGATTTCAAAGTTGGAGAATATGTTCTTTTGTACAACTCTTTTTTCATATTCTTTGCAGGAAAACTCCTCTCCAAATGGGAAGGACCCTATGTTATCGAGGAGGTTTATCAGTCTGGAGCTATCAAAATAAATAATGCTGAAGGCACTAACCCGAAGGTTGTTAATGGGTAACGAATAAAACATTATATCTTAGGTACGACCATTAATGTTGAAAGCAATATTATCCAAACTATGTCACCGGAAGAACACATAAAAGAAACCTGCCGGAACACTCCAGAATGGTGAAAAAGATGAGGTACGTGATATGGTAAATAAACGGACTCCGAAAAATCCGCAAAAATATTTTTTATCAGTTTTGGAATATTTAAAAAATTAGGAAAATAAAAAACTACGAGGAAGGTGACCCTTGTGGGCACAAGCCTGGCGCGCCCAGGTAGGTTGTGCCCACGTGGGGTACCTTCCGGACTCCGTTTTTCTTTCGTTTGCTTGTTTCCCAATAAAAAATATCTTTATATACCCCCCGAACCCATTGACCTCCGTATTGCGGAGAGATCTTCTGTTTTCTTTTCTTGCTATTTTCTATCAGACCTTTCAGGCCCGGTACCATGGATTCTCCCTTCTCCAACCATGAAGAAGGTGATGCTTGGTTGCCACAGGGGGAGCTAAGGAGAGAAGGAGTTGAGGAGGTTGCCATGGAGGAAGATGAAGAAAACTCTACTGGAGTTCACTCTCCCGCCTCCGAGAAGGGCACATTGGCTGGCATCTCCACTCGTCCTAATCCTCACCAGGCCGTAAGATCATCCAACAGTAAGGAGAACCTTGAAGTTCAAGAAGAACTTCAACCAAGGAGGCCTTTACACAGGTTACACCGTAACAATTTTCACAATTTGATTTACAATTATGGGTTTCAAAATACTCCTCGTATGGACTTACTGTCCAATTGGGACATATCTCGTCCAAGAGAAAGTGATGCAGGAGCAAGTTCTTGGGGGCCGGAGAATAAGCATATTATGGCTAAAGTGGAGAAAACACTGAGTTGCTTCATAAAGCCCTTCGTGAGATTCAAGGCATGAAGGAGGCACTCATGGATATACTGGGAGTTATTTCACCACCACCTCCTTCTTCATCACCAAAAGAAATTTGGTTATTGGGTATGGGCACTCCCCTTGGCTTTCGCCAAGCTTGGGGGAGGTGCCCAGGTAGCGTATCACCTCCACTATCTTTTTGCCTTTACTTATCTTAGTTTGATCGATAGTTATCTTTTGCTTTAGATGAATTAAAGTTTAGTTTGATCGTTTCTTTCTGAGAGTTTGCTTAGAGATCTATCCTTGTAATCGTGTGCGAGATATATAATAAAATTTATTTTGAGTTTTGCTTTCTTTACATTCTTGCTACAATAAAAAGAAAGGAAATAAATGAAAAGGGTCATATGCTCATCTTACGGTAAGTAATGACATTACATACGGAAAAGTATTATTAGAATTTTTTTATTGTAGATTGGCAAACATAGCATTGATCAATGATGCAAATTGTGAAAGAATTTGTCGGGGAATCTGCCTCCGCGAGCACCTATGGGGACGGAGCCCCTTCTCGGTTCGGCGGGGGGTGGAGGCCGCATGAAGAGCAGATCGAGGCGGGGCACACGAGCGGTTTTACCCAACTTCGGAGCTCTCCGGAGAGATAATACTCCTATTGCTGCTTTGTGGATTGTATTGATTTCTTGCTCGGGAGCGCTGAGTGCTACAGTACACTCAAGCAGCTAACGAGACCGAGCGTGAATGTTCTACTGTCCTCCCCTTCTACGTTGTGCATGGGCCTCCTTTTATATGCTCAAGGTGTCACCGAGAGGTGGCAACGTAGGCAAGGGTAAAAATGGAAAGGTGCTGCGGTAGGTACAGCTACCTACACAGTGTATCATACCTAACCCATACGACAGGGGACAAGGGCATTAAATGCCCGTCTGCATCGCCCGAACAGTGCAGAAAAGGGACCGTCAGGGACGCCACCGCTCGCCACGATGGCGATCTTGTTAGCGCTGCTTGCCATGGTGCACCCCTGGCTGCACAGCCTCCCACCACGTGCGCCTGGAAAGGTCTCAGAGCGACACGTTGGTGGGTGAGGTGGAGCACGGGCACAGAGTGGTTGCTAGCCGCGACAAACGCCTTGCCGCGGCCATTGTCTTGCCGCGTCCGGGAGCTTGTCGCTCGCCGGGTCTTGCCGGGATGCGTGGCACGTTGCGGCAAGTTCCTTGAGATGCCTTGGTTGGCCTTCCTGGCAAGCTCCTCTTGCCGGGGTCTTGTGTTTTGAGTGGCCTTCCCGGTAGGCTCCTCTTGCCGGGGCCTTGTCTCCTTGGCTTAAATACATTGTTCTTGAATGGCTCCAAAGGAACCACGGGGGTCCTTGGCGGTCACCCGGCAGGCCTTGCCGCGGGGCGCTGCGACTGCCCGTGCACAAGTTTGGGATACTAGGGTACCCCTACTCTAGTACACCAACAGGATCCCCCGGGCCTGGGCCACACACGGTGCCGAGCGCTGTTGGGCCAGGCCCAAGACAGGGCACGGGCACGCGCGGCCTGGGTCACGTCGTATCTTGCTCCGTATCCACCGCGCCCTCCCCGAACGGCACGCGTCAATTGCGGCGTCGTGGGAGAGGTCGTGGGTGGTTTCTTTATTCGGAAAGGCGAAACATCCGCCCCCTCCCAGCAGGGAAAACAGGGGCAGTTCGCGCCTTCGCCATAAACGGAGGGAGGCGTGGAGGCGTGGTCTTCGAGGCGTCCACTCCCCATGATCACGGGGTGTGGAGAGGTCGCCTGATCCGTCGCCTCGGTTCTGTACGCCTGCCACGCGGCCTCCATGCGCTTGGGGTGGCGAACGGTGGAGGCGGGAAACCGGGCCGTCACGGGTCGAGGCAGCGGGTCGGTCCCAGTTCCCTGCTCCTTCTGTGTCTTGATTGGCTGAGCGGGGCGGCCGAGCCCCCACCCTGTTCCTTTATAAGGAGCGAGAGGGGGGACGGAGGCCCATATTCCTTCATCTCCTCTTTCCTTCAGCTTCTGATCCCCTCTCTCTCATTCGCCATGGAGAAAGGGAATCCTGGTCCTTCAACAGTGGCGGCGAGGGTCGCCGCTAAACAACGCGTCCCTCCCTCTCCCGCACCCGTGGTAGCAGAGCCAGCCGTAGGGGGAAGAGGGAGGGGGCGAGGCCGCGGGCGAGGTCGAGGGCGAGGCCGAGGCGCTCGGGGAAGAGGTGGACGAGGCGGCTCGCCGGCCTCTCCTCCGCCAGCGGCTCGTCTTCCCATGGCGGGCCATATTGGGGACGACCCTTGCGAGTTCTTTGTCAGGCTACGTCGGCCGCCTCGTCGTCGCCTTCGTCTCTCGACTCCATTTGCGAGCGAGATGGAGTTGGATCCGCCCGAGACACTGAGGTTGCACATGAGGGGCTGTGGAATCAGCTGTACGCGAGTCCGCGTTGACTTCCCGGCCCCTAATGTGATGTATCTTGGTCGAGGGTGGAAAACGTTCGCCCGTATCCACAGCTTGACGGAGGGGCTCACCCTCCATTTTAAGCTGATGGAGGGTGGTCTCCTCTCCGTCAAGGTCTTCGGGTGCTTCGGGACTCGGGCAAGGTGCTGTGTGGAGAGCTCCTCCGATAGTGAAGACTCCTCCTCGGGCGGGAGTGACGAGGAGGACAGCGGCGGCGACGATGAGGGTAGCAGGCGGCAGGATGACGGGTCCAACTAGGTGTCGGGCGCCGCTCCGTGTGGCACCGGTGACCCCATCATCCGTGTCGCCGGCTCCTCGAGCTTCTCGGGGTCGTCTCCTTGGGCAGCTGGCGTAGGGAGGCTGCGGAACAGGAAGAGGGCGGGCGGCAAGGCCGTCAACTCGGAGTACGTGGGAACGACGCCCTCGACAGCGTGCTGACGTCCTGCCGCCTCGTCGAGCCCTGCTTCCGGCGCCGCCGTCACCGTCCAGCTTTCAGACGGCCCCCGGGGTGTTCTCTTGGTGTCTTCCGCCACCCGTAGCTCGTCTAGGTGCCCCTTTTGCCCCTTTCGCCTCCTTGTCCTACCTCCTGAGGAGAGAGACAAGAAAGGGATTACGGGCACCTTATCTCTC
The DNA here is from genome assembly GCA_032464435.1 of Aegilops umbellulata. Taxonomy (NCBI): domain Eukaryota; kingdom Viridiplantae; phylum Streptophyta; class Magnoliopsida; order Poales; family Poaceae; genus Aegilops; species Aegilops umbellulata. The sequence goes on from CP136055.1 coordinate 186,020,442, forward strand.
TTTAACTTGTAAGCCTTCGGGCCTTAGTTGCATTTAAAGCTTGTAATCCCATCTCTCATGTTTTTCATTCTCTCTGAACTGTACCTGAGCGGAATGTTTTTAATGAAAAGGGGATGTTTGCCGGGCCATTTGTCTCGCGGGTAAAACCCACGCCAAGGAGCGAATCCTTTATATCGTTAAGATAGACACTTCTTTGCCCGGCAACATGCCCTGCCGTCTTCCCGCGCCACTCGACCTTCCTCACGCCTTTGGCGGAGGTAGGGATGAGGCGGGTTTGGGATCCTCATTCCGTTCCTTTGCCGCCGCGGCTACTACCGAAACTGGCCCCAGGAACGCGCTCCGGGGCCCAGAGTTAAGGGGGCACGGCAGCTTTTTAGGAAGAAAAAAGGTTTTCGCATTCCTCAGTCCATAAGAGAATGCATGACAAGGGATGAAAAACTTACCTGGGATTGCAGCCCCCGGCAACTTCGGCTTGCCGCGGGCGAATCTTTGTACTTGCAGCCCCCGGCAACACTGGTTTGCCAGGGACCAGATGCTGGTCTGCCCTTCTTTTCTTCTTTGTCCTTAAGCGGTCTGGCCAGGATATGCAAAACCCTGCGAACCAAAGGAAATGAAAGAACAGGAAAAAAGGACGCAGACCCGACCTCTAAGCTAGGGGTTAGCAGCTGTTAGGCACTATCAACCCTAACCAAGGACGAGACTCGACTCAGCATGCATGCTAAAACTTAGGGCGCCAGCGCTTCATTTACTGCTGCTCAGGGTCTGCGCCTTGCTTTGTACAAAGGATTACATGCAACAGCGGCGGGACTTGTACAAAAGGGTGGTTTCCGGATGGGGTCCGACAACCGCGCCTTACGGGTAAAACTAACGAAGATGCTCAATATTCCAGGAGTTGCTCACCGGAGTGCCATCTTCGGTCTCAAGGCGGACAGCGCCGGGCCTCGTGACTCGTCTCACCCGGTAAGGGCCTTCCCACTTTGGCGTCAACTTGTTATGATTCTTGGCGGACGGAGCGTGCCGAAGAACAAGGTCGCCTTCCTCGAAGCTTCTGGCTTTAACTTTGCGGCTATGGTAGCGATGCAAAGCTTGCTGGTAGCGAGAGGCTCACACAGCAGCCTGAAGACGATCTTCCTCAAGGAGCAGCGCGTCATCTTCACGCAGCCGCTCTTGCTCAAGCTCATCATAAGCGAGCACTCGAGGTGAACCGTATACGAGTTCCGTGGGGGTAACTGCTTCTGCTCCGTAGACTAGAGCAAATGGTGTCTGGCCAGTGGCTCGACTTGGCGTCGTTCTGATCGACCAAAGAGCCACCGGCAGCTCCTCGATCCAGTTTCTTCCGCACTTGTGCAGCCTGTCGAAAGTTCTGGTCTTGAGCCCGCGCAACACTTCGGCATTGGCCCTTTCCGCTTGACCGTTGCTCCGGGGATGAGCAACCGAAGCGAAGCAGACCTTGGCGCCGAGATCTTGGACGTATTGCATGAAGGCGCGGCTCGTGAACTGCGTACCGTTGTCGGTGATGATCCTGTTGGGGATCCCGAAGCGGCAAACAATCGACCTGAAGAACTTGACTGCTGACTGTGCTGTCACCTTCCTCACTGGTTCCACTTCCGGCCACTTTGTGAACTTGTCGATTGCGACGTACAAGTACTCAAAGCCCCCGACAGCTCGGGGAAGGGGCCGAGGATGTCGAGCCCCCAGACCGAAAATGGCCAGGATAAAGGGATCGTCTAGAGAGCTTGAGCTGGCTGGTGTATCTGCTTGGAATGGAACTGGCACGCTTCACACTTGGTTACTTGTGCAATTGCATCCTGGAGGGCTGTCGGCCAGAAGAAACCTTGCCGGAACGCTTTGCCGGCAAGTGCTCTGGCGCCGATGTGGTGACCACATATGCCTCCATGTATCTCTGCCAACAGCTTTTGTCCATCTTCCCGGGAAATACACTTCAATTTCACACCGTTGCGCCCTCTTCTGTATAGTGCGTTGTCGACGAACTGGTACATACTCGAGCGCCGGGCTACTCTTTCCGCTTCTTCTTGTTCTTTGAGAAGTTCTCCGTTCTGGAGGAAATGGACAGTCTACTGCGCCCATGCTGGAGCCTGTGGCTCGACAACAAGGACTGAAGGCACATCTGCTACTGCGGGAACGTCCGCTTCTACGGCGAGGATTTGGGGCTCAGCCGGAGCTTGACGTTCCCCGGCAAGCTTGCCGGGGCAAAACTTGTCGGGAGCGCCTGCTTCTATGGAACAAACCCTGGGGTTTGCCGGAGCAGACGGCTCCTCAGCGCTCTTGGCGTCGATCTTGGGGACCTTCTTGGCGGCGGCTCCGGGGAGCTCTGCCGGAAGATAGTCGCCGGAGACCAACTTCCTCTTCTTGCTCTGTCTGGTTGATGGTGTCACGGATGGCTGAGTCAGCTTGAGCACAAAGGTTCCTGGTTCCACAGGTAAATTAAGTGCTGCGCACTTTGACAGGCCATCAGCAATGTCGTTCTCAGCTCTTGGAACGTGTTCCATTTCCAGGCCGTCAAAGCTCTCTTCGAGCTTCCTCACTTCATCAACGTACGCTTCCATCAACGGATTCTGGTAATCTTTGATCACTTGGCGGACGACAAGCTGCGAGTCACCCCTGACAATGAGCTTCTTGATCCCAAGTTCTGCCACGATCCTGAGACTGGCAAGCAAACCTTCATACTCTGCAGTATTGTTGGTTGGTTGCTCCTTGGGGAAGTGCATCTGGACTATGTACTTGAGATGCTCTCCGGTGGGCACGATAAGCAACGCGCCAGCACCGGCGCCTTGCAGCGAGAAAGCACCATCAAAATACATCAGCCACTCTTTGCTTCCTTCTTTGACGGGGATGCTCGTCTCTGGGATCTCTTCGTCTGGTGTCGGTGTCCACTCTGCTATGAACTCCGCCAATGCTCTGCTTTGGATAGTTGAAGTTCTCTCGAATTTGAGACCGAAGCTTGGCAGTTCCAGTGCCCACTCGACAATCCTGCATGTTGCTTCTGGATTCTGCAGTATCCTCTTCAGCGGAAACGGGTGACAACTGTAATCTCATGTGCTTGGAAGTAATGGCGCAGCTTTCTCGAGGCCATGAGAAGGCCGAAAAGCAATTTCTGCACACCAGAGTACCTTGACCTAGCCCCCTGCAGAAGGGAGCTGACAAAGTAAACTGGGCGCTGCACCATTCTCTTCTTCTGCACCTCCACTCGCTCCTGCGCAGATTCATCCTTGTCGGGGCCAGAGCTTGTCGGGGAAGCCTCTTGCTTGTCGCTGGACGCGCTTGCCACGGTTGCTAGCTCATCATCTGCCACGCTCTCCGCTACTAACGCAGCACTAACCACTTGATTGGTTGCCGCCAGGTACAGCAGCAACTTCTCTTGTGGTTTAGGCGCGACAAGTATTGGAGCGGAGGACAGGTATTTCTTCAAGTCCTGCAGCGCAGCCTCCGCTTCCGGAGTCCATTTTACTGGACCCGCCTTTTTCAAAACTTTGAAAAATGGCAGGGCGCATTCTGCAGACTTGGAAATAAACCTGCTGAGAGCCGCGACGCAGCCGGCAAGCCTTCGTACATCCTTGACGCGTGTTGGTGCTTCAATCTGCTCGATGGCCTTGATTTTGTCTGGATTGGCTTCGATTCCTCGCTGAGACACAAAGAACCCGAGAAGCTTGCCGGAAGGGACTCCAGACACGCACTTCTCGGGGTTGAGCTTGAGGCTGATCTGCGCAGGTTCGCAAAGGTCTCTTCTAAATCTTGAATCAGGGTTGCCCTGTTCCTGCTTTTGACCACTATGTCATCCATGTAGGCTTCCATATTTCTGTGGATTTGCGGCTCAAAAGAGGTATGGACAACCCTTGCAAGCGTCGAACCGGCATTCTTCAAACCGAAAGGCATCCGTACGAAACAGTACGTGCCACATGGAGTGATGAATGCGGTCTTTTCCTCATCTTCCTCAGCCATGAAGAACTGATGGTACCCTTAGTATGCGTCAAGAAATGAAAGCAGGTCACATCCGGCCGTGGAGTCAACAATCTGGTCAATGCGCGGCAAGGGAAAGGGATCTTTGGGACAAGCTTTATTAACATCAGTAAAGTCGATGCAAAGCCTCCATTTCCCATTTGCTTTGAGCACGACAACAGGATTGGCCAACCACGTCGGATGGAGCACGCCTCTGACAAGGCCTGCCGCTTCCAACTTCTTGATCTCTTCTGCGATGAACTCTTGGCGCTCCACCGCTTGCTTCCTAACTCTCTGCTTGACGGGCCGCGCATGAGGACAGACGGCGAGGTGGTGCTCAATCACTTTCCTTGGAATGCCGGGGATGTCAGATGGTTGACAGGCAAACACATCGACATTCGCCCGCAGGAAAGCAACGAGCGTGCCTTCCTATTTGGGGTCGAGGGTGGCACTGATGGTGAAGGTACCACCAGTGCTGTCCTCCTTGGCGGACACCTTCTTGGTCGTTGACTTCTTAGTCTTGCTGGTGGAGCTCGATGGCGCGTCCTCGACGGTAGCGCAGCACTCCGAAGAGGTGCGCTTGCCGGAGTGGGCAACAGAGCACTTGCTGGGCTTTTCCTTCTTCTTCCCTCCAGGAGCTTCAGCGGCAAATGGCTTGTGATCCATCGCGGCTGCTGCTTCCCGGTAGATCTTGTCGGCACAGATAAGGGCATCCTTCTTGTCGCCGGGGACAGAGATGACGCTTATCGGGCCTGGCATCTTGAGCATGTTGTACGCGTAGTGGGAGGCCGCCATGAACTTGGTGAGCGCCGGACGGCCGAGAATTCCATTGTAGGGCAATGGAAAATCGGCAACGTCAAAAGTGATCCTCTCTATCATGAAATTCAGCTCGCTGCCAAATATCACTGGCAACATTATCTTCCCCTTCAGCTTGCTCCTTCCCGGCTTGATTCCTTGGAACGTGCTGGTCTCTTCGAGCTCGCTGTCGGGGACTTGGAGTTTCTGGAGTACAGCGGAGGAGATCAGGTTCAAGCCGGCCCCTCCGTCGACTAGCATCTTAGTGACCTTGAGGTTGCGGACTGTTGGCGAGACCAACATCGGCAAGCACCCGATCGCAGTTGTGCGGTCAGGGTGGTCCTCAATATCGAAGATGATAGGCGTGCTGGACCATTTCAGAGGCTTGAGCGACTCGACGGGTGGTTCCGCTGCATTGACTTCCCGCGCCCACTGCTTGAGCTGGCGGTGAGAAGTATGCAGAGAAGCACCGCCACCTACGCACAAGACCTATGTGGCTTTCTGAAACTCCTGCTCACTGGTCTCGACATCGTCCATGTCTTCGTCTTCGTCGTCGTCTTCGTCGTCGTCTTCGTTCTTGTCGCGGCCGCGGGGAGGTCTGTCCGCTTGCCGCTTCTTGTCCTTGTCGCGGCGTCCTCCCTGGCCGGGGCGCTTCGTGCCTGATCCTCCGCCACCTCCCCGGGCTCTCTCCTTGTCGCGCCGCTCGTATTCGGCCTTTTGCAGCTCGACGTGCCGCTCGACCTGCTTGCAGCTCTGGAGATCATGGCCCTTGGTGCGGTGGATCTTGCAGTACTGTTTGTTGGTGCCGTCTCGCTTGTCGGCGACCGCCATAGCCTGGCAGTTGGCGCATCCGGCAACCTCCTTGCCGGAGCTACCAGCCTAGGCCTTCTTGGTGGCGCCTTCATCGCCGGACTGCTCAACAACCAGTACTTCTTGGCTCTTCTTCTTCCTGTTGCTCCGTCGCCGGTTCTTCCTTGCCGGGGTGGTATCCTCACTGTCAGATTCTCCTGCTCCAGTGTTCTCTCCGGGTAGTTTCCTTCCTTCCTCAGCACGTGCACACTTGTCGGCCAGGGCATATAGCTCGCTGACGTCTTTGATCTTGCACATCGCCATCTCCTCCCGCATCCTGCAGTTAAGCACGTTCTGATGGAACGCGCTGATAACCGCGGCAGGGTGGACGTCTGGGATGTTGTAGTGTACGTGGCTGAATCTCTGGATGAACTTCCGCAAGGATTCCCCTTCCTTTTGGACGAGCAGATGAAGGTCGCTCGCTTGTCCATGGGGTTTGTGGCCGCCTGTAAAGACGCCAACAAACTGATGGCACAAGTCTGTCCAGGAGGTTATGGAGTTATCCGTCAAGTGCATGAGCCAGGATCTGACGTTGGACTTGAGTACCAGCGGGAAGTAGTTGGCAAGGATCTTGTCGTCTCGCCCTCTAGCAGCCTGCACCGCAATGGTGTAGATGCTGACGAACTCCGACGGATGCGACTTGCCGTCGTACTTCTCTGGCACGTCTGGCTTGAAATTCTTCATGCTGGGCCACTGGACTTGCCGCAGCTCACGGGTGAACGCAGGGCAGCCTACCGCGTAGGGCAGGTCGCCTGGTCCCCCCGGCGCATGCATGTCAACAGAGAGCCCAGCGCGCTGGTCTGATTGACGCCGCACTTCTCTCCGACGCTCGATGCGCGTACGAGCGTCCTCTTGCTCTCGTTCGTGAAGAACTTGGCGTTGATCGCGACGAGTTCGCGGATTTGACGACGCGGTGGAGTCGTTGTCGTGATGGCTCCGGCGAGTCGGCGATCTTGGCCTTTGGGGCGGCGAATGCACGGTGGTCGCACCCCCACCGGTCTTGGCGCCATCGGTTCTCGCCTGGCCGACCTGCCGCGGCTGCGACGCACTGTGCTGCCGCGGGGTGTCGCCGTTAGCGAAGCCGATGAGACTCTGTATCGTGGCCCTCCAGTCATCGAGCTTGTCCGCCGTTGGAGGGTAGTCCAGGAGCAGTTGAGCTCGTGCTAGAGCTTCTGCTGGAGTGGCGGGCAGCGGTGGCGAGCGGCGCGTGGAGCGGGATGTGCTCGAACTTCTAACTATGTTAGAAGGAGCAACACCCGAACCAAGCAGTCGCGCCACGCTCGCGCCAGCACGTTGGTGTGTATGCTGGCCTTGAGCACCCTGGGATCCGCCAGCTTGATCTGGGTCCAGCGAGCGTATGGTACCGTGAGTGCCAAGACGTTGCTGGTCCCGTGCCTCCTGAGAGGGGCACGGTGCAAGTTCGGACACCGTGGCACCATGAGCTGGTTCGGCGACGCCCGTTCCGCCGCCGGTGCCGTCCCCACCACCCGTTTGCTCCAGGGGCGGTGGGTTCGACGCGGATGGACCAGCCACCTCTGGAGCCTTCTTCTTCGGTGGCATGTCGATGAAGATGATGGAGATCTAGCCTGTGCAGACGCCGGATCAGGTTCGCACAACTTCGACGCCCCCTACCTGGCACGCCAAAGATGTCGGGGGAAATCTGCCTCCACGAACACCTATGGGGACCGAGCCCCTTTCTGGTTCGGCGGGGGGCAGAGGTCGCGCGAAGAGCGGATCGAGGTGATGCACACAAGGGGATTTACCCAGCTTCGGGCCGCACGGATGCGTAAAACCCTACTGCTGCTTTGTGGTTTGTATTGTGTTCTTGGGAGCGCTGAGTGCTACAGTACACTCAGGCAACTAATCAGACCGAGCGTGGGTGGTCTGCTTCCTCCTCCTCCTCACGTTGCGCATGGGGCCTCCTTTTATATGCGCAAGGGGTTACCCACAGGTGGCAACATAGGGCGGGGTAAAACTGGAAAACGCTGTGTTGGGTACAGTTGTTTGCACAGTGCTATCATACCTAACTCTGACGGCAGGGGACAAGGGCATTAAATGCCCGTCTAGGTCGCCCAAACAGTGCAGAAAAGGGGCCGTCAGGGGCGCCACCGTTTGCCACGACGGCTACCCTGTCAGCGTCGCTTCGCCACCGCATGCCCCTGGCTGCGCAGCCTCTCGCCACGTACGCCTGGAACGGCCCCAGAGCGACGCGTGGGTGGATGAGCTGCAACGCAGGCGCCGGGTGGTGACTTGCCGCGGTTGATGCCTCGTCGCGCCCGGGAGCTTGTTGCTCACCGGTCCTTGCCGGGACGCGTGGCGCGTCGCAGCAAGTCTCTGGTCGTGCCTTGGTCGGCCTTCCCAGCAAGCTCCTCTTGCCGGGGCCTTGTGCTTCGAGCGGCCGTCCCGGCAAGCTCCTCTAGCCGGGGCCTTGCTCTCTTCGGGTGGCCTTCCCGGCAAGCTCCTCCTGCCGGGGCCTTGGCTCAAATACTTTGTTCTTGGATGGCCCAAAAAGGGACCATGGAGAGTTTTAGCGGTCGCCTGGCAAGCCTTGCCGCGGGGTGCTACGACTGCCCGTGCACAAGTTTGGGGTACTAAGGTACCCCTACTTTAGTACACCGACAATGTGCATGTAGTTCAAATTTGAATTATGCACATAAATGCATTGAAAACTCAGGTAATGCCTAAAAATGTCCAAACAAACTCCAAAAAATCACAAAAAATGACACAACACTCCTGTTGTTATATGTTGACACGAGAAAAATTTCGGAAGCAATAAGAGGCAATGAATATTGTTTCGCCCCCAAAGGTGGGACGTTTCCTACCGAAACCACCATGCTTATTATAGAAGCTCTGGTTTGTGAGAAGTATATACCCACAACTGCCCGTGATGGGACAAAAAATTTACCACGCCATATTGATGCTGCTCCATGATAGCGTTCCAAGTTTCATGAATTTCAGACGAGTTTTGGTTTTTCTAGAATTTGAAAACCAGGTATCTCAAAGTTTGCGGCCGAGTGACGGTGGCAGGGTGTTTGACATTCATTCACATTTCTTGCATGGGACCTAAGTAGGCAACCAAGGACACAGATTTGAATTTTCAACTAATTTATATGCATTAGAGCATATGCCTGTAGTTCAAAATTGAATTATGCACATGAATGCACAGAAAACTCAGTTAATGTATAAAAATGTCCAAGGGAACCCCGAAAAATCCCAAAATTGACACGACACTCCTGTTGTTCTATGTTGACAGTAGGAAAAAATTGAAATCGAGAAGAGCCAATGGATATCGTTTCGTCGAGAAAGGTGAAACGTTCCCTACCGAAACCATCACACTTGTTGTGAGAAGCTCTGGTTTATGAGAAGCTTATACCAAAACCTGCCCCAAATGGGACAACAAGTTTACCCCGGCATGTTGATGCCGCTCCATGATAGCATGCCAAGTTTCATGAATTTCAGACGAATTTTGGATTTACTAGAATTCCAAAAGCAAGTATGTCGACGTTTGCCGGATTGCCACGGTGCCGTGGTGTTCAAATTTCATCCCCATTTCTTGCATGGGAGATAAGCATAAACCCATGGACGCATATATGATTTTACAACCCATGTTGGTGCACCGGAGCATTTGCATGTAGCTTAATTTTTAATTGTGCACCTGAAATGGCTAGAAAACCAATTTAATGTATACAATGTTCAAGCGAACCCTGAACAATTCCATATCTTTTACGACACACATATAGTTGCATGTTCACTTTAGATGAAAGGTCTAGCAATTCAAACACCGTCCATTGCCGCTGTGACCAAATTATGAAATTCAAAATCAAGATGAAAAATCAAGTAGACCGCACAGAGTTTAGTATCACCAACTGATGAGGACATCAATACCATTGATACACCCACAGCCCCTGCTGCTATACATACTGGACCAATTACTAGAGCTCGCGCACGCCAATTGAATTATCAGGTACTTTCGTTTCTTGGTAGTGATTCTAATGTTCATGAGAATATGATGCTGCCTAAATTGGATACATTTGTTTTGCTTACAAATGAAGGGCCTAGCTTGGAGAAGGATGATCATTGGAGCAAGAACAAGCATGGAGTTGATGGCATGCGCAAGGGAGACAAGAACAGAGTTTCAAGTGATGATTTCAGGACTTCGAAGCCACCATAATGAGTGCATGAAGCCTTGGACGAAATATACAAGATGCCACTTCATAATTTTCGTCCAGAGGCTCTTCTAGGTGCTGCGTCACCTTCTTTTTGGGCCAGACCCATGTAATTTCGAAATACTTCAATATAGGATGTTTTTAGAGTCCGTATGTGTGGGGAAACAAGAGTTAGGGTGGGTTTCGGACCCCTCCTCCAAGGGCCACGAAATTCCACCCTCTTCCTCCATATATACAGTCCCTAGGGCATCGTTTAGACTTTGGGTTTTGTTTAGATTAAAAGTTCGCTATAGTTGCAACTTCGCGTACTTCGTTTGTGTTCAACGACCAGACCAAGGCGTCACAGAACCCCACCTTGATCAATAAAGCTTTCCTCTTATATTCGCAATATCCAGATTGCAATCTTAGTTTCTTGCTTGTTCTTCGTTTGCCTGCAGGAAACAGAACTTCGTGGTCAGGTTGATCGTGCTCCGGCGTGGTCAATAACCTCTCGGAGTTGGTTTAGCAATTGCTAAGGCGCGACGTCCTCGCACGTTCGTAGTCGGATCGTCAAAGTCAACTTCCTCCAAAACGATAGCCACCATCTCATCGAAAGACGGGACATCTTTGCCTCTATCAAGTGGTATCAGATTTCCAGGTTGCTCGGTGAGATTTTATAGTTTTTCATAGTTTAGATCGAGTCTGTTCTTCATACCTATAGTCCACGAAAAAGCCAAAAAAATTAGGGTTAGTTCATCCCATCCGAACCAATCTGAGCCTTTGCATAATCTTTTCTGTATTTGCTTTGTTGAATTTGCGGTTGCATCGTCGTGTCTAGTTGCTGGTCTTAGCGTCTAGTCCTTTAGAGTTTTGAGTTCTGTTCATAGGTTGTCACGTCGCCGCTGCCATATATCACCATCGCATCATCATCATGCTGCTGCAATATACCACCACCGCACCAACTTCATCACCGCTGCCATATACCACCACCACATATTCACCGCCAATCCGAGTCCATATACGCCACCACATACCCGCCGCCGTCACGCCAATCCGAGTCCACTGGCAACATATATCCGCCGCCAGTCCGAGTTCCACCAGATTCATCTTCGCCACCAGTCCGAGTTCCACCAGATTCATCTCCGCCACCAGTCCTATTCCGAGTCCAGTATTTTGTTACTCTATTTTGGATTTCCAGATCACGCCATACTCCGAGTCGTGACAGAGAAGGACTCCCCAACTTTCGTGCTACCCACAGAAGAAAATTAGTTCCAAACTAAAAAAATTGTAGACTTTTTAGAAAAAAAATTGTTGCGGAGCAAAAAAAAGAGGAGAAAAAGTGCAAAAAAAAAGTGAAAAAAAGAAAAAAAATTCAGAGTGTGCTCCTCCCTTGTTTACGTTTAGCGTCGTGATTTTGTTAGTGTTCTAGGCTCGCGTCTCTAGTACGGTCTAGCCTTGGACCAGCACAGTATCGTCGTTGAGCGTTTATTCAACTTTGCATCTCTGAAATGATTATTGCTGACCCTTTTTGCTACCATACTATAAGCCTTCCCAGCTCCACATACATCTACGTCGTGCGTCTGACTCTCCCTGGCAGTCGCTCTATCCAAGCTTTTGTGACTTTTGACAACATCGGTTGCCGATCACCGCCTGCTGCTGGGTAAGAACTGGTAAGAATTTGAGAGTTGCTTGACGGATTTGTGACTGTCCACCACCACCACCACCACCACTTCCTAGTAGTCTGTCGGATCATATTATTGTGTGTTTCTATTGCTGCTAACCATGGCAGAATCACAAGCTGACGAGACTGACTGGGAGAACATGACAAACAAAGCGTTACATGATAAGTTTCAACAAATGATGAGTGGACAGGTGGAAGATGTGCTAAATAGATTTGAAGAGGCCATGGAGAAGATAGATGGCATTGAGAAGGCGTTCGAAACAAAGCTCGATAACAAGTTTAATGAATTGCTCGCGCGTCTACCACCACCACCACCGGCTGCACCTAACGCACCTCTACAACAGCAACAACGACTACCTCCACATCGTGAAACATCTCTCCACCGAGCGAACCGTGTCCCTCTTCAGCCTGGCCAAGCTGCTGGTGATGCTGTTGATACTTCTGTGGCTCCTGCTGCTAATGTGGGGGAGGATGATTATGTGGGAGATTATGAGGATGAGGTTGATCAACATCAGAACTACGTGCAACCACCAGCACCACAACCACCAGGCCGTCCACATGCAAATAATGGCAATGTTAGGGCTCCCCCTCAGGTACGAGATCATGACCATCTCCCTAAACTGAAATTGAATATTCCACCATTTGAGGGTAGATATGTTCCTTATATATATCTTACTTGGGAGTTAGATACTGAACAACGGTTTACATGTTTACAATATCCTGAGGAGAGACGTGTTCCTGCTGCTGTTTGTGCTTTCACTAGCTTTGCATGTGTTTGGTGGTCTGAACATTGTAGATTATATCCTGTTCCAGCTACTTGGGCTGCTTTGAAAACTGCTATGCGTACTCGTTGGGTTCCACCATATTATCAACGTGAATTACTTCAAAAATTGCAGCGCTTAAGACAAGGAAAAAATTCGGTAGAAGAATATTATCAGGAATTACAAACTGGCTTGATTAGATGTGGTATTGTTGAGGAGAATGAAGCTAGGCTTGCACGTTTTCTGGGTGGATTAAATAGAGAGATTCAGACCATTCTAGACTATAAGGATTATAATAATATCACTCGTTTATTCCATCTTGCTTATAAAGCTGAACGTGAAGTGCAGGGTCGACATGCATTGGCGTGAACTGACTTTTCTGCAGGCCGACCTTCATCATGGACACCACGTGCATCATCTACTTCCACACGTTCTGCTACACCGGCACCTCCGTCGGTTGCCACCTCCAACCGTGATACAATAAAGCAGGCACAAACACCACTATCTGCCAAGAGCACACCTTCTGGGCCTGCAAAGAGCTCTTCTTCATCCATGGCATCAACAGGGCAAACACATGATATTATTTGTCGACGTTGCAAGGGTGGAGGTCATTATGCGAGAGAATGCCCATCTAAGCGTGTGATGATTGTTACTGAGGATGGTGTGTATGAGTCCGCCAGTGACTATGTTGAGGAGACTTTGGCTCTTATTACACATGAAGAACACGGTGGAGATGATTCTGATCATGAGACGCAATACATGGCTGCTGAAGATGCTGATACGTATGAATGTTTAGTTGCTCAACGTGTTTTGAGTGTGCAGGTTACACAAGCTGAGCAAAATCAGAGGCATAATTTGTTCCATACAAAGGGAGTTGTGAAGGAACGTTTTATTCGCGTCATCATAGATGGAGGGAGCTGCAACAACTTGGCTAGCATGGAGATGGTAGAGAAGCTATCTCTCACCACAAGACCACATCCACATCCTTACTACATCCAATGGTTCAACAACAGCGGCAAGGTTAAGGAAACACGTACTGTTTGTGTGCATTTTAGTATCTCTACATATGCTGATTATGTTGATTGTGATGTGGTACCTATGCAAGCATGTTCCTTATTACTTGGTAGACCATAGCAATTTGATAAAAATTCTGTACACTATGGTAGAAACAATCAGTATACTCTTGTTCATAAGGATAAAAATATTACTTTCTTCCTATGACTCCTGATTCCATTTTGAAAGATGATATTAATAGAGCTAATAAAGAAAAACAGGAGAAAATAAGAGTGAAAATCAGATTGTGGCAAAAGAATTTGAGCAACAAATGAAGCCTAATAATAAACCATCTAGTGTTGCTTCTGAAATTAAATTGAAAAGTGCATGTTTACTTGCCACCAAATCTGATATTGATGAGCTAGATTCTAGCAAATCTGTTCGTTTTGCTTTTGTGTGCAAAGAGGCATTATTTTCATTCGAGGACGTGCCTTCCTCTTTGCCCCCTGCTGTCACTAACATTTTGCAGGAGTTTGCTGACGTCTTCCCACAAGACGTGCCACCATGATTACCACCTATTCGAGGGATTGAGCATCAAATTGACTTAATTCCCGGTGCATCGCTACCCAACCGTGCACCATATCGTACCAATCCAGAGGAGACGAAGGAGATTATGCGTCAAGTACAGGAGCTGCTCGACAAAGGTTATATACGCGAATCTCTCAGTCCCTGTGCTGTTCCTATTATACTAGTGCCTAAAAAGGATGGTACCTCGCGTATGTGTGTTGATTGTAGAGGCATTAATAATATTACTATTCGTTATCGTCGTCCTATTCCTAGGCTAGATGATATGCTTGATGAATTGAGTGGCTCTACAATATTCTCCAAAGTTGATTTGCGTAGTGGATACCATCAAATTCGTATGAAATTGGGAGATGAATGGAAAATAGCATTTAAAACTAAGTTTGGTTTATATGAGTGGTTAGTCATGCCTTTTGGGTTAACTAATGCACCTAGTACTTTCATGAGACTGATGAACGAAGTTTTACGTGCTTTCATTGGACGATTTGTGGTAGTCTATTTTGATGATATACTAATTTATAGCAAATCTTTGGAAGAACATTTGGAACATTTATGTGCTGTTTTTAATGCTCCACGTGATGCACGTTTGTTTGGTAACCTTCGGAAGTGCACCTTTTGCACCGACCGAGTGTCTTTTCTTGGCTATGTTGTTACTCCATAGGGAATTGAAGTTGATAAAGCCAAGATTGAAGCTATTGAGAGTTGGCCGCAGCCCAAAACGGTCACACAAGTGAGGAGTTTTCTTGGACTCGCTGGTTTCTATAGGCGTTTTGTGAGAGACTTTAGCACCATTGCTGCACCTCTCAATGAGCTTACAAAGAAAGATGTGCCTTTTGTTTGGGGTACCGCACAGGAAGAAGCCTTCGCGGTATTGAAAGATAAGTTGACACATGCTCCTTTACTTCAACTTCCTGACTTTAATAAGACTTTTGAGCTTGAATGTGATGCTAGTGGAATTGGATTAGGAGGTGTGTTATTACAAGATGGCAAACCTGTTGCATACTTTTCTGAAAAAATTGAGTGGGCCTAGTCTGAACTATTCTACTTATGATAAAGAATTATATGCTCTTGTTCGGACTTTAGAGACATGGCAACATTATTTATGGCCCAAATAATTTGTTATACATTCTGATCATGAATCTTTGAAACATATTAAAAGTCAAGCTAAACTGAATCGTAGACATGCTAAATGGGTTGAATTCATTGAGACTTTCCCTCATGTCATTAAACACAAGAAGGGTAAAGAAAATGTTATTGCTGATGCTTTGTCTCGTCGCTATACTATGCTTTCACAACTTGACTTCAAAATATATGGTTTGGAGACCATCAAAGATCAATATGTGCATGATGCTGATTTTAAAGAGTAATGCAGAATTGTAAAGAAGGAAGAACATGGAACAAGTTCATTGTTAATGATGGTTTTGTGTTCCGTGCTAACAAGCTATGCATTCCAGCTAGCTCTGTTCGTCTTTTGTTGTTGCAGGAGGCGCATGGAGGAGGATTAATGGGACACTTTGGCGTGAAGAAGACGGAGGATATACTTGCTACACATTTCTTTTGGCCAAAGATGAGACGGGATGTTGAGCGTTTTGTTGCTCGCTGCACTACATGTCAAAAAGCTAAGTCACGACTCAATCCTCATGGTTTATATATGCCTTTGCCTGTACCTAGTGTTCCTTGGGAGGATATATCTATGGACTTTGTTTTAGGTTTACCTCGAACAAAGAAGGGGAGGGATAGCATATTTGTTGTCGTGGATAGATTCTCAAAAATGGCACACTTTATACCATGTCATAAAAGCGATGATGGTGTTAATGTTGCTGATTTGTTCTTTCGTGAAATTATTCGCTTGCATGGTGTGCCAAATTCTATTGTTTCAGAACGTGATACTAAATTTCTTAGCCACTTTTGTAGATGTTTATGGGCTAAGTTGGGGACTAAACTGCTTTTTAGTACTACTTGTCACCCCCAAACTGATGGACAAACTGAAGTGGTCAATAAAACATTGCCTACTATGCTTAGGGCTGTTTTGAAGAATAATAAGAAAATGTGGGAAGAATGCTTGCCTCATATTGAATTTGCTTATAATCGTTCATTGCATTCTACTACTAAGATGTGCCCTTTTGAAATTGTGTATGGTTTCCTACCTCGTGCACCTATTGATTTGTTGCCTCTTCCATCTTCGGAGAAGGTTAATTTTGATGCTAAAGAACGTGCTGAATTGATTTTAAAATGCATGAGTTAACTAAGGAAAACATTGAGCGTATGAATGCTAAATATAAAATTGCTGGAGATAAGGGTAGAAAACATGTTGTGTTTGCACCTGGAGATCTTGTTTGGTTACATTTGCGTAAGGATAGATTTCCTAATTTGCGCAAATCAAAGCTAATGCCATGTGCTGATGGTCCTTTTAAGGTGTTAGAGAAAATAAATGATAATGCATATAAACTTGAGTTGCCTGCAGATTTTGGGGTTAGTCCCACTTTTAACATTGCAGATTTGAAGCCTTATTTGGGTGAGGAACATGAGCTTCCGTCGAGGACGACTTCATTTCAAGAAGGGGAGGATGATGAGGACATCAATACCATTATTACACCCACAGCCCCTGCTGCTATACATACTGGACCAATTTCTAGAGCTCGCGCACGCCAATTGAATTATCAGGTACTTTCGTTTCTTTGTAGTGATTCTAATGTTCATGAGAATATGATGCTGCCTAAATTGGATACATTTGTTTTGCTTACAAATGAAGGGCCTAGCTTGGATTAGGATGATCATTGGAGCAAGAACAAGCATGGAGTTGATGGCATGCGCAAGGGAGACAAGAACAGAGTTTCAAGTGATGATTTCAGGACTTTGAAGCCACCATAATGAGTGCATGAAGCCTTGGACGAAATATACAAGATGCCACTTCATAATTTTCGTCCAAAGGCTATTCTAGGTGCTGCGTCACCTTCTTTTTGGGCCAGTCCCATGTAATTTCGAAATACTTCAATATAGGTTCATTTTGGAGTCCGTATGTGTGGGGAAACAAGAGTTAGGGTGGGTTTCAGACCCCTCCTCCAGGGGCCACGAAATGCCCCCCCCCTCTTCCTCCATATATACAGCCCATAGGGCATCGTTTAGACTTCGGGTTTTGTTTGGATTAAAAGTTCGCCATAGCTGCAACTTCGCGTACTTCGTTTGTGTTCAACGACCAGACCAAGGCGTCACAGAACCCCACCTTGATCAATAAAGCTTTCCTCTTATATTCGCAATATCTAGATTGTAATCTTAGTTTCTTGCTTGTTCTTCGTTTGCCTGCAGGAAACAGACCTTCGTGGTCAGGTTGATCGTGCTCCAGCGTGGTCAATAACCTCTCGGAGTTGGTTTAGCGATTGCTAAGGCGCGATGTTCTCGCACGTTCGTAGTCGGATCGTCAAAGTCGACTTCCTCCAAAACGATAGCCACCATCTCATCGGAAGACGGGACACCTTTGCCTCTATCACCAACCGTGTGAGATGCAACACAAAGTATACTGGAGCATCATCAGTGTATAGTATGCCTATGGCTTACGCGAGAAGGTGTGTCGGCTACAGTCCACAGCCGGCGTCTCAAGCTCACTAGCTCGCTCCCCAAATATCATTTCATTGTTCAATTGTCGCCGGTGAAAGATGTGCATGTGGACCCGCATCGTGAGGGCAACCTCGGTGGCCCACTCTAGCGAGAGCGCGGCCGCAACCGCCATGAGCGTGCTAACAAGGTGCATTAGTGCGGCCACAATCTGCGAGCGGGAGGCCAAGGAAGCCCAAACGGCCGCTGCTGCTTCTCAGGTGGCGGCAACAACATCTGGCTCGGGGATAAAAACTGGCAGCAGTCCGTTTCGCAGCAGTGGCCCTAGCCCTGATGGAGGCCGCCCACGACCCTGTCGAGCCTGCCCATGCCCAGCTCCAGGTGGTCACCACACAAATAGAACGAAGCTTCTCTAACAACAGTCGGCAACCCATGGCCTAAGAGCTGGCAATCGTCGAGAGCATTCCAACAGCCGTCCATTCCTCCGCCGCATACCTTGCGTTGACGGAGCCTGTCCAAGCCCAGATCGTATCCGACCACGCCCAGCTCGTGGTGGCCTTTTCCAAAGAGATGGTGGACGCGGATGGCGAGATGCTTGCCGAGTATGATGCGATGGATGCCATGGAGGCCCTTCCCCAGGAGACCGTCGGGCGCGAGCTGGACATGGAGGCGACGACGGAGATCGACGAGAACCAGCCATAGTAGTACTCTTTGTTTTGTTTAATTAAGAGCACTGGTCTTTAATTTGTTAGAGTAATGTTTCGGTCAGCTAACTCTGTTTAATTGCTTAACTTGCTCGATTAAGAGGTGTGGGCGTGCTGTAGTCTCATTTGTGTACCCAAATTATGTAATGACGTGGATGACCACTGTAACCATGGAAATTCGAACCAAAATTTTTGACGTTTAAACTCATCACACACGAGTTAAGCTATCTGAATCGTTTGTGATTGTCGGTGTACAAAAATAGGGACACGTTTTTGTACCTCTAACGGCCACACCAAGCAGAACGAGGGAGGTGAGCCAAGGTAAGACCGAAGCCCATGACGATCAAAGCAACGCCAAGGCCAAGACCACGAAGAGCAGAGGGACGAAGCAGGTTCCCCCGGCAAGACCCTTGCCGGGCGGCCTCACCGGTCCCGGCAAGACCATTGCTGGGATAGCTCGCCCCACACCAACAGAGCGAGCCAGTGCTACCTCTTGAGCGCTGCGTTGGATTTCCTTGAAGAGGAAAGGGTGATGCAGCAGAGTAGAGTAAGTATTTCCCTCAGTTTTTGAGAACCAAGGTATCAATCTAGTAGGAGGCTATGCGCGAGTCCCTCGTACCTACACAAAAAAAATAGCTCAACGCAAACAACGTGATTAGGGGTTGTCAATCCCTTCACGGTCACTTACGAGAGTGAGATCTGATAGAGATGATAGATAATATTTTTGGCATTTTTGGTATAGAGATGCAAAGTAAAATAAAAGGGCAAAGTAAAAAAGCAAAGCAATAATAAAGTGATGGGAGAATGATATGATGAGAATAGACCCGGGGGCCATAGATTTCACTAGTGGCTTCTCTCAAGAGCATAAGTATTCTACGGTGGGTGAACAAATTACTGTTGAGCAATTGACAGAACTGAGCATAGTTATGAGAATATCTAGGTATGATCATGTATATAGGCATCGCGTCCGACACAAGTAGACCGACTCATGCCTGCATCTACTACTATTACTCTACTCATTGACCGCTATCCAGCATGCATCTAGAGTATTAAGTTAAAAACAGAGTAACGCCTTAAGCAAGATGACTTGATGTAGAGGGATAGTTTCATGGGTACATCGAATAGATCTCCACGAGAGAGGGGGAGAACATTGTATTGAGATACAAAAGGAGAGAAGAATCCATCTAGCTACTAACTATAGACCGAAGGTCTAAGGTAAACTACTCACACTTCATCGGAGGAGCTATGATGATGTAGAAGCCCTCCATGGTGGATGCCCTCTCCGGCGGAGCTCCGGAACAGGCCCCAAGATGGGATCTCGTGGGTACAGAAGGTTGCGGCGGTGGAATTAGGTTTTTGGCTCCGTATCTGATCGTTTGGGGGTACGTAGGTATATATAGGAGGAAGGAGTACGTTGGTGGAGCAGAGGGGGGCCCACAAGGCAGGGGGCGCGCCCTAGGGGGGGCGCCCTCCACCCTCGTGGCCGCCTCCCTTCTTTCTTGACGTGGGTTCCAAGTCTCCTGGATCATATTCAATGAGAAAATCACGTTCCCGAAGGTTTCATTCTGTTTGGACTCCGTTTGATATTCCGTTTCTTAGAAACACTGAAATAGGAAAAAAACAACAATTCTGGCTTGGGCCTCCGGTTAATAGGTTAGTCCCAAAGGTAATATAAAAGTGGAAAATAAAGCCCAATATGGTCCAAAACAGTAGATAATATAGCATGGAGCAATCAAAAATTATAGATACGTTGGAGACGTATCAGGCATCCCCAAAGCTTGATTCCTGCTCGTCCTCAAGTAGGTAAATGATAGAAAAGAATTTTTGATGTGGAGTGCTACTTGGCATTATTTCAATTTAATTCTTCCTAATTGTGGTATGAATATTTAGATCCGAAAGATTCAAGACAAAAGTTCATATTGACATAAAAATAATAATACTTCAAGCATACTAACAAAGCAATTATGTCTTCTCAAAATATCATGGCCAAAGAAAGTTATCCCTACAAAATCATATAATCTGGCTATGCTCTATCTTCACCACACAAAGTATTTAAATCATGCACAACCCCGATGACAAGCCAAGCAATTGTTTCATACTTTTGACATTTTCAAAACTTTTTCAATCTTCACGCAATACATGAGCGTGAGCCATGGATATAGCACTATATGTGGAATAGAATGGTGGTTGTGTAGAAGAAGAAAGGAGGGGAAGATAGTCTCACATCAACTAGGGGTATAAGTATATGAAAGCTCAACAAAAGAAACTAAGTGGGTGTGCATCCAACTCGCTTGCTCACGAAGACCTAGGGCATTTTGAAGAAGACCATCATTGGAATATACAAGCCAAGTTCTATAATGAAAAATTCCCACTAGTATATGAAAGTGACAACATAGGACACTCTCTATCATGAAGATCATGGTGTTACTTTGAAGCACAAGTGTGGTAAAAGGATAGTAGCATTGTCCCTTCTCTCTTTTTCTCTCACATTTTTTTATTTTTTATTTGGGCCTTTTCTCCTTTTTTTATGGCCTCTTTTTTCATTTTTTTTAATTTGGGCTTCTTTGGCCTCTTTTATTTTTTTTCGTCCGGAGTTTCATCCCAACTTGTGGGGGAATCATAGTCTCCATCATCCTTTCCTCACTGGGACAATACTCTAATAATGATGATCATCACACTTTTATTTACTTACAACTCAATGATTACAACTTGATATTAGAACAAAATATGACTCTATATGAATGCCTCCGGCGGTGTACCGGGATATGCAATGAATCAAGAGTGACATGTATGAAAGAATTATGAAAGGTGGCTTTGCCGCGAATACAATGTCAACTACATGATCATGCTAGCAATATGACAATGATGGAGCGTGTCATAATAAACGGAACGGTGGAAAGTTGCATGGCAATATATCTCGGAATGGCTATGGAAATGCCATGATAGGTAGGTATGGTGGCTGTTTTGAGGAAGGTATATGGTGGGTGTATGATACCGGCGAAAGGTGCGCGGTATTAGAGAGGCTAGAAATGGTGGAAGGAAGGAAAGTGCGTATAATCCATGGACTCAACATTAGTCATAAAGAACACATATACTTATTGCAAAATCTGGAAGTTATCAAAGCAAAGTATTACGCGCATGCTCCTAGGGGGATAGATTGGTAGGAAAAGACCATCGCTCGTCCCTGACTGCCACTCATAAGGAAGACAATCAATAAATAAATCATGCTCCGACTTCATCACATAACAGTTCACCATACGTGCTTGCTACGGGAATCACAAACTTTAACAAAAGTATTTCTCAAATTCACAATTACTCAACTAGCATGACTCTAATATCACCATCTTTGTATCTCAAAACAATTATCAAGCATCAAACTTTTCTTAGTATTCAACGCACTCAAAAGAAAGTTTTACAAATCTTGAATACCAAGCATATTATTATTAAGCAAATTACAATGCTATTTAAGACTCTCAAAATAATCTAAGTGAAGCATGAGAGATCAATAGTTTCTATAAAACAAATCCACCACCGTGCTCTAAAAGATATAAGCGAAGCACTAGAGCAAAACTATATAGCTCAAAAGATATAAGTGAAGCACATAGAGTATTCTATCAAATTACAATTCATGTATGGCTCTCTCAAAAGGTGTGTACAGCAAGGATGATTGTGGTAAACTAGAAAACAAAGACTCAAATCATACAAGACGCTCCAAGCAAAACACATATCATGTGGTGAATAAAAATATAGCTCCAAGTAAAATTACCGATGGAAGTAGACGAAAGAGGGGATGCCTTCCGGGGCATCCCCAAGCTTTGACTTTTTGGTGTCCTTGGATTATCTTGGGGATGCCATGGGCATACCCAAGCTTAGGCTCTTTCCACTCCTTGTTCCATAATCCATCAAAAGATTTCACCCAAAACTTGAAAACTTCACAACACAAAACTCAATAGAAATCTCGTGAGCTCCATTAGCGAAAGAAAACAAAAGACCACTTCAAGGTACTGTAGTGAACTCATTCTTTATTTATATTGGTGTTAAACCTACTGTATTCCAACTTGTCTATGATTTAGAAACTATTTTACTAGCCATAGATTCATCAAAATAAGCAAACAACACACGAAAAATAGAATCTGTCAAAAACAGAACAGTCTGTAGTAATCTGTAACTAACGCAAACTTCTGGAACTCCAAAAACATCTACCAAAATAGGACGACCTATACATTTTGTTTATTGATCAACAGCAATTGGAATCAGTATTTTATCATGTTGTTTTTGATTTTTAACAATTGTTTTCATGAATAGAAATTTCTGGAAATTAAAGCAAGATCAAATAACTATCATCCAAGAAGATCATATAGGTTTAACTTGGCACAAACACTAATTAAAACATAAAAGCATATCTAAACAGAAGGTAGATGGATTATTTATTCCTAAACAGAAGCAAAAACAAAAAAATTAAAAATTGAATTGGGTTGCCTCCCAACAAGCGCTATCGTTTAACGCCCCTAGCTAGGCATAAAAGCAAGGATAGATCTAGGTATTGCCATCTTTGGTACGCAATCCATAAGGGGCTCTCATGATAGATTCATATGGTAATTTTATTTTCTTTCTAGGGAAGTGTTCCATGCCTTTCTTTAATATAAATTGGAATCTAATATTCCCTTCCTTCATATCAATAATTGCACCAACCGTTCTAAGGAAAGGACTACCAAGAATAATAGGGCAAGAAGGATTGCAATCTATATCAAGAACAATAAAATCTACGGGCACATAATTCCTATTTGCAACAATAAGAACATCATTAATTCTTCCCATAGGTTTCTTAATAGTGGAATCCGCGAGGTGCAAGTTTAGAGAGCAATCATCAAAATCACGGAAATCTAGCAAATCACACAAAGTTTTGGGAATAGTGGAGACACTAGCACCCAAATCACACAAAGCATAAAACTCATGATCTTTAATTTTAATTCTAATAGTAGGTTCCCACTCATCATAAAGTTTTCTAGGGATAGAAACTTTCAACTCAAGTTTTTCTTCATAAGATTGCATCAAGGCATCAACGATATGTTTGGTAAAGGCTTTATTTTGATTATAAGCATGAGGAGAATTTAGCATGGATTGCAACAAGGAAATACAATCAATTAAAGAGAACCTTTCATAATTAAATTCCTTGAAGTCCAAAATAGTGGGTTTAGCAACATCTAGGGTTTTATTCTTTTCAATCCCACTTTTATCAATTTCGTCATCAATATCTAAAAACTTCGAATTTTTGGAACGCCTTCTAGGTAAAGGAAGATCATATTCAGTCTCATCAAGATTCATATTGCAAAACAAAGATTTAATAGGGGACACATCAATTACTTTTAGATCTCATCTTGATTTTCATAGGAATTGGAAGAACACGCTTTAATAAAGGCATCTTTCGTAGCACGCATCCTAGCGGTTCTTTCATTGCACTCATCAATGGAAATTCTCATGGCTTTGAGAGACTCATTGATATCATGCTTAGGAGGAATAGATCTCATCTTTAAAGAATCAACCTCAAGAGAAATTCTATCAATGTTCCTAGCCAAATCATCAACTTTAAGCAATTTTTCTTCAAGCAAAGCATTGAAATTCTTTTGTGAATTCATAAACTCTTTAACACTATTCTCAAATTCAGAGGGCATCTTATTAAAATTTCCATAAGAGTTGTTATAGGAATTTCCGTAATTATTAGAAGGATTACTATGATAAGGCCTAGTATTAAAGTTCCCTCTATACGCGTTGTTACCAAAATTATTCCAACCAACAAAATTCACATCAATAGATTCATTATTATTCTCAATCAAGGTAGACAAAGGCATATCATTAGGATCAGAAGAAACACTCTTAGTAGCAAATAATTTCATAAGTTCATCCATCTTTCCACTCAAAACATTGATTTCTTCTATCGCATGCACTTTTTTATTAGTAGATCTTTCAATGTGCCATTGAGAATAATTAACCATAGTATTATCTAGGAGTTTAGTAGCATCTCCTAAAGAGATTTCCATAAAAGTGCCTCCCGTGGCCGAATCTAAAAGATTTCTAGAAGCAAAATTCAATCCGGCATAAATTTTTTGAATAATCATCCACAAATTCAAACCATTAGTAGGGCAATTACGTATCATTAATTTCATTCTGTCCCAAGCTTGTGTAGCATGTTCATGATCAAGTTGCTTAAAATTCATAATGTCATTTCTAAGAGAGATGATCTTAGCGGGAGGAAAATACTTAGAGATAAAAGCATCTTTTCACTTGTTCCAAGAATCAATACTATTTTTAGGCAAAGACGAAAACCAAGCTTTAGCATGGTCTCTAAGCGAAAAATGAAAAAGCTTCACTTTAACAATATCATTATTGCCATCTTTCTTCTTTTGCATATCACATGAATCAACGGAGCTATTTAGATGAGTAGCGGGATCTTCACTAGGAAGGCCGGTGAATTGATCTTTCATAACAAGATTCAACAAAGCAGTATTGATTTCACAAGATTCAGTATTGGTAAGAGGAGCAATCGGGGTGCTAAGGAAATCATTATTGTTGGTATTGGTAAAGTCACACAATTTGGTATTATCTTGAGCCATCGTGACAAGCAGGCAAACCAACACACGAGCAAACAAAAAGCAAGCGAGAAGAAGGCAAACGGAAAAGAGAGGGCGAATAAAACGTCAAGGGTGAAGTGGGGGAGAGGAAAACGAGACGCAAATGTCAAATAATGTAATGCGAGAGATAAGGAATTGTGATGGGTACTTGGTATAGAGATGCAAAGTAAAATAAAAGGGCAAAGTAAAAGAGCAAAGCAATAATAAAGTGATGGGAGATTGATATGATGAGAATAGACCCGGGGGCCATATATTTTACTAGTGGCTTCTCTCAAGAGCATAAGTATTGTACGGTGGGTGAACAAATTACTGTTGAGCAATTGACAGAATTGAGCATAGTTATGAGAATATCTAGGTATGATCATGTATATAGGCATCGCGTCCGACACAAGTAGACCGACTCCTGCCTGCATCTACTACTATTACTCCACTCATTGACCGCTATCCAGCATGCATCTAGAGTATTAAGTTACAAACAGAGTAACGCCTTAAGCTAGATGACATGATGTAGAGGGATAGTTTCATGGGTACATCGAATAGATCTCCACGAGAGAGGGGGAGAACATTGTATTGAGACACAAAAAGAGAGAAGAATCCATCTAGCTACTAACTATGGACCCGAAGGTCTGAGGTAAACTACTCACACTTCATCGGATGGGCTATGATGATGTAGAAGCCCTCCATGGTGGATGCCCTCTTTGACGGAGCTCCGAAACAGGCCCCAAGATGGGATCTCATGGGTAGAGAAGGTTGCGGCGGTGGAATTAGGTTTTTGGCTCTGTATCTGATCGTTTGGGGGTACGTAGGTATATATAGGAGGAAGGAGTACGTCGGTGGAGCAAAGGGGGGGCCCACGAGGCAGGGGGCGCGCCCTAGGGGGCGCGGCCTCCACCCTCGTGGCCGCCTCCCTTCTTTCTTGACGTGGGTTCCAAGTCTCCTGGATCATATTCGGTGAAAAAATCACGTTCCCCAAGGTTTCATTCAGTTTGGACTCCGTTTGAAATTATGTTTCTTTGAAACACTGAAATAGGAAAAATAACAGCAATTCTGGGCCGGGCCTCCGGTTAATAGGTTAGTCCCGAAAGTAATATAAAAGTGGAAAATAAAGCCTAATATGGTCCAAAACAGTAGATAATATAGCATGGAGCAATCAAAAATTATAGATATGTTGGAGATGTATCAGCCACCCTTGAGCCCATGGCCACCAGCACCATCATTAGCGTGGGGCCAGGGCTCGGGAAGGCACCTCTGTGGTGGCATGCGGATCTTTGTGAAGACATATTCAAGATCAGATGAGGATTAGAAGATGACGATTCTCGGCAAGATCCTTGCCAAGGAAGGCCACCAGACTCCCGGCAAGATCCTTGCCGGGGACGATAGCACGCCACGGCAAGACCCATGCCGGGCCACCTGGCAAGGCCCTCGCCAAGGACGCCAGTGAGGCCACCACCAAACCCATGCCGATCAAGCTTCCACCACCCCTCACATGCAGCTGCCAGCCGAACCAGCTGGGCAGGCACCTACGTGGCAACATGCAACTCCCAGGCCAACTCATGGAGCACCCGCGTGGCGGCATGCAGATCTTTGTGGAGGCTCCGCCACCACGCCACCTCAGCTGCCTTACTGCCTACATGGCGCCACAAACCTCACTGGCTAGGGCGCGTGTCAAGACGAGGAGGAGTGGCGACGGATGGGGCAGGCCTCACCCCCGTCCCCAATAAAGCAGGGGGACACCTAAGCTACGCATTAAATGTGTCTTGTCCTGTAATACAAGCGATAAGCTCAGAGCACTGTCAGCCTTTCCACCTCCTGTGTGCCACTGTGGCAGCCCCTTCCAACTATAAAAGGAGGCCCATGGCATACTGGAGAGGGATTCGGCTCTTTCGAACTGTGCACTGACCACATCTAGTTCGAGATCTCAAGAACTCTCAAAAATACACCCACCAAAGCAGGACTAGGGTCTTACACATCCTCGCGGCCCGAACCTGGGCAAACGATCCTTGTGCTGTCTACTAGCCCTGCTCTCCTCGCAACCCTGCGCCCAGGCAACCGTAGTAGGGATTCTTGTGATCCCATAGGTGTCGTTCCACACCGACAGTGATGTTCACATATCGTACACAGTTCTGAATAAGGCACCGTGTCTGATGACACTTTGTGCGCAAGTTTTTTCGTTGAAGCGATTCCAAATTTTCGCTTCCGTAGAAATATCTATCTCCCTGCCTCCTCCCCCTTACCAAAAGACACATTTCCCTTGTCTCCACCTTCCTTTCCAAGTTGAAACCTTCACTCCTTGCTTGCAGCGCCACCTCCTCGTCGGCGACCCTCCTTCACGTTGCTCGGCCTCGTCTATCCAGGCAGGTAATCCACACCCCGACCGCTGGCATGAGCGCGACACCTTCCACCCAAAACACCGACCCCTCCACCAAATAAGCGCGTCCCTAAGCCATGGTGCACGCAGTATAGACAGGATCTCAAGGAGCATTTGGCAGTGAAGTAAATCGCGGCCGCATGCGCGGATGAGGTCGCGATGGCTGCCATTCGTGCCGACCCCCAGATCTTGGAGGACCACCTTGCCATTTGCTAGCTACGCCAGTTAAGCGTGCTCGGTTTACTTGTTGCGTGTGCTGCTCCTGCCTTTCCTTCACAAATTCTAGTGAATTGTGCTATCTAATTTTACCATGCAATCTGTTGCTCTAGTGTATATGTTCTATATGTCGTGCAGTGTGGTGCTCACTTATTAACTGTTTTGTTAATTAGTTATCGTCTTCAATTAACTGTTTGGTTCAATTCTGTAAATGTGATGTTCAATTCTTTAGGCTGCAATTTTGTATTGTCTTCCATGTGAGAAATGAATCGAATTTATCTTTACAAAAAACATGAGAAACGAATAGAATTGCTATATTTCCACGTTGTCAAGCATGCTTGGTTTGGTTATACATTGTGCAATGTGGTGCTCAGTTAACGTTTGGTTCATTTGTGTTGTGGTGTTTTGTTAACTATTTGGTTCAATTCTGCAATATGCGATGTTTAATAGTTGTGGGTGCATTCTGTTATTGTATACCATGTGAGGAATAAATTGAATTTGGCTGTAGTAAATACATGAGAAACAAATACAATTGCTACAATTGGATGTAGTTAACTGTTTGGTTAACTGTCTGATCTTCTATTAGGAGTATGTTATATTGTGCAATGTGGTGCTCGGTTAATGTTGGTTCATTTGTTGTGGTGTCTAGTTAACTGCTTGGTTCAATTCTTCAATGTGATGTCCAATTGTCATGGGTAGAATTTTGTATTGTTGTGCACGTCAGGAATAAATTGAATTTGGTTGCACTTAATACATGAGAAACATATACACGTGCTATATTTCCTAGTTCTTAATCATGCTGGGTTTGGATAAATGGGTTTTCCATGTGGCTTGAATTAATCTGATGAATCTGCAATGTGCTATTTTTCATCAACATATTTTACTGATAGCATGTGAACCCTTACTTAACCTTATGACTAACTACCTTATATGTGTTGCAGGGAAACAATGGGAAGCACTGAGGTTTACAATAGAGGTTAGCACATGCATGGTCCGTTGTCTAATATCACATTATTGTGCAATTGCAGGAACTGAAAGTGCGTTATATCGACTAGAGGGGGGTGAATAGGCGATTTTTATGAAATTCTTCACTGAGGAATTTGCTAGTGAGGAAATTCCTTAGCGAAGAACTACTAGCAGCGGAATAAGTACTCAGATGAAAACAAAGCAGAACACAAGCATGGTCATCATGATGAAATGAAGACTAGCACAGAGTACTGGAAGCGTAAACACATGATAACACAAGATGAAGACAAACAGACTCAAGAATTTGAACTGAGGAAATTGAGAAAGTCTTTAGTCAAATTCTTCAAACACACATATGATAAACAAGTAGCACAATACTGAGTAAATGAAAGAATTGAGGAAATGGAACCAGTAAGCTTGGTGAAGACAATGATTTGGTAGACCAGTTCCAACTGCTGTCTCAGTTGTACATCTGGTTGGAGCGGCTGAGTATTTAAACTCGAGGACACACAGTCCCGGACACCCAGTCCTGAGCACGCAGCTCGGGACACCAAGTCCTCACCGTATTCTCCTTGAACTAAGGACACACAGTCCTCGTCCAATCACTCGTGGTAAGTCTTCAGGTGACTTCCGAACCTTGACAAACTCGGTCACTCGGTGATCCACAATTCCTCTTGGATGCTCTAGACCATGACGCCTGACCGTCTGGAAGAAGCACAATCTTCAAAGGTAACAAGCGTCGGATCCACACAAGATCAATCTCTTCAGTGATGCTCAATCACTTTGGGTTTGTAGGTGTTCGAGTTTGTAGGTGTTTGGGTTTGGGTTTGGATTTTCCTCACTTGATGATTTTCGCTCAAAGTCCTCGGAGGATGGGTTGCTCTCAAATGACAAGTGTCAGTTTCTCTCGGAGCAGCCAACCAGCTAGTGGTTGCAGGTGGGGCTATTTATAGCCTAGGGAGCAGCCCGACATGATAAGACATAAATTCCCTTCAATGATATGATCGTTGGATGGATAAGATATTGTGGGACAGCAGGCGCGTAGCACAGCAACAGTCGGAATTTTGCGGTACAAATTCCTCAGGGCTATCATGTTCCTCACTGTGTAGGTAATCCGCACTGGCGAATTCCTAACTGCTCAGCCAGAACAAATTCCTCAGTGACTAGAAGAACTGCGTCTCTCTCACAGAAGAAATTGACTGAACTGTATGAGATTTCCAATGGCTTCACTCGGAGGGATTGGTAGGTGTAGGATTTGAGTTGAGCATCATATGGAAAATTTTCCTTAGTATTTCCTCGACCCCCTTTAACAGTACACTGTTTCCTATGACTCAAGAAAGAGAAAATAAAACTATGAAAACAAAAGTCTTCACGTTCATGTTCCTCGAATGAATACGAAGTCTTCAAGGTCACACCAATTTCTTCACTTTGAAAGTCTTCGGTATATCAAAGTCTTCAGTCGAAGAACTTCATTTTTAGGGGTCGACTTTCTCTGTAAGTATCAAACTCCTCATAAACTTATAGACCTATGTACACTCATAAACACATTAGATCCTTAACCTATAAGTCTTCAATACACCAAAATCACTAAGGGGCACTAGATGCACTTACAATCTCCCCCTTTTTGGTGATTGATGACAACATAGGTTAAGTTTTCAATGGGGATAAACATATGAAGTGTAAATACTGATATTGAGGAATTTGATTGCAAGATATAGAAGAACTCCCCCTGAAGTTGTGCTTAGTGAGGAATTTGCTTTTGAAGCAATGCACACTTGAAGAGATGAATCATGGAGATCTCCCCCTATATCTTGTAATTCATACACGCAATTGACATATAAAATGAAGATTTTGAAATGCATGATGAAATATGGTGACTGATGTAATTCAGCATGCGTGCGATAATATTAACGAGGAATAAGCATGCAGAATAACGTAGCAGAAGTATCAGACCACCATCGGGTTTAAGTTTACAACTCGATCCAATAAAAGTTTCGGAAGAACGAGAGTTGTAACTTAGCAAAAAAACGTTGTATATTGAGCGTTAAAATAGACCCGCTTGAAGACTAACTCAAATTTCTCCCCGTTTTGTCATCGAATGACCAAAAGGATCAAAACTGAGGACTAACGCCCCTGAAGATAATCAAGTTGATGAAGGAGCGCCAGTGATGTGGGGTCGGTTGTTGAAGTAGGGCCTGCCGCAGTGTCGTCCAAGTCTTCATGTTCATCAGTGTCACGCGATGAAGAATAGGAGCTGGCCACCAAAGAAGGAACCTTGACCTTCTTGAATTTCTTCGGAGGAGGTGAAGACCAGTCAAACTCTTCTTTGAGACCCATTTTCTTCAGATCTTCAGCGCTGTAGACTTGAGATGGAACAGCCCAGGTGCGGTTGAGGGTTTCATGGAGGTAGTAGTGGTTTTTCTTCACTGCATTGTGTGTTGAAGTCATGTTGTGAAGAATTGAACCAAACTGACGCTTGACCCATTTGTGATTGCGATCAACCTTTTGATGAAGACCGAGGAGTAACTCACGATCAGTCATCACCATGGGTGTTGTGGCTTGACGATTTTGCTTGGTAGTGTTGGCGGCAGAGTCATGTGTGGCAGAGTTATCATTGGTGGAATAGGATGCAGCCTTGCGAAATTGACCATCCAATGGACGAATGCCTTCATCTATCACAACAGTTGCCTTGCCTTTGTCGTCAGCTGAGGAAAATGTCCTTTTGAGGACTTCAATTGGAGGCAAGTAGCTGCAGTGGTTCAGAGTGTCAGCTTTGTAGTTGAGTGAAGACCTTGTCCTGATGAATCTCATAATCCATGGCGCATAAGGCTTCAGCTCAAACGGTGACATGGCAATATTGGTAGAGTCCTCATGAAGAAATCATGGAAGTTGACAGGAACGCCATGAATGATGTTGAAAAGCAGATTCTTCATGATGCCGACGACTTCTTCATCACTTGAGTCATGGCCTTTGATAGGACTCATTGTCATCGACCGAATGCGATAGACAGTCCGAGGCACATAGAGCAATTCCTTGACGAGGAAATTGGTTCTAGAGGCCTGCCCTGGCTTCATAGGCTTCATAAATACTTGCATGTAATGATTTGAAAGCTCAGGATCATTGTAAACACAACGTGCATCTTCAAGGGGAGGACTTAGAGGAAGGGCACGAAGCAATTCAGACACTGGTGCCTTGTAGTGAGTGTTCTCTGTCATCCAATCCAGAAACCATGAATTTTTCACATCTTCAGAATCGCCTGTGATGTGCAGCGTTGCGTAGAACTGAAGAATGAGTTCTTCATTCCAATCACATATGTCAGTGCAGAAATTCAGTAGCCCAGCATCGTGAAGAACACTGAGAACTGGCTCGAAGCACGGCAGAGACTCCATGTCTACGTGAGGAATATGTGCATGATCAAAGACTTTGTCTTTGTTGAACATCACTGAGTAATAGAAGTTGGCTTGACTAGCAGTCCAGAAACGCCTCTTCCTTATGCGAGCAGAGTCATATGGATTATAATCTGTGAAGAACACGTGCTCACCAAAGAAGTCTTCAGCCTTGAACTTTTGCTTCCTTGAGAACGAATCCTTTGGCTTTGGCAATGGAGTGTCAGTGAGTTGCATCACGACCTCAGGAATCGCGAGCTTAGGTTCTTCAGGCTGAGGAATTTCTGGTTCCTCCTCAGGTGTAGTCACATTTTCAGCGGCAGTAGTTTCTTCAGCACTAGTGGCTGGAATATCTTCATGGACAAGTGAGGTGGGATGAGTTTCTTCAGAGCCCATTCGAACTGTTGGTGCAGGGGAGTGAGGAATTTGCTGCAGTGGGGTGAAGAGTGGAGAGTTGGGATGCTGAATTTCCCAAAAATCATCATTCATCACTGGCATTGTGCTGCCAATGTCCACGTCTTCATCATCAATTTCTTCAACACCAGCCTCTTCAGCAGTAAACTAAGGCATTGGTGATGATACCACTGGGGTTGAAGGGATTGTATCCACTTCAATTTCCTCATCAATCTGCTTTGAGAAAGCAGCAGATTGAGTTTTGTCATCTGATCCGCTTGGGATCTCATAGTCCTCATCAAAAGGAACAAGGTCCTTTGATGGCATGGTTGAAATTGGAACAACATCAATGGGATTTTCAAAAGAGCTGGTCAAAGGCTTCATCTTCTTTGGAGCTGAAGATTCTGAAGCACTTGATGCTTTCCTTTTCTTCACTGCAGCTCGCTCTGCAGCCTTGGTCTTCTTCACATATGATGCAGATGGAAGGATAGGAGTTGGTGTAGGCGCAGGTGGAGCTGAGGAATCTGTTTGTATTTCTTCAGGCGTAATTGATGCAGTTGCCCTGGCTTCTTCAGTTTCTTCAGGCGCACCACTAGTGGATGCCCTCGCAGTTTCTTCAGCAGCTGGAATGGAGTCATCAGCCCTGGAACTAGCATTTTCTTCAGCCGCCTGAAAGTCATCAGCGGTGCTGGCATGTTCTTCAGTTGGCTGAGCAGAAGCTTCAGCTTGAGGAACTTCTTGTTGCAATGGGGCTGCAACATTGGTGAAATTTTCAGTCAGTTTCACAAACCTGACTTTGGCTCCCTTCCAATCAGCATAGTATGAGTTAAATTTGTCGCTAAGGGCTTTGATGTCAGCCTGCATCTTGACGGGTTCTTCAGTTGTCATCTTGACAACATTTTTCTTCAGCAGTTTCTCTTTTCTGTATTGCGATTTCTTGATTTCTCTGGCCCTATCATATTTCCATTTCTCCTCTTGGATGAAATGAGTCAGCATGTGACTTTGGCCCGGTGTCAGCTTGAAGTCAGGCATAGGAGTGATTGGGTCCTTGTGCCAGAGATCAATGTAGTCTAGGATCGCTCTTGGATCCAACAGCAGCGGCACAGGTGCGCCTTTGGCTCTAGCGGCCCTTTCTTGTCTGTCTGATGATTTCTGCAAGTTCTTCTTCATCAGCCTCATCTTCTTCAGATGGTACATTGAAGACAACCTGCTTCTTCTTAGGACTTGGGCGAGGACCTCGTCAAGCAGCAGCCTTTTTCTTCAGCAGAGAGGGTCCAGCTGAGGAACTTGGTGCAGCTGAGGAACTTGCTGAGACACCAGAGGCAATGGAGATGCCTGTACTCCTTTGGCACGAGGCCAGATGCACAGGTGCTGAGGACTTTGTCGGAACAACTAAGGATTGTGGAGGAGGTGCTGAGGACTTTGATGGAGCAGGAGCAGCATGAGGAATTTGCTTTGAAGATTTTGAAGTTCCTGGCCGTGAGGGCGCAACTGAGGGTGAAGAACTTGGCTTTCGAGCGGGCTTCTTTGCCATTGATTTCCTCGGCTTGACAGAGGCCTCAGTGGCAGCAGCAGCAGCAGAATCTTCGTTGAATTTCTTCACTGCTTCTCTGGCTTGTCTTGCCAACTTGGCTTGACGCCTTGCCCATTCCTCAGGAAAATCCTCACCGCGTTTGATGCTAGTGGGATCTGCCACTTGGCCAGGTGCCAATGGGACTCTTGTGCATGGAGGGTTGAGAGCGAATTTCCTCATGTACTTTGGAGTAACATATCTGTACTCCCTCGATTCTCTTGCCCATCTCCGTTCTATCCTTTGAATGTGCACCTTGCGCTGATTCTTGGTCTCTTTGCCAAACTTGGCTTCATCAGGCGTGCAGTACTCTTTGTAAATGTCCTCAGGGATTTCAAACACAGTCATGACCTCAGGCTTCTTTCCTCCTTTCTGCGGCCTCTTACCATCTGCCATATTCTTCAGCTGAGGAATTTGAACAATAGAATTCTCTGAAGAAGTATGCAGTTTTTCTTCAAGGAATGCTGCAAATGAGTTAAGTTGATGAGAACCTAGTGATTCAGCAGCAGACATGAGTACCTGTGAACAGAGTATAGTTGCAAGGAATTTGGAGAGGTCATATGCGTTCTCAGAAGGTTTTTCAAAAAGAACAAGTTTGAGGAATTTGACCAGATGCGTCTTGAGGAATTTCACTAAGCGCGCTTTATCTTAGGTTCCTGAGTTGTATAGATCGAAGATCCACACAATTGAGGAATCTTGAAGAAAATGATGCTTAGGGAAATGAATCAAGAACAGATGACATGTGAGGTGTTTAGTGTGTGAAGATTTGAAGAATAAAACACCTTTGAAGATTTTGTAGAGAAACTCCGAATCAAAGAGGGCAGTAAAAGTAACTTTTAATTACCCTGAATGAAGAACACGACGAATAGAGAGGTGAAACAGTGAAGTTCGTCGGTGTAGATCTTCCACGCCTGAACTCGGCGGAGGAAGATGTAACATCCCAAAATTCTAAATTTTGAAATGTTATATTAAATAGATAGATTTGATTGTTTGTTTGATTGTTGTGTGATTGATTCACTGAAAGTGAGTGAAATTCGAACTTTTGAAAGTTAAATGAGAGGGAATAAAAGGACATTCCCAAACTTTCATCTTTGCTTTCTGATCTACATGAATTCAAATTCTTTTCACCACAAAACCCTGGAGAGAAGATGACATGACTTCTTCCATTTATATAAATGGCACGGGGTGTTGAAAATATTTGAATTTCATTTGGAAACATTTATATAAATGGCATGGGGTGTTGAAAATATTTGAATTTCATTTGGAAAATATTTCCAATTCAGAAACTTTAAGCAACTCAATGATTTTCACGAGAGAAGATAATATGACTTCTTCAAAATATATGAAATATGAGTTGGAAGTTTTAAAAGAATTAAATTCAAAGTTCTTTTCAATTTATTTTCAATTTGGAGTTATTTGAGTTTTATTTAAATTATTTTTCCCCAAAAATAAAATATATGGAAAATAGGGTAACATGATTCCCTACAATAGAAAATTGGAGAGAAATAAATTTGAATTCATTTTGGTATTTTTAAAATGATTTTTATTGGATTTTAATAGGGCAGTAGCACTCATTGAATTATCTGCATTTGTGTGGATTATATTTGAAGTTATAGAAATGTTCACGTTATAGAAAATATTTTTTTGAAAATTTTGATATATTATATGCCTATAGTTTGTTTTTTATTTCTTATCCTTTTAGTATTTCTTTTTTCTGTTAAAATGTTAAAAAAACGTTCCCGTCCCCGACTGGGCCGGCCCAGCTAGCCAGCCAGGTCGTGGGCCAGCCCGCGTCGTGCCGCCACCGACCTCCGGCAGGAGACCAGCTCCTATACGTCGTCGCCGCAGCCGGACTCCAATCCGGGCACGCCTCCCGAAGTCCATCAACCCCCCACTATATATACCTCACCCTGGGGCGCCTGGACCCCAGTCCGCCGCCGCCGGATCCGCAGCCCGGCGCCCACGCCTCTCGCCGCCCCCTACCGCATCGCCGCTGCCGTGCGCCGCCGCCCGCGCCTCTGCCCGCCTGCGCCCTCGCCGCTAGCCACGCC
Source organism: Aegilops umbellulata (assembly GCA_032464435.1). Taxonomy (NCBI): domain Eukaryota; kingdom Viridiplantae; phylum Streptophyta; class Magnoliopsida; order Poales; family Poaceae; genus Aegilops; species Aegilops umbellulata. Next base: position 186,056,040 of record CP136055.1, read on the forward strand.
CGCATTGTCACCACCGCCGCCGCTGCTAGCTCCGCCGCCTCGCAGCGCCACCGTGCTGCCGCATCCCTTCGCCGCCGCCGCCGTCGCCGCCTCGTCGGAAATCCACCGGAAAACCGCCACCGCTGCCGGTTTATTTCGCCCGAGCCGGTAAAGTCGCCTCTTTTTCTTTCGATTAAAAAAAACCCTAGATTGGTTTTCTACAGAAAACCTAGATCTGATTTTTTTATGTTTAGTTATGTAGTGAGCGTTCACTAGTTATGCCTTTGGAGCGAACGGTTTTCGTCGGTTTGGTTTCTGTAGCGAACGTTCATTCGATAGGATTTTTCTTTTTATTTAGATTTCGGCCAGGGACCTATTCATGATAATTTTCTTCACAGATTAGTCCTTGTACTTCAATCGATCATTACTTTTTACTCGTTTGTCCAAATTCAACGAAACCAACGCCCACGTCTTCGTTATGAACCCCTCTATCCAGTAATCCAACTCAAACATGTTTTCGAAAATTTTGAAATTTGAATTAGATCAGATTTGTATTCAAACTTTGTTTGATCGTAACTTGAGTTTCGTAGTTCCGTTTTAGTTGATTCTTTTTGCAAATTAAAGCTCTTGACCTAAAATTTCTGATAAGGCCAAATTCACACAATTTTGGTACTGTTAGAAATTGTTTTATGTTGCAAGAGTTATTTGCTTGGTTTTAATGTTTTTCGAGTCGTCTTCTTCGATCTTTCTGATCTTTTGAGTAAATGCTTATGTGTGGTTACTATTGCTTGATTACGATAGATTGAACGGAGTGTGACGAGTAGAGCTATCAAGAGTTTTGAGTGTGAATCATCTTCATCAACAGTATAGGCAAGTTCACACTTTCATCATATCCCATTTCGTACCCAGTTTTTATGCATTAGTTTCACCCTCAAACATTGCATGAGTAGGATTGATAACATGTGGGTATTGGGAAGTAGTTGATGAGGTAGGAACCTATTGCCCTGTTACTATCAAACCCTTGGGAGTTACTTTTACGTTATGCTTATAGTGCCATGCTATGCTCGTAGATGTGGATTGGGTTTTGAGAGTATTCATGACAGATGTGAGGTTGTTAAATTAATGGTTTACTTAAGGTGGCAACTTAAACACACATCTGGGTGGATTGAGGTACCTGGGTATTCCAGGATTGTCTGTCTAGGCACCTGGGTAGACCAGGATTGCCTTTTTTTTATGGACCGCCACCCAGGCTCAAAGGGATCATGAGATTATTCATGCTAGAAACTTCCGTGTGCAGCCACAAGCCATTATGGGCTCTGGCATAGTTGATTAAGTCGTGCGAACTGTTACAGGGTAGACTAGCAGATGTAGGGGAAAGTAGGTGTACCGGTCTATCCATCGTAAGGTGCTAGCGCTTCTGAAAGACTATGTCTCGGTTATCCGTTTCTCAAACACCATGTAGTGCGAGAAATCCAACGGAGGCGATCAAGTCTTGTGTGGAAAAGTGCGCAAACCTCTGCAGAGTGTATAAACTAATCATGGTTAGTCGTGTCCCCGGTTATGGATATCTTGAGTATCTAGTTCTTGGATTATCCTGTTGATCTCGTCACGTTACTTTAATTAATTTTGTTGGGTTTTAATGATAATGCTTAATTGGGATTGAGAATGCTGTCAACCATTCTCAATGTTTAACAACCACCATGATAGTTAAATAAAATCTATTCCTTTATAGTAGGGAAAAATTGGCTTTTCGCAAAACCTTATAACCATAGAGCTTTTCCACCAGCCATATATGCATGTAGTGATAGCCATTGTTCATCATTGCTCTACAGTGTGAAATTTGCCAGTACATACAATGTACTGACCCTTGTGGCTGCAACGTCTCATGTTGCAGGAATTTCTTACGACGAGTAAGTGATACGTTAGGGTTATGATTTCTACACTCAACTTTGCCGTTGGTGTTGATGGGAATCCACAACCTTGTTGCTTCCGCTATATTTGGATTGAGGTAATAGTATTTACGTTATTTTATACATGTGATTTACCTCTATTATAAATCCTCGAGTACTGTGTGTGTCAGCATACCGATCCAGGGATGACACTTAAGCATAGAGACTTGATCCATTCGGGTTGGTTCGCTACAGAAGACGTCTACGGCGGGGGCGGAGGTGAAGATTTCCGCGGTCGGCGCGAGTACGACGGCGACGAGGTCGAGGCAGTGAAGCTCTTCCTCACCGGCGACGATGGAGTAGCGGCGGAGCTAGGGTTTGGGAAGCTCGAGCGGGAGAGAGAGTTCGAGCGGAGTAAAAGAAGCGAGGAAGGGGTGAGGGGGTATTTATAGTTGCAGTGAAAAACTGTTCGCCCAAAGATTTGGGACGAACGTGCCCCTCACCCTTGTCCTTCGCACGACATGTGTCACACACGTACAGAGTGGTGGAGATCGTGTAAGATCATGGGTGAGTAGAATAATGCATCGTGGGATGCGGAACGGTTTGAGCGGGAAAACCGACAATTTGGATAAGATTAGTTTTAAAAGTTCCGTTTGCAATTTCTTCAGTTGACTAGGACACAGTGAAGATTTTGAACGAGTTTCAAATAGAACGCACATGAAGAACTTGTGAATAGATTGGATTGAGTATAGCATAGAGGGGAAGGGTCCGATCACATTCACTTAGCAGAAAAACACCAACTTGAAGAAATAGCCATAAGTGAATGCTGTAGAGGACATAAACTTGAAGAAATAGCCAATGAAGAAAAATGACGGAAACAGTGAATATTTTGAAAAGTTGAAGAATTTTGAACAACTTAGGAATTTCAAAAGTTGAGGAAAAACTCAAATTGAAGATTTTCAACTTTTGTGGTGGCGTGACCCACCGTATAAGAATGCTGATTTCAGACACCGCGTATAATTGTCATAGGGTTCTGAGAATCAAATTCTTCATTAATTTCTTCACACTTAGAGTGTTATTCTTCATTGATTGAAGAAAACGTTTCTTCATGTGTTGCACATCTAAGTCATCAATTTTGCATAAGTTTTAGGATGAGTGCCTTTTCAAAGTACATTCGAAGACTCTAAGATATTTAGCTCACACCGCAACTTCCTAAATCTCTTATCATCCAAGGCCTTAGTGAAGATATCGGCTAGCTGTTCTTCAGTCTTCACATGTTCAATAGAAATGTCGCCCTTCAACACATGATCGTGAAGAAAATGATGACGAATCTGAATGTGCTTTGTCTTCGAGTGCTGAATTGGGTTGTGAGCAATCTTGATGGCACTCTCATTGTCACAAATGAGAGGCACATTCTTCACGTTGATGCCATAGTCCTTGAGTGTTTGCTTCATCCATAGCAATTGAGCACAGCAAGAACCAACAACAATGCACTCAGATTCAACAGTAGACAGTGATACATAGTTCCGTTTCTTTGAGGACCAACAGACCAAAGATCGCCCAAGGAAATGACATGTACCAGATGTTGACTTGCAGTCCACATGATCACCAGCATAGTGAGAGTCAGAATATCCAATGAGATCAAAATCCGAGCCCTTGGGATACCATAATCCTAGTGTTGGTGTGTGAGCTAGATATCAAAGAATATGCTTCACAGACTTATGGTGTGATTCCTTCGGTGCAGCTTGAAATCGGGAACACATGCAAACACTAAGCATTATATCTGGCCTAGATGCACATAAGTACAATAAAGAACCAATCATGGAGTGGTATACCTTATGATCGAAGTCAATACCATTTTCATCAGTGCATAGTTGACCATTTGTGGGCATAGGAATTTTGATGCCTTTGCAATCTTGCATACCGAATTTCTTCAGGACATCCTTAAGGTATTTCTCCTGAGATATGAATATATCATTGCGCTGTTGACGAATTTGAAGACCTAAGAAGAATTTCAACTCTCCCATCATAGACATTTGATATTCTTCACTCATCATATAGGCAAATTCATCACTATAACGTTGGTCAGTACAGCCGAAGATAATATCATCAACATATATTTGGCACACAAACAGTTCACCATCATAAGACTTAGTAAAGAGAGTAGGATCGAGTGAACTAGGTGTGAAGCCTTTCTTCATGAAGAATTCCTTCAAAGTATCATACCACGCCCATGGGGCTTGCTTGAGGCCATAGAGGGCCTTATTGAGTCTGAAGACTTTGTCAGGATTCTTTGGATCTTCAAAACCTGGGGGTTGAGCAACATATACTTCTTCCTCAAGCTTACCATTGAGGATTGCACTTTTCACATCCATTTGATATAAGATGATATCATGATGGTTAGCATAAGCAAGTAATATGCGAATAGCCTCAAGTCTAGCAACAGGTGCAAAAGTTTCATCAAAATCAACTCCTTCAACCTGTGTGTAGCCTTGAGCTACTAGACGTGCCTTATTCCTCACCACAAGGCCATTTTCATCTTGCTTGTTGTGGTAGATCCATTTTATGCCAATGATATTATGCTTGCGAGGATCTAGACGATTGACCAGTTCCCAGACGTTGTTGAGCTTGAACTGATGTAATTCTACTTGCATGGCCTGAATCCACTCAGGCTCCAGAAATGCTTCATCTACCTTAGTGGGCTCTGTGATAGAGACAAAAGCAAAGTGCCCACAAAAGTTAGATAAGTGTGAATCTTTTGAGTGTGTGAGAAGACCTGGTGCTCTAATGTCATCGATGATCTTCTCCACTTGCACTTCTTTTGCAACGCGAGGATGAGCTGGTTGTCGTTGAGGAATTTGATCAGCATTTTCTTTAGCATCAATTTCCTCAGCATTTTCTTCAGATGCATTAGCTCGACGTTCTTCACGTTCTGGAATGAATTCTTCAGCAGATTCTTCAGTAGGAATGACATCTTCAGTAGCCTTGTGCTTGATAGAATCCTCAGGTGCTGGTTCATCTAACACAGAAGGTAGGTACTCTATTGGGTTTCTTGTCAATGAGGAGTTCATAGGCAGTCTTCTTGAAGAGTTTGTGAAGATATACTCTGTTGATAATGTGGCATGCAGTATCAATTGCATCAACCCAGAAACGACGAGGGGTTTTTTAGTCATCGAGCATAGTGCAAGCCATCTCAGCAAGAGTCCTGTTCTTGCGCTCCACGACGCCATTCTCTTCAGGAGTATAAGGAGAAGATAACTCATGAGTAATACCAAGTTCTTCAAGATAGTCATCGAGACCCGAATTCTTGAACTCAGTGCCATTGTCACTTCTGATGTGCTTGATCTTCACACCAAAGTTGGTTGAAGCCCTCGAGGAAAATCGTTTGAAGACTTCCTGCACTTCATGTTTGTAAGAAACAAGGTGTACCCATGTGTAACGAGAGTAATCATCAACAATAACAAAGCCATATTGAGATGCTTCATTTGAAACAGAAGAATAATGATTAGGACCGAAGAGATCCATGTGAAGCAATTTAAAGGGACGAGTGGTGGTCATGATAGTCTTCGCTGGATGCTTGGCCTTGGTCATCTTTCTAGCTTCACAGGCACCGCATAAGTGATCCTTGAGGAATTTGACATTCTCAATGCCAATGACATGCTTCTTCTTTGCAAGTGTGTGCAAATTCCTCATGCCTGCATGACCAAGTCGTCGATGCCATAGCCATCCTTCTAAAGCTTTTGCGAGTAGGAACACGTCTGGATGTGAATCTGCAGAGAAATCAACAATATACAAGTCTCCTCTCCTAAAGCCTTCGAAGACTTTGGAAGTGTCAGCTTCCATAATCACAACACAACGATACTTGCCAAAGACAACAACCATATCAAGATCACAAAGCATTGAGACAGACATAAGGTTGTATCCTAAGGACTCAACAAGCATGACTTTGTCCATGTGTCGATCCTTTGTGATAGCGACCTTACCTAGACCCAATACCCGACTTTTGCTTTTGTCAGCGAAGATGATATGCTTCAGATGTGATGATGATAAGGGAGCATCCATCAATAGATTCTTGCCACCAGCCATGTGATTTGTACATCCACTATCGAGGACCCACTCAGTGGCTTTGGGTTGATCATCCTGCAGATGAATTAGTGCAACTTACGAACCTCATATACTTCAGCAGTGAAGAATATGATATCACAATTCATCAGATCAATCTCATCAAGTAGTAAGACAAATAAACCAGTAGGAGGGCGTGTGAAATGAAAGTTCATTTCTTCATTATTAGCCTGCGTCCTTTCAGGCAGTTTGTCAGGTCCCCAGCAAATACTTCAGACGTTACAGTACGTTTGGAGACCTGACACTACACAAGAGATTAGTTCTTTTTCTTCACCACCCACATCTGAAGGGGTGGCAAAGAGTTCATCACTCTGCGAGCTCCATATGAGAATGGTGGCATAGAGGCCAAACCATTTAGTTTCACATAAGAGTGGTTAGGGTAAGCATATGAGTAAGTAGAGAAATTCTTCGAGGACTTATGAACATAATAATTAGAAGAATAATGCTCATATTCATAGCCCTTGGCTCTTCCCTGCGAAACAGAGTTGTTAGCACGATGATGTTCATATGAGGACTTTGATCCATGTGAGTAATTTGATCCCCTTGAGGAATATGGTCCATATGAGTTCTTGGATCCATATGAAGAATTTGGTCCATATGAAGAGTTTGATCTGGGGTTCCTATTCTTCACAGGTGGTGTCATGAGGACATTCACCTGAAGACTTTCAAGGCATCTTTTGGGAACCCAGATTTTCTTCATAGGGGAGCCATTCCTGCAGTTAGTGCCAACATATCTAGCAAATACTTCACCATTCTGATTTTTGAACATTTTATAGTTGGAGTCAAATGACTCATGAGAAGAATGAGAAGATTCACATGTATAACCAGATAAATTAGATGGATCAACTGGAGGTCCCTTTGCAGCAACCCATGAGGTTTTGGGGTACTGCTCAGGCTTCCAATATGTGCCATCAGCGTTGAGTTTCCTCTCAAAGGCAATACCCTCTGTCCTAGGGTTCCTGTTGAGGATCTGCTTTTTAGGCACATCACAAAGATTCTGATGCCCTTTGAGGCTTTTGTACATGCCTGTCATGTACAATTCCTCCAGCCCTGCATCATCAGTGATACTAGCAATGTCCTCGGATGAGGAATTAGTGATAGCAGAGGCAGGTGAAGAATTTGTAACATTATAAGCATTTGAACATTCAGGTGAGGAATTAGCAGATTCTCGTTCAATGCATTTCAAACATGGAGGAATAAATTCTTCCTGAGCAGCGCTGATTTGTTGAGCAAGTAATGAATTGCGCTCCTTCTAAAGATCTTCATAACTCACTCTTAGCTTCTCAAGATCTTGGTTCTTTTGAAGATATTCATAAGAAAGCTTCTCATGATCAGATAAGAGAGTGTTATGATGACCTTGAAGGTTGTCAAACCTGGTCTGAAGTCTCTGAAGATTTTCAGTTAAGGCTTTAGTGCGATCCATTTCTTCACCCAACATATCATCACTTTTGTCTAACATGTTTTGAACCTTTTCAAAAGCCTTTTGTTGTTGCACAGCAATCTTAGAAAGTTTAGAGTAGCTAGGCTTAAGATTTTCATCAGATTCATCCTCACTAGATTCAGAGGAGGCATATTTGAGTACCTTGGCACCTTTGGCCATGAAGCAATAGGTGGGAGCGTAGTCATCACTGCCTTCATCAGCCTTGTTGGTGAGATCACTTTCTTCAGAGGTGATGATGGACTTGTTGACGAATGCAGTGGCGAGCACTAGGCTCGCCACACTAGACTCGGAATCATCAGACTCCTCTTCTTCCTCATTTACTTCAGATTTAGCCTCAGAGTCCATTTCCTTGCCAATTAATGCCCGAGCCTTCTTGGAGCTGCTGTTCTTGTGAGACGAAGACTTCAAGGATTTCGATGATGAAGATTTTGAGGATTTCTTCTTTTTCTTCGCATCATCAGAACTGTAATCCTTGTATTTCTTCTTCTTTGATTCCTTCTCCCACTGAGGACAATCTTGAATGTAGTGTCCAGGCTTATTGCACTTGTGACAAAGCCTTCTCTTGTAGTCACTGGATGAGGAATCATTGCTGTTTGAGGGTCTTCCAAAGCGACCACGTCTTGAGAACTTTTGGAATTTCTTCAGAAGCAGTGCTAGATCATGACTTAGTTCTTCAGGGTCGCCAAGGCTGCTACCAGAGTCTTCATCTTCGGATTCTGATATTGCCTTGGCCTTCAGTGCACGTGATCTCCCATAGCTCGAACCATAGAGATCTTTATTTTTAGCAAGCTGGAACTCATGAGTATTTAGCCTCTCGAGGATATCAGCGGGGTCAAGTGACTTGTAATCAGCACGCTCTTGTATCATCAGTGCCAGAGTATCAAATGAGGAATCAAGCGACCTCAGCAATTTCTTCACCACCTCATGGTCAGAGATGTTAGTGGCACCAAGTGCTTGAAGCTCATTTGAGATGTCAGTGAGGCGATCGAAGGTTTGCTGAACATTTTCATTGTTGAGTCTTTTGAAGCGGTTGAAGAGATTGCGAAGAACATCAACTCGAGAGTCACGCTGAGTTGAAACTCCTTCATTGACTTTGGACATCCTATCTCAGATAAGCTTAGCAGTCTCCAAAGCACTCACTCTTCCATATTGTCCTTTGCTCAGATGGCCACGTATGATATTCTTCGCCTGAGAGTCTAGTTGCTTGAATCTCTTCACATCAGCAGCATTCAGAGAAGGTGTGACTGAGGGAACACCATTTTCCACAACATACCAAAGATCGTTATCAATTGCCTCTAGATGCATTCGCATCTTATTCTTCCAGTAGGGGTAGTCCGTCCCATCGAAGGTAGGACACCCGGCAGAGACCTTGATCATACCTGCGGTCGACATAACTAAAACTCCAGGCGGTTAAACGAAAATCACACAGAACAAGGGAGTACCTTGCTCTGGTACCAATTGAAAGTGCATTATATCGACTAGAGGGGGGGGTGAATAGGCGATTTTTATGAAATTCTTCACTGAGGAATTTGCTAGTGAGGAAATTCCTTAGCGAAAAACTACTAGCAGCGGAATAAGTACTCAGATGAAAACAAAGCAGAACACAAGCATGGTCATCATGATGAAATGAAGACTAGCACAGAGTACAGGAAGCGTAAACACAGGATAACACAAGATGAAGACAAACAGACTGAAGAATTTGAACTGAGGAAATTGAGAAAGTCTTCAATCAAAGTCTTCATACACAGATATGATAAACAAGCAGCACAATACTGAGGAAATGAAAAAGTTGAGGAAATGGAACCAGTAAGCTTGGTGAAGACAATGATTTGGTAGACCAGTTCCAATTGTTGTCTCAGTTGTACATCTGGTTGGAGCGGCTGAGTATTTAAACTCGAGGACACACAGTCCCAGACACCCAGTCCTGAGCATGCAGCTCGGGACACCAAGTCCTCACCGTATTCTCCTTGAACTAAGGACACACAGTCCTCGTCCAATCACTCGTGGTAAGTCTTCAGGTGACTTCCGAACCTTGACAAACTCGGTCACTCAGTGATCCACAATTCCTCTTGGATGCTCTAGACCATGACGCCAAACCATTTGGAAGAAGCACAGTCTTCAAAGGTAACAAGCGTCGGATCCACGCAGGATAAATCTCTTTAGTGATGCTCAATCACTTTGGGTTTGTAGGTGTTTGGGTTTTGGTTTGGATTTTCCTCGTCTGATGATTTTCGCTCAAAGTCCTCGGAGGATGGGTTGCTCTCAAATGACAAGTGTCAGTTTCTCTCGGAGCAACCAACCAGCTAGTGGTTGTAGGGGGCGGCTATTTATAACCTAGGGAGGAGCCCGACATGATAAGACATAAATGCCCTTCAATGATATGACCATTGGATGGATAAGATATTTTGGGACAGCTACAGCAACGGTCAGAATTTTGAGGTACAAATTCCTCAGGGCTATCATGTTCCTCACTGTGTAGGCAATCCGCACTAGCGAATTCCTAACTCCTCAGTGACTAGAAGAACTACGTCTCTGTCATTGAAGAAATTGACTGAACTGTATGAGATTTCCAATGGTTTCACTCGAAGGGGTTGGTAGGTGTAGGATTTGAGTTGAGCATCAAATGGAATTTTTTCCTTAGTATTTCCTCGACCTCTTTAACAGTACAGTGTTTCCTATGACTCAAGAAAGAGAAAATGAAACTATGAAAACCTAAGTCTTCACACTTCATGTTCCTCGAATGAATACGAAGTCTTCAAGGTCACACCAATTTCTTCACTTTCAAAGTCTTCAGAAAGACTTCGGTATATCAAAATCTTCAGTCGAAGAACTTCATTTTTAGGGGTTGACTTTCTCTGTAAGTATCAAACTCCTCATAAACTTATAGACCTGTGTACACTCATAAACACATTAGATCCTTAACCTATAAGTCTTCAATACACCAAAATCACTAATGGGCACTAGATGCACGTAAAGGAACCATTCTAATATTTTGGTTTTTAACAATTTGGTCTTGCACATGTAGGTCATGCTGTGAGAGGTTTTGACCCACTGTTCGACCCTTTTGCATATGGGGAAATGAGTTTTCCATGAATATCAATCAAATAAAGAAGCTCACAAAGATTGTTAGGATAAAGAAATTAGCGACAAAAAACAACAAGATTTTTGTCTACAAAACGAACAAGACATCAGTTCACTACATGATGGTACTAACTATTATACCTTGCCTTTTTTTATTCATTTGCCCCATTTCCAATATAGAGAAGATATTTATGCACATCCTTGTTTTTACGCCTTTCCAAAGCAGTTCACTGATGACTACCTCTCAACCCATCTCTATGGTCAGGAGGCGTGGAAGGTTTTCATACAACACCCATGCTTCAATATTGAAGTGCTCAATATTCGCCTTCTGCTTTAGCAGTTTTCTAGATGAGATGCATCTGTCTATATACCGTCTATGATGGTAATTTTGAAAGGTTATATATGTTGCATGTGAAACTTGGTGCTCGTGCAGTTGTGTAATGGTGTAGCTAAGTGCTGAAGCTATATCATGTTGTACTCTGATGTATTTCAATTATGAAATTCTGCTTCCTTAATATGGAAATGAAATATATTATGTCCTTAATATGAATGTCAATTAGATTAATAAATGGATTATTAATAATATGGCAATTAGCCTGCTAATTGGGTTTTGCTATTGCAAACGGTTGTTGAAAAATACTGCGGGCGATGACTTCAGGGAACGCACACAGTTTCTAGAAATAAACCGTGTTGGATCAATGAACAATCACACACGAATTTCTCTTGAAAACTGTTTGTGTTAGGCCACATTGCGCAAACGTTTACCACATAAAAATTGTGTGTGATGGACAGACTTTGCCACATAGTTTCTTCTACGGATCATGTGTGATACATTCAATAACGCAAACGATTTAACGTGAAAAATTGTGTGTGATGTACCTGTGAACGAAAATGTTTTCCTTGGAGAGACTGTGTGGGATGTACATACGAACGGAAACATTTAGCGGGGACTGACTGTGTGGGATGTACTTGCGACTGGAAACAATTTCGTCGTATAATTGTATTTTTTAGCTCTAATATACGTATTTCCGTATTTGGGCACTCACCGGTCACACATGACCTCATTTTGCCGAGCGTGTGCAAGGAGGGCATATCACCGGCGGTTTGTAGGCCGTGTGGGAAGCACCCCCTATCGCCCACACTCATTATGCGGTTGTTCCAAATGCCGTCGCGGAAAGGGGTTAAAAACTGTTTGTATAGGACCGACGCGTACCAGTGTTTATGCAGCGAAACAGAACCACATATTCCCCTTTGTCCAGTCGTTGACCTCTTTCTTCCCCTACCTCCGTCTAAATCTATGCCTAATTGATCTCACTTGCAAGAGGCCATGAAGGCTCGTGATAACCCACAACTATAGGGGATCAATTGTAGCCTCTTTTGATAAGTAATATTGTCGAACCCAATGAGGAGCTAAAGGTAGAACAAATATTGCCTCAAGTTCTATCGACCGCCGATACAACTCTACGCACGCTTAATGTTCGCTTTACCTAAAACAAGTATGAAACTAGAAGTACTTTGTAGGTGTTGTTGGATAGGTTTGCAAGAATATAAAGAGCACATAAATAAAAACTAGGGGCTGTTTTAAGTAAATAAGCAATAAAGTTAGTATAGCGAGTGTGGAAAAGTTGTGGTAGGAGTTGCGAAATTGTCCCTAAGCAATTGACTACTTTACTAGACCGATAGCAAGTTTTATGTGGGAGAGGCCACTGCTAGCAAGTCATCCCTAACTTGGAATTCTATGCACTAATGTTTGGAACTATTAGCAAGCATCCGCAACTACTAACGTTCATTAAGGCAAAACCCAACCATAGCATTAAGATATATTGGTCCCCCTTCAATCCCGTATGCATCAATTTCTATGCTAGGTTGGAGCTTCTGTCACTCTTGCCCTCCAATACATAGTCTTATCAACATACAACTAACCCTACGATGTGATCCACAGGCACGCTCATATGATGGGCACCAAAGGAGAGAAACATAACCACAAGCAAATTAAACAAATCATAGCAATTCACCAATTACCAATAGGACAACGAAAATCTACTCAGACATCATAGGATGGCAACACATCACTAGATAATAATATGAAGCATAAAGCACCATGTTCAAGTAGAGGGTACAACGGGTTGCGGGAGAGTGGACCACTGTAGATAGATGGGGAAAGGTGATGGAGATGTTGGTGAAGATGACGAAGGTGCTGGAGTAGATCACCGTCGCACGATGATGGCCTCGATGGCGTTCTGGCGCCACCGGGAGAGAGGGGGAGAGGCCCCCCCTCTTCTTCTTCTTCTTCTTCTTCTTCTTCTTCTTCTTCTTCTTCTTCTTCTTCTTCTTCTTCTTCCTTGACCTTCTCCCTAGATGGGAGAAGGGTTTCCCCTCTGGTCCTTGGCTTCCATGGCATGGGAGGGGCAAGAGCCCCTCCGAGATTGGATGCGTCTCTCTGTCCCTCTTTGTTTCTGCATTCCCTGATTCTGCCCTTTCACCGTTTCTTAAAATCCCGGAGATCCGTAACTCCGATTGGGCTGAAATTTGGACACGATTTTTATCCGGAAATTGGATTTCTTGCGGCGAAAGAAGGGCACCAAGTGCCTTACGGAGTGGAAACGAGGGCCCAAGGCGCGCCTGACCCCCTAGGGCGCGCCCCTCAACCTCGTGGGCCCCTCAAGCATCGTCTCGTGTTGATTCTACTTCCCAAAATACAGGTATATTCTAAAAAAATCTCCATCAGTTTTTATCCCGTTTGGACTCCATTTGATATGGATTTTGTGCGAAACAAAAAACATGCAACAAACAGGAACTGGCACTGGGCACTGGACCAATATGTTAGTCCCAAAAATAGTATAAAAAGTTGCCAAATGTATATCAAAGTTGTATAATATAGACATAGAACAATCAAAAATTATAGATACGACGGAGGCGTATCAACATCCCCAAGCTTAATTCCTCCTCGTCCTCGAGTAGGTAAATGATAAAAAAAGATAATTTTTGATGTGGAATGCTACCTAGCATAATCTTGATCACATAATCTAATCTTGGCATGAATATTAAGACACGAGTGATTCAAAGCAATAGTCTATCATTTGACATTAAGACAATAATACTTCAAGCATACCAACCAAGCAATTATGTCTTCTCAAAATAACATAGCCAAAGTAAGCTCATCCCTACAAAATCATATAGTTTGGCCATGCTTCATTTTCGTCACACAAAATGCTCCCATCATGCACAACCCCGATGACAAGCCAAGCAATTGTTTCATACTTAGCCTTTTCAAACTTTTTCAAATTTCACGCAATATATGAGCGCGAGCCATGGACATAACACTATGGGTGGAATAGAATATCATGATGGAGGTTGTGTGGAGAAGACACAAAAAGAGAAAGTCTCACATCAATGCGGCTAATCAACGGGCTATGGAGATGCCCATCAATTGATGTCAATGCAAGGAGTAGCGATTGCCACGCAACGGATGCACTAGAGCTATAAGTGCATGAAAGCTCAAACTGAAACTAAGCGGGTGTGCATACAACTTGCTTGCTCATGAAGACCTCGGGCATTTGAGGAAGCCCATCATTGGAATATACAAGCCAAGTTCTATAATGAAAATTCCCACTAGTATATGAAAGTGATAACTCAAGAGACTCTCTATATGAAGAATATGGTGCTACTCTGAAGCACAAGTGTGGTAAAAGGATAGAACATTGCCCCTTCTCTCTTTTTCTCTCATTTTTTGTTTTTTGTTTTTTTGGTGGGCTTCTTTGGCCTACTTTTTTTATTTGGGCTTCTTTGGCCTCTTTTATTTTTATTTTTAAAGTCCAGAGTCTCATCCCGACTTGTGGGGGAATCATTGTCTCCATCATCCTTTCCTCACTGGGGCAATGCTCTAATAGTGATGATCATCACACTTTTATTTACTTACAACTCAATACTCCCTCCATTTTTGTACATAAGGCCACTATCAAAATTACAATTTGCAACTATACAAGGCCACTAACATTAACTGAGGACAAAATTGATGGCGTTTGCCTTGTACTATCACCCGAGGACGTTAATATCCCTTGTGTGCATGCGGGAGTGAGAAGGTTAGCTTGCATTCCCAACATTAATCAACCAATGAGGAGTAAGAGGGTTGGCTTGTTGTGCGTGGGAGAGAAAAACCACATTAATTAACACTACAAGCAAGGTGACAAGCTAGCTTGCAACATTGGCATTGATTTTTATCTTGGTACCTGTAATATGAGTTTGTGGCCTTGCATACAAAAATGGAGGGAGTATTACAACTCGATGTCTAAAACAAAGTATGACTCTATATGAATGCCTCTGGCAGTGTACCAGGATGTGCAATGATCTAGCATAGCAAAGATATCAAAAAATGGACAAGCCATGAGAACATCATGCTAGCTATCTTACGATCATGCAAAGCAATATGACAATGATGCTCAAGTCATGTAGATGAAGATGATGGAAGTTGCATGGAAACTTATCTCGGAATGTCTATGGAAATGCCATATTAGGTAGGTATGGTGGCTGTTTTGAGGAAGATATAAGGAGGCTTATGTGTGATAGAGCATATAATATCATGGGGTTTGGATGCACCGGTGAAGTTTGCACCAACTCTCTAGGTGAGAAAGGGAAATGCACGGTATCGAAGAGGCTAGCAATGATGGAAGGGTGAGAGTGCGTATAATCCATGGACTCAACATTAGTCATAAAGAACTCACATACTTATTGCAAAAATATACAAGTCATCAAAACCAAGCACTGCGCGCATGCTCCCAGGGGGATAGATTGGTAGGAAAGGACCATTGCACGTCCCCGACCGCCACTCATAAGGAAGGCAATCAAAGAAACACCTCATGCTTCAAATTTGTCACACAACGGTTACCATACGTGCATGCTACGGGACTTGCAAACCTCAACACAAGTATTTCTCAATTTCACAATTACTCAACTAGCATGACTCTAATATCACCATCTTTGTATCGCAAAACTATTGCAAGGAATGAAACAGATCATATTCAGTGATCTACAAGTTTTATGTAGGATTTTATGACTAACCATGTGAATGACCAATTCCTGTCATCTCTCTAAATAGATATAAGTGAAGCAAGAGACTTTAATTCTTTCTACAAAATATATGCCCACGCTCTAATAAATATAAGTGAAGCAAAAGAGCATTCTGCAAATAGCAGTTTTCTACGTGAAGAGAAACAGGCAATCCAAACTTCAAATGATATAAGTGAAGCACATGAAGCATTCTATAAAGCATACTTAAAAGATATAAGTGAAGTGCAAAGAGCATTCTATAAATCAAACATGGACTATCTCATGCAAGCATGGTGCATAAAAGAAAAGTGAAAACTAAATGCAAAAGACGCTCCAAGATTTGCATATATCGCACGAACGAAACGAATCCAAAAACATACCGATACTTGTTGAAGAAAGATGGGATGCCTTCCGGGGCATCCCCAAGCTTAGACGCCTGAGTCTCCTTAAATATTTACTTGGGGTGCCTTGGGCATCCCCAAGATTGAGCTCTTGCCTCTCCATCTTCTCCTCACATCGAGACATCCTCAATCTTCGAACACTTCATCCACACAAAATTCAACAGAAAGCTCGGTAAGATCGGTTAGTGTAATAAAGCAAATCACTACTCTAAGTATTGTTGGAAACCAATTCCTATTTTGTTTTTGCATTGTAGCTACTGTAATATAAATTTTCCAAGGCTTAATCCACTGATAGAAATCAATAGTTTCATCAAAACAAGCAAACTATGCATCAAAAACAGAATCTTTCTTAAATCGGATAGTTTGTAGTAATCTGAACATTCACCATACTTCTAATACCCCAAAAATTCTAAAAAAATAAGAAAAAATAAACAATTTGTATATAAAGACAGTGCAGAAAGTTTCAGAACTTTTGACATTGCAGTAAAAAAATGTAAAATCCCACACTACTGCCAAAATTTCTATCTCGTACCACACAAACCAACAAGCAATGTAAACATCCTAAAGGAAAATCTTGGCACATTATTTTTATTTTTAAACTTTACAAAAGAAAAAAACAGAAATAAGTGACTCTCTAAAACTTCTGGGTTGTCTCCCTAGCAACGCTTTCTTTAAAGCCATTAAGCTAGGCATATAGTGCTCAAGTAATGGATCCACCGGGATCCCAAGGTATATCAAAGCCAATTTTAATTAACGATGATTTGGCATTTAGTAGTGAGCACAAAGTAACATATATCATGCAACAATGAAGTCTAAGTCTCTTCCTATGCATCGGCATGTCATAAAAGAACAATTCATGCACACATAGTAAAGGCCAATGCATAGTATAAACAGTTTCTTGCAATTTTATCATATTGGAAACATGGAGAGGCGGAGATGTAGTTCCTCTCTCATAATAATTGCAAGTAGGAGCAGCAAGAACATGGATATTATATCTATCAAAATCATCATGTGTAGTATTAAAACGCAACCCATCAATATAATCCTTAATAAGGGCAAACTTCTCCTATATAGTGTAGTCGGGAGAATTCAAAAAGATAATAGGACTATCATGCGTGGGTGCAATAGCAACAATATACTGTTTATCATAAGGAACTATAGCAAGTTCATCTCCATAAGCATAATTCATATTGGCATCATGGCCACAAGAATAGCAAGCATCAAGTTCATCAAAAAGTGATATTTCAAACGAATCAATGGGATCATAGCAATTATCATGGCATTCATCCTTCGGTAAGAATGAAGGGATATTAAATAATGTATGAGTTGGAGAGTTACTCTCATTAGAAGGTGGGCACGGGTAGCTAATCCGGCCTTCCTCCTTTTGTTCTTCGCTCTCCTCCTCATCTTTTTCATCCAATGAGCTCACAGTTTCATCGATTTCTTCTTCCATAGACTCCTGGAAAATTATTAGTCTCTTCTTGGACAGCGGAGGAGTCCTCAATATATGGTTTAACATAGGCATTAGAAGCATAATTATCATCACAATATTTAAGTATGGGAAATTTTTCAGATTTGTAAAGAGTAGCATCATACTTTCCACTCAAAGAAGCATTTTCATAAGCACCCTTAAAAGCAACAAATTCTTCAATTTGTTGAACATCATAGTAATTGTAAACACCCTTAGCATATGAAGATACGATTCCATTATCACTAAACTCACATTGGTAGGGAAGGTGTTTATTAGGGTCTTCAGAACAACAAGTAAAATCTTATATTTCACATAAAATCCAAGCATAGCATTGCAAACGATGAATTTGATCCAGTAAAAGATTCCCTTTGGAGAAAAGCGGTGTCGCACACAACAAGCATTGTAATCCGAAGATTTGCCCTCAACTTAGCTAGTTGGGGTTTCAGCCCAAGCACATAGGGATTGAAGATGATCCAAGTAAAAAGCTTCAGGAGTGTGATAGATTTTGAGTGGTTCTTCAACAATTGGTTCAGTAGGTACCACTAATTTTTTTGCTATTTTGCGTTCCCTACCCATAACTAAAGATAGAAAACAACTTAGAGCAAAAAATAAAAACTACATAGCGATAAAGCGAACAAGCACACATGAGAATATTCACCCCACTCTATAATTTCCCGGCAACGGCGCCAGAAAAAGGTCTTGATAACCCACAAGTATAGGGGATCAATTGTAACCCTCTTGCGATGGCTCCACGACTAAGTCCTTGCAAGAGGACATCTGCCGTGACAATTCCACGACAGTTGGCGCCCACCGTGGGGCTCGAACCTTGTGGTTGTGGGTTCGAGCCCCACGGTGGGCGCCAACTGTCGTGGAATTGTCACGGCAGATGTCCGCTTGCAAGGACTTAGTCGTGGAGCCATCGCAACTAGGAAGCTCAAAGGGGTTAATCGGGACAAAGGACACGAGAGGGTTTATACTAGTTCGGCCCCTTACGGTGAAGGTAAAGCCTACGTCTAGTTGGGTTGATATTGCTGAGGTTTCGATGACAAGGGAGTGAGACATGCTATGCCCGACTCTCGATCAGTTGTTTTCTTGCCCTAATCCACCGCGGGTCGTCCCCTTATATACACGGGTTGACACTCTGCGGCCTATAGAGTCCCGGCTGGCTCATAGACAATGTCCGGCTAGGTGACTAATTAATTCTGCCTTATGTTACAAGTCATACCGTCATGGCGGTTTACCATTATGGGCCTTATGCCGCCTGTGGGCCTTGGCCCCTTTATAGAACCGCCATCTTCATGCTTGGTCTTGGGATTCTTCTGATGAGTCCTTTGCGTAACCCGGCCCCTCCTAGCCGGCTTACACAGATAGTTATATCCCCAACATTAGGCCCCAGATTATTTTGAACCGGTTCATGTCAATATTAAAATACCTTAAAGAACAAGCCTTCAGTCTTCTGTTAGCGCAAAAGCCATAACCCGTCGTGACATCATCTTCTGGATCCGTGTTAACCCACCGTGACGTCATCTTCAATTAAATTCATATCTTTCTCCGCCATATCCTCCAACGGATCTTTGCCTTTACTGACCATCCCGAGAATCGAGGCGTCAGGGTCGCTGGATAAAGATGTTCGGTCTCCTTGTTTCTCGTGCCGTTTCAGTCGACCCTTCCTTATAAATAGGCCCGACCTAGGTCCTTTTCATTCCCCCTTCTTGGTCGTTTTCTTCCACTCACTGCTTCCCTGTTGCTCGAGCTCCGCCGCCGCCGCCGCCGAGCTTCTCGTCTTCACCAACTCCGACTGCTGCATCAACCTGAGCTTGACGAGAAACATGACGACGGACCTCCGCAATCAGTCTGCATCTGTGAGTTCCCTTTTTTATTTGTTTTAGATCTGCATCAAGGCTTCGTCGAGTTCATCGGCGTTCGTCTCTGTCTGAGCCAACCCTTGATGGTTTCCACCTCCAATGTCCTCTTTTGATCTTTAGATAACATAGAACTACTGCGGTGGCTATTTTGCACCCATTTCCGAATGCAAATAGATCCCTTTCCGTTGCTCAGAAGCTTCACTCGAGCCTATGAACTTTATCTGTGCTAGTTCTAGGGCTAGAAATTTTCTTTTTAGAACGACCATTTGATCCAAAATAATAGTCACCACTTGTGAAACCTGTTTGTCCTATACTTAGTCAAAAACTGCATTTGTTCCATCTGCTTAGCCACGGTAGTCTATGTAGCCGGTTTAAGTAAATGACACTGATTTGCCAACCTTGCTTGCTTCCGGCACCTTAAGCAAATTTAACTGCCTTTGATACCTGTAGCGGCTTAAATATTACTACATAGTTACCCATATGTCATTAGGCCCCTTCTTAAGCCACCATCTTGAATAAATTTATAATGTTATCCTTCGGGTTAAAGTTCAATCGAAAACTCTTTATTTTTTCATAGGCTTCCGCTTGCGTAATGGCACCTAAGGCTCCCAAGGCTCCTGTGACCTGTAACTGGGTCAAGTCCATTGTCACGGAGAGCATCTTGTCTGAATTTGTGAAGTCTGGCTATCTGCCCAAGAAGGAGATCACGTCTTATCGTGCTCCTGACCCGTCCGAGGTGATTATTTCTACTGATCATATGCGTCGGGGATTTGTGTGACACTCCAAAAAAAATTTATTTAGTTTTCAACAAAACTTTGTTGGATTTGAAGAAGGTCATTTTAATTCTTCCAAAAACATCTCTCTCAAAAACTTTTTCCCTTGGCAAAGATTTTATTTTTGTATCTTCTTCAACTCTGGTGTTTGGTTATTAGAAACCTTTCTTCTGATTGCTTCCTACTCAAATATATTTGTTTGGAATTTATTTTTCTTTTAAAAGTAATCCTATGAGTTTTGGGAATTTTTCATTTTGAGACCACCCATGGTTTTACCATGCCTCATGTGGTAAAACCTTCCCAAAACCCCTCCCTCCATTTTGGGGCAATCAAAACTTTCTGTTCCAACAAGTCCAAACCATTTTTGGATTTTATTTCATTTATTTTATCTCCCAAATCAATTCTGTCATTTATTTTGAGCCTAGGTGATTTTCAAAGCAAGTACCTAATTGCCTTTGAGTTTTGATCTCAAACCAACCCCTCTGGATAGTCCTTAGCACCCACAACCTAGAACCATCAGGATCCACTCTTCTTCTTTTCAAAATTTTCAAGTTTCAACCTCTGCAAGTTTGGACCAGATTTGTCAAATTTGTTGAAATTCATATCTCCTCTTCTCCAAAAATTCCACCAAAATTCAGGCAGCCCCCAGATGCAATGAGATGCCACCCCACCAAAAATCAGCTCAAGGAGAACCTCCGACATACCAAAATCATTTTATCGAACACCTGGCCAGCACTGTTACTATGCACTTTCAGGAAAATTCAGAAGTTTCAGAGAGTTCAGTGTCGTTTCTTCGTCAGCGAGTTGTCACGATCCACAGTGCGCCCTGGCGCGTTGCGCACGGCCTCTCCTCCCTGGCCAGAGCACCGCATGCCCTCTTGGACGGGTGCATGCGTCGGTGGCGACGAGCATCCCCGGAGTTGGCAGCTTCTGCGGTGGCAGCGCCACCCATGGCGGCCAGCGAGGACCTGAGCCATCTCGCCACGCTATCTGGCGCCGCCCAACAGTCCCTGGCTCTCCGCGTGGCTCATTCATGCTAGCGCAACCCCGCTGCACCGTCTCCGTGGCCCAGCAAGCACAGGGCACGCTCTCTGCCGCCGAGGGGCCCGCGCCGCCCCGTTCCGTCGAAACCCACACAAAGCTCCTAATCCAAGTACGTTTAGCGTCTGAATGGGACCAGTAGACCTCCACGATGACGCCCAACTCCCTAATCTCCCCCGACCAAGCTCTGCGCCGCCGTAACCTTCGCCGGAGAACTCCGTTCACGGCCACCGCCTCGGATCGCCTATAAAAAGGGGCCCCGAGCTCGCCCTCGAGCACACACCCTCACTGCACCTCTCTAGGACACCGCCAAGCCACTAGGAGGACCTCGAGGAGGTCTCCTCCCCCAACTTCGGCCGCCCCGATCCGCCTCGTCCACCAGCTCGAATCGCTTCGGTGAGGCCGTCCCCGGCGCCCAAATCTCGTCAATAGCCTCCTCTAGCACCCAGTGTTCTAACCCAAGCTTCAATTTGACGTCCGCAGCCCTCCCCGACGAAGATCCGACTCCACCAGAGCCGCCGTCTGCCGGAGCAAGGACCGCCGTCGACGTGGTGCTCGCCGACGACCACCACCATCACCCACCGACGCGGAAGGACACGCTCAGCTCGGAGGTACCACCCGATTCGCCTGCCTCGCCGTGGATCGCCGCCGGCGACCACCGCAGCTCTCGGGTGCCGACGAGCTCTGCCTCCCCGTTTGAATTTTCAAACCTGACGGGTGGGACCCGTCTGCCAGCCTCTCTGTTCTATTAAACGAAATGTTTTCTGAAAGCATCTTCTGCCAAAGTACATCTCCCCTCTGGGCCGGCGTATTCTCAAATGAAACATTTTCTGTTTTATAAAATGGACCCTGAGGAATTTATGTTTCATTACAGAAAGGTCCCTGGATTAAAACCCTTATAACTTTTAAACAGAGAAGGATTTTTGATTGATTCTTTTTCTGTCCTCTTTAAATTTTTGTCTAGTTTTTTATCAGAGTTATTTGAAAAACATTTGGAATACTTTTGTGCACCCCGCGGTATTTACGATAGTGTGTATGTTTCTGTATACCGTAGATACCAAGGAGGTGACGGAACCAGGAACTTCACCGAGCTAGGCTCTGACCACTCTGAACCAGGCAAGCATGTTTCAACTTTTGATATGATGAGTGTCTAGGCATGTTTGCATTAAGTAGTTTCATGTCATGTTTATGAGTATATAAATGAATGTCATATTACATGCAAAGTTGAGGCAAGTGAGTTTCGAAAATCCATAAGTTGTTGGATGTGAGTTGCAAGGCCATGTGATGGCATGAGAATGGGTAAGATGGCAGTGTTGTAGCATGCCAGTCTTACGCCATACTATTCGACTCCAGTGTCAACATGTATCAGTCCAGTTTCTATCTGTTTTCCCTTCCTGTACTACCACAAGTTTTCCGCAAGGGATACGGCCTAGTAAGTTGCAAACCACTTTCCTAGTACACACCAAATTGAGAGGCCGTGATGAGGGTTCCATGGCCCTGGATTAAAGCCAGTCATCTGGTCAGGGGGCATGGGTGTTTCTGGTTGGGACCGAGAGGGGGGCACCCCTTAGAGCGCGCGTATATAAATTTGATCCCCTGCTATTCGAGATTGTGATCTCCCTGTCTCAAGTTTTTCTTGAACGCTGTCTAGGGTGATTCCTGGCATCATGAGGTGGATGGGTGTGTACTGGTTAGATGTGTTTCTTCCGAAATACCGTAAACGGAACTAGTCCTTCATGACTACAGAAATCCGTTGGTTGTGGGAAATTTTAGTACAACTCTGCAGAGTCAAAAATCCTTTGAATCATCTTACCCATGTCCAGGTATTGTGTTCAACTTATCTTGTCCAGTGTAAGTCTCAGTGACAAAAACTCCGGTGAATCACATGAGTGTTAAGTACGGTTAAATGTTTATTCCTGTGGATGGACTAACCCGTTTATTATTGTGTGTTGACTATTTATTATGAGTATTATATCTTTGTGAATTTACCAGATATGAATAAGGAAATTTAAGCACTTTCTGTGATGTCGCTCAGACGTCCGACTGTGGCATGCTTGTTATTTTCTTTCGATATAAGCCCTTTCTGTGATGTCGCTCAGACGTCCGACTGTGGCACGCTTGTTATTTTCTTTCGATATAAGCCCTTTCTGTGATGTCACTCAGACGTTCGACTGTGGCACGCTTGTTATTTACTTTCGATATAAGTCCTTTCTGTGATGTCGCTCAGACGTCCAACTGTGGCACGCTTGTTATTTACTTGCGATATAAACCCTTTCCGCGATGTCGCTCCGACGTTCGACTGTGGCACGCATGTCATTTACTTTTCAATATAAGCCCTTTATGTGGTGTCGCTTGGACGGCCGACTGCGGCATGATTATTTATTTGTTCACCCTTCGAGGCGTCGCTCCAGACACCTGATCGGTTCCTTTTTCAGTTATTCTGTTGGGATTTCGGGAAGACTTCCGTCCGACTCCCTTTTTACTTTTCATGTTGTGCCAATATTTATGAAATTGAATATGCATTACTAATTACTAATGACGCATTCATGCATGCATTTGTTATATCTTATGTCCGAACTGTCTTGCGAGTACTTTCAAAGTACTCACCTGGCTTGTTGATTTGGCCAGATGTTGACGAGGGCGATCTCATGGATGAAGAGTTCGATAGCGAGTCCGACGCCTAGAGGAGTCCCAGTCAGTCTCGAGTGATCCAGGATTTGGTTACTGTATTATATCCGCTTCCACTACTCGAATAAATTGATCGAGCCTCACCTCACGCTCGATGAGCTGCCAGTTTAGGAGTCATATTATCCACCCTCCACTGTGATATTCCACCACCACTTTTATCTCGAGTCAGTAGTATGCCACCACACCATTGTGTCATATCCGCCATTATGTATAATTATTTGCGTGCTTGTAATAATTTGTTGAGCAGTCTTAGCTCGACCCTGTAATATATTATATGCTACTGGCTTACTGTACCAAGAATTTTGTCTACCAGTAAGGAGGATTTTTCCTAATACTGGACTCAAAAGATCGGCTTCTCAATAAACATTTTATTGGAAAACCGGTCGTGACAAGCTTGGTACCACAGCCAGGCTGACTGTAGGAAGCCACTAGGTGTGATCGCTAATCGGTTATTAGCATAATAGAGCTATTTCATATTTTTGCAAATGTAGTCATTTTCTGACAATCAGCATAAATTTATGATCTGACCATTCAGAATTTTTGCCTACTTTTGTTGATGGCTGACAACAGCTGCGAGTCACAGATGTTCGCCAAGGTGCCCGATGGGTTCGTCAAGCTCCTCTCCTTCATCGTTCAGGTCGCGATGGGTCCATCTATGTGCCCAGTCTTCACACTCTACCAGCACAAGGTCAACAACAGTCTGACCATGCACCAGGCCGCGGTGCAATTCAAGGGAGGGTGTGTTGAGTTACGCCACTTCCGGTACATGGGAAGAGCCATGCCTACGGAGAAACATGCTATGCAGATGGCAGCCCGCGAGGCGATAGCTCGTCTCAGGGATGTCCTTCCCTCGATGAAGACTCATCGTTACCGCTACCTTCCATGCCACGTACCATACACGTGCCACTATGCGTTCTCTTGCCCCAGAGGAGGCAGCCTTATTGAGTACCTCCGGGCTCAGGAGGCAGCCTTCGACAACCTGGTGGACGACTTCGTGGCTGCCCGCATGGACTCAGTCCATGGCTGTGCCGCCAACATGAGGGAGCTCCTGCACACCGCACCGCCACTGACTTTCGTCTCGTGCTCAGCATCTTATGCACCTAACACTCTCGCAACTGCTCGTCGCCTGCCTACCACCAAAGAGTTCAACCAAGTCATTGCACCCACTCCAGCCCGCACTGCACCACCCTTTGCGCCCACTCCTGTTCGTGTTGCTCCGCCTCTGGCTCCTGCTCCATCTACTCGGCGCAGCACGACACGTCTGGAGCCTATTAGAGAGGAGGAGGTCGAGTCCCCAGCCTCACTGCGCCTCACCCTCGGCAGGGCAAAGGAGATCCTCAACATCTCCAACTAAGTACGCTTAGCCGCCATGCGATGAACCGCCTTGTACGATATGTTTATATGTGCATAGGTTGTGAGAAGTAGTTTGTTTGCGCATCATGTAGGAACTGGGAGAAGTGCACTAGCCAAAATAACATGTCAGGAATATGTATGCATATCCTGAGTGATGTATTGTATAATTACCGCCTGCGTGTAAGATATGTAATGAGCAGTCCTTCTCCATGCGCAATCAATTTGTTTCCTTGAAAAATTCTGGAGCAGTTGATTTATTTCCCATTTTTGTGCATTTATTGATTTTTGCGACTCTTTTCTCTCTCTTATGAGTTTCACAAAATATATCCCAGAGTGAAAAATGTCTCGTCCTTGGACGCGCTCCATGCCAACTCCGCCAGAAGAAAATCATGGCACTCAACCGGGCAACAATTTCACACAGGGACAGTCGAGTCAACTGGACAGTGAAACATCATTTTCCCAAATGTGCCGCCTTTATGAGCAAAGTCAGCAACAACACCAGGAAATGATGAACCAAGTCATCAATATGGGAAATCAACGTGGACAGTATCAGCAGCAATCCAAGTTATCTGAGCTACAGAAGACGCGTCCCCAAACATTTTCTCATACTGACAAACCTCTCAAGGCCGAGGATTGGCTCCGAGACATGGAAAGAAAATTAATTATTGCAAAATGTTCAGACCTCGAGGAAGTACTATATGCTCCGCACTACCTCACAGGAGTAGCTCCATCATGGTGGGAAAATTACCTACACATGCACCCTAACGAAAATGATATAACCTGGGAGGATTTCAAGGAATGTTTTCGGGGGGCGCATATTCCTAAAAGTCTTATGAAAATCAAGAAAAGAGAGTTTGATGACCTCAAACAAAGGACCATGACGGTGTCAGAATACAACGGTCAGTTTACTCTGTTTTCTCGCTACGCCAACGAAGAGCGTATGACTGAAAGCAAGAAGATGGAGAAATTCCTAGACGGTCTCGCGCCCGCACTTAAATGCGAGCTGGTTGTGCACACTTTTCCAGATTTCAAAACGCTAGTGGATAAGGCCATTACCTTGGAAAATGAGAGACGCAGCTTGGAGGATTTCCGCAAGCGAAAAAGGGACCAGACTACTTGTAACGCCCCGAGACCGACGCTCCAGAAGACTTCCAGCTATTCCGAGTTTCGCCATGTGTTTCTTTTGTGCTTGCTCTTGTATTTTTGGATTGCATCATGTCATCATGCCATCATGTCATTAGCCTTTGCATCTCAACTCAACTAATAAATTGCATAGATCAAGACCACTTAAGCTTAAAGGTAGGGTAAAAGGTATGAGGTGGAGCTGCAGCAAGCGACTAGCATATATGGTGGCTAACATACGCAAAAGAGAGCGAGAAGAGAAGGCGAAAGCACAGTCGATGAACTATGATCAAGAAGTGATCCTAGAACAACGTACGTCAAGCATAACTCCAACATTGTGTCCACTTCCCGGACTCCGCCGAGAAGAGACCATCACGGTTACACACGCGGTTGATGTATTTTAGTTAAGGTCAACTTCAGGTTTTCTACAACCGGACATTAACAAATTCCCATTGGCCACATAACTGCGGGCACGGCTTTCGAAAGTTCAAACCCTGCAGGGGTGTCCCAACTTAGCCCATTATAAGCTCTCGCGATCAACAAAGGATATTCCTTCTCCCCGGGAAGACCCAATCTGTCTCGGAATCCCGACTACAAGACATTTCGAGAGTAATAAAACAAGACCAGCAAAGCCGCCCGATGCGCCGACATCCCGATAGGAGCTGCACATATCTCGTTCTCAGGGAAACACCGGATAAGCGAAGCGTACAGGTACCAACATAACCCAAGTTTCCAAGGGACGGTCCCGCACAGTGCTCTAGTTTGGACCAACACTTAGAGAAGCATTGGCCCGGGGGGGCTAAAATAAAGATGACCCTCGAGAGAGCGACCCCCAAGGGAAAAGTAGGTGGTGGTGAGGCAAATGGTAAAACCAAGGTTGGGCCTTGCTGGAGGAGTCTTATTCAAAGGGAATTGTCAAGGGGGTCCCATAAATCACCCAACCGCGTTAGGGACGCAAAATCCGGGAACATAATACCGATATGACGGAAACTAGGGCGGCAAGAGTGGAACAAAACACCAGGCATAAGGCCGAGTCTTCCACCCTTTACCTAGTATATATATGCATTAATAATATAAAAGGTATTGTGATATCCCAACAAGTAAACATGTTCCAATCAAGGAACAACATCTCCATGTTCCAACAAGGAACAAACTTCAGCTTCACCTGCAACTAACAACGCTATAAGAGGGGCTGAGCAAAGCTGTAACATAGGCAAACAACGGTTTGCTAGGACAAGGTGGGTTAGAGGCTTGGTTTGACAATATGGGAGGCAT
The DNA here is from genome assembly GCA_032464435.1 of Aegilops umbellulata. Taxonomy (NCBI): domain Eukaryota; kingdom Viridiplantae; phylum Streptophyta; class Magnoliopsida; order Poales; family Poaceae; genus Aegilops; species Aegilops umbellulata. Next base: position 186,083,587 of record CP136055.1, read on the forward strand.
GAAAAGCAAGTGGTAGGTATCACAGCATAGGCATAGCAAAAGAGCGAGCATCTAGCAAGCAAAGACAGAAGTGATTTCGAGGGTATGGTCATCTTGCTTGAGATCCCGCTAGGAAGAAGAACGAGTCCATGAAGAAGACAAGCGGACGTAGTCGAACGAATCCTCACAACTCCGGAACGAAACCGAAGCTAACGAGAGAAACAACCCAGAAAGAAGCAAGCAACATAGTAAACAACCACCACATACACATGGCATGATGCATAAACAAGTATGATGCATGTCCGATTTAATGAGGCATGACATGGCAAAGTGCAACAAACAATACTACAAGTTAAGTGGAGCTCAATATGCAACGAGTTGCATATTGACGAAACACCACATTCGATTATTTAGTTACTCTCGGTTATGTACCCAACAATATTAAATGTTATTAAACATGGCAAGGGTGAAGCACAAATAAACTGACTATTTAGGCAATTTTAAATGAGGCCGGAACAACAAACAACAAGTCCGGTAAATCCCCATATGCATTTAGCCATTTAAAGCAAGAAACAATTTTAAGCAATTTAAATGTTGTTATCATGATGCGGATGACTTATACAAGTTTATGCATTTTTTAATGAAAATGTTGACATCTAATATGATAGGGAGCATTTGGTCACCATGGCGGAACAAAAGGGGTGCCACGGCAACGATAACGAAAATGGTGCCACGGCAACACTCGGGACCCGGTAACTCGATTGAGATACCGATGCAAGAGAGAAGTGTGCGGATGTGCGAAACATGCTAGAGATGGTGGGGTGCTCCCGACTACCGGGTTCCCACCGGTTAGTGGCATGGAAACGAGTGACAACTCGGACACGATGCAAACATACGGTGCAACTCATACAACACATGCATTCGGACCACGGGCGGTCGCGTCGGCGGTTATACCTTCGAAGCGTGCGTTTTGGAACGGATCAAGTACGTAGAGGGAAGTAGTCATTCACGAACGTCGTGGGAAGTAGTCGTTCTCGCGACGGTAGTGGAAGTAGTTGAACACGGCGACGGTAGTGGTACACGTTTTCGTAGATGTCAGGATCGTCAGTAGAGGTACTTGTTGCATCGCCCGGCGTATTCGTACATGTTCGGAGTGGAACTTGGCATATCCATGTACTTGGCGTATCCGCACGTAGAGGTACTTGGCGAAAAAAATCCTGGAGACGATGCATCCGCCGACGGTTCTTGGCGGCGTTCTTGCTTGTCCAAAAAGAAGCATACAGGAGGCCGGCGGCAGGGACTTGCAGGTCGGCACGCGAGCCGACAAGGAACTCCGGCGACGGGTGGGTGACGGCGACGCGAGCACCGGGAACGGGCAGGTCCGGGGGAGGGTCTCGGATCCGACGGCGCAAGGGAGCTCCGAGGCGAGGAGGATCTGGCCGTGGCCGGCCGGCGGTAGGCGCGGGAAGCAGCGGGTCGGCGAGGAGGCTTCGGAGATGACCGGATCGGGCCAGTTCTTGTCGGGGAGGCGAGGAGGCAGGGTCGGTGGCGGGGCTTGGCGCAGGGAGGTCGATGCAGAGGAGGTTCGGAGGCGCCGGAAGCGGACGACGATGGGGCGGTGCTAGTCGAGGCAGAGGTGGCTCTCGGGGAGGCGCGGGGCGAGGAGGAGGAGGCCGCAGGAGAGGGAGGAGGGCACGATGTCCTCTGGAGCAGCGTGGCAAGGCGAAGGCTGGCGGCGGCGGGCTCCGGTGGCGGGCTGGTGGCCGGGGCGAGCGCGAGGAGACGGGGCGGCGCTGGCCGGAGTCGGGGCCGAAGGGAACGGGTCGAGGGGCTCCTCCCCTGGCGACGGAGCTGACGAGGCGATGGCACCAGGTAGACAAGGAGGCAGGCGAGGAGGTCCTGGCCTGGTGGCGAGCTTGAGGGGATCGGGCGCGGGCGCTCCTCTTGATGGCTCGATGCGTGCGTGTGTGTGTGTGGCGGCGGGCAGAGGGAACGAGAGGGAGAGGTCGAGAGGAGGGGTCGGGCCTAGGGTTAGGCGGACAGGGGCCGGATGGGCCTTAGAGGCCGGCGGCTGGGCCTTAGGCCACTTAGGTGGGGAGAGGGAAAAGATCAGGAGGCCTGCTGGCTGTTGGGCTCCTTCTCTCTCTCTTACTCTTTTCAAAACAGAAAATAAAGAGAAAGAAAAGGGAAGAAAAGAAAGGTTAGAGAAAGAGTTGGGCACGGGGATAATTTTCCCGGACTCACAAAAATGCGCTTGTCCCGAGAAAATAGAAGTGAGCAAGATTGCAAGATTTAAATTCAAATTCATTTGAATTTAATTCAAATGGTTTGAATAGGAAGTGAGGGTTGGGAAGGTCCAAAAATGTTCGGATCTTTGGTGGAGCTCCAGAATATGATGAAAGAAGGTATGGCAAGGTTGGAAACCAAGAATTAAGATAACAAAGGCATTGGGATAATTTGCAAGTGTGTTATGGTGATTTCCAAATTAAAGAAATATTTAATATAGCTCCCTAATATTGGGACGATATGTTATAAAGAGAAGTCACCCTTCCCTCGATTTAAATAGATCAACCATCTATGCAATTTATTAGTTGAGTTGAGATGCAAAGGCTAATGACATGATGGCATGATGACATGATGCAATGCAAAAATACAAGAGCAAGCACAAAAGAAACACATGGCGAAACTCGGAATAGCTGGAAGTCTTTTGGAGCGCCGGTCTCGGGGCGTTACAACACTCCACCACTACGAGAGGATCTCGTATCGAGATCTAGGATGGCACCGGATAGAAAACGGAAGAAGAAAGGGGTAAAACTAAGTTGCTTCTTTGACAAACGAGTGAAACCAATGAACCTTGAGAGGTTAAACAATTTAAAGAAGAATAAAATGGAGATGAATGAGATTGCGAACACTCCGTTAGATAAGAGGAACAAGGAACATTACAAGAACCTTGTAGGTTGAAAGGCATGGAAATAAGAGCTTCACGAACGAAAAGAATATGACCACCTCGGTATAATGAGATAGTCAAGGAACAAGAATGACAGAATTAGGACAGTACTCCGGTATAAAAGAGAAGGAAAACTTGATAAGATGAAAAGAACTTGAAAGTGATCACAACACTCCGGTTAAAAGGATAAGCACGAGAAAAAACACGATCTTTACAAAATGAGGTGATGGGTGCAAAGAGCAACATCACAATGCCTCCAAAAACAATGCATGATAGTTTGATAGTTGGAATGAATAAAACGAAGGATGAAACCAACATCTCCTACCATAAATGAATTTGAAAGAGCGTCCTTATGAAGTAGGATTGAACGGAGTTGTTTGAAAAACAACAATGGTAAGAATAAGCTTGTAGCGGGCTTAGGGAAACATCTCAACATTATGAGGTGACAACCTGCCACTCACGAGAAAAGAATTGGATTGATAAGAACAAGGAGACGAGAAAGCTATATCACCGGGAGGATAAAGAAGAACTTTGGTCATTTATAAGCACCATAAATAGCAACAATCCTTAGGGAAAGCTTTAGGTGAAATATAACCCAAGATAACTCCAATGAAGAGATTGATGGATTTAAATACCTCATTCTTGACAACATGTGAATCATGAAGCACGAGGAGAAATTGCCAAGGATGACATAACACCATCTCAAAAGACAAGGTAGAACGAATTGCACTTTGGAATGCAGGATGATGAATGATTGAATCCTCAAAACAAGACATGTGTTTTACACCATGTTTATTTTAGAGTGTAGCTTGTCGGATCTTAACTTCGAGAGAAAACTTGAAGAACACTTGAAGAATGAAAAGAATCCTTGACGAACCACCATGTAGAACCTCCATGAAGAACTTCGGTAATGAAAGGATGATAAATATAAAGAGAAGTTGAAAACACAAGGTGAAGCCTTGCGATGATTTAGATGGAGCTTCGCGACGAGATAATGCGGAAAACTTGGAACTCCGGAAAAGAAAAAGATGAAGCATCTCGAACCGAGAAATGTGATATGATGAACAACTCTGGAAAGAAGAAACTAGATCACTTGGATGAAACCATAATAATAATTACGTTATACATATCCTTCACCAATTTAAATTGATGACAAGCAACGGATTTGGCATACTACTTATTCTCATAGAAAGGATTAAGATAGATATGGCGCAAACTTGGGAAGGTATTGATGGAACCACCGGTGGAATTTGGAAACAACGAATGAATCTATATGATAACGAAGGAAGAGAACTCTTGAACGAACCACCGTAAGAATTTAAAATGAACGAAGAAAAGATAAAGAAACATCGGGAAGAATTAGAAAAATGAATGAAGATACTTGAGAGAATTTAGATACATGAGCACGAAGAGATCATGAGCTGATTAGAGAATATTGAATGATGCATCGGTAAGATTTGGAGAACGAGAGTTGAAAGCTGAGAATGAAGAATTATGACATGATGGCCTTCGGAGGAAAGAAATGGAAACAACTCATGAAATGCTCCGTATGGGTGAAAATAATTCCCTCAATCGAAAACAATTATGAGAGGATGGCATCAAGCTAGAACCATTAATCTTGAAGAGAATGGGGCAAGGTTTAAGAGAAACTCTTCTTTGGTCTTCAAAATCCAAGAATGACGACGAGAAACCACCATGAATTGTTGAGATACTCCGGGATGAAAATTAGAAAGGTTGAACCAACAATGAAAAGAATTTGAAAGCGATCTTGGAGAAGGAATATGACTGATGATAATTCATTCTTACGTCAAACTTTGAAAAGAATTTTAGAAGCTCCGGGAAAATTAGAAGAGTCAGGTAAGATCCTAGGAAAAGACCTGTGGGTTAGGGCCCACTCAAAAGAAACACCGTTCAACGATTTAAAAGATAGATTGCGTCGGTTGAATTAAATGGCTTGAATAACATAGCATCCTCAAAAGGACTTGAGTGAACTGAGAATGGAAACTTGAATCTTCTGAGATATCTTCATCACTCCGAAACAAAAGAATAGCAAGAGGTGAATGATTAAGAGATACACCGGCATAAGAAAGCACTTGAAATGAGAAAAGGAATATGATCAACACCGAAGGCTTGAATTAAATCCACCGGGAGAAGAAAATTAGAATGGAACAATGATAAAGTTGAAGCTTCCTTAGCGTCTTCATGAGAAATCACCGGATAAAACCATTAAAGGAAAATAATGAAGAAACTTCACTCGATAAAATGGATACTTGGTTAGGGATATATGAGTCCTTGACGAAAAGGGTGGGAGGGCGGGAAAACAAAGACAACTTGGGTCGGATGAAACGAACACCGTTGAGAAAAAGCTTAGAATTGATCTTGCGAATGTTGGAATGATCGGATTTACATAAAGAGAAACACACCGGTTGGAAAGAATTGAAAAGACAACCTCAGTGATCAAGAAGGATTAGTATTCATATAGAAATATGAGAACACCGTTTAGGGAAGCTATGGATTCAACATTTGGCATTGAAGGAACTCGAATACCACAAAACAAAACAAAAACAAAGGATTTGGCTTACAGAATAAGCCGGAACAAACATATGATAGATCCCATATCGTATCATGTGCCTGTTGGAAAGATATCCTACGAGATACTTGAATTCCCACTTATAAACTCCCGGAACTTTCTGGTTATGCAATCAGGTGTTGGGGATACAGGGGACACAAAATATATCACCCAAACTAACAATACCTAGATCCAGCTATATCCATCCTTCAACACATAACCAAGAAAACTCCGGAACTCGTTTACCTCAACCTTCGAAAAGCATCCGTTATACGAGTTATGGCAATACTCCCTCACCCGCCTCAATACTGGGCTATCAGGGTTATCTTACCAACAACTGTACAAAGAGATTTTCGATGTCGGCGTACTAAACTCAGGTATACCAGAACTGCAACGATAAAATTATGACGACAACACCTCAGAGCTCAACTCCCCGGGACACTTCCACTAAACCCCTGCTGACAGGAGGCACCAAGACAATGTTGTCATCACAAAACCATCGGAACGATTCTAAGATACCCGCGTGATCCTAAATTTTTTTTTAGTGAAATTTGAGAATAGAAGAGTCAAAACTCTGCGTCAGAATGCCTTACCAGAGCGATGAGGAGACTGGGAAGTAAAAAGAATTCCTAAACTCTCCGTCAATCAGTGGGGGCTCCTAAGGTCGGGGAAGGCTCTGATTTCCAACTTGTAACGCCCTCGATGCGGCTATATCTCCCACGTGTCGAAGCACGACTTAGAGGCATAACCACATTGAAAGCAATGTCGCAAGTGAGGTAATCTTCACACAACCCATGTAATACATAAGGGAAAGAGATACATAGTTGGCTTACAATCGCCACTTCATGCAATACATGAGTAAAGCATTACATCAAACAGATACAATCAGGGTCCGACCACGGAACCAAAATAAAAGAAGACTACCCCAAATGCTACACAGATCCCCGATCGACCCCAACTGGGCTCCACTACTGATCGACTAGAACGAAACAACGCAAAGGACAAGATCTTCATCGAGCTCCTCCTTGATCTCGGGTGCGTCACCTGCACGGTGGTCGGGGCCGGGCGGCGCTGCTCTCGATCCACCCTGGATCGAGACACAGGAGGAGGAGAGGAGACGCGGAGCAGCCTGCTGGAGGACGAAGATGCAGGAGACGCGCACGGGGAAGCGGCTGCTGCACGGAGGCTCGGCGAGGGGTGGATTGGGTGCTCGGGGTCAGGGAGAAGGAGCTCGGGTTCCTGTCGGTGGGTGGAGGAAAACGAGGAGAAGGGGATCCCGAGGTGGATCGAGACCGGGTGGCGGCGGCCATGGGACAAACCTCCTAGAAATTAGGGTTAGGCTAGATTAGGTGAGGTTGGACTATAAATAGAGAAAGGAGGAAGATTTGGATCACCCAATCGAAATCAGACGGCTGAGAAAAATAGGTTAGGAAGTCCAATTAAGAAAACGGAGATGCTTTATAGATGTTAGGAGATGATCTGAATGCAACGGTGACGACTGAGCGGGTCAGGTTTGGGGGCACGTTTCGGACGCGCGCGAGGGGTCGAAGAGACTCCGGATTAGGCAAGAGGGCAAACAAAGAATAAGGTTGGTCTCGAAACAGTCAACGAAAGCAAGGAGGAACGCGGCAACTACGAGCGGATGCAAGTTTTAAAAACAGTGACGGAAACGAGTGCCGATGCAATGCGGATGATGCCATGATGAATGCAACAAACAAACAAAAAAAACACAACTGACTCACAAAACAAGGAAGGCATCTGAAGCGTCGGTCTTGGGGCGTTACACTACTCTTGCTCGCAACCACCGAAGCAAGACGGATTTTCAGAAAGGTGGGACACACAAACCCACGACAAACGTCTCACACCCAATCAAGAATTTCCATGCAAGGGACAAGGAGTTCACTTATCTCCCAGGCGTTACTTGCTACGCATGTGGAGAAGAAGGGCACTATGCCAAGCAGTGCCCCAAGCCAAGGAACTCGACCCCAAAGCTGAACAACGGTGGCAATAATTCAGCGCCCAAGCGAAACAATTTCAACCCCAACAACAACCACAGGAAGGGTCATCTGAACCACATGACCAAAGAGGAAGCACAGAATGCCCCGCATATCATACTCGGTACGTTCCGTGTCAACACAATACCTGCCATGGTTTTGTTTGATTCTGGAACTTCTCACTCATTCATTTCGAAAAATTTTGCTTTGCAAAATAATTTTTCGATGCTTCCCTTGGAAAAATCCATGATCATCAAGTCCCCTGGGATTAAGCAAGTTACTCAGAGTTACTGCCAAGGTGTGGTTATTGAGTTTGAAGGATTTAAGTTTCACGCCAACCTTATTGTATTGGAAAATAAAGGACTGGATGTAATCCTAGGGATGGATTGGTTAACCACCAACAAAGGTTTTATTCACTGCTTCAACCGGACCGTAATTCTCACCCACCACCACGGGAAGACAACAAGAGTTTTAGCCAAAGAGAGGAAAATATCCCGGCAACCGAGATTGAACAAGGTGGGCGTTTCTGAATTAAGCAAGGTTCCAGTAGTGTGTGAATTTCCAGACGTATTTCCAGAAGAATTACCAGGCATGCCACCAGATCGAGAGATAGAATTTAGCATTGAGCTAGCACCCGGAACCACCCCCATATACAAGAAACCATACAGAATGGCACCATCCGAGTTGGTAGAATTGAAGAAGCAAATAAAAGAATTACTGGACAAAGGATATATTCGAGCCAGCTCCTCACCTTGGGGTTCACCAATTTTATTTGCCAAAAAGAAGGATGGAACACTGAGATTGTGTATAGACTATCGAGCACTTAACATGGTCACAATCAAGAACAAATACCCGATGCCACGGATAAATGATTTATTTGATCAGCTCGCTCAGGCCAAGGTATTCTCAAAGATTGACTTAAGGTCGGGATACCCTCAATTAAAAGTTCGAACAGAGGATATCCCCAAGACAGCCTTCACCTCCAGATACGGACTGTATGAGTTCACAGTAATGCCATTTGGACTAACGAACGCCCGCGCATATTTTGTTCACCTCATGAACAAAGTATTTATGAAGTTTATGGACAAGTTCATTGTGGTATTCATCGACGATATTCTGATATACTCCAAGACACCAGAAGAGCACGTTGAACATCTCAGAATTGTACTAGGAGAACTCAGGAAACATCAATTGTATGCCGAGTTCAGCAAGTGTGAATTTTGGCTAAGACAAGTAGGTTTTCTGGGCCACGTACTGACCCAAGAAGGTATTGCCGTAGACCCGGAAAAAGTCAAGGCCGTACTTGGCTCGAAACCACCAGCCAGCGTAACGGACGTACGAAGTTTCTTGGGAATGGCAGGATACTACCGAAGATTTATTGAAATATTCTCCACCATAGCCAAGCGAATGACGCGGTTACTCAAGAAAGACAAGAAGTTTGAATCGACGGAAGCTTGCGAGAAAAGTTTCCAAGAACTAAAAAGGAAATTAACGACAACACCAGTATTAATTGTGCCAGACATACACAAGAATTTTGAAGTGTATTGTGACGCATCCCGGAAGGGTCTCGGATGCGTATTGATGCAAGAAGGCAAAGCTGTCGCATACGCTTCAAGGCAACTTCACAAGCATGAAGAAAATTATCCCACACATGACTTAGAATTGGCAGCAGTCATTCATGCACTCAAGGAATGGAGGCATTTCTTACTTGGAAATCGTTGTGAAATATATACGGACCATAAAAGTCTCAAGTATATATTCACACAGCCAGAACTCAATTTACGGCAACGACGCTGGTTGGAATTGGTAGAAGATTATGATGTTGGTATCCACTATCATCTTGGAAAAGCAAATGTAGTGGCAGATGCTCTTAGTCGGAACCCCAGCTCTACAAGGCTTGAGACCTGAATTCCAACAAGAGTTTGCCAAACTCAACTTGATGATGGTCATGGAAGGCACCATAACAAATTTGGAAGTACAACCCAACCTTGTGGAGAGGATTAAAGAAGCTCAGCATGGACACCCCAGCATCGAAGGCATAAAAAGAAAGGTGAGTATGGGCAAGGCCTCAGAATTCGTTATCGACAAGCAGGGAATATTGTGGTACGGAGATAGACTTTGCGTGCCAAATATCGAGGACCTTAAACAACAAATCTTAGCTGAAGGCCACACCGCTCCGTATTCAATCCATCCTGGAGGAACAAAAATGTACAAGGACGTTCAGGAAAGATTTTGGTGGCACGGTATGAAGAGGGATATAGCCACCTTCATTGCATGTTGCGATTCTTGACAACGCATAAAAGCTGAGCATCAAAGACCAGCCGGACTACTCCAACTGAACAGAATACCTGAGTGGAAATGGGACGAAATAGGGATGGATTTCATTGTCGGACTACCTCGATCACAACACGGGAATGATGCGATATGGGTCATCACAGATAGACTGACTAAAGTGGCACACTTCATCCCCGTGAAAACAACCCACACTACTCAGAAGCTTGCCAAGCTCTACCTCTCCCGCATAGTCTGTCTTCATGGAGTCCCAAAAATTATAATATCCGACAGAGGCACTCAGTTTGTCTCTAGATTTTGGGAGCAGTTGCAACAATCGCTAGGAACTCAACTGGCCTTCAGTACAGCATACCATCCCCAGACTGATGGATAAACTGAACGCGTAAACCAAATTCTAGAAGACATGCTGAGAGCATGTGTCCTCACCTCTGGAACCAGTTGGGAAGAAAGCCTGCGATATGCCGAATCCGCATACAACAACAGTTACCAATTCAGCCTACAAATGGCACCATTTGAAGCTCTGTACGGGCGGAGGTGTCGTACCCCGCTAAATTGGTCAGAGACCAGAGACAGCCATATCTTCGGCCCAGACATGCTCAAAGAAGCCGAGGAAAAGGTCAAGCTAAGCAGGGACCAACTCAAGACAGCTCAAAGCCGACACAAGAGTTATTACGATCAAAAACATCGTGGAGTCAGTTTTGAAACCGGAGAGTATGTGTACCTGCGAGTATCTCCTATGAGGGGCCTGCAATGATTCAAAATTAAGGGAAAGCTAGCACCAAGATTCATCGGACCATTCTATATAGTGGCACGAAGAGGCACGGTAGCCTACCAGCTAGAATTACCCGAAGAATTATCAGATGTCCACGATGTGTTCCACGTCTCGCAGTTGAGGAATTGCGTAAGCAACCCAGAGAAGCAAGTATCCCATGAGAACATTGACGTGCAACCAGACCTCACCTATCGGGAACATCCTGTAAAAATATTAGAGGAGTCTGAAAGGAGGACCCGACAGAAAACCATGAAGTTTTTCAGAGTTCAGTGGAGCAATCACACCGAGAGTGATGCAACTTGGGAAAGAGAGGATTTCTTCGGACAGAGCACCCACACTTGTTTGAGGATCAGCCGAAATCTCAGGGACGAGATTTTTCCTAAGGGGGTAGGTGTTGTGACACTCCAAAAAAATATTATTTAGTTTTCAACAAAACTTTGTTGGATTTGAAGAAGGTCATTTTAATTCTTCCAAAAACCTCTCTCTCAAAAACTTTTTCCCTTGGCAAAGATTTTATTTTTGTATCCTCTTCAACTCTGGTGTTTGGTTATTAAAAACCTTTCTTATGATTGCTTCCTACTCAAATATATTTGTTTGGAATTTATTTTTCTTTTAAAAGTAATCATATGAGTTTTGGGAATTCTTTCATTTTGAGACCACCCATGGTTTTACCATGCCTCATGTGGTAAAACCTTCCCAAAACCCCTCCCTCCATTTTGGGGCAATCAAAACTTTCTGTTCTAACGAGTCCAAACCATTTTTGGATTTTATTTCATTTATTTTATCTCCCAAATCAATTCTGTCATTTATTTTGAGCCTAGGTGATTTTCAAAGCAAGTACCTAATTGCCTTTGAGTTTTGATCTCAAACCAACCCCTCTAGATAGTCCTTAGCACCCACAACCTAGAACCATCAAGATCCACTCTTCTTCTTTTCAAAATTTTCAAGTTTCAACCTCTGCAAGTTTGGACCAGATTTGTCAAATTTGATGAAATTCATATCTCCTCTTCTCCAAAAATTCCACCAAAATTCAGGCAGCCCCCAGATGCAATGAGAGGCCACCCCACCAAAAATCAGCTCAAGGAGAACCACCCACATACCAAAATCATTTTGTCGAACACCTGGCCAGCACTGTTACTATGCACTTTCAGAAAAATTCAGAAGTTTCAGAGAGTTCAGTGTCGTTTCTTCGTCAGAGAATTGTCACGATCCACAGTGCGCCCTGGCGCGTTGCGCACGGCCTCTCCTCCCTGACCAGAGCACCGCACGCCCTCTTGGACGGGTGTAGGCGTCGGTGGCGTCGAGCATCGCCGGAGTTGGCAGCTTCTGCGGTGGCAGCGCCACCCGTGGTGGCCAGCGAGGGCCTGAGCGAGCTCGCCACGCCATCCGGCGCCGCCCAATGCTCCCTAGCTCTCCGCGCGGCTCATGCATGCCAGCGCAACCCCGCTGCACCGTCGCCGTGGCCCATCAAGCACAGGGTACGCTCTGTGCCGCCGACGGGCCCGCGCCGCCCCGTTCCATCGAAACCCACTCAAAGCTCCTATTCCAAGTTCGTTTAGCGTCTGAATGGGACCAGTAGACCTCCACGATGACGCCCAACTCCCTAATCTCCCCCGACCAAGCTCTACGCCGCCGTAACCTTCGCCGGAGAACTCCGTTCACGGCCACCGCCTCGGATCGCCGATAAAAAGGGCCCCCGAGCTCGCCCTTGAGCACACACCCTCACTGCACCTCTCCAGGACCCCGCCAAGCCATTAGGAGGACCTCGTGGAGGTCTCCTCCCCCAACTCCGGCCGCCCCGATCCGCCTCGGCCACCAGCTCGAATCGCTTCGGTGAGGCCGTCCCCGGCGCCCAAATCTCGTCAATAGCCTCCTCTAGCACCCAGTGTTCTAACCCAAGCTTCAATTTGACCTCCGCAGCCCTCCCCGACGAAGATCCGACTCCACCCGAGCCGCCGTCCGCCGGAGCAAGGACCGCCGTCGACGTGGTGCTCGCCGACGACCACCACCACCACCCACTGATGCGGAAGGACACACTGAGCTCGGAGGTACCACCCGATCCCCCTGCCTCGCCGTGGATCGCCGCCGGCGACCACCGCAGCTCTCGGGCGCCGACGAGCTCTGCCTTCCCGTTTGAATTTTCAAACCTGACGGGTGGGACCCGTCTGTCAGCCTCTCTGTTCTATTAAACGAAAAGTTTTCTGAAAGCGTCTTCTGCCAAAGTACGTCTCCCCTCTGGGACGGCGTATTCTCAAATGAAACGTTTTCTGTTTTATAAAATGGACCCTGAGAAATTTCTGTTTCATTACAGAAAGTTCCCTGGATTAAAACCCTTATAACTTTTAAACAGAGAAAGATTTTTGATTGATTCTTTTTCTTTCCTCTTTAAAATTTTGTCTAGTTTTTTTTATCACATTTATTTGAAAAATATTTGGAATAACGTTGTGCACCCTACGGTATTTACGATAGTGCGTATGTTTCTGTATACCGTAGATACCGAAGGAGGTGACGGAACCGCGAACTTCACCGAGCTAGGCTCCGACCACTCTGAACTAGGCAAGCATGTTTGAACTTTTGATATGATGAGTGTATAGGCATGTTTGCATTAAGTAGTTTCATGGCATGTTTATGAGTATATAAATGAATGTCATATTACATGCAAAGTTGAGGCAAGTGAGTTTCGAAAATCCATAAGTTGTTGGATTTGAGTTGCAAGGCCATGTGATGGCATGAGAATGGGTAAGATGGCAGTGTTGTAGCATGCCAGTCTTACGCCATACTATTTGACTTCAGTGTCAACATGTATCAGTCCAGTTTCTATCTGTTTTCCCTTCTTGTACTACCACATGTTTTCCGCAAGGGATACGACCTAGTAAGTTGCAAAAAACTTTCCTGGTACACACCAAATCGAGAGGCCGTGATGAGGGTTCCATGGCCCTGGATTAAAGCCAGTCATCCGGTCAGGGGGCATGGGTGTTTCCGGTTGGGACCGAGAGGGGGGCACCCCTTAGAGTGCGCGTATATAAATTTGATCCCATGCTATTCGAGATTGTGATCTCCCCGTCTCAAAGTTTTTCTTGAACGCTGTCTAGGGTGATTCCTAGCATCGTGAGGTGGATGGGTGTGTACTGGTTAGATGTGTTTCTTCCGAAATACCGTAAACGGAACTAGTCCTTCGTGACTACGGAAATCCGTTGGCTGTGGAAATTTTAGTACAACTCTGCGGAGTAAAAAATCCTTTGAATCATCTTATCCATGTCCAGGTACTGTGTTCAACTTATCTTGTCCAGTGTTAGTCTCGGTGACAAAAACTCCGGTGAATCACATGAGTGTTAAGTCCGGTTAAATGTTTATTCCTGTGGATGGACTAACCCATTTATTATTGTGTGTTGAATATTTATTATGAGTATTATATCTTTGTGAATTTATCAGATATGAATAAGGAAATTTAAGCCCTTTCTGTGATGTCGCTCAGACGTCCGACTGTGGCACGCTTGTTATTTTCTTTCGATATAAGCCCTTTCTATGATGTCGCTCAGACGTCCGACTGTGGCACGCTTGTTATTTACTTGCGATATAAGCCCTTTCTGCGATGTCGCTCCGACGTCCGACTGTGGCACGCATGTCATTTACTTTTAAATATAAGCCCTTTACGTGGTGTCGCTTGGACGCCTGACTGCGGCATGATTATTTATCTGTTCACCCTTCGAGGCGTCGCTCCAGACACCCGGTCGGTTCTGTCGGTGTACTAAAGTAGGGGTACCTTAGTACCCCAGACTTGTGCACGGGCAGTTGTAGCACCCTGCGGCGAGGCCCGCCCAGGAAGCGCCAAGAGAAGACCAAGCATTCAAGACAAGGCCCCCGGCAAGAGGAGCTTGCCGGGCCAAGAAGACAAGACCCCGGCAAGAGGAGCTTGCCGGGACGACTAAGCCCATGTAATACCATCCAAGAACAAAGTATACGAGACAGAAGATCGAGACCCCGACAAGAGGAGCTTGTCGGGAAGGCCGAACCCAGGCACCACAAGAGAAGCCCGCCACGGCGCGCCATGCGCCCCGGCAAGGCCTGATAGCCGGCAAGCTATCAGGCACAGGAAGACGACCCCCGCGGCAAGCCACTTGCCGTGGCAAATCGCCACCTCAGGACTGCGCTCCAGCTCACCCGCCCACGCGTCGCTCCGGGGTTTCCCCCAAGGGCACGTGGCGGGGCACCGCGCAGCCTGGGGTATGCGGTGGCATGCAGCCACCACCGTGGCGAGCGGTGGCGCACCTAACGGTCCGCCTCGGTGCTGTCCAGGCGACCGTGACGGGCATTTAATGCCCTTGTCCCCTACCGTCAGAAGTAGGTATGATAACACTGTGCCGCACTGTAGCGCCACTGTTCCCGCACTGTTACAACTTCCACCCCTTTTACACTTTTACCCCTTTCTCTTACGTTGACACCTGTCGGTGACCCCTTTGCGCTATAAAAGGAGGCCCGTGTGCAACGTAGAGGGGGTTCGGAGATTCGGAATCCAGGCAGCCATACGCTCGGTGTAGCTAGCTCTCCAAGCTCCCGAGCTCCCCAGTTCAATACAACCAAGCAGGAGTAGGGTTTTACGCGTCCATCGCGGCCCGAACCTGGGTAAACCGCCCGTGTGCTCGCCTCGATCTGCTCTCCGTGCTCCCTCCGCCCCCCCTCACCGGACAACGAAAGGGGCTCCGGCCCCATAGGTGCTCGCGGGGGACGCCATCCACCCCGACATCTTTGGCGCGCCAGGTAGGGGGCCGTGGAGCGCGTGCTGCGGAGGCATTCTTTCCCACGGGCTCGTGTGCGGCCCTCCTCGAGTATCCACTCGCGCAGAGACTGGGCAAGAAGCAGCTGCTCCTTGAGGAGGACCGCCTTCTGGCCGCTGGGCGAACGATTCGCCTCCAGCGAACTCTGCACCGCTCCCGTAGCCGCAGAAGTTAGCGCCAGAAGTCACGAGAAGGGCGACCTCGTTCCCCGGCGCGCCTCGTCCGCCGGGGTGCCGAACGAGTTGACGCCGACCGTGGGAGGAATCTTGCCAGCGCGGTTGCCGGAACCCGTTCCGCCAACCATCCTCTCTGCCCAAGTCTTGCCGCAGTTGCATGTGATCCTTGGCGCAGAGAGGGGCGCGGATCCCCAAGCATAGCTACGCCTAGCTCCGGAGGGTCGTGAGGCCCTGCGCCTTTGCCTACCCCCAGGATGGGCTGGATGCTGCCCAAGGAGGTTTTACCCTACCGGGCGGCAAGCGATAAGAAAAGATAAGTTGCCGGAGCTCGAGCAATTGCCCCATCAATTTTTAAGAGTTATCTCCCTCGAACGACCGAGCTTTGGTTGAGAGGCCTGAGCGCGGAAGGACCGGCACGAGACTGGTTGCGCCCTCATTTCGTTTCGAGTCCGCTCAACGACTTGAGTGTGCTACACCCCGAGTAGCATCCTCACTTTGTTTCGAGCTCGCCCGGCACCCTAAGCGTGCTGCGACCGCAGTCGCACCTCTTACTTTGCCTTGAGCCTGCTCAACAATCTGAGTGAGCGGCAACCAGCCGCGGCGAGGTTTCTTGCCGGTGGTAGCCCCGCCAGCGGGTCGCTGACGTCCCGCACTCGGCGCCCGTGGCAAGGCGGAGGCCTACGCCGGCAAGTCCCCGAAAACGTAGGGCGGAAACAAACAAGGCGCCGGTCAAGTAGAGGAGATAACAGTGCGATGCATTGCCTAAGATAAAAAGTTATATTACAAAATGCCTTACTGCTGCTCTAACCAGCCGTTTCCATGGCATATTTAACAGGACGAACCAACAGGGAAAAAGATATGAGCTCCATAGGGAACTTACTCTCCGTCCTCCTCGTCGTCGGAGCTGAGCGCAGAATAGTCGAAAACCGGCTCGGCCCTGACGCGGGGGGACAGGGGAGTGGGTTCCCGGGGCCGCTTGGCAGGGGCAGTAGATGACTCCGCCCCCACGACGCCGCGATAAGCGCGCGCCGCCTGGGGAAGGTGCGATGGATGCGGAGTTAAGGAGCAGCGCGACCAAGGCCACGCGTGCCCGTGCACTGTTAGGGCCTGGCCCAACGACGCTCGGCACCGTGTGTGGCCCAGGCCCGGGGGCTCCTGTCGGTGTACTAAAGTAGGGGTACCTTAGTACCCCAGACTTGTGCACGGGCAGTTGTAGCACCCTGCGGCGAGGCCCGCCCAGGAAGCGCCAAGAGAAGACCAAGCATTCAAGACAAGGCCCCCGGCAAGAGGAGCTTGCCGGGCCAAGAAGACAAGACCCCGGCAAGAGGAGCTTGCCGGGACGACTAAGCCCATGTAATACCATCCAAGAACAAAGTATACGAGACAGAAGATCGAGACCCCGACAAGAGGAGCTTGTCGGGAAGGCCGAACCCAGGCACCACAAGAGAAGCCCGCCACGGCGCGCCATGCGCCCCGGCAAGGCCTGATAGCCGGCAAGCTATCAGGCACAGGAAGACGACCCCCGCGGCAAGCCACTTGCCGCGGCAAATCGCCACCTCAGGACTGCGCTCCAGCTCACCCGCCCACGCGTCGCTCCGGGGTTTCCCCCAAGGGCACGTGGCGGGGCACCGCGCAGCCTGGGGTATGCGGTGGCATGCAGCCACCACCGTGGCGAGCGGTGGCGCACCTAACGGTCCGCCTCGGTGCTGTCCAGGCGACCGTGACGGGCATTTAATGCCCTTGTCCCCTACCGTCAGAAGTAGGTATGATAACACTGTGCCGCACTGTAGCGCCACTGTTCCCGCACTGTTACAACTTCCACCCCTTTTACACTTTTACCCCTTTCTCTTACGTTGACACCTGTCGGTGACCCCTTTGCGCTATAAAAGGAGGCCCGTGTGCAACGTAGAGGGGGTTCGGAGATTTGGAATCCAGGCAGCCATACGCTCGGTGTAGCTAGCTCTCCAAGCTCCCGAGCTCCCCAGTTCAATACAACCAAGCAGGAGTAGGGTTTTACGCGTCCATCGCGGCCCGAACCTGGGTAAACCGCCCGTGTGCTCGCCTCGATCTGCTCTCCGTGCTCCCTCCGCCCCCCCTCACCGGAAAACGAAAGGGGCTCCAGCCCCATAGGTGCTCGCGAGGGACGCCGTCCACCCCGACAGGTTCCTTTGTCAGTTATTCTGTTGGGATTTCGAGAAGACTTCCGCCCGACTCCCTTTTTACTTTTCATGTTGTGCCAATATTTATGAAATTGAATGTGCATTACTAATTACTAATGACGCATTCATGCATGCATTTGTTATATCGTATGTCCGAACTGTCTTGCGAGTACTTTCAAAGTACTCACCTGGCTTATTGATTTGGCCAGATGTTGACGAAGGAGATCTAATGGATGAAGAGTCCGATGCCTAGAGGAGTCCCAGTCAGTCTCGAGTGATCCGGGATTTGGTTACTGTATTATATCCGCTTCCGCTACCCGAATAAATTCATCGAGCCTCACCTCGACGCTCGATGAGCTGCCAGTTTAGGAGTCATATTATCCACCCTCCACTGTGATATTCCACCACCACTTTTATCTCGAGTCAGTAGTATGCCACCACACCATTGTGTCATATCCGCCATTATGTATAATTATTGGCGTGCTTGTAATAATTTGTTGAGCAGTCTTAGCTCGACCCTGTAATATATTATATGCTACTGGCTTAGTCACTACTAGGAAAAGGGCTATAGATGGAATTGACACTAATGGCGCACCAGACATGTGGTCCGCCATTACTATATACTAATGGCGCACCATGTGTTGGTACGCCATTAGTGTCCAAATACTAATGGCGCACCACATCCACGGTGCGCCATTAGTAAAAATATTTTTTTAATTTTTTTTTGAAAACTACTAATGGCGCACCGTGGCATGGTGCGCCATTACTAGTTGAACTAGTAATGGCGCACCACATCCACGGTGCGCCATTAGTAGTTTTGAAAAAAATAAAAAAAAGTTTCAAAATCCTCAAAAACCTAACAGAAAAAAATACGGGGATTTTAAGATCTGGAGAGGCAAAAAAATCAAAAAAATTCAAACTTACTAATGGCACACCTACCCATGGTGCGCCATTACTATCTTCCCGCCTTCAAAATTCAAAATAAGTCAAAAAAAATAAAAAAAAAGTTACTAATGGCGCACCTGCCCATGGTGCGCCATTAGTATCTTCCCGCCTTCAAAATTCAAAAAAAATAAAAAAAATAAAAAATAAGTTACTAATGGCGCACCTGCCCATGGTGCGCCATTAGTATCTTCCCGCCTTCAAAATTCAAAATAAATCAAAAAAATAAAAAAAAAGTTACTAATGGCGCACCTGCCCGTGGTGCGCCATTAGTATGCCGTATATATGGCTCGCTGTGGTCCTCTCCTCCTTATCTCTTCATTTCACCTCTCCTACACTCCATCTCCTCCTCTCCTCCACTCCATCTTCCCTTCTCTCCTCCACCATATACTACCCTCCTCCTCTCCGGCGACCTCCTCCTCCCTCCTCTCCTCCCCTCCCCTCCCCTCCCCTCCCCTCCCCTCACAGTTTCTTCTCCGTCCTCTTCGGTGAGCTCCTCCTCCCTCCTCTGTGGTGAGTTCCTCCTCCCTTCTCTCCGGTGAGCTCCTCCTCCCTCCTCTCCGGTGAGCTCCTCCTCCCTCCTCTCTTCCCATCCTCTCATGGTTTCTCCTTCCTCCTCTCCGATGCTCCGGTGAACTCCTCTCCAGCGACCTCCTCCTCCTCCTCTCCGACGATGTAGGCGAGCGCCTCTCCGGTGACCTCCTCCTCCTCCTCTCCGGCGAACTCCTCTCCGGCGAACTCCTCTCCGGCAAAAGAACACGACAAAAGAACGTACAAGATCCAAAAACAGGAACAAAATTTGAAATAATGTCGTGCCAAAAAATGAGCAAAAAAAACGAGCAAAAAATGGGCAAAAAATCACGATCCAGATCTAGATTCAAAATGGCGCATCACTAATGGCGCATCACTAAATAGTGCGCCATTAGTATGCCGAAGTTACTAATGGCGCATCCCGTTGTCGTGCGCCATTAGTATGCCAAAGCACCTGAGTATACATGGCCCCTGGGAGGCATACTAATGGCGCACCGTGGCCTATACTAGTGGCGCACCAGTGGTGCGCCATGAGTATACCAGATACTAATGGCGCACCAGTGGTGCGCCATTAGTAAAAATTACTAATGGCGTGCTAGTAATGGCACACCAGTGATGCGCCATTAATGGCCAAATTAGGTGCGCCATTAGTAGCGGTTTTTCTAGTAGTGAGTGTACCAAGAATTTTTTTCTACCAGTAAGGAGGATTTTTCCTAATATTGGACTCGAAAGATCGGCTTCTCAATAAACATTTTATTGGAAAACTGGTCGTGAAAATTTTCCCCACCCGGTTCAAAAAATTGCAGGGATGTTTTGCAATTCTTTGACCTAAGACCTCAAGACATCAAGCCCAATTCCGTGTCAAACATTTGCAACTTCCAAGTCTTCTGTGAGGTGTATCTTGGAGAAGAGCCGAACTTACTTTTATTCAGAGAATTGTTCTATTTAAACCAGCAGAACGAATGCGCCAATGGGCCCGGTCTAGAACTTGGTGGCATCTCGATTCAGCGGCGGAGAGACTGCCTCTTCCCTTATGCTGAACTACCGAGTCATCCGAAGGATTGGAACCAGACGTGGTTCTACTGCTAGGACACTTCTCCGGCTGATGATAACTTGCTGCCCCGCTTTCGCGCTTTGTGCCTTGAATCCAACCACCCGCTGCCGGACAAGTTGACCGCTGTTGAACGTCTGCCACTCACCCCCACTATTAAGAAAATCAAAGCTCTTTGGGGAACGGCTTAGATGGCATCGACCTGGTCCGAGTCTGGGTTTCTTGGCGAGTGATTCAATTAAGCCGCCGCCCCGGCTTAATGTGTACCTACTCAGGCGAGAAGGATGACCCACTGCGTCATAGTCCCGACGACTTACCAGATGATGCTGTGGAAGCTATGACCCAGACTTTGTTGAAAGAGGGCACGGTGACTAGTAATGCCTTTGGCTTACTTCCTTTCTGCAAGAAGAACCCGGCCCCTGCAGTGAGTCATCAACCTCAATAAATACTCTTTACTATGCTAACCTTGTCTTTACTCATAACCATCTATCATTTTTTACAGGCCAATGATAACTTCTGGAAGGTCAAGTATGACCATGAGGCTTCCAAACAAGCCAGAGCAGCTAAGAGAGCTGAAAGGAAAGCCGCCAAACCAGGAACCTCAAGGAAGAAGAAGCCAAGCGCTTCAGATATGTTGAAACTGGATGATACCGATGATGACGAAGAAGTGGTAACTCTTAACCCCCCTGATACCTTTATTATTATTTTATTAACATTAATTCTTTTCAGGAAGATACGGGAAACAGCCAAGCCGTCGAGGAAGAGGTAACTACAATCTCCTCCGACTCCGAGCCTTTGCCGCGGCAGAAAATTCGAAGAGTGACCCGGAAAGTAAGATTTTCACATCCTTTGGCATACCAAGATCCTCAATTTCTTTTGAAGCAACAGCTATATGAAAGACGGAGGCAAACCCGGACCAGCAAGGATGCAGAGCTCTCCTCCGGCTTACCTGACGTAACCAGGAAGCATCAGAATGAGGTTATCTCCGATTTACGTTTTGTTTTACCTTTGGCGGGTATAATTCGTCAACCTCTCAATTCCTCTGACTCCAATTATCAGGATACCTCTCCTTCCTCTGGCGAGTCTATGCAATCCAGCATGCCGGCTTTCAAAACCGCCCCCGGGTAATGTAAATTTGTTTGTCTTGTGCTTTACATTACTCATGCTTTTGTACTTACTCTTCTACCTTGTCCACGGCGTGCAAGTGAAGCCCGGGAAGAATGCGAAGAAAGATAAGCCGGCCCAAGACCCTGCCGTGACTGAACCGGAGCTTGGCACAGCTGCCCCAGACACATCCACTCCTTAGCCGCCGCTGAACCGGTTTATGACATTCTAGCACCAACCTCTGATCTGCCCGCTGAAGAAACTCTCGATGGTTCTGATAAACCGGAAACTCCTAGCCCGGCCAAGAAGATTGACCTGGAAGTTGAGATTCTCAAGAGTTAGTTTCTTGAGCCGGGTCAGCCCACTGTCCTTGCCAAGTGCACTGCCAACGAGGAGCTTTTGGATCGCCGAAAGGCCAAGTTAGACATTGCTGACTATACTCACTTGAGTATTGGGGAGATCATCTCTGGCTATATCAGTCAAGTACACAGCAGTTGTGACCTGGAAATTGACATGGTGAAGCAGATACAACAAAAATTTGAGGTATGACTTATGCTACTTTTCTTTAACCATACTTACTGTACCAGCCCCCAAGTCTATTGCTTATAAGTAAATATGTTGTAGACTTTAGAAAACTGCCTAGCACTGCTTGTTCGGTTTTAGAAACAAGATACGTAATCCGGTTGTAGCATGATACTTTGAACTTCTCCCCCGGCCTTGCGGTCGCCGAATAGGTGCGTCGTCGTTTTGGATCTACGGTTCATTTCTCCCCTTCTGGTGGTAGCAAGGAATTCTTTCTGGTGGTTAGTTTTTCCTCGGCCTCCTTTTCTCTCAATGAGGAATCTGTTGCTTTGGCGCTGCAATGTTCCATTGGAGGTCTTCAATCGGGTCTGCACATTAAGCATTTGGATGGACGCCGTTTTCGTTTTTCAGTGGCCTCTAACCGTGTTGGGCATTTCATCTATGGTCTCAAAGATCGAATTTGGCCGGATTTTGTTTGCCATTTCTCCCTGTTTCGACCTGGGTTACATGCTAGTTCGTTTAATCCTCACTCTTGGCATTCGGACCAACCCAACCACGAGATCAGTTCTAGGTCCCCCATGGCATGCAAATCTGTGCACCGTTTTACATCTCAGTTGGGTCCGATGATTGAGGCATTGTCTCTTGCGGTTCTTGAGAAGGCTGGGTTTTTGGCACAAGCACTTGGCGTAGATTTCCATTCGAGCTCACCGCCGGCGTCCATCCGACAGCCTCCGGCCAGCCGATAGGATCTTCTTGGTAAGGAAATTGATATGAATAAAAATGAGACCTTATTGGCTGATTACCTGGTTTTCGGAAACATTAATGTGGATTTATCTGGTCAGCTTAATGATAATATTGATGTCAA
This sequence comes from Aegilops umbellulata, assembly GCA_032464435.1. Taxonomy (NCBI): domain Eukaryota; kingdom Viridiplantae; phylum Streptophyta; class Magnoliopsida; order Poales; family Poaceae; genus Aegilops; species Aegilops umbellulata. The sequence continues at coordinate 186,106,265 of CP136055.1, forward strand.
TAATCGACGATTTATGGGGCATACTTTCCAAAATGAGTCCTGGCATCAACTTCCTGGATTTATTTTACGCCATATTCTGGATCATTACCAAATGGGGGTCTCGGTGGAAAAAATTGCAGCCATATGGAATCTAGAATCGGTCCCGCCCCCAGATTTTATCTACAATAAATTGGTAATATGCAGTAAGTGCAATGATATTGATCATCGGGCCGCTAATTGCCCGGGGCCATATTGTCAGGTTTGTTCCAATAGACCCTGCTTGTGCATGCCTATTTGCTCTGGTCCAAGCCCACACACTTTAGCTTCTCCAGCCTGTTATGTTTGTGCTTCTATGGCCCACGAATTCTTTGCCTGCCCGACTAAATCTTGATGTGGGGATTGTGGGCTTTTGGGCCATTTAAAACATCAATGTGGGAACCCTGGGGCTCACTACTTATTTTGGAAACCTAAATTATGTCCAGAAAATGCCCCCCGAGCTGTAATTGATACACTGCCTCTGGTCAAAGATACTTTTGCTGGGACTCATGGAAAGTTTCATGGCAAGGATATTGATCGCGTCTTGTCTGGGATTCGACCGCAAAAAATTAATATGACTTCCTTTCAACATCCTCCTGCCACCCGACATCGCTCTATCGTCAGATGCTCATCCTGCGGTTTCAACGGCCACTTGTTAGATGCCTGCCATAAGTTTCTGCACAAGCACCGAGGGGTCTGGGTACCCAAATCTCTACCCAAGGCAGACGCTACGCATTCTTCCTTGCAGTCTGTGCATGCCCCTGCTCTTGCTCATCCCTCCGCTCCAATGGCGAACTTTCCCCTCAACATCGTCCCATACCTTCCGCCAGGCATGACCATTGAGCTTGGTCCGGCTGATCGACGGGTGCGCGCGGACATGGTCGTCGGACCCAACCCTCCTCTGCGCCACGACTTCTTGGCCATTGCTGAGGACAATCGGTTCATCCCCTTTCATCAAAAGGCTGATCTGCGCAATATCGTTGAAGGTTTGCTCCATGAATCACATTACTTCCCTTCTGAAGTGTCAGATCATCCCCTTGGTATTGGTTTGTTTGGGTTTCCTTCCTCTATTATTCAGGACACGGTAGTTGGTACTACTTTTGAGCTAGATGAAAATGAAGTTGAGGAACACACGGTGATTTCATTTGTCCCTCATGATGCTGCACTCAACATGCGCCTCACCTCTTTTGGTCCAGAAGTGTGGATTATTTATGCAGGTTTTCCTTATGACTATCAGACACACCACTACATGCATAAGTATGTAGATTCCTTTGGTGCTTTGGTTGACTGGAATAATCCTAGAGGGGATAGGAGGCTGGTTCTTGTTAAAGTTCGAGTGATTCATTTGCGTTTAGTGCCCAAGAGCCTGGTTATTCGTCAGCTAGGGGGAGCACGACAATGTTGGACTGTAGCAGTCACTATGCTGCGAAGCAATGACTGGAATGCTCACCTACCTGAAGTTCCACCGGCTGGAGAACATCCACCACCTCTTGATGGTCCCACATCCACTTCATGGAGAAGGTATGAATGCTGAACAACTATACCAGCAGCAACTTCATAACTGGCTGGCTCAGAATGTTGTAGCAGATGCTCAGGCCAATGGAGAAGAAAATCTGGTGGTAGATGCAGGAAATGATGTTGAAATCCATCCTGAGTGGGGTGTATGGCCTCCTTCACCTCCACAAGCACCACCTATTCTTCATAACTTTCAGCAATGGTTGGCTGGTGAGGGATTGCATGTCGATCATGGCATTGTACCACCACACAATCTGAATGACAGTCCTAGGGCTGCATGGAATGACTCAATTTCAATGCCTTCTAGTTCTGACTCAAGTGCAACTATTTTCTGATTCATATGTGCTGGTGCCTGTCAATCTTATGAACCAATTCTGGCCACAAGGGGCTTCTTCTGTTCCTCCAGTTAACAACCAGGTCCCTGATATGGTCAGTCATGAGAGCAACTCATTAGTGCACATGCCAAGCTTTGGGTCTGCTAGTAGGCCAAGCAATGTTCTGGAACTGTCTCTGAATATCTCTGCTGCTGGACTGCAGTTTGATATGTCTGCCCAAGGGGATTTCATACCTGCAATGCTCATTAGGGATTGCATTCCTATGTTCAGGTTGAATACTTATCTCACTGCGGCCATTAGGCCCATTGTGGCCTCTTTTGGTCCTTGGAAGGACCACTATGGGTTTCAACAGGATTTAGTTACTTTTAAAGTCACAATATCTGAAAATGCTGGCCTGCTAACTGTTGTTTCTGCTTCCAAAACTACTGCACTTGCTTCTATTGTTACTATTGAGGACATCTCTGAGGCAAATAATTGGGAGCTTTCTCTTCCTCACATTGATAGTGAGAATGTGCCTGCTGTTGTTCAGGGTCTTGAAAGTGCTTTGTCTGAACCTGGTGATATTCAGCAGAGCGGTTCAGTTGAGATGGTGTCAAAAGTTGCCCTGCCCCCTACTGTCAATGACCCAGCTGGCTCCTCCACAATCCTAACCCGCAAAGGCAAGTCTGTGGTGCCTGAATGCGCTATTTCTCTGCGTAGGAGTACACGTTCCAATAAATATGATGGTTTCAAGGTCCATCAGGTTTTAGATAGTAAAGCTAAAACCTTTAAGGTAAAGCCCAGGATCATCCCCACTGCTCTCACTATCAGGGAGGTGTCTGAGGAAGAGGTTCCACCACCTACACCGGTACGGGTCATCCAGCAGATTGGCACTGTGCTGTGCGCCGTCCCTGCAGAAGAACTTTCTGATGAAGCTCTGCTTGCTCCACCGGAGGAGGAGCCTTCGACCTCGACCTAAAATTTACTTTTCCCCCCTTTTACTTCATTTCCTCAATGCATCTTTTGGTGAACTGGAATGTTTTATGTTGGAACGTACGTGGATTAAATTCTGGCGACAAACAATTAGCTTTATCCAATGCGATTACCTCTAGTGGTTGTGCGGTGGTGTGCTTACAAGAAACCAAGAAATCCTCATTTGATCTGTCCTTTATTAATTCTTTTTGTCCCCGCCGCTTTGATCAGTTCGCTTTTGTACCTTCTCGTGGAGCTTCGGGGGGTATTGTCACCATCTGGAATAGCACCATTTTCACTGCTAATGTGCTTATGTCTGAAGATTTTGCCCTGGTCACACGTTTTAAATCAACGCAATCGGCCCAAAGATGGACGTTGGTAAATGTATATGGGCCATGTCAAGGTGAGCAGAGGGAACAATTCATTAACTGGTTATGCTCTCTTCAAATTCCCTCAGACGAAGATTGGCTCTTTGTGGGAGATTTTAACTTCATACATGCACCAGACAATCGTAAAAAACCGGGAGGGAACATTAATGATATGAATAAAATTAATGATTTCATTCGCTCTCAAAGGCAAATTGAGTTACCTATCAAGGGGCGTTCTTTCACTTGGAGCAACATGCAGCTCGACCCTCCACTAGAACAATTGGATTGGTTTTACACAAGCACAAACTGGACTTCTTCATACCCTAAAACCTTGGTCAAACCACTTGGTAAGCCCGTCTCCGATCACACTCCTTGTGTGGTTACCATTGAAACAAACATCCCGAAATCCAAGTTATTTCGTTTTGAATCATTCTGGGTTCAGCATCTGGGTTTTATGCACATTGTTGAGACTTCTTGGGCCAAACCAGTACACTCCACGAACACTGCCACTGTGCTCTGTCGCAAACTCAAAACACTACGACGGGATCTTAAACACTGGAGTAAAGGCATATCTAAACTTTCAGTGGCCATTGAGAATTCAAACACAGCCCTCTGTGAGATCGATGAACTGGAAAACAAACGGACTTTATCTATACCGGAAGCCAATTTTCGACGCATCCTCAAAATTCACATTCTAAGATTACTACGATATCATCAAGCTTACTGGAAAAAGCGTTGCACCATTCGATGGGTTCAGTTTGGAGATGAGCCATCAAAATTGTTTCAAGCCTTGGCTTCTGAAAGGTACAGGAGGAATAATATTGCTTCTTTAACAACCTCAGATGGCACAATAGTTGAGGATCATGCTGGCAAGGAATCTCTCATTTTTCAAACGTTTAAAGAACGGATGGGTACGTCACGGCCTTGCAATATGAAGTTTGACTTAGCCAGTATAATCAAAAAATTGAGGGATTAGATGACCTGACCATTCCTTTTACTCATGAGGAAATTGACAAAGTGGTCAGAGAAATGCCCGCGGATAGAGCCCCGGGTCCGGACGGATTTAATGGACTATTCTTAAAACGATGCTGGCCAGTTATCAAGGAGGATTTTTACAACCTGTGCAATCAATTCCACAACGGGGAGCTCAATCTGGAAAGTATTAATGATGGCTTCATCACACTCATCCCTACAGTTGGCTCTCCAGAATCTATCAATGACTATAGACCGATCACACTTCTTAACTGCTGCCTCAAAGTCGTTACTAAACTACTGGCAAATAGACTGCAAAAAATCATCCTCAAAATCGTACATCGAAACCAATATGGCTTTCTCAAAGGCCGGACGATACATGACTGTCTTGCCTGGGCTTACGAATATATATATCAGTGCCAATCATCCAAAAAATAGATCATGCTCCTCAAGTTAGATTTTGCCAAAGCGTTCGATACGATCGAACACGAGGCAATGATTAATATCATGGAAAGCATGGGATTCAATGACAAATGGCTGGGTTGGATTAGGTGCATCTTTTCCTCAGGCAAGTCATCTGTCCTTCTTAATGGCACTCCCGTCAGTCAATTCCACTGTAAATGCGGTGTCAGACAAGGGGACCCTCTCTCCCCCCTCATCTTTGTTCTGGCGGCTGACCTTCTCCAGGCAGCCATCAACGATGCCTTTGCTTGCAATCTGATCCAACTGTCGTTGCCCTCCACAACTCAGAAGGATTATCCCGTGATCTAGTACGCTGATGACACCATTCTGGTGCTGCCTGCATGCATCCAACAAGCTGCAGTGATCAGAGATATTCTAAATGACTATGCTACGTCCATTGGGCTGAAAATAAACTTTCACAAATCAACTCTAATCTCGATGAACTGTGACCCAGCAAAAACTCAGGAAATAGCCAACATCTTCGGATGCATTGTTGGAAAATTCCTTTTACCTATCTGGGTCTCCCCCTTGAAACTACCCGCCCAACCATTCTTGAGCTCATGCCATTGGTTTGCTCTGTTGAAAGAAGACTAACGGCTACTCTCAACATGATCTCTTATCGTGCAAAACTCTCCCTGCTCAACTCAGTTATCACCTCCTTGATTATATTTGCTCTGTGTACACTCCGGTTGCCACCCAAGATCATCGAGCTCTTGGACAAAATAAGAAGGAGATGCTTGTGGACCAAAAAAACTGAACAAGGAGATAAATGCAACTCTCTAGCCTCATGGAACATGGTATGCCGACCTAAGGAATGTGGAGGTCTAGGGGTGATTGATCTCAGAATTCAAGGTGACGCCCTACTGCTCAAATACTTGCACAAATTTTACAATGACTGGGATGTACCATGGGATCAGCTCGTTTGGGACACATACTACACCAACCAAATACCACACGCCTCGGATACGTGTGGGTCATTCTGGTGGCGGGACGTCACAAAACTAATGCCCATATATAGGGGAATCACCAACATCCAAGTGGCAAACGGCAGGAATGTTCTTTTCTGGAAAGATTTATGTGTTGATAACATTATTGCGGACAAATATCCACGCGCTTTCTCGTACATCATCAATGAGGATATCTCAGTCAGGGATTTCTTGTCCATCACGTCACTCTGAGAGGTGTTTCACCTCCCACTCTCGGAACAAGCACACGACGAGGTCCGCCAACTTCAGTCAGACTTGGCCACGGTAACCTTATCCGAGGAGCAAAATATTTGGTCATATGCCTGGGGATCAACGCAATTCACTACACACCAATATTACATGTTCTACTTCAGAGACATTCGAGCACATGAAGCTTTTCGGTGGATATGGAAATCAAGATCCACAAAGAAAATTAAGGTCTTTGGTTGGCTGCTGCTCTCCGATCGTCTCAACACTAGGAATATGCTTAAGCGTAGACATTACAACATTGGAGAGAATCACAACTGTATCCTATGTGGGCAACAAATTGAGGAAACCTTGGAGCATTTGTTCTTTGAATGCCACTTCAGTGCTGAATGCTGGACCAGTCTTGGTCTTTCTTGGGCACAAGGAACCTCAAGGTTACAAAAGGTCACTTTAGCCAAAAACAGTTGGGACCAACCTCTCTTTATGGAGGTGTTTTTACTTGCGGCGTGGAGCATATGGAAGGAACGCAATAATAAAGACTTCAGGGGGATTACACCAACAAAGACATCTTGGCTGGACAGACTTAAGAAGGATTTCTCTCTCCTTACCTATAGGGTCAATGAAAAACACAATCATCTATCCCTCTCATACTTGCCTCCATAGCTTAGTTCTCTCCCCACCCCCAAAGTGGCGGGTAGATACATGTAAAGATATCATGTAAATTGTAGAGAGTTTTTCTAATATAAGTTTAAAACAGTAGGAGCGGGTAGATACATGTAAAGATATCATGTAAATTGTACAAAGTTTTTCTAATATAAGTTTAAAACAGTAGGAGGTTCTCCTACTGTTTAAGGTTCAAACAAAATTAGAGTTCTTCAGCATACATTAGCCCCCAAGTGTCAAGTGCCTTTGCTTGTAAAGTTCTTGGGATTTAATGTTATTTTACAATGATTCTGACCATAACCTGGCATCAATGCAGGCCACCATAAGTCAATTTGAGTCGGAGATTGCTGACCTGAAGAGCCGCCTGGCAGCTCAAGAAGTGGAAATTCAAAAGGCCAACTCTAAGTTTGAATTCAGCGTCTCTGAACAAGAGAAGTTGAAGAAATTTTTTGATACGGATAAGAAATCCTGGGCTGATGAAAAGGCTTCACTGGTGACCCGGGCCGAAACGGCGGATGCATCGCTCGCCGAAGCAACAGCCGAGCTGTCCGGCTTAAAGCGCCAGATATCTCAACTGGTCTCAGCAATCTTTGGTAAGTTACTCATACAAACCTTGAATATTGCAAACCTTCTTTCAATGATTACTTCAATTGTTACCTCCGGCTCACCTTATGTTTAATAATGCAGGCCCCAGGAGTACAAACCTCAAGCAGAACATGCTGATCAAGCTGAAGGCGGTTTATACTCTGGTGGAATAGCTCTACACCGGGTCACAACGTGCTTTGGCCGTTGTAGCTTTATCAAATGACGTTCCTTACCTCCTGCAAGACGTGTTGAAGCGGCTTGCTGTGTTACCTCAGCGGGTCCAAGAACTAAGACGGGCGTCCGCAAGAGCCGGGGCCATAGCCGCGTTGAGCAGGGCTAAAGCATGGATTCCAGAACTATACCCGGCCGACCTCGCTCTTGGATACCCGAGCCTGAAGGAGGATGGGACCTTATTCGATGAACATCATTTCACCGCCTGTGTCAAAGATATACGCCCTGTGGCTACTCTTATTGGGAACGATAGTTATCTTACCAAATATCAACCGGGTTCATCTCTTTGTCCATTCGGAGACCATGCAGTAAGGCCTCATACTGAGCTGCATTGTTAGTACAAGGAAACATAAGCCGGAGCACATTACAAAATTTGTCACCTCGAGGGGAGGTTAAAACAACTCCAGCCCCCGAGCCTTCTAACTGCCTGGACCCATCAAAGTGAATAGTCCAATATGTGTTATCCGGCTTCTTCTCAGGTGCCTGCAACTCTCTCCAATCATTGATAAAATCCACCAAGGCTTGAGACTTAATAGCAGTACGTGGCATGTACTTCAAATCATGAGGCCCGAGCTCAATGGCCCACTTGGCGACTCGTCCTGTGGCCTCCTATTCTGAATGATGTCTCCCAGTGGGGCAGAAATTACCACAGTGATAGGATGACCTTGGAAGTACTGCTTCAGCTTCCGACTTGCCATAAACACTCCGTAAACAAGTTTCTGCCAATGTGGATACCTTTGTTTAGACTCAATGAGCACCTCACTGATATAGTAAACCGGGCGTTGAACCGGATGCTCCTTGCCAGCCTCCTTGCGCTCCAACATGATGGCAACACTGACGGCTCGTGAGTTGGCAGCCACATATAACAGCAATGTCTCTCTATCAATGGGAGCATCAAGGACTGGTGGCTCAAACAACTGTCTCTTTAAATCTTCAAAGGGCGTATGAGCAGCATCACCCTAGACAAAGGTGTCTGCTTTCTTCATCATATGATACAGCGGTAGGGCCTTCTCACCTAACCGGCTTATGAACCGGCTTAAAGAAGCAACACGACCCGCCAGTCGCTGAACATCATTGATGCACATCGGTCTAGCCAAAGAGGTAATTGCCTTGATCTTCTTCGGATTAGCTTCAATGCCTCTGTTTGAGACCAGAAAACCCAAAAGCTTGCCTGTAGGTACACCAAATACACACTTGGCCGGGTTAAGCATCATCTTATAAACCCGGATATTATCAAAGGTCTCTTTCAAATCAGATATCAAGGTTTCCTTCTCTCTGGACTTCACCACGATGTCATCCACATAAGCGTGAACATTGCGCCCAATTTGATCATGGAGACAGTTCTATACACATCGCTGATAAGTCGCATGGGCACTCTTGAGCCCAAATGGCATAGATACATAGCAGAAGGCTCCAAACGGAGTAATGAAAGCCGTCTTCTCCTGGTCCTTAACTGCCATCTTGATCTTATGATAACCAGAGTAAGCATCCAAAAAGCTCAAACGCTCGCAACCCGTCGTAGCATCAATGATTTGATCAATACGGGGGAGAGCAAAGGGATCAGCCGGACAGGCCTTATTTAAGTCCGTGTAATCCACACACATCCGCCAGGTGCCGTTCTTCTTGAGCACGAGCACCTGGTTAGCCAACCACTCCGGGTGAAAGACTTCGATAATAAACCCAGCCGCTAAGAGCCGGGCGACTTCCTCTCCAATAGCTTTCCGTCTCTCTTTGTTGAACCGCCGAAGAAATTGCCTGACCGGCTTATACTTCGGATCAATATTGAGGGTGTGCTCAGCGAGTTCTCTCGGTACACCCGGCATGTCAGAAGGTTCCCATGCAAAGAAGTCCCGGTTCTCACAGATGAACTCGATGAGCGCGCTTTCCTATTTAGGATCCAAATTGGCACTGATGCTGAACTGCTTGGATGAATCGCGTGGGTAAAATCAATAAGCTTGGTTTCAGCATCCGACTTAAACTTCATCGCCGGGTCATGTTCCGTTGTTGGCTTTTTGAGGGAGGTCATATCCGCCAAGTCAACGTTATCTTGATAAAACTTCAGCTCCTCTGCTGCACAAATAGACTCAGCATAAGCCGCATCGCTTCTTCACATTCCAGGGCTACCTTACGACTCCCATGCACGGTGATGGTGCCCTTGTGACCTGACATCTTAAGCTGCAGATAAACATAACACGGCTGTTCCATGAACTTGGCATAAGCCGGCCGCCCAAACAGAGCATGATATGGACTCTTGATTTTTACCACCTCAAACGTTAATTTCTCAGCCCTGGAATCATACTCATCTCCAAAGGCCACTTCTAATTCAATCTTACCGACTGGGTACGCCGACTTACCAGGCACCACTCCATGGAAAGCGGTGTTGGATGTCTTTAAATTTTTGTCAGTCAAACCCATGCGTCGAAACGTCTCATAATAGAGGATGTTGATGCTGCTACCTCTGTCCATGAGTACTTTGGTGAATTTATATCCACCGACCTGAGGTGCTACCACCAAGGCTAACTGACTTGGATTATCAACCCAGGGAGGGTGATCTTCCCTGCTCCATATAATAGGCTGCTCTGACCACCTCAAGTAACGGGGAACTGTCGGCTCAACAAAGTTCACGGCCCTTTTATGAACCTTCTGGTCACGTTTGCACAAGCTAGTGGTGAACACATGATACTGCCCACTATTCAGCTGCTTCGGATGGCTTTGATAACCCGACTGCTGCTGCTGTTGTCCCCCTTGACCAGACTGTTGTTGATTATATCCACCTTGATTTCCCTGGAAGCCGGAACTTGCACCGCCGCCCGGGCCATGAAAGCCGCCGGCTCCTGAGCCGCCTCCCGACCCATGACTGCCATCAAACGTGTTGGAATTCTTGAAAGCCTTCATTATCGCGCAATCTTTCCACAAGTGGGTGGCGGGTCGTTCCCGGGTGTCGTGTCTCAGGCAAGGCTCATTGAGTAGCTGCTCAAGAGATGGGCCTGACCCGCCAGATCGAGGGGGCGTTTTTCCCTTACGTCTCTGATTGTTACCCTGTGCATTGGCGTTCGCCACAAACTCCGGGTTACCCTCAGCCTTACGCTTATTGCCTCCTTGATTCATCGGGTTATGCTGCTGACCCTTTCCATTGTCGTTCTTCTTTCCCTTCCCTGTCTTTTCCTCATCAGACGCAGGATCCTTGGTACTATCAGAGGCGGCGTATTTGACTAAAGCTGTCATCAGCGTACCCATGTCATTGCAATCACGCTGAAGCCCCCCCAGTTTCTGTCTCAGCGGCTCAAAGCAGCAATTCTTCTCCAACATGAGGACTGCAGAGTCGGCATCCATCTTGTCAGACGAATATATTATCTCCTTGACCCGGCGCACCCAATGAGTTGTGGATTCACCCACCTCCTGGTTACAATTTGTCAAATCCACAATCGACATAGATTGCTTGCAAGTGTCTTTGAAGTTCTGGATGAACCGGGCTTTTGGCTCTGCCCATGAACTAATGGAATTGGGTGGCAAGCCCTTTAACCAAGATCGGGTCGTTCCGTCCAACATCATGGTGAAGTAGTTAGCCATTTCTGCGTCACTGACCTCCAACAGCTCCATGGCCATCTCATAACTTTCGATCCATGGTGCGGGCTGTAAGTCGGCCGTGTAATTTGGCACCTTTTAGGTCCTTTGAAGTCCTTGGGCAAACGTACATTACGTAGAGCCGGCACTAGACAAGGGACACTACCGTTTCTGGTGGCCACTCCTGCCTCAATGGAAGTCGTCAGGTAATCCGGAAGAGCCTCCTGAGCCGTCAGCTGAGCCGATAGTTGAGTCGCCCGCTCGTCCTCCTGACGTATTCGGTCCTGCACCGGGTTATAGCCACCGGGCGGGTTACGGCGCTGGGCATTGCTTGACAAAGCTTTTGACTCCATGAGCCTGCTGTAACTCGGACTCTGGTTTGGACGAGTCAGGGCTAGCCAAGGCCGAGGAGTTGAATGAATCCTGTCCCGGCTGTAAGAATAAGTCTCTTGCTGAGCCAGGGCCATCTGGACGAGGTCTCTGATCCTTCGGGTCTCCACTGTTGTTGCATCGTCGCCATCTACTGGGAGAGCCGCCAGGCGCACCGACGCTACGATCAGATTCTCCATGGGGTTGGAAAAGTGACCCAGCGGTATCGGTACGTAACGGGGCGGTGCCATATTCCCATGAGGAGATGCCCGCTCCTGAGGCTGAGCCGGTCCTCCTGTTCCGGCTATCATAAACTGGTTTGCACCTGGCGGGTTACTTAGGCCGGCTCCGGGTGTAGCGAAAAGTTTCTGAGGATCATAAACCGGAGGCAAACATAATTGAGTTTTCTGATGTCTCCTCCTCATCACCTCGTTAGACGCATTCAGACTCATCGTAAGCTGGAAAGCCTCTGACTATAGCTGTTGCGCCCATGCATCCAACGCCGCCCGTTCTGTGGCTAGCCTGGTGTCCTCAGCTGCCAGGGCCTCCTTGGCCCGAGCTATCTCCTCACGCACCTATTCCACCTCCGCGTTATGCTCATCTTGATTCACAGGGATGATTGTGGCAGTTAACAGGGCCATCAACTTATCCATGAGATCCAACAGAACCTGAGTCGGCGGGTGCACAGGGCCTCCTGCCCCCGCCGCTCCTGACCCGGACGTTATTGCTGCTGCAGCCGTTGAGTTTTGACCGGGTTGAGTACCAGCCATGAAGACTCCTGCCCAGCTTGGCGGCTCATAGGGGTCCGGAATACTGCTATCATCGGAACAGCCCCCAAGCCTGCCGTCTTGTAATGGATACATCGAATATGTTGAACCGGCGGATGAATCACCGTCGGAGAGGACAGCCGTCTCACCACCATCTTCAGATCCTCAGAAAGTTCCCCTCCATGGATGCAACCCACAAAGGCATGCTTCACGACGGGTTGAGCTCGGGCAGGTCTTGCGCGCTGAGCCATCTCGACGAGGTCAGTGAAGTTGTCCGGCTCAGGGCCCGGCTCCCCGATCCGGCCGATGAAGACGTGGATTCCGCCAAAGGGGACCCGGTACCTGTACTCAATTGAGGCGGCGTCGGGGCCCCAGCCTTCGTCGTCGATGTAGATCTTACCGCGATGACTCTTGGTCATCCAGCCCACTGCGTATCCCTTGAGCCCTTCGAAGCTGCCCTTCAAGAACTCAAATCCACCATGTGCTGGCCCCACGGTGGGCGCCAACTGCCGTGGAATTGTCACGACAGATGTCCTCTTGCAAGGACTTAGTCGTGGAGCCATTGCAACTAGGAAGCTTAAAGGGGTTAATCGGGACAAAGGAGACGAGAGGGTTTATACTAGTTCGGCCCCTTACGGTGAAGGTAAAGCCTACGTCTAGTTCGGTTGATATTGCTGAGGTTTCGATGACCAGGGAGCGAGACACGCTATGCCCGGCTCTAGATCAGTTGTTTTCTTGCCCTAAGCCGCCGCGGGCCGTCCCCTTATATACGCGGGTTGACGCCCTGCGGCCTACAGAGTCCCGGCCGGCTCATAAACAATGTCCGAATCGGTGAATAATTAATTCTGCATTATGTTACAAGTCATACCGTCATGGCGGTTTACCATTATGGGCCTTAAGCCGCCTGTGGGCCTTGGCCCCTTTATAGAACCGCCATCTTCATGCTTGGTCTTGGGCTTCTTCTGATGAGTCCTTCTTTGCGTAACCCGGCCCCTCCTGGGCGGCTTACACAAATAGTTATATCCCCAACAAACCCCATGGAGAACTTGATCGCAACATCAACACGTTTGGCGGCTCTCCTAGTGGACGGTGACGATCCAACAGCAATAGAGACCCGGAGAATCAGAGACCTTGTCCAGACAGCCCTGGCTCATCAAGAGACTTATTCCTACAGCCAGGACAGGATTCATTCAACTCCTCCGCCTTGGTTAGCCCCGGCTCGTCCAAACCGGAGTCCGAGTTACAGCAGGCACATGGAGTCAGAAGCTTTGTCGAGCAACGCCTAGCGCTGTAACCAGCCCGGTGGTTATAACCCGGTGCAGGACTGAATACGTCAGGAGGATGAGCGGGCGGCTCAGCTAGCGGCTCAACAGACGGCTCATCAGGACTTTCCGGATTATCCGATGACTTCCGTTGAGGCGGGAGTGCCTACCAAAACCGGCGGTGTTCCTTGTTTGGTGCTAGCTCTACATAATGTACGTTTACCCAAGGACTCCAAGGGACCTCGAAAGGTGCCGAATTACACGGCTGACTTACAGCCCGGAGCGTGGATTGAAAGTTATGAGTTGGCCATGGAGCTGTTGGAGGTCAGCGACGCAGCAATGGCTAAGTACTTCACCATGATGTTGGATGGAACGACCCGATCTTGGTTAAAGGGCTTGCCACCCAATTCAATTAGTTCATGGGCAGAGCTAAAGGCCCGATTCATCCAGAACTTCAAAGACACTTGCAAGCAATCTATGTCGATTGTGGACTTGAAAAATTGTAAGCAGGAGGAGGGTGAATCCACAACTCATTAGGTGCGCCGGGTCAAGGAGATAATACATTCGTCTGACAAGATGGATGCCGGCTCTACAGTCCTCATGTTGGAGAAGAATTGCCGCTATGAGCCGCTGAGACAGAAACTGGGGCGCCTGAAGCGTGATTGCAATGATATGGGTACGCTGATGACAGCTTTAGTCAAATACGCCGACTCTGATAGTACCAAGGATCCCGCATCTGATGAGGAAAAGACAGGGAAGGGAAAGAAGTACGACAATGGAAAGGGTCAGCAGCATAACCCGATGAATCAAGGAGGCAATAAGCGTAAGGCTGAGGGTAACCCGGAGTTTGTGGACAACGCCAATGCATAGGGTAACAATAAGAGACGTAAGGGAAAACCGCTCCCTCGATCTGGCGGGTCAGGCCCATCTCTTGAGCAGCTACTCAATGAGCCTTGCCCGAGACACGACACCCGGGAACGTCCCGCCACCCACTTGTGGAAAGATTGTGCAATCATGAATTCCAACACGTTTGATGGCAGTCATGGGTCGGGCGGCAGCTCAGGAGCTGGCGGCTTTCTTGGCCCGGGCAGCGGTTCATGTTCCAGCTTCCAAGGAAATCAAGGTGGATATAATCAACAGCAGTCTGGTCAAGGGGGACAACAGCAGCAGCAGTCGGGTTATCAAAGCCATCCGAAGCAGCTGAATAGTGGGCAGTATCACGTGTTCACCACTAGCTTGTGCAAACGTGACCAGAAGGTTCATAAGAGGGCCGTGAACTATCTTGAGCCAGCAGTTCCCCGTTACTTGAGGTGGTCAAAGCAGCCTATTGTATGGAGCAGGGAAGATCACCCTCCCTGGGTTTATAATCCGGGTCAGTTAGCCTTGGTGGTAGCACCTCAGGTCGGTGGATATAAATTCACCAAAGTACTCATGGACGGAGGTAGCAGCATCAACATCCTATATTACGAGACCTTTTGACACATGGGTTTGACTGACAAAAATTTAAAGACATCCAACACCATTTTCCATGGAAGGGTGCCTGGTAAGTCAGCATACCTAGTCGGTAAGATTGAATTGGAGGTGGCCTTTGGAGATGAGTATGATTCCAGGGCTGAGAAATTAACGTTTGAGCTGGTCAAAATCAAGAGTCCATATCATGCTCTGTTTGGGCGGCCGGCTTATGCCAAGTTCATGGCACGACCGTGTTATGTTTATCTGCAGCTTAAAATGTCGGGTCACAAGGGCACCATCACCGTGCATGGGAGACGAAAGGTAGCCCTGGAATGTGAAGAAGGCGATGCGGCTTATGCTGAGTCTGTTGGTGCGGCAGAGGAGCTAAAGTTTTATCAAGATAACGTTGACCCGACGGATATGACCTCCCTTAAGAAGCCAACCACGGAACATGACCCGGCGATGAAGTTTAAGTCGGCTGCTGAAACCAAGCTTATTGATTTACCCCCGGCAATTCATCCAAGAAGTTCAACATCAGTGCCAATTTGGATCCTAAATAGGAAAGCGCGCTAATTGAGTTCATCCGTGAGATCCGGGACAACTTTGCGTGGAAACCTTCTGACATGCCAGGTCTACCAAGAGAACTCGTTGAGCACACTCTCAATATTGATACGAAGTATAAGCCGGTCAGGCAATTTCTTCGGCGGTTCAACGAAGAGAGACGGAAAGCTATTGGAGAGGAAGTCGCCCGGCTCTTAGCGGTTGGGTTCATTATTGAAGTCTTTCACCCGGAGTGGTTGGCTAACCCAGTGCTCGTGGTCAAGAAGAACGGCACCTGGCGGATGTGTGTGGATTACACGGACTTAAATAAGGCTTGTCCGTCTGATCCCTTTGCTCTCCCCCGTATTGATCAAATCATTGATGCTACGGCGGGTTGCGAGCGTTTGAGCTTTTTGGATGCTTACTCTGGTTATCATCAGATCAAGATGGTAGTTAAGGACCAGGAGAAGACGGCTTTCATCACTCTGTTTGGAGCCTTCTCCTATGTATCTATGCCATTTGGGCACAAGAGTGCCCATGCGACTTATCAGCGATGTGTACAGAACTGTCTCCACGATCAAATTGGGCGCAATGTTCATGCTTATGTGGATGACATCGTGGTGAAGTCCAGAGAGAAGGAAACATTGATATCTGATTTGAAAGAGACCTTTGGTAATCTCCGGGTTTATAAGATGATGCTTAACCCGGCCAAGTGTGTATTTGGTGTACCTGCAGGCAAGCTTTTGGGTTTTCTGGTCTCAAACAGAGGCATTCAAGCTAATCCGGAGAAGATCAAGGAAATTACCTCTTTGGCTAAACTGGCGTGCATCAATGATGTTCAGCGACTGGCGGGTCGTGTTGCTGCTTTAAGCCGGTTCATAAGCCGGTTAGGTGAGAAGGCCCTACGGCTGTATCACATGATGAAGAAAACAGACACCTTTGTCTGGAGTAATGCTGCTAACACTGCCTTTGAAGATTTAAAGAGACAGTTGTCTGAGCCACCTGTCCTTGCGGCTCCCATTGATAGAGAGCCATTGCTGTTATATGTGGTTGCTAACTCACGAGCCGTCAGTGTTGCCATCGTGGTGGAGCGCAAGGATGCTGGCAAGGAGCATCTGGTTCAATGGCCGGTTTACTACATCAGTGAGGTGCTCATTGAGTCTAAAAAAAGGTATCCATGATGTCTACTACACAACCTTCTTCTTGTAGACGTTGTTGGGCCTGCAAGTGCACAGGTTTGTAGGACAGTAGCAAATTTCCCTTAAGTGGATGATCTAAGGTTTATCAATCCGTAGGAAGCGTGAGGATGAAGATGGTCTCTCTCAAGCAACCCTGCAACCAAATAACAAAGAGTCTCTTGTGTCCCCAACACACCCAATACAATGGTAAATTGTATAGGTGCACTAGTTCGGCGAAGAGATGGCGATACAAGTGCAATATGGATAGAAGATATAGGCTTTTGTAAACTGAAAATATAAAAACAGCAAGGTAACAAGTGGTAAAAGTGAGCGTAAACGGTATTGCAATGATAGGAAACAAGGCCTAGGGTACATACTTTCGCTAGTGCAAGTTCTCTCAACAATAATAACATAGATAGAACATATGACAAGCCCTCAACATGCAACAAAGAGTCACTCCAAAGCCACTAATAGTGGAGAACAAACATAGAGATTATGGTCGGGTACGAAACCACCACAAAGTTATTCTTTCAAATCAATCCGTTGGGCTATTACTATAAGTGTCACAAACAACCCTGGAGTTTTTACTAGAATAACACCTTAAGATACAAATCAACCAAAACCCTAATGTCACCTAGATACTCCATTGTCACCTCAACTATTCGTGGGTATGATTATACAATATGCATCACACAATCTCAGATTTATCCAACCAACATAAAAGTACTTCAAAGAGCGCCCCAAAGTTTCTACCGGAGAATCAAGAACGTGTGCCAACCCCTATGCATAGGTTCCCAATGCCACGAAACCCGCAAGTTGATCACCAAGACATACATCAAGTGTTCTCATAAAAACTCAATCCGATAAGATTACTTCAAAAGGGGAAACTCAATTCATCACAAAGGAGTAGAGGGGGAGAAACATCATAAGATTCAACTACAATAGCAAAGCTCGGGATACATCAAGATCGTGCCATAGAGGAACACGAGAGAGAACACGAGAGAGAGAGAGAGAGAGAGAGAGAGAGAGAGAGGGATCAAACACATAGCTACTGGTACATACCCTCAGCCCCGAGGGTGAACTACTCCCTCCTCGTCATGGAGAGCGCTGGGATGATGAAGATGGTCACCGGAGATGGATCCCCCCTCCGGCAGGGTACCGGAAAGGGGTCCTGATTGGTTTTTGGTGGTTCTGGAGGCTTGCGGCGGCGGAACTCCCGATCTATCTTCTGTTCTGGAAGTTTTAGGGTACGACGGTATATATGGGTGAAGGGGGAACGTCGGTGGAGCTACGGGGGCCCCACGAGGCAGGGGGGCGCGCCCTCCACCCTCGTGACCGCCTCGTGGATATTCTAACGTGGGGTCCAAGTCCATGAGGTGGGTTTCCTTCCGAAAATAACTTCTCCAGTTCATTTCGTTCCGTTTTGACTCCGTCTGATATTCTTTTTCCTCGAAATACTGAAATAGGCATAAAACAGCAAATCTGGGCTGGGCCTCCGGTTAATAGGTTAGTCCCAAAAATAATATAAAAGTGGATAATAAAGCCCAATATTGCCTAAAACAGTAGATAAAGTAGCATGGAGCAATCAAAAAGTATAGATACATTGGAGACGTATCAAGCATCCCCAAGCTTAATTCCTACTCGTACTCGAGTAGGTAAATGATAAAAAGAAGAATTTTTTATGCGGAGTGATACTTTGGCATAATTTCAATGTAAATCTTCTTAATCATGGTATGAATATTCAGATCCGAAAGATTCAAGATAAAAGTTCATATTGGCATAAAAATGATAATACTTCAAGCATACTAATCAAACAATTATGTCATCTCAAAATAACATGGCCAAAGGAAGTTCATCCCTACAAAATCATATAGTTATGCTATGCTTCATTTTCGTCACACAAAGATGTTCCCAACTTCTATAACCCCGATGACAAGCCAAGCAATTGTTTCATACTCAAATAATCTCAAACCTTTTCAACCTTCACGCAATACATGAGCGCGAGCCATGGACATAGAACTATTGGTGGTATAGAATATGATGATGGGGATTGTGTGGAGAAGACAAAAAAGGAGAAAGTCTCACATCAATGAGGCTAATCAATGAGCTATGGAGATGCCCATCGATTGATGTTAATGCAAGGAGTAGGGATTGCCATGCAACGGAGGCACTAGAGATAAGAATGCTCAACAAAAGAAAACTAGTGGGTGTGCATCCAACTTGCTTGCTCATGAAGACCTAGGGCATTTTGAGGAAGCCCATCGTTGGAATATACAAGCCAAGTTCTATAATGAAAAATTCCCACTAGTATGAACAAGACAACTTATGAGACTCACTATATGAAAATCATAGTGCTACTTTGAAGCACAAGTGTGGAAAAAGAGATAGTAGCATTGCCCTTTTTATTTTCTCTTTTTTTGGGCCTTTCTTTTGTTTCTTTTTGGCCTTTCTCTTTCTTTTTTTTTGATTGGGCAATGCTCTAATAATGCTGATCATCACACTTCTATTGATTACAACATAATGATTACAACTCAATACTAGAACAAGTTATGACTCTATTATGAAGGCCTCCGGCGGTGTACCGGGATGGTGCAATGAATCAAGAGTGAAATGTATGAAAAATAATGCATGGTGGCTTTGCCACAAATACGATGTCAACTACAAGATCATGCAATGGAAATATGACAAAAGTAAAGCATGTCATGATGATGATGATGGTGGTGGAACTTGCATGGCAATATATCTCAGAATGGCTATGGAAATGCCATGATAGGTAGGTATGGTGGCTGTTTTGAGGAATATATAGGGAGGTTTATGTGTGAAAGAGCGTATCATATCACGGGGTTTGGATGCACGGGCGAAGTTTGCACCAACTCTCAATGTGAGACAGGGCAATGCACGGTACCGAAGAGGCTAGCAAATGGCGAAAAGGTAAAAGTGCGTATAATCCATGGACTCAACATTAGTCAAAAGAACTCATATACTTATTGCAAAAATTTAGAAGTCATCAAAAATCAAGTACTACGTGCATGCTCCTAGGGGGATAGATTGGTAGGAAAAGACCATCACTCGTCCCCGACCGCCACTCATAAGGATGCACAAGCCAGGTACACTTCATGCTTCAAATTTGTTACACAACTTTACCCATACCTGCATGCTACGGGACTTGCAAACTTCAACACAAGTATTTCTCAAGTTCACAATTACTCAACTAGCACGACTATGATATTATCACCTCCATATCTCAAAACAATTATCAAGCATCAAACTTATCTTAGTATTCAACGCACTAAAAAGAAAGTTTCACATATCTTGAATACCAAGTATATTAACATTAAGCAAATTACCATGCTATTAAAGACTCTCAAAATAATATAAGTGAAGCATGAAAGATCAAGTTTCTTTAAAACAAATCCACCACCGTGCTCTAAAAGATATAAGTGAAGCACTAGAGCAAACAACAAGCTACTCCGAAAGATATAAGTGAAGATCAATGAGTAGCTAAATAATTATGTAACTATGCGAAGACTCTCCCATTTAGGAATTTCAGATCTTGATACTTTATTCAAACAGCAAGGAAAGCTAAAGACAACTATATTTCAAGGATAGCACAACTCATGTGAAGAAGCAAAAAACTTAGGCTCAACCGATACTAACCGATAGTTGTTGAAGAAGAAAGGTGGGATGCCTACCGGGGCATCCCCAAGCTTAGATGCTTGAGACTTCTTAAAATATTATCTTGGGGTGCCTTGGGCATTCCCAAGCTTGAACTTTTATGTCTCCTTAATTCCTCTCATATCATGGTTTCTCTTTTTATCAAAAGCTTCATTCACAACAAACTCAACAAGAACTCGTGAGATAGGTTAGTATAGACCAATGCAAAACCTTATCATATTATACTGTAACAAATCACTTAAATTATTATTCAACATTTAATACTAAATGTCTCTGCATATTTAATACTCCTATCATCAAATAGAATCATTAAACAAGCAAACATATGCAAACAACGCAAACATAACAGCAATCTGTCAAAACAGTACAGTCTGTAAAGAATGCAAGAGTATCAATACTTCCCTGACTCTAAAAATTATGAACTAAAATTCCCACTTTAATAAATTTATCAGAGCTCAATATGCAAAAGGATTCAACGTTATACCATGCTCTGAATTTTCTAGGTAATTTTTGCAACAGCGGTAAACTTTCTGTTTTCAAACAGCAACATGCAAACTAGCAAAATAAGCATGGCAAAGGCTATCCTTGACTTTTTTATTGAAACTAAAGAGGCAAAACATTATTATAACTACATCAAGAAAATACTAACAAAATAAAATGACGCTCCAAGCAAAATACATATCATGTGGTGAATAAAAATATAGCTCCAAGTAAAGTTACCTATGAACGTAGACGAAAGAGGGGATACCTTCCGGGGCATCCCCAAGCTTAGGCTCTTGGTTGTACTTCCTTGGGGTGCCTTGGGCATCCCCAAGCTTAGGCTCTTGCCACTCCTTATTCCATAGTCCATCGAATCTTTACCCAAAACTTGAAAACTTCAGCCACACAAAACTCAAAACAAAACTCGTAAGCTCCGTTAGTATAAGAAAATAAAACCACCACTTAGGTACTATAATGAACTCATTATAAATTCATATTGGTTTAATATATACTGTATTCTAACTTCTCTGTCGTTCATACCACTTAATACTAGCCATAGATGCATCAAAATAAGCAAACAACATATAGAAAACAGAATCTATCAAAAACAGAACAGTCTGTAGTAATCTGTATCAAACGTATACTTATGGAACCCCAAAAATTATGAAATAAATTTATGGACCTGAGAAATTTGTCTATTAATCATCTGCAAAAAGAATCAACCTAAAAGCACTCTCCAGTTAAAAATGGAAGCTAATCTCGTGAGCGCTAAACTTTCTGTTTTTCACAGCAAGATCACATAAACTTCACCCAAGTCTTCCCAAAGGTTCTACTTGGCACTTTATTGAAACAAAATCTATAAAACATGATTAATACAGTAGCACAATCATGTGAACACACAAAAACAGTAAGGATAAGTATTGGGTTGTCTCCCAACAAGCGCTTTTCTTTATTGCCTTTTAGCTAGGCATGATGATGACAATGATGCTCACATAAAAGATAAGAATTGGAACATAAAGAGAGCATCATGAAGAATATGACTAGCACATTTAAGTCTAACCCACTTCCTATGCATAGGGATTTTGTGAACAAACAACTTATGGGAACAATAATCAACTTGCATAGGAAGGTAAAACAGGCATAACTTCAAAAATTTAAGCACATAGAGAGGAAACTTATATTCAGTAGCATCATGAATGAATTCAACAATATAACCAGCACCTAAAGCATTCTTTTCAGGATCTACTTGCATAGAGATTTTATTACTCTCCACATAAGCAAAATTCTTCTCATTCGGAATAGTAGTGGGAGCAAACTCAACAAAATAACTATCATATGATTGAGAATTAAGATCAAGATGACAATTTGTCACAACCCTAGAATTTGCTTGTCATTAGTTGCATTGAGGCATTCATTTCATCATGTTTAATTTTCTCAAAAACTTGAAATGGGGATGAACCAAACCCCCAGCACCACTTAAACAAACTAGGGTTACTAAAATATTTTCCCAATGAACCGGAAATGCCCTTAAAAAATGTTCATCACTTTTGTCTTGGTCTAGAACCTCTACCAAAATTGGTTCACATTTTTCTAGGACACCTAAGGTCCCTGGATTAAATCATTAGCTATTTGCATTTGGACATTTAAATGCTATAAAACATTTTAAATGTCCAAATAATCTTGATCTTAAATGAGGGCTGTTGGAAATAATCCAAACAGTGCCCAAAACTATTTTCAGGATTTTTGAGTATGCTCTGGCATTTTAAATAAAGACAAAACCATTTGCAGAAAATAGAAAACTGAAATAAATAGAAAGAAAGAGAGAGAGAGAGAAGATACTCACCTGGCCTCACCCATTTGGGCCTCCTTAACTGGTGGCCCAGCCAACCGGCCAGCCCACCAGGGGCATACCTGTCTTCAACCTCTGCCTATTGGCAGAGGCAAGGCTGAGCACGGCGCCCGCGCGGGCCGGCATGCAGCTGCCTGCCTGGCCTCCCTGGCTAGCGCTACGCTGGGGATCGCCACCCCGTGGCCGTCTGGAACCCGCTGACCCCCTCCCCCTCTGTCTCCCTCTCGCTCCCTCGCTCTCCCTCCCCATGGTCGAAGCCGCCATGGCTACCGCCAAGAACCACCGCGGCCGGCCATCCCATGCCTCACCGACGCGCCCACGAGCTCCGCCTCATCCCTCTCTTCCTCCTCACCGAGCTGCCCGACGCCGGAAGCCCCTGGACGCCGCAAGCACCGTCGTTCCCCTCGTCGGCCACCGAGGATCAGCACCGCCGATTTGCCGCCGTCTTTGCCTCCCCGAGCTCGCTGAGACCATCTCCGACCTTGCTGTGAGCTCCGCCATCTTTTTCCCTGCTCCCCGCGCTCGTACACACCCTCTAGTCGCCTCCTCTAGTGTAGCCTCGCCGCCTCGCCGCCATGAGCTCGACTCCGGCGAACTCCGGCCACCCCCGCACCTCCCGTTGGTCTTCCTAGATGCGCACGGGCACGGGCTATCCTCCGGTGCCCCTGGTGCGCCGATTCGTCGCCTCTGGTGAGTTCCGAGCGAACTCCGCCGCGGTTCGAGGTCACCGCCGGCGAGACTCCGGCGACTGTTGACGTGGCCACCTGTTAGCACTAATCACCCACTAATTAACCTCCTGACGCACTTACATGTGGGCCCTGTGCCTGATTAGCTTTAGTTATTTTTCTGTTTAGATTAGTTCTTAACCCAATGGACCCACGAGTCAACTTTGACCACACTGACATGGCCGTTGACTGGCCCCACCTGTCTGTGAGACAAACTGGCACTGGGTCACTAACGTGTGGACCCCACTGGTCAGGGTTTACCTGGTCAGCCGCCGTTGACCTGCTGACGTCACAGTGACGTAATGCTGGCGCAGTAAGCTTTTCTAGGATTTAAAATAAATCGGAAATGATTTATTTATTTCAGAAAATAGCTAAAACTTCTACAAATCATAGAAAATAATCTATAACTCAGAATAAAATAAATTATATATGAAAAATTATCAGAAAAATTCGAGGAATTTGTATATGGCACTTTCATGCATGATTGAACAAGTTAACCTCACTGAATAGGATGAATCATGATTAGGGCAATTTATGAACTACCCTTTGGAGTTGGACTTTAACCTTGTTTGAATTCCACTTCAAATAACTTGGCTTACTGCTGAATTAGGTCAATTCAGTTCCTTAACATGACATGTCATTCATTTGAATGTGCATTGCAGTGAATGTTGGTTCTTTGTGTTTGCCGGTGGTTGTTCCCTCTCAGTAGACGTGTTTCGACAATGAGTTCGATGACACTGATGAAGAGTTATATTATCTTCAGAAGTGCCAGGCAAGCAAAACCCCCTTGTTCATTCCGATACAATCCCACTCTCTCGCTCCTGCTCTCTTTTACTGCATTAGGACAACAACGATTCAACTATTACATGCTGCGGTAGCGGAACCCCTTATCCTATGCATGACCTGTCATTGCCACAGTAAATAGATGAAACCCACTAGCATGAGTAGGAGTTGTTTGAGCCCTGATGTGCCTACTCATTCATGTTTGTTTGTCATGCCTGCTACTGCTTAGAGTTGAGTTAGGTCTGATTCATCGGGAATGAATTG
Organism: Aegilops umbellulata; assembly: GCA_032464435.1. Taxonomy (NCBI): domain Eukaryota; kingdom Viridiplantae; phylum Streptophyta; class Magnoliopsida; order Poales; family Poaceae; genus Aegilops; species Aegilops umbellulata. The sequence continues at coordinate 186,130,442 of CP136055.1, forward strand.
GAATGGTGTTGAACATGTCCTACCGTGTGTGAGCTAAGTGTGTGAACACGATTTGGTAAAGGTAGCGGTGAGAGGCCATGTGGGAGTACATGGTGGGTTGTCTCATTGAAGTCGTCCTCAGGAACTGAGTTCTGTGTTTGTGATCCATGAAACAGCTGCTACCATGCATTGGGCCCTGAAATATGACCCCGCTCGACTTCTTAACCACCCTTGTCCTCTGTCCAGGAGTTGCAAGTAGTTTCTGGTGTTTGTAGTATGCTGGGGGCCGCACGCAGCGCTGACCGTAGGGGTGGGCTGTGTTGCGGTACGCACGTGGCACGGTGTACCGGGCGCCCGTTTGGTGTCTCAGGAACCCTGCACACATCGTTCGGGCCTTATGTGGAAACCTCGGCCGGACTCCCTGCGGATGGAACGTGAATAGGCGATAAACCTGGACTAGAGACTTGAGTGTTTAGGTAGGTCGTGGTCTACACCCACGTCGGCTTTCGCTTGAAGTCTGCCGAGCACATGTCGTGTGCAGACGCTAAGTGGTGGAAACATGTATGAAGAAGTACACCCCTGCAGGATTAACCTCATCTATTCGAATAGCCGTGTCCGCGGTAAAGGACTTCTGGGTTGCCTATAACAGTTCATAGACAAGTGAAAGTGGATACTCCAAAATGCGCAAGATAAGCGTGAGTGCTATGGATGGCGTTCTCGTAGGGAGACGGGAGCGGATCCATAGTGGTGTATTGATATGGTGAATATGTGGACTCGTGTGCGCCACCTCAAAAGAGTTACTTGTAGTCATAGTTCAGGATAGCCACCGAGTCAAAGCTGGCTTGCTGCAGTCAAACTCCACCACCCCCTTTGTTGATACCGATGCATATGTAGATAGTTCTGATGTATGTCTTGCTGGGTACATTTGTACTCACGTTTGCTTATTCTATGTTTTGTAGAGAGACGTCAGTCTTGCTAGTAGTTCCGTGTGGACTTCGACGTTTAGCTTGATACCTCAGCTACGATCTTGTGCCCTCGGCAGGATCTGGTAGATAGTCAGGCTTCTTGGCCTTTTTCATTTGCAGATGTCTGTACTCAGACATGCTAAGCTTCCGCTTGTGCTTTGACTTGTATGCTCTGAATGTTGGGCCATGAGACCCATGTTTGTAATATCTCGCTCCTTGGAGCCTAATGAATAAATACTTGAGTCGTAGAGTTATGTTGTGATGCCATGTTGTATTTACACATACCGGGCATATTGTGTGTATGATTGAAATGCTTGGTATGTGTGGGATCCGACAATCTAGTTGCTTATCCTTGGCAGCCTCTCTTATGAGGAAATGTAGTCTAGTGCTTCCTGAGCGATAGTAGTCCGCTACAGCCCGGTTCACCGGAGTCCTGCTAGCCCAGCACTACTGCTTTGGACACTTGACTGGCCGGCATGTGTTTCACTTCGTTCCTGTGTCTGTCCCTTCGGGGAAATGTCACGCAGTGACATCCGGAGTCCTGCCTAGCCTGCTACAGCCCGGGTTACCGGAGTCCTGTTAGCCCAGTGCTACAGCCCGGATTCACACGCTGTTGACCGACATGCTCGAAGTTGATTCAGGTATGCCTGTCCCCATGGGTTAGTGCCGCTTTGGGTTCACGACTAGCCATGTCGGCCCGGGTCCTTTGTCATATGGATGCTAGAGACACTATCATATACGTGAGCCAAAAGGCGCAAACGGTCCCGGGCCAGGTAAGGTGGCACCTGTGGGGATACCGTGCGTGAGGCCGCAAAGTGATATGATGTGTTACATGCTAGATCGGTGTGACTTAGGATCGGGGTCCTGACAGCGTTGGTATCAGAGCCTGACTGCCTGTAGGTTTACCAAGCCAAACTGGTCGAAGTTGAGTCTAGAAATGCTTTAGTTATGTAAGGGAATTGATTGTGGGATGGAACGTAAGGCTCTTTTATTCCTTATACCTCATGGCCTTCTGATCTGAGTAAACCTCTTCTTTTCTACGGGGATTAAGAACTAGGCCTTCTCATCTATCTATCAGGATGACGTGTTACTAATCCATAGACTTATAAGATTGTTGGTTCCAGGCCTCAATTCAGTTTCTACTACGTTTAGTATGTTGTCAGCTGAACCAGAACCTTGATATTGTGCTTCTGAGTTGTTATGCCACCATTTTGCAGGATGTCTCAAATCATTTTGAGCATTTACAGTCGTTATGCTGTCCGAGTCATCCCAGGTCTCTAAATAGTCTGATGCATTTGCAAATCCTTTCTTTCCGTTCCTAATTTCCTTTTGGTCAGAATAAGCACACTAACCGGTTAGTTGAGGTACTCTATTGCCTCGACATATATGTTGGAACTATTATTATGACCCTAGGTGTTTTATGGAGTCACCTAGTAATCTAGCCATATTTTGTGTTCCCGGTGTGATAGTTCTGGCCACCATTCTCGAAAGCATCCTGTGATGCCATTAGTAGTAGGTATTCTACTCTTGGGTTTTCGAACCCGTGATTCACCCTACTTCATATTGCTAGTATTTGCTAGAACCCTTAAGATATTAGTAACCTTTGCGATCGTCCTCGAGGTCCGTGGTATTTCCTTCTTCCAAATACTACGAACCGCTTATGGCAGAAGTTCTTTGAACCAAAAGATCACAACCATAGTGCTCTTGATGAGTTCTCCATTCTGCATTGTGAATCTGCCAGACCTACCTTTCTGCATGGGTTGTCCGGAAGAAATGTTGAGCTTTGCTCGACACACTAATCTATGCATCCACAACTTAGAAAATTATATGTTTCCTGAGTTGTTCGGTTCAGTTGTATTCCGACCATCCTCTATTGGTTGATAGCCAAGACTATGTGTGCATTCGTGTTACCGATGCTTATTATTCTTGTGGTCCGTCGAGCCGTTCTATTTCAGAATGCCTAGGAGAAACAAACTCCAGTACCTTATCCATTTCTAGGATTGGGTCAAAGCAGTTGTATTCCGCAGATCAAATGCAATCAAGCTTTGATTCTGTTCTACCCTGAAGTAATACCCAATTTATGTCAGGAACGTCATGAGAATTGCACCTCCTCTTATGATTTCCTGATGCAGTGATACTCTCACCATCGTCATTCATTCCTCGGCCCTCGTGTTGTTGTAACCGGAATGCCGACAAGTGAATTGTGATGTGTGAAATCAATGCTTCGAGCAACTCGTTGCTTGGTAGTAAATGGACAATATTCTCATTCTTAGCGTGTTGGTTATTAAATCATCATCCTAAGATTGACCGTGCTACCTAGTCCTTATTTCGGGTGCACTCTTCGATCAATGAGTTGAGATTATTCAAGCCCTTGCTTATTTGATCATATCGTCTTGCTCTGAAAAGAAAGATTGCTCTCGAGCTTAGTAACATATCGGTGGTTCGTGATTTTCCGAAGATCTTCTCGGAAGTATTACCTGGTTGTCTCCTGACCGCTATGTTGAGCTCGTGATCACGTTGGTTTCTTATAAACCACCCCTTCTCCAAGAACCTATGGTGCATACCTCTGAGCTAGTTGGTTAAGCTAAACAACAACTTGGATAGTTGGAACATAAAAGCTTGTCAGACTTAGTTCATGTTAGGGGATATCCTTGTGCGTGTGTGTGTTGAAGAAAGATGATATCTCCATCAATTGGTCCTCGTGATCAGTTGTTGAATCTATCGCCTTGTCAAAACTTTGACTTGAATATGGGCTATTGTCAAGTCAAATCTGAACCAACGATGTTTGTAATGGTGTCTTACTCGTGGTTGATCCCTCGAGCATACACCATTACATCTTTTGGTCTGGCTAATGCTATCACCGTGTTCACATGATGGTGAAAGTCCAGTGATATGGAAATTCCGATGATTTGTTGTTGAGCCCAACAGCAGCATTTTGTCTCCCCCATGGTTCATGTTGAGCATCAACCTAGTGTTGGAAACTTTGTAAGCAATGCCTTCATGTTCCATTCATGAAGCATATGTTTGGATGGAAGAAGATAATTCCTCTAATTCACGTGCATTTGATGAAAGTTGCCGCCGTGAATTCGAGAAAGCTTGTTTTTGCTCCCCCTGGAATCATCCCAAGTCAGTCATGCATATGTGCGAAGTATTCCGTGGTCTGGAGACTTGCAACCTTCATTCTATATGTATCCCTAGCACACCAAGCCACTGATTGATTTGTTCAAGGATAATAAGCTCTAAGTGCTAGTCCTGAAGGTACCAGACGGATTTGTACAAGATTCCGTTATCCTCGATGATAGTTCCCCACCTGAACTTGGTAGTGTTTTCTTATAAGACTACTACGTGGTCATGCCTGTCTGGGACAGTGTGTTCACATGTATGTAGCAGAACCGGCTCATGTTTTGGGGCTTACTACCATAGTTCATCTCCCGAGAATCTCGCAACGTTATCTCATCAATTTGTGTTGCAACTCTTCTTTTCAGACATGTGAGTCTGAAGTATCCTGATTTTAACCAGATCTGAATCTCAGGCAGATATGATGGTTGGAACACTCCCGACATTTGCATCTTGTTCCCAGCTCGCACCGCCTTGTGCCAACTTTCCATGGGCTGCCCTTCTCAGCAATTGCTGTCCAGGATCATCTTCAACGTGGACTTGTCATGGCCCCATCCATTTCCGGTGATAAGCAAGAGTCATCCATTGCGTTATCTTCAACAAGGTAGTCCACATCATCCATTCTGGTATGGGTATGTGATTCCTACGAATTCGTTCACGCGACCGTTTGTGATTGCCTTAGGCTGGTACAAAGAATTTCAATGATCTTGTATCAAAAGTAATTCTTTTTGCCACTTAGGGAAATAGTTCTTCGAGTCACCTTCCCTGAGGTGCCCCGTTTCGTAATCATGGAAACTCCCTCGCTACTTTGAAACCCTCGTCAAATTGTTTCTTCTGTCGCTCCTGATGCATGTCTTGCCTCTCAGCTCCAGAGATGTTTCTATGTCTCATTCCGTGAGTTGATCTTGTGATCACTAAGATGATCCTAAATTGCTCGAACCCCAAGAGGATCGATTCTTCTAAAATCGTCCCTTCCTTCTCATTGTCATCCTGGATGTAGTTCTCAAAGCAAGACGTCCAGATCAAGGTGATCCAATGAATCAATACCCTCGAGAAAGACATCTGGATCGTAAAGCTTGTGCTAGCTTGTGTCCCTCTGTCTTCTTACCACATGACTTGAATCTCGGGACGAGATTCTTGTTTAGTGGGGGTGAGTTGTCACAACCCTAGAATTTCCTTGTCATTAGTTGCATTAAGGCATTCATGTCATCATGTTTAAATTTCTCAGAAACATGAAATGGGGATGAACCAAACCCACAGCACCACTTAAACCAACTAGGGTTACTAAAATATTTTCCCAATGAACCGCAAATGCCCTTAAAAAATGTTCATCACTTTTGTCTTGGTCTAGAACCTCTACCAAAATTGGTTCACATTTTTCTAGGACACCTAAGGTCCCTAGATTAAATCATTAGCTATTTGCATTTGGACATTTAAATGCAATAAAATATTTTAAATGTCCAAATAATCTTGATCTTAAATGAGGGCTGTTGGAAATAACCCAAACAGTGCCCAAAACTATTTTCAGGATTTTTGAGTATGCTCTGGCATTTTAATTAAAGACAAAACCATTTGCAGAAAATAGAAAACTGAAATAAATAAAAAGAAAGAGAGAGAGAGAGAGAAGATACTCACCCGGCCTCACCCACTTGGGCCTCCTTAACTGGTGGCCCAGCCAACCGGCCAGCCCACCAGGGGCATACCTGTCTTCAACCTCTGCCTACTGGCAGAGGCAAGGCTGAGCACGGTGCCCACGCGGGCCGGCACGCAGCTGCCTGCCTGGCCTCCCTGGCCAGCGCGACGCTGGGGATCACCACCCTGTGGCCGTCTTGAACCCGCTGACCCCCTCGCCCTCTCTCTCCCTCTCGCTCCCTCGCTCTCCCTCCCCATGACCGAAGCCGCCATGGCTACCGCCAAGAACCACCGCGGCCGGCCATCCCACGGCTCACCGACGCGCCCACGAGCTCCGCCTCGTCCCTCTCTTCCTCCTCACCGAGCTGCCCGACGCTGGAAGCCCCTGGACGCCGCATGCACCGTCGTTCCCCTCGTCGGCACCGAGGATCACCACCGCCGATTTGCCGCCTCCTCTGCCTCCCCGAGCTCGCTGAGACCGTCTCCGACCCCGCTGTGAGCTCCGCCATCTTTTTCCCTGCTCCCCGCACTCGTACGCAACCTCTAGCCGCCTCCTCTAGCGTAGCCGAGCCGCCCCGCCGCCACGAGCTCGACTCCGGCGAACTCCGGCCACCCCCTCACCTCCCATTGGTCTCCCTAGATGCGCACGGGCACGGGCTATCCTCCGGTGCCCCTGGTGCACCGATTCGTCGCCTCTGGTGAGTTCCGAGCGAACTCCGCCGCGGTTCGAGGTCACTGCCGGCGAGACTCCGGCGACTGTCGACGTGGCCACCTGTTAGCACTAATAGCCCACTAATTAACCTCCTGACGCACTTACATGTGGGCCCTGTGCCTGATTAGCTTTAGTTAATTTTCTGTTTAGATTAGTTCTTAACCCAGTGGGACCCACGAGTCAACTTTGACCACGCTGACGTGGCCGTTGACTGGCCCCACCTGTCTGTGAGACAAACTAGCACTAGGTCACTGACCTGTGGACCCCACTGGTCAGGGTTGACTTGGTCAGCCGCCGTTGACCTGCTGTCGTCACGATGATGTAATGCTGACGCAGTAAGCTTTTCTGGGATTTTAAATAAATCAGAAAGGATTTATTTATTTCAGAAAATAGCTAAAACTTCTAAAAATCATAGAAAATAATCTATAACTCAGAATAAAATAAATTATATATGAAAAATTATCAGAAAAATTCAAGGAATCTGTTTATAGCACTTTCATGCATGATTGAACAGGCTAACCTCACTGAATAGGATGAATCGTGATTAGGGCAATTTATGAACTAGCCTTTGGAGTTGGAGTTTAACCTTGTTTGAATTCCACTTCAAATAACTTGGCTTACTGCTGCATTAGGTCAATTCAGTTCCTTAACATGACATGTCATTCATTTGAATGTGCATTGCAGTGAATGTTGGTTCTTTGTGTTTGCCGGTGGTTGTTCCCTCTCAGTAGACGTGTTTCGACAATGAGTTCGATGACACTGATGAAGAGTTATATTATCTTCAGAAGTGCCAGGCAAGCAAAACCCCCTTGTTCATTCCGATACAATCCCACTCTCTCGCTCCTGCTCTCTTTTACTGCATTAGGACAACAACGATTCAACTATTACATGCTGCGGTAGCGGAACCCCTTATCCTATGCATGACCTGTCATTGCCACAGTAAATAGATGAAACCCACTAGCATGAGTAGGAGTTGTTTGAGCCCTGATGTGCCTACTCATTCATGTTTGTTTGTCATGCCTGCTACTGCTTAGAGTTGAGTTAGGTCTGATTCATCGGGAATGAATTGGAATGGTGTTGAACATGTCCTACCGTGTGTGAGCTAAGTGTGTGAACACGATTTGGTAAAGGTAGCGGTGAGAGGCCATGTGGGAGTACATGGTGGGTTGTCTCATTGAAGTCGTCCTCAGGAACTGAGTTCTGTGTTTGTGATCCATGAAACAGCTGCTACCATGCATTGGGCCCTGAAATATGACCCCGCTCGACTTCTTAACCACCCTTGTCCTCTGTCCAGGAGTTGCAAGTAGTTTCTGGTGTTTGTAGTATGCTGGGGGCCGCACGCAGCGCTGACCGTAGGGGTGGGCTGTGTTGCGGTACGCACGTGGCACGGTGTACCGGGCGCCCGTTTGGTGTCTCAGGAACCCTGCACACATCGTTCGGGGCCGTATGTGGAAACCTCGGCTGGACTCCCTGCGGATGGAACCTGAATAGGCGATAAACCTGGACTAGAGACATGAGTGTTTAGGTAGGTCGTGGTCTACACCCACGTCGGCTTTCGCTTGAAGTCTGCCGAGCACATGTCGTGTGCAGACGCTAAGTGGTGGAAACATGTATGAAGAAGTACACCCCTGCAGGGTTAACCTCATCTATTCGAATAGCCGTGTCCGCGGTAAAGGACTTCTGGGTTGCCTATAACAGTTCATAGACAAGTGAAAGTGGATACTCTAAAATGCGCAAGATAAGCGTGAGTGCTATGGATGGCGTTCTCGTAGGGAGACGGGAGCGGATCCATAGTGGTGTATTGATATGGTGAATATGTGGACTCGTGTGCGCCACCTCAAAAGAGTTACTTGCAGTCGTAGTTCAGGATAGCCACCGAGTCAAAGCTGGCTTGCTGCAGTCAAACTCCACCACCCCCTTTGTTGATACCGATGCATATGTAGATAGTTCTGATGTAAGTCTTGCTGGGTACATTTGTACTCACGTTTGCTTATTCTATGTTTTGTAGAGAGACGTCAGTCTCGCTAGTAGTTCCGTGTGGACTTCGACGTTTAGCTTGATACCTCAGCTACGATCTTGTGCCCTCGGCAGGATCTGGTAGATAGTCAGGCTTCTCGGCCTTTTTCATTTGTAGATGTCTGTACTCAGACATGCTAAGCTTCCGCTTGTGCTTTGACTTGTATGCTCTGAATTTTGGGCCATGAGACCCATGTTTGTAATATCTCGCTCCTCGGAGCCTAATGAATAAATACTTGAGTCGTAGAGTTATGTTGTGATGCCATGTTGTATTTACACATACCAAGCATATTGTGTGTATGATTGAAATGCTTGGTATGTGTGGGATCCGACAATCTAGTTGCTTATCCTTGGCAGCCTCTCTTATGGGGAAATGTAGTCTAGTGCTTCCTGAGCGATAGTAGTCCGCTACAGCCCGGTTCACCGGAGTCCTGCTAGCCCAGCACTACTGCTTTGGACACTTGACTGGCCGGCATGTGTTTCACTTCGTTCCTGTGTCTGTCCCTTCGGGGAAATGTCACGCGCTGACATCCGGAGTCCTTCCTAGCCTGCTACAGCCCGGGTTACCAGAGTCCTGTTAGCCCAGTGCTACAGCCCGAATTTACACGCTGTTGACCGACATGCTCGAAGTTGATTCAGGTATGCCTGTCCCCATGGGTTATTGCCGCTTTGGGTTCACGACTAGCCATGTCGGCCCAGGTCCTTTGTCATATGGATGCTAGCGACACTATCATATACGTGAGCCAAAAGGCGCAAACGGTCCCGGGCCAGGTAAGGTGGCACTCGTGGGGATACCGTGCGTGAGGCCGCAAAGTGATATGATGTGCTACATGCTAGATCAGTGTGACTTAGGATCGGGGTCATGACACAATTTTCATGGTTATCATTATTCTTTAAAGCATACGTATCATCACAATAATCATCATAGATAGGAGGCATGCTTTCATCATAGTAAACTTGCTCATCCAAGCTTGGGGGACAAATAATATCATTTTCATCAATCATAGCTTCCCCAAGCTTGTGGCTCTGTATATCATTAGCATCATGGATATTCGAAGAATTCATACTAACAACATTGCAATCATGCTCATCATTCACATATTTAGTGCCAAACATTTTATAGATTTCTTCTTCTAACACTTTGGCACAATTTTCTTTTCCATCATACTCACAAAAGATATTAAAAAGATGAAGCGTATGAGACAAACTCAATTCCATTTTTTTGTAGTTTTCTTTTATAAACTAAACTAGTGCTAAAACAAGAAACAAAAAGATTCGATTGCAAGATCTAAAGATATACCTTCACTTACCTAGCCTCCCCGGCAACGGCGCCAGAAACGAGCTTGATGTCTACTACACAACCTTCTTCTTGTAGACGTTGTTGGGCCTGCAAGTGCACAGGTTTGTAGGACAGTAGCAAATTTCCCTCAAGTGGATGACCTAAGGTTTATCAATCCGTAGGAGGCGTGAGGATGAAGATGGTCTCTCTCAAGCAACCCTGCAACCAAATAACAAAGAGTCTCTTGTGTCCCCAACACACCCAATACAATGGTAAATTGTATAGGTGCACAAGTTCGGCGAAGAGATGGTGATACAACTGCAATATGGATAGAAGATATAGGTTTTTGTAAACTGAAAATATCAAAACAGCAAGGTAACAAGTGGTAAAAGTGAGCGTAAACGGTATTGCAATGATAGGAAACAAGGCCTAGGGTTCAAACTTTCACTAGTGCAAGTTCTCTCAACAATAATAACATAGATAGAACATATGACAAGCCCTCAACATGCAACAAAGAGTCACTCCAAAGCCACTATTAGCGGAGAACAAACATAGAGATTATGGTCGGGTATGAAACCACCACAAAGTTATTCTTTCAAATCAATCTGTTGGGCTATTCCTATAAGTGTCACAAACAACCCTGGAGTTTTTACTAGAATAACACCTTAAGATACAAATCAACCAAAACCCTAATGTCACCTAGATACTCCATTGTCACCTCAAGTATCCGTGGGCATGATTATACGATATGCATCACACAATCTCAGATTTATCCAACCAACATAAAACTACTTCAGAGAGCTACCCAAAGTTTCTACCGGAGAATCAAGAACGTGTGCATCACCAAGACATACATCAAGTGTTCTCATAAAGACTCAATCCGATAAGATTACTTGAAAAGGGGAAACTCAATTCATCACAAAGGAGTAGAGGGGGAGAAACATCATAAGATCCAACTACAATAGCAAAGCTCGGGATACATCAAGATCATGCCATAGAGGAACACGAGAGAGAGAGAGAGATCAAACACATAGCTACTGGTACATACCCTCAGCCCCGAGGGTGAACTACTCCCTCCTCGTCATGGAGAGCGCCGGGATGATGAAGATGGTCACCGGAGATGGATCCCCCCTCCGGCAGGGTACCGGAAAGGGGTCCCGATTGGTTTTTGGTGGTTCTGGAGGCTTGCGGCGGCGGAACTCCCGATCTATCTTCTGTTATGGAAGTTTTAGGGTATGACGGTATATATGGGTGAAGGGGTAACGTCGGTGGAGTTACGGGGGCCCCACGAGGCAGGGGGCGCGCCCAGGGGGGAGGGCGCGCCCTCCACCCTCGTGACCGCCTCGTGGATCTTCTGACGTGGGGTCCAAGCCCATCATGTGGGTTTCCTTCCAAAAATAACTTCTCCAGTTGATTTCGTTCCGTTTTGACTCCGTCTGATATTCCTTTTCCTCGAAATACTGAAATAGGCATAAAACAGCAAACATGGGTTGGGCCTCCGGTTAATAGGTTAGTCCCAAATATAATATAAAAGTGGATAATAAAGCCCGGCCTAAAACAGTAGATAAAGTAGCATGGCGCAATCAAAAATTATAGATACGTTGGAGACGTATCAATCCACATTGGCAGAAACTTGTTTATGGAGTGTTCATGGCAAGCCGGAAGCTAAAGCAGTACTTCCAAGGTCATCCTATCACTATGGTAAGTTCTGCCCCCTTGGGAGACATCATGCAGAATAGGGAGGCCACAGGACGAGTCGCCAAGTGGGCCATTGAGCTTGGGCCTCATGGTTTGAAGTACATGCCACGTACTGCTATTAAGTCTCAAGCCTTGGTGGATTTTATCAATGATTGTACAGAGTTGCAGGTACCTGAGGAGAAGCCAGATAACACATATTGGACTATTCACTTTGATAGGTCCAGGCAGTTAGAAGGCTCGGGGGTTGGAGTTGTTTTAACCTCCCCTCGAGGTGACAAATTTTGTTATGTGCTCCGGATTATGTTTGCTTCTACAAACAATGCAACTGAGTACGAGGCCTTACTGCATGGTCTCCGGATGGCCAAAGAGATGAATTTGAGCCGAGTAAGTTGCTTGGGGGACTCAGATCTCGTGGCTCAACAGGTGTCAGGCAAGTGGGACTCCAAGGATCCCCTTATGGCGGCTTACCGTCGTGAAGTTGATGCTGTGGCTGGGCACTTCAAAGGTTATCAAGTGGAACACAATGATCGAAGGAAGAATGAGGCGGTGGATGCCTTAAGCCGGCTGGGATCTCAGCGTAAGCCGGTGCCGCCTAACACCTTTCAAGATGTTTTGCATAATCCTTCTGTCAAAATACCCACAGAGGAAGACCTAGCGGTGCCAGACCCGGAGGCACAACTCGTGGCGGCTCTTCACGTCATCCCAGATTGGACAGTGTCATATTTGGCCTATATGACCCGGGGAGAGTTACCTGAGGATGAGACCTTGGCAAGACAAATCATCCGACGGTCCAAGTCCATGACAATTTTTCATGGTGAGTTACATCATCACAGCGTTACTGGGGCGTTTCAATGTTGTGTGTCACCTGCGGAGGGTCAGGAGATACTACGTGAGATCCATGAAGGGGATTGTGGTCATCATGCCGGCTCAAAATCTCTTGTGTCCAAGGCTTTCCGTCATGGCTTCTATTGGCTGACGGCTCATGCTGATGCGGAGGATCTGGTCAGTAAATGTGACGGATGTCAGAAATTCTCACGACGAGCTCATGTGCCTGCTCAAGAGTTGAGGATGATTTCAATTACTTGGCCGTTCGCAGTCTGGGGGCTTGATATGGTCGGGCCTTTCAAAAGGTCTAAGGATAAAAAGACGCACCTCCTGGTGGCAGTGGACAAGTTTACAAAGTGGGTTGAGGAAGAGTCGGTCAGTAAGTGTGATACAGCCACGACGGTTCAGTTCATGAAAAAGGTGATTTTTCGTTTTGGCTTTCCACACAGCATCATAACTGATAATGGCACTAACCTCTCCAAAGGTGCCATGGAAGAGTTCTGTCAATGAGAACATATCCGGCTTGATGTTTCGGCTGTCGCTCATCCTCAATCCAATTGTCAAGCAGAAAGAGCTAATCAGGAGATTTTGAAGGCTATCAAACCCCGGCTCTTGGTCCCCTTACAGCGGACGCCGGGTTGTTGGGTGGAGGAGCTACCCTCTGTGCTTTGGAGTATCAATACTACGCCTAACAGATCTACGGGTTACACACCTTTCTTCATGGTGTACGGAGCGGAGGCATTCCTGCCAAGTGACATCCGGCATGACTCACCCCGCATGGCGGCTTACGTTGAGGCTGATAACGAAAAAGTTCGTCAGGATGCACTTGACTTGTTGGATGAGGAGCGAGACTTGGCAATAGCCCGCTCAGCGATTTACCAGCAAGACCTGCGCCGCTATCATAGCCGCCGCATTAGAAGCAGAACCTTTCATGAAGGCGACTTAGTGCTCCGGATCATCCAGGATCAATCCGATATGCACAAGCTATCCCCTCCTTGGGAAGGGCCCTTTGTGGTCAGCAAGAATCTGAACAACGGGTCATAATACATTATCGATGTTCGAGAGTACAAAGACTCACGTAAGTCGGAAGAGGAGACCCGCCGGCTGTGGAATATCGCTCATCTTTGGCCTTACTATACTTGAGCCACCGGCTCTCAAGATGTATATATTTTAACGATGTATATATTATATAAGGCAATAAAGCAGGACCTCTGTCCTTTTCACCCTCAAAAGTTTACATGTCTTCCTTATCATGTGGTGGAAACAACCGACAGGGAGCGGGTCATATCTAAATCCGGCTTTCCCTTTGGTCCGACTTATGATCATATCTGAATCTAGCCATGATCACTTGGGGGCTTCCTGTTCAAACATATGTCGTATTCGAACCAAAGAGAACATAGCTGTCGATACCCACTTGATCGGCATACTGCCAAACCCACTTGGGGGCTTCTTGGTCATATTTGAATCATAACTTAACCCCTTTGGGTCTGACGTGGATCGTATTCGAATCAGCATCATTAAACAACTCTTATGGTCACTTGGGGGCTTCCTGTTCAAACATAGGTCGTATTCGAACCAAAGAGAACATAGCTGTCGATACCCACTTGATCGGAATCGCCAAAGCCACTGGGGGCTATATGATCGTATCCGAATCTTAGCTTAACCCCTTTGGAACGGTTCACTAATCGTAATCGAATCAGAGGCCTTTAAAATTTTGTTTATTATTTATCATACTTTGTAAGCGTAAGTATTTGACTATCTTGAGGCCCTCTTGAAAGTACTGGAGTGGTTCTTGTTTCCACCAGTTTAATATTGGTCACCTCAGGTTGTTAAGTGCCAGGTGAACATTATATGTGCCGACTTTCAGGAGTTAAATTTACGCTCATAGTTTGGGTCAGATAAACCGACGAGATTACCAAAAGGATCGTAGGTATGTTGTTGTGATCATGTTTAACAGATGTAATCATAACCCGGCCTATACATGATGTTTTGGTTCATGCTCCGGGTTATCAGTACCTTATGTGACCCCCGATGCAATAAGTCACCAAGGGAATTCTATTTTGTTCTATATGCAGGACAAGACAAGCAATTTTTTGTTTAACATAAAGGAAATGGAAGATCGATATAAGCTGGAAGTGTATGGCGATGGCGACTGAAGAAAGTATTGAGCGCCATAAACATGAGCGAAGGCATGGAAAAAATCAAGAGGTTTTTCTACCCTATTACAAGACTCCCCGAGTCTTAATAATGAAGCATTGTTTTCATAAAGACGTAAACATATGACGCTTGGCGGTTCACTCCTTGGTTAGCTTGAAGATTCTGGGTTATCCTTTTCCGCCTCTCCGTCGGCTGCCCTGTCCTGGCAGGTGGACGATGCCCAGTCAATGCCATTCAAAGCTTCAAACTTAGCTTCGTCATCTATTAAACCGGCTGGGTCGACTTCAGGGGCAAAGGTATGCTTACGGATTGGAGGGATCAGGCTGACATCGTCATAGAGAGGTGTTGGGATTCTCTGATTCTCGCTGTCATAACCCGGCTAATACTTGGTAAGATCAGTATCGTTCCCAATAAGAGTAGCCACAGGGCGTATATCTTTGACACAGGCGGTCAAATACTGTTCATCAAATAAGGTCCCATCCTCCTTCAGACTCAGGTATACAAGAGCGAGGTCGGCCGGGTCTAGTTCTAGAATCCATGCTTTAGCCCGGCTCAACGCAGCTATGGCCCCGGCTCTTGCGGATGCCCGCCTTAGTTCTTGGACACGCTGAGGTAATACAGCAAGCCGCTTCAGCACGTCTTGTAGGAGGTGAGGAACGTCATTTGATAAAGCTACAACGGCCAAGGCACGTTGTAACCCGGTGTAGAGCTGTTCCACCAGAGTATAAACCGCCTTCAGCTTGATCAACATGTTCTGCTTGAGGTTTGTGCTCCTGGGCCTGCATTATTAAACATAAGGTGAGCCAGAGGTAACAATTGAAAGAGGGTTTGCAATATTTAAAGTTTGTATGAGTAGCTTACCAAATATTGCTGAGACCATTTGAGATATCTGGCGCTTTAAGCCGGACAACTCGGTTGTTGCTTTGGCGAGCGATGCCTCTGCTGTCTCGGCCCGTGTCACCAGTGAAGCCATTTCATCAGCCGAGGTTTTCTTATCCGTTTCAAAGTTTTTCTTCAACTTCTCTTGTTCAGAGACACTGGATTCAAACTTGGAGTTGGCCTTTTGAATTTCAAGTTCTTGAGCTGCCAGGCGGCTCTTCAGGTCAGCAATCTCCGACTCAAATTGACTTATGGTGGCCTGCATTGATGCCGGGTTATAGTCAGGATCATTGCAAAATAACAATAAGTCCCAAGCACTTCACAAGCAAAGGTACTTGACACTTGGGGGCTAGTGTATGCTGAAGAACTCTAAATTACTACGCCGGCTCATGAAAATTAAGTCCCAAGCACTTTGCAAGCAAAGATACTTGGCACTTGGGGGCTAATATGTATCGCAAGTTCAAAGTATCATGCTACAACCGGGTTACATATCTTCTTTCTAAACCGGATAAGCAGTGCTAGGCGGTTTTCTAAAAGTCTACAGTATATTTACTTATAAGGAATAGACTTGGGGGCTGGTACAGTAAGTAGGGTTAAGGAAAAGTCATACCTCAGATTTTTGTTGTATTTGCTTCACCATGTCAATTTCCAGGTCACGGCTGTTATGCACTTGACTAATGTAGCCAGCGATGATCTCCCCAATACTCAAGTGAGTGTAGTCACCAATATCTAACTTGGCCTTTCGGCGCTCCAAAAGCTCCTCCTTGGCAGAGCACTTGGAAAGGACAGTGGGCTGACCCGACTCAACAAACTACGCCTTGAGAATTTCAACTTCCAGATCAATTGTCTTGGCCAGGCTAGGAGTTTCCGGTTTATCAGAACCACCAAGAGTTTCTTCAGTAGGCGGATTGGAGGTTTGTGCTGGAATGTCATAAACTGGTTCAGGCAGCGGCTGAGGAGTGGAAGTGTTAGGGGCAGCTGTGCCAAGCTCCGGTTCAGTCTCGACAGGGTCTTGGGCTGGCTTATTCTTCGCTTTCTTCCTGGGCTTCACTTGCACGCTTTGGACAAGATAGAAGAGTAAGTACAAAAGCATGAGTAAGGTAAAGCATAAGACAAGTAAATTTACATTACTCGGGGGCAGTTTTGAAAGCCGGCATGTTGGATTGCATAGACTCGCTGGAGGAAGGAGAGGTATCCTGATAAATGGAGTCAGAGGAATTGAGAGGTTGATGAATTAAACCCGCCAAAGGTAAAACGGAACGTAAATCAAAGATAACCTCATACTGACGCTTCCTGGTTACATCGGGTAAGCCGGAGGAGAGCTCCGCATCTTTGCTGGTCCGGGTCAGCCTCCGGCTTTCATATAGCTGTTGCTACAAAAGAAATTGAGGATCTTGGTAAGCCAAAGGATGTGAAAATCTTACTTTCCGGGTCACTCTTCGAATTTTCTGCCGTGGCAAAGGCTCGGAGTCGGAGGAGATTATAGTTACCTCTTCCTCGACGGCTTGGCTGTTTCCCGTGTCTTCCTGAAAGAATTAATGTTAATAAAGTAATAATAAAGGAATCAGGGGGGTTGAGAGTTACCTCTTCTTCGTCGTCATTGGTATCATCCAGTTTTGACATATCTGAAGCGCTTGGCTTTTTCTTCCTTGAGGTTCCTGGTTTGGAGGCTTTCCTTTCAGCTCTCTTAGCTGCTCTGGCTTGTTTGGCAGCCTCATGGTCATACTTGACCTTCCAGAAGTTATCATTGGCCTATAAAAAATGATAAAGGGTTATGAGTAAAGGCCAGGTATAGCACAATAAAGAGTATTTATTGAGGTTGATGACTCACTGCAGGGGTCGGGTTCTTCTTGCAGAAAGGAAGTAAGCCAACGACATTACTGGTCACCGTGCCCTCTTTCAACAAAGTCTGGGTCGTAGCCTCCACAGCATCATCTGGTAAGTCGTCAGGACTATGACGCAGTGTGTCATCCTTCTCGCCGGAGTAGTTACACATTAAGCCGGGGCGGCGGCTTAACGGAATCACTCGCCAAGAAACCCAGACTCGGACCAGGTCGATGCCATCTAAGCCGTTCCCCAAAAGAACTTTGATTTTCTTAATAGTGGGGGCGAGTGGCAGGCGTTCAACAGCAGTCAACTTGTCCGGCAGCGGGTGGCTGGATTCAAGGCACAAGGCGCGGAAGCCGGGAAACGGGTTTTCATCAGCCGGAGAAGTGTCCTGGCAGTAGAACCACGTCTGGTTCCAATCCTTCGGATGACTCGGCAGTTCAGCATAAGGGAAGAGGCAGTCTCTCCGCCGCTGAATCGAGATGCCACCAAGTTCTAGACTGGGCCCGTTGGCGCGTTTGTTCTGCCGGTTTAAATAGAACAATTCTCTGAATAAAAGTAAGTTGGGCTCTTCTCCAAGATACACCTCGCAGAACACTTGGAAGTTGCAAATATTTGACATGGAATTGGGCCCGATGTCTTGAGGTCTTAGGTCAAAGAATTGCAAAACATCCCTGAAGAATTTTGAACCGGGTGGAGTAAATCCCCGGCTCATATGATCAGTAAAAATAATCACCTCCCCCTCTTTGGGGTGAGGTTTCTCCTCGGACGGGTCAGGAGCACGATAAGACATGACCTCCTTCTTGGGGAGATAGCCAGACTTCACAAATTCAGACAAGGTGCTCTCCGTGACAATGGACTTGACCCAGTTACAGGTCACAGGAGCCTTGGGAGACTTAGGTGCCATTACGCAAGCGGAAGCCTATGACAAAATAAAGAGTTTCCGGTTCAACTTTAACCCAGAGGAGAGCATTATTAATTTATTCTGGTGACTTAAGAAGGGCCTAATGACATATGGGTAACTATGCAGTAATCTTTAAGCCGCTACAGGTATCAAAGGCAGTTAAATTTGCTTAAGTCGCCAGAACCAAGCAAGGTTGGCAAATCAGTGTCAATTTCTTAAACTGGCTAAATAGACTACCATGGCTAAGCAGATGGAACAGATAGAGTTTTTGACTAAGTATAGGACGAACAGGTTTCACAAGTTGTGACTATTATTTTGGATCAAATGGTCGTTCTAAAAAGAAAATTTCTAGCCCTAGAAATAGCACAGATAAAGTTCATAGGCTCGAGTGAAGCTTCTGAGCAACGGAAAGGGATCTATTTGCATTTGGAAATGGGTGCGACATAGCCGCCGAAGTAGTTCTATGTTATCTGAAGATCAAAAGAGGGCATTGGAGGTGGAAACTATCAAGGGTTGGCTCAGACAGAGACGAATGCCGATGAACTCAAAGAAGCCTCGATGCAGATCTAAAACAGAGAAAAAAGGGAACTCACAGATGCAGACTGACTACGGAGGTTCGTTGTCGTGTTCTGGTCGAGCTCAGGTTGATGCAGTGGCCGGAGTTGGTGAAGATGAGAAGCTCGGCGGCGGTGGGGCTCGAGCAACAGGGAAGCAGCAAGCAGAAGAAGACGACCAAGAAGGGGGAATGAAAAGGACCTAGGTCGGGCCTATTTATTAGGAAGGGTTAACTGAAACGGCGCGAGAAACGAGGAGACCGAACATATTTATCCAGCGACCCTAACGCCTCGATTCTCAGAATGGTCAGTAAAGGCAAAGATCCGTTGGATGATATGACGGAGAAAGATATGAATTTAATTGAATATGACGTCACGGTGGGTTAATACGGATCCAGAAGATGATGTCACGACGGGTTATGGCTTTTGCGCTGACAGAAGACTGAAGGCTTGTTCTTTAAGGTATTTTAAGATTGATAGGAACCGGTTCAAATCAATCTGGGGCCTAATGTTGGGGATAGAACTATTTGTGTAAGCCGCCCAGGAGGGGCCGGGTTACGCAAAGAAGGACTCATCAGAGAAGCCCAAGACCAAGCATGAAGATGGCGGTTCTATAAAAGGTCTAAGGCCCACAGGCGGCTTAAGGCCCATAGTGATAAACCGCCATGATGGTATGACTTGTAACATAAGGCAGAATTAATTAGTCATCGAGCCGGACATTGTCTATGAGCCGGCTGGGACTCTATAGGCCGCAGGGCGTCAACCCGTGTATGTAAGGGGACAACCCGCGGCGGCTTAGGGAAAGAAACAACTCATCGAGAGCCAGGCATAGCGTATCTCGCTCCCTGGTCATCGAAACCTCAGCAATATCAACCGAACTAGACGTAGGCCTTACCTTCACCGTAAGGGGCCGAACTAGTATAAACCCTCTTGTGTCCTTTGTCCCGATTAACCCCTTTAAGCTTCCTAGTTGTGATGGCTCCACGACTAAGTCCTTGCAAGAGGACATCTGCCGTGACAATTCCATGACAGGTATCAAGACTACCAAAGCTTAATGGGTATGGAATGGATAAGTGCTGAGGTTGCAGCAGCACTAAGAATTGTATGGTGGTAACTTACCAGTATAAGAAAAAGATGAGAAACTACGCAACGGTTGCAAACTAGTAATGATCAAGTGATCTTGAACTACTTATGTTCAAACATAACCCAACAGTGTTCTCTTCCCGAACTTCGTCGAAAAGAAACAATCGGTTACACACGCGGTTGGTCTATTTTAAGGAGTTTAGGGTCAAGTTCTCTACAATCGGATATTAAAAACTCCCATCTTCCACATAACCGCAGGCATGGCTTTCGAAAGATTAAACCCTATAGGGGTGTCCCAATTTGGCCCACGACAAGCTCTCACGATCAACCAAGGGAAATCCTCCTCCCCGAACAACCCAATCAAGCTCAGAATCCCGGTTCACAAGACATCTCGAAAATGGTAAAACAAGTCCAGCAAGACCTCCCGACGTGCAGACACCCTGATAGTAGCCGCGCGTATCTCATATCAGGCCACGATCGGATGAGCGCAGCATACAGCAACTGAGACCTGAGTTTCCCCGGGGGAAGCTACACACAATTCTGATTTGGACCAACACTCATGAGGAGCATTGGCCCGGGTTGTTGATTAAGAAACCTCGGGTGCTAGCCGGTCCCGATGTAAGTTTTAATTATTATTAGGCAAATGGTAAAACCAAAGTTGGGCCTTGCTGGAAGAGTTTTATTCAAAGAGAACTATCAAGGGGGGCCCATAAACCCTGACCGTGTTAGGAATGCAAAATCAAGGAACGTAACACCGATATGTCGAAAACTAGGGCAGAAAGAGTGGAACAAAACACCAGGCAAAAGGCCGAGCCTTCCACCCTTTACCAAGTATAAAGATGGATTAATTAAATAAGAGATACTGTGATATCCCAAGATATCCATGTCCCAACATGGAATAACCTACAACTACACTTGCAACTAGCAATGTTATAAGAGGGGCTGAGCAAAGCGGTAACATAGCCAAACAACCGTTTGTTAGGATGGTGGAAAAGGTTATAGGTTGTCATGTCTATTTAGGAGGCTTGTTAGACAAGTGGTAGGTAGCACAACATAGCGATAACATCGAGACAACTAGCAAAGCAAAGATAGTAGTGGTATCCAGGATAACGGTCATCCTGCCTGAAATCCCGCTCGGAAGTATATCGAGCCCATGAAGTAGATAAACCAACAAAGTCCAATGAATCCTCACAATCTCAATGAAACCGAGAACTATCGAGAAGAAGCACAACCGGAAAGAAGCAAACATCACGGTAAACACAGAAGCAAAAATAAGACATGATGCACAATCAAACATGATGCATGACAAGATTAAATGTTGTTAACATGGCAAGAGAGGATCAATGAAAGAACCCCACATCAAAGCAAGTTTAAATGAGTCCGGAAACAACACATAACAATTCCGGAAAGTCCCCATATGCAAGTTTCAAATTCGGTACTGTTCTGAACAAAATATTATGTTAAAGTTGTTAAACAGCAAGTTAAAGTGCAACATGATGATCTACATTTTTTATCAAGTTAAAAGTTCATTTAATTCGGAGCTAGGGTCTAGAAGATATTAGCTAAACAAGTTTAACATGGCATTGATGCAAAATGCATGCAAACATCAACCACAAGCACTCAAATCGTGGATGCAACAAGATAATATGCAACTGTATGGAATTCCAAGCAAGTTTCATATAGAGCATGATCAAAACGGAGCAACAGATCAACACCTACACATAACACAAGTCTAAACAACAATCTGCCCAAAACAGCAACTAGGCATATGGCAAGCATCAAAACAACATGCTACAGGAACTATATGGGCACAAACTTGATAGGCACTTGAAGTGGAGATGGAATGCTTCAAAACATCTTTACTAATCCGGTTCATAAGCATCATTTTTAATTTACTATGATCCATGCAAAATGCAATGTTATGAAACAGATCATGACAGTGAAAAACTAGGATTATACATGAGCAGAGGTAATGTGATGGCAAGTTGGAGGCATGAAACAAGTATGCTGCAGTGCATGAACATGGCATCAAAAGGCATAGCATGCTAGCACATATCATGGAGGTGAAAACACATAACATGGCATATACAAAGGAGCAACAGGTTCATGGGAATCATCAAGACAAGATGCAAACATGAAATAAGCTGATTCTCATGACTAGAGAAAATCTGAGAATGCAACCAGGTACATTATGATGCTGACTTTGGAGGCAGATAACAGAAATCATGGCTATTTTAATAATTATGCAGAGGGCATGAGCATATAGTAGGCATGGCATACTCCAACTTACTCAATGGCACCGCTCTATATGATGCAGAGATTAATTACAATGAGCTTTGCAAAATGGAACATGTTGTTAACAGGTTGACAGATTTAGCATGATGGCAAATTTGGAGCAAAAATAAGTCAAGCTACATCAAGTTTATATGATAACTAAGGGCATGAAATCAAATTACACATAACGTAGATCAAATCACATCAAAGAGTCTTATGCATATCGGCTATGGATTAGTGGGAACAATCAAGCAAAGATGGCAAGTTTTGTAACAGACAGTTTGAACTTAGTGAAATTAACAAGTCTGAAATTAGCAACATTGACTAGGCATGTTTGCAAGATCATGGCACTCACATCACGACATATCATGGCATGAAATAAATACTAGAAGCAAGAGGACATAAAATTACACCAAACACATGTTGACAAGATGCTCATATGACATATGCATTAAATCAGCTAAAAATAACAAAAGGGCAAGTTATAACAGTTTCAGCACATAACATCAGGATACACTTTTGCAATGAAGATTATGACATGAAGATGAACCCTAACATGAATGCAACAACCACCCCAATCATGAGAACGGAGAGTCTCTACTAGGGAAAAGCTTATACACAGAATCTTACCAGCAGAGCTGTTTAAAACAAGGTGCTAGTGCTACTTAGCAGTAGCGCACGGATACAAACTGCGCTACTTGTCGGAGTAAATGACCATGGGTAGCCTCATCTGCTCCCCATGGCGCTTCAAGACATCGGGGTCGGCTGTGCCCCTCAAGCCTCGAAGACGAAGAACCACCTTCTCAGGGCCGGCTGGTCCAAGCGGTCGGCTGCTAGAGGGCGGCAGTTCCTAGAAGACAGCCATGAGGTGGGCCGACCCCTAGCAGGCGGCCTCCAGAGAGGCCGGCTCCTAGCAGGTGGCCCCCCTCCGCTCCCTTGAAGTTTGCATCATATTATAATGACGAGACGGGGCCTGGCTACAGTGCAGCCTGCCACCCTCAAATCTAGGGCGGACCGTGGCCATAGTGCAGCGTACGGGGCGGACATCCCTCGCCCGGCGCGGCACTGTTGCCACGCAGCCAAGGATGCCACCCATGGAAGAGGAGGCCATGCTCCCACTACGGACTATCGGTACGGCACGAAGGCGGCGGGCCCTACCTATCTGTGAGAGACCAACTCCTTACCAGTTGGCAAAGGGGAGGCTGACTCCCCACCAGGCGGCCCTCCCCCTTCCTCGGAGTCCATGTGCCATTAATTAGAATAGATGGGGAGTGGCTACAGTGATCGCTCGCCAGGCGGCGGAACTGTAGCCACGCCTTCCCCGACAAAGCACACATCATCATGGCACTGCCACAGTACTAAGCAGCTGGTAGGACCCGCCAGCGACAGACGCGGCCTGCCGGCCAAGTAAGAGACAGCCGGCGGGACCCGCCAGCGACAGGCGCGGCCTGCTGGCCAAGTAAGAGACAGCCGGCGGGACCCACCAAGCAGCGGGCCCCAACAGCCAGCGGAGAAGCCGGCGACCATAAACACTGACAGCCGGGTCCTACACCCGGTCAGATTACCATTGTACTCCTAGGGGTAGGCCTATATAAACCCCCCATGGCACCCATGCAAAGGGTTCAACCTCTTAGATACCACACACACATATAGAGAGAGTGAAGCTAGGGCTAGCCTTTTCCTTCTTCCTCCTCTAGAGAAATAGCTCAAGGAGCAAGCTTGTAGCCACCATTTTTGAGATAGTGATCATGCGGAGACACCGCAGGACTAGGGGTGTTATCTCCTAGGAGAGCCCCGAACCTGGGTAAGATGTGTCGGCGTACATGTCTACGCCTTATCCCGTTTCCAGGCACTGGCAATGTCTTACTCCCCCCACCATGATAAGCTATCCTTTGGCATATGTCGCCTGACACCCCCAACATTTGGCGCCCACCGTGGGGCTATGTGCACCGTCGTCCGATGCCGGGGTTTTCCTGGGCTCCCCGAGCACCTATGGGGACGAATCCCCTTCTTGGTTCGGCGGGGGGCGGAGGTCGCGCGAAGAGCGGATCGAGGCGAGGCACGCGGGGGAAGGTTTTTACCCAGCTTCGGAGCTCTCCGGAGAGATAACGCTCCTACTGCTGCTTTGTGGATTGTATTGAGTTCTTGCTCGGGAGCGCCGAGTGCTACAGTACACTCGAGCAGCTAACGAGACCGAGCGCTTCTCTGAGGATCGATCCCCCCCTACGTTGTGCATGGGCCTCCTTTTATATGTTCAAGGGGTCTCCAACAGGTGGCAACGTATGTAAGGGCAAAAGTGTAAATATGCTGCGGTAGGTACAGCTACCTACACAGTGTATCATACCTAACCCTGACGGCAGGGGACAAAGGCATTAAATGCCCGTCTACATCGCCCAGACGGTGCAGAAAAGGGACCGTCAGGGGCGCCATCGCTCGCCACGATGGCGATCCTGTCAGCGCTGCATGCCATAGTGTACCCCTGGCTGCACAGCCTCCCGCCACGTACGCTGGGAAGGGTCCCGGAGCGACACGTAGGTGGGTGAGCTGGAGCGCGGGTACAGAATGGCTGCCTACCGCGGCAAGCGCCTTGCCGCGGCCATTGCCTTGTCGCGCCCTGGAACTTGTCGCTCGCCGGGTCCTGCCGGGACGCGTGGCGCGCTGCGGCAGGTTCTTTCAGATGCTCTCGTTGGGCTTCCCGGCAAGCTCCTCTTGCCGGGGTCTTATACCTTGAATGGCCTTCCCGGCAAGCTCCTCTTGGCGGGGACCCTTCTCCTTGACTTAAGTACTTTGTTCTCGAATGTCTCCAAAGGATTCATAGAGAGCCTTGGTGATCACCTGGCGGGCCTTGCCGCGGGGTGCTGCGACTGCCCGTGCACAAGTTCGGGATACTAGAGTACCCCTACTTTAGTACATCGACAGGAGCCCCCGGGCCTGGGCCACATACGTGGCCGGGAGCTGTTGGGCCAGGCACAAAACAGGGCACGGGCAAGCACGGCCTGGGTCGCGTTGTACCTTGCTCCACATCCACCACGCCCTCCCGAACGACACGCGTTGATTGGGGCGTCGCGGGGGAGGTCGTGTGTGGTTCCTTTACTCGGAAAGGCCGAACGTCCGCCCCCTGGCGGTTCGTATCTTCCTCATAAACGGAGGGAGGCGTGGAGGCGTGGTCTTCGAGGCGTCCACCCCCCACGATCACGGGGTGGGGAGAGGTCGCCTCATCCGTCGCCTCAGCTCTGCCCTCCCACCACGCGGCTTCCATGCGCTTGGAGTGGCAAACGGTGGAGGCAGGAAATCGGGTCGTCATGGGTTGAGGCAGCAGGTCAGGCCCAGTTCCCTACGCCTTCTGTTTCTCGATTGGCCGAGCGGGGCGGCCGAGCCCCCACCCCTCTCCTTTATAAGGAGTGGGATAGGGGGGGACGGAAACCCGCATTCTCTCATCTCCTCCTTTCTTCAGCTTCTGCTCCTCTTTCTTCCATCCTCCATGGAGAAAGGGAACCCTGGTCCTTCGATGGTAGCGACGAGGGTTGCCGCTAGGCAACGCGTTCCTCCTCCCTCCGCACCCATGGCGGCAGAGCCAACCGCAAGGGGAAGAGGGAGGGGACGAGGCCGCGGGCGAGGTCGAGGGCGAGGCCGAGGCGGTCGGGGAAGAGGCGGACGAGGCAGCTCGCCGGCCTCGCCTCCGCCAACAGATCCTCTCCCCGTGGCGGACGACATCGGGGACGACCCTTGCGAGTTCTTCGTCAGGCTGCGTCGGCCGCCTCGTCATCGCCTTCGTCTCCCGACTCCATTTGCGAGTGTGATGGAGTTGGATCCGCCCGAGACACTGAGGTTGCATATGAGGGGCTGCGGAATCAGCGGTACGCGAGTCCGCGTCGACTTCCCGGCCCCTGATGTGATGTATCTTGGTCGAGGGTGGAAGACGTTCACCCGTATCCACAGCTTGACGGCGGGCCTCACCCTCCATTTTAAGCTGACGGAGGGCGGTCTCCTCTCCGTCAAGGTCTTCGGGTGCTTCGGGACTCGGGCACGGTGCTGCGTGGAGAGCTCCTCCGATAGCGAAGGCTCCTCCTCGAGCGGGAGTGACGAGGAGGACAGCGACAGCGGCGACGAGGATAACGGGCGGCGGGATGACGGGTCCGACTAGGTGTTGGGCGCCGCTCCGTGGGGCACCGGCGACCCCATCATCCGCGTCGCTGGTTCCTGGAGCTTCTCGAGGAGGCTGCGGAAGAGGAAGAGGGCAGGCGGCAAGGCCGTCAACTCAGAGTACGAGGGCATGACGCCCTCGACAGCGTGCTGACGTCCTGCCGCCTCGTCTTCAAGCTTTTGCCTCCGGCGCCACCATCACCATGCTGTCGCGATGTCCTGTTGGTGTCTTCTGGCACCCGTAGTTCATCTAGGCGCCCCTTTTGCCCTTTTCGCCTCCTTGACCTGTCTCCTGAAGATAGGGACAAGAGAGGGATTACGGGCACCTTATGTCTTTTTAGTTTGTAAGCCCTCGGGCCTTAGTTCCGTTTAAAACTTGTAATCCCATTATTCATGTTCTTCATCCTCTTATGAACTGTACCTGAGTGGAATGCTTTTTAATGAAAAGGGGATGCTTGCGGGGTCACTTGTCTCGCGGGTGGAACCCACGTCAAGGAGCGAATCCTTTATATCTTTTAAGATAGACACTTTTTTTCCCGGCAGCAGGCCCTGCCTTCTTCCCACGTCGCTCGCCCTTTCTCACGCTCTTGGCGGAGGCCGGGAGGAGGCGGGATCAGGCTCCTCGCTTCGTCCCTTAGCTGTCGCGACTACGACCTTACCTGGCCCTGGGGACGGGCCCTAGGGCCTAGAGTTAAGGGAGCATGGTAACTTTCAGGAAGAAACGAGGTTTCGCATACCTCAATCCATAAGAGAATGCATGATAAGGGATGAAAAACTTATCTGAGATAGCAGCCCCCGGCAACTCTGGTTCGCCGTGGGCTAATCCTTGCACTTGCAACCCCCGGCATTACTGGCTTGCCGGGGTCTTGCAGCCCCCGCAACACTGGCTTGCCGGGGTCCAGATGTTTGTCCATCCTCCTTCTCCTTTTCGTCCTCAAGTGGTCCGGCAAGGATATGGTGAGTCCTGCGAACCAGGGAAACGAAATAACGGCAAAGGGACGCACACTCGACCTCTAAGTTAGGGGTTAGCCACTACTAAGCACTATCAACCCTAACCAAGGACGAGACTCGACTCAGCATGCATGCTAAAACTCAGGGCGCCAGCGCTTTATCTTCGCTCAGGGTCTGCGCCTGGCTTTGTACAAAGGATTACATGCAACAGCGGTAAGACTTGTACAAAATGGTGGTTGCCGAACAGGGTCCGACAACCGCGCCTTACGGATAAAACTTACGACGATGCTCGATGTTCCAGGAGTTGCTCACCGGAATGCCATCCTCGGCCTCAAGGCGGACAGCGCCAGGCCTCGTGAATCGTTTCACCCGGTAAGGGCCTTCCCACTTTGGCGTCAACTTGTTGGAATTCTTGGCGGAATGAACGCGCCGAAGAACAAGGTCGCCTTCCTCGAGACTTCTGGCTTTAACTTTGCGGCTATGGTAGCGGCGCAAAGCTTGCTGGTATCGAGGAGCTCGTACAGCAACCTGAAGACGGTCTTCCTCAAGGAGCAGCGCATCATCTCGCCGCAGCTGCTCTTGCTCAAGCTCATCATAAGCGAGCACTCGAGGTGACCCGTATACGAGTTCCGTGGGGATAACTGCCTCTGCTCCATAGACTAGAGCGAAAAGGTGTCTGGCCAGTGGCTCGATTTGGCGTCGTCCTGATCGACCAAAGAACCACCGGCAGCTCCTCGGTCCAGTTTCTTCCGCACTTGTGCAGCCTGTAGAAAGTCCGGGTCTTGAGTCCACGCAGCAATTCTGCATTTGCCCTCTCTGCTTGACCGTTGCTCCTGGGGTGAGAAAAAGAAGCAAAGCAGACCTTGGCGCCGAGGTCTTGGACGTACTGCATGAAGTTGCGACTCGTGAATTGTGCACCGTTGTCGGTGATGATCCTGTTAGGGATTCTGAAGCGGCAAACAATTGACCTGAAGAACTTGACTGCTGACTGTGCTGTCACCTTCCTCACTGGTTCCACTTCTGGCCACTTTGTGAACTTGTCGATTGCGACGTACAAGTACTCAAAGCCCCCGACTACTCGAGTGAAAGGGCCGAGGATGTCGAGCCCCCAGACCGAAAATGGCCAGGATAAAGGGATTGTCTGGAGAGCTTGAGCTGGTTGGTGTATCTGCTTGGAATGGAACTGGCACGCTTCACACTTGGTTACTTGTGCAGTTGCATCCTGGAGGGCTATCGGCCAAAAGAAACCTTGCCGGAACACTTTGCCGGCAAGTGCTCTGGCGCCAATGTGATGACCACATATGCCTCCATGCACCTCTGCCAACAGCTTCTGTCCATCTTCCCAGGGAATACACTTCAATTTCACTCCATTGAGCCTTCTTCTGTACAGTGCGGTGTCAACGAACTGGTACATACTAGACTACCGGGCTACTCTTTCCGCTTCTTCTGGCTCTTCGGGAAGTTCTCCTGACTAGAGGAAACGGACGATCTGCTGTGCCCATGCTGGAGCCTGCGGCTCGACAACAAGGACTAAAGGCATATCTGCTGCTGCGGGAACATCTGCTTCTACGGCGAGAACCCGCGGTTCAGCCGGAGCTTGATGATCCCCGGCAAGTTTGCCGGAGCGAAACTTGTCGGGAGCGTCTGCTTCAACGAAACAAACCTTGGGGCTTGTCGGAGCAGACTGCTCCTCAGCACTCTTGGCGTTGATCTTGGGGACCTTCTTGGCGGCGGCTTCGGTAAGCTTAGCCGGAAGATAGTCACCAGAAATCAACTTCCTCTTCCTGCTCTGTCCAGTTGGTGGCGTCACGGATGGTTGAGTCAGCTTGAGCACAAAGATCCCTGGTTCCACAGGTAACTTGAATGCCGCGCACTTTGACAGGCCGTCAGCGATGTCGTTCTGAGCTCTAGGAACATGTTCCATCTGTAGGCCGACAAAGTGCTCTTCCAGCTTCCTCACTTCATCAACGTAAGCTTCCATCAACGGACTCTGATAATCCTTGTTTACTTGGTGGACGACAAGCTGCGAGTCACCCCTGACAATGAGTTGCTTGATCCCAAGGTCCGCCGCGATCCTGAGACCGGCGAGCAATCCTTCATACTCTGCAGTATTGTTTGTTGCTTGCTCCCTGGGAAAGTGCATCTGGACCACGTACTTGAGGTGCTCTCCGGTGGGTGCGACAAGCAGCACGCCAGCACCGGCGCCTTGTAGCGAGAACGCGCCATCAAAGTACATCAACCACACTTTGTTTGCTTCCTTGACGGGGATGCTCGTCTCTGGGGTTTCTTCGTCAGGTGTTGGCGTCCACTCTGCTATGAATTCTGCCAATGCTCTGCTTTGAATAGTTGAAGTGCTCTCAAACTTGAGGCCAAAGCTCGACAGTTCCAATGCCCATTCAACAATCCTGCCTGTTGCTTCTGGATTCTGCAGTATCCTCTTCAGCGGAAAGCGAGCGACAACTGTGATCTCATGTGCTTGGAAGTAATGGCGCAGCTTTCTCGAGGCCATAAGAAGGCCGAAAAGAAACTTCTGCACACCATAGTACCTCGACCTAGCCCCCTGCAGAAGGTAACTTACAAAGTAGACTTGGTGCTGCACCATTTTCTTCTATATCCCTTCGCACATCTGCGCAGATCTATCTTCGTCGGGACCAGAGCTCATCGGGGAAGCCCCTTGCTCGTCGCTGGACGCGCTTGCCGCGGTTGCTGGCTAATCATCTGCCTCTCTCTCCGCTACTAACGCAATACTAACCACTTGATTGGTTGCCGCCAGATATAGCAGCAACTTCTCTTGTGGTTTAGGTGCGACAAGTATTGGAGTGGAGGATAGGTATCTCTTCAAGTCCTGCAGTGCAGCCTCCGCTTCCGGAGTCCATTTCATTGGACCTGCCTTTTTCAAGATTTTGAAAAACGGCAGGGCGCGCTCAGCAGACTTAGAGATAAACCTGCTGAGATCCGCCACGCAGCCGGCAAGTTTTCGTACATCCTTGACGCGCTTCGGTGCTTCGATCTGCTCAATGGCCTTGATCTTGTCGGGATTGGCTTCAATCCCCCGCTGGGACACAAAGAACCCGAGAAGCTTGCCGGAAGGGACTCCAAACACGCACTTCTCGGGGTTGAGCTTGTGGCTGATCTTACGCAGATTTGCAAAAGTTTCTTCAAGATCTTTAATCAGAGTTGACTTGTTCCTGCTTTTGACCACTATATCATCCATGTAGGCTTCCACATTTCTGTGTATTTGCGGCTCAAAAGCAGTATGGACGACCCTTGCAAATGTTGAACCAGCATTCTTCAAACCGAAAGGCATTCGTACAAAAGAGTATGTGCCACATGGAGTGATGAACGCGGTTTTCTCCTCATCCTCTTCTGCCATGAAGATCTGACGGTATCCTGAGTATGCATCAAGAAACGAAAGCAAGTCGCATCCTGCTGTGGAGTCGACAATCTGGTCAATGCGCGGCAAGGGAAATGGGTCTTTGGGACAAGCCTTGTTGACATCGGTGAAGTCGATGCAAAGTCTCCATTTCCCGTTCGCCTTGCGCACGACTACAGGGTTGGCCAACCACGTGGGATGGAGCACTCCTCTGACGAGGCCTGCTGCTTCCAACTTCTTGATCTCTTCGGTGATGAACTCTTGGCGCTCCACCGCTTGTTTCCTGACTCTCTGCTTGACGGGTCGCGCGTGAGGACAAACGGCGAGGTGGTGCTCGATTACTTTCCTGGGAACGCCGGGGATGTCAGACGGTTGCCACGCAAACACGTCGACATTCGCCCGCAGGAAAGCAACGAGCGCGCTTTCCTATTTAGGGTCGAGAGTGGCGCTGATGGTGAAGGTACCACCAGTGCCGTCCTCCTTCTTGGTTTCTGGCGGAGCTGCCATTGTCTTCTTACACTTGCCGGTGGAGCTCGATGGTGCGTCCTCGACGGTAGCGCAGCACTCCGAAGAGGTGCGCTTGCCGGAGTGGGCATCAGAGCTCTTGCCGGACTTGGTCTTCTTCTTCCCCCCGGGAGCTTCAGCGGCAAGTGTCTCACGATCCGCGGCGGCGGCTGCTTCCCGGTAGATCTTGTCAGCATAGATGAGAGCATCTTTCTTGTCGCCATGTACAGAGATGACACTTATCGGGCCCGACATTTTCAGCATGTTGTACGCGTAGTGAGAGGCTGCCATGAACTTGGCGAGCGCTGGACGGCCGAGAATTCCATTGTAAGGCAATGGAAAATCGGCAACGTCGAAAGTGATCCTCTCAGTCCTGAAGTTCAACTCACTGCCAAATGTCACCGGCAGCGTGATCTTCCCCTTCGGCTTGCTCCTTCCCGGGTTGATTCCTTGAAACGTGCCGGTCTCTTCGAGCTCGCTGTCAGGGACTTGGAGTCTCTGAAGTACAGCGGAGGAGATCAGGTTCAAGCAGGCCCCGCCGTCAACTAGCATCTTAATGACCTTGAGGTTGCGGATAGTTGGTGAGACCAACATCGGCAAACACCCGACAACAGTTGTGCGATCGGGGTGGTCCTCAATATCAAAGATGATAGGCGTGCTGGACCATTTCCGAAGCTTGCGTGACTCGACGGGTGGTTCTGCTGCATTAACTTCCCGCACCCACTGCTTGAGTTGGCGGTGTGAAGTATGCAGAGAAGCACCGCCGTCAATGCACAAAACTTCTGTGGCTTTCTGGAACTCCTGCTCGCTGGTCTCGGCGTCATCCATGTCTTCGTCGTCGTCATCATCTTCATCCTTGTCGCGGCCGCGGGGAGGTCTGTCACCTTGCCGCTGCTTGGTGTTGCCGCGGCGTCCCCCCCCCTGGCCAGTGCGCTTCGTACCAGATCCTCCAGCACCTCCTTGGGCCTTCTCCTTGTCGCGTCGCTCGTACTCGGCCTTTTGCAGCTCAACGAGCTGTTCGACCTTCTTGCAGCTCTGGAGGTCATGGCCTTTGGTGCGGTGAATCTTGCAGTACTACTTGTTGGTGCCATCCTGCTTGTCGGCGGCCGCCACAGCCTAGCAGTTGGCGCATGCGGCAACCTCCTTGCCGGAGCCATCAGTCTTGGCTGTCTTGGCGCCACCTTCGTTGCCGGATTGCTCGACAACTAGCACATCTTTGCCTTTCCACTTCCTGTTGTTCCGCCGCCTGTTTTTGCTTGCTGGGGCGGCATCGTCGCTGTCAGATCCTGTGGTTCCTACGTTCTCTCCGTGGAGTTTCCTTCCTTCCTCAGCACGTGCACATCTGTCGGCCAGGGCATACAGCTCGCTGACGTCTCTGATCTTGCACATCGCCATCTCCTCCCGCATCCTGCGGTTGCGCACGTTCTGATGGAACGCACTGATGACCGCGACATGGTGGACGTCTGGGATGTTGCGTTGCACTTTGCTGAATCTCTGGATGTACTTACGTAGAGGCTCCCCCTCCTTCTGGGCAAGCAGGTGAAGATCACTCTCCTGGCCATGGGGTTTGTGGCCGCCCGTAAAGGTGCCGACAAACTGATGGCATAGGTCCGCCCAGGAAGATATGGAGTTTTCCGGCAAGTGCATGAGCCAGTACCTGGCGTTGGGCTTGAGCACCAGAGGGAAGTAATTGGCGAGGATCTTGTCGTGCCGCCCCCCGGCAGCCTGCACCGCAATGGTGTAGATGCTGAGGAACTCCGACGGATGCAGCCTGCCGTCGTACTTCTCTGGTACATCTGGCTTGAAATTCTTCGTGCTGGGCCACTGGACTTGCCACAGCTCACGAGTAAACGCAGGGCAACCTACCGCGTACGGCAGGTCGCCTGGTTCCCCTGGCGATTGCATGTCGACTGTGGGGCCAGCGCGTCGGTCTGATTGACGCCGTGTTTCTCTCCGGCGCTCGATGCGGGTGCGGGCGTCTTCTTGCTGCCATTCGTGAAGAACGTGGCGCTGATCGCGACGAGTTCGCGGATCTGAGGAAGCAGTGGAGTCGCTGTCGTGGCGGACCCGGCGAGTCGGCAATCTTGGCCTTTGGGGCGGAGAGTGCACGGTGGTTGCACCCCCACCGGTTTTGTCGCCATCGGCTCGCACTTGGCTGGCCTGCCGCGGTTGCGATGTGGTCGCTGGCCGTGGAGTGTCGCCGTTGGCGAAGCCGATGAGACTCTGAATGGTGGCCCTCCAGTCGTCGATCTTGTCTGGCGCTGGTGGGAAGTCTAGGAGCAGTTGAGCTCGCGCTAGAGCTTCTGCTGGGGTGGCGGGTAGCGGTGGCGAACGGTGCGAGGAGAGGGATATGCTCGGGCTCCCAACGATGTTCGAAGGAGCAGTATTTCGTCCAGGCGACCGTGCCTCGCTCGCGCCAGCACGTCGGCGTGCATGTTGGCCTTGAGCGTCCCGGGATCTGCTAGCTCGATTTGGGTCCAGCGAGCGTATGGTACCGTGTGTACCACGACGCTGTCGGTCCTGCGCCTCTTGAGATGGGCGCGGTGCGTCTATGTATGCCCAGTCGTCGGGGGAGCCGACTACGCCGCTAGCGGGCAGCACGGTCTTGTCCTTGGACTTGTTGGCACCGTGGGCTCCCTCGTCGGCGCCCGTTCCACCGCCTGCGTTCTCCCCGCCGGCCGTTTGCTGCGGCGGCGGTGGATTCGACGCGGACGGCGCAGCCGCCTCCGAAGCCTTCTTCTTCGGTGGCATGTCGATGAAGTCGATGAAGATTCAGCTTGCGTGAACGCCGGATCAGGTTCACACAACCTCAACGCCCGCTACCTGGCGCGCCAGAGATGCCGGGGTTTTCCGAGGCTCCCGAGCACCTATGGGGACGGAGCCCCTTCTCGGTTCGGCGAGGGGCGGAGGTCGCACGAAGAGCGGATCGAGGCGAGGCACGCGGGGGAAGGTTTTTACCCAGCTTCGGAGCTCTCCGGAGAGATAACGCTCCTACTGCTACTTTGTGGATTGTATTGAGTTCTTGCTCGGGAGCGCCGAGTGCTACAGTACACTCGAGCAGCTAACGAGACCGAGCGCTTCTCTGAGGATCGATCCCCCCCTACGTTGTGCATGGGCCTCCTTTTATATGTTCAAGGGGTCTCCAACAGGTGGCAACGTAGGTAAGGGCAAAAGTGTAAATATGCTGCGGTAGGTACAACTACCTACACAGTGTATCATACCTAACCCTGACGGCAGGGGACAAAGGCATTAAATGCCCGTCTCCGTCGCCCAGACGGTGCAAAAAAGGGACCGTCAGGGGTGCCATCGCTCGCCACGATGGCGATCCTGTCAGCTCTGCATGCCATAGTGTACCCCTGGCTGCACAGCCTCCCGCCACGTACGCTGGGAAGGGTCCCGGAGCGACACGTAGGTGGGTGAGCTGGAGCGCGGGTACAGAATGGCTGCCTGCCGCGGCAAGCGCCTTGCCGCGACCGTTGCCTTGTCGCGCCCGGGAACTTGTCGCTCGCCGGGTCCTGCCGGGACGCGTGGCGCGCTGCGGCAGGTTCTTTGAGATGCTCTCGTTGGGCTTCCCGGCAAGCTCCTCTTGCCGGGGTCTTGTACCTTGAATGGACTTCCCAACAAGCTCATCTTGCCGGGGACTTGTCTCCTTGACTTAAATACTTTGTTCTCGAATGGCTCCGAAGGATCCATAGAGAGCCTTGGTGATCACCTGGCGGGCCTTGCCGCGGGGTGCTGCGACTTTAGTACACCGACATCCGGAGATCTGTTCTGGACGGGAACCCTCTTCCTCCCAAGCGAGCGCAGCCAGCCTGGCATGCCTGATGGTGTTTGCACCAACGCGCTGCATGGCGCGGAGGTCGCCTGCGCGGCAAGCTGCCTCGCTGACCTCATCGGCGAGATCTGCCTCTCTGACGAGCCCGCTCCCGACGCGGGAGCAGCCAGCTCCGAGAGCTGCCTCGTCGACCTCCTTGGCAAGCTCGACATCGCCAACGAGCCGGCCTCCGACCTGGAGTCGATCGGCTCCACCGACCCGATGCTTGTCGACTCCAACACAACATCCTTTGACGCCTTCCCCACTAACATGGTGCTCATCGGCGACCCTCTCCCTCGCGCCGACAACGGCGGCAGCACCGTCATGGAGGTGCTTGTCATCAGCCACGATGGAGCCTCCGGTGGGGCTGCCCAAGACCCGCTGCAGGCGGCACTGCGGGACCTGTCTGCGCCCATCGCAGAAGACGCCAACGCTGAGACGCTAGAAGCCTGCCGCGTCTCGCTCGTCGAAAGCGCCAAGAAGTTGGCCAGCATGAGACGCCATTCCTAGGCTTACCAGCGCGAGATCGACCGCGCTGTTGGCGGCACGCCGGCTGCTGGCGGGCCCAGCCGCATTAGCACGGTCCGACAGCGCGGCCCTGCCGTCACCAGCATGTTCGTGGTTGACCGCCCTGTTTATGTCATGCCCATTGTGAACATACGAGCTGCCCAGGCGGCAACAGACAAGCTGGAAAACCTCAAGGGCGATGAGTATCGCTGCATGATGGAGCATGTTCAACAGCTCATCGACACGGCTGCTACGCACCAAAAAGCCGACTGCCACAAAGAAGATCCCGGCCAGCGGGTTGAGAACCCGCCCCCTTGATGAGAGCAAGGCGTGACCTCCCGGACGCCGACGGGCGGCGTATGTGACATACGAGACCGAGAGCCGGCTACTAGGCGTAGCCGCACACACCTCACCATCAAGCGCGACCAAGATGGCCGCCCACGAGCAATGGAACAACGGGATGACTATCCACCACCTCCTCCTCCTCGCAGGGAGAGGCGCGCCTCCCCGCCACCTGTTGAGCACCCGACACTCGGCAACCAGCTAGGCTGCCGAGAAGGAGCTGGAGAGAATGATGCCCGCGACCGGAGCGACTGCCTCGCTCGATCCCTGGCACTAGAAGAAGCAGATGAGATGGGCCCGCCTTGTTTCGGCTCCCGCATTCGTGATGAGCCCTTCCCCAAAGGGTTCTCGCTCCCACAAGACACACCCAAGTACAACGGCTCCGTGAAACCGAAAGATTGGCTGGTCGACTACTCCACAGCCGTCAACATAGCAAACGGCAACAAGCGCGTTGCCACGAAGTACGTTCCGCTCATGCTTCAGGGCACTGCCCGGACATGGCTGAACAGCCTGAAGCCCTACAACATCAACAGTTGGGTAGATTTCACCGAAGTATTCATTCGCAACTTCACCAACACTTACAAGCGGCCACCCAAGCCCTGGCATCTCTCGCTGTGTGTTCAAGGCCCGGATGAGTCCACCTGCGACTACCTGACGCGGTGGGATGAACTGCGCAATTCCTGCGAAGGGGTGCATGAGGTCCAAGTGATCGAGTACTTCACCGCCGGGTGCCGAGAAGACACCTTACTCAAGCACCAACCCCTCTGCGATGAGCCGGCCACCCTCAATGAGCTGCTGATCATAGCAGACAAATACGCCACAGTCGACTCTTCCATGAAGTCGGAGCTCCGTGTGGACACTTCTGGGAAGGTGCTCCCTCCGGCTCCTCGAACGTCGACTGCTGATAACAGTCGGCGGTAGCAGCCGAACGATAACAAGCCCAAGGCCCCACAGCCGACTTCTACCAGCCGACAGGTGGCAACAATTGAAGACCAGCAGCCTGAAGGACAACCCGACCCCGAGTGTCAGAAGGGCGGCAAGCCACCTTGGTTGCCTGCTTTCTCCTTTGAGCAAACCCTCGATGCTCCCTGCAAGTTCCAGAGCGGCGCGAAGCCGTCCAACCAAACAACCCAGAAATGCCACTGGCTCGTCTGCATTGCGAAGGGAGAAGGATTACCTCCTCCGCCTGCTGGCCCGCCGGCTCCGCCTCCCCAGCAGCCGGCAGCCCGCCCAGCAGTCGGTGCTTACGTCGTCTTCACCAGTGTGGCCAACGACAGACACAACCAACATCAACAGCACCGCGAAGTGAATGTCGTTGCCTCAATGGCCCCAAAGTTCATGCACTGGTCTGAGAAGCCTATCAGCTGGAGCCATGTAGACCCCCCGGAAGTGATGCCTTCTCCGGGTTCATATGCCTGGTGTTGGATGCTGTCGGATTTCGGGTTTTGGCAGACCCTTGAGGTTCGAACACTGGGGGGCGCGCGGAGATTTCGCCTTCTACCTACCGGCACCCCACCGCCTCGCTAAGATCTAAGCTATGGAAAGAACAACACAAGAGACACAGGGTTTATACTGGTTCGGGCCACCGTTGTGGTGTAATACCCTACTCCAGTTTGTGGTGTGGTGGATTGCCTCTTGGGCTGATGATGATGAGTAATACAAGGAAGAACAGCCTCACGAGGGTCTGTTCTTGGTTGGGGCGATGAACTGCTAGGAGGAGTTGAGTCACCCTTCTCTCTCTGTCTGATTGCTTCTGTATATGTTTCTATCTTCTATCTCTATCCTCTCATTCCGATCTCTGTATCCCTCTCTACCCTGGGGGTGGCTAGTCCTATTTATAGGCAAAGGCCGTGGGCCTCTTCCCAAATATTGAGTGGGAAGGGCACGAACAATTGGCCATTTTGAAGGGGAACATTTGCTACACTTATCCTGACTAAAGTTGGTCGTCGCCTGCCAAAGGCTCTGGTGGTGACGCTGGCTTGGGCTCCACAATGACTTTCTCCCTGCCGTTGGGCTGGTCTTAGTCTCGTTGCACCGAAACGGGTGCCTTTGCTTGATGCTCTCACCTGCGCTTGCTCCATTTGCACCAAAGAGGAAAGGAGGACAATGCGCGGGCTGGCGCCCACCTGGCGCCCTTAGTCGTCATGGCTTGCGTCACGGGCACCTTGTGAGGTACCCGGCCTTGATCTCTCCGCCTCCTCGCGAGCCAGCCTGATGAGGCCGTGCCTGAGGAAGCTCCGTGTCATCCACCCCGTGAGGCATGGCCCCTCGCGAGAGTCTTGGGTATGTGTTGACGAAGACGGGCTGTGCTGGGCCCCCCTTTGAGCCACGCCGCAGGCTGCAGGCAGGCAAGTCTGGGGACCCCCGTTCCCAGAACGCCGACAGTAGCCCCCGGGCCCAAGGAGCGCCCGGACTTGGCCATGCAGGGAGGCGAAAGGGCAAGGGAGAAGCACCGAGGGCCCTAACAGCCTGCGGCCTTGGGCGCCGCGTGGCCGTTGATTGGACGTGAGCGTCTCCACTTCCCCATGACGCCTCGGCAACTGCACGAATTGAACAAGTCCCTGCATGCAAAGTGGGTCATGATTACCTGCGATCGTGGAGATCAGCGGTTGCCCTTCGCCGGCCATAAATACGGAACGGCACGCGCCCTTCCATTCCGTATCTCTTGCTTCTCCTTCTTCCCGGTCCTTGCTCCGTCTTGCTGTGATGGCTCCGATCCGCCGGTTCTCGGCGGCAGAGAAGGGAAAGGCTCCCCGAGAGGAACCAGACCCGCTCCCACCGAAGAAACGGCTCGCCCTCCGCCGCCGGGACGAGGGGGCCCATCAGGTGGTGTCGAGGCCCTGGGGCGAGCGGGCACCGCCGGGGTTCCCGCTTCCCTTGTACGCTCACATCGAGGGCTCTGAAGGAGTCGATGCCGATCACCACGGTCGGCGCCGCCGTCGGCGCCGACGGGTCACGAATGTGTGGGTCGTCCACCCTGGGGTCCACACCGAGGGCTCCTCCCAAGAGTTCGTGCTGCACGCCGCCATGCCTCCTCAGTCTTGGATTCGCCTTCCTCCCTTCTTCGCCTCCATCATCCTGCAGGGAGAACTCCTGGAGCTTTGGCTGCAGCACGCCGGCCGCAGCACCCTCGCGACCGAGGCAGAGGTCGCGGTCGTTGCCCCGGGCGAGGTCTTCACGACTTGAGGCTGGGGCGAAATCGCCTGGGTTTGCAGGACAAGAGTCGCCTTCGCGATCCACTTGGAGTACGACGGTGCTTCGGTGATGTTCTTCAAGGTCTTCGATGCGAACGAGCGCCGGCTGGAGTGCTGCCACGGGAGACGTGATCGGGACCCTGCTACGGCGAGGACTGGGCCCGCTGACCGCTCCCTTGGCGGCTCCTCAGGCGGTGGAGGCGTCGGAGGATCCAGCGACTCCGGCAAGCTCTTTGCGACTCCGGAGACAAGCGATGACAGCGACGAGCCCCCAAGCCGGCGCCGCTCCTGGAGCAGGGCGGGCTCGTCAGGCCGTCGCCGACTTTGATCTGGATGGGGTTGGCGCCGGTGCTTGACGGCCCACTGTTGATGATGGCGTCTTTTGCAGGGGCGCGTGTAGTTAGCGTCCTTTTAGGATCCGTTCCCTGCGAGGAATCAAAGACGCGTCCCGTGGGGGCTTGTAAGGTGCCTGTGATCCTGTTTGTTAATATAACCCTTGTCGTAGAATTGTGCGAGTTGCTCATTCCGTCTTAGCTCAATTCTCCCTTTCGAACCTCACGAGGGCTTGGTGCTCTGCGCCGACATGTCCCAGTCCCAAGGCGGCTTTAGCCGTCGCTGGTATGCCAGGTCGCGATGCCGTGGTCAAGGCCAGGAGGTGAGCGACCCAGGGTCAGGTAAGAGCCCCTGAGTCGCGATGCTCAGGAGGTCCACTTTGGCGCTCAAGCAGCAGTCGTTCGGTGAGAAAGGAGAGCGGCGTCGCTAACACGGGATTGCATTAGGTGTGGGGATGGTGCCACGGTAGCTGGTGCTTCCGGTTAGTGACTTATCTCGAGAATCAGGGACCGCTCCCTGGTGTGTCGCCGGGTCCGTGCATCGGCAGGCATGAGGTTGCTTGGCGAGGTCCTCGCGTGTCCCTCCCCTCTCGCCTTTGCTCCCCTTTATGCTCTACATCCTCGGGTCCCGGCCCTCGAGCGAGTCTCAGCCGTCGCTGGTATGCCAGGTCGCGATGCCGTGGACAAGGCCAGACGGTGAGGGATGGAGAGCCAGTAGGAGCCTTGAGTCGCGATGCTCAAGCACCCCCCCTTTAACGTGCAAGCGGTTCGCGTGGATGAGAGTGAAGGAGTCACCGCAAGGGCCTCGCCTGACGCAGCTCCTTTAGGAGATCCTGTAGACCCATCATAGAAAGAACGAGGGGTTGCCATGACAATTGACAGTCAGCCGTTGGTTGCTTCCGAGGGGCGATGAGGCACTGAAGGCTTGACGAGGTGGCACCATGCAGGGCTGCCGCGGCCAGAGCTCAGCCATTCAGGTTTGTCGGTGTTGCAGGGACGGACCCATGCGCAAGCGTCGTGCCATTTGGGGAGCAGCTCCGTCAGTTGGCGTCAGTTGAGTGGGCAACTAGGTCAAACACATTAGCCGCGAAGGAGTGGATTCATTCAAATAGATGCTGGGAAGGCGGTCATCACTGGGTCAGGCCCGAGCGACTTGGGGATGATGCAGCCCGAGGGGCGCCCCCAACAAAGTAAGCTAACAACATGAAATAAAAGGGATACATGCCGCAGGGATGGACCCACGCGGCCCGGGAATAATGCAGCCTTGGGGGGCGCTCCCAGCTGGAAATGAAACTTGAAATATGTCACCTGATGATGTTGAGGACGAAGGAGTGTTGGTGTAGCAGACTCGGTGGGCTGCGGAAGCCAATCCTCACGAGCCCCCAGGCCCAGGGGCCTCGGGAGGCTCCGGAGGCGCTGGTGGCTCCACGCGGACCATCTCCATCTCCGCCAAGGCTGCGAAACGCCTGGCCTCTTGAGCCTCCATGATGCCCCTCATGAGGCGCTGGTACGTGGCAGCCGCGTTCGGCAAGCCGTAAGGCATGCGAACGTAGCTGTGGGGTGGACCTTCGCAGTGCCCCACTCGCGAGGGCCAGAGGCGCTCCAGAGAGGCGACTTGATTGAGCCCTGGTATGTCGATGCAGACGCGCAGCCCACCATCCTCGCCTGGATGGGGAGCCACAGCTGGTAGGTGGTGGTAGCCTCTCATGACTCTCGACTCCTGTAGCTCCTGAATGGCCTTGCTGACGAACTCCTGAGGGTTTGGCCCTTCTTGCCTTACTCCTTCTTAAGGGAAACGTGCTTCGAAACACGCCTCCATGTGGTGCCCAAGTGCCTCCCTCGTGACCTTAGCCAGGTCGGTGGCCCTCCAGGGGAGAGCCCCCAAGCCCTGCCTAAGGAGGGCGCCGGGCGTGCTTTCCTATGCGATGGAAGGAGGTTCCCCCTGGGCAGGCGCGTGCCCTGAGGGGCCTGCCTCCTGAGGGGCCGGGCCAGACGATGTCTTCTTCTTGGGGGTGGTCTTAGGAAGCCTCCTGCTTCCGCGATCCGAGTCTTCCAATGATGCGGCCTGAAAGGCTCGTTCCAGGGAACACACCGCATCCTTCTCTTCACAGGGCACCGTGATGACTGCGCCACTTCCTGGCATCTTGAGGACGTTGTAGCCGTGGTGAGTTACGACCATGAACTTGGCCAGCGCTGGGTACCCAAGGATGGCGTTGTACGGCAGGCGAATCTGAGCGACATCGAAGTCGATGAGCTTGGTGTGGTAGTTGTTGCGTGTCCCGAAGGTGACAGGGAGGCGGACCTGCCCAATCAGGACCGTGGAGCCGTCGGTGACTCCGGAGAAAGGCTTGGTTGGCTGAAGCTGGTAATAGGGCACTTGGAGATTGTTGAATGTTTCCACGGACAGGACGTTGAGCCCTGCCCCGCCATCGATGAGGGTCATGGTGACCAGCACGTTGCTGATGATTGGGGAACAAAGCATCGGGAGGACTCCGGCTGTGGCCGCACACTTGAGCTGATCCGCTGAGCTGAACGTGATGGCGCATGCCGACCACCTGAGAGGGCGCGTGGTTTCGAGCTTGGGGAGGACTGCATTCACTTCGCGGGCGAACTGCTTGAAGATGCGCTGAGAGGCTGGGGCTTGAGCCCCACCCAGGATGCAGGCAATCGCGCGCGGCTCCTGGAAGCCCCCAGCCCCCTCATCCTGATGGCGGCCCTCGTTTCTCCTTGGCTGCGGCGGCAGCAGAGGGAGGCCTGCGTTGCCTTGCGGGCAATCCTCACGAGGCTGATCCCTCCAGTCTCCCTCGCGAGGCGGGTCTTGCCAGCGGTCCTCGCGAGGTCGATCGCGCCACCCTTGGCGCGGGCCGCGGTCTTCCCAGCGTCCTGAGTTCCTTCCTCCTCCTCGACCGTAGCCCTGGTCAGCGCGGTCGGGACGACGGCCGATCCTTCCTTCTCGCACGGCTCGGAGCTCTTGACATTCGTTGGTGTTGTGGGTGTGGAGGTCGTGGTACACACAGTACCGACTGCCCTTGGAAGATTCGGGCTGATCTCTGCCCCGCTTGGTGTCTGGTTCTGCCGCGAGCACGGCAGCCCCCTTGCGCTTCACATCCTTGGCCTTGGACTTCGTCTCTTCTGGGTCTGCGGCAGGCAGCTCGAGGAGGGAGAGGCGCCCTTCCTCTGCCCTGGCGCACTTGGTCGCCAAGTTGAACAGCTCCAAATAAGTGCACAGGTCTTCATGCATCGCCAGCTCCTCCTTCATCTTGATGTCGCGCACGCCGTCGGAGAAGGCTGAGATGATGGCCTCCTCGGTCACCTTGGGAATCTTGAGGCATGCGTTGTTGAAGCGCTGGATGTACTTCTGCAGGGTCTCTCCGGGTTGTTGCTTGATGCGACGCATGTCGCTCATGGCGGGTGGCCGGTCGCGAGTACCTTGGAAGTTGGCGATGAAGCTGGTGCGCATCTCGTCCCAGGAGGAGATTGTGCCTGGAGCCAGGTTCAGGAGCCAGGTGCGGGCCCCGTCCTTGAGCGCCATGGGAAACCAGTTCGCCATGACCTTCTCGTCTCCGTTGGCAGCTTCGATGCCCAGCTCATAGAGCTGGAGGAACTCCGCAGGGTCGGCCGTGCCGTCGTAACGAGGAGGCAGGTCTGGCTTGAACTTGCCGGGCCACGCGACGCTGCATAGCTCAATGGTGAAGGCACGGCAGCCTGCTGTGGCCACGGGAGGCCTTGGGTGACGGAGAGCTTGGTCTTGCAAATCCCCATGCGCTGCAGCTGGGAGCAGCGCGGGGTCTTGACGCGCGGGAGCAGGAGCATGGTCGCGACGTGCTGGAGCAAGGAGCGCCCGGGCAGCTTTTTGCGGGCGAGGGACTTCTTGGCAGCTCTGCTATTGCCGCGCTGGCACCTGACGATGCGGGTTCCGCCCAGGGGCCACGCGCCTCGGAGCCAGAGCGCCTTCTTGAGGAGGAGGCAGCTGGGGCGCCCCCGGAGCTTCGTCGCCCGTGCAGGGCAGGGTGCGGTGCAGCGGAAAGGACGGCGCAGGAGAGGCCCCTACAGTGCGGACGAGCCCGGCAACGCGGTCGAGCCATTCTTCGTAGACATCATCGACGGGACGGTAGCGCAGGAGCTCGTTTGCCGCGATAAGTGCAGCTCGAGCCTCCATGGGTGCGCGGAGCGCACGGGACGAAGAACCAGCTGGGGTGAGCGAGGGAGTAGCGGTGCGGCCGTCTTGCCGCACGGACGGATGCTGAGACGACGTTTGCTGCTCGTTCCCCGCTAGGCCGGTGGCGGCGTTGACGGCAGGTGACGGGGAACAGCGAGGACGCCCGCCGACGGGAGCCGTCTGGGCGACGCGGGAAGCGAGAGCGGCTCGGTGCTGGGCGCGAGCCCGACGAGCGTCAGACATGGACGCGATGGTCGGAGGAGAACGGGGCGGTGGAAGACAAATTCCGGCGCACCCCTACCTGGCGCGCCAAATGTCGGATTTTGGGTACCGGCAGACCC
This sequence comes from Aegilops umbellulata, assembly GCA_032464435.1. NCBI lineage: Eukaryota > Viridiplantae > Streptophyta > Magnoliopsida > Poales > Poaceae > Aegilops > Aegilops umbellulata. The sequence goes on from CP136055.1 coordinate 186,174,003, forward strand.
TTGAGGTTCGAACACTGGGGTGCGCGCGGAGATTTCGCTTTCTACCTACCTGCACCCCACCGCCTCGCTAAGATCTAAGCTATGGAAAGAACAGCACAAGAGACACAGGGTTTATACTGGTTCGGGCCACCGTTGTGGTGTAATACCCTACTCCAGTTTGTGGTGTGGTGGATTGCCTCTTGGGCTGATGATGATGAGTAATACAAGGAAGAAAAGCCTCGCGAGGGTCTGTTCTTGGCTGGGGCGATGAACTGCTAGGAGGAGTTCAGTCACCCTTCTCTCTCTCTCTCTCTGATTGCTTCTGTATATGTTTCTATCTTCTATCTCTATCCTCTCATTCCGATCTCTGTATCCCTCTCTACCCTGGGGGTGGCTAGTCCTATTTATAGGCAAAGGCCCTGGGCCTCTTCCCAAATATTGAGCGGGAAAGGCGCGAACAATTGGCCATTTTGAAGGGGAACATCTGGTACACTTATCCTGACTAAAGTTGGTCTTCGCTTGCCAAAGGCTCTGGTGGTGACGCTGGCTTAGGCTCCACAATGACTTCCTCCCTGCCGTTGGGCTGGTCTTGGTCTCGTTGCACCGAAACGGGTGCCTTTGCTTGATGCTCTCGCCTTTGCCGGGGCCAGAGCTCGTCGGGGAAGCCCCCTGCTTGTCGTCGGATGCGCTTGCCGTGGTTGCTGGCTCGTCATCAGCTTCCCTCTCCGCTACTAACGCAGCACTAACCACTTGATTGGTTGCCGCTAGGTAGAGCAGCAACTTCTCTTGCGGTCTAGGCGCGACAAGTATAGGAGCGGAGGACAGGTATTTCTTCAAGTCTTACAGCGCAGCCTCCGCTTCCGGAGTCCATGTTACTTGACCTTCCTTTTTCAAGATTTTGAAAAACGGCAGGGCGCGTTCCGCAGACCTGGAAATAAACCTGCTGAGAGCCGCCACGCAGCCGGCAAGTCTTCGCACGTCCTTGACACGCGTTGGTGCTTCAATCTGCTCGACGGCCTTGATCTTGTCGGGGTTGGCTTCGATCCCACGCCGAGACACGAAGAACCCGAGAAGCTTGCCGGAGGGAACTCCGAACACGCACTTCTCGGGGTTGAGCTTGAGGCTGATCTTGCGCAAGTTCGCAAAGGTCTCTTCCAAGTCTTGAACCAAGGTTGCCTTGTCTCTGCTCTTGACCACAATGTCATCCATGTAGGCCTCCACATTTATGTGGATCTGTGGCTCGAAAGTAGTGTGGACAACCCTCGCAAACGTCGAGCCTGCGTTCTTCAGTCCAAAAGGCATCCGCACAAAACAGTACGTGCCGCATGGAGTGATGAACGCAGTCTTCTCTTCATCTTCTTTGGTCATGAAAATCTGGTGGTACCCGGAGTAGGCGTCGAGGAATGAAAGCAGGCCACATCCGGCCGTGGAGTCAACAATCTGGTCGATGCGCGGCAAGGGAAATGGATCTTTAGGGCAAGCTCTGTTGACATCGGTGAAATCGATGCAAAGCCTCCACTTCCCGTTTGCTTTGCGCACGACAACAGGATTGGCCAACCACGTCGGATGGAGCACGCCTCTGACGAGGCCTACCGCTTCCAACTTCCTGATCTCCTCCGCGATAAACTCTTGGCGCTCCACCGCTTGTTTCCTGACTTTTTGCTTGATGGGCCGCGCATGAGGACAGACGGCAAGGTGGTGCTCAATCACTTCCCTAGGAATGGTAGGAGATCTTGAATATCCACGTCGCCAAGCTTGCCTTCTACGCCAAGGAAAGTCCCTTCCGGACACGGGACGAAGTCTTCAATCTTGTATCTTCATAGTCCTGGAGTCCGGCTGAAGGCATAGTCCGGCTATCCGAACACCCCCTAATCCAGGACTCCCTCACCTGCTGACCCGCTCGTTCACTTTTTCCCTTGCCTCCCTCTCGTTCCTCCCCATGGCTGAACCGGCCATGAGCGCACCGCCGCCGTTTTCGTAGCCACCGCTGTCCTCGCGCCCCTTCTCCCTCTCTGGAAGCTCCGCCATGACCTGCTCGTCATCTCCGCCGAGCCACACTTCACTAGACGCGCCACAACACCGACTAGGCCGTCGTCCTCGTCCTCTGCATCCGACCACCGCCGTCGTCGATTCGCCATACCCAAGACGTCCCCGAGCAGCCTGGGCATCTCTACGAGTTCACTGTGAGACCCCGCACCTTTTCCCCCATCTCCCATGCTCGCCCGCGTCCTCTAGGTCGTAGTTGCACGGACGCCGAAGCTTCCCACCGCCATGGCCGGTGAGCTTCGTGCTCCCAAGCTCCTCCACCTGTGCTCATTGCCTCAGTGTGCTCCTGGTGATCCCAAAAACCCATAAAGCCCATCGGTCGCGCCCGCCGTGCCCCGTAACGCCTAACCATGGTTGCCCGAACTCCGGCGGCCGCCCGGCTCGTCGCTGCCGCTGTTACACACACCCCCAGCGCACCACGCGGCCACCACTGGATGCGCCGCACTTCCCGCTCGCCGTAGCTGCAAACCTCGCGTGAAGTGATGCCCTGTAGCATCGTCCCGAGCAACGTCGGCGAGCCATCGCCGCGGGATTTGGTCACCGCCGGCTTAAACGCCGTTCGCTGACGTGGCACCGTCATTAGGGCTTAATCGCGTTTAATTTAATCACACCAGCCACTGACATCAGGGCCCCACCAGCTAAATAACCTTGGGTTATTTTCTGATTAGATTTGTTAAACCAGGCGGGACCCACGCGTGAGAGTTGACTGCGCTGACGTGGTCTTCGACCGGACCCACCTGTCTATGAGCCTAGCCATCACTGTGAGACTGACCAGTGGGACCCACTAGTCAGGTTTGACTAGGGACTGCCCAGTTGACCTGCTGACCACAGGCTTATGTCATGATGACGCAATAAGCTATTTCTGGATTTAATTTAATTCAGGAAATTTCAGAAAATACCCAAAACTTCTAAAAATCATATAAAATCAACCGTAGCTCAGAATGAAATAATTTATGTATGAAAAATGATCAGAAAAATCCATTCTATCCATCTGTACTGGTTTCATGCATGTTTAAACAAGTTAACTTAATGTTTAGTGAAAAACATGATAAAGCACCATTTAAGTTCACAAATGAGTTTGAACTTTGAATCTTTGGTTCAAAATAGCTCAAACCCATCTGGTTGTAGTTGCATTAGCTCAACACACTCATTTTACCATGTGATGATCATGCATCATGTTGTGCATTGCATTGATTGTGTTTCCTTCTCTGTTGGCGGTATTTGTCCCCTCTCAGTAGACATTGCTTCGATGCCGTGATCAATCACACCGATGAAGAACTATATTATCATCAGAAGTGCCAGGCAAGCAAAACCCCCTTATTCATTATGATGCAATCCCACTCTCTCGCTCCTGCTCTCTTTTACTGCATTAGGACAACAACGCTTCAAGTGTTACATGCTGCGGTAGTTGAACCCCTTTCCTCTGCATGAACTGTCACTGCCACAGTAAATAGATGAAACCCACTAGCATGAGTAGGAGTTGTTTGAGCCCTGATGTGCATACTCATTCATGCTTGTTGTCATGCCTGCTACTGCTTAGAGTTGAGTCGGGTCTGATTCATCAGGAATGAATTGGAATGTGGTGAACATGTCCTACTGTTGAGAGCTAAGTGTGTGAACACGATTTGGTAAAGGTAGCGGTGAGAGGCCATGTAGGAGTACATGGTGGGTTGTCTCATTGCTGCCGTCCTTAGGAACTGAGTTCTGTGTTTGTGATCCATGAATAGTTACTACCACGCATTGGAATGCTTATGTGCCCCTCTCGACATATTAATCAACCTGATTTCTGTCCAGGAGTTGCAACTAGTTTCTCGTGTTTGTAGGTAGTGTTAGTAGTCTACCAAGTGGCATCCGGTACAAGTGGGCTTGGGACAGACTAGGCACAGTGGCACGGTGTACCAAGTGGCACCCGGTTGGTGGGCTTGGGAACCCTGCTCACATCGTTTGGGGTCGTGAGCGACACCCCGGCCGGATCTCCCTGCGGATAGAACCTGAATAGGCGATAAACCTGGACGAGAGACTTGTGTTGTTAGTCAGGTCGTGGCCGACTCCCTCGCCAGGCTTCCGCTTGAAGGTTGCCGAGATACACCATGTGTACATGGTGGTAAGTGGCGAGAGCGTGTGTGAAGAAGTACACCCCTACAGGGTTATCATTATCTATTCGAATAGCCGGATTCCTCGGATATGGAAACTTGGACCCCTTGCATAGTTCATAGACAAGTGAAAGTGGATACTCTAAATGCGCAAGATAAGCGTGAGTGGTATGGATGGTGTTCTCGTAGGGAGACGGGAGTAGATCCATAGTGGTGTATTGGTATGGTGAATATGTGGACTCGTGTGCGCCACTTCAAAAGAGTTACTGGCAGTCGTAGTTCAGGATAGCCACCGAGTCAAACCTGGCTTGCTGCAGTTAAACTCCACCACCCCCTTTATTGATACCGATGCATATGTAGCTAGTTATGATGTAAGTCTTGTTGGGTACATTTGTACTCACGTTTGCCTATTTTATGTTTTTGCAGAGAGACGCCAGTCTCGCTAGTAGTTCCGTGTGGACTCCGACATTTAGCTTGATACCTCAGCTACGATCTTGTGCCCTCGGCAGGATCTGGTAGATCGCCACGCTTCTCAGGCTTTTTCATTTGTAGATGTCTGTACTCAGACATGTTAAGCTTCCGCATGTGCTTTGACTTGTATGCTCTGAATGTTGGGTCATTTGACCCATGTTTGTAATATCTCGCTCCTCGGAGCCTAATGAAATAATACTTGAGTCGTAGAGTTATGTTGTGATGCCATGTTGTATTTACACATATCGAGCATATTGTGTGTATGATTGAAATGCTTGGTATGTGTGGGATCTGACAACCTAGTTGTTTATCCTTGGTAGCCTCTCTTATGGGGAAATGTAGTCTTGTGCTTCCATGAGCCATAGTAGTCCGCTACAGCCCGGTTCACCGGAGTCCTGCTAGCCCAGCACTACTGCTTCGGAACACTTGACTGGCCGTCATGTGATTCACATCGTTCCTGTGTCTGTCCCTTTGGGGAAATGTCACACGGTGACATCCGGAGTCCTGCCTAGCCTACTACAGCCCGGGTTCCCGGAGTCCTGTTAGCCCAGTGCTACAGCCCGGAGTCACACGCTGCTGACCGACATGCTCGATGTTGATTCATGTATGCCTGTCCCCATAAGTTAGTGCCACTATGGGTTCACGACTAGTCATGTCGGCTCGGGTTCTCTATCATACGGATGCTAGCAACACTATCATAGACGTGAGCCAAAAGGCGCAAACGGTCCTGGGCCATGGTAAGGCGACACCCGTGGGAATACCGTGAGTGAGGCCGCAAACAGATATGAGGTGTTACCGGCTAGATCGATGTGACTTTGAACCGGGGTCCTGACAGCTTTGGTATCAGAGCCTGACTGCCTGTAGGATTACCAAGCCAAACTGGTCGAAGTTGAGTCTATAAATGCTTTATTTATATAAGGGAATTGATTGTGGAAGGGAACGTAAGGCTCTTTTTACTCCTTATACCTCATGCCCTCTGATCTGAGTCATCCTCTTCCTTTCTACGGGGATTAAGAACTAGGCTTTCTCATCTATCTATCAGGATGATGAGTTACTATGGTAGAGACTTATAGGATTGTTGAATTCAAGCCTCAGTTCATTTTCTACTACCTTTAGTATGTGGTCAGCTGAACCAGAACCTTGATATGATGATGCTAAGTGGTTATGCCACCATTTTGCATGATGTCTCAAATCCTTTGAGCATTTACAACCGTTATGCTGTCCGAGTCATCCCAGGTTTCTAAATAGTTTGATGCATTTGCAAATCCCTTCTTTCCGTACCCGATGTCCCTTTGGGCCAGTTTAACCACACTAATCAATGAGTTGAGGTACTCTATGCCTCGACATATATGTTGGAGCTATCATTATGACCCTAGGTGTCTTAGGGAGTCACCTAGTAATCTAGCAATGTTTTGTGTTCCCGGTGTGATGATTCTGGCCACCATTCTTGAAAGCATCCCGTGATGCCATTTAGTACTAGGTATTCTTCTCTTGGGTTCTCGACCCAAGATTCACTCTACTTACCACATGTTGATAGTGTTGCTCGTACCTTTAGGATATTAGTAACCTTTGCGATAGTCCTCGAGGTCCGTGGTATTTCCTTCTTCCAAATACCATGAACTGCTTATGGCAGAAGTTCTTTTGAACCAAAATCTCACAACCAGAGTGCTCTTTACGAGTTCTCGATTCTATGATGTGACTCTACCAGTTCTACCTTCTTTGCATGGGTTATCCGGAAGAAATATGTTGAGCTTTGTTCGACATACTAATCTATGCATCCACAACTCAGAAAATCGTATGTTCCTCTGAGTTGTTCTCTTTAGTTGATTTCTGATCTCCGTCTATCAATTGATAGTCAAGAGTATGCGTGCATTCGTTCGTCGATGCCCATTATTCTTGTTAGCCGTCAAGCCATTCTGTTCTGGAATGACTAGGAGAAACAAACTCCAGTACCTTATCCATCTCCAGGTTTGGATCAAAGCAGTTGTATTCCGCAGATCAAATGCAATCCAGCTTTGGTCTATTCTACCTTGGAGTGTTACCATCTTTATGCCAAGAATGTCATGAGAATTGCTCCACCTCTTATGAATTCTTGACGTAGTGATACTCTCGCCATCATTATTCATTCCTCGGTCCCCGTGTTATTGTAACCGGAATGCCGACAAGTGTATTATGTTGTGCGAAATCAATACTCCTAGCAACCCCGTTGCTTGGTAGTTAATGGACAATACTCTCACTCTTAGCATGTTTGTTATTGAATCATCATCCTAAGATTTATCGTGCGACCTAGTCCTTATTTCTGGTGCACCCTTCGATCAATAAGTTAGGATTGTGTCAATCCCTCACTCTTTTGATCATATCATCTTGCCCTGAAAAGCAAGGTTGTTCTTGAGCTTAGTAACATATCGGTGGTTCGTGATTTTCCAAATATCTTCTCGGAAGTATTACGAGGTTGTCCCCTGACTGTTATGTTGAGCTCGTGATCAAGTTGGTTTTCCTCTAAACCAGCCATTCTCCAAGAATCTGTGTTGGAAACCCTTGAGCTAGTTGGTTAAGCTAAACAACAACTTGGAGAGTTGGAAGATAAAAGCTTGACCCGCCTAGTTCAATCTCAAAGGGATATCCTTGTGTTTGAATAGTGGTTTTTGAAGAAAGATGACATCTTCATCGATTGGTCCTCGTGATCAGTTGCTGGGTCTATCATCTTGTCAATACTTTGACTTGGGTGTCGGCTATCCTCAAATCAAATCAGAACCAACGATATTCATAATGTTGTCTTACTCGTGGTTGACTCCTCGAGCATACACCATTACATATTTTGGTCTGCCCAATACTATCACATTGTTCACATAATGGTGGAAGTCCAGTGATATGGAAATTCCGATGAGTTGTTGTTGAGCCCATCAGCAGCATTTTGTCTTCCCCATGATTCGTGTTAAACATTAAGCTAGTGTTGGAAACCGTGTAAACAATGCCTTCATGTTCCGCTCATGAAGCATATGTTTGGATGAAAGAAGTGAATTCCTCTCATTCACGTGCAATCGATGCAAGTTGTCGCCGTGAATTCGAGAAAGTTTGTTTCTGCTTCCTCTGGAATCATCCCAAGTCAGTAATGCATGTGCAAAGTATTCTATGGTTTGATAGACTAATCATCTTCATTCCATGTGTATTCCTAGCACACTAAGCCACTGATTGAATTGTTTAAAGAAAAGAAGTTCATGCGCTAATCCCGAAGGGCCCGGACGGATATGCGCAAGACTTCGTTATCTTAATGATGGTTCCCAACCTGAACTTGGTAGTGTTTTATTATAAGACTACTATGTGGTCATGCTTGTCTAGGACAGCGTGTTCACATCTGTTTAGCAGGACCAGCTCATGTTTTGGAGCTTGCTACCGTAGTTCATTTCCTGAGAATCTCGCAATGTCATCTTGTTGATTTGTGTTGCAACTTTCACTTTTCTTTCTAGATTCGATGAGTCTGGAAAATCCTGACACCAACCAGATCTGAATCTCAGGCAGATATGATGGTTGGCACGTGTCCCAAGAATTATAATATTGGTCTCTCGGTAAACCCGGTAACGTGGATGTCGTGGCCAACACACCTAGCTGGAAGGCCTATTATTGTAGTATCTTGGTTGAAGAAGTTGGTCACCTCCCCATAAGGATCTCGCAAGATCTGCCTTTGTAGTTATTCCTTATGGATTCTTGAGCTTCCGAAGTCCGACCTTTACTTGATGGCCATGTTGATGCTTTTAAGCATTGATCGTGGTACCTAGTACATCAAGGAGAACATTAGAAAGTGGAGTGTTAAATGTCTCTCGGTCGATCATCTAGATTTGCTTCTTTGGCATTGTTAAGGAAAAATCCAAGAAAGTGATGTCCTCCTTTGCATCTGCATCCTCCATCACCGTTCATCATGGTAGTATGATGTGTTGCCAGGATCCTCGGCACGGATGTTGGTAAAACCTTGATGAATACGGAAATGCTCAAGTTCTTGAGAGCATGCTCAGTCACTGGGTTATATCCTCGGTATCAATTGGAATGTGCCTTTCATCGCCGAGTTCTCCTATAACTCTAGTTTTCCTCTCCAAACTGAGTATGCCATTCTTTCGAATCCATTCAAACGATCAACTGTAAATTGCTTTAAGATGGTATGAAGAGTTTGAATGATCTATGGATCAAAAGTAATTCTTTTTTGCCACTTAAGGGAACAATCCAACGAGTCATCCTTCTTTGAGGTGCCCCGTTATGGAATCATGGCAATTTTTTCCTCGCTACTATGAAACCCTCGTCAAATTGTTTCTTCTGTCCCTCCTGATGCATGTCTTGCCTCTCAGCTCCAGAAATGTTTCTATGTCTCATTCCGTGAGTTGATCTTGCGATCATTAAGATGATCCTAAGTTTCTCGAACCACAGGAAGATCGATTCTTCTAAAATTCTCAATTTCTACTCGTTGTCATGTTGGATGTAGTTCTCAAAACAAGACGTTGAGATCAAGGTGATGCAATGTATCAACATCCTCGAGAAAGACATCTGGATCGTGAAGATTGTGTTCGCTTGTGTCCCTCTGTCTTCTTACCTCACGACTTGAATCTCGGGACGAGATTCTAGTTTAGTAGGGGTGAGTTGTAACATCCCTAGTTCTCGTATGCACTAGGCTAGCCCTTCATGTGTGAATCATGTTTAAATTTCTTAGAAACTTGAAATGGGGGACAATAAACCCTAGCAACAAATGAAATTCAACTAGGTTCAAACTTAAATCTTTTCAATGATCCAAAAATGCCCTTTAGAAATGTTCATCATTTTTGAATTGGTCTAGCACCTCTGACAAAAACGATGCACATATTTCTAGGCCATTCTGGATTTTTGAATTAATTCATATTGTACTTGAATTGGGGCATTTAAATACTATAAATATTTTTAGATGCTCCAACAATTTTGGAATTAGTTGAGGACCTCTGGAATAATTCATTTAGTGCCCATAACTATTTCCAAAATTTTCAAAAGTGATTTGGTTTGAAAAACCAAATTTAAACAAATTTGCATAAATAGAAAACAGAACAAAAACAGAAATAAGACACAGAGAGAAACCCACTTGGCACTTACCTGCAGCCCACCTAGCCGGCCGTTACTGTGCAGCCCAGCAGCCCACCTCCCCTGCCAGTTGTCTTCCTCCTCTGGCCAGAAGGTAGAGGGGAAGCACCGCACGACGCTCATGTGCGTCGGCACGCAGCTGCCTGCCTGGCCCTCCCTCGCCAGCGCAACAATGTAGGCACACTCCCCGTGGCCTCCTGGATCCTGCTGACCCCCTCGTTCACTTTTTCCCTTGCCTCCCTCTCGTTCCTCCCCATGGCGGAACCGGCTATCAGCGCACCGCCGCCGTTTCCGTAGCCACCGCTGTCCCCGCGCCCCTTCTCCCTCTCTGGAAGCACCGCCATGACCTACTCGTCATCTCCGCCGAGCCACACTTCACCAGATGCGCCACAACACCGACTACGCCGTCGTCCTCGTCCTCTGCATCTGACCACAGCCGTCGTCGATTCGCCATACCCAGGACATCCCCAAGCAGCCTGGGCATCTCTACAAGTTCACTGTGAGATCCCGCACCTTTTCCCCCATCTCCCATGCTCGCCCGCGTCCTCTAGGTCGTAGTTGCACGGACGCTGAAGCTTCCTGCCGCCATGGCCGGTGAGCTTCGTGCTCCCGAGCTCCTCCACCTGCGCTCATTGCCTCAGCGTGCTCCTGGTGATCCCAGAAACCCATAAAGCCCATCGGCCGTGCCCGCCGTGCCCCGTAGCGCCTAACCATGGATGGCCGAACACCGGCGGCCGCCCGGCTCGTCGCCGCCGCTGTTACACACACCCCCAGCGCACCTCGCGGCCACCACTTGGTGCGCCGCACTACCAGCTCGCCGTAGCTACAAACCTCGCGTGAAGTGATGCCCTGTAGCGTCGTCCCGAGCAACGCCGGCGAGCCACCGCAGCGGGATTTGGTCACCGCCGGCTTAACATCCGTTCCCTGACGTGGCACTGTCATTAGGGCTTAATCGTGTTTAATTTAATCACACCAGCCGCTGACATCAGGGCCCCACCAGCTAAATAACCTTGGTTTATTTTCTGATTAGATTTAGTTAAACCAGGCGGGACCCACGCGTGAGAGTTGACTGCGCTGACGTGGTCTTTGACCGGACCCACCTGTTTGTGAGCCTAGCCATCACTGTGAGACTGACCAATAAGACCCACTGGCCAAGTTTGACCAGGGACAGCCCATTTGACCTGCTGGCCACAGGCTTATGTCATGCTGACGCAATAAGCTATTTTCTGGATTTAATTTAATTCAGGAAATTTCAGAAAATACCCAAAACTTCTAAAAATCATATAAAATCAACCGTAGCTCAGAATGAAATAATTTATATATTAAAAATGATCAGAAAAATCCAATCTATCCATCTGTACTGGTTTCATGCATGTTTAAGAAAGTTAACTTACTGTTTAGTGCAAAACATGATAAAGCACCATTTAAGTTCACAAATGAGTTTGAACTTTGAATCTTTGGTTCAAAATAGCTCAAACCCATCTGGTTGTAGTTGCATTAGCTCGACACACTCATTTTACCATGTCATGATCATGCATCATATTGTGCATTGCATTGATTGTGTTTCCTTCTCTGTTGCCGGTATTTGTCCCCTCTCAGTAGACGTTGCTTCGACGCCGTGATCGATGACACCGATGAAGAACTATATTATCTTCAGAAGTGCCAGGAAAGCAAAACCCCCTTGTTCATTCTGATACTATCCCACTCTCTCGCTCCTGCTCTCTTTTACTTCATTAGGACAACAACGCTTCAAGTGTTACATGCTGCGGTAGTTGATCCCCTTTCCTCTGCATGACCTGTCATTGCCACAGTAAATAGATGAAACCCACTAGCATGAGTAGGAGTTGTTTGAGCCCTGATGTGCCTACTCATTCATGCTTGTTGTCATACCTGCCACTGCTTAGAGTTGAGTCGGGTCTGATTGATCGGAATGAATTGGAATGTGGTGAACATGTCCTACTGTTGAGAGCTAAGTGTGTGAACACGATTTGGTAAAGGTAGCGGTGAGAGGCCATGTAGGAGTACATGGTGGGTTGTCTCATTGCAGCCGTCCTCAGGAACTGAGTTCTGTGTTTGTGATCCATGAATAGTTACTACCACGCATTGGAATGCTTAAGTGCCCCTCTCGACTTATTAATCAACTTGATCTCTGTCCAGGAGTTGCAACTAGTTTCTGCTGTTTGTAGGTAGTGTTAGTAGTCTACCAAGTGGCACCCTGTACAGGTGGGCTTGGGACAGACTAGGCATAGTGGTACGGTGTACCAAGTGGCACCCGGTTGGTGGGCTTGGGAACCCTGCTCACATCGTTTGGGGCCGTGAGCGACACCCCGGCCGGATCTCCTTGCGGATGGAACCCGAATAGGCGATATACTTTGACGAGAGACTTGTGTGGTTAGCCAGGTCGTGGCCGACTCCCTCGCTAGGCTTCCGCTTGAAGGTTGCCGAGATACACGATGTGTACATGGTGGTAAGTGGCGAGAGCGTGTGTGAAGAAGTACACCCCTACAGGGTTATCATTATCTATTCGAATAGCCGGATTCCTCGGATATGGAAACTTGGACCCCTTGCATAGTTCATAGACAAGTGAAAGTGGATACTCTAAAATGCGCAAGATAAGTGTGAGTGCTATGGATGGCGTTCTCGTAGGGAGACTGGAGCAGATCCATAGTGGTGTATTGGTATGGTGAATATCTGGACTCGTGTGCGCCACTTCAAAAGAGTTACTGGCAGTCGTAGTTCAGGATAGCCACCGAGTCAAAGCTAGCTTGCTGCAGTTAAACTCCACCACCCTCTTTATTGATACCGATGCATATGTAGCTAGTTCTGATGTAAGTCTTGCTGGGTACATATGTACTTACATTTGCCTATTTTATGTTTTTGTAGAGAGACGTCAGTCTCGCTAGTAGTTCCGTGTGGACTCCGACGTTTAGCTTGATACCTTAGCTACGATCTTGTGCCCTCGGCAGGATCTGGTAGATCGGTAGGCTTCTCAGCCTTTTTCATTTGTAGATGTCTGTACTCAGACATGTTAAGCTTCCGCATGTGCTTTGACTTGTATGCTCTGAATGTTGGGTCATGAGACCCATGTTTGTAATATCTCGCTCCTCGGAGCCTAATGAAATAATACTTGAGTCGTAGAGTTATGTTGTGATGCCATGTTGTATTTACACATATCGAACATATTGTGTGTATGATTGAAATGCTTGGTATGTGTGGGACCCGACATCCTAGTTGTTTATCCTTGGTAGCCTCTCTTATGGGGAAATGTAGTCTTGTGCTTCCATGAGCCATAGTAGTCCGCTACAGCCCGGTTCACCGGAGTCCTGCTAGCCCAGGACTACTGCTTCGGAACACTTGATTGGCCGGCATGTGATTCACATCATTCCTGTGTCTGTCCCATCGGGGAAATGTCACGCGGTGACATCCGGAGTCCTGCCTACAACCCGGGTTCCCGGAGTCCTGTTAGCCCGGTGCTACAGCCCGGATTCACACGCTGCTGACCGACATGCTCGATGTTGATTCATGTATGCCTATCCCCATAAGTTAGTGCCACTTTGGGTTCACGACTAGTCATGTCGGCCTGGGTTATCTATCATATGGATGCTACCGACACTATCATATACGTAAGCCAAAAGGCGCAAACGGTCCCGGGCCATGGTAAGGCGACACCTGTGGGAATACCGTGCGTGAGGCCGCAAAGTGATATGAGGTGTTACCAGCTAGATCGATGTGACTTGGAATCGGGGTCCTGACAGAAACTCTCAGGCTCAAGGGTGGCGGCTTTGTTGGTGTTGGGTAAGTCACCCCGGCAAGGCTCTTGCTGGGGCTGTGTAGGCCGGCCCGACAAGGGTGTTGCCGGGGGAAATCCGTCTTGCTCCTTTGCTCTTCATGCCGCTGGCTTGAGTGCTGCCTTGACAGTCTCGTACCTTTCCTTCCTCTGCCCCGCCAAGCTGGTCGCAGGTGTGGCTACGACTGCCTGTGCACAAGTAAAGGGGTACAGAAAGGCCCCTACTTTTGTACACCGACAAGAGCCCCTGGGCCTGGGCCACACATAAGCGTGAAGCAATTTTGGGCCAAGCCCAGAACGGTGCACGGGCATGTGTCGGCGTCCTGGGAACGGGTGTACCCAGACTTGCCTTCCTGCCGCCCAGGGCGTGGCTCAGCCAGCGGCCTGGTACGGCCCGTCTTCATCAGCAACCACTCAAGACCCTCGCGAGGGGCCATGTCTCGCGAGGCAGATGGCATGACCTCCTCAGGGGCAGCCTCGCTAGGCTGGCTCTCGAGGGGCGGAGATATCTATGCAAGGGGCACCACGCGAGGTGCACGTGATGTGAGCCATGACGACAGAGGCCAGGCGGGCGCCAGCGGGCGCATAGTACCTGTTGCCTCTTTGGTGCTAAAGTGGCAAGTGCGGGTGAGGAGTCCCGAGGTATTAGGCAAAGGTTTCCATATCGGTGGAACAAGACCAAGACCAGTAGGATGGCAGGACGGAGGTCATCGCGGAGCCCACGACGGCATCACCACCAGAACCTTTGGCAGGCGAAGACCACCTGTTGTCAGGATAGCTTGTACTAGTTGTCCCCCTTCGAAATTGACCGTTGTGGGATTCCTTCCCGCCCAATATTTGGGAAGAGGACCAGGGCCTCTATATATAGGACTAGCCACCACCAAAGCAAGGGAATAGATCATTCAGACCATTCTCACACACATAAGCTCACGAAGCTCAAGAACACCTCTCCTCAAGAGGATGTTCATCCCTTGTACCGTTCATCCTCGGCCTACAACGCAATCCACCACACCACACTAGAGTATTGTATTACACCACAACGGTGGCCCGAACCATTATAAACCCTCGTGTCTCTTGTTCCTTGGGTTCGGCGAGCTAGGAGATTTGTTTAACTCCGACAGGAAAGTCAGGCAGCAATAAATTAGTGGTACTTAAGTACTCCTAATTAATTAAGTGACCTTGCAGGAGAGACAGCAGAAGTGGAAGGGCTCCCTGGAGGATCGTCTCACATGTAAGGTAGACGTTGCCAGAGCCCTTGAATGGCCTCGACTGAGGCCTCTAGCTTTAGCAAGATCACCTTGGCACTGTTTATTCTTCTTCTTCTTCTTCCTCTTCATGCTTTGTTTCTCTTTCTCCTCACCAGTTGTTGAAACCAAGTACATGATTGGCCTTCTATTTCTGAATTGGTTTTATCAGTGAGGGAGTACAAGTGTACTAGTAAACAATAGCATTATTTTCTCATGGGAGTCACAAAATAGAAATGAACACATGCATTAAATATCATTCTTACTAAAAGGAAGGTTATGACGCCAATATGGATGATGAGGATTGGAACACATATCTCCCTTTGTGCAGTTCCACCGAAATGAATCAACTGCTCCATTCTGACATTCCAGTTAAATAGCACAAAAGTCACTTCTTTTAAGAAGTGTTTTGTGCAGTGCACTAAAAGGTCACAACAACAACCTGGTGAAATGGATATCCCTATTTGCGCAAAAAGCTAAAATGGAAACAGTCACAGTCTCAAACAATTACAGGCAAAAGCATTTGGCTAAACTTGTCATGGCTTCATTTTACCAGGGGCATTAGATTAAGAACAACTAAATATTTGGTATAAGGGCATGGGACAGTGGGTGCACCAGCAGTCCAGCACCATGTACCTAAATCGGAGCATAAAGTGGTGATTCAGAGTTTGTTGCTCCCAGAAACAAACATCCAAGAAACATATCTGGGTTGGTCCCATTTTTGTTCACTCTAGCCACCTACTCCTGTATGTGGATAGCAAATCTAGTCATGGTCATACCACTGTGTACAACATTACCCCTGACATTTCCCTTTTCGACCAAGAGACCGGTTGGATGACCATTCTGTACTACTTTCACCGCCTTTACTTCTTGTTTGTACCAAGTCCGATGTACATACTAAATTCCCCCACCCCCACTTTATTTCTTGTTTGAACCAAGTACAAGATTCGACTCCATGAAGTAGCTTTACCTCTAACAATAGAAGAAAAAAATTAGGTAGCGTTGGACCATCCGATCGAGAGGGGCTGAGAGACAGAAAATGATGCACACGCAGCAACGTAGCGAGCTGGGGAAGTAGAGCTAAGGAGGTTTCAAAGGATAATATACCTGAAGGTCGTCGGGATGTGGATAGGTGGGTGGCGGGTGGCTGGATCCGCCCACACTAGGGCAATGATGAAAGGATCGGAGGACCTCCTGTGCAGGCTCTCGGCCAGAGATAATGGTGCGGCCGGCAGTGGGTCTCCTCCCTCGCTGTCGACGATGGCCTAAACGCTGCCTGAGGGAGTCCTGGATTAGGGGGTGTTCGGGTAGCCGGACTATACCTTCGCCGGACTCCTGGACTATGAAGATACAAGATTGAAGACTTCGTCCCGTGTCCGGATGGGACTTTCCTTGGCGTGGAAGGCAAGCTAGGCGATGCGGATACTCAAGATCTCCTACCATTGTAACCGACTCCGTGTAACACTAACCCTATCAGTTGTCTATATAAACCGGAGGGTTGTAGTCCGTAGGACGAGAACAATCATCATACACAATCATACCATAGGCTAGCTTCTAGGGTTTAGCCTCCTTGATCTCGTGGTAGATCTACTCTTGTACTACCCATATCATCAATATTAATCAAGCAGGAGTAGGGTTTTACCTCCATCGAGAGGGCCCGAACCTGGGTAAAAACATTGTGTCCCTTGTCTCTTGTTACCATCCGGCCTTGACGCACAGTTCGGGACCCCCTACCCGAGATCCGCCGGTTTTGACACCGACATTGGTTCTTTCATTGAGAGTTCCTCTGTGTCGTCGCCTTTAGGCCCGATGGCTCCTTTGATCATCAACAACGATGAGGTCCAGGGTGAGACTTTTCTTCTCGGATAGATCTTCGTCTTCGGCGGCTTCGCTCTGCAGGCCAATTCGCTTGGTTATCTGGAGCAGATCGAAAGCTACGCCCCTGGCCATCAATTCAGGTTTGGAAGCTTAAACTACACGGTGGATATCCACGGAGACTTGATCTTCGACGGGTTCGAGCCACAGCCAAGCGCGTCGCACTATCTCGAGGGGCATGATCTAGCTCTGCCTCCGAACAGTGTCCTGGAGGCCGCACATGCACCGGTTCCGACCCTTAACTCGGAGCCTATTGCGCCAATTGAGGATGAGCGGTTGGACGTCACCTCGGGGGCTGCGATCTCAAAGGAGATCGAACCGAACGCCAGCCCCGCACTCCGCGTGACCCGTGATCCCAAAGGTCCGGACTCCTCTCCGGACTCCTCTACGGACTCCGAACCCCCCGCGCCCCTGCCAATCGAAGCCGATTGGGCGCCGATAATGGATTTCACCGCCGCGGACATCTTTCAGCACTCGCCTTTTGGCGACATCCTGAATTCTCTCAAGTCTCTCTCTTTATCAGGAGAGCCCTGGCCGGATTATGGTCAGTGAGGATGGGATACGGAAGATGAAGAAATTCAAAGCCCTCCCACCACCCACTTGGTAGCCACTGTCGACGATTACACCGACATGCTTGACTTCGGCTCCGAAGACTTCGACGGTATGGACGATGAAGTAGGAGATGAACATGAACCAGCACCTGTAGGGCGCTGGACGACCACCTCGTCATATGACGTATATATGGTGGATGCTCCAAAAGATGGAGATGGCGATGGAACAACGAGGGATGACACCTCCAAGAAACAGCCAAAGCGCCGACGTCAACGGCGCCGCTCTAAATCCCGCCATAGTAAAAACGGTGATTCCGGCACGGGAGATAATACTACCCTGGATAACGCCGAAGAACACCCAACCCAGCAAGATTCAGCACAGGAAGATGGAGAAGCCAGCCCTCATGAGAGAGCGGCAGAATGAGAGGTTGAGGATGATAACTATATGCCTCCCTCCGAAGACGAGGCAAGCCTCGATGACGACGAATTCGTCGTACCATCAGACCCCGCCGAACAAGAGCGTTTCAAATGCAGGCTTTTAGCCACGACGAACAGCCGGAAGAAAAAGCAGCAACAACTTAGAGCTGATCAAGATTTGCTAGCTGATAGATGGACTGAAGTCCTTGCGGTCGAAGAGTACGAACTCGAGCGCCCCTCCAAGAATTATCCTAAGCGCAGGCCGCTACCCCGATCAGAGGAGGAAGCACCTACATCACGAGCGCACGATATGGCAGACCGGCCACCTCGCGGCCGCGACAGAGAGGCCTGTCGAACCTCCACCCAAGCCATGCCCCGACGCCGCTCAACCAAGGCACGGGAAAATGCGCCAGACCTGCGAGATGCACTGGAGGATAAAGAAAGGCAAACAAGATCGATCTACGGATCACGCAGGCACCCGACGACACGCGACGATGATCCTCACTCCGGACACAACAAATCCGGCCGGGCCGAACACAACAGACATAGCTCTTCCAAGCTGCCTCGTGACATAGCCCAGTACAGGGGCGCCGCACACCCACTGCTTCACAGATGAAGTAATGGATCATAAAATCCCAGAAGGTTTCAAACCCGTAAACATCGAATCATACGATGGCACTACAGACCCGGCGGTATGGATCGAGGATTATCTCCTTCACATCCACATGGCACGTGGCGATGATCTACACGCCATCAAATACCTCCCTCTCAAACTCAAAGGACCGGCCCAGCACTGGCTTAACAGCCTGCCAGTGGACTCAGTAGGTTCTTGGGAGGACCTGGAAGCCGCATTCCTCGACAACTTCCAGGGCACTTATGTGCGACCACCGGATGCCGACGACCTAAGCCAATAATTCAGCAGCCAGAGGAATCGGCCAGGCAATTCTGGACACGGTTCCTAACAAAGAAAAACCAGATAGTCGACTGTCCGGACGCAGAGGCCCTAGCAGCCTTCAAGCATAACATCCATGACGAGTGGCTTGCCCGGCACCTGGGACAGGAAAAGCCGAAATCCATGGCAGCCCTCACGACACTCATGACCTGCTTTTGCGCGGGCGAAGATAGCTGGCTAGCTCGCAGCAACAACTTATCAAAGAACCCAGGTAATTCGGATACCAAGGACAAAAGTGGCAGGACACATCGAAATAAGCAAAAGCGCCGCGGTAGCAGTGACAGCAATGAAGATACGGTAGTCAACGCCGGATTCAGAGGCTATAAATCCGGTCAGTGGAAAAAGCCATTTAAAAAGAATACTCAGGGCCCGTCCAGTTTGGACCGAATACTCGACCGCTTGTGCCAAATCCATGGCACCCCCGAAAGGCTAGCCAATCACACCAACAGGGACTGTTGGGTGTTCAAGCAGCCAGGCAACTTAAGAGCCGAAAACAAAGACAAGGGGCTGCATAGCGAGGACGAGGAGGAGCCCAGGCCGCCGAACAACAATGGACAGAAGGGGTTTCCCCCACAAGTGCGGACGGTGAACATGATATACGCAAGCCACATTCCCAAGAAGGAGCGGAAGCGTGCGCTACGGGACGTATACGCGATGGAGCCAGTCGCCCCAAAGTTCAACCCATGGTCCTCTTGCCCAATCACTTTTGATCGAAGGGACCACCCCACTAGCATCCGTCATGGCGGCTTTGCCGCATTGGTTCTCGACCCAATCATCGACGGATTTCATCTCACAAGAGTCCTCATGGACGGCGGCAGTAGCCTGAACCTGCTTTATCAGGATACAGTGCAGAAAATGGGCATAGATCCATCAAGGATTAAGCCCACAAGAACGAAGGCATTATACCAGGTGTAGAAGCCAACTGTACTGGCTCTATAACACTTGATGTGGTCTTCGGATCTCCGGATAACTTTCGAAGCGAAGAGTTAATCTTCGACATAGTCCCGTTCCGCAGTGACTACAACGCCCTGCTCGGACGAACCGCATTTGCCAAATTCAATGCGGTGCCGCACTACGCATACCTCAAGCTCAAGATGCCAAGCCCTCGAGGAGTAATCACGGTCAACGGAAACACCGAACGCTCCCTCCGTACGGAGGAGCACACGGCGGCTCTCGCAGCGGAAGTACAAAGCAGCCTTCTTAGGCAACTCTCCAGTCCGGCCGTTAAAAAGCCAGGCAATGCCAAGCGCGCCCGGAGTAACCTACAACAAGACCGCCTGGCATGTTCTGAGCAGGCGTAGCAATGCGTCCCCAACCCCAATCATCGCAACATAGCAAAGCTAGTACCTCGCGTACATAATTACGCCCTTGAAATACCATGGGCACAGGGGAAGGGGCATAATAACGGCATGCTCACAATACGGCTTAAAACGTACTAGGGGCTGCCGGATTCTTTTTATTACTTTCAGGAATCCACACTTTGGACGACCTATTCGGCAATTCGGCTGCCGCACAAACGATGCAAGATCCAGGGAAGCAGACAAAGCTACGCCGCATTATGGAACTCTCAGGTGGTCTCTATTACGAGCGGTATATCTGTTTCAAACACAATTCCGCGGCCTGCCCCTTGTCAGGACATGTTAAATAGTCTACTATCTTTTTGCTTATCGCACTACTTGTATCGTTCGGCTTCGATAAATAGCCTCTTTATAAACAATGCATAGCTTTTTGCCTATTTTTTGCATTATTTCCTTTTAATATATATGTTTATTAAATAACATGATCACACCCGTACACCATGGTACGGCAAACACGCCAGGGGCTTCAGTACCCTTCGATCTGGCGTGAGAAGTCCGTACACTTTCACAAGTGCGGCACCCCGAACTTATAGCACTATATGCATCGGCTCCGAATCATGATTTGGGTCAATAGTTGGGTTTGCCCGGCTCCTATGTTTTGGTGCCTTACGTTCCGCTATATCGGCTAAGGTAGCACTAGGAGAACCACTGCGATTGTGCCCCGGTTCAGCTGGGTTAAGCACCTCAGTGGAGAAAGCTAAAACTGACTGTCATGATAAGGCGAGAGACCGGTCGCTGTTCGAGAGGTTTTTCGAGTCCCTAAAGACTTATGCCGCTTCGAGCGAGGAGCTGGCTCTGTCCGGCCAAAGGCGTGGATAGCGCCCCGAATTCGGTCTTCCGAACTAGGGGCTTCGCCAAAATTTAAAATTATAACGTTCTATGGCTAAGTGAGAGTGTTCAAGCATTATAGTCCGATTTCCTGGTTCGTTGTGCTGAGCGCCTCCCTCAAAGGACCCAACCATGGGAAAAAGAGCGCTCAGGTTTATCCCGAACACCCCAGCACCAGCGGCATGGGGGCAGAAGCCCACGACTAGCCATCTCTCAATTTTTGATAAACGGCCGCACAGAAAATAATATTTTAAATTCCATAAGCATTGCTTAGCGCATATGAACAAGTTTTCAGCGCACAGGATAAACACGAGCGAGTTCATTCAAATATTACATCTCTAGTACATTCATCCGCAATAAGGCGGGCACCGGCAAGAACATCCTTGTAGTAGTTCTCGGGATTGCGATGCTCCTTCCCTTGCGGCGGCCCGTCCTTCACCAGTTTCTCTCCGTCAAGCTTAACCCAGTGCACCTTTGCACGGGCAAGGGCCCTCCGGGCACCTTCGATGCAGACGGAACGCTTGATGACCTCAAGCCGTGGACAGGCCTGCACCAGCCGCCGCACCTGCCCGAAGTAGCTCCCAGGCAGAGCCTCTCCGGGCCACAGCCGAACTAAGAAGCCCTTCATGGCTTGTTCGGCCGCCTTGTGGAGCTCGACCAGCTGGCTCAGCTGATCGCTCAAAGGCACAGGGTGTCCGGCATCAAAATACTGAGACCAGAACACACTCTCCGTCGAGATGCACTCTTCAGCTCGGTAGAATGCAGCAGCATCGGATACGCTGCGGGGAAGATCCGCGAACGCCCCTGGAGAACTCCGGATTCGGGTAAGTGACAGGTAGTTTACTTTTATATTCCTACTTTGCATGAAGACTGCCTTACCCGCTGCTATCTTTTTCATCTCCTCCAATTCTTCGAGGGCCTTTTGGGCTTCAGCCTTGGCACCCTTGGCGGTCTCGAGGGCCGACGTGAGCTCGGATGCTTGCGCCTTTGACTCAAGCTCCAAGCTCTCATGTTTTTCCATGAGAGCCTCCAGCTCTTGCTGCACCTCGCCAACCTGAGCCCCAAGCCTCTCTTGCTCGATGCGCTCCTCGGCCGTTTTCTTTTCAGCCTCAGTGAGTGCCTGCTTGAGGGTTGCCACCTCATTTGTGGCTCCTACAATAAGCAGCACGATCCTGTTATTTTTTGCAATCACGCCTCTCTATAGGCAACTTTTTTCTTTGTAGGGTATTTCTTACCTTCTTTTTCCTTGAGCTGCCGTTTGGCAAGGCCGAGCTCCTGCTCGGTCCGCCCGAGGTCCTTTTTTAGGACTTCCACCTATGAAGTCAGTGCGGTGGTGGATAGCAGCGAAGCCTGCATACGCATATTGACTCTTTATTGTTAGACTCCTGCGAAAATTAATAGATCCTCTATTCGGCTTTTCTTTTCGAACGCCGAACAGAGCATCAGGGGCTACTGTCTATGCGGTCATATTTTGACATATTTCTACTTACCTCGAAGCCTGTCAGAAGGCTAGCACAAGCTTCAGTCAGTCCGCTTTTGGTGGACTGAACCCTTCGGATCACTGTACTCATAATAGTACGGTGTCCCTCGTCGATGGAGGCGCCGTCAAGCACCTCCAGCAGATTGTCCGGCACCTCCGGTTGGACGGAGGCTGCCGGCTCAGAAGGTTTGCTCCTCTTGGAAGGAGTTCGCCTACCGCGAACCCGGACTGTTGAAGAGTTCGGCGCGGCGTCCGGCGCAAAGCCGGTCTCGGAGCCCTGGGGGGTCTTGTCCCCTTTATTCCCGGGGTCTGGGAGGTCACCTTTCGGCCCCTCCAGGACCACCTCCTCCTGCCCCGGAACTTCTTTTGACGCCACTTCGGCGTCGTCCGCAGTGCGGGGGGAGACAGCGGGCGGAACTGAGTTCACGTCCGACGTATCCAGGGAGCCGCTCGACGAATCGTCGAGTTCGGCCCGGGGCGGGCTGCATAAATCACATTTGACGTTAGGGGGAGCTGTGCATTAAAAGGAATATCATGAGTCACTCTGGTATATGAATACTTACGATTTCGCCGGACGCTTGGCCCTGTCCGGCCACTCCTGTCCGCTCTCTTCGGCGTCGTAGGAGCAGTCCGGCGGAGGGGTCTTCCTTTTCTTAGACCCCTCGGCCTCCCCTGATGGGGCGACCTTCTTCTTCTTTTCTTCCCCCACTGGGGGGAGAGCTTTCTTCTTCCTCCTCCTCGTTTTCACGAGAGGAGGGCGCTTCGGACTCGTCAGACGACGAGTCCGGCACCACCAAGTTACGAGCACTCTTTCGAGTCCCGGTGGTCTTCTTCTTCTTCTTGACCTTCTTTTCCGGCACCACGTAAGGTGCCGGAGTCAGCAGCTTCACTAGGAGAGCTGGGGCTGGGTCTTCGGGCAAGGGAGCCGGACAGTTAATTGGTCCGGATATCGCCTGCCATGCCTGTCAAAGGTAAGGGAGTTTAGATCCCGCATAGAGTTAATCTATGAAAAAGAGCTTAATAGTCTTGTCAAAGGCATAGATAGCTTACCTCGCCAGCGTGACGCTGTGAGGTGTATCCGCGGTCCTCGGAAGCGGACGCGGGAGCCTCGGCGCCTTTGAAAAGCACCTTCCAAGCATCTTCGTACGTCATGTCGAAGAGCCTATTGAGGGTTTGGTGCTGCGGCGGGTCGAACTCCCACAAATTGAAGTCCCGTTGTTGGCACGGGAGGATCCGGCGAACGAGTATGACCTGGACTACATTGACAAGCCGGATTGGCTTGTTCACCAGGGACTGGATGCAAGTTTGCAATCCGGTCACCTCTTCTTCGTTTCCCCATGACAGGCCCGTCTCTTTCCAGGACATAAGCCGCGTGGGGGTCCGGATTGGAACTCGGGGGCTGCGACCCATTTCGGATCGCGTGGCTCGGTGATGTAAAACCACCCTGCTTGCCACCCCTTTAGGGTCTCCACAAAGGAGCCCTCGAACCATAGGACGTTGGCTATCTTGCCAGCCATAGCGCCTCCGCACTCCGCTTGGTTGCCGCGCACCACCTTGGGCTTGACGTTGAAGGTCTTGAGCCAAAGGCCGAAATGGGGGCGGACGCAGAGGAAGGCCTCACACACGAGATAAACGCCGAGATATTGAGGATGAAGTTCGGGGCCAGATCGTGGAAATCTAGGCCGTAGTAGAACATTAGTCCCCGGACAAATGGGTGAAGTGGAAAACCCAGTCCGCGGAGGAAGTGGGGAAGAAAAATACCCTCTCATGGGGCCTTGGGGTGGGAAGAAGCTTCCCCTGCTCAGGAAGCCGGTGCGGGATGTCCTTGGACAGGTATCCGGCTTTCCTTAGCTTTTTTACTTGAGCCTCCGTGACGGAGGAGACCATCCACTTGCCTCCCGCTCCGGACATTGCTGGAGAAGGTTGAGGTGGGAAGAGTGGGCTTGGGCGCTGGAGCTTGAGTGCGCGAGAGATGGATTGGCAAAGGAGGAAGAAGGCGTAGGTGAAAAGGTGGATCCTTATCCCCTTATATGGGCGGATGCGGTTATGCGTCCCCACCTACCTAATAAAACTCGCTTGCCTCCCAAGCGCCATGGTAAATGGTGCGGTTGGGTTACCCACGTCCGTATTGATGAGAATCCCGCTAAAAGGGGCACGCAATTTCTACTTTGACATGACTATTTGTCCCTTTCTACTTCACTTACTACACTACATTACTCAGGTTCGTATGTCCACTCCTGGGTACATGTCGGTCTCGTAGTTCCAATCCCACGTGTTCTTCATAGATGGAACGATCCATATCATCGCAGTTAGTGTGGCTCCCAACAAGGGAGACTCATCCAAACTATGGCCAGCCTTGACGCGGAGCAGTTGCGTGCATCGGGAAGCGGCGCTCTCTCGGTCGTCGTGCTGCTTCAAAGCCGGCACGAGTGGGAGATCACCTCCGCTCTGGCCGGGCATTAATGCGGCACTGATGCTCCAGGTCGACGCTGACCGTTTCACACGGGAAGCACGCGATGGCAAGGGAGTATTGGTTTTGAACCGTTTTAGGTGTAGTACTGGTAGTTTGCAAAACTACTCAATTATTGCACTCAGTTTCCTAAGAAATTGTGGTAAAAAAATGTTACTCCACAGCCTGCTTCCCTTCTCCTTCCTCTTCCATCGCCCGCGCACGTCCCCGGGAAGCGACTGGTCAACCCATATATAGGAGTGCTAGCACAAAAAGATGCATGCATGACCACTAAAATTTCCAGATTAAAGCGCCGCTCCGGCGAGAGTATGGCGTATGTCGTTTCCTTCAGCCGGCCCATGGCTACCGGCCGAGGGCGACCAGAGAAGAGGTGGCGGGAGGGGAATGAATGCAGCTACTATTTGGGTTCGCCGTCTAGCTTAAATAAATGCGCACCATCACGTGTACCCGTGGGTGCACAAATTGTAACATACGTGTCTACTTAAGTGGGAGTCACGTAAATGGTGTGTGTGTGTGTGTGAGATTCTGAGAGACAGAGTGCATGTGTGCGACTCTACTCTTCGGACATGTACTCAACATTTTGCATCGGGATATAAGTATAATGGTATTACACTTTAACTAGTGATTTACGTGGCCATGTTAACGTGGTTGTGTAAAAAAATGTCACTTCCTGCTCGTGATTTGTGTTATATAATTACAAGCAAGATGCTCGTGCATTGCACAGAACATCAATATGCATTCTTTTACAAAACACCTGTTGTGATTGACCCATGCAGGAGTAATCCCATGTGTAGAAACTAATGATATCTCGAGAATTTTATCGGAAAATTGGTATCTCGAGAATTTCATCGAAAAATGAAAGATGAGAGATAAGGTGAGGAGGAGTGGAGCATGGTGGTGACTGGTGGTCGGACTGGGCAGAGGCATGGGGATGGATGGCGCCGGCAGGCGGCAGCAGCCACCATGGTAGATTATTCCAGAGACTTCCTTTTTTAATTGCTCAGCAATGAGGTTGTGGGAGATAAGGATGTGGAGAGAGGTGCGGGTATCTTGTGTAAAATTATCATAGTTTGCTTTCTATCCGTCAGATATAGATCGGATGGTCTATATTACAAGATGGCAGGCACACCATCTGATAGAGGCAAAGGTGTCCCGATGTTTCGATGAGATAGCAATCGTTTTCTGCGGGAGTCGACCTTGACGATCCGACTACGAACATGCGAAGACGTCGCGCCTTAGCAATCGCTAAACCATCTTCCGAGGGGTTATTGACCACGCCGGAGCACGATGAACCTGACCACGAGGGTCTAGTTCCTGCGAGCAAACGAAGAACAAGCAAGAAACTGAGATTGCAATCTGGATATTGCGAATAAAAGAGGAAAGCTTTATTAATGAAGGTGGGGTTCTGTGACGCCTTGGTCTGGTCGTTGAACACAAACGAAGTACGCGAAGTTGCAGCTATGGCAAACTTTTAATCTACACAAAACCCAAAGTCTAAACGACGCCCTAAGGGCTGTATATATGGAGGAAGAGGAGGGAATTTCGTGGCCCTTGAGGGAGGGGTCCGAAACCAACCCTAACTCTTGTTTCCCCACACATACGGACTCTAAAAACAGCCTATACTTAAGTATTTTGAAATTACATGGGCCTGGCCCAATAATAAGGTGACGCAGCACCTAGAATAGCCTATGGACGAATATTATGAAGTGGCATCTTGTATATTTCGTCCAAGGCCTCATGCACTCATTATGGTGGCTTCAAAGTCCTGGAATCATCACTTGTAACTCCGTTCTTGTTCCCCTTGCGCATGCCAACATCTCCATGCTTGGACTTGCTCCAAGGTTCATCTTTCTTGTCCATGGTAGGCCCTTCATTTGTAAGCAAAACAAATGTATTTAGGCAGCATCATATTCTCATGAACATTGGAATCGTTACCAAGAAACGAAAGTACCTGATAATTCAATTGGCATGGGTGAGCTCTAGTAATTGGTCCAGTATGTATAGCAGCAGGGGCTGTGGGTGTAACAATGGTATTGATATCCTCATCACATACGTTCAATGTTGTCCTTAGTTAACCCATGCATTTTTAATATCAATCCAGCACGTTGTTTAGCATCAAAATTAACCTTCTCCGAAGACGGAGGATGGAAGCGTGTTACCTTAACCTTGCCGCTGTTGTTGAACCATTGGATATAGTAAGGATGTGGATGTGGTCTTGTGGTGAGAGATAGCTTCTCCACCATCTCCATGCTAGCCAAGTTGTTGCAGCTCCCTCCATCTATGATGACGCGAATAGAACGTTCCTTCAAAACTCCCTTTTTATGGAACAAATTATGCCTTTGATTTTGCTCAGCTTGTGTAATCTGCACACTCAAGACACGTTGAGTAACTAAACATTCATACCTGTCAGCATCTTCAGCAGCCATGTATTGCGTCTCATGATCAGAACCATCTCCACCGTGTTCTTCATGTGTAATAAGATCCAAAGTCTCCTCATCATAGTCACTAGCGGACTCATACCCACCATCCTCAGTAGCAATCATCACACGCTGAGATTTGCATTCTCTCGCAAAATGTCCTCTTCCCTTACAACAACGACAAATAATATCACTTGTGTGCCCTGTTGACGCCATGGAAGAAGAAGAGCTCTGTGTAGGCCCGGCAGGTGTGCCTTTGGCAGATAGTGGTGTGATGAGGACATCAATACAATTGTTACACCCACAGCCCCTGCTGCTATACATATTGGACCAATTACTAGAGCTCGCGCACACCAATTGAATTATCAGGTACTTTTGTTTCTTGGTAATGATTCTAATGTTCATGAGAATATGATGCTGCCTAAATTGGATACATTTGTTTTGCTTACAAATGAAGGGCCTTGCTTGGAGAACGATGATCATTGGAGCAAGAACAAGCATGGAATTGATGGCATGCACAAGGTAGACAAGAACAGAGTTTCAAGTGATGATTTCAGGACTTTAAAGCCACCATAATGAGTGCATGAAGCCTTGGACGAAATATACAAGATGCCACTTCATAATTTTCGTCCAGAGGCTATTCTAGGTGCTGCGTCACCTTCTTTTTGGGCCAGGCCCATGTAATTTCGAAATACTTCAATATAGGCTGTTTTTAGAGTCCGTATGTGTGGGGAAACAAGAGTTAGGGTGGGTTTCGGACCCCTCCTCCAAGGGCCACGAAATTCCCCCCTCTTCCTCCATATATACAGCCCCTAGGGCATCGTTTAGACTTTGGGTTTTGTTTAGATCAAAAGTTCGCGTACTTCGTTTGTGTTCAACGACCAGACCAAGGCGTCACAGAACCCCACCTTCATTAATAAAGCTGTCCTCTTATATTCGCAATATCCAGATTGCAATCTTAGTTTCTTGCTTGTTCTTCATTTGCTCGCAGGAAGGCCCTCGTGGTCAGGTTGATCGTGCTCCGGCGTGGTCAATAACCCTCGGAAGTTGGTTTAGCGATTGCTAAGGCGCGACGTCTCGCATGTTCGTAGTCGGATCGTCAAGGTCGACTCCCATAGAAACGATAGCCACCATCTCATCGAAACATCAGGACACCTTTACCTCTATCAAGTGGTATCAGATTTTCAAGTTGCTCGGTGAGGTTTTACAGTTTTTCATAGTTTAGATCGAGTCTGTTTTTCATACCTACAGTCCATGAAAAAGCCAAACAAAAATTAGGGTTAGTTCATCCTATCCGAACCAATCTGAGCCTTCGCATAATCTTTTCTGTATTTGCTTTGTTGAATTTGCGGTTGCATCGTCGTGTCAAGTTGCTGGTCTTAGCGTCTAGTCCTTTAGAGTTTCGAGTTCTGTTCACAGGTTGTCACGTCGCCGCTGCCATATATCACCACCGCATCATCATCATCACCGCTGCCATATACCACCATCGTCATCACCGCTGCCATATACCACCATTGTCATCACCGCTGCCATATACCACCATCGTCATCGCCACTACCATATACCACATATCCACCTCCATCACGCTAATCCGAGTCCACCTCCATCACAGATTCGCCACCAGTCCGTGTTCCCTCGCCCTGCAAATATCCGCCACCAGTCCGAGTTTCCACCAGATTCATCTCCGCCACGAGTCCTAGTCCGAGTCCAGTAATTGTTGCTTTGTTCTCGATTTCCAGATCACGCGATACTCTGAGTCGTGACAGAGAAGGGCTCCCCAACTTTCGTGCTACCCGCAGAAGAAAAATAGTTCCAGTTTCAAAAAAAAACTAAGTCTGGAAAATTCTGGCTAGGCAGTTTTTAGGACATTTGTTGACTTTTTCGAAAAAAAAATTGTTGCGGAGCAAAAAAAAGAGGAAAAAAAAGTGCAAAAAAAAAGTGAAAAACAAAGGAAAAAAATTCAGAGTGTGCTCCTCCCTTGTTTACGTGCAACGCCGTGATTTTGTTAGTGTTCTAGGCTCGCGTCTCTAGTACGGTCTAGCCTAGGACCAGCACAGTACCGTCGTTGAGCGTTTATTCAACTTTGCATCTCTTAATTGATTATTGCTGACCCTTTTTGCTACCATATTAAAAGCCTTCCCAGCTCTACATACATCTACATCGTGCGTTTGACTCTCCCTGGTAATCGCTCTATCCAAGCTTTGAGAGTTTTGACTACATCGGTTGCCGATCACCGCCTGCTGCTGGGTAAGAACTGGTAAGAATTTGAGATTTGCTTAACGGATTTTTGACTGTTCACCACACCACCACCACCACTTCCTAGTAGTCTGTAGAATCATATTCTTGTGTGTTTCTATTGCTGCTAACCATGGCAGGATCACAAGCCGACGAGACTGACTGGGAGAACATGACAAACAAAGCATTACATGATAAGTTTCAGCAAATGATGAGTGGACAGGTGGAATATGTGCTAAATAGATTTGAAGAGGCCATGGAGAAGATAGATGGCATTGAGAAGGTGTTCGAAACAAAGCTTGATAACAAGTTCAATGAATTGCTCGCGCGTCTACCACCGCCACCACCGGTTGCACCTAACGCACCTCTACAACAGCAACAACGACTACCTCCACATCGCGAAACAGCCTTACGCCGAGCGACCCGTGTCCCTCTTCAGCCTGGCCAAGCTGCTGGTGCTGCTATTGATACTTTCGTGGCTCCTGCTGCTGATGTGGGGGAGGATGATTATGTGGGAGATTACGAGGATGAGGTTGATCAACATCAGAACTACGTGCAACCACCAGCACCACAACCACCAGGTCGTCCACATGCAAATAATGGCAATGTTAGGGCTCCCCCTCAGGTACGAGATCATGACCATCTCCCTAAACTGAAATTGAATATCCCACCATTTGAGGGTAGATATGTTCCTGATATATATCTTACTTGGGAGTTAGAAACTGAACAACGATTTACATGTTTACAATATCCTGAGGGGAGACGTGTTCCTGCTGCTGTTTGTGCTTTCACTAGCTTTGCATGTGTTTGGTGGTTTGAACATTGTAGATTATATCCTGTTCCAGCTACTTGGGCTGCTTTGAAAACTGCTATGCATACTCGTTGGGTTCTACCATATTATCAACGTGAATTACTTCAAAAATTGCAGCGCTTAAGACAAGGAAAAAATTCAGTAGAAGAATATTATCAGGAATTACAAAGTGGCTTGATTAGATGTGGTATTGTCGAGGAGAATGAAGCTATGCTTGCACGTTTTCTGGGTGGATTAAATAGAGAGATTCAGACCATTCTAGACTATAAGGATTATAATAATATCACTCGTTTATTCCATCTTGCTTGTAAAGCTGAACGTGAAGTGCAGGATCGACAGGCATTGGCGTGAACTAACTTTTCTGCAGGTCGACCTTCATCATGGACACCCCGTGCATCATCTACTTCCACACGTTCTGCTACACCGACACCTTCGTCTGCTGCCACCTCCAACCGTGATATAGTAAAGCAGGCACAATCACCACTATCTACCAAGAGCACACCTTCTGGGCCTACAAAGAGCTCTTCTTCATCCATGGCATCAACAGGGCAAACACATGATATTATTTGTCGATGTTGCAAGGGTGGAGGTCATTATCCGAGAGAATGCCCATCTAGGCGTGTGATGATTGTTACTGAGGATGGTGGGTATGAGTCCGCTAGTGACTATGATGAGGAGACTTTGGCTCTTATTACACATGAAGAACACGGTGGAGATGATTCTGATCATGAGACGCAATACATGGCTGCTGAAGATGCTGACAGGTATGAATGTTTAGTTGCTCAACGTGTTTTGAGTGTGCAGGTTACACAAGCTGAGCAAAATCAGAGGCATAATTTGTGGCATACAAAGGGAGTTGTGAAGGAACGTTCTATTCGCGCCATCATAGATGGAGGGAGCTGCAACAACTTGGCTAGCATGGAGATGGCGGAGAAGCTATCTCTCACCACAAGACCACATCCACATCCTTACTACATCCAATGGTTCAACAACAGCGGCAAGGTTAAGGTAACACGTACTGTTCGTGTGCATTTTAGTATCTCTACATATGCTGATTATGGTTATTGTGATGTGGTACCTATGCAAGCATGTTCCTTATTACTTGGTAGACCATGGCAATTTGATAAAAAATTTGTACACAATGGTAGAAACAATCAATATACTCTTGTTCATAAGGATAAAAATATTACTTTGCTTCCTATGACTCCTGATTCCATTTTCAAAGATGATATTAATAGAGCTAATAAAGCCAAACAGGAGAAAAATAAGAGTGAAAATCAGATTGTGGCAAAAGAATTTGAGCAACAAATGAAGCCTAATAATAAGCCATCTAGTGTTGCTTCTGAAATTAAATTGAAAAGTGCATGTTTACTTGCCACCAAATCTGATATTGATGAGCTAGATTCTAGCAAATCTGTTTGCTCTGCTTTTGTGTGCAAAGAGGCATTATTTTCATTCGAGGACGTGCCTTCCTCTTTGCCCCCTGCTGTCACTAACATTTTGCAGGAGTTCGCTGACGTCTTCCCACAAGACGTGCCACCGGGATTACCACCTATTTGAGGGATTGAGCATCAAATTGACTTAATTCCCGGTGCATCGCTACCCAACCGTGCACCATACCGTACCAATCCAGAGGAGACGAAGGAGATTATGCGTCAAGTACAGGAGCTGCTCGACAAAGGTTATATACGCGAATCTCTTAGTCCTTGTGTTGTTCCTATTATACTAGTGCCTAAAAAGGATGGTACATCGCGTATGTGTGTTGATTGTAGAGGCATTAATAATATTACTATTCGTTATCGTCATCCTATTCTGAGGCTAGATGATATGCTTGATGAATTGAGTGGCTCTACAATATTATCCAAAGTTGATTTGCGTAGTGGATACCATCAAATTCGTATGAAATTGGGAGATGAAAGGAAAACAACATTTAAAACTAAGTTTGGTTTATATGAGTGGTTAGTCATGCCTTTTGGATTAACTAATGCACCTAGTACTTTCATGAGACTAATGAACGAAGTTTTACGTGCTTTCATTGGACGATTTGTGGTAGTCTATTTTGATGATATACTGATTTATAGCAAATCTTTGGAAGAACATTTGGAACATTTACGTGCTATTTTTAATGCTCTACGTGATGCACGTTTGTTTGGTAACCTTGGGAAGTGCACCTTTTGCACCGACCGAGTATCTTTTCTTGGCTATGTTGTTACTCCACAGGGAATTGAAGTTGATAAAGCCAAGATTGAAGCTATTGAGAGTTGGCCGCAGCCCAGAACGGTCACACAAGTGAGGAGTTTCCTTGGCCTCGCTGGTTTCTATAGGCGTTTTGTGAGAGATTTCAGCACCATTGCTGCACCTCTCAACGAGCTTACAAAGAAGGATGTGCCTTTTGTTTGGGGTACCGCACAGGAAGAAGCCTTCACGGTATTGAAAGATAAGTTGACACATGCTCCTTTACTCCAACTTCCTGATTTTAATAAGACTTTTGAGCTTGAATGTGATGCTAGTGGAATTGGATTAGGAGGTGTGTTATTACAATATGGCAAACCTGTTGCATACTTTTCTGAAAAATGGAGTGGGCCTAGTCTGAACTATTCTACTTATGATAAAGAATTATATGCTCTTCTTCGGACCTTAGAAACATGGCAACATTATTTATGGCCCAAAGAATTTGTTATACATTCTGATCATGAATCTTTGAAACACATTAAAAGTCAAGCTAAACTGAACCGTAGACATGCTAAATGGGTTGAATTCATTGAGACTTTCCCTTATGTCATTAAACACAAGAAGGGTAAAGAAAATGTTATTGCTGATGCATTGTCTCGTCGTTATACTATGCTTTCACAACTTGACTTTAAAATATTTGGTTTGGAGACCATCAAAGATCAATATGTGCATGATGCTGAATTTAAAGATGTATTGCAGAATTGTAAAGAAGGAAGAACATGGAACAAGTTCGTCGTTAACGATGGATTTGTGTTTCGTGCTAACAAGCTATGCATTCCAGCTAGCTCCGTTCGTCTTTTGTTGTTGCAGGAGGCGCATGGAGGAGGACTAATGGGACACTTTGGCGTGAAGAAGACGGAGGATATACTTGCTACACATTTCTTTTGGCCAAGGATGAGACGGGATGTTGAGCGTTTTGTTGCTCGCTGCACTACATGTCAAAAAGCTAAGTCACGACTCAATCCTCATGGTTTATATATGCCTTTGCCTGTACCTAGTGTTCCTTGGGAGGATATATCTATGGACTTTGTTTTAGGTTTACCTCGAACAAAAAAGGGGAGGGATAGTATATTTCTTGTCGTGGATAGATTCTCGAAAATGGCACACTTTATACCATGTCATAAAAGCGATGATGCTGTTAATGTTGCTGATTTGTTCTTTCGTGAAATTATTCGCTTGCATGGTGTGCCAAATACTATTGTTTCAGATCGTGATAATAAATTTCTTAGCCACTTTTGGAGATGTTTATGGGCTAAGTTGGGGACTAAACTGCTTTTTAGTACTACTTGTCACCCCCAAACTAATGGACAAACTGAAGTAGTCAATAGAACATTGTCTACTATGCTTAGGGCTGTTTTGAAGAATAATAAGAAAATGTGGGAAGAATGCTTGCCTCATATTGAATTTGCTTATAATCGTTCATTGCATTCTACTACTAAGATGTGCCCTTTTGAAATTGTGTATGGTTTCCTACCTCGTGCACCTATTGATTTGTTGCCTCTTCCATCTTTGGAGAAGGTTAATTTTGATGCTAAAGAACGTGCTGAACTGATTTTAAAATGCATGAGTTAACTAAGGAAAACATTGAGCGTATGAATGCTAAATATAAACTTGCTGGAGATAACGGTAGAAAACATGTTGTGTTTGCACCTGGAGATCTTGTTTGGTTACATTTGCGTAAGGATAGATTTCCTAATTTGCGCAAATCAAAGCTAATGCCACATGCTGATGGTCCTTTTAAGGTGTTAGAGAAAATAAATGGTAATGCATATAAACTTGAGTTGCCTGCAGATTTTGGGGTTAGTCCCACTTTTAACATTGCAGATTTGAAGCCTTATTTGGGTGAGGAAGATGAGCTTTCGTCGAGGACGGCTTCATTTCAAGAAGGGGAGGATGATGAGGACATCAATACCATTGTTACACCCACAGCCCCTGCTGCTATACATACTGGACCAATTACTAGAGCTCGCGCATGCCAATTGAATTATCAGGTACTTTCGTTTCTTGGTACTGATTCTAATGTTCATGAGAATATGAAGCTGCCTAAATTGGATACATTTGTTTTGCTTACAAATGAAGGGCCTAGCTTGGAGAAGGATGATCATTGGAGCAAGAACAAGCATGGAGTTGATGGCATGCGCAAGGTAGACAAGAACAGAGTTTCAAGTGATGATTTCAGCAGTTTGAAGCCACCATAATGAGTGCATGATGCCTTGGAAGAAATATACAAGATGCCACTTCATAATTTTCGTCCAGAGGCTATTCTAGGTGCTGCGCCACCTTCTTTGTGGGCCAGGCCCATGTAATTTCGAAATACTTCAATATAGGCTGTTTTTAGAGTCCGTATGTGTGGGGAAACAAGAGTTAGGGTGGGTTTCGGACCCCTACTCCAAGGGCCACGAAATCCCCCCCCCCCTCTTCCTCCATATATACAGCCCCTAGGGCATCGTTTAGACTTTGGGTTTTGTTTAGATCAAAAGTTCGCCATAGCTGCAACTTCGCGTACTTCGTTTGTGTTCAACGACCAGACCAAGGCGTCACAGAACCCCACCTTCATTAATAAAGCTTTCCTCTTATATTCGCAATATCCAGATTGCAATCTTAGTTTCTTGCTTGTTTGTCGTTTGCTCGCAGGAAACATGCCCTCGTGGTCAGGCTGATCGTGCTCCGGCATGGTCAATAACCCTCGGAAGTTGGTTTAGCGATTGCTAAGGCGTGACGTCTCGCACGTTCGTAGTCGGATCGTCAAGGTCGACTCCCACAGAAACGATAGCCACCATCTCATCGAAACATCGGGACACCTTTGCCTCTATCATGGTGGTTGTGCCTGCTTTCTTGTATCACGATTGGAGGTGGCACCTGAAGGAGGTGATGGTGCAGTGGAAGTAAATGATGCACGTTGTGTCCATGATGAAGGTCGACCTGTAGAAAAGTTAGTTCGCGCCAATGCCTGTCGATCATGCACTTCACGTTCAGCTTTACAAGCAAGATGGAATAAACGAGTGATATTATTATAATCCTTATAGTCTAGAATGGTCTGAATCTCTCTATTTAATCCACCCAGAAAACATGCAAGCATAGCTTCATTCTCCTCAACAGTACCACAACTAATCAAGCCAGTTTGTAATTCCTGATAATATTCTTCTACCGAATTTTTTCCTTGTCTTAAGCGCTGCAATTTTTGAAGTAATTCACGTAGATAATATGGTGGAGCACGCATAGCAGTTTTCAAAGCAGCCCAAGTATCTGGAACATGATATAATCTAGAATGCTCAGACCACCAAACACATGCAAAGCTAGTGAAAGCACAAACAGCAGTAGGAACAGGTCTCTCCTCAGGATATTGTAAACATGTAAATCGTTGTTCAGTTTCTAACTCCCAAGTAAGATATATATCAGGAACATATCTACCCTCAAATGGTTGAGTATTCAATTTCAGTTTAGGGAGATGGTCATTATCTCGTACCTGAGGGGGAGCCCTAACATTGCCATTATTTGCATGTGGACGACCTGGTGGTTGTGGTGCTGGTGGTTGCACGTAGTTCTGATTTTGATCAACTTCATCCTCGTAATCTCCCACATAATCATCCTCCTCCGCATCAGCAGCAGGAGCCACAAAAGTATCAACAGCAGCACCAACAGTTTGGCCAAGCGCAAGAGGAACACGGCTCGCTTGGCGGAGGGTTGTTTCGCGACGTGGAGGTAGTCGTCGTCGTCGTCGTTGTTGTTGTTGTTGTTGTTGTTGTAGAGGTGCATTAGGTGCAGCCGGTGGTGGTGGTGGAAGACGCGCGAGCAATTCATTAAACTTGTTATCGAGCTTTGTTTTGAACGTCCTCTCCATGCCATCTATCTTCTCCATGGCCTCTTCAAATCTGTCTAGCACATCTTGCACCTGTCCACTCATCATTTGCTGATATTTATCATGTAACTCCTTATTCATCATGTTCTCCCAGCCAGTCTCGTTGGCTTGTGATCCTGGCATGGTTAGCAGCAATAGAAACACACAAGAATATGATCCTATAGACTACTAACAAGAGGTGGTGGTGGGTGTCACAAATCCATCAAGCAAATCTCAAATTCTTATCAGTTCTTAACCAGCAGCAGGCGGTGATCGGCAACCGTTGTAGTCAAAAATCTCAAAAGCTTGGATAGAGCGATTGCGAGGGAGAGTCAAATGCACGACATAGATGTATGTGGAGCTGGGAAGGCTTATAGTATGGTAGCAAAAAGGGTCAGCAATAATCAATTCAGAGATGCAAAGTTGAATAAACGCTCAACGACGGTACTGTGCTGGTCCTAGGCTAGACCGTACTAGAGATGCGAGCCTAGAACACTAACAAAATCACGGCGCTGCACGTAAACAAGGGAGGAGCACACTCTGAATTTTTTTTCTTTTTTTCACTTTTTTCTCTCTCTTTTTTTTTGCTCTGCAACAATTTTTTTTGAAGAAGTCTACAAATGTCCTAAAAACTGCCTAGCCAGATTTTTTTTCGAAAAAGTCTACAAATGTCCTAAAAAGTCAACAATTTTTTTAAAAACTGGAACTATTTTTCTTCTGCGGATGGCTCGGATGTTGGGGAGTCCTACTCTGTCACGACTCGGAGTATCGCGTGATCTAGAAATCGAGAACAAAGCAACAATTACTGGAACTCGGACTAGTACTGGTGGCGGAGATGAATCTGGTGGAAACTCGGATTGGTGGCGGATATTTGCAGGGCGATGGAACATAGACTGGTGGCAAATTTGTGATGGAGGTGGACTCGGATTAGCGTGATGGCGGTGGATATGTGGTATATGGTAGCGGTGATGACGATGGTGGTATATGCCAGCGGTGATGACGATGGTGGTATATGGCAGCGGTGATGATGATGGTGGTATATGGCAGCGGTGATGACAATGGTGGTATATGGCAGCGGTGATGACGATGGTGCGGCGACGGCGTGACAACTTGTGAACAGAACTCGAAACTCTAAAGTACTAGACGCTAGGACCAGCAACTTGACATGACGATGCAACCGCAAATTCAACAAAGAAAAAACCCTAAAAAGATTATGCAAAGGCTCAGATTGGTTCGAATATGATGAACTAACCCTAATTTTTTTTGTGGCTTTTTCGTGGACTGTAGGTATGAAGAACAGACTCGATCTAAACTACGAAAAACTGTAAAATTTCACCGAGCAACCTGGAAATCTAATACCACTTGATAGAGGCAAAGGTGTCCCGATGTTTCGATGAGATCGTGGCTATCATTTTCTATGGGAGTCGACCTTGACGATCCGACTACGAACGTGCGAGACGTCGCGCCTTAGCAATCGCTAAACCAACTTCCGAGGGTTATTGACCATGACGGAGCACGATCAACCTGACCAGAGGGCCTGTTTTCTGCGAGCAAACGAAGAACAAGCAAGAAACTAAGATTGCAATCTGGATATTGTGAATATAAGAGGAAAGCTTTATTATTGAAGGTGGGGTTCTGTGACGCCTTGGTCTGGTCGTTGAACACAAACGAAGTACGCGAAGTTGCAGCTATGGCGAACTTTTGATCTAAACAAAACCCAAAGTCTAAACGGTGCCCTAAGGGCTGTATATATGGAGGAAGAAGGGGGAATTTCGTGGCCCTTGAGGAAGGGGTCCGAAACCAACCCTATCTCTTGTTTCCCCACACATACGGACTCTAAAAACAGCCTATACTTATGTATTTCCAAATTACATGGGCCTGGCCCAATAATAAGGTGACGAAGCACCTAGAATAGCCTCCGGACGAAGTTTATGAAGTGGCATCTTGTATATTTCATCCAAGGCTTCATGCACTCATTATGGTGGCCTCAAAGTCCTGAAATCATCACTTGTAACTCCGTTCTTATTCCCCTTGCGCATGCCACCAACTCCATGCTTGTTCGTGCTCCAATGTTCATCCCTCTTATCCATGCCAGGCCCTTCATTTGTAAGCAAAACAAATGTATCCAATTTAGGCAGCATCATATTCTCATGAATATTAGAATAATTACCAAGAAACAGAAGTACCTGATAATTTAATTGGCGTGCGCGAGCTCTAGTAATTGGTCCAGTATATGTAGTAGTAGGGGCTATGGGTGTAACAATGATATTGATGTCCTCATCACCATCATCACCAACTCGGTTTTCTATAAGAGTAGAGATGATAAGTTTGCTAACTACTAAAGTAAAGTGAAATTTGTCCATGTTATACAAGTAAATTAAGGTGATTGTTTATCATACGGGTAAGGTAGGACGAAGGGTGGTAGGAACAAATACTCTGCCTAGAGCATGTGTGTGTGAGATGGAGTCTTAGTGTGTGCATGTGTGTCTGGGGGGTGGGTGGCTGCGTGTGTGTGGGGGAGCGTCTGTGTGTGTGTGTGTGACACGGGGTCCTCAGTGACGGATGTAATTTAAGTGTGTGTGGCTTTATCATAGAGAGGTGATTTGTATGGCAGAGGCCACCAACGATGGGGTGCGAGAGAGAAAAGGCCCGTAGAGAGGGAAGAGAAGGTGTGTACGCGTGAGAGTAGTCAACATCGAGAGAACGTGTTTGTTCGAGAGACATCGAGGAAGACTACTATATAACGATGGTGCATGTAGGCGGGAATTAAACGAAGGGATGGTCTTATTAGTTTCGGGGATATAGGAGAAGAGTGAGAGGGGGGTAGCTAGAAGGAGATTGTTAAGTGTGAGTGTGTGTTTTACCCATCCAGATGGAAGTAATGTGCACACAAGAAGAGAACGATTCGATGTGGCGTTAGGGTTGAGGGTAATTAACTACGTATGGAGACATAGAGACCTTGAAAGTGCATGTGCGAGAGGTATACATGTATACGTGGATGTGTGTGTGTGCACGCGCGCATGATCGAGATGAAAGAAACAAGACATAAGTCATAAGATCAACGACATGGGAGAGACGGATCGGTATGACAATATGCATGCATGTGAGAGTGCATGGAAGAAGGCCCGACAATTGAGCATGTGTTTTGTCTTTAAGAGAGAGTGGCATGGGCTGGAGCATGCATCTATGGCGAGCAGAGGGAGTGAGAAACAACAATTGTGCAAAGGAGATCAACCTATAAATGCATGTATGGAGAGACATATATAGTGTGGGTGATAGGAAGCAACAGTGTGTGTGAGAAAGAAATGTTAACGGAGAAACTACAGATAGATACAGAGATGGAAATGCTAGCTAGAGGGACATCGGCTAGTTTGAGTGTTGGAGATGACCGTCGGGTGGTTCAGAGGGTGAAGTTATGTGTGTGTGTGAGAGAAAGATAAAAAGAGGGCAGTTGACTGCATGTAGAGAGAAACATACATAGTGTGCGTGATAGGAAGCAAGAGTGAGGGCGAGAAAGAAGGTTGATGGAGAAACAGATAAATAGAAAGATAAAGATGCTACCTAGTGTGCGTTAGAGATAGGAGTCGAGTGGATCAGAAGGCTGAGTTATGTGTGTGAGTGTGACAGAGATGGAGAAAGGGTGCATGTGACTCACATACAAACAAATATCGGAGAGAAATGAGATCCCAAGAGACGGAGTTTTGTTTCTGCGAGAGAGAAAGATATTTCACAACAGAGTGATAGCAAGAGAGACATATGAGGGAACACAAGATATCTCTAGGGAGAGAGAGAGAGTGTGTGTGTGTGTGTGAGCGACATACAAGAGAATGGTGGAGAGATATGAGACCCTGGGAGACAGAGTTTTTGTTTGTGTTTGAGAAAGATATTTTTAAGAGGAAGAGTCGTAGCTTCTCATACCTAAGGAGCGAAAGACATCTCTGTGTGAGAGGGTGTGTGCGAGTGGCACACTGGGGAATAGTAGAGAGAAATGAGACCCCGGGAGACGAAGTTTGTGTTTGTGTGAGAGAAAGAGATTTCACATGGAGAATCATAGTTAGAGACACATAGCAGGGAGCAAGATATACTTAGAGAGAGATAGAGTGATGGAGGTCGAGGGAGAGAGTACCGTCAGTGTGTTACGAAGATAAAAGATCATTGTCGACATACAGGTAGCACGAGAGATACCCGAGAGACGATGAACGCATATAGGTCTAGAGAGATACTCCTATGTAAGCATGAGTGATAGCTATATGAGACGAATATTTGCATTAAAGGGGATTCAATTATTTAAACTGAAGATCACGACATTGATAGTATCATAACGCAAAACATGCATATTCATTTGAGTTTGGGGACACGTGTAATGTTATATAGTTTATCAATATTAGTGATCCATAGATTCTTTAATTAGAGACAATGCATGGTTTATATCCAATTAATGTCTAAACAGGATTACACAATATGTTGCGTGTGTCAAACACATTATACATGTTTGAGAAGTAAAAAAATAAAAACCCGCATGAAACATACATTAATTGGAGACAGTTAGTGAGGAATGAATACATTGGATTTCAACATAAAGTGGTTTCAAATATTTGAAAATCCAAATTAAGATGGATACAACCTTATGAATATGAGATCATGCCATTTGTAAACCATATTTATATATAAAGGGTGTTGTGCTTTCGAAAGTATGTATATAAAAAATGATGTATATAGAATTTTATTCCAATCGTAAATGGATCCTGCCCGAACAAAAGTAGAATACAAACTGGATTCAAATTGAGTTGGCATGGTAAACGTGCACTCTTGCTCTGCAAAAATTTGAACGAAGCGGGGAAAGTTGCAGTAACCGCCCGAAACCAAAATTTGCGAGATGGAAATTACTTCCTATCCCTACCACGCAAAGCCTATCGGCTCGATTTCTATAGGTTTCGATAGGGGTAGGTTTGTAATTTCACTCAAACATGACATAACCGCCTCTCACCCGGATTCATACACGGTGGGCGCCAAACTCTCATCGGCAAATATTCGGTGTATGCGAGATTACCGTCCTATCCCCAACCGACTAATATTACTGTGATGTAGGAAATTTTAAATGGGGGCTAAGTTCGTGAATTTCCTCGCATTTGAGACAAGCGCGCCCTGAAGACATGGTTCCCCCCTTCCTCTCTCCCTCCATTTCCCCATTCATACTCCGCGGGCGCCAAAACACGCTCTCCACCCCAGCCTCCTCCATCCGCCACCCCATCCACCGCCGTCCTCCTCCACTATGTCGGAGCTGATACCCCGACGCCAGTAGCCATTATAAGAGATCGACCTCTCTCATCCATGGCTTCGGAACAGGAACCATGCATCCCATCCTGTCGCTTCATCCCCGCCGTCGTCCACCTTGCCGGCGCCACTCCCACGACCGTCTCGTCTACCGTGCCCCGCCGCCACCGTATACCCTCCTAGATCTGCTTCCACGCCGCCGACAGCCATCGCTACCGTAGCACTGTCAAATTCTCAGCAAATTCATACACGGCGCCGCACCAGAGGCGATACTCTTCCGTATCTGCTCAACTTATTTATCGTAGCAAGAAAATAGATCGCCACTGCTTTACTCTGATTTCTTGTCCATCACTTGTTAGTTGAAATCAAAAATTGGTTGCGAAGTTCCCATTGTCCGGTTTGCACCTTCAGATCCTCCATGGCACGCTCAACACTATACTCGCAATGCTTATGGTTTTTCCCTTTTATATTCCACACTAGTTAAATGACAGTAGACTAAATCTCAAAATTGGGTCAGTCAATTTTTGAGAGCTCGCCGGAGTTCACCGGTGCGAAGGAAGGGGCTCGGGTGGGGATGGTAGTTGTGGGGCGGTGGTGGGGCCTTGCCGAATGAAGGAAACTCGACGCGGGTGGGGGAGGTGGTGGGGCCTCGCCGAACGAAGAAAACTCTGCGCGGGTGGGGGCGGGGGTGGGGGTGGGGGTGGGGTGGCGGAGGAACACAGGCGGTGGGGGCCGTGGTTCGGCCAACGGCCCGTGCGGTGTTCTGTGTGGCAAGCACAGTATGTTCCTTGTCAGGAAGGGGAGCAAGGACATCTGCAGTCGACACCTCTATTGGGACGGTTCTGCTAAATGATTTCGCACTTCGAGTTGGTCTGCCATACTACCCCGGAAATGGTGGGAGCCACGTGGTCTTTCATAGACTAAACTGATACTAACAGCTGTGCGCCTTCGGATTAATAGAGTTGGCATGTAGGTGATCGATAGGCTGCGTATTAGTAGCGGCAAAACCCTTTGTTTTCCAGCCAATTCTGCTTTCCCGATTTATTAATGGTAGTTATAGTGTACCCCTATTATCTACACTACGATCTGCCTACTTGCTCTACACTCTCGTTATCATGGTTTGGCAATAAACTTTCTATACGGTATATTATGAACCTATCATCTACCAACTATCCTTACATCTGGGGGCCCCAATAGGGAGCCTATTTTTTGTGTAGTTGTGCCAGATTATATTAATCTACTCACCATATTATAGCACACATGGGCTCTCTCATCAGAATCCAGTGATAGCACAAAAAGGTTTACAAGGAGCCTCTATTATATTACAATATCCTCTGCCTTACAAAGATAATCTCACTACTATTTGTGTTTTCATACTTTACAAATATTGTACGTAATCACAATGAATATAAGAATGCGCACATCAGAAGAATATTGCGGAACAATTGAATGGGTAACAAACTTGGCATCAAGGGATTGAGGTCCATTGTGGACGCAATGAAACCCACATGCTCCCGACCTATAGATTTGTATTCAGAATATGATCCTAATGACTATTCTGAGCTCAAGGAGTCAAAGGCAGATGGCCTATCCTGTTCACCCAATAAGGTGCTTGTTCTAATTTGGCAAGGTTTTATTGCTTGCACATATGTTGCACAAGGTGTCTTGCATTTCTTTTGCTTCGTTGCACCGCCATCTGCTTAGTTTACTCATGATATATGCGAATATGCCATGCCCATCCATTATAAACACCTATTCCATTTGTCGTCATACCATGTTTTTCATTCAAATGTTGTTCTTGTGTTTCAGACATCCAAAAGGAAGAGGGTGATTGCAGAACCTAAAGGAGTATAAGAAAAGTCCTTGAAAAAGGTGGTGCTACTGGAGAAATCACATAGCACCCGATGTACATTGGCGATAGAACCAGTG
The DNA here is from genome assembly GCA_032464435.1 of Aegilops umbellulata. Classification (NCBI taxonomy): domain Eukaryota; kingdom Viridiplantae; phylum Streptophyta; class Magnoliopsida; order Poales; family Poaceae; genus Aegilops; species Aegilops umbellulata. Next base: position 186,217,384 of record CP136055.1, read on the forward strand.
CCGCAAAACCTAGGATATCGCAACTATGCTGGCAACTGCTTTGCTCTTGTCAGTACCTATTATCCTATCGCTGTCCTTACATTCATACCTGGTGCATTATGTGACATCATTGTACATTATATCTTGCTTATCCACTGATAGAGGCAAAGGTGTCCCGCCTTTCGATGAGATGGTGGCTATCGTTTTGGAGGAAGTCGACTTTGACGATCCGACTACGAACTTGCGAGGACGTCGCGCCTTAGCAATCGCTAAACCAACTCCGAGAGGTTATTGACCATGCCGGAGCACGATCAACCCGACCACGAAGGTCTGTTTCCTGCAGGCAAACGAAGAACAAGTAAGAAACTAAGATTGCAATCTGGATATTGCGAATATAAGAGGAAAACTTTATTGATCAAGGTGGGGTTCTGTGACGCCTTGGTCTGGTCGTTGAACACAAACGAAGAACACGAAGTTGCAGCTATGGCGAACTTTTAATCTAAACAAAACCCTCAGTCTAAACGATGCCCTAGGGGCTGTATATATGGAGGAAGAGGGGGAAATTTCGTGTCCCTTGGAGGAGGGGTCCGAAACCCACCCTAACTCTTGTTTCCCCACACATACGGACTCTAAAAACATCCTATATTGAAGTATTTCGAAATTACATGGGCTTGACCCAAAAACAAGGTGACGCAGCACCTAGAATAGCCACTGGACGAAAATTATGAAGTGGCATCTTGTATATTTCGTCCAAGGCTTCATGCACTCATTATGGTGGCTTCAAAGTCCTGAAATCATCACTTGAAACTCTGTTCTTGTCTCCCTTGCGCAAGCCATCAACTCCATGCTTGTTCTTGCTCCAATGATCATCCTTCTCCAAGCTAGGCCCTTCATTTGTAAGCAAAACAAATGTATCCAATTTAGGCAGCATCATATTCTCATGAACAATAGAATCACTACCAAGAAACGGAAGTACCTGATAATTCAATTGGCGTGCGCGAGCTCTAGTAATTGGTCCAGTACGTATAGCAGCAGGGGCTATGGGTGTAACAATGGTATTGATGTCCTCATCATCCTCCCCTTCTTGAAATGAAGTCGTCCTCGACGGAAGCTCATCTTCCTCACCCAAATAAGGCTTCAAATCTGCAATGTTAAAAGTGGGACTAACCCCAAAATCTGCAAGCAATTCAAGTTTATATGCATTATCATTTATTTTCTCTAACACCTTAAAAGGACCATCAGCACGTGGCATTAGCTTTGATTTGCGCAAATTAGGAAATCTATCCTTATGCAAATGTAACCAAACAAGATCTTCAGGTGCAAACACAACATGTTTTCTACCCTTATCTCCAGCAAGTTTATATTTAGCATTCATACGCTCAATGTTTTCCTTAGTTAACTCATGCATTTTTAAAATCAATTCAGCACATTCTTTAGCATCAAAATTAACCTTCTCCGAAGATGGAAGAGGCAACAAATCAATAGGTGCACGAGGTAGGAAACCATACACAATTTCAAAAGGGCACATCTTAGTAGTAGAATGCAATAAACGATTATAAGCAAATTCAATATGAGGCAAGCATTCTTCCCACATTTTCTTATTATTCTTCAAAACAGCCCTAAGCATAGTAGACAATGTTCTATTGACTACTTCGGTTTGTCCATCAGTTTGGGGGTGACAAGTAGTACTAAAAAGCAGTTTAGTCCCCAACTTAGCCCATAAACATCTCCAAAAGTGGCTAAGAAATTTAGTATCACGATCCGAAACAATAGTATTTGGCACACCATGCAAGCGAATAATTTCACGAAAGAACAAATCAGCAACATTAACAGCATGATCGCTTTTATGACATGGTATAAAGTGTGCCATTTTCGAGAATCTATCCACGAGAACAAATATACTATCCCTCCCCACTACACCACAACACTCAAGAATCGTCGAACAATCTGTCGGCATAGGTCACCTAAGGTGACACATTTAGTGTCGGCAAAGTCAATATGCCGACAGATAGGAGCTGTCGCCTATAGTCCTGCCGGGGTAGGTCTTTGCCGACAGATAAATCTATGGCGACGGACAATATGACCCTGTAGGTGAGGTCTACACCGACAGACATTTCTACAACGACAGACAATGTTATGCCGACAGATCATCTGACAATGTGGTATGACGACACATATTGCGATGTCCATTGCTATGCCGACAGTTCATCTGACACTGAGCTATGCCAGCAGACTGTGTGACACCCAATACTTTTGCCGACACACTTGTTGTCAGGGTTCTACAATTCAGCGAACATGCAAATGCACGATGTATCAATACAAAATTAACTTCATAATATTCAATTCCTTTCAAGTACACGATACATAATATTCAACTCATCACAAGATACCATTGGTCAATGCTTTCATTCAACATATATAGAAGATCTATTAATTTCCTTCACTCAAGTTATCTAAAACCATTTAGGAAATACACAAGTGTGACATATAGGATGTGGCCTGTTACAAAATATGATGGCCAATATCCTAAGGAACCAATTGTTCATTCACGTGACTAATACAAAAAATTATGGAAGGGACCAAGTCTTTGATCGCCAAGTCAACATCTGCATCCATATGACCAAAGTGTGTCAATCTTGTTATGAACAAAAGTGATCACCAGACCATCATAAATCATCTTGTGGGCTAACTTTCTACCATTTTTCCCTGAAAAAGAACTCATGTTTGAGAATCATAGAAATGAGAATTTGTTCAAATTTGTGAGTTGTCTACAATGTGTAGTTGTTGGGATTACCTGCACATAACTATAGAAAAAAGCCATGCCTACATTTACTATTTGCTCTCGATTCATCTATAGTCCATTTAAGTACTAAATGTTCACAGTTCATCTATCTACAAACCACTAAACTATTCACAGACCTAGCATAAATATTCGCTGACCTAGTATAAATATTCACATCCATAAGTATAGGCAAGAACAAAAGATTATCAGTGATTGTGATCGCCAACAGACTAAGAGTATAGCATGCCATTTTGCCTCATTATTCGTTTTTCGAAGGAAATATCATTTGATTTTTTTTCCTTCTCTAGTACAGCTATGTGGCTATCATAACAACATGTAACTTCAAAATTCATGTTAATAAATTCTGGATGTGTGAATATTGCCTAACAAGAGCAAAAATCGTCCCCTAATTATAATGGCAGCTAGGTAAATTAAACAAGTATAGGTGGCTGGCCTCAATAGAAATTAGAGGAGAAATTCCCACTCGCATACCATATACGTTTGTGCCCTTCTTTTTGCTAATATCCTAGGTACAAAGCAGCCAAGCCAACATCAACTTCAATATGACAAAATGTATCAACCATGTTCTGAACAAAAGCGATCACGAGAACATCTTCCATCAACTTGTGGAATTTCTACTTTCTACCAAGTCCCTGCAAAAGAACTAATAATATGTTTCAGCCTTCTTAGAAATAGTAGATTTTTTCAAATTTGTGAGTTGTCTTTGAGTCCAAAGGTCTAAGAAACAGTAGATGTACCCATATTGACTTGGTTAAAAGGAAAGTAAACAAATACTTGATTTCACGGCCTCTCGAGTTAAAACTATGCAGATCTTTTTTCTGCACTATAAGAACTGAAATATAAAGCATATAAGGAGGCGTTTCTTCTCTACTAAGATATCTAAAAAATAAAGCCAATAATCTCACAAAAGATTGTACTCCCTCTGTAGAGAAACGTAATATCTTTTAGATTACTAAAGTAGTGAGCTAAAAGATCTTATATTTCTTTACACATGGAGTTGTTATGCAACAGTTTTGTTAAAAAGATAACCTTATTGGAGTCTAAACCAAAGTCAGGAGAACACCTATCATATCACAAAAATGGATTCTTATAAAAATGTTAGAACTCACTAACAACCGAAGTCAAACACTCAACTTTTCAGTGTAAAGATAACCTTATTGGAGGCTCTTTTAGAATGACACTGATGAGTTGCTGGAACAGAGTATACAAGTTACAAAAAATGCACAGCATATAGTATACAGAAATCAAACACTCAACTTTTCAGTGTAAAGATCAGTAAAATGTGAAGGCTTAGCAGTCTGAACAATACTTTGAACCCTTTAAAAAATAAAGACACTTTCAGTTAAACATTAAGTTTGTGTCTACGTGTAAAACTGTGTCAAATCCTTATCTTGGAACTAGTTTGATGCATTAAATATACAACACTTGCTCCGCGGAGGAGCTCACCTACAGCTTAGGCCCTCTCTCCATCATCTAGGCAGAGGAGATGCATCTGGACACTGCTCTGAATAAAATGTATGGTGACAAGCAAAGGGGAGGTCTAAGGAGTGAGGACAAGCAGAGAGCAAAGGCAAGGGATCCGACCTGCTGCAAATTCCTGCAAAAAAGGCAACCCTCTACTCAGTATTTGTAGATGCAAGTTAATACACAAACCATCTGAGACCATCAGTTTCAGCTTACTCGAATTACGAAAAATAACACATGAATAATATCTCACACATATATGTAATTATGTATTAGTCAGATCCACTGATCGACCAAAAGTGGGAGCATGTTGTTTCACTTAAATATATTGATAAACACATTTGTTTTGTGTGCTCAGTAGGCAAAACGGTAAGCAACATACATGTCTCTTGAAGCTACAATGCCAATGATCTGTTCTAAACTCAACGACAGATGAGATAAGGTTCCTGAAATTGATGATATGATATGAAATCATCTTGAGTAATAGGCACTACACGCCCACACCATAACCGAACTTATCAGCAAGCAAACGCCACATTTCAATTTTGAAGCAAGCAGATAAAATCTGTGAATAACTATGACATGTTAGACAAAAACTTGTTCATCCTAGATAGATCTACTAGGCAATCACACTTTTGGAGGAAAGAATGAGAAGAATCTTACCTGCAGCAGCCAAATCTGGAAACTGGGTTGGACAGAGATGGTGGGGGAGACGTTGTCGGTTGTGGAAGAGGGGCAGCGGAGAGTCTCCTCCGCTGCAGCATGTGGGGTGGCCCCTCAGCCCCGGCAGTACGTCCCCTCGGAGGTAGTGGCAGCGACAGGTAGGTCAGGGCCAGAGGCCGTCGTGACGCGTGGCAGATAGTCGGGGGAGGTGGCAGCGCGAGGCAGGTCGGGGTTGGAGGACGCTGCAGCATGAGCAAATCAACCGCAGGTAAGGGGCGACACTAGGGAACCAGTGGGCGGCGGCCGCCGCTAGGTGAGCAGACAGTCGGGCGGTACCTTGGACTGCGGACAGTGGGGAGGCGCAGCTAGACGGGAGCTTTAGGAGGCGCCACCAGGGGTGGGAGGGGCAGCGGCGCAACCGAATCGGCCAAGAGCACGGTGGTGGTGCCTGGTGGCGGCGGCTAGGTCTAGGTTGGGATTTTTGTTAGGTTTGTCTATGGCATGAGAGGTGGATAGTGGGTCATTGGGGAGGGACTTACAAGTACTTGGATTTTAGGCCAAGCCCGCGCGGCCGGGCTCTTGCCGCTTGATATTTTTGGTGTGGGCGTGTCGGGGAAACTGATCCACGAGCACCGATGGGGACCGAGCCCCTTTCGGTTCGGCGGGGGGCGGAGGTCGCACGAAGAGCAGATCGAGGCGGAGCACACGAGCAGTTTACCCAGCTTCGGAGCTCTCCAGAGAGATAATACTCCTACTGCTGCTTTGTGGTTTGTATTGAGTTCTTGCTCGGGAGCGCTGAGTGCTACAGTACGCACCAGCAGCTAACGAGACCGAGCGTGAGTGTTCTACTGTCCTCTTCCCTCTACGTTGTGCATGGGCCTCCTTTTATATGCTCAAGGGGTCTCCAACAGGTGGCAACATAGACAAGGGTAAAAATGGAAAGGTGCCGCGGTTGGTACAGCTACCTGCATAGTGTATCCTACATAACCCTCACGGCAGGGGACAAGGGCATTAAATGCCCGTCTGCGTCGTCCAAACAGTGCAGAAAGGGACCGTCAAGGATGCCACCGTTCGCCACGATGGCGATCTTGTCAGCGCGGCTTGCCACAGTGCACCCCTGGCTGCATAGCCTCCCGCCACGTACGCCTGGAAGGGTCCCAGAGCGACACGTTGGTGGGTGTGCTGGAGCGCAGGTACAGAGTGGTTGCTAGCCGCGGCAAACGCCTTGCCGCGGCCGTTGTCTTGTCGCGTCTGGGAGCTTGTCGCTCGCCGGGTCTTGCCGGGACGCGTGGCGCGTCGCGGCAAGTTCCTTGAGATGCCTTGGGTGGGCTCCCCGGCAAGCTCCTCCTGCCGGGGTCTTGTGCCTTGAGTGGCCTTCCCGGCAAGCTCCTCTTGCCGGGGCCTTGTCTCCTTGGCTTGAATACTTTGTTCTTGAATGGCTCCGAAGGAACCACAGAGGATATTGGCGGTCACCCGGCAAGCCTTGTCGCGGGACGTTGCGACTGCCCGTGCACAAGTTTGGGATACTAGGGTACCCCTACTGTAGTACATCGACAGGAGCCCCCGGGCCTGGGCCATCCACGGTGCCGAGCGCTGTTGGGCCAGGCCCAAAATAGGGCACGGGCACGCGCGGCCTGGATCACGCCGTATCTTACTCCGTATCCACCGCGCCCTCCCCGAACGGCACGCGTCGATTATGGCGTCGTGGGAGAGATCGTGGGTGGTTTCTTTATTCGGAAAGGCGGAACGTCCGCTCCCTTCCTCCTTATAAGCAGGGGAAACAGGTGCAGTTCGCCCATCTGCCCGTTGCTATTCCTTCCTCGAGAATCTAAGCCACTCCCCTTCTTCCCAAAGCCGAAGGAGAGCAGCGCCCCGCCCCCATCACCACCAGCACCACCAACGCCGTCGTCCTCCCTCACCACTCCTGCCATGGCTCCGAAAGCCGAGAAGGTGAAGTCGGCCAAGGCGCAGCAGCTCGCTGCGCTGTGAAAGGAGCGGGCAATCTTCCCTCCTAAGCTTGCCGCCGAGGAGCTGAAGGAGTACTACTACCTCTTCTGGTCGACGGGGACGCGAGCGCATCCGCGCACGAAGGTACTCCCAGCCGCTGCTTGGGAAAAGGCTCCCACTGGGTACCCTTTCTTCGCCTTGTTCTTCTACTGCGGGCTCTGCCCGCCCTTTTCTGAATTCTTGTGTGACGTCATGAACACCTACGGGCTCCGCCTCCTTGAATTCACCCCCAATGCTGTCCTGACCATGGCAGTTTTTGCACATCTCTGCGAAAACTTTGTCGGAATCCATCCAAACGTAGCCCTTTTCCGCCACTTCTTTTCGCCTCGAGTTGAGAAAGGAGAGCCTTTATCCGGCGGAATCGCCTGGATCTCAAAAGCCGGCAACAAGGATGCTTATCTGGATGGAGAGTTCCGCAGCAAGTGGGAGGAGTGGAGGGCGGACTGGTGCCTGATTGTCGAGGAGAACCCGCAGCCGTTTACCGCCCAGCGCCAAACTCCAGTAGTGCGCGGCAGTGATTGGAGTAGCATGGCCCCGGAAGACGACAGACTGAAGATTGCCGTCACACGGATCCAACGCCTCAGGCTTTCCGGGCTTACTGTAGGAGCGGTTGGCGTAGATTTCCTTCGCCGCCGCATCGCCCCCCTGTAGGAGAGGAGGAGACCCGCCTGGGAGTTCCAGAACGCGGCGGATATCATGAGGCTGCGGCCAGGCCTCAACTTCAACTTCACTATCCTGGAGCTCAACGCGATGCTCCAGGAGCTGTTCAAGTACGACCCTTAGCATCCCGAAGTGTTCAGGTTGCCGAGGGGCGTCGTTCCGCTGTGCAACAACTCCTCGCTCGACTGCATCCGTGCAATGATGCCGTTGTGCGACTCGCATGGAATTGACCCAGCCTTGATAGAGCCTGCAGATGATGTCGTGCAGGCGTTCTTCGATGGCTTGGTAGAAGTGCCGATCGACGCCGATGAGCAGAGGGGCCTCACCCGGGACACCACCGACGAGGAGATCAAGCGCATCGCCACCAGGCTGGAAGAGGCGGCGGCAGATGCAGCCGCGGGCGAGTTTGGATTCATCGTGGAGGAGGCAGAGCCAGCAGAGGCGGCAAGCCTTGCCGAGCGAGAGGGACTTGCCGGTGAGGAAGAGCCTGCCGGACACGACGCCGAGCCGAGCGGGCCCGCCGAGGATACGAGCGGCTCGTTGGAGATCGGCTCCTCTTCCTCCTCGTCTTCGGGCAGCTTGCCGCATGAAGAGCCCCGGTTCCACAAGCAGAGCCCCTGGCTCCACCAAGAAGGCGTCTTCGCAAGGCCGGGGACGTAGCGGAGCGGCGGACGAGTCAACCCCCGCCGCGCCGCACGACACGCTCCACCGCAGCAAGTTCTGTTGCCGCGGAAGCACCTCACGCTGCAACGGCAACTGGAGAGGGGTCCTCCCGGTCCGCCGCTCCAGCTCCCGCCAAGCGGCCAAGGGATCCTACTCCTCCGCCTCCTCGCGCCGGAGGTGGGCCAGGCTTTGACTTCTCCGCGCTCAGCTCCGACGAGGAAGAATAAGAGTAAGATTCTTGTTGTACTTGTATGTCTTCAATACTTGTTGTCTTGTCTTGTATCTCATTTGCTTTACTTTGAACTTATTCCTTTTAGGACTCTGGCCCAGAGAGCGGCAAAGGGAGCCAAGGTCCCAGTGATTGTCATCGAGAATGATCCCACCGTGTCAGCCGGGAGTGCGCCTGAGACAAATGTACCGGACCCGGCAGCTGTTCTTCAGAGCAGCCCCCAGCGCATCCCCCAGCGTAAGTATATGGTTTGTTTCCCGCTGTTGGGCGCTCATGGATACTCTTTGTTTGCTGATGTTTGACTGTTGGCTTGTGTAGGAGCAGAGCAGCCCCTCCAGGAGCGTCCGGAGGCCGCCCCTGACATGCCATCTGCTTCGACTACGCCGTCAAGGGAGAGTTCTCCGGCAAGGGAGAATCCTCCGACAAGGGAGAGCTCTCCGGCAAGGGAGTAGTCTCCGGCAAGGGACAGTACCAGCGACCCCCCGGCAGCGGAGATCCCAATTGCCGAGCCTGGTACAGGTACTTCTTGCTTCTAAACTTCCCTTGGGTTCTTCTTCATTTGATCTTCTTTTTGGATATCTGCTTGACTTTTCTTCCTTTTTCGGCCGTCAGATCCATCTACTACAGAGCCGATGGAGACCAAGGTTGCTGTTGATGATGCCGCCGCCACCGAAGAAGCGGCCGGCGCTGATGATCCCGCCGGCGAAGAGGCCGCCAAGGCTGCCGCCGCAGTAGCTGACGAGGGGTCTCGCGATCGCACTAACGGCCCTGAGGCCGCAGGAGCGTCAGGCGCTACGCCGACCGCCGACCCTCCCGCCGCTGCCGCAGCGTCGGGCTCCGAAGGGCCCCAGCCAGGCGTCTACTTGAAGGCCGGTGATGGCGTCTTCATCAACCTCCCCTGGGCGTCAACGTCCAGGGCGCCAGTCGAAGGAGAAAGCTTTGATGTGGAGGTGCTTGCCTCCGCTGGGCTGACAATGGTCAACGCGCCAAGCAGCAGCAGTGACGAGCGTGAGGAGGAGCGCTGCTGCGGAAGCTATTGTCGCTCTACCGCGCTCGCCAAGCCAAGCTGGAATCCCGCGAAGCGCTTGCCGTGAAGGCGGGAGCAGACATCGAGAAGCGCTCGAAGGAGCTCCGAGGTATTAACCAGGCAGCTCTCCGGGCCCTGGCGGAGGAACGGGAGCGGCTCGACAAGGCGCAGAAGGCCTTCCTCCTCGAGAAGGCTGACGTCGAGGAGCATCAGCGGCTTGCCGCTGAGAAGCTGTCTGCGCAGGAGGGCGAGATGGCGCAGCGGAAGGTCAACCTTGATAGCCACGAGGAGGAGCTCGCCGCGCGCGAGCGAACGCTTGGCGGAGCTCTCAAGGAAGCAAAGGACGCTGCCACAGCTGCCGAGGCCGCCAAGAAGGAGCTGGAGACGAATGTGGCGCAGCTGGAAACCGATCTCAGGGCGAGCGGCGAAGAGCTTGCCGCGCTCAAGCATGAGCGCGAGAAGGACGCCTACACCTTTGGCGAGCTGCAGGGTCGTCTCGCCGAGAAGATCAAGGAGCGTCGCGCCGCCAAGGATTCCAACGCCGATCTTGAGTTGAAGCTGACCGCTTTGACCAAGACGCTGGACGGCGCCAGGGAGCAGGAGGCGGCCCTGAAGAAGGAGATCAAGGCCGACAAGGGGCTGCTGGAGAGCATTGCTGCCACCCAGAACACCTTCAGGGAGAATGTGGAGCAGTGGATGGAAGGTCTTGTGAATGCTGCCGCCGATATTGACAGGGAGCTGGCGCAACTGGGGATGGAGGATCTCGGGTATCCCTCCGACGAGAACCTCCAATCCAGCGCCAAGCTCACCTTGTTCTTCAAAGGCCTGGCGACGGCCCTTCAGCGACTCCGGGAGAGGATCCCGAAGCAGCTGGCCGACGAGTCGCGCAAGATCTGCGCGGGAGCTCTTCAAAAAGTGTTGGTGAAGGTAGCCTTCCGCAACCCGGGCCTCAACCTCACCAACGTCCTTAGATCCCTGCCGGTGGAAGCTGATCTGGAGGCGCTCAAGGACCTTGTCGCACCCATTGTGGACAAGGTGAGCGGGATCAAGAGGGTTGAGGGCAATCGCATGGACTAGGCCGCCCGTTTCCTTCTTTTCTTGTCGCTGCTGATCGTGTTATGAAAACAGTCTATTGGAGCCGCGGCAAGGTATGTTTTAATATAACTCTTATTCTAGGTAGTGATTGCAATGTTATTTCCTTTACTTGACTCCTTCCTTTGTATGTTTTTGCCCTACGCTTTTAGGGAACTTGCCGGCGCAGGCACCCTCGCCGCGAGCGCTGAGTGCGGGACGTCAGCAGCCTGCTGGCAGTGCCATTGCCGACAAGAAACCTTGTCGTAACTAGTCGCAGTTCGCTTAAGTTGTTGAGCAAACTCGAAACAGAGTAAGGGCGCGACTCTAGTCGCAGCACACTTAAACTGTTGAGCGAACTCGAAACAAAGTAAGGGCGCAACTAGCCACGAGCCGGTTCCTTCGCGCACAGGTTTTCCATACAAAGCCTGGTCGTTTAAGGAAGATAACTTAAAAATTTAAAAACATCTGATTGCTCAAACTTTGGCAACTTAGTTTTTCTGTCTTTTGGTTCCCGGCTAGGCGAATCTTTCTTGAACGACGCTTGGTCCATACCGCGGGCGAGTTTGGATTCACCGTGGAGGAGGCAGAGGCAGCAGAGGCGGCAAGCCTTGCCGAGCGAGAGGGGCTTGCCGGCGAGGAAGAGCCTGCCGGGCATGACGCCGAGCCGAGCGGGCCCGCCGAGGATACGAGCGGCTCGTTGGAGATCGCCTCCTCTTCCTCTTCGTCTTCGGGCAGCTTGCCGCAAGCAGAGCCCCCGGCTCCACCAAGAAGGCGTCTTCGCAAGGCCGGGGACGTAGTGGAGCGGCGGACGAGTCAACCCCCGCCGCGCCGCATGACACGCTCCACCGCGGCAAGTTCTGTTGCCGCAGAAGCACTTCATGCTGCAGCGGCAACTGGAGCGGGGTCCTCCCGGTCCGCCGCTCCAGCTCCCGCCAAGCGGCCAAGGAATCCTACTCCTCCGCCTCCTCGCGCCGGAGGTGGGCCAGGCTTTGACTTCTCCGCGCCCAGCTCCGACGAGGAAGAAGAAGAGTAATATAACTCTTATTTTGGGTAGTGATTGCAATGTTATTTCCTTTACTTGATTCCTTCCTTTGTATGTTTTTGCCCTACGCTTTTAGGGAACTTGCCGGCGCAGGGACCCTCGCCGCGAGCGCTGAGTGCGGGACGTCAGCAGCCTGCTGGCAGTGCCGTGGCCGACAAGAAACCTTGTCGTAACTAGTCGCAGCTCGCTTAAGTTGTTGAGCGAACTCGAAACAAAGTAAGGGCGCGACTCTAGTCGCAGCACACTTAAACTGTTGAGCGAACTCGAAAGAAAGTAAGGGCGCAACTAGCCACGAGCTGGTTCCTTCGCGCACAGGTTTTCCATAGAAAGCATGGTCGTTTAAGGAAGATAACTTAAAATTTTAAAAACATCTGATTGCTCAAACTTTGGCAACTTAGCTTTTCTGTCGTTTGCTTCCCGGCAAGGCGAGACTTTCTTGAACGAGGCCTGGTCCCCCTCCCCCCTGGCAAACTTGTGGGCGATGGAACCTTCATTTCCTTGAGAAAAAAGGAAGTAGAGAAAATAATGATATGGAGCCTTATGGCTCGTTATTGCTTACCGGGGGTTTTCGCTGCACAAAGTGTCAGATAACTCATGCAAAAAATAAAAAGCATGAAATTGACAAGATGTGCTGAGCACATGAGCTTTATTTATGCACGGGGTCTGCGCCTGGCTTTGTACAAAGGATTACATGCAACAGCGGCAAGACTTGTACAAAAGATGGTTGCCGGAGCAGGGTCCGGCAACCGCGCCTTACGGGTAAAACTTACGAAGATGTTCAATGTTCCAGGAGTTGCTCACCGGAATGCCATCTTCGGTCTCAAGACGGACATCGACAGGCCTAGTGACTCGTTTCACCCGGTAAGGGCCTTCCCACTTCGGCGTCAAATTGTTGGAATTCTTGGCAGACTGAACGCGCCGAAGAACAAGGTCGCCTTCCTCGAGACTTCTGGCGTTAACTTTGCGGCTATGGTAGCGGCGCAAAGCTTGCTGGTAGCAAGCAGCTCGACAAGGGTGGCATTGGTGGTGAAGTCAAGGAGGCGGAGCCCATAGGTGTTCATGGCGTCACAGAAGAATTCAGAAAAGGGCGGGCAGAGCCCGCAGTAGAAGAACAAGGCGAAGAAAGGGTACCAAGTGGGAGCCTTCTCCCAAGCGGCGTCTGGGAGTACCTTCGTGTGCGGATGCGCTCGCGTCCCCGTCGACCAGAAAAGGTAGTAGTACTCCTTCAGCTCCTCCGCGGCAAGCTTAGGGGGGAAGATTGCCCACTCCTTTCGCAGCGCCGCGAGCCGCTGCGCTTCGGCCGACTTCACGACCTTCCCCTTATCGGCTTTCGGAGCCATGGCTGAAGTAGTGAGGGAGGTCGACGGCGTTGGTGGTGTTGGTGGCGATAGGGGGCGGGGCGCTGCTCTCCTTCGGCTTTGGGAAGAAGGGGAGTGGCGGAGATTCTCGGGGAAGGAATAGCAACGGGCAGATGGGCGAATTGCCCCTGTTTCCCCTGCTTATAAGGAGGAAGGGAGCGGGGCCTCCTTTTATATGCTCAAGGGGTCTCCAACAGGTGGCAACGTAGACAAGGGTAAAAATGGAAAGGTGCCATGGTTGGTACAGCTACCTGTACAGTGTATCCTACCTAACCCTGACGGCAGGGGACAAGGGCATTAAATGCCCGTCTGCGTCGTCCAAACAGTGCAGAAAGGGACCGTCTGGGACGCCACCGTTCGCCACGATGGCGATCTTGTCAGCGCCGCTTGCCACAGTGCACCCCTGGCTGCACAGCCTCCCGCCACGTACGCCTGGAAGGGTCCCAGAGCGACACGTTGCTGGGTGTGCTAGAGCGCGGGTACAGAGTGGTTGCTAGCCGTGGCAAACGCCTTGCCGCGGCCGTTGTCTTGTCGCGTCTGGGAGCTTGTCGCTCGCCGGGTCTTGCCGGGACGCGTGGCGCGTCGCGGCAAGTTCCTTGAGATGCCTTGGGTGGCCTCCCCGGCAAGCTCCTCCTGCCGGGGTCTTGTGCCTTGAGTGGCCTTCCCGGCAAGCTCCTCTTGCCGGGGCCTTGTCTCCTTGGCTTGAATACTTTGTTCTTGAATGGCTCGAAATGAACCACAGAGGATATTGGTGGTCACCCGGCAAGCCTTGCCGCGGGAGCTGCGACTGCCCGTGCACAAGTTCGGGATACTAGGGTACCCCTACTCTAGTAAACCGACAGGAGCCCCTGGGCCTAGGCCATACACGGTGCCGAGCGCTGTTGGGCCAGGCCCAAAACAGGGCACGGGCACGCGCGGCCTGGATCACGCCGTATCTTACTCCGTATCCACTGCGCCCTCCCCGAACGGCACGCGTCGATTGCGGCGTCGTGGGAGAGATCGTGGGTGGTTTCTTTATTCAAAAAGGCGGAACGTCCGCTCAAGACAATACAGCAAGTATTGAAGACATACAAGTACAACAAGAATCTTACTCTTCTTCTTCCTCGTCGGAGCTGAGCGCAGAGAAGTCAAAGCCTGGCCCACCTCCGGCGCGAGGAGGCGGAGGAGTAGGATCCCTTGGCCGCTTGGCGAGAGCCGGAGCGGCGGACCGGGAGGACCCCGCTCCAGTTGCCGCTGCAGCGTGAGGTGCTTCCACGGCAACAGAACTTGCCGCGGTGGAGCGTGTCGTGTGGCGCGGCGGGGGTTGACTCGTCCGCCGCTCTGCTACGTCCCCGGCCTTGCGAAGACGCCTTCTTGGTGGAGCCGGGGGCTCTGCTTGTGGAGCCGGGGGCTCTGCTTGCAGCAAGCTGCCCGAAGACGAAGAGGAAGAGGAGCCGATCTCCAACGAGCCGCTCGTATCCTCGGCGGGCCCGCTCAGCCCGACGTCATGACCGGCGGACTTCTCTTTGCCGGCAAGCCCCTCTCGCTCGGCAAGGCTTGCCGCCTCTGCTGGCTCTGCCTCCTCCACGGTGAATCTAAACTCGCCAGCGGCTGCAGCTGCCGCCGCCTCTTCCAGCCTGGTGGCGATGCGCTTCATCTCCTTGTCGGTGGTGTCGCGGGTGAGGCCCCTCTGCTCATCGGCGTCGATCAGCACTTCTACCAAGCCGTCAAAGAACGCCTGCACGACATCATCTGCAGGCTCTATCCAGGCAGGGTCAATTCCATGCGAGTCGCACAGCGGCATCATTGCACGGATGCGGTCGAGCGAGGAGTTGTTGCACAGTGGAACGACGCCCCTCGGCAACCTGAACACTTCGGGATGCTGTGGGTCGTACTTAAACAGCTCCTGGAGCATCGCGTTGAGCTCCAGGACAGTGAAGTTGAAGTTGAGGCCCGGCCGCACCCTCATGATATCCGCCGCGTTCTGGAACTCCCAGGCAGGTCTCCTCCTCTCCTGCAGGGGGGCGATGCGGCGGCGAAGGAAATCTGCGCCAACCGCTCCTACAGTAAGCCCGGCAAGCCTGAGGCTTTGGATCCGAGTGACGGCAATCTTCAGTCTGTCGTCTTCTGGGGCCAAGCTACTCCAATCACTGCCGCACACTACTGGAGTTTGGCGCGGGGCGGTAAACGGCTGCGGGTTCTCCTGGACAATCAGGCACCAGTCCGCCCTCCACTCCTCCCACTTGCTGCGAAACACTCCATCCAGATAAGCATCCTTCTTGTCGGCTTTTGAGATCCAGGCGATTCCGCCGGATAAAGGCTCTCCTTTCTCAACTCGAGGCAAAAAGAAGTGGCGGAAAAGGGCTACGTTTGGATGGATTCCGACAAAGTTTTCACAGAGATGTGCAAAAACTGCCATGGTCAGGACAACATTGGGGGTGAAGCCAAGGAGGCGGAGCCCGTAGGTGTTCATGACGTCACAGAAAAATTCAAAAAAGGGCGGGCAGAGCCCGCAGTAGAAGAACAAGGCGAAGAAAGGGTACCCAGTGGGAGCCTTTTCCCAAGCAGCGGCTGGGAGTACCTTCGTGCGCGGATGCGCTCGTGTCCCCGTCGACCAGAAGAGGTAGTAGTACTCATTCAGCTCTTCCACGACAAGCTTAGGAGGGAAGATTGCCCGCTCCTTTCGCAGCGCCACGAGCCGCTGCGCCTCGGCCGACTTCACCTTCTCGGCTTTCGGAGCCATGGCGGGAGTGGTGAGGGAGGACGACGGCGTTGGTGGTGCTGGTGGCGATGGGGGCGGGGCGCTGCTCTCCTTCGGCTTTGGGAAGAAGGGGAGTGGCGGAGATTCTTGGGGAAGGAATAGCAACGGGCAGATGGGTGAACTGTCCCTGTTTCCCCTGCTTATAAGGAGGGAGGGAGCGGATGTTCTGCCTTTCCGAATAAAGAAACCACGCATGACCTCTCCCACGACGCCGCAATCGACGCGTGCCGTTCGGGTAGGGCGCGGTGTATACGGAGTAAGATACGGCGTGATCCAGGCCGCGCGTGCCCGTGCCCTGTTTTGGGCCTGGCCCAACAGCGCTCGGCACCGTGTATGGCCCAGGCCTGGGGGCTCCTGTCGGTGTACTAGGATAGGGGTACCCTAGTATCCCGAACTTTTGCATGGGCAATCGCAGCATCCCGCGGCAAGGCTTGCCGGGTGACCGCCAATTGCCACCTGTTCGAGACCCCTTGAGCATATAAAAGGAGGCCCATGCACAACGTAGAGGGGGAGGACAGTAGAACGCTCACGCTCGGTCTCGTTAGCTGCTTGTGCGTACTGTAGCACTCAGCGCTCCCGAGCAAGAACTCAATACAAACCACAAAGCAGCAGTAGGAGTATTATCTCTCCGGAGAGCTTGGAAGCTGGGTAAACTGCTCGTGTGCTCCGCCTCGATCTGCTCTTCGTGCGACCTCCGCCCCCCGCCGAACCGAAAGGGGCTCGGTCCCCATAGGTGCTCGTGGATCAGTTTCCCCGACATCTTTGGCGCGCCAGGTAGGGGGCGTCGAGGCTGTGTGAACCTGATCCGGCGTTCACACAAACTAGATCTTCATCATCTTCATCAACATACCGCCGAAGAAGAAGGCTTCGGAGGCGGCTGCGCCGTCCGCAATAGACCCACCGCCGCCGGAGCAAACGGCTGGTGGGGAAGACGCCGGCGGGAGAACGGGCATCGACGAGGGAGCCCACGGTGCCGCCAGGTCCATGGACAAGGCTGCGCTGCCCATAAGCGGTGTAGCCGGCTCCCACGACACCGAGTGTCCGTAGATGCACCGCGCCCATCTCAGGAGGCGCAGGACCGGCAGCGTCGTGGTAATCACGGTACCATAAGCTCGCTGGACCCAGATCGAGCTGGCGGATCTCGGGATGCTCCAGGCCAGCATGCGCGCCAACGTGCTGGCGCGAGCGAGGTACGGTCGCCTGGACCGGATATTGCTCCTTCTAACGCAGTTAGAAGTCCGAGCATATCCCGCTCCTCGCACCGTTCGCCACCGCTACCCGCCACTCCAGCAGAAGCTTTGGCACGAGCTCAACTGCTCCTAGACTTCCCTCCAACGCCAGACAAGATCGACGACTGGAGGGCCACCATTCAGAGTCTCATCGGCTTCGCCAACGGCGACACTCCACGGCAGCCGACTACGTCGCAGCCGCGGCAAGTCAGCCAGGCACGACCCGATGGCGACAAGACCGGTGGGGGTGCAACCACCGTGCACTCTCCGCCCCGAAGGCCAAGATCACCGA
This sequence comes from Aegilops umbellulata, assembly GCA_032464435.1. Taxonomy (NCBI): domain Eukaryota; kingdom Viridiplantae; phylum Streptophyta; class Magnoliopsida; order Poales; family Poaceae; genus Aegilops; species Aegilops umbellulata. The sequence goes on from CP136055.1 coordinate 186,234,614, forward strand.
CTCGCTGGGTCCACCGCGATAGCGACTCCACTGCTTCATCAGATCCACGAGCTCGTCGCGATCAATGCCAAGTTCTTCACAAACGACAGCAAGAAGACGCTCGTACTCGCATCGAGCGCCGAAGAGAAGCCTGGCGTCAGTCAGACCAGCGCGCTGGGCCCACTGTCGACATGCGTGCGCCAGGGGAACCAGGCGACCTGTCGTACGCGGTAGGTTGCCCTGCGTTTACCCGTGAGCTGCGGCAAGTCCAGTGGCCCAACACGAAGAATTTCAAGCCAGACGTACCCGAGAAGTACGACGACAAGTTGCATCCGTCGGAGTTCCTCAGCATCTACACCGTCGCGGTGCAAGCTGCCGGGGGGTGCGACGACAAGATCCTTGCCAACTACTTCCCGCTGGTGCTCAAGCCCAACATCAGGTCCTGGCTCATGCACTTACCGGACAACTCCATATCTTCCTAGGCAGACCTATGCCATCAGTTTGTCGGCGCCTTTACAGGCGGCCACAAACCTCAAGGCCAGGAGAGTGATCTTCATCTGCTCGCCCAGAAGGAAAGAGAGCCCCTGCGCAAGTACATCCAGAGATTCAGGCATGTGCAACGCAACATCCCATATGTCCACCCTGCCGTAGTCATTAGCGCGTTCCGTCAGAACATGCGTAACCGCAGGATGCGGGAGGAGATGGCAATGTGCAAGATCAGAGACGTCAATGAGCTGTATGCCCTGGCCGACAGGTGTGCACGTGCTGAGGAAGGGAGGAAACTCCCCGGAGAGAATACAGGAACAGGAGGATCTGACAGCGATGATGCTGCCCCGGCAAAGAAAAGTCGGCGGCGGAACAACAGGAAGAGGAAAGGCAAAGATTTGCTAGTTGTTGAGCAGTCCGGCAACGAAGGTGGTGCCAAGAAAGCCAAGGCTGGTAGCTCCGGCAAGGAGGTTGCCGCATGCGCCAACTGCCAGGTTGTGGCGGCCGCCGACAAGCAGGACGGCACCAACAAACAGTACTGCAAGATCCACCGCACCAAGGGCCATGACCTCCAGAGCTGCAAGAAGGTCGAGCAGCTTGTCGAGCTGCAAAAGGCCGAATACGAGCGACGCGACAAGGAGAAAGCCCAAGGAGGTGCTGGAGGATCCGGTACGAAGCGCCCCGGCCGGGGAGGATGCCGCGGCAAGGCCAAGCAGCGGCAAGGAGACAGACCTCCCCGCGGCCGCGACAAGGATGAAGATGACGACGACGAAGAAGACATGGATGATGATGAAACCAGTGAGCAGGAGTTCCAGAAAGCCACAGAGGTCTTGTGCGTTGACGGTAGTGCTTCTCTGCATACTTCACACCGCTAACTCAAGCAGTGGGTGCGGGAAGTCAATGCGGCAGAACCACCCGTTGAGTCACGCAAGCTTCTGAAATGGTCCAGCACGCCTATCATCTTTGATATTGAGGACCACCTTGATCGCACAACTGCTGTCGGGTGCTTGCCGATGTTGGTTTCACCAACTATCCGCAACCTCAAGGTCACTAAGATGCTAGTTGATGGCGGGGCTGGCTTGAATCTGATCTCCTCCGCTGTGCTCAGGAAACTCCAGGTCCCTGACAGCGAGCTCGAAGAAACCGGCACATTCCAAGGAATCAACCCGGGAAGGAGCAAGCCGAAGGGGAAGATCACGTTGCCGGTGACATTTGGAAGCGAGTTGAATTTCAGAACTGAGAGGGTCACTTTTGACGTTGTCGATTTTCCATTGCCTTACAATGGAATTCTTGGCCGTCCGGCGCTCGCCAAGTTCATGGCGGCCTCTCACTATGCGTATAACATGCTGAAGATGCCAGCCCTGATAAGTGTCATCTCTGTCCCTGGCGACAAGAAAGATGCTCTTATCTTGGCGACAAGATCTACTGGGAAGCAGCAGCTGCAACAGATCACAAGCCACTTGCCGCCGAAGCTCCCGGGGGGAATAAGAAGACCAAGTCCGGCAAGAGTTCTGATTCTCACTCCGGCAAGCGCACCTCTTCGGAGTGCTGCGCTACCATCGAGGACGCACCATCGAGCTCCACCGGCAAGTGTAAGAAGACAATGGCAGCTCCGCCAGCGACCAAGAAGGTGTCCGCCAAGGAGGACGACACTGGTGGTACTTTCACCATCAGTGCCACTCTCGACCCTAAATAGGAAAGCGCGCCCATTGATTTCCTACGGGCGAATGTCTATGTGTTTGTGTGGCAACCGTCTGACATCCCCGGTATTCCCAGGAAAGTAATTGAGCACCACCTTGCCGTCTGTCCTCATGCGCGGCCCGTCAAACAGAAAGTCAGAAAGCAAGCAGTGGAGCGCCAAGAATTCATCGCAGAAGAGATCAAGAAGTTGGAAGCAGCAGGCCTTGTCAGAGGAGTGCTCCATCCTACGTGGTTGGCCAATCCTGTAGTCGTGCGCAAGGCAAATGGGAAATGGAGGCTTTGTATCGATTTTACCGATGTCAATAAAGCTTGTCCCAAAGACCCATTTCCCTTGCCGCGCATCGACCAGATTGTTGACTCCACGGCCGGATGTGACTTGCTTTCATTTCTTGACGCATACTCAGGATACCATCAGATCTTCATGGCAGAAGAGGATGAGGAGAAAACCGCATTCATCACTCACTATGGCACGTACTGTTTCATACGGATGCCTTTCGGTTTAAAGAATGCTGGTTCAACATTTGCATGGGTAGTCCATACTGCTTTTGAACCGCAAATACACAGAAATGTGGAAGCCTACATGGACGACATAGTGGTCAAGAGCAAGGATAAGGCAACTCTGATTCAAGATTTAGACGAGACTTTCGCAAATCTGCGCAAGATCAGCCTCAAGCTCAACCCCGAGAAGTGCGTGTTTGGAGTCCCTTCCGGCAAGCTTCTCGGGTTCTTCGTGTCTCAGCGGGGAATTGAAGCAAATCCCGACAAGATCAAGGCCATTGAGCAGATTGAAGCACCGAAGCGCGTCAAGGATGTACGGAGACTTGCCGGCTGCGTGGCGGCTCTCAGCAGGTTTATCTCCAAGTCTGATGAGCGCGCCCTGCCGTTTTTCAAAATTCTGAAAAGGGCAGGTCCAATGAAATGGACTCCGGAAGCGGAGGCTGCGCTGCAGGACTTGAAGAGATACCTGTCCTCCACTCCAATACTTGTCGCACCTAAGCCATAAGAGAAGTTGTTGCTATATCTGGCGGCAACCAATCAAGTGGTTAGTGCTGCGTTAGTAGCGGAGAGGGAGGCAGATGATGAGCTAGCAACCACGGCGAGCGTATCCAGCGACAAGCAGGGGGCTTCCCCGACAAGCTCTGGTCCCGGCAAAGATGGATCTGCGCAGGCGCCCGAGGGGATACAGAAGAAAATGGTGCAGCGCCCAGTCTACTTTGTTAGTTCCCTTCTGCAGGGGGCTAGGTCAAGGTACTCTGGTGTGCAAAAATTGCTTTTCGGCCTTCTCATGGCCTCGAGAAAGCTGCGCCATTACTTCCAATCACATGAGATAACAGTTGTCACTCGTTTTCCGCTGAAGAGAATACTGCAGAATCTAGTTGCAACAGGCGGGATTGTTGAGTGGGCAATGGAACTGTCAAGCTTTGGCCTCAAGTTTGAGAGCACTTCAACTATCCAAAGCAGAGCATTGGCAGAATTCATAGCAGAGTGGACGCCAACACCAGATGAAGAAATTCCAGAAACGAGCATCCCCGTCAAGGAAGCAAGCAAAGAGTGGCTGATGTACTTTGATGGTGCTTTCTCGCTGAAAGGCGCCGGTGCTGGCGTACTGCTTGTCGCACCCACCGGAGAGCACCTTAAGTACGTAGTCCAGATGCACTTTCCCAAGGAGCAAGCAACAAACAATACTGCAGAGTATGAAGGATTGCTTGCCGGTCTCAGGATCGCGGCAGACCTTGGGATCAAGAAGCTCATCGTCATGGGTGACTCGCAGCTTGTCGTCCGCCAAGTGAATAAGAGTTATCAGAGTCCGTCGATGGAAGCTTACGTTGATGAAGTGAGGAAGCTAGAAGAGCACTTTGTCGGCCTACAGATGGAACATGTTCCAAGAGCTCAGAACAACATTGCCGATGGCCTGTCAAAGTGCGCAGCACTTAAGTTACCTGTGGAACCAGGGATCTTTGTGCTCAAGATGACTCAACCGTCTGTGACGCCATCAACTGGACAGATCAAGAAGAGGAAGTTAATTTCTGGTGACTATTTTCCGGCAGAGCTTCCCGAAGCCGCCGCCAAGAAGGTCCCCAAGATCAACACCAAGAGTGCTGGGGAGCAGTCTGCTCCGGCAAACCCCAGGGTTTGTTCCGTTGAAGCAGACGCTCCCGACAAGTTTTGCTCCGGCAAGCTTGCCGGGGAACGTCAAGCTCTGGCTGAGCCGCAGTATCTCGCCGTAGAAGCGGATGTTCCCACAGCAGCAGATGTGCCTTTAGTCCTTGTTGTCGAGCCACAAGCTCCAGCATGGGCACAACAGATCGTCCGTTTCCTTCAAACAGGAGAACTTCCCAAAGAGCAAGAAGAAGCGGAAAGAGTAGCCCGGCAGTCAAGTATGTACCAGTTTGCCGAAAACGCACTGTATAGAAGAAGACTCAACGGGGTGAAATTGAAGGGTATTCACCGGGAAGACAGACAAAAGCTGTTGGCAGAGATACATGGAGGCATATGTGGTCACCACATTGGCGCAAGAGCGCTTGCCGGCAAAGCTTTCCGGCAAGGTTTCTTTTGGCCGACAGCCCTCCAGGATGCGACTGCACAAGTAACCAAGTGTGAAGCATGCCAGTTTCATTCCAAGCAGATACACCAGCCAGCTCAAGCTCTCTAGATGATCCCTTTATCCTGGCCATTTTCGGTCTGGGGGCTCGACATCCTCGGCCCCTTCCCCCGAGCAGTCGGTGGCTTTGAGTACTTGTACGTCGCAATCGACAAGTTCACAAAGTGGCCGGAAGTGGAAGCAGTGAGGAAGGTGACAACACAGTCAGCAGTCAAGTTCTTCAGGTCGATTGTTTGCCGCTTTGGGATCCCTAACAGGATCATCACCGACAACGGTACACAATTCACGAGCCACACCTTCATGCAGTACGTCCAAGATCTTGGCGCAAAGGTCTGCTTCGCTTCTGTTGCTCACCCCAGAAGCAACGGTCAAGCGGAGAGGGCAAATGCTGAAGTGCTGCGTGGAATCAAGACCAGGACTTTCGACAGGATGCACGGGTGCGGAAGAAACTGGATTGAGGAGTTGCCGGTGGTTCTTTGGTCGATCAGGACGACGCCAAATGGAGCCACTGGCCAGACACCTTTCGCTCTAGTCTATGGAGCAGAGGAAGTTCTCCCCACGGAACTCGTATACGGGTCGCCTCGAGTGCTTGCTTATGATGAGCTTGAGCAAGAGCAGCTGCGACAAGATGACGCGCTGCTCCTTGAGGAAGACTGTCTTCAGGCTGCTGTACGAGCTGCTCGCTACTAGCAAGCATTGCGCCGCTACCATAGCCGCAAAGTTAACGCCAGAAGTCTCGAGGAAGGCGACCTTGTTCTTCGGCGCGTTCAGTCCGCCAAGAATCCCAACAAGTTGACGCCGAAGTGGGAAGGCCCTTACCGGGTGAAACGAATCACTAGGCCTGGCGCTGTCCACCTTGAGACCGAAGATGGCATTCCGGTGAGCAACTCCTGGAACATTGAGCATCTTCGTAAGTTTTACCCGTAAGGCGCGGTTGCCGGACCCTGCTCCGGCAACCATCTTTTGTACAAGTCTTGTCGCTGTTGCATGTAATCCTTTGTACAAAGCCAGGCGCAGACCCTGTGCATAAATAAAGCTCATGTGCTCCGCACATCTTTTAAATTTCATTCTTTTTTATTATTTTGCATGAGTTATCTGACACTTTGTGCAGCGAACACCCCCGGTAAGCAATAACGAGCCATAAGGCTCCATATCATTATTTTCTCTACTTCCTTTTTTCTCAAGGAAATGAAGGTTCCTTCGCCCACAAGTTTGCCGGGGGGGATGGGGAAGATAATGGTATGGAGCAGGCGTGGTTCAAGAAAGTTTTGCCTTGCCGGGAAGCAAAAGACAGAAAAGCTAAGTTGCCAAAGTTTGAGCAATCAGATGTTTTTAAAATTTTTAAGTTATCTTCCTTAAACGACCATGCTTTGTATGGAAAACCTGGCGCGCCAAAGATGTCGGGGAAACTGATCCACGAGCACCTATGGGGACCGAGCCCCTTTTGGTTCGGCGGGGGGCGGAGGTCGCACGAAGATCAGATCGAGGCGGAGCACACGAGCAGTTTACCCAGCTCCGGAGCTCTCCGGAGAGATAATACTCCTACTGCTGCTTTGTGGTTTGTATTGAGTTCTTGCTCGGGAGTGCTGAGTGCTACAGTACGCACCAGCAGCTAACCAGACCGAGCGTGAGTGTTCTACTGTCCTCTCCCCTCTACGTTGTGCATGGGCCTCCTTTTATATGCTCAAGGGGACTCCAACAGGTGGAAACGTAGACAAGGGTAAAAATGGAAAGGTGCCGCGGTTGGTACAACTACCTGCACAGTGTATCCTACCTAACCCTGACGGCAGGGGACAAGGGCATTAAATGCCCGTCTGCGTCGTCCAAACAGTGCAGAAAGGGACCGTCAGGGACGCCACCGTTCGCCACGATGGCGATCTTGTCAGCGCGGCTTGCCACAGTGCACCCCTGGCTGCACAGCCTCGCGCCACGTACGCCTGGAAGGGTCCCAGAGCGACACGTTGGTGGGTGTGCTGGAGCGCGGGTACAGAGTGGTTGCTAGCCGCGACAAACGCCTTGCCGCGGCCGTTGTCTTGTCGCTCGCCGGGTCTTGCCGGGACGCGTGGCGCGTCGCGGCAAGTTCCTTGAGATGCCTTGGGTGGCCTCCCCGGAAAGCTCCTCCTGCCGGGGTCTTGTGCCTTGAGTGGCCTTCCCGGCAAGCTCCTCTTGCCGGGGCCTTGTCTCCTTGGCTTGAATACTTTGTTCTTGAATGGATCCAAAGGAACCATAAAGGATATTGGCGGTCACCCGGCAAGCCTTGCCGCGGGACGCTGCGACTGCCCGTGCACAAGTTCGGGATACTAGGGTACCCCTACTCTAGTACACCGACAGGGCGTGAGGATATAAATTGGTGGGCCAGGTCTAAGAAACGCGACACTTTTTCTGTCCAACTGAACCGCTGACACATAATGTATTGGTATAGGTGGTATATGCCGACACATTTTATGTCAGTGGTCATTGAGCCATTGCCGACAGATAATGTGTCAAAAAGTCTACATAACAGCAATAGTTAGTCTGTCGGTATAGTTTGAGAAAAAAAGAGTGTCGGCCTTGTGAACTTATGCCAACAGATGCATGTCGCTATTGTGGTGTCGTGGTGTAGTGCCCCTTCTTTGTTCGAGGTAAACCTAAAACAAAGTCCATAGATATATCCTCCCAAGGAACACTAGGTACAGGCAAAGGCATATATAAACCATGAGAATTGAGTCGTGACTTAGCTTTTTGACATGTAGTGCAGCGAGCAACAAAATGCTCAACATCCCGTCTCATCTTTGGCCAAAAGAAATGTGTAGCAACTATATCCTCCGTCTTCTTCACGCCAAAGTGTCACATTAGTCCTCCTCCATGCGCCTCCTGCCACAACAAAAGACGAACGGAGCTAGCTGGAATGCATAGCTTGTTAGCACAAAACACAAATCCATCGTTAACGACGAACTTGTTCCATGTTCTTCCTTCTTTACAATTCTGCAATACATCTTTAAATTCAGCATCATGCACATATTGATCTTTGATGGTCTCCAAACCAAATATTTTAAAGTCAAGTTGTGAAAGCATAGTATAACGACGAGACAATGCATCAGCAATAACATTTTCTTTACCCTTCTTATTTTTAATGACATAAGGGAAAGTCTCAATGAATTCAACCCATTTAGCATGTCTACGGTTCAGTTTAGCTTGACTTTTATTGTGTTTCAAAGATTCATGATCAGAATGTATAACAAATTCTTTGTGATAGCGGCGAGGGTGTCCCGATCTTTCGATGAGATGATAACTATCGATTTAGTGGAGACAACTTTGACGATCCGACTACAAACGTGCACGACGTTGCGCCTTCGCAATCGCTAAACCAATCTCCTGAGGTTACTGACCATGCCGGAAGCACGGTCAGCCTGACCACGAAGGTCTATTCCTGCAAGCAACCAAAAAACGAGCAAGAATATGATAAAGCAATCTGAATATTGCAAATATATATGAAGTATTGATAATGGTGGGGATCCGTACGCGGTCTTGGTCTGGTCGTTGGACACAAACGAAGTACACGAAGTTGCAATGGCTAACATTTAACTAAACAAATCCCAAGGAAAAAGCTACTACGTGGATCTACTTATATAGGAGCAAGGGGTGGCGGCCAAGGAGGTGGGAGGACGTCCTAAGGCAGCCTAAAACCAACCCTAGGTCGTACAAGGCTCATGGGCCCAAGTGGAGGTGATGCAACATCTTTGGACTTGTTGTTTGACTCGGATTCTGCTGCAGCGTCAGATTGTTTGGTCCATATCTCAATGCTCCAGATGAATTTAAAGGTGAATCCAATTGGAGTGGAAAGAGGACAAAATCTACTTTCCAACAAAAAAAGAATCACCCAATTCGGAGTCCGTATGAAAAAGTTCTTGCCGTTTTGAGTCAAGTATGTCTGTGTAGTCCGAATCTGAATCCAGAACGTCAGAGACTTGGACTCTATCTTCTCTTGGCCCAAAAGTGACGTGAAGGGACTTTTTGAACAACACCTAAACTTCTCTTTTTCCCTTATCTTCATATGTGGATTCTACAAATGTCCCATACACCTTCAATTAGACAAAACACAAAAGTGGAGGAAATATGCCCTAGAGGCAATAATAAAGTTATTATTTATTTCCTTATATCATGATAAATGTTTATTATTCATGCTAGAATTGTATTAACTGGAAACATAATACATGTGTGAATACATAGACAAACAGAGTGTCGCTAGTATGCCTCTACTTGACTAGCTCATTAATCAAAGATGGTTATGTTTCCTAGCCATGAACAAAGAGTTGTTATTTGATTAACGAGATCACATCATTAGTTGAATGATCTGATTGACATGACCCATTCCATTAGCATAGCACCCGATCGTTTAGTATGTTGCTATTGCTTTTATCCATGTCTTATACATGTTCCTTTAACTATGAGATTATGCAACTCCCATTTACCGTAGGAACACTTTGTGTGCTACCAAACATCACAACGTAACTGGGTGATTATAAAGGTGCTCTACAGGTGTCTCCGAAGGTACATATTGGGTTGGCGTATTTCGAGATTAGGATTTGTCACTCCGATTGTCGGAGAGGTATCTCAGGGCCTTCTCGGTAATGCACATCACATAAAGCCTTGCAAGCATTGCAACCAATGAGTTAGTTGCGAGATGATGTATTACAGAACGAGTAAAGAGACTTGCCGGTAACGAGATTGAACTAGGTATTGGATACCGACGATCGAATCTCGGGCAAGTAACATACCGATGACAAAGGGAACAACGTATGTTGTTATGCGGTCTGACCGATAAAGATCTTCGTAGAATATGTAGGAGCCAATATGGGCATCCAGGTCCCGCTATTGGTTATTGACCGGAGACGTGTCTCGGTCATGTCTACATTGTTCTCGAACCGTAGGGTCCGCACGCTTAACGTTACGATGACAGTTATTATGAGTTTATGCATTTTGATGTACCGAAGGAGTTCGGAGTCCCGGATGTGATCACGGACGTGACGAGGAGTCTTGAAATGGTCGAGACATAAAGAATTATATATTGTAAGCCTATGTTTGGACATCGGATGCATTCCAGGTGAAATCAGGATTTTACCGGAATACCGGGAAGGTTACCGGAACCCCCCGGGAGCATAATGGGCCAACATGGGCCTTGGAGGAGAGGTGAGAGGGATGCTCTCATGGGCTGTGCGCCTCCCCCCCTTCCCCTAGTCCTATTAGGACTAGGAGAGGTGGGCGCCCCCTCTCTCTCTCTCTCCCCCTTGGAGAATCCTAGTCCAACTAGGATTGGGGGGGGGGGGAATCCTACTCCCAGAGGGAGTAGGACTCTCCTGGCGCGCCTAGCTTGGCCGGCCAGCCCCTCCCCCTTGGCTCCTTTATATACGGGGGCAGGGGGCACCCCAAAGACACACAAGTTGATCTACGGATCGTTCCTTAGCCGTGTGCGGTGCCCCCTTCCACCAAATTCCACCTCGATCATATCGTTGCAGTGCTTAGGCGAAGCCCTGCGCCGGTAACACATCAAGATCGTCACCACGCCGTCGTGCTGACGGAACTCTTCCTCGACGCTTTGCTGGATCGGAGCCCGGGGATCGTCATCGAGCTGAACGTGTGCCAAGAACTCGGAGGTGCCGGAGTAACGGTGCTGTGATCGGTTGGATCGCGAGGAGAACGTACGACTACTTCCTCTACGTTGTGTCAACGCTTCCGCTTCGGTCTACGAGGGTACATAGACAACACTCTCCCCTCTCGTTGCTATACATCACCATGATCTTGCGTGTGCGTAGGAAATTTTTTGAAATTACTACGTTCCCCAACAGTGGTATCAGAGCCTAGGTTTTATGGTTTGATGTTATTTGCACGAGTAGAACACAAGTGAGTTGTGGACGATACAAGTCATACTGCCTACCAGCATGTCATACTTTGGTTCAACGGTATTGTTGGACGAGACGATCCGGACCAACCTTACGCGTACGCTTACGCGAGACCGGTTCCCTCGACGTGCTTTGCACATAGATGGCTTGCGGAAGACTGTCTATCCAACTTTAGTTGAACCGAGTGTGGCTACGCTCGGTCCTTGAGAAGGTTAAAATGGAGTCTATTTGACAAACTATCGTTGTGGTTTTGATGCGTAGGTAAGATGAGTTCTTGCTTAAAGCCCGTAGCAGCCACGTAAAACATGCAACAACAAAGTAGAGGACGTCTAACTTGTTTTTGCAGGGCATGTTGTGATGTGATATGGTCAAGACGTGATGCTAAATTTTATTGTATGAGATGATCATGTTTTGTAACCGAGTTATCGGCAACTGGCAGGAGCCATATGGTTGTCGCTTTATTGTATGCAATGCAATCGCGATGTAATGCTTTACTTTATTACTAAGCGGTAGTGATAGTCGTGGAAGCATAAGATTGGCGAGACGACAACGATGCTGTGATGAAGATCAAGGTGTCGCGCCGGTGACGATGGTGATCATGACGGTGCTTCGAAGATGGAGATCACAAGCACAAGATGATGATGGCCATATCATATCACTTATATTGATTGCATGTGATGTTTATCCTTTTATGCATCTTATCTTGCTTTGATTGACGGTAGCATTATAAGATGATCTCTCACTAAATTATCAAGAAGTGTTCTCCCTGAGTATGCACCGTTGCGAAAGTTCTTCGTGCTGAGACACCACGTGATGATCGGGTGTGATAGGCTCTACGTTCAAATACAACGGGTGCAAAACAGTTGCACACGCGGAATACTCAGGTTTAACTTGACGAGCCTAGCATATAACAGATATGGCCTCGGAACACAGAGACCGAAAGGTCGAGCGTGAATCATATAGTAGATATGATCAACATAGTGATGTTCACCATTGAAACTACTCCATCTCACGTGATGATCGGACATGGTTTAGTTGATTTGGATCACGTGATCACTTAGAGGATTAGAGGGATGTCTATCTAAGTGGGAGTTCTTAAGTAATATGATTAATTGAACTTAAATTTATCATGAACTTAGTACCTGATAGTATCTTGCTTGTCTATGTTGTGTAGATAGATGGCTCGTGCTGTTGTTCCGTTGAATTTTAATGCATTCCTTGAGAAAGCAAAGTTGAAAGATGATGGTAGCAATTACACGGACTGGGTCCGTAACTTGAGGATTATCCTCATTGCTGCACAGAAGAATTACGTCCTGGAAGCACCGCTAGGTGCCAGGCCTGGTGCAAGAGCTACGCCAGATGTTGTGAACGTCTGGCAAAGCAAAGCTGATGACTACTCTATAGTTCAGTGTGCCATGCTTTACGGCTTAGAACTGGGACTTCAACGACGTTTTGAACACCATGGAGCATATGAGATGTTCCAGGAGTTGAAGTTAATATTTCAAGCAAATGCCCGGATTGAGAGATATGAAGTCTCCAATAAGTTCTATAGCTGTAAAATGGAGGAGAACGGTTCTGTCAGTGAGCATATACTCAGAATGTCTGGGTATAACAATCACTTGATTCAACTGGGAGTTAATCTTCCGGATGATTGCGTCATTGACAGAATTCTCAAATCACTGCCACCAAGCTACAAGAGCTTCGTGATGAACTATAATATGCAAGGGATGACCAAAACTATGCCCGAGCTCTTCGCGATGCTAAAAGCCGCGGAGGTAGAAATCAAAAAGGAGCATCAAGTGTTGATGGTTAACAAAACCACTAGTTTCAAGAAAAAGGGAAAAGGGAAGAAAAAGGGGAACTTCAAAAAGAACAGCAAGCAAGTTGCTACTCAAGAGAAGAAACCCAAGTCTGGACCTAAGCGTGAAACTGAGTGCTTCTATTGCAAGCAGACTGGTCACTGGAAGCGGAACTGCCCCAAGTATTTGGCGGATAAGAAGGATGGCAAGGTTAACAAAGGTATATATGATATACATGTTATTGATGTGTACCTTACTAATTCTCGCAGTAGCACCTGGTTATTTGATACTGGTTCTGTTGCTAATATTTGCAACTCAAAACAGGGGCTACGGATTAAGCGAAGATTGGCTAAGGACGAGGTGACGATGCGCGTGGGAAATGGTTCCAAAGTCGATGTGATTGCGGTCGGCACGCTACCTCTACATCTACCTTCAGGATTAATATTAGATCTAAATAATTGTTATTTAGTACCAGCGTTGAGCATGAACATTATATCTGGATCTTGTTTGATGCGAGACGGTTATTCATTTAAATCAGAGAATAATGGTTGTTCTATTTATATGAGTAATATCTTTTATGGTCATGAGCCATTAAAGAATGGTTTGTTCTTACTTAATCTCGATAGTAGTAATACACATATTCATAATGTTGAAGCCAAAAGATGCAGAGTTGATAATGATAGTGCAACTTATTTGTGGCACTGCCGTTTAGGTCATATCGGTGTAAAACGCATGAAGAAACTCCATACTGATGGACTTTTGGAGTCACTTGATTATGAATCACTTGGCACTTGCGAACCGTGCCTTATGGGCAAGATGACTAAAACACCGTTCTCCGGTACTATGGAGAGAGCAACAGATTTATTGGAAATCATACATACTGATGTATGTGGTCCAATGAATGTTGAGGCTCGTGGCGGATATCGTTATTTTCTCACCTTCACTGATGATTTAAGCAGATATGGGTATATCTACTTAATGAAACACAAGTCTAAAACATTTGAAAAGTTCAAAGAATTTCAGAGTGAAGTGGAAAATCATCGTAACAAGAAAATAAAGTTTCTACGATCTGATCGTGGAGGAGAATATTTGAGTTACGAGTTTGGTCTACATTTGAAGCAATGCGGAATAGTTTCGCAACTCACGCCACCCGGAACACCACAACGTAATGGTGTGTCCGAACGTCGTAATCGTACTTTACTAGATATGGTGCGATCTATGATGTCTCTTACCGATTTACCGCTATATTTTTGGGGTTATGCTCTAGAGACGGCCGCATTCACGTTAAATAGGGCACCATCAAAATCCGTTGAGACGACGCCTTATGAACTGTGGTTTGGCAAGAAACCAAAGTTGTCGTTTCTTAAAGTTTGGGGCTGCGATGCTTATGTGAAAAAGCTTCAACCTGATAAGCTCGAACCCAAATCGGAAAAATGTGTCTTCATAGGATACCCAAAGGAGACTATTGGGTATACCTTCTATCACAGATCCGAAGGCAAAATTTTTGTTGCTAAAGTCGGAAACTTTCTAGAGAAGGAGTTTCTCTCGAAAGAAGTGAGTGGGAGGAAAGTAGAACTTGATGAGATAACAGTATCTACTCCCTTATTGAGAAGTAGTACATCACAGAAATCTGTTTCTGTGACACCTACATCAAATAGGGAGGAAGCTAATGATAATGATCATGAAACTTCAGATCAAGTTTCTACTGAACTTCGTAGATCAACCAGAGTAAGATCCGCACCAGAGTGGTACGGTAATCCTATTTTGGAAGTCATGTTACTAGACCATGATGAACCTACGAACTATGAAGAAGCGATGGTGAGCCCAGATTCCGCAAAGTGGCTTGAGGCCATGAAATCTGAGATGGGATCCATGTATGAGAACAAAGTATGGACTTTGGTTGACTTGCCCGATGATCGGCAAGCAATTGAGAATAAATGGATTTTTAAGAAGAAGACTGACGCTGATGGTAATGTTACTGTCTATAAAGCTCGACTTGTTGCAAAAGGTTTTCGACAAGTTCAAGGGATTGACTACGCTGAGACTTTCTCACCCGTAGCGATGCTTAAGTCTGTCCGAATCATGTTAGCAGTTGCCGCATTTTATGATTATGAAATTTGGCAAATGGATGTCAAAACTGCATTCCTGAATGGATTTCTGGAAGAAGAGTTGTATATGATGCAACCAGAAGGTTTTGTCGATCCGAAGGGAGCTAACAAAGTGTGCAAGCTCCAGCGATCCATTTATGGACTGGTGCAAGCCTCTCGGAGTTGGAATAAACGCTTTGATAGTGTGATCAAAGCATTTGGTTTTATATAGACTTTTGGAGAAGCCTGTATTTACAAGAAAGTGAGTGGGAGCTCTGTAGCATTTCTGATATTATATGTGGATGACATATTACTGATCAGAAATAATATAGAATTTCTGGATAGCATAAAGGGATACTTGAATAAGAGTTTTTCAATGAAAGACCTCGGTGAAGCTGCTTACATATTGGGCATTAAGATCTATAGAGATAGATCAAGACGCTTAATAGGACTTTCACAAAGCACATACCTTGACAAAGTTTTGAAAAAGTTCAAAATGGATCAGGCAAAGAAAGGGTTCTTGCCTGTGGCACAAGGTGTGAAGTTGAGTAATACTCAATGCCCGACCACCGCAGAAGATAGAGAGAAAATGAAAAATGTTCCCTATGCTTCAGCCATAGGCTCTATCATGTATGCAATGCTGTGTACCAGACCTGATGTGTGCCTTGCTGTAAGTTTAGCAGGAAGGTACCAAAGTAATCCAGGAGTGGATCACTGGACAGCGGTCAAGAACATCCTTAAGTACTTGAGAAGGACTAAGGATATGTTTCTCATTTATGGAGGTGACAAAGAGCTCGTCGTAAACGGTTACGTCGATGCAAGCTTTGACACTGATCTGGACGATTCCAAATCGCAAACCGGATACGTATTTACATTAAACGGTGGAGCAGTCAGTTGGTGCAGTTCTAAACAAAGCGTCGTGGCGGGATCTACATGTGAAGCCGAGTACATAGCCGCTTCGGAAGCAGCTAATGAAGGAGTCTGGATGAAGGAGTTCATATCCGATCTAGGTGTTGTACCTAGCGTATCGGGTCCAATGAAAATCTTTTGTGACCATACTGGTGCAATTGCCTTGGCAAAGGAATCCAGATTTCACAAAAGAACCAAACACATCAAAAGACGCTTCAACTCCATCCGGGATCTGGTCCAGGTGGGAGACATAGAGATATGCAAGATACATACGGATCTGAATGTTGCAGACCCGTTGACTAAGCCTCTTCCACGAGCAAAACATGATCAGCACCAAAACTCCATGGGTGTTAGAATCATTACTTTGTAATCTAGATTATTGACTCTAGTGCAAGTGGGAGACTGAAGGAAATATGCCCTAGAGGCAATAATAAAGTTATTATTTATTTCCTTATATCATGATAAATGTTTATTATTCATGCTAGAATTGTATTAACTGGAAACATAATACATGTGTGAATACATAGACAAACAGAGTGTCGCTAGTATGCCTCTACTTGACTAGCTCATTAATCAAAGATGGTTATGTTTCCTAGCCATGAACAAAGAGTTGTTATTTGATTAACGAGATCACATCATTAGTTGAATGATCTGATTGACATGACCCATTCCATTAGCATAGAACCCGATCGTTTAGTATGTTGCTATTGCTTTTATCCATGAATTATACATGTTCCTTTAACTATGAGATTATGCAACTCCCATTTACCGTAGGAACACTTTGTGTGCTACCAAACGTCACAACGTAACTGGGTGATTATAAAGGTGCTCTACAGGTGTCTCCGAAGGTACATATTGGGTTGGCGTATTTCGAGATTAGGATTTGTCACTTCGATTGTCGGAGAAGTATCTCAGGGCCTTCTTGGTAAAGCACATCACATAAAGCCTTGCAAGCATTGCAACCAATGAGTTAGTTGCGAGATGATGTATTACAGAACGAGTAAAGAGACTTGCCGGTAACGAGATTGAACTAGGTATTGGATACCGACGATCGAATCTCGGGCAAGTAACATACCGATGACAAAGGGAACAACGTATGTTGTTATGCGGTCTGACCGATAAAGATCTTCGTAGAATATGTAGGAGCCAATATGGGCATCCAGGTCCCGCTATTGGTTATTGACCAGAGACGTGTCTCGGTCATGTCTACATTGTTCTCGAACCGTAGGGTCCGCACGCTTAACGTTACAATGACAGTTATTATGAGTTTATGCATTTTGATGTACCGAAGGAGTTCGGAGTCCTGGATGTGATCACGGACGTGACGAGGAGTCTCGAAATGGTCGAGACATAAAGAATTATATATTGGAAGCCTATGTTTGGACATCGGATGCATTCCAGGTGAAATCAGGATTTTACCGGAATACTGGGAGGGTTACCGGAACCCCCCGGGAGCATAATGGGCCAACATGGGCCTTGGAGGAGAGGTGAGAGGGATGCCCTCATGGGCTGTGCGCCTCCCCCCCTTCCCCTAGTCCTATTAGGACTAGGAGAGGTGGGCGCCCCCTCTCTCTCTCTCTCCCCCTTGGAGAATCCTAGTCCAACTAGGATTGGGGGGGGGGGAATCCTACTCCCAGAGGGAGTAGGACTCTCCTGGCGCGCCTAGCTTGGCCGGCCAGCCCCTCCCCCTTGGCTCCTTTATATACGGGGGCAGGGGGCACCCCAAAGACACACAAGTGGATCTACGGATCGTTCCTTAGCCGTGTGCGGTGCCCCCTTCCACCAAATTCCACCTCGATCATATCGTTGCAGTGCTTAGGCGAAGCCCTGCGCCGGTAACACATCAAGATCGTCACCACGCCGTCGTGCTGACGGAACTCTTCCTCGACGCTTTGCTGGATCGGAGCCCGGGGATCGTCATCGAGCTGAACGTGTGCCAAGAACTCGGAGGTGCCGGAGTAACGGTGCTGTGATCGGTTGGATCGCGAGGAGAACGTACGACTACTTCCTCTACGTTGTGTCAACGCTTCCGCTTCGGTCTACGAGGGTACGTAGACAACACTCTCCCCTCTCGTTGCTATACATCACCATGATCTTGCGTGTGCGTAGGAATTTTTTTGAAATTACTACGTTCCCCAACAAAAAGTGTGTTAAGTATTTTTGTTCTGGATAATATAAATAGATTATTGAATAGTTGACACTAGAAATCACCTGACAAATATGCATGTATGCAATATTTTTGGTCGTATCCAAGGTAGTTATGTCCTCATCATCCTCCCTTTCTTGAAAATAAAGCCGTCCTTGGCGTTGCTTTATCTGAAATGTGGCTAACAAAAGAGACAAGGTGTACATGTTGTATATGTATATGTCATCAATTTTTACTTCCCGTGGAATTTGCACATATGACACATGTATACATGAGTAACTTTCATAGTGAATAAAATATAAAGGCAAAATATTATCACAAGAAGTAGAAGGCATGAAAGTATTGCAACTCAGTTTGCACATATAAGTGAAGCTCTTATTCATATGAAAAGATTGACAATATTCATCATTAAACCATCCCAATATTGGTGAATAAACCTTACTTGCATAAAATTTACATGCTACAACATGCTTAAATAAGGCAACATGCAATAAGTTATTTGGCACACATCATCACCAAGATTAGAGGTCATATCAAAATGATTAAACATTGGCACAATTATTTTCAAACGTAGTTGATCCAAATTTGTTTGAGTGCCTGATTCACATGGTTCTTTCACATCAATGGTTAATTCAATGGGTGCACTCAAAATTCTTGATATTGCAGTTGTTTGATCACATGGCAAAGTCAAATCATCAGCATAATCATCTAAAATAGGTGGTGTGATCAATGTAGTGGCTAGAGCATCACATGGTGTATTTAAATCGACAAGGATTCATCATTTTCATGCGGAGTTAGAAGATCAGTACCTTTGTCATTACCTCGTGTTATCAACTCAGACGATGTTGGAACTCTCGGAAGTGACGGGTCATAATATGGAGCTGATGCAGTGCTCACAACAACGGATGTTGTTGTCATAGTAGGCGCAGTGGTAGAAGGAAAGACCATCTCAACTCCTTGGATGTGCACCTTATGCTTGTTTTTCTTGTGGGCATCACGCCTCTTTATTTCCTGTTCAGCTTTGCAAGCAAGATGAAACAAATGGTCCATAGGATAACATTCTTCGTGAATTAGTATCTCCTGAATATCACGGTTTAACCCACCCCAAAATCTATCCATAAAATCTTCTTCACTTTCCTCTAAAAAGGAATGCAACAAGGTAGTTTGTAAATCATCATAATATTTTCTTACAGTGTCACTACCTTGTTTTAAATGTTGTAGTTTTTTAATCATGCCACGAGTATAATAAACATCGACGAATCTATCTCTCATGACAAGTTTTAAATCATCCCAAGTAGTAGGTACATAATCGGGGTATAACCGACAATGTTCACTCCACCAAACAGTAGCAAAACTAGTGAAAGAACAAACCGCAAGCTTAAATTTTTTACATTCCGAAAAATCATGGGAAGCAAATATAACATTTATTTCAAACTCCCATTCAATATATAAATCAGGCTTAAAATGACCATTAAAAGGTGGCATGGAAACAAAAACCTGACTGTGCGTATTCTTATGTCTTTGCACCTCTTGTGACGGTGGTTGTATTTTCGGAGCTGGTGGCACGTCTCCCACGATTGATGAAGCCCAATTGACTCTGGAACCTGCCATAAGTAGAAAAACAAGAAACAAAATCCAAGAATAATGTTCCTATGAACTACTAGGATGTGGTGGTAAAACGCTCACAGTATAGCAAATATCAAAGTCTTACAAGTTCTTACCATGCAGCAGGTGGTGACCGGCAACCAGCGGTGTCAAATAACTCCGAAGATTGAGTAAAGCGATTGCCAGGTGAGCGTATGTATACACGGTGTAGAAATATGTGGAGCTTGGAAGGCCAAATATATGGTAGCAAAAGATCAACAATAATCAATTCAGAGATGCAATGTTGAATAAACGCTCAACGATGGTACTGTGCTGGTCCTAGGCTAGACCGTGCTAGGGACGCGAGCCTAGAACACTAAAAAAATCACGGCGCGACGCGTAACAAAGGCGGAGCACACTCTGAATATATTTTTTTTTCTCCTTTTTTCACAGAATTTTTTTCACTTTGTTTTCTCTTTTTTTCCTCTTTTTTTCTTTTTTTTTCTCTCACTTTTTTTTCTTTCTCTTTTTTTCACAAACAAGCTAGATAAGACGCAGATTGGATCTAGTGATGACGCGAACAACCTCAAGTATGATTATGACAATGAATGATGGGGAGTACGTGGTGGAAATTGATGGATGGCGGTGGTGGACAACGGATGCAATAATGACGCGGTGGTGGTATATGGTAACGACAATGAAGATGGTGCGGCGGTGGCGTGACAAACTGTGAACAGAACTCGAAACTCTAAAGTACTAGACACTAAGACCAGCAACTTGACACGACGATGTAACCACAAATTCAACAAAGCAAAACACTAAAAAGATTATGCAAAGGCTAAGACTGGCTTGGACAAATGATGAACATATCTAACTTTTTTGTGTGGCTTTTTCTTGGACAATAGGTAAGAAAATAAATCTAATGTAGGGATAACTAGAAATTCTCACCGAGCAACCTGAAAACTGATACCACTTGATAGAGGCGAGGGTGTCCCAATCTTTCGATGAGATGATAACTATCGATTTAGTGGAGACGACTTTGACGATCCGACTACAAACGTGCACGACGTTGCGCCTTCGCAATCGCTAAACCAATCTCCAGAGGTTACTGACGATGCCGGAAGCACGGTCAGCCTGACCACGAAGGTCTATTCCTGCAAGCAATCGAAGAACGAGCAAGAATATGATAAAGCAATCTGAATATTGCCAATATATATGAAGTATTGATAATGGTGGGGATCCGTAAGCGGTCTTGGTCTTGTCATTGGACACAAACGAAGTACACGAAGTTGCAATGGCTAACTTTTAACTAAACAAATCCCAAGGCAGCAAGGGGTGGATCTACTTATATAGGAGCAAGGGGTGGCAGCCAATGAGATGGGAGGACTGTGACGCCCGGGTAATTAAGCTACAGTGATCCTCTACTAATGATGCCATGTCACCTCGATTATAGTTGCTAATCTCGAGTTAGTTCGAAACAGATTCAATTTCAAATTTAAAATATTGGCAAACAACAAAAGCTATTTAAAAGTTGAAACAAAAATGTTCGGTGGGTGCCAAATATTGCACTAGTAATTATGGTGTAGAGGACACAGTTTTACAAAATGCATAAATATTTTAAATTGAATTAAAACAGAAGAGAAAATAAATAAATAAAAGAAAGAAAACACAAAAAAAAAGAAGGAAAAGAAACCCCCCGGGGCTCCGGCCCAGCAGGCCACCGCCCAACTGGGCCACGGCCACCAGGCCGGCCCGCACCATCGCCCAACCTACATCCCCGCTCGGTCCACCCCGCAAACCCTAACCTTCCCCACTCGCTCTCCCCCTTCCTCCCCGATCCAGATCGGATCGGGGGAACAAACCCCGGCGCTCGCCCCTCCCCGGACCCCGACGCCCTGGCACGTCCCCGCCGCCTCGCCGTTCGCCGGCATCGTCGCCGGACTGCCTCGCCGGACCTCCTCATCCCCTCCCCCGTCGACCTCCCCGACCTACCCCGCGCCCGCGCCCTAGACCCCACGCTCCCCTGGTGAGGCCCTCTGCCTCCTCTGCGCCTCTCACCGCCCGGAGCTCCTCCTCTCCCCCTTTTCCTCACTGGCCGCCGGCGCTCGTGCCCGCGAGCCCCGTGGCTCCGCTCCCTCCCCCGCACGGCGCTCGCCACGCCCTAGCCACGCCCGTCGCCGTCCCGACACGCACCCGGCGCCCCTGGACGCGTCCGTGGCCGCGCCCACGCGCCCTCCCCCTTCTCCCAGGCCCTCCCTCGTCCGGCCGTCGACGCGCACTCGCGGCCGCGCCAACGGGCGCGCGCGCCCGTCTGGGCCGCGCCCGGCCGCAGCTCTCCGCCCCGCCTCAGGCCACCGGCCTGTACCCCCCTGCTTTCCCCCCCCCCCCGACACGCTCGCCGCCCAGCCACCACCGCCTCCCTCCCGCGTCGCCTGGCCGCGCCCGCCAGGGCCGCCGCCGTCCGGGGCCGACCCCTGCTCCCCGCCCCCTCCCGGTGTCGATCGAGGCCACCGGCGCAGCTAGGCCTCGCGCCCTCGCTGCGGTGGCCTCGGCCACAGGCGCCCGCGCCCGCTAACCCGCGCCCGATCCGCCCCCGTTTGGCCCTCAGGGTCACAAACAAGTGGGGCCCGCCCCCTGAACGTTTATTTTAAAAAAAAGAAAATAAGAGAATTAAAATTAATAATAATAAAAATAAATAATTAAATAATTAAATAAGTAATTAATTAATTAATTAATAATTAAGGAATTAATTAATCTGATTAATTATAATTAGATTAACCTAATTATCTAATTAGTCTAATTAAACAATGATTAGTTAGTTAATCTCTGATTAGCTTAATCACAGAATGACAGGTGGGTCCCACACGTCAGATTTGACCAGTCAACGCCCCTGTTGACTGCTGACGTCATGCTGACGTCATGATGACGTCAGCAAACACTGTTTTGGATAATGTTAGATTTAAATAATTAATTAAACTCCAGAAATTAATAAAACCTATAGAAAATCATATCTTTTAATCTGTAACTCGGATTAAAATATTTTCAACATGAAAGTTGCTCAGAACGACGAGACGCTTCCGGATACGCAACCCGTTCGTCCGCCACACCCCCCTAACCTATCGAACTCGCAACTTTCCCCCTCCGGCTCCTCTGCCCGAAAACGCGAAACACCGGGGATATTTTCCCGGGTGTTTCCCCCCTTCACCGGTATCATCCCATACCGCGTTAGGGCACCTCTAACGCCGTTACTTGTCATGTCATGCATCACTATGCCTCTGCTTGTTTAAATATTTATTGTTTCTCCCCCCTCTTCTCTCGATAGACACCGAGACCGACGTTGCTGCTGCCCCGTTCGACTACGGAGTTGACGATCCCTCTCTCTTGCCAGAGCAACCAGGCAAGCCCCCCCCTCTTGATCACCAGATATCGCCTACTCTCCTCTATACTGCTTGCATTAGAGTAGTGTAGCTTGTTAATGCTTTCGTTATTCCTATCCTGATGCATAGCCTGTTTTTGATACTGCTGTTGATACCTTTACCTGCAATCCTACTGCTTAGTATAGGATGCTAGTGTTCCATCAGTGGCCCTACACTCTTGTCCGTCTGCCATGCTATACTACTGGGCCGTGATCACTTCGGGAGGTGATCACGGGCATATACTATATACTTTACACTGTTACATTACATGTGATACTATTCGGAGATGGGGGCTGAAGGGGCAGGTGGCTCCATCCTGGTAGAGGTGGGCCTGGGTTCCCGACGGCCCCCGACTGTTACTTTGAGGCGGAGCGACAGGGCAGGTTCGGACCACCTAGGAGAGAGGTGGGCCTGGCCCTAGTCGGCGTTCGCGATACTTAACACGCTTAACGAGATCTGGGTATTTGATCTGAGTCTGGCCATTTGGTCTATACGCACTAACCACCTACGCGGGAGTAGTTATGGGTATCCCGACGTCGTGGTATCAGCCGAAGCACTTCGTGACGTCAGCGACTGAGCGGCGCGCGCCGGGTTGGACCGCGTAACGTGACTTCCTTTGAAATGGAGGTTGCTAGGTCTGCTCTCCGGCCGCGTACGCAACGTGCAGGTGTGCTCAGGGCGATGGGCCCAGACCCCTGCGCGCTTAGGTTTAGACCGGCGTGCTGACCGCTCTGTTGTGCCTAGGTGGGGCTGCGACGTGTTGATCTTCCGAGGCCGGGCATGACCCAGGAAAGTGTGTCCGGCCAAATGGGATCAAGCGTGTTGGGCTATGTGGTGCACCCCTGCAGGGAAGTTTATCTATTCGAATAGCCGTGTCCCTCGGTAAAAGGACGACCCGGAGTTGTACCTTGACCTTATGATAACTAGAACTGGATACTTAATAAAACACACCCTTCCAAGTGCCAGATACAACCCGGTGATTGCTCTCCAACAGGGCATCGAGGAGGGGATCGCCGGGTAGGATTATGCTATGCGATGCTACTTGGAGGACTTCAGTCTACTCTCTCCTATATGCTGCAAGGCGGAGGCGGCCAGAAGCGTAGTCTTCGATAAGACTAGCTATCCCCCTCTTATTCTGGCATTCTGCAGTTCAGTCCACTGATATGGCCCTTTACACATATATCCATGCATATGTAGTGTAGCTCCTTGCTTGCGAGTACTTTGGATGAGTACTCACGGTTGCTTTCTTTCCCCTTTTCCCCTTTTCCTTTCTTCTGGTTGTCGCAACCAGATGTTGGAGCCCAGGATCCAGACGCCACCGTCGATGACGACTCCTACCACACTGGAGGTGCCTAGTACTACGTGCAGCCCGCTGATGACGACCAGGAGTAGTTAGGAGGATCCCAGGCAGGAGGCCTGCGCCTCGTTCGATCTGTATCCCAGTTTGTGCTAGCCTTCTTAAGGCAAAACTTGTTTAACTTATGTCTGTACTCAGATATTGTTGCTTCCGCTGACTCGTCTATGATCGAGCACTTGTATTCGAGCCCTCGAGGCCCCTGGCTTGTATTATGATGCTTGTATGACTTATTTTATTTGTAGAGTTGTGTTGTGATATCTTCCCGTGAGTCCCTAATCTTGATCGTACACATTTGCGTGCATGATTAGTGTACGATTGAATCGGGGGCGTCACAAGTTGGTATCAGAGCCGACTGCCTGTAGGAATCCCCCCTTTCCAACTCCTTGGCCGAAGTCGAGTATAGACATTGCAAAACTTTTACTAACATGGCTGTGTGTCTTACGGGCACACGTCGCCATCGGGTGGTATTAGGATCTTTTACTCCTCGATCTTTACTCTGGGATTCTGAACTCTCTTCTATTCGGGTTGAATGAATTTTACTAAATCTAACATTAGGATCTCGTTATCACTTTCACCCGGAGAGCCCCTTATTACTGATGATCGTCTGCTGCACGTGAAGACCCTGAAGATACTCTCCGCTGTTAACCCGAGAACTTGTGTTCGTCGCGTTTGCAATTCCCCTTCCACCGTCATCCCTTATGGATAACTACTTGAAGTTGTTATTCCTACATTCATCCCCAGTTGGTCTTGTTATTACAAGATACCCCGAAACACTCGTCGTTGTTTCGATAATCCTTTTGAGCTTACTGCCTTGCTGTTCTTTGTCACCTGGATACCCCTACGGATAACTCTCGCACTTATCGAGTATCCGCTCATCCCCCAGTTGTTCGTGTGTTTTACAATGGTCTTCGAAATACTATTCGATCCTCCAAAAATCCTTAGTAGCTTATTGCTCTGCGATACTTGTCTACTTGCATGATGGATGCTTGCCTTATGACTAGCAATATTCGTTAGTATCCTTAGGCACCGTCATTTTGATCCTTTTGATTCAACATGAGTGCGAATGCGCGCAATCATCAGTTGATCCTTTTAAATTATCTTTCCGGCTCAGACGTCATTTTAAACATGAGCTGGTTCTCAGCCAATCCAATTACCGTCATTTGTACCCCTAAGGCTACTCTACTTATCCATCCCTAATCAGAACATTGCTTCTGATCCCTTGATTTGAAAATAATAATTCCTTTGCATTTGAGCTCAGGATTAGTCAGTTGATTCTATAACCCAATGCCCTTGCATTTTTACTTCCTCTGGTTGTGTGCCGGTACTCACATCAGCTCCGTTGTGGATTGCCCGATCCATTGTTGGATTTTATCTGACATCGTCCTTCATATTCAATAACCTTGTGAGCCTTTCCACGGGTACATAATGCCTTTGGTAAATTGTATCCTCTGCTTTGTCAACCATACACTACTTTTGAGCTTGTGTTAATTACTCCTGAAGTTCGTGGTACATGTTCTAAGAAGCCCCGATGGCTTGAACATATGCCTTCTCTAAACCGTGTGAACCCGAAAGTTTTCACGAGTCATACTCTTCTAGTATTTCGCCAGATAAAATTTCAACACTGCAACTTCTTCGAAGACGAGAAGTGAATGAACGGTTATGCATTAAAGAAGTGGGAGTCGACCTTGAACTTTGTGTTCATGCCCATGGAACTGATGTGGAACTTATCATGGAAGCTTCTTGTAGTAATAACTATTTCCTTGATATAATATCCTTTGGTAACAGTGAATTGATCCTTCGCAATCATGGTTCCGACCATGTTCTCCTTTAAATACCATTTTCGATGCAAGTGTAAGCACTTGCCTTCTGTGGATCAATACCCCGGTCCAACCTCTACTTTGATCCGTCTTCGGGTATTACCCCAAGGTATCTCGAGATTATCTTGGAACTACATAACTTCTTATGAGTTCTTCATCAAGTACTACATACTCACTGATTACAATTTTTCATGGGCTCTGAGTTATTAAACACTCAAAGACACCGATAACTGAACCGAGTCTGCACTACGGTTCAACGACACTTGATGGTCTTCTTTAAGTACGAGTTTGTACCCGATCACGCCATTCCTAGCCTGTATGGCTATATCATGGTCGTGGTGATTTTAACTGTGCTACCTGGTCCTTATTCTCGGAGCACCACTTTCGACGATGAGCTAAGATTACCTCGATTTTTCCTCGTCATATCATTTCTCCTTGAAAAACAAACTTGATTTGGAGTTTGTGTCCTACCCATGGTTCCAATAACCTTTCGCTTCATTATTCCTTTGACTTGATGTCGTCGCTGATTGATGACATCTTCATGGAATCTCTCGACAAATGTGTCGTGATCATCATCCGCATTCTGAGCTCTTTCAGGTTATCAATTGAATTCATGAGGGGAAATACCATCCTTGCCCCTCAATGCTTTGTGTTATCATCGGCAACATTCTTGCCTTCCCCCAACACAAACTTGTTTATTGTTTTGTGTGGTACCTTAAGCTCCTCGCTATCTAGCTCATGGTCTGTTTTACCTTGGAGTATTACCATCTCTTTTTGTCAAGAATGTGGTGAGAATTTCACCACCTCTTAAGAATTCTTGATATAATAATACTTCTCGCCATCTTCGTTCATTTCTTGGGTCCTCGTGTTGATTCCAACCGGGGTACCAACAAGTGAGCGGTGTTGTTTGGATTCTACACTTCTAGCAACCCTATTGCTTTGAAGTTAATGATTGATAATTCATTCTTAGCCTATCGGTTGCTGAACCACCATTCTAACATTGATCATGCTACTAAAAGCCCATATAACGGGTGCATCTTTCAACCAATGTTTAATTGTGTAGGTTTTCCTCAAGCATACCTCATTATACCATTTGACCTGGCAAATGTTATCTCCTTGTTCACATAATTGTGGAAACCCATCTTTTTGGAAATCTCGATGAGTTGTCGCTGAGTCCATCAGCCACCTCCTCATCCTCTCCTTAGTTTAATGATGAACTCTCGTTTCGGAACTCACTCCCATAGTTCAGTCCCCGAGTCTGAGTTATCCTGACACCAATCAGATCTGAATCTCGGCCAGATATGGTGGCTGGAACATTTTCCAAAAGTTATAACGTTGGTCTTTTTACGACTCGGTAAGGTGATGTCATGCTTAGCACACCTGACCGGAGGACCTATTGTTATAATTTTCCTTTTACCAATGCTATCCATTCTTCCATGAGGAAATTATAAGACTTAATCTATACATTGTTCCTAATGGATCCTTTGTGTATCCCAAAACCTGACCTTTGCTTGAATACCTTGTCAATGCTATCTTGAAGCATGTCTATGGTACTCTAATTTTCAACAAGAACATTTGAAGCCCAAGGCTAAATGTTTCCTTCTCTATTATCCAAACACCGTTGTATGGATAATGTCCTGAAAATTCTCTCCCCTACCTAAAGAGTTTTCTGCATTATAACCTGTCATGGATATCATGCTCTGCTTATCCTTGGGAAGGATATATCCATGAAATATGTGTTTAAACACAATTTCCCTTCCATTGTTCTGTCTAATATGATAATCATATTTTACTTTCCATTGGTTGTTTGAACCTTTCTTGTGATCTATATGATCTAAGCAGCAATATTCTACTGCTTATGTAAACTCCTCGGTGTGCAATTCTGTCAGCAAGAACCTGTTACTATTGATGATGACATTTCGGTAGCCACCGATGGACGAGAACTCTGCCTATTGGTCCGCCTCGTTCAACGAGCAGGAAAATGGTTCTCTTCGTCCCTCGCCCTTGGTATCGACGTTGTTGCCAACATAACTGACAGGCTACCCTCTGACACGCCTTACTATCGTGACCGTGCAAGATGTCGGCCCCTTCCTACTTTCAACCACATGGTGGGCCCATAACCCACAGTTCCCAGGATCGAAACCTGACTCTCCTGTACACCCCCTGTTCGCAAGGTTGTTCCTCGTGCGTCGCCTCGTATGTAATTCACGGACCACCTGCCTAGTAATCTATTTTGGTATGAGGCGCAATACCTATTCTCGTTGCCCTGAAACCCTTTCACCTTCTAAATGGGCATCGACCGATTGCCTATCCGCTTGATACTTCTTACAATACCTTCTTGCTTGGCTCTCGATGAGTTTCATTTGACCAACTCGAGAGATACCCCTGTGTTCATTCATGGGATAACCCCGATGGTTAACCCTTATAGCATTCTATCATTGTCGAACTGCCCCTTACCTATTCGTAAGTACGAGATAGACCCCGAAGAATGGATGCTGACTTCATCATGATGACTTGAAGCAGAGAAATGAAGACATCAACGAAAGGGATCAACCTCTTCGGAAGGGCAACTATGACCGAGGAGAATCGTTAGAATTACGTAACCAGGTCCTTCCCCCCCTTACTCCCCTCTTAAATCTCGGGACGAGATTTCTTGTAGTGGAGGAGAATTGTGACGCCCGGGTAATTAAGCTAAAGTGATCCTCTACTAATGATGCCATGTCACCTCGATTATAGTTGCTAATCTCGAGTTAGTTCGAAACAGATTCAATTTCAAATTTAAAATATTGGCAAACAACAAAAGCTATTTAAAAGTTGAAACAAAAATGTTCGGTGGGTGCCAAATATTGCACTAGTAATTATGGTGTAGAGGACACAGTTTTACAAAATGCATAAATATTTTAAATTGAATTAAAACAGAAGAGAAAATAAATAAATAAAAGAAAGAAAACACACAAAAAAAAGAAGGAAAAGAAACCCCCCGGGGCTCCGGCCCAGCAGGCCACCGGCCCAACTGGGCCACGGCCACCAGGCCGGCCCGCACCATCGCCCAACCTACATCCCCGCTCGGTCCACCCCGCAAACCCTAACCTCCCCCACTCGCTCTCCCCCTTCCTCCCCGATCCAGATCGGATCGGGGGAACAAACCCCGGCGCTCGCCCCTCCCCGGACCCCGACGCCCCGGCACGTCCCCGCCGCCTCGCCGTTCGCCGGCATCGTCGCCGGACCGCCTCGCCGGACCTCCTCATCCCCTCCCCCGTCGACCTCCCCGACCTACCCCGCGCCCGCGCCCTAGACCCCACGCTCCCCTGGTGAGGCCCTCTGCCTCCTCTGCGCCTCTCACCGCCCGGAGCTCCTCCTCTCCCCCTTTTCCTCACTGGCCGCTGACGCTCGTGCCCGCGAGCCCCGTGGCTCCGCTCCCTCCCCCGCACGGCGCTCGCCACGCCCTAGCCACGCCCGTCGCCGTCCCGACGCGCGCCCGGCGCCCCTAGACGCGTCCGTGGCCGCGCCCACGCGCCCTCCCCCTTCTCCCAGGCCCTCCCTCGTCCGGCCGTCGACGCGCACTCGCGGCCGCGCCAACGCGTGCGCGCGCCCGGCCGCAGCTCTCCGCCCCGCCTCAGGCCACCGGCCTGTACCCCCCTGCTTTCCCCCCCCCCCCGACACGCTCACCGCCCAGCCACCACCGCCTCCCTCCCGCGTCGCCTGGCCGCGCCCGCCAGGGCCGCCGCCGTCCGGGGCCGATCCCTGCTCCCCGCCCCCTCCCGGTGTCGATCGAGGCCACCGGCGCAGCTAGGCCTCGCGCCCTCGCTGCGGTGGCCTCGGCCACAGGCGCCCGCGCCCGCTAACCCGCGCCCGATCCGCCCCCGTTTGGCCCTCAGGGTCACAGACAAGTGGGGCCCGCCCCCTGAACGTTTATTTAAAAAAAAAGAAAATAAGAGAATTAAAATTAATAATAATAAAAATAAATAATTAAATAATTAAATAAGTAATTAATTAATTAATTATTAATTAAGGAATTAATTAATCTGATTAATTATAATTAGATTAACCTAATTATCTAATTAGTCTAATTAAACAATGATTAGTTAGTTAATCTCTGATTAGCTTAATCACAGAATGACAGGTGGGACCCACACGTCAGATTTGACCAGTCAACGCCCCTGTTGACTGCTGACGTCATGCTGACGTCATGATGATGTCAGCAAACACTGTTTTGGATAATGTTAGATTTAAATAATTAATTAAACTCCAGAAATTAATAAAACCTATAGAAAATCATATCTTTTAATCTGTAACTCGGATTAAAATATTTTCAACATGAAAGTTGCTCAGAACGACGAGACGCTTCCGGATACGCAACCCGTTCGTCCGCCACACCCCCCTAACCTATCGAACTCGCAACTTTCCCCCTCCGGCTCCTCTGCCCGAAAACGCGAAACACCGGGGATATTTTCCCGGGTGTTTCCCCCCTTCACCGGTATCATCCCATACCGCGTTAGGGCACCTCTAACGCCGTTACTTGTCATGTCATGCATCACTATGCCTCTGCTTGTTTAAATATTTATTGTTTCTCCCCCCTCTTCTCTCGATAGACACCGAGACCGACGTTGCTGCTGCCCCGTTCGACTACGGAGTTGACGATCCCTCTCTCTTGCCAGAGCAACCAGGCAAGCCCCCCCCCCTTGATCACCAGATATCGCCTACTCTCCTCTATACTGCTTGCATTAGAGTAGTGTAGCTTGTTAATGTTTTCGTTATTCCTATCCTGATGCATGGCCTGTTTTTGATACTGCTGTTGATACCTTTACCTGCAATCCTACTGCTTAGTATAGGATGCTAGTGTTCCATCAGTGGCCCTACACTCTTGTCCGTCTGCCATGCTATACTACTGGGCCGTGATCACTTCGGGAGGTGATCACGGGCATATACTATATACTTTACACTGTTACATTACATGTGATACTATTCGGAGATGGGGGCTGAAGGGGCAGGTGGCTCCATCCCGGTAGAGGTGGGCCTGGGTTCCCGACGGCCCCCGACTGTTACTTTGAGGCGGAGCGACAGGGCAGGTTCGGACCACCTAGGAGAGAGGTGGGCCTGGCCCTAGTCGGCGTTCGCGATACTTAACACGCTTAACGAGATCTGGGTATTTGATCTGAGTCTGGCCATTTGGTCTATACGCACTAACCACCTACGCGGGAGTAGTTATGGGTATCCCGACGTCGTGGTATCAGCCGAAGCACTTCGTGACGTCAGCGACTGAGCGGCGCGCGCCGGGTTGGACCGCGTAACGTGACTTCCTTTGAAATGGAGGTTGCTAGGTCTGCTCTCCGGCCGCGTACGCAACGTGCAGGTGTGCTCAGGGCGATGGGCCCAGACCCCTGCGTGCTTAGGTTTAGACCGGCGTGCTGACCGCTCTGTTGTGCCTAGGTGGGGCTGCGACGTGTTGATCTTCCGAGGCCGGGCATGACCCAGGAAAGTGTGTCCGGCCAAATGGGATCAAGCGTGTTGGGCTATGTGGTGCACCCCTGCAGGGAAGTTTATCTATTCGAATAGCCGTGTCCCTCGGTAAAAGGACGACCCGGAGTTGTACCTTGACCTTATGATAACTAGAACTGGATACTTAATAAAACACACCCTTCCAAGTGCCAGATACTACCCGGTGATTGCTCTCCAACAGGGCATCGAGGAGGGGATCGCCGGGTAGGATTATGCTATGCGATGCTACTTGGAGGACTTCAGTCTACTCTCTCCTATATGCTGCAAGGCGGAGGCGACCAGAAGCGTAGTCTTCGATAAGACTAGCTATCCCCCTCTTATTCTGGCATTCTGCAGTTCAGTCCACTGATATGGCCCTTTACACATATATCCATGCATATGTAGTGTAGCTCCTTGCTTGCGAGTACTTTGGATGAGTACTCACGGTTGCTTTCTTTCCCCTTTTCCCCTTTTCCTTTCTTCTGGTTGTCGCAACCAGATGTTGGAGCCCAGGATCCAGACGCCACCGTCGACGACGACTCCTACCACACTGGAGGTGCCTAGTACTACGTGCAGCCCGCTGATGACGACCAGGAGTAGTTAGGAGGATCCCAGGCAGGAGGCCTGTGCCTCGTTCGATCTGTATCCCAGTTTGTGCTAGCCTTCTTAAGGCAAAACTTGTTTAACTTATGTTTGTACTCAGATATTGTTGCTTCCGCTGACTCGTCTATGATCGAGCACTTGTATTCGAGCCCTCGAGGCCCCTGGCTTGTATTATGATGCTTGTATGACTTATTTTATTTGTAGAGTTGTGTTGTGATATCTTCCCGTGAGTCCCTGATCTTGATCGTACACATTTGCGTGCATGATTAGTGTACGATTGAATCGGGGGCGTCACAAGGACGTCCCAAGGCAGCCTAAAACCAACCCTTGGTCGTACAAGGCTCATGGGCCCAAGTGGAGGTGATGCAACACCTTTGGACTTGTTGATTGACTCGGATTCTACTGCAGCGTCAGATTGTTTCGTCCATATCTCAATGCTCCGGACGAATTTAAAGGTGAATCAAATTGGAGTGGAAAGAGGACAAAATCTACTTTCCAACAAAAAAAGAATCACACAATTCGGAGTCCGTATGAAAAAGTTCTTGCCGTTTTGAGTCAGGTATGTCTGTGTAGTCCGAATCTGAATCCAGAACGTGAGAGACTTGGACTCTATCTTCTCTTGTCCCAAAACTGACGTGAAGGGACTTTTTGAACAGCACCTAAACTTCTCTTTTTCCCTTATCTTCATATGTGGATTGTACAAAAGTCCCATACACCTGCAATTAGACAAAACACAAAAGTGTGTGAAGTATTTTTGTTCTGGATAATATAAATAGATTATTGAATAGTTGACACTAGAAATCACCTGACAAATATGCATGTATACAATATTTTTGGTCGTATCCAAGGTAGTCATGTCCTCATCACTTTGGGCCATAAATAATGTTGCCATGTTTCTAAGGTCCGAACAAGATCATATAATTCTTTATCATAAGTAGAATAGTTCAGACTAGGCCCACTCAATTTTTCAGAAAAGTATGCAGCAGGTTTGCCATCTTGTAATAACACACCTCCTAATCCAATTCCACTAGCATCACATTCAAGCTCAAAAGTCTTATTAAAATCAGGAAGTTGGAGTAAAGGAGCATGTGTCAACTTATCTTTCAATACTGTGAAGGCTTCTTCCTTTGCGGTACCCCAAACAAAAGGCACATCCTTCTTTGTAAGCTCGTTGAGAGGTGCAGCAATGGTGCTGAAATCTCTCACAAAACGCCTATAGAAACCAGCGAGGCCAAGGAAACTCCTCACTTGTGTGACCGTTTTGGGCTGCGGCCAACTCTCAATAGCTTCAATCTTGGCTTTATCAACTTCAATTCCCTGTGGAGTAACAACATAGCCAAGAAAAGATACTCGGTCGGTGCAAAAGGTGCACTTCCCAAGGTTACCAAACAAACGTGCATCACGTAGAGCATTAAAAACAGCACGTAAATGTTCCAAACGTTCTTCCAAAGATTTGCTATAAATCAGTATATCATCAAAATAGACTACCACAAATCGTCCAATGAAAGCACGTAAAACTTCGTTCATTAGTCTCATGAAAGTACTAGGTGCATTAGTTAATCCAAAAGGCATGACTAACCACTCATATAAACCAAACTTAGTTTTAAATGTTGTTTTCCATTCATCTCCCAATTTCATACGAATTTGATGGTATCCACTACGCAAATCAACTTTGGAGAATATTGTAGAGCCACTCAATTCATCAAGCATATCATCTAGCCTTAGAATAGGATGACGATAACGAATAGTAATATTATTAATGCCTCTACAATCAACACACATACGCGATGTACCATCCTTTTTAGGCACTAGTATAATAGGAACAACACAAGGACTAAGAGATTCGCGTATATAACCTTTGTCGAGCAGCTCCTGTACTTGACGCATAATCTCCTTCGTCTCCTCTGGATTGGTACGGTATGGTGCACGGTTGGGTAGCGATGCACTGGGAATTAAGTCAATTTGATGCTCAATCCCTCGAATAGTTGGTAATCCCAGTGGCACGTCTTGTGGGAAGACGTCAGCGAACTCCTGCAAAATGTTAGTGACAGCAGGGGGCAAAGAGGAAGACACGTCCTCGAATGAAAATAATGCCTCTTTGCACACAAAAGCAGAGCAAACAGATTTGCTAGAATCTAGCTCATCAATATTAGATTTGGTGGCAAGTAAACATGCACTTTTCAATTTAATTTCAGAAGCAACACTAGATGGCTTATTATTAGGCTTCATTTGTTGCTCAAATTCTTTTGCCACAATCTGATTTTCACTCTTATTTTTCTCCTGTTTGGCTTTATTAGCTCTATTAATATCATCTTTGAAAATGGAATCAGGAGTCATAGGAAGCAAAGTAATATTTTTATCCTTGTGAACAAGAGTATATTGATTGTTTCTACCATGGTGTACAAATTTTTTATCAAATTGCCATGGTCTACCAAGTAATAAGGAACATGCTTGCATAGGTACCACATCACAATAACCATAATCAGCATATGTAGAGATACTAAAATGCACACGAACAGTACGTGTTACCTTAACCTTGCCGCTGTTGTTGAACCATTGGATGTAGTAAGGATGTGGATGTGGTCTTGTGGTGAGAGATAGCTTCTCCGCCATCTCCATGCTAGCCAAGTTGTTGCAGCTCCCTCCATCTATGATGGCGCGAATAGAACGTTCCTTCACAACTCCCTTTGTATGCAACAAATTATGCCTCTAATTTTGCTCAGCTTGTGTAACCTGCACACTCAAAACACGTTGAGCAACTAAACATTCATACCTGTCAGCATCTTCAGCAGCCATGTATTGCGTCTCATGATCAGAATCATCTGCACCGTGTTCTTCATGTGTAATAAGAGCCAAAGTCTCCTCATCATAGTCACTAGCGGACTCATACCCACCATCCTCAGTAACAATCATCACACGCTTAGATGGGCATTCTCTCGGATAATGACCTCCACCCTTGCAACATCGACAAATAATATCATGTGTTTGCCCTGTTGATGCCATGGATGAAGAAGAGCTCTTTGCAGGCCCAGAAGGTGTGCTCTTGGTTGATAGTGGTGATTGTGCCTGCTTTACTATATCACGGTTGGAGGTGGCAGCCGACGGAGGTGCCGGTGTAGCAGAACGTGTGGAAGTAGATGATGCACGTGGTGTCCATGATGAAGGTCGACCTGCAGAAAAGTTAGTTCACGCCAATGCCTGTCGATCCTGTACTTCACGTTCAGCTTTACAAGCAAGATGGAATAAACGAGTGATATTATTATAATCCTTATAGTCTAGAATGGTCTGAATCTCTCTATTTAATCCACCCAGAAAACATGCAAGAATAGCTTCATTCTCCTCAACAATACCACATCTAATCAAGCCAGTTTGTAATTCCTGATAATATTCTTCTACCGATTTTTTGCCTTGTCTTAAGCGCTGCAATTTTTGAAGTAATTCACGTTGATAATATGGTGGAACCCAAAGAGTACGCATAGCAGTTTTCAAAGCAGTCCAAGTAGCTGGAACATGATATAATCTACAATGTTCAGACCACCAAACACATGCAAAGATAGTGAAAGCACAAACAGCAGCAGGAACACGTCTCTCCTCAGGATATTGTAAACATGTAAATCGTTGTTCAGTTTCTAACTCCCAAGTAAGATATATATCAGGAACATATCTACCCTCAAATGGTGGAATATTCAATTTCAGTTTAGGGAGATGGTCATGATCTCGTACCTGAGGGGGAGCCCTAACATTGCCATTATTTGCATGTGGATGACCTGGTGGTTGTGGTTCTGGTGGTTGCACGTAGTTCTGATGTTGAACAACCTCATCCTCGTAATCTCCCACATAATCATCCTCCCCCACATCAGCAGCAGGAGCCACAGAAGTATCAACAGCAGCACCAGCAGCTTGGCCAGGCTGAAGAGGGACACGGGTCGCTCGGCGGAGGGCTGTTTCGCGATGTGGAGGTAGTCGTTGTTGTTGTAGAGGTGCGTTCGGTGCAGCCGGTGGTGGTGGTAGACGCGCGAGCAATTCATTAAACTTGTTATCGATCTTTGTTTCGAACGCCTTCTCAATGCCATCTATCTTCTCCATGGCCTCTTCAAATCTATTTAGCACATCTTCCACCTGTCCACTCATCATTTGTTGAAACTTATCATGTAACGCTTTGTTTGTCATGTTCTCCCAGTCAGTCTCATCGGCTTGTGATCCTGCCATGGTTAGCAGCAATAGACACACACAAGAATATGATTCAACAGACTACTAGGAAGTGGTGGTGGTATATGGATACAGATTGGTGGTGGTATATGGATACGGAGTGGTGGTGGTATATGGATACGGATTCAGAGCGGTGGCGGATAAGCAATGGTGGTAGATGGCAAGGCGGTGATAATGGTGCGGCGGTGGCATGACAACTTATGACTAGAACTCGAACCTCTAAAAGACTAGACTCTAAGACCAAAAACTTGACACGACGATGCAACCGCAAATTCAACAAAGCAAAAACCCTAAAATGATTATGCAAAGGCTCAGATTGGTTCGGATATGATGAACTAACCCTAAAATTTTTTGTGGCTTTTTCGTGGACTTTAGGTATGAAGAACAGACACGATCTAATCTACGAAAAACTGTAAAATCTCACCGAGCAACCTGGAAGTCTGATACCACTTGATAGAGGCAAAGGTGCCCCGTCTTTCGATGAGATGGTGGCTACCGTTTTGGAGGAAGTCGACTTTGACGATCCGACTACGAACGTGCGAGGACGTCGCGCCTTAGCAATCGCTAAACCAACTCCGAGAAGTTATTGACCACGCCGGAGCACGATCAACCTGACCACAAAGGTCGGTTTCCTGCAGGCAAACAAAGAACAAGCAAGAAACTAAGATTGCTATCTGGATATTGCTAATATAAGAGGAAAACATTATTGATCAAGGTGGGGTTCTATGACGCCTTGGTCTGGTCGTTGAACACAAACGAAGTACGCGAAGTTGCAGCTATGGCAAACTTTTAATCGAAACAAAACCCTCAGTCTAAACGATGCCCTAGGGGCTGTATATATGGAGGAAGAGGGGGAAATTTCGTGGCCCTTGGAGGAGGGGTCCAAAACCAACCCTAACTCTTGTTTCCCCACACATACGAACTCTAAAAACAGCCTATACTTAAGTATTTCGAAATTAAATGGGCCTGGCCCAATAATAAGGTGACGCAGCACCTAGAATAGCCTCTGGATGAAAATTATGAAGTGGCATCTTGTATATTTCGTCCAAGGCTTCATGCACTCATTATGGTGGCTTCAAAGTCCTGAAATCATCACTTGAAACTCTGTTCTTGTCTCCCTTGCGCATGCCATCAACTCCATGCTTGTTCTTGCTCCAATGATCATCCTTCTCCAAGCTAGGCCCTTCATTTGTAAGCAAAACAAATGTATCCAATTTAGGCAGCATCATATTCTCATGAACATTAGAATCACTACCAAGAAACGAAAGTACCTGATAATTTAATTGGCGTGCGCGAGCTCTAGTAATTGGTCCAGTATGTATAGCAGCAGGGGCTATGGGTGTAACAATGGTATTGATGTCCTCATCATCCACTGTTTGCTCCAAATTATCAGATCTATATTAATGCTTAAATTAATGTATAATAAACCCAATGCCTATGAAGAAATTTAGTTCTGCATTATTCTTATATGTATTTGTTGTCCTTATATTTGTTAGCTAGTCCTTCATGTTGTGACACTCCAAAATTTCATTTGGGTTTTTGCAAAATCCTTGCTGGATTTTCCTTGAAATTTGAGGCTTTCAGTAAAACTACCTTCTTAAAATTTCCTTTTCCTTGACTAGGTTTTTTCTGTTTTCTCCTTCAAGCCCTGGGTTTGACCTTCTTAAAAACTCCTTCTCTCTATTGTTTCCCTTCTCAGATTTTTTTATTGGAGTTTTCTTTTTAAGAAAAACTCTATGAAAAAGATTTGGGATTTTCATTCTATTGAAAACCATCCATGACCTTGTATCTTGCCCATGAGGCAAAACCACTCCAACATCTTCAAACCTCCTTGTCAACAACTCAAATTCCCTATCCCAACTCATCCAAACAAGTTTTGGATTTTATTTTATCTATCAAATATTTTCTGTCAATTATTTTGAGCCTGATGGATTTTCAAAGCAAGTACCCTTTTCCATTTGAGATTTGACTTCAAACCAACTCTACTGGCTAGTCCTTTGCACCCACAACCCAGAACCATCTTGATCCACTCATCTTCTTTTCAAAATTTTCAACTTACACTCCCTGCAAGTTTGGACCAGATTTGTCAAATTTGGTGAAATTCATATCTACACTTCTCCAAAAATTCCACCAAAAATCAGGCAGCCTACTAGAGTAATGAGAGGTCACTCCACCAAAAATCAGCCCAAGGAAAAATCACTACATGCCTGGATCATTCTGTCGAACACCTTGCATGCACTGTTCAAACACATTCAGCAAATTCAGTCTTCAGTGTTGATTTCTTCAGATCATCTTCAGTCACGCGCACACAGTGCCCTTGGCACGTTGCTCGCCGCCTGGTCGGCGTGTCCAGAGCCCCGCACGCGCGCTTGGCTTCTTCCTGGCGTCGGTGGCGCTCTGACCCGACCGCGCCAGCGTGTCCCGCGGCGGCTGAACCACCGTGGCAGCCAACAGGGAGCAGAACGGCGGCTCAACGCCGTTCCGCGCCGCACAGCCCGCTGGTGGCTCCGCGTGTCCACCTCCACGCCAGCGCACACATGCAGCACAGCCGTCGTGGCGCGGCACGCACAGAGCGTGCTCTCTGCCGCCGATGGACCCGCGCCGTCCCGTTCCGTCGAGCTCCACCTCAGCAAGCTTAAACCAACGCCGTTGGCTCCAAAATGGACTCCGCGAACCTCCACGACGGTGCTCAACTCCTAAACTCCCCCGACCAAGCACTGCACCACCGTAATCACTCGCTGGAGAACGCCGTTCTCGGCCAGCGCCTCGGATCGCCTATAAAAGGAGACCCCGAGCCCTCCCGCGAGCACGCACCACCCCTGCACTCCACCAACGCTGTGCCAGGTCACTGGGAGGACCTCGAGGAGGTCTCCTCCCCCGACTCCGGCCACCCCGCTCCGCCTCGGCCTCCAGCTCGATTCGCTCCGGTGAGGCCGTCTCTGGCGCCCAAACTCCGTCCATCTCCCTCTCTAGCTACCAGATTCTTAACCCCCTCCTCAATTTGATCAGTGCAGCTCTCTCCGGCGACCTCCAACCACGCCCGAACCGCCGTCCGCCGGAGCAGGGGGCCACCGCCGACGTGGTGCTTCCCGGCAACCACCTCGACCACCATCCAACGCGGAATGGCACCCTGAGCACGGAGGTAACCTCCGATCTCTCTGCCTCGCCGTGGATCGCCGCCGGCGACCACCGCGGCTCTTGGGCGCCAGCGAGCCCGACCCGCCTCTTTTAAATTTTAAACCTGACAGATGGGACCCGCCTGTCAGCTTCTCTGTCTTTTCTATTCGAATCATTTTCTGAAAACGCCTTCGGGCAAAATACGCTTTCTCCGTTGCGCTTGCGCATTTCCTATCGAACCGTTTTCTGTTTTCTCAGTTAGAACCCTGGAAAGTTTCTGTTTCATTACAGATGAGTCCCTGGGCAAAAACCCTTATAACTTTTTATCAGAAGCATATTTTTGAGTGATTCTTTTTCTGTTCTCTTCAAAATTTTGTCTAGTTTTTTATCAGATTTATTTGAAAAATATTTGCAATACTTTTTATGCACCTCTCGGTATTCACGTTAGCGCGTATGTTTTCTCTATGCCGTAGATACCGACGGAGGTGACGGGGCCGCAAACTTCACCGAGCTAGGCTCCGACTACTCTGAACCAGGCAAGCATGTTCGAACTTTTGATATGATGAGTGTATTGGCATGGTTGCATGTAGATAATTTCATGGCATGCGTGGAGCATACCGATGAACCGTTCATTATGCATTGTTGGAGCAAGTAAGCCCGATGATTTCACACGTCGATGGACGTGAGTATGTAAGGCCATGTGTTGGCATGAAGATGGGTAAGATGGCAGTGTTGTAGCATGCCAGTCTTAGGCCATGCAAGTTATCTTCAGTACCAACCCGTATCGGTTGGTTCATATCCATTCCCTTTTCCTGTACTACCACATGTTTCCCGAAAGGGATATGGTTTAGTAAGTCGCAAACCGCTTTCTTGGTACACAACAAAAGGAGAGGCCGGGATGCTGGTTCCATGGCCCTGGATTAAAGCCAGGCATCCGGTCAAGGGGCATGGGTGTTTCCGGTTGGGACCAAGAGGGGGGCACCCCTTAGAGCGTGCGTATATAAATTTGATCCCATGCTATTCGAGATTGTGATCTCCCCGTCTCAATAGTTTTTCTTGGACGATGTTGAGGGTGATTCCTGGCATCGAAGAGTTGGATGGGTGTGTACTAGATTGCTGTGTTTTCTTCTGAAATACCGTAACGGAACTAGTCCTAGTGACTACGGAAATCCGTCGACTGTGGGAAATTTTTGTACAAACTCTGCAGAGCTCCATATCCTTAAATCATCTTATCTATTTCCAAGTTCCCTGCTAACAGTCATGTGCCAGTTTGGTGACAGATTTCCCGGTGGGACGCATGAGCTCTAAGACCGGTTAAATGTTTATTCTTGTGGATGGACTAACCCGTTTAATTCCATGAGTTGATTATATTTATGATGAGTATATTATTTCCTTATCAGTCAAAAGCCCTTTATGTGGTGTCGCTCAGACGCCCGACTGTGGCATTTCTTTTAAAGCCCTTTATGTGGTGTCGCTCAGACGCCCGACTGTGGCATTTCTTTTAAAGCCCTTTATGTGGTGTCGCTCAGACGCCCGACTGTGGCATTTCTTTTAAAGCCCTTTATGTGGTGTCGCTCAGACGCCCGACTGTGGCATTTCTTTTAAAGCCCTTTATGTGGTGTCGCTCAGACGCCCGACTGTGGCATTTCTTTTATAGCCCTTTAAGTGGTGTCGCTCAGACGCCCGATTGTGGCATTTTTGTTCCGCATTTTCCGCTCGAGGAGTCTTTCAGACACTCGTTTGATACCAGTATTATTATTCCGCATTTTTCCGCTCGAGGAGTCTTTCAGACACTCGTTTGGCACCAGTATTATTATTCCGCATTTTTCCGCTCGAGGAGTCTTTCAGACACTCGTTTGGCACCAGTATTATTATTCCGCATTTTCCGCTCGAGGAGTCGTTCAGACAATCGTTTGGCACCCAGCATTATCACTTCTATGTCTGATTGTACTGGTTATTTATCCATGTATTTCATGTTGGCATTTGTTATATCTTCCATCCGTACTGTCTTGCGAGTACTTTCAAAGTACTCACTGGCTTGTTGATTTGGCCAGATGCTGAGGAAGGTGATCTCATGGATGAAGAGTTCGATAGCGAATCCGACGCCTAGAGGAGTCCCAGTCAGTCTCGTGCAACCCTGGAGTTGGTCACTGTTTCATATCCGCTTCCGCTACCCTAATAAATTCTTCGAGCTTCACCTCGACGCTCGATGGGATGTTAGTTTGAGAATCCCATAACCACTCCCACTGTGTTACTCCACCTCTACCTTATTTGCGAGTCAGTAGTATGCCACCACTCCCTTGTGTCATTATTCGCCTTTATGTATAATTATTGGCACGCTTGTAATAAATTGTTGAGCATCGTCAGCTCAACCCTGTCATATATTTATGCTACTGGCTTATTGTATCAAAAGTTTGTCTGCCAGTGAAGAGGGTTTTATCTCAAACTGGGTTCTAAAGATTGGTTCCTCAATAAATATTTTTATTGGGAAAACCGGTCGTGACAAGCTTGGTACCAGAGCCAGGCCGACTGTAGGAAGCCACTAGGTGCGATCGCTAATCGGTTATGAGCATGATAGAGCTTATTCATGTTTTTACAATAGTAGTCATTTCTTTCTGACAGTCAGCATATATTTATGATCTGACCATTCAGGATTTTTGCCTACTTTTGTAGATGGCCGACCGCAGCTGCGAGTCTCAGACCTTCGCCAACGTACCCGATGGGTTCGTCAAGCATCTCTCGTTCGTCGTTCAGGTCGCGATGGGGCCGTCTGTGCGCCCAGTCGTCACTCTCTGTCAGCACAGAGTCAACGACAGTCTGACTATGCACCAGGCCGCGGTGCAGTTCAAGGGAGGGCGTGGTGATCTACGCTGCTTCCGATTCTTGGGGAGAGCCATGCCTTCAGAGAAGCATGCCATCCAGATGGCAGCCCGCGAGGCGATAGCTCATCTCAGGGATGTCCTTCCCGCGATGAAGACTCGTCGCTACCGCTATCTACCTTGCCATGTGCCCTACACCTGTCACTACGCATTCTCCTGCCACAGAGGAGAACGGGACGAGGCTTTCGAGATGCTTATTGAGTATCTCCGGGCCTTGGAGGCAGCCTTCGACAACTTGGTGGATGACTTTGTGGCCGCCCGCATGGACTCAGTCCACGGTTGTGCCGCCAACAGGAGGGAGCTCCTGCCCACAGCACCGCCACTGACTTTCGTCTCGTCCTCTGCATCCCATGCTCCTGCTCGTCGCCTGCCTACCACCGAGGAGTTCAACCAGGTCATTGCGCCCACTCCAGCGCGCACTGCTCCGCCACTCGCACCAACTCCAATCCGTGTCGTTCCGCCCCTGGCACCCGCTCCATCTACTCGGCGCAGTACTACTCGCATGGAGCCTATCAGCGAGGAGGTCGAGTCCCCGGCTTCGCTACGCCTCACCCTTGGCAGTGCCAAGGACGTCGTCAACATCTCCGACTGAGTACGCGTAGCCGCCATGCGTTGCATCGCCATGTAAGAGGTTGTGAGAAGTAGCTTGTTTGCGCATCATGTAGGATCTGGAGAAGTGCACTAGCCTAAATAACATGTCAGGATTATGTACGCATATCCTGAGTGATGTATTGTATAATTATCGCCGCGTGTGAGATACGTAATGATGCAGTCCTTCTCTATGTGCAAATCGATTTGTTTTCCCTCGAGTATCTTGGTTTTAAAAAAAAATTATCTGTCAACCTTGTGCATTATGGGTTTTATCTTTGCAACCCTTCCATTTTTTCTTATGGTTTTATAAATTCATCCCCAGAGTGAAAATGTCTCGTCCTTGGACTCGCTCCATGCCCACTCCACCAGAGGAAGATTATGGCAACCAACCGGGCAACAACTTTGCACAAGGGAAGTCGAGTCGACACTATAATACTCAATCAGGCAACAATTTTACTCGAGGTCAGCCAAGTCAACCGGACAGTGAAACGGCACTTTCCCAAATGTGCCGCCTCTATGAACAAAGTCAGCAACAACATCGGGAAATAATGAACCAAGTTATTAACATGGGAAATCACCATGGGCAGTATCCGCAGCATTCCAAGTTATCTGAACTATAGAAGACACGTCCCTCAACGTTTTCTCATACTGACAAGCCACTTGAAGCCAAAGACTGGCTTCACGATATGGAGAGAAAGTTAATTATTGCAAAATGCTCAGACCCAGAAAAGGTACTGTACGCACCGCATTATCTCACGGGAGCAGCCGCATCCTGGTGGGAAAATTTTCTACACATGCATCCCAACGAAAATGATATAACATGGGATGATTTCAAGGAAGGTTTCCGTGGCGCACATATTCCTAAGAGTATTATGAAGATCAAGAAAAGAGAGTTCGATGACCTCAAGCAAAGGAACATGACAGTGTCAGATTACAACAGCCAATTTACTCTATTATCCCGCTACGCCAACGAAGAGCGTATGACTGAAAGCAAGAAAATGGAGAAGTTCCTTGACGGCCTAGCACCCGCGCTTAAATGCCAACTGGTCATACACACTTTCCCAAATTTTAAGACGCTGGTGGATAAAGCCATTACTCTGGAAAATGAAAGACGCAGTTTGGATGATATCCGCAAGCGAAAGAGGGACCAGACTAACCATGCTCGCAATCACCGGAGTAAGACCGATTTTCAGAAGGGTGGGACGCGCAAATCATCATCCAACGTCTCACGCCCAACAAGGAATTTTCATGCTAGGGACAAGGAGTTCACCTATCGCCCAGGTGTTACTTGTTACGCCTGTGGAGAAGAAGGACACTATGCCAAGCAGTGTCCCAAGCCAAGAAGCTCAGCACCAAAGCCGAACA
The DNA here is from genome assembly GCA_032464435.1 of Aegilops umbellulata. NCBI lineage: Eukaryota > Viridiplantae > Streptophyta > Magnoliopsida > Poales > Poaceae > Aegilops > Aegilops umbellulata. The sequence goes on from CP136055.1 coordinate 186,278,618, forward strand.
ACGGCAACAATAATTCAGCGCCCAAGCGAAACAACTTCAATCCCAACAATAACCACAGGAAAGGTCATTTGAACCACGTGACCAAAGAGGAGGCACAAAATGCTCCAGATATCGTACTCGGTACGTTCCCTGTCAACACAATACCTGCAACGGTTTTGTTTGATTCTGGAGCTTCTCACTCTTTTATTTCGAAAAAATTTTGCTTCGCAAAATATTTTTTCGATGCTTCCTTTGGAGAAATCCATGATCATCAAGTCCCCTGGAATTCAGCAAGTTACTCAGAATTACTGTCAGGATGTGATTATTGAGTTCAAAGGATTGAAGTTTCACGCCAATCTCATTGTGTTGGAAAATAAAGGACTAGATATCATCCTAGGGATGGACTGGTTAACCACCAACAAAGGTTTCATTGATTGTTTCAATCGGACCGTGATTCTCACACACCACCATGGTAAGACAATAAGAGTATCCGCCAAAGAAAGGGAAATGCCCAGACAACCAAGACTGAACAAGGTGGACATTTCTGAATTAAACAAGGTTCCAGTAGTACATGAATTTCCAGACATATTTCCCGAAGAGCTACCAGGCATGCCACCCGACCGAGAGATAGAGTTCAGCATTGAGCTAGCACCAGGAACCACCCCCATATACAAGAAACCATACAGAATGGCACCATCCGAGTTGGTTGAACTGAAGAAACAAATAAAGGAATTGCTTGACAAGGGATACATTCGAGCCAGTTCCTCACCATGGGGATCGCCAATTTTGTTTGCCAAAAAGAAAGATGGAACACTGCGATTGTGTATTGACTACCGAGCACTCAACATGGTCACAATCAAGAACAAATACCCGATGCCAAGAATAAATGATTTATTCGATCAACTCGCTAAGGCCAAGGTATTCTCAAAAATCGACCTAAGGTCAGGATACCATCAATTAAAAGTACGAACAGAAGATATCCCCAAGACAGCCTTCACCTCCAGATATGGACTGTATGAGTTCACAGTAATGCCTTTTGGATTAACAAATGCCCCTGCATATTTTGTTCACCTCATGAACAAAGTGTTTATGAAGTTTATGGACAAGTTCGTTGTGGTATTCATCGACGATATTTTAGTATACTCCAAAACACCAGAAGAACACGCTGAACATCTCAGAATGGTACTAGGAGAACTCAGGAAACACCAATTGTACGCCAAGTTCAGCAAGTGTGAATTTTTGGTTAAGGCAAGTAGGCTTTCTAGGCCACGTGCTAACCCAAGACGGGATCGCCGTGGACCCAGAGAAAGTCAAGGCCGTACTTGGCTGGAAGTCACCAGCCAGTGTAACGGACATACGGAGTTTCCTGGGAATGGCAGGATATTACCGCAGATTTATTGAAGGATTCTCCACCATAGCCAAGCCAATGACGCAATTGCTCAAGAAAGATAAGAAATTTGAATGGACAGAAGCCTGTGAGAAAAGTTTCCAAGAGCTAAAACGGAAATTAAGAACAGCACCAGTATTGATTGTGCCGGACATACGCAAGAATTTTGAAGTATTTTGTGACGCGTCCAGGAAGGGACTCGGATGCGTATTAATGCAAGAAGGCAAGGTTGTCGCATACGCTTCAAGGCAACTTCGCAAGCATGAGGAAAACTATCCCACTCATGACTTAGAAATGGCAGCGGTTATTCATGCACTCAAGGAATGGAGGCACTTCCTACTTGGAAATCGATGTGAAATATATACGGACCATGAAAGTCTCAAATATATTTTCACACAGCCAGAGCTGAATTTAAGGCAACGACGCTGGTTGGAGCTAGTAAAGGATTATGATGTCGGAATCCACTATCATCCTGGAAAAGAAAATGCAGTAGCCGATGCTCTTAGTCGGAACCCCAGCGCCAACCACAACAATCTGCCCAACTTAAGACCCGAATTCCAACAGGAATTTGCCAGACTCAACTTGTTGATGATAGCAGAAGGCACCATAACAAACTTGGAGATACAGCCAAACCTTGCGACAAGAATCAAAGAAGCCCAGCCCGGTCACCCCAGCATTGAAGGTATCAAAAGAAAGGTGAGTATGGGCAAGGCCTTGGAATTCATCATAGACGAAGAAGGGACACTATGGTACGGAAACAGACTCTGCGTACCGGACGTAGAAGACCTCAAACGGCAAATTCTAGCTGAAGCCCACACCGCTCCATATTCGATCCACCCTGGAGGAACCAAGATGTATAAGGATATCCAAGAAGGATTTTGGTGGCATGGTATGAAAAGAGACATAGCCACCTTCATTGCATGTTGCGACTCTTGTCAACGTATAAAGGCTGAACATCAGAGACCAGCTGGACTACTGCAACCAAATAAAATACCTGAGTGGAAATGGGATGAAATAGGGATGGATTTCATTGTCGGACTACCTCGATCACGACACGGGAATGATGCCATATGGGTTATCACCGACAGATTGACTAAGGTGGCACATTTCATTCCAGTAAAGACGACCCACACCACTCAGAAGCTTGCCAAAATATATCTCTCTCGCATAGTTTGTCTGCACGGTGTCCCGAAGACTATAATATCCGACAGAGGAACACAGTTCGTCTCAAGATTCTGGGAGCAGTTACAACAGGCTCTAGGAACTCAACTAGCCTTCAGCACGGCATACCACCCTCAGACAGATGGACAAACAGAACGGGTAAACCAGATTTTAGAGGACATGCTGAGAGCATGTGTCCTCACCTACGGAGCAAGTTGGGAAGACAGCCTGCCATACGCCGAGTTCGCGTACAACAACAGTTATCAGGCCAGCCTGCAAATGGCACCATTTGAAGCCTTGTATGGACGAAGATGTCGTACCCTGTTAAATTGGTCAGAGACCGGAGATAGCCGTATCTTCGGCCCAGACATGCTCAAGGAAGCCGAGGAAAAGGTCCAACTAATCAGAGATCGGCTCAAGACCGCCCAAAGCCGGCAAAAGAGTTATTACGATCAGAAACATCGTGGGGTCAACTTCGAACCCGGTGAATTCGTGTACTTATGGGTGTCACCTATGAGGGGGTTGCAGCGATTCAAAATTAAGGGAAAGCTAGCGCCAAGATTCATCGGGCCATTCGGTATATTGGCACGGAAAGGCGCAGTAGCATACCAACTAGACCTACCTAAGGAACTGTCAGATATTCACAACGTGTTCCACGTATCGCAATTGAGGAAATGTGTGAGCAACCCAGAGAAACAAGTATCCCATGAGAACATAGACGTGCAGCCAGACCTCACTTATCGGGAACACCCAGTAAAGATATTAGAGGAGTCTGAAAGGAGGACCCGACAGAAAACCGTCAAATTTTTCAAAGTTCAGTGGAGTAATCACACCGAAAGTGAAGCAACATGGGAAAGAGAGGACTTTCTCCGAACAGAGCATCCTCACTTATTTAAGGATCAACTGAAATCTCGGGGACGAGATTTTTCCTAAGGGGGTAGGTGTTGTGACACTCCAAAATTTCATTTGGGTTTTTGCAAAATCCTTGCTGGATTTTCCTTGAAATTTGAGGCTTTCAGTAAAACAACCTTCTTAAAATTTCCTTTTCCTTGACTAGGGTTTTTCTGTTTTCTCCTTCAAGCCCTGGGTTTGACCTTCTTAAAAACTCCTTCTCTCTATTGTTTCCCTTCTCAGATTTTTTTATTGGAGTTTTCTTTTTAAGAAAAACTCTATGAAAAAGATTTGGGATTTTCATTCTATTGAAAACCATCCATGACCTTGTATCTTGCCCATGAGGCAAAACCACTCCAACATCTTCAACCCTCCTTGTCAACATCTCAAATTCCCTATCCCAACTCATCCAAACAAGTTTTGGATTTTATTTTATCTCTCAAATATTTTCTGTCAATTATTTTGAGCCTGATGGATTTTCAAAGCAAGTACCCTTTTCCATTTGAGATTTGACTTCAAACCAACTCTACTGGCTAGTCCTTTGCACCCACAACCCAGAACCATCTTGATCCACTCATCTTCTTTTCAAAATTTTCAACTTACACTCCCTGCAAGTTTGGACCAGATTTGTCAAATTTGGTGAAATTCATATCTACACTTCTCCAAAAATTCCACCAAAAATCAGGCAGCCTACTAGAGCAATGAGAAGTCACTCCACCAAAAACCAGCCCAAGGAAAAATCCCTACATGCCTGGATCATTCTGTCGAACACCTTGCATGCACTGTTCAAACACATTCAGCAAATTCAGTCTTCAGTGTTGATTTCTTCAGATCATCTTCAGTCACGCGCACACAGTGCCCTTGGCACGTTGCTCGCCGCCTGGTCGGCGTGTCCAGAGCCCCCCACGCGCGCTTGGCTTCTTCCTGGCGTCGGTGGCGCTCTGACCCGACCGCGCCGGCGTGTCCCATGGCGGCTGAACCACCGTGGCAGCCAACAGGGAGCAGAACGGCGGCTCAACGCCGTTCCGCGCCGCACAGCCCCGCTGGTGGCTCCGCGTGTCCACCTCCACGCCAGCGCACGCATGCAGCACAGTCGTCGTGGCGCGGCACGCACAGAGCATGCTCTCTGCCGCCGATGGACCCGCGCCGTCCCGTTCCGTCGAGCTCCACCTCAGCAAGCTTAAACCAACGCCGTTGGCTCCAAAATGGACTCCGCGAACCTCCACGACGGTGCTCAACTCCTAAACTCCCCAGACCAAGCACTGCACCACCGTAATCACTCGCCGGAGAACGCCGTTCTCGGCCACCGCCTCGGATCGCCTATAAAAGGAGACCCCGAGCCCTCCCGCGAGCACGCACCACCCCTGCACTCCACCAACGCCGTGCCAGGTCACTGGGAGGACCTCAAGGAGGTCTCCTCCCCCGACTCCGGCCACCCTGCTCCGCCTCGGCCTCCAGCTCGATTCGCTCCGGTGAGGCCGTCTCTGGCGCCCAAACTCCGTCCATCTCCCTCTCTAGCTACCAGATTCTTAACCCCCTCCTCAATTTGATCAGTGCAGCTCTCTCCGGCGACCTCCAACCACGCCCGAACCGCCGTCCGCCGGAGCAGGGGGCCACCGCCGATGTGGTGCTTCCCGGCAACCACCTCGACCACCATCCAACGCGGAATGGCACCCTGAGCACGGAGGTAACCTCCGATCTCTCTGCCTCGCCGTGGATCGCCGCCGGCGACCACCGCGGCTCTCGGGCGCCAGCGAGCCCGACCCGCCTCTTTTAAATTTTAAACCTGACAGATGGGACCCGCCTGTCAGCTTCTCTGTCTTTTCTATTCGAATCGTTTTCTGAAAACGCCTTCGGGCAAAATACGCTTTCTCCGTTGCGCTTGTGCATTTCCTATCGAACCGTTTTCTGTTTTCTCAGTTAGAACCCTGGAAAGTTTCTGTTTCATTACAGATGAGTCCCTGGGCAAAAACCCTTATAACTTTTTATCAGAAGCATATTTTTGAGTGATTCTTTTTCTGTTCTCTTCAAAATTTTGTCTAGTTTTTTATCAGATTTATTTGAAAAATATTTGCAATACTTTTTCTGCACCTCTCGGCATTCACGTTAGCGCGTATGTTTTCTCTGTGCCGTAGATACCGACGGAGGTGACGGGGCCGCAAACTTCACCGAGCTAGGCTCCGACTACTCTGAACCAGGCAAGCATGTTCGAACTTTTGATATGATGAGTGTATTGGCATGGTTGCATGTAGATAGTTTCATGGCATGCGTGGAGCATACCGATGAACCGTTCATTATGCATTGTTGGAGCAAGTAAGCCCGATGATTTCACACGTCGATGGACGTGAGTATGTAAGGCCATGTGTTGGCATGAAGATGGGTAAGATGGCAGTGTTGTAGCATGCCAGTCTTAGGCCATGCAAGTTATCTTCAGTACCAACTCGTATCGGTTGGTTCATATCCATTCCCTTTTCCTGTACTACCACATGTTTCCCGAAAGGGATATGGTTTAGTAAGTCGCAAACCGCTTTCTTGGTACACACCAAAAGGAGAGGCTGGGATGCTGGTTCCATGGCCCTGGATTAAATCCAGGCATCCGGTCAAGGGGCATGGGTGTTTCCGGTTGGGACCAAGAGGGGGGCACCCCTTAGAGCGCGCGTATATAAATTTGATCCCATGCTATTCGAGATTGTGATCTCCCCGTCTCAATAGTTTTTCTTGGACGATGTTGAGGGTGATTCCTGGCATCGAAGAGTTGGATGGGTATGTACTAGATTGCTGTGTTTTCTTCTGAAATACCGTAACGGAACTAGTCCTAGTGACTACGGAAATCCGTCGACTGTGGGAAATTTTTGTACAAACTCTGCAGAGCTCCATATCCTTAAATCATCTTATCTATTTCCAAGTTCCCTGCTAACAGTCATGTGCCAGTTTGGTGACAGATTTCCCGGTGGGACGCATGAGCTCTAAGACCGGTTAAATGTTTATTCTTGTGGATGGACTAACCCGTTTAATTCCCTGAGTTGATTATATTTATGATGAGTATATTATTTCCTTATCAGTCAAAAGCCCTTTATGTGGTGTCGCTCAGACGCCCGACTGTGGCATTTCTTTTAAAGCCCTTTATGTGGTGTCGCTCAGACGCCCGACTGTGGCATTTCTTTTAAAGCCCTTTATGTGGTGTCGCTCAGACGCCCGACTGTGGCATTTCTTTTAAAGCCCTTTATGTGGTGTCGCTCAGACGCCCGACTGTGGCATTTCTTTTAAAGCCCTTTATGTGGTGTCGCTCAGACGCCCGACTATGGCATTTCTTTTATAGCCCTTTAAGTGGTGTCGCTCAGACGCCCGATTGTGGCATTTTTGTTCCGCATTTTCCGCTCGAGGAGTCTTTCATACACTCGTTTGGCACCAGTATTATTATTCCGCATTTTTCCGCTCGAGGAGTCTTTCAGACACTCGTTTGGCACCAGTATTATTATTCCGCATTTTTTCGCTCGAGGAGTCTTTCAGACACTCGTTTGGCACCAGTATTATTATTCCGCATTTTCCGCTCGAGGAGTCTTTCAGACACTCGTTTGGCACCCAGCATTATCACTTCTATGTCTGATCGTACTGGTTATTTATCCATGTATTTCATGTTGGCATTTGTTATATCTTTTGTCCGTACTGTCTTGCGAGTACTTTCAAAGTACTCACTGGCTTGTTGATTTGGCCAGATGCTGACGAAGGTGATCTCATGGATGAAGAGTTCGATAGCGAATCCGACGCCTAGAGGAGTCCCAGTCAGTCTCGTGCAACCCTGGAGTTGGTCACTGTTTCATATCCGCTTCCGCTACCCTAATAAATTCTTCGAGCTTCACCTCGACGCTCGTTGGGATGTTAGTTTGAGAATCCCATAACCAGTCCCACTGAGTTACTCCACCTCTACCTTATTTGCGAGTCAGTAGTATGCCACCACTCCCTTGTGTCATTATTCGCCTTTATGTATAATTATTGGCACGCTTGTAATAAATTGTTGAGCATCGTCATCTCAACCCTGTCATATATTTATGCTACTGGCTTATTGTATCAAAAGTTTGTCTGCCAGTGAAGAGGGTTTTATCTCAAACTGGGTTCTAAAGATTGGTTCCTCAATAAATATTTTTATTGGGAAAACCGGTCGTGACACATGTACACTTTGCAACTTATTTTCCCTTGTTCTACTTTTTTCTACACACCAGATCTACATTTACTCTTGCCAAAATATTGAATAAAACCAATGTTACTTAAGAAGTTTAGCTCCACATAGCTCTTGTAAGTGCCTTCTGCCTGTATACTATATTTACATTTGTACTCTGCATTAAGTTAAATAATCGCCACTTGTTCCTATATTTTCACATTTGTAGTTACTCTTCACAAAATGTAGAATAAAGGCAATACTCTTGAGGAAGAGTTTGAGGTAAACTTCTTGAATTGCCCCCCCCATCAATATGGACAAGGCCTTTATAGAGCCTGTCTTCACTACTAATGTAAGTTAGTTCTCCTCGAGCCTTCAAACTTTATTGTTTATATTTGGATAGCTATGAGTGCAAATGCTATTTAGTTTTGTCATCTGCATCAAATTGCTTGTTCAAAGTTTATAAAGTAGAAGTACATAAACATAAGTTTGTCATTCTCAGTTTCAGTCTCTAGTTGTACAATCTAGTTCCTTATTTGTACCATGTAAATTGAACCAAACATAGCAAGTTATCTTCTTTAGCACTATGTGTATGCTTGTGTTCTTGATCTGTAATCCAGTGGTGTGGTGAGACTACCAACAACAGCACAATGTCATATCCTGCTATGTCTCAACTATGAACAATGCCATATTATATTAATGTTATTTAAACCGTGTGTCTATATTTACCAATATGAAGCCGTATAAATTGACAGTACACTCACCATTCATGCTTATACGTTGTTTAGAACTACATCTATGCTTGTGTTCTTGATCTGTAATCCAGTGGTCAGGTGAAGTTGGCCGCTTGATAGAGGCAAAGGTGTCCCATCTTTCGATGAGATGGTGGCTATCGTTTTGGAGGAAGTCGACTTTGATGATCCGACTACGAACGTGCGAGGATGTCGCGCCTTAGAAATCGCTAAACCAACTCCGAGAGGTTATTGACCACGCCGAAGCACGATCAACCTGACCACGAAGGACTGTTTCCTGCAAGCAAACGAAGAACAAGCAAGAAACAAGATTGCAATCTGGATATTGCGAATATAAGAGGAAAGCATTATTGATCAAGGTGGGGTTCTGTGACGCCTTTGTCTGGTCGTTGAACACAAATAAAGTACGCGAAGTTGCAGCTATGGCGAACTTTTAATCTAAACGAAACCCAAAGTCTAAACGACGCCCTAAGGGCTGTATATATGGAGGAAGAGGAGGGAATTTCGTGGCCCATGAGGGAGGGGTCCGAAACCAACCCTAAATCTTGTTTCCCCACACATACGAACTCTAAAAACAGCCTATACTTAAGTATTTCAAAATTACATGGGCCTGGCCCAATAATAAGGTGACGCAGCACCTAGAATAGCCTATGGACGAATATTATGAAGTGGCATATTGTATATTTCATCCAAGTCTTCATGCACGCGTTATGGTGGCTTCAAAGTCCTGGAATTATCACTTGTAACTCCGTTCTTGTTCCCCTTGCACATGCCAACATCTCCATGCTTGAACTTGCTCCAAGGTTCATCTTTCTTGTCCATGGTAGGCCCTTCATTTGTAAGCAAAACAAATGTATCCAATTTATGCAACATCATATTCTCATGAACATTGGAATCATTACCAAGAAACAAAAGTACCTGATAATTCAATTGGCGTGCGCGAGCTCTAGTAATTGGTCCAGTATGCATAACAGCAGGGGCTGTGGGTGTAACAATGGTATTGATGTACTCATCATCCTCCCCTTCTTGAAATGAAGTCATCCTCGACGGAAGCTCATCTTCCTCACCCAAATAAGGCTTCAAACCTACAATGTTAAAAGTGGGACTAACCCCAAAATCTGTAGGCAGCTCAGGTTTATATGCATTATCGTTTATTTTCTCTAACACCTTAAATGGACCATCAGCACGTGGCATTAGCTTTGATTTGCGCAAATTAGGAAACCTATCCTTACGGAAATGTAACCAAACAAGATCTCCAGGTGCAAAGACAACATGTTTTCTACCCTTATCTCCAACAAGTTTATATGTAGCATTCATACGCTCAATGTTTTCCTTAGTTAACTCATGCATTTTTAAAATCAATTCAACACGTTCTTTAGCATCAAAATTAACCTTCTCCGAAGATGGAAGAGGCAACAAATCAATGGGTGCACGAGGTAGGAAACCATACACAATTTCAAAAGGGCACATCTTAGTAGTAGAATGCAACGAACGATTATAAGCAAATTCAATATGAGGCAAGCATTCTTCCCACATTTTCTTATTATTCTTCAAAACAGCCCTAAGCATAGTAGACAATGTTCTATTGACTACTTTAGTTTGTTCATCAGTTTGGGGGTGACAAGTAGTACTAAAAAGCAGTTTAGTCCCCAACTTAGCCCATAAACATCACCAAAAGTGGCTAAGAAATTTAGTATTACGATAAAAAACAATAGTATTTGGCACACCATGCAAGCGAATAATTTCACGAAAGAACAAATCAGCAACATTAACAACATCATCGCTTTTATGACATGGTATAAAGTGTGCCATTTTCGACAATCTATCCACGACAACAAATATGCTATCCCTCCCCTTCTCTGTTCAAGGTAAACCCAAAACAAAGTCCATAGATATATCCTCCCAAGGAACACTAGGTACAGGCAAAGGCATATATAAACCATGAGGATTGAGTCGTGACTTAGCTTTTTGACATGTAGTGCAGCGAGCGACAAAACGCTCAACATCCCGTCTCATCTTTGGCCAAAAGAAATGTGTAGCAAGTATATCCTCCGTCTTCTTCACGCCAAAGTGCCCCATTAGTCCTCCTCCATGCGCCTCCTGCAACAACAAAAGACGAACGGAGCTAGCTGGAATGCATAGCTTGTTAGCACGAAACACAAATCCATCGTTAACGACGAACTTGTTCCATGTTCTACCTTCTTTACAATTCTGCAATACATCTTTAAATTCAACATCGTGCACATATTGGTCTTTGATGGTCTCCAAACCAAATATTTTAAAGACAATTTGTGAAAGCATAGTATAACGACAAGACAATGCATCAGTAATAACATTTTATTTACCCTTCTTGTGTTTAATGACATAAGGGAAAGTCTCAATGAATTCAACCCATTTAGCATGTCTACGATTCAGTTTTGCCTGACTTTTAATGTGTTTTAAAGATTCAAGATCAGAATGTATAACAAATTCTTTGGGCCATAAATAATGTTGCCATGTCTCTAAAGTCTGAACAAGAGCATATAATTCTTTATCATAAGTAGAATAATTCAAACTAGGCCCACTCAATTTTTTAGAAAAGTATGCAACAGGTTTGCCATCTTGTAATAACACACCTCCTAATCCAATTCCACTAGCATCACATTCAAGCTCAAAAGTCTTATTAAGGGTTGGAGTAAAGGAGCATGTGTCAACTTATCTTTCAATACCGTGAAGGCTATTTCCTGTGTAGTACCCCAAGCAAAAGGCACATCCTTCTTTGTAAGCTCATTGAGAGGTGCAGCAATGGTGCTAAAATATCTCAGAAAACGCCTATAGAAACCAGCGAGTCCAAGAAAACTCCTCACTTGTGTGACTGTTTTGGGTTGCGGCCAACTCTCAATAGCTTCAATCTTGGCTTTATCAACTTCAATTCCATGTGGAGTAACAACATAGCCAAGAAAAGATACTCGGTCGGTGCAAAAGGTGCACTTCCCAAGGTTACCAAACAAACGTGCATCACGTAGAGCATTAAAAACAACACGTAAATGTTCCAAATGTTCTTCCAATGATTTGCTATAAATTAGTATATCATGAACATAGACTACCACAAAACGTCCAATGAAAGCACGTAAAACTTCGTTCATGAGTCTCATGAAAGTACTAGGTGCATTAGTTAACCCAAAAGGCATGACTAACCACTCATATAAACCAAACTTAGTTTTAAATGCTGTTTTCCATTCATCTCCCAATTTCATACGATATTGATGGTATCCACTACGCAAATCAACTTTGGAGAATATTGTAGAGCCACTCAATTCATCAAGCATATCATCTAGCCCAGGAATAGGATGACGATAACGAATAGTAATATTATTAATGCCTCTACAATCAACACACATACGCGATGTACCATCCTTTTTAGGCACTAGTATAATAGGAAGAACACAAGGACTAAGAGATTCGCGTATATAACCTTTGTCGAGCAGCTCCTGTACTTGACACATAATCTCCTTCCTCCTCTAGATTGGTACGGTATGGTGCACGGTTGGGTAGCGATGCACCGGGAATTAAGTCAATTTGATGCTCAATCCCTCGAATAGGTGGTAATCCCGGTGGCACGTCTTGTGGGAAGACGTCAGCGAACTCTTGCAAAATGTTAGCGACAGTAGGGGGCAAAGAGGAAGGCACGTCCTTGAATGAAAATAATGCCTCTTTGCACAAAAAAGCATAGCAAACAGATTTGCTAGAATCTAGCTCATCAATATCAGATTTGGTGGCAAGTAAACATGCACTTTTCAATTTAATTTCAGAAGCAACAGTAGATGGTTTATTTTTAGGCTTCATTTGTTGCTCAAATACTTTTGCCACAACCTGATTTTCACTCTTATTTTTCTCCTGCTTTGCTTTATTAGCTCTATGAATATTATCTTTCAAAATGGAATCCGGAGTCATAGGAAGCAAAGTAATATTTGTATCCTTATGAACAAGAGTATACTGATTGTTTCTACCATGGTGTACATAATTTTTATCAAATTTCCATGGTCTACCAAGTAATAAGGAACATGCTTGCATAGGTACCACATCACAATCAACATAATCAGCATATGTAGAGATACTAAAATGCACCCGAACAGTACGTGTTACCTTAACCTTGCCGCTGTTGTGGAACCATTGGATGTAGTAAGGATGTGGATGTGGTCTTGTGGTGAGAGATAGCTTCTCCACCATCTCCATGCTAGCCAAGTTGTTGCAGCTCCCTCCATCTATGATGATGCGAACAAAACGTTCCTTCACAACTCCCTTTGTATGGAACAAATTATGCCTCTGATTTTGCTCAGCTTGCGTGACCTGCACACTCAAAACACGTTGAGCAACTAAACATTCATATCTGTCAGCATCTTCAGCAGCCATGTATTGCATTTCATGTTCAGAATCATCTCCATCGTGTTCTTCATGTGTAATAAGAGCCAAAGTCTCCTCATCATAGTCACTAGCGAACTCATACCCACCATCCTCAGTAACAATCATCACACGCTTAGATGGGCATTCTCTCGCATAATGACCTCCACCTTTGCAACGTCGACAAATAATATCATGTGTTTGCCCTGTTGATGCCATGGATGAAGAAGAGCTCTTTGCAGGCCCAGAAGGTGTGCTCTTGGCAGATAGTGGTGATTGTGCCTGCTTTATTGTATCACGGTTGGAGGTGGCAGCTGACGGAGTTGCCGGTGTAGCAAAACATGTGGAAGTAGATGATGCACGTGGTGTCCATGATGAAGGTCGACCTGCAGAAAAGTTAGTTCACGCCAATGCCTGTCGATCCTGCACTTCACGTTCAGCTTTACAAGCAAGATGGAATAAACAAGTGATATTATTATAATCCTTATAGTCTAGAATGGTCTGAATCTCTCTATTTAATCCACCCAGAAAACGTGCCAGCATAGCTTCATTCTCCTCAACAATACCACATCTAATCAAGCCAGTTTGTAATTCCTGATAATATTCTTCTACCGAATTTTTTCCTTGTCTTAAGCGCTGCAATTTTTGAAGTAATTCACGTTGATAATATGGTGGAACCCAACGAGTACACATAGCAGTTTTCAAAGCAGCCCAAGTAGCTGGAATAGGATATAATCCACAATGTTCAGACCGCCAAACACATGCAAAGCTAGTGAAAGCACAAACAGCAGCAGGAACACGTCTCTCCTCAGGATATTGTAAACATGTAAATCGTTGTTCAGTTTCTAACTCCCAAGTAAGATATATATCAGGAACATATCTACCGTCATATGGTGGAATATTCAATTTCAGTTTAGGGAGATGGCCATTATCTTGTACCAGAGGGGAGCCCTAACATTGCCATTATTTGCATGTGGACGACCTGGTGGTTGTGGTGCTGGTGGTTGCATGTAGTTCTGATGTTGATCAACCTCATCCTCGTAATCTCCCACATAATCATCCTCCTCCACATCAGCAGCAGGAGCCACAGAAGTATCAACAGCAGTACCAGTAGCTTGGCCAGGCTGAAGAGGGACACGGCTTGCTCGGCGGAGGGTTGTTTCCCGACATGGAGGTAGCCGTTGTTGTTGTTGTTGTTGCAGAGGTGCGGCGGGTGCAGCTGGTGGTGGAAGACGCGCAAGCAATTCATTAAATCTATTATCGAGCTTTGTTTTAAATGTCTTCTCCATGCTATCTATCTTCTCCATGGCCTCTTCAAATCTATTTAGCACATCTTGCGTCTGTCCACTCATCATTTGCTGAAACTTATCATGAAGCTCCTTGTTCGTCAAGTTCTCCTAGTCAGTCTCGTTGGCTTGTGATCCTGGCATGGTTAGCAGCATTAGAAACACACAAGAATATGATCCTACAGACTACTAACAAATGGTGGTGGTTGCGGGTGTCACAAATCCGTCAAGCAAATCTGAAATTCTTACCAGTTCTTACCCAGCAGCAGGCGGTGAACGGCACCTGTTGTAGTCAAAACTCTCTAAAGCTTGGATAGAGCGATTGCCAGGGAGAGTCAAATGCGCGACGTAGATGTATGTGGAGCTGGGAAGGCTTATAGTATGGTAGCAAAAAGGGTCAGCAATAATCAATTCAGAGATGCAAAGTTGAATAGACGCTCAACGACGGTACTGTGTTGGTCCTAGGCTAGACCGTACTAGAGACGCGAGCCTAAAACACTAACAAAATCACGGCGCTGCACGTAAAGAAGGGAGGAGCACACTCTGAATTGTTTTCTTTTTTTTCACTTTTTTTCGCACTTTTTTTCCTCTTTTTTTTGCTCCGCAACAAATTTTTTTCAAAAAAGTCTACAAATGTCCTAAAAACTGCCTAGCTAGAATTTTTTTTGAGTTTGGAACTATTTTTCTACTGCGAGTAGCACGGATGTTGGGGAGTCCTTCTCTGTCACGACTCGGAGTATGGCGTGACCTGGAAATCCAAAACAGAGGAACAAAATACTGGACTCGGAATAGGACTGGAGGCGGAGATGAATCTGGTGGAACTCGGACTGGTGGCGGAGATGAATCTGGTGGAAATCGGACTGGTGGCGGATATATGTTGCAGGTGGACTCGGATTGGCGTGATGGCGGCGGATATGTGGTGGCGTATATGGACTCGGATTGGCGGTGAATATGTGGTGGTGGTATATGGCAGCGGTGATGATGATGATGCGGTGGTGATATATGGCAGCGGCGACGTGACAACCTGTGATCAGAACTCAAAACTCTAAAGGTTTAGACGCTAAGACCAGCAACTTGACACGACGATGCAACCGCAAATTCAACAAAGCAAATACAAGAAAGATTATGCAAAGGCTCAGATTGGTTCGGATGGGATGAACTAACCCTAATTTTTTTTGGCTTTTTCGTGGACTATAGGTATGAAGAACATACTCGATCTAAACTATGAAAAACTATAAAATCTCATCGAGCAACCTGGAAATCTGATACCACTTGATAGAGGCAAAGGTGTCCCGTCTATCGATGAGATGGTGGCTATCTTTTTGGAGGAAGTCGACTTTGACGATCCAACTACGAACGTGCGAGGACGTCGCGCCTTAGCAATCGCTAAACCAACTCCGAGAGGTTATTGACCACGCCGAAGCAGGATCAAGCTGACCACGAAGGTCTGTTTCCTGCAGGCAAATGAAGAACAAGCAAGAAACTATGATTGCAATCTGGATATTGCGAATATAAGAGGAAAGCTTTATTGATCAAGGTGGGGTTCTGTGACGCCTTTGTCTGGTCATTGAACACAAACAAAGTACGCGAAGTTGCATCTATGGCGAACTTTTAATCTAAACAAAACCCAAAGTCTAAACGACGCCCTAAGGGCTGTATATATGGAGGAAGAGGAGGGAATTTCGTGGCCCTTGAGGAGGGGTCCGAAACCAACCCTAACTCTTGTTTCCCCACACATACTGACTCTAGAAACAACCTATACTTAAGTATTTCGAAATTACATGGGCCTGGCCCAATAATAAGGTGATGCAGCACCTAGAATAGCCTATGGACGAATATTATGAAGTGGCATCTTGTATATTTCGTCCAAGGCTTCATGCACTCATTATGGTGGTTTCAAAGTCCTGGAATCATCACTTGTAACTTCATTCTTGTTCCCCTTGCGCATGCCAACATCTCCATGCTTGAACTTTCTCCAAGGTTCATCTTTCTTATCCATGGTAGGCCCTTCATTTGTAAGCAAAACAAATGTATCCAATTTAGGCAGCATCATATTCTCATGAACATTGGAATCGTTACCAAGAAACGAAAGTACCTGATAATTCAATTGGCGTGCGCGAGCTCTAGTAATTGGTCCAGTATGCATAGCAGCAGGGGCTGTGGGTGTAACAATGGTGTTGATGTACTCATCACCGCTCCTGCACATTGCCATTTGCTGCCGTCTTAACTATGAACAATGTCTGTTATGTTAATGCTATTTTAAACCGTGTCTTTTTATTTCTGACAAAGTAATGAGATGAATTGACAGCGCTGATGCTTATACGTGCAAAACATGTTGTCTACCTACTTGTTTCTCTTTCAGGGTGACAACACTGCTGCTAGGAAGAACTGCCACAATGATAGTGGGACGAACCCACTGTTTGTCCCTCTGACACATATTCCAGAGGAGAAGGCAAAACATATTGAGGGTAGGGATACAACCACGAAGTCACATCTTGATGTAGTGTCAAACTTACTCAATGACAGAAGCTTGATGAAGTCACCGCCTGAATGTGTTCGACTTCTTCAGTCTGAAATTCAATCAGAAATACATGCTTCCGCTCAAATACGACAGGAATTCCAATCTCCATGCAAGATTAACCGTAAGTATAGGACGTTTATTGATGCTATGCAGCTTAAGTTGGTGGATATGAGTGCCAAAGGAGCGCAGTCTCATCAGGTTGCTAAGCTGCTTGTGCTGCATCTGCTGGGCTGTGCTAACCTTTCTTAAACTGTGTTGAAGTGATGTCGGTTATGTCTATTATTTTGTCCGCCTGTTAACTTCCACTTGTGGCGACCTGCCCAGTTTATGTAATCTATTGTCTGGTTGCCCTTTGTTATCATTGGCGGCAAACTTTGATGTCGAGGGGATGTAATATGCTATTTCTTTGTTGTATAGTCTAGGTTCATTCTTGGTCGGTATGCTGTAATTTAGGCCGGAAGGTCTAGTGGATCTTAGTGTTCTTGGTCTTCAGGGCGGCCCGTTAGTCATATGGGCCAATACGTGGGCCTATAATTATCTTGGGCCATTAGCAGGTCTAAACCTTATGGTTGTTTCCCGCCTTTAACAGGTCGAGTAAAGTTCTGGCCAGTTGGGCCAGAGAATACAATGGGCTTTTAACGGGCTAAAACCTAGATTGGGCTAGCGTTGAGCCAAAAAATTCACGGGCCAATACAGGCCGAAACTGCCTAAGTCCTATGTTTGGCCTAAATAGGACGAGCAGTTAACAGGCCAAAATATATCTCGGGCCCGTTTGGCCCAATAAAATTATGGGCTTTAAGCAGGCCGGTATCTATGCGGGCCATAGGCCTAAACGTGTCATGGGCCATTACCAGATGGGCTGTAAGCAGGCTGTATTCAAGGCGGGCTATAATTAGGCCCAACTGTTACACGGGCCATTAATAGGCCGGTAGGCCAGTTGGGCTGAAATTTATCCACTAAGACTGTGGGCCGTTAAGAGGCCTAAAGTTACTTCAGACAAGAAATTAGCCTAGTGTCTGCATGGGACTTTAAATGGCCAAAAGTTAAACCGGGCCGACAACGTCCTTGATGCACCACAGGCCGCTAACAGGCCAAAACTATTATTGGGACGAACTGGTAAACGGGCATTTAACAGGCTGAAATACAAACCTATCTTAGAATGGGACCAAAAGAACAGTGGCCTGTTAACGGGCCTGATTCGATATGAGCCGTAATTTGGCCCAAAACACGGCAGGCTATGAACGGGCCTGATCTGGTATGGGCCTCAATTTTCCCAAAAGATGGCAGGTTGTTAACTGGCCAGCCCACAAGTGCCTGAAAAAACATGGTGGGCCTTTAGCTGGGCGGGCCTTTTCACCGGCATGGGCCTCTGTTGGGCCGTGCCATGTGTCGACGTATCATAGGCGGCTCCTTTCCAATGAGTGGATGACATCTGTCCCAACGGTGAGCAAACATGTATTTCCTCCTGCCAATGAGTATTTTACACGTGGAAAATCCCCATTGGTCCGGGCTGTTAACGGGTTATCGGATCCAAAGTCGGAGCCGATAGCTTAACGGCGTTTTGTTATGGTGGATGCCACGTGTTGGTCACCCTTGATGAAAGCACTTATATGATGCGTGATTTATCATCATGGAAGTGGACACTTCCGTGATGATAATTTTGGTAATTTCATGGAACACTTCTACGACTGTACATGCATGACACAAAACGTGACCTACTATGACAAACATGTATCATCACGGAAGTGTATTTTTTTGTAGTGTACCCGTCCGCGCCATCCCAGCCGGGTTGGCAGTTAAGTTCATCAAGGGCCTCGTGAGCTAGTTTGAGGTCCCTAACTGCATCATCACCGACAACGGCTCACAGTTCACTAGCAATATCTTCAAGACATATTGTGCTAACCTTGGAACGCAGATATGCTACACCGCAGTGGCACACCTCAGGAGCAATGGCCAAGCGGAGCGCGCCAACGCAGAGGTCTTGAGGGGCCTCAAGACCAGGACCTTCAAGAAGAAGCTCGAGGCCTATGGTAGGGGCTGGCACGACGGGCTCCAGTCCGTGCTGTGGTCCATCCGCACCACCGCCACCAAGTCAATAGGTGAGAACCCGTTCTTCCTCGTCTACGGAGCCGAAGCAGTCCTCCCTCACGAGGTCAAGCATCGCTCCGCGCGGGTCCTGGCATTTGACGAGACACATCACGACGCCATGCGGGGGATGGACCTCATGCTGGGGGAGAAGTGTCACCGTCAAGCTTTGCTTCAGGCGGCCAGGTACCAGCAGGCACTGCGACGGTACCACTACCTCAGCGTCCGCTCCAGGACACTCGAGGTGGGCGATTTCGTCCTGAGGCGGGTGCTCTCCAGGGAAGGGCTACATAAGCTTTCACCCATGTGGGAGGCCCCTATAGGATCGCCCGCATCTCCAGGCTGGCGCCGCGCGCCTGGAGATGCAAGACGGGATTCCCATCCAGAACGCCTGGAACATCCAGCACCTCCGGAAGTTCTACCCATGAAGCAAGGCCCAGTGCATGTTAAGGTCTCCGCTCATGACACTCTCACGTAATAATGAGTGGGGCTATACATGACCCGGAGTCTCCGGAGTGCCGCCCTCGGGCCTCGAGGGCTCCCTCCCACGTCCTACTCGCAGCACTTAGCTCCGCGCTGGTGAGAAGACTAGACTAGGTGCCGGACGTGGCTGTTCATTTGCTTTCTGTAGCTGACGGGTCTGGCGCCAATACTAAATAACTATCGATATCTCATGGTGGTCAACAATTTATGGTTTCCCCGCGGCTGCAATTTTTTCAACTACCGTGTGCATCAACACACGATGCTACCAATTGTACGAGATGACGACTCCCACCTCCCACCCCTCCCTTAAACCCTAGCCCACCCACCGCCGGCGATCTCCATCTCCCCCCGTGGGTTTTGGTTTTAGATCCGGCCATCACATCCGGCGTTGTCTCCTCTGACCCCTGGTTGGCATCTTCATGGCTGTCCACGCGGCCATCTCCCTGGGGTTGGATTTTTCCCCTGGGATTGACATGGCAAAAGAGATCTGGCACTCTCTCCATCGCACAGTGCATCCCTCGGATAGATCTGGCCACTTCATCATGGTGGTGTCTTTTGCACGCCACAACTTTCGGCTAGATGAGGAGAACGTGGCTTTGGCTCTGGAATCTGCGATTGGAGGATATTGTTCTTCCCTCAAGGTATCTTATCTGCATGATCAGGTTTTTGCCTTTAATGTTTCCTGCAAAGAAGTGGGGTTTTTCATCTTGCACCAAAGATCTTTTGTTTGCCCACAATTCAAGTGTTATTTTCATCTTTGGGGCCATGGTGGCCCAGATTGGGAGAAAGAATTTCGTCTTTGGCAAGTTGAATGCAACAAGGAATGGACCCTAGTTAGTCCCTCCAAGCGTCGAGCACGTCTTGGACTGGAGGCCATGCAACATGCACCATCCAAATCCTCATTGCGTTCCTCTAACCATGCGGTTAAGAAATCTCTACGTTTTGCCACCTTTCTGAATTATGATGCTTGCAAAGGTTATCGTTATCCGGCCACGGCCGAGGAAATTAAGATTGTTACTCTAGATGCTGGTTATTCTGTTGATCCTTAGGAGTGTGTTGATCTTCCCCGGATTGATTCTATAGCAACTCCGGCATCACCCCCGGCCACCTCTCCGGCGAGGGTTTTGCTATCTCCGGATGTCACGTTTGGGTCAATATCTCCCCGTGATCTTCTCCCAGAGTTTTCGGGATCACATGCGTCAAATGGTTTGATCTTCTCCCATGCACGTCATGCTGGGCCTATGCCATGCCTGCAGCCCAACCTGTTAGGAACGGCCCAACACCCATTGGAGCTTTCGGATGATGATTCAAACCAAGAACAATGCTCTTCGACCCGAAGGCATGATTTGGTAATGTCTGAGGACTCACCGCCTAAATCACCAGTCGAGATTGTGCGTGATTTACAAGGACTTGATCTTGTAGTGGAAGAGATGGCTGCTAGTTTCTGGGATTGTTCAAAATGCCTTGGCATGGGACATGTTTTGGACCATTGCACCAATTTGGTTAGATGCCGTAAGTGTTTCTGGTCCGGTCACGTTAAAAAGGACTGCACCCGGTCTCCTCCAAATATTAAACTTTGGGTTCCCAAAATCAGAGCGCCTACCATCGAGCCTCCCGCCTTCAACAGGAATCTTGACGTTTGGAGCTCCCCCATCTCCTCTGCCTACTCTGACAAAGCCCCACCAAAAACGCCAGCCTCCTCTGCTTCCCCAACAAAACCACCATCCCCATCGCCGCAGCGTAGCCCAGCACCAAATCTGCCATCGATCTTACCTCCAGCGCCACCTCCATCCATGGCAGTGTATGAGCTTGACCCCCGACGTTTCCTTCCGGCGGGTCATGACATCGTCGACGGTGGGCCTTTTCGAGTACCGAGGACGTTCTACACGCCGGCTCAAGCTCCAACCTGGCGCCATGAGTCCTTCATGGTCGGCATTGTTGACCCACCGCCGCCACCTGAGGATGTCACTATTCGTCGGCAACAAGTCCATGCCTTCATCACCAACCAGCTCGAGCTCCCGGTACGATCTGCGCAAACTTGGTTTCAGGGTGTAGGACTATATGAGATGCAGGATCCTGTCATCTGCGCTGCTTTGATTTCACACCCACCTTGGCCACTTGGATTAGATCAGCATGGCAATGAGTTGTTTATCAGATTTATTAGACATGATCATGGAGAGGGTTACCGTGCTTTGCAAGGGCATAGAATGGGCTGGCTTATGTTTGTCGGAGTGCCTTTGGATTACCGTAATGCAGTCAACCTAGCTGAGGTAGTAGGCACGTTTGGTCAGTTTCATTATTGGAATTATCAAGATGATAGACTTGTCAGATCTCTCGTTTATGCCTCTTTCCCCGATAACCAGTTGGTTCCACGAGATGTGCTCTTTCGTCAGTTTGCAAATATCGGTGGAGCAGTGGTCTCATGGACTGCATCGGTCTCTATCCTCACTGCTGATTTCGCTGAGCAATTACCTCCTGATGAGGATGTTATGCCAATTGATGGAAATCCCCACCAAATGCTAGGAGAATTGCATCCACCTGAACATTTTTGGGTTTTGCCACCGTACCCTGCTCTAGGGTGGAATGATGTTCCTTAGCCAGAACCAGAAGAGCCACCACAGCCCAATCCGCAGGATCTGCATGGCTGGGGGCATGACAACAATGAGGTGGAAGTTGATCAAGTCCAGCCACAGGTCCAGGAGGCAAATTCTATGATTTTGAACCCTTCAATGGGTTCAGATGAGTCAGGTGAGGCTTTGGGCCCATTGGAGCCTGTTCCCCTAGTGGATGGGCCAAACAATGCAGTGGCTAATGGCCCCATACTAGTTCAGGATAATGCAATGGAAGGAATACAACAGGAGCAGGGGCCTCACGAACCCCTCGTTCAACCAGAGCAGCAGCACATACATGTCCAGCCAGAGCAGCAGCATTTTCTGGAAGACCATGACAATGATGTTGTGCCTGAAGATGTGTAGGATCCGGGCCAAAACAATCTTGCAATAGTCCCATATAACCCAATTGTGGTTCAGGCACCCCCTCTGCATGTTGGGCTTGTGAGAATTGTCATGGGGCCGGCTCTGCCGCCCGATTTTATCTGGAGAAGGTCTTTCGAGTCACTCATGCCTACTTTCCTGACTGCTAAGATCCCTAGGACCATGCCTACACCTGGTTTGTCACAGCAAAAGAGATCTTGGACAGTGGCTTTTGATCCTACACTGGCTCTCTGCTTTCCACCAGCTGACCAGCATCTGCTACCTCAACGCACGGCTAGGAGACTTTTCTTGGGGAACGCATGCACAAAGGCTGTTACACAAGCGCCAGAGGACAGTGTGCCCTTCTCCGAACCAAATACTCAGGAAAGTCAAGCTTCAGATAGTTTGACCTGTGCCTTTTCTTCTACAGTGCAACCAACCAGAAAAGCTCGTGCCAGAAAGAATCGACCTTCACTTGTTCGGGCTGCTTCAGACTTTTCTGACAGAAGAGTTACCAGGAGTGCTGCCAAGTCTCAGGGTTTTAAGCCCATATCTCCTCTGTCTCCGAAACCCAAGCCTCTTCGGAGGCCCCGAGCCAAGAAGTTAACGGTTGACTCCACTCCCATCTCGCAGGACAAGCCAGAAGACAATGCAACTCAGGATCAGTTTCCCCCTCCAACCCCAATTGCCACATTGCAGATGATTGGAGCAGCCCTTGGAG
Organism: Aegilops umbellulata; assembly: GCA_032464435.1. NCBI lineage: Eukaryota > Viridiplantae > Streptophyta > Magnoliopsida > Poales > Poaceae > Aegilops > Aegilops umbellulata. Next base: position 186,301,392 of record CP136055.1, read on the forward strand.
TCCCTGCTGAGATGATGACTGCGGAGAAGCTTATGGCTTCTTCTGACACTGCCCCAGTGCCTGCAGTTTCCCATGACGATTAAGTCTCTTATTTGTTATACAGGGAGGCATGTCCCTTGTCATGCCAGTTGTCTGAACCTTTTTTCCCTCTTGTCTGTCGTCTGCACTTTGGTCTACTCTCTGGCCTATGTGGATGGTTTTATCTATGGCCTTTTGTTTCACTGTTATGCAGTGAGCTATTATCTATGCCTCTTTTTATTGTCTACTCATGAATGCACACCACACTAGAGATTGGAAGGTTCTCTGTTGCAATGTGCGAGGCTTAAACTCTGAAGATAGGCAGAGAAGTGTTAGGGCGAAAATTGAAGAAAGCCAGTGCTCTATCATCTGTCTACAGGAAACTAAATGTAACTTCTTTGATCAACGTGCGATTAGAAAGTTTTGCCCGAGGAGATTTGATAATTTTGTTTATTCACCTTCTTCTGGTGCCTCTGGTGGAATACTTGTGCTGTGGTGTTCTAATATGTTCACTGGTACATTAGTGGATATTAAGCCGTTTGGTATCATAGTATCATTCATCTCTGCCCATAATGCAAATCGATGGACCTTGGTCAATGTTTATGGGCCTTGTCAAGGACAGCCTAGAGATAATTTTGTTCAATGGTTGTATGATCTGGATATTCCAACTGATGATAAATGGCTACTTGTGGGAGATTTTAATTTCATTAGATCTCCTGACAATAGAAACTTGCCAGGGGGAGACATAAATGATATCTTTCTTTTCAATGAAGTCATTGGACACCTTGGTCTCCTTGAGTTACCACTAAAAGGAAGATCATACACATGGTCTAATATGCAAGAAAACCCACTGCTGGAGCAGTTGGACTGGTTTTTTACTTCCTCCACTTGGATAAATGATTATCCTAATACAATGGTCCTCCCTTTAGCAAGAACAACCTCGGATCATGTACCTTGTGTTGTCTCCACTGCAACATGTATTCCCAAGGCCAAAATCTTTCGGTTTGAAAATTATTGGGTGGATCTGCCAGGTTTCTTTGACTGTGTGGAACAATCCTGGAGTTCCCCAACAAAGAAAACAAATTCTACAGCTCGTTTGACAGAAAAGTTCAAAAGGCTTCGCAATGCTCTTAAGCGATGGTACATCAGCCTCTCCAAACTCAAGAGAGACATTGCATCTTGTAACAAGGTGGTCATCTTTTTTGATAATCTTGAGGAGTTAAGGCCTCTAACGAGACCTGAATTTAACTTCAGGAAAATAGTAAAACTTCATATTGAGGAATTACTCCATCTGCAGTTTTTGTACTGGAAACAGAGGTGTACCATTCGATGGATAAAAGTTGGGGAAGAGAACTCTAAGTTCTTCCAAGCAATGGCAACTGAACGTTTTAGGAGGAATTCCATTTCCTCTCTACAGAATGAAAATGGTGATGTTGTCTCTGACCATCATCAGATGGCTGGCATGTTATGGGGCACTTTCAAGGGCAGAATGGGTGTTTCTGAGGGGATTGATATGAAGTTTGACTTAGCCTTGTTGATTGATAAAGTGGATGATCTGGACAACTTATCTGCTCCTTTCTCTGAAGAGGAAATAAATGAGGTGCTAAAGTCTCTGCCCACTGACAGGGCACCTGGCCCTGATGGTTTTACTGGTTTGTTTGTCAAACGATGCTGGCATATCATCAAGGATGATTTCTTGCAGTTATTTCAGGATTTTTATGATGGTAAGGTCACTATTAGCAGCATCAATGGGTCTCTAATCACCCTAATTCCAAAAAAACTTTCACCTGAAAGTCCTAATGATTTCAGACCTATTTCGCTGACTAATACTTGTCTGAAGTTCTTGACGAAACTATTGGCCAATAGATTGCAGGGGGTGATCCTAAAGTGCATTCACAAGAACCAGTATGGATTCCTTAAGTGCAGATCCATACAAGATTGTATTGCTTGGGCCTTAGAATATATCCATCAGTGCCACAAGTCCAGGAAACCCATTTTAATTCTCAAATTGGATTTTGCCAAAGCCTTTGATACTGTTGAGCATGACCTCATTCTCAGGCTTCTGCATCACAAAGGTTTTGATAGCAAGTGGATTGGTTGGATAAGAGAGCTATTATCCTCTGGTACTTCTTCTGTCATTTTAAATGGTGTGCCTGGAAAGCAATTTATCTGTAAAAGGGGAGTACGTCAAGGTGACCCACTATCACCCCTTTTGTTTGTTCTTGCAGCTGATCTGCTACAAACCTTGGTCAACAATATGCTAAGATCTGGAGTTCTTTCATTACCTATTGCATCTCATGATCCTGACTTCCCTATAGTACAATATGCTGATGACACCCTTCTCATTATACCTGCTGTGGATTCACATCTTTTAGCCCTCAAGGAAATGCTTCAAGATTTCCATGCCTCCACAGGTCTTCGGGTAAATTTCCATAAATCATGCATATTGCCTATTAATGTGGATGACGCAGAAACTGCCAGGCTGGCTGCTGTTTTCGGCTGCCAAGTTGGGACACTACCCTTTACTTATCCGGGGCTTCCTGTGGGAACAACCAAACCTACAATCCAAGACCTGTTTCCTGTGGTTGACAGGGTTGAAAGAAGGTTATCTGCCAGCTCAAGTCTCCTCAATCAGGGTGCTCGGATACAGCTTCTTCAGTCGGTTTTGTCCTCCTTGCCTATTTATTTTCTCTGCAGTTTATGTTTGCCAGCTGGCATCATAAAACAGCTTGAAAGGATTATGAGGCAGTGCTTATGGAGAAGAAATTCTGATACTCCCAGGCAATCACTTGCAGCTTGGCCACTTGTGTGCAGACCCAAAGATAAAGGTGGCATGGGGATAGTCAATCTCAGCATCCAAAACAGAGCTCTCTTGTCCAAGCACCTATCTAAGTTTTACAACAAAGCAGATATTCCATGGGTTACTCTCATCTAGAACACTTACTATGATGGCGTTGTTCCTCATGGCACAGTTTTATGTGGTTCATATTGGTGGAAAGATATCCTAAAGCTCAGTGAAGTTTTCAGACTCCACTCAGAGGTAACTGTCAACATGGGGGATTCTGTTCTTTTTTGGTTTGATGCTTGGGTGTTCCTAGGATCATCTACTCCCCTCAGAGAGAGATTTCCATGATTGTTCTCTTTCGTAATTGATGACAAGGTGTCTGTACGCGAGGTTCTCAACACAACTAATATGGCTGACCTTTTTCATCTACCCTTGTCGCTAGAGGCAATGGAAGAACTGAACTTTGTCCAGTATGGTCTTCTTGGCCTAAATGCTGATGTACAGATTCCAGATTTTTGGTCATGGACACCTGGTAAAGGTGTTTTCTCTGCAAAGAGTTATTACACTATCATGCATTCTCATATGGCCATAGATACTCCAACCAAGTGGATTTGGGAAAGTAAGGCAACAATGAAGATAAAAGTTTTTGCATGGTTGATGCTAAATGATCGACTCAATACTAGGGACATGCTAGTGAGAAGGCACTGGAGATCCCCTCAGGATGATAACACCTGTCCGTTATGTTTTGCCCATGCCCATGAAGATAGAAATCATCTCTTCTTCACATGCCAATTCAGCACAAGGGTATGGAACTACTTGAGCATCCAATGGATAGTTGGTTTAACACCAGCTCAATGCCTATTTGCCGCCAGGAAAAGCTTCGACAAACCTTTCTTCAGGGAGATTGTTTATCTAGCAGCCTGGAATATTTGGCTACTCAGAAATGGCAAAATATTTAGGCATGAAAGGCCATCTTTTGCTGCTTGGAGGAGGAATTTTATTCATGATGCTACTCTGCACTCTCACAGATTCAAATCTAGTATTAGCCCCCTACTGTTAGCTTGGGTTAAATCTTTGCCCTAATTGGCTGTATATATCCATGTATATATTTTGTATATGTTGTAAATAGCTCAATAGGTAACTAGGCCCCAACTCATATAGTTAGACTTTCTCCAGAACCTCTTTGTTTATTTGGTGCTTGGGTTTTAATAAATTGTTGTGGGGCTATTGCCTCACAGTTTCCAGTCGAAAAAAAAACAATTTATGGTTTCTCCGGCAGGAAATGGGTATGGGTTGATCCTCACCGCATAACCTACGGCTGGCAAAAGCTGCCTTGTACAAGGGGAAAATTGTTATACCAATCTAAGGTTCAAACAAGGTTTAATATCGCCGTCTCTCTACTATAGGTAAGTCACTCAGATTTACCATCCCATTTAGCAAGGCAAATAATAAGAGTAAGTCGGTATGGTGTTCAATCCATCCCGCACCCAAATCATTACCATGTATATGGTTTAGCGAATCTCGCATTCTAACACTCGGTCATCCTCACAAGCATTGCAGAATTTCTCTTGTCGACGAACCATGTTCGGATAAATCCATAGATTCTGCAAGCCAAACAAACCTCTATCGTTCCTTCCCAACCCTCAGGTTTTGCGTAAACTCCTATAAGATCGTCTATCAATAAAATCGTAGCTTCCTCCAGGGTTTTTCCTTCAGCGAGAGTGTGTTTGCTTCTTGGCAGGTCCTGGGGCCTGTGAGTTATGGCCCATCTCATCACTTGTCAACCTTGAACTCATCATCTGGGCAACTGATCATTATTCCATCTTCCAACTTCCAAGTATTCTTACATCCATCCATTTGTACTGTCTTCCTTCCTTCTATTGGCACCAAACTAGAACATGATTACTCAGACTCATCATGGAATTTCCATTGATCCATATTTCCAACATCATACCTCTTTTATATCAAATAGTACTTCATCTCTTCATCCTCGTGGGATATCCCACATAACAAGATAAAACTTAGACTTATGAAGTCCATACTCCACTTCGTGGAACATCATTATCCTTTCCAGGGTCAAACGTCCTTACAGGGGAATATTGGCCATCTCTGCATGGCACTTCTTCAACTATGTAACATGAAACACATCATGAACTCCTGACAGTCCTTCAGGTGACTCCAACTTGTTGGCCACTTCTCCCATACGCTCCAAGACTTCGTATGGTCCTACAAATCTCAGGGCTAACTTTCCCTTAACCCCAAATCGTTTAATTCCTTGCAGAGGGGACACACGAAGACATGCGCTATCTCCAATTTCATAGACTACCTCCTTGTGTTTTTGAGTCTGCATAACTCTTCTGCCTAGACTGAGCTACCTTCAGCCTATCTCGAATCAACTTAACATTCTCTTCCGACTCCTTGATCACATTTGGTCCAACAACTAACGGTCTCCAACTTCACCCCCACACTCTTGGGATATCACACATATTGAGACAAAACTAGTAGTCATTTTGTACGAAATCCACTCAGTGGAGTATCCTTATTTTTTCCAGGGGTCAACGGTTCTTACAGGGTACTACCACCCTTAAAATGCTCCAATATTCCATAGACCATATTTCTCATATCCTCGAAAATGGTCAACATCTTCCTCATAGAGTGACTCATAAAATCCAAATCAGTACCAACACTGCTAACTTTATTGATTCTCAAATTATTCAATATCATGTTTTTCCATTACATGCCTCAACTCAATATCTCAACACAGAAGAGATGTTCTCACTACTACTACTACATTTACATTGTTGCTAACTCAACTATTTAGCGCAAGTCTCCTTCTCCTTGGGACAATCCCTAGCAAAGGGCCCTGCTTCATTACAACGAAAACATAATACTTCTGACAAGTTTCGAGGTTTCCTCTTGATCACATAGCCTCCTTGGGTCCTTGGCTTCCTTTTTGGGCAATTGCTGAGGTAGTGCCATGACTCCTTGCACTTGTAACAGGTGATATGACTCAGATCCTTCCTGGAATCCAATCTACTTCTCTTTCTGGACTTTTCCATTCCAATCAGGGCTTCTATTTCCTGTGGGTCATACTCTACTTCCTCCGTCGGGAATTCTACTAGATTCCCCTTCGTACAATTCTGGGAGATGTGTCCTTCTTCTCCACATGAATAGCAAGACTTGGTGCAGGGTTTAATTGGTTCCTCTTTGGGTGTGTCCTCCACCTCTTCCTTCATCGCAGGTTCTTTTAAACTTCCCATTAGGGCTTCTTTCATTGCTTCTTTCTTCTGCTGGATGGTTCTTTGTACCATGGGGTAAATGTGACACTGAGCAGGGTAGTGGGTAGTCCCTTCACACAAGAAACAAGTGATCTGCCTAGTTGGGCATTCTTCAGCTGGGTGACTTCCTTCACAATTAGGGCATTCATCCTTGTGTTCTTTATGGTTGTGTCCTATTTCTCCACAAAGCTTGCACGCACAAGTTTTCTTCATATCCTTTCCATAAGGCTTCAATTTCTGGGACACAAACTGAGACTTTAGCAAAGTCAACTTAAATTCTTTCCAAGTGGTTACTCCTTGCCATCCATCGATGGTTTGGTACATCCTCCACCAAGTAGCAGCACCTCTTTCAAAACATTGAAGAGCATGCTGGGCCAGATCCTTTCTGACAATGGGGTTGTTCTCCATATGATCCTCCATGTTCTGAATCCATCGGTCTGTCTCCAATTGACTCATCGGTCCCGAAAATACAAGCTCATCTCCATTCATCATCTATTGGGTCCATGGGTTTGGGGTGAGATGAGAGGGATCGAGAGAGAAGCACACAATACAAACAAATGTTTTTTTAAAGACAAGTTTTATTGTGGCTGTCGGAAAAACTACAAACAAATGACAGCTCACAATCATCGCATCTAACGTAGGTATATAATAGGGTTTTGGGCTTCTAATGGTCAATAAATCTTCAAAGTCATCAAACTCTTCTAGTCGTGTTCATGTCTCCATTGGCTTCTTCCGATCATACTTGTCTTTCTCAAGTTCTTTTGCCAGATCATCTCTATTGACGCAAAGTCTCTCGTGACCTCCTTTAATATTTTTGGAGTGGTATTCCAAACTTCTGGGTTTCAACATCTTTGGTATGAACCACGGTCCTACTGTCCTTCAGTTCCTGACGAATCTCCTATATCTCGAGGTTTTGCTCCTCCAGCTTGGCTACTCTCAGCTTTTGGGTCCTGAGTTTCTTTACAAAATGCATCCTTATCAAATAATGCTTCTTGTAGGTCCATCTTAACTTCTTGATGTAACACTCCAGATCCTGGTGATACACCAGCTAAGGTTAAAACTTCATCTTGCTGATAGGTGCTCCATCAGCCTTCTACCATCCAATCATTCCATGCATATGCATGCTTAAATCAGCACGGTGGCAATAGCATAAGAGGGTGATAACATCTTGGATAGCCGTGTTTCTGCCCTTGTTATTTCCATGAGCTATCTCTCCATAGTTGATATCTCCTGCCTTAGGGTTTTCCTTGACAGAACTTTGAGTTTTTAACTCTCCATGCTTTGGTCTTTCTCTGATACACCTTGATCTCGGGTATTGACAACTTCCATAGTCTGCCAAGTTCCATAAAGGTAGCCTTCATAAAAATCTGGGAATTCTTTAGAGCCTTCAAATTCTCCTAGTCTTTGGAGTTTTTCAACTATTGTAGTTTCCATTATCATAGTGTGTGGTAAAATCCTCTTCATTCCGTAGTGCTCGTGGTTGTCCGATATCTTGTACTTCTTGGAGTGATCTCATCAGTCGAATCTTCGAGTGGTCAAAAGGGGAAAGGGGTATAGTCTCACTAAAGGGAATATTTGAATAAACTCAGAAGAGAAGAGAGGTAAAAGATCTTCTTTTGAAAATGAAGTAGTAGAGAAAAATCTTTCCTATGGCTTGCCAGTTTCTAGGGTCACGTCCTACAGTCAACATGTGCTCTGATACCATCTTGTAGCGACCCGACCCGAATGGGACAAGTCTCTGTGCTTACGTGTCATCCCTGGATCGGTATGCTGACACACACAGTACTCGAAGGATTTATAACAGAGGTAAATCACATGTATAAAGTAACGTAAATACTATTACCTCAAATCCAATATAGCGGAAGCAAGCAAGGTTGTGGATTCCCATCAACACCAACGGCAAAGTTGAGTGTAGGAATCGTAACCCTAACGTATCACTTACTCGTCGTAAGAAAACCTGCAACATGAGACATTGCAGCCCGAAACGGGTCAGAAAATGATGAACAATGGCTATCACTACATGCATATATGGCTGGTGGAAAATCTCTATGGTTATATGGTTTTTGCGAATAGCCAATTTTTCCCTATTGCAAAGGAATAAATGTATTTAACTATCATGGTGGTTGTTAAACATTGAGAATGGTTGACAGCATTCTCAATCCCAATTAAGCATCATCATTAAAACCCAACAAAATTATTTAAGTAACGTGATGAGATCAACATGATAATCCAAGAACTAGATACTCAAGATGTCCATAACCGTGGACACGGCTAATCATGATTAGTTTGTACACTCTGCAGAGGTTTGCGCACTTTTCCCACAAGACTCGATCGCCTTCGTTTGATTTCTCGCACTACATGATGTTTGAGAAACGGATGACCGAGACATAGTCTTTCAGAAGCGCTAGCACCTTACGTTTGGATAGACCGGTACACCTACTTTCCCCTACATCTGCTAGTCTACCCTGTAAGAGTTCGCACGACTTAATCAACTATGCCAGAGCCCATAATGGCTTGTGGCTGCACACGGAAGTTTCTACTATGAATAATCTCATGATCCCTTTGAGCCTGGGTGGCGGTCCAAAAGAAAAACAGGCAAGTCCTGGAATATCCAGGTGCCTAGACAGGCAAGTCCTGGAATACCCAGGTGCCTCAATCCACCCAGATGTGTGTTTAAGTTGCCACCTTAAGTAAACCATTAATTAACAATCTCACATCTGTCATGAAATACTCTCAAACCCAATCCACGTCTACGAGCATAGCATGGCAGTATAATCATAACTTAATAGTAACTCCCAAGGGTTTGATAATGAACAGGTAATAGGTACTACCTCAACTACTTCCCATCCCACAATTTAATTAGATCCTAACCATGCAATGTTTGAGTATTGATCTAATGCAATAAAACTGGGTATGAAAGAGATATGATCAAAGTGTGAACTTGCCTGCAATGTTGATCAAGATGATTCGCACTGAACACACTTGATAGATCTACTCGTCACACTCCGGTCAATCTATCGTAAGCAAGCAATAGTAACCACACGTAAGCAATCACTCAAAAGATCAGAAAGATCGAAGAAAACGAATCGGAAAACATCAAAACCAAGGAAATAACTCTTGCAACATAAAACAATTTCTAACAGTACCAAAATTATGTGAATTTGGCCTTATCAGAAAGTAAAGGTCAAGAGCTTTAATTTGCAAAAAGAATCAACACAAACGGAGTTACGAAACTCAAGTTATGAGCAAACGAAGTTTGAATACAAATCTGTTCGAATTCAAATTTTAGAACTTTCAAAAACATGTTTGAGTTAGATTACTGGACAGAGGAGATCATAACGAAGACGTGGGCATTAGTTTCGTTGGATTTGGACTAACGAGTAAAAAGTTATGAGTGTTTGAAGATCAGGGACTAATCTGTAAACAAAATATTCATGGATGGGTCCCTGACGAAAAAAATAACAGAAAAAGAAAAAAAAACTAAAAGCGAACGTTCGTTAAATAGTCCTAAACAATAACCGTTCGTTAAATAACTAATCTAAATAAAACAAAACCGGCTTATATAAAAAAACTGAAAACAAAACTAATAAAACCGGCGAACCGGGCGGTTTTATTACCGGTTCGGGGGTTTTCTGTCAAAAACCGGGCGGCGGCAACTCCGGCGAGATCCGGCGATGCGGCAGCGGCGGATCCAGCGAGTGGCGCGGCGGCTCCGGCGGTGTGGGGCGGCGGCGGCTGCGCGGGGCGACACGGGGCGGCGCGGGCGACGGCAGCGAGCGGCGCGGGTGGCGGCGAGCGGCGACGGCGCGGTGTGAAACTGGCAGAGGCAGCGGCGGCGATTTGCGGGCGGCAGAGAGGGAAACGGGGCCCGGGGCTCCGGATTTATTGGGAGGGGAGGAGGTGGCGTGGAGGAGGGGCAAGGAGAGGCGGCGGGGAGAGTCCCGGTTGGGGACGGTTCCCATGGCGGCGCGGCGGCGGCGCAGACGAGGTCCGTCGCTGGCTCGGGGACGACGCGAGGTTGGGCCGCGGAGCTGGGCCTTGGCCTGGCTGGGTGCTGGGCCGGCCAAGTCGGCGAAGTTTTTTCTTTTATAAAACATTTTTCAGACAACAAATATAGTAAAAGCAAAATAAATAAAAAATATTATATAGGCATATAATATATCAAAATTTTCAGGAAAAGATTTTCTACAAGATGAACGTTTTTGTAAAGTCAAATAAAATCCAGAAATATTCAAATAATTCAAAGAGTGCTGCTGCCCTAATAAAATCCAACAAAAATCATTTTAAAAATATCAAAATGATTTCAAATTAATTTATCTCCAATTTTCTGATGTAGGGAATCATGATACCCTATTTTCCATTTTATTTTTGGAGAGAAATAATTTGAATAAAACTCAAATAACTCCAAATTGAAAATAAATTCAAAAGAACTTTGAATTTAACCCTTTGAAACTCCCAACTCGTATTTCGTATAATTTGAAGAAGTCATTTTATCTTCTCTCATGAAAATCATTGAGCTGCATGAAGTTTATGAATTGAAATATTTCCAAATGAAATTCAATTATTTTCAAATACCCCTTTTATTTAATTTAAATGGAAGAAGTCATATCATCTTTGCTCAAGGGTTTTGTATTTGAAAAGAATTTGAATTCATGGAGATCAGAAAGCAAAGATGAAAGTTTGGGAAAGTCCTTTTATTCCCTCTCATGTAACTTTCAAAAAGTTTCGAATTCACTCACTTTCAGTCAATCAATCAAACAATCAATCAAAACTATCTATTTATTATAACATTCCAAAATTTAGAATTTTGGGATGTTACACTAGGCCTTGAGATCATTGTGGAAGCGAGCTAGGAACAGAGAGATCTTCGTGCGCACCCAGTGTTCAGACCTCAAGGGTTTGCCGGAACCTAGAATCCGACAGCATGCGTTGCAGAGTTTTAACCGCAGTAACTTCTTCTCCAGTTGCGCTTACCCACGATTTGCATTGAGTGCGTGACGTGTGGGTCGTGCGTGGAACGGTCGCAGCATGCTTGCTTCACCCTATGGTGAATAGTAAAGAGGCGGCCCACGTCTTCCACATAAAAAAGAGGAAGCCACAGGGGCGCGGCTCATTTACAAAGTGGACTCGGGTCGTGGCTTTCACGGCGCCCACGCCCCACGATCACGGGGTGGGAAATGGTCGCTCCACTTGTCTTCGTAATTCCGGTCCGCCCGCCACATGTCCCCCATGCCTGAGGGAGGGTAGGTGGCGGATACGGAGGGCACGGGCCTTAACGCCGAGGCAGGAAGCCGGGCGTTGCTGATTGGAGCAGCGGGTCGATCCTGATTCCCTATGGCCCTGGCGGCCGGATTGGTCGAGTGGGGCGACCGACCTTAGGTTGGAGGCCCGTGCCCGGCCCTTCCCCTCTAGAAAAAGGGGAGAGGGACAGCATACTTCTGCATTCATCTCCTTCCTGCTTGGCCCCTTTCTTCCACTCGCCATGGTGAGAGGGCGCGTCGGTGCTCCAGTGGCGGCGACGAGGGCTTCCGCTCGACAGCGTGTCCCCCCTCCTCCTGAGCTCATGGCGGCGGAGCCCACGGTGAGGGGAAGAGGGAGGGGGCGAGGCCGAGGCCGTCGTGGCGCTCGGGGGAGAGGAGGACGGGGCGGTGCACCGACCGTGCTTCGACCAGCGTCTCCCCCCTAATGGAGGGCCACGCCGGAGATCAGCCCCGCGAGTTCTTCATCAGGTTGTACAAGCTAGTGTGCGGTCACCTCCGCCTCCCAACCCCGTTCGCTCGGGAAATGGAGCTTGACCCGGCACAGGCCTTGAAGCTGCACATGAGGTGCTGCGGGAACAGCGACATGCGGGTCGACGTCGACTTTCCCGCCCCTCACGTCATGTATCTCCCCCGTGGGTGGAAGACCTTTGCTTGTGCCCATAGCTTGTCGGAGGGGCATGTTCTCCAGTTCAAATTAATGGAGAACAGCCTGCTCTCCATCAAGGTCTCCGGGCGCTCGGGAACCCGATTCGGGTGCTGCGCGGAGAGCTCCATCGACAACGAAACCTCCTCCTTGAGCGACAGTGACGAGTAGGACAGCTACAGCGACGACGATGGTAGCGGGCGGGAGGAGGATAGAGGCGAGGGTGTCCCGATCTTTCGATGAGATGATAACTATCGATTTGATGGAGCCGACTTTGACGATCCGACTACAAACGTGCACGACGTTGCGCCTTAGCAATCGCTAAACCAATCTCCTGAGGTTACTGACGATGTCGGAAGCACGATCACCCTGACCACGAAGGTCTATTCCTGCACGCAATCGAAGAACAAGCAAGAATATGATAATGCAATCTGAATATTGCGAATATAGATGAAGTATTGATAATGGTGGGGATCCGTAAGCGGTCTTGGTCTGGTCGTTGGACACAAACGAAGTACACGAAGTTGCAATGGCTAACTTTTAACTAAACAAATCCCAAGGAAAAAGCTACTAGATGGATCTACTTATATAGGAGTAAGGGGTGGTGGCCAAGGAGATGGGAAGACGTCCCAAGGCAGCCTAAAACCAACCCTAGATCGTACAAGGCTCATGGGCCCAAGTGGAGGTGATGCAACACCTTTGGACTTGTTGTTTGACTCGGATTCTGCTGTAGCATCAGATTGTTTCGTCCATATCTCAACGCTCCGGACGAATTTAAAGGTGATTCCAATTGGTTTGGAAAGAGGATGAAATCTACTTTCCAACAAAAAAAGAAACACCCAATTCGGTGTCCGTATGAAAAAGTTCTTCGCGTTCCGAGTCAGGTATGTCTATGCAGTCCGAATATGAATCCAGAATGTGAGAGACTTGGACTCTATCTTCTCTTGGCCCAAAAGTGACGTGAGAGTTCTTTTTGAATAGAACTTAAACTTCTCCTTTTACCCTATCTTCATATGTGGATTGTACAAATGTCCCATACACCTGCAATTAGACAAAACACAAAAGTGTGTGAAGTATTTTTGTTCTGGATAATATAAATAGATTATTGAATAGTTGACACTAGAAATCACCTCACAAATATGCATGTATGCAATATTTTTTGTCGTATCCAAGGTATTCATGTCCTCATCATCCTCCCCTTCTTGAAAATAAAGCCGTCCTCGGCGTTGCTTAATCTGAAATGTGGCTAACAAAAGAGACAAGGTGTACATGTTGTATATGTATATGTCATCCATTTTTATTTCCCTTAGTTTTTGCACATATGACACATGTATACATGAGTAACTTTCAAAGTTCATAAAATATAAAGCCAAAATATTATCACAAAAAGTAGAAGGCATGAAAATATTGCAACTCAGTTTGCACATATAAGTGAAACTCTTATTCATATCAGAAGATTGACAAAGTTCATCATTAAACCATCCCAACATTGGTGAATAAAATTTAATAGTTTCAGAATTACATACTACAACATGCTGTAATAAGCAAACATGCAACAAGTCATTCAACACAAAATCATTATCAAGATTAGAGGTCATATCAAAATGATTAAACATTGGCACAATTATTTTCAAACGTAGTTGATCTAAATTTGTTTTAGTGCCTGATTCACATGGTTCTTTCACATCAACGGTTAATTCAATGGGTGCAGTCAAAATTCTTGATATTGCAGTTGTTTGATCACATGGCAAAGTCAAATCATCAACATAATCATCTAAAATTGGTGGTGTGTTCAATGTAGTGGCTAGAGCATCACATGGTGTATTTAAATCGACAAGGCATTCCTCATTCGCATGCGAAGTTAGAAGATCAGTACCTTTGTCATTACCTCCTGTTATCAACTCAGACGATGTTGGAACTCTCGGCAGTGACGGGTCATAATATGGAGCTGATGCAGTGCTCACAACAACGGATGTTGTTGTCATAGTAGGCGTAGTGGTAGAAGGCCGGACCGTCTCAACTCCTTGGATGTGCACCTTATGCTTGTTTGTCTTGGGGGCATCATGCCTCTTTATTTCCTGTTCAGCTTTGCAAGCAAGATGAAACAAATGGTCCATAGGATAACATTCTTCATGAATTAGTATCTCCTGAATATCACGGTTTAATCCTCCCCAAAATCTATCCATAAAATCTTCTTCACTTTCCTCTAAAAAGGAATGCAACAAGGTAGTTTGTAAATCATCATAATATTTTATTATAGTGTCACTACCTTGTTTTAAATGTTGTAGTTTTTTAATCATGCCACGAGTATAATAAACATTGACGAATCTATCTCTCATGACAAGTTTTAAATCATCCCAAGTAGTAGGTACATAATCAGGGTATAACCAACAATGTTCACTCCACCAAACAGTAGCACAAAGAACCAACCGCAAGCTAAATTTTTATTACGTTCCGAAAAATCATGGGAAGCAAATATAACATTTATTTCGAACTCCCATTCAATATATAAATCAGTCTTAAAATGACCATTAAAAGGTGGCATGGAAACAAAAACCTGATTGTGCGTATTCTTATGTCTTTGCACCTCTTGTGACGGTGGTTGTATTTTCGGAGCTGGTGGCACGTCTCCCACGATTGATGAAGCCCAACTGACTCTGGAACCTGCCATATTTAGTAGAAAAACAAGAAACAAAATCCGAGAATAATGTTCCTATGAACTACTAGGATGTGGTGGTAAAATGCTCACAGTATAGCAAATATCAAAGTCTTACAAGTTCTTACCATGCAGCAGGTGGTGACCGGCAACCAGCGGTGTCAAATAACTCCGAAGATTGAGTAAAGCGATTGCCAGGTGAGCGTATGTATACATGGTGTAGAAATATGTGGAGCTTGGAATGCCAAATATATGGTAGCAAAAGATCAGCAATAACCAATTCAGAGATGCAATGTTGAATAAACGCTCAACGATGGTACTTTGCTGGTCCTAGGCTAGACCGGACTAGAGACGCGAGCCTAGAACACTAATAAGGTCACGGCGTAGCACAACTAGCATCAATAAAGGATATGAAGTAGCTCTGGACAGCAAGATATAAGTGAAGATCACAATAGCAGTAAAGATAATGATGTGAAACAACTGCCAAGCAGGATATACAACAACTCTCTCTCCAACTTTCCTCTTGAAAAGTTTGAGCAAATTTTCTGATAAATCTTTTCAAAGAATGCTACTAGCTCAAGCTTTCCAATGCAAAAAGAATCACTCAATTCGGAATTGATATGAGGAGTCAAAGAATTCGAAAACTGGCCTGAAAAACTGGAATAAGCTGTGTCCGCGAACTTCGGAGGGCAAAAAGACCTATTTAGAAGACGATTTTGAGGTGTCAAATATTGAACAAGCCTCTGCAACTACTTGGATGCAGCTCGTCGCTAACTTTCATTTGAGTACTCGCGGAGGCAAAACAGACTTCGTATGAGGAAGTTATGTCTATTTTACTGAACAGTGCGCAAAACAGATTCCAATCCGAATTCAACTACGAGATTGAGTCTAGATAGATCCGAATTTTGTTTTTTTTTCTTCTCTTTTTTTCCTCACACTTTTTTTCTTTTCTTTCTCTCTTTTTTTCTCTCTTTCTTTGTCCTGCTTTCCAAGACAAACTAGATAAGATGCAGATTGGATCAAACGAAGATGTGAACGACCTCAACTATGATTGTGACAATAAATTATGGGTAGCACGTGGTGGAAATTGATGGATGGTGTGGTGGACAGCGGAAGGGATAATGATGCAGCGACGACGTGACTAATGTGAACAGAACTCGAAACTCTACACGAACGAGACACTAAGACCAGCAACTCGACACGACGATGCAACCGATAATTCAATAATGCAAACGATGAAAAGAAAATTGCAAAGGCTCATACTGGCTTGGACAAAAAGAATGAATAGATCTAAATTTTTTGTGGATTTTTCTTGGACAATAGGTAAGAAAATAAATCTAAACTAGGGGAAATTGGAAAATCTCACCGAGCAACCTGAAAACTGATACCACTCAGGCGAGGGTGTCCCGATCTTTCGATGAGATGATAACTATCGATTTGATGGAGCCGACTTTGACGATCCGACTACAAACGTGCATGACATTGCGCCTTAGCAATCGCTAAACCAATCTCCTGAGGCTACTGACGATTCCGGAAGCACGATCAGCCTGACCACGAAGGTCTATTCCTGCACGCAATCGAAGAACAAGCAAGAATATGATAATGCAATCTGAATATTGCAAATATAGATGAAGTATTGATAATGGTGGGGATCCTTAAGCGGTCTTGGTCTGGTCGTTGGACACAAACAAAGTACACGAAGTTGCAATGGCTAACTTTTAACTAAACAAATCCCAAGGAAAAAGCTACTTGGTGGATCTACTTATATAGGAGTAAGGTGTGGTGGCCAAGGAGGTGGGAGGACGTCCCAAGGCAGCCTAAAACCAACCCTAGGTCGTAGAAGGCTCATGGGCCCAAGTGGAGGTGATGCAACACCTTTGGACTTGTTGTTTGACTCGGATTCTGCTGCAGCGTCAGATTGTTTCGTCCATATCTCAACGCTCCGGACGAATTTAAAGGTGATTCCAATTGGTTTGCAAAGAGGATGAAATCTGCTTTCTAATAAAAAAAGAATCACCCAATTCGGAGTCCGTATGAAAAAGTTCTTGGCGTTTTGAGTCAGGTATGTCTGTGCAGTCCGAATATGAATCCAGAACGTGAGAGACTTGGACTCTATCTTCTCTTGGCCTAAAAGGGACGTGAGAGGACTTTTTGAACATAACTTAAACTTCTCCTTTTCCCCTAGCTTCATATGTGGATTGTACAAATGTCCCATACACCTGCAATTAGACAAAACACAAAAGTGTGTGAAGTATTTTTGTTCTGGATAATATAAATAGATTATTGAATAGTTGACACTAGAAATCACCTCACAAATATGCATGTATGCAATATTTTTTGTCGTATCCAAGGTATTCATGTCCTCATCAGAGGACGTCGATTCCGACTCCAGCTGACCATTGGCGGCAGCACCATCATCTCCATCGCCCTCCTCCCTCGGCCATGCGCCTTGCTGAGGGCCATCACCGCCATGCTCTAAATAGACGCGTTCCCCGTCGCCTCTTCTTTGCTTTCACTTGCCGCACCTGGGAGGAAAGGGGCAAGAATGGGGATCACGGGGCACTTACCTTTCTTTTAACTTGTAGGCACTTACCAAATCTTAATTTCTAAATAATTTAATCTCTCGAGCCCATGCCTAAGTCCCATAACATTCATACTTGTATCAGTATGTCAATGAAAAAACCAGCCTTGCCGGGAACCCGTGCATGTATAAGTCTATGCTGAGGTGAAATGCCTCCTTAATGCAAATAAACGAGTCCTCCTGGCAAGCTATCCTGCCGGTGCCCTCTGTGCCTGCCGGAGAATCACATCTGCCAGGTTACAGACAAAGAGTCCAGCACCCCGTCAACCTCCTTTTAGGAAGGGCTACTATGACCATTCCAACCGATGCAGCATTCGATCTAGCGATGGGAGCACCTGAGTTTAAAATAGAGTGGCGAGGTTTTCTAATGCACAAGTCACAAGTTACGAACATGAATGGGCAAGAGGTAAACTTTATCTATTTGTTTGCTGGGAATCGTCGTGCCGGGCAGTCTTCCCAACTTCTTGCCGGAGCCGGGTCCTTGGTGGGATCGAGCATCCTTGTCGCGACTGGAAAGAAGAGAGGGAAGGAGCATGGAACCTTGGAGGTCCATTAACACTTGTTGGAATCAAAAAGCAGTACAATATCCTGGACAGACATGTATATACATATACACCTAAACATGGAAATCAACGGGAAACTGTACATACTAAGGTTTTTCTTTCGCTGACTGCGCACTGGGTCTGCGCGTGGCTTTGTACATAGGGTTACATGCCTTGTCGGTAAGGCTAGTACAAAAGGGGGTTGTCGGGGCTCCCAGAAACCGCGCCTTAGGGGTAAAACTTGCGAAGATGTTCGATATTCCAGGAATTACTCAACAGAATGCCATCTTCGATCTCCAGGCGGGCTGCGCCGAGCCTGGTGACTCGTATTACCCGATAAGGGCCTTCCCACTTCGGCGTCAACTTGTTCGAACTCTTGGAGGATTAGATTCGCCGAAGAACAAGGTCGCCTTTCTCAAGGCTTTGGGCGTGAACCTTGTGGCTATGGTAGCGAGCGGCTCGTACAGCAGCCTAAAGACGATCTTCCACAAGGAGCGTCGCATCATCTTGGCGAAACTGCTCTTGCTCAAGCTCATCATAAGCGAGCACTCGAGGCGACCCGTATATGAGTTCTGTGGGGAGAACTGCTTCTGCCACGTATACCAGGGCAAAGGGTGTCTGGCCAGTGGCTCGATTTGGTGTCGTTCTGATCGACCATAGAACCGTTGGCAACTCATCAACCCAGCGCCTTCCACACTTGTGTAGCCTGTCAAAAGTTCTGGTCTTCAGGCCTCGCAACACTTCTGCATTCGCCCTCTCCGCCTGGCCGTTACTTCTGCGATGAGCAACAGAAGTAAAGCAAACCTTGTTTCCGAGGTCTTGGATGTACGGCATGAAGGTGCGGCTCGTGAACTGCGTGTCGTTGTCGGTGATGACTCTATTTGGCACACCAAAACGGCAGACTAGTCCATTGAAGAACTTGACGGCAGATTGTGCTGTCACCTTTCTCACCGATTCCACTTCTGGCCACTTTGTGAACTTGTCGATCATGACGTACAAGTACTCAAAGCCCCCGACAACACGGGGAAAGGGGCCCAGTATATCGAGCCCCCAGGCCGAAACTGGCCAGGAAAGAGGGATTGTCTGAAGAGCTTGGGCTGGTTGACAAAGCTTCTTTGAATGGAACTGGCACGCTTCACACTTGGTTACTAGTGGAGTCGCATCCTGGAGAGCAGTGGGCCAGAAGAAACCATGCCGGAACGCTTTGCCGGGAAGGGCTCTTGACCCTATGTGGGAGCCACACATGCCTCCATGTATCTCTGCCAACAGCTCCTTCCGTCCTCTTGAGGAATGCACTTCAATTTCATGTCGTTCGGTCTCCTTTTGTATAGGGCATTATCCACAAACTGGTACATGCTGGACCAACGGGCTACTTTCTCTGCATCTTCTTGTTCCTCAGGGAGTTCCCCTGTTTGGAGGAAACAGACGGTGCACTGCGCCCATGCCAGAGCCTGGGCTCGACGGAAGGACTAAAGGCTCATCTTCGGTCATAGGGGTAGCTGCCTCTACGGTAAGGGCTTGGGGCCTTCCAGAGGTTGCTGCCCCCCGGCAAGCTTGGGGTACCCGCCAACTTCCTTGCCGGCGGCTCAAGGGAGCTCAGCAGGAAAGTACTTGTCGGGGCCTGCCTTCTTTCACTTGTTCTATCCTGCTGATGGCTCAATGGATGGTTGGGTTAATTGAAGCACAAAGGAACCTGGTTCCACAGGCAACTTGAGGGCAGCGCGTTTTGACAAGTCGTTAGTAATGCTGTTTTCTGCTCGGGGAGCATGCTCTGCTTGCAGACCATCAAAACGCTCCTCCAACTTCCTCACTTCATCCACATAGGCCTCAATCAAAGGGCTCTGGTAATCCTTGTTAACTTGCTTGACAACAAGCTGCGAATCACCCCTGATGATGAGCTTCCTGATTCCGAGGTCTATCACGATCCTGAGACCAACAAGCAATCCCTCATATTCTGCAGTGTTGTTCGTCGATTTTTCCCGAGGAAAGTGCATCTGGACTACGTACTTGAGGCGCTCTCCGGTGGGTGCAATGAGTAGTACGCCGACACCAGCACCTTGTAGTGGGAAGGCTCCATCAAGGTACATAACCTAATCATGGCTCATCTCTTTGCCGGGAAGGATGGTCTCTTGAATCTCTTCGTCGGGCATTGAGGTCCATTCTACTATGAACTCTGCCAAGGCTCGGCTCTTGATTGTCGAAGTAATTTCAAACTTGAGGCCAAAGCTTGACAGTTCCAACGCCCACTCCACAATCCTCCCGGTTGCATCCGGGTTGTGCAAGATTCGTTGCAAAGGGAGGCGGGTGACGATGGTGATCTCATGTGCTTGGAATTAGTGACGCAGCTTTCTCGAGGCCATGAGGAGGCCGAAAAGTAGCTTATGTATACCAGAATATCTTGATCTAGCACCTACAAGAGGGAACTGACAAAATAAACTGGGTGCTCCATCACCTTCTTCTTCTGTTTGATTTCGCCCACTTGAGAAGACTCTGTCTTGCCGGGACCAGGCTTTGCCGAGGGTTCCGTCCTGCGGCATCAGGCCCTGCCGGGGAGAGCTCCGGCACATCATCCGACGGCTCCGCCGCTACCGCTACTTCTTCCTCAAATTCTCTCTGTGCCACTAGCACAACACTGACCATTTAATTTATTGCCGCTAGATATAGCAGCAATGGCTCTTGCGGCTTAGGCGCAACTAGTATTGGCATGGAGGAGAGGTACCTCTTCAAATCTTGCACCGCTGCCTCTGCCTCCGTAGTCCATTTCATTAGACCCGCCTTTTTCAAAACATTGAAAAAGGGGAGGGCGCGCTCAGCGGATTTGGAGATGAACTTACTTAGAGCAGCAACGTAGCCGGCGGGCCTACTAACGTCTTTGACCCATCTTGGCGCCTCAATCTGCTCATTCACATTGATCGTGTCGGGACTTGCTTCGATTCTGCGTTGAGACACAAAGAACCCAAGAAGCTTGCCGATGGGATTCCGAACATGCACTTCTCTTGGTTGAGCTTGAGGTTGATCTTGCGCAGGTTTTGCAAATGTTTCCTCTGGATCTACACGAGCGTGGCCTTGTCCTTGGTTTTGACCACTATATCATCCATATAAGCTTCCATATTTCTATGTAGCTGGGGCTCAAAACCAATTTGGACTACTCGGACAAATGTCGAACCAACGCTTTTCAACCCTAAAGGCATCTGTACAAAACAGTACGTACCACATGGGGTGAGGAACGTCGTCTTTTCTTCGTCTTCCTTCATCATGAAGATCTGGTGGCATCCTGAGTAGGCATCGAGGAACGACAGCAGGTCACACCCGGCAGTGGGGTCCACTATCTGGTTAATGCGTGGTAGAGGGAAAGGATCCTTTCGACAGGGTTTATTGATATCTATATAGTCAATACACAGCCTCCATTTCCCAACCACGTGGGGTGGAGCACTCCTCTGACCAAGCCCGCCACCTCCAACTTCCTGATCTCCTCGATGATGAACTCTTGTCGCTCCAAAGCTGGCTTCCTGACCTTCTGCTTGATGGGCCACACATGGGGACAGACAGGAAGGTGGTGCTCAATCACCTCCCTGGGAACGCCGGGGCTGTTGGATGCTTGCCATGCAAACACATCAACATTCACCCACAGGAAGGCGACGAGTGCCCTTTCCTATTTGCTGTCAAGGGTGGAGCTTATGGTAAAAGCTCCACCCGTGCCATCCTCCCTGATGGGGACCTTCTTGGTTTCTAGTGGGGCCGCCTTGGAACTCTTGCATCCATGCCTAATACGACTGCACTGGCAATTTCGCTGGAGGGCATGACAACCCATGGCGAGGTATTTAAGATGAAGTTGCTGATGTACTTGATCTCATCTGTTTGCGCCTACCACATCTATGCGCCCAAGCAACAAGTGCTTCCCTATCCTGATGAATGCTCTCTCTCTCTATTCCTTTCCCTATAATCTTCTGTTTTGATGTCATGTAGATGCTAGTCACTGCCAGTTTGATGTTTCTATTAAATGTTGATGCGACATCTTTTTGTACTGAATTCTTTTGTGCAGGCGAAACTGAAAGATGTTAAAAACATGAATTGGTGTAAATTCATTCCCGACTTCCTGCATGATGTAGTCTGAAATAAGATGTACCAGAAGGGCTGCCGCCTGCACCTAATGGTACTTTTCCTATTCTTATGCAAATGCTCTTACCACGGTACATTCTTTCCTCAATCACCTTTGCAGCTATTCATAGTCGGCAACCAAATTGTTTTGCATGTGGTATATCTATTTGTCCATAATATGTCAACCCTAGTTTGATAGAGCTTTAACAGTTTTTTGCTTATTTTGATGGAAACCATAGTTGATCGTGCACGGCAACTTTCATTTTTTTGTGTCTTTACATGTTAAAGTGAAGTTTGCTAATACATGGCAACTGTAGTTGATGTCTACAGGGAAATTGTTATTTTCTATAACACACATACGTTCACACCCATGGCAAATATTTCTTTCCTTTTTTTGAACTTGTGACTCAAGGGAGACTGTATTGCCAACGAAGTTTAAACCGTAGTCATTTTCCTTTCCTTTTTTCCCGCATTTTTATCTAGTTTTCTTTTCCTGCGCAATACCGATCAGCGACATATTCCGATTTACTTGCTCGCTTCATTGTGTAAACCAGCTCATGTATGTCGATGATCTTGATTTGTCCACTGTCGACTTTACTGAGTTCTACCGCCTCCACATAAGTTTGTTGTCTCTGTCTGGACTTATGATGTTGTCAAGGTTGTGCTTGCCGCGGACAGGATATCTGATACAAAATATGGGAAACTGTAGTTTAGTTTTCTCTTCTTTCTTGAACACCATTCTTGAAGTTCATTGTTGGAAATAATATGAAAAAACCCAAAACTGATCCATATTGGTTGTTCATATTTTTTTCTTTTCAAAGAGGGGAATATATATAGCGCATACAACATGGCAAATACATTTGGTTCTGCGTGGGAAATGCACAACACTTTAACTGGCATCCATATTCCATTTTGTGCACTCAACTTTGTCCGTGCATTCCATTCCACCACCTCCCCGCTTTCATTATGGCTAACAACTCATGAAGAACTTGGAAACCATGGTTGTCTGCACATGGCAGCCATGTTTGTCTCCATACGACAACTTCGTTGTCTCCCCTTGAACTCTTTTTCCCTGCAATCCATGCTCATAGTCACTGCTTCTAATTTCTCTTGACATCTTTTTTGTTTTTGCTATTTTTCAACTGATGGCCAATCATGCCATAGACTACAGTGTGTTTGGTGGGCCACAAAATTTTGGCAGGTGGATGGTTGCGCATTCAGCTCCATCTTGTTCCGCTGAGGTAATCAAGCATGCTTTTTTTAATGATATTTTCTTTGCATTTGATTTCTCTGTACAGTTTTTTTACCTTATTTATCTTATGCACGTGTGTCTAATGTGTCTGTGACTTGTTACTTTTTGTTTTCTGATCAGGCGAGGGCACCCGTTGAGCACCTAGTCGGGCAGTTTGCTTCCGGCTTGACCAGCTTGCTTGGGAAGTTCGTCGAGGGTTGGACAACACTGAATGGTTCTGATAGCAATGTGGTTGCGATGCGGTTTACATCATTTGTTGGAGAATGGGCACATCGACCAACTAGCTGCCGTGGCCGGTACGACTACAACAGCTCACAGGAGCTCCCAGACACGCAAGAGGAGCTAGTCGGGGATGGTTTCGACAAGGACGGTGACGATGACATGGAGAATGTGCCAGACAACACTGACCATGATGAACATCAGGAAGTTCGTATAGGAGGTAAGAATGATAAGGCTGCACCGAATGTTCCTCCACCAGAGGGAGGCATTGATCCAACTATTGCGAGAGACACGGGGGTTCCGCTCTCAAAGAGGGTTAGGGCTCCAGATGATGCCACCCAGGGCTTTGTTGGCAAGACGTGAAGGACCGATCCCGTTGCTGCTAGGAGGAGGTTCGATGTTTCTTTATTGTTTTATTTATTCTTCCTTTTTAACAGCCCGCCTTTTTTATTGCTATGCACGCCATGATTTTGTATTTTTGCTCTCTTTGGCAATTTTTCTACGTGTAGTGAGTCGACAGCTGTTGGACGATCAGTTAAGCAGAAATAAGCGCCCACGCCAACCCGTGTTTCTGTCGGGCTATATAAGGGGGCTCCCACTGCTGGTGCCACCACTTCCACTAGGTCGTGTCCGCGCACATCGACGTCCAACACCGGGGATCCTGTTGTGCTGGAAGACTTGAGGAAGACAGGCAAGAGGTGGGTTCTCCTTGTCTTTTATCTATTTTTGTGATTGAGCTATCTTAATTGTGTCAAGATACGGAAATGCATTCTCTTTGAACCTTTTCATGGCAATTGCACAAGTTATGCTTGACAAGTTATTCATTGTCCTGACGCTAATTTTGTTTGATGCATTGCTAAATCATATGCAACTTTTTACTGCACCCAATGTGGCAACAACTGTCTGCGGCTCATGGCAACTGTCAAACTTGCCATGGGTACTCTTATTTGTCCCAAATGACAGCTGCTATTTTTTGATCTAAATTTGATGCATGGCCACTACTGCTTCTTCTGCATGGCAACTGCTTACTAGACCACATGGGAAAACATGTCCCACTCATATGGCAACTCGTAGCTTCTACTCTCATCAACCGCCTGCACATCATGTGTGTTCATATCTACTCTGTTTTCAATTGGCAGCTCTTGCATATCACACAATTTCATTTTATTATGACTACCATGGCAATTATTTGTTCCTGACGCTCACCTTTTGTTCTTTTCATGTGCTTCCTTAATTGGTTTTCTTATCATTTGACACATTTTTTTAGGGTGAAGAAGACTAGTGCACGCTCGACCAATCGCACTACCAAAGACCCACTTGAACGCATTCACTCCAAGTTGTGGACATCTGATAATGCAACTATTCATGAGCCGTCAGTTGACAAATCTACCGCTGCACCGTCCACTATTGCCGCTAGTTCTGATGCAAGCGGCCGCCCATCTCCGCCGGTTGCAGATGTGCAGACTACAACGGCAGGCATCCGTACATCTGGGAGTGACGAGTCAGTATCTGCCAAGACTGCTAAGATAGTGCCTACCCTGGTGGAAATGAGAGGTGCCGTGGTGACCCATGCCACCCGATCAGCAAGTTACTACTGGAATCAGTATCTTTGCCGTGAGCTGGCTCTTTGCCGTCAGCTAGCTGATGGCAAAGAAGGTCTTTGCCATAGGGTTAAATGAAATTGACGGCAAAGTATTTGTTTGCCGTCAGCTGGCTCTTTGCCGTCCGCTAGCTGACAACATAGACACATTGCCGTCCACTCGCTGACGGCAAAGAGGGAGGGTGGCCCACTAGCGACAGCCACCTAACGGCCACTTTCTTTGTCGTCCACTAGCAGACGACAAAGAACCGTGCCCTAACTAAAAATCAAACACGCCCATGCCCGACCCCTCTCTCTCTCTGTCTCCTCTCTCCGCCCCATGCCCGAGCCGCCGCTGCCCCGCGCCACCCCCGTCGCCGCCGCCCCGCGCCACCCCCATCGCCACCGCCCCGCCCCATGCCGCCCCGCCCCCGAGCCGCCCCGCCCCTGTGCCGCCGCCGCCCCGCGCCACCCCGTCACCGGCCTCCCCGCCCCTGTGCCTCCCCGCCCCCGTGCCACGCCGCCCCGGTAACCCCCTCTCCGCCCCGGCAACCCCCTCTCCGCCCCCGCTCAAGCCTCAAGGTACCCCCTCTCCCCTTTATAATTTGCTGCCACTCTGCCAGTACTAGATAACGATGAACTAATTATTGATTATTCATCTCCAAGAGAGAATCAAGCTTTTTTTAAGCATGTCGTGGTTCTATTTAAAACATACTTATCAAACAAAAATTGTTAAATCCTAGGTAGAGCGTTAATAGCCTTCATGGTTTTATAGCAACTGCATGTTAGCGCGGTGGTTATTTTGGTTGAGCCACTAATCTATAGCGTTGCCAGAAATAATTAGAAGAATACTATATGAAGTAATGATTGTAAGTGTAGCAATTTCTGTCAAAAGACACGTTCAAACTGAAAAAAGAATCCTTTGAGAAGTCCTGTACATTTCTGTACCAGAAGAAGCCTTTTGTACGATTAGCAAAAAAATAAAAATTAGGTGTCTCCACTCCGTGTACAACTATGGTTTGGTACGCAGTACGTATTTGGACCATCGTGTTCATTGCAGCCATACATGAGGTCTATGTTTACATTTGGTTTAAATTTTTAGTTTTGTTTCATGTATAAAGAAATCCCCAGTTTTGAAGGGTTGAAGCCGTTGCCATCATATGTCCACAAGTGCATTGCTTTTTGAATGTGAAACGATAACTTCGTGTAGTTGATTATCTTCTGCTCAAAACTTCTGCTGCTATAATGTTCTAAGGGTAGTAATTGGTCTCTTCTGCTGCTTATCAGAGATGGGGGGAAGCGTCCACCACAGGCTCCGCTCTTCCACACCGGAGTACGAGTTGGATGCTTTCGAGTTCTTCAGTATCATACTTGGGACTTCTTCCAGAAGGCAGGTATATAAAAGGAGAGATATCCCGTCCACCCATCTCATTATGATAACTCTACTATTTCTACATCACTCCTTGTCCCAAACTGCTGAGGCTGCGTGACACTTTTATGAAGATGCTGGACGGCAATCGGCCAAAGAATGTGAAGGTGCGACAGGCCGACAGCAGGCTTCACAGGCATTGGGACGTGGAGTTGGTGATCAGGTACGGCCACATGTACCTGTGTGTTGGCTGGGATCAGTTCTACCATGCCTACAACCTGCGGCACAGGTACTTCCTTCTCTTCAGGTACAACAGCGATGCCATGCTCACCGTGAAGGTGTTCAACATGACTATGTGTCGCATGCGCTACCAGGACGGCGATGATGCCATTACGTTCTGCCTCTTCTTCCTATACATTTGGCTTTGTCTCACATCGATTGTTAACGATCATTGTTGCATTTGGTCAGGCAACGGGAGCAACAACAGCGACTCTGGCTACATCGAAAGCAGCAGTGACTCTGGCTGCAGCAAAAGCAGCAGCGAGGATGATCCGAAATGGAGTGGGGAAGAAGAGGAGCAGAGTGGGGATGAGGAGCTGCTGGCTGACGATGGGCAAGAGATGGTGGTGGTTGAGGATGACCTCGCGATGGTGGTGGCTGACGATGGGCAAGAGATGGTGGTGGTTGAGGATGACCTAGCGTTTGTGCTGCCTGAAGATGGCCTCGCGATGGTGGTGGTGCCTGACAATGACCTCGCAATGGTGGTGGCGCTGGCAATCCCACAGTCGGGCGACATGACCATTCCAATTGTGGTAGAAGACTACATCCCACTGCCTCCACCGCCTCGCTGCTCTTGGCGCATCAGGATGAAGAAGGAGGAGTGAACTATGTCAGGTATGTTAGATCTCCAAAATGATCTATACTTAGCTTTGTTTCCTCCGAAATGACATAAGTTAGCTCTAATATGCTAAGTTATCTCTAATGTGCTTAATTTCCTAGGCTTGCTCAATAATGACATACAATTGG
This sequence comes from Aegilops umbellulata, assembly GCA_032464435.1. Classification (NCBI taxonomy): domain Eukaryota; kingdom Viridiplantae; phylum Streptophyta; class Magnoliopsida; order Poales; family Poaceae; genus Aegilops; species Aegilops umbellulata. The sequence continues at coordinate 186,328,699 of CP136055.1, forward strand.
CTTACTTGTGTAAAAAATGACATAATTATGCTTAGTTAACTAAAAAAATGTCATAATTAGTTAAGTTAGCTCCAAAATGACCCATTTAACCTAGGTTAGCTCCAATATGATCCATTTTTCCTAGGTTAGCTCCAAAATGACCAAGTTTACCTAGGTTAGCTCCAATATGATCCATTTTAGCTAGGTTAGCTCCAAAATTACTTATGTTAGCACAAAAATGACCTATAATTACCTTATTTTCCTCCAAATTGACTTAATAAGCTTAGTTAGCTAAAAAATGGCATAATTACCTATGTAAGCTCTAAAATGACACAAATAAGGAATAAGAAGAAGAAAAACAAGGAAGAGGAGAAAAAGAAAGAATAGAAGAAGAAAGAAAATAAAAAGGAAGAATAAAAGAAGAAGAATGAGAAGGAAAAGGGTAAAAACCTTCTTCTTCTTGTAGTCTTCTTCTTCTTCTTCTTCTAGTCCTCTTCTTCTTCTTCTTCTTCTTCTTCTTCTTCTTCTTCTTCTTCTTCTTCTTCTTCTTCTTCTTCCTCTTCTAGTCTTCTTCTTCTTCTTCTCCAAAGTGACCTAAGTTAGCTCTAATATGCTTAGTTACCTAGGTTAGCTCAAGAAAGACCTATACTTAGCTGCTTTATATAAAAATGGCATAATATCCTTAGTTCACTCAAAGATGGCATAATTAGCTAGGTTAGCTCCATTTTACCTAAGTATGCTTACTTCTTCTTCATTTTGTTCTTCTTGTTCCTCTAGTCTTCTTCTTCTTCTAACTTTCTTGTTTCCCATTTTGCAGATTTCATTTAAATCATGGAAGCTTGCATGGATGGAGTGCTTCTTTCCCTTTTTGCTTTTATTTTTTATCGATGAACTTGCATGGATGGAACTTGTTATATGGATTGATGGATATAGGTGTTGGATGAACAATGTGAAACTTTTGTAATATGTATGGATGGAACTATGTGTTGGTTATGTATGTATGTATATATGATGAAACTTGTGTGTTGGATATGTCTTCTGTGAAATTTGTGTGTTGGAATTGAATGAATTTAAGAAAAAACAGAAAAAACAGGGGCTATACAAGATCTTTGTTTTCCGCTGGCAGACGACAAAGAGATTTGCCATAAGCTAGCAGACGGCAACAATGTCACGTGGTAGCTACCTGTGCAACCTGGGGGGGCTGGCCGATTTGGTTACTTTGCCATCCGCTGGCTGACGGCAAAGGTGCAATGGTCTTTGCCGTCTGCCAACGGACGGCATAGTGCACCGTTATCCCCCTAACGGCCATAAGCTGCCACGTGTGTCGTCCAGGACCTTTGCCGTCCGTCGGCGGACGGCAAAGACCATTCCATCATTGTCGTCCGCCAGCGGACGACAAAGAAACCTTCACCGTATCCTATTCAGCCGGACATGTTGCCTGCTGCTGACGGACGGCAAAGGCCTTTGCCGTACGCCAGGTATGCCTTTGCCGTCCACCATGGCGGACGACAAAGTGCCTGATTCCTGTAGTGAGTGTTGAAGTGGACGCTCCCTAGCTCAACCTAAACAAGGAAGATTCCCGCTCATCTGATACAGATTCCAAGTGTATGGCTGGTGGCCTAGAGGTTGCTACTGCAATCATTGTGGGAGCTGGCCTACCACCTAGGCATAGCCCTGCAAGAATCCTGCATAGTTATCCAATGCACCAGCGGTAGTTAAGAGCGGAAGATGTGACTCTGGTTACGTGCCTCCTTCCACACTTTTCCACCTTCTGCCAAAAGCAATGTAGTCGAGAAGATGGAAGTCTGCAATACAACAGATGCAGGTGGTAAGCAGTGCACCACTGAAGGAGGTGGACGTTCAAAGCAGACAACGCCCTTTACTACTGTGGAGAACACCAGCTTAAATCTGCGCACTTCTAAGCTCCATTTCAACATTGTTGTCCCATACAGCCCAAACAGGAAGATAGGAAACAAAGATGTGCTTGAGACCGCTGACAGCACGCCCCGCCCTACTAATAAGCCTCATGATTCTGCAGGAGACGAGATAGACATGTTTGTTGATCTGTCACCTCTAGATTCTACTAAACAATTTGTTCACAACCTGGCTACTAGGCAGGAGAGGCACCCCATGGCTTTCACCCCACCAAGCTTTAGCCTTGGTATCGATTGCACTCAGGATGAACCAGTGCATGATCCTATGCCTGTTGCCTTTGCTTTCCCGGCAGGCACGGCCCCGATGATGGCACAACCCATGGCTGATGGCAGGAAGGCTGTGAAGTTTGCAAAGCCTATAGTGCAAGGTAGACTTTTTTGTGTTTATCATTTTGTTTCTACATTTTTTGTCTAACATTCGTTGCCAGATTTGGTTTCTGAATTGTGATGGCAAATCTTTATGGGATGCACGTGTAGATGGCATTTGTAGGTTACCTTAATTGGCCGTTGTTGTTCATATAACATGTCAACTGATTTTTTTTTATTAGATGACTATCGTTGTTTTATCTTTGGAGGGCCAAAACACTTTTGATCACATGTGTTTTCTGTAGATGTTGCCACATGGCAACTGTAGTGCATTGCACATGGCAGATGTAGTTGCTGCCACATGCGAACGTAAGTGCATTGCACATGGCAAGTGCAGTGCATTTGCAGATGGCAACTATAGTGTTGCCACATGGCAACTGCAGTGCATTGCACATGGCAATTAGAGTTGTTGCCACATGTCAACTGCAGTGCATTGCACATGGCAACTACAGTTGTTGCCACATGTCAACTGCAGTGCATTGCATATGGCAACTACAGTTGTTGCCACATGGCAACTGCAGTGCACTGCACATGGCAATTTCATTGCACTTTTTCACATGACAAACATTGTTTACCAAGTGACATTTGACAATGATACAGACTACTGGAATCAGGATCTTTGCCATCAGCCAGATATTTATCGTCTACTAGCAGACGGCAAAGAAGGTCTTTGCCCTCAACTTTAAAGAAGCTGACGGCAAAGACCATGTTTGCCGTCAGCCAGCTCTTCGTCATCTGCTAGCATACACATAGAATCTTTGCCGTCCGCTAGCGGACGACAAAGAGTGAGGGTGGCCCACTACCGAGAATGACCTAACGAACACTTTCTTTGCCGTCCGCTAGCAGACGGGAAAGGAAGTGGACAAACTAACGTCCGTTAGTTAGGCTCTTTGCCATCTGCTAGCAGACAACAAAGAACCGTGCCCTAACTAAAATCCAACGATGCCCGCCCACGCCCCATCTCTCTGTCCCCTCTCTCTCTCCGCCCGCGCCTGAGCCGCCACCACCCCGCCCCGCCACACCCCACCCCCGTGCCGCCGCAGCCCCCATCGCTACGCCGCCCCCGCAGCCCTGGCGACCCCTCCCCCGCCCTGCGCCATCCCCTTCGTCGCACCGCGTGGTACCGGCCTGCCCCCATGCCCGAGCCGACGCCACCCCCGTCGCTGCAGTGCCCCATCCTCCACCCCAGCAGCCCAAGCGCCCCTCTCCTCCACCATCGCGGCCGCCCCGCCGCTCCGGCGCCCCTCCTCCACCACCGCGTCCGCCTACTCCTACGGCGCCCCCTCCTCCACCCAGCCGCCCCGGTGCCCCTCTCCTCCACCCCGCGGCCGCCCCACCACTCCGGCACCCTAGGCTCCGGTGAGTCCTCTTGTGTTTTTCCTGTTTTTGTTCCTGTATTTTAAGTTTAGTTTAGGTTTACTTCCGGTTTGGTGTAGTTTTAGTTTACTTTAGGTATGGTTTAGTTTTAGTTTACTTTAGGTTTGGCTCATCCAGACTCCTCCTACTGGCATCCATCTCCCTAGTGTAGAGAGATAAATAGAGCAAAGAGCCTTATATTGCAGTGCAAGAATTGATTACGATCACTCAGAATCAGAATTATAATGTCTTGGATAATTCAACTCCATGTTACTTGCTGGCAGATGCTTATTTAGAATCAGGTTATAATTTCTCTGATAATCAAGTTTGGCTCTTACGATCATTCATAATCAGACAAGCCAGTGGCAGATCAAGTGATCGTTATAGTTGGCGTATGGCCGCTGAGGTAGTCCTGGATTAGGGGGTATCCGGACAGCCAGACTATGAACTTTGGCCAGACTGTTGGACTATGAAGATACAAGATTGAAGACTTCGTCCCGTATCCGGATGGGACTTTCCTTTGCGTGGAAGGCAAGCTTGGCAATACGGATATTTAGATCTCTTCCCATTGTAACCGACTCTGTGTAACCCTAGCCCCCTCCGGTGTCTATATAAACCAGAGGGTTTAGTCTGTAGGCCACAACAACAACAACAATCATACCATAGGCTAGCTTCTACGGTTTAGCCTCTCTGATATCATGGTAGATCTACTCTTGTACTACCCATATCATCAATATTAATCAATCAGGAGTAGGGTTTTACCTCCATCGAGAGGGCCCGAACCTGGGTAAAAACATCGTGTCCCTTGTCTCCTGTTACCATCCGCCTAGATGCACAGTTCGGGAGCCCCTACTCGAGATCCGCTGGTTTTGACACCGACATTGGTGCTTTCATTGAGAGTTCCACTGTGTCGTCACCAGAAGGAAGGATGTCTCGTCTCGTCTTTAAAGACGGTACTACCATTGGGGGAGCTTTGGCGGTCGTCCTAACTCTCCGGCTAGGCGGTTTCATCATGATCGCGTGTTCGGCCGTCGCACCGACGACGACCTCTCGGGTCATCGAAAACAGCCTCCACGTCAAATCGGCACTCGCCGAACAGATGGATCCAATGGAGCTTGCCTCCCTAAACGAGCTCTTAGATCGCATCACCGCCCTGGGAGTCGCTACGGACTATGATCGGATTGGGCTTAAACCCTATCAAAGGGAGATTAACTCTCCGACGGTCACCCATCATATTGCAGTGGTGGAGGAACAATGAAGTGGCCTCTCCTCCATATGGAGGACCAACTATGTCCGGATTCCTGAGCTCTCCGAGCTAGATACCCCTTCGCAGGAGGACAGCATCCAATCCCTGAACTTAGAGTCGGGCAGCGGGCCAAGATCACCGGGCAACACCCGGAACCAGAATTCCCAAAATTGGAAACTCCTCAGCCCCTGGATCCCAGATCGGGTAAGGGTTCGGAGTCAATTCCACCCACCCACCCAAACACAAGCGATATTTCCCACATCAGCCAAGAGCCCCAGGAAACAATACATAACTATTGGGCGAGATTCCTCCTTGCGATGAACAAGGCTAAGGACTGTCGCGAGGAAGACGCGATCTTATTTTTCTGCAATTATTGCACGGACAAGGGAATCCTTAACGCCATAAATCACCGTGAGATATCACGCTTTGCTGACTTGGCGTCCATAGTACGAAAGTACTGTGCGATGGAAAGTGCCTGGAAAACCGAAACAAACTTTTGGGATAATCCGGCCCTAAACATGAACCTAGTCCGAAATAAAAGGGTGCACTATCACAAGACACCTGGGTCAACTACCAAGAAGCAAAAACCCTCTACAGGGAATGGAACCGTACTGGAGGGATGGCTCAACGGACCCTATAAAATTCACACTACAGAGGGCGCCATACCAACTCATAGTCTTAGAGCATGTTGGATACTTCGGCAGGTAGCCAAAAGTGGAGAAGATCTTCCAATTCCAGAAGCCAAAGACCGCCATCCCAGGGATACCAGTACGGTATTAACAGTCTTCGAGACCTTCGCATCAAATAATATGCAAAAGCGAACACTCCGCAGCCTTGCCGAAATCCACCACGTGGCAACAATAAACCCATGGAGTGACACGGCTATTACTTTCAATGCCTGTGACGAACCTAAATTCCGAACAACCCGAGCACCAGCTGCATTGGTCCTCAGTCCTATAGTGGACGGCTTTCAACTCACCAAGGTACTCATGGACGGCGGCAGCGGATTAAACCTCATCTATGAGGAAACCCTTCAAAAATGGAAATAGACAGGAACCACATTGAGCGAAGCAGCACAACCTTTAGAGGAATAATCCCCAGTCGGGAAGAGCGTTGTACAGAAAAAATCACACTAGATGTGGTGTTCGGCACGCCGAAGAATTATAGGTCCGAGGAGGTTACGTTCCAAGTGGCCCCATTCAGTAGCGAATACCACGCGCTATTAGGGCGGGAGGCGTTCACAACCTTCCAAGCCATACCCCATTACGGGTACATGAAGCTCAAAATGCCCGGGCCCAATGGAATCATCACTCTTGCTAGTGATCTGGACATAGCACTCCGCGCCAAAAACAAGACAGCCGCATTGGCCCTTGAGGCATTATCCGAAGCCCTAGCGGCTGAGGAACTGACTGCGCTGCGCTCCACGGTAAACAGAGACGATGTGATACTCGATAAGAGATCCAAGTCCACCTCCTTTAAGCCAGCAGACGAAATAGTCAAATTCCAAGTCCATCCAACGGACCCTACAAAAACAACTTCCATCGGGGCACAACTAAACCCCGCCGTAGACGCCACACTACGAGAGTTCTTACGAGAGAACTGGGACATTTTCGCCTGGCACCCTTCAGACATGCCAGGAATCCCACGCAAGCTAGCCGAACACAGCCTTAATATCCTAAAAGGATTCAAACCGGTCAAGCAGGCTCTTCGGCGTTTCTCTGACCTAAGAGACAAGCTATGGGAGAGGAACTAGCCAAGTTATTGGAAGCCGAATTCATTAGAGAGATAAAACATCCGGACTGGCTAGCAAACCTGGTGATGGTACCAAAGAAGGACAAATCCTGGCGCCTGTGCGTTGATTTTAAGGACCTCAACAAGGCTTGCCCAAAGGATCCCTTCCCCCTCCCCCGCATCGATCAAATTATCGATGCGACAGCAGGACATGATTCATTGTGTTTCCTCGACGCATACTCCGACTACCACCAAATTAAGATGGCGGAGTCCGACCAAGCCGCAACGGCATTCATCACACCATACGACCCCTTCTGCTTCAACACAATGCCCTTTGGGCTAAAAAACGCCGGCGCAACATATCAGCGCATGATTCAAACATGTCTGGCTAACCAGATCGGCAAAACAGTGGAGGCATACGTAGATGATGTGGTCGTCAAAACCAAGCATGTCGACTCTCTAGTAGACGACTTAAGACTCACATTCGATAACCTCAAAACATATGACATCAAGCTCAACTCGGAAAATGTGTCTTCGATGTGTCAGCCGGAAAGCTCTTGGGCTTCATTGTATCCGGCAGAGGAATTGAAGCAAATCCGGCCAAGATCCGAGCCCTATCACAGTTGGATATCCCAACGGACCTCAAACAAATCCAGAAATTAACCGGATGTGTGGCGGCTCTAAGCCGCTTTATCTCCCGCCTGGGAGAAAAGGCATTACCCCTTTACCGCCTCCTACGGCGCACCGAACACTTCGAGTGGACGGATGCCGCCACAGCCGGATTGGAAGAAATAAAGTCCATACTAGCAACCAACCCAATCCTGGCAGCGCCAAACGTTGGCGAACCTATGCTGTTATACATCGCGGCAACCCATCAAGTTATGAGCGCAGTGCTTGTCGTCGAACGAGAAACGAACGGACATAAATTTCCCCTTCAAAAGCCGGTCTACTATGTATCCACTGTCCTTACCCCATGCAAGTCACGGTACCTGCATTATCAAAAGATAGCATACGCGGTATTCATGGCATCCCAGAAGCTGTGGCACTACTTTCAAGAGTGTTCGATAATAATAGCCTCGGAAGTGCCACTCAATGATATTATAAACAACCGCGACGCCACGGGCCGGATTGCCAAATGGGCCATCGAGCTTCTCCCGTTCGACATAACCTACAAACCACGGCGAGCCATCAAGTCGTAGGTGTTGGCTGACTTTGTCGCCGAATGGACGAAAGCCGAACTCCCTAAAGAGTATGACGCATATTCCAACTGGATCTTGCACTTCGATGGCTCCAAAATGCTGGCTGGTCTGGGGGCTGGCGTCGTTCTAATGTCCCCCGTAGACACAGTTCAATACGTGCTCCAGATAATATACACAGACTCCAACAACGCAGCCGAATACGAGGCCCTTCTACATGGTCTCTGGATGGCAGTATCCATGGGCATTCAACGCCTTGAGGTGCGAGGGGATTCGAACCTCACTATATCCCAAATAAATGGAGACTTCGATGCCAAAGATCCGAAAATGGCGGCATATTGCAACGCCGTCCTAAAAATGTCATCTCGGTTCGAGGGGCTCGAATTTCACCATGTAGCCCGGGAAAACAATCAGGCGGCAGACGTCCTTGCACGCATCGGCGCAAAACGCGATGCGGTCCCCCTAACATCTTTCTGGAGTTGCTTTTCAAGGCATCCGTGATATGGGAAGGGGACATAGGTAACAACAGACCGGACCCAACCGCAAAGCCTGATTCCGCACACTATGACATAATCGGTAGCTCTGCCACCGAAATAACACCTTCAGCCCATGTTATAATGGCCGTCATCGCCCCGTGGACAGAACCATTCCTGGCCTACTTAACTAGGCAGGAACTCCCCGAGGACCAAAACGAGGCACGCTGCATAGTATGGCGATCTAAAGCCTACAGGGTCCATGAGGGAGAGCATTATAAGAAAAGCACCACCGGAGTCCTTCAAAGGTGCATCTCCGAGGAGGAGGGGCGGAAGCTTCTGGCGGAAATTCATGTCGGACTCGGCGGCCACCACACAGCAGCCCGGGCCCTTGTAAGCAAGGCCTTCCATACATGTTTTTACTGGCCTACGGCCCAGGCAGATGCACTGGACATGGTCCAATGATGCGTAGGTTGCCAACTTTTTGCAAACCAAAGCCATATGCCGCCCACCGCCCTCCACACAATCCCCATTACCTGGCCCTTCATAGTCTAGGGGCTCGACATGGTGGGACCCCTTAAAGGTGGAACCCACAAGAAAAAAATACTTGCTAGTCATGGTGGATAAATTCACCAAATGGATAGAAGCCAAGCCTGTTAAGACGGCTGAATCCAGACCGGTGATAGACTTCATATCCAGGATCGTACACTGTTATGGCGTCCCCCACAGCATCATCACTGATAACGGCACGAACTTCACGGCCGACGAGGTAAAACTCTGATGCAAAAACATGGGCATCAAGCTCGATTATGCTTCTGTCTATCACCCACAAACTAACGATCAAGTTGAACGAGCAAATGGTCTTATCATGAGCGGCATCAAACCCAGATTAGTGCGATCACTCAAGGAATCTAACACGCACTGGGTAGAGGAGCTCGACTCCATACTCTGGGGGCTGCGGACCACGCCGAATCGCACCACCGGATATACACCATTCTTTATGGTATACGGCACAGAGGATGTTCTGCCCTGCGACATAATTCATGACTCACCTCGAGTGCGCATGTACGAAGAAAGAGAAGCCGAGCTCGATCGGCAAGACAGTTTGGACGCCTTGGAGGAGGAGCGTGACGTGGCAAAAGCCCGTTTCACATTCTCTCAACAGCAGGCTCGAAGATACCAAAGCATAGAAGTACGGGCCAAAACTTATAACGTTGGCGAATTAATTCTACACCTGCCAAAGAAGAAAAAGGACAAACTCAAGCCCAAATGGGAGGTTCCCTTCATTATTGACCAAGTTCTGACTGGTGGAGCGTACCGTCTGCGGGATGCATCGGATAATCGACTCGAGCCGAACCCATGGAATGCAGCCAGACTCCGAAGATTCTACGCCTAGCGCCGGACTCTGTGTTTGTCTCCTTCCTCTGTCCATTTTTTACACACTATCTGTCTTCTATTTCCCGCCTTCTCCCCTTATTTTTCCTCACGGCCTTTAAAAGCCAATTTGTGCCTTGTTTGCACACAACTGACGCGCTATCCGCGCTCATTATACCTGGGGGCTTCTTTCACAGAAGGTTATCTATTTATAGGGGCTTCATGCCCAACACATGTGTTATACTTCCGCATGTACCTTTTATTCACCATTATATGCATCGATATGACTTAAGTTTTGGCCAAGCTGGGTTGCCTGGCTCTTGTATTTATGCCCTACGTTCCCGTTAATTCGGCTAGGGCACAAGGGGAGCACCTCTACAATTGTTACTGCCTGGTCAGCCGGATGTGTACCTTAGACTGGGTGAAGCCGAAAGCTAGCGTTCTTAAGTGAATATTCGGTCGGTGAGCAAAAGACGATTTTTTACCTATTTTTCTATATACCCCCAGATGTTTTTTCTTCCGATTCTTTTCGCAGTCCGGACATGCACTTTAGGGCATGCATACCCAGGGAAAGGAACCCCTAACGAAACTATTATCCCTGGAAGATGTTTCTTACTAACCATGTAATATAACATAACTAGTTGGGCACTTGTCTGTTCAAGCACTAATGACCCCTACGCCTAGTTTCCACGCATGCCCCGGTTTTTCATAACCGAGAGGGTATTCGGATTCACTCCGGACTATCGGGTCCAGAGGTCGAAGCGAAAAGGTCCGCCATGACAAATGATCTACAATCCGGCTAGAAGGCATTACCAATGTCACTTTAATTACATAGTCACTTTGACTGACTAAATTCTTCCTCTATACCATCCAACAGGCTGTCTAGCTTACAATCCTGTTGGGAATACTTTGCGGCCAATTCTACTTGTCCGTACATTAGACTAACAGGGATCTCTTTCCCATCGGGCCCCACAGGTCCGACCTCGGCCATGTGGTTTGGATCAGCCCTGGTATACCGCGTCTTCACCATGGCCCAGGCCTCCCTGGCACCTTGACGGCAGGGCGATACCTTCCATAATCGGAAGCGCCGCCATGCTCCCTTCAGCTTCTCCGCAAGCTCTCCATGGCCTTCGGGCACAGAGACGGATGGCCACAAGGCCTGGGCGACGCCTTGCATCACCTGCCGAACTCGTTCGTGCAGTTGTGAGAGCTCGGGCAGAAGGTCACCCGTAGAACCGGGCATTTCCTCCGTGGGACGACCTGTTAGCATACCTACAGACATAACTCTGTTAGTCGACTTCTTCGCCGAACACTTCTTCAAAGTTCGTTCAAGCACTTACTGAAAATGCCGCGTCGAAGCCGCTGATTCTCCTTCACTTAGTCTGAAAGTTGGGCACGAACATCCTTTAGTTCCACGCCCAGCTGGGTGTTGGCACTAGGAGATCATTCTTCTCCTGCCTAACCCTCGTAAGCACGCTCTCACCAACCTCTAGTCGGTGTAGGAGGTGTTGCTCATCCGGATTTACTCCGGCGTCATCTACAATTTCATTGTCAAATTTGCATATACGCCGCACTCTACATGATACCTATCATTTGAAACATATATTACTAGAGGGGGTCTTCTTGGGCTCCTCTGTTGCGGCTAGTGCGGCCTGAAGTTGGGCTTTGCACTCTTGAAGCTCATGGGACAATTGGGTATTCTTTTCTGTAAGAACCTACATAACAAATGATCCTTAAATCAGTTATTCTAACTGCTTCAAGTCTCAGGGGCTACTACTATATATAATCATCAAATTCTCTCACCCGTACATCCTTCACATATTGCTCCATGGCTCTGGCTAGACCATTTTGAGCAGCACGGAGGTACGCGTCTCCCGAGTTGAAGGCGTCAAATGCCTCTTGGGAGAAGCAAGCGTCACGGAGAACGGCTCGACGATGCCTGTGGTTCATGGCGCTCTCCACCTCAGAATTTGTGGCGGACATTCTGTCCGCATCCTCTGTCGGAGGAACATTCGTCGTACGCGTCTTGCTCGCTTCCGCTTCCGTGTCCGACCTAGGAGCCCGACTGGAGGAGGCGTGATTGACAACCTCTCCGGACATAGTCTGGTGAGCGTTTTTCTTCCTAGAAAGCACGAGCGTTAATATGTCTTTAAAAAGACGATACCATGGAGAGAGGTGGCACACCATACCTCTGCACCGGTGTCTCAGTCCGGACTGCATTACTTTTTAGCCTGCTCGGCCTCGGAGCCCCTTGTTGGCTAGTCGCCGCAGGCTCGGCATAGCGTCCCAAGGCCCTTCCCTGTAAAACACCATTGGTATACGGTGAGCAAAGTACACAAGGACAAATCCTTTTTACAAAATGTTGGGACTTCAGTCTCAGTAACCTGCCAAGCTGGGAGCAGCCCAGGGTAATCGGACGTAATGGCCACCAAGGCATCGTCGCCGCTTAATTGATAAAATACCTATCGTTCAGCTCCACGGATATGTCCGGATCCTCTTTGAAGGCCGGGTCAAGGGACCGCTCCGGATCCTCTGGTTGTGGAGGTGGGCTGTTGATCTCCCTTACTGCCTTACGCAGCTCCTGCGTTGAATTTGCAAGGTAAAATATTTAACTGTGGGAATATGGAACGAATGGACGCAAAAAGTGTTGACTTACCCAGCTTGGTGGATTGTACATAGAAAATCCGCCCTGTGGATTGACTCGGAGGAATTCGTCCTCTTCTCCCTTGTACAAATCAGACAACATTTTCGCTAGAGCGGCGGATGAGTCCGGCCCTTTGCGGCCATAGAGGGTGGCGTCATCCTCCCCGTTGAAATCCCACATGGGGTGGCCTCGATATTGAAGCGGCTACACCCCCCGCATGATGCATGTTGCCATGACTTCGATCATGGTCAGTCCTGATTGAGCCAACAACTTCATCCGGCTCATCAGGTAAAGTACGTCCCTGTCGTCTTCCTCCTGGGGGCTCCATGGACGCCAGCTGAGGTGCTTCTTCAAAGGAGCATTATCGAGCTCGGGAAGGCCGATCCGAATAGGATCCGGTAGAGGGACGTCTTCTATATAAAACCATTCGGAAGGCCAGTCTTCGGACGCCTTCTTTGGGGTTCTGGATGGATATCCGGTCCCAGCGATGCACCATACTCTGGCTCCGCCTACTTGATATATTGACCCCTTCGGAGAACGGGGCACAAGGCAGAACAACTTTTTCCACAGTGCGAAGTGAGCCTCGCAGCCCAAAAATAGCTCGCAAAGGGCCATGAAGCCAGCGATATGTAGTATGGAGGCATGAGTAAGGTTGTGCAACTGGAGGTCGTAGAACTCCAGAAGCCCCCGGAGAAACGGATGAATTGGAAATCTGAGTCCTCTTATCAAATAAGAAACGAGGCATACCCGCTCTCCCTTAGAGGTACTGGGAAAGGTCTCCGCTTGCTCTCCGCCATTGTAGGTGGTGAGCCCGGCTCGAATCGGGACCATATAAGCTCGGGGGAGAAATCCATGGGTCTGAAGCTTCACCAGTTGGCTGTGCGGGACAGAACGCCTCTCCCAATCTCCGGGCTTGGGGCTGGGAGAACGAGAAGAGGAGCTCCGTCTATCGGCCATGATGGATTTCTTTCAGGCACGCTCCAATGAATGCTCGCTGAGGGAGGATGGTGTGGTTTGGATCTGAATCCTCGTCGCTTTAATAGACAGCTCATTTGCACAGCTAGGGGGTAAATGTAAAAACACCCTGGCCCTTCACATTTGTTCGACATGTGGAAGGTGGCCATTAATGAGCGTGGAAGCCAAGGAGCGCAGCGTTTACAAGGAGCCGGACACTGTTTAACAGGTATTCGGAATTTGGAGAAGAACCTGCCTTGGAATGCCGAAAACAATCTGCGCGCCGGACTCATCGTCATTGAAGCCTGGTTCGGGGGCTACTCAGGGAGTCCTGGATTAGGGGGTATCCGAACAGCAGGACTATGACCTTTGGCCGGACTGTTGGACTATGAAGATACAAGATTGAAGACTTTGTCCCGTATCCGGATGGGACTTTCCTTGGCGTGGAAGGCAAGCTTGGCAATACGGATATTTAGATCTCCTCCCATTGTAACCGACTCTGTGTAACCCAAACCCCATCCGGTGTCTATATAAACCGGAGGGTTTAGTCCGTAGGACACAACAACAACAACAACAATCATACCATAGGCTAGCTTCTAGGGTTTAGCCTCTCTGATCTCGTGGTATATATGCTCTTGTACTACCCATATCATCAATATTAATCAAGTAGGAGTAGGGTTTTACCTCCATCGAGAGGGCCCGAACCTGTGTAAAAACATCGTGTCCCTTGTCTCCTGTTACCATCCGCCTAGACGCACAGTTTGGGACCCCCTACCCGAGATCCGCCGGTTTTGACACCGACAACCACCATGTTCAGTTTCTTTCTCTTAATCCATTTGAATAACGGTGCCTTGTGTAGCTTGCATTGCAATCCCAGGCAGATTACTTGCTCAGAATGGTTAGTTGCCCACTCTTTCTCTGCCTTTGCAAGCTCCGAACATGCGGTTGGTGATCGGTATATATAGGCCACCGGTTATCAACATTAGCCTCAAATTAACCAGCTAGATCAAGCCATCGCCAGTAGCTCCCAGCCGCCCTCACGCACAACACTTGGTCGAGTAATGGCGATGGGTGTCAACAGCGAGGGCCGTGTGGGCGATGGCAGCGCGGACGACGCACATCATATGTTTAGTTTAGGTTTCATTTAGATTTGGTTTAGTTTAGGTTTACTATAGAATTAATTAACAACACATTCAACTATAGTTTTGGAATCCCTATTAGTTGAAACATGAGCATTACAAAGTTTCATATCTATGATCAATTTGTTGACAGACCGTTTAGCTGATCCTTATTTCTCTTCCTGGCAGATGCTAATTTCTTTAGGTTTTGTAACGACCAAACCTCGAAGGATTTGAGTGTCTGTGCTTACCGTGCTAGTCCCTGGATCGAACTCGCTAGCACATACAGTATACATGACTACCAGAATAGCAACTGCATCATTTATTACAACGTATGATCCAGAATGTATAAAATAAAACAATCTGCATAGCACTTCGCTAGCTTTATTCAATCAAACAGCGGAAAGTAGAAGAAAATAACGATGAGTCCCATCATAGCCCACTGGCGATGCTGAGTGCAGACTCGCGACCCTAACGGTACCTTAATCTTTGTCTGAATATCCCGCAACATGAGACACTGCAGCCATATAGGTCAATACTTTGAATGTATTGGCAAGTTACACAGGAGTAATAATATAGCAGACCTACATGTATATGCATAGTACAACAAAAGGAAGGCTTGAGGGTTTATTTTTGCAAAAAGCTATTTTTTGTCCTCATAACTACCTAATAGTCAAATTTTATTTAGTTCTTTTATTACTACAATTATATACACAAGGTTGAGTTGGCAAAATCAACTCCAACCTACACTTTATTAAGTTGCCCAAGAAATTTATTAAGTGTCACATTTGTTAAGATCATCCAACAACTGTAATGGCATAGTTGCTCAAATTTACCCATAACCGGCGGCACGGCTAACCAATTGCTCGGCTTGTCATCGGGGTTGAGCATGATGGGGGCATTCTGTGTGACGAAAATGAAGCATGGCCAAACTGTATGATTTTGTAGGGATAAGCTTGCTTTGGCCTTGTTGTTTTGAAAAAGACATGATTGCTTTATTGGTACGCTCGAAGTATTATTGTTTTTATATCAAATGATAGACTATTGCTTTGAATCACTCGTGTCTTAATATTCATGCCATGATTAGGCATATGATCAAGATTATGCTAGGTAGCATTCCACATCAAAAATTATTCTTTTTTATCATTTACCTACTCGAGGACGAGCAGGATTTAAGCTTGGGGATGCTGATACGTCTCCGTCGTATCTATAATTTTTTATTGTTCCATGCCAATATTATTCACTTTCATATACTTTTTGGCAACTTTTTATATTATTTTTGGGACTAACATATTGATCCAGTGCCCAGTGCCAGTTCCTGTCTGTTGCATGCTTTATGTTTCGCAGAATATCCATATCAAACGGAGTCCAAACGGGATAAAAATGGACGGAGCTTATTTTTGGAAAATATGGAAAATTCCACAAGAAAAATCCACGCGAGACGGTGCCCGAGGTGGTCACGAGCCAGGGGGGCGCGCCCCTCCCCCCTGGGCGTGCCGCCTACCCTCGTGAGCCCACCGTAAGGCGGTTGATGCTCTTCTTTTGCCAAAAGAAAGATAATATTCAGAAAAAAATCACAGAAAAGGTTTCAGGCCAACCGGAGTTACGGATCTCCATATATATGCGAAACGGTGAAACAGAGCCAGAACAGAACACAGAAACAGAGAGATAGATCCAATCTCGGAGGGGCTCTCGCCCCTCCCAAGCCATGGGAGCCAAGGAATAGAGGGGAAACCCTCCTCCCATCTAGGGAGGAGGTCAAGGAAGAAGAAGAAGGAGGGGGGCTCTCTCCCCCTCGCTTCCGGTGGCGCTGGAACGCCGCCGGGGGCCATCATCATCACCGCGATCTTCACCAACACCACCGTCATCTTCACCAACGTCTCCATCACCTTCCCCCCTCTATCTACAGCGGTCCACTCTCCCGCAACCCATTGTACCCTCTACTTGAACATGGTGCTTTACGCTACATACTATTATCCAATGATGTGTTTCCATCCTATGATGTCTGAGTAGATTTCTATTGTCCTATCGGTGATTGATGAATTGCTATGATTGGTTTGAGTTGCATATTTTATTGGTGTTGTCCTATTGTGTGCTCCGTGTCGCGCAAGTGTGAGGGATTCCCGTTGTAGGGATTGCAATATGTTTATGATTTGCTTATGGTGGGTGGCGTGAGTGATAGAAACGCAGACCCGATTAAGTAGGTTGTTCGCGTATGGGATAAAGGGGACTTGATACTTTAATGCTATGGTTGGGTTTTTACCTTAATGAATCTTTAGTAGTTGCGGATGCTTGCTAGAGTTCCAATCATAAGTGCATATGATCCAAGTAGAGAAAGTATGTTAGCTTATGCCTCTCCCTCTAATAGAATTGCAATAATGATTATCGGTCTAGTAACATAGTCAGTTGCCTAGGGACAATTCCACAACTCCTATCACCACTTTTCCATACCCGCTATATTTACTTTATTTGTGTCTTTACCTTAACAACCCCTAGTTTTATTTTCGTGCTCTTTACTTTCATGCAAGCCTATCCAAAAACACCTACAAAGTACTTCTAGTTTTATACTTGTTCTAGGTAAAGCGAACGTCAAGCATGCGTAGAGTTGAATCGGTGTTCGATAGAACTTGAGGGAATATTTGTTCTACCTTTAGCTCCTGGTTGAGTTCGACACTCTTACTTATCGAAAGAGGCTACAATTGATCCCCTATACTTGTGGGTTATCAAGACCTTTTTCTGGCGCCCTTGCCGGGGAGCAATAGCGTGGGGGTGAATATTCTCGTGTGTGCTTGTTTGCTTTATCACTAAGTAATTTTTATTTGCTGTTCTTAGTTGTTCTCTATATTTAGTTATGGATATGGAACACGGAATACCTTAAAAATTACGTGTACTTGTCACTCATGGAGATGGGGAACCTCCTAAAACCCTCGATGTTGGTTATGTGAAAGATATTATGTACTATTTTAATAATCCTGAGAAAACCCCATTCAATTATGTAATGGGAGTAACATTGGATCAACGTGAATACTTTAGGGATTATCGCTTGACACAAAAAGGGAAACTATTATGGGATCAAATTCATACATTGAAGTGTTATGCTTGGCAGCTATGCGTGGAATATGATTATACTTGTTGCTCTAGGATGAATTCTCCACACCTTCCCTTTTCATGCAAATTTAATGATAATGAAACCTTAGCTTCTTATGCTACAGGTATATAAGATTACTATGATGTGGAACAAATAGAAGAATTTGTTGCTTTTATGGGTGCTTATGAAATTGAAGCTATGTGTAAAGAGTTTGAGGATTTTGATGATGTTGTTTATAGATCTGAAAATTTATCTATCCTCAAATATTGCTATGAGAATTATAAATACAATTAAGAAATTAATGCACTTATTAAGAAAGTCTACGCTGTCCAAGAAGAGACTAATATTTTGAAGGAGTCTATGGAAGAAGAAATTGATGAAACTGTGAGATCATTGGATGAAAAAGATGATGAGGAGAGCGAAGAAAAAAAGGTGGAAGAGCGGATTAGCTACCCGTGCCCACCTTCTAATGAGAGTAACCCTCCAACTCATACATTATTTAATTCCCCTTCGTGCTTACCGAAGGATGATTGCTATGATGATTGTTATGATCCCGTTGATTCTTTTGAAATATCCCTTTTTTATGATGCTTGCTATGCTTATGGCCAAGATGCCAATATGAATTATGCTTATGGACATGAACTTGCTATAGTTCCTTATGTTAAACATGAAATTGTTGCTATTGCACCCATGCATGATAGTCCTATTATCTTTTTAAATTCTCACGATTATACTATATCGGAGAAGTTTGCACTTATTAAGGATTATATTGATGGGTTGCCTTTTACCGTTGCACATGATGATTTTGATAGATATAATATGCATGTGCTTGCTGCTCCTACTTGCAATTATTATGAGAGAGGAACTATATCTCCACCTCTCTATGTTTCCAACACGATAAAATTGCAAGAAACTGTTTATACTATGCATTGGCCTTTACTTTATGTGCATGAATTGTTGTTTTATGACATGACGATGCATAGGAAGAGAGTTAGACTTCGTCATTACATGATATATATTACTTTGTTCTCACTACTAAATTACAAATCAATGCTAATTAAAATTGGCTTTGATATACCTTGGGATCCGGGTGGATTCATTACTTGAGCACTATATGTCTAGCTTAATGGCTTTAAAGAAAGCGCTGCTAGGGAGAAAATCCGGAAGTTTTAGAAAATCATTTATTTCTGTTGAGTGCTTTCATATAGTTTAAAAACAACAAAAATAAAGAGGGGAACCCAAAACTTTTTCAAAAAGGAAAGTGAAAGTGAGAAAGACAAGCATTGTTGAAGTGGGAGAGCTCCTTGAACTTTGTTCATGCTCACGACAACTTTGTGAATCTTAATTACAAAAACTTTTCAACAAAAATAATTATCCCCCTGTACAATTCCATTGTATTATAAAAATAATGTGCCAAGGTTTGCCTTTAGGATGTTTACAATGCTTGTTGGTTTGTGTGGTGCAGGACAGAAACTTTGGTTGTAGTGCGTAAATTTTAATTTTTTACTGGAACGTCAAATGGTTCTGATTCTTTTTTCACTGTCTTTCTGTAAAATTTTTGTATTTTTCCTAATTTTGGAAGAATTTTTCAAGTACAAGAAGTATGGTGAATGTTCAGATTGCTACAGACTCTTCTGTTTTAGACAGATTCTGTTTTTGATGCATAGTTTGCTTGTTTTGATGAAACTATCAATTTATATCAGTGTATTAAGCCATGAAAAAGTTATACTACAGTAGACACAATGCAAGAACAAAATACGAATTGGTTTGCAACAGTACTTAGAGTGGTGATTTGCTTTATTATACTAACGGATCTTACCGAGTTTTCTGTTGAAGTTTTGTGTGGATGAAGTGTTTGATTGAGAAGGTTTCGATGTGAGAAGAAGGAAGAGAGGAAAGATATCAAGCTTGGGGATGCCCGAGGCACCCCAAGTAAATATTCAGGGAGACTCAAGTGTCTAAGCTTGGGGATGCTGGGGAGGCATCCCCTCTTTCTTCAACAAATATCGGTATGTTTTCAGATTCGTTTCGTTCATGCAATATGTGCAAGTCTTGGAGCGTCTTTTGCAATTAGGTTTTTATTTTTTCTTTTATGCACCATGCTGGTATGGGATGGTCCTTGGTTGATTTATAGAATGCTCATTACACTTCACTTATATCTTTTTAGCATGGCTTTATAGAATGCTTCATGTGCTTCACTTATATCATTTGAAGTTTGGATTGCCCGCTTCTCTTTACATATACAACCGCCATTTGTAGAATGCTCTTTTGCTTCACTTATATTTGTTAGAGTTTGGGCATATCTTTTGTAGAAACAATTAAACTCTCTTGCTTCACTTATATCTATTTGGAGTGATGACAGGAATTGGTCATTCACATGGTTAGTCATAAAATCCTACATAAACTTGTAGATCGCTGAATATGATATGTTCGATTCCTTGCAATAGTTTTGCGATATAAAGATGGTGATATTAGAGTTATGCTAGTGGGTGGTTGTGGATTGTAGAGACACTTGTGT
Organism: Aegilops umbellulata; assembly: GCA_032464435.1. NCBI lineage: Eukaryota > Viridiplantae > Streptophyta > Magnoliopsida > Poales > Poaceae > Aegilops > Aegilops umbellulata. The sequence continues at coordinate 186,348,676 of CP136055.1, forward strand.
TGAGGTTTGCAAGTCCCGTATCATGCATGTATGGTAACCATTGTGTGAAAAATTTGAAGCATGGGGTGTTTCTTTGATTGTCTTCCTTATGAGTGGCGGTCGGGGATAAGCGATGGTCTTTTCGTACCAATCTATCCCCCTAGGGGCATGCATAGTAGTACTTTGCTTCGAGGGCTAATAAACTTTTGCAATAAGTATATGAGTTCTTTATGACTAATGTGAGTCCATGGATTATACGCACTTTTACCTTTCCATCATTGCTAGCCTCTTCGGTACCGTGCATTGCCCTTTCTCACCTCGACAGTTGGTGCAAACTTCGCCGGTGCATCCAAAACACGTGATACGATACGCTCTGTCACACATAAGACTAATTATATCTTCCTCAAAACAGCCACCATACCTACCTATTATGGCATTTCCATAGCCATTCCGAGATATATTGCCATGCAACTTCCATCATCATTATATACATGACTTGAGCATTCATTGTCATATTGCTTTACATGATCGTAAGATAGCTAGCATGATGTTTTCATGGCTTGTCCGTTTTTTGATGTCATTGCTACGCTAGATCATTGCACATCCCGGTACACCGCTGGAGGCATTCATATAGAGTCATACGTTTGTTCTAGTATCGAGTTGTAATATTGAGTTGTAAGTAAATAAAAGTGTGATGATCATCATTATTAGAGCATTGCCCCAGTGAGGAAAGGATGATGGAGACTATGATTCCCCCACAAGTCGGGATGAGACTCCGGACGAAAAAAAACGGCCAAAAAAAGAGAAGGCCCAAAAAAAGAGAAAATAAAAAAATGAGAGAAAAAGAGAGAAGGGGCAATGTTACTATCCTTTTACCACATTTGTGCTTCAAAGTAGCACCATGTTCTTCATATAGAGAGTCTCTTGAGTTCTCACTTCCATATACTAGTGGGAATTTTCATTGTAGAACTTGGCTTGTATATTCCAACGATGGGCTTCCTCAAATGCCCTAGGTCTTCATAAGCAAGCAAGTTGGATGCACACCCACTTAGTTTCTTTTGTTGAGCTTTCATACACTTATAGCTCTTAGTGCATCCATTGCATGGCAATCCCAACACCTCGCATTGACATCAATTGAGGGACATCTCCATAGCCCGTTGATTAGCCGCGTCGATGTGAGACTTTCTCCTTTTTTGCCTTCTCCACATAACCTCCATCATTATATTCAATTCCACCTATAGTGCTATATCCATGGCTTGTGCTCATGCGTGAGGGTTGAAAAAGCTGAAGCGAGTTAAAACGTATGAACCAATTGCTCGGCTTGTCATCGGGGTTGTGCATGATGGGGGCATTTTGTGTGACGAAAATGAAGCATGGCCAAACTGTATGATTTTGTAGGGATAAGCTTGCATTGGCCTTGTTGTTTTGAAAAAGACATGATTGCTTTATTGGTACGCTCGAAGTATTATTGTTTTTATGTCAAATGATAGACTATTGCTTTGAATCACTCATGTCTTAATATTCATGCCATGATTAGGCATATGATCAAGATTATGCTAGGTAGCATTCCACATCAAAAATTATTCTTTTTTATCATTTACCTACTCGAGGACAAGCAGGATTTAAGCTTGGGGATGCTGATACGTCTCCGTCGTATCTATAATTGTTGATTGTTCCATGCCAATATTATTCACTTTCATATACTTTTTGGCAACTTTTTATATTATTTTTGGGACTAACATATTGTTCCAGTGCCCAGTGCCAGTTCCTGTCTGTTGCATGTTTTATGTTTCGCAGAATATCCATATCAAACGGAGTCCAAACGGGATAAAAACGGACGGAGCTTATTTTTGGAAAATATGGAAAATTCCAGAAGAAAAATCCACGCGAGGCGGTGCCCGAGGTGGTCATGAGGCAGGGGGGCGCGCCCCTCCCCTGGGCGCGCCGCCTACCCTCGTGAGCCCACCGTAAGGTGGTTGATGCTCTTCTTTTGCCGCAAGAAAGATAATATTCGGAAAAAAATCACAGAAAAGGTTTCAGGCCAATCGGAGTTACGGATCTCCATATATATGCGAACGGTGAAACAGAGCCAGAACAGAACACAGAAATAGAGATATAGATCCAATCTCGGAGGGGCTCTCGCCCCTCCCAAGCCATGGGAGCCAAGGAACAGAGGGGAAACCCTCCTCCCATCTAGGGAGGAGGTCAAGGAAGAAGAAGAAGGAGGGGGGCTCTCTCCACCTCGCTTCCGGTGGCGCCGGAACATCGCCGGGGGCCATCATCATCACCGCGATCTTCACCAATACCACCGTCATCTTCACCAACGTCTCCATCACCTTCCCCCCTCTATCTACACCGGTCCACTCTCCCGCAACCCGCTGTACCCTCTACTTGAACATGGTACTTTATGCTTCATATTATTATCCAATGATGTGTTGCCATCCTATGATGTCTCAGTAGATTTCTATTGTCCAATCGGTGATTGATGAATTGCTATGATTGGTTTGAGTTGCATATATTATTGGTGTTGTCCTATTGTGCCCTCCGTGTCGCGCAAGCGTGAGGGATTCCCGTTGTAGGGATTGCAATATGTTTATGATTTGCTTATGGTGGGTGGCGTGAGTGACAGAAACACAGACCCGAGTAAGTAGGTTGTTCGCGTATGGGATAAAGGGGACTTGATACTTTAATGCTATGGTTGGGTTTTTACCTTAATGAATCTTTAGTAGTTGTGGATGCTTGCTAGAGTTCCAATCATAAGTGCATGTGATGCAAGTAGAGAAAGTATGTTAGCTTATGCCTCTCCCTCAAATAGAATTGCAATAACGATTATCGGTCTAGTAACATAGTCAGTTGCCTAGGGACAATTCTACAACTCCTATCACCACTTTTCCATACTCGCTATATTTACTTTAGTTGTGTCTTTACCTTAACAACCCCTAGTTTTATTTTTGTGCTCTTTACTTTCTTGCAAGCCTATCCAAAAACACCTACAAAGTACTTCTAGTTTTATACTTGTACTAGGTAAAGCGAACGTCAAGCGTGCGTAGAGTTGTATCGGTGATCGATAGAACTTGAGGGAATATTTGTTCTACCTTTAGCTCCTCGTTGGGTTCGACACTCTTACATATTGAAAGAGGCTACAATTGATCCCCTATACTTGTGGGTTATCAGGCGGCCGTCCACTTACATTCAGAGGGTATAAACCATGATGTTCTTGAAACCACCCTAGCAATACCACTTCCGCCCAGAGGTTAATTAAATCCTGAGTTACTACTCAAATTATTATATATATAATCCTCACATAAACTCTATGAATACACGAACCACCCCCGTCTACAAAGCATAGCAACCTACAACTGCCACGATTCGCAAAGTCGGGAAGATAACTCAACAGCATAGCAAAATTATATATTAATCCTATACATGCATATATTCATAGTGTGATATAACTACATGCATAGAAAACAATAGGTAAAGGATGATCAACATGTAACTTGCCTTGGTTCTGGTTCAGAAAGTCACACTCTTGACAATAGTTCACGTCGCACCTCGGACAATCTACACGTTTCACATAATTCAACAAATCAATCACTGGAACACAAAAAGAAACAAAACAAAACCAACAGCAAGAAAAACATTTTAAAAACTCGACAATAGAAGCCTAACAGCACCTAAAAAGCACTACGGTCACAATGCAAAAATAATCACTCGATTCCGATAAACGGTTCGAAAGTTACGGCCTCCGGAAGATTTATTTCAAATTCAAACGAATTCAAATTGGAACAGTGCAAACATGTGCAAAGTCGGTACTGTGATAATGTGCTGATTTTTGTGAGTGCACAGGAAAAAGAATTACCTAAATTGGAGTTATACACTAAAAGTTATAGCAATTAGAAGTTTTGGTGAAAAACAGAAAAAGACGAAAAGAACGGCAGAAAACTCCTGATCTGCCCATGCGTTTACTGTAGCTGGTTGCCACGTGGAAGCACGTGATTGGTTGGAGGACCTCCTGTGCGTGCGTGCTCACCAAAAGTAGAGGAGGGTGGCGGCGGTCTCAGTCGTCGACGGTGGCGGCTCTCCGGCGAAGGGGAAGTGATGGGTGGGTGCGGCGTCGAGCGGCGGAGGCGTAGGTAAGGTCGCGCGGCGACGGGGCGTCCTCTGTGGGCAGCAACGGCGACGGGAACGGTGGTGTACTCCGGCGGCGGCGGACGTCGGTGGCGGCAGCGTTCTGGTGCTCTGCAGGGTACTTCGAGGTGTCAAAAGAGTTCGTCGTCGAGTGGGGGTTCGAGGGGTGCAGGCAGCGCGGCTCTGCGGTCTCTTACGACGACGGAATCGAACGAAGAAACGGCGGCGGCAGCGGAGCTTCTCCCAAGATCCAAAACGCTCTACAGAGGCGTGCGGTCGACGAGGGGTGGGGAAAGGCGAGCGGTAGGGTTCTTCGGAGTCCTGGGCTCGCGCGTGATGTCCCTGGAGCACACGGAATCAACCAGGGCACGAGAGCGATCCAGGCTCGGCTTCAGGTCCCTGGGTCAGCGGCTGAAGGCGGGGTGGATCAGGCGCGGGTCAGGCGCGGTTCGGGCGAGGCTGCGGCGTATCGCTTCGCGTAGATAGGTGGGCTGCGGGCGACGGAAGCTGGGCTGGCGGCGCGGGCGGTGGTTGCTGGGCCGCGGGCTAGCTGGGCCGCGCTACGGCGCTATGCTGCGCTGCTTTAAAAAAACTACAGCAGCAGAACAAAATAAATAAAATAAAATACGCAGTATAAATTCTAAATAGAAATACCTAGACACACAGTAAAAATAGCTCTACAACTATAAACTACAGGAACACTAGTTCCAACAGCAATGCAATTTTGTAAAATAATTTTGATGCAATAGGCCACTCAAACAGCAATAAAACAATCAAATAAAATATTTTTAAGATTGCAAAAATTACCAGAACATATCAGATGAACTGGAAATAATATTCTGCACATTATGAACATTTTTAAAATAGGGGAGAAGTCATGTTATCTCCACTCCAATAAATTGCCTTTAATTGCATAATGAAAAGAATATTGCAGAAGAGCAAATAATGCATGGAAAATATGATGTGCATATGTATGATCTATTAACATCCTAATTTAGGAAAATTGGGATGTTACAAACCTACCCCCCTTAAGATGAATCTTGCCCTCGAGATTCGGGTTGGCTAGCAAATAGGTGTCGGTGATCCTGCCTGAGATCTTCCTCTCGTTCCCAGGTAGCTTCCTCCTCTGTGTAATGATCCCACTGAACCTTGCATAACTTAATTGTCTTGGTGCGAGTAACTCTCTCTGCTGTCTCCAGAATCTTAACAGGGTTCTCCTCATATGTCAAATCACTCTCCAACTGAATTGCCTCAAGTGGCACCGTGTCCCTCAATGGAACATCCATCATCTCTGCATGACACTTCTTCAACTCAGATACATGAAACACATTATGAACTCCTGACAAGGATTCTTGCAACTCTAGCTGATAAGCTACCTCTCCTCTACGCTCCAAGATCTTATATGGCCACACAAAACGTGGTGCTAACTTACCTTTGATTCCAAACCTCTTAATTCCACGAAGTGGTGAAACTCTAAGATACGCATGGTCTCCTACCTCATATGTCACCTCCTTACGTTTTGCATCAGCATAACTCTTCTGCCTGGACTGTGCTACCTTTAGCCTGTCACGAATCAATTTGACCTTCTCCTCAGCATCTCTTATTAAGTTTGGTCCAAAGAATTGACGCTCTCCAACCTCATCACACATCAATGGTGTCCTGCACTTCCTACCATACAATACCTCAAATGGTGCCATCTTCAGACTAGCCAAGTAACTGTTATTATATGAGAACCTGCATAAGGTAAATTATCATCCCAACTAGACCCATAGTCCAAAACATAAGCTCTCAACATATCCTCCAAAATCTGATTTACCCTCTCTGTCTGCCCATCTGTCTGTGGATGGAAAGCTGTACTAAACTCCAGCCTGGTGCCCAAAGATTCATGCAACTGACACCAAAAGTTGGATGTGAACTGAGTACCTCTATGAGACACTACCTTCCTTGGCACTCCATGCAGACAAAAAAATTTAGACATATAAATCTTTGCTAGCTGAGCACTGGTATAAGTTGTCTTTACCGGGATGAAGTGAGCGACTTTAGTCAAACGTTCAACAACTACCCAAATAGAATCATAACCTGACCGAGTCCTGGGTAGACCTATAATGAAATCCATACCAATCTCATCCCACTTGCAATCAGGTATAGGCAATGGCTGTAACAAACCTGTAGGTCTCTGATGTTCTGCTTTAACCCTCTGTCACACATCACATGTTGCAATATATCCAGCAATTTCCCTCTTCAGGCTAGGCCACCAAAATCTTTCCCTTGAATCCAAATACATCTTAGTATTACCTGGGTGAATAGAATAAGGTGAATCATGCGCCTCCTGTAGAATCAACTTCCTGATATCTGCATCATGACTTACACAAATACGCTTCTCAAACCATATGGCTCCATGTTCATCCTCATGGAAACCTTCTGCCTTACCTTTAGCCATATTCTGTTTTATCTCAGCAATCTCCTTATCACCCTTTTGAGCTTCTCTGATCCTGTCATGCAAAGTAGGCTTTACCTCTAGTGTTGCTAAATATCCCTTAGGAACCATCTCCAATCTGAGATTCCCGAACTGTTCACATAACTCGGGTGGCATATTATCAATATTAACTGCATTAACATGGCTCCTACGACTCAATGCATCAGCAACGACATTAGCCTTACCAGGATGATACTGCACATTCAAATCATAATCCTTAATAAGCTCCAACCATCTCCTCTGCCTGAGGTTCAAATCCTTCTGAGTAAAAATATACTTCAAGCTCTTATGATCAGTAAATATATCACAATGATTGCCAATAGGATATGGCCTCCAAGTTTTCAATGCATGCACAACTGAGGCTAACTCCAAATCATGTGTAGGATAATTATGCTCATGATTCTTAAGCTGACGTGAAGCATATGAAAAAACTTTACCTTCCTGCATCAAAACACTCCCAAGTCCTTGACGATAAGCATCACAATATACCTCGAAGTCTTTATGTATATCCGGTAGAGTTAAGACTGGTGTTGTAACCAAACGTTGCTTCAACTCCTGAAAACTGGCTTCACATTCATCAGTCCAAACAAATTTCTTCTCTTTATTCAACAATTCAGACATAGGCTTGGCAATCTTGCAAAAGTTCTCAATAAACCTCCTATAATAAACTGCAAGTCCCAAAAAGCTGTGAATCTCCCCAACTATCGTGGGTGTCTCCCACTCTGTAACTGCTGCAACCTTAGATGGATCAACCGCAACTCCATTACCTGACACAACATGTCCAAGGAATGCAACCTCATCTAGCCAAAATTTGCATTTGCTGAACTTCGCATACAACTGACGTTCCCTCAATTTCTCCAATACCAAATGCAAATGCACATCATGCTCTTGCTTATTCTTGGAGAACACCAATATATCATCAATGAAAACAACCACAAATTTATCCAAGAACTCCATAAACACCTTGTTCATCATATTCATGAAGTATGCAGGGGCATTAGTCAATCCAAATGACATAACAGTATACTCATACAACCCATACCTCGTAGTAAAAGCAGTCTTGGGAATATCTTGCTCATGAATCTTTAATTGAGGATAACCAGAACGAAGATCAATCTTAGAAAACACAGTAGCTCCCTCCAACTGGTCAAATAGATCATTTATCATAGGCAAAGGATACTTATTCTTAATGGTTACCTCATTCAGAGAACGATAATCAACACACATCCTCAAGGTCCCATCCTTCTTCTCCACAAACAAAACTGGAGATCCCCAAGGTGATGAACTGGGGCGAATAAATCCTTGTGCCTGCAATTCTCTTATCTGCTTCTTCTATTAGTCCAACTCTTAAGGAGGCATTCTATACGGTCTCTTTGCAATAGGTCCAGTGCCTGGTATTAAATTAATAAGAAACTCAATATCTCCATCTGGTGGCATACCTGGCAACTCGTCTGGAAATACATCTGGATAATCTCTCACAACTGGCACCTCTTCCAGGCTACCCCCTTAAGAGAGTTCACCTGCACCTGATTACGCTTATACTTACACACATATTTGATCCTCTTCCCTCCTGGTGTACTAAGAGTAATAGATCGACTGGCACAATCAATACGACCTTTCTATAACTGCAACCAATCCATACCCAGAATAATATCCAGACCTTGTGACTTCAATATAATCAAATCTATAGGAAACTCATGCTTCCCAATAGACAAAGTCAACTGATGAAAACCAACACCTACTATCATCTCAGCTCCTGGGGAATTCACTCTAATAGGCATACTAAGGGTTTTGGTTGGCAAGAATAGATGAGTTATAGATATAATAGGGGCAAAGGCTATCTATATATAAATATATTCTACCCATATGCATAATATGATCAAGCCAACAAAACACAACAACGAATAACACCAACAAACAAACAAACAACAAACAACAAACAATATGATAATATTATATTTATATATATATATATATATATATATATATAGTCGAATAATTTCGACACTAAGCAATTTAACAAACAACTACCAATCAAGCAAACAATCTAGTATCTTCATTCCACGAAAGTGGGCATAATCAGATGCGCTAACACGATAACGTTGCAATATAAAACAAGCATGAATGGTGGTCTCAGCACTAGTTCCTACTTAACTGTTCAACATACTTGAGGGGGTTAACTAATAAACAGCAAGAAGTATAGCTGGTTTATAAAATAATTTTCACTCCTATGGCTTTTCAAATCCATTTTCTAGGGTCGCATCCTACAGTCGACACACTACTCTGATACCATATGTAACGACCAAACCTCGAAGGATTTGAGTCTCTGTGCTTACCGTGCTAGTCCCTGGATCGAACTCGCTAGCACACACAGTATAGATGAATACCAGAATAGCAAGTGCATCATTTATTACAACGTATGATCCAGAATGTATAAAATAAAACAATCTGCATAGCACTTGGCTAGCCTTATTCAATCAAACAGCGGAAAGTAGCAGAAAATTAAGATGAGTCCCATCATAGCCAACTGGCGATGCTGAGTGCAGACTCGCGACCCTAACCGTACCTTACTCTTCGTCTGAATATCCTGCAACATGAGACGTTGCAGCCATATAGGTCAATACTTTGAATGTATTGGCAAGTTACATAGGAGTAATAATATACCAGACCTACATGTATATGCATAGTACAACAAAAGGAAGGCTTGAGGGTTTATTTTTGCAGAAAGCTGATTTTCTCCTCATAACTACCTAATAGTCAAATTTTATTTAGTTCTTTCATTACTACAATTATATACACAAGGTTGAGTTGGCAAAATCAACTCCAACCTAGCCTTTATTAAGTTGCCCAACAAATTTATCAAGTGTCACATCTGTTAAGATCATCCAACAACTGTAATGGCATAGTCGCTCAAATTTACCCATAACCGGGGGCACGGCTAATCATGATAAGTTTTAATACTCTGCAGACTTTTGTACGCTTTACCCACTGGACCCAATCCGAAGATTGAGACAAAATCTTTCAAAAGAGGTTCCCTTAACCACCTGACGACCACATCCCACCTACATATGCTACATCTGTCGACACTGTCTGGGCAAGGGTTCCAACAACTGATCAACTAAGCCAGAGCCCATATAGCGAGTGGCCGCACATGGAAGCTACTAGTCACTAAGTCTGTCTGATCTTTTTGAACCTTGGCGGCCGCCCACTTACATTCAGAGGGTATAAACCATGATGTTCTTGAAACCACCCTAGCAATACCACTTCCGCCCAGAGGTGAATTAAATCCTGAGTTACTACTGAAATTATTATATATATAATCCTCACATAAACTCAATGAATACACGAACCACCCCCGTCTACAAAGCATAGCAACCTACAACTAACACGATTTGCAAAGTCGGGAAGATAGCTCAACAGCATAGCAAAATTATATATTAATCCTATACATGCATATATTCATAGTGTGATATAACTACATGCATAGAAAACAATAGGTAAAGGATGATCAACATGTAACTTGCCTTGGTTCTGGTTCAGAAAGTCACACTCTTGACAATAGTTCGCGTCGCACTCCAGACAATCTACATGTTTCACACAATTCAACAAATCAGTCACCGGAACATGAAAAGAACCAAAACAAAACCAACAGCAAGAAAAACATTTTAAAAACTCAACAACATAAGCCTAACAGCACCTAGAAAGCACTACGGTCACAACGCAAAAATAATCACCCGATTTCGATAAACGGTTTGAAAGTTACGGCCTCCGGAAGATTTATTTCAAATTCAAACGAATTCAAATTTGAACAGTGCAAACATGTGCAAAGTCGGTACTGTGACAATGTGCTGATTTTTGTGAGTGCACAGGAAAAAGAATTACCTAAATTGGACTTATACACTAAAAGTTATAGCAATTAGAAGTTTTGGTGAAAAACTGAAAAAGACAAAAAGAACGGCAGAAAACTCCTGATCTGCCCATGCGTTTACTGTAGCTGGTTGCCACATGGCAGCACATGATTGGTCGGAGGACCTCACGTGCGTGCATGCTCACCAAAAGCAGAGGACGGCGGCGGCGGTCTCGGGCGTCGGTGGTGGCGGCTCTGCGGCGAGTCTCCGGTGAAGGGGAAGTGATGGGTGGGTGTGGCGTCGAGCGGCAGAGGCGTACGTGAGGTCGGGCGGCGACGGGGCATCCTTTGCGGGCAGCAACGACGACGGGAACGGTGGTGTTCTCCGGCGGCGGCGGACGTCGGTGGCGGCAGTGTTCTGGTGCTCTACAGGGTACTTCGAGGTGTCAAAAGAGTTCGTCGTCGAGTGGGGGTTCGAGGGGTGCAGGCAGCGCAGCTCTGCGGTCTCTTATGACGACGGAATCGACCGAAGAAACGGCGGTGGCGGCGGAGCTTCTCCTGAGAACCAAAACGCTCTACGGAGGCATGCGGTCGACGAGGGGTGGGGAAAGGCAAGCAGTAGGGTTCTTCGGGGTCCTGGGCTCACGCGTGATGTCCCTGGAGCACATGGAATCAACCAGGGCACGAGAGCAATCCAGGCTCGGCTTCAGGTGCGTGCGGTGCGGCCGGAGGAAGGAGAAAGCGGCACGGGGCCCGCGGGTCAGCGGTTGAAGGCGGGGTGGATCGGGCGCGGGTCAGGCGCGGTTCGGGCGAGGCTGTGGCGTACCGCTTCGCGTAGATAGGTGGGCTGCGGGCGACGGAAGCTGGGCTGGTAGCGCGGGCGGTGGTTGCTGGGCCGCGGGCTAGCTGGGACGCGCTACGGCGCTATGCTGCGCTGCTTTAAAAAAAAACTACAGCAGCAGAACAAAATAAATAAAATAAAATACGCACTATAAATTCTAAATAGAAATACCTACTGTCGGTGGGAAATCTGCCTCCACGAACACCTATGGGGACCGAGCCCCATTCTTGGTTCGGCGGGGGGCGGAGGTCGCGCGAATAGCAGATCGAGGCGATGCACACAAGGGGTTTACCCAGCTTCGGGCCGCACGGATGCGTAAAAGCCTACTGCTGCTTTGTGGTTTGGTATTGTGTTCTTGCTCGGGAGCGTGTGGTGCTACAGTACACGCGAGCTGCTGGCGAGACCGAGCGTGAATGGCCTCCCCCCTCCCCGTTGTGCATGGGGCCTCCTTTTATATGTGCAAGGGGTTACCCATAGGTGGCAATGTAGGCGGGGGTAAAACTGGAAAACGCTGTGTTGGGTACAGCTGTTTCCACAGTGCTATCATACCTAACTCTTACGGCAGGGGACAAGGGCATTAAATGCCCGTCTGGGTCGCCCAAACAGTGCAGGAAAGGGGCCGTCAGGAGGGCCACCGTTCGCCACGATGGCTACTCTGTCAGCGTTGCTTCGCCACTGCATGCCCCTGGCTGCGTAGCCTCTCGCCACGTACGCCTGGAATGGCCCCAGAGCGACGCGTGAGTGGATGAGCTGGAGCGCAGGCGTGGGGTGGTGACTTTCCGCGGCAAGCGCCTTGCCGCGGTTGGTGCCTTGTCGCGCCCGGGAGCTTGTCGCTCACCGGTCCTTGCCGGGACGCGGGGCGCGTCGCAGCAAGTATCTTGTCGTGCCTCGGTCGGCCTTCCCGGCAAGCTACTCTTGCCGGGGCCTTGTGCTTGGAGCCGCCGTCCCGGCAAGCTCCTCTTGCTGGGGCCTTGCTCTCTTCGGGTGGCCTTCCCGGCAGGCTCCTCCTACCGGGGCCTTGGCTCAAATACTTTGTTCTTGGATGGCCCAAAAAGGGACCACGGAGAGTTTTGGCGATCGCCTGGCAAGCCTCGCCGCGGGGTGCTACGACTGCCCGTGCACAAGTTCGGGGGTACTAAGGTACCCCTACTTTAGTACACCGACAGGAGCCCCCGGGCCTGGGCCATACACGTTGCCGAGCGCTGTTGGGCCAGGCCCAAAACAGTGTATGGGCACGCGCGGCCTGGGTCTCGCTGCATCAGCTTCTGCATCCACCACGTCCTCCCCGAACGGCACGCGTCGAACGCGGCATCATGGGGAGAGGCGTGCATGACGCGGGCGGCGTGCGCGGGGCTGAGCCCCGCAGGCATGCGTCACGTCGTAATAAAGGGGGACGGTTCGCGCTATCCCCATAAGTGGAGGAAGGCGTGGAGGCGCGGCTCGTTTGCTGGACGGTGCCGAGGCACGGTTTCCGAGGCGCCCGCTCCCCACGATCACGGGGCGAGGGGAGGTCGCCTCATCCGTCGCCTCGGTCCTGCACGCCAGCCATGCGACTTCCATGCGCCTCGGGTCGCAGACGGTGGAGGCAGGAAACCGGGCCGAGGCAGCAGGCCGGTCCCAGTCGCCTGCTCTTCCTGCGTCTTGATTGGCTGAGCGGGGCGGTCGAGCCCCCACCCTGCTCCTTTATAAGGAGCAAGAAGGGGGGGGCGACGAAAACCCACACTCCTCCATCTTCGCTTCTCTTCAGCTTCTGATCCCCTCTCTCCATTCGCCATGGAGAAAGGGAATCCTGGTCTTTCATCGGTGGTGGCGAGGGCCGCCGCTAGGCAACGCGCCCCTCCTCCCCTTGCAGCCGCGGTGGCAGAGCCAACCGTAAGGGGAAGCGGGAGGGGGCGAGGTCGTGGACGAGGCCGTGGACAAGGTCGTGGACGAGGCGGACGGGGCGACACGCCGGCCTCGCCTCCGCTAGCGGCTCCTCTTCTCACGGAAGTCCACATCGGGGACGACCCTTGCGAGTTCTTCGTCAGGCTGCGCCGGGCGCCTCGTCGTCGCCTCCGTCTCCCGGCTCCCTTCGCGAGCGTGATGGAGATGGAACAACCCGAGACGCTAAGACTGCGCATGAGGGGCTGCGGGATCAGCGGCACGCGGGTCCACGTCGAGTCCCCAGCCCCAGGCGTGATGTATCTTGGTCAGGGTGGAAGACGTTCGCCCGTATCCACAGCTTGATGGAGGGGTTCACCCTCCATTTTAAGTTGATGGAGGGCGACCTCCTCTCCCTGAAGGCCTTCAGGGACTTTGGGACCTGGGCCCAGTGCTGCATGGATAGCTCCTCCGACAGCGAAGGCTCCCCCTCGAGCGAGAGTGACGAGGAGGGGAGCAACAGCGACGATGAGGGTAGCGGTCGTCGGGATGACGGGTCCGACTAGGCGACGGTCGCGGCTCCGCATGGCACCGGCGACCCCATCATCCATGTCGCCGGCTCCTTGAGCTTCCCGGTATCGTCTTCTTGGGCGGCTGGAGTGGCGAGGCTGCGGAAGAGGAAGAGGGCTGGCGGCAAGGCCGTCAACTTGGAGTACGAGGGCCAGATGCCCTCGATAGCGTGTTGACATCCCGCTGCCTCATCTTCGAGCTCCACTTCCGGCGCCGCCGTCACCATCCATCCTCCGGAGCCCCCGGACGGCCCTCCGGGCATTCCGTTTGTGTCTTCTGCCACCCGTAGCTCGCCTAGGCGCCCCTTTTGCCCTTTTCGCCTCCTTGTCCTACCTCCTGAGGAGAGAGACAAGAAAGGGATTACAGGCATCTTATCTTTTTTCAATCTGTAAGCCCTCGGGCCTTAGCTGTGTTTAAAACTTGTAATCACATCTTTCATGTTTTTCATTCTCTCTGAACTGTACCTGAGCGGAATGTTTTTAATGAAAAGGGGATGTTTGCCGGGCCATTTGTCCCATGGGTAAAACCCACGCCAAGGAGCGAATCCTTTATGTCGTTAATATAGACACTTCTTTGCCCGGCAACAGGCCCTGCCGTCTTCCCGCGCCACTCGACCTTCCTCACGCCTTTGGCGGAGGTAGGGATGAGGCGGGTTCGGGCTCCCCATTCCGTTCCTTTGCCGCCGCGGCTACTACCGAAACTGGCCCCAGGAACGCGCTCCGGGGCCCAGAGTTAAGGGAGCACGGCAGCTTTTTAGGAAGGAATAAGGTTTTCGCATTCCTCAGTTCATAAGAGAATGCATGATAAGGGATGAAAGACTTATCTGGGATTGCAGCCCCCGACAACTTTGGCTTGCCGCGGGCGAATCTTTATGCTTGCAGCCCCCGGCAACACTGGTTCGCCGGGGACTAGATGCTGGTCCGCCCTTCTTCTCTTCTTCGTCCTTAAGTAGTCTAGCCAGGATATGCAAAACCCTGCGAACCAAAGGAAACGAAAGAACAGGAAAAAGGACGCAGACTCGACCTCTAAGCTAGGGGTTAGCAGCTGTTAGGCACTATCAACCCTAACCAAGGACGAGACTCGACTCAGCATGCATGCTAAAACTTAGGGCGCCAGCGCTTCATTTACTGCTGCTCAGGGTCTGCGCCTGGCTTTGTACAAAGGATTACATGCAACAGCGGCAAGACTTGTACAAAAGGTTGGTTGCCGGGCGGGGCCCGACAACCGCGCCTTACGGGTAAAACTTACGAAGATGCTCAATATTCCAGGAGTTGCTCACCGGAGTGCCATCTTCGGTCTCGAGGCGGACAGCGCCGGGCCTCGTGACTCGTCTCACCCGGTAAGGGCCTTCCCACTTTGGCGTCAACTTGTTATGATTCTTGGCGGACGGAGCACGCCGAAGAACAAGGTCGCCTTCCTCGAAGCTTCTGGCTTTAACTTTGCGGCTATGGTAGCGATGCAAAGCTTGCTGGTAGCGAGAGGCTCGCACAGCAGCCTAAAGACGATCTTCCTCAAGGAGCAGCGCGTCATCTTCACGCAGCCGCTCTTGCTCAAGCTCATCATAAGCGAGCACTCGAGGTGACCCGTATACGAGTTCCGTGGGGGTAACTGCTTCTGCTCCATAGACTAGAACAAATGGTGTCTGGCCAGTGGCTCGATTTGGCGTCGTTCTGATCAACCAAAGAGCCACCGGCAGCTCCTCGATCCAGTTTCTTCCGCAATTGTGCAGCCTGTCGAAAGTTCTGGTCTTGAGCCCACGCAGCACTTCGGCATTGGTCCTCTCCGCTTGACCGTTGCTCCGGGGATGAGCAACAGAAGCGAAGCAGACCTTGGCGCCGAGATCTTGGACGTATTGCATGAAGGCGCGGCTTGTGAATTGTGTACCGTTGTCGGTGATGATCCTGATGTGGATCCCGAAGCGGCAAACAATCGACCTGAAGAACCTGACTGCTGACTGTGTTGTCACCTCCCTCGCTGGTTCCACGTACGGCCACTTTGTGAACTTGTCGATTGCGACGTACAAGTACTCAAAGCCCCCGACAGCTCGGGGGAAGGGGCCGAGGATGTCGAGCCCCCAGACAGAAAATGGCCAGGATAAATGGATCGTCTGGAGAGCTTGAGCTGGCTGGTGTATCTGCTTGGAATGGAACTGGCACGCTTCACACCTGGTTACTTGTGCAGTTGCATCCTGGAGGGCTGTTGGCCAGAAGAAACCTTGCCGGAACGCTTCGCCGGCAAGTGCTCTTGCGCCAATGTGGTGACCACATATGCCTCCATGTATCTCTGCCAACAGCTTCTGTCCGTCTTCCCGGGAAATACACTTCAATTTCACACCGTTGCGCCCTCTTCTGTACATTGTGTTGTCGACGAACTCGTACATACTGGAGCGCCGGGCTACTCTTTCCGCTTCTTCTTGCTCTTCGGGAAGTTCTCCGTTTTGGAGGAAATGGACAGTCTGCTGCGCCCATGCTGGAGCCTGTGGCTCGACAACAAGGACTGAAGGAACATCTGCTGCTGTGGGAACGTCCGCTTCTACGGCGAGGATCTGGGGCTCAGCCGGAGCTTGACGTTCCTCGGCAAGCTTGCCGGAGCAAAACTTGTCGGGAGCGCCTGCTTCTACGGAACAAACCCTGGGGTTTTCCGGAGCAGACGGCTCCTCAGCGCTCTTGGCGTCGATCTTAGGGACCTTCTTGGCGGCGGCTCCGGGGAGCTCTGCCGGAAGATAGTCGCCGGAGACCAACTTCCTCTTCTTGATCTGTCCGGTTGATGGTTTCACGGATGGCTGAGTTAGCTTGAGCACAAAGGTTCCTGGTTCCACAGGTAACCTAAGTGTTGCGCACTTTGACAGGCCATCAGCAATATCGTTCTCAGCTCTTGGAACGTGTTCCATTTGCAGGTCATCAAAGCTTTCTTCTAGCTTCCTCACTTCATCAACGTATGCTTCCATCAACGAACTCTGGTAATCCTTGTTCACTTGGCGGACGACAAGCTGCGAGTCACCCCTGACAATGAGCTTCTTGATCCCAAGTACTGCCGCGATCCTGAGACCGGCGAGCAGACCTTCATACTCTGCAGTATTGTTGGTTGCTTGTTCCTTGGGGAAGTGCATCTGGACTACGTACTTGAGGTGCTCTCTGGTGGGCGCGATAAGCAACGCGCCAGCACTGGCGCCTTGCAGCGAGAAGGCACCATCAAAATATATCAGCCACTCTTTGCTTGCCTCTTTGGCGGGGATGCTCGTCTCTGGGATTTCTTCGTCTGGCGTCGGTGTCCACTCCGCTATGAACTCTGCCAAGGCTCTGCTTTGGATAGTCGAGGTGCTCTCGAACTTGAGACCGAAGCTCGACAGTTCCAGCGCCCACTCGACAATCCTACCTGTTGCTTCTGGATTCTGCAGTATCCTCTTCAGCGGAAAGCGGGTGACAACTGTAATCTCATGTGCTTGGAAGTAATGGCGCAGCTTTCTCGAGGCCATGAGAAGGCCGAAAAGCAATTTCTGCACACCAGAGTACCTTGACCTAGCCCCCTGCAGAAGGGAGCTGACAAAGTAAACTGGGCGCTGCACCATTTTCTTCTTTTGCACCTCCACTTGCTCCTGCGCAGATTCATCCTTGTCGAGGCCAGAGCTTGTTAGGGAAGCCCCCTGCTTGTCACTGGACGTGCTTGCCGCGGTTGCTGGCTCATCATCTGCCTCCCTCTCCGCTACTAACGCATCACTAACCACTTGATTTGTTGCCGCCAGGTACAGCAGCAACTTCTCTTGTGGTTTAGGCGCGACAAGTATTGGAGCGCAGGATAGGTATTTCTTCAAGTCCTGCAGCGCAGCCTCCGCTTCCGGAGTCCATTTCACTGGACCCGCCTTTTTCAAAACTTTGAAAAATGGCAGGGCGCGTTCTGCAGACTTGGAAATAAACCTGCTGAGAGCCGCGACGCAGCAGGCAAGCCTCCGTACATCCTTGACGCGTGTTGGTGCTTCAATCTGCTCGATGGCCTTGATCTTGTCTGGGTTGGCTTCGATTCCTCGCTGAGACACGAAGAACCCGAGAAGCTTGCCGGAAGAGACTCCAAACACGCACTTCTCGGGGTTGAGCTTGAGGCTGATCCTGCGCAAGTTCGTTAAGGTCTCTTCTAAATCTTGAATCAGGGTTGCCCTGTCCCTGCTTTTGACCACTATGTCATCCATGTAGGCTTCCACATTTTTGTGGATCTGTGGCTCAAAAGCGGTATGGACAACCCTCGCGAACGTCGAACCAGCATTCTTCAAACCGAAAGGCATTCGTACAAAACAGTACGTGCCACATGGAGTGATGAATGCGGTCTTCTCCTCGTCTTCTTCAGCCATGAAGATCTAATGGTATCCTGAGTAGGCGTCAAGAAATGAAAGCAGGTCACATCCGGCCGTGGAGTCAACAATCTGGTCAATGCACGGCAAGGGAAAGGGATCTTTGGGACAAGCTTTGTTAACATCAGTAAAGTCGATGCAAAGCCTCCATTTCCCATTTGCTTTGCGCACGACAACAGGATTGGCCAACCACGTCGGATGGAGCACCCCTCTGACGAGGCCTGCCGCTTCCAACTTCTTGATCTCTTCTGCGATGAACTCTTGGCGCTCCACCGCTTGCTTCCTGACTCTCCGCTTGACGGGCCGCGCGTGAGGACAGACGGCGAGGTGGTGCTCAATCACTTTCCGGGGAACGCCGGGGATGTCAGATGGTTGCCAGGCAAACACATCGACATTCGCCCGCAGGAAAGCAACGAGCGCGCTTTCCTATTTGGGGTCGAGAGTGGCACTGATGGTGAAGGTACCACCAGTGCCGTCCTCCTTGGCGGACACCTTCTTGGTCGTTGGCGGAGCTGCCATTATCTTCTTACTCTTGCCGGTGGAGCTCGATGGCGCGTCCTCGACGGTAGCGCAGCACTCCGAAGAGGTGCGCTTGCCGGAGTGGGCACCAGAGCACTCGCCGGGCTTGGTCTTCTTCTTGCCGGCGGAACTCGATGGCGCGTCCTCGACGGTAGCGCAGCACTCCGTAGAGGTGCGCTTGCCAGAGTGGGCGCCAGAGCACTTGCCGGGCTTGGTCTTCTTCTTCCCTCCGGGAGCTTCAGCGGCAAGCGGCTTGTGATCCGCTGCGGCTGCTGCTTCCTGGTAGATCTTGTCGGCGCAGATAAGGGCATCCTTCTTGTCGCCGGGGACAGAGATGACGCTTATCGGGCCTTGCATCTTGAGCATGTTGTATGCGTAGTGAGAGGCCGCCATGATTTTTGCGAGCGCTGGACGGCCGAGAATTCCATTGTAGGGCAATGGAAAATCGGCAACGTCAAAAGTGATCCTCTCTGTCCTGAAGTTCAGCTCGCTGCCAAATGTCACTGGCAACGTTATCTTCCCCTTCGGCTTGCTCCTTCCCGGGTTGATTCCTTGGAACGTGTCGGTCTCTTCGAGCTCGCTGTCGGGGACTTGGAGTTTCTGGAGTACAACGGAGGAGATCAGGTTCAAGCCGGCCCCGCCGTCGACTAGCATCTTAGTGACCTTGAGGTTGCGGACTGTTAGCGACACCAACATCGGCAAGCACCCGATCGCAGTTGTGCGGTCAGGGTGGTCCTCAATATCGAAGATGATAGGCGTGCTGGACCATTTCAGAGGCTTGCGCAACTCGACGGGTAGTTCCGCTGCATTGACTTCCCGCGCCCACTGCTTGAGCTGGTGGTGAGAAGTATGCAGGGAAGCACCGCCGTCTACGCACAAGACCTCTGTGGCTTTCTGAAACTCCTGCTCACTGGTCTCGACGTCATCCATGTCTTCGTCTTCGTCGTCGTCTTCGTTCTTGTCGCGGCCGCAGGGAGGTCTGTCCGCTTGCCGCTACTTGTCCTTGTCGCGGCGTCCTCCCTGGCTGGGACGCTTCGTACCTGATCCTCCGCCACCTCCCCGGGCTCTCTCCTTGTTGCGCCGCTCGTACTCGGCCTTTTGCAGCTCGACGAGCCGCTCGACCTGCTTGCAGCTCTGGTGGTCATGGCCCTTGGTGCGGTGGATCTTGCAGTACTGTTTGTTGGTGCCGTCCCGCTTGTCGGCGACCGCCACAGCCTGGCAGTTGGCGCATCCGGAAACCTCCTTGCCGGAGCTACTAGCCTGGGCCTTCTTGGCGGCGCCTTCATCGCCGGACTGCTCAACAACCAGTACTTCTTGGCTCTTCTTCTTCCTGTTGCTCCGCCGCCGGTTCTTCCTTGCCGGGGCGGTATCCTCACTGTCAGACTCTCCTGCTCCAGTGTTCTCTCCGGGGAGTTTCCTCCCTTCCTCAGCACGTGCACACTTGTCGGCCAGGGCATATAGCTCGCTGACGTCTTTGATCTTGCACATCACCATCTCCTCCCGCATCCTGCGGTTACGCACGTTCTGATGGAACGCGCTGATAACCGCGGCAGGGTGGACGTCTGGGATGTTGTAGTGTACGCGGCTGAATCTCTGGATGAACTTGCACAAGGATTCCCCTTCCTTCTGGACGAGCAGATGAAGGTCGCTCTCTTGCCCATGGGGTTTGTGGCCGCCTGTAAAGGCGCCAACAAACTGATGGCACAAGTCTGTCCAGGAGGTTATGGAGTTATCCGGCAAGTGCATGAGCCAGGATCTGACGTTGGATTTGAGTACCAGTGGGAAGTAGTTGGCATGGATCTTGTCGTCCCGCCCACTAGCAGCCTGCACCGCAATGGTGTGGATTCTGAGGAACTCCGACGGATGCGACTTGCCGTCGTACTTCTCTGGTAGGCCTGGCTTGAAATTCTTCGTGCTGGGCCACTGGACTTGCCGCAGCTCACGGGTGAACGCAGGGCAGCCTACCGCGTACGGCAGGTCGCCTGGTCCCCCGGGCGCATGCATGTCGACAGAGGGCCCAGCGCGCTGGTCTGATTGACGCCGCGCTTCTCTCCGACGCTCGATGCGAGCACGAGCGTCCTCTTGCTCCCGCTCGTGAAGAACATGACGTTGATCGCGACGAGTTCGCGGATTTTACGACGCGGTGGAGTCGTTGTCGTGATGGCTGCGGCGAGTCGGCGATCTTGGCCTTTGGGGCGGGGAGTGCACGGTGGTCGCACCCCCACCGGTCTTGGCGCTATCGGTTCTCGCCTGGCCGACCTGGCACGGCTGTGACGCACTGTGCTGCCGCGGGATGTCGCCGTTAGCGAAACCGATGAGGCTCTGTATCGTGGCCCTCCAGTCGTCGAGCTTGTCTGCCGTTGGAGGGTAGTCTAGGAGCAGTTGAGCTCGCGCGAGAGCTTCTGCTGGAGTGGCGGCCAGCGGTGGCGAATGACGCGTGGAGCGGGATGTGCTCGAACTTCTAACTACGTTAGAAGGAGCAACACCCGGACCAGGCAGTCGCGCCACGCTCGCGCCAGCGCGTTGGTGTGAGTGCTGGCCTTGAGCGCCCTGAGATCCGCCGGCTCGATCTGGGTCCAGCGAGCGTATGGTACCGTGAGTGCCAAGACGCTGCTGGTCCCGTGCCTCCTGAGAGGGGCGCGGTGCATGTTCGGACGCCGTGGCACCATGAGCTGGCTCGGTGGCGCCTGTTCCGCCGCCGGTGCCGTCCCCACCACCCGTTTGCTCCAGGGGCGGTGGGTTCGACGCGGACGGAACAGCCACCTCCGGAACCTTCTTCTTCGGTGGCATGTCGATGAAGATGATGGATATCTAGCCCATGCAGACGCCGGATCAGGTTCGCGCAACTTCGACGCCCCCTACCTGGCGCGCCAAAGATGTCGGTGGGAAATCTGCCTCCACGAACACCTATGGGGACCGAGCCCCTTTCTTAGTTCGGCGGGGGGCGGAGGTCGCGCGAAGAGCAGAACGAGGCGATGCACACAAGGGGTTTACCCAGCTTCGGGCCGCACGGATGCGTAAAACCCTACTGCTGCTTTGTGGTTTGGTATTGTGTTCTTGCTCGGGAGCGTGTGGTGCTACAGTACACGCGAGCTGCTGGCGAGACCGAGCGTGAATGGCCTCCCCCCTCCCCGTTGCGCATGGGCCCTCCTTTTATATGTGCAAGGGGTTACCCACAGGTGGCAACGTAGGCGGGAGTAAAACTGGAAAACGCTGTGTTGGGTACAGCTATTTGCACAGTGCTATCATACCTAACTCTAACGGCAGGGGACAAGGGCATTAAATGCACGTCAGGAGCGCCACCGTTCGCCACGATGGCTACTCTGTCAGCGTTGCTTCGCCACCGCATGCCCCTGGCTGCGCAGCCTCTCGCCACGTACGCCTGGAATGGCCCCAGAGCGACGCGTGGGTGGATGAGCTGGAGTGCAGGCGCGGGGTGGTGACTTGCCGCGGCAAGCGCCTTGCCGCGGTTGGTGCCTTGTCGCGCCCGGGAGCTTGTCGCTCACCGGTCCTTGCCGGGACACGGGGCGCGTCGCAGCAAGTATCTTGTCGTGCCTCGGTCGGCCTTCCCGGCAAGCTCCTCTTGCCGGGGCCTTGTGCTTCGAGCGGCCGTCCCGGCAAGTTCCTCTTGCCGGGGCCTTGCTCTCTTCGGGTGGCCTTCCCGGCAGGCTCCTCCTGCCGGGGCCTTGGCTCAAATACTTTGTTCTTGGATGGCCCAAAAAGGGACCACGGAGAGTTTTGGCGATCGCCTGGCAAGCCTCGCCGCGGGGTGCTATGACTTCCCGTGCACAAGTTCGGGGTACTAAGGTACCCCTACTTTAGTACACCGACACCTACACACACAGTAAAAATAGCTCTACAGCTATAAACTAGAGGAACACTAGTTCCAACACTAATGCAATTTTGTAAAATAATTTTGATGCAATAGGCCATTCAAACAGCAATAAAACAATCAAATAAAATATTTTGAAGATTGCAAAAATTACCAGAACATATCAGAAGAACTGGAAATAATATTCTGCACATTATGAACATTTTTAAAATAGGGGAGAAGTCATGTTATCTCCTCTCCAATAAATTGCCTTTAGTTGCATAATGAAAAGAATATTGCAGAAGAGCAAATAATGCATGGAAAATATGATATGCATATGTATGATCTATTAACATCCTAATTTAGGAAAATTGGGATGTTACAGGTTTTGTTTAGCTCATGCTCATGATGCCACTATTGTCATTATTTTTCTCAGGTTCTGGTCGTTCTGATCTCCTACTTCAACAATGTCTAAGGTGTGTGTGTGCCTCAAACTCCTATGTTAGCTGCATCTCCTGTGATCATAGTTGAGCAAGTATAAGATTGTAGTATGGTTATAATGCCTTACCCCAGCTCGCATTTCCTTACCTTTTCTGTAATAGGATCCTATGGTAATGTGATGTGGAACTTGTTCTGATTTGCATACAAAGTACATTGATTTTAGGACACTCCCTTAGTTTCTGATTTGAGGTATGTTTGTTTGCTTGGTGTGTGCCACCTAGAGCCACCTAAAATATGGTGCAACTATGATTGTTGCCACAAGTATTCCAATGTGATCACACCACAAGGAACTTTAGGTTTAGTTTTGGTTAAGAAGAAAGAAGAAAGATGAATAAAAATAATAAGAAGAAGATAACGAGGAGGAAGAAGAAGTGTATTTTTTCACTGTTTTTAGATTAATATGCTCTCCTTTTTCACCATTTTCAGTTTTCTTTCATGTCTAAAGAAATCCCTAGTTTTGAAGGGTGCCAATTGCCATTGCCAACTAACCTACCAAATTAATTAAGTGTTGTTGATGTTGTTGAGCACAAGTGCATTACTTTTTTCTGAGTTTTTTTTCATGTCTGAAAACTTGGCTCTGTTGCAACTATGTCCATTTATCAAATTAATATGATACAGTTCATAGATATGGTTCTAGCTAGCTGTGTTTATAGATATGCTTGTAGATACTAATTGGTCTCTTCTGCTACTTATCAGAGATGGGGGGAGGCTGCCACCGCAAGCTACGCTCTGCCACACTGGAGTACAAGTTGGAAGGTTTCGAGTTCTTCAAGATCATACTTGAGAATTCCTCCAAGAGGCAGGTATATAAAAGGAGAGATCTCCCCTTCACCCATGTCTTTATCATAATTCTCTTGTTTGCTACATAACTCCTTGACCCATGTTGCAAAGGCTGCCTGACACTTTTATGGAGATGCTGGACGACCATCGGCCAAAGAATGCGACGCTACGACAGGCCGGCAGCGGGCTTCGCATGCATTGGGATGTGGACATGGTGATCAGGAAGGACCAGATGTACATGTGTCATGGCTGGGAGCAGTTCGTCCGTGCCTACGACCTGAGGCACGGGTACTTCCATGTCTTCAAGTACGACGACGACACCATGCTCACCGTAAAGGTTTGAACACGACTATGTGCCGCATGCGCTAACAGGACGAAGACGGTGCCAGTATACTCTGCCTCTTCTTCCTCTCCATTTGGCTTTGCCTCACACTGATTGTTAAAAAAATTCTTGCATTTGGACAGGCAATCGGAGCAGTGACATCGACTCTGGCTACAGCAAAAGCAACAGCAAAAGCAGCAGTGATGATGATCCGGAATGGAGTGGGGAAGAAGAGGAGCATAGTGGGGATGAGGTGGTCCAGCCTATTGTGTCTGACGATGACCTCGTGATGGTGGTGGCTGATGATGGCCAAGCGATGGTGGTGGATGGCGATGGGCAAGAGATGGTGGTGGCTGAGGATGACCTATCGATGGTGCTGCCTGAAGATGGCCTCATGATGGTGGTGGTGCCTGACAATGACCTCGCGATGGTGGTGGCGCCAGCGATCCCACAGCCGGGCGACATGACCATGCCAATTGTAGTAGAAGACTACATCCCACTGCCTCACCACTCTAAGCGCATCAAGATGACGAAGGAGAAGGAGAAGGATGAGTGAACTATGTCAGGTATGTCAGATCTCCAAAATGATCTACACATAGCTTTGTTTCCTCCGAAATGACCTATGTTAGCTCTCATATGCTAAGTTATCTCTAATATGCTTAGTTTCCTAGGTTTTGCTCAATAATGACATACACTTGGCTTACTTGTGTAAAAATGGCATAATTATGCTTACTTAACTCAAAGATGGCATAATTAGTTAATTTAGCTCCAAAATGACCCATTTTACCTAGGTTAGCTCCAATATGATCCATTTTACATAGGTTAGCTCCAAAATGACCAAGTTTACCTAGGTTAGCTCGAATATGATCCATTTTAGCTAGGTTAGCTCCAAAATGATCCATTTTACATATGTTAGCTCAAAAAAGGCATAATTACTTATGTTAGCACAAAAATGACCTATACTTACCTTACTTTCCTCCAAATTGACATAATAAGCTTAGTTAGCTAAAAAATGCTATAATTACCTATGTAAGCTCTAAAATGACACAAATAAGGAATAAGAAAAAGAAATACAAGGAAGAGGAGAAAAAGAAGAACAGAAGAAGAAAGAGAAGAAAAAGAAAGAATAAAAGAAGAAGAATGAGAAGGAAAAGGGTGAAAACCTCCTCCTCCTCCTCCTTCTTCTTCTTCTTCTCCTGCTTCTTCTTCTTCTTCTTC